>JBAJHW010000006.1:34216860-36716860 GCA_037013535.1 Intellagama lesueurii
GCAAGGTGCCTGCCAGAGGGCTCTAGTAACAGGATAAAAGCTTGCTCTGACAGCTGCTACGCCTGGACATGTTGATGCTTTGCTTCTTTGCCATCATCCATTTTATACTTCAGTGTTTAAAAATCAAACTAGAACAAACTTACTTGAGCGTTGGGATAGAGATGAGGAGGTGGAGGTGGTGGAAGTGCTCCTGGAGGATAAGGATAACTGGGACTGCCAAAATTCATCACTCCAGGGGGAGGAGAGAAGTAGGTTGGTGCTAGCAGCTGTTGTGGTGGTGGTGGTGGAGGCGGCTGTTGTCCAGGGGGCATGGAGACCGGAGGAGGATATAACCCAGGGTTAGCCAAAGGTGCAGGTGTTTGGTGTGGATGTAACCCTGGCAGACACATATAAACAGTGCAGTCAAACAACTGCTTCTGAAAGCAAAATGCCATACGAAAAGGGTGGTGAACTAAACCTCAGTTTTAAGGACCTGTGTTACCTTTAAAAAAATACAATGGGAAAAAATCATTTGTTTGTCTCTACAACAGAAAACATCATTTGGAGCATCTTTGTGCCAGGCATTCTACAGGTTCCCCTAATGGGAGCTAAAACTAAAAGATTAGATCTCTCCTATTGATATAAGATGTGATCCATAATAGTAAGCAACCCAGAGTGGTGTCGCGGATGGACTAGGGTTCGCATTCCCACTAAGCCATGGTAACTCACTGGTAGAACTATGTAACTGGTAAGTTCATGGTAGAAATGGTAAAACCGCTCCTTAATTACCTTGAAAACCCTATTAGGTTCAATATAAGTCAGATTTGATTCGACAGCACATAATAACAATATTAAAAAAGCTGGCACTGCATCAAAAAATGTTTTCCTTTGATTCAAATTAAGTTCAAAGTTTGTCTTCCTTGCCCAGAAGGGAAGGCACCTGACAGGGAAGAAAAGAAAAGGATTCAAAGAATAGTATGCATTGTTTTCTTGACTGAGGCAGGAAGTGACATGGGTGCAGCTTTCCTACAGCAGTAAAAGCAAGTAATCAAAGAATATACTCGGTCTCCAGAATCTGACAAGAGCAGCCATTTTATTCAGAACGGTCTATTCCTAAGGCAAGACAGGACAATATCTTAAACTCCAACTCATGTCAGCCGTAGTCAGCACAGTTTGTGGTGAAGGGGCGACAGTTCAATACCATCTGGAGAGCAACAGACTGCACATTCCATCATAAGAGGAAACAACATCTTCAAATACGGCCTCTGTGATCAATGAGCATATCTGTGGTCTTAAGACATGTGATTCTTAACGTTATCCCAAATTAACCAAATTTTAGGTGTTGTTCTAAGTTCACCAGTACAAGGATTCACGTAGCACTGAATATGATTATTCAAAAACAAAACAAAACCTTATTATTTCTACTCATTTTGGCTCTCACTGTCTGCACAGAGTGAATTCAAGAAAAAAGAAGGGGGAGGAAGAAAAATGTTCACTTCCATACTTGTGTGCATCCTAATTCTGAGCTAGCAAAACTTGCTTTGCATTTGGTTAGCATTTACGACAGGTTTTCAAACACAATTAAATGGCAAGAATGGAATACAAAGCTTCAATGTAGTACAGAAGTTTTACAGATGATGGAGGTCTTATACAAATGAACTGGAAATTTGGCATCATCCAACAATAGGGGAGGAAAAGAGTAGAGATGTACCTAACTTTGATCGATATGATTCACAATCACATGTGTTCGCCCCATAGACTTCCCTCCCAATCTCTCTCATAGAACACACTTATATGCATGCATTTAGTTTGTAAGCGTATCTCGCTTCTTTTGTGTCAGAAGTAATTCAATGTTACCTTCCAGTGTGGAGGAATCAGCTAACAGGGTGCTGTGATTGTCCAGAGCATGCCCAAATGTGCTGACAATCTTCACATTCTTCAAGGAGGCTGCTTCTGGGTCTCCCAGGTGCAAAAACACCACTACTGCCCAAAGCAGGCAACTTAGAAGGATTTGAGATATATGTATGTTCACATCAAGGACATATATATATGTTCACATCAGGTATGCCCACATAAATGGTGCATGTGTATGTGAGAGTGATTGAAGAGAGAAGCAGGCCAAACTGTGACACTGTCCTACCTGGATGGGGAAGATGCATTTCTGGCTGAACAATCACCCCCTGAGGAGGTAGTGGTGCAGGATTCTCACTATGTGTGTATATTGGTCCCTGGAACTGTACTGTAATGATAAAACATTAACAATTGCCTTTATTCCTTGGACAATGATAATTTAGCAATAGCACACTGGAGTCCTAGCAAAAAGAAGCTGCAACTTCCACTAGGATGGAGCACAAGTCAGATACTTCACAACAGTTTGGCACACTAGCCGATAGATGTATCCCATGGTATAAAAATTAAGCCCTGACTTGGACTGATGAGATACGGTTTCAAATTCCCATTAAGCTATAAAGTTTAACAGATACATCAGGCTCAACTGCCATCACATTATAAATTACCTGAGAGTCATTATGAGATGGGGGGGAAAAAACCAAATCAACACTAAGTATACTGCTTCAGCCTCTCACAGGAAGAAAAGGATATAGATGAAATATAATATTTCTACATAGAAAAGGACCAATTTTGCAGCAAGGAAGTGAAGACCGCACGTCCGTCCACAAATACATCTGCCACAACAGAGGCAAACATCTGTCCTTCCAAAAATAGCCTCTCTTTAATATCTGAGAGATCTCTCTACATCTGTAGGCATCCTTCAGTCTCGAGAGACTATGGTAACATGCTCTGAATAGAGGTCTTGGAACAACGTCTAGTGTGGCTGAGAAGGCCAATTCGAGTGACAATCCCTTCCACACTGAAGACAAATACAATCTGTCCCCTGCCCAGCTCCCTGATTTTGCTGGTTTCAGGACTGCTTCTTTGCCTCGGCCTGCTGAACAAGTGTCTCTTCAAATTGGGAGAGGCCATGCTGTACCGCCTGCCTCCAGGCTGAATGCTCAGATGTCAACATTTCCCATCTGTTGAGGTCCATTCCTAAGGCCTTCAGATCCCGCTTGCAGATATCCTTGTATCGCAGCTGTAGTCTCCCTCTGGGGCGCTTTCCCTGCACTAATTCTCCATACAGGAGATCTGATGAGATCTCTCTACACTTTCTCCATTATTCTGGTACACACAAACCTGCCTTTTTTAAGTACTCCAGATGCTCACTAAAAGATTGAATAAATTGGTTCGCAGGTGCTTCATGCTCTAGAACAGTGGTCCCCAACCTTGGGCCTCCAGATGTTCTTGGACTTCAACTCCCAGAAATCCTGGCCAGCAGAGGTGGTGGTGAAGGCTTCTGGGAGATGCAGTCCATCTGGAGGCCTAAGGTTGGGGACCACTGCTCTAGAACACAGTGAAACTCAGTCAAGACCTACATCAAAAAAAGATTCAAGTAGCTGTCAGCACTTACGTGTATCATAGTAGTGCCCATCCATTATGCTTATGTGCACAGGTGGAGCAGGCTCTGGGACAGGCCTCTGACGCTGCGATGAGTAACGCTTTGCACGGCCCCCCTGAACACCCTAAAACAAGCACAACAGTGTCTGGGTTTCAATTGGAGATGGTAAACAGTAAACACCCTTCTACTTACTCAGCTAGCTCTGCTGTTTACAAAGTCAGAATCCTCCCATCTGTTCACATCTTATGTCTTCAGAGCAGCTTCTGCAAAATCCTAAGGATTTCAGTTCTCACTTCAGGATTCTAGTCTTCATGGTCAAATAAAAAATTGCTCCTAGCATGGCATTTTGCCCATTTATTTCTTACCCTGATGACATGTGGAGGCTCAAGTTGATGGTAATCCTAAGAAAAACTACAGTAAAATGTCCAGAAAATAAGAGAAGTGAGGTGCGGGTGGCCCTCTCAGCTGAAAGAGAACTGGCATCCCTTGGCAACTATAAGCTTTATTCTCTTTGTCATCAGCCTGTTTCCTATTCTACACAAGAGTAAAACCAACGGTGATTAAGCCACCATGTGACTGCTCAACTAGACTCAAGCTGCATACTTTGTCCCGCCTGCTTGATTTAGGCTCACTTATCACAGAAAGTGGGAACTTGCCTTGGAGAACTCTAGTACCACTGCCTGCCAATCAGACCCACCCTTAGAGAAGGAAGAAAGAGACATGGGACTTTACCATCTCTTCAATCCTGTTGAACTGAGGTGGTGGGGCTGCTCCAATGTGCATCTGGTTAGGAATGCCTGCTGGAAAAGAAAATGAGACAGAAAACAAAGCATTAACTACTACTCCACCTTTTCAACAGAATTAAGAAGACTGCCAAGAGTAGGTTCAGGGCACTCCAGGAGAAAGATGAAAATGAGGAGAAACACATTTTGCCAACTTTCGGAGAGAAAGGTAGGACGGATGATGGGCTTACATGTGTACAAATATGAATCCAATAATTACTTTCCTGTTTGGTGCTCAGGAAACAATACTTGCACAAGCCCAATGTAATGACCTTACTAACTTGTACCTGGGATAGATGAACCAGTTTATACAGCATGAATACAGTATCTGGACTGAGTAGCATTTCAGTGGTCTTGAGGAAGGAAGTATAAATTTGAGAAGTTCACTTAAGTAGACAATCTATGTTCACTGACAGCAAGTTACATAGCCAGTCTACCCTACGGCCTGGTTCTTACAAACTGAAAACTTGGTGAAACTATTTGTGGGATCTGCCACCCTATGTTGCACATGAGGGTGACCTGATTGAATGGGTTCTCTATAGAAGAGATCCCTACATAGAGAAAATCTAGATTTCAGACAGGGAGGAGAAAACTGGCTTAGCCTTCTTCTTGACAGGCTAGACTTGTATCTAAAGAAAGAATCTAAAAGAGCAATAAATTTATTATGGCACAAACTATCATGGACTATAGTTTATTTAAGCGGATGCATGAAGTGCACACCGACAAAACTGGGGACAAGGGCTGCAAATTTTGAAGACATTTGCAAATGGAAACAGCAACAGCCACATTCTTAACTATGGCCATTCACAAAACAATTGATAACAAGCATCCTGGAATTGGCAAATAAAACATTTAGTGTAAAAACGTCTTATCCATTCTAGAAGAAAATCACAAGAGACAAAAATAAGCCTTTTAAAACATTTTTAACTCAGCAGTCTCTCTTATTCTTATCTTTCTGTGTTTTTTCCCCTTGACGTGGCAAAGGCTTATGCTGTAAGAAGTAAACCCTACTACCTCTCTGGAAATTATACTGAAAAAGTTTTGGGTTTTGTTTAAGATAGACATGATCAAATTATGCAACATTCCATATGAAACATGAAGAATGACAACCAAGGAACTGTTTTGAACTGTAAGTCTCTCAGCTATCCCCAGATGAACATCTAAGGCTTTACCGTGCTGCTTTTTGCAGCTGATGGTAAGAGTTTTATCTTTTTTCTTTACTAATCTTTTTGCACTTCTTTTTAAAGGGTGGATTGAAAGCAACTAAATGCACCTGATGCCATTCTGCTTCAGTTTACTGCCCAGCCACTTACCCTGAGGTTGTATGAACTGTGGCTGCCCTTGGTTCCAGTTCTGTTCCGTCATATTCAGCTGGGTCATGTCCTGCTCAAGACCATCTAAACTGGCTTCAACAGGAACCTCCCAGTTACCAGTCTTTGCTGGTGAAGGGGTTGGTACAACTTCTGCCGTCTTCAGTGGTGCAGGTGTCAACCCTGATGGAGGTGGGACTTCATCTGCCAATTTCCCTGTCTCACCGGCTTTGTTCCGACTCCTCCTTGCCCGAGAGTAGGACTTCTTTTCCACAGGCCTGTCAGGGGGGACTTGAAGAGCATCGGCAGCAGTTGTTTGGATTTCTGGTACCACCTCTTCCTTTTTAACAGGGCTGCTGCAAGCATGTGGGATCTCTACCTCGGGAGAAGGCTCACGAACTGGAACCGGCTCTGAGCGTCTCACTCGGTAATTGCTCTCATGCTTTGATTGCTCGCTGAAGCGGGGTGCGTGCTGACTGTTCACGTCCACAGCACGATAATTTGGGCGGGTCTCTTTATAGCTGTTAGACCTTGGGAAAGTCCTAGGAGGAGGCATCCGCCCTGTCCCTGCCGAATTCCGATTGATGAATGTCCGAGGTGGCACAGGAGTACTGTCTAGGCTCTGGTGTCGTGGTGGCTTACTAGGCCGTTCATTAGACCAGTTTGGCTCTCTTTGAGGTGGACTCCCAAATCTGAATGGAGGTAAGATGCCATATACCAGAAATTAACTCCTCAAAGCTACTCAGAATAGAGTGTTGAGATTCCCAACTCTAATCCTCCTCCTCAACCACCCTAGGAGCCAGAGAGAAATCTAGGCCCTCAAGATCCTCCAGTATTATTCAATAACAAGTGCATACACACAAACTGTATCCCTGCTAACTCACCTTGGTTTACGAACTCTCCTGGGCTTGATGTCTTCAGGGTTGTGTGCTGAGCGGATGTCATAGCCATAAAGAGCAATCAGCTCCTGTCTTGATTTGGGGGCTTGCTCATCTTCCCGGAACTTATCATGCTCCCACCGGCCCTCATCTTTCCACAGCTTACGCTGGCGCCCTTTAGGCCTTATGGATCAAGAACCAGTGAGAACTGATTAATTTCTACTCTGTCTTTTGAGAGAATACAGAGCCCCAGATGGGCTGAAAGGCAGAATACTATAAAACCATACAAAAACTAATGCAGTTGAGAGAAAGTTCAAATCAAACCAAAACCTTAGCAAAACAAAAAGATCTTCACACTTTGTCAAAAAGCCAAAGCAGAGAAGGATAAATTGGCAAAAGAGGAATATCATGGCCAAGAGGTTTTTGCCCCCCTAAACTTACAGGATACCAGCTTAATGCTTTCTGTAAAGCAAAGACTGCTTCCACAGAAAGTAACTTTCTACAGGAAAGTGCTCAGAGCCATACAAGTGCTCTGTAGTCACTGAAATAATGAGAACTGGCTGTCTCACATATTTTTTCCACTTCATTACTGAGCATATAATGTGTAATATCACACAAACACAATAAGCTAAAATATGGTCTTTTACACTACCTTTTACTTCTTTCCCTGTGGAACCAGATCCTTCAATTATTCAATTCTGTCCAACTGTTAGACAAGTTGTCTGATGCCATGGCCTCCTGTCTAAGAGGCTCACCCCAATCTCTCTATGTTGCTGGTGTCACATACCGGACTTCCTCCTCCTGGGTCTGCCCACGAAGGTCATGTTCAAAGAAAAGACCTTTCCGAGGGATGTATGCTGGGTTCTTCCGGTCTTCATCATCATCCAAGTGTTTAGGAAGTTTTTTGCCAACTTTGTTCTCTGTGGGTTCAGTGCTTTCCTGAAAAGGAAGAAACCAAGTACCTTTTCACCTTCCCACGACTGAAAATCATAGTAAATAGTCACAGAACCCACAATCCTTAAAGTCTGCCAAATGATACTACAAGCTCAAGAAATATATCTCTGGATTTGTATTTTCTTTGTGTTTTACAGAGGATTATTACAAAGTGCTGTTGAGGTGATATATTTCTCCCTTAATTGAATAGTTACATCTTAAACTGTTCAAAATGCCTGAAATATTTATATCATCTGTAATCAAACTGATTATTGACTTAAAAGTAGGGAGAGGACATAAAAATGGGGAGGGCCTTCAAATACTTAGATATAATTAGGTCTATGATTACTTCTCTGAGTTACATTAATAAAGAATGCAGAATAAAGATGAAGTACTGACACGATTCCAAAAAATCAGATACCTAAAATACTGAACACAAATAACCATACCAACTGACAACAAGAAAATATAGATACAATATGAAGATATCTTGGTTCCCAGAAAGTGGCATTTGCTCTCTCAGAAATTCAGTTTTTCCTTTTGTTGCTTTCAAAAAAAAATCACAAAGACATAAAATTTAAAATTAAACTTTATGATAGGGCTTAATTTTTTGTGATGATTTCAACTGTTTGTAGATTATTCATTTCAATGTTTTCTATTGTCATGTTTTGCTTCTTCTGTTTTTCATAAAACTTTCACTTAGTCCTTTTTTTAATTTTTAATGTTTTTTTAATTATCATGAGCTGCCTGGAGCACTACTTAGTAGTGGAAAGGCAAGGTAGAAATTGTAAACAACATCTCACTTCAATGGTAAAAATAATACTAATCTGCTAAAATTTTAATGTCTTAAAATGCAAGATGCTGCTTTAAAAAAGATAAGATCATGTTTATTAATTAGTTGGAAAATATAATAACCCAATGTCCAAATTGATTAGTACATATATTGAGCTTTCAGCAAGACTTACTTGCCCATCCCCACTCTGCCTCTCGCCGGCCACGGTGCCTTTTGAGTCTGGTTTTTCATCCCGTTTGTCTGCTTTTGTGGTCAATTCGGTATCATTACTTTCTCGCTTCAGTTCCACTTTGGATGTTTCCTCCTCACTATATTCCCCTTCCTCAGCCTGAAACAAACATTCAGTCCAATTCAATGAATGGCATAAAGAAGCAATTCCATCCTGCACCTCATTCTCCCTCACAAAGCATCCTTATGTGTGAAATCTGATGGCCATCAACACCTGCAACAATTAAACACACACTCACAGCACACATTTCTAGTCTTTAGACCTGCAAAGCAAGTCTGAAATATTGGGAAGAGGGACAAATGTCTTCTGAAGTAGAAGCGGGAAATCTGCTGCTCTCTAAATGATGAGGGACTCTGCACAGCTCCAGACAGCATAGCCAACCGCTATGGGTGATGGGAGCTGAACTCCAACAGTATCTGGAAGGCTTATGCCAGTAGCAAACTTTCAAAACAAAGGAGTCAGGCAGCTTTCCAGGACAAGGGAGACACATTTTCCATGCCCTGATTCATCCAATGGTAAATGCTAAATCCATAAACGACCTGGGCGAGGGTCCAAGAGAACTTCATAGATTTTACAAGGTCCTTGAAATGTTTTTTTAGAATTCAGTGAACTGGTTTGGGTATTATATTCATGGAATAAACAGTAGCAAAAATATTTGTATGTGCCTGTAAAAATGCCTCCACTTACCTCAGAGTCTTCAGCACTTTCATAGTCAGAGAGAACAGCTTTAAAATAAAGAATTGTTCGAGATTAGATGCATAATTTCAAATGCAGTATGTTCAAGACCAAATTTTCATTTTTCTTTTAATCTTCTACCTCCTCATATACTCTCTCTATATTCACTATTCACTAACAATTATACTATCCACCTAACTGATCAGACATAAAGCCTATTTTATCTTTGATTCCTCCTTTGTTTCCAGTATTTCTCCTGTCGTCAATTCACACCACTTCCTCCAGTAAAACGGCACAAATACTGTTCACACCACCCACTCCTTTTGCAAAAAATCACACTCAAGCATTTCTCATAACTACTAGATACTTCTCTCTAGTCTTCTGATACCATATTTCATCTTCTTGTCTGCATCTAAAATTCTTCACCATAACTGTTCACCTCTTAGAATGGCACCTCTTAAGTATCTATTGGCTAAAATTACGTTGACATAACTACACTTGTGAAAGAGTGGTGATGCCACAGCAGAGGGGTTTTCAGTAAACAAAGACTTTCCCCTTCTCTCCCATGCTTGTCCAACCTGCAAATAATCCCTTTCATCTTGTGGAAGCCATGGAGAGAAGGAGGAAGGACAGGTTACTCATCTGTAACTATGGTTCTTCAAGTGCTCATCTATATATTCACACGAACAGGTTCTGTTCAAAATGGAGTTACATATAGGTGCACAACCCATTTGTGTGAATCAGAGACCATGAAGCAACAGCTTTTAATTACTGAAAATCTCCCCTTGCCAGTAAACACCATCACCATCCTACAGGCATAGCTATGTCAACAGGATTTCAGCCCCGTGATTTTTCAGAAATTAAAAATTTCCACTTTTCCCCACCCCCAAAAACTCCCTTGTGATCCCTTCTGTCATGAGGAAACTATTGGGGGCGGCAAGATAGAGGGGATTCTTTACTTTCCAAAAAATTGACACTGGTGGTAAGATCATCTATTCCATGGTGATTTTTGGAAATTAAAGATTTCTCCTCCAGTCCTACAGCCTCCAACAGCTTTCCTAAAATGAAAGGGATCTCAAGGGAGTCTTGGGACCTTCATGGGGTATTGGAAATTTTTCATTTCTGAAAAATTGCCATGGCTGATGTTGTAATCATCCTTACACAGTGCAACTTCTGGCAATAAGATTGCAACCCAAATGTGACAGTCTGTTTTTAATCCTTATAATGACTTCCTCCATGCTGCTGGATACAGCATAAAGCATTCATCCTTA
Organism: Intellagama lesueurii; assembly: GCA_037013535.1. NCBI lineage: Eukaryota > Metazoa > Chordata > Lepidosauria > Squamata > Agamidae > Intellagama > Intellagama lesueurii. The sequence continues at coordinate 34,227,165 of JBAJHW010000006.1, forward strand.
CCTTCATATATCCCTTCCACAGTCTTGCCTCTCCTTTTTCATCTGCAGCCATGCCATTACATACACAATTCAGTAAATCCATTGCCTTTTCCCTGTTATGAATCTCTGGCTCTCCTAAAAGATTTACCTTGCCTGCTTTGCTTTATGCCCCCACTTCTCTGGGGGAAACTTAAATAATATTGCCTCTATCACTACTATCCAATCCTCTTGAAGGCTCACATTATATGTAAATGTTTTGACACAATACTTCATATCCTACTGAAGTACGTACATATGGACAGCCCATTCACACCAATGCCAAATGTGCAGTCTGTTAGGAGTACGGCTGGTAGGCACATCTCTGCTCTCCTTGATGAATGTCTACATACATGGGATGGGGGAACATTATGTGAACCCAGCAAACTGTTCCTTAAAAGACAGCCATACACATTAGATTTGATCATTTGAGAGCAGTACCTGTCCCCGGGGAATGGTACCTGCCACAGATTACTAATACAGACATTCAATTTACTTAGTGATAAATGTGGGGAAGACTTATCACTTGATAAAGTCCCCCAACGTTTAGATACACAAACATACTCAGCTGTGTAGTAGTCTTTTCTTTAAAGCCCAACTGATACTGACATTGACCTCACTTCAGTGCCACATTAAAACATGGCTCTTCATTTGAGTACTAATGCTCATGGTTTTGTCTTTAGCCTACTGGATGAAAGGTTTTATTGTTGCTTATTGTTTTATACAATTTACAGAAGTACTGATTGTGCCACTCCCTGAAATTTTCAGATGCAGGGCAGGATATAAACAGCAGAAAGAAAAACAAATTTACAAATAGAGACAAACAGGAAGAACTGATAGAAAACCATCTCATTTTGCTAACTTCTTGATCCAGATTGGCCATCTCTAGTAACAAAAGGTGCCTGGATTTCCCCCAAACCCAAAGAACCAGAAGCATGTCTGGAAAGTAGTAGCATGCTTTTGTTTGGTTGTTTTCTTGCAGGATTTGATTGTTAATTTTAAGAACATTCAGCAACTCAACTCTACACCATTTATGTCACCGTTCCCAACTGCCCACGCTAAAAAAACAAAAACAAAACAGGACTTACCATCCCCTTCTATGCCATCTTCACTTTCCTGTTTTTAAGAAAGAAAAGGTTACTCCACAGAGAAATTCGTGCAGATTTAAATGAAAAATAATGTAACTCTATAAAAAAATGATTAAAAGATTTATTATAAATACAAGTCACAAATATCTAAACACATTAAAGAACCCCTCTGATGGAGGAATACAGAGCAATAGGTTCTCCTCTCAATTAACCAAATCATTAAGCTCTTTGCATATGAACTAGTAATAGCAAGAATATTGTTGCCCTTCATTTTACATAAGTATTACAGGGAATGCAGCAAATGTAGAGAGAAGAGAGGTTGAGCCAAGACCCAGAATTGCACACTAAGATATTACATCTCTGTGCATTCACAAAATTCTGCTTTTCTTGCCCACCTTAATTTTTCTCTTCACTCCATACATACCTTACATCCACCTCTACTTACTCTTCTCTCAACTATCTGACTTTCTTATTATATGCTTACACAATCTATTTTCTTATGAAAAAAACAACGAACAGTTGTTTAAAGGCTGACACGTTTTATTTACTAATCTTATTCTTACAACTGCAGAGATGGAAGGGACCCTATGGATCATCGAGTCCAGCCCCTTTCAAGGACGCAGAAAGGGGAATCAGAGCAGCATACTGCTTTCATAGATGGCACCCCAATGAAACACGCTGCTCTCCACAAAATCTTAATCTCTTTGTTGTTTATGCTACCATAGACTAAATTAGTGACTGCCTTGAAAACCTTCCTGTGGAAAACATACTGCTTTTCACAGCAATGCCAATGGAATCAAGTGTTTGGTCTGGGTTAGTGCTTTTTTTATTAAAGGGGGAAACAAGGGTGCTTTGATTTAGATGAGGAAAAGTAGCTGGGTGCTCAAGAAAGAGAAGGGCCACTTTCTCCTTCTATCTCCAGAAGAGGTGCCTGATGTCCACATTCATTTAGAAAACAAGAATGATTTTATTGCAGAGGAAGGAGGTCAACAGCTGCTTTTGGGAAAAGAGCCGCAAGGAAGGGCTGCTAATCCTTGTAGCATGCCAGAATTTGTAACTGTTGGTTTCTAAGATCTACTTCCTCTACCCATTTGTATCTTTTTGGCTTTATTGCATTTTGCAATGCTGCCCTCTTAAACTGTGTCTTAATTTCTGGTGTGTCTCCTCACTCTCCTCAGGCCCCTACAACCATCTGGCTTCCCTTAAGAAAAATTGTGACCTCAATACCTTCAGATCCATACATTTAAATGAATATAGAACTCACAAAAGCATATGATTGTAATATGCAAGCTCCTAATTACCATCTAGCAAGCACAATTAAAAAATTCCCATGCCGCTGCAACAATGTCCAATACAACAAGATACTACAAGATAAAATTGTAATTGCTACTGAGAAGTTTAGCACATGGAATATACGAAAGCCCCCAAGTTTAACACACAGTGACAGCAAGACTGGTTCTACCTTACTTCCGGGGGAAGCACAACAAAAACTGAGAGCTATTCTGTTATTTCAGTGTTAAAAAATTAGCCAGAATAGCTGGATCTGCTGAAGGTATAGCAAAACAAAGGGTGACTTCAGCAATCTGCAAATCCTGAAGTAGTCATACGGCTGGACAAGGAACCAGTGCAAATTCCTAGTCTGCCCCTTGAAGACCCCTCAATTCAGTGCCTACTTTCAACCTACCTAAAAGTAATTTTCAAAGTGAACTGGTAACTGTATCACCCTGAATCATTATATTGTTGTTTTTGCAAACTTCAAAATGTCATACTCAAATTTGCTGACTCAAACTGTTGACATTCATTAAATAACCTTCACATACAGTTTGTTGAAGGGCCACACTATGTTATTAAAACATAAACATAAGGCAGTGAGTCTGAGCAAGATAAATACAACATTCATTTTAAAAGACTACCACCTACTACACATTGTAGGATGATTCTTTAAGCTCCACATACACCTGACCATAAATTTGACTTTTAAAAATTATAAAACAAGAATAAGGAGTAACAATATTGGAAAGAAATTCATATTAAGAGCCTAGCCCTTGGTCTCAATTCTTGATTCCAAGATCCAAGTACCTGAGAACGAGGTTAAGTGATGATGTGGTAAGGGAACCACACTGTATATGCTCAGAGGCACTTTCCTAATTAGAAGAAAACTGGTGGGTTTCTTTATTATTGTTGTTTCTGAGGGAGAACCCTAAGCAAAAAACAAGGTGATGGCGGCGCATGTTTGTCCCAAAACATCGCCCTTTGAATTTCCGAGACTCGGACGCAGATGCCTGACAAGGGTCACCGCTTCACACGACGGAGTGCGAAATTCACTTTGTGCGTTCTCTCTTTCTTGCTTCCTAAAAATTCTCAGGCAGATTCGGAGATGTGGCCTGAAATTCAACTAAGCCCAAGAGCGAACAAGATGTGGTGACGGGCTAAATCAAGTCTCCCCTTCCCCTTCCCCGCCCGGTTTCTTCACTTACACACTCCGAGTCGGCCGGGCTCCCTCCAACCGTCACCGCCGCCTCTGCACTTTCGGCATCGCCAGTGCCAGTGCCAGTGCCAGCGCCAGTGCCCGCGCCAGGGTCGCCGCCCCCGCCGCCAACCCCGCCGCCGCTGCCTCCGGGCCCCGCCAAGCCAAGGCGGTGGGAGCCACGCGGGGAAGGGGCCGCGCTTCCGGGAGGCGAGTCGGACTCGTCCTCCTCGCTGCTGTCCTGAGACGCGCGTTGCCTCCGACGATCCGCCATCTTGACAGGACCCAAGAGAAGAAACAAGAAGCGAAACGGTTATGAGGCGGCGCCGGAAGGGGGATGACGGGTAGGGACGGATGACGCACGGCTTCAGAAAGACTACAACTCCCGGCATACACCACGGGCCAGGTAGAATTCCCGGCTCACCCAAGAATCTTTTGCCCTCGATTGCTGAAGAGGCCGAGATCGCAAAAAGTCTGCGGACAAAAACGGTTCAGAGAGGGGGGGGGGGCATCGCATCCAATCAATGTGTGCAGAAGAACTGACGTCACGGGGAGGTGCCTCGACTGTTAACAGGGCTGGGAGAAAGAAGCCCTGGTAACAGCGTCACGTGCTGAGCCTAAGGATGGGCTACGCATCCTGGTCGGGTGGGGGATGCGTAGCCCATAGTGTCCCGTGACGTTTTGCCATTGCATCGATGACATCATGCCTGTTTATCCTGCAGCAGTGAAGGCGTCGAGGCTGGGCATCATCTAGGTCTCGGAGGGAATGGTAAATGCAAGAAATGGTGCAAAGCAGTTACGGGGTGGGTTTATGAAAGTATCAGAAACGGTTCAGGAAATGGTGCAGGACTCCAGCCAAGTTTCTAGTCGCTGTTCCCTCTATTATTCGGGCAGCTCCCTTGACAGGAGCAGGTAACATTAGCAGTAATTAATCAGTGTTACTGCTAATGCTAACATTGATGGAAGCTCATTCACCTCCATCCCTTGTGCTATTGAGACAAACTGTTCACCCTTTGGAAAAGAAGACTGAAGACAAATCAGACATGACAAATCAGAAACCAACAGAGTATTGAATCTGCCCGTGTTCACTTCATGTCATATATGTAGGCCATTTGGAATATAAGCATCTATGAATAGTCCTGCTGGGTCAGATCAATCATTAACCGAATCCTAGCATTTCAACAAAAAACAAAAGAAAGCCAAAAAGAAAGATGTGACACCTTAAAGACTGTTATATGTTAATGTAAACTGTGGCAGAACATGCCCACTTCATCAGAGATAAAAATACAGAGACTTAAGACATTCATGCAAGGTTGCAACTCTAGTCGTTTCCAAAGAAGTAGCCATGTTAGCAAAATTAAAGGGGGAAAAAATAAACGGATTTTCATCTGCAAAAAGTCACCCTGAGATAACGGAGTCTTTAAGGTGACACAATATTTTGTCTTTGTGTCCATAGAAACCCCACCCACTCCCCTTTAATTTTGTCAACTCATGTAGCCTAGTACTGTTCCTCACAGTGGCTAATCAGTTTACAATCAGGACATCGTCAATCATCCTCTCTTACTAGACATGAAGGTAGTATACTACCATCATGTATGGGAGACATTGGGAGACAAATCCATGGAGAACAAGTGTGTGTCCTTTTAAAGCCATTATTTACACTGATGACCATCACTGTAACTTACAAGACAAGAGTTTGATATAACTAAGCTTTGTGAAATACTTGTATTTGTCCCAAATATTGCACCAGCCAACTTCATTAGGTAACTCCCGGCTATAACATGGTAAGGGCATACTAACTTCCCATTTACTTTTTTTATACCTTGCATAATTTTATACTGTCATGCCACTTCACTTTTTTTCCCTGGACTGGAGTCCCAAACAGAACATTTATTCACAGGAAAGTTTCTCCAGCATCCTAATCATTTTGGTTGCCCTATTCTGCATCTTTGAAGTTCTAAAGTATATTTTTTGAGATGGTACAGCCAGATGAATGCATGGCTTTCCAAGTTTTGTTGTACCATAGATTTGTTTTACTAAAGGCACAACTTTATTTTATTGTTGTCCCTCTCCTATTGGTCCTTAACATGAAATTTGACCTTTCCCATACTTGTTGCAAGAGCATATTGCCAAGATAGCTTTTGGGCCACCCTTGATTGAAAAACTGCAAACTCTCATGTCTTTCTTTTACCAGATGTTGATCCATCTATTTTTTTCAGCCTCGTGGTATTTGCTTTCACTGTTTTGAGATATTTTTCTGGTTTTTCATTATTTGGGAGTGATAATGCTGAGGGGCAGACAGATGTGATGGTTAATTTTTTTAATTGTCTAGGATACAGAACTTCTGATCTCCAAACTCTGACGACTAATCAAATACCTCAGGATGGAGAACTGCTATCTAAAGCTGCCTAAGTAGTGTTCACACGAACAAGTTCCATCTTCCTCAATTTGAATGTGCTTGGGTCTAAGCTTTCTACTGAGGGTAGTAACCTTATTTGCATGGATAAAATGAAATATACTCTTGTACCCAGTGCTGCTGTGGGTAGTGGGTTACTGTTTTGTTTGCATTTGGGCACTATGTATAAAGTTGTCAAACCTCCTACTCTTTACATTTTATGGCCCCACAGCTCAGACTTCTGTGGGGATATTTCCTTCACACATCTAGCAAAGCAAAAGCTACTATAGTCCTCTACATCTGACAGATGATAGTAGAAGCTGATTTTAGTCATCAAAATTTTATCCAGTCTATTAAACAAGGCACAACTCATTACAAAATCATTAATATTCTTTTCATTTTATTGTAAAAAAATTGTTTCAATTTTGCTTAAACATACAAGCAGAATTTCTCTTTTAATACTCCCTGTTAACACTGTTAAACCTAAATGAACTGAAGCAAAAAATTTTTTAAAAAACAAAAACATTAACAGCCACAGATTTGGTATTTACAAACTTTTTTCCTTTATAAGATATTTACAAGACAACTGATTTTACATATTTAAAATGGTATCAAAAGGGATGCATTTGCAGACAACCACATGTCAACGGGCAAAAAAACAAGGAGGGGAATTACACTTCTTTTTTAGACCTAGCATTAACTTGGTTAAAGAAAGCAATGTTTTGTTTTAAACAGAGTATCAGATCTAATTTGCAAGGGCTTTTTTAAAATATGAATTTCACAGTGCTGTACTCCCTAAAGGGAGAAAGACTATTCCCTCCACCCCTCGTCCTAGCTAAAATCCACTGCAAACTCTTTGTACAACCCCTACCTACTTCCACATACCTACCCCATCTCTTCATATGTGTGTGCGTGTTGCATGTGTTAAGTATTAAATGGATGTTTTTTTTCTTAAAAGTCATTCTGCTGACTGAAGTTGGGACAGGTAAATCTCACTACTGTATTTCAGGAACACAGGCTGGCATTTCTGATAAAAGCCATTTTTTGGGTTACGCAAAAGCATTCTCCTCCCTCTGCCCCAAATGGGATCTAGAACCAAGAACTGATATCGCAAACTTTTTGTGCTTAGAGTAGAAGTCGGCTGAAATATTAGCAGAACAGCTCTGAAATCAAAAACACTTTCAAGCAGCCTCTACTTAAGGCTTGCTCATTTTATACATCCAGGCATAACAATAGGGGGTTAAAAAAACCACTTAAGGGTGCATGCTGGCATGCTAAAAAAGCAATCTGAATACAGCCTCATTTAAAATAAAATTAGGCGAGCATTGTGCACTACCTCTACTACACAGGCTACTTGGCAAAAGAGGATCTGTTCTTCTTATCTGAAAGTCTAAGTCATTCTTGTGACCTTTCGACTCCATTCATGTGTGAGTATGCTACCTTTTTTCTCCTGTGGGGAAAAAGCCTTTTTTCAAATTTTGTGGGAACATAACCCAGAAAAGGAGAAGAGCAGCTGGGAAATATTCAGAATTCAAGAAAGAACACATTTGTTGAATAAGTGTCCTTCCTGCATAATATTCTTAGCATCCAAGGAGAATGAACACCACCCTGCACTGGGATCTTCAACAATCCAATAAAGTGATCCCAGGAATTTTCTTCCGTTTAGGTGAAAGTTTCATTCAATACAAAAAGATGTTAATTCTAGTGCTCCTTTAAGCACACACATGTGTGCATACAGAGGTAAGGGCAGCTTCCTGCAATTATTTGAAACAAGCAGATGAGCATGCTCACTGATCTCAGGAGAGAGTGAAGGTTTTCATCTCCAGTTACTGAAAAGATACCTGGGACCTACTTAAGAAATGCCAGTCATGCTTCAAAAAGTTATAAATCAAAGCTTCAGCAGTTACAGTGGCTTAACTTAATGTGAACAAAAAAGTAAGGAGCAGAAAGTTGGTTGCTGTCTCTGGGAGTCACTTGATATAGTCAAGTGCAGAGACATAATTTCCTCTCCAACAGGTTTGATCCTTGCAAACAACTATAAACAGCATTGCAGTGGACTTGAGGATGAGAGAAGGAAACACAATCCTTTGCAAGAAGCATTATGAGGATAAATCTCTTTATTTCTAGGTGGGAGGACAGGCTCTCCCCACCTTTTCTCTCTCACGTCTAACCTTCCCTACAGCAACAGGTTACCTAGTCTGGGAACAAAAGCACATGGCAGCTGCTAGTCCCTCTCAGAAAGAGGGACATGCAGCTGGTGCTTTGCTGTAGTAGGGAAGGTCACATTTTGAGATGGAATTTGTGCCTCTTGGCAATGCCATGTGTCGGTTATCTACCTAAGTTGACCGGGCTTTAAAAGTCAGTATATCTGGCAGTACTGACACGCCACATTTCTGTTAAGAAACAATAATTGTACAATGTTTGATTTCTTGTGTTTAAAACCTCTCATTTAGGCCACACTATATAGTTTGACAGAGAAAACTATTTAAAGACTTTGCTGGTAAAGCAAACCAAAAAGAATCTGAAGGCAAGATGACACAGCATTCAGGGTTACGACAAGTGTTCTGACAAAACTAATGGTGTGACAGACTGGTCAGGCACACAGCCCTTTGTGGTCAGTATTACGAAGTCAAGACTAAATGACCCACCCTCCTTTAATTAGAAGCAGAAGGCATGAACAGGATAAGCCCATCTTAAAAATTAAAACGCCACAGCAGCACATGAAGAACCAAATAAGGCAGGAGGAAAAGCATGGATTTATATGCAGATACTTTATAGGAGACCAGTTAACAGGCAGCAGGTCAAATGGAAACCTCTCTTTGCCCAATGTGTTTGGATGAATCACACCTTCTTTCTCCGTTTTATTGCCTTAACTAGGAGGCTAAATATTTTAAAGAACCGCATGAAAGTAGAAGTGGGTTTCATGTGTGTGGTAACTTACCAAAGGGAACAGTTTCATTATATTTTTATGCTTGCTCACCTTTTCACATTCTGTAAATGGACGTGGACAATTACAGCTCAACCAGTTGTCAACCTTTGCCCCTATACAAACCCCAGGACTTTCTCCCAAGTAAAAGAAATAGTGGAAAAGATATGAAGAGACATGGGGGGGGGGGGGGAGAGAGAGAGAAGGAGATCACAGGTAAGCATTAAAAAAATATTTATAGTGAACAAGAACATACATCGAGGTGGGGCAGGAGAGAGTGACATGACAGAACATACACAGTTCTCTGCCATTTGCTGCATACAACATAGGCCAACCATTGAGGCAGAGGATTCTCCTAGCTGGACACACCTATTTCCTGCATGTCCTGTGAGGTGTCTGTTTTTTCTGCATCTCTAACCGGCAGCGGCTTCGCTCGTCCAGCCATGGCAGTTCAAAATTCCTACCAAGAAAGAAGTGGTTAGAGATGGTGAAGAAAGATGATCGAGCAACTCAACTTTCAAGTTCTGTATCTGGAGTTGGTATTTAAAACCACACCAAGGCTTTAAAGTGAGAAGGTTAAAAAAATCAGTCCAAAATTGCCCTCTCTAATGTGGAAAACTACCCCCACTTTTCATAGTCCTAACACTACATTTTCCTGAGACTGAACTCGTCTGGGATGTAAACACAACTCTTCCCATTTCTGCCTTCATTCTGCGTAAGAATAGGTTCTTTCATTTCTTTGCCCTCCCTCACACACCACTGAAGCCCATCTCCTTGAAAGGCCCTTGGGCATGACAATAGGGCAGGACTGCTTGTTGCTTTAAGCTTCCTACTACGCTAGAACGACAAAGCACTTGTTCTAAAGACATTTATTAATTATAATTATTATATGGCAATGGAAGAAGTGTGATAAAGACAACTAAAATCCCAAATACTTAACAAGAGAACCATTAAGAATGAGTCAACAGATTATAAATAAATAAATCAGCGATTCACATTTTAACAATACAGCAGAAAACTGATCTGTTTCCGAGGCTGACAAACTTTCCACATATTCTCTCAGCTGAGGCCTCCATTGTTCCAAAATACTGCTAATTGTTTCTATTGATCTTTACACACTGACATGACATCGTCCCAACCTGCCTCTTCCTTTATCACAACTTCATCATTTTTTCAAAGTGTAATTTATATCTTTCTAGTATTAAAGTTACAGCTAAGACCAAGTTATTATCATCTTTCATCACTGAGTTTCTAAGAGTATATAATATCACCAACTATGGGGAGTCTTACAAACATAATCATAATTCACTGCTTGTGTCATGTCCAGCAGTTTGTCCCTGAATTTTTGAAGTGGTTCACAGTACAGATGTGCATTTGAGATGTGACATGCCAACACTGGTTTGATGTCTGATAAATTTTTAAAGAATATTTTATGTCTTATATAATACTAATGAAATTAAGATTTATAGTGTTAAGTTTTAACATTAATCCAAATTACAGCCTCATTCATCCTGATCTCTTCCCACTGAAACATAAAGATAAGCATCTTTATATCTTTTCTTGCCATGCCATTCTGCTTTTCCTCTGTATTAGCAGAAGATCAGTAGTTTGTAGATTTTTGCCAAACATGCTTAGTGCCATTCCAAAACTGCCAGTAGATTTTCAAAAGACGTCAGTAGCAGGTTACCATGTGATCGCTCTGGATTTTTTGGATTACATTCTGCATTTGAAAATAGTAGGCTATATCAAATGTTAGTACCAACAAGAGCAGAGCTACTGAATGAATGGGACTTGAATCACTTCTGAAAGGGGTCTACTCTAACAGTTGTTAGTTCAGACTAACAATTGGATTTAGTTCACTGCAACCATGTAACAATCCTTATAGCATAAGCTACACAGGATATTTATTCCTATGTTAAGAGGCTGCAAAACCTAGCACTCTCATCTCTGACTCAACTGGAAAACCACCATGAAATCTGGAACACAGGTGAGCAAACAATATATTCATATAGGCAGGACCAAGACTATCTTCTGAAAAGGAAGATATATTTAAAGCCACCTCACTTGAGGGATCCTTAACTTTGAGGGGGTTACCTTGTCCCCTCTTAATGTACATGGTTATACTTACTGTGGGGTTAATTTTGGTAATGGTCGGCCAAATGCTACAACAGGCAAGTAAGGGGTGATCAGCAAGCTTTCAACTAAATGGAGAAAGAACAGAGGAGAATATTACTCATCCAGCTTCATTCAAATAGGAATTGTATTTGGACACAACAGGATTTTCCTGCCCTGTCCAAGCATTTCAGGGATGGGACAGAAAACGACAGGTTACTCACTTGTAATTGTAGTTCTTCGAGTGGACCTCTGCGATTCACACCTTGGGTAATCCATGCATGCGCGGAGCCTCGTCGGAAGATTCTAGGACTTCTGTGGTAGCAAAAAAACACATTAGTGCAGACTTCTCCCCCTTAGTATAAGTACCTTGGCGCCAAGACTCTCCCTTCAGTTAGGTCAACCGCCACATAGAATAGCTACATGGCGTGACAGAGGGGAGGTCAGGTCAGGATGTGTGAATCACAGAGGTCCACTCGAAGAACTACAATTACAGGTGAGTAACCCATCGTTCTTCTTCGTGGCCTCTGTGAATCACACCCTGGGTAACTAACAAGCTGTCTTACCCGGAGGAGGGTGTCACACCAAGGTAGAGGATAGCACAGCACGTCCAACGGCCGCATCAGATTTTTGCCAAACATCTAATCTGTAATGCTTGATGAATGTGGACGGCTGTGACCACGTGGCAGAGGCACAGATGTCTGGAAGGGGAACGCCACAAAGAAACGCCATAGATGTTGCCACTGCCCTAGTAGAATGAGGGCAAATTAACTTGAGGAGCTGGCAATTGAGCAAGCTGGTATGCCAGGTGAATGGTGGAAGCAACCCATTTGGAAATTCTCCGAGAGGTCACTTGAAGACCTTTAGTGGGGAGTTGGTAACTGACGAAGAGCTGGGCTGAATGTCGAAAGGGTTGCATGCGGGCTAAATAAAATGCCAGAGCCCTTTTGACATCTAAGGTATGAAGGATTCTCTCCTGAGAAGTAGATGGAGACGGAAAAAAGAATGGGAGAACCAACAGTTGGGATAGATGAAACTGGGAGACAACCTTGGGTAGAAAAGAAATATCTACAGTTTAACCTTATCTGGATAAAACTGAAGATAAGGGTAATCAGACCTCAAGGCTGCAAGTTCACTGGCATGACGAGCGGATGTAATAGCAACGAGGAACACTGTCTTAAAGGTGAGCAGTCTAAGATTAGCTAATGCTAAGGGCTCAAATGGAGCCTTAGTAAGTTGTTGCAGTACCACTGTCAAAGACCATTGAGGTGGGGGTGGGCACACGTCTGGGTACAAGTGCGACAGACCCTTAAGGAAACGCTTGAGAGTAGGGTGTTTGAAGAATTGCGCTGCTGAAGAGGTTGGCGGCTGATAAGAGACTACTGCAGCAAGATAAACTCTCAAGGTGGAAAGGGAGAGGCCCTTGGTTTTCAGATGAAGTAAGAAACGAAGGACCGTGGAAAGGGAAGGATTGACTGATGGTAGTGCAGACGCTGCAGTAAAAGACTGGAATTTCTTCCATTTGTACAAGTAAGCTCTCCTGGTTGAGAGTTTCTTCGCCTGATGGAGGACATTCATCAGGGAGGCAGAATCCTCCACGCTGTCAGATGAAGGCCAGGTAGGTCTGGGTGGAGAATTTGATTTTTGTTCTGTGTGAGGAGGTGAGGTAGGTGATAGATGTCAGATGACAATTGATGGAGAACCGGGAACAAGGGTTGTCGTGGCCACCATGGAGCTATCAAAATTGCATTGGGCTTGTCTTGTTGAAGCTGAACTACAACTTTGTGGAGGAGCGGGAATGGTAGAAACAGGTAAGTAAGAGTCCTGGGCCAACGGCCTATGAATGCGTTGCCACGGGAGTGTTTGCCGACTCCTGTGCGGGAACAGTAGCGTTTACACTTCCGATTTGTCTGGGAGGCAAAAAGGTCGATGGTGGGTGTGCCCCAGCGTGTGCAGAGGAGGAGAAAGACGGATTGGTGTAGTTCCCATTCATGAGCTTGGGATTCCTTGCGACTGAGAAGATCTGCCAGATTGTTGTCTTGGCCAGTTATGTGTATTGCTGTGAGGCAGATATGATGTGACAGGCACCATTCCCACAGGTCGACAGCGAGATACAGAAGGCTTGGAGAGTGGGTGCCGCCTTGTTTGAGGATATAATACATCGCGGTAGTGTTGTCGGTGGCGACTTGGACCATTTTGCCAACAAGATGATCTCTGAAAGCCTTGCACGCTTTTATCACTTCTAACAGTTCCAGCTCGTTGATATGGAGCGGTTTCTCTCTTTCTGACCAGTGAGCGTGAATCTTTAGAGACTTGCAGTGAGCACCCCAGCCTGTAAGACTGGCATCGGTGGTGACCTGTATTTGAGGATGCGGTTGTTGGAAAGGTCGTCCCATTGTCTGGTTTTGAGTAGAGCGCCACCAAGAAAGTTGGGTGGCAAGTTCCGGGGTCACCAGTAACAGGGTGTGAGGCGGGTCTGTTAGCGGGTCAAAAAGGGCTAGGAACCATGCTTGGAGTGACCTCATTTTGAGGCGTATGTGTTACACTACCGATGTCATAGATGCCATAGTGCCGAGGACACGTTGAACTGTTAATGCGGGTACCAGAGCATGAGGGGTTAAGATGCGAAGCAATGATATCAGGTTGAGTCTTTTGTCTGTTGGGAGGAATGCTTGGGCGTGAGTGGAGTCTATAAGTGCTCCTATATACTGGACAACCCTTGTGGGCTGTAACCTGGATTTCTGCATGTTTACAGCAAGGCCGAGATTGTGGAGAAGGGACAGTGTAAAATGAATGTCTTGTGCTTTGCAACGGGAGCGAGCTAAGAGGAGCCAGTCGTCGATGTACGGGAAAACGTGGATCTTGTGAAGTCTGAGGTAAGCTACTACAGGAGCCATGCATTTGGTAAGGACTCTGGGAGCTGTTGCGAGTCCGAATGTGAGTCTTTTGAACTGGTAGGCTTGAGATCCCAGCTGGAAGCAGAGATAGGGCCTGTGAGAGGGATGGATAAATACACGGAAATAGGCGTCCCTCAGATCTATCACAGCAAACCAGTCGTTTTTTCGGAGCAGGGGAAGGACAGACTCGAGGGTAACCATACGGAATTTGGTGGTAATGATGTAGCGATTGAGTTCTCTGAGGTCTAGGATGGGGCAGAGGCCTCCGTTCTTTTTGGGGATAGTGAAATAACGAGAGAAAAAACCTCTGTCTGTTTGGTATACTGGTTCTATGGCATCTTTGAGTAGTAGTGCCTGTATTTCATCTTGTAGGGTTTGCGACGGAGGTGTGACGGTATGTGATGGCGCAGGGAGCTGATGGAACTGGATGCAGTACCCGCTTCAGACAATGGAGAGGACCCAAACATCTGTAGTGATGGTTTCCCATACAGGTAAGTGTTTCCAGAGGATAGGGGAAGGAATGTGGGGGTGCGTTGTTTGGATCTCGGATGGCTGGATGTCAAATATGATGCTTGGTTTTGCGATCATTGCGCCTGTTTGTGGCCTGTTGACGTGGTTTGGCCTGGTAAGGTTGTTGCTTGTAGTAAGATGTGCAAGAAGTTTGCCTCTGCAGGTCTTGATGGAACTTCTGGTAGGAGTTGTAGGGGCGCCGCCACTGAGTGTGCTGGGGACGTTGCTGGTATGTAGGGTAGACTCCCCAGCATCTAGCAGCTGTTCTTTTCTTTTGAACGTTTTCCAGAATGTCGTGTTTCAGCATTGAAAAGATCTGTCCCGTCAAATGGGAGGTCTTCAATACGCGCTCTCGCATCTTCAGCGAGACCAGCAGTTCTTAGCCAGGAAAAACATCGAAGGGCCACAGAGGTAGCCATAGGTTTAACTGTGGCATCGACAGTACATCTGGCTGACAGCATTTGCTGTTTGGCGACTGAAAGCCCTTCTTGCTGGAAGGTTTGAGCCAAGAATTTTTTGTCTTCTGGAAGAGCTTAAATGAAGGTGGACATATTGTCCCAGAGGAACCGCTGGTAAGCACCCATGGCTCCTTGATAGTTGGCAACTCTCATGGTGAATGCAGCGGAAGAATATAGCCATCTGCCCATGGAGTCAATTCGCCTGCTGTCTTTATTAGGTGGTATGAGAATTTGGCAATATTGAGAAGCCTTGACGAAGATCAAGTTCGGGGCTGGTTGTTTCTGAAGAAAAAACGCTCCTGGATCATGAACTCGATAAAGGTTGTCTATGCACTTCGACATCGAGTGAGACGAAGCTGGTTTTGTCCACGAGCGTTGGGCAGTGCTAAGAAGGGACGGTAACATAGAAATCTGAACCGGAGTTGTGGTGTCCTTGGAGATCAGATCGTAGAGATGATCCGCTGGCTCAGTTGTGGGTCTGTGTATTTGGAGATCCAGGGACTTAGCCATGTGCACCATTAATTGTGCGTAAGTTTGAAAGTCCTCCGCTGGAGATGGAGGGTCAGCATCTGCTAAGTCAGACTCCGGTGACGTGAGTAAAATAGATTGTGTTTGCGGTCTAGAGCCCTGTTCGGAATGTTCGACCGTGTCGAGAATCCGTGGACTGACGATTGACCTCGATATCAAGGGGCTGCGCCTCTTGGTATTGGTACCGACGTCTGGATGTTGATGTCTAAGGCATGGACAGAGGTCGATGTCGAGGGTCATCCATCGGTATCGACATCGATGGAGTGTCCATGGGCAGTGGTCGATATCGAGGATCGTTCATATCGGAGCCAGTATCTCGATGGTGGCAAAATGGAGGCTTGGACAGCTGTCGATATTGAGGATCGTCGATATCAGAGCCAGTATCTTGATGGTGTCGAAATGGAGGTTGCTGCCAAGATGGTATAAGTGTCGATGGGCCACATTGGATGGCTGTGGAGTAGATAGATGCTGGTGATCCCGAGCAGGATGATCGATCCCGATCCTCCTGACGGGCAGGAGAGTAACGGTTTGCCAGAGCTGCAAATGCACCCTGAGCCGAGGAGTATTGATCGGCTGTTCTGGGTCTTTTAGATGCCGGCTGGTGGTAAGCCGTATGAATCTCTTGAGGATCATGAAGTTAAGATCGTTTCGACATCGATGGCTGCCGTGGGTGAGGCCTCTGATGTGGCACTGCCGTCGAACCGGGGAGAGCAACCGGTTGATAGTGCTTGGCAGGCTTATCGGTTGAGCACTGATTGGGGCAAATGGCTACCTGATGATAGTGCTGAGCGTGGGTCGATGCCGCACGCGAAGATATGTTGCCAGTCTCTCATGGCTGGTGCCCTTGATAACGCGTTGGAGGCCGAGGTGGTAGGCCTGTTGGGATGGAGTAGGGCACAGTATCAGGTTGCGTTTTGACTCCTTGCATATCGGGAGAAGCAACACCAAGGAGGACTTGCTGGGAAAGCTAGATTGTTGAGGGCTAGCCGGGGAGGATGTGAGCTGATCCACCCGTTCCTCCCATTCTGGTGACTGTGATGGATAAGGTTGATGAGATGGAAGCACTTCTTCATCCGAAGGTGAACCCATGCATATCAGATCCCCAGATTCTGGGAGCTGCGGGGAAGTAACCCTCGGGGATTTCGCCTTCGAAGATTTAGGTTTCTTCGGTGGCGAGGGTTCTTGAGCCGATGGCACATTGGTGGACGGCTTCCATTTGGTGGTCGTTTTTGATGTCGATGGTTTCGGCATGGAATGTTTGGCTTTATGCCCCTTAGTGGAGGATGTCGAAGGGGCATCGGAGCGCGATGGCGTGGCAGAAGGGTGCTGTTTTGCCATCTCTGAAATGGATTTATCCATGGCGTTAACCTGTGAGGCGGACTTACAGGCAGGATGAGCCATAGACCTTGTAGGCTCGAGCAATTGTTCCCAAAGCCAAAGCTTAAGTCTAGAAAGAGTACTACGGAGAACTCCGCATTTGAAATTCTTATAGTGAGGGCATGAAGAGGTTTGGTGGGCTTCACTGAGACAGAAAAGACATTTAGTGTGGCCGTCAGAAAGCGAGACCTTGTTGTCGCAGACCACGCAATGTTTAAATGGGCCCACAGGGGCCATGAAAATAAGGAAAAGGGGGAGGGGCTTTGGCTGTAAGGCCACAGCAACAAAGAAAAAACTTTAAAAAAAAATAATAATAGTAATAAAGGAATCAAAAAATAAACTCTCTTTCACTTTAGGAAAAACTCACAGAAGCAATTGATATGAGGCTCTCAACGTGGCGGTTGAAAGAAACTGAAGGGAGAGTCTTGGCGCCAAGGTACTTATACTAAGGGGGAGGGGTCTGCACTAATGTGTTTTCTTGCTACCGCAGAAGCTCTAGAATCTTCCAACGAGGCTCCGCGCATGCACGGATTACCCAGGGTGTGATTCACAGAGGCCACGAAGAAGAACCTTATTTAAAGCACTTACCATCATCTGACTCTGGGAAAAATGAGGTAACTTCAGGTTCAGATTCCTGAATTCCTTTCTTTTTATACATTCTGAGCTGCAGTCGCTGCAAAATTCTTTGCTCTCTGATCCGCTGAATATCCCACCTTTGGAAGAAGAGCAAGAGGAGAGGGGAGACAGTTTTTTAAAATTTAGCTGAGGACAACAATAGTAAGGGTAGCAGTCATTGCCCTCCACTGTTGTAATTCAAAAGAAAAATCTAGCACAGCATCTGTGGCTAGGAGTTTGCAAGTAGTATGGGAAAGTATTTGTTTTTGTTAAATTCACCCCAAATTTTATTAAGTTATCCTGAATCTTTGTATTACATCATGATGATAGAACTTCTTTTTATCCTTCCAAGACTTACCTGTTATTCCAATTTCCTCATCAAGCCACCTTCAGGGCTGTTTCCCCAAAGCCCTCAAAATGTAACCTACCAGCCATATGAAATACAGATGATTCAAATCTGAAGAGATAGGATTTATTGGCTGAAATCCTGTTGTGCAGTTACCCAAATGGTATAATTTGCCATAAGTAAAGAAATTCCCATCAATATTATCTCTTGCATGCTGATTCAGCATGACTGAGTCATGCAATTCAATGTGTAACAACTCACATCTACAGTGACTTGTTAATTTATGGCAATTTAGTCTAAAAGTTATACCATTTTTGAAACTGTGCAAAATGATTCAGCCACCACTGGTGAAACTTTTCATTTTATTTCATACTCTACACTCCATCGCTCTCTGTAATGGATAACAGTCTTATTCAGAGAACATTTCAGATATGGTGCTTGTTCTAAGAAAAGTAGCTGCCAAAGCTTCCTAGATACCAACTGCTGCATGCGTTTCTCCCTCACCTTTTCCTCCTCTTCTCATCCAATTCCAGCTTTGCATGCCGTTTGGAGAAGACGCTGTCATCTAAATTCTGTGAAAAGTTGTGTAAAAGGAACAATGTTTTTAATAATGATAGTCTTACAAGAGATAGCCATGTTAGTCTGTGCTAGCATATCAGCAAAAACAAAAGAAAAATAAAATGTAAAGAAGACAAAAATGTTGTGGCACCTTAAAGACTAACTGCTATATTTTAATGTGAGCTTTTATGGACAAATCCACTTCCTCATGTTTAGCAATATCATTTAATAATAATATTGCTAAATACTTAAACATGATTCTGTGTTATGTGTTGAGCATAATTCCTCTTCATTTCCTAGAAGGCATTTAAACCAGTCTCAATATTAGGTGCTCACCACAGCAAGAGTCCTAATCTTTTTTTTTCTGCACTGTCTCATTTTGGAGGAGGATGGAACAGGAGTTGATATGCCAGGCTGCCAGTTTGAAACCCAACAGAACTCTCGTGCTTTTAATAACTATACAACACCTATGGAGAAAGCTTTTCGGATAAACTGCTAACTCACTATTAAAAGGTACAAAAGTATAGCTAGAAAAGAGTGGCAAGGTTAATTAGATGCTACATGAGAGAACAGAATGGTACACATTACAGAGGAACCTGGCATATAATTAAGCTAGGAAAGTGGTGCAGAATTTTGGTTTATTTGTTGTGGGGGGAAATAGGTAAGAGCTGCAAATGCTTCACACTCACTATTTCAAGTGACTGCTTTTGCAAGTTCAGTGTTTCAATGCTGGCAAGGTTTGAAATGTTGTATGTATGGAATGCTAAAGCAATTAAGGGGACTGTAAAAAAGTAACCCTGAACATGTATATTGTGCTTTAAAAATGAAGTTTGAACAGCAGCTTACTAAAAGTCACTGCAGGGCAATCAGCCAGCTCTCCAGCAAAGTCTGAAAGCAAGGTCAATGCAAAATAACATTGCCTCGCAAAGAATCTCCTTCATAAGTGAGCTTACAATCGAGCGTGAAAACAAATAAGAGAATACAAAACAATTGAGAAAAAATTCCTAGAATCCTAAAATGTGGAAAGAGCAAACTGGTACCTGACCATTTTGGTTCACTAAGCACCTTATGCTCACGGCATTTTGCCTATCTAGTAAATTACTATGGAACTAGTTAGCTATTCCCACAGGTGGAGAGACCAATTTAGTCAAAACAAAAGCAACTCTCTGCCATAGCAGCAACTTGCCAGTCTCGGAATTAATGGGAGTCATACTTTGCCATGCCAGTAAAAGTAATGGAAATTGCTATTAAAAATTTTCTGACTATTTATAGAGCACAGCAATTTACTATATTGGCAAATTCAGTTGTTTACAGTTGAAGGGAAATGTAAACAATCAAGAGAAATATAAATATAGGGAGACAAGAGATGCAAACCTATGACAGCCATGCCACACACATCAGATACCAAGAACTAGGTAGCTTTTCACAAGTTCCAAGAATGGATTTCTGTTTAAATATTTTCACCTACATATCTGTGCAGATTCTCAGTCATTCAGGTGAGGGTATCTGGAAGTTGAGTCATGGCAACTGGACTTCTTTCTTATTTTTAATAATATTTGAAAGAAAGAAGTCCAGTTGCCATGACTCAGCTTCCAGATATTTTCACCTAGTTTTTCTTAGCTTTAACACTGATTTCTATCTAACTGAATGGGCCTGGAATCTCAAAACGTTACACATTTTCAACAACTCTGATGAATTTTTGTGCATTTGGAACATACATAAGCAGCAATGTAGACGAGTAATGCTTGTAGAAATAGACAAGCTGATGTTGCCTGGAATTATTCCAACGATGAAGAGACTTATACCTCAATACTCAGATGAATTTTTGTACGATTGGAAATGATTGTCTGTTTTCATGCTGGAATTAACCTTTTCAGGGAAAAATGCCAGCTCTAATGAACAAATGCTTCCAATTTTAACTAAAGGTCTTTAATGGTCTATAGGTCTCTTAGGAAGCTGTTCTGGAGTCAGACTTTCTACTCTGACATTGACAGTTTGTTCCTTTCAAAACATAAACACTAAGACAGTTCTATCATCTCCCTAATGAAAAGAACAGACATATGCTCACAGCTGGTCTAAAGAAAATACAGTGGTGCCTTGAGTTGCGAACTTAATTCGTTCCAGGATGATGGTCATAACTCAAGTTGGTCGTAACTCAAAGCACCATTTCCCACAGGAATACATTGAAACGCGATTAATCCGTTCCAGCCATTTTTTGGTTGTATCTCAAGGCGCTGGTTGTATCTCAAAGCATTAGTTCCCATAGGAACTAATGCAAAAGCAGTTAATCCGTCCACTAGAGGGAGATTTTTTTTTAACCTAAGATGACCTCTAAGGTTAAAAAAAGGGCAGGAAAGGAGGGAGGGAGCCTTTTTTCCGGTCGTATCTCAAAGCGCCGGTCGCAAGTCAAAGCAAAATTTTGCGACCGGAGCTGGTTGTAACTCGAATTGGTCGCAAGTCAAGACATTTGTAAGTCGAGGCACCACTGAGAGGCAAGCTTAAATAAAGTGGGAATGCTGAGTTGCTGCTGAGATTTTTAAATACCATTACTATTACAGTATCTTTACTATGTTCATTTTGACTTCTGGTTTAAAAAAATTATATGCTACTTTGTTGTGAACCACCCAGAGTAGTGCTGCGGCACTAATGGGAGTGGTATATTAAAAAACAAACACACACACACATACTTTAAGCATTGACTGTAAGGAACTAAAATCTCAATGAAAGCACCTTGTAGGTAAGTTGACTGTATAGTCACCAAGTCTATTGCCCTGATGCACACAGAGTCAAAAAAGTAATAGTAGTAGTAATCATCATCATCTTAGAACTGCAGAGCTAGAATTGGGGAATTGACCTTCCAATCTCTGACTCCACAGCCAGATACCTAAACCACTGAGCTATCCATTTTGTTACTTCCCCATCCCCACTATGCTTAATAACTTAAGCACCAGAAATCATAAATCGTAAAACACATCCTGATTATATATTAGCATTGGCATTTGAGACTCTAGCTACCACTACCTCAATAAATCTCATTATTTACAAGTTGGATGTGTGAAATTCTTGACAATTCAAAATAAAAACTATCTGATCCAGCAGCCTGCCAGTTGTCAAGAACCCCTCTGAAACCCTTCTGAAACACCTCAACACACTTTAGGTTAGACTCTGATAGCAGGGTAGAACATCAAATGAATATAAAATGGTTGCTTGTCAGTCTTGGATACAGAAATCTAGAAGACCTCCTATATGAAATTCCCTTCCAGTTGTAAAGAGTGACTGGTAAGTGTGGAGACAGTGTCTGGTGAATGTTCAAACAGTAGCATGGCTGTCCACCCTCCTAGTGGCTGAAATGGAGATCTGCATAGCTCCTTCCCTTCTTCCACAACTTGCTGCATGTCTTGCTATTCCCAATTACCCATTAGAGCGTGGCACAGCTATATTTCTCATTTCATTTTCTCAGACTATTTCTTTACTAACATACCTCCAAAAGTTCTGAAGAATTCAGGTCTCTCAAAGGCTCTACCGTGTGGTCCCTCCATGATGGAACTGGAAAGGGGAAGAGAAGTGTCAAAACTGCTAATTTTAAAGAGAAACCTACATGGAGAAATAAAGATCAGACAACATAGCAAATCATCATCATCTTAGAACTGCAGAGCTGGGAAGGACCTTCTGGATAATCAAGGCCAGCCTCTGTCAAGGAGGCACAGTTGGGAATCAAACTTCCAATCTTAAACCACTGAGCTATCCAGCAGTTCAATTCCACTGCTCAAAGGGAAACAGAGTTGCATCATTGCATACCATCAAGGAGCAAGGTGTCTGTCTACCCTCTCCTCCCACCAGTGCAGCACTGACTAATATCAGTCCTCTTCAGAAGTCCCAGGTTTTCCAGTATTGGCCACATGATGATTTGTGCTTCACAGCTTCCAGTTAAACTGCTTTTACAGATTTCTATCCAAGTGCTCCAAGTGAGTTTCATATTACCATTCCATGTTACACCCAAACACCCTTTGAAGTCAAAAGGATTTGCATCAAGTCTCCTAATGAGTTTTGTGGCGGATCCTTTCAATTCTGCACTGTTCAGATTCTGTATTCCACTGTGAGATCATAGTTATTTAGCTGTGGGGAAACACTGGCTTTTATAGTATCTTGGCTTAAACAATTAAGAGTTGTATGGAAATAATACCAAGTAGTATTTAACTGAAGTGCAGCACACATGAGCAGCCCCACATTGCTTACTATCTCTCAAAATATGAACAATTCAGAGTTGAATGGCAAGGCTCCCCCCCCCCTTCTGATAACTGGTGTGCATTAGAGTCACAATCAGACATGTCTAGTGCTCTTTTTTATGACCAACTTCTCCCTCAAAACAAGAAATGTTACCCCAAAGCACTCAAAATAAGTCCCCTTTTCCAGGAACTGTGCAGTTAAAAGGATGTGTAAAGGGCTGAATTGTGTGCGCATGTGCATGTTTTGTGCCAGCAACTCAGAACCAACTTACTGAAGCCTTAACAGGGCTTTCAAGGTACATGAGATATTTAAGGAGTGCTTTTACCAGTTCCACTCCCCCAGTCAGTTTCCATGGCTGAGCAGGAATCTGAATCCTGTTCTCCCGAGTCCTAGCCTGTCACTCCATCCACTACACCACACCAGGAATCCCCACAAAAGTTATTAGTTATAAATATCCATCTGCTAGTACATATAACTGTTATTCATAAAGTACAATATCAATAGCATGAAAGACCAAGGAAGTCAATTTTCTTCCACTTTACAAAAAGTTCTGTCTAGTTACTGAAGGCGGCCTTTATTTGGCACCAGTAACTAGGTGAACAGGTCTTTTACAAGCCTGCTTTAATCATCTGCTGGATATTCTCTAAACCAGCATCACATTTTCCACCTGCACACAAGGCTGAATGGCAGCTTTCAAAAAGCTTCACAGATGAGCATCTCGGAGGATGTCTGCTCTCAGCGCAGCCCTGCTGACCACTGATCTATGTATGCAGAACATTCAAGGTAATTGTTTCTTTGGCACAAAGGTCTTTCATGTCCAGTCTTACCAGTGTTTTGGAGTTTAAATCACCCTTGGCACCACCTGAAGGACTACTAACAAGCTTACAAATCTTGCAGTACTCTCTATACTGCAGGATGTTGCGAAGGCCTCCAGGACTGATTACTTTTTAAAAAGGATTAGAGAGACTCAAGAAGAATGATAGTTATTTGCCACAATTATCAGGTGAAAAATCTCTGTTTGAATACATTATATTACTGATTTGTGGTACATAATAAGGGTGGCTTGTGAGCTTCCCAGATGCAATGGGCTGGTTGCAATTGAAGGCAGACTGCTAGACTGAACAGACCTTTGAACGGCTCTACAAGCAGTTTTTAAGATTTAACACATGTATTACTATGATAAGAATTGACCCCATAAAAGATTATTCTCCAAACTCCTCTTCATGCTTACTGCAAGATAACAAGAGCAGATCAAGCAGACAACTACATTGTGGAAGAAAAAGATGGAAGACTGGCCAGGTCTCGAGGTTGATTCTATTGTGCAAATGCTACTCAGGTTTTAAGAACGAGCTGTTTGTAAGCAGAAAAGGGTTCCACAATCTGCTGTAAAGATGAAATAAAAATCACTTGCTCAACTCCCAGAAGGAAATTGCTGCACAACTTCTCTAAAATATATGCCATGTTTGCCATTACATTAAGAAAAGAAAAAAGAAAAAAACAAGATTGCAAGATGGCTCCATTCAAACCGGTTCATGTGACAGTAAATACCAGATACTTGACAACAAACAATAGATTTACACATCTGAGGAGTCTTCAGTTTTGCTGGGAGTAAATGAGAATCTTTATAGTCCATTCTGTCCTGTTCAAAATAATCTTCTGAGAACACAAAGTGTAGCACACGTTATATCTGCACAGAATGACTTGAGGGAAGGAATGGACAGAGCTTTAAATACAACATGGAAGAATGACCACAGGGAATAAGACCTAAGAGAAGTGCTAAGATGGTAGATTTGTGCATGTTTTACAGTTAAATTATTGTTGTTTTTTCAACTTGTATACTATCCCATAGTGCTAGAGCATTCTCTGGGCCGTTTATAACATAATTATGCAAGGAACACTTTGCCCCTTATGTCCCTTACTCATGACTTTTAGCCATTTAGTGATATTGAACATCCCATCACTTATCACACAGCCACACCCTTTCTATCACCAACACTCTCCTTGGGGGGGGAATAGTAGACAAAACACCATATTTAAAAATATTAAAAGCATTGAATTTTGTAAAAAGAAAAACAAACAAAACCCAAGCATGCTGAAATAAACATAAAATTCAAATTTGCATACATGGTATTCATTTGCATAAATGTTTCTACATGCAGAACTACCCCTTTTAATGCAAAAAGCAATTTTAAAACGTGCTTTGCTCCTTTTCTTCCCACCTACACTGTATATTAGACCTCACTACACGTTATTTATAAGTAAACAGTGGCAGAAAACATACATCATATGACTTCTTAACATGTTGATAGCACAGGATCTGTGATTTGTTTTCTTCCCCATCTTTTTGTTGCAACCCAAAATGGCACATGCACTCATAGGGAAGCTGTACATGACATCAGACTTCTGTTTGGTGATGTAATTTTTCTTGACCAATTGTTCTACAGGCTCAACCTGTAATGTGAGATCAACCTTTCCATTTTTAACCATGTATGTTTGTGTGTGTTCTACTCACTCTCTTAAGTTCTACTTTTCTTCTCCCCCCCCCCCCCCCCAAAAGGCAACAGTGCCGCTTGAACAACCTTTTCAGGTCAAAGTACAAATCTGGAATAACAACTCCAACTGAAGACCAACATCCTGACAGACTAGGTAGGCTGATTTCAAAGTGAACAACAGCATGCCTTACAGGTTGTATGCGCTACAGCAGCACAATCACCACTAGGGAACTCTATATGCAGCCCCATTCATTGTGTGCAAAAAGGATTTCTTAGAAATGCACCCCAAATAGTTGATAAACCAACTGTTGGCTGCAATGGTGGGAACCAAGACAAAAAGAGGCTTAAATTATTCTTTTGGAACACTTCAGCCTTACCAGACCTCTTCGTCACTCCAGCAAGCATGCCTCTTTTAGCACAGAACTGTTTTGTGTCACTCCACAAACTAATAAGTTGACTAATAACCTCTGTCTTTTCTATACAGCCTGCCCGCTGCATAAGACATCACGAAGGGGAGCAGTTTGTCGACAATAATGGATGGTCATAACATATACTGTGAGCACAAAAAGCCACAAATGTCATGCTTGTTTAGAAACACCACCAAGCTCACTAGACATTGTGGCTGATCATCTTCATACATTGCCCATACCTGTTCCAGAATGGTGTGGGTTTGAAAGGTTTCCGTATTAGTCAGCCAGAGGTCTAGGACCCCACAACTGCATCACTCAGAAAGCGAAAGGTGCCCTCGATCTCTCTTCAGATATTCAAAGACTCCTAGGCAGACCCCCTAAATGAAAAAAGGAGTTCCACGCCCCCACCACCCCAACCTCAGGCCAACCATCACAAAGGCACAAGCAAGCCTCTTACTTGCTACAGTCTCCTCCTTCTTGGGAGAAGGTTCTCGCAACGGCGAAGGAGGCGGCTGGTGCCACCGGCACAAGTACATTTCAGTGGTGGAAAGGTAGGGCAAGTCTTCTATTTCACTGCAGGAAGTCTTGTCCTTTGAATGACACCCAGGTCCTTTCAAAGAGGCTGAGGATTTCAGTGGAGCATCCCCCAATGATTGAGCTTTCTCAGGAGTCTCCTGACTTCGCAGTTCACGCCTACTAACTGATTCAGTTAAAGAACTGCTGGGTTCATCTTTCAGCGGAGAAGCCTTTGGTGTTTTACACTTGACTTTTGAAAATTCAGCCACCAGCTTCTTTACTGGAGTTTTCCTCTCGGCACTTCCAAACGGAGACTTTCTGCAGGAAGAGCAAGAACAAGTCTATAGCAGCAAATGTAGAAGTCTGTACAGGAGCTACCATGCATAGGGTTAAGCACTTTGTTATTAAAAGCCAAGTTTAAATTCGTTAGTCCCCCAAGTCTTACAGTTTTTATGAGACTGATACATAGACTTAGGAAAGTAGGCCCTCTGAACTATCAAAGAACAAGTTTAGCAGTACTGTCAGAGTCTTATTAACCAGGAGCATGACAAACTATAGCAAATACTTTGCTATAGTTTCTGCCAAGATAAAGACATAATGGCATAAATGCATTGTATCTGGTGTGAAAAGCCAAGCTTGAATGAAGTAACCTTCTCAATCTATTGATCAACTGATTAAAGAACTTGGGAGAATTCCTGCTTAAAATTTCACCTCAGCTATCATTAACTTCCCCTTCTCTAATTTGGTGATAATAAGATTAACCTATTTTATAGGGATGCCACAAGGATTAGTTAAGACTGTGAAACATTTTGAATACTCAGGAGCACTACAGAATATTAATTGTGGTTATTCTTAATAATCTTCTAGCCAGTTACTATCTCCCCTGACTAACAACCATTATCAAAGTCTTTCAGGACACTTCTTTTCTCATATTGATACTCAAGATATTTGCATGGAAATACCAGGGATTGAATGGAAATTTCCCTGTAGTGAAAGTACATGTTACACCACCAAATTATACCGTCTTTCCCTCTGCCTTAAAAGATTAGAAAAATAGGGGGAAGGAGGGAGGGAGGCATTTCTAATTAGCATCCAGTCCCAGATACTTTTTTGAATTCAAAGATGACTCAGAAATACTTCCTGTACTTAAGAAATCATGCCCAGGTTCCCAACTGAGATTTCCTGCAAAGAAGACTATAAACTATATTGCTCCAGGATGTCATACTGATTTGCCAGAAATTCTTAGTCCTTTTACAGAATGTGGTTTCCATGGATGAAAATCTCCAGAAGAACAGGCTTGAAAACAGGTAACGGTAACTCTGGCTATACCTTTTGTGACCCTTCCCATTCCTTCCATATGGGAAGTGTTTCAAAGGCAGCGGCTGGGACATCTCCAGAAGCTCTTGTGGTGGACATTCTATAGGCAACTTCTCTGGTACTGGTATTTCAGGGTCAACCTTTTCCTCTGTTTCATACCCTTGAAATATCTTGTGTTTCTCACGCTCATTGTCCTTCTTCACCAGCTGCATCCTCCTTTCCATACGCTCAATTCGAGCAAGGAGCTGTGAAGACAACATTGCAATTTAAATGTTAAAGGTGGCATTCTCTCAGCTGAATATGACATTCCTAGTTGCTAAAATTCACTCTGCATTGGCCCTTGAGAGAAACAGACTGATAGTTCTGTAGAAATCCCAGTCTTTGAATACAATTAATTTTGCAAGACTTACCAGTGAGTGCTGATGCTTTTTCCAAATACAAAGACAAATCTTGACAGCACTGGGATCTACTTGGATACGCTTATTCCTCATAATACTAGAACTGCCACTCCTCCCCACCACTATTTTTAACAGATATCATCAGGGATAGTACTCTGTTTTGCTAATAAATATGCACTTCAACTGTTGTGTGACAATGTTACCAGATTAGGAAACACTACATTTCTTTGCCAGGATGCCTCTGTTTACCACAGAGAAAATGTCTACTTCCTCTTTACAAAGGAAATCTATGGTACCTTCTACTACATGCATGGAATAGACAGTAAGGATTTAAATGACCATTTCAGTTATACCTTTTGCTATTACCTTGATGCAAATATAACCTACATATATATTTCACCTTGAATAATATACATAGGTATGTTTGGGTTTCAAAGGTTGAAACCCAGTTTGAGTGATGGGAATGTTTTTTGTTTCAAAGCTATAGGACACCATATTTCTACATTATAAATATGCATGTGTCCCCTTATTTCCTTGTTAAAAAACGCAAAAAGTTTTCTACTTTTCTTCAGCTCATGTTCATTCAACAGCATTAGGAACAGATCCTATTCCCACGGTTCTCAAACCATGCACTCTGAACCAATCCCAAAGGGTTACATTCAGATTTTGCATCTCAGGCTCTGCATCCAACAAGGGGAGGGTAATCCCTAAAGCAGCAGCACAGAACAAGGACAAAATATAGAGCCATTTACAATAGGAATATAGCACTATCTAATGACTTAACGTTGGGCCCAAAACTCAGCATGAATTCAACATGAAGCTTCTGGTAAGTTCCCCTATAAAATGGGGGCTAAAAGTGGTCTACATAAAAGGTCGTCCCCTACCCTTTTCACAGTTCCTAGCAGTCAAAGCCCTGAACTTCATTTCTTTCTGTCCCTTTTCCCTCACACAGACAGCCACATCATTTTATTCGCTAGGTTACCTGGCACACTGCAGTCATTAAATAAATCTTTAATAGAAAACGGGAGCAGTATGGGTGACTGAAGATTACAAAGCCTTCAAACTGGAATTTAAAAAAATAGCAGAAGGACAGCAGAGAGCTAATGCGAAGTGTAACAGAAATGCAAAATTGTACAATGATATATCCAGAGCATTTCAGGTTTACACTGATCTACAAAAGTGCTGCCAAATCATCTAAAATATTTTCTGCAAAGCCTCCATTTTAGATCCTACTGCTGCAAAGAACATGTAAGAAACTGAGATCACGCGGGAAAGTATAATCTAAAAACTGTTCAAGTATTTGCACAAATGAAACCAAAATACTTAATTCAAGTGATAATGATTCTGGCACTATTCCATATGCAAAAGGGAGGGGGGTGATGGCACATGGTGGGAAGGAAAGAACCACTGCAGGTATTCTGTAAATCTGCAGTCAGCAAGGCAATAACAACCAATCCAGCAGTTCTAGTTAACAGCCTGACTCACAAACTTTGCATTTATCTGCACTGTGTGTATTCTAGCTCCTCAGGGTATGTGTGTGTTTGGGTTTGCTTCCACCCTTTGCCCTCAAATCTTTACAAGAGCATGCAAAATACTCAGTCTGCCATCACCACATCCTTGACTGCAAAACGGCAGCTGGCACCTCCATATTGGTTAGCTGTTACACAGGCCTGATGGGAGACTGTGTTTTTTTTACATTATCTATGTTGAATCGCATATTTCTGCTACAGAACTGTAAAAGATTAAACTGCCATGACTTCTTGCAATCAGCAGATACCACTACCAGCCCACCTTACTTCAAAGGCAGACCCTGAAGATCATGCCTAGAGCAGGAGGAAGGAGAAATACTTCTTTTCTTGATAATAATGGGTGCAGCAGCTGCAGAAACTGGAAAGAGGGGGCTATTTTTAGGCTGCAGACGTGCCATGCATACAGGCCTGGATTATAAACCCTTTGTGGCAATTTGGGGACCGGGGGGGGGGGGTAGGAAAGAAGACAAGCCAAACAGCTATTCCTAAATTTCCAATTTAGAAATGTACATTATTCACTGAACTACCATTGCTGTAGGCAGCAGTAATCTTAAAAATAACTAAAGAAACCAACCTTCATCTGCAGCTGATCTTGAAGATCTCCCCCAATCTTCACCCCGTGTCCCATTCAGCTCTTATGGTAACAGATTAAAGGGGCTAGACAGCATTTTCCCCACCCTTATGCTCGCTGTATACATCCCATTATGGTTGTAGTCTCTATGTAGCAGCAAAACTCTCCATTAGACTCTCTCACGTTGCAAGAGTCAGGGACTGAACAATTGGGTTTGGCCAGATATGGGGAAGGCAAGCTTGGCTTGCACAGTGCCAGGGCAAGGGTGGAGAAGAACACCTTGCATGAGTACAACACACAGGGAATCATTTTGCAACAGTGGTAATAAAAAAGTAGGATGGTGCTCTGGTGAAAAAGGAGCATCAACAGAAGATCAGGGAATGGATGACTGGTGCTAAACCTAAAACTGGTATATTCCTTTTTAAAAACACCCTCCCCTACTGTTCAGGTAGCACTCACTGCAGCTGACTGTTTTGTTCAAAGTGCTCTCCTTCTCTCCCCCCAAATTGTGCAGTTCCCAGCCAATGTCCCTTTAAATTAACCCTATTTGTACCATACATCTCCCAACAGCACAAGACTGTTACTTAATTTAACCCTACTTGCACAACAGTACTCTTTCAGCTCCAGGGGCCTCACAAGGTGGACACCATGCTTTGCCTGGCCAGTTGCTGATTAACTCCTTGATGACTACAACCTCACCCAGATCCATACTCTGGGCTTGGATTGTTTCAGTGCCCTTAACTCCACCTATCAGATAATCCAGCTACCCAGCAGGCCCTGCAACTTAACCCTCAGGTTGTCAACCCGTTCCTAGTTGCTTGTTAACCTGGAGAGTGCCAAGGCCCCTTTGGCTGCCAGTACACACTACTTTTTACTCCCATTTCCCACTAAGCCTTCAACTGTCCTTGCCTATTAACTCTCTCATTTCACCCTCTGCAGCTTTCAAAGTAGTCTATAAACAAGTCCACCTTTTTGAATTTTGTTATATTTTCCTTTGCTTGCCTTTTCTATCCCCCAACATATACATTTCCTTTCACTTAACACTCCTGACCCCACCTTCCAATAACAAATCCCTGGATTAAGCACTATACCACCAATGTGTTGTCACCCATTAACCCTTAACTAGCAAGTTTCCAATAATCTCATGACCACACCTTTCCACTTTAACCCTTTAATTGGCACAGATTTCCCAAGGCCTCATTAGATTGGAGGTGGGATTGAATAATGCAGGATCCACCATAGTTATTGACCAAAATGATCTTCTGATCACCTCCTGCTCCATGATTCACCCCAACAGTAGTTAGTTTTCCTGACTAGCGTCTGCTCACCACACTACTTGTATTTCCATCATATATTTTCCTGAACAGGCTTCAAAATCACAGACCACCCCTAGTCTTAGTGACAGTTCAGTCTGCCCCATCGTGCCCTAATTGCATTCCCTCTGTGCACCAAAGGAGAACCCCTCCATTAGGCCCCATATGCCTCTGCGGTGATTTACATTAACCCCTCCCACTGTGAACACTAGGCTCCAAACGCGTGCATGCTCTCCATTAACTCTTAAGAAAACTAGCCTGCACCGAGCCTTACTATTAACCCTTGAGCTGCCACATCCTCCTACCAAACCCCGCTCCCTCCAACCTGATGAACATTAACCCCTTCCACCCCGTTCCCAACCATCCAACTCACTGTGTCCCGCTCGGCCTTGAGTTCCTCGATCTCCTTCTCCTTGGCCTGCAACTGTTGCTGCTGCTGCTCAATAAGGTCCAGTTGGAGCAGCAGGATCTGCTTAAGGCAGGCCGCCTGGCTGGAGGCGCCCCCGCCGGCCCCCATGGGGCTCTTCCGAAGGCTGCTTCCCCCGCCGCCGCCGCCGCCGCCACCGGAGCTGCTGGTAGTACTGCCGCTTTTCCACTTGCCGCAAGGCTCCGAAGGGGCCGGAGACCCCCCCCGCCGCTGGTGCCGGAGGAGGAGGAGGAGGAGGCGGCGGCGGCGGCGGCTGCCCGGGCTCAGCCGTGGCGGAAGCCGACGACGGCAGCGGCGGAGGAGGGGGAGAAAGGGACGCTGGCCCTCCTCCAGGTCCGGCGTTGGGGCCGCCGCGCTTGCCGTCCCTGGCGGCGGTGGCGGCAGCTGCGGTGTGGCCGGGCAGCACCGCCTGGTACTTGGAAGGGCGGGAGCTGCCGGCGGCATCGCCCACGCCCGCCTGCCGAGTGCTGCCTGCCGGGCACGGCGAGGGGACCAGGCCGCCCCAGCAGCCGCCGCCGCCGCCACCTTCTTGCTGCTGCTGCCCAGGGGCCGCGGCCGCTGCAGCCGCCGGGACGGTCGCCCGGCCCTTCGGGCCCGCCGCTGCTGCAGCCACTGGGGCCGGCACGGGGATCTGGTTCTGCGCGGGAGGCGGAGGCTGGCGAAGATGCGGCGGCGGCGGCGGCAGCTCCTCCTCTTCCTCCGGGCCAGGCTCCAGCAAGCCCGGCCCCGTCGTTGTCGTTGCCGCCGCGGTTGCTTTGTAGACGGTGGATCTCATGGCGATGCTGCACCTTCAGGCTCCGGATCCTGCAGAAGCGGCGGCGGCGCCGGCGGCCCCGCCGCCTCCTTTTCCTCTCCACGTCCGGTCCGAATCCCCCACCTGGAGCCCTCGGGGGGCGCCGCCGTCGTCGTCGCCCGCCCCACCAAGACCCATCGCCCTCCTCTCTTTTACACCACCTTCCCCCGGTGGGTCTTACCGGCTCAGCAGCCTGCTCCTCTCTCCGTTCCCGAAAGAAGCATCTCTCTATTGGCTTCTCTCTCTCTCCCCCCCCCCCCAATTCAAGCAGGGAAAGGGAGAAAAATGAGGCGCTCCCTATTCCCGCGTCTGCATGAAGAGGGAAATGGGGATCCGCTCAAGGAGTGGGTGGGTAACTTGCTTATAAGTCACGGGAAGCAATTAACTCTTCCTTAAAAAACGGGGGGAAATCTTGGGATTCTTTAAGTTCCTGGATCCCCACAGCTCACACTGGGGTCATTTGTTTTTACTATATGCTTCTTTCCACCCGCAAGGAAAGGTTCAAATGGGGTGGTTTTACCTAGTGCAGCCATGCATTTTTCTCTAAGGAATGAGGGTACTTTTGACTCCCCACCTCTGGTATAAGAGTAATCCCCTTGCCGCAAAAGACCCCTTTGGGAGGAGGAATGGGGTGCCTGCTTTCCTTTGGGGGGACGTTTGGGGGGAGCTCAGCCACAACGACAAAGATTGGGCTCGTTTGTATTGGTCACCCCGACTCTCGAGTTAGATCCCCCGCAAAAAAAAAAAAAGGGGGGGAGGAGTCCTGGGTTCTCCTTGGTCTGTTAAGATTCCTCTTGTCCGAAGATGTTTTGGTCTCCTTTCTCATTGGGAAGGGGATCCTTCCAAAAATATAGGGAGCATTACTGGTTTTCCTTCCCGTCGGTACATTCCGAGGCCTCTCCTACACTGGGAATTGTAAACGAGCAAGTTTCCTGCCAAACAGATCACCTACGAGATTTTTCTCGGAAATGGGCCGCTCTCATAAATTCAGAGGATCCGTTTCGTGATTGTCTATCGGCTAAAAATAATAATGGCTTCCTCCCTTCGTAAGGAGCAAGGAAATAAAGATTAATAGGGTGGGGACATTTGACTTGGTCGAATAGCAACTCTCTCTCTCTCTGCTAATTTGCTAATTAGAGGGGACTAAAATTATACAGCCAGGTTCCCGTTCACAGGGAGGGAGGGAGGGAGGGGAGGGACAGGACTCCCCATCTCCGTGGGAGCTTAACTAGGGAACCTGCCTTTCCTCCTCCAAGTTATGGAGGTCAAAGAGGCCTGCGGCTTGCAAAGGAGGCGCGGGAATTCTAGAATTGCTCCCCTTCGTCAATTTCTCCTCCCTCAAAACCTAATCCTGGATCTCGTCACCTCTGATACGGGGGGGGGGGCCGTGGAAAAGGAGAAGGGGGGGTTCAGCACAAAAATCCACCGCTCCAGTTTTGCTTAATCAGTTACCTTTAAACGGCCGCCATGGCCTGGGCCACCTCTCGCTATTGCGCATGCGCCAACCGCCATTGAGTGGACGGAAGAAAAGTGAGGCACCTTGGCGTGGGGCGGAGCAAATATCTGATGACGAGACGGGGAAGGAGGAGTAAAGGAGCAGCTGAGATAAAGACGTAAAGCAAATTATAGAAAATTGGAAACTGCTGGCTGAAACCAAGCGCGAGGCTTTTTCCACATGTGAGGCTAATGCACCTTATTGTAGTTAACCCGTGGCAAGGATACAGCAACTCACACAGATAGTGCTCTTAGGAAATGTCCAATGTTTACTGAATTGTGAACACAAAACAAGAATACAGGAACAGTGCAAGTTCAGAACATATAAAATAGGTAACAGGAAGTCTGTTGTTCCATTTAGAAATTATAAATCAGTCCCCTAAAAATATTTATATCTCCATAATAAATACAAAATATAGGTATTTGGTCTATTGCTAAACTTGGTGTGCTTCACAACTTTAACTCTAAAACTCCATGAGTGGCTCAAAGCTGATGTCATTTAAAAGATTTTTAAAAGGGTTTTAGAATTCTGTCTTTACTACCTTTACTGGAGGCCAGTCAACTTTATCTGTCTACTGGAGATCTGCCCCCACTTATGCCAGCTCTGAAAGATTCCTTCATTAGTTAAACATAATTCTTGTGCAGCAATGCTCAGATAACTTGAATTGGTGAAACAAAAGGCTGTTATCAGACATCTCAATGTGCTGGTTCTTAATATGGCATATTGCTTGGAAATGAAGTTATTTGTCACGTGATTCTCAAGACAAAAATGTCAGCTGGTGTGGAAGAAATCCAAGGTTTTCAGAAGTACCAAAAAAAAAAAAAAAGGAGGGGGAAGGGAGCTAAATGGCAAACTCCCCTAAACAGCCTAAGGAGGAATCCAGCCTACTCAACAGCAGCGTAATGAAAGCTGGGGCAGCAAAAAAACAAGAACAAAGGAAGAACATGATTGACTGGCTGAAACACAGGACAGGAGTATGCACTTGTTGCCTCTGTTTGTGATGTTCCAACATGTGAGAGCTGCTGTTTTAAGTGTACAAAACAGCACAACTGCCATACAAGAAAAAGGTACCAGGAGAGGAAACCTTAAGGGTTAAAGAACTATACACATTTTAAGGAGGAGAGGGGAAATGGGGGGGTGGCCAAAATAAATCAACTAGGATTATATATACTTCTGGCCCCAGAATACTGTTATAAAGGAGTAACACAGAAGACATGGCTGACTGGGTAACACATAACAAGATAAACTAAGGGGGGGGGGGGGAGAGCAAACGACTTAGTGACACTTTGTTGAGGAGCTGGGGGGATGATATCCAACCAACAGCTACCTGGGCTGTGGTTTGAAAACCACACCTCCAATGAAGCCACTTCTAAGAACCAGACCTGGCACAACTACCTGCCATGATTTTTTAGGATTCTCATTTATAATTTTTCTGCACTATCCACAAAATATTGGTGCATGCCCTGAAGAAGTGGACTTGACCCACAAAAGCTTGCTGAGTGTTTGATTTTTCAGTGCCCAATCAAGGTATCACTTACTTCTGCATTTGTCAGTGATAGTTTATCAATGACCATATGGTTTGTGCAAGGTTCAATTGATACATTAATTTGCTACAGACATAATGTGTTAACGCACCTACCCTGTTTCCCCTAAAATAAGACCTAACCTGAAAATAAGCCCTAGTATGATTTTTCAGGATGCTCATAATATGTCCTACTCCAAAAATAAGCCCTAGTTAAGTGAAACCCCACCCTCCACCATTGTGCAGCAACCAGAAGATGACATGACTGTATTTGAATAAATGTAGATGGTTGTACACATGAATTTGACCCAACTCCGGGAGGCAGTGGAAGACAGGAGGGCCTGGCGTGTTCTGGTCTATGGGGTCACGAAGAGTCGGACACGACTTAACGACTAAACAACAACAACAAAAGATGGTTGTACATGACAAAAATAAAACATCCCCTGAAAATAAGCCCTAATGCGTTTTTTGGAGCAAAAATTAATATAAGACCCTGTCTTATTTTCAGGGAAACGGGGGTATTATTAAACAATTTTTGCTCTCATGCTTTTCTGCAGCAGTGAATGAAAAAGATTATAAAAAATTTACATTATGCCAAAGTTACCTTTCAAAAAAGTATTGAAAGTTATCTTTCGGTGGCTGAAATCCTGTTGCTTAATTTAACAAGTTGCACTAGAGTAGGCCCATTGAATCAGTGGGGATTTGGTGAGACAACTGTAAGTTCCATTGATTCCCATGGGCCAACTTTGGTTGCACCTAGGTGATTAACAGAAAATTGTGATTGGTAGATGGCTCAAATAACTATCAATTACATAGTTTAAACTTAAATGTAGATAAGTTTAATAAAATGCCATAATTGCTTGTGGTGGTGATATTTGTAATAAACTAATAATTGCAATTAATCATAAGATTATTGATAAATGATCAGTGATATGTCATTACTATATCTTGCCACGTTTTAAAATGAATGCTTTACTTATTTTGCTTTTCATATAAAATGAAAACTATCCAAGTACTTTTACATATCTTTCCCTTTCTGTGTTACACCTTAGTTGCTCAATCAAGGCAGTGCAGATAGGGATTGTCTCATTTTATAAATGAGGAAAGAACAAGAACACAACTTTTTGTGATAAATTATATCTCTAATATTTGTTATGTTGGTTTGACTGAAAATTGCTCTACCCTCACCTCATAACTGTATTTACTTACTTATTTAAAAATTTACCCTGGCCATCTAGTGACCAAATCTGGGCAGATTATAACACAACAGAGACACAGAATAAAATCCAATAATAAACACCAAATTAGAACATCAGACAAAAGGAAAACCAATCTTATACTAACTATATAAAAAGTAGCTAATAGAAAAGATGGTGGCAGAACAAAGACAATAATCCCCCAAATAACGGGATGTCAGTAATTAAAAGAGGCAAATTTAATCTGGAGTAAGGCTGTGAAAGGCCTGTGTGAACAGGTGTATCTTCACTTGTTTTCTAAAGCCAAGAAGGGAACCGGCCTCCCGCGCATCTACCAGGAAGAAGTTCCACAATGAGGCAGCCACTGCTGAGAAGGCCCAGTTGCAGTAACTTTGTTCCAAAAAAAATTGTTTAGGAGGCCACAAAACATCTCCCAATATTGAAACGTTTCAGTTGTAGGTTGAAACATGTTTGAGTCAAACTGTAGGTTGTATCCGATTTAGTCATATTTAGATTAAATCAGTGGGAGTTAAACTAGTTCTTAGTTGTGACTAATTTAAGTACAACTAAATCTGGATCTAATCTTATACCAATTAAAATAATTAGGCAACTATGTATATAAAATGTGAATGGAATAAATGACATATGGTATGTAAAATTCTATATTTTTATAACACAGTCTTAATCCTTGGATAGCATCCCAAGGCCACAGAAAATAAGAAAGAGGAAGAGTTGGGGGAGGGAAGATCAGAACAGATCCATCTTTGGTTCCCATGTTTCTAGCTCAATTAAAAGATTTGTCACCCATCATATTACAAGATTAGAGAAGAGGGAAAGGAACAGTCTCGGGGCAGGGCAGAGCAGGGCATGGTGGATAAACAGAGGAGGCCAGGGAATCTACAGGATGCAAAGCCTTAATAGCCCCAGACCATGCCTGCATTACAGAGGAAAAAGTTACAACTTGTACAGTTTATTTCCCTGCTTTTGTTCACAATGAAAGGGAAACATTTTAAACTTAAATAGGGAGGAAAAGGAATGAACACGACTTGCCATTCTAGCATGAATCCAACAGGGATTTGGAATATGGCAAGAACTCTGACTTAAAGGATAAGAAAGCCAGGGGTAGTGGTTAGAGGATTGGACTAGAACTCAGAAGACCTGGCTTCAAATCTCCACTTAGTCATGAAGCTCACTGGGTGATCTTGAGTCACTCACATTGCCTTACCTTAACCTCCCTCACAGGATTCTTTGAAGATAAATCAGGGAAGAAGATGGCCATGTATGCCACCTTGAGCTCTTTGGGGGAAAGGTGGAATACAGATGTAATAAATACAATAGCCTTGCCCATCTATGCTGTTTCTATTGGTCAATATTTAGTTTCTAAAATCTGTACTCCCTAGGTGGGTCACAGTACATCCACTGTGCTGGATAGGCTTGGTTCATGGTAGCAGGGGTACTGTATATGGTTCATGAAGTGAGGTAAGAGCCAGGAGCCATCGAAAAAGCCAATGACCAGGATGATGAAGCAAGAGAGAAGCCAGGATACCAAACTGAGGAACACATAAGAAACTGGAACAAAGAGCAAATTACAGTCACAGAGTAAAACATGAGGTAGGACCAAGGCATACACTCAGGATGAGAATAACAGCCCTAGAGCTGAAGAAGACACTGTTGTTCCAGTAAGGCTCAGCAGGAACCAAAGGGCTTTAAACCCTTTCTTGCCCAGAAGGATCCAATAAATAACCTGCCCTGGGTAGATAAGAATCTGAGCTTGGAAACATTAGCATCAAAACAAATTTATTAATATTCATTCTGAATTTGGTGACATTAATAATTTTAGTGAAAATTATAAAATAATTTTGTTGCATTAATAATTTAAAACATATTAATAAACTGTTAACTATAAAAAATTAAGTTGCTAGAAATGGTCCCAATCCCCTTATCCCCAAAGTACTGTACTAAAATAATATGTAATACTGATATAGATAATGTGTTCTCAAGTCAATTCTGATTTCTGGTTACCCTTTTCGGGGTTTTCTAGGTAGAAAATACTCAGAAACAGTTTACTATTCCCTTCTTCTGGGAGCACCCTGGCACTGTGTAGCTTGCCCCAGGTCACACAAGCTGGTTCTACTCACAGGAGGCACAGTGGGAATCAAATTCTCAACCATATCCAAACCACAAAGCTATCCAGGCAACACTTTGCTCAACCCATTTCTACTGCAGTTGTTTAATGGTTTCAAAATAATTGTTGGACATTTTTAGCAATTTAGCAGTTGCAATCCCTTTTCAATTAATTATTTCCAAGCTCTCCCAGACTCAGTCTGGATAGTTCCTCACTGAGAACATTTTGCCTGCCCTACAGTTCAGAGGTTCAGTTCATGGGGTTTTCCACACAGGTCCAGCAACTACTGACAAGTTTTGGCATGCATGGAAGTATATACAGGTCTGTGTGTACACTTTCCGCATTCACTCAGTGGGTGAATATTGAGGAATGGGCCACCCGTAGTATGATAATGTATGGAGTTTGCACACTGAACATTCCAGTCCGATTAGGGCTTATATCAATCAGTACAGTGTGGTGTAACATTTGGATTTTACATCTTAGAAGCCCAAATGTCTTAGGCTGGCTGCCCTGCTAATACAGGACACTTGGGAGCAGGCACATTGGGGGGGGGGGGGGGGAAAGCTGGGTATTTCTAAAATAGGCAGGTGCTTGCAATGGGGTTTGCCTGCCTTTGGATCTTTTAGATTGCTCACTCTGCCTTCCCCACGTACAGCTTCTGAGTTAACAGATCTTCAGCAGTGGATTGTGTTGAAAGATTTGCTTTAAAATAGTTCTTATGTGGTTCAGATTAAATTATTTTATCCTTTTTAAAGGTGGTATTTTTAAGTTGCCTTTTTATGACACATGACTGACTGACTGTCCTTTGCTTTCAGGTGAAGAATAGATGGGAGCAAGGGTGTACTCAGACAGTAATTTGCCCTGCTGTTTGGTCTCCTGCAGGGACAGGCTGGTTCACTCCTTTTTTTCTGGCAATCATATTAAGTAATTTATAGAGTGAGTCAGTGCATCCTCAGAGCCTGTATCATTATGGGTCCCTTCAGGGGCTTCTACTTTTTTGGTGCAGGTGGAGTCACTCCATTTTGGTGTTTTTAATGTGTGCAATGCTGGAAATGGACCAAAGTGATGGTTGTTGTGGGTTTTTTCGGGCTGTTTGGCTGTGTTCTGGAGGTTTTTCTTCCTAACGTTTCACCAGTCTCTGTGGCCAGCATCTTCAGAGGCGAAATGTCAGGGAGAAAAACCTCCAGAACATGGCCAAACAGCCCGAAAAACCCACAACAACCATCAGATCCCGGCCACGAAAGCCTTTGAGAACACATTGAACTAAAGTGAGCTTATAGCTTAAATTTGCCTTCCTTTTTCAATTCCCCATATCATTAGGTGGCTTCAGATGATAGCCACTTCACAATATTGGGAAAATAAGAAAAAAGTGCTTTTTAAACTGCATTAGGGCAGTTCTGATGCACTGTACCACTTAGGGGAAAAAAAAATTTTTTTTCTGGAAGTGGGAGGAGACAGGAGGGGGCAAGAGGGGCGTTGTTTCAAACAGAGAGACAGATCAAATAGAGTTGCTTAACATGAGTATGTCATTTGGATACAAGGATCACACCAAATGGCACACTGGACCTCTTCCTGATGTTAATTGATACTGTTTTGCCCACACCAGCCCACTCCAAATTAGCCCATGTAGACAAGCCCTAAGCGTAGCAAAGGTTTTAATTTTTAAAGGGTTGCCCCCAGAATGTCATAATTTGTGCATTGGTTGACATATAAATATCTGGATCATTTATTATAACTATTTTGTATGACAAGCAACTTCATGCTTACTCCAAGAGTAAGCATGACTGAGGTGTTTTCTTCCACTACCAGTGTAGCCTAGAATTGGGCAGAAGTCAGAGATCTTTCTTTAGTAGGAGATATGGCAACTGTGCTCTTCCATATGTCTCTGGACTACAAATCACATAATCCCTCACACATTATTATGCTGGCTAGGACTAATGCGAAACATATGGGGGCAGAGGTATCATACTTATAGTCTCAACCTGACTCACTTTCCTTCAACTGTTCATTTTTACCAACATTATTCTTTAATTCTTTAGCTATTTATGCAAAAACACCATATTGTACACTCCTGCTGTTCTCTGTGGCATAGTCACAGGATTAGGTGTATTATAATACAGCACCAAGCTTCTGTGCCTTTTCATTTTTTTTTCAGAAGTGAAACTCTTTAGTAGCTGCAGTTTACATTTCCACAAATGTAACATTGAGGTTCCTGCACTGAGACAAAAAAACAAAACAAAAACAACCAAATTAAATCCAATAATGAAGGAATTAACATTCCACTTTTTGAAATATCACATATTTTAAAACATTTATCTTCCATTAAATTTTGAATCTAGATTACATATGTAAAGGGACTAGGTTGAGAAAACTGTACTACATTGTACTATACTGTTTGTCAGCTTTCTCATAAATAAAGCTATATGTATACATGATTGTTCTCAAAACTTTGTACAATGTCAGTGTTAATTGCAACCTCACTGTGTTTGGTGGGGAAATTTTTTATAATACGATTCTTCTTTCTGATATGGATGCAGGATGGTTAGGGTCAGTATTTAAAATGATGTGAACAAAGTCACTGTCTCTCTCCCTAATCTTGCTCTAAAAGATACTGAGAAGGCAAAAATGACAAGGATATATGACAATCTACTTTAAACTCTATGGACAATAAATAAATAATATGTTACATAGAGATAGAGGTTAGGTTAGGAGAAAGAAAAACCTCAATTCAGGAACCGGGAACTTCATAGTGGAGCAGGGGATTTTCATTCTCCTCTCCTCTGTAGGAATACATAGCGGCTATCCTGTAGAGCTGAACCATTGTCTTCATGGTAAGAATTTCATGGCAAAGAAATAAAATAGGTGATGCACATGGAACTATGTGTAATAAAAAGATAGCACCTTTGTTCTTAGACCAGAAGCAAATGGAAAAAACAGTGAACAAGGAAGGATGACGGGCCTGTGGTGAATTTAGGGAAACCAAAAGAGATGTTCCTGCCCTAGGAGACGTATAAGAAGATATCTGTTCGTTCTTTAGCAAATGAAAATAAACCTGTGGCAGGGGCTCCCAGTATTTTGACAACAAAGATTGCTGGGGTGTTTACACAAAATGGCTGCCATGGGGTGCAGTCATTTCACAAAATGGCTGCCATTATGGGCCTAGCCAGTTGCAAAATATCTATTTCTCAGACTGAACTGGTGAGAATGAATAAGCGGAACTTGCCCAAGAAACCTGGTACAGTACAGGGCAGAGTTAGGCGAACCTGAGCTCTAAAATACAAAGTCATTATTTTGAACCCAGTTTTCCGCCCCAGCACCCATTTTACAGAAAACAAATCAATGAGGTTCAGAGAGAAGTTCCTTGGACAAGAAACAAGGTACTGTACATTTAGGTCTGAATCCTAAATGCCAAGTACGTAATATTTGCTCTAACAAATTGCATACAAATACCATTTCACAGAAAGTAAATGTATGTTGTTCAGAGAAACACATGCATGCTGACAGAGACAGGCAAAATGATTCTCCATCACCATTACTGCCTGCCATGTCCTGGCAAAACACACATTTCAACAAAACAAACATCTGCAAATATGCACTTAACACCAATAAAGCACCTCTCCTGTGCTATATCCCCCAAGATGCTCCATACCACCAGCAGCAACACACTTATTTTTTTTCTTTTTTAGATGGCTTGGTCTGCGTCAAACCATACTGGGCTGCAATCACTCACCTTTTTTATTTTCTAAGAATGCCTATGGGACCCACATCAGGCTCAGAGGCATTCCTGGAAATAAAGATCATGCTGAAGGCTGAAGACTAGAGCTTTACTCTTCAGCATACAAGCTTTCCAGTTATTTGTTTTAATAGAAAATAAATATATTTTTAAAAATTGCACACAGAGAAACATAAGTATGCCTGCACCCATGCAGACACAGAAAAGGAAAGAGAACCTCCTAGGTACCACAGAGGTGTCTAACAAGGACTGAGATAACCCTGGACTCCATATTGGGGGCCACAGGTTTCTGTGAACTCCTGGAAAGCTCAGTGATTTAGGCATCTGGCTGCAGAGCCAGAAGTTGGGAGTTCAATCCCCACTGTGCCTCCTTGACAGAGGCCGGACTCGATGATCCATACGGTCTCCTCCAACTGTGCAATTCTATGTTGATGATGATTATAAATCACAGAAGCTCCAGTCCAAGAACAGAAAACCAGATTTGCCACCACCAGGAAAAGCACACCAGCACAGCATCCCACTTACAGTGGTGGAACACTTTGGCAAAGAAACAAGACAAGAAAAAAAAGTAGCTGTTCTCAGACTGGCAATTTCCTTATACATGCTGCCATGACAGACTTGAGGATATGGTGTAGCATGGTGTAACTACACAGGGAAGCTATAACATAGATGACAGGATGTGTTTTATGGGGCCTATTTCTCTCAGGGTGTGTATTGTGCATTGAATTTCAAAAGAAGGAACTTTTGAGACAGGAAACTATGCAGAAAGAGTGCTTTCCAAACAAAAGGGTTTTCTCTCTCTCAAAATAGCCTGCTTTAGCGCACTCTTTAAGAACTGAAGCAATTTCTTAGCCCTTCTATATTTTAAACTTTGAACAGGTATCTGATTGGGACATCACACAAACACCCAATACTAAACACTGCTCTGGAGATGCCAGACAGAGTATCTGACACTGGTATGTAAAGGAATGGAAGGATCTCATGTATGATCTAACACAGAACTCCTATCTACAACTGTCCCTGGTCTAGCCCAGTTGGTTTGATTTTGCCATATTTGGAATATATTCATTGAGATAATGGGCTTTAATTTGGTCCCTCATGCGAAGGATCCCTATCTGTGAAGGATGAACTGAATTGCTCTAATGTATCTCCATGGCACAATCATCAAGAGTGTTGGGCAGTGCCTTTGAGGTACAGGGGAGGCATTTGTCTCCTCTCAATTGGTAAAAACTGGGCATTCTGCTGAATTGTTGGCCCTCCTAACTAGGCACCCCTGAGTATGTTTGCCTTGCAGAATTATAGGCTGGCTGTATAAAACATAACAGCCACTGCTAACAAGGTTTTATTGCAACTGCATCATCAGCCTCATGAAGAAACTTGCACAAGTTCAATCAGACCTTTGGATTTTGCCTGATATGCTTGCACAGACTAACACGGCTACCTCTTCCAA
Organism: Intellagama lesueurii; assembly: GCA_037013535.1. NCBI lineage: Eukaryota > Metazoa > Chordata > Lepidosauria > Squamata > Agamidae > Intellagama > Intellagama lesueurii. Next base: position 34,270,971 of record JBAJHW010000006.1, read on the forward strand.
AACCATAAATGGAGAAAGCAAAAATGTACTAAGGCTTGTGAATACATGATAAAAAAAAACAGCAGGATTTGCTGCGGTTATAGTACAGATTCATTTAAAGTTGTTTTTTTTTTTAATTTATGATCACATAACACGAAGTCCAATTCTAATCAGTCGGGCTCTTTTTTGCTCCCAATGCTTTTTTTCTGCCGCTGGGGACTTCTGCTTTTTTTCCAAACTGAAACAATTCAAACAGACTTTTCCCGATGTGATCAGTTGATTCATTCTTGTAAAGAAGGATGTATGTCTGTTGTTGGTGTTTCGGTGATGTAGGTAGTTGGGCCATGATGTTCAAGGTCTCAGGAACAACCGCCCCCACAATCTTTCCCCCCGATCATCCTCCAATTTTTTTTAAAATTTTGTTAGCACTAGATCACCTTATCACTAGTTTTGATAGTGCTAAATTACACTTAGAATGCTGTCACCTTTTCCATAACACTGTACAACCCTTTAAAAACCAAGCACTTGATAGCAAACCATAAAAGAATCGGCAGAGGTGGGACCAAAGGAAGGATGGGAAGAAGAGATGCTGTGTGCTGAAATGCAAATCACATCGTATTGAGTGTGAACACTGAACTCCTGTATCAATCCACGGCCTCTGTGTGATCAGTGATTGTAAATTCAGCTGCAACACAGGATGAAAATCAAATTGCAATAAAGTTGAATCAGAGCAATGTGGTTTGCTAGTCCAGTTTCAGCCTTAGTCACTGCAATGTCCCCCTCCACATTCATCCCCACAGAGGGAAGCTGAGGTGTGAGCACCCTAATAGTTAAATTATGTCATCTCTCTCACTTACTCCTTTCCCAACATTGATGGTGCATCCAGGTTCATAATTATGTGTTCTAGCTGTTGGCTAATGTTTGTAAGTCTCTCTCCTGTACCATCCACTGACCTTCTTCTTCTCCTGCCTAGAAATTTGTAGTAGCATAGTTGTTGCTTCAAGAGAGATGTTAATGTGTCTGCCATTTTGATATTTTTGAGTTGTGTGTTTTTTCCCTTTCCTCCTAGATTCAGCATGTATTAGTTAATAGTGTCTGTTCCATTGGCATAGAAGCGATGCATTTAAAGTACTGGTGTTTATTAATGTCTATTTTCTGTAATTATATACAGTATATTATTTTAGCATGAGAGCCAGTGTGCTATAGTAGATTGTCAGATTTGGATTTAGGAGACCTGGGTTCAAATCCCTTCTCAGCCATGGAAACCCAATGATGGGTGCAGGTGGTAAACCACTCCTTGAACATCTAATATCTCAAAAAACATGTTTGAACTTGCTTATGGGTTGAAATGTAGGTCATAGAGAAAATGTGAAATGTCATAAAAATCTTCCCCCTAGTCATAAGTTATAAGTGAGTTCATGGCACAATTGTAGCATATAATTATTAACATACAGTATTTCTTTGTATCATTGATCACTAACTTTTCTGAAATAAAACTGGTTCCCGCTTCATCTGTAACTGTCTGGTGCGTGTTCATATTAATTTCTGGGAAAATTAAAAACAAAAGCAAATGGTAACTTCTCTACCCTGTTTCCCTGAAAATGAAACCTAACCTGAAAATAAGCCCTAGTGTGATTTTTCAGGGTGCTCGTAATATAAGCCCTACCCCAAAAATAAGCCCCAGTTAAGTGAAACCCCACCCTCCACCATTGTGCAGCAACCAGAAGAAGATGACATGACTGTAAAATAAAACATCCCCTGAAAATAAGCCCTAATGCATTATTTGGAGCAAAAATTAATATAAGACCCTATCTTATTTTTGGGGAAACACGGTAGATTCTTGCTTTTACCAGGGTATGCTAACTCCAGAAGAATATTTCTGCTGCAATTTAATGCACAGTTTATTGAAATTACTTGGATGTTTCATTGAACTGAGTGGGGACGAGGACTGCAGACCAGGACTTAATAACATGAGGCATTTAATATAGCTCCCATCATCCCTGACTATTGACCATGCTGCCTGGGGCTAATGGGGAGTAAGGCCAACAGTGTCTGCACAGGTGCAAGTTCCCTTCCTAGATCTAAGATTTCCCTCTGTCTGGGAAAATTTCAAGTACTAATGTACTTATTTTGAATTCAAGTACAAAAGTAACTAGGAAAGGAGGCTGAGTGGGGAAAAACGTAGTAACCTTGGAGATCAATCCCTATTTTTAATACCTTTGTGGTTTTCTGCAATTTAAGAACCAAGGTAACAGAATCTGAACTTCACATATGAAAATGAATCACACCTACTAGGTACTGTCTATTGGAATGAATGACAGCTATGAAAGAAGATATTTCTGCTGGATTATGCTTATTATTCTAAGTGTCCTGTTTTAATTGACTGTTTGTTTCATCCCATCACAGTCCATCTTCCATGTCAAGCTGGTGTTGCTAAGAAATGACAATGTTCACAACTAGCACGTTGATTGCAATATGTAAATCCTGGAACATTTGATGTGATGAAGAAGAGTAGCTCTGAGCATGTTCAAAGAATGCATGCCTTTCCTACAGGGCCGAGTCATTTTATGGCTAGTGACAGACATCACCTTAATTGGTAGTCATAAGTCCGTGTGGCCTTTTGAGCAGTTGACATAATTCCCCATAACTGTCCCCTTCCAAAATTCCTCCCCAACCTGCAACACAGGCTCTCCAGTCTGTTTTGTAATATTATCAGGAACCTGGAGAGGCTACCATAAAGGAGGAGGGAATGGGAACGCCTGTAGTTGTCAGCCCAGTAGTATATGTCCCAACTTGCATCCAGCATATATGAAGAAATGTAAGTGACATAAAGCTTGGAAAATGTGGAAATATATGGTAACTAACTTTATGCTCTGTCTTTGTTGTTTTAGGGTTGGCTAGCTGGGTCTCTTGGAGAAGGGGGTTGAGGTGGCTTTCATGCAATAGCTTATTTTAAAAAAGCCATTCTGAATCCTAAGGAATGAAATAACTGTAGGTTAGTCACAAGTACCCCCTCTGGGGGCATGGTAATTGAGTACGTAATGGCTGTACAGCTCAAGGTTATTTTGGATGAAACTATTTGTTTGTTAATTTGTTTGGCCTGTTTCAACCCAATTTCAGGCCTCGGTTTGGAACCAAACCCTCTTTTTTGTCCTAATGTATGAGCCCAGGTAAGAAAGGTACAGGATATGTGTGACCCTGAGTTTATTACCACATATTTATATCAGTTTGATGCCTTTTTAACTACCCTAGCTCCATCCTAAAGAATCTCAGAATTTGTAGTTTTGTGAAGCTGTGACTACACTGAAATTTACACCATACTTTGTGCCATAGTTGGCATGGATACATTCAATGTATTTTCCATTAACTACAGAACATCTAGCTAACCATGAGTAAGCCTGGTCTTTTTTAATGGGCATTTATTGCTTTTTCTTCTGCTGGCGGAGGCTAGTATTGAGGGAGATACTTGATTTTGCTCACATTGGTTCCTGGTGTTTGTGATCGCCTTTATCAATCCAAAGGGGTAATGGTGAATGTACCTGTGGCGTCCACCCTAAGTTATGCATTATAAGTTATACATTATTCATAAGTTGTTAATGTGGTTGTGAGGCGGAGCCAAAGGGGCTGCTGAAGAGGCGGGGCCTGAGAGAGAAGTTCAGTCAGAGAGAGCTAGCGAGAGGAGGATAGTTTGGGGTTTGGAGGTTGAGAGTGTTTAAGGAGTGATTAGGCTGTGATTAGTCAGAGTGTAACCTGTGTTAATTAATATAGAAGGTAAAATATTGAAGCTTGGTGAAACTTAAAGAATGTGCTTAAGAATTATTCTGGAAACCACATGTAATCAATAAACCGGTTCTGTTAAAAAGTCAGTACTGGATGGACCTTCGTCTTTCATAAGAAAATTAAGTTGATAAAGAGATCAACTGGTGGCAGCGTGTCAGAGGGCGTGCTGAGATACCTTGTGAGCTCTGTGTTTGGGGAGACAAGCAGGGGCCACGGGGTAAACGCCACAGTACCTCTATAAAAAAAATTGTCAAGTGACATAGAGCTGAATTTATATAACAAACTGTAAAACTCTAGTGCTTATCTAACAGCATTAGAAAAGCATAATTAAAAAATTGTTTGGATGAGAGATAAGAGGCACTCACCTGAAGGAGATGTTCATACTGTACTTAGCATACTGTGCCGTGCTGAAGGGTATGCCAGTCCAATGGGAATATCCCCCTCAAGTGAGCACCTATTGTTTCTCCTCCAAACAATTTTTTAAAAGATGCTTTTCCAATTTAATGTTATGTCAGATAAGCACTGCAGTTTCATTAGCAGTTGTGTCAATTCAGTGCTGTATTACTGGCCATTTTTTTAAATAAAAGAGGTGAGGAAGAGGGTGGTGTTGATGACAGAGGAAGGTGGGTAACCTGTGATCCCAATCGGAATTGTAGCAATTTGAGATGTGGAGTAAACTCTTTCCCCAAAATTGCTTGGGATAATGGAGCCATTAGATCCACTGCCATAGGAAACTCCTCTCTTGTCTAGCTGCATCCTTAGATGTTCAGAATTATGTGCTGGAGAGCTCTAATGCATAGTGCTAAACTATGGAAGAGAATCTTAAGTGGTTTACTAAACTAAAAATCCCAGGGTTCTGTAAGATGGAGCCTTGGCAGTTAAAGTGGTATATTATTGGTAGGTATACTCCACATTGATTCTTCTGTCCTGCTGTCTTCTGATACCATTGACAGTGATGCAACTAGGTAATATTAAACTCTGATCTTATTGAGTCTGATGGTAAGAGGATGAAATAGATCTGTGTATTACAGAACCAGTATTTCTCTTATCTCCATCCCTATCACCTCTATGTCTGTATTTGTGATATGTCAGAGCAAATAAGTGCAGTTCCATGGAACTGAGGGAATTTTAACTCCTTAAATTCAGAGTTTGATAATGTTACTTATTGGTCTTGATCTCAGAGAATCCACCAGCCAGCATAAATCATAGTACAATTATTATTAGAGTTACAGAAGAATAACATTTAGTTTCTCTCTCCTACTGTAATGGTAAACATGTTTATTTGGGAATAAAGAGCAACTTTATTTTTACATTTTAAAAAAGTGCTGCTATTCTTATAATTAAATGATAAAGCAACATCTATAACCATGCTCATAAGGATGCCCTATTATTAAAAATAGTTTTTAAAAAAACCCCGTAAGGAAAAAAGGATGCTTCATTTAACAGCCATAGTATACTGGGAGTCCTGATATGTCCATGCCTGCCCAGTTGCCAACACTGGATCTGTTTGCCTATCATCCTGTCACCTTTTGCTGTGCTGGTGGTCATGGAGGGGCCAGGTTGATGGATTCTGGACATTCTATCCTTTTAAGAAGAAAGCCAGAGTAAAAATATTTTAAATAAATAAATATTAGTCCTAAGGTCCAGCAGCTTTACTTTCACCAGAGGTCCCTGGATATGGTTTCCTTGTAGAGTGGTTATTAAATGGGGACAGGGGCATGGGGATGTGGTAGTTCCACTCCTATTTGTTGGCCTAGTACCAACAGGTAGCACTGGGAGATTTCTACTCAGACCCATGGTACTGTTGTCAGGTTTGCAAGAGTCTATCTTGTCTCCCATGTTTTTTAACATGGTCAAACTAAATGAAACAATTATTGAAGAAGGGCTCCACCAAAAGGTAAAAGACATGTCAAAACAGTTTTCTCAACTACAGATCTTGAATGTAGAATGCTTTGCTCTGAAAAACAGCTAACAGTCTGGCTTTCCATCAGTCTTGCTGAAAGACTATCCCATAATCCGGACGTCAATGCTCCTCTGTTAAATTATTTCACAGCAGGCTGAGCAGAAGGGCAGGGTCGTTCCAATAGGCCATTAGAAATTTGACATTTCCTTTTCTCTTTTGTCCCCTTTTCCTTATGTGTCATGTTTTTTCTTTGTGAGGACCAGAACCTGGGCTTCCAAAGACACAGTCAAAATCCAACACTGCTGGAGTGTCAGACTGTGACTGTGCGGATCCAGGTCTAGTCCCCATGGAGCCATTAGATTCACTAAGTGACATGAGTCAGTCACTCTCTCAGCTTGGTGTATCTTACAACATTGTTATGAGGAAGAGGAGAGCAGTGTACACCACCTTGAGTTAATTGGAAGAGAGGAGAGCTGTATATGTAGATAAGAAGAACAAATAAATAATAAATAGATGAAAATTCAGTCTTGATGAGACAGAGATCCTGTGGGTTGATGATTTCCTTGTCTGGGGAAAGAGGTTGAGATTCTCAGACCTGGCTGAGGCTGCATTGCTTCTGAAAATCAGATTTGCAATTTAGGAACAGTCTTTGCTCCAGATTTGTTGCTAGAGGCTCAAGTAACCCAAGTGGCAGAGAGTGCATTTCATCCATGTAGACTGAGATGGTGGCTACACAATCAAATACTGCAGGGTTCGTTGTATTTATAATATGGGTTGATTCATTCCCCCCCCCTTATCACACAATGCAAAGCTCAATTCAAATCCATCTGGCCCTTTTTGCTCCCAATACGTCTTTTCTTCTCTGGCACTGGGGCTTCTAATTTTTCAAGCTGAAATGGTTTCAACACATTTTTTCCCTTGTGATCAGTTGATTCTAACTGGTAAAGACAGGGGCCGCAGGAACAATCACCCCTGCATGCTTTCCCCCCAATTATCGTTCAAATTTTAAAAACAAAATTATATGTATGAGATTAGCGCTATATCACCTTATCGCTAGTATTCATATACCAGCATAGTGCTAGATCACCTGCAGATGAAAGACAGTTTTTAAAATTACGAACAAAACAGAAACAACCCAGATGAAATAAGATGTTCCAATGGTATATGGTAATTCTATACATGTTAAGAAAAACTCTGGAACACTGCCACCTTTTCTGAGAAACAGTACAAACCTTTCAAAATCTTGATATAAAACCATAAAAGGATCAGCAGAGGTGGGACCAGAGGAAGGGCAGCAAGAAGGGGCATTACATCAGGTGTGAAGAATGAACTCCCAAATCAATCCACAAACTTGTGTGATCACTGACTGTGAATTCAGCCATAATACAGACTGCAAATCAAATCGCAGCCAGTGTAGTTCCAACGTGACTGGCCAGGAATAGCCTGGCAACAATGCCCCAAGCTCTGTTAACATTTTGGTTAGACTACTGTAAGTTATTGTGTATAGAGTTGCTCTTGAATATGGTTCAGAAACTACCTTGGAGCCTCTATCTGACTCATTGGGGGCAAAATAAGAGAGGGCACTCACTGACTGCTTTAGGGGCTTCTGTGGCAAGTGATAGCAATTCAGCAGTGAGAGACTAGTTTTCTAGACTCTGTTGCCCTGCATTCATTATAGAGTTCTGGATTATCATGATGCTGGAAAGCATCCATATGCTAAGATAGATGAGGACTGAAAATATTATAATTTTTCATTGCAACTCCCAGAATCCCGCAACTAACATAGTTACTAACCATGGTGGTATTCTGGGAGCTGCAGTACAAAATAAATAACATTTCCAATCTACAAATGAGGTTTGCACTACTGTGTAGTTTTCCTTGGCATTCCTAAGGGTCAGATACCTCACTGTGGGAACAAATAGGAGTCCTCCAGCACCTTAAAAACCTACAGATTCTTTGTGGTACTCCTACTCCCTCATTTTTGGGGAACAGTTGCCATCACAGGCTAACACAGTTGCTCTTTGGAACTGTCACTGTGATGTGGGTTGCCATACAACACTCGGTTCTACTACAATTATTTATTTGTCTGACATGTTTCATTTGCAAAATGATTTTACAAGATATAAATTGTTTTTGCCGGCCTGTGGCATAATTGTTCAGCAGTTGCAAACACTGGCCACTAGGTGGCTCCTGAAGTCAGCTTGGTGCAGCTGCAACCCTGTCAGCCAAGCTCCCTTGGCTCCCTTGCATCTGCAACTATGTGGGTGTAGTTACGTCTCGCATTATACCAGGGCTACTTCAATTTCATCGCAATCAAAATGAATTGAGGGACACAGGAGACAAGGCTGTGACCCCCATTTTTCAACTGCCACCACTTCTGTATTAGTTTTTCACTACAACTTCCACCATCCCCAAGAAACTTGGGTGCTGTAGTCCAACACACCTGGAAGGCAGTGGGTTTGGAAGGAGTGTGCTAGATTGTTCAGCTGTTTTCTTTTAATCTGAAAAAGTTGTATCCTCCTGTTTTGCCCATAGGGCATGCCAAGTGCTGAGTGCTAAAAAGTTGCCTCTCCAAAGTGTTGTTGTTTAGTCGTTAAGTCGTGTCCGACTCTTCGTGTCCCCATGGACCAGAGCACGCCAGGCCCTCCTGTCTTCCACTGCCTCCCAAAGTTTGGTCAAATTCATGTTGGTAGCTTCGGTGACACTGTCCAACCATCTCGTCCTCTGTCGTCCCCTTCTCCTCTTGCCTTCACACTTTCCCAACATCAGGGTCTTTTCCAGGGAGTCTTCTCTTCTCATGAGATAGCCAAAGTATTGGAGCCTCAGCTTCAGGATCTGTCCTTCCAGTGAGCACTCAGGGTTGATTTCCTTCAGAATGGATAGGTTTGTTCTCTTTGCAGTCCAGGGGACTCTCAAGAGTCTCCTCCAGCACCACAATTCAAAAGCATCAATTCTTCAGCGGTCAGCCTTCTTTATGGTCCAGCTCTCACTTCCATACATGGCTACTGGAAAAACCATAGCTTTGACTATGCGGACCTTTGTCAGCAAGGTGATGTCTCTGCTTTTTAAGATGCTGTCTAGGTTTGTCATCGCTTTCCTCCCAAGAAGCAGGCGTCTTTTAATTTCGTGGCTGCTGTCACCATCTGCAGTGATCATGGAGCCCAGGAAAGTAAAATCTGTCACTGCCTCCATATCTTCCCCTTCTATTTGCCAGGAGGTGATGGGACCAGTGGCCATGATCTTAGTTTTTTTGATGCTGAGCTTCAGACCATTTTTTTGCGCTCTCCTCTTTCACCCTCATTAAGAGGTTCTTTAATTCCTCCTCACTTTCTGCCATCAGAGTGGTATCATCTGCATATCTGAGGTTGTTGATATTTCTTCCGGCAATCTTAATTCCAGCTTGGGATTCATCCAGTCCTGCCTTTCGCATGATGTATTCTGCATATAAGTTAAATAAGCAGGGAGACAATATACAGCCTTGTCGTACTCCTTTCCCAATTTTGAACCAATCAGTTGTTCCATATCCAGTTCTAACTGTTGCTTCCTGTCCCACATATAGATTTCTCTCCAAAGTACAACTCTATAAATCCCCTAGCCAGCTTGGCCAGTGGTCACTGTTCCCAACAGATGCCTCAAGGAAGTTCAAAAGCAGGGCACAATTGCTTTCCCCTACTTTTTACCTCCCACGGTTGGTAGGCAGATGTACTGTAGCTCTATGAATTGGGAGTAGTGGGGATTTCATTTTAGCTTGCAATTTTGTTGCTCTTGAGTTTTCTAGATTTAGGCCAATATATATAACCACATTATGAAATAATGTTTATGCTGAATAAATCGTCATGCTCAATCTCACTGTATGGTGTAGAACAGAAATTGTCATAAGCAAATCAATTTCTATAGTGACCACCAAATTCTCAGCTGACATTCAGGCCAGAATCCTGTTCACTGCCAGCGGAACATAATGCTCCAGCAACTGATCTCCAGTGCACATGCAGAGATCACAGAAAATGCCTTTTGCAGTAATGGGGCTTCTGCACAAGTGTGTTTCCTTGCGTCAGCTCCATAGCTCTTTTTACCATTTGTAAACAGTAGCCCCTGGCCAGTCTGGCTAAGAGATTTGGCAATCTGCACTTTGAAAAGGTAACTCTTCCATAATCAGTACCTGAGGATCCCTATGGTTAAAGCAGGAAGGTACACCATGAAGAGGATTTTATCCTCAAATAAATACTTTAATTCAAAGTTACAATGTAATATTATCGCAACGGAAGTAAGACATCGAGAAATTGAATGCATACTTTAAAAAAAAATCATTGTCATAAATGGACACAACTTATATATTTCTTCTTCCCCATCCATTTCAAGTTGGACTGATCTGTCTAAATATGTTTGTTCCCTTAATACAATGCTGCCTGCCCTGGGCAAGTTACAATTCATGTGCTAAATGTATGCAGGAAGTTGTCCCAGATGCCTTCTGTGTTCACTTTTCTCTTAAAAGGTTAAACATTATTCTCTTTCTGCAGTGACTACTATGCTTCTGATTCATCTGCACACTGGTATTACCCTCCTTGCCACAATGAAGAGACTTTATTAGGTATCTGACAAATTATCTATATTCCACCTTTCCTCCAATTAACTCAGAGCAGTATACATGGTTCTTCTCTTATAATAATACTGTAATTTTAGAACTGCAGAGCTTGAAGGGACCCTATGGATCATTGAATTCAGCCCCTGACAAAGAGGCACAGTGGGGAATCAAATTCTCATCTCCACTTTATTCTTTATTTAATTAAAATATTTTATCCCGCCTTTTTTCTTAAAAAGAACCCAAGGTGGCCTACATCATTAAAAAGACAATATGTAGAAGCTAAAAACAGTATATATACAAATATTTAAAAAGAATTAAACAAGTATATTAACATTAGTAATAAAATCAATACTAAAACACATTAAAAACAACAGAGCACAACCATTCATTTAAAAACCTCTCTCAGTCCACCAGTTATTAAGGGAAAGCTTGCCTGAACAGAAAGGTCTTTGCCTGCTTGCAGAAGGACAACAAAGATGGGGCCAGCCTGGCTTCCCATGGGAGGGAGTTCCAGCGTCTGGGAGCAGCAAGAAAAGGCTCTCTTGTGTGTTCCAACCAAGTGACCTGTGTGGGTGGCAAGACTGAGAGAAAGTCCTCCCCTGATGATCTTAAAGCCCAGGCAGGCTCATAGAGAGAGATACGGTCTTTTATATAGCTTAGGCAAGCCATTTAGGGCTTTATAGGTTAAGACTAGCACTTTATGGCAAACCTGTGAGATAGGTCATCCAGAGAGTTACATGGCTGAGTAGAGGCTACAACATGAATCTCCCACATGCCAGCTCCACACTCTGACCACTACAGCACACTGGCTCTATGCCGGGAATAGTTATTTCACACCCATATTCTTATGGCCTAATAAGCCCTAACCTTTAGGAAGCATTTTGATATGCAGTGCCGGAAATAAATGCTTATGCAAACACATTCTTGTATGCAAAATGACTTTTCTCATAAGGTTTTTCTGTTGTTCACTAACTGGAGGTTTATGAATAATAATGACCTTTGATGCTTTCCACCTATTAGCTACTAGAATGAGACATTCTACCTACTTGAGTGGGGCTGAAGTAAACAGAATGGAAGTTTGAATACAGCATGTGAATAGGATATTTGGATTGGTACTTCTGACTGGCAAGACTTGAAGACAGTGGTTATGAAACTTTGGAACCCAGACGTTCTTAGTCTGCAACTCCCAGAAGGCCTGGTCATTGGCTGTGTTAACTAGGGTGCTTAGGAGACATAGTCCAAGAATATTGGGGGTGGCTGGGGGTTAAATTTCAGAATGTCTGCTCTAAGGGGTCTCTGGTGCTTTTGGAGAATTAATACTATCCTGGGTTTTTGGCCCACTCCCCTCTGCTTAATACTGTATTTGTAGATGAACAGGTATTATACAAATGTGTAATACATGAACGATATACACTGTAACAGGCAATGGATCCTATGAAAGGCTACCCTGGGAACATCCAGCCTCTTGGATAAATGGGAAACCTAAAGACAAGGGGGAAAAAAGAGACCTTTAGTTTTTAAGTAATTGTCAAAACAGTTACCTTTCAACAGAATAGACCATTAGTAATTTGCAAGTTACATCTGCTTTGGGAGGAAGAATTGCCTTTCTTTCTGAACCTAGAAAATAAGAAAAATAAGATAGGCTAAAGGTGGCATAGTGAAACAAACTGCTTGACCCAGGAGTATACAGGTTCCTGACATACATTTGGCTGTACTTCACAAACAGTTCTTTGTATATTGAAAGCTTATGCTGGTCAAAATTACTTCTGAAAAAGATAAAAGACCTGCTCATTTGGGGCACTTCCTTCTCTGATTGCCAGTAATGAAATACATTGCTAATTGTTTCACAATAAAATACAAAGCTATGCCAACTAGATAAGAATTGGGTTTGATGTAGGTCTTAATCCATGCCCAAGGATGTAATCGTTGAAATCTGTCTATCTTAAAATACCGCAGAAGCTGCACCCTTTATTTTCATTCCTCACTTTCAAAAACTGGCACATTGCACTGGAAAAACTCAATGACTCAAATAGTTTAAGTTCCCTTGATCTGTATTTCACATCAGAAGAATATCTCTCTTCTTCTACCTGCAATGCATTTTGTTTCTCTCCTCCAATATGGAAAGGGCCCTGAAGCCCACTGCAGATATAAACATCACCCCTTCAGCTGTACTGCAGTTCCTCCGCATTGAGGGCTTTCCTCGCCAAACTCCCACCTCCCTTTTCCCTTTAATATCCACTAGGGGAATACAGAAACATCGGTAATAGAAAAAGGTAGCTCTCTGGATTTGGGGTGGGTAAACATTCTCCCCACAACTTGGTTTAGTAAGTTAATTCCCCCCCCCCCCCAAAAAATCCCTCCTCCTGCTTTTAGCCAGCAAAACATGTGCTGGTTTGTAACAGGAATTTCCTGTAGTCAGAGAACTATATACACACACACAAACACACACACACAGAGCTGAGATCCTGTTCGTACACGTGCAGCATCTCCGCCTCTTGGCCTTGCACATGTCACTGCAGCAGAGATGTCTAGTGAAGAAGTTGTTGTGGCTAAAAATGGAACAAGCCTCACATGTCCTCAGCATGTGACTCAGAGAGAGAGAGAGAGGGAGAGGGAGAGAGAGGGAGGGAGGGAAGCCTTTTTAAACAAACAGCCCTTCTCAAATGGATGTGGCTTTTGAAAACACAAGGAACAGAAAGACAGGAACTCACATGGAATGACTAGCAAAAGGCAAGCCTCCAACTGCTGGGAGGCAACTGCCTGAGAAAGGCACATGGCAGCCGATTTTGCCAGGCAGGAGCGCTCCCCGCTCCCCATCGACCTTTGATTCTGCCCTGACCCAGTAAAGCAGGCTATGAAGCAAAAACAACACGATAGCACAACAGGCAAAATAAACGCCTTAAAATCATAGTCGTAGAATGGTTGGGCTAGGTTGTGGTTTCCAGCTCAAGTTGCTTTCAAGAGAGTTCCCATGAAAACACTTTTCAAATGAGGGACCCTCCATGTTCTACTGAATGCACTTTTTTTGTCCTTTGGCATTTTCTAACGCTAGGAACTGGGATCCCCTAGCCTCTCCGTTTCATATAAATGAACCTGAAAAGCTCAAGGAGTAAGCTAGTTTTAAAAGGCAATCTTCTTTTGCAATACAAGAAATGCATGATTTAAAATTAATTTAGAATAATTATTGATTGGTATATCCTGAGAATTCTGATAAATGGTCTTTGCCTTATTTTTCTTCCAGCAGTACCTGCTGTTGGTTTATTTCTTAGCCTAGGTGACCTGGTTTGCCTAATAAAGTTCATTGTCACATTCTGGGTATAAGAGGGTTTCATCCCCAAAAGTTGTTTAATGGCGCTTTTAAAGTGTGTGTATTAATTTTAAGTGTTGCTGAACACCTATCTTATTGCTGCAGATTGGACGAAGCATATATATTTCTACTGTACTGAGATCAGTGGGAACTTGTTTCTGGAAAGTGTGTTCAAACTGCAGTCTTCAACTTCCAGATGACATCACACAGGCTGTTGGGTTGTCAAAAGAGGAATAATTTAGCATGATAAATTAAGGCACAGTACTTCAGGTTCTCAATGGACTGTCTCTGTCCTTCAAGACAGAAATAGTTTGTTTTGTGTCTTTTATCCAAGATAGATACCTACTACGTATTTCTCTATGTAACCATGGGGCAAAGACAGTCATATTATATGGCAACAAGTGAACCTTTTTTGTGGGGTAAGGATAATCATTACTGCCTTATTGCCTGATTCTTTAATAACCACAAGCTTCTGGTTAAAAAGGCAGAGCCACTGTGACTGGCTGAGAAGTTGGCATCCTAGAGATATTTTAATGGAAACATACTAGTAAATCAACTGATGTATCCTGATTCGAGAGCAAATTATTTCTAGGTTGTTAAAGAGCTGCCAAACATGTTCCTTCAAGTCAGCAAGCCTTTGGGCAAGGAAGCCACTAGTTGCACAGCATTAACTGTGGCCAAACATTTCCCTACATGTGCAAAATACTTTTATTGTCCAAGTAAGAGCTGTGGGCAGTAGCATGAATTTATCAGGAACAGCTGGGCAAAGTGCCTTAGTACAACTGTTTGCAATTTGCATGCAAGATTACTTTGATTTTCACATAAACATCCTTGGGAAAATTAAAACAGCAACAACAAACAATAATTAACAGCCTCACTGTAAAAGAACTGAAATTCTGTCCAAGTGAAGAAAAGACTAAGTTAACAAGAACAGCTAGCATAACCCAAGCAAATGTATAAAGCTTATGTCTTTGAAACATTTCTGCAGTGCTTTGATGCCAAAAGAATAGAAAGAAACCCAGGCAAAGAGGGTGGGCTTGTGTCCTAGACACCTTGATGGATATTTAGTATTCTACAGCTGTTCTGTCCTTACGTGCGGCTGCATTTAAAAACCAAGCCAAATGCACCAACCGTAGGTAGCGGGTGGAGGGAGGTGTACAGCGAGAAAACAGAACAGATCTCTTGGCTCTGCCTAGGAAGAAAGGTCATAAATCTCTCTGCAGGGAAAACTGCAGTGCTGTACTTTGTTTGAGTGTATTTCAAAGGGAGTGCAGCCTGCTGGCTTAATTTGAAAAGATTGCACAGCATTCCAGACTACTCCAGTTTCATAAATGGCAAAAGAACACCCCACCCCCACCGAATTCCATCTTCTAATGCAAACCTTCATAGAACACCCACACATACACAGAGTCATCGACTCACCTCTTGGACCAAAGCACTTCATAGGTTACTAAGACTTACAACATAAAACCTATTATCCACTCTATAAAGGCTTCCATAACACTCCCTTTTAAATGCAACAAACAAATCTATAAAACTCTATAATGTCCCCTCCAGAAACAACCAGTGTCTTCCTGTAACCTATGGAACTCACAGAATTTTGCTTCAGAAATTCAAATGACCCTCCATTCCAGAAGTAACTGCCAACACCTATAGGCTCATCTTCTTACAGCCAACATTACCAAAATTCAGAAAGCCCACTCTTCTTCACCCACATATTTCTGATATATTCTATTCAACTTCAGAATTATTCCGTTTAGCTACTGTAGCACAGTGGTTGGCCTGCTCAGACTTTGGCTCCACTGGATCTCCCAGTACGAGTCTAACCTACCTCATAGGGTTATTATGAGGATAAAGCGGGATCTCCCTGATCTAGGTGTGTGTGTGTGTGTGTGTGTGTGTGTTAGTTACTAAAATCAGGGCCACACAGTAAAATGCAAGCATGAGATAAAGCAATTCAGCAGAAAAACAAGGAGCAAATTATTAAACCCCATCAACAGCTCAGCAGCAGAAAGAGGACCTCCGACAGGCAGGTTGCCTGAATCAGAAGAGAACATATTTAGTACAGGGTGTGTGCCCTGTTCTTAAATTAAGTAGAAAGGAGATGTCCTCACTCCCCAGAACCACCTTGCCCCATGAAAGAATCACTCCTGGAGAGGATGCCCCTGTCTATATAGTCAATGCTCCTCTCCCCCAATTATTTCCTTCTCTCTCATTGTGCAATAAGAAAGCACAGAAAACAGCCGGTGTGTGGCATACTAATGCAGAGGTGACTATGCAGAACTCTGGCAAGGTTAAGCCCATAGTTCAATTCTGTGGTTAGCTTTGGCCTCAGTCATTTAGTCCTAGTTCTCACTGCAGGGCTATACCTGTTTGATGAGCTGTACTAATACAAATGAAGGTGACGGCTCCTTAATACAAGCAAAGGAAAAACCCCGCACATAAGAGAACTAGCATATCAGGGTATTGCATGAAAACCAATACCTTCAGCTGAAAGTGGTGCTGCTGGGCTGGGCTGGTGAGATTTAATCAACAGCTTGTACTACAGCAGAAGCATACAATGTTTTCCACTGCAAGGGCCACATCTGAGATTGGGCAGCAGGTTTTGCATGCATTTATGCATGCCTTTATACACATATACACACACATCATAGACATGCATTGGAGTTTACAGTCAAGATTGACTGTTGGGGAGAGAGGATTTACTATCAACCCATTCTAACTATTCTGCTTAAGACTGATGATTCTGGGGACACTTATTGGGAACTGCTGGGGGAGAAAGCTCCCCACCACCTTCAGTTGGGATCACTGCAGCTATTGATAGCTCAACATAAATTTGGCAGCAGTAGGGAGGGTTAATGTGGGTCACAGGCTTTGGTGACAATGCATAATGTAACCCCAGAGTAACAAGAGCAGTGCAGCTTTATACACATCTACTCTGAACACTGTAGTCATGTACCCACTTCCTGGGAATAAAGGCCACTGACTTTATGAGGCTTATTTCTGAGTAGACACGTATACGGTTGCATTGTAAATCCATAAGTCTATAAACTGGCAAGGTTGTGTCGTTAAAACACTTCTGGATGCAACTTCGATTGGCAACCTTGGTGAAACCAGGCCAAATCTGGACTTAAAAACTAGGGTGGTCCTGTGACCTACTTTCCAGGAACAGACGTCTATTTGAAGAGCAGTCCAATCCAGATCTGATATAAAGATTTAAAAAGAAAGAAAAAAAAAACAATCAGAAGAAAGGCGTGGGACTTTAAGTTGCCCATCAAAGAAGCATGTGGCCAGTAGACTCAGGAACTACATAGACCGCCTGGTCACTATAGCCAATTGTACTGTTCTATTTAAACGACACATTTACATTACAGTTATTTTACATTTAGACTGTTATGTGTGCCATCAAGTCACTTTTGCTTTATGGAGACCCTAAGAGAGTTTTTGAGGTACGTTTATTGTATAATTATTATTATTTAATTGGTTTATAAAGGTACTGCCTACTCTTGCATTTGTATTTTGTACTGACCACATGGCTGTCTTTAATTTTAGGGACCTACGTGAGATGTTCAATAAGTGGTTTACTATTGACAACACCCTCCTGGCTGGCTAGGGATTTGAACCCGGGTCTCCTGAGTCCTAGTCCAACACTCTTTTTGCTACCCCACACTTACTCTCAAATTTAGATTTGCACCATACACATTTTACATAAATATATGGCCTCTTTGGAGCAGTGCATCTCCCCCTTTAAGGCAATGTACTCTCCCCTCCATGTACAACAACTGGAATAAACAAGTGTCCATAGTATTGTGTATCATTTATACTCTGCTTTTTTGGCAGGCAAATCAATGCCCAGGTGATGTAATGGTTAAAAGTGCTGATACTCCTCCACCCATTCAGGAATCTGACTGGGTGACCTTGGGCCAGTCACATAGTGACCCACCTCACAGGGTTCTTGTGAAGGTGAAGCTACAGGCCTTGTAAGACGTGATATAAATTTAACTAATTAATAATAAAAATCAGTAAAGAGGCTTACAAAAGAGTCTTTTAAAAAGTATTAGGATATAATAAAGCAGGTTTTGAAATCTCGCCTATTTCAATGCCGGTCAATAATTCTCTCTCTCTCTCTCCCAATCACCACCACCAGCCAGCCAGCCAGCCAGCCCGGTTAGTCAGCCGGGGCTCCCGGGTCTTCCCCTGTGGTTGTTCCCTCCCCCGGTCCCCCTTGCAAGGCCGAGGCGAGCGTGGAGCTCCTCGGTTTCTCAGGCGCCTTGTTTATGTAAGCGGTGCTGCGAGCGGGAGGAGAAAGGAAGAGAGGGGGCTTTTTCACGCGGCAAGGCCGGCTCCCTCCTTCCCTCCCTCCCTCTTGTCGTCGTCGTCGTCCCTTCTGCGGTTGCCGCCTGCCGAGGTCGGGGCTTGGCAGGGGCTGGGCTCACGCGGGGCGGCCATGAGCTTTGGGGGCAGTCGCCTTGCTCCACTTCTTTGCCGCGCCGTCCGTGGGGGTGGCGGCTGCTGCTTGCCTTGACCCAATCTTGGCGAAGCCCGGAGGGGGGGGGAGGGAGTGCGTGCGTGCCTGTAAATATCTCTGTTTCTATATATATTCCCCCCCCTCTGCCTGGCGGTCGGGGTGTGTGTTTCCGCGGGGTGCCAACGCGCATAAGAAGACTGCCTGGAAGTATCTGGCGGAAGAAGGGGAGGGGGGGGGGGAGAAACGACGGCGGCTTTCACCCACTCCCCAGCGCCCCTCGAAAAAGAAATAGCAGGTCGCCTCCTCGTTGCCAGAGCAAAGCAAGCTACTTTGGTAGCCATCCCCGATCACCCCGGCGAGCCTTGCTGCAGACTCTTCCGATCTCTCTCCCCCACCCCCGCCACATACGCCTCTGGTTTTGTTTTATTTTATTTTATTTTGTAATGCAGGCTCGGGGGTCGGTGCATTGGCAGGCAAGAAGGGCTGGTTCTGCGCAAGCCGCCCGGTCCCTGAGACGCCGTGCCACCGGCCAGCGGTGGGGGGGGGGCGGCGGAATGGGGGAAGCTTTGGAGAAAAACAGCCGCCTTGCGACGCTGGCGTTTCGTGCTTTTAAATAGCTCACGATCCCCGAGTTGTAGGTGGACGGTTAGTTAGGGACCTTGAAGGGGCCGCCTTGTGGGAACTGAGATCCCCACCAATTAAGCGACCCAGCAGTTGCTCACAGTAGATACGGACGGACACTGCAGGGGTGGCGTGTGTGAGTTGCGGTGGATTTCGACTACTGCATTGCAGGCGAGGGACGCTGGGCAGAATTTGTCCGCTACGCTGCAGGAAACTTTAATGTAATTAAAGGGAGCAAGCCTGCTATGTATTAGGATTTGCCCTGGTTTGGAGCAGTATAGATCACAGAAATGAATTTGGGGTTCCCCCAACTCCGACCGTCACTGCATTGCAGATGCTAAACTTTACCAAGAGTGTTAATGTTTTTGAAACGGGATTATTTTTCTGTATTTGACCACCACATTGTGGAAAGCAACACTTAGGTTTTCCTTTGTATTTAAAATGATTTTTTAAATAACTTTTTGCTGTAGATTAGGTCTTGCATTGTTGAGAATCTGGCACTGGTATAACCTTTAAAATGTGTAAGATATGTGAGCCCTACACTGTACAGAAATATGCAATTGTAATAACGATGTTATTAGAAAATTGCCTCCTTTGGGGGGCACTGTATTACAGGAGGATAAATATTTACTGTTGAGGTACAGTTCAAGTCCCAGAAGTTTCTCAGAAGTCATGTTTTGTCATCCTGGTGCTTAGGGTTACAGAATTAGGTTGCAATTCTATGCATAATTATCAGACAATCAATGCTATTGAACTGAGTGGGTCTTTTTTCGGAGTAGAGTATACAGTATGTGTAAGGGATTACCCTGTTAGTAAATTTAAAACCATACTTCAATTTTTTTGAATTGCATAAAATAAAATGCTGAAGTGTGTCTAACTTGGATGTGGCATTGCAGAAAAGGAATCTGGTGGTAAATGAACAGAAAAAGTTGTTAGCAGCAATTTTTGTCCATACTGCCCAAGACATTTTTCTTATATCTTTCTGTAATATTATTTTTGCTTAAATAAAAATATTGGTCATAGCGATTTATAGTAGATCTCGGAATGATCCATGGAAACTCTAGGAATGAATGACCTCCAAAATGTCCTATAATTAACAGCCCTACCCAGCTCTTGCAAATTCAAGGCTGTGGCTTCCTTAATGGAGTCAATCCATCCCATATGTGATCTTTTTTTCCTGCTGCTTTCAGTCTTTCCCAGCATTATTGTCTTTTCCAGCCTTGGTGCCAAAATAGGACTGTCCCCATCATTGCACGTCGCTCTCTCAGGTTATATTGTACTTGCATAGCGCTGTGCAGGTGCTGGGCTATATTTTTTGGTGTGTAGCTCCCCAGATTCCCTAGTCATGGGCACTGGTCATGGTGACTAGGTGATTCTGGGAGTTAGGGTGCAATCAGATTGTGAGAAACAATTGTGTCTGATTGCACTAGAAAGCGTTGTTTTGCTGGGAGCTATCTCCCTTAAAGTGACTCTGCTGTCCATTCAGGTATCACTCCAGTCTACCCCACAAAAAAGGGTAGCCTTGCTGCTAGACCAGAAAAGTCCAGCTTGGGTATGGGTCAGTGTTGGCCTAGTTCATTATCTCCTGTGTGTTGTATGATAGCCAGGAATTAACTGGCACCAGACTGTGCCACAACTAGTCCAGAATGCAAGCTATTTCCCTGTCTGATTACACTTTTATCATCCAGCAATAATAACTTTTCCAAACTCTGGTCCTATGCTTTTGATTAATCCTTGGTCTCACTTGTGATTTTTGAGGCTCACCCCAAAATATATGTGAGGCCTATGATGCATGCCACAGGAAAAGCACAGGATGTGGTTCTAGCCACATCTTTCTGAAAATCTCAGCATTTTCTTAAAGTCAAGATTGTGGCCTGAGAGTGTACAGCTGTGCAATTTGAATTTTAGAAACCAAAAGGCTTGCTGAATAAACTTTTTGTTTGTTAGCTGGGCAGGGGGGTGGGTGAGTGGAAGAGACTCCAGTGCCTTGCAAAACTTTCTGTTCCTGCAGGAATTATTTACACAGAATATTTAATAAATCATGCAAAAACAATAAATGGTTACTGGTATGCTTTTCTTTCATTTTTTATATTATTATTTATAGATTGCAGCTTTCTATTTACTGAGCATAAAGTCCGCACATAATCCTTGTATATTCAGTGTAGATACTAATGTTGTATATAGTCCTTACTGATGTAAGTTACTAGAGGTAACAAGATGAAATATACTGTGGATCTTTCTGTTTGCAAATAATGTAGTGATGCAAATTAAATTTCTAAGACTAGCATTCTGTTGCCAGTGGAGTGCACTGACAGTTGGATAAATGGCCCAACTTTTCTAGCTGGACCCCCGCCCGCCCGCCCCTGCTATTGCACTGTTATTTGTTGCTGCTAAAATGCCACTAAGTCACCTCTGAGTTATGGCAACCCTGTGAATGAGTGGTCCCCAAAATGTCCTGTCCTCAACAGCCCTGCTCAGCTCTTCTAACCTCTATCCTGTGGCTTTCTTTATGGAGTCAATTTATCTCATATTTGGTCTTCCTCTTTTCCTGCTGCTTCAGTTTTTGTCAGCATTGTTATCTTTTCCAGAGTCTTGCATTCTCATTATATGCCCAAAGTATGACAGCCTCAGTTGCATCATTCTTGCCTCCAGATATAGTTCAAGCTTGATTTGATCTAGGACCTACTTTTTCATCTTTTTGGCGGCTCAGGGTATCCGCAAACCTCTTTTTCAGCACCATTTTTCCAAATGAAACAGTTTTTTTCCTGACAGCTTTCTTCACTGTCCAGCTTTCACATCCATACATAATGTTCAGGAATACAAGAGTGTGGATGATCTTGGTCTTGGTCTCCAGTGACACATCCTTACACTTGATGATCTTTTCTAATTCATTACTGCCCTTCCATGACTCAATCATTTTCTGATTTCTTGGCTGCAGTCTCCGTTTGGACTGATGATTGAACCAAAGGAATACAAAATATCAATTTCCATTTGAAATTTCCATTACAATTTCCATTTCTTCATTGTTACCATTCAAGTTGTGTAGTTCTGTAGTCATGATTTTTGTTTTCGTAATGTTCAACTACAGTCCTGCTTTGGTACTTCTTTCTCTTTCCCAAAAATTTATTTCAAGTCATTCCAGCTTTCTGCCAGTGAGAAGGTTTCATCTGCATATGTTAGATTATTGATGTTTCTTCCACCGATGTTCACTTCTTGATCTGCATCTAGTCCAGCTTTCTGCATGATATGTTCTGCATACGGATTGGACAGATAAAGGGACAAAATGCACCCTTGTCTGACATCTTTGCCTTTAAGAAACCATTCTGTCTCTCCATATTTTGTCCTACAGGTAGCTTTTTGTCCACAATACAAGTTGCTTATCAGGACAATCAAGTGCTGAGGCAGACCCATTTCATTCAGGATAACCCATAATTTCTAATGATCTACACAGTCAAAGGCCTTGCTGTAGTCTATAAAGCATAGACTGATCTTCTTCTGAAATTCTTTGCTGTGTTCCAGTAGCCAGCAAATATTGCAATATGATCTTGGGTGCATCTTCCTATTCAGAATCCAGCTTGAACATCAGGCATTTCTCACTCCATGTATGGGAAAAGCCTTTAGTGATTTCTTTTCTCCCAGTGTTTTCAGAGCAGCTCTCTCTTCACTTTCTAGAGCTGCAGGTTCTTCATCGTAGGATTCCTCTTCAAAGGAGTCTGTCATCCTTTTATCTCTTCTGTACAGGTCTTCAGTATACTGCTTCCACCTTCTCTTTATTTTTTCCTGGTAAGATAGTGGTCTTTCAGCATTCCTAATCTAGATTTGAATTTCCTTTTGGTTTATTGAATCTTCTGGAACAGAGCTCTTGTCGTCCCCCTCCCCCCAATTTCTTTGTTGCTCTCATTGTTTGCATTGTCTCTTCATGACAGTTGCTGAAAAATTGCATTCAGGATTCTGATCCTACTTCTGTCACTCTTTACTTTTGCTTCTCAACAATCCTTTACAATTTTAACTATTTTTTTCTGTCACCTATCTTGGTTTTCTTTTTCCTTTTACTACAAGAATTGTCTTTCTGTTATTCTTCCTTAACTATATCTGGTTTCGTCCACACTTCTTCTGGTTCATGTCAATTGAGTTCAGTAATGCAAATCTGCTATTTATGTGGATTATAAATTAATCAGAAATATTGTTTAAATAATATATTATGGGTCTACACTTCTTTTAGTGCTCTTCTAATGTTGCCTATTAACAATTCATGATCAGTACCACAATCTGCTCCTGGTCTTGTTTTGAGAGAGAGAATACAGCTTCTCTATCTCCTGCTTCTAATTACATAGTCTATTTGATTTCTATATTGACTATCTGGTGATGTCCACATTACAGCCATCGCTTGGAATGTGAGTGCAGATGCTACTGTTACATGTCCCTGGTGACTTCTCCCATTGTGGGTTCCTGAATTGTTGTCACAGCCTACAACCAATCTACTAGACTTTATTTTGCCTTCTGTGCAATTAAAGTGTTAAAATGTGGTGTCACTGCCTATAGGAAGCGATATATATGTTTGTAATTGTGAATACAAATTCCTTTTTTGTGACTGGGACTGAATGATCCTGTGCCAATGCATACATAAAAACATTCCTTCAGAAACATTTTTGAACTTGAGAAAGCCACAAAACATTGGCATTAATTTCTCTTGGATTTCCAAGCCTTATAGAGCTTGGAAACATTACTTTGCTGGACTGTAATTCCCAGAATTTGAGTGGCTATGCTGGCTGAGGTATTCTGGGGTTTTTATTCTGATAAAGTGTCCAGTTTTCTGTCTCATCCTTTGTTGCCTTAGACCTAGCCTATGAATGCAATGCATGCTTCAGATGATGATGATGATGATTATTTTGCTGGATTTAGATCCAAACAAATCATTCTACCAAATGGATTCGCCATAGGCTAGGCACTCCCCATGTGATGTCCGCCTGCCTATCTTATCTATCTCCTTCCATCCCTCCCCCACCCCCACCTCACACGTGGCTTTTTCTCTAGGCTCATTTCCTGGATTCAAAATTAGACTTGGACCGCTGCCTGTCTGCTTGTACCTCAAAGCCTAAATCCTCCGTGTCGGTCAGCCAGGTGCTAGAGAGATAAAACCACAGCGACCTGCTGAAGGTGACAGCAACAGTGGGAAAGCAGGTTGTCCCAGGTTAAGCAACAGCCTCCCATCTCAACTCTGGGGCCATTCCAGTACTCTTGCATGGCCTGCCTCAGGCTAGAATGGCTTGGCACTCTTGCCCAGGGAAGGCACCACAGACGTTACGGTGAAATCTTTGTGTTCTTCAGTGCCAGAGAGCTGGACGGTGCAGCAAGTGTCCTCTATGTCTTGAAAAACAGGCTGCTCAGTGGTACCGCTGTGGCAACAAGACACTGCAGGCTGCACTTGGGAGTTGGTCTGCTTACAAAGACAACGGCCAAATAACATCTAGTCAAGTTGTGGAGCTTGGGCTTTTATTTTTTCTTCCTCCATGCCCTAAATTTTTTACCCTCCAGCTTGAAGCAGGTTTTTAGTAAACTTGAAAGCAATCCACATGTGTGGTATTTTAGTGAACCTAATAAAGGTCTTACAGAATCGTTTTTCTGGTGCATGGATCACACGGCCATTTGTTTTTACTGTGTTTTGTTCTCATACTGTAGTCTCACTAAACTCTTTCGTATCAATTTTCTTCAATCATGTTAACGAGTGTTTAAAGGGGCATTTAATCCAGCTCTCCACAAGACATTAATGTTTATCCACCAGTTATTATCAACAACCTAGAGTAGTGTCCCTGTCTAGAGTCAGGGCAAAGGATAAGGATAAGGGAGTGGCCCTCGTGATTCCACACGTGCAAGCTAGGACTGAGGGTGTGATCATTAGGGAATAGATTGCATTTGGGGCCACTTGTGGAGTGGTCCAGTGTGACATATATTCCAGCAATTACATGAGGTACAGGGAATTGCAGTCCCACCCAGCCCTGATCTGGGCCCAAACTGCATGCTTTTGGTTCAGCTGTAGGACTATTACTTTTTGCAGCTAGGCTGGAGCGGTTCACCAGCAGACAGAAGGATCGCTTTAAAGGAGATCGCTCCATAAAAAGTGACCCTTTTTGGTACGATTGATAAGAGGCAAGTCTTTCCAGCCATCCGATTGCACTCTGACTAGCATCTGTAACCTGTTTTGTCATGAGAACCAGGGTTGCATCCTTCACTATCCCTGAGCAGCAGGCTCACAAAGGGGGCGTTTTAGTGTTTTCATGTTTTAATCTTTTAATTGTATTTTAAATCATATATTGTTTAATTTATCTTTTTTAATTGTGTGAATGTTAATGTTGTGAGCCACTTTGGATCCCTTGTTGGGAGAAATGCAGCATATAAAACAACAACAACTACTACTACTACTACTACTACTAATAATAATAATAATAATACACAGGTTTGTCCTTCAACAGAGAGGAGTGGTGGTGGTGAGGAAGGGCAGAAGGACCAACAGGGGATGTGAAGCTGCTGCCCCTTGCACCTTCAGCCTGACAGTTGCCTCACTTTTCCTAGAGGTAGAGCCAGCCCTACTCATGTGTTGCATTCACTCCATTTACTGAAGTGGGGTTCAGTTTCCTTTGGATAAAAGGCCACTGAGGATTTTTTCCTGTTCTATAGTCCAACTATATTATTAAATATAACTTAAGTATAATATAAAACATATGAATATATAAAATAATATAAATAGAATTTAAGAAGTATAAATGTATGTGTAAGTCCGAAGAAGAACCAACTTTAGCAGAAATAATAGCCATCTTGGATTCCGTCTCCTCCGGCAAGGCACCTGGGAAGGATAACATCCCTGTTGAAGTGCTGTAAAGAGATCATCACCACCGAGCTGTATGAAATCTTTTGTCTTTGCTGGAGGGAAGGTGGAGTACCACAGGACATGAAGGATGCAAACATTGTTACATTGTATAAGAACAAAGGAGACGGGGCAACTTCAATAACTATCGTGGCATCTCTCTTCTCAGCGTTGTAGGGAAGCTGCTTGCCCGTGTTGTGCTGAAGAGGCTCCAGGTGTTTGCAGGCAGAGCCTATCCAGAGTCACAGTGTGGATTTCGAGCTAATAGGTCCACCACTGACATGGTATTTTCCCTGAGACAGTTGCAGGAGAAATGTAGGGAACAACAACAGCCACTCTTTGTCGCCTTCATAGATCTTACAAAGGCCTTTGATTTGGTTAGCAGGGACGGCCTTTTTAAAATACTTCCCAAGATTGGATGTCCACCTCGACTCCTTAACATCATCAGGTCCTTTCATGCGGAAATGAAGGGCACTATAGTTTTTGATGGCTCAACGTCAGATCCCTTTGACATCCGAAGCGGAGTGAAACAGGGCTGTGCCCTCACGCCGACTCTGTTTGGGATCTTTTTTGCTGTTATGCTGAAGCACGCTTTTGGAACTGCAACAGAAGGTGTCTATCTCCGGACTAGATCAGATGGAATGCTCTTTAATCTCTCTAGACTGAGAGCGAAGACCAAAGTCCAGCTGAAATGCATGTGGGACTTCCTCTTCACCGATGATGCAG
The DNA here is from genome assembly GCA_037013535.1 of Intellagama lesueurii. Taxonomy (NCBI): domain Eukaryota; kingdom Metazoa; phylum Chordata; class Lepidosauria; order Squamata; family Agamidae; genus Intellagama; species Intellagama lesueurii. The sequence goes on from JBAJHW010000006.1 coordinate 34,297,199, forward strand.
CTGTTGTTGCCCATTCTGCTGAAGACCTCCAACAACTTATGAATCGTTTTAGTAAGGCCTGCCAAGATCTTGGATTAACAATCAGCCTAAAGAAAACACAAGTCATGGCCCAGGGCATGGACTCACCTCCCTCTATTACCATCTCCACACAAGAATTGGAGGTTGTTCATGATTTCGTGTACCTTGGCTCAACGATCTCTGACACTCTCTCCCTAGATGTCAAGCTGGATAAACGCATTGGCAAAGCAGCTACCGTGTTCTCTAGACTCACAAAGAGAGTATGGCTTAATAAGAAGCTGACGGCATATACCAAGATCCAGGTCTATAGAGCCTGTGTCCTGAGTACATTCCTGTACTGCAGTGAGTCCTGGGCCCTTTATGCATGGCAGGAGAGGAAGTTGAACATGTTCCATATGCGTTGTCTCTGATGCATTTTTGGTATCACCTGGCAGGACAAAGTTCCAAATAGAGTAGTCCTAGAACGAGTTGGATTTTTAGCATGTATACATTACTGAAACAGTGACGTCTACGCTGGCTCGGGCATGTCGTGAGAATGGCTGATGGTCGGATTCCAAAAGATCTGTATGGAGAATTAGTGCAGGGAAATCGCCCCAGAGGGAGACCACAGCTGCGATACAAGGATATCTGCAAGCGGGATCTGAAGGCCTTAGGAATGGACCTCAACAGATGGGAAACCTTGACATCTGAGCGTTCAGCCTGGAGGCAGGCGTTGCATCACGGCCTCTCCCAATTTGAAGAGACACTTGTTCAGCAGGCCGAGGCAAAGAGGCTGTCCTGAAACCAGCAAAATCAGGGAACTGGACAGGGGACAGATTGCATTTGTCTTCAGTGTGGAAGGGATTGCCACTCTTGAATTGGCCTTCTCAGCCACACTAGACGCTGTTCCAAGTCCTCTATTCAGAGCACGTTACCATAGTCTCTCGAGACTGAAGGATGCCTACTAGATTTGCGCTCTGCAGAGCTCTAGTCTTCAGCTTCACCTTCCAGGATTAATTGCTCTGTTTGGGATTCACCATAATCATTAAGTAAAATTAACATTCATTTGTCAAGAGGCTAAACACCCATTCATAGTGATCAAGCCAGTCAAACTTGCCACAATTATAGTTTCTGTCTTGAGAGTCTGACTAATATGCAAATAAGAAATTTTGGCTCCCTGGATAATGATTTCCCCAGGCTTCCCCTACCAGGCCTTGTTCATGCCTGAAGAAGGATTTAAATTCAGGGCCCAAACTTTGAATGTATGTATATATTTGGCATCTCTCTCTGTGGCATACACATGCATGGCATACATATCTATCTGTCTGTCTGAGCCTCTTTTATGAACACATAAAAAGCCTAGTGCAAACAAGGGAGTATGTGGGCATCTGTTAGGTCATAGATGTGTTACTGCATTACTGGAGGTGTGATTTACAGATAATTGTTTCCTATATCTACCTATGGCTGGGAAACTTGTTTATATTTATTAATTGTGTTTGCTGCATTTGAACACATCTTTCAGATCCACATACTCCATACCAGTAAACAGATGTGCTACACCTTATCCCCCCTTCACAGATTGCTGCCTTGTCGTGGCAAAGGGGCTTGAGTAATTCAGAGAAGCTATGGGCAATGCTGTGCAGGGACACCCAAGACGGACAGGTCATAGTAGAGAGTTCTGACTAAAAGCGATTCACCTGGAGCAGGAACTGGCAAGCCACTCCAGTATATTTGCCAAGAAAACTCCATGGACAGAAACAAAAGGTTAAAAGATATGACGCCGGAAGTGGTGCTGGAAGAGCTGGAGGTGGTGCTGGATGAGACTCTTGAGAGTCCCCTGGACTGCAAAGAGAACAAACCTATCCATTCTAAAGGAAATCAACCCTGAGTGCTCACTGGAAGGACAGATCCTGAAGTTGAGGCTCCAATACTTTGGCCATCTCATGAGAAGAGAAGACTCCCTGGAAAAGACCCTGATGTTGGGAAAGTGTGAAGGCAAGAGGAGAAGGGGACGACAGAGGACGAGATGGTTGGACAGTGTCAATGAAGCGACCAACATGAATTGGACCCAACTCCGGGAGGCAGTGGAAGACAGGAGGGCCTGGCGTGCTCTGGTCCATGGGGTCACGAAGAGTCAGACACGACTTAACAACTAAACAGCAACAACAACACCTTATCCAGCTGAACAAATCACTCTTTTATTCAGCCTAATTTGTTCGACCCACTTTCTTTTTCCCACAGCTTGTGTAACTCAAAGGGTTGTATGGTGTACCCTTTTAGCGGTGTGTACATGTGTTTATTCCACCAAACAAAAAGTAGAGGCAGCAAAAAAACAAGGTGAAGAGAATTGATCCACTATTTGCATAAATAAAATGAAGTTATAGAACACCTACCTTAAAGACTAGAAGCTGTTAGGGACTGCATACTCCCTGAACTATGAGTTAATATGCAAACAGATCTAACGAAAAGAAAAAAACCTGAATGAACCCTATGTCCTAGAAAAACCAGATTTTGGAAAGAGTGATTTAGAATAGAGAAGTATCTTGATGGACAAGGTTCTTAATCCATTCCCTGTGTTTTTGTTTTTCTGTATTCAAAAAACCCTGCTGGTTCTTGCACCATCCAAGTCCTGGTGTGTACTAGTCCTTGAAGATGCACATGGAAGTTACTGTGGGAGGGCAGGTCAACAGGTTTTACCTATAACAACATGCTTATGAAGAATCAGCTCTGTTTGCAATAATTAAAATACTACTTCAATTCTGCAGAACTCATGACTAAGGAACTCAATGCCATAAGATTTACTTATGCATGTTATATGACATCAGGCTAGTTCCAGCAAGGTGTCCAAGGTACGTGAGATATTTAAGGAGTGGTTTTACCAGTGCCACCCACAACTGCTCTCCAGTGAGTTTCCATGGCTAATTAGGGACGTGAAACCAGGTCTCCTGAGTCCTGGTCTGACATTTTATCTGCTACATCATGCTGGCTCCTACAATTTACTTCTAGCCCACAGTTGGACAAAAATAGCAGTAGAAAATGTGTGTGGTGCTTAACCAACATGATAAGCACTTGTCAAAAGATGCTCCCAGTTCTTTAGCCAGCTGGAAGCAAATGACAGGGAATGCCTCAGCTCATTATTGCCCAGTTTCCTGAGCTCTTCCTGGCAAATTGTTCTTAATCATCAAGGTTGTGCTGAAGTGCCAGAGGGTTTTCACAATGATTCGGCAGATGGTAGCTTAGGCTCATTCCAGTGTAAGGTGACTTGGCAATTTAATATCCATACTTTTTTCCTTTAATCGACTTATTTCATATTGCTGTACTAGTTTGTCACCTGTCAGAACTGTGCTACAAGACATATACACATTTATTTCTCAACAGTCTTTGGTCTGCAGCAAGATATGACAGTCTTATATTATGCTAGAAGATACAGAATAAATGAAACAATGTATTGTGTGAACCAACCCATTCAAAGGCTGAGCAAGTTTATTGTCTGCATCTTCAGGTCTTAGCTTCTCTCTGTAGAACTGAGATTTTGGAGTCTTTACAAAGAGTTACCGAGGGACAAATTCGACATGCAAAGTCAACTGAAACAAATGGCATTTGCAGATACATCCGGACGTTCCATGGATACACACAAAGCTTCTCAGTGGCTACTTGCCTAATTACAGCAGCATTTTTGTGCAGTGGCTGCACCCACAGGAATCCTTTGCTTGTATGAACAAGACTATCAGCTTATGCATAACGGATGTCTTCATGCCTCAGTTGCAATCCTGTTCACATGTACCCGGGAGTAAGCTCAATTGATTCAGTGGGGCTCACCTCTGAGAAGACATATAAGATTGCAGTGGCCCAAATGCCATTGCTTAATGTAATAAATCGCGAAAATGTGGTAGACCAGTTGAATCAATGGGGATTTAGTGAGTCAATTCCTCCGTAAGTTCTATTGATTCAAATAAGTCTACTCTAACTGTGACTTACTATGCTAAAGTAAGTCACAGAGTAGGCCCATTTGAATCAATGGCACTTATGGACAAATTGACTCACCAAATCTCCATTAATTTAATGGGCCTACTCTAGTGCAATTTATTGTCCAAGCAGCAGGATTTTGACCAATATTTGTCAATGGTCAGTTTGTGACTGGGAAATGAATGTGTGACCCCATGAAAAACCATGTTTTTAGAGTTGCAATACGAACATTATCTCTGGTGTGGCCCATTTTGTACATGCAGCAGCTGCTTGTCTCCTTAGGAAACTGGTTGTTAAAGGTCTGCATCCTGCAGAAGTCTGTTGGTGAGTGGGAAAGCTCACTCTTTCTCCTCTGTCTCTCCCAACTCTAGAATGCAGCCCCTTCAGAATTAACCACTTTGCTCACTTTTAGGAAAATGTTGATGCCTCTTTTTAACTGTTTATTTTATATATTTTTTATTGTATTCATGTTTTATTGTTGCTTTCAAGGTTTATTTTATATCCTGAATTTTTTAAATTCCGCATACTCTCTGTTGTTAATTTTATCTTTATTTTAAATTTTGCTAGTCATTGTTTTATTGTACCCTGTTTCCCCAAAAACAAGACCTAACCTGAAAATAAGCCCTAGTATGATTTTTCAGGGTGCTCCTAATATAAGCCCTACCCCAAAAATAAGCCCCAGTTAAGTTAAACCCCGCTCTCCACCATTGTGCAGCAACCAGAAGATGACATGACTGGAAAATAAAACATCCCCTGAAAATAAGCCCTAATGCGTTTTTTGGAGCAAAAATTAATATAAGACCCTGTCTTATTTTCGGGGAAACACGGTATTATTGTTTTATGGCCAATATCTTGTTTGGAGTGTAAAAAAAAATTGCCCAAGAGTACCCATTCTCTGTGCAACCGTGTTGTGCGTATTTTTCACAGACTAAATACAATTGCCAGAGAACATTGGTTTAAAGTGTGATCTATCAATGAACAATCACTAAATATGTTAATACCTTTGTGTGTTAATGGTTTTATTTTCTTTTAGGTTAACTGTGGACTATCTTGGTTACTTTTTAGCAGAAAATATGATTTAGAAATGTGGATTATAAACAAACAAGAAAGAATTTGTCAAAGAGTCTTAGCCTTGCCCTCCTTCCGAATTGTAAAGGCCACTCACCTAACCACACCCTCTGCCAATTCCTGTTCAATTGCATTGGACCTGAATTTTGGCTCTTGTTCCAAGATAGCTTTAACTCCCAGGGTGGCTATAATTCTGGGTGGGGAAGCTTGGGCCCTACAGGTGTCGATGCACTATTATACTAATCAGACTGGTTAGATGGGATGGGATTTGCAGTTCAACCACAGGTGGAGAGTACAGGTATTCTAACTCTGCAATTGTGTCACTCCTGGATATAGAGCCCCTGTTGCAGGTCACACCATTTGTAGCTACATGCCATGTTCCTCTCAGTTTGACTGCTGGAAGACATACCAACTTGTTACCTCCATGGGCTGGGTTGCAATTTAGTGTTACTTCCTCGCCTTTCTGGAATTCTTTGCTCTTTTCATCTGATGTGACCCCATGTGGTCCAGAATCTGCTGATCCTTGTCCCCCATTCAAGAAGATTAAAATAAGCAAACAAAGAAGAAATACAGGGAATTTAAACATGCCCTTCTGCTTTACATAGCCGTTGGTTTGATTGATGGAATCCTATACAAGTCTACTTGGAAGTAAATTCCACTGAGTTCACCAGGGCTTGCTCTCAGGTATGTGGCAACTGGGTTTCAATCTTAATGGTGTCTCCAAACTCCAGGTTTAAAAAGGTTCAGACTGCTTCTAAGCTGTGCACCACAAGAATGAGATTTTATCAAAAATTGAGAGCCCCACATCTCCCTAATTCAGTGGTCTGTAGACAGGCAAGTCAGTTTGCCAGGTCAACAGCATCCCATTCATGAGATTTTTTGGCTGAAAACGTGACACCTTGGGATGCCATGAGGGTAGAGGCTTCAGCAACAACTGTGTGAGGGAGACAATGCAGAGAAACAGTCTGAAGGCCAGTAAAATAGTATTCCCAGGGGTCTATTTGCAGCCCAAGGGTTATAGCACTCTGCAAGATAGGAAGCAAATACATTAGTAAAAGGAGTATAATTTTGCAAACCAAGATAGAACAAGAGAAACTTTGGAGCTATTTATAGATCTCTGGGTGATCTACAGTGTTAGAGTAAACCCCCAAAACAAATCAGGATTGTCAGATGAGCAGCACCCCATGACATTTCAGGGTCAAAGTATGAGTGAGGCCTGGAAAATGAACCCCAAATCCTGAAACTCAGGGAAAGAGCTTGAGATCTGGCATACATCCACTATTTCATTTATCTGTTATATTTATTACATTTAAAACCCCACTGAGAACCTAACAAAATTAAAAATATAATAGTACAATAAAAAGCACAACAGAAACATAAAGCAGCATAAAAACAGAAGTGGTGTTTTTCAAGCAGCAGAATAACTTTTTAAAGAGGCCACATTGAAATAAAATGTAATTCTGCATCTTAAAAATCCCAAGCAAATGAAAATGTCTTCACCTTGCACTCCAAAATCATCACCAGGCTTGGCTTAGAGAGATCATTCCAAAGTAGGGCACCAGAGTTGAAAAAGCTTACTTTGGATCACCACTTCAGCTGGATGGGGAGACTATTTTTGCAGGATGATATTGAAAAACAATAATGAAGATAACCTAAAGCAGCACAGGGCTTTAAGAGTCAAAACTGGCACCTTGAACCTGGAAATCAACTGGAAACCAATGCATTCCTCTAAAACTGACCAGATGTGTTCACCTCGTCCAGTCCCAGTTAGTAAACTAACTATAAAGCCATTTTTAAATTCACTGTACGTACTATCTAAACTGTATTCAAGAGCAGTCCCATGTAACCCTTTATTTTGCCCACCAATCCTTCCCTCTACAAAAGTCAATTTATTTCCCTATACAGGTTGAAGAAGTTGCTTTTTAAGCTGTACCTCCCAGAATCCCCCAGGTAGTTTGGCCACAGTCCACAAAAGTAACCTTTTCAAGGCCTGGTAAAGGAGCAGAAGTTTTGGAAACACACATTTTGACCCTCAAATTTGCCAAAATAGCATATAGTTTGTCTTCTGACTAGCAAAGGAGCATACTTGCTGGCAAACCTGAAGGGGTTCTGATTGCAAGACAGAACTAGATGCTATCTCAGCCAAAGCAGGTGTCCAAAACGTGTAACTCCTGCTCCCCAAGGTTTAGACAAAGGGAGTTTCCCAAATGCACATGCAGTTTATTTAACGCTTGGTCAGTATCTCCTGTCATATGGGAAAAATGTTTGATGACACTACGGTATGTGCAAATATCCTGTGCCTTGACATGCATATATGATGAATATGTGTCAACAACATGCAGCTGTTCTCAAAACAATTGTGAGATCTCTGGAGTTACTTCGACAGAGTCACCCTGTGTACCACTGTTCCCCAACCCAGTGCCCTCCAGATGTGTTGGCTTACAGCTCCTATTATCCATTAACCATGATGGATAGTGATATAGGAACTGTAATACCTCTGGAGTGCATCAGGTTGGGGATGGCTGCTGCAGATGGTGTAGTAGCATAGGACCTCAGAATGTAACCTGAGCAAAAATACCTAATTTATTTTTTACCCTACCACAGATTGGCTAGATGGTTCCAGACTAGCCCTTACTCATTGAGCATCAGCCCTGGTTCTGCCACATGGCCATAATAGCAATGGGTTGCCTTGTAGAGCTATCTTGTGGAGTTCCCGAGATACCATACAGGAGGCACTGTGTGTACTGTATTTGAAATATCCTGTAACTAGTCAGGATGATGACGAGGTCCATCCTTTAGAAATAGGTGTGAACTGTGTTACTTTCTGCAAGTCACACTTCTGTAGCAGGTGCTGCCTGAAGTGTCTCTTAGAATAAAAATGTACGTTTGTCTAGTTCAACTGGTTTATAGTTAACTTAAACCGCAGTATGAAGAAATCAGAAAGCCACTGGCTTCCTGGTCTCAAAAGAAGCATGCATGATTGTTAGCCATATCTACAGCAGGTGGATCTTGACATACTAGGCACACAATGACTTGTTCTTCAGCTACTGGTTTCTCTTACTCAGCAACCATTCCAGACTGTCCCATCGAGGTGAGCAATGTCCCTCAAGAAAGAGCTGTTTGCACTACGTGACCTAAATAGGAGCTGCAGCCACCCACCCAGCCTCCTTGCTGCACACGGCACATGGCCATAATGCCATTCTTGGACAGGAGGTGTGGATCTCCCTCTACATCAAACCAGAGGTTACAAAATAGCTTCCCTGTCTCTGAACAAACAAAACAAGATAGCCAAAAAGTTTAGAGTCATACATTTAAGGACTTTGGGGGAAGTAATGCACATTGAAAACTTTTGCTTTCACATTACAGTTAATCTAAAATGTTGCTTCTGAGTTGGCATATTTGGACAACATGCCAGGTAGGAATCCAGTTCCCTTTAGCCTTAGCCCTGTAGTCAGGGATGATGAGATGTGTAGTCCACTTGGAAGTTCCATAGTTTTCTTTTCCCTTCTTTTAGGAACAGCAACATTTGTGTACATGCCCTAAGATCAATTGGAGCTGGCACATAAGAATAAAAATTCCCCTTTGCCAACTGCATCAGCATTTTTGCGAAGATGTTCCAAATTAGTTGCTAGATGAGTACAGTAAAAACAAAATAGAAGAGTTACTACAGCAAACTGAACATTCATGTCTCCTTTTATGCATTAACAAAAACAAAAGAGGAGTGTTACAGAGTTTTCCTAGAGCTGTTTTAATTGGATACGGTTAAACCAAAATTATTCAATCCAGTCCAAAAGACATTTATTCCACTAAGTTCTATGAAACAGTTTGTTTTTAATGAGGTTGGAGGGGTGAGGTAGAAGGAACAAGTCTAGCTGTAATGTGCTTTTCATGACCCACTGTTTTCTGTAGGGGAATTAAGACACCTATTTAAATCTTCATCAGTGAAATAACAGGAAGACTTGTAAGCAGCAAGACAACCATGAATCACAGCAAATCTTTAAGAGTACGGTTACTAGGATTCCATGTTCTTACTGCTCAGATAGACTGCTCCTGCATAGCATACTAATGTAGGGTGGGAAAGCTTGCTTAAACAGCTCGCTTTACTCATAGTAAAGACACCTTCATGTTTCTTCTCCAACAGGAGCACTCAGTGATTGAATGTGCTGCGAGGCTGCAGGCAAAGGGTCAGTGAGCAAAGGTGCTGCTCTTTCTAGCCTGTTGCCCATACTAAGACTCTGAGCAAAACTATAATCTACAAGCTGAAATACTGCATACTTACAAGAAAATATTACAACATGTAGCATTACTTTAGTGTCAGGATATGACCTTCAATGTCCATTTTACAGCCATGAAAGCCCATATTTGATACAGCATTGCTTGCAGTTATTTGAGCTGATGTGTTTCTCGCGCATGTCTTTTTATAGCACCCTAGAAAAGAAGGTGAGGAGAGGTGCTGCCTCCTGTTTGAAGTGTTTGCTAAATTTAGTTTCTGGCCAGTCCGATATTATGTGGAGTTGATGTAGAGATGTTCTGTGTGTAAAATGAGGTTCTTCCTATCCTCACTACAAATTGTACTGACTTTAATGAAAGGGTAGATAGATACATCTGGAAATTGTCAGGTGGACACAGTTGGAAGAATTGCCAGTGCATGTTTTGTAACTTCATTATAAGGCACCTATCTGGATTGCACTTTCTACCCTTAGCCTACATTGTAAATGCTTGCAAAAACTCCTGCTTTCTCCTTCTTTTATACTAGTTAACCTAACAAATTCAAATTTATCTGGCGTTGTGAACAGGATGGTAAAGGTAATGTAGCATGCTATTTCCAGTGTAGTGAAAGAACAATGAGAGCTATAATCCATCATGGCAGGTTGGAAAAGTCGGAATGACAGGTTTCATATTTTCCCAACCTACTTGGGATTATTGAATTTGTAAAAAAAAAAAAAAAAAGAAAAAAGTTCTGCCACCCAGTTGACCATTCTTGTTGTCTGTCACAACTACCAATGTAAACAAAATAGTAAAATAGGATATTCTACTGGATCACTAATATATGTTCATATATATATTCCTCTGTTTCGGAATCTCTGTCTGTGAGAGGCGTGATGAGAGTATAGAGGCTCTCATCGGAGTGCCGTCCATCCCTAAGGTTTCCCGAGAAGTGCAGACCACTCCGCTGCCAGCTCTACAAGAGAGGGTACACCAGGGAATAGATACCCGGGAACTGGAAGAGAACTTCCGGGGTTTGTCAGTAGCCACTCAGACTGAAGGAGAATTGGCGGGAAAGGAAGAAAAGGGGAGGCCCGTGATTGAGGCGGGAATGGGGGATATAGAAAGGGGAGAGAGGGACAACATACCAGGAGGCTGGGAGCTAATTTGGGTAGAGGATCCCTGGACGAGACAATGGGAAAAAGTAAAGGTGCCTCGAGAAGAGGCAGATTATAGAAGAAGGAGGGGTCTGCCACAACGACCCTCGTATTGGGGAGAGTCCGAGGCCAGGGAGTGGAGAAGAAGGTTAAAGGAAGAAAGAGAACTGGTGGCCAGAGAGGCCGAGGAAAGACGGCAATGGCGAGCGGAGGAAGTGAGGAGGAGATTGTGCCACCAGGACCGTGGGGTTCCCTGGGACGAGAGAAGGAGCTGTTTTGGATCCGAGATGGAGGGGAGGAGACCCTACCGTTATTAGAAGATCAAGATGAGGACCAACGTCTGTTGTCTCCAGACCCCTTCCTACCGGGACCTTGGGAAACCAAGTCTTTGAACCCTTTTGAGCAAGAATCGTGGATACCCCTGAGACGTCCGTTGATGTCGCAGGAGAAGTTAAGAACTGAACCATTAATCAATGATTTACAGTTAAAGGATGTAATAAATCCCAGTTTGAATTTTGAGATAAAACCGTCTCCTGGTTTTTTTGGTAATGAGGCTAAAGCACAAATCGAACCCTCACACTGTCACCCTGGGTGACAGAGCATGTTGTGTTCTCCAGAACAGATTAGTGGCTAAAAGCCGGGGAGGCGGGAGTTTGGGGTGAGAAGTGAGTGAAGAGCGTTATCTGTCCTAGAAAAAAAAAAGCCCTCTTGTTTTGAAAGGCACTGGTTTATTCCCCCCCCCCCTTCTGTTCCTTCCTACAGTCTTTTGCCAAGCTCGAAATTGGCAGCCAGCTGTGGCTGAAAAGGAAAGCAGGTCCTTTCCAAACATCACGTTAAAACATCACGTTTTTCAAGGATATTTTACCTCCCCCTTGTGTGTGTGTGTGTTTCTTCTAAGCTTTAACCTCTTTTGATCTCGGGAGGAGGGGGGAGAGAGACAGATGAATAATAAGCAAAGTCACTCCTCGGGAATGCACCACACACAGATACGAGCGCGCGCAAAAAAAAAAAGAAAAGAAAAAGGTGGGGGAGAGCCAGGCGCCGTGCGGGGAAACTACAGCTCCCTGCAAGCCGCGCGCCCAAGCGCACCGAGCCGAGCGCAATGTGCTGGCTGTTGCTGCTGCAGCATCCGAAAGTGTGTCACTGGGGCACGAGGCTCTCCCTAGGAGTCACATGGTGGATGCTCCAGTGCCGCGTGCTGGCGTCTGCGCAGCTGCGGCCGGAAAGGAGCCGGCAGCGAGTGCTTTTTGGCAGAGTAAGGTTTTGCAGGCGAAGGGAGCGGGTGCAACTTCGGCAAGCTCCGGGCTCTTGGGAGAGCTGCCCTTGCACACCCCGGTGAACTCGCGACTTTTGCTCTTGGACACGCCGAGGAAAAGGTGTTTTTCCAAAGGCAGGTTCCTCCTGGCACCATTCAGCGGGTGCTGACTAGCTTTTATTTGTTGCTTCGCGGCGAAACTTTGGGGGGGACAAGACGCAGCCAGAGGAGGCGAAGGGGGCAGCCTGTCGCTTCCCCTCCCTCCGCGCCGACTGACTCGCGGCTCTCTGCATCTCTAGACATGAATGACAGCTGCCAGTTGAACAGGATGGCCACTTTCGATACTAACAACAACGCACCAGGTAAGCCCCTGTCTTGCATGGGGGGGTGCTTAAGCCTGCTTACCGGTCCTGCATTGGGGGTCCTGCACACGAGTCAGCAAGCCTCACGTTTGCCTCATTTTCCTGGCCCTCACGCTGAAGTCCCAGGGTCAAGAATTGTGGCATTTAACGTTCGTCCCTGTGCAATGAAACGAACCGTTTCCGGCTCCCCGAAGATCTCTGCGGCGGGTGGGACGCCGGCTTTGCCCCAGGGAAAGGTGGCGGGAGGAAAGGAGGCGAAGGCTCCGGAGCAGGGGCTTCCCGCCTCAAGTACGATCCGGCGCTGATCTGGGGAGGTGGAGAGTTGGTTTCTAAAGGCGTTCAGGGTGTTTAAGAATGCGACCCGTTTTGGAGAAGTTTTGCATACTGGAATTGGGGACAGCAGGAATGTTTCGCTAACATCTCTCCTCGTGTCCTTATTCTGCCCTGCTTTCCTACCCCATCCCGGTGATTGATTGATTTATTTATATTTTTTATTTGCCTCTCCCCCCCTTGGGGATCGGTGAGAGGTGAACGAAGGGGAAGCACGATTGGTGTCAGTTTCGGAGAAAGAGGTCACCCGTCTTTCTCCTTTTGGGAGGGGGAGCGAGCCGAGTCAAGTGTCTGGGCCACCAGTTGCCGCAGGCGACGCCCTGCTGAGAGTTTGCCAGTGGGGGGGGGGGGGGAGATTACGGTGTTTGTGCGGCGAGAAGGAGTCCGCTGCTTCGCTTCCATGCTGGTTTCCCCATTTCTCGTGTTTTCTTTGAAAAAGGCCTGGAGAAAGTCCGGACCTCCTGAACACCTAATTTTTATGTTGCCTCCTCGTATTCATGGATTTCATAGGTTCCCTTCCAGGGATCTTGCTCCCCTCTCTATTGGTTGGAAGGGGGGGGGGTCTCTCCCCCACTCTCTTGGGAATCACATCGCCACTCCCTTTGGAATCCCAGCCTTCCCGGGATTCCCCCGTTAAGTTTCCCCAATTGAGTCTCTCACGTGTCCCTTTGGCCGGCTCAGCCACGTGCAAAGTTTGTTTTCCCTAATGGTCCCGCCCCTCATTTCCCATTGGTCGGTCCCACCTCCATTGCATCATTAGACGCTGCCCTTTAGGGCGACGTCACCGCAGGAAGTGCTAGTTCTCCTTACTGGGCGGGACGATAGGGTGGAACATCCTTATCCAGGGGGAGGAGTTGGAATCACTAGGTGGGCGAAAGGCGGGGCAAAGCGTGATGGGTAGGACTGGGAAAGCGGGGAGGGACCATGTGCAAACGAGACACGTGGAGGAGAGCCGGCTGACCCACCAGCCCTATGACTTGGATCTCTAGTCATAGAGGTCGGGCCGGGAACGGTTTTAGGTCTTTTAGATGTCTGCAAATCTTGGATGGATAACTCGTCGGGCTGGAACGAATACCATCTGTGGGAATTCGTGTTTGTTCCAGTTCCCCAGTATCTCACTGTTGTGGAACGTGCCTTAGTTAAACTGGCAGCGAATAAACTCGGGAGTGCCAGCACCGGAACCGACTTATCCTCTTAATTAATAATAATCCTGTGCTGTCAAGTCAGTTCTGATTTACGGCGACCCTTTTCAGGGTTTTTCTAGGTAGAGGATATTCAGAAGTGGTTTATCATTCCCTTCGGGGGGGGGGGGGGCGCCCTGGGACTGTACAGCTTGTCCAAGGCCACACAGGCTGGCTCTTCTGGGATGTACAGTGTAGAGTTCTGTCAATTAAAAAAAAAAGGTTCCAAGACTACTATAGCGTCTCATTGATTGTGTACAAACTATGACTTGTTCCTGCTGATGGCATTTTTAATACAATGCCTGAGAGCCTGTGTAGAGTGTCTTTCTCTAACGTTGCAAAGCAGTTAAATGTGGCATAATAATTCTGAGCGTGCAGAGTACAACCCCCAAATTGAAAAGATATTATTATTATTATTATTTATTTCATTTATACCCCGCCTATCTGGTCTTGCAACCACTATATTTAAATTAGAGCAAAATTGCAAACTTTAAAAAAAAATCTGTTTAAATTTTGGAAACATGTTTTCTAACCACACAGAAGTTATGAGTTCCAAAAGCTTCCTTCCAACTCTTTAAAGGATAGTTGGCCTAAATAGGGGCATATTGCTCCCACATTTATGTTTATATCTCTATATTTGTATATATTGGTTACTGTGTTTCTGTTAACTGGGATTTTGTATAGAAAGCAGCAGGAGAACTATGGAATAGAATACCTTTCCTACAGTTGAATTGTCTACTCCAAACATAGTAAACATTCAGTGATAATAAAAATTGGGACAAGTAGAGGTTTCCCTTGGTGGGGAAAATGGGACTTTAGGAAGGTGGGAAGGAGATGGTCTACATTTGCTTTGGGATAATTCTTTTTGGATGATTTGGTCTGAGAAATTTCTACAGTTGTAGGATTTTGGATGGGTCTCCTATGCAAAGTCTATGTGAGGGTCATCCAGAGGTTCTGCTAGAGCTGTGTGTCTTGAATATTGGTAGACCCCAATTCTAGGTATGTTTATTCAGAAGTAAGTCCCATTGAGGTCAGAGTGGCAAACTACCCAAATTGTTGCCAGTGTTATATACATATGTGGTCCATTTTCAGATAGTGTTGATTGTGACATAGAAAGCCATATATGGGTTAGGTCAAGCCTATCTAAGGGACTATATCTCCCCATATGGGGCTACACAGGTTCTAGGATCTTCTGTGGAAATCTTGGGTCTGGGCATGTTTGGTGAGGACCTGAAAGAGGGCCTTCTTGGTGGCTGCTCCCAGGCTATGGTACTCCCTGTCAAGGAAGACTAGGTTGTCCCTGTGCTCCTTTTCTGTCTTTTGTTTAGACAGCCCTTTGGCCACTGGTGGAAGGGTGTATGTTGTACCTTTTCCCCCCTTTGTTGTACTTTTAGGAGGCTTAAATCATATTAATTTAATGATTTTTTTCCTATAACTTATTTGTGTTTTAATACTGTAACTTAGGGTCATTTCAGCTGAATCTATTCCAATTTGGGTTCCTTTGAGTTCAGCACTGGCAGAAATGGATGACTGAATAGTGAATATGGTTGCAGTTTGTGTATATGTGAACCTTTTGTTT
This sequence comes from Intellagama lesueurii, assembly GCA_037013535.1. Classification (NCBI taxonomy): domain Eukaryota; kingdom Metazoa; phylum Chordata; class Lepidosauria; order Squamata; family Agamidae; genus Intellagama; species Intellagama lesueurii. Next base: position 34,312,300 of record JBAJHW010000006.1, read on the forward strand.
GAGTTTTCTGGGCTGTATGGTTTCTAAGTGTATCTGCTCTAATTCTGAACCTGTACTGGATTAGGGGTCTCCCCATGGGCCAGCACTTTGGTGCAGGAGTCAGAATAATAGTGATTGCCATACTTTCATTGGTTTTGCTGCTAATTGACCCTGAAAGTAATTTCTTGTTCCTCTTCTTCTGTTATTGCTACAATTAAGACTGGCTTAATATTCAGCCTACCTTGTAAGAGGTGATCCTCCTTTCCCCCGTCCTGACTGAATATCTGTCACCACTGCATGATGAGACTCAGTCACTGTGCATCCCCACTACATGTATGCATACATCGTGGATGGCTGTGTTCAGTGCCCATCTTTGCTGAAAATTTCCAAGGATTTCCATCTGAATCTGCTATATCTCACTGGGGGAATAGGTGTAGGAGCAACCTGTGGCCTTATGTCTATAACCACGTGTCTGTAGTTAGAAATGCCATATGTATGTCTGGCCACTCCCCAGTCCTCACTCAGAGACTAAGGGCTGGCAATAGCACATGGCTCTGCCCTTTTCACACTCATTTGGAGGCTTGTCCAACATGATCTGTAGCTTTGCCTGAGCCTTCTGGCAAGTTTTCTTCATTCTCTGTGACCTACTTGGGACAAGCCTTCTTTTCAACATCATCTGTATGTAATAATGTGTACACACCTATAGACTGCAAGCTGGAAAGGAAGACAGCTACGTGAGCATGTACCTTCCTGCAGCAGTGCTTCTCTACTCTTTGTCCCCTGCCCCATTGAATTTTGGAAAGCTGTTCCTTGCCTCTTGGAAATAATCAAAGCAAATGGAAGGGCTCTGGGAAGTGATTTTTCAAGAGAAGCCACGAGCAAAGCAAAACACAAGGCTTGTTCGTGCCAAAGAGATTACTGACAAGGTCATGTGTTAGGCCCACATTCAAAACCCAGACAGAATGATCACACTTGCCAAGAATCTGCCACCCAAGAAGCTCTTAGGTCAAATCAAGATGCCGGCCTGAATAATCTACATCCTCCCTATATCTTAGTCAATTCTTCAGGTCACTGTGCACTTATTTGGTGGGAGGACAGAACTACATGCCTTGGATGATGTTCCACTGTATAACTTTTTCTGGGCTGGAGGTTTTTATACCATGCAAGAAATTTAAATGAGGTTATGGGTGCTAGACCTTGATGCATCATGTAAGCTGCCATAGCGGAGCCAGGAGGGATTTTAAATCTATAAAACATGGAGCACATAGGCAATACAGGGGGAGAAGTCACTGGCAACAACATGTTTAAAAATAATTAATCCTTCCATATATGATCCAGGGGGAAGGTTTGTGTTATATGATGAACCTATGATGCACATCTGAATGTAGAAGGTTTAAGGAGCCCAGTTACAGGCCATGTGCTGCTAAGGATGGGTGGTCTCAGGGTCTGCTCTCTTGTAAGGAAGGATGAGATGGACAGCTTGGGCAAGAAAGGATGTGAGTCAGCTTACAATGTAATTTATCTCTATTTTTTTTTATCATGGGTTGTTGGGGGCATTGTTTGGATTTTCTGTCTTGGCTGTCAGAATTACTTGAATTAGTGTAGTATTCCTCTGCATCTTTTGCTGTTAGTTGGTGTTCAGTAAAATCAGCTTCTAGCAAAAGGGTGGGCAAAGTGTAGTCCTGCATTCCTAGTCTTTGTCTTTGCTGCATAGCACTGCTGGGAGTTGTAGTCTAGCTACATTTGGAGGGCCACTTTTTGCCTGTCACTTACTAGCACAACCTAATTTAGTCTATCTCTTGCATGGCAACTCCCAGCTTGTCCACCTGCAAACCAATGCATCTGGAAAGCAGGTTGGAGAAGGCTATGCTAATATTGCTGTCTGTTGTTTGCTTGCTTCAGCATCTGCTCAGCAAGCAGTTCTAGGCCCTTGAGCCACACAGAGGAAGGTCATTATTAGCTAGTGGTAACCAGCCAATGAAGAGAAGGGCTCACCGGTGGTAGCCAAGGTTCTGGCTTGGTGTTAAAGGCTTGTCTGGGCCTTGAACGTGGCTCTCACACGTGATCTTGTTTATAATCCCTTTGGCACTGATGGCTTTGTTTTTACTTTGCTTGAGGCCGCTCCTACAGTGCTTGCTCCTTGGCAAGTGGCCCAGCTACCAAAAAAAAAAAAAAGGTGTGTGTGTGTGTGTTGTTGTTGTTGTCGTTGGTGTCTCCAGGATTCTAGCTTCATCACCCTCCCACCAGTCAGGAGTGTTTGGTCCATCCTCTTACCATAATAGTCTTTTGGGCACTTGCCTCTTTCTTCCCTCACTCAGTGTTTTTTCCCCCCTTCTGCCACAGTGAGATGTAGGTCAGGGCAGAAAGACAATGGGATATGCAAGAGAATTTTGGCAGGCTGAGTTCAGAGCTTGCAATCATCATGACCCATAAATTAGAGGCAGACAAACCTTTCTCAGCTGTGTGCTAGGGAGAGGAGGGTGCTGTCCACATAGTTCCAACCAGAGCTTGGAAGAGTTACATTTTTTAACTACAGGTTCCTGAATCCAACAGCCAAGGTCTAGTTCCCATGCACTGGGTTGCTTTTTCTTTTCTTTTTAAAGTTCTTTCAACAATAGTTTTTACTGCCAAGCGGGTTTACCTTAATCTCTCCCTGGTCCTTGCACGTGTGCTAGAAGACAGCTCCCATGTGCTCTCCTGCCTCTCCCAAGTCTCTCCCACGTGGCTTGGAAAACTCACATGCCCACAGTGTGAAATGATTAATTATAATGTCTCTTAGGTGTTCTCTCCCTTCTTTCTTTTGCATATGTATGTGCGATGATCTAATTGTTTATACAAGAGTCTGCCTCTGGAACAAAGTGAATGAGTAAGATGGAAGCAAAATAGATGAATATAGGAACTGGTTGGGGAGAGAGAAATCCCTTCCTTTGGGATATTACAGTGTGCCGTCCAGGGAAACAAAGGTTGCACAAATATTCAGAACTTGGAAATTGAACTTTTTGGGCTGTAGCTCACAGAATCTACCAGCCACAGCCACGATGGCTGAGGATTGTGCCCCCAACAAACTTTTCTGTGCATTGATTAAGGGGCTATATTACCCAACTTATTACTTCTGCATAACTGAGAAGGTAATCGAAGAACAAAATTATAGAATAACAGTATTTTGAGTTGAAAGCGTTTTTGGGTGTCATCTAATACAGCCCTCAGTGTTAGAATCCTGTATCTATAGTACCCCAACCAATGGCTATGACCTCTAGATTCCACCTGTCAGCTCTCAAGCCATTTACCTGGCTGCAACTGGAAACAGGATGTAGCCCTGGATCGCTCTTCTTCTGATCCTCTAGGACAAGGTGGATGTTATCATAGAGTTTCATCTAAGATGCTGAACTCTATGGACACAGTTCTGTTCCCTTCTTAGCAGTGGTGTAATGGTGAATTTGGACAAGTGGGTGCGCTTTGTGACAGGCCTTCATAGCCAGCCTCCTCCCCCATACAGATAGGGAGAGTCTAAAAATGCAGGGAACTAGATTGGTCGATGTTAACAAATGGGGAGCAGGTGTTTTATAAAGTCAATGGCCTTTGATTGCTAATTCAAAACCAAACTATCCTCAGATACTCTCCATTAAATCTGGGACAGCTTGCAACAATGCACTGTACCTGGGAAAATCAGTTTCTCTCCCAGTTACTGTGGGGATTGCAGCTTAGCAAACAGCAAAGCCTGAGGGAATGAGTGAGCGGTAGATGATGTAATAGTTCCTGATGCTTGGAACATCTTGAGGCCTTCAACTCTGCAAGCCCTAGCTCCACTATGCTACTGCTACTCAGGTATCACAATTTTGAAGTTAAAGAAGGACGTTTATCCAAGTTTAACGGTTGGTTGAACGTAGGTGTGAGCATATTTGGTTGCTGTTCTCAGTGGCATGGAGTTAGTGAGTCCCTTTCAAAAAATACCATTGTTATCTTTTTAGTTCTATGGAACTCTTTTGAAAATGTGGCAACCAAAATTGTAGATGTCATTCTAAGCTGACCTCCATATAATTGGAATGGGGTGGGTGGGAACAGCTATTATGTGACCAATTATTAAATATAGTACAGTATTATGTTTTTGCTCCCTTTACAAATGAATTTGAGTTCATATAGTAGATTGTGGAGATTATTGGGGCTGCAGTTCTATGTAGTCACCTCATCAGAGGATGTTTTCATTGGTTTTCAGACAAGTAAGATACATGGCTTCAAAAAGGACTAACCAATTTTTCTTAAAAGACTAACCAACTTACAGAAATGGTAGAATTTTCTTTTCTGCTCTCTTCTCTTTCTTCCCAGTCCCTTCCGTATTGCTACAGTCATCAGTTCTTTGACTATAGAAAAACTCATTCCAGGGTCTGCATTTTGAAATACCACTTTATGGTACAATTGTGTTGCCAGAATATTCTCTGTAACAATGAGGACTAGAAACTTACCCTACTTGAAGAGCATTGCAAAGTTTAAGATTCGAACATGACATCTCAGAAGTACTTCAGATTGCTGCCGTACATACATAGACTGTGCATTTGCAGGGCTACACTGATGTTTCTGTGCCTGGAGAGATGCTTGTGATGCTCACTTGTTTTGTTTTTTAAACTCTCCACAGGTGGTGTGATCAGCTATATTGGGTCCAATGGTTCTTCACCGAGCCGCACAAGCCCTGTCTCTCTCTGCAGCAGTGACAGTTCCAATGGCAGTTGCCAAATGTCTTCGCAACCCACCTTCCCCAGTTACTTTCCGCCCTCACCCACTGGATCTCTAGGGCAGGACTCTAACCGTCCATATGGGAGCAGTTCGGCTGGACTACGTGATGATGCCTCGCCCTCCTCCTCCTCTTCCTCCTCCTCCTCCAGTAGCTCTGGAAGCTCCCCAATGGGCCTGCAGGTGGCCGTGGAGGATGGGAGGCGTGTCTCCCCAACCAAAAGCACCAGTAGCAGCATCACAAGTAAGTGCAAGGTTGAGGACTTATTGAATTAATAAGTGAATTATTTCTGTGGGCTACAATTCTAAGAAGAATGTCAAGAATCATGCTGGCTGAGAGATTCTGGGCATTGTAGTCGAAAGAAAGAAAGAGAGAGAGAGAAAGAGAGAGAAAAATTATTATCCTAGTCTCTGTGCTTTGGTATAGGCACAGGTTGAGGATTCTGAGATAGGCAGAGCTGCAGAGTTGGCTGTGGACCTGCAGTCCTGCCAGCAACTCTGTTAGATTATTGCATGCTTGGGATCTGCTTTTGCCTTTTTTGGCACCCTTAATTTCTCTCGGGTATACTGAAAATGGTGGAGGCTCAGCCGGCACAGAACTACAAATCCTGGCTTTGGTTAGGAGATCACTTAAACACCCCCCCCCCTCTTGTCTCCCTTTCAGAACTCAATGGAATGGTCCTTCTTTGCAAAGTTTGTGGGGATGTTGCATCCGGTTTCCACTATGGTGTCCATGCTTGTGAAGGCTGTAAGGTGAGCTCCTTTCTCTCTTCCTTCTTCTTTGTGTGTGTTGAAAAATGTGTGGGACCTTGTGACATAAATTGCAGGTAGTGGATAGATCCTGAGCCAAGTCGAGGTTGTTTTCCTGCCTTGAGGTTTTGGGGGACAAATAGCATCCTTTCTCCACACTAAGGAACACGACATACAGCCCTGCAGGGGCATTTCCTTCACAAGTGGTACACATGAATAGGAATTGCCCAAGAATACATGAAAATAAAGGCGAGACTGTGGGGCCCGCTGTGCAGTCTAGAACTTCAGGGAGCCGCAGCTCAGCAACAGCTGGCATGCCACACCCTTCCCCATCTCTGCATTAGAACATCTGGGGCCAGTTGTGCCTCCTATGTCAGTCCTGTCTGTTTTCTGTTCTGCTGCTCTTTACTGAAATTAAATAAATAAATGAAACTGTGGGGTGAAAAGCAAGCTCTCTTTGTTTTGTTATAGAGCAGTTTCTGGGCCTGACTGTGTATGCCTGCTAATTATTTAGCTCCTCCACTTGCTGTGGTAGTCTGGGCCAGTGGCATAGAGATCTGGGAGTTGGAGGGGAATGTATAAGTCCCTAACGCAGACCTTGTAAGCAAGAATGCACGTGCATATTTTGCAGCGTAGAAGCACCCATTTAATTGCTGTCCAGCTCATAAGTGTCTGGGAACTGGGTTGAGATGCATGCTCAGGATTTGCATCACTCACTTTCCTAATTCATTCTCATCTCTGCTTCAGGGTTTCTTCCGGCGCAGCATTCAGCAAAATATCCAGTACAAAAAGTGCCTCAAGAATGAAACCTGTAACATTGTCCGTATCAACCGGAATCGGTGCCAACAGTGCCGCTTCAAGAAGTGCATGGGGGTCGGCATGTCCCGTGATGGTGAGTCCCTGCTACACCAGGGGATGGAGGCTGACTGTTTCTGTAAGTTAGGGATGGCAAGGGAAGGAGTCATTGTTTTTTCCCTTGCTTTATTGGTGTGCTCAGTCAAGAAGGCAGGATCATGCCCTTGAGTGCTGAGAGGTAGCAGAGTCTTTTGGGGAACTATAGTAAATCTTCTTCCAGTCCTTCAGGATGTATTTGAACACAGCCCTTTATCACTTCTTCACAATTAAACAAGTCACCTCTTCCCTTTCTCCTTCACCTTGTTCACTCACTAGCTTTTGCTGCTCTCTTTATTTTCACAGCAACTTCCACCCCTCATCATCCTCCCCATACCAATTATTCCAGCACGTATAGGTTTCCAACAAGCAGTATTCCTTACTCTTTCTTCGTGCCATGTTGTAAGGGCATGAAAGGAATACATCAGATGGCAGCAGGATCTTTCCTGCTTTGGCACCTGCAAAGTTATCAGTCTTGTTTAAAAGATGGCCACTGAGTTTGCTTTTTTCCCCCCAGCAGAACCTTTTAGGTATTATTTTACTAAGTGACTTTTCTGCAAATGCTTGATGTATTCTTCTCCTCTTTTTTCCTTCTCTGTAGCTGTACGTTTTGGGCGCATCCCCAAGCGTGAAAAGCAAAGGATGCTGGCAGAGATGCAGAGTGCCATGAACAATATGGCCAATAACCAACTGACTGCACAGTGCCCACCTGAGAGCTTACCAGCAGGACATCTGCAGGCCAACAACCCCTTGCTGTGCCACCAACCCCAGGTGGCGCCCTGCTCCCCACCACCCCACACAGCCTCGCCAGCCCAGCCATCTCCTTGCTTCTCCCAGTTTTCTCAGCAACTGACGCCCCCTCGCTCGCCAAGCCCTGGCGATGTTATGGAGAATGTCATCTCACAAGTGGCCAAGGCCCACAAGGAGATTTTTGTTTATGCCCATGACAAACTGGCCACAGGGCCCCCACCTTCCACAAGGACTGACAGCTCTGTCCATTGGGAGAACAGCTGGCTGATCAACGGCTGCCACAGCAATGGGATCTGCCAACAGAATGATAACTGGAACTCAGGCTCAGTTCCCAGTAATACTTGTCATCAGAACAACATCAATGGACATCGTTTTTGCCCTTCTGGTTATCCCTCTGGAGACACAGAACCCTCTATGGGGCAAGACTGCCCACGGCAAGGCAAGGCCAGAGATATCCTCCTGGTAAGTCGCCACAGCACTTCCCTGGCACTCCCATGTTTGCCTGCTGAGGTTTATTCAGTGTCCATTACCTTCTCTAATGGGGAAAGAGGGGGAGCCCCATTGATGGCCAGGAGGTTAAATTTTGATATTCCAGGAATGGCTTACCTATAGGAAAGAAAGTTGAATTGGAAATGTCTCAATCCACAGCTCAGACTGGCTTTTGATTAGGATATTGTTTTATCTCAGCTGCTGTTTTCATTTGACTCCCTTATTTACACATATTAAAATGTTAGGGTTCTGCTAACAGCTGAAGTTGGATTAGTATGGTCTTGTATTTATCAATACAAAACAAATTTATTCTACAGCCAAAGGCCCGATAACTTATATTTATCTATTATTTTAATCAGTTTGGAATTTTTAAAGCTCTTCATTCTTCTGTTGTGCTTTAATTGCACGAACTGTTCTGAGTCTTTCAAAGAAGACCAGTTAAGAATATATTCTGTACAATAAAGCAACCAGCCAACCACTTAATCTTAGAGAAGAACTTGAACTATTTTTTCCTTAAACTCAGTGGAATTTGGTTAATTTATAGGCAAACAGGTTTAGGAGTAGGTTGTGCACATTCAGTTAATACATGTGATTACATCTTACTTGAAGCTGCTAATTAATCAGAATAGCTTTAACAGCTTGGTCAGCTATAAGCAGATGATGTCTAACTCCTAGCGTACTCTGTGCTAATGTGTGAAGGAGGGAGTGTAAGAAGGGAGGATACAGAATTTCTCACATTCACCAAGCTTTTCATTGTATAAACTTACACAAGAGGCATGGTGAACGGAGGCAGGGACTAGTAAATCTCATTGTAATAGAAGATCCTCCCTTCTGGATCTTCCCTTAGAAGGGCAGAGAATCTGCTGCAGTGATAGATGTACCTTGAGCAGGAGTGGGTCCTCTAGATTTTGTCACATATCCTTTAAAAGGAGCATTCATTCAGGCTGGAGAGAACTGGTAGAGTAGGGTGTGGCACAGTGCCAGCAAAACAGGAATGTTTAAATGCAACATGCATGCTTAATATTTGCAATGATGCGTTTAAATAGAAAGGCTCCTTCTTTTTGCAAATTTTGAAGTTAAGAATTAATGTGCAATAGGAATCATTTAGCTGTGGTAGTATTTAATTGGCCCTGGTTCTTCTTTGCAATCGGTTTGGGTTTGTTTTTTTTAACCAAGTGTCACATCATATACCATACATGGCACGTGCAAACTAGTGTTTGAAGCTTAATCGTACCATGATTTTCATTGATTTCAAGGCGAAAGTCAGCAATGGCTCAAGTTGGTAATTAATTGGGTGGGAAGATACACTTCATTTCTTGTGGCTGGGAAAAATAGACAAGAGCAGTAGAAGATGGGAACTTAGAAACATCTACTCAGCATAGCTACTGACTAGCTCCAATGGCTCAGATTCCTGCTGTTGGTTCTTGCTCTAACAGAGCTCACTATGTTCCACCCTGACAGGCGTGCCCTATGAATTGTCACCCTCATGGTCGTAGTGGCCGGACAGTCCAAGAAATTTGGGAGGATTTCTCACTGAGTTTCACACCTGCTGTACGAGAGGTGGTAGAATTCGCAAAACATATCCCTGGTTTCCAGGACCTGTCACAGCATGACCAGGTTTCGCTACTCAAAGCTGGCACCTTTGAGGTAGGTGGACTTTCGCTTACCATTTACATACCTTGCTGGTTATGAGCTACTCACAACATTATTCTGTGTAGGAATGAGAACATTATCCCTTTGCTAAAATTCAGCAAACACCTTTAGTGTTAAAGAGGGAGAGAGAGATCTCACCATTGTAACAATGCACTAAAAAGACAGGATTTCTTGGCTCATCTTTGAAATATGAAGGAAATAAGAGAATTAAAGGGATGTAGTACTCTTTAAGGATATTGTACCTTGCCGTCTCCAAAGTTAAGTAAATGCCACCTCCAAAGCTATGGAATTTGTTCTGAGGTCCCTAAACATGTGATCCTTCCCTCGCCTCCAAGAATACCCATCCAAAACCCTCTGTCGTGGCTTCAGTTACACAGAGGTGTAATTGAAGAAGAAGACCCAAGAGCTCTTGTACAGGCACAGAAACACTTGAGCCTGTATGTGTGCATGGCTGTTTGGATCTTGACCAGTGGTGTTCAAGCTTGGGATATATAAACATTCATTCTTGTTATTGTTTATTTTATGTATTAAAACCGGTGGATTTTATTTGTCCACATAACCGGAACTGGTAATTTAAACTACTGTTAAAAGTAATGCATCAGATGCTTAAAATTTTAAAGGCTATCACTCTCCTCCTCCTCCTCATTTTTGGTGGGAAAAACACTGTAATTAATACCTTTCCAGATTGGAATATCAGCTCAGAACATGGTAATGTTTTTGACTTCATTTAGTATGTGGAAGAACTCTCATTACCTTAAAGCCAACAGACAAGGTATTTGATTGGCTTCTGTGGACATGGAGTTTTCCTGTGGTCTGACGGGCATCTCTCCTCCCCTTCTCTCTTCCTGTTCCTCAGGTGCTGATGGTCCGGTTTGCCTCCCTCTTCAACGTCAAAGAACAGACTGTGACATTCATGAGTCGTACCAAATACAGCCTTGAGGAGCTATGGGGGATGGGCATGGGTGACCTGCTTACATCCATGTTTGAGTTCAGTGAAAAACTTGGTTCCTTGAACCTTTCTGAAGAAGAACTGGGGCTCTTCACAGCTGTAGTGCTGGTCTCAGCAGGTATGTGTTCTTCAGCATGGATTGGTGGGAATCTGTTATGCAGCATGAATTATTTGATTGTGCCTTTTTAAAAAAAAGCTGTCCATAGTTATGACCATCCTATTTTGCAGATACAATATTCTAGTTATAGCTCTGCCCGTGGGCTTACTGCCAAGCAATGCCCTGCTCCCTTCCATAATTCCATTACTCTCCAGTCAAATTCATCCTTTGCTTTCAAGCCTTTAGCTTTATATATTATATATTAGTCTACTGTCCTGCAGTTCCACATAATTCTCCCTATATAGCTTTACTTCTTCACTTCTGCTGCCTCTTCATGTTCTCCATTGTTAAAAATTTGGTAGAAGCTGCAAGGGGCAGGGTTCTAACGTTCTTTCATGTTCATCTGTAAGGGTTGTGTTTACTGGCAGTGCTTTAGAATGCTGTAGATCAGGCGCTGGTCTGATCTACTTTTTTTTAGGACTGAATGATTTGTGATCTAGGAGATTAGAAATGTGTAACAGATGTATCAGAGAACTGAACCCCCAACGCTTCATCTCCCCTCTTCTGGATGCAGTGCTGTTACACAGTTACTTATCACTTGTTCTTATTTTGTGTAGATCGTTCTGGCATCGAAGACCAGGCATCTGTGGAGCAGCTGCAAGAGACACTTATCCGGGCCCTGAGGGCCCTCATTCTCAAGAACCACCCCCAGGAAACGTCCCGCTTCACCAAACTGCTGCTCAAGCTCCCAGACTTACGTACACTCAACAACATGCACTCTGAGAAGCTGCTCTCGTTTCGCATTGATGCTCAATAGATGAGGGTGGGGGAGGTATGCATTTCTGCTGCCCTGCCCTCCTTGCACTCTTGCACTAACCAGACTGCTCTCTGGGCCAGGACCCAACTATTTATACTGGTGTAGGACCTGCTGCCCCCTACCTACCTGTTCAGAAGCAAGTGGCACCACCATTTCTTTGTAAATATATCTATGTATATTGGAGTTGTGTGAATAGAATGGCATCCTTTCCTGCTGTGACACTGGCTACACAGGAATAATATATTGAAAGCAAAATGCCTGGATGGCTGTCATTTGAGTTGTCTGCCTCTTGTCTATCCATCTCCAGTAATGTTTCCTCTGCTATACCCCAATCTTGACAGAAGAGAGAACGAAGACTCAATTGGGGCAATCCATGAAACTTTATACACAAAAGCTTCATTCATTTTGCAGAAGACATTAGTTCACACCCTAGAGAAAGTTAAATATGTGCATAAGCCCCATAGAAATCTGGAACTTAAAGGGTACTTGCCTTGTTCCATTGGCCTGGCTGGATCTTTACAGCTATAAGGTATTTTTAACAGTTGTACCTGCTTTTAAGAAAAACTTCACTTCCCATGGTGTGCTGTACATGCAACTGTTTTGGCTTGCTTTCCTCTCTAGTTAAACCACTTTTTGAAACAACATGACTTCCCCTCCCAGAAAACACTCTTATCATCAGAGTTGACTGTGGAATGAGGAGTCACACTATAGGTAACATTACCTCTTTCAAGTCCCTCTCCTTTTATTATCTCTCTCCTGCTTAATTTCCTTCTTAATTTTTGGTATATCCCATTCCTGTAGTATCAACTCCTTCCCTCAAAACCCAGAGAGATGCAGCTATTTTTGTGGGGGTGGGTGGGGTTATTTAGCATATGGAGCAATTACTCCTTGTGATAAGGGCTTTGATGGGTAAAAAGTCAAGAAAGCAGTTGTAAGAAACAAGAATCCTAGAATTCTTATTTGTAGAACACATTTCGACAAAGACATTACTACTCTGTTGTGACATTTAGAGTTTTGCCCACCACCACTTCTCAGAAATGAGACACCAAAAGCCAGTTGGTGCTGTGAGGGTTTTTTTTTTTTTTTGGTCTTTTTTTTTTTAAGGGTAGGTTTGTTTGGTTTTTTTAATCATATATTTATTACATAAATATATAGTAAAATAGACCAGCGACAATTACCATAAAAATATCTTTCTTTAAAATCCTGACCAAAAACACAAAAAGGGTTATTTTTCCCCGCCCCAGACTTTTCAGGTTTTTTTTTTCAAAATCGCACGTCACAGACAAATTGTGATTGTCGTATTTTTACATCAGCAGCTTCCTGCTTCCCAGACGCAAAAAGAAAAAAAAAGGGGGGGGAAGGGGAGGGGGATAAGGGTGAGGTGGAGGGAGACAACTTTCCCACCTGGTTCTTCCCTCCCTATGCCCTCCCAACACCCTTTTCCATAACACACTGAAAACCCCTTGTCCCAAAGGTACATTCACTAACTCCCTGCTCACAGTTTCTTTCCCTGCTCCGGACTGCGAGGGGGGAAAAAACCACAATGCATAGTATAGGGGGGGTATGGGGTTTCCCCCTTATTGGAAATGTCCTTCTCTCCCCAGAGTATGTGACAATAGCTTTCTCTCCTCCCCAACCTTGTAGTCTGGATCCAAAACTGCAATACCTTGAGTAAAATCCTTGCAGAGCTAAGATCAGGTGGGGTGGGGAAGTGCAGAAGAGATCAGTGGGGTACCATCTGCAGAAACTGTATGAGGTATGTACTTGGCAAAGGAATACTGAGAGGTGGAGTAGGAAGAAGGGTCCCTCCCTCCCCTTACACAGGCCTCAGGGGGTGGAAAGAAAAAATCTGGCTCCTATCCATAAATTGTCACAGTCATTAAGTGTCCTACCTGGACGTGGAGGAAGTGGCAATGGGGCCCTGTGCCCTGGAAAGGCGCAAGATCTGCTACTGGCTGCCAAAGCCTTAAGTTTCTCCAGACCGGTTGGATACCAACCCATTGGAGATACCCACAAGAAGTGGGGAGGGGAGGATCCTGTCTGTCTGTGGTTTTCCTTGCTCTGGGCAGTAACACAAAAAGGCAAATTATGAAAGAGTTGGCATGATGATGAGAGAGTAACACCTGAGGCATCTGAGTTGTATGGAAGGGATTCGCCCTGAGATCTTCTTCCTTCTAACTAAAGATGGATGAAGGTACAGGACTCAGCACACACCCTACTGCCCCAGCTATCATTAGAAGATGGCTCAAAGTGCCCTCTATAGAAAAAGTGGTAATAGCTACAGGAAACCTCCTCTTAAGGGAAGTACTGTGAATACATGTCCTTGATACAAACTCAGAACACAGAGTTTAGCCCTCCCCTTTTGAAGTATCTATGTGAATGCTACCTAGCATTTCTTTTCAGAGGTGTGTGTCCAGCCTTGGGGAAAAGGTTACAGATAAGAATTACACTGATTGGTCCTATGAAGATGGATTTGTTCCTTTGAGAGTATGAGTGGGTTGGATAGTAGGTTTGCCCAATCTGAGCTACAAAGAGTGTAAAGGTTTTCTTTGGCTAAGATGCCACAGCCTTATGACCTCAGCAACTCCTTGAGGGAATCATCGTTTTCCTGTTCTTTTCTCCACTCTTCTGGGATGCAAAGTGATAAGTTCCATGTTGACTCACAAAACTGTTGGTATCGCCTGGTCACATTCCCATCAACTATGTTTGGACTGAGTCCAAAGAGAAAGTTTGACTTTATACCAAGTGGCATGAGAGTTTGAGCTGTAGTGATGGAGAGAGGTTATTCACACACAAAAACTTTTGTCTCTGCTATTGTCCAGGAACCAATGAACGTGCATGTGCCAATCAGGTCTTGTACGCTAAAAAAACACTACCCCTTCCCCAAGGCAAATCACTTCCCTTGCTGTAAAAGGTCAAGGAGCTGAAGAGACAAGGGCCTCCTCTCCTTAAACGAGAGCCAGACAGAAGATCGTCAAGTTACTCTATGAGATCTTGTTAGTCAGTGGAGCTAAATGATTTTAGGCTATGGGTGCAAAAGCCTTACTACAGCAGGATCAACCCTAGGCTGAAGATGAAGTCACACATAAGAGTGTCCAGGTCAGCAGGACAACTTCCTGCCTGTTGAAGTTTCAAGAAAGGTAACAAATCCCATCAATGGGAGAAGAGGAAAAAGAATTAAAGGAGCCAGAAGTCCTAAAAAGAGGGCAGGTATCATTTTTTCCCTCCCCCAGCCAGTTTGAGAGGGCTTATGGGGAACAGGTTGGGTATGTTAATGGGACTTTACACTTAGTATGCATAGGAAATCTGTGCATGTCTTGTTTCATATGCTGTTGACAGAACTGTGGTTATATATACAGTTAAGCAGAAAGCTCTCCTGAACAAATGCCACTGAAGTTCAGAAGAGGTCCTGATGACTTCTATGGAGCATGTACAGGAAAACTTCACACTGCACACACACACACGCACACAAACACACACACACACAGAGGGATTTTGCTCCAAAATGGAACATATCCTGGCAATTTCCCCAAGGCTTTAAAAGCCACCCCCCCTCCAAATCTCTTATTCCCCAGTCCCTACCATTGGATATGCATAGGAAGTGAATGAAGGAGGAGATCAATGCATTATTTTTATATGGAGATGTCATTATTTGGTGTAAGGCAATGAGGAATTAATACCCTGCCCTTCTCCCTTCCTGATAATTTGAGGTGTCTTCAAAAGCATCATAAGCTTGTCCATACAAGAGCAAAATGTGCTCCCAATCATTCCTTTCTGGGCAGTTCTTTACCCACGCTCTCTGACTATATACAAAATATTTACAAGAGTTACAAATACAGGACAGACTGTACACTGCTTGGGATATGAAGTATGCCCCTGCTGGCTGCTTAAGGAATAGCATTAAGGCCTCCAGAAAACGGGGAGCGTATGGGAGACAGCTCTAGAGGTGGGGCAGAACTGGAGCTCACATAGCAAACACTTTAACTCCCGTGAATGTAGTGAACACATGGGATCAGAAAGGTGACGGAAACGGACAGTGTTTTAGGCAAAACAGACAGAAATACTGAAAGCAGGTGGTGTAGTGATACAAAAAGTAACTCTCCCCAAAACCAAACGCAGAAACGGCCTTGTTTGTGAAAGTGATCACATTCACATTAGTGGATACTCAAATTATGCCTAGTTGAGCTCTGTTACAATTCTGTGAACCAGCCTTTCCACACTGTGATGCTGTCTAGTTCCAGTCATCCTTCCCCAGTCATGACAAGAGCAGTCCCAACACAACTAGGCAGCATCTGCTTTGGGACACGTGCTGTAAACGGAACCTAATATTTGGCCTAATAGCTCAGCGAGAAGAAGCCACAGTCCCAGGACTTGTAACCATCAAGCACACTGACTTGTCCACAGCCAACATAATGAAGCACATGGCTCTGAAGTTATGGGAGCAGACACCCCTGTTTGAAATATGCAGAGGAGAGAAAGTGCAGCACCTTGAGACATTATGCACTCAGGAGCACATACAAACATTCACACAGGTATTGAGTCTGTCTCCATCACTGGAGAAGTGAATTCATACTTGCCTAGCCATTATCACGCTTAACAGAAAACTAAAATATAAATGCAAGGACAGCCTGCTTATTCACAACACACACACACACACACATGAACTGAGGTACACACACCTGAGTTGATCAACACTGCACACATGCAGTGCTCCTAAGTCTGGGTATTGATGCACAACAGATGCACATTCAGATACCCTGCTAAAGTTGACAACTAGGTATGGACAGGCCTTGACACACACAATATGCAAGAACGTGTCTTTTCACGGACCTGGACAAATCTACATGTATCTGCATATTCCCAGTTTGATGAAGCAAGTCTGTGCATGTTGCTAGTTGCACAAAACTCGTTCTTCCTAAAGAGCTTCTTACTGATAATTCTGCTTCCTTTTCTAGTGATGGTGGAGAGACAGCCATGGGTATCATCTGTGGCGGTTCCACAAAGAATGTATTGGAACTGATAATAAGCATGTATATCTTGGGTGGAATCAATCTTTTGTTGTACCCAGACGAACCCCAAAGGAAGGATACTAGTTAACCTTATGGGCTGTCTCCTATCAAAATGAAAAGTCCTCCATTCAAGAGGAGAGCAAGACAAATATACTTCAGTACACAGTGGGTAAAGTCAAGGTGGGTAAAGGAAAAGCCTTTCTTTCAGATAAAGACGTTAAGGAGCTAGGCTGGGGACAAGGCAGTACTTGACAGCCAGCTTTTCTGCATACGCTGAGGGAAAGATGGGCCAAAGATCACTGCATGTGGCTTACTTACCCTAGAACAGGAGCAGCTCATAGAGCGTGGCAGGGAGATGCCTCACACCTCCCATTTCTCCCCAGTTACAAGCTGCCCTTGCCTTTGGACACCGTTTCAGACAAACAGGATGGTTCAAGTGTGGCTGAACAGCAGACAGATTGCTTTTCAACCAGTGTTTGGGCAGAGCTTCTTTTGGGTGCAAGAAGTCAAGGCAGAAATTGTTCATGTGTCACCTCCTCTCAAAGCATGAAGGGCCATTACCTGCCTGCCCACCCCTCATACCCAAAACAGAATGACTGTGATAGTGGTGATGTGGGGCTGGCTGAAGATCATGAAGGGATGACTGATGGACGAACCACCATTAAAGTCAAGGACTAGTATTCCCTTCCTCTGTGGATGTGTGATGGGGGGCAATGAGGGAAAAACGTCTGAGTATCTAAAGAAGGGTGGTAGCTTTCAAATGTTTTAGGAGTCCTGTTTAAAAAGTAACCATGCAAAAAAGGCAACATAGCCCCTATTTAAGATGTAATGGAGGCACAAACCCCTTCAGATACTGAAAAACCTAGACTGGAGGTGTCTTATAAAAAGGAGCCATTGCTCGTGGTGTCCACAACAAATCAGGGCTGAAACACGGTTAAAGTGTCTTGTGTAAGTGATATGAATCATAGTGGCTGCAGTCAACTAATCTAGCTGTTAAATTTGCATTTCTTTTGAGAAGGAAAAAACATCATGAAAAGTAGAGGAAAATTATGGAAAAAAAGAATTTAAAAGAAAAGTTCCTATATTGCTGCTGATAACTCAAAAGTAACTGGCACACAGGATTTCCCTGTTCGACAGTTGTCTGCAAAATGTTACAAAAAGCTCTGGAATGTTTCAGAATGATCTTCCGTGCTGAGTCCCATATGCGTGACTCCACAATGACCATAAATAAAGGAGATCAATATTTTTGGGAGAAATATTTCATGCTTCACTCCACATAGACTTAAACTGTATTTATTATTTAAGATGTTCTGGGGACGGTGGGGGTGTATGTCCCTCTTTCTTTTAGTTATTGCCGACATACCTTTAGCAGGCACTCTCTTAGAACAGGTAACTCCCTTCTGTGTAAGATGAAAGAGGGAAGGTCTTTTTTTGAATTGGGTCTTTTCGTGTGCACATTTTAGAAGTGTTTAAAATATATTATTTCAAAAATTCTGCTGCCTGATTAACTGGGTAACATTTATAATTTTATGTACTGCACACACACAATTTATTTCTGCCTCAGCTTAAATAACTTTTCACACTGTTTCATAAATGTTTTTACAAGAAGTGACAGGATAAAAGTGTGAATATGTGCAACACAAGTATTTCTTTCAAACCACTCTCTTAGAAATTATATTTGTTTCTAGACCACAAAGTGGTTCACATACACACACACTGATTACTTAGTGACTGGCTGCCGATTCAGTAAAATCGCTCATGTACGTGGGAACATTAAAACTCAACCTGCTGGCAGACTAATTACAAATACAAGCTATCACTTATAAGTCTTCTACTGCAACTATGAGGCTGAGAAGCAATGCACTTTCTCGGTGCCTGAGAAAATTGTCTTTGTTTTCCTGGCAATGTCATAACTGTTGCAATGGGGCAGAGATACTAAGAAGCTCAGTGTGCTGTGGGTACATTAGGGATCTAATTAATTTAAAACAAGAATATAAGATGAAATTCTAGTTTGTCAACCAATTAGGATTCCAGTGTTACTGTGGCTTTTGGGACACAATGAAATCCCTTAAGACTGAAATGACAGAACTTCAGTAATTCAGGGGAATTTCCCCCTCCAGAATCCCCCAACCTTGTCCGCTGGTAAAACTAGTTGAGGGTTTCTGGGAGCTAAGCCCCCCACCAAGAAACCGTCCGTTAAACTGAAGCCCAACCAGGATTTGTGAGTGTTCCACAAGGACGTGAGTTCATCCTGTGCTGTATTCGGAGAACCTGTGTTCCACAGCAAACTTCTGAAACGTATCTGAGAATTTCTGGAGCAGGTCTTAATTTTTGAAGCTGGAAAAACAGACCTTCCCAGTAATATAAACTGATTAAATCAAGAGTTGGGTTGGGGAAGGACTATAGGTCATCAACAGTGCATGAGCTTTGGGTAGAGAAGACCTCAACAAACTCAGTTCCCAGCATCTTCAATGAAAGGCTCTCGGGCAGTAAAAACTTCCAGGACTTCTGAGAACCACTGCCAGGCAGATTCAATTGTATTGGGCTAACAACTGTCTGACTCAGTGTAAGGCAGCTTTATATATTCATATGCCATGCATTTTAAGATAGGCGGACACAGCAGGGGATGGAAACCAGCAGTGGTTTGACTGGTGAATTCAAGGTCTGATCCTCGAGCTTACAGAGGTCCAACTCACTGAAGCTGCTGTTTATGTTAGGACTCTTTTCTTCTGGAGGAGGGTTCTGGTGGCAGGAAGAGTATGGCCACACTGGGACTTGTATCATTGGTAGTTCCAGGAAGGTGGAAACAGGCAGGGAGAAAGGCTGCAGGGAAAGAGAGGAAGTGAGACCCCTAAATTCTGTGAAAGTGGGGTTCTTGCATAGTGGAAAAACAGATTAAGGCTAATGCAGGAATATCTGTATGTGTAAAAGGGAGTGGTATCCAGAAGGGAGGGTACTGAGTTTCTGAATGTGTGTGTGAAGCATGCATGTTAACATTATGTACCCTTTAAAAACCTGCTACAGAAACACACTTCAGACACCTGATGGTTTCAGTTTGGAACTAAGCAAGAACCACTGCCAGGCAGAGCAAATTGTACTTCTGTTACAAGGAGAGTTTCAGCTCACTAGTAGGGGGTCTGTGTCGCATAAGAAAGATCTCCTGTTCAGCTCTGGCCCTCTCCTGTTACAGGATATCTAGATTAAAATTTCTCTATTCTTCCTCTTCTGGATGAAAAAAGAAGATGGTGGGAGTTTATTAGAAATACGGCCCTGG
Organism: Intellagama lesueurii; assembly: GCA_037013535.1. NCBI lineage: Eukaryota > Metazoa > Chordata > Lepidosauria > Squamata > Agamidae > Intellagama > Intellagama lesueurii. The sequence goes on from JBAJHW010000006.1 coordinate 34,331,683, forward strand.
CTCTGGCTGCTCCTCTGATCTGTACGATGAAACAAACAAACAAACAAACAAAAACCCAGGAACACCAAGATTTTCACTGGTGTCCTGCACTGCATTTCACTTAGCTCTCAGGCAGCTATGATAGGAAACACTTCTACCTGAGATCTTGGAGAGCTGCTGCCACCCAGAGTAGAAACTACTTGGCCAGATGGGCCAGTGGACTGATTCTCTATAAGACAGGTCCATGTGGTGACAGGCTGAGCATTTGGTTCATTTTTCAAAAGTTCCAGAGGTTTTGCACCTTCCTCCACAGCCAACGAGATGCATGCAGGTCTTGCACATATATCCTTTGTCTGTTTACTCAGAAGAGAGTCTCACTGATTTCACTGACACTTCCTGAAGTGTAGGCTAAGTTGTATAAAGATAGGTTCCGGAATACAAAAACAAGCACGCATGTGCACGCACACACCTACAAGCACACACATACGCACACACTCTATTGAGTTCATAACTGCACTGTACAAGTGTTAATGCAACAAGAGAACAGTTTTAAGTGTGAAAATATCTCTGTAATGCTTGTTTATAAAAGGTCTGCTCATTAGCTGGTTAGGGTTATAAGAGGTTTTAAAAATGAAGGGTTGCAGCAAGAAGGGGCAGAGTTATAGTGACCCATGTGAGCTGTCTGCTTCTCAGTGTTTTTCCTGGAAATGCTTGAGTGAGCATGAAGGAACCTATGTTTCTGTTTACAGGGGGCACAGTGGACATGTGCATATATGTACAGGATATTTGTGTTACAATTTAAGTATAAGGAGAATACACCAGGCTGACGGGTTGTTCACCCAAACTGCAGAATCCCTCATTTTGAATGCTTTTCCAATTATTGTTCCATGGACCTCAAGCTTTTTGAACAGTTCTGGCAAGACTGGCCATCCTCTCTGTGGGACTAAAAGGTCTTTTGACTCTGAAGAAGCAACTGCCAGAGGCTCCCCCTCCCCAACACTTCCATGAGTCAGTGTATCTTCCAGGCAAGATTTCTGAAACTACAGGCCCCCAAGACAAACAACTTCAATGAAGAATAACTGCAGTTCTATGGGGAAACAGCTGGTAAGAATACCACCAGGGCTGCATATGCTCTGCACTTTGAAAACAAACATCTAAATCCCACATCAAGAAAAAATGAATGCTGCTCTTTTTTTAAAAAAAAGCAGAATAATTAAGCAAAACTGCATATGTGTGCTTATTTTGCATAATATATTCTGCTCCTGCACTGGAGTCCTGTACTCTACACCATTAGAAATCACATATAGCTCCTGGTTTGGTATTTCACCAGGATTTCAAGCTTATCTCTATAGCCATAAGCACTAGAAACTTGCTCTCTCTCTTTCTTTCTTCCTTTCCTTTTAAATAAGACTCTCAAGTCTGCACCCAATACCAAATTCTATGCTTCCAGGAAACATCATAGCCCAGAATATAACCCAGCCATGCTGGACTATTATTTGGGTCTCCAGGCCGTATCCAATATCAGATCAGCAATGACAACCCCATGAATTCCATGTTATTTAAAGGTGATTAAAAAACAAAACAAAACAAAACAAAAAACACTACTTTTTTCTTCCAACCCCAATTTCGTTTGCGTGATTTTTCTTTTTTTTTCTTTTTTGTGAACAGACCCGTACAAAGATTTTTCTTCTTAATTAAAAAAAATTATACATACTTATATATATATTTATGTATATTAGCTTAAACTGGAGCTGTGTTCTCCATGCGCCGGCCCCTGAACCTTCGAATGGTACATCTGACATGCACCCAACCCACACAGAACGTTTCCCACGGCGTCTTGAATGAGGTAAGAGGTAAAGGGTTTTTTTTTTCCAACGGAAACCAAGTGACAGAGGAGCTGGGGGGGGGGGGGAAGGGAGGGAAGCGGGGAGTAAAAAAAAATTACCCCATTCCCCTAATAATATTACATTACAATTGAAAAAGAAGTCTGGCTAACAGATGGACAGAGGATGGACTGATCACAGAAGAAGCGGCTCAGGCGAGAAGTCTGACCCATTAACAATGTTGTAAGTGCCAAAATACTTGCGTTAAGGTGATCACAGTCTGGTTTGCATTAAGTGTGAAACAGACAGAAGGAAGAAAGCGAGAAGCTGGTGGTCTTTTTTTTTTCCTTTAAAAATATTCCTCACTCCACCCCCCACCCCTGGAAATCTTCAGAGTAGGGATCTACAACTGGAGGGTCCAGGGCCAAATCTGGCTCACCCCCAGACATCCCTCGCCACTGATCCAGAAGCAAGAGAACTGTATGAAAGGCAAACCTGGTGGCTATGGCAATGGGGACTGCAGGCAGCCCACTTTGGGGAATGGGAAGAAGGCCTGGCCTATCGCCACCCCCTACTTCCCTCCTCCTCAAAGTACTGCTCTCATTCAACTAGTTGTGGGCCAGAGCAACAGGGATATTTGCCTGTTTCCCAAACCACCAAGAACAAACAGATAAGCAGAAAGCAAAAATGAAAAATGTGTCACCACAGAACAGGGAGACCAAGTCTGAAAACTTAGGGGCTTCTCTCTTGGCCGGCTTGGCTGGTTTCGATTCAGCTCTCTAAACACAGGTTGCCCACCAAGTCTCCAACTGGGTGTCCTCTTATGAGTTCATGCAACCTGAGTCTAAAGAGGCTAAGGGCTTGGTTCTGCCCATGGCATTAAGAGGGGGCAGAAGTGATTACACTGAGTAGGAGAGTGCATTAGAACAAGATTTTTTTTTGATCCAGTGCACTTACAAAAGGGCAAAGTAGATTGGGTCCAGTAGGGGTAACCCATCTAAGGAGACAGTACTCTTCCCACCCACCCCAACCCCCAGTCCTTGTCATGGGGAGAGCCAGTTAAAAAGAGATGTCTGGCTTTCTTTCCATAGGCATGACTATAACGGGTGCTACAACAGGGACTGGAGATTTACAGGTACATAGGGCATAAGATACGAGAGGTGAAAGTTTTTGAAGCAGAGAATAACATGCTTGGCACCTTTCCCAATTAGGTTACACAGGGCTAGTCATTTCAAGAGACTAGGAAATCTGCAGGTCTCTGGGTTGCAGGAAGGGTTCTGCTACTTCCCTGCAAATGTTAGCATTTTTCTTGTCTTCTGTATTGATAAGTGCCATTTGCAAAAAACAACAAAAAAGAAAAAAAGTATCCAACCCTTACTCATTCTCTTGGAGTACTGAAGAGTCAGGGTTTCTGGCTCACGGTTTCTCCAGAGAGAAAGGGATAAAAGGGTGGGTAGGGCAGCAAGAATACTAGTGCAGCAAGAAGTGTACCGCCACATGGCGTGGGAAAGCGTGTGCAAAGAACTAGCAAGAGCCGTTTAAAAGCCCAGTGGGAGCGTTGCATGCGGCCTTTCGGCTGGGGGTGGAGGCAGCGTAAGTGGGGGCGGGCGGGCAGGGAAGCTGAACCCCCACCCACCTTGCCCAACGTGGAGGTAGATTGGCTGAAGCCTCGGGGGAGGGCAGCTTTCAAGGGCAGGGAGGAAAGGTTGGTGAAGATACCCTTCAGCACTGGAATGAAAAGCTGGCACCCTTCAAACTCAAGCCCTGCAGTGCGATTCAAAGCAAAATAAAATAATTTTTTTTAAATTCAATCACCTGTGTCTCCAACAGGGGAGGAGTGGAAAGGGGGAGTCTCTGTTTTTCAAAGTGCATTCGTCCTTCACCTCGGACCTCGAGCCTCAATTTGTGATTTATTTATTTTTTGCCAAATCTGTAACTTCCCTCCCCCTGCCCCCCTTCCTCCCCAATAATTTAATAGGATTTCTCTCTTCCTCTCTCAGTTCCTTTTCTTTCTTTCATTCATTTTTTAAAAAAAACTTTATTTCTTTTACAAAAAAAGTGCATTTTATATTTTAGCCTCCCAGGGAGGGTAACTAAATGCTATAAGTTCTAGAAGAAAATGAAGACAAGAATAAAACAACCAAACACACTCTGACGTTTCCTGGGACTGTTATGTGCAAAAGAAACATATATATATTTATATATATTGGTAATCAAGTCCATTTAAACGAGAGAGGTTTGATCAGGGCTAAGGGAGAGAGGTGCCAACTGCTTCCAGTGCTGTGGGGCCAGGAAAATTCTTTCTTAATGGGAAAAATAGAACAAAGGGGTTTTTTCTTCCGTTTTGGAGGGAAATGGGTAAAATGTGGTTTGGATTCCTCCTCTTAATATTGTGTCAAAATTAAAGATGGATATCTCACCCTGCAGAGATAGCTTAGGTACAGCATGGGATCAGAGGAAGCAAGACACATGGGTGTGGCGGGGGGGGGGGGGAGAGTAGTGGGAAACACACGTCCCACTTATTTTTTCAAAGTCTGCCTAGACAAAAGAAAGTGTTGGCTACTGCACAAGCCTACCTTACAACGGAGGTTTTGTATAGTTCAACCTTTTTTGTGATGGCCCAACCCCTATCAACAATGCCCCTGGCCTCCCCATCCATGTGATTCACTGATGCTGACGTGCAATATTTAGAAAAACAAAATGAAAAAGAAAAGAAAAGAAAAACAAAAACAACAAAACAGAACAAAAAAAAATTGAAAATCTGTTATGTCCGAGGTGATGAGGTGGGGGCGCTGTGGCCCAAGTCCAGACATCGCCCCAGTCCCAAACTGCCCCGTGTCCCCAATTCTCCCATGCCACCCTGTTTGCCCCTTCCTTCCCCACACCCTAGACTTCCTGATCCTCGAAGACCTCGAGGAAGAGTGGGGGAAAGAGCTCCGTGGGGCATTCCACCTTCATGTGCAGGAAGCGGCTGGCATGACAAGCCCCAATCATGCGCAGGTCGGTCACCTTCATGAGGAGCTTGGGCCAGAAGTGGGGAATGTTGTGTTTGCGATAGTTGATGTAGTGTTCAAATGCCAGCAGGTAGGTCTCTTGGCATTTCTCAATCTTGTCAACGCAGATCAGCCCACTGCGGTCTGCAAGTTAAACAGAAAAGGGGAGAGAGATCAGGCTGGTTTTAGCTCCCATTCTTTCTTTACAAGAGAAACAAGTATAATTTCAGATTGAGGAGCTAGAGTTAAGAAAAAACAGCTTCCTACTTTTCTTCTGTATTTGGCCTGAGTTCAGAAATCTGGTGACTTGCTATCCACTCTGGTGGCCAGGCAACACATGGGTTTTCCCAAAACTGGCCAGGTGTCTCTTTTGCCCCAAGCAGGCACCATATTGCTCTACCCACCAGGCCTCCAAACCTGCCACCCTGTTATGCACAGGATGTATTGCCTGCATCTTACAGCCTGAGCCACAGAAGATTTGGCAACCTGGGGGGTCTTTCAAATGATAAGGAGGTTCTGGTTGCCACCCTAACCCTAACCCTATTTGGGCAGTGGACAGTAGCCACTCTACTCTAACGTACAAATTTTTGACTTAGCCATTAAGTGGACATCTTCTTTTCTATCTTATATTTATCCTTCTCCTTGCTCCTCCATTGACTTCACCCAATATCCAAACACATCCCAGATATGCTGTACAGCAGTGGTTCAGGAGCCTCGGCACAAATTAGGGCAAGTCTGCACCCTTTAAAGGTCTCTGTGGTAAAGCACATGCATTGCATTCAGCAGGATTCAGGGCCAATCTCCAGCATCTTCTAGACAGAATTGGAAAAGACTATGGTATGATACCCAGAAAACCAGTGTCAACCATGGCAGACAACACTCAGTTGGACAGACCTTGTGCATCTAAGTATGAATAAGTGCTGTATATTCCTATGGGGTTGATTGTGGGGAGGAGGAAGAACCTACTGAAAACATATCCAATCAGCTTACAGTACCTGAGGACATCAGCAGTACAGCCTGGAGCAATGCCACTTCCGTGTCGTCCAGGTTGAAGGCAGAGAGGGACTTGCCCAGATCAAAGATGGCATCTGACACCACACCTAAGCCGCCATTCTTTAGCTGCTCCCGCTTGACAGCCATCTCACCACTTAGTGTCAGCGTCTCACTTTCAGGGTCATAGCGCACAGCTGCCCGAAGTGACATGATCTCCATGCAGCAGCCCTTCAAAAGGATGATCTGGTCCTCACAAGGCAGCTAAAGGCAAAGAGAGGCATGAGTCAGCGCTGCCCTTTTAACCAGGAGAGTTTTGTACAGGGGACACAGCTTGTAAAGTAACAGAATGCTTTTCCACATTGTACAGAACTAATGTGGAAGACCATAGCAAGGACAAAGGTCCCAGTTTAACAAGGAGGATTTGGTCCCAGGATCAAGATGGCCACAAAGTTTGGGTGTGAATCAAATCTAAATGAGGAACAAAGGACAACAATGATCATAGTTCACTTAGTGCTGCTTTTCTAGGCAAATCACTAGGTACCTCCTCTCACTAGGAAGCTGATTGAACATTTCCAGGACAATGCCTGAGTAGCAGGTTACTGCAGTATCATGCATTCTCTGCTTTCTTCATTGCTCCTAGCACCTTCCTGCCACCTGTCCTTGGACTGATCTGCCTGGTTCTTGCCATTAGCTTGCTTATTTATTTGTAGCCATTCTTTCACTCTATAGGCATACAAGACAGCTTACAACTGCCAAATTACTATTTGCACAGACATATGAAACACTAAATGTGTCTTTAATGCAATTCAATAAAATGAACTAAATATAATAGTAAAGTAAAAAACAGAAAACTACTCTCTGAAGGGTTGAGAACTGAAATGTCAATGCTGAAAAAGGGCTCAGTACTTTGTGGAAAACCAGCTTCACATTTCTTAAGGGAGGCACTCAAAACAGGGTCTTAATTTATAAGGAAATATAACTCTGGAATTGTCACCCACTGATTTTTGAGACAACGTCCTTCCTTCCTTCCTTCCTTCCTTCCTTCCTTCCTTCCTTCCTTCCTTCCTTCCTTCCTTCCTTCCTTCCTTCCTTCCTTCCTTCCTTCCTTCCTCCCTCCCTCCCTCCCTCCCTCCCTGTCTGTCTGTCTGTCTGTCTGTCTAATCTACTGCTGCTTTCAATTTTCATCTGTTGCCATTTTCCACATGGTTAGGGTTTTCTCCTTCATACAGTGATTCCAGCCAATCAGAAGTCACAGAATGAGTGTGATAATATTACGAAACTACACAATCAATCTTACCTAGCAATATGCATCTATTAAAGAAAGAGCAAATTTAGCTATTTGAAGGGAGGGTAGAACATCTAGGACTGATCATAGGGTTTATCCTAGCCAATCAGAAAGAAAGATGAAAGCAACATCTACTGAAAGTAAAAACCTTCTGACTTGAAAATGAAGAGCATCTTTTAACACTGCCAAAAATGATCATGAAAACTGCCTTCCCAGTTCAGCTCAATCCATTAGCAACTCAACCTGATAAACAGATAAAAATCTAGCACGCATCCGATTACACATTTGTACCTGCCCCACAGAACAAGCTGTATAACAAGATCTAGTGAAGACATACCTATCAAAACACCAGCACTGTCCGTAACCAGCCCCCACCCCAGAATCTGACCACTGTTCTTATCATTCATTTTATCTATAAAGGTTGTGAATGTAGGAAGAGAGAGATTAGGAAATACAAGGTACTGAGGTAGGGTAGGTAGGAAATTGCAGGTAGGACAACATTTTCTGAAACCACAGTTTTGGAGGTAGAAGGAATGGAGTGAAAATGTAGTTTTAATATTTTGTGCTAACACTCAGCCCTGAGAACCATTAAGAGTGAGAGAAAGTGACAGGCTGGCTCCAGTATGGTGGCCATTCTTCTTACTATCTTTCACCAGAATCCTGTTCATAATTTATGCCAGTGTTAAGTGCAATGGCATAAATCACAGCAACAAACTGCCACTGGTTAACAAGTCACTACTTACATTCCTCAATGTGTGCCAAGTCACACAACTGGTACATGGCCAGGAATACAAGCATGACTTGTTAAGTAGCAGCAATTTGCCCCTGCAATTTATGCCACTGCACATATGCTGGTATAAATAACCAATAGGATTCTGAGCAGTGTAAGGAGAAGGTTCATTCTTGTTTGAGTCTCTCAATGTGTTCAAAAACCATGAACATTTTCTCCTGCTGTTCTTCCAATGAGTGGGTATTCTCGTACTACCCACTCATTGCTTACCTCTGAAAACATGGGCAGTTTTTTGGCAAAATCCACTACACGGGTGATGGCTGGGGTGATGATCTTCGTAAACTCACTGAATGCCTCCAAATCTACTTTGTCCCCATCAGGCATGGAGGCCATTGGTGACTGACCAATGTCTTCGGGCTGGGAGTGAGAAGACAAGATGAGCAGAATTTAGCTTCCATTGAAAGGTGATTTCAATCTCTCCTCCCTCCATAGGAAAACCACCCTCATTTCAAAATTGTACAAAGATATCCTAGCTTTCAATATTTCCTCTCTCCCCCTCAACCGGTTCAACTTTACTAAGGGCTTAGTTACATGTCCAAAAAACCCGTTTTTGAATCAGGTCTAGCATATTTAAAATCAATTTTAATAAAGCTCAACTACATGATGCACAGGGGTGTGGATTTTTTTACCTGGGAAGTGTGTTTTTTGTTTGGAAAGTGAGATATTTTTCTGGGCAGCAAGAGGGTCCTTGATTTTAAATTGTGTGTGTAAAAGCTGAGAATCTTGTCAATGTCTTTGGTCAGTTTCTCTTTGACACTCACTCCTGTGCCTCCCCAGTCCGGCTGCCAGTTCCATCACTCCTCTCCTCCTCCACCCCCTGTGTGTATGTGCATCTATCCATCTCCATGTGCATGTGCCAGACTGCAGGGAAACGTCTGTTTTAATTTTTTTTCCCTTTCTCTCATACTAAACTAATGCTATCCCACATTGTAAGAATTTAATTAATCATAATAATAATTAAAAATAACATCACAGCAGCAGTGGCTAGTGGCTGTGAGAGGCAGCCAGTGTGAGAGCGGGTGAGTGCAGGACAAAACTTCAAATGCAATGATTCTAAAAGCCTGTGTAGCCCCCCTTCACCAATATACAACATTTAAAAACAGATTAAAAGTTTTCCCAAGAGGACCTACGCCCCAACCCAAAAAAGCAACATGACAACCTTGTGACTTCAAAAACCCTGATCCACCTCCCAATTCATTTTCATAGTGTAACAGCACCCTATGCAAAGCTATTTATATTATTCTGCTATCATACTGTACAAATGCAGATGCTATGATCCTGAGAATCTCAGTTCCCTTTCCTAGTGCAAATTCCCAGCTCTCACAGCTGCAGAGATTAGGGATCCACCATTTCCCTTGCTAAGCTTTCCTCCAAACCTTACTGCTGGGGAGGGAAAGAAGAATCACCCTCATTTTCACACAGCACTCAAGGGCTTTACAAGGACAAGAGAGCAGCTTTTAGAGTTTCCTTCCGCCTCTCTCAAGTCAAATTCTGGGAGGAAGATTTTTGAGGCTCCCTTTCCAAAGCGCATGGGAATACTTTGTAAGCTGAGCACTGAAACCAGCTCTCGCCTCCCTGGCTTGCACAGAGGGAAGAGCGAGGGCTTACAGTTCTGGTGCTTCAATGGCCTTGCAAACAGAGGCAGAGCTAGGAAACTTTGGGGTTTTTTAGACGATTGTTCCCAGAACCTCCTTGCCAATATTCTGGGAGTTGTAGTCCAAATGAGTAATTTCTAAACTCTGAACAAGAGATGGTAAGATGACAGGGACTGTTCTTGAGCTCTGACTGCAAAGCTTGAATGGACGGGAGCCAGAGTCCTGGGGACCTCAAGTTCGGCTTCGCTACTAAGGACAAACAATGCTGTCAAAGACAATGGAAGTATATGGACAAATCCTGGTGAAATACTGGGGGTGTAAATGTGGTCAACTGCTCCTTTACGACAGGGCACAATGTGGTGTACATTTTGTTCTTCCAGTGGAAGAGCTTAAAAGAGCAGGGCCTGCTTAGCTTCAGCATTATAATTGTACTAAGATGCTTTTGCAGAATCCCTGGCTTGAATTCCAGAAAAGTTTATCTGGTCAGTTTTCTGACCCTCCCACATTTAGAAAGGATTTTGTTCAGCATTTTAAACCTCTGTAGAGGAGAAGAGTTTGTAAGAGAGGAATATTTCTTCCACTCAGCATGTCAGCCTCTGATTTCCTCTCCCTACTTGAAAACCCCACTTCCCGTGACCTCCATGTCCTGACCTGGCCTGGCACTAACTGACTGTGGCCAGCAGAGGGCACTGCAAATCAAGGATCCCAGCCATGCTAAAAAAAAGGGGGGGGAGAAGGGAGGGGGCTGGGTCAGGGTTTTTCTGGCCCATCTGCCCTTGGACAGAGAGAAGAGGTCACAGCTGTGTCCCTTTGCTCAGTCAGTTTAACCCTTCAAAGGCCCCTCTGCAGGTCTCAATCATTTGCTAAGCTGGAAGAGGAGGAGAAATCTTCTGGGAGGCCCTAGATCTATTACCATATATGCTGATGTCTAAGCTTGCTACAAGTGCTAAGACTAAATTTCTCATGTTTTTTTAAAAAGTCTATTCTAATGTATACATTACCTATGGGCACAACAGATATGAAGTAGTTTTAAATAAAACTGATTTCATCTAGAAAGTCATACATACGCTTGCATATGTCCCACTGACTTACAAGTAATTTTGCCTGCCTGTATTGTGTTTCATCTCTCTCTCTCTCTGGCTGGCTGGCTTTTTGATCTTCCTGTGGGCTGCCTTGAGCCCCTACACTAGGATAAAAGGAAAAGGACAAAAACTAGGGGTGGTTAACTAATAGTCAATGGGCTGCGTTTGATCTTCAAAACATTACTGTCCAACTCCTGGCATCCTATCAAATTCTAATCAAGAAAAAGAAAAAAAATTACACTCTATGGTTCCAGTCCCTCTTAGTTGTCATTAAGGCCTAGTTCAAAAAGTATTTGAAGAGGAAAACTTGCTGACAGCAGGGTGGATTTGATTTAAATCACTCCTCAGAAAGACTCAATTCAATCTCCTTGCCCAGATAGTCTCCACCTCCAATAATCCTCTGTTCATTGACACTTCCAGTGTTTGAAAGTATGCACTTCCACAGAGAGAGAGAGAGAGGAAGAGCTTGACTTTTGTCTAAACCGCTGGTTCCCAACCTTGGGTAACCCAGGTGTTCTTGGACTGCATTTCTCAGAAACTCCAGCCAGCACAGCTAGTGGTGAAGGCTTATGGGAATTACAGTCCAAGAACACCTAGGTTACCCAAGGTTGGGAACCACTGGTCTAAACAAAAGTGCAGAAGGCAATAGCCAGGGTTACTACTCTAAAGGAATAAGCATCACTCAAGGAAACTATTGAAGACAGTCCTAGAGATGTGAATTGGGTTGCCAAGAATATCCAACATTATCTCATGTTGAGCAGGGGAGGGGGGAGCTCATGTTTAGTTTTAACTGAAAAATCGGGCTGATCAGCTTTTTTATTTCTCATCTCCATATACTGCTGTTAAATCTCTGGAGACACAAACCCAGTTCAAGAACTGCAGATTTTTCTCTTGGTGTCTAGGCATAACAGTACTAGTACTAGTTGAGACAGAAATATTAACCTAAGGAAGCTGTACTGAAGCCTTTGGAATATCATAAAACTGAAGTCTCAACCCAATAATTGTTGGATTCCATTTTTTGCTTCAGAAAAATATATATGAATATATTGTCCCATAATGCAAAATTTGCATTTATTATCCTTACTCTGTAATGAGGTCTTTCAGCTAGAACACATTTTAAATAAAACTATCATCACATAGACCCTTGATGAAAAGAAAAAAAATATTTTAACAATAATAAAAATGAATATAGACTATACAGTTTTGTGCTAGAATTGGAAAACTACACAACTGAATCCCTTTTTGTTTTTCCACACACAGAGAACAAATATTTCACAAAGACACCAAGTCTATAATTCTTTTTCCTAGTATGTTAGATTTTTTTATGTACAGAGTGGCTTTGCCCTCTCCGGTGTGAAGTGGTTTGGTTTTACCATCTCAACGGCTTTTCATGTACTGACTTGCTAGAAATGGCAATCTCATTGCTTTCAACAGGATCTAGTCATCAAAACTAATATTAAATAGGTTGGAAACAAAAGTATAATATTTATTACAATAAGTAATAATCATGTGCCATCAAGTCACTTCTGACTTACGGTGACTCTTTTCAGAGTTTTCTAGGTAAAATGTACTCTGAAATGGCTTATCATTTTTTTTCTGGGGACTTTGCAACTTGCCCAAGGCCACAAAGGCTGGCTCTTCTCATGGAAGGCAATGTGGGGAATTGAGCTCCCAACCTTTGGTTCTGCAGCCAGACACTTAACTCACTGAGCTATTTAGCCAGTGAAGCTTTATTCTTCTTCTACCAAATAAATATTCTGGAATAGAAAAGGACAATCTGTCAGTAGAAGGGATCTTTCAGGAAGTGCATTCATTTTTACTAGGAGAGCCTAATTATCTGCAAGGAGACAGAATGGTTTGGCTCTGAAACTACTGCTTGAAAACAGAGTGAATCTTGAAAATTCAGAAACTGGCTACCTCTAATATGAGCTCTTAACAGTTACCCTTTTGCTCTTCCCCTACCCCCTGCAAAATGTTTATATTTTGATAAGCAGGAAATACCTTTGGGACAGCCTAAAAATAACTTTTTGGGGTCTACTTCTAAACCCTGAAATTATAGAGAATGTGACATTTTCTTTCAAATGATTGTTGCAGAGCCTGCTAGAAGAACCCCAAGATTTTTTTAAAAGGCAGTATGAAATTGAGAGCACATAACAACATAGTGAGCCTAAGATACACAGTTAATAAATGAAAGGGCCTGGTCAGAAATTGGCACTGTGTGATACTTTCTGAACATTCTCATATACTGAATCTTTCTTTGCATTGATTCCTTTATAGCAGGGGTCTCCCAAGTATGGCCCGTGGGACACATCCGGCCCGCATTGCCTTTTTATCAGGCCCGTGCGTGCGTGTGCAGGCAGGTGTGCGTGCATGTGGGTGCGCGTGTGTGTGTGTGCAGGTGGGCGGGAGTGTGTGCATTCCTTCAGCCCTCGAAAATATATTATGTGGCCCTCACTGTGAAAAGTTTGGAGACCCCTGCTTTAGAGTGACAGGTGTTCTAGTAGCCCCCAACTTGTTAATGCTCTTGACCTCCCACCCCACTCCTTGGTACCTACCTTTTCACAACATGCTGGTACAGATCAAGAGGAGTAACTAACCTGTGGTAACTAACCAGGACACTCAATAAGAATATTCAGGGATGAGGGTGGGGAGCCTAGGCATAACAGTGCTGACAACCACAGACCAAGCCATCCTGTCTAATCACTGGGCATGGTTCTTGGAGCTGTGGTCCAAAAAGGTCTTTTCCCCAAACCCTCCAAGACGCTAGGAGCAACTCTCTGGCACAACATTGCTTATTGTGTCCACCGCCACATTTACCAGGAATTTCCGCTTCTGTTTCCAGTGGCTGCCTTGGGCATTGGTACTGCGGTGTGCCTCCGTGGCAATGTGGATCAGCTCCCATTCCTCTGCACTTGGCTCTGGCCGATGCTGAAGGGATTTCAACATTTCTTCTTTGCGTCGTCTCTCCCGATTCTCCTCAATCAGCTTCCGCTTGGCTACCCTCTTGGAGTCATCCAGCACCACTAGGAGGTGGCGAAGAATGGAGAGGTGTGAATGGAAGGTGGGGCCTCACACATAGCCAACTAGAACTCTGTAAGGTGCCTGTTGCAACCTGCAGTCCTTCTTTGCTACCACTAGTGTGCCCAACAGCCTTATGGGAAGGCACTCTGATTGGCCGACTCCTGCAACACCTTATACAATTCTGGGGCACCTGCTAAAAGCCTTGATGTCCTCATGACCCTTCAAGGGCTGCATATATAAAAATTCAAAGTCTATACACCAAGCACCATACATCCCACCCCTGGTCACCCAAACACCTGCCCGTTCCTGGCCCTATTCCTTCTCATGGTGTCTCTGATAAGGCACTGTGATCACCCCCTTCCTCATCTTTCCAACCCCCACAGCCCTCTATAGTGGGCACAATGCCCTTACAGTCCATGGCCATGCCAACGGCAATGCACTTCTTGAATCGGCAGAGCTGGCACTGGTTGCGGGTAATCTTGTCAATGACGCAGGAGCCATCGTATTTGCAAGAGTATGTTGGGTGCAGGTTCTTCTGGATGGTTCGTCGGAAAAAGCCCTGTGTGGGGAGAATGAAATGAGAACTAAGCAGCCCCAGGAAGACAGGCTGTCAGCACTTCCTTCCCCAAACCAAGATCTACCCAATAACTTGTCTACCGATCTGCTCTTGTAATAGAACAAAGTGGGTAAAGTTCTGCTGCAGTTCTATCAATGTCCTCTTCTCCGCTATATTAAACTGAACCCTTTGCTATTGTAAACAGCAATTCCAGGAATATACATAAGTCAGAGATAAAGTTATCTCATTCTGTGTCTGTTGACAATGAGGGTCAATGGTGTTTTTCAGTGGGAAGTCTAGCTTGTGTGCACTGATCTGCCTTTCTCAACTTGACATCCTCCAAATGTTTAGGGCAACAGCTCCCAAAAGCCCAATTAAGTTTGGCTCCCAAGCAGCACTGGAGTTGCAGTTCAAAACACCTGGAAGGGACCAGACTGGGGAACTAGAGGAAACACAGTATTCAAGGCTGCCTCGAGACATTTTGGTGCCACAGAGGAGGAAGGTCCAAAGTGCTCCTGCTTGACCTCCAGCTGATAAATAGAGGACTACATCCACTAGAACATTTTCCTACTACTACTGTGCTTTTGTACTTCTCCCATTCTCTTTAGCAAGGCTTATGGGGAAGAACATCTTGGTGGGTGAAGCATAAGCTGGATCAGCATACCATGCAACCCTAAACACAGGGACTGAAAACCTCAGGCCCTCAAGATGTTTCTTGCACAATCCATCCTAGATGTTAGCAGGGCAATCTAGGACTTTGTCCAAAAATCTAAAGGGCCAAGGATTCCCCACTCCTGCCACAAAGGAAGTCCAAAACTGCCATTTATTCTTCATGTTTTTCAGACTCAGGACCCATCTTTAATTGCTGCATGCATGTAGAGCCAGCAGTCCGACTCAGTGAGTGATTCTGGGTACACATAACAGGAACCAAAACCTCCAACATATGGATATTCTGCCTTGGGCACTAAAACACCTTTTGCCTGTACTATGGAGTCCAAATTTACATTTTCACAATATACACCTGGGCTTTCTTTTCCTGTTTTGTTCATTTTTCTCCTCCTTTCCTCTCTTTGGTCTAAAAAAATGTCTTTACAAAGAAACTGGTGGCAATGTTACTAGCAAGTTCCATTTCAGGAGCATGTTCTGCCAAGAGGAAATGAGTGCACTATACTTCTTTCCCTCATATGACCTCAAAACATGACCCAGGAGTTCTGGTTTACAATCTGATACCTTCCTGTAAGATGGAAGCAAATCCTTTGCTGAGCCCACATGGTTCACTTTTTGCAGATACTATCCAGTGCAACACAATGTCAGATCATATGAGAGCAATTCTCAAGCCTCATTGGTAATGTGTGAAAAAGAAAATGGAGGGGGTGTCTCCATTAACTTCTGTGAAGTCAAGCGGCAAGCCTCAGAAGCAGAAACTACTAAGTTTAAAGGTAGAAGGAAGAGAAACAGCTACTGAACAGGTGAAAAAAAATTGTTTGGTCAGGGGTAAAAACTTCTCCCTTCATTATAAACTGCACATATAAATTCATCTTTAACTTCAGCACTAAAATCAGGCACTAAAATCAGGCAGTGGGACTGCTTTTATTTAAAATTAATTGGTGGGTGGACACAAATCTCCATGCAGATTCTCCTACTGATCCCTGTACGTCCTTCTCCATCCAAACAAAATCTGTACAACTTCTCACCAGACTGAAATGCCAGAAAAGGATATTCTTCCAGTAATTTCCAGGAGCAGAATTCTGCATTCTATGAGCCAGACAAAACATGGATATGCTCATAAAACATGTACCTCTGTTTGCTTATAAAGTATGGGTGGGTGAGTCTAATTTTTATATCAAAATGAACACAGAAGTGAAAGGAGAGAGAGTAAAGAGTACTCAATGTCTAAGCTACAATCAGCATCACAAAATTAAAATAAATAAAATCCAAAAATTCCTTGCCTGGGAAACTCACATGCTATGTCCAGAAAGCTCAAGAACTGTGTTCAGAGCAATACCTGCAAATCAATGCTGGGGGAGGAAGCACAAACCTTTTTTGTTGTTGTCTTGCACAGCCTCCTTCTGTCTTTCTGCCCGTATTTTATGATTCCTCTCTCTTTAACTTTTGTTCTTTTTCTTTATTCCTTCCTTATATTTCTTTGCTATTGGGCCCAGAAATTACCCTCTTGCAGGATAAGGTGAGGTGCTCTTACCTCAAGTAATGGATTTCTTGTACCATGAAGGACAAGAGAGTGAGAGATAGATCTGCCCTCTTAGAGCATGATCCACTAACATGATCTCCGGTGCAATGAGAACAGCAATGTCCTTGCCGAGTGCCCAGTCACTACAAAGAGGGTTCTGCAGGAGAATGTTCTGATCGATTGCCCCTCTCTGTTTAATTAATGTGTAAGGGGTGCAATTTGGATTTTCTGTGGCTGCAGAACCAATAACATCCAGGGCTGCCTTGCTCAGCCCTCCCACACAACTCATTTCTTCCACCCTCATCTCCCCATCTATAATCTGCTCACTCAACTTGCAAAAGCTATCTGTACTTTTTCTTCAAAATCCTCTCTCTCACAGTTGAAACATTTTCTTATTCACTGCTCTCAAGATATGTTACTGGGTGCTGTGCAAAACAACGACTGTCCTAATTTCCACTACTACCAAAACCTGGCTTCACTTGCTCCACGTACCTTTATAGCTTGTGGAAGAGAAACATAACATCCTTCATTTTTCTGTTCACCCTTCAGTCCATCCTTCCATACTGCTCAAGGAACCTTGGCCAGAAGACAGCTGAAGCAGAGAGGACTCCTGCTCACTTAGTTGGCCAAAATCGTATGGGCTCCTCACTTGCCCCACCCTCTGGCCTTCCCTCTACCAAAAAGGCAAAGTGCCTTGCATCGTTTCCAGTAACAAAAAACACAACCCCAGTGCGGTGTCACCAGACAACAGCTCCCTGTGATCATCCAGTGGATTCATGAAATACAGAACTGTCATCTAAAGAGCACACTTCTTTCTAGTGAGCCACTCTAGGGCGAGATACTCCAGCTGAGCTGCTCCTTTCCAAGCATTTGTTACCTTGCAGCCTTCACAGGTAATACATCGGTAGTGGTACCCCGTGGCTTTGTCTCCACATACAACACACTGCTCATCTTTGTCCAAGTAGCTAGGGATGTACCCTGCAAGAAAAAACAGAGCCGAGAGGTCAGTCCTAGAAAGGAAAACTCTGCATCCAAAAAAAGAGCACAAACTGTCAAGTCAGAACCAAGAGTCCTACTGCCTAATCCTCCGTCTCAGATGGCCACATAAAGAATCCTAGCAAGATAGCAAGAGCTCACTTCTGGATGCTGGTCAAAAGCATCTACTGATCAGACACAAACAGTCCTGAAAATTCTATTTCAGTGTCACTTTATTTACTTAAACCTTCATTTGAAACTTCAGTTTACTAGGCAGTTCAAGTTCTCTGTGGTCTGCATTCTATAAAATGAACACAATAAAACAGCATAACTCCAAAGCATAATAGATTACATCTGCCAACAAGGGCAAAGAGCAGTACGCTGAAGTTATTCCGCAAGCCCCTGCAGCAATGTCTAAGCCCTGTTAAATAGGAAGTTATTTTGATGATTGGCTGGGAAGGAGTGAGCTAAGAGGGCCTCCAGAGGGAAGGGATTCCAGAGTAGGCATGTCTTCTTACAGAGAAGGCCTGAGATATTCCAGTGCCAACCGCACTTCTGAAAGAGAAGGCACATGCAATAGTCTCATGTGGTGTTCTCCAAATTTAATAGCTGATACATTTCTTTCTCACATTAAATCCAGAGGCACTTTTTCCACCCCCAAAAAGTGCTATGGATTTAGTAACCCTTCCATGTCTATATTAAACCGTGGAGGGGGGAAAATAGGACCATGGCTACCAGCCTTCCCTCATGATGCCTGTGCTCCTCTGCTTAAGGGAGAACCTGACTGCATACAAATCTCTACTTCTCTACCTACCTCACAACCAGATTTTGGTTTTCTCCTTCTATGCCGACTTTACCAATGGCCAAACGCATACTGGAATTTCATGCTGGCATAATACAAAGGCAAACTGCCTCCAGTTAAGAAAGCACCATAGACATTTTCTGTTACACGCCAAGTTGCACAACTCAATGTGCAACACATAATGTCTATGTTGATTTTTTAACTGGAGGCAATTCAGCTCAAAAGCAATACCATTTATATTAGATTGAAAGCATAACAAACAGGATTACAACCACTGTGTGTCAATAATTTTTATCTACAATTAAAGAGAAGAGGTGAATCCTCACTAACGTTAGGAGCAATCCCTCGAGTCACACAAGCACAGGGTGGGGAGTGTTAATATATACTTATACGTATCTTGTAAGATTTGATAAATCATTTCGACACAATCAATGCATTTACCAGCAATGGTACACAATGCAAAAGATCTCCGAACACTGCACAGAAAATGTTGACAGAAGGCGTGTGTGTATGGCTACCCATTAAACCATCTAGTACCTGTCTATGAAAAGCTATTTTTACCCCATGCTAACACTGCACACCTAAATTCTTTCTCCACTTAATCTGCAATATGGTCAGAGGACTACAATGGGGCAGATCTGAACAGAAAGGGAGCCTGTGCATGCCTACAACAGATTTCTTTCTTTTCACTGCAAGTGTATCCATAATCTGACCTTAGAGGAGAATATCTTCATGCATATACAACACATGGTTGTTATGGCTGTCTTCTAAGGGGAAGACAAGAAGCCTGGTGCAGCAACTCATGCCAAGATTCAACCTACAACCTCATGTAAGGATAGGTAGCTCTGCTGACATCTCTGCATAAACAATGCTTCAAAAGGAGTCTGGCTGCTACATCTCTGCATAATTCATTATTCTGACCCTCGCCTTCTTCTACAGAATGTGTGGAGGAACAAGCATGACAATTCTGCCACATCTCTCCACTGGATATGAGTGCATCATTAAAGTACTCACAGGTAATATAAAGCCATTTTGTATTTGTAGGACAGACAGGCACTTTTAAAAAAAAGTATTTATAGGGCTTTCTTTTTTTCCAGTATGATGAACTTCTCTTTATTCTTACCCATTACTCTCTTTCTTTAAAAAAATGTCAGCATCACATACAACTATCATTCAGTACAGCCTATGACGGTGTAGTTGAGATAAGTTTAACCTGCCTTAAAAACACATCACAAGTTTTTCACTAGCTCTTCCATTCAGCAGCTTTTAGAGTAACTACTCTACCTTACAGAGTTCTTATGACAACAAAACAGAACAACCTCACACATGCCCTTCTGACTCCTTGACAGAAAAGCAGAATAAAAATGGACCAAAACAAAAGATTGCCAGTTCTTTAATTTGTGGGCTGCCCCACGTTTTGACTCAACTCTGCTTTGCTGACAAAACATTGGGGGGGGCGCCCTTCATGCAGAGACCTCCATGGTCCATCCCTCAAGACTACAGACACCCCACAGTCTGCATGGCTCTCAGGCTCCCCTTTGACCCCATATTCCAGGAAGGAGGAAAGCACCAACAAGGCCTGTCCTTGCTTGCTCCCAACCCCCCATCCAGGCTTCGTTAGTCTTTCTGAAAAGCTATTTAAAGTACCGCTAACGAGCATGCCTTTCATGCGGAAAACACAACGCCATGTACATCCATAAAAGGGTCTTTATTTCTGGGCATGGGGGTTGAAGGGGACGGAAGCAGTGTGTGACCCCCTTCAGTTTTGCACCCACCAACTCCAGTAACCTTGCTTACCCTCCAAAGCCTCTTCAATATCAATAATGAAGATCCCCCCCCCCCCCGTCCGGGAAAAGAATTGTATTCTCTCATTCACCCCCTGTCCTCACAATGTCCTATTGTCTGGGGTTGTGGCAAGGGTCACCTCTCCATATGACCCCCAGATGACCCTGCCATGAGGGGAAAGTAACATGCCCCCCATGGCACTGGTATGCATGTGGGGAATAAGGCATGTGTCTTTTCATCAACAGAAAGTCAGGCTTCAAAGCAATGGTCGGTTGCTGAGATATTAGCAATGTCTAAGATTCAACAAAGGGAACAGAGATCCAGACAATTAAAGAAATATGTAAAATATAAACTACCTTCTTGGCTCACTTGACCCAACACTCCCCCGTCCCCTGCTGTTCTTATGCGCATGTGTGCAGAGATACACACTGTTCTTTCTAACAGCACACTGTTCGTTCATCTCGACCTCGCGCTGTGTGAGAAGTGTTCCCTCAGTCCCACTTTCGACCAGGCCCCTACCTTTGCCATTATTCTTTCAAGGTCTGGTCTCTTTCCCAGGCTTTGCTTTTCAACTCCCTTCCCTGGTGTCCTGGGGCATCTTCGAACCCTATTTTTTAAGCTGCAGCTGCCCTGCTCACTTTCTGTCCCCAACATTCAAGCAGATCCTTCCTCTGACTCTGTGCAATCTTACCCTCCCACAATCTGTCTTTTATTAACTCTTCTTTCCCCCCCAAAACCAGCATCTCCTTTCCTTCTTGACTCTGCTTCCTCTAACTATCCATCCCTTAGGATTTGATTTCTCAGCTCTATGCCTATTCTATTCCATTCCTGAGCCTTCTGTCCTTACTTTCATGGCTTCTCTTTCAGAGAGGGGAAAAATTACTGTTTTTGGAATGACAGCCTCCAGAAGACGGTTAGGGAATTCTGGAAGCTTTTCCCACCTCTGCCCTTTTCTCTGCTGACTGTCCAGCAGCACCTGCTTTCCGACACCGTGCTATGTGTGTAGTCTCTTCTGTTGCACAGGGTTTGCTACATAAGATTTCTCCAAGTAAAGCTTATATTTTACTATCCTAATAGAAGCCTTTTTATCAGTCAACGTTCTATTGTTAAAGCTAAAGGAGAGGAAAGGTGAACCCTGAATATGTATTGTGAAGGGCAAGTGTCTAAAAATAACCATAAGGAAAAAACAGAGAAGGAAGGAATGTTTACATGTTATGATACCAAAAGATGTTGATGGAGCAAGGTGTATTCATAGCTGCCATGTACTTAATATGTGTTCTCAGAATAATACTTGCCCAACACCTCCACATTTATCTGATCCTACCTACATCAAAACTGCAAGTCCAAAGAACTAAACGTTGGACAGAAAGACGTAGTTAACTAACAGCAGGATTGTTTTCTTGGGGTAGCGCCATGCTTTACCAAGCAAAAACAAAAAAAAAAAAAAACAAAACAAAAAAGCAAACAAAACAAAAAACAAAAACAAAAGTGAATGAAATATGTGCATCTTGAAAACCCATGGTCATGAGAAGTATTTAAAGACACATGTATGTTCATATACCATGTGTTCACTGCCAAGAGCATTAGTATGCTTTCTCAGTCTTAAGCCCATCTGGAGTACAGCTGTTTGCAACATGAAAGCCCTATGGGTTTGGAGGAGAGAGGAAGATGAGAAGCCTTCCCTCTCTCTGCCTGCAAGACAAGACAGCCAGCATCTGGGTCGAAAGCAAAAGCACTGAGCTTTGTTGTGTTGCCTTTTTTCCTCTCTCAAGAGACCACACAATTTGTAGCCATGTTAATGCAATCTGAAGTCCCAGTTTTGAGGATGAATTTGTGCAATGCACCATTGTAACACATTTTTCATGGGAGAAAAAGCAAGCCAGAAGCCTTGAAATAAAGTGGGCCCACAGAGCTTTAGTGGTATGAAGCATATTCTACAGGAGCCAGGGAGAAACAGGAATTCCTTGTAGGAAAATCCATTTCCGCCTGTGACTTCCAGAGGGCATTCTGCATCCTTTGGAATGCATAAAAGCAGTGGCATGTCAGGCAGATTCCAGGTCAGATGGGGGACTTTGGGTGCCAACAGTAGTTTAGTTTCCTTCTAAAGGCACTATTCACAGAAGAAAAAGACATAGATTTTACAGCATCTACAAGAGGTGAACTGAGGTCCAGGTTTTGGAATACCTCTACAAGCAAAGATCTGTATAAAATGATAGAAGCAGTAGCTGCTGGCGCTGACTGAATGGTGGCTGTGACATCTCCAACCTAATATATGTCCATATCCCCTGGAGCAGCTTTTCCATTAAAAACATTTGACTGCGATTTAAAAAAATAAAAATAAAAATATGACACTTGAACATGTAGGGTACACACATGTACCCTTTAAAAAAATTTAAAAGAGGACTATTTGCCTAAAGATTTGGGAAGCGGACAGGGGGAGAGATACATGAATCAGCAGGAATAATTACCTACATATACAGTATAAAAGCTAAAAACATGTGAAGACACACAAGCTCTTCAATCAAGTCTCTGGCTGTCACTAAACAGCGTTACACATTTAGAACAAAGGTCCACAGTTGGTTTGTTAATGTTATATTATTCGTTTATTGGTTACTGTATACACCGTCTCTCCTCTGGTAAACTCAACGCAGTGTGTATAGCTCTCCTCTGTCTCACTGTATCCTTACAACATGCCTGCAAGATAGGCCAGGCTGACAAAAATTAATTAATCTCAGGTTACTCATTGAGTTTCACAGTTCAATAGGGACATGAACCTCAATCCCAGGCCAACAATTTAAAAACACTGGGTCTCTCAAGTTTGGCTGAATAGGCTTACAAACCTCCTTCCATCCAGAACCCCTGCTGTTGTATCAGAAATCCTATAAGTTTTGTAAATGGAAGCTTATTCAGCTGAATGTGCTTACAAATGTTCTGCCAAGATTCACAGAGCAACAGATGAAGATAAAGTTGGGGGCAGAACTTGATTAGGTAGTGCACCTTTGCCCCACCACAGTTTTAACCCTCCTATGTACAACCTGAGCAATTCATAGGATTTAGGTCTGAGGGCCAGAGTATACAGTCATGGCCAAAAATATTGGCACCCTTGCAATTCTGTCAGAAAATGCAACCCTTCTCTCAGAAAATTGTTGCAGTTGCAAATGTTTTGGTACTCACATGTTCATTTCTTTGGTTTGCGTTGGAACAACACAAAAAACAGAGAAGAAAAGTCAAATCTGATACAATCCCACACAGAAACCCAAAAATGCACTGGCCAAAATTATTGGCACCCTTAACTTAATATTTGGTAGCACCCCCTTTGGAAAAAATAACTGAAATCAATCGCTTCCTGTAACCATGAATGAGTTTCTTACACCTCTCTACTGGAATTTTGGACCACTCTTTTTTTTGCAAACTGCTCCAGGGCCTTCAGATTTGAAGGATGCCTTCTCCCAACTGCAGTTTTGAGATCTCTCCACAGGTGTTCTATGGGATTCAGATCTGGACTCATTGCTGGCCATTTCAGAACTCTCCAGTGCTTTGTTTGTAACCATTTCTGAGTGCTTTTTGAAGTGTGTTTCGGGTCATTGTCCTGCTGGAAGACCCATGACCTCTGGTGGAGATGCAGCTTTCTGACACTGGCCACTATGTTGCGCCCCAACATTCTTTGGTAATCATCAGATTTCATGATACCATTCACACAGTCAAGGCATCCAGTGCCAGAAGCAGCAAAGCAACCCCAAAACATCTTTGAACCTCCACCATGTTTGACTGTAGGGACTGTGTTCTTTTCTTTGAATGCCTCATTTCTTTTTCTGTAAACAGTGCCATGATGTCCTTGACCAAAAGGCTCTACTTTTGTGTCATCTGTCCACAGTACGTTCTCCCAGAAGGATTGTGGTTTTGTCACATAGGTTTTGGCATATTCCAGTCTTGCTTTTTTATGCATTTGTGTCAGCAGTGGTGTCCTCCTGGGTCTCCTACCATAGCGTCCCTTTTCATTCAGATGGTGACGGATAGTGCGAGCTGACACTGTTGTACCCTGTGTCTGCAGATCAGCTTGAATTTGTTGGGAAGTTAATCTGGGTTCTGTATCCACCATTCGAACAACCCTTAGTTGTAATTTTTCAGTAATTTTGTTCTTCCGTTCATGTCCAGGGAGGTTAGCTACAGTGCCATGGGCTGTAAACCTCTTGATGATATTGCACACAGTGGACACAGGAACATTAAGATCTCTGGAGATGGACTTGTAGCCTTGAGATTGTCAATGTTTTTCCCCAGTTTTTTCTCTCAAATCCACAGACAACTCTCTACACTTCATTCTTTTCTCCATGCTCAGTGTCACACACAACACAAAGGTTGAGTCAACTTTTCTCCATCTTAACTGGTTGCAAGTGTGATTACTATATTGCCCACACCTCTTACTTGCGACAGGTGTGTCTAAATACAAATTAAAGGAGCATCACATGCTTGAAAAGGAATTATTTCTTACAATTTAGACAGGGTGCCAATAATTTTGGCCAGTGCATTTTTGGGTTTCCGTGTGGGATTGTATCAGATTTGACTTTTCTTCTCTGTTTTTTTGTGTTGTTCCAATGCAAACCAAAGAAATGAACATGTGAGTACCAAAACATTTGCAACTGCAACAATTTTCTGAGAGAATGGTTGCATTTTCTGACAGAATTGCAAGGGTGCCAATATTTTTGGCCATGACTGTACATCTCAAATGACCTGTCATTAGAACTGAAATCATGTCAGTGCTCAAGATATGTGACAGAAGAAATCAGACTTACAAGGAAGAATGTGCTTATGGCCTGAAGACCAATCACAAAACAAAGTTAACTAGTCTGCATGTTATATACAAAAGCTCCTGCTGTCATAATCACACACAGTCGGCACCTATGGACTCCTCTCTTCTAGTGGTGTGTTATCTATAATGTTTAACTGACCCTTCAGATGCATTGTCTCACAGCAGGAGGTAAGATCTGCTACAACTCATGCTCTAGTTTTTAGGACTTTAAGGGGGCATCCATTGTGCATTCATGGCATAGGTCAGTCTTATTCAAACTCACATGGATTCCAATTTTAGAATACTAGTTTTGAATCTTTCTTCTGTAAACAAAATTCCTTAACACCCCCCCCCCCCCCAAGCACACCAGAGAGAAAAGTTTTACCTCAACCCTTCTGCTGACTTTCACTCTGTAGGGAATATGTAATTCTGTAGGGGCATTTTAAAGTCCAGTTCTCCCAGTTGCACTGAAGTGGCCCAGTCCATTCTACTATCTTAGCATTCTATCACTTGGTTCTGCTGTATGTACAAACCAGGTGTAAAGTTTCTTTAACCAGTAATACCTCTTTTAGAAAATATTTGCATATTTTAAAATACTGAGAAATAATAACATCAAAAAACATACATACACAGATAAGACACACTATTTTACAACAAGCAGATAATGACACATGAAGATCACTGTGGGAGAGGCAAGACTTTCCCCACCATGGTGGAAGAGGCAAACCAAGATGTTCGCTCCAGAGAATAGGAATTCTCTGCACTGGATGCAGCCTCCCACAGTCCCCTTAGGAGTCAGTTGTTATCCGTTGTTGTTACAAAAACAAAGGAAGCCATGTTGGTCCATAAGAATAAAATAAATTTAAAAATCCACAGGCAGATAATACCTTTATCAGACAGGCCAACCACAAATCCACAATAGTATTACAATAGTATTTCAAGTTCTCCTAAACATTCATCAGGCAAGGGGTTAAAATTTGAAGAGGAGGAGAGAAGTATCATGTCCCAAAATTTGGCTGGATGTTTTAAACCATAAGGTCTTCCACATATGCAAGCACTAAGTAATACTCTCAAGGTACTTCAAACTGATTCTTAACTTTAAGCTTAAGCTCCACCTTTCCTTATATGACAGCTATGTTCTTTGTCTTCTGCTGGATGCCTGGAAAGAAATTGTTGTTTCACCCAAGACAAGAAGGAGACATCTGAGCTACTATTTTTCTTGTCCATCCAGAGATTGGACCCATCAAACCCTCCGGCACACCTACTAGTAATTCATCAAGTCTGCACTCTACATTTAAATTGAATGGCAGATCTCATGGCTTAAGACATCTAGCCAAAATTTGCATTTTTATGCTTCTCCTCTCTTCATTTTTTACCACTTTGTTTGATGAAGAGTTCTGGAACAAGGAATGATGGAACAAGTAATGATGTTCCCTGGAGACACCTGTTCTGCAAGGAGAACTAAGGGTCTTTAACTAATATTCCTCAGAACTTTTGTGGAAAGCCACTTGAGTCCAAAGTACTGTAGATATATGGAGTCACTCAAATTGCTCTGCCATTTATGTTGTACCCCCACCATGTTTCCTTTTACATGGACCAGCGCTCAAATTTCTTTGTACTTGAGACAATTTTTCAATCCGATAACTACTGAACCAAAGTGATGCCAGGTTAATGACAATGTGGAATGGATTTATCAATAGATTTAATTCATTCTATCCAAATGGCAAACAATGTGAGTCACCCAGTATTTGAAAATATTCATTTGTTTGTTGAGATTTAGTTCTTATGAGACATATACTGACAAATTCCATTTATAATATGTGCATGGCTGTGTGTGTTTTTAGGACAGTATGAGCAGAACTCTCCATACCCATAAACATTTCAAAGGGGTAGCAATGATGTCCGGGTTGTCACGCATCCCTCTTTCTTTTTCTGTCTCTAGAACAAGAGGCTAGTCCTCACAGCTGTAAAGTGTGCTACTGCAGCATTTAAAACTCCAAGGAAAAAGTGAGCGCTTTGAAGACCTGACCATTTTTATGAGAGACAGTCAAATGCTTTTGGTTCAGGAAGTGGGGAGGGGGCTGGGTGGGAAATTTACTGAGCTGATGACAGGTTGAAGGGGCACAGGAGAAAAATTACCCTGATGACTGAAGATCTGGCTTGACACTGACATTCACCAATTCCACATAACTGTATCTTGCCCCATGACCCATTGTGGCCTCAACCTCTTGTATCCCCCAGCCCTTTGTGGTTTATCTTCAGCCTGCAGACTTTGACATTTAAGAACCGATATCCTGAGCTGCCCCGTGACCTCCTCTTCTGGGCCAGTGGAAAAAAAACATCAAAAAAGCTTCAATGGGTTCAAGAGGAGAGTTGGATACATTTCAGAAGCAGACAGTTGTTTAGATACTGGTATCTGAATGATGACCTGTTTGGGTCAAGGCAGCCATTTTTCCTGCTACTTTTTCTTCTTTTCACAAGTTATGATCCAGGCATCAGTATGATTCTGCTATATCTTTCTAGAGAACCAGAACTTGGAAAAGTTTGGTTTTGGGACAAAAAAACACCAGAATCCACTAGCCAGGATAGCCATGCTGATTGGGGGAATGCTGATTGGGGAATTCAGGGAGATGTGGCCCTGGACATAAAACACTGATTATAATTGTGTACTATCAAGTCAATTTCAGCTTATTCCAATGCTTGCCAGGATATCCTACGTATAAAGTAGTCAGAAGTGGCTTATTATTCCCTTCTTCTGGTGGCACGCTAAGACTGTGCAGCTTGCTTCATGCCACACAGACTGGGTCTTCTCCCAAGAAGCACAGCGGGAAATCAAACTCCTGTCCCCTGGCTCTGCAGCTCATTGAGCTACTGAGCCAGCTAGTAACAATACTTTTATGCTAACAAGTGAACTCTGATATATGAAGACCATCGCTGTTGATTCCTATCTACAAACTAGTCAGAAGTGGTTTCTTCCTTCTTTGTGGCAGCTTGCCCAAGGCTATACAGGCTGGCTCTTCTCCTGGAAGGCACAGTGGGGAACTGAACTCCTGACCCCTGGCTCTGTGGCCAGGTACTCCAGCTCACATGTAGTTGTGCAATGGGATTTTGCCCAATATGTAGCAAAACCATAAAAAAGCAAAGCATGCTGATTATATCCCCCCCCCCCCCCAGTGCTTCAAGCACTCTCTGGGCGGTTTACAAGTTAATTATGCAAAAAGCAAAGCAAAGCGTGCTACTTATATACCGCCCCATAGCGGTTCAAGCATTCTCTGGGCGGTTTACAAGTTAATTATGCAGGCTACACATTGCCCCCCCCCCCCCTGCGAGCTGGGTACTCATTTTACCGACCTCAGAAGGATAGAAGGCTGAGTCAGCCTTGAGTCGGCTACCTGGGATTGAACTCCAGGTCGTGAGCACAGTTTTGTCTGCAGTACAGCACTTTAACCACTGAACCATGAGCAATGTATTATTGAAAATGTTTCTTAGAAGTCTCAGTAAATACACTGTTTTCATATCAAGGTCTAATAAGTAACCTGATTCCCAATGGAATAAACAGGAAAGGGTGTGTTCCCCAAATTATAACACCAAGTGATTCAGTGTGTGTGCATTTTTACACATTCCTTGAACCTGTACTGTATGCCCTGGCTCACTTGCTGAAGTGATCTGGAAGGTACAGTATTTGTTTTGTGAGCATGTGGCTTTGGAGGGCCTGTTCTCTGCTTGTGGCAAACTGTGGTCTTGACTGAGTAGGATGAAGGGGTGTTTGGGGGTGGATGATCCAGTTTCATGGGATTAGCAACTGTCAGTCCCAACTGCCCTTCTATGAGCCATTAATTGAAATAATTATTGGGTAGATGCCACATCGCTAAGACAAACTACAACATCATATTTATGTATCACCTAAAATTTCTAGTACATAACTGAAATTTGCCAATTCTTCCAGAGCGGGAACAACATGAATGAGAC
The DNA here is from genome assembly GCA_037013535.1 of Intellagama lesueurii. Lineage (NCBI taxonomy): Eukaryota > Metazoa > Chordata > Lepidosauria > Squamata > Agamidae > Intellagama > Intellagama lesueurii. Next base: position 34,360,305 of record JBAJHW010000006.1, read on the forward strand.
TGGGAGCTAATGAGGAGTTGCTCTACCTCCACCCCACTCCCCACATTTCTGTCTGTCTTCTGTGTCCAGCCTTGGTCACCCCACACCTTCCAAATCTGCAACCAAATAAGCTAAACGTGTCCCATCAATCATGTACGGATCCCACAAGGGCTCACAGCTTTGTCTCCTGCCCAGGACAGCAAAAGCAAAGTTGATTGCCAAGTACCTGGCAGTCCACAAAATACAACCAGGGGTTTGTGTTTGGCTTGGTGGAATAGAAGTTGTGCAAGCTGGGCAGCTCCAGACATGGCCCATCCATTCTGTAACTATGTTCCAATTCTGGAGCCCCACTGAAATAGCTGTGATCCACTGGGTAAATCTGACTGATTATTCAAGGATGCAAATCTCTCTGAGAGGTATCTCTTACTCTGCAAGTGGTGTGCTCTCACCTGGAAACGGGAGTAAGAAAATGAAGGACAAGTCCTTAAACAAGAATTGGATCTTTTCTTCAGTATGCTCGCGGCAGGCATAAAACCCCTCATACTGCCCTCTAATGGCAGGGAAGAGAGACACATGGTGATCGGACATCTGTAAACACTGTAGGGCTGGAGAAGGTTCTTACCTGACATACTGCTTTTCACCGAACATTGGCTGCTTTTTCTTTTACGTTTCCCATCCGGCCACCTAGAAAGAAGAGAATTGGGGTGAGGGGAGGAAAAAAAAAGTGAATTCATGATGGAGAGAGAATCCAACAGGTTCAAGCTATCACGCCTCTTCCCCCTCATGAAAGCCTTATGAAATCTTACCCCCGCCTTGCAATCCCCTACCCCAAAGCTTCCCAACCACCACAGCTTACCCTCTCGCTTCACACAGCTGCATTTCCACACCCTTTAAGAAGCCAGGAGGCAAGGGCAGTACAAGTGGACTCTCTTTATGTTATCTGAGACTAGCAGAAGTGGTTGGGGGAAGAAGTTTCATCACACACACAATGCACACACACACACACACATGTAGGGCTAACCTACTCTTGACCTAGGATTCCCATGCTGTCCTTCACGCAGCCTCTGAAGCGCTGCCCCTTTACTACACTCTCACCCGAAGAAAACCCACTATTAACATGGGCACTGTGGTGGATGTTGGAAAAGGGAAGCCAGTTCATAAGCAGCAACTTGGAACAAACTAAGTCAGTCCAATTCACCCTTCTTATACTCAAGTTTACGATGGTTTGAAAAACAAGTGAAGTTGGGGGTGGTTGTATTCACACTTGCATTTATGCTCCTGCACCCAAACCCTCAAAAGGTTTCTTTTTTGGACTACAGTCCAGTGGCCATGCTGGCTGGGGGATACTGGAAGGCACTAAACAAAAAAGGCAACTTTCCCAATCTCTGCTTGTATTCTGCCATTTGACCAAGGAATCCAGAGTGACCCTGTTTTATTCTTACAACAAACCTGTGAGATAGGTTAGGAGTGAGAGAAGCAACTGAACTACCCACCATAGATAGGGATTGGAATACCCCACTAACCACAGAAATACCCTGGCCCTGAAAGTAGGACAGAAATGCATGGCAATGTACATTTATCGAGTGTGTTAACTGAACTCTAGGTGGTATGTGAAGACAGAAAGGTAACAGACCATACTATGATGGAAGAACTTAGAAAACCCTTCTCCAACCCTAGATGCATTAAGTTACAGCTCTCAACTTCCCCAGCAGCAGGGATACGGGACATGCTGGCTAAGAATCTTGGAAACTGTTGTCAAACTTCAGACACACTGGGATGTGGGAGACTGGCTCTGAAGTTAAAAGAATACATACTGTGTTTTCCCGAAAATAAGACGGTCTTATATTAATTTTTGCTCCAAAAAACACATTAGGGCTTATTTTCAGGGGATGTTTTATTTTTTTTTCATGTACAACAATCTATGTTTATTCAAATACAGTCATGTCATCATCTTCTGGTTGCTGCACAATGATGGAAGGCGGGGTTTCCCTTAACTGGGGCTTATTTTGGGGGTAGGGCTTATATTACGAGCATCCTGAAAAATCATACTAGGGCTTATTTTCAGGTTAGGTCTTATTTTCGGGGAAACGGTATTTTTGTGCAGGTGGTCATGTTCCTGGTTCACCTGGTATTTAGTGCTGTGGATTCAAGCAGAGTATTGAGGTGTGTTCAATATTGTTTGCGTGCATTTAAATAAGAGCTGACTGGATTCTGCACATTAGAACATGGATGATATAGCCACATTTTTAAAAAAAAATTATCATTATTAAAAAGGTGAGTTAAGCTATTTACAAGTTTAACCCAAAACAAATCAGTCAAGGCAATCTTTTCAAGAGCATCTCTTGCCCAGTGGTAAGAAATTAGCTGCTAAACAGCCTGTGAATTTTACAGATGAGCAAATGCTTTAAGCACAGAGTTAAATATGTTGAGAAGCTACATTTTCTTTCTTTTTTTAATATGCAAGTCAAAGAACTAGATTCTTACTGAAAAAATAAATTATTGCAGAAAAGGTTGTTTTGAAAACAATAGAGTGAAATTTAACAGGGATAAGTGCAGTTCTACACCAGGAGTGGGTGGGGAATCAAACGCACAGTTACAAGATGAGGGATACTTGGCTCAGTAATACTATGACCAAGAAGGATCTTGGAATTGTTCTCGATTGCAAGCTGAATATGAAGAAACAGTGTGATGTGGCTGCAAAAAAGGCAAATGCTGTTTTAGGCTACATTAACAGAAGTATAGTTTCCAAACTCTGTGAAGTACTTGTTTTCCTCTATTTGGCACTCATTGGGCCTCATCTTGAGTACTGTCCAGTTCTGGACACCACACTAAGAAGGATGCGGACAATCAGCAACAAGTTCAGAGACGGGAGATCAGGGACCTGGAAACCAAGTTCTATGAGGAACAACTAAAAGAACTGGGCATGTTTAGCTCTGAGAAAAGAGGATTGAGGGGAGATAAGATAGCACTTTTCAAATTATTTTAAATGTCTTATTAACTAATGAAGGCTTGGGGAAGGGAGAATGATGATGAAAAATGTTCACATCCCAGGACACAGATGCCTCTAAGGCTTAGATGCTGGTGCTAGAAATGACCTTACAAATACACTGTTTGTATATGTATGGCATAATCCATTTGTATAGATATTATACACAGACTGATAACGATTCTGATAATAATACTAATAGTTTGCTGTCAAGTCAGTTCTGACTTATGGCAACCTTTTTCAGGGTTTTCCAGGTAGAGAGTACTCAGAAGTGGTTTACCATTCCCTTCTTCTGGGGGCATCCTGAGACTGTGCAGCTTGCCCAAGGCCACATAGACTGGCTCTTCTGAGATGCACAGTGGGGATTTGAACTCCCAACCTCTGGCTCCACCGCCAGATTTAGGGTGCAATAACACTACTGAAATAAATCAAGTGATAGATCAGAGTTTCTGAATTCAGTTTACAGTCAAGTGATAGTCATGTGGTTTTCAGGTCAGTGTGTGTGTCCTCTTGGGAAAACTTTTAATCTGTTTTTAAAATGTGTTGTCTATTGGTTGAGAGGACTACATAGGCTTCTCCAATCATTGCAGACTGACACACTGTTAGAACAGAATGAGGGGGGAAAAGGAAGGAGCAGCAGTCTGGGCTGAAACAGACCAGAGATATTGACTAGGCTTGCAAAAGAGGGAGACACACATGCATAAACACAAGCCATGGAGAAGGAGAGAGAACATGGAAGGCATACTAGTAAGTGGTGAACCCCATAGACACAATGTATACCAACAAAGCTGTTCACATATGCCAAAACAGTCAAAAATAAATTGATTTCACAAGTGATTTAAAATAAATGAACCTCTCGCAGCCAAGTAAAATACTTTGTTTTCCCACCAAAACACACTCTTTCCAGGCAAAACAAATCTGGGCTTCCATGCATGTCACGTAGTCACCTTTAAAAAAAAATAATTTCAAACATGCTAAACCCAATTCAAAAACAGTTTTCCTCCACATGTAACTACACTCTCCCTGAGATATCCAGCCAGCTAAAGACTCTGATATACATACTAACACAACTACATCTTCCAAAGCTACCTACTTATATAAGTACATATACAGACAGAATGATTGTTTTCTTATCTTTTTGGAAAAAGCTGGAATATTTATTATTCAAATATAAAATATTCCCTTGAAACAACATATTTCTGCAATTTTACAATTTAAAAAGAACAATGACTTTGTTTGGGAATAACAATTGGGTGACAACCAAGAGGTTGGTATTGTTTATTTTTTTGTCACAGCTGAAGAAGGTTAAAGGGCCAACTTCTTGTTGAAGAGGAAGGTTGGCTATATTTATATCTGATGTCACTTCCCTTCCATTTCATCTTTTTTCCCCTTGACTCAACATTGCAAAAGATTTTACATGCTTGATTTCATTTTTATACATATTTTCTTTGCAAAGGCCATTAATCATATTTCCAACTGAACTACTAACCAACTACCCCAGGGTGACCCATGCAATACCTCATATTCCAACTGGCACAACCCAACCTTTCCTAACTTATTGAAAGGGCATCATCTTGTGACATATTGCTCTCCCCACTTCCATTCCTATTGAATAGGAAAGCAGTGGAAGCAATTCATTCTCCCAAAGCCAGCATGATGCAGTGGTCCAAGCTGGGCTAGAACTGGGGAGACAGAAGTTCAAATATTCACTTGGCTATGAAAGCGACTGGGTGGCTTTTTTCTCAGCCAGATTGCTGTGAGAATAAATATAGGGAAGAAGACCATGTATGTTACCTTGGAGGAAAGGCAGGGTATCAATAGAGCAAATAAATAAATTCAATGTTCTGGGGAGGGAGGAAGCAGGGTTCAGACATTCAGCCTAAAAAGGAGCTGGGAATTTCCCACCCTATAAAATAGGTGTATGGGGGACACGCAGTGATGGGTGATGTTTATATCAGCTTAACTTCCAAACAATTTTAGGATTAATTGCAAGCTGAATAATCTCTCTCCCCCTTCAATTTCAAGAGGATTGGGGGGGAAGGGAGAGAATTACATTCCAGAAGGCTATGTGGATTAGGCATGAAGGCTAGCTCACATGGGGGAGGGTTGATTAATAGACAGGATTTCAAGACGTATGTAATATTTTCTGAAATGACTGTAAGCCAGTCATCAGGGTTTGCTCTTTTTAGTATAAATTTGTCGGGGAGGGGGAGGTGGGCTAGTCTGTCTCACTGAACGCAGCCAAGAGGGTTTAAAGACTAACCCACTTTATTTGGCACTCTTTTCAGTATCATTTTAACATATTTATTGAACGCCACCTAAAATTGAGGCACTAAAAAAAACAGCAAACAAGCATACTAAACAAGCACCAAAATGACCAGAAGCCATGTGTGCCTTTTTCCTGGATCTCCCCAAAATCCTACAGTGACTGATATCTCTATAGCAGTTATTTCAGTAGCGTGTAATTTCAGCCTACAAAATTTTTGCTTTTAAATTGGAACAAGAGGAATTATTCATTTTTGTCATTTGTTTGAATCATAGCCTTCTTTTTAAATAATAGTATTGTTACCTGGCCTCAAACTGAGTGAAAGGGAAATCTGTGTGCATGAATAGATGTGGCTCCACAAACTTTTCTTAGAAAAGACAAAATGTCCTACTTCTGCCTAGATTAAGAACAACTACAAAGAGTGACCTCAGTGGCAACTGAGCCAATTGGCTGCCAGTGCTGCAGGTCCCCCCCCCGCCACATTTCCCCCACCCCACACTGCTGCCCCTCTGGCTGTGATTGTGCTAACAGAAGGGGAAAGATGGAGCAAAAAAGATACCTAGTTGGGATCCTTTCACATATGGAAATTAGATCAATTTAAATAGCCAAGTCACTTGCACAATACCTTTAAAAGCCTGGTTAATAAGGGTATGTTTACAGCAGTTTCTGGGCTCTGGTGGGCTTCTTTGGCCCCACAGCACTGAGGCCATAACAGGAAAGTATGAAGTATGAGCAGAAAATAAAGGAAGCATGCACTGGGTGAGATGTGAACTAAGAACTGGGTGGGAGGGCAAGAAGAACTATACAATATAAAAGCCTTTAAAAAGCAAACCAACAAGACGCTACTCCATGGTTACAATGAAAAGGTACAAAACAGAATGAATATAGACCCAAAAATCATAAGCACATAAAATGTAAGTAACTAGAACACTTAATGAGAAATGAAAAGTACAGATTGTTACAACTATTCATTCAAAGTAAGATAAATGGAAAAACAAGTGGAGGAAAGAGAAGAATGTATTGGCTCAAGAGTCTGGATGCAACACAAGATCACTGTTTGGAGCTGCCACATTCAAAGTCAAAACAGCCATGATGACATCCAACCTCTGGTAGGAGAGAAACAACAAGAAGAAACACCACTGTTTCCCCTGAAGGGAAACCTACAGGACAGATACCCTCCTCCCTCTGCAGAAAAAAACCCTACCAACCACGCACTGGAGCAAGTGTAATTTCATTTACTGAGTTTTTAATCTGACTGTAGGGTAGTGAAGGCCAAGACCTAGAAGTGTCACAATGCTTTTAATACAATCCCTTGGAACTCTCTGTTCATTACATGATGCTAAGTATATGTTTTCTACAATGTGCAGGATCTGCAACCAGCCCACCTCTCTGGTAAGTGTGCTCTTATCACAAGTATAGTCAAAACAAGCCCTCTGCTAAATGCACACATCATATCTACACATGTACGCAATGCATGAAGCAGCCAAAGAGGAAAAAAAATGACAAGAAAATGGGGGAGAACTAGGGAAGCACAGTATTCAGTTAATAGGGTGTCCTCACACACATATTTATTTATTTATTTTATTAGACTTATATAAAGGTAAGTGTGGATTTCGAGCTAATAGATCCACCACTGACATGGTATTCTCCCTCAGACAGTTGCAGGAGAAATGCAGGGAACAACAACAGCCACTCTTTGTCGCCTTCATAGATCTCACAAAGGCCTTTGATTTGGTTAGCAGGGATGGCCTTTTTAAAATCCTTTCCAAGATTGGATGTCCACCTCGACTCCTTAAAATCATCAGGTCCTTCCATGAGGGAATGAAAGGCACTGTAGTTTTTGATGGTTCAACATCAGATCCCTTTGACATCCGAAGTGGAGTGAAACAGGGCTGTGTCCTCGCACCAACCCTTTTTGGGATCTTTTTTGCTGTCATGCTGAAGCACGCCTTTGGAACTGCAACAGAAGGTGTCTATCTCCGGACTAGATCAGACGGAAAGCTCTTTAATCTCTCTAGATTGAGAGCGAAGACCAAAGTCCAGCTGAAATGCATGCGGGATTTCCTCTTCGCCGATGATGCAGCCATTGTTGCCCACTCTGCTCAAGACCTCCAACAACTCATGAATTGTTTTAGCAAGGCCTGCCAAGACTTTGGACTAACAATCAGCCTGAAGAAAACACAAGTCATGGGCCAGGGCGTGGACTCACCTCCCTCTATTACCATCTCCACACAAGAATTGGAGGTTGTTCATGACTTTGTGTACCTTGGCTCAACGATCTCTGACACTCTCTCTCTAGATGTCGAGCTGGATAAACGCATTGGCAAAGCAGCTACCATGTTCTCTAGACTCACGAAGAGAGTATGGCTCAATAAGAAGCTGACGACATATACCAAGATCCAGGTATATAGAGCCTGCGTCCTGAGCACACTCCTGTACTGCAGTGAGTCCTGGACCCTTTGTGCACGGCAGGAGAGGAAGCTGAACACCTTCCATATGCGTTGCCTCCGACGCATTTTTGGTATCACCTGGCAGGACAAAGTTCCAAATAGAGTAGTCCTAGAACGAGCTGGAATCTTTAGCATGTATACATTACTGAAACAGCGACGTCTACGTTGGCTTGGGCATGTCGTGAGAATGGCTGATGGTCGGATTCCAAAAGATCTCCTGTATGGAGAATTAGTGGAGGGAAATCGCCCCAGAGGGAGACCACAGCTGCGATACAAGGACATCTGCAAGCGGGATCTGAAGGCCTTAGGAATGGACCTCAACAGATGGGAAACCCTGACATCTGAGCGTTCAGCCTGGAGGCAGGCCTTGCATCATGGCCTCTCCCATTTTGAAGAGACCCTTGTCCAGCAGACCGAGGCAAAGAGGCAGTCACGGAAGCAGCAAAATCAGGGAGCTGGACAGGGGACAGATTGTATTTGTCTTCAGTGTGGAAGGGATTGTCACTCTCGAATTGGCCTTCTCAGCCACACTAGACGCTGTTCCAAGTCCTCCATACAGAGCACGTTACCATAGTCTTTCGAGACTGAAGGATGCCTAATAACTAAGACTTATATACTGCCCATGGACGCCACACTGTTATTCCTTCTTTCTCTGCTTCACAGATCTTCTGTGGTAAGAAGAAAAAAAACTAGAAAAGCCAGTCAGTGGGAAAATCTGGGAGGGTTACAAGTTGAAGGAAAAGTTGTTTGAAACCTTTAATATCCCGTGAATAGGACAGAACAGTTGCACAATAAAAGCCTCATCTGGAAATACCTTATATTTATTGGCTTGATAGCAAGCAGACATTTCATAGAAAGCTACAACATGATTGTCAGCACTTTCTCCCACCAGGGTTCCTGCACTTTTTGTTTTAACTTCCACTGAGGTGCTCCAGTTGTGACTGGGTTATGCCAATTCAAACAGCAGGCAAAAGCTGACAGGATTTAATAGTCCTCCATACAAAAAGATATTCCCTGTACTTCCTGTTCAAAGAACTAGATTTCAGGGAGAACAGCTTTAACCTAGCCTTTCTCCAACCACCCGTGTGCAGGAAATATTTTGTTTTTGCTATGAAAGAGCACTGTAATGATGTTTACCACAGCAGTTAGACCCATGCCTTTAGCAGCTGTAAAGCAGACATTTAAAACCAAAGTATAAATTTTAGCCAGCATAAGTTTAATGCTTGAATTATAGCAGCAAGAAATGAAAACTAGAGTGGGGGGAGAACTATGATTAAAGCTGTCACTTAGGGAAGTGACCCAACAATAACACACACTGTTGATGCGTACGTGCAGTCTTCGAACAAACACAACACATCAGCATGTACACAACGCAGCTTCTAAAAAAAGACCATAAACAGTGACTGCAAAGCTGAGGGAGAAAGCAAGGCTGGTACTACCAGGTGGGTGTCCCCCTTCCCCCCTCCTTGCAAAAGCACTCAACAGGATGTCCTCTTGTCCATGTAAGGGTTGTGGGCACGGCTTGTACCAGGAGCTCCTGGGACCAGAGCCAGACTAGGCTCTGCCATTCTTCCACAATGACTGCATGATGCTGCCTGACTCCCCCCCCCCCCCCAGCGAGGCCAGCTCAGCACCTGAGGACAGCATGTGCCCATCGGAGCACCATGAGAGAACAGGGAGAATCCTCCTCTCAGCATCTGGGATTCCCTGGGCTCGTAAGTGGGTGGAAGTGGAGGGTGGGGTTGGAGAGAAGACCAAAGAAGAAGAAGAAGAGAGAGTGCAGGATGCAACCAAATGCTTTCAGTCTGGGATCCAGCTAGGAAGGTGGGTGAGCCCTGTCCTTCAGACCCACAGTGAGAAAGAAAAAGGTCAACATCTTTGAGCAGATGCTCCTTCCTGACACCTGCCAGGTGTTACCTGAGCTGGGACTGGCACTGGGAAGGCCAAATTCACTGCCAGCATAGGAGAGGCAAACACACAAAATAGGCACAATCGAAGTTCAGGAGTTCCTACCTACTCCTTGGCCCCTTCCTTCATATGAACATACATCAAATCACTTCACACCACATGGGGCACTTCGTATTCATTTCCCTGGAGAAACGAATACGAACCGCAGCACCACCCCACCTTCCCACGCAGCCAACCACTCATTGGCTGAGCGGGGAGACTCCCCATCCTGCCTCCGTGCTGCAGTGGTCGGCTGCGCAGGGAGGCGGGGAAAGTCTGGCCGGGCTGCTTTCATGATTGGCACGACAACGATGACGACAGAGCCGAGCACTGTACAGAGCCTGGTAAATGGCCTGGCTGGTTCGGGGGGGGGGGGGGGAGATTGGGCCGGGAAAAACTAATACCAAGTGCCCATGCCTACTTTACACTAAAGACAGCAGCACAGGAAGCTGCATTATACTGAGCCAGGCCCTCAATCTCTCTAGCCTAGGACTGCTGACATTGACTGGCAGCAGCATTTCAAGATTGTTCCAGGCCCAGCTGGGGACCCCAGAGATTAATCCCAGGATGCCCTGCATGCAATGCATGTGATCTCTCACTGAATGCAGACCCCACCCCAACTCAGCTTGGGTGCTGGTCCACTGAATTAACACTCACTGCTCTGCCTGGCAGTTGTCCAATGTCCCAGGCAGAGTTCGAGATACCAGAGATCCTTTTAAACTGGAGGTGCTTGAGGTTGAAATGTGAGCTTCTGCACCTCTTGCTTATTGAGTGAAATTTCTTGAGATGAAAACTCTAAACTCAGGGTGCCTGTATCCTAATCAGTTTTACTAACAGCTGAGAAAAAAACGTTTTTGGCCGACAACTATCAGAATCTCCCAGTCACTGTGGCTTGCTGAAGAATTCTTGGAATCCAACAAAACAAAACAAAACAAAACAAAACTTGCAAGCTCTGGCTAGATATACTGCTGTCTTCAGGGCCAAGGAATCAACTCTCTGGTGGTTTAGATTCCTAGTCTCTCTGTTTGAATTCACCACATCCTAATCAGTACATTCCCCTTCATGGATTGCTGCCTTGTCGTGGCAAAGGGGCTTGAGTAATTCAGAGAAGCTATGGGCTATGCCGTGCAGGGACACCCAAGACGGACAGGTCATAGTGGAGAGTTCTGACGAAACGCGATCCACCTGGAGGAGGAACTGGCAAGCCACTCCAGTATCTTTGCCAAGAAAACTCCATGGACAGAAACAAAAGGCTAAAAGATATGACGCTGGAAGATGAGCCCCTCAGGTCGGAAGGCGTCCAACATGCTACTGAGGAAGAGCAGAGGACAAGGACAAGTAGCTCCAGAGCTAATGAAGTGGTTGGGCCAAAGCCGAAAGGACGCTCAGCTGCGGACGCGCCTAGAAGTGAAAGGAAAGTCTGATGCTGCAAAGAAAAATACTGCATAGGAACCTGGAATGTAAGATCTATGAACCTTGGTAAGCTGGATGTGGTCAAACAGGAGATGGCAAGAATAAACATTGACATCCTGGGCGTCAGTGAACTAAAATGGACGGGAATGGGCGAATTCAATTCAGACGATTATCATATCTACTATTGTGGGCAAGAATCCCGTAGAAGAAATGGAGTAGCCCTCATAGTCAACAAAAGAGTGGGAAAAGCTGTACTGGGATACAATCTCAAAAATGATAGAATGATTTCAATACGAATCCAAGGCAGACCTTTCAACATCACAGTAATCCAAGTTTATGCACCAACCACCGATGCTGAAGAGGCTGAAATTGACCAATTCTATGAAGACCTACAACACCTTCTAGAACTGACACCAAAGAAAGATGTTCTTCTTATTCTAGGGGACTGGAATGCTAAAGTAGGGAGTCAAGAGATAAAAGGAACAACAGGTAAGTTTGGCCTGGGAGTTCAGAATGAAGCAGGGCAAAGGCTAATAGAGTTCTGTCAAGAGAACAAGCTGGTCATCACAAACACTCTTTTCCAACAACACAAGAGGCGACTCTACACATGGACATCACCAGATGGGCAATACCGAAATCAGATTGATTATGTTCTCTGCAGCCAAAGATGGAGAAGCTCTATACAGTCAGCAAAAACAAGACCTGGAGCTGATTGTGGCTCTGACCATCAGCTTCTTATAGCAAAATTCAAGCTTAAACTGAAGAAAGTAGGAAAAACCACTGGGCTAGCCAGGTATAATCTAAACCAAATCCCTTATGAGTACACAGTGGAAGTGAAGAACAGATTTTAGGAACTAGATTTGGTGGACAGAGTGCCTGAAGAACTATGGATGGAGGCTCGTAACATTGTACAGGAGGCAGCAACAAAAACCATCCCAAAGAAAAGGAAATACAAGAAAGCAAAGTGGCTGTCCAACGAGGCCTTACAAATAGCAGAGAAGAGAAGGGAGACAAAATGCAAGGGAGATAGGGAAATATACAGAAAATTGAATGCTGACTTCCAAAGAATAGCAAGGAGAGACAAGAGGGCCTACTTAAATGAACAGTGCAAAGATATAGAGGAAAATAAAAAAACCAGAGATCTGTTCAAGAAAATTGGAGATATTAAAGCAGGGGTGGGCAGTTAATTTCTATAGGGGCTACATGAAAAATTTGAACTGTGTTCGGGGGCCGAACCAACTTTACTTGAAAATAAAATGAAACAGTGATGTTATGATTGTTTTTATTTTAAACTTGTTAATCTTCAGAAATACTAAAGAGGTTTTTTGCGGTATGTTAAAGATAAGCAACTGATCAACTTTAGACAAAAAGCTATAAATGGTTTTGATGTCCGGCGGGCCGGACAGGAGCGGCTCGCAGGCCGTATGTGGCCCTCGGGCTGCACTTTTCCCAGGTCTGTATTAAAGGAACATTTTGTGCAAAGATGGACATGATAAAGGACAAAAATGGTAGGGACCTTACAGAAGCAGAAGACATCAAGAAGAGGTGGCAAGAACACACAGAGGAATTATACCAGAAAGATCTGGATGTCCCGGACAACCCAGATAGTGTGGTTGCTGACCTTCAGCCAGACAATTAAAGAACCTCTTAATGAGGGTGAAAGAGGAGAGCGCCAAAAATGGTCTGAAGCTCAACATCAAAAAAACTAAGATCATGGCCACTGGTCCCATCACCTCCTGGCAAATAGAAGGGGAAGATATGGAGGCAGTGACAGATTTTACTTTCTTGGGCTCCATGATCACTGCAGATGGTGACAGCAGCCACGAAATTAAAAGACACCTGCTTCTTGGGAGGAAAGCAATGAGAAACCTAGACAGCATCTTAAAAAGCAGAGACATCACCTTGCCGACAAAGGTCCGCATAGTCAAAGCTATGGTTTTTCCAGTAGCGATGTATGGAAGTGAGAGCTGGACCATAAAGAAGGCTGACCGCCGAAGAATTGATGCTTTTGAATTGTGGTGCTGGAGGAGACTCTTGAGAGTCCCCTGGACTGCAAGGAGAACAAACCTATCAATTCTGAAGGAAATCAACCCGGAGTGCTCACTGGAAGGACAGATCCTGAAGCTGAGGCTCCAATACTTTAGCCATCTCATGAGAAGAGAAGACTCCCTGGAAAAGACCCTGATGTTGGGAAAGTGTGAAGGCAAGAGGAGAAGGGGACGACAGAGGACGAGATGGTTGGACAGCGTCACCGAAGCGACCAACATGAAGACTGAGATTCTTAGGGTACGTAGGTGAGCTGCTACAGGTGCCATACATTTTGTGAACACTCTTGGTGCTGTAGAGAGGCCGAAGGAGACAGCTTTGAATTCGTAAGCGTGATCTCCCACAGCGAACCTGAGAAATTTGCGATGGTCGTGGCGGATCGTGATGTGGAAGTGTGCGTCGCTTAAATCTATAACTGCGAACCAGTCGTTTTGTTGGAGAATGGGTAGGATTCGTTCTAACGTGACCATACAGAATCTTCTTTGAATGATATAGTAATTGAGATCTCAAAGATCGAGGATAGGGCGTAGTCCGCCATCTCGTTTTGGAATGGTGAAATAACGGGAGAAGAACCCTGGATGGTCTTCTGAAGGAGTGATGGGAGATATGGCATCTTTTGATAGAAGAGAATGAATTTCCTGTTCGAGGACCACGGACGGTGAGGTTAGAACGATCCTTGGTGGAGGTGGATAAATGGATTCTATGGCGTAGCCTGTAGCGATGATGGTGAGTACCCAAGAATCGGTGGTGATAGAAGCCCAGGATGGAAGATGGGCTGAGAGACGAGTGGTTGCGGCCAGAGAGAGGTGAGTGTTGCGGATCTGGGGAACCAGGAAGTCAAAGGCCCTGTTTTTGCTTTTTATCAGGGCGGCGGAAAGACTGTTTAGGGCGCTGACGCTGTACTGCATGTCGAGGTTGAAAGGAAGGAGTTGATTGAGAGGAATACTTATTTCTGTCAAAATATGGCCTGGATTGTTGATAAGGGTAAGGACAACACCATTGTGAGCGTTGTGGTCTGTAGAAAGGCTGTGTATTGTATGAATGTGCTGTTTTCTTTAATTTCTGCAGATTTTCTAAGATGTCATCTGTCTTTTGATCGAAGAGACTGAAACCGTCAAAGGGTAAGTCTTCTATTCTCATACGTGCATCGTCTGAGATGTGAGCAGAGCGTAGCCAGGCATATCTACGAAGAGCTATGGTAGAAGCCATGTGTCTTGATGATGCATCGATGATGTGTCTGGCTGTGATACGTTCTTGGCATGCGAGGGCCATGGCCTCTTGATGGAAGGCGAGGCCACGGGATTTGTATTCGCCTGCTGCAGATTGAAGGGATGGGAGAGCCTTGTTCCAGAGATAACGGTGGTAAGCTCCCATAGCTGCAAGGTAATTGGCAGCGCGAAGAGTAAACGAGCGAGAGAGTATATTCTGCGCCCGACAATGTCTAGTTTTCTCCATTCTTTGTTGTTTGGTGTAGTGCTGGAATGGTTACGTGCCCTGTTTTGTGTGGCATCCACAATGACTGAATTAGGAGGTGGGTGTTTGAACAGAAAGGTAGTATTTTCTCCATGTGTTTTATAGAGATTTTCGACCTTGCGAGACATTTGCGGTACCAAAGAAGGTTTTGACCAGGTTTGTTTAGTGAGTTCTAGCAGAGAGGGAATAAAACTCATACTTAGAGGTAGAGTTTGTTGTTCATTGATATCTTCAAATACTTTGTCTGATTGGCTTGGGTAGGTTGTTGTACGTCAAGTTCCATGGCTTTGGCAATCCGTAGGATAAGTTGTGAATAGGAAGAAAAGTCGTCAGATGGTGATGGAGGATTGTTCTGAGTGATATCCGAGTCTGGTGTAGGCAGATTGGGTGGGGATTCTTGATCTGGTACGGAGTCAGAAGATTGAGAAGAGTATGATCGAGATGAAGAGGTTGGAGACATAGGATAGTACCGTGGAACAGTGGGAATAGGCTCTGTAGGATCATGGTGAGATCTAGATGAAGGATGTTGGGATGGTACCGAGGTAGCCTGCGGTTTGGAGTGTTTTTTGTGAGAGTGTTTGGTACCGGACGGTAGAGGCTGGGGGCCCGTGTAAGTAGTGGTTGCCTGTACGGTCGGCTGATGAGATGACTGTTGGGTGCGAGATGTTGTTGGAACCGAGGGCCGAGATCGCTTTGGTACCATAGACTGATCCTGAGAAGGTTTGGGATGTCTCTTTAGTGATTTATGATGTTTTGGTACCGGGATGGGCGGTACCGAGTCCTCATCGGATGTAGAATGGTAGAAATCTTGGTACCGTGATCGGTACTGAGGAGATGGAGAAGAGTCCGAAATGTCAGATTCGTAATAGTACCGATGTCAAGGGTGTCGACAGTCTGGATAGAAGTCGAGCTTGGGTTAATAGTACCGATATGCTCGATATTGAGAGCGTTTGGATATAAGGTCATAGTACTGTGGAGGCTCATAGAGCGTGACCCGTTTGGAGTGTCAATATCTTCTAGACGGCTCTTGAGATGTCAAAGACCCAGTTGGAGTGGTGGGTCGTACGAGATCGGCATCAAAGTGACCCGTCTGGGACGTATGGTAGTCCTTCCTCGACCTCTTACGGGGAGGAGAAACGTTGGGTGCCTGGTACATAGAGTCAGAATCGCCCATCGAAATGGAGCGAACTGTAGACACAGGGCTGGAACGTGGTGAAGCAGGAAGTATGGTGACTTCCGCGGTATCGATTGGTGAAGATGGAGAGTGTGCCAGAATCGGAGATGGAAGCTGGCCAGAGGGAGGGAGAAGGGTCTCCTCCGATGAGTCTACACGTATGGTAGGCTGATCCTGTGGTAATGGTTGATCCGGTACTGGTCTGCGCGGATGGGGGTCAGTAGTTGATTTCTTTCACTTCTTTGATTTAGAATGCTCCGATACCAAGGGGGACTTTGGTACGGAGGTGGATTTAGTCGAACTGGGAGGTTTGGATTTAGATTTTTGTGAAGTTTTGGAGATCAATCTGGTTGATGGGGAAGCAGAAGGTTGACCTGGAGATTGTCTCGGAGGTTGGGAAGTATGGGACGGTTCCATAGTTTGAGCAGGTTGTAGGGACTTCTCCCAAAGAAACAATCGAAGACGCTGTTGCCTTAATTTGAGGGCTTGTTTGGTAAAGTTCTTACAAAACTGACAATTGGAAGGTTGGTGGGATTCTCCGAGGCAGAAAAGACAGAGATTGTGGCCGTCTGAAAGAGGGACCTTATTGGAGAACGAAGTGAATTTCTTGAAAGGGGGAAAGGGGGCCATAAATGGCGGGGAAAGGGAAGGGGGGGCGGATCAGGGGAGATTGTAGAAGCCTCTTACAATTCCCTTGATTGAAGATCGAAAAATCAGTAGCGAATAATATTTTCCTTTTCAGATAACAACAAGACGAACAGCAGCTCGATGAGAGAAGAGACCTCAGCGGCGGCAAAAAGGAACTGAGGCAATTACCAGGACGGGCGGACCACGTGGCCTAGGGGGGTGGTCCTTGACGAATGTATCATAAAGCTCTAGAATATTCCAGAGACCTCTGCGCAGGCGCAGATTAAACCCATTAGTGTGCATTCACAGAGACCACGAAGAAGAACCTGGAAACCTCTGCAAGGGTGGAGGACTGAATAAATGGTCCACCCTAAGAAGCTGATGGATATAGGTGGTTTTCTCATTGCTCTTGGGGAGGTTGCTTGTCATCCCTGCAAAAAATTGTGTAGAAGCTCTGGTTGATCTCTGGAATGGGAAAAGACCAGAGTGGTGGACATGATTGCTCCTAAGCATCCCTTCCTCATGAAAGAGAGGCAAGCTGGTTTTATAGTGACCTGGTAGTAATGTGGGACTGCAGTCCACTTTATATTGGACAACTACTGGGCTGTCTCTAATATTTCATTCTTGGACAAGGAACTGGAGCATGTGGTTGCTTCTCAACTCCTAGTGGTCCTGAATGAGAATTATCTACATCTATTATTACCTGGTTTCAGGTTTGGTTATGGGACACATGTGGCTTTGGTGGCCGTGGTGAATGATCTTCACCAGGAATTGGACCTCTTCACCTGCTGGACCTCTCCGCAACTTGGTATACTTCTGGGCCATCTCTTTAGTATGGGACTTGAAGGCACTATTTTACCTCAGAGGCTCCAGTTCTTTCTGGAGGAACAAACTCAGAAGCGGCAACTTCTGTTCAACACATGGGGCACTGGTGTGACCCTCAGGATTCTTTTTTGTCTCCCATGCTACTTAAAATATAAATGAAACTGTTGGCACAAGTTGTCTGGAGTTTTGATGCCCCCAACATGCAGATAACATCCAATTCTATTCCCTTCTTTTCATCCAGGAAGCTATCTTAATTCTAAACCAGTGTCTGGTATCAGCAATGGACTGGATGAAGGTAAAAAAAACTGAAGATTAATCTAGACAAGGTACTAATTCATCTGAGGTACTCCTGATCAGCTGAAAAGCTGACTGGGGAAAAGGGATTCAACCTGTGCTACATGAGGTTACGCTCCCCATGAAAATGGAGGTCCATCATCTTGGTGCACTTCTGGAGATCCATCATCTTGATGCCCAAATTGGGCACAGAGTGAATTCACACAGTTAAAATTAGCACAGCTGGCACATGGAGTAGCCAAGGATTCCTGAACTATGATCCTACCTATTTTGTTTTCTGAATCTGCAACATGCCCAAACATTGTGCTGTTGATGGGAGCCAGTTACAGTGAGAATGGCAACTCTACTATAATGACTTCACTTCTTTTCCAATCCATTCCTGAACACAGTTCAAAATGAAACCCAAAATGGGCTGGAATCCAGGCTACCTGAAAGGCTGTAATAAGCCTCTTTGGGTCTTAAGATCTTTAGGAGAAACCTTTCTTTCTGCCTCACTGCCCTCACAGGCATATGTGGTCAGTATCAAAGAGACAGCCTTTTGGGTGGTGGCTCCAAGGCTTTAGAAGATCCTGCTGAGAAAGGCTAGGGTGGCCCCTCCTTTATGTGCTTCCCATGGTAGGCCAAAACATTTCTCCTCAAACAGCACTTTGGCCACTGATTAGCACCAGTCAACTGCAGTAATTATTTGCTGCTGCTGTTTCAAAATGGCATAAAATGGTTTTAATGTGTTTGTTATAATTCAATAATGTATTTACGACTGTATTTACTACTGTTTTGATATTGTAATTTATTGTTTGTGAGTTTTTTTTAGTTGTACCTGTTTTTGAATGTATTTGTAAGCTGTTTTGCATCCTGCAGTTGAGAAAGAAGACATAAACAAACAAATAAACACATAAGTCTGTCATTCAGTCCTTTCTCAACCATAAACCTCACTGGGTGACCTTGGGCCATTAACGCCCTCTCAGCCTAATCTACCTCACAAAACTGTAGCAAGGATAAAAGAGGGTGAGTAGGTGAACCATGCCTGCCAGCTTGAGCTTCTGGAAGGAAAGGTGATTTATAAGAACATAGAGTAAATATACACACAGTCAAAAACTTGCATATGTTGTTGCCCCCCCCCCCCCCCACACATATATAAATAAAACTATAGCTAAACAGTTATACACTTAGGGCAAGTTGTCATCTATGTCCACATCTGATTTTGAGCAACATATGACAGATTTATTACTCAGTACACTGACAAGACTGACCACAACTTTGAGGACATGTGTTAGGATAATATCTTTGTTTCTCTGAGGAAAGACCTTGCATGCATAGATGTTACGACCTGTGAATCAGCCCTAACTCCCTTTACTAGGAACAAGAGACAGAACACAGGTATCCTGATGCTCTCCCCCACAATTGTTGTAGCTGGAGTTGACAACCATCCTCAGAACTACCAGAGAAATTGATCAGAATAGCGCTGAATACCTTCAAACATTCTAATTTTACATTTCCAGGGAAAAACATTATACTCCAATAGAGTTGTGAGTAAATAGCCCTCAATTCTTTTAACTTTCAAAAGCAGCTCCCTGTCCGTCCGTCCCCCCCCCCCCCAACCGCTTCACACACACCACTATTAGCACAAGAGAAAAAGAACCAACCCTCTTCCGGGGTTGCAAAACCTTCTAAACTTGGCACCTCAAGGTAAGCAAGTCAATGGTTCTTCACAAGCGTTTACACCCACATTCATCACAGAGTTTGGTGTTCCAAGAACAACATGATGATGAGCATTCCAGAAATACACATTATTCATCCCCCATCATCAAAAGTCGGAAACTCCTTCCTTACTTTCTACATTACTGAGCTGGTGAGAGTTCCTGGGAATAATGTATCATCACTTCCGTGGAACATTACCTGGCAGGACAATGCTTCTAAGCATACGCAGAGCAGATCTCCCTCACAAGACAGAAAAACAACAACAACAATAGAGCCCTTCTGTCTCATCCAAGACTACCTAAAGGCTATGGACTCCATGGGTTTTTTAATCCCCAGTAACTCTTATTTTAGAAATTAAACACCAGTCAAAAGACAATGTGAACAGAAAAATGAGTTTAGCTAGTAGATTTGAGCCTAAGTTCTTTACCCTTCATCTATACAAACACAGGGCACGCAAGGAACCAATCCGGTCCCTCATTTCCCAGCAGATGCAAGTCTAGTAGAGAAGGTAAGCATTTGTTTATTTCAAGGATGCAATGTTAGCTCTTTATAGCAGGTGGCAGCAAGGTCCACTCATATTAGCTCCACCTACAAGGGAAAAGAAGAAGGAAGTGTGGCCTAGTGAAGGCAACCCTGGAAATCTTATTCATCACCTCATCTGACTTTTCAGACTGCCCTCCCAAGTCTACAATGTGCCTACACAACTATGAGGACCAGAAAGTTGCCTGATCTCTCAAGACCCGGATCTCTTCAGCCGATAAAACATTTTGCAATTGTGAGAGCTCTGGCAGAATTGCAGCATACACAGAAAACAGAGGTATCAATTAGCCATATATGTACACACCTATACACTCCTGGGTACAAATGGAAGTGTGTAATGCAAAAGTGACTGTCCAAGGACGAGGCTGAGAAAACCCATGCATTTTGTCCTGCATGGTCAGGTTATGCTTCCTACAGGATGCCAAAGAGTAACCATGTGCCTTTTCTGAAGCAAGCAAACTCTCCAAGTTGCCCTGTCATGCTCTGCCTCACACACAAGGCTGAGAATCTGCGTAATATGGGAGCAGCAGACCAACCTGTCGGAACAAATTTGCCCTGGGGCCCGATGGCAAGAGCAGAAAGGTTGTGGTGGAAACATTTCCTGAAATGGCTGAGCCCCCAAGGCGCCAATTCCCTTCCTAAAATGAGGAACACCAGGTCCTGCCATTCTATGAAGTGAAAGACTGTACTTTTAGTGCGCACAAGTGTAAATGAAAAGTGTCATAAACACTTCAGGTATTTCAGCACTTGAACAAAAACATTAAAATAATATGGCTCTCCCTTTCACTCTTCCCCACAGTATGCCACAAGGAAATGGAGTCTATACTTTGCTGAAAGTGACACAAAGATATAGAGACTGGAGGCCATGGAGCGGGACAACTCCACAGCATAGATTTGGTCCTCAGTCTCAGGTTTCAAATCTTGCCTTGGCCACAAAGCTTATGAGGTGGGCCCAAGATGCAATGCAGCCTGAAATATTTACTAATTTAATTTGTTTAAAATATTTTTACCCTGCCTTTCTCCTTAAAAAGGACCTGAGGTAGCTTACATCATTAAAAGACAATTTTTAAAGCTAAAAACTGTAAGATCAAACAAATAACACAATAAAAAATGGTAAGCAAAAGCAATACTAAAAACACATTCAAAGTAGCAAGGCCCAATTGAAAATCCCAACTCAGGCAGCCAGCCCCTAAGAGAAATCTTGCCTGAAGAGAAAGGTCTTTGCTTGCGGAAAGATAGCAAAGATGGGGTCAGCCTGGCCTCCTGTGAGAGGAAGTCCCAAAGTCTGGGAGCAGCAACAGAGAAGGCCCTCTCCTGCATTCCCACCAAATACACCTGTGAAGGTGGCAGGAGGGAGAGAAAGCCTTTCCCTGATGATCGTATTACCCAGGCAGGCTCATAAAAGGAGATGTAGTCCTTGAGATAGGTTGGGACTTTTAGGACTTTTTAGTCCTTATAAAGTCCAAGCTGTTTAGGACTTTATAAGTTAGAATCAGCACTTTGAATGGAGCCTGGAAACACATTGGCAAAGAGTGACTCCTACCCACCTCAACAAGAGCTCACCAGAACTTGGAGTTAATTCATTAAAAATCAATTTCTTGCCAATAATTCATTACCTTTTTTAAACAATAGTAATAAATGTCAGAACATTTGTCATTTTAATGTCAATTACTATTATGGTTTGAGTAATCATTTCTCTTGTCCTTCCTTCCTTCCTCCCTCCCTCCCTTCCATGTATTTCTCTATTTCTTCCCAGAAGTGAAGCACAATGAAGAAATAAAAACACGGGTTTGAAAACAGGCAAAAGAGCATTAAAAATATTAAAATCCAACATTCTTTAAAAACTGATAAAGAACAACACTGGAAGCTGGCTTTCAAACTCATTTCAAAGACCAAAAGCCACACAAAACAACACAGTCTTTGCCACCTGTTTAAAGTTCATCAGGGATGGAGCAGACATTAATTTTACTAATTATGAGGGGGATGGGCACTGGGTCATTCTGGGCCAATTTTAAGTCATTTTAATTGGTATGCTTTCATTTTTAAAAAGTGCACTGCTAACACCTTACAGTGATTTATGCAACAGATTAATTTTACAACAGTAACAAAAATCGTTAAGGGTACTGAATTAGTTTCCAGGTTCATGTTAACAAGCACTAAGATGACACTGTAATAGAGTCTTGCTGAGCAGTTCAAACACCAATTTCTGCCTTTATCTGTCCTTTTTGGTCTTAAGTAGGCCACTTCACCCTGGTGGCCTCAGGCAAGTCAGTCAGTCAGTCAATCAATCAATCCATCAGCCAGCCAGTCCCCCTCCCTCTAGCCACTTAGCTTATCTCACAGAATGACTAGGAGAAAAAAATAGGTGTAAAGTATTTTAGGGACCTATAGCATAACTTCTAATGCCCCACCTTTCACCAGTAAAAATATGATAAGAAATGTCATTGACAAACTGCTACTCTAGTACTTGCTGCTCAAAGTGGAGTCACTCCAAAGTATAATAGCTATCTACAACACTCTGAGCTCCAGAGTTGTCATAGCGGCTGGATGGGTGGTTGGTAAATAAATAAGTAAATAAATACATAAATACATAAATACATAAATTGTAAGAAGGGTGGGCTACAGATGTAGGCATATGCATACATTTTAATACAATGAACTTGGAATACAGGTGGGTTCAGAGGATAGGGCAAGTTTTCATGGGCTAGGTGGCAAGACATTGACAGGTACAGCTGTTTTCCTCTGAAGCCAATCCAAACTTGAAATGGACTGTTGCTACGTTCCATGCATCCAATCATGGCACTAGATTATTTTAAGATTTATAACAGCATAGATGTTGCACACACATAAGTTTCCAGCTTGTCAACTGCAGGGGACAATGTTGATCCATCCCACATCCTAATCTCAGTTACTGCTAGCTCCTCAGTATTGGGACTGTAACAATTTCAACCCATGCCCAGCCCACCCTCTCTGCCATTCCATGTACTTTATCCTCAAGTGGCCTCAAATCTTCCTTGGATGATTTTGCCTAGGTAAATGCCCCTTTGAGAGTACGTTATGGAGTAAGGCTGCCACCCAGTGGCCAGGTGCACTCATCACAGGAGACCAACCATATATTGACCAAAGCCCATATACTAGTACTATTAGGATCTCTCTTTCCAGAGGGAAGGCTGCCAAGCCATAACACAAATATTAGTTCCAGAAATTGCACTGCACAGATATCCAACATGAAATGCACCAAATGTCTGGTGGCCTCAATGATCATCTACAGAAGCTAGAGGTAACAGTGCCTCTCAGGTCTACATATCCATGCATTTCCTGTAAAATGGCTGTACAAACAGGTACACTGACACAACACATTCACACGTGCCTGTGCAGTTGCATTAAGTGGATGATCCTGTGACGCAACAAGTGAAATAAAAGACAAATAACAGTAAACGTGTAAAACTATAAGAAACATAAAACTGTCAAAACACCAAAGGTACAAGGCACTTTTCTCTATAAGGGCAAAAAACAGGCACAGAATCAGGCAGGGTTGTTATGGAAGGCCTCTGTGAAAAGCAGTGTTTAAAGCTGTCTTTAAATAGCAGAAGAATCTCAAAGGACTAAAAATCCAGATTCCTCATGGATGATCTACAGGAGCCATTTCCCAAGGAGGAAGGAAATGGAAACAAGCAAAGACGCTGCTTCCAGCAGAGTTTATCCGCCATGTGTCTTTCACACTAGTCTTTCTCGGTGCAGGCCTCTTAAGGGATCCTCTCCCCATGACTACATACATACCATTTAAGTGCAGAAAAAAATAAGAATAATGGTAATACTGATAATAACAGAACATTAATAGACCACATACTTAGCTGCTATTATTATTATTACTTCTACTACCAACAACAAAAATTATAAATAATTTGATTTATGCCTTCCTCAGAAGCCAACAATTTAAATAAAAACAAGTAGTTAAAATCACAAACATCTAAAATTGCAAATTACAAAACTCAGGAATCACAAAGGGTATACAGCACTCCACATGCATTAATGCCCTGATCTTGTAAGAGCCCTCTAAGGCAGACCAGCATTATGCTGCAGACAGGCGGCTGAGGATTATAGAAGAATGGTTTGCTTAAATGCATCAGTGAGTTTATGACAGACGTAACATTTGAACTAGGGAATTCCCAGCTTCCACTCTGGGACTACTATACACTCCAGAAAACAGGGCAAAAGGTGAAGGCTAAGTGCTAGCCCTTTTTTTCCAGCTATCATGCAGACGTTTTGGCTATGACTGACAAAGCCATACTTAGCATGGAACCAAGCTGCCTGAAATACCATTTTCTCCCTACCAGGGCAGCTCCCTGTGATTGTGCAGATTTCATTCTGATTCACTTTCTTTTGGGGGGAACAAGGACATTTGATTGATCTTCTGGGTTTCCACATAACCTTTTTCAGCTTCATGGTTTCCTGCTTTGGCCTGTTTCCGGCACCAGACACAGCAGTGTTGGATCCCTTCCCCCCTTTGCAATTCAGGCCAGCCTAGTACCAGTTTCCAGCAGGGCAAGGAAAAATATTTGGAGCCCAAGATTGGCAACAAAAGACAGTTCGCTACATTCCTACTGAGAACAAGAGGCAAAGAAAGTAGGAACTGGTTGTGTAGTCCATCAGAGGCACACTCTGTTTTGGGGGTAGGCGTTATGGGGTTCACGAGGCACACCAGGCAGTACACACAAACGAGTCCGCTTCTGGCCTCACCACATCCTTCCAGAGGCCTTCCAAAAGACCACTGTGGCAAAAGGGGGAGATATGGATGAGGGGTGTCTACAGAAGCAAGGCTGCCAGCACTACTGATGAAAAAAGGGATTGTGGGACTTTTTAAATCTTTTCTTCGTTAAAAGATTTTTTGGGAGGGGAAGAAAAAAGAAAGGAAAATACAGGATAGTGACTAGTTCAAGACTAGACTGTCAGGACACCCACCCATCTCACAAAATTCTGTGCAAAGCAAGGCAATTACATGATAATAGTTTTGTCTAGAAGTACTAAAGGTCTGGACAGACCCACAGTTTAAGGACTCCTCT
Source organism: Intellagama lesueurii (assembly GCA_037013535.1). Classification (NCBI taxonomy): domain Eukaryota; kingdom Metazoa; phylum Chordata; class Lepidosauria; order Squamata; family Agamidae; genus Intellagama; species Intellagama lesueurii. The sequence goes on from JBAJHW010000006.1 coordinate 34,385,086, forward strand.
ATGACACTGGCTCTTTGAATAGCCTCAGGCGAAGCCACTGGTTCCCTGGCTGGCTGTTCTAACACGAATGGTAGAAGCTTTGCTTCAGTGCATGAACGCAATAGGAAAACTGCAACAAAAAATTAACAAACTGCAGCAAAAGAAGTCACAATTTGTATACTTTTGCACGGGAGGGCAGTTCTTAAGTAATTTCCCTGCCCCCCATCTTGGCTGTATTGGCTGTGAGTCCTCTATGCCAGGAAAGTTTGGGCAAATAGAGGCAGCGGCATAGATGGCTGACGGGCAGGCAGTCTCGTTGGGCAAAAGACACCTGCTGTGTTGCAGGGCCTGTGTGGACTCTGTCCGTGCCAGTGTCAGAGAATGGGCTCATTATCCTGACCACCCCCACCTCCTTTTGGCCCTTCCGGATGCCACAGACGGAGGTGTAAACAGACTCAGCTTGCAGCCCGGCATGCATGGAGACGAGCCCTTCCCAGGACTGGCACTTTTGCAGCAATAGCGCTGGAAAAAGAGACAGAATCACAGCTGTTCTGGCAGGCAAATGAATGGTACACCAAGGACCAAGCATTAACCTCTCTCTCTCTCTCTTATTCACAAACATAGGCCCACAAATACACACAAGTTTTATGCCAAGGAATGCCCAAGCTCTATATATTGAATGATACAAATTAACTCTGAATCTCCAAGAAGTGTAGGGGAAAGTATGAGGGAAAAAATTAAGCCAGGGGTGGGGGATGGGGAAAACAAGAGAGAGAGAAAGTAAAGGACAAAATGTTATAGGACAAATCCATGTCAGTGTGAGCTTTTGAGGACCAAAATCTACTCCTTCAGACACGTGGAGTGTAAAAAACTGAACTGAACACTACAAGCTGCCTTATACACATCAGACTCTTTTGTATCTCATGCAGAGCACAGAAAAATTATGCTTCTGCACTACAATTCCCAGAACATTTAGCCCTGCTGGCTGGGGAATACTGGGAATGGTAGTCCAACAAAGCTTTCCCAAGCTCTGCACTACTTTAACTTTCCTCAATCCGGCACTCTCCAGAAATATAAGACTACAACTCCCATAATGCAACAGCCATTATGTATGTGGGTTTATGCAAATTGGAGCCCAAGACATCTAGAGGGCACCAGGCTGGGACAGGCTACTCTCTGTAGCCCCTTATTCCTCACACACCCAACAGACTAGACTAAGTGACATGCTGCACTCTTACTCTTTGTATGACACACAAAAACATTCATCTTTGCTGTGATGTTCATTTGGTCACATAGATGTTTACCAATGTTATCCTCTTTTTTCTTTGTGTCAGAAACACCACAGTACAATTAATAAATTTATCAGATAATTTTCACCCACTCAACCCAGACCATGTAACACTTCTGAGGAAAACTAGAACATCTGATCTGTGGCAGAAAGGCATGGATATTGGGTCTGGGGGACCAGGCGGCCAGGGCATGGCGGCTAAGAAAGAAGCAGGCAGGCCAGGCTACTTAACACCCGCCACCTGACCACCAGAACACTCTTGCTAAGCCCTTCTCCAGTTCCTCCGCCTTTCAGCTGTGCCTTTCTTGCCATTCCAAATTATTTTTGTTGTTTAAAAAAAGTACCATAGAAATAAAAACAGAATTCAAGCACAAGGATGAAGAAATGCATAAAGACATTAAACTGTAAGTTTGATGTCAGATGTTGTTATAGCACAGTGCACCCACTGGCAACACAGCAAAACAAACACAAAACAAAGGAACCTGAAGGATATAGCAATGTGAACTGGTGGCTTCTAGATCTTGGAATCTCAATCTTTGCTGTGTGAGCTGAGATTTTGTTGCTCTTACACTGTGCCAAGAACCCAGCTCCGAGTCAGCATATCCCTCCTGATACTACTGCAACCTCTGTGCTTGCTTGCAAACTAACATATGCATCCTCATATGGTTGTATTAACATGTGCAGCCTCTTTCACATACTGCCACTCCCTAAACATTCAGTGTAGCACTTTTCGCATATCAAGCCTGTGTTTTTGTCATTGTCCCTCTTCTCTCCCAAAGCCACTGCCGTGTTGCTTTCCCCACTCAAGTCAGGAAACCTGAAACATTTTCTTGACCCTGTAAGAAAGACCACAAAAAATTACTACCTTTTATGTGAATCTTTCCACTTTCCAGTGTGGCCCCTACATTCCAATATTAAATCATTTTACGTACACCCTAAAAGAAAAACATCTCAACAACGTTTCCTTATACAATTGCTTGGAAGCAATCCCTGTTATTTATAAGTGAGTGATTAATGTTCAATGCCAAACATGACCAAATGCTTCTTCCATCCAAAAGCAAAACAAAATGGAGGACAAACCCAAGTGACTGGACACTTGATTAACTGTAAGGAACACCCTGGATCCCACCAATACACACCAATTCTTCATCTGAGCAGATAGATTTTATGTCAAAAAGTTGTCCAAAGGCAAGTCTACGTACGTATAGGCACTCACCACTTTATGGTTTCAATAAATGGTGTCATATATATACATGAAACATCTAGTACAGTGTAAAGGCTACCAAAAAACCTATCTCCACTGCTGATGGAGTGAAACGTACACATCTAACTGTGATCTATCTGGTATTTAGTCAGTTATACACGGTAAGTGTGAATATATGCTAAAATAAGGAGGGAGAAAACAGCCACATGCCCACCCTACTGGAGTTGTCCATTAGAAGTACCCCATTATCTGAACCACTAGGCATGTGGGTTAAGCAAAAAGCTTTATCCAAGTGTTTTTATTGAAATGTTCCAAAGGAGGGCTGAGCAGCTAGAGAAGGGATTATAGGTTAGTAGTAGAACCCTTCACTGCATGGAGAAGGCCACAGTTCTGCCATTAGTTAAAAAGATTCTGAGACAGCAAAGAGAAGGAAAGCTTTGTCTACCTTGGAGAGTCACTGTCAAAACTGGAATGGACAGCTCTAGGCAAGATGGACAAACTGGTCCTATTTAGTACAAGAGAGCTCAAGTTGCACTTAGCTCCTATGGAGTAAAATAGGAATAATATCTTTACTGAGATTTCACTCAATAGCTCCTTGTCACACAGAATCATAAAGGTTGAGTGTGACTGAGGGATTGAAATTTTACTGTCTCTCAAGTCCGAATAAACATTCAGACGGCTGACTCTAGGCTAGCTGGCTCCTCTGCAACATCTGAGCAACTAAACCAACAGAGGCTACTAAGGTTGCCATGTTCTGGCCCACTTTCCCCCTACAGAACTCTCAACTAACTTGCAGACACACTAGAGATGTTCAGTCAATGGTGTGAAGGAAATCAGGACTTACAAAGAAGGTCCAGGACAATAAGAGATTTTTGTGGAAACCTATAATTCTGATTGCTCCTTATCTAATAACACCACTCACAGTGATTTACTCCTGAATAACCACAGGCAACAGGCAAGACTGCCACTCCACATCCAGATCTAGGCCTGAAACTCACCAACCCCCAAAATGTAAAACACGCTGTTATCTAAATGAGTCCATTTCCTGTCAGTCCAGTTTTCCCTTCACCTCCTCACACATGGAATCATAGAATAATGAAGTTGGAAGGGGCCTATAAGGCCATCGAGTCCAACCTCCTACTCAATGCATCCCTGCATCCTGACTCATACCCTTGTTCCCACGCCTATAAGGGCACTCTGCCATGTCTAGCCACATGTTGCGAGCTGCGAATGGGGCAGCACATGCTTGGCACATAGCCTATCCAGTTCCAAATCAAAAGAGTGTGCAAGTTCAGAAGGCTACACCAAGACAGCAGGAGTCCCTATGAAAAAAAATCTTCTCCTAATTTGTTTAGGTGATGCCAGGTAAAATAATAATCATTTCAAAATTACCATTCAGAGAAGCTTATTCATGGAACAGTAAAAAGGAAACCATGGAATGTGCAATGCGGTGCTACCTAGACATTTGGTGCCCGAGGCACACTTTTAAATTCAGGAAAAAGGACACAAACCCAAATGAAGATACAGTTCATTTACACTCCAAAATGAGGTTGACTTTTACAGCATATAAGACAAAAAACTGTCCATCAGTACAGCTCAATTTACAAGTAGTTAAAATGCCCCTACACAGTTGGGTATACATGACAGAAGTACCTAGTGGAGGCTGACTAACAGGAAGTAAGAGCAGAGCACTGGCCCACACAGAGAGATAGCAGGCTGCCTCCTTTCTGGAAAGTTACTTTGGGTTCAGGCCTTGATGAAGTCATTCCTTGTACATGCCAGAAGTTATCTCATCAATGCACACATTAGTTAGGGATTGGCAATTAAAGAGACTGTTGGTCAAACCTGGACAGCCCAATTCACAAGAAGGCATTCTTGAACAACAATAACAACAAAACAACAATAAAATATGCCAAAGGGAAGAGTAATAGTAATAGAAGAGTAATAGAAGGGAAACAGCAGGGGCAAGGCTGTACCTCTATTTCAAGCCTAACTTCTTCTTCTTCTTCTTTTTTAAAGAAAAAGGGCAGATGCTGAACTAGGTATCGAATACAAAGCTCTGTGTTCTGCATGTTGTGAATACAGAAATAAGTAACTGAATTCTACAACAGAATCTAACATTTCAGTGGTCCTCTGAACTACATATTATCACTCCCTCCAACAGCAAAATCAGAAATGGAGGAAATGGGGCTACTGAGAATGATGAGAGAGGGGTCTGCATGCTTAAAGGCACCTCAAGGTTTACAGAAGCATGCAAACAAACTTGTAAAAAACCAGAAAAAATGAAATGCAATTCAAAAGTAAGCTAACAACCATCCCTGCAACAGGCCTATGAGAGTTAAGCATGGTTATTCACCTCCATGAGCTATAAAATGTTGACTGTGATTTGGGAAACAAAATACAGAAAACCATGGTGACAGGGGAAGAATGAACTGGCCTGCTTGAGTTCCTTGTACTGATAACTATGGTATCCCAGCAGATACTTTAATGTAGCAAAGGCACAACTCACTAGCTAGCTGGAACCCAAACAGAAACATTGCTAAACAGAAGATGCTGCAACATTTAATTGCAGGTCTCACATGTCATGTTCTCACTGAGAGAGGTGCCCCCTTAGCAACTGTAGTGACACTATCAATGCCACTGTCAAAATTCAATTCTGATCTAGATGGACCTTTTAAATAGCCATTAAGGAATTCTATAGGCACGGGGCCACAGGAACACCAACATCCCTCATGCACAGTAGGTTGCCACCTGCCAAATGCCTTACCGGGTGTCCTCTGGCTCCGACAGGCACTCCACCGTGCTGGGCTTCTGTTCCATTCACCGCAATTCCATCCAGACCCAGTAAAGAGAGACCGAGGTGGGCTCCGCCCCCAGAGGCAACACTCCACGGTCGCCACGACAGATGTGGGGCTTGGATGTAGGAGGGGCAGGGCTCTTCGGTAGAATTAGGATGTTAGCCCCATTGTGCCTCCTTTAGTGTTGGCAAACAGCGAGCATTCTCCAGCAAAAACACAAGGAGGAGACCCTAAAAGAGAAAAAGAAGGGGAAACCATTTCATCGTTTGTCCAAACTTTTTTATACACACCTCTTCCCACTTTTCTTATGTCAGAACATGAAACAACAACATAAACTATATTTCACTGAATCTCAACCACAATCCTTTATATAGTATGCTGATATTAAAGTCTAGAGTTGAGAAAATTCAGAGCTACCACCCACACCACAAGCCTGACTTTAAATCATGAAATATAAATTACACAAATGAAAATACAAGTTTGGCACATGGCTGCACACTTTGCATAATGTGTGCTGTAGCTCAGATGCACCGTAATTGGCCAAGGATTAGAGACAGGGTGAAGAGGAGAGAGGAAGAAAAAGCTTTGCTACTAATAAAGCTGGGGACAGCAGCTACCAAGAAGAAACAAACAGATATTCAGAGTACTCACATTTTTCATAGTGCCTCTGAGCATGTGTAGAATAGCACCCCTCACTAATGCCTAATCACACGGCAGTGTCCACCATTCTGCATTTCTAAGTGTTTTGCCACATTTTTTTCACAACAAATACATATTTAATTATTTTTGAAGAACAAGAACCAACAATTACAAGATGCTGTATTTGCTTTTATGCACGGTATTTCTTGACTGCTAATCCTTGACATCTAATTTAGAGTAGGGCAGAGAATGCATACCATAAATAAGTTCCAGATTCAGATCCCGCCTCTGCTAGAAGGTTATCAGGTGCCCTTAGCAAGTTGCTGTCTCTCTCTCTCTCTCTCAGGTCATTCTTCCACAATGTACAGATATTAAGAAAAATAACAGCAGCAATAGCAGCAACAGTCTACCATTTAGAGTTATTTTTAAGGGTTACTGAAATCCAGACTTCGGAAGTAGCATATTACGAGTTAGTTTTAGGAGTAATGAAAGTATAACAAGGGCCAATCTCTCTCTCTGTTTTGGAAGTAAAGACTGATGACATCATTTACTTTTTTTCTGTATAATGAATCATGTTTTCTTGTTACTTTTTGGAGGGATCAGAAGGTATTTTTGAAATGTTAAGGGACTTCCATCTATTGGATTTTTTAAAATCATAATGTATGGTGGGGGAAGAAACTTTTAGAAAAAATTATAACACAGCTAATGTTCCTGGCTGAAGCTGGAGCATGCAGCTTGGCTTACTTGCTTTTTGCCTGTGGCATACACTGCAATCCAGATCAAGTGGTCTCACATTTCGGCTGGGACTCCACTTAGATCAGGCACCTTGAGTCCCTCCAGATATTGCTGGACTATAACCCTCGTCATTCCTCACCACCAGGTATTCTGGATACGGTTGATGGGAACTGCAATCCAACTGCAGTCCCTCTCGCAGGAGGCCAGGCTGGCCCCATCTCTGGTCTCCTTCCACAAGCAGGCAAAGACTTTTCTCTTCAGGCAAGCCCTCCCTCAGTAACCAGCTACCTGTGTGTGATTTTTTAGATGGATTGTTATGCATTACTGCTTTGACTGGATTTTTAGTACTACTTATGTTTTCCATTTCTCAAAGTGGCATTGGTTGGGTTTTTTTTTAATTGTATATTTATTGTTCTTAGCTTTACTATTGCATTTTAATGATGTTAACCACCACTGTATACTCGTTTTCAACTTCAAATATTGCCTTTCACTGTTGTAAGTCACCTTGGGTCCTTTTCAAGGAGAAAGGCGGGATAAAAAATATTTAAAATAAATAAATAAATAGAAATAAACATATACAGGGCGACAGGTTCCCCCACCCATTACCTAGGAATGCTTTGTTCACTGACTTATAGATTTTTAAATTTGTTAACATTGTTTCCAATCTTGATATATGTTTAATCATTTTAATCTGATATTTATACAGTTTTTTTTAGTGTTTGTTGTTTTGTAGTTTTAGTTGTTCTCACAGTTGCAGGGGACCCAAGGCATCATTCATAAATAAATAAATAAATAAATAAATAAATAAATGTTTCTTGATTCTTTCCAGTTCTTACACTAATACCAGGGAGGGGGGACTCTCACACATGCTTTTTCTTGTTTTATTTAGGTTTTAGGAGGGATTTAAGCTCAAGGCTGCCCCAGTGATCTATGTAATCTGAATGTGGGACATCCAGATCAGCCGTCTGAGCCAACTGAATATGTCAGTTCAGGACTATTTGCACATGAGATGTAGAACTAGCTTTCGAGAGCAGGTCAAAAGTCTGCCTAAATCCATTATTCTTTCTCACACATGGATCAGGCCAGGTAACAAGATAAGGCACTTATAAGCAAAGCATGGTAGAAACAACCTCAACATATTTGTATTCAGAGGTAAACTGCTCTGGAACATGGAAGTTTGATTCAATCATTCTAGTTAAAAGACAGACCAATCCATTGCCCATGAGCTTTTTCAATCCTCCTTTAAGAGGGAACGCCTGTACCAATGGCTGTTACCACAAGTGACAATTAATTCCATAAGGACATTGTGCAACTGGCAGATTCATGGGTTACAAGAAAACAAAATACTGTATCTTGGTCTGTATCTGCCAGTGGCAGCAGAAGGACCTCTGACACCAGGCTGTGCTACAGCTCCCATTCTGGAGATTGACAGTCTGAAAGGACACATACAGACACGCACACACCTAAGACTAGAAGGAAGTGGGTTGGGAGGAGGGGGAGCTGAGAAGCTGCCAGACTGGTTTTAAGTGGCCCCAACCGGTTTGTGTCTCAAGCCTTCTCTCTTCTTTTCTTGCAGCAAGACATCCATAATAGTCAGCAAACACAATTTATTTTGAATATATCTGAAAAAACCCAAGCAAATATCCACACACCTGCTTTGGGAGAAGCATTGGCCAAAACAGGATGGAAAAATCTTGGCTCCCATAGGAACTGCCTCATCCCCAGAGCTAATTCAGAGCTGAGTAAAGAACCTGTTAACTCCAATTCAAAGGCCAATTTTGCCAAGGATTTACTCCAGAACCAATTTTCAGTGCCAGATCTCTCAGCCTTGGCACTTCAGAAATGAAACAATATCCTCTGAGCATGTATAGAGAAAGCCTTTACTACAATATACGCCTCCAATTAGACCTGATCCACACCTAAAACCTTGGAGAGCCTCAATTTCTGTGTACGCAGGCGTAGGTGAGCCCCCTTCCCCAAATATTACTAAAGCGACTTTCTCCCTTAAGGGAAACAGAAATGCAACTAAGGAGGATAGAGTGTATACTGGGGGCCGTCAGAGAAATAGTGTCACAATGTCATAAGAGGAAAGGGAAAAGGAGCACATGGCTCGTCACAACAAGTGACAAACACGGTCCTTGAAATAAGGAGTGTGTGTGTGTGTGTGTATGTGTGTGCGAGCGCATGCATACATTTGTGTGTATGTGTTTGTGTGAGTGAAAGGAAGGAATTCAGTCTCAAGTTTCCCCAATCCTCCATTGTGCAAAATACCACTGCCTGGAGTCAACGTGCAAGGTCTATGAAGACGTAAGTAAGCATTTGTTAGGCGCAGACCCCTCCCTCTTTCCACCCACATACAGCCCCCTTTATCCCTGCACAGATTTCCTCTCTCTCCCCTCCTCTCACCCCCTCAACACGCCATGGCCACACACACACCCTGTGGGCCACATGCATAACACTCTGTAAGGAAACCTGCAGTTCTCTGGCACATTGCCAGAACTGTATCATCATCAAAGGAAACATGAAAACAGCAAAGTCCTGCTGGCCTCCCCAGAAGGGGAAAGAATTGGAGGGAGGGGAAGAGAAGAGGGACAGGGAGGCCCAGCTGTGTCCTCAAATGACCTCCTTGTGGGATTAGACCCTCCTGGAAACAATGCAACAGGGAACTGAGGTTACCCAAGGACATGGGGCAGAATGCTCTTGGAGGGTGCTGGTCACAGGGTGGAGTTGGGGAGCACCAGCTAAACTGAAAAAAGCAAGGTGACCAGCCGTACAGTCTGCTCCCCCATACCCCCCTTCCCCCAGGATATTAGGAGCTGGAAGGGAAGGTGGGGAGGAAAACGTTGAACCACCACTACTGCAAAACAATGAGGTGCAAGACAACTGTTACTGAATGATGGCCAATGTGGTATAGTAGTTAGAGACCTGAGTTCCAATCTCCACTTGCCCATAAACGTTATTCTATGACCTGAGATTAGTCCCCATCACACAACCTGACCAACCTCATGGATTGCTGTGAGAATAAAAATCTGTGCACTGGATGGATTCACATTTGGAACTCACTGGAAAAAAAACCCTATATATCAATGTGATTAACTAACCAATAAATTAATACATTACTGCCATCATCCATTCATAAAGTACACTGCTAGAAAAATGGGAGTTTTGCCTTCACATTCACAATCACTAACAATCTTTTCTAAGGAGGAGGATAACGAGGAGGTTATTAAAAAAAATCTAAAGGGTGTCTAGCTAAGGAAAAGCTAGTTTTGAATATCACATTCCACTGTGATCAAAGAATAGACTAATATTGGGGGAGGGGATATAAGTGAAGGAGGTAGGGCCATGAAATTAAGGATCAAGTTGGGTTCTCCAACTGTAGGGTAAACAGAACCAGGGAGCAAGCTTAGTAATAATGACTGGTCACTTCTGAAAGGCATTGGGAGATGCAAAGTACTTCATTTACATCCATCTTGTTTTAATCCTTGCAAACTCTCAGGAAAACAAAAAAGACATTTGGATGAGTCCTAGATCTATATGACTGTGAAATGTATACATGACCCCATGACCAGATGGGGATACAGATAATGGACATTGTGAAAATGCTTCGTTAGGAAAGGAATGGGACTCCCAGGCTGAGAATTAGCTGTATCACTACCAGGTCATGGGGCCACGTACATATAAAATAGTCACACAGTCTCACTCTGATGTCCGAAGAAGTGGACCTGATCTATGAAAGCTCACATTAAAATACAGCAGTTAATGTTTAAGGTGCTAATAATGTTTTTAATCACTTGTTTGTTTTGTTTGTTTCATTCTTTGTCTGATATTCTAGGAAGAGAAGTGCCACATCTAGAGGGTCAGTAACAATATGGGCAAAATGAGCCCACTGCTCCCAATACTCGGGTGTTCAGCCCTCACTAACAATCAGGGATGTTGGTAAGTCTTTGGGTCCTAGTCCCAAATCTAAGTCTTTGGTATCAAGTCTGAGTCCCTATTAAAAACAAGCTTTCCCCCCAGAAAAATGGGAGGGATGAGAGGGTTTTGAGTCACAAGTCTGAGTCACTGGGGAAAAAAACGGTGTTGAGTTACTAGTGCGGTTTAAGTCTGACTTAACAGTGAGTCCAGCGACTTGAGTCCCCATCCCTGCTGACAACCACCTTGCAGGGGGCTGCATCATGCATCTGTGCACACTAAGATGCACTGCCTCTATTCCCAGGAGTCCTTGTAATAATATAGAATCCCTCTCTGCACACACAAGAACATACACCCCCGTCTATTATTCCTCATAAAATTCCATTATTATAATACAAATACCAAATATTCAAATACACATTAAAATAATACATTCAGGTATATATCAGAACACCATCAAGACAGATCAATCTAAATTACAGAAAACATTATTTAATTCTAATTAAAGTTAACAGTATGAAAACCCTAAGAAATACTGAAAAGTTCATTAATTTTAGGACAAAGAGAGTGATGGAAGCAAAAACTTGGCTATACAAATAAGCTTAGTAATATATTCTGGATACTAATGAGACAGAAATGGGGTGGGGATGCATCCCTATGATCAGGCTAGTGAAACTATATCTGGAAAGCCAAGGGTTCTCCACCCACACCCTTGACAATGATGACAACCAATTACTTCCCTTTGTGTCAAGTAAAGGAGAAAGGAGGAGTGTTGTATTCACTGTGACTCTTGCTACTTTCACAGAGGTAGCCATGCCTGTTTCCACACCATCAACAACAAAAAAAGCATTGTAACACCTTTGGGACTAACAGACTTATTCCAAGATGACCTTTCACAGACTAGAAGCCATTTGTTGCTCAGGGGTGACAAGAGTTATGGTTCAAAAGGTATTGCAAGCAAATGAATAGGGGAGGCGTCTTGTTTGGGATACTATTGCTCTCGTATGTGGTGCCAATGAAGGTTGTCTTAATTTTCCTCATATTTTGTTTTGGTTTTAACTCCAAGTTCTCCCCACTCCTGAGGACAGGGCTGGGCAAAGATCTTTGAACAACAAACATATTATTGTTATTTGTACAAGCAGATTAAAAGCTAACTGTTAAACTGCCCCAAATTTGCACACAATGACTGCTTTTCAGATTAATCGCCTTGACTGCTAAAATCAGTGGATTTGTTATCTTTTAGGAATTTGGATTTTGGCGGGTGGTAAAGATCAGAATTTGGAAATGGTAATTTTTTTGGACCACAAATGCCTGGATCTTACCACTACCCTGCCTGGGGAATTCTGGGAGTTGTGGTCCAAAAAAGCCCACTCCTAAAACTGGCAACAATTATCAGAAAGTAAAGGGGAAAGGGATATTGGTCACCAGGAGAAGAAAATAAAAAAACAAGAGAATCAAGGTTACTTTCCCCTTACCCATCCCTGCCATTCTCCAAACCTCACTGTGGTTACTGAACATGCAATAAACATTGCTCCTGTGGTTTCAAAACTTCTTGCTACACTTGTGGCTGACTTAAAATATAGGAAGCTAAGACAGCGATGGGACCAAGCTAGGAAGGGGCTGCTCAGAGCCCTGGCAGGGACAGCTGAAATATCAGGCGAAGGGTTTGTTGGCCCAACTCCAGTGTGATTTATCCATATGCCAAGCTGGAGGGAGGGAGGGAGGGGGAGGAGGTGGGTGTGGAATGCAGTAGACTGTACAGACATCTTCAACAACCTCTTCTCCTTCTTCTTCTTCTTTTTCTGTCTTGGCATCTAGAAGCCTCTAATGGCAGGAATTGCCAAAAATGGATTATTTTAAAGGATGCTGTAGCTGTGAGCTGCAGAATCCCAAGTATATATGTTTTCATTTATTTAGATTAGTAAAAAGAAGCATGCAGACTTATAGTCCTCATTGGGGAAGGGTTTTGCATTTCTGTTAGCTTTAAAAAAAAAACTTATTCCATCCCCTATCTTTTGCATGGGAGCTCTGGGTTTAAAACAGACTAACTTGTATCTATCTATGTCTTCAGAAACTCAAGGCAGGAGAATTGGATGGGTGGTTGGGTTATATGGGTGAAAATCTACTCCACAATGTTCCATGTCCCCTCCCATTTAGTGGAGGGGCACAGGCTGCAGTTCTAGCTCTGTACAATAGACTTTACCTCACCAATACACACTTTTGTTGGATTGCAAGACATGTTAAGATTTTAAAACAACATCACATTGCTCATCCTCACCTAGCTTGTGTCTCTTTCTTGGGAGAAAGATAGGGTATAAAATAAAATGACTGAAAGAATAGCCACGTGGCAGAAAAAAACCCGGACATATTGCTGCTGCCTTTGGTTTTGTAGTTCCCCTCGCAACTTTCTCCTTCAAACTAGAATGCTGAACCTGTATGTAGCTATTAACTTTTCAGAGATATAGCCTGAAAATCAGTTTCTCCGTACAAGTTTGCAGTACTTGGAAAAGCAATTCTTCTGTAACTATGCTGGCTGGGAGGACTATGGGAACTGAACTCTCCCAAAGTAGTTTTTCCAAGCTTCTAAGTTTGGTACTTTTTCAGCGTAAACATACCAGTGAAAACTAAGGAAGCAGAAATGTATTAGGACATGCAGGAGACTTGTGGGTCTTGCTTCAGTTCATCTAGTTCTCCCTTTCGAATGCTCATCAGGAGAACATAGCAGACTACTAGCAAAAATGTGGATGGCATGAAAAGTGAGCATGGGCGTACAAAATAAAAACCATCTAGTCAGATTCACTAATTAAAAAAGAAATGCTGCAATTAATGAACAAACTGTGTTGCATTCCTGTAGTGCATCTTCAGATTACAGGGTGCACATGATGCCTGGGGAATTCTAGGAGTCATAGTTCAAAAGCACAAATCTACATAATTATTGTAAATGTTCAAAATGCTTCAAATACATTATCTATGTGAGTGCAATGGCCACTTAGTCTCTGGCTGGAGTGCTACAAGTTCAACATTTGCAATAATGGCATTGTAGTGTCCCATAATATTACAAGTACCAAAAATTTGGGCAGAGAAACTGGTCTTCAGCTTTGGTTTCATTTCTATAGAGCCTGAAAGGCTGAAGAGGTACACAACAGTAAAAGCTATTGCCAAGCAGATGCAAGGGCCCTGCAGCTCTTTGACTTGATGGCACATAACAAGCTAGATGAACCAGGAGTACACATGGATAGCACGGGAGGCAGTTAAGTTATAGAAAACCTATGTACTCCTATGTACATATGTACTCCTAACAATGGTTCGTCTAGCTTGTTATGTGCCATCAAGTCAAAACTGACTTATAGTGACTCTAATAGGGTGTTCAAGGCAAATGAGACATTGAAGGAGTAGTTTTATCTGTTCCACACACACACCAGTGAGCTTTCATAACTGAGTGGGGATTTGAACCCAGGCCTCCTGAGTCTTAGTCTGTCACTTTATCCACTACACCATATTGGACATCCCTCTTGTAGGTCAGAGCAATATTATCCGTGTCTTTTGCGTAAGCTAATTGTGGTTACTTGCTCATGACACAAAGGTGCAGCACAATACACTGAGAGGCACTGCAACTTTGGCTGCTTTGGAGGGATCCAGGATAAAATCTAATGTGGGAACCGATCCCAGAGATTTTAAATCCTGTTGTGCCCTGCCTCAGGTTAAGCTCTGAACCTAGTCAGTGCTCCATGTCCCCTCCCATTTAGTGGCAGCCATTTGATTTAAGATATGCCATCAAAGTTGGGGTTCAGGTCTACTTAATAACAGTAATAAAAAGTTATAAACTATTAGATAGTATCACCAATATACATGTTGCTCTATTACTGAGTGAGGATAAAAATAAAAGTATTCCTTCTCTTTCTCCCATCGCCCCACAAAGAACTTAGAATCTGAAGTTTCACACAGGAAATGGAGCAGAGGGGTTCTGATCGGGGAAGATAATCTCCTTCATTCCAAATGGGTGGAGGTGGTCTCTAATGGTAAGGAGAGCACATTCTGCACATGCTTTGATGGACTCTTTTAAATATAATTCCATTGCAGGTTTATAAAAGAGTAAATTCCTTGAAGTGATAGAAATATCTGTTTGCCACAGCAGGAGCATTTCACTCCTCCTGCAGTTTGCGCATTAGCTTGCTTTGTTTTGTGGCTGGGAACTAGAAGGTAAGTACAGGCTTCATTTCAAGATATGAGTGCTCAGTCATGAAGGTTTGCTGGGGCTCTGAAACAGTAAGGGATTTCCGCTTCTAATAATGGGATATCAGTAATGTGTAAACTGGCCCTCTCACTTCCTTCATGCTCCATGTGCAAGTGTATGCTTAGGCACAGGAGCAAATATAATGCCAACAGATTTCCCAAGCTCTGAAGTGCACATGTTGTAGGACAGATGCCTGAAGAGCAAAGAGCTCTGGATGACTGCAGCAAGTCAACCCACAAGCTGTAGGAGAAAGCTTGAGAACCATTCCTGCCTTTTATCCCTAACATACTCCCACACAGGAAGGGGATGTAAAAGGGCTCTTAGGTCCTCCAGCACATCATTTCAGTCTTGGAAAAGGGAGCCAAGATGTTGAGCTCCTCGCACAAAAGGGCTTCCTTGGTTCACATATTCCTGGAACTGCAGCAAATGCAACCACACCACAGGGCTGATCACAGGTTGAGAGGGCACAGTTGTATGCCATAAACGTTTAAGTGGATTTTCAGCAGACCCACATAAGGCAGGCAGTAACAGCGCAGGCTTCTAACCCACCTAGGTACAAGAAACTCCAGTCCCAATTGCAAGGAAGAAGGTGGCATAGTGCCTGCCTACAGACTCAGAATAATTGGTTGTGGAATATCCTAACTTAGTTCATTATAACTTCCTTCCTCCATAATAAAAAGTACGCAATACCCCCCAACCCCCACAGCATCCCACAAGAAGAAGAAGTTGCAATTTCCACATGCCTCCACAACAGAAAGGAGGAACTCATATCCTGCAGAGGCTACTCTGATCCTATGACAAGGCAATAGGGCACAGGAGGCTAATTTATCTAGGGTTTCACATTAAGCCAAGACCTTACCATGCGATTTTTAGCTTTGGAATAATTTTTTATTGGCAGAATTCACCCTAGAAATCTTTGTTGCCTGAGACAGATTACAAGATGGCACTCCTTTTCCATTTGCAGAATCTGACGAGATTTGCAGTTGAATCTGTCATGGTGACACATGACACAGAATCCTTCAATTTTACATGAGGGTATGTATGCACACGGCATACTTGGCTTTGGCCTCTAACATCTCACCTCTGCGCACACACACGCACGCAGACGGACAGATGCGCATGCACACACACACACACACACAGCAACAAGGATATGTTTCTCTTCTAGTGTTTAACACTGGTGATGTCTCATTGTTAGTTACTAAATCAGACAGCAGCTGTACTCAACTGGCTAGATCAGAAGCTAAACTGAACCAGAAAGATTCACTAAGATTTAAATACCCAGGAACTGTTTCCACAGCAGCTCTCAACATACTGCACAATGCATTTACTGCTCCAGCAATTAACTACAACCAATGTGTACAAAAACAGATTTGATAAGAAGAACAGTGCACAGGGCAGAAAATGTGATGTAGTAGCAATTTTGGGCCACAATATCTCTTCTCCTCCTTAAAACCAACAGGGGACAGAGTGTTCAAGAACATCTGTGCTCTATGTTAATTGATCTGAATCGATTATCAGTTTGTGTTGCTGATAATTTTTTCTTACAAGAAATGAAGGAAGAAACTACGGGATTAACTATTCTTGATGTGATTCTAACCCATAGAAATGACTTGGTGGAGGAAGTAACACTAAGAGGAGAAAGTGACCATGTTCTACTTGAGTTCTTGATTTCAAAGAAAGCAAAAGCAGAGTTCAGCTACATGTGTAACATGGGATTTTAAGAAAGTTGATTTTAATGAACTCAGAACAATTATAAATAAGGTCCCATGGCAGGAGAGCCTAACAAGGAAAGGAGTCTAAGATGGGTGGAAGTTTCTTAAAAAGGAAATTTTAAAGGCACAACTATAAAAAAAAATTGAACAAGAAAAAAACAGTGGAAGAGAGCAAAAAAGATCTATGTGTCTTCATAAAAAGCTCAGAGAGGGGCAGAAAACAAAAAAGGACACACAAAGGAAGTGGAAGACCAGGCCGCAAGGGAAGAATACAGAGACATGTAGCAAAGAATTGCAGGGATGGCGCTAGAAAGGCAAACACTAAGAATGAGCTAAGGTTAGCAAGTAATGCTAAAAGCAACCAAACCCCCCTTCTTAAGGTGTATGCATAGTAAAAGACAGAGACAAGAAGCTATTCAGTGGGGATGGAAAAATATAATAGATGGCAAAGGAAAGGCAGAAGTGCTCGACTCCTACTTTAGCACTGTCTTTTCCCAAAAGACAGTCTATATGACCCTCCAGGCAAATATGAAGTACAAGCGGAGGGGACAGAATTGCAGCTTGAGATTGGAAAACAAATAGTGATGGAATGCCTTATTACTTTGAACGAGTTCAAATCTCCAGGGCCTGTTGAACTGCATCCAGGAATAGTGAAGGAACTGGCCGAAGAACTCTCAGAACCACTGTCTATTTTTTCCCCCTTGAAATCAAGGAGGATGGGTGAAGTACCAGATGACTGGAGGAGGGCTAAAATTGTCTCTATCTTGAAAACAGAGGGAAAAGAGGAACCTGGGAACTACAGACCAGTCAGATTGACATCAATCCCAGGGAAAATTCTGGAATAGATTATAAAGCATGTACAGTACCTTGAAAACAATGCAGTAATAACTAGAAGCCAACAAGATTTGTCAAGGACAAATAATGCTAGACTAATCTTATCTCATTTTTTTATTGGGTAACCTCTCTGGCAGATGATGGGAATGCTATAGACATAATATATCTTGACTTCAGCAAAGCTTTTGACAAGGTGCTCCATTATATTCTAATTAACAAGCTAACTAGATGTGGGCTGGATAGAACAATTGTAAAAACAAGCAGTTTTTGCAAAGAAGGTACACAAAATTTACTAGCCCTTCCCTCCTCACTATCCCTCTTCCCCATAGATTTCTGTTTCTGTGTTAACCATCTGTTGCTGAAAGATTCCAAAAAGGATAACTACTGTGAAGTTTTCCTTGCCTAGATGCCATTCTTACTTGTTACAGATGGCAAAATGTTGTGGTCTTGTACAAGCCAGACAACTGAATAATGTTGCAGGTTAAGTAATCTCTGCTAGATCCTTTGGAGTATCGACGGATTGCCACAAGGGCAAGGTGGGCCCACGTAACTAGTTATTTTATTCATCTAGATAGCCCTAAAAAAGCTTCAGTTGCCCTGATCATTAAAATGGGTTATCAATTATCTGTGCCACAATAACACAGTGCAGACAAAGGTGTTTTTTTTAAAAAAAAATGTAACAGAAATGGCAAGAAAGCACTTATATGTTTAAGTGCATGGCAGAGTTACCATTTTTGCTTTAAAAGACAAGTTTCTGTTAGAATGGAGCCTGAAGGACATGACAACCCTGGAACAAACAGGGAACATGTTCTTATAGGTACCTGCAAATAGACCACTGTTCCCACCCACTGCTCACCTAAACCTTTCTTCTTTCCTTTATTACCTGGGAGAGGGCATAATTCTTTGCAAAAGATGAATCAAACACAAACCTCACAGTGCGGGGCAATACAATGCCATCCTCGGCAATAATCGAAAGCTAGATACTCAGCATCCAAAACAAGATCCCGGAGTTTCTGAAGGATATCTCAGTCCAACAAATGCACCCCAGGGAGCAAAGACTGGAGGCAAAAATGACACCCCACCATGGAGGTTTTCCTGCCCATGCTGTTTGTCTACGCTTTTGACAGAGACTAGAGAGGCAGAAAGTAGGTCACATTTTTCTTGGCTGAGGGGGGAAATTCCTTTGATGGATTTAAAAAGCAGTGAGTACAGCACAGAGCTGCTCAAAGAAAAAAAAGGAAAGAAAAAAAGCGGGGGTCGCTGAGAGAAGTGGGGATGGGGCAGGACCAACTGAAGCTTTAGCTGTTCATCAGGAATAGAGGGGAGGGAAATGCCAATCCATGAACTGGTTCTCTTAAAAAGCAAACTCCCCAACACATTATCTTACGCTGATCTTAACAGGAACTACTGCATGTGTAAGAGGGAATGCTGGGACTCTGTGAGGTAGGGGTTCAAGAAGAAATCTGACATTTTTATGCACAAGCAAGATAACAATTACCGAATTCACACATACTGATAAATCATGACTTTAGTTCACTATGAAGAGCAAGCATGTGAATACCCATAGCTGCTTTGCTCCCACTTCACCCTGTGCAGATGTGCATAAAATTAATTAGAAAGGATAATTTATCATGACATTTCAACCGAGGGCCCTGGTTTGTTGCTCCCAAACAAGCCAATATTTGGATCCCAACAACAAACTCTGATTTGTTGCTGGGTTATTAACCTGGACTCATTTGGGAACTGGCCAGATGGCTCTCGAAGCTGTAGTTCAAAAAAGGAACTTTTCCAATTCTGCTGTCTACACTGACTGGAAGTAGCTCTCTAGGGGTTCAGGCAACAGTCTTTTCCAGCCCTGCCCAGTAACACTAGGGGTTGAATGTGGAACTTTCTAGAAGCAAAGCATGCACAATATCACTAAACTACAGCCCCTCTTCAAGTTGCTCCAAAATAATAGCAGCATTCTCTAAGATTTTTGCTTTTCTGTATATGCACATGTGAGAGTGAAATGTCATATGACATCCCACATGCAATTTGCACACTCCTTCCTACAAAGAAAATACTATAATTCCTGGTCACACTATGAAGTAACCACCATTGTCTCCTAACCCCCTCTGCATGTGACCACACGTTAATATTTCAAGCTGGAGATTTCTAACTTCCTTGCCTCCAAGACGTCTCTCTCTATAAATTAGGTTTTTAAAAAGGGACTCCAGCGCATCATGCCCTTTACTTAGCTTGCTAGGTGGGCAAGAATTCTCATGGATGAACAAAAATCAAGAGCCCCTGCATAAGGTACAATCTCTGTCACAACCAAATACATGCAGATTCAAGCTTCTTCAAAGCAGTCATAGTTTGACAGCAATCACCAGTTTCTGATAATCAGCAAATTTGTGAGTTGGGAGTGGTGTACCAGTTCAGTACTGAACTAAAGCTGGACTGGGGAGAATCAGGTTCAAATATCTCTCAGTAATAAATCTCTTTGGTTGATACCGATGTCAATCAAGTTATGATTTCTCAGTCTAACCCACTTCACACAATTACTGTGAGGCTAGAATGAAGATGGTCATGAGCCCCTCAGAGGCAGGAGATGTGGCTAAATGGATGAAAGTAAAAAGAGTGTAAGTGAGAAGATATACTGAATGAATGGAGAAAGATTTCCCTGCTTTGTTGCAAACATCCAGTGAAAATGAATCAGAAGGAGAGATGAAGTCTCAAGATGTTAAAAAAAGTGTCTGTTTCCCTCCTCTTCTCTTAAAAAGGACTTAACACCCATTTTTAAACATCTTGAATCTTTGTCTCTGTTCGTCATTGTGTTCTCTGCTTTATATACTGTTGTTGTTCCAATCTGAAGGATCTGCTCTAGAAAGGGGAGTCCCTGACATCTATCCTCACTTTTAGCAGCATTAGACTGTGGGGGCAGAGATCACTTTCTCTCACTTTTTCCTTCTTGGTTTGCCCACATTGATTAGAAGCCATTTTTGGCACTATTGCAGGAAAACTGAAGTGGAAAAGACTGAGGGTTTTTTTTGGGGGGGGGGGAGGGGAGGGGCTATAACTGTTACAGAAGTACTCTTTTCTCCAAGAAGGGATCCTGGGCACCAGGTGAGGTAGGAGAGTCAGTAAGAGAGATGCTTGGCAGTTGCTACTCTAAGGCACTTCCCGGAGGTAAAACAGCTTATGGTAAGGTCATAAAAGATGCGAAGTGGTTCTTTCCCTGCCCCAGCCTGCCATGTTTGCCTTGCAGAATTGTAGGCTAGCTGCATAAAGCAGAACAGCCACTGCTAAAAAAAAGGTTTTATTACAAGTGCACCATAAAGGGAGAAAGTGTAAGTTTACCAAGACTGCAACTACATAATGAAATACTATGGTTTGCTGTGGTTATAATATGGGTCCTATTTTTTCCTGATCACATGATACAATGGTTGATTCGAATCAGTCCAGCCTTCCCCCCCCCCAACACGTCATTTTTCTCTGCCACTGGGGGCTTCTACTTTTTTCAAGCTCGAATGATTTGAACAGACTTTTTCTTATGTGATCAGTTGATTCATTCTTGTAGAGATGAAATGTATGTCTGTGGGTGATGTTTTGGTGATGTACACAGTTGGTGTATAATGTTCAAGACGACTGGAACACCTACCGCTGAATTCTTTCGCCCCATCTTCCTCTGAATTTATTTTTTTCAAACATGAGATTAGCCCTAAATCACATTAGCACCGGCACTGATATACAAGTTTAGCATTAGATCGCCTCTGGATGAGTTTTTTAAAAAACTACAATTGAAACAAAAAACACAGATGAAATAAAATATGTTCCTGTGGTATGTGGCATTTCTGTACACAGTAAGAAGAACTTTGGAATGCTGCGGATCAGCACAGGCGGGACCAGAGGAAGGAAGGAAAGAAGTGACAGCTATGGACTGTGGGCTGAAATGCAAATTGCATTGCATCAAATGTGAACACTGAACTCCCAAATCAATCTGCAGCCCCTGTGTGATCACTGACTGCAAATTCAGCTGTAATACAGGCAGCTCACCAAATCACAGCAGAGCCAAGTCATAGCAATTTGGCTTGCCAGTGTAGTTGTAGCCTTACACAAAGAAGAAAGAGAAAACCCCTTGACAAGAGTTGTAGACTAAACTGATTACACCTGAAATGTCCAGGACAAGGATACCAAACTGCAGACTTGCTAACACCATCCCAAGAACTACAGCATGTTCTTTACATGACACTGTTTGGTTTTAATTATTAACATTAATTTTAATAATCATTTCTATTATGCTTCTTGTTGTTTTATTGTGTTCTGCAAGTTTAGGTTTTGTTCTATATTGACTTAAGAGAGCCTCTCCTAAAATTATTTAAACCAATAAGTAGTCAGTAAATACTGTGGGACTGCCTTAGATCAAATAAACCCCCAGCTGGAATATCACTTTGGGGAGGTAAGGAGGAGAAAAATCCCCTACCCTTGATCTCTGAGATGAGATGAAATTACTTCTGTAATTAAAACCACAGGTTTAGTTTTTATGGAGAGCGGAAATTAATCACAACAAATGCTCTTTAAAAATCCTGGAAAGGTTTCTAAGGTTGTTGGGATTTTGGTTGGTTGGTAGACTTTGACAATCTAATCTTTAATATTCCCAGCACTAAACCATTGAGTCTTGCTTATGAATCTTGTTGCCCATGTACACAAAAATATCTTTACCTATCAAAACTTAAAAAGGCATCCAACCAGACCCTTTGGACTGTGGCATCACTCTGGGCATACTGAACACCATCCAAAAACTGCAAATTGCTATGGAAGATCAACATAATTGCAGCTGGGATCCTGGTAAGTGATCTCATCAGAGAGCAACCCCAGGGTTCCTGAAATGAAAACCACTGCATTCAGGGCAAGAGACTCGAGATGAAATTATACAACATTTCCAGATTCTGTTTCCATGGTACTCATGTCACAGTGCCATTTTACAGGAACTCGGACCATTGGCCCAAAGAAAGCAAAACTACTCTCCATGCAACTCAAAACTATTCTGCAACATGCAGCATGCAGTTTCAGACACAGTGTTTGTCTGATATAGAATTCAGCAGCCTGAGAAGTCTCCACTTTGATATCGGTCATAAGAAGTAGACAGCAGACTCACAACACCACATCAGCAATATTTGGCAAAATCTCAAAAGCTAGAGAGAGGGCTGCACAGGACCTCCAATAATTATGAGTCAGCATCCCAAGTGGTCTGCTGGGCCCCCTTGCAACCACCCCCCCTCACATTTTGCAGCAGAAACATAAGGAGGCAAAAAAAAAAAAAAACAAGTAGGTGCATATGCAGCCTAATTTGCATAACTTATTCAACTCAGAGAATGTGGTTTCCTGTGGCATTGAACACTGGATTCCCTACATTCAGAATGGAGCAGAGACAGATGAGAACGAGCCCTGTTACGCACAGCATTGTTCTAAGCAACTGATTAGTGGTAAATGGGCTTGGTGTGGCATCAGTAAAGGATGAGGGCTTGGAGACCAGCAGAATGGCTGAAAAGTGTGAGTGTGCGTGCGTGTGTGTGTGTGTGAGAGAGAGAGAGAGAGAGAGAGCGCACACACACACACACACACACACACACACACACACAGAGGGTTCCTATTCTCTGCAACACCAGATAAGGAGACAGCTCAGCTGCCTGTGAAATCATGAGCTCAAGGAAATGAAACAACCACACCAAGGTTAGGGCTGCCAATCACAGAAAGAGAGCAGAAAAAAACCTATCAGCTCACATCTATGCAATGAGGCAGCTTTGAAGGGCACAGGAGACTGCCTGGTGCCTGTTGGCCTACAGAAGGTGTAGGCTGGTCAGACTGCCCACATTGGTTGTGGATTGCACCATGATCCACGATGCAGCCAAGTGGAAGAATCTGAAATTCAGAACCAAAGTCTAGAATCTTTTTACTGTGCTGCAACCTTGGATCCTTGCCACTTTTTTCTTCTGGAAGAGCTGGAAAAATTCAACACCTGTCAATGGAACCCCGTGCTGGATCACAGTCATTGGAAATTTTAACTTGGAGAAATCTGACAGGAGATGACAGGACAGCAGTCTTGTCTGTCACTAAAGTGCCTTAGCCTGAAATATTTAAAACTCACAGCACAGGGAAGGGGGGGGGGGGGAGAAGCAGCTTCAGTGAAGGCATTCCATTCCCTAAATCTACAAATAGCTTCTTTTGATTCTTACAGATAGATTTCTAACAGGTAAAACCTCCCCTGTTACTGCATTTCCACAATGGGAAAGATTTCATTTGTTGAATATCTCTGCTATGTATTCCTGTCAAGAGAAAAAAAATGATACCAGGCCACAGTATCAGGTTGGTTTGTTTCTTCATCTCACTGTTCAGAATCCATCAGAGTCACCATGGTCATTGGCCATGTGAGCTGGAGGGAATCCGGAACCCATAGTCCAGTGGTGGCTAACCTTTTTGGGCTCGCCTGCCCAAACTGGAAAAAAACAAACA
The DNA here is from genome assembly GCA_037013535.1 of Intellagama lesueurii. Taxonomy (NCBI): domain Eukaryota; kingdom Metazoa; phylum Chordata; class Lepidosauria; order Squamata; family Agamidae; genus Intellagama; species Intellagama lesueurii. The sequence continues at coordinate 34,408,919 of JBAJHW010000006.1, forward strand.
AACAGGGGGCGGTGTGCTGCAGCGGCGGAACCGGAAGTGGCGGCGGAAGGGGGAATCCCGGGCACGGAGGTGCCTCGAGACCCCACTCCGGATCCACCGCCAGCACCAGCTGCTCCAGATCCTGACCCGCCGCCTGTCTGGATACCAGCACCGCAGTTGCAGCCGCCTGCTCAGGTTTGGCTGGGGGGGGGGGAGTAGCGATCTGGCGACTTATGGCTTGCGTGCCGGCAGAAAGGGCTCCGCGTGCCACCTGTGGCACGCGTGCCATAGGTTCGCCATCGCTGTGCACAGTCCAAAAAGTAACATTGTAATTATTCCTCATGAGTCAGTCAGTCAGTCAGTCATTTCCAATCACAGATTCCCCAAACAGAAGATTTTTAGCGTGAAGGGGAAAGAAGCAATGCACAGTAGACATGGGATATTCCAGTGTGCCATAGTACACTTTCATCAACCGCCTTCTGACAGAGTAAGCAAGTCCAGGCAGAATAAGTGGTGGGATGGGTACACTATAGACAGCCAGGGTGGGATTCCCTCAGACAAACAGGCTTGAATCCACTGCTCTCCTAAAAGGGGAACAGTAGAAAATGAATGTATCATATGCATTACTGGATCCCCAAGAGTTATATAGATGAAGTGTCCCTTGTAGTATGTTGTTGCTTGCATTATCTCCGAGCAGAAGTTTGGCGGGATGATGAGTCTCCATGCTCAGCAGTTGAGTGGTTGGCTGTACAGGGAAGTGGGGAAGCTCTGTCTTCCATGATTGGTATGATGAGAACGGTGTCAGCTATGCGCACCGTGTGGTGGCCAGTAATTGGACCTGCCGGTTCAGGAGGGAGGGACTGGAATTTCCAGGCACCTGTGGTGCCAATATTCATATTCCCAGGATATGAATGTGAATAGTCCATTCCTAATACACAGCAATGGCTTCTCTTTGCAGTTCTGGAGTCTTGTAAGAAGAAAAAAATCATAGAGAGACATGGTGCCAGAGTTTCTGGGGCTTTCCCAGTTACTCCCTTGCCAGGTAGAACACTTTCTTCTATGTATATTTTCAATTTTCTCTGGGCTCACTAGGTTAAAGGCAAGACTAATACAAGAAAGTTTGCTGACTGTGGTGAAAAACAAGATAACACCTCCTCAGATTCCATGTACAGAACCAACTATCCCAGCATCCCATGAGTGCAAGGCTATGCACACACCTTTTCTTCTTCCCATATTATCCTCACAAGAAGATCAGGATGTGACAGAGTGACCCAATGAGTTTCACAGGTCAGTGGAGGACCAGAACTCAGATCTTCCAAGGCCCAGTCTAACACCCTCAGTGCTACTATATCACATATTGTCAGTGAGAACAATAGGCTAGCTTAAGGGAGACAGGGAAGTCACATCTGCCCTCCAATTCCTCAATTGCCATTCAATCTGCTGCTTGAGACCTCATTTTGCTTAACAGTAGGGCTGGCTACTCTTCTGGCCCCCTTTCTGAAAGGACATTGGCTCAGGAGAGCAAAGAGAGAGGTGAAAGCTGTAACATGGACCTAGCATGGAGGCAGAAGTCATGTGGTGATGATCTTGGATACTCAGAACTTGACAGTGGTGAGGAGCCATTTTGGCTTCTCTATAAAGTCAGCATTCTTTGTGAGCAAGGGAATTAAAAGACCCACCCTCCTCTTTAAAAACAGCTTGATTATTCTTAAGTGGAGGAGTGGAGAGGATATTTATACAATTACTTCCTATAATAAATCATTCAACACATTTGAAGATAACGTTTTCAGGCATGTAAGTGAAAATTTGGAGATGAGGAAGGAGACAGAGAAGAAGAAATATAAAATATGCTTTTTTTTGTGGGGGAGAGGGAGCATAATATAGGAAACTAACTTGTGATATGTCTGGCCATTGATCCACCTAGTTTTACCTATAATCATTGGCAATGGTTTCTCAACCCTACCAAGAGATGCCAGAGAAAAAAGCTGGGGAATTCTGAATACCAAGCAGGTGTTCTGCAACTAAGAGTTCTCCTCAGCATGTTCTCCTACAACAACGATTTCCCAACCTTGGGTAGCCCAGGAGTTCTTGTACTGCAACTCCCAGAAACCCTGGCCAGCACAGCTGTTGGTAAAGGCTTCTGGGAACTGCAGTCCAAGACCACCTGGCTTACCCAAGGTTGGGAACCACTGTCCTACAACATATAAACTCACTGACATTAGGTTCTAACATATTTTTTGGCTATCCACTCTCCCTAAGAGGTTCCATTTTTGGACTGCAACTCCCAGAGTCCCTCCCAGATCTTGACAGTTATTTATTACTTAAATACGGACACTGCTTCCCATTAGTGTGGAAGCACTATTCTGGGCAGCTTACAATAAACAAAACTAAACTAAAACTATTTAAAATCAGTATAGCAACTAACACCTTACTACCTCTCACATTCTATGGTACCAAATAATCAACAGTTACTATTACACTCAAGAAAGTGCTGTGTATATTTTGTCTTAAGTGACATTTAAGACAAAAAAAACCCCACCACTTCTTACAGTAGAGACAAAAAAGTAATTAAAAAATGGAAACTTTGTTGAATTACAATCCCTCCCATCACCAGAGAGTTGTATTTAGATACATTTCCTCTCACACAAAAAGCACATGAATTCAGGTCAACTATTGCAATTTTGAAAACAAGTCCAAAAACTGAAGTGAAGGCATTTGGGAGGTGTGGGGGATTCTACAGACAGAAAATTTATTTTCCTTGGTTCCCCCCCCCCCCGGGCTAATAACATGGGAGCACCCTTCCAGAGTTTGGAAAATGTATGGTAGGTGTTTTTTGGTTGGTTTGTTTTTTGGATTATAACTCCCAGAGTCCCCTAATTCACCTGGGCAATAGTTGGGGCTGGGGGATTCTAGGAGGTAAAGTCAAAAGAGTAGTTTTCTACCTTTATTCTCATTTCATAGGCTGTAAAACTGGACAGCTTCACCCAAGGCCATCTCTCCTGAGCTTAGATGGCATTGGAAACACATATCTCTTATCCATTGATTCAGTAATTCTTTGAGAGTTTACAGGTGTTCCAACAGCTCTTTTATCACTATCCTTGTCAACATCCTTCATCTTGGCTATTGTGTAAACACCTTAATTGTTTAAACCCCTGATTGCACAAAGAAGCAACACACCAAAGGAGCAACAATTAAATTTCCATGATCTCAGCTGCTTAGCAATTTTCACAGGAAAACACCAATTCTTCCTTGATAACCAACTCTACCTGGTTGCTTTGCCAGTACACTCCTACCCCGCAACGTGGTAGTCTGCTTATAAAGAAATCAATGTCACCAAGTGCAGTATCACACATTTTTGAATTTAAATTGTCTTGGCAGTCTGGTATTGTAAAGAAGAAGAAAGCCATGTGCAAACTCAAACTCACGTTGACATCACTGGAGGAAAGACATGATACTAATAATATAAATATATTAAAATATGTGCCTTTAAGTCAATTTCAACTTTTATGGCAACCCTCTCAGGGCAATCTAGCTTTAAAGTACTCAGAAGTGGTTTACCAACCCCTCCTTCTGGCAGTGCTCTGGGACAGCACAGCTTGTCCAAGGCCCCACAGGTGGCAGGACACCTAAGTCCAGCAGCCACACACACTCTGGGTGATATCAGCTGGCCTGTCTCCTGGGAGGTACAAGGGAGCTTTAAACTCCCAACCTCCGGCTCTAAGCCAGGTGCCCTAAACAACTATATAAACAGTCAGGTACATACCTGCGGCACGGTCTCCCTACCCACCTTGCTAAAACAAACTTGGAAGCAAACTTCATTCTTATATTCTAATACTATATATTTGTAGCATTCTCTGTCTGGAGATGATACCACTGCATGCAAACTAGCAGAGAAACCAAAGGGATGGGGTGCCAGAAATTGGGGGAGCAATGCTGCATAGAGCACTGGATGCATCTAAGACAGTGGCTTCACACTACAATCCCTTTTAGAACATCCAGTTTTGAAATCTTGTACCTTAACAAAACTCAGAGTTGCTGGGAAATTAAAATTAAAGCAAAACACATGATGTAACACCACCTTCTAGTTCTTCCATACCTGATCATCAATACAGGTCAAGTACATCTGTATTGCAGAATGATGGTTGGACTGATGGAAGAGGAAAAATACCTTTCTAAGTACCCTTAGCTGCCCAAAACCTGTGCTTAATGCAATAACTTGGCACACATTACTCCCATATCTGCACCTTCACTCTCCAAATAATAGAGACTGCCAACTCTCACTATTGAAACAATAGACACTGTCAGCTATTTGGGGCCGTCTCATTTCTTTTTGTTGTTGCCAAATAAAATGATGATCAAGCCATCTTGATGATATTTTCTAAAGAAATTATTATTTTCTTTTGTCCATCCATTCCCCAATTTCTCCTTTATTGGGGCATTGCAGAGACCTCAACAGTCATGATTTCTTCTCCAGCACTGCTTGAATCCACTAGTCGTTCTCCATTTCCCTCTAATTAGTTCTGCAAACTGCAGAGAACCCAACTTGACTGATTGACTCCAGTCCCCTTCTTGCTACCCTCTAGCTAGCCTACTTCTCTCACCCATCCAGAGCAAACACTCAAGGCTGGGTAAACAGGGAAAGATCCCCCTCCCTCCTTTGTTCTCCCCTTGGACACCTGGCTGCCCCACCCTGGGCACACCTCTCCCCCTTGCAAGGCCCCCAAGTTCACCCACCCAGCCCCTAGCAAATCTGCCTGCCGTAGCAGCAGCCGCCCCAGGCAGTTGGGGGTGGGGAATGGCAAGGGGGGTGTTGTTGCACAATCCGGCTTAGTCGGTTTCTAGTATAACCCAGCCCTAGACAGATATGGGGGGAAGGGGGAGGGGGAGGAGAGAGGGAGAGTATTAACTCTTGCAGCGTAACATCTTCACCAGCAAAAAAGAATGGAGTATATTAGCTATAATTGCAAAGTTCAATTTCGAACTTCAGTTTGAAGATAAAAGGAGTTTAGACAGAAGGACAGGGTGGGATGAAATCCATGACACATGGCTCCATATCATGTTTTGTGGTGCACAAGGGAAAAAAACCTGGATTCCTGGTTTCTAGCTTGGGGAACATACAGCTACAAAGGGATAGCTCTAGGAGCTTGGATCAGTGTGTCCTGCCATTTTCTTTCTCTCTCTTTCTTTGACCAAGTGGCAAAAAGTATGAGCAGATAAATTACCGGTCCAAATCTTCCCACTGACCATGAATTCACATGATAATATGAGGCAAAATTTTACTGGCCAATCAGCCTCAGCAATCCAATTGCAATATAAATCCTGTTGAAAAAGGATACTTTATGTTAAAGTGATGTGAATGCTGTGCACGTTTGATGATTCCTCACATGCAGAGGTGAGTGGAAAACACTAGCTAGAACCCTACAAGGAATAATACATGTGATCTAAATAGCAGAACTGCTAGGTTCTCTTTTTACAAGAATAATAATATTTGAGGCAAAAGAGCTAGGACTGTTCTGGTCCCCATATGACACTCTTAGAGGTAAGTGGAGGCTACTGGTTAGTAGGACTGTAACTGCCACAAACCCTAGCTAGCATAGCTGGTGGTGAAGGCTTCTGTAAATTACAGTCCTTGGGTTACCCAAGGTTGGGAACCACTGCTCAAAGGAGATCACAGCACCTTATATTCTTTCCTTCAACTTGCACTTTATTTTGTAGCAATCATATAAGGAAGAGTAGTGATTGCTCTGGGTTATCCAATGTACATCATGGCTGAAAGGGTATTAAAGCTAGATCTCCATAACCCTAGTCCAGTCCTAGCTCCTAGATCTGTGGTTGCTATATCATACACATGACATGGCTCTATGGGAGGAGAATGGGTCACATTAAGGATAGGACCCCTGAATTCTATATATTTTGAAATTTATAGCTTTCAGAATGTACAGAGCTATAACTTAAAGCAAGGCCTCCAAGACCCTGATACTGGGGACAACATGAGACAGAGACCTGGGGAGCCAATGTGTTTGAGTTCTAGCTTCTGTTCCTTGGAAGCAACACAAAGATGGAGTATGGGACAACAGGACACTAGAGGTATCCTCCCACCTCTTAGAAGACCATAAGTTCCACTGGCTCAGCTAGATGCGGGGTGTATACTGAGCAGAGTCAGGAGTCCAACTGTTACTACCTGAAGAACAGAGGCCAGGTATTAAAAACAGGTTAGAGGAAGCCAGTTTTCATAGGACACACAATAGGCCAGAATGGTGGCAGTGGGTAGGAGAAGGGCAGGAGAATGAAGATATATTCAAGTAAATTGCAAAGACTATGGCCGTGTGTGGATGCACATATGTGAGTGTCCACCTGCCTTTCTGTCTAGCTATCGAAGTGTGTATACTCAAGGGTGCCCCAAGCTCTTTCTTAATTTCTTGATCCCATGCAGAAAGGAGGCCTTGGAAGAATTTATTTTTGTTACAACTCAAGACTGAATCCTCACAGGGGGAGTTAAAGTCCAAGAGACAACTTGTCCAAGCTCTGGCAGAAATTATATTATGACTAAGGTTTCTGCATGGATTCTAATAGTGGAATGGATGTTTTTTTGGAGACTACAGTAATATTATGAAGATAATTACCCTAAAATAGCAACTGTAATAGACACTGCAAAAATGACAAAACTGAGGCTGTCATACTTCGGGTACATCATAAGAAGACAAAGCCTTTCTTAAAAAGTCAATAATGCTTGGGAAAGTAGCAGAAAAAGAGGAAGACCAGATATGAGATAGACTGACTCAGTTAAAATAAATAAATAAATAAATAAAAAGCCACTCTTGAGTTTGTAAGAGCTGAGCACAGCTGTTAATGACAGGACATTCTGGATGTCACTCATTGACAGGATCACCATAAATCGGAGGCACAACAATAGACATTGCAGTACTTCTCATATACATAACTTGGCTGTAGTAGGAGTGGAGATGGGGGGGGGGGGGACCAAAAACCACACACCATTATCTAATTCACATACTTAACACAATCCACTCTTTATATTAGCTACAAAAGTTGTTCTGAACAGACTGAAGCAAATATAGAGAAAATCCATGTGTCATTATTCTTACCACATACAAGGCAAGTAACTGTCATTCTCTCAATTTGCTATGTAATCAGGACATTCTCTTACAGAAAGAGGCTGGGAATATTAAGTCCTTGCTTAAGCAACAGGGTTCCCAAGGAAAAAAGAGACAATATAATACTCAGCATTTATACAGCATTTTAGAGTGTTGCAAACACTTGATAGACATTGTTTTGCTGTCATTCTGAAAACTCTGTAAATGAAGATCTTTATTATTACCCACACATTGCAAATAAAGGGGTGAGGCTAACAGTAAGTGGCTTGCCCAAGGCCATGCAGTGAATCTGTAAATGAAGTATGACCTGAACCAGGAACCACATGGTTCCCAGCTCACTTCTTCAGCCATTACGTTGCACAGGTTCTTAAGCACCTGGCAAGTCCACTATTCCCAGCTACTAGCTTTCAAGGCGTCACCTCTAAGCTCTCTACAGGCCAACTCTCCCTTTTCCCCACCCTCCCTAACAGTCCTCCTCTTTCCTGCACGGTGCCCCACTATCTCCCCACCCCCATCGAGCCATGGAACCTATACCATGAAGTGTAAATATGTGGGAGAGCCGAGCTGAGTGTTTATTCCATATGGGATTGGTGCGAGCCAGCCACTGCCAAGTATAGAGACTGGCAGCACGCCAAGGACATACACAGAATCCATGTCCTTCACAGGGCATTGCCGGAGGGGGGGGGGGAGAAGAGATTCTTTGCAGCATATGGCTTGGACACAGGGTCCTCTATTCCTCCTCCACTCCCTTTTCCAAGACACGGCATGCACGGAGTATACATGGCCATGACCTCCGTGCTTTTGGCCCAAGACAAGACAACACATGGGCCGCTTACAGCATTTAGGCTGAAACTGATCATTGATCTGCAAGAGAGGGGGGTGGGGAACCCAAACAAAAAAGGATACAGAACAGGAAAAGGGTTCATACTATTCCCCCTAAAATAATGCTGCATTATAGGAACTGCAGCAAACCACTAGGCTCCATCTGCTTCCAACATTAGGAGCTGGGAAGAGAACCTCAGAGTGTTGGCTCCCAGCCCTTTCTAAAATGATACACAAGACCCCCCTTATGCAGAGTTATGAACAAAATCCAAATGTTCTCATTCCAAACCACTTCTAATCCACAAGATCTTACTGCTTTACTCTCTGTAAAGCTGAACTCACAGCTCTTCAATTCCAGGTGTCTAGTGCTCTAATCCAGCCTTGCAAACAGAAGGCTGCTGCTACAACAGATGTTAAAGAATTGCTTTCTGGATTCCTCTTCTTGTACCTCTGCAGTGACAGCACAACCCACTCAACATGTATTATGCACAGCATTGCACTGTACATTCAAATACACTATACAGTTAAGACTATATGTACTCCATATTTCAAATACATGATATAAATGAAAGAACAGAACAGGAAAAGGCAAGGAAATCTGTACCAGGAAAACCTAATTTCAGCCACTTATGTGGCAATGCAAATCTGCTTTTATATCCTTATTCTCCACAATTAATTCTCTTCCAACTAATAACAGAGGAGGAGTAAACAACTACATAGGGCATAACTGATCAAAATGCATCCACAAACCCTACTGTTTCCAGAGATCCTCTCTTAGCTATTCCCGGTAAGGCAAAGGTTCCCCTTAACATTTAGTCTAGTCATGTCCGACTCTAGGGTGCGGTGCTCATCCCCGTTTCCAAGCCATAGAGCCAGCGTTTGTCCGAAGATAGTTTCTGTGGTCAGGTGGCCAGCGCGACTAGACACGGAACGCCGTTACCTTCCCACCGAGGTGGTACCTATTTATCTACTCGCATTTTTACATGCTTTCGAACTGCTAGGTTGGCAGGAGCTGGGACAAGCGATGGGAGCTCACTCCGTCGTGTGGATTCGATCTTACGACTGTTCTGACCTTGCAGCACAGAGGCTTCTGCGGTTTAACCCGCAGCGCCACCACGTCCCTTTAGCTATTCCCAGTGCTAACTAAAATGTCCACTTTAGTCAAACTGGCCTTTTGTTGCAGATAGTGCTGTATTCCCCTTACTGTCTTTTATTATCTTGAGTTGAGAAGTTAACTGGGGGTGGTGGTCAGATATTGCCTGTCTCTAGTTCCTGACTTCAAGCCTATGCATGTTCATGCCTTTGTTAGAGAAAGGCATTAAATAGTGAAAATAAAGAATAAACAGAGTGGTTAACCACATGCCATATTCTGGATTCAAAACAGTGTGTACACACAAACTGGGCTATCCCAAAACAAGAACCACTACATTGCAGGGACACAAACACTGTGATAGGAAATCAATAATGCATAATGAAGAATAGAAGAAGAGCAAACCATCCAAATTAATCAGCTGTATTTAGACAGAAAATGATCATTTCCCCAGGTTGCACACTACCTTCACAGATTTTTAAAAAAAATCATATCAAGGGCAAAACATCTTTATGTTCTTTCAAGGTGCATACAAAGAGATCCTTGTTCATTCTCATTTTAACTCTAAAAGGTAATAAAATTACTTGCATTTTAAAGACCAATGTGCTTGGCCAAGAGGATCTGTCATATTTCTGGCCAAGTCATGGATCTGAATCTATGCTTCAGTTGCACATGTTAAGGGAGAGAGATAGTGACTATCTGGATAGCATCTGGAAGCTGAAAGAGGACCACTGGTTTAAAACAGCTAAAACTAGAAACCCAGTTTTCATTAGCTGTTCTCAGGGCAGGCTTTCACAACCTGGCACTCTCTAAGTATACTGGATTACAGCTTCCATCATTCCCAGTTAGCATGGCAGTGATCAAGTTGACTAGAAATATGGGGGTATAGTCCAACATGTATGAAGGGACTGGCTTGGAGAAGGCTTTCACGGGAATTGGGGGCGATTGCTGTTTGTTTTGGAAGGCTGGGCAAAACAACCTACGTTTTAATATTTTCTACTGTTCCTTGGGCAAAATTTTCTATCCCTGCAAAATCTCTACTATTTTTATGAAAATTTCCCCAGCTGTTAAATAAAGCAAGGAAGTAGCAAAAACAGTTAACAAACTACTGGTGGGAGCAAGTGCCGGGAGGTAGGGGGGAGCAGACTTCCCTACTGGATCTGTCTGCATGCAGCAAAACCCTAACCCACCCGCAGCAGGGCAGAGACAGATGGAGGCTCTCTGCCCATCTCATTACCACCTGCACCACCTGATCAGTAAGGACAAATTAGAAGGAATTAGCAGGGTTTAGCTAAGCCTAGGCTAACAATAAGGGGTAATTAACCATCAAACAGCCAGCATGATGGGAACTGCCCAGAGGGGGCAAGATATGTGCATGTACAGAAACCCAAAACACTCCCAATGTACCTATCACGTACAACCCATCAAGTCCTATTGCCTGGATCTACGTTTGCTTCATACATTCTGACATTTCCCACAGATCCTCTCCTCTGTACCCACTGCATTATAAACATGCCACCTGTGGAAAGAAGAGGTTTAAAGGGAATGAAATCAAAGCTGTATTCTCTATTCTGGTGCAAAAGATTAGATTTAAGCAGTCAGAAGATGAAATGGGTTCTTGGCAAAGATGTTTAATATCGGGTTTTGCCAAAGTTTCTCTCTCTCTCTCTCTCTCCCCTCTCTCTCTCTCTCTCTGTGTGTGTGTGTGTGTGTGTGTGAGAGAGAGAGAGAGAGAGAGAGAGAGAGAGAGAGAGAGAGAGAGAGATGAATACTTCAGCAGCTTCTTATTCATCCTACTTCTGAGCATTCATGATGAATAAGGTTCTGGCAACCAGTAACCAACTTTGGCCTCCTAGTGCTGACTGAGTGATACACATGCACATATACAACAAGACGCCGGAATGCCTCATGTACCTGTTTAATTTGAACAAGTTCAAAACTGGAAACACAGCTAAGTACAACAAATCCTGACTGACTGGGCAATAGAGGGGTGAAACTACAGCATTTCAGAGAAGGGGAAGAATTGCCATATCAGTGTGGCAATGCAGGGGTTTTAGAATTTACTTACCAACCTATTTGCCACATGCAAATTTGGCCCTCAAACTCAACTGCCTACCCAATCATTCCATCCAAATTCTAAACACCAAAATACAAATTCAACAATGTTTTATGAAAAATGCAATCCACATAATGGTCCCAGGGAAAACTGCAAGTATGAAGCATATTTCTCCAGGGCAGAAACCTTACAGTATATAGCTCTTTCTTGACTGGCACGCCTTAGATCAGTTTAATATTTATGTGACAGTGGAGAAGCACCCATATAAATTTTCTGTCTGTTGAACACACACACAGTTTTCTTGCAGCTTAGCACGTTAGAGACAGTAGCTTTGACAGTTTTTTCCCCAAGCATAGAGCATTTTTCTTCTCTTTTCCTTCTACTGCATATGGGAAAGCATTTGCACATGCAAAAAAGAAAGAAAGAAAGAAAAATAAAAATAAAAATAAAATAAAAAAAGAAACGAAGCCCATCCTCAAAACTGGAAGTGGTACAGTATTGTACCAGTTGCATCACCAGATTCAGCTGAATGTTCACTTTGCATTCTTAGCTCCTCCTTTTGCCTCATGAACACAGAGCCATCATAGGCAAGACTATCCCAATGAACTATGATTCAATGTCAGTGTGAGGTTGGCACAGTGTTCTTTCTTTTTCAAATGATTTCCCCCCTCACTTAAGAAGAACCATGTGGCCTTTTCCTTCTTATCAGGTGCTAGGAGGTTTCTCACATCTGGGTGGCACCAGAAGAACTGAACAGAACTTGGAAAAGTTGCTTTTTTGGAATACAATTCCCAGAATGCTCCCTATGGCTATGCTGGCTGAGGGATTCTAGGAGCTGCAGTAAAAACAACAATAACAACTAAAACACCTTAACTCTTCTAGGTGTTGGAACTGAACAGCAACAGGTGAAAGTAGGGGGGGAAATACTTCAAGTTCTAGATTTCAGAGCAAACAGAATCCACATTTTTAAACACCAAACATGAGCAGAAACTGGATGAAAACTCCAACATTCTTAGACAGCTATGCATCAACTTTTCAGACACCTAGAATCAATTCCAGCCAGCCTTGACTATCTGGATTAAGACTGCATGCATATTAGCAGAGAGACAGCAGGTGGGAGCAGTTGGGGATTATAGAGCTTGTGTGTCCAAAGGAACCTGTGTGTGTGTGTGTTGGGGGGGGGGGAGGCAGTCCCGCTGAATAAGGAGATGGGTGCTATGACACATCCAAGCCCAAGTCAACCCCCCAGCCTGCAACACACACACCAGCTCTCCTCCATCCGGCAAGAGGTGGCATGCAGCCAGGCCCAGGGAGCTTCTTGTTCCTGGCTCGGAAAATCGGAAGATGTTTAATTAAGTCTAAGTGCTTTGGGGGGGGGGGGGAAGGGAGGAGAGAAGGGCAGTCAATGCAGCACAATCCGCCACTGAGCATCTGTTGTGGGAGGCCACCACAGCTCCCACGTAAACTTGAGCCAGGGCCAGCTGGCAGATTCACACTCACTCACGCACACGCACACACAGAGCCTTGCAAGGGAACAGAGAAGTGGAACTGCAGTGGGAAATCGTTAAATCATATCTCACTTGTTGGCCCTGACCCCTGTCTTTTCGACGTTCCTTTGTGCACTGGAGCTCCACCCCTCCCATTTTCCCAGAGCAGGTGAGGGGAGTTTTGCTCAAAAGGCCAAAATCTGTTCAAAATATTTGTTGATCTGGAGGAGCAAACAAGTGCAAAGCGCCTGTTAAACATGGGCATGTAAATCCAAAGTGGCTAATTAGTTTATTTCTAATCTTTGTGGTTTCCGTTCATACTGAGGAGGGAAAAAAGTGTTCCATGTCATAATTTTGTCCGAAGAGGAAAATCCAAACATCACGCTGCACACATGTTAATGAACATGAAAGCTCAATCCAGGGTCTGATAAGTTCCATGTGCCTTACTGAGATAAGGGAGAGCTGAGCAAGTGCTCACTTGAGCACAGGATAGAAGAAGCTGTGGATGAAGGACTCTTCTGGTTTTACAAAAACAGACAAACAGCTGAGAGCTTAGGTGGCAAAACAAACTGGGAGGAGGCTGCATCTCATCTTTAAGGAGAATTACAGCTCCTGCAGGTTTTTATGACTCCGGATTCTTCATTTCTCAGGTAGTCTTTTTTGGAGGGGCAAGGAAATATGGGGCCCAGGAGAAGCCCATTAAAAATGACTGACTCCTGTCCCTATGATTTCCATCCTTGCTTAAGATTACACAGAGAATTTCCTGATCGCTTATGTCTTAGGTTAGTCCACAACTGTAGCTTCTGTTCTTAGTAACACTTAAAACCTGAGAAACCTGCCTCAACCTAATTCATGCCACTCATGAGCTGAAACAGTGTGAGGGAATATCTCTAGGCACAGAGCTAACCAAAGACATTTTGCATCCTCAGAGAGAAGGCAAGGAGGTGCTGCTTCCCACTAGAAACACTAGCCAATGAATCTTACTCCAGCGCTTGCAACTGGGTAGTGACATCTACCACAGCTGAGGCAGCAAGCAAATTTAGGCAGTCTAGAGCAGGTTGTGTGTCATATAAAGCTTTATTCTCCAACAGAAGCAAGCCCAGGGGCTTATGAAAAACAGGGCACTGCTACTTCTGCCCATCAGTGTAAGCTGGCTGAAGCAGCCATCTCACTCTGCCTCACGGTAGGGCCAATCCTGCCTAGGCCACAATTCAACATATTCACTTGCTGGCGCATCAACCGGAAAGACCCATCACCATCTGGATGGAGGGAAGAGGAATCCTACCTCCTTCTTCAGGCTGGAGCTGAGAAGAGGAAGGGCATAATCCCTACTGAGGCTTAAAACCGCATTAGTCATGCAGAAGAGCCCTGCTGGGGAGGTGGTGGCAGTGGGTGGCTATTTAATGTGGTTGTGTGGCACAGCTTTTAGAGTTCCTGCCTGCCCAGTATCAAAACAAACCTCAGTCTTTCCGTCCAGCCATGAAGATGAAGACTGTGGCTGGGCATTCTGGAACTGCATGCTCACAGCACCATGCAAAAACAAGCTTAGCCTTTACTTTTGTCTTAGGAGAGAGAGAAACAGACACAAGGCTGACCCTCTAGGAGATAGTCTGCCAAAGTGCTTTCAGAGCCTCTTGGTAGTCCAGTGCCAAAACAATCTCCTTCTGCCCTCCAATTCTGGAGCCAGAAAAGGAGCTGGAATTATCTCTTTAGTTGTGCTGCATTCTCACAACCACAAGACACAGAGGTTAGGGAGAAAAGTAAGGGCAAGATCATGACATTAATTAGTATCAGTTGGTGACCAAGGGAAGACAAAATATGTAGAAACTTGCTCTAGGCATCAGCCTTTATCAAAGAAGGTGGTCTGGAGATCATGAGATGAGTTTTGGGTCATTAAATAATAAATTACCTGATTCTGTTTTAATATTACAATTGATATTACAACAACTGCAACAGGCTGCACCTATTTTTAATTCAGATTGTGAGTTGCCTTAGGACCTGCACTGGCAGAAAGTTGAGGTAAATACTGACTGACGTATTTTCTTATGTATGTAAGTAAAACAGAAGGCCTAGCAAGGGCCTAGATTAAGTTTCAAACATGTTTGTACTTATCCAGTCCATTACTGATGACAGAAACTGTATGTCATCCACATACTCGTGACACCAAACTCCAAAACTCCAGACAACCTCTCCCAGTGGTTTCACATAAATATTAAATAGCATGGGGTACAAAATAAAACTCTACTACACAACCCAGGCCAAGGCATTGAGCAGGAGTCTCCCAGCACCACCTTCTGAGTTCACTTAATCCAGAGATGACAGAGAATGTTCTGGTGCTTTCTTCTCTTCTCTATTGTAGCATCCATAACATAAGGGTGGGTGGGTAGGTAGGGAATTCTTTTCTGCCTTCTGCCTTCTAAATTTAACTGTATGGAGCTTCCCATTCCCACTTCACTGTCCCTGAGGAGTTATAGATTTCTTAGGACAAAACACATAGCTGAATTAGGTAGCATCACCAGTACTGCTCTTGGTGGATGGCAGCCCAGATGTTCTCATAAGAGCATGGCTATGTCATCATGTAGTGTTGATCTGCAGGAACCTATGCAGATAAAAGATGGCAGCTGCCATCCAATGAGAGTGGTTTTATCCCCACTGATGGGAGGAACTCCACCTTGAAAAATATGATGGGGCAGAAAGTTACATTCAGCATTTTCAGGGTATTTTTGCCCCTCCAACCTCCTTCTTTTCCCCAAATTTTGAGACAGACTCTTCCTATGTACAACTTTCAGCTCAGAAACTGTATGACTAAGCAACTCTTAAGGACCCTTAGAGACACCTAAAAAACTAAGAAATTGAACCATAAGTAAGAATTCCATGGTTCAAATCTTGCTTCTAGATGGCCTTAGGCAAGCCGTTCTTTCAGCCTTCACAACATCAACAGTGTGGGGGATAAAAATACTGATCTGTCTTACATGGTTGCTGTACTGATTACAGTTACATAGTGCAAGTGCAAGACTTTGAACTTTTAAAGACACTATACAAATATTAAGTATTTGTTCATTTATTATTAATGTTATCAGGGTAGTTCAGTGGAGAAGGATGGGGTTGTTTCATGTTTTGTTTAAAAAAAAAACAAAAGAGGAGAATGACAGCCATCACCCTTTATATTCAAATATATTAAATGTTAATAATAGATTGACAGAATAATGCAATTGGAAGGGACCTATAAAGCCAGTGAGTTCAACCTCCTGCTCAATGAGCCACATGTTCATGCCCGCATGAATAGGATGCTGATCACTCAACTGCCCACTGTGAAGAATTTGCACAACATTTTGAAGATAAAGTCACCTGGCTTCACTCTGACTTGGACACCACAGTTGATGCAGGTCCTCTGGATGTAATTTTGGCTCCCGTTTGTTCATTATAATTGATACTTTCCAATCTGTGCAGCCTGAAGAGGTGGACAGGATCCTCAGAGGGCTGAAAGCCACCACATGTATGCTAGAACCTCACCGTTCCTGGTTTATAAAAGCTGACAGAGGAGGCCTGATCAACTGCCCATCAGTGTAAGCTGGCTGAAGCAGCCATCTCACTCTGCCTCACGGTAGGGCCAATCCTGCCTAGGCCACAAAATGTAACAAAATGACTCTTTGCGGCAAGTTAGGCTGTCAGCATGTTTAAAGGAGGCACTTGTAAAGTGTCTACTGAAAAAGCTCTTCTTGAAATTCATCATATTGGATTATTACTGACCATTGTCCAATATTCTGTTGCTGGGTAAGGTATTAGAGTGGACGGTGGCTTCTCAACTCCAAAGATTTCTGGATCCGTTTCAATCTGGCTTCAGATCTGGTTATGGGATGGAGACAGCTTTGGTCACCTTGGTGGATGCCGAGAGAGAGAGAGAGAGAGAGAGAGAGAAGGAGAGGGAGACAGAGAGAGAGAGAGAGAGAGAGAGAGAGAGATGGACAGACAGACAGACAGACAGACAGACAGATAGAAGAGAACCCAACCCAGGAACCAAGACCATACAGATACAAAATCTGGTGATGCAAAATGGCTTTCTAGCTATCCAATCAGCAGAAACTCTTGGTTCACACACCAGATACACCTGTCAATACACATACTGTCTTCTATATAAACATAGGTGCACATACAATGATATGTAATCAAAGTGCAAATAACTTCGAATATATTACACCTCTAGATAGGTATCTGGATTGATGGCTGATGCTCTATTGATGCTCTCTCACACAGCACGAAACACTGGAATCAAAGCCTTTAAAGTGGTGCATAACATAGTCATTGTTGTTGGATCCTGCATGCTCTTACTATACGTAAACGGCTCATGTCAAGGTCAAAAAGACAAATACACTCATCAAACACCATTCAACAATTAAAAGAGATTTCTGCTTTAACAACAACGACACTTAGTTTTTTTGATTAAAACTTGTATCTGTTATATAATACCAGTCAATCTTTTTATAATTTTGATTGACTGTGCCTGGTGTTTAATAATAATACTAATACTAATACTAATACTAATACTACTACTAATAATAATAATAATGTGCCATCAAGTCAATTCTGACTTCTGGTGACCCTTTTCAGGGTTTTTTAGGTAGAGAGTTCTCAGAATGGTTTAACATTCCCTTCTTCTGGGGGCATCTTAGGGCTATGCAGCTTGCCCAAGGCTACACAAGCTGGCTTTTCTGGGATGTGCAGAGGGGAACTGAACTTCCAACCACTGGCTCCTCAACCAGATGCCTAGCCCACTGAGCTATCCAGTCAGCTTTAACCGCACATGATCAAGTACTTTACAGATGCCAAGTCCATTTTTTGACATATAGCCAGCGTATATTGAATGTAAGGATCATGATCATGCCACATATATTTCCCATTTCCCCCCTTTTCCCCTTCTTTAGTGAATATGACAACCTGACTCACTGGCAGCTTATAGAATTTGGTGAAGTTAATTTTGGGGTTATAACGCCAAGACTCCACCCAAGTCAGCATAATAAAAAAAGAACTTTACCAACCTTTGGTTTTGCAGAACTGGGGGATTTGAAAGTTTCAGATAGCTACTATACAAAATCCTGTTGCTGACCAGACCATTGAACACCTCTGACATCTGCAACTTTTTGTAGACCAGTTCAACTTGCACGTTGAACACAGGCAGTTCCAGCCTTCCCCAACCTGGTGCCCTCAAGATGTCCTCTGACATAACTTTCATCTGTCTCAGCTAGCTAACGTTCATCTGTCTCAGCACTGCCACAGTGCTGTCATGTCTATGCATAAACTCCCACAAATTCTTGCATCTTACAACACAGGATAGCTTATATGTACTAAATGAATAATGAATATAAACAAATCAATAAGGCCAGTGAAACTCATATTAAAAAATGTAGCAGTACATCCAATATGTATCACAAACATAGTGTCTGAAACTGGCAAAGCATGGTGGAGTTTATATCTTGCTCTTTCTGATAATCAGTTGTGTCCTTCACATTATTTTCTCTTTTCAGCACCACACAAAACATAACAAATTGTTCTGAGTGCAGGTAATGTTGCAAATACCTTAAGATCTCAGTAAAACAAGTCTGCAAACCTGACGTTTATGAAGATATTTAAAGAATTATGCACAACAGCAAAATACAAAATACTACACCATATCAAAATTCTTCTATAGAAATATATTCTAATGTATATAATGGGCCATGGTCTCTCCATGAAGAAATGAATGCATGTAATTTATTTTGAAATGTATTTGCTTGCCACCAACCCTTAATTTAACAGAATAGCAAGCTTTTTCCCATTGTTTCTACTTCCCATAATCCGATCAACCAGGTTCTGATTGTTGGGATGTTAATACCTTTCCATAACGCAGCAAAACAAATCTCCACCACTCCCAGTATCACCTATATCGAAATCATTCCAAGCATTTCAGGGAGCATACAGTACAGGGAACAGAAGCATTTAAGGGAACGCCTGTCACAGAGTTAAGTGTTTATTACATTGAAAATCATCTACAAAGAGCTTCCCAAATGAAAACAAGCTGATATGTGTGTGTATACCTACACACACACGCATGTTATCACTGTATTTTAAATATATACCAATGTTCAGTAAAATGTCCAGATATCAAAGAGTGGAGTACTGTGTGCTGTATAAAGTCTACAACATAAGGATTTCTAGAAACGGGATAAAAGGGTAACAGAATTGTTACTATTTTTTTGCATTTGAATTAGATCTATTAAATTAAATAAAACTAATGTCCATTTCATTAATATTAAGTACAGCTGAGTTGGCTCCAACGTATGACAACCTACCCAGGTTTTGCCATTCTCTCCTTCTGGCAGCTCTCTAGGACTGCCATGTAGCTTCCCAAGGCTGCACAGGTGGGAGAACATGTGATACCACCAGCTACACACACTCCAGGTTCTCTCTGCTACCCTTTTCCTGGAATGGGAACTCAAACTCCAAGACCCTAAGCCTTCAGCCTGGTTCTCCAACCAAATGGGCTATAACAACACATTTCACAACTTTATTATTACTTTATTTTTTTAAAAAAAAACATATTCCGACCAGAGGTTGACAAAGTGCAGTCCCTGATCTGCATGCAGCTCTTCCCTCCCAAGTAGTCCTTGAAAACTCCTGTGGAGGATGCTAAGAAATGTAGTCCTCAGATCCAAGAAAATCCCTCACCTCAGGTTAAACAATAAAAAATGGCCCCAAGTCACTCACTACCCCTCAAACAATGCTTTAGAATTACTTATTAATCATTACTCCTTATACACATATACATACCATTAAAGCAACAGAGTTGCCAGTTGTTATATTATGTTCAAAAAGAGCACTGTCAATGTGCCTTCATTATCCTGGAAAGTAACACATTACAGGTAATGCCATTGCTTGAAATGTATTAGACTGAGGCAACACTTCCTTCACCCTTGTTTGCAAGGAGCTCCTGCAAACATCTGCCCCTTGCCTCCAAGTCTCACTTTAGCAACCTGGTCCAGAAGGATGCCATGGCTGATGGTACCAAAAACTGTTGAAAAGTCCAAAAGAACCAATGGGATTGCCCTCCCCCTGTCTGTCTTCTAGCAAAGGATGTCTATCAGGCAGTCCAAGGCTATTTTTGACCCATAGCCAGGCCAGAAGCCAGACTGATCCAAATAATCGGTATCTTGAAGAATGGTCTGCCGTACAAATGTTACCACCCACAGAAGCACCTTGTACAAGTCCAGTAAAATAAGTGATCCCATTCTCCTTTAGGATAATGAAAAATACAGGGAAGCACTGCTCCTCTTTCAAGATCCAGATACATAATCGAAATCTGATTGCCTTATTTTTTTAATAACCAGGAAGGATGAGGCAGAAGTCAAGCCTCTAAGTGGTTTGTCAACATTCTCAGGCTGCATGAACTATAAGGCATCCAAAGCCAACATGAACAGGCTACATCCATCTCTTGAGTCTGACATAACTGTGAGGTTAAGTCAAAAGAGGTATGAGAGATTTTATCTGCAAAATGTCATGCAGACAGACATTTGACCACTCAAAAGACTTTCAGAAGGTGACACTGAACAGAAGCTTCTTTTACCACCTTCACTACCACAAAATAGGCTGTAAGAATGGTTCTCACCTCTGCTGAATTATATTCATCCCAAGCCTTTGGTCAACCTGAATACTGATTGTAAATTCAACAATGTTCTTCTTTCATGTTCTCTGTATGTAAAAATTAGAAGTACTAGGGACACGGCTATTAGCACTGAAACTCAGGAACAAGGACATTAGCATAAAGTGTTAGTGTAAGTGCTGTGGCTGTCCAGATGCTGTTGGACTACAGTGCCTATCATTCTTGATAACGGGACATGCCTGCTTGGGCTGATGGAAGTTGTTGTCCAACAACATGTAAAGAACCACATGTTCCCCATTCCTGTTCCTGATTCTCCTAGCAAGAAGGCAGGATCTATGCTCATTTCCTCATGCACTAAAATCTAGCTATTGAAGCTGCCTGGCCATTACCTAATCCTCTGAGCCATTTCAAACCCCAGATGTTTGGGGGCTTTTTCTAGATCCCTAATAATGAAGAAAAGGTGCATTGTCCATGTTTAGAAGTTCTCTCGCCTTAGAGAGAAGAAAAGCATGCCTCTGCCCCTTTCTTTGCCCATTCTAGGCTGAAACTAGGTTTCAGGGCTTAGCTTTGGTCAGCATCCAAGTTCAAATTAAGCCCTGGACAAAACAGAAAGCCATCACTGCAGGAGATAAACTAGCTGCCTTTCCAGCCGTTTAAACAACCCTCTTAACATGCAACCGCCTGGCTGGCTCCCAGTTCCCACCATCCCTGCACCCAACAAGGATTTTTCCAGCTGACTCAGGACTTTTGCAGCTGCAAAACAAGCGGCGGCCGAAGTCCAGTGCTCAGAGGGAGCCAAGCTGCACCTGGACGCAAAGTAGTGGCTGAAGAGGCATATGTGTGCATGTGTGTCAGAACAATCCTAATGTGATACCATGGTGTGCCATAATAGCACATGCTCATGCACAAGAGAGCCAAGCAGAGTTTCAGATGGGTACATGGGTATGTTTGCACACTGCAGCAAAAAGGGGAGGCCAACAACTGAAAGAATCCATGTGCCTGTAATAAATCTTAGAGATTATAAACAGCAGTGCAAGGGAAGAGGTTGAGGATAGTTATGGTGCTGCAGCTGAGATTTACTGACAGGGATGAGATAGATGGGGAGGGGATAAGATTAGGGGAATCATAAGCAAAACTTTTTTTTCATGGGAGTGAAATGTGAAACAATTTCCAATCAAGTTCAATTAGCGTCTTCCCTTCTCGCTGCGAAGAATATTAGTCTTTGGAAAAAAAGAGCAAGTTTTTATTGTTTCTAGGTCAAGTTTCTAGTTCTTAAGGTTCTGAAGTTAATTTTTCATGTGTATGGTTAATCCTTGGTTAATCTCAGAAATCAGACAAAGGACTAGGGTTTAACTAAGCACGGCCCTCCTTACATCTAGAAGAACAGCAGAATCTCTCCACACTTGGGTGAATGAAAAATGAGGTATTACAAAATAGTATTCTAGAATTAACACATCTTTTTAGAGAAGAGATATGATTCTGATCAATTCACTCATGCAAGAATGGAAATTCTTAAATTAAGGCTCCTGTCTTACATTTCATACTATGTAAGACGTTACAAAGTTATTCTTAGCATGATCTTTTACAAGTTTTGCTCAAACTGACACCTTTGTTTCATTTATCAAATCCAAACATCCACCTCTGTGTTTTGGAAGCAATACTGAAACAGAGGTTATAAGATACAAGTTGGTAAATGTAAAACATTCCATTCTGACAAGCAATCACTTGTAAAGCTCTTCTGAAGCAAAGCCCAATCCTATGCAAGAAGATCTGAAGTAGCATGAACAAAATAAAGATCCAGGGCATTATGACAAGTAATTCTGTTTATACAGGATAACCTGTACATTACACATATGTACTTCCATTGCTTCCATTCTCAGTCCCTCCCCTGTACAGTGGTGCCTCGCAAGACGAATGCCTCGCCAGACGAAAAACTCGCAAGACGAAAGCGTTTTGCGATCGTGTTGGTGACTCGCAAGACGGCTTCTTCTATGGCCGTGCTTCGCAAGACGATTTTTTTCCCGCAAGACCGATGCCTCGCAAGACGAAAATAATTCGTTCGTCTTGCGAGGTTTCCCATAGGAATGCATTGCAATGCATTCCTATGGGAAACCGCTTTTCGCAAGACGAAAATTTCGCAAGACGGCGCTACTCGCGGAACGAATTACTTTCGTCTTGCGAGGCATCACTGTATACAGCTTCCACAGCTGCTGCTCCCACTACACAAGGCAAACGAAGACAGACTTCACTATGTTTCTCAGCAGAATCCAGATCCAGGATTGATCATCCGGATGCAGATATTCTCAGCTTGCCACGCCCTCAGATGTGTTGGACTGAAACTCTAACTATCCTTGGGCAGCATGGTAGTTAGGGACAATGTGAATGGTAGTCCAGTTTGCCTGTACGTGCTTAGTTAGCGACAGATGTGCTAACCTATGATAGAATGTTAACACTGGGGAAAAGAGAAAGAAAAAAGCAGCCAGGGTTGTGAATGGAGGTGTCATCCACTATATTGTCTGAGTTTCACATCAGCTCTTTCTAGACTGCCATTATTATCTTCTGCTTCCCTCTCTCTCTCTCTCTCTCTCTCTCTCTCACACACACACACACACACACACACAAAAGCAGGATTCCTATAAAAACCTACACCTCACAATCAAATTCCTTACTTCCCAACATTAAGTTTTCAGCACCCTAATTGCTTACACCAATTACTACACCCATTTAATGGATGATGGACCCCATGGATCACCATACACATCAATTCTCCCCAAGGGCCACAATTAGACCCACATGTACGTTGGAAGTAAAACATACAGAGAGTCTTCTTTGCCTCCAATTGAATATGAGTAAGACAGCTCTGCCAGTCTGTGATAACGAAGTGCCCACTTCACTTCCAAAACACTTCAAATCTATATTGTGTCTAATCCTGATTCATAAAAGAATCCAGTAATTGTAATCTTCATCTGCAACCATGAAGCTTACAACTTTTTCTTATGAGGAAAGAGTGGGATGCCCAGAATTAAAAAAAAAAACAAAAAAAACAGGCTTACCATTCTGCAGCCCAACTACAGTCAAGATGGTAAACCGCCACAAATCTTCACGTCAACTATTCTATGGAAAGCTTATAGCAATGGGCACTCCCTGTATCATCCATTTCCGCAACTTGTCAGCTTAGAGGCCTAAAGTGGATCAGGCAGGTAAGATGCTTTACAAGAAGGTAACTCACTTGAGCAGTCAGTAGAGAAGCAAGAGGAAAAAAAGGTGGGGATGAGTGGCTACCGAGCATCAATCCTGTGAAAGATTTTAGGAGGACCTCCCAACAAACAGGAAACTGAACATATCCTCATTATGGTTCAATAACTGAAGGAGCATAGCTTCCAAGAAACTAATGCTATGTATCACCAGAACAGTATGATGCAGTTTTATAGGATAGAATGGGTGGTACTAAATGCAGAATTCTGCTTCTTGAAATCTCAGCATTCTAGTCCTCGACCTCATAGTTACAGTGATTTACATGAAAAATCCAAAAGCAAAGCCTACTGAGAGAGGTAGCAGAAAAAGATTCCCAGGCTAAAACCTCAGTGCTCAGCATAGGTTTTTTCACCTTGCCCAACACTCACAAAATTCTGAATGACTTACGAAAAATAAGAGAAGCCATGTCAATGTGTGTAATTCATGCCAGTTGAAAAAAAGACAATGAGGGGAGTGTAAATGTGGATTATAAAGGTATAGAATTTATTTTATTTTATTCTAATCATGAGCCACAGAGTTTAAAAACAATGCTGACAAACTGGAAAGAAAGATTCAGAAGAGAGACAACAATCTAGAAGAGCAGCTGCAAGTCCAGTGGCATCTTGAATTTTGCACACATGGCACTACTGCACACGAAAAGTGACAGATGATGGAAAAAGAATCAAATTGCACGTTCTCATCATGCACAGATTTAAGCACAAACCAATTTAAGACTCACGTGCCAAAAACACCCTCACTGATTGCAGCATGGATTTTCCTGCGGAAGAACCCTCAACCCAGCAAGCTAAAATGGAAAAGGGTCTCAAGTGTCAATCCCATGAGGAGAGGACAAAGGAAAAAGGTACTGTATATTAAAGTGTGGGTGGGGTGGATGGGTGTGGGCAGACTGCTGGTAGCTTTTCAAGGATTTAAGAAGCAAATAAGAAAAAGAAAGACAGGGTGTGACTGCTTGCTGTTTCCACTTAACAAGCAATATATTTCAAATTAAATATGGCTACAACAATAACTCATACATGACTTGGATGGTTCTCATCTAGAGTAACTGCTCCAATTATCTTCTTTCTTGTCTTCTGTTAGCATGTTTTGGCCATCTCACTTCCATCCATTACTTTGATGCCAAAATTGTCCACCTCCTCACTGTTTGGTTCACATAATATATCTCCTTACATGCTTACACTGCTTTCATGGCTGCTCTTGTACGAAATTTTGAAGCTGTCTTACACAAGGTCAAACTATTTGCCCCTCTAGCCCAGTACTGTCTGTTCCGGCTGACAGCAACTTTCCAGGTTCTCAAGCAGTGCTGTCTGCCATGTTACAGCTAGCTACTCCTTCTTTCTTTGAATGGATATGTCAGGGACTGCAACTTGGACCTTCTGCAGGCAAAGACTGTGCTTTAATGCGCAGCCATGTGCTTCCACTCAGATCTAGCACAAGCTCTTTCAAGCACCTACATTTAAAGCCCCCCATGACCACCATCATACACCTCTTTGATCTTATATCCAGAAACTTTTAAATCTGTGACTATCACCCTTCCAGCTCCCTCACCTTCAATTCTATGAAGGCATTCTTTTCCCTGAAATAACTCCCACTTCTTCTCTGTGCTAATATCAGACTTGAAACCCAAGGTCATATCATTAGGTTCAGAGGAGTGACCATCTGAGGTGCCAAATGCTACAGATACAAAAATAATTGTACCTCCTAATTTGTCATGAACTCTTTATGCTAAATTTGCCCGGGCTTCCTAAGTACCCATTTCAACACTAAAAATGTAGTTTGTGAATGGTTTTAAAAGATTTAAAAACCAGTATTTTTTAGAGGTTGTAATCATTTGTTCATCTAAACATGCCTTAGAGAGCCTGGTATCACTATTTCCACTAACTTAATCCAGTAATTAAATATCTTAAGAAGGCAAAAGTCTGCTACTGACGGTATCCCAAATTTGGCTCCGATTGCCTGAGCTGGGGAAGTGCTTGAAACACCCAGAATCGAGTGTAAAATTTTATTTTGTGTTATTTCAATTTTCTTACAGTATTTTTAACAAATCGCTAAATTTCTGTGCCGAAAGTTAACATAGGCAACACTTTTGCCTTATATACCTTCATAATTGGTTGTAAAGAACCCAGATATTTGTGGTTCATTAGCTTATAAAAAGTATGCACACAGGCAGATGATTTCATTGCATTTCTCTTTAACTGAGGATTCCAAGATCCAGAAGAAGAGACAGCTATTCCCAAATAATTACACAATCCTACCTGTTCTATTTCTTTGGAATCTAGAAACCATCTGTGTTGTTTCCTTTTTTTGCCAAATAATACTATTTTCGATTTATTGATGTTGATTACCAGATTGTTTTCTTGGCAATAGGTGCTAAACTTTCTCAACAGTCTCCGCAGGCCCACCTGTGTGGTTGAACGTAATATCATATCATCAGCGTAAAGAAGTACACATTAAGTACCCAGGCCTTTACTCACTAAGGTAGTGTGTTGCCCTTGTGTGCAAGAGAAAAGCTTTCTTATCATTGGTGAGAGGAGGGCACCATCTTTTCCTTCACCTCTGAAGTCACCTCCGGTGTTACTGTATCCCAGAACTTGTGTGCGTTGCCAGTTTTTATTTCCTTCAAATCTCCCCTCAGAAGCCACTTCACCTGAAGGCTCTAGAACAACCATCTATTCCCAATTCCAACAATAGCTAAAGCTCTAGTCAGTCTTCATCTCAGAGAACAACATGTCTAAAGAGGAGAGACTTGAAAAAAAAACCCTTGAAAATTTTTGGTAACACTTGTATGCGAGCAGGTGTTCCTCTTCTTCAGACATGTTGCTCTCCATGTGGAAAAAGTGATTAAGGAGAGGAGAAGGGCTAGTTTCTCCTCTCTAAGGGTACTGATAATAATGAAGTATGTAACAGCTTCAGGACATGTAAAAAAATTTCTCATACAGTTTCCTCTGTTTAATTATCACCCTGTTCACCCTGGGCTGTATGTTCTTTCAGGCCCTGACTTTTTCTCTTATACTCTGTAAAGCATCTGGTGTACCAACTACGAAAATAATAATTAGAAGCATGTATTATTATCTTTACAATGAATCCTATTATAATGAATACTTTAAAATATTAGAATAATAAATAAAACATCTCACACTATTACAATGATTATAATAATAATAATAAATGACAGGAGAAAGATAACTCTGTCTATTCTGCCTGCCTGAAAAGTTCAGCCTTGGAACAAACAGCCGGAGGGATGTAAAGAAAAATCCATCCAAAGTGATTTTACAAGGCTGGACTTCTATTTGTCTGGGATGGTTCAGGGAGCATGGTTTTAGGGCAAGGGACCTCTGAAATCCTTTCCAGCACCAGAGACTGGGAGTTCATTCCTCACTGGGCCTCCTTGACAGGGACTGGACTCAATGATCCATAGGGTCCCTTCAAGCTCTGCAGTTCTATGATTAGATTAGATATGGTTCTCTAAGCTTCTTACTCAACTAGGGACTCATCATTGCCGTGCCCTGCCTTTTCCCAGCCCCACCCCTTGAATCCCACCCCCATTTAACAGGGTACTTGCAGACTGCAGCACAAGACCAGCTGTAAAGCAGCACCCATCTGGCAAACAGGGGAGGAGGTCAAAGCTTCAGAGAACAGCGTTAAGTGACCTGCGTGAGGATTCAGCCCTGCTTAGATTTAATCCACGAACACTTTGCAGTGGGCAGCGACACACACAAGCTGATTACCAAAAAAACAAAAATCAGAAACATCTGGCAAACAGTGGGGGAGGTGAGTGACAAGATCAAGGGGAGAGCAGAGAGGCTCAGCAAAAGGTTGCTTTTGTGTGGTCATACAGATGTGTTGGTGGGTGTGAGCATTGTAAACATGGATTAGTCTGAGATCCTCATTTGCTAAACATATCCCTTTAGAACAGTGGTTCCCATCTTTGGGTCCCCAGACGTCCTTGGACTGCAACTTCCAGAAGTCCTTGCCAGCATAGCTAGTGGTGAAGGCTTCTCGAAGTTGCAGTCTAAGAATGTCTGGGGACCCAAGGTTGGGAACCACTGCTTAAGAAGTTGAAGTCTTCCTATACAGCTCAAAAGAAAGCCTCAAGATAGCTTAATCTGAGGGTGCAACCTAATCTAGTTCCTTTATATGTGCTGGGGCGCAAGTACTATCATCCTAGCCAGCATTGGCCATGCTGGCAGGGGATGATAGGATTTGTACTCCAACTCATCCATATGGTACCAGGTTAGAGAAGGTTGCTCTAGAACAGTGGTGGCGAGCCTTTTTGGGCTCGCGTGCCCAAACTGGGGGAAAAACAAAGAAACAGGGGGCGGTGTGCCGCCGCGGAACTGGACGTGGCGGCAGAAGGGGGAATCCTGGGCACGGAGGTGCCTCGAGACCCCACTCCGGATCCGCCGCCAGCACCAGCTGCTCCAGATCCTGACCCGCCGCCTGTCCGGGCACCAGCACTGCGGTTGCAGCCGCCTGCTCAGGTTTGGCTGTGGGGGGGGGGAGTAGCGATCCGGCGACTTATGGCTCGCGTGCTGGCAGAAAGGGCTCCGCGTGCCAGCTGTGGCACGCGTGCCATAGGTTCACCATCACTGCTCTAGAACATTCTCAGCCAGATCCCTGGAAATGTTGCAGTTTGGGGTTATAACTCCCAACTCCTACCAGCCACAATAGCTGGAGGATTCTGGAAGTGTTAGTCCAAAAAAATAATATTTCCAAGCTCTGCTCTACTCTCAGCACTCTCTTACATCCATGCAATGCAAGTGAAGACACAAATGGAGGACAATTTTTCTTATCACAACTGATTTTTTCACCTAAATTCCAGGAGAATCCCACGGCTTCCTCACAACTCAATTCTGAAAACGGCTGCCTAAGAATACCCTGGGAAAAATCCAAAGGAAGCATTCTTGAATGTCTCTTGGCCAGATTTCACTGAATGTTTTAAAGGTCAAAAACAGCAGACCAATACTTGTGCCTTATAAACTGACCATAAACACACCTTACACATATCTTATTTAAGTACATGTGATCTCTGCTCTCTGGAAGCCAATTCCAGTTGGTAATCTGGCCATCGCATTCTGGATGGGCTGAACTGTCAACCCCCCTCAAAACAACAACAACAAACAAACAAAAGCACTTTAAAGGGCAGCTTACAAAAAGCATGTTACAGTAATTTGACCAAGAAGTGTTCAAGGAATGAAACACAGCAGCCTAGTTTATGTGTTTGGTAAGTGTGCAGAAAGTGTTTGGTAACAATACCTTTGCTGAAACGTAGTTGTGTGCTGATGGAAACACTACATGGTTCTGTGTGCAAGGAGGAGTGTGGTTGTAGCTGTGTTTCTACATCTGCCAGACTTACACATGCCAGTGTAAAGGTCTCCTTTGTTAGATCTTTGCCATTGTCTTGATTTTATTGAAATGTTTCACAATGAAAGAACACAAGTCAAATTATGCAAAGGGATCTGGCAAAATACTAACCAAATCTAAGATCAACGTTGAAATCAACTTTTTTCAGATGAGTTTCTTTATAAAGAAACATCATCATCATCATCATCATCATCATCATCATCATCATCATCATCATCATCATCATTATTATTATTATTATTATTATTATTATTTATATTTATATGCCGCATTTCTCCCAACAAGGGACCCAAAGCGGCTCACAACATTAAAATTCACACAATTTAAAAACATATACTTGCACACACAGTCAATCCTAAAATTTGTTAACTGTTTTTACAATATTTTTTAAAAATCCAAAACATTTTATAAACGCCTTTGTCTTAAAATGTTCACAAGGATACCAATAGAGATGCCTTTCAAACATAAAGGTTTTAACTTGTTTGACTGTAACAATTAAATCACATTAAATATGTAGCACTGATTCCACACACATCCCTAAATAAATAGTTCTGCAACTACTTTTGGTAATGTTAAAAAAAATTAAGACATTTACTCAACACATAAAGTTAGTGTGGATTTTTTCTTTTTTCTTTTCCTGCCTTCCTTTTTAAAAAGTTTTATATACTAAATATAGGGCTGTAAACACTTACTAGAGAATAAGCCCCACTGTGGAAACACAGTAGGATTGACTTCTGCACAGACCCATACTCTAAATCAAATCACATGCTAAGTCTGATTACCATTCATTTAAAGCAACACAAAAAATTCCAGGAAGTACTTTAGTTTAAAAGATTTCTAGAAAATGTACATCACTTGTTTTGGAATGTGGAAAGACTAAGAATTACATACTTTCACAGGAGGCTGTGACTAAGGGGGAAGAGCATGCACTCTGCATCAAATGTTCCCAAATTCAACCACTGGCATCCCCAGGTCAGAGTTTGGCAAGTTCCCTTCTTGAACTTGAATCCAACTGCTGGTTCCAACTAGAGCGAACTCACTGAAGTTATGGGATTAACCATCCAAAGGATCTATGGCAGTTGAGCTATCAAGCGCAGATTTAAGCTACAGCTACACCAATCTCCCAGCTATTATACCATGTTAGCTGGCTATATGTGATTCAGGGAACTTCTGTCAAATAAGTAACTTTTTCAATCTCTAGTCAAGGTAAATAATGTCTGAAATCCTGGATTTACAGCAGCTCTGGGTCTCCTGCCAGATCACGTAGGAAGTAGATGGTCTAACAGTCTGACACTCCTGTTTTCTCATCTGTTTATTCTAATTTTCTTTTTTAATATTGAAAAAAAATCTATTGCAGGAAGGAGAAAAAATAGCTGCACATTGCTTTTTGTTAGGCAGAAGCCTTCAAGCTGGAAGTACCCTCCATGCAAGTCTGTGTTCCTGCACAGGTTGTGGAAATAGGTGTCACTCTCCTGATGAAGAGGAAGCAAACTCAAAGATGTGACTATTGCAGAGACAGAACAGGCAGCCTCAGAGGCAGAGAGTATCACTGTTGCATCTCTACAGTGCAACTAGCTGAATAGTTCCACCCACACAATGCAGAAGCAATATATAGTTATCTACCCCAACGGAGGCTGGTTGGAAGAAATCAAGACCGGAGCACCCAATCAGATGGAGACAGACTAGGTAGAACAATCGGTGACTGGAATTGGTGTTTTCAGCTCATCAAAGAAATTCATTAATTCCTTTTCCTTTTCCAGCACACTAGCAGTTCTCTCACACTTGTATGCCTCAACAGACAATCTGGGAATCCCTGTTCTCCAACAACAAAGACCAGAATACCTGCTTTTAAAATATTTATCATTAAAAATGAAGAGAGTTCAGGGCATGACAGCTGTTTCCCCAAAGACACCAGGGGCTTCCAGCAGAGAATACGCAACACGCCTCTGTCACATTATAGTCCCCAAGATTCCTCAGGACACAGCAATCAAGATGACTCTCAAAACCAGTTTATATTTGTAATATCCCTACTTCCCTACACTATGGCTTTATACCGGATTTGATACTTAGGGGTTTTCATCCAGAAATGCGGCAAAACTATAAGGAATCTCCAAAGCACAATCCTTTTCATCTCTGCACAAAGAAACTTGAATTCCCCAAGGCCTTCAGGGGGAACCTAATGAAGACATTTACATGCACTTCAGACTAGCTTAAGAATTAAGATGGCAATAAATGCGCTCTATAGTGGCCCTGTAAGCAAGACAGCATCTTCCTGACATAGCTTTGTGCTTACATATCTGGGCAAAAAGCAGCCACCAGGCAAGATAAAATCATTGGTCAGAGAGGCTGGATGAAGCTTGAAGTTGGAAAGCAGAACTAATGATAAAGCATGTGCAAAAAGAAGATGGGGGCAGGGCTGGGGAACCAAGAAACACTTGCTGAGAAAAGGAAATACAGCATGGTGGTGCTAACACAGGGACAGGATGAGGAATTACGTCTGAGGTCTGCATGTGGAAGTGTCTGACTTAAGGAAGGAAGTCTACTGCCAGGAAACAGGAGCTACATCAGAGCTGGACAAGGGCAAAACCCAACAGAGCATATAAAACTGCTTGGGCCCAATAAGGCTCATAGTTGTAAAAAAAAGCAGCTACCAGGCACAAGGCAGCAGCTCGGCCCCTAAAAAGGTTGTGTTTCTCTCTGAATTTGAAGATTTAACTCTTTTTAAAAAAACAACAACTATAACTTGCAGAATTTCCACACCCAGTATGGAGAGTGACTGAACTCTTTCCATTTTGAATTATAAACATCTTAGAAGCAGGTTTCTTTTCTTCATGACATAGAGTGGGGATTCATAGACAGTGTTCTGGGGGATACTCATTTACCATGACAAAACTGCTAGCATATTGCAAAAAAAGGAAAAGGAAAAGGAAAAGGAAAAGGAAAAGGAAAAGGAAAAGGAAGGAAGGAAGGAAGGAAGGAAGGAAGGAAGGAAGGAAGGAAGGAAGGAAGGAAGGAAGGAAGGAAGGAAGGAAGGAAGGAAGGAAGGAAAGAATGAATTATGTACCAGGCAGGAAACACACCTGGGAATATAACAATATTCCCATATTGCCATCCATCAGGTTTGCATGGATGGCAATATGCATGAGTCAAACAGACACATTTTCTGCACTGGTTTCTCTCCCCCCCCCCCCTCGCCAACCCACTTCTGGAAAAAAGGGGTGTGCACAGTGAAAAGGGAGAAAAAAAATCACTCTCGCTTGAGCGCTGGCTGTGGTACTGGAGTGAATGGGGGCCAAAAAACTGAGGCTGATACTGAACAAGATGGATGTCCTTCGGGTGGGTGCCCTGCTTGTTTGCGGACTGGGTGCCTCCCTCTCTTTCGGAGGGGGGGGTACTCTCTCCACTAAGGATGAGGTTCACAGCTTTGGAGTCGTTCTGGACCCAACGCTATCAATGGAGTCCGAGACAGCATCTGTGGTCTGCTCCGCCTATTTCCATCTGAGGAGGATCGCCCAGCTGCTTCCCTACCTTGACACTAGGTCCCTCACCACGTTGGTCCACGCACTGGTAGTCTCAAGATTAGACTACTGCAATGCTCTCTATGTGGGGCTACCTATGAGGCTGTCACGGAAACCTCAACAGGTCCAGAACACGGTGGCCAGGCTGTTGAATGGAGTGAATAAATATGAACATATCACTCCAATTCTGGCTAACGTAAACTGGTTACCTGTCCATTTCCCTGCCAGCCTCAAGGTGCTGGTTTTAACCTATAAAGCCCTAAACGCTTTGGGACCTCACTACCTGGCAGAACATCTACTTCCCACAAGATCTGCTCATCCTACAAAAACATCCCAAGCAGGCTGGCTGAGGATGCTAACCCCGAGAGAGGCCCGAGGGAGAAGAGGAGAAACCAGGCCTTCTCGGTGGTTGCTCCTTGGATGTGGAATGAACTCCCCCCTGCAATTTGCTTGGCCCCTTCGCTGGAGATATTTAAAAACTCACTAAAAACCTGGCCATTTAGGCAGGCACTCAAAAACATCATACCTGCTAAGTCAGCTGAGTCTAATTAGCCTATCTGACCAATGTCTGCCATCTTAAATGTTTTAATGCTTCAAATGTTTTTTAATTTTTAATTTGATGTATTTTTACGCTTTGAGTTTATTGCTTATTTGTATTTTATTATTTCCATTTTTTTGTATGTTAAATTGTACTTGGTAGTATTTATATGTTGTAAACTGCACAGAGTGGCTTTGGCAAGATGGGCGGTATAAACAAACAAACAAACAAACAAATTTCCAGAAAAGACTATTACTGGTTTCAGCCCACCTATGTGCACATCTAGCTGCAAATAAAGCAGATGTCTGTCTGATTCAGAACATGTGCTCCAGTGGCATATACACTAGTGGATGAATTTGGGTCAAAATTTTGATAGACAAAACCCTCATGATACATCTGAGGATGTAGACTCATGCTAATAACATACCATAGCAGTATTAAACAAGTCTTTATCTGGATCACCCAAACAGTATGAAATTTAATCTGTGCTTAAATCTTTGATTGAGTAATTGCAACAATTGCAATATGCAGGGGTTTTTTAAGAGGGGAGGAAAGAACAGAAACTTAGGCCATTTTCTGTTCTTTTCCCTAGTCCTTTCACTATCACATCTTCAGATCTCTCTCCGAAACAACAAAGACAAAAAAAAAAATTAACCTCCAAAACATACGTAAAAGACCTAGATTTCAAGATGCGAGCAAGTAAAAGTACACTTATAAAAGAAACAAAAAAGGAGTGCATGGTTGCTCACACATCTAGATCCTGACCATCTCTGATCAAGTGATTTGACAAGGGGAAATCTTACAGGTGGTTAAACTCAGGGGCTCCAAAACAAGGGATTGTGCAAACATGCAAAGAAATATGTAAAAATCTGTGTGAAAATGGATGTGCAAATGAACGTGCAAATCAGTGTATGCTTGTCCCTTGGAGGTACACTCCCTGCAACGACGATCTATCTTGAGCCCCTCTGTTACCAAACCCAACTGGAATCCAAAGTATTTAGGGACAGCAGCTGTTGAGACTGCCAGCAATTCTGGTTTGGAGGGAGGATGCCACAAAGATGACATAAGCAAAGGAAACAGTGTGGTCCCTGGCGTATAAGAGACACTGAGTCACTTACAGTGCCTGTCCCCACAACAAATCCACGGCCTGGGGTTACCCAACAATGTCACATCAAGTCTCAACAAGCAGAGCCCAAGAACACTCAGGCTCTGTGGAGGTCATGCCAGAATGCGTGTCCAAGAACACCTCTCTCCATCAGCACACACACGTACCCAGGCAGCCCACAGCATAGCAACAGGACAAGCTATGGTGAAACTGACACGTATCCTTGAAAGTGGTGAAGACAAAGGTAAGGGCAATCACAATTAAAAAAAAAAAAGACGGGCTAGTCATGCAGTTTGCCTTGCCTGCGCCTTCTTCTGTTTCCAAGAAAATCAAGCCAAAGAGGAACTCCCTCCTCTCTGGCCTGTGACAGGCGGACCGACGATTGATCCGGAAAACAGCTGACCTATATCTGGAGGTCATGAACTGACGGGATGGGGCTCTCTGTGTCGGCATGAGTCAAGGCTGGGTGGGGGAAGGAATCGATCCTTTGAATTCAGAGGCTGAGCCTCACATAAACTAATGGAGAAAGCAGTTCTCTAATAAGAACAGCATCAATACAGCCACGGAGATTTACAAAACACCCAAAAACATACACAGGATTACAGAGATGTTGGATTCATCTATGGTTGTGGTGTTTATGATGTGGGTGGCCCAAAAATAATGCTTTTGCAAACACTAGAGTGCGGGATAATCACTGCTTCAGTCATTTCTGCATACCTGACATTCTGCCTTTTTTCAAATGAGGTTGATGAGTATTTTTATGAAACTTGAAAGCTGACATACACATTTTTAACATAATAGCTCCTCTTGTTTCTTTTTTCTTAATAATAAGATGCAACATTGCTACTTTTAAACATCTTTTTTAAAAAGAAGGGAAACATTAAGCATTTTTGCAAAAGCGTAATGTTGATTCAACATCGTAGAAATATTCCTTCAGGAAGACTGGAGAATTGGCCATTTTTAGTGCACTTTTACAAAAATCCTGAGCTGACCAGATCACTTTAGTAACTTGCCATGTAGGTCATGAATAACAAGTAACTTATTTAAAAACAAAACAAAAACTAATTACCTTAGTTATGCCCTACCTGTAGTGATCCCCAACTCTGTCTCTTATTCACAAGAAGATGCTCTTACACTCTCTCACACTCTTTAGCCCTATTCTGAATCTGGAATCATTAGCATGGTTTAGACTGATTGAATGAGAAATAAAAGATGATGATTTCATTAAGATTTGGTACCTTCTGTTCCTTTTTCATTCAGATCTAAATGGGGAGGATGAGGTTTTGAAAAGTTGGCTGGGGTACTGATGTGCTACCTTTTAGGTCTGATAGAATGCACAGGACTGATGAACCATGGGAATGACTGTATTATTCATAGAGATAAATTTATTGTTATGTATGTGATTGTACCGGTAATTGAGTTATAGGTCCTTTTACAATAATACCTTTTATTGTCCCCCCCCCCCCCAACAACTGACAGTAAAAGGGGAAATATTAGCATGGTTAGAGGAGAGAAGCTAGCACTGCTTGCTTTGCTTACTGGAGCAGCAGCAAGTCTAAAGAGGATAGGTTTTTTCTTGCATCTTAGCTCTACATAGGAGCAAGGATCTGGGAAAACTTGAGTGCTTGCTTGCATGTCAATCCGATATGTGAGTTGGACCTTCCACCTCTTCAGACACGTCACTGCTTGTGTGAGCAAAGCAAAGAGAAAGGGGGTGGGACTGGCTCCTCCCTTCTAACTACGCAGATGATTCCAGATTGCAGAACATCTGAATAGGGCTTTTGTTACAAAGATTTCAGGGAGCTCTCAAACTGCTATAGGCAATACTTCTACGACACAGGCCTGGCCTGCAGATAAAGTGAATGCTGCCTCCAGGTTTCATGGGGACACTGAGCAACATACCCCCCGCTATGGTCTCTCCTTTGCTTAGGAGTTCTGGCAAGCACACCAGAGGGGTGATGGACAACAGTAGAACTCTAATGCCATATGTATGCCATGTATGTATCCTGCAATGCCCAGAGGGACAGCAAAAACAAAATGGAAGCTAACCTCAACCATCTGGCCCAAAGTGTAGCATGCATATACACCATATTTTTAAATACTTCTTTGCTTGATTGGGACAGAGTTATCAGATATATGTGTGCAGTGATACTATAGCATCTATGACATGTTTGCTGTAGGCAACACTTGTGTAGCAACTTCATTTCCCACAGTAATTGTGCAGTCTGTGGAGTTGCCTTAAGTTTGGCTGTAGAAAAACTTTAGATTTTCACTTTTTTGGTCTGTCTCTGCACGTAAAAGTCCCAACCCACCACACACCCAGAAAAACAGGAAAAATAGCTTTTCTACAAAAGTTGCAGCTTGCCAGTCCCCCCCCCCCATGTGACACACCCTTTCTCCCCCACCATACTTCTCTGATTTTGCTAGGCTCTCTGTTGTTGAGTGGGGAGTGGAGGCAAAAAGGAGCTCCCTTGAGCAACTTCAAGGTTGATTTTCTTGTTTAAAAAAACACCATGGGAAAGGCTTGGATTTTGAAGCAAACAATCAGTGTCACTGGGCAATGCAAGTTACAAGCCCAGCAAAAGCTAAAAAACAAGACCAAAAAAAATTAGACAGAACCTATGGCAACCATTCTGGAGGAGGGGTCAAAGGTCCTCTGAAATCATTCTTAACATAATTCACCAAGACTTAAATGACTCCGGGATAACAAAGAGAAAGAAAGAAACAGAGAGAGAGAGAGAGAGAGAGAGAGAAACCACTGACATTTAAAAGAAAAGAAAAAAGAATTAAGCAGACACATTAAATTAAGAAAAAATATATCCCAAGATTGATATAAAAACTAAAGCATCATGGCCAATAGCAGCAACAGAAAGGTGGATTTGTTATGTATAGAAAAGGTGTACCTTTCAGCATGGGATGATTCTGGGGACAAACAACAGGGGAGGGCTATCACCTTCATGCCTGATTTGTAAATTTCCAGAGTCATACCTGGCTGGCTAGTGTTGAAACAAAATGCTGGATGAGAAAAATCACAGCAGTGCTGGCTCAGATTAAGTACTAATATTTTTTTTACCTCTTGCTCCAAAGATTATCAAAACAGCTGGCTTGGTTTGCCATTTAATTTCCAAAAATGCCATTATGCTGGGCATTGTGGGATATCTAAATGGAACTCCCACTTAGCCCCAAGTGGCATCACCTGCCACCACTGCCAGATAAGCCTGCCATGGTCCACCAAGATATGGGGTCATCTCAGCCCTGAAACCAGTTGTGGCTAGGAACTCTCAGCTTGAAATGTGAGCGCTTGGGCAGGGCAGAAGGGAGGAACTACAGCAAATAAGAAGAAACACTGTCCTTTTTGTTTGTTTGTTCATTCTTCTCTTTCTAAAATGTCTACATAAACATAGTGGGGTGTAATTCTCTGCATGTATCTCTCCATAACTAAAATCTCTGCCTCAACCTTAGGATTCACTACAAGCCATCAGGGACTTAAGTTGGTTAATTCTCTGCCATCCATTGTCCCCTTCATAGGGTGCGGTAGGGGGTTGTTTCCACTTGACACCCTGACATTTTGTGTCAATCATTCTCAGCCATGGACGTAACTGAAAGACTCCTCCCACAAATCTGCCTTACTTCTGGATTCCTTCTCTCTCTCGCTTGATTCCATTCCCATCACAATTTCCCAGAAGTTCACATGCTCCTCTTGGTCATTTTTCCAAGATTTCTTTCTTTAATTTACAATGTATATATTTCTAACTATACAGAGAGTCCTCTGAGCATTTCATTCAGCCATCTAAGTTCATTTTCACATGGGACTATCAACAAAATACTGCAATTGCAGTGCTCCAGTCTAGGACCATCTGCTTGCCTGTCCTCTTCCAGGATGCTCCAATTCATAAAACCCCCGCCACCAGGTTTTTTATTTACTTTTGCCCAATGATTAGCAAATACCATGCACTCAACCAAGGATTCAAAATCCCCACTGAATTATTTGGAAAGGTTCCCCTCGTCTACTACTTTTTCTTATCTATAGAGGATGCATACTTTGGCAAGGCTCAGGACACCTTCGAACCTGCCAATGTATCTCTCTTTGTCATGGCTAATGCTTTTTGGCTACCTTAAAGTCATACTTGTAGAATAAGTTTACTATTAGCACAGAGGATGAGTATAATAATAATAATAATACAATATGACTGGAGACTACAAGCAACATCCTCCACACATGGTGATAAAACCAAATAGGAAATTTTGAAGTAGCTGCTATGCACCTTCTTGAACCGAGGACTCAGAATGTTCCTTTCAAGAAGAAAGGAATGCTAATGCCAGCCATAATTAAGAAGTGGCTGCATGATATTCGACACCCTATAGAATAGTTATGGAACAACACAGTTTAGAATAGTTACAGGACAGGAAATTTGTGTTGAGCATATTTTGAGCTCACTGTGTTGAACCTAGAGAGAGGAGATCTTCACAGATTCTGTACCTAACTACAGGTGTGGACACAGGCTTAATATATTCTTAAAAGCAATAGCCAGAAGTTCTCTGTTGCTAGATTGGGATTATAGATTATAGGCAACAGGGCAAAAATCATAGAACAATGCATTTTTTAAATTAAAAGAGTATTTGCATAATTTTAATCAAATTTTATGTTTAAGGAAAAGTGTCACTCTCTAATACTTCTGCAGTAATTGGACAAAACACTGGATTCTGGGAGGATAGGGGAATAGCATTTCCCTTTATATGTTCAAATGCTAAGAAGCTAAGCATGGGCCCATCAAAGAACCAAATACTGAATACACAAGGAAAGAGTGTGGAATATTATTGTGTGAGCCAGGCCCTGTTCCCATTGCTGCAGTTTGCTTGTTTGTTTAGCATTCTGCTTTTCTCAGTAAAATGCAATAAAAAGTGATATGCAGTAAGAACCATCCTAATAGACAATGTCAGAAATTACAGGAATAGGTAAAGATAAGCAGTGAGGTTGGAAATATGCTTTGTTGGTTCTTTGTTGTGTCTGTGGGAGGGTAAAAGGTGCATCAGTTTCTCCACCCCATTGCAATGTTGCAGTTCAGTCTGCACCAGTTCCAGACAGGAAGCATGAGTTGTGGGTGCAAGTAGATAGGGAACTTGCACTCATTTACCGGGGGGGGGGGGGGCTTAGTCTTCCGAGAAGCACCATGGCAAGGTGTGCAAAGCTTCTTTGTATAGTGTGAAAAGGCCTCTTGGAATTACACAACTGCAAGACTTTCTGGTAAGCTCACTTCCATCCACATCCTCTTCCCAATTCCCTTCAAGTGGTGGGGTCCTACAAGTAGTAGGTTTTTGTTCAAATGATTTCCCACCAGCATCCAATCAAGCCAGTTCCTCAGTCTCACCCAGCACGTCAAGAGAAGCATTTACTATGTCATCGGCTGTTTGTGAGAATTAGGCCTGAGCCTGGACTTTTCAGAGCTGAAGTCTCATGAGCCTGTTTCCAATTTTATCAGCCTTTCTCTTAATGCAAATACCCGAGTCCAATCTCTCCACATCTGGACTATAATTAGCTATATTATTAGTAATACACAGAGCTCATATTGCTTTTGCAGTGTTCAAAGCAATTCTCATACATTATCTCAGCATGCCTTACAATTCCAGAAAGAAACCTACTATGATTATATATATATTGCAAAAAGGGAGGGGAGAATGATGTTGAAACACAGAGCCTTATAACACAGTAGTTAAGATAGAATATGAACTGGACATTCTGCTCACAGTTCAGACTTTGACCATTTTTATACTAATTTAGTTCTCAGTAATATTTAGCAAATGGAAACCAAGATACATGTTCCTACCTGCCCTCTTGGGACCTTGGTTTAAGTTTTTTGTTGTTTTCTTGTAATGTATTTTTTACCTATATAAAATGAAATAATTGATATGTAAAAGAGAGGGAAAATATAGACTTATATGAGAAAATACTTTGTCAAAGATTGCCAGTCAAAAATGTGTGGGTACTAAAGTTGTCCAGACAATTTAAATTATACATATATCAAAACAACATGAAAGGGATTGGGGAAAACTCTTTGTAAATCCACACATAGACACTCCCAGGTTTTCTCAGCATTTGTCAGAGGCACATTAGAGGCCAGTCCCTCAAAAATATGATACATGTTGTGATGTACTGGACAGAGTGGTGGACTAGGACTCAGGGGACCTGGTTCAAATCCTTACTCAAATCCCCACAAGGACTCACTGGGGTGTGTGTATGGAACTCGTAAAACCACTCCTCAAATATTGCACTTACCTTGAAAGCCCTATTATGGTCACCATAAGTCAGTTCTGACTTGATGGCACCTTCAAAAACAGAAATGCTACTGTAATTGCCAAATCAAATTATTACAGCTAAACAAGAAAAAAATCACAATTTGTAAAAAATGAAATCTACAACACTGAGTCATTTACATTATAAACACACAAAGCCACCCTTCAGCACTTTATTTTGCGGGGATCACATCATTTTAGGACCAAAGATGTGGTCCAAAAATTAACTTTCCTAAGTTTTGTCAGCTGCCATCCACTCTGCCTGGCAGAAGATCGCCACAGTCACAGGCAAATATCTTCTCTTTCTCCTCCTGTATCACCCTTTTCAGTTAAAGGTATTCAGAACTGCTCCTTTCTGCAAAGGTTGCTCACAAAAAACTGGAGGTCTTACTATGATTCGTGGCTGATGAGTTGCACTCAAATTGGCGGACCATGCTCATAACCACAGCTGTCCAGCTCTCCACAATCTGCAGTTCATGAACCAATAACAAACCATGATTTTTAATTGTGATTTGCAGCTGGCTAACAAATCATGATGGTTGTGGGAATGAGTTTGAATTCAACAGCAAACAAGAACTCAACAAATCACAACCTGGTTTATTGTAAGGTGTACACTTAACCTGTCTTATTTTTAAAAGTCTTCCCAACTTGGACTTTATTTTGTTGTTCCTTCTTAACAGGGTCGAGCTTTTAATTAGTGCTTATTTTTTTACTGCATCTCTTGTATTTTCTAGTGGGTTTTAAAGTCATTCTGTGAAGGTTTGTTTATCATGATTTGTAAATAAACCAAATAATTTTAAGTAATGCCACAGGCACACATAAAGAAACCAGAATCTTCAGGTAAGAAACTGTTTGACTTCCAGACGTGCTCTGCCTCTGTGCATTTCCAATATTAAGCAATGTCTCTGCATCCCAAATCTTTTGCTAATAAAGAAATACAACTATCATCCCTTGTGCCACAGAGAGAAGGTCATTCAGCTCACACTGAAGCCCCAGTGATACAACCAGCTACTGTTTCCTGACACATACACACAGAGAGCTCCAAAGAGATGAGGAGAGAGTGGAAAGACATCTAAGAAAAAGGGTCAGCTCTTCTCCACCCACCCATTCACCTCCTCCCTCTTTCTCTACCACCCCAGCAGGCAGCAAGGAAAGCAGGATTCAGTTTTCATTTGGCATGGAGGTGGTGGCAGCCCATCGCTTAATGCTTTCCGACAACTGGCAGGGGAGATTCAAATGGGGAGGGAAGAGGAGAGGGAATTGGATCCTACATCAGAAAGAGAGAACAAGAGAGAGAATATATGAACACAAGGATCCCACAGGCAACACACTTATTAATTAGCTCCTTTTGGGGATACCAGAACCATGTTTAAATATCACTTTTTAAAAAAAACTATCTGAATTCCAGAAATTGCTGCTTGGGTCTCAGATTTTGCAAATGAAGATTTTCTTATGGCTCTGCTACCATGATCATCAATTTGGAATAAGAGAGGGAGACCCAGTCTGGCATGCACAGGCCTTTAACAGTAGCTTCATCTCTCTTAAGTCTGACTTGACAGCAGGACCTGCAACTCAAGTCCCCATTCCTGCTTCTAAGCAGGCTTTTTTTTTTTTACAAAAAATAAAAAAAATTAAAAAAATTAAAGTTAGAATCCTATCTTGCAAAAGTTGAATCCTCTCCTATATCCTATAGGCCATAAAGCTGAGACTCTGACCACTGGAACAATCCACAGGGCACTGGGAGATAGTCAGAAATAGGACTAAGACATTCTTTGGATTGGGTTGAATGGAATAGCAGAGAATGTGGTGTGAACCAATGTGGCACCAGGATCTTCCCTTCCCCCTCACTTTGATTGTGACTCTAGGCTTTGCCTTTGATTGGCCAACACTCAGAATGGCAATTAGACACTGAGATTTCCTTATCAATCCTCTACTTTCTCAGCAAGATAATTTTCTCAGGTGTGTGAGAGAAAAAAACAGCAACTCATACTCGTACAGTCCATACAATAAAAAATAATGGATTTCAGGTTCTTACTCTGCAGCCAATAAGAGTTACTGAAATACAATGTGTCCACTCCAACTCATACCATCCCAGAAGCATTTCTTTTTCCAAATTAAAATCTGAAATTAAAGATCCTGACCCTTCTAGATACATATAGTTATGTTTTAGTTGCACTAAGTAAACAGCAATGTTTCAGTTAGAACCTACTGTGTAACACAGAGTAACATCTTGAACAAGAGCCCCCAGCATTTATGTATCAGCTCTCCTCTGTTCCCTCAGCCAACCAGACTAGACACTGTGGTCAATGATGCTGGGGATCAAAGACCCCTTAAGCAAGTGGTCTGCAACCTTCAGCCTTTCTGTTGTGTGGGATACCTCCCGTAAGTCCTGACCACCGGTCATGTCAGCTGGGACGCCAGTGTTGAAAGCCACTGCTCTAGGCTGTACTAGACTTGGGTACTGTTCAGCTGATGATACACTCCAGACCACTGGAAACACACCAGGCTCCATAAAAATCTTTCTAGTCAAGCCAATTCTTCAGTCTCATCAACTTGTTATACTGAGTAGTAATATGGATTCTTTTGCCTTTCCTCACCTCAAGCCCCTGTGTTCCTTTGCCTAATATGGTGCCTGGCCTCTAGTCCACCCATGACTTCAGGCCTTCTCTCTTTCAGCCATACAGACCATTTATTTACCTGTATTAGATTTACACCTCACTGCAGCTTTCCACAAAGTTAGGCCTCAGGCCTAAAACACAGGACATGAATCAGCAGATTTTGAAGACAGCCACAAGACTGTGGTTCTCTGTTGAAACCCTCTGTTGAAGCTCTCACTAACTACTGACCATATAGCAAAGAGCTGCTCAGAGATTACACACCCTTCACACGCAACCTCAGATTCTAACGGCTGCATCCAACTGCCAGGACAGCTGAACCTAGATAAGAGAGTAAAAGAAGGATAACAGGATAAGAGGAATAAGAAAGTTTTTTTTAAAAAAAAGATTCACTAGTTAGGCAGGAGCAACGCAGGAAAGGATTTACAGGTTGCGCTGACTTGAAAAACTTGTAGGCTTGATAACGTGGCATTTCCCAATAAGACACATTTACTGTCTGTATTTTCAGTGGAAAGTGATAGTATGTTTTCCCTTTTACAAGAGGACTAGAATCTAAATTAAAAAACAACACAAATTTTTATACAAAACAATCCGCATATGTGACCATGTACAGAATAAAACAAACAAAACACTATACATCACAAAGAAAAATAAGTCCTTGCCCTTAGGAGCTTATGATCTACATTCAGGAGAACTCACTGAATTCCATATTAGCAGCTACCCATTCTACATGCACAAAATAGTGACTGTCAAGCAAGTTCCTGGCCCTTATGTTGTCTTTTATAGGCTGACCCAGACTCCCTTTCTCTTTTTAAAGCTCTTCCACACAAGGTAGTTGGAGCAGAGACAGGATGATGACATTTGATTCATTCTCTGCTGGTTATTTTTCTATTCAAAATCACCACTGCAAATTGCTCCCCCCCGCCCATAAATATTTTTCTAGAACAGCATCCATGCAAAGGAGAGAGCAGGTAGGGAAAGGTTGTGTTGTTGTTCTTTTTAAAGACTCCTACTAATTCCTGGATCAAAACGGCAATTTGTCAAGACTGTTCCCTTT
Source organism: Intellagama lesueurii (assembly GCA_037013535.1). Classification (NCBI taxonomy): domain Eukaryota; kingdom Metazoa; phylum Chordata; class Lepidosauria; order Squamata; family Agamidae; genus Intellagama; species Intellagama lesueurii. The sequence continues at coordinate 34,452,838 of JBAJHW010000006.1, forward strand.
TTTCTTACCTTGTGTGTTTATTACCAGCATGCCTCATATATCCTAATCACTGTGCATCCATTAAGTCTTCATGCTGGCTCCCTGTCTCACCTTTATCACCTTCCACATGTAGTCTTCATTTTAAAATGTCCAAATATCCAGTTTTAGGCAGAGGCTAGATAAGTATGTCAAAAACCGACAGCCACACATTTGTTGGTTCTTGGCATCCAAACCTCTGGATTTTTGCTGCTCTCTCTCTCTCTCTCTCTCTACTTTCAACTTCATTATCTTCTCCCACCCCATCCCCAACAGCTGCTGAAGAGAAACTGAGTTAAATTAATTATAGGTTTGGAATGGGAGGTAGGAGCCAGTATTACTGTGTTTTACCCAACTCCTGGAAAATTAGAGCAGGAGTGGCCTGAAGTCCAGGTACTGGAGCTAGAATCTACTCAAACAGCAGTTTTAGAAAATATTAAGTCAGGGGTAAGCAAAGTGAAGCCCTCCAGATGTCACTGGACTGCAACTCTCAGCATTTTTCCTCGTTGTCTATGCTGGCTATGGCTAATGGGAGCTGTCCTCCAAAAGCATCTGGAGAGCCACACTCTGCTCAGCCTTGGATTAAGGGTTGCTTAATTCCCTCCCCTTCCATTTTTGGCTGTACAGAGGAACAAGGAAATAGTTGCTCCCAAGAATTGAACTACCTATTTTTTAGGAGAAGAGGGCTAAAGCAATGACACTAATGGAAAGCTGTGCAGGTTTGTGTTTCTGGACAACAACACTGCCTGGAAAATTCTGAGAGTCGTAGTGCAAAAAAACAGATCTGCACAGATCTGTTCTCAGGTTTGCACCCTTAGATGGTCTACACTTCAACTCCCAGGAATGCCAGTCAGCATGGTCAATGGTAAAGGATGCTAGAAGATGAGGTCCCAAACATCTAGGAGACCAAAGACTGAGGAGCACTGAGCTTAAAGCACACCAGAAATGACCCTGTCACCTTCTGCGTTCCAAAACAATCCCTAAGAATATTCTTATCTTCATCCATCACCTTAGTAGGTTCCTGCAAGTTTGTTGATATTTTTGTAATGCTCTGATTCAAACAACTTTTCAAAATGCATCGTTCTTTTCTTGGAGTGGATGTGTGTAGAACCTTACAGGCTCTTGAAGAGGATATAAGGTGACACACTGGACTGCACCAAGCATAGTAATAATGTGTCTCTGAATGGGAGAATCCACATGGGCAACATAGCCATGGCTGCTGCAATTAAAGCAACCACAGTGGCACTATATCAAGCTAGCTCAAATGCTTAGATGTCATAACAGCTGTATATACAGCCCCACATGGAAGTGTGTCTTCACACACACAGAGCCTGTATGCAGCCCTAATATATTCAGAAAGTGTTGGCAAGCATGAATCAGCTTTAACTGGCCCACAAATCCACAGAACCAGTTATGATCCAATAGGCAGAGATGGATTTGCATCTGAAAGACTGTGTTTCATTTTAGTCAGGAACTCATTTATAATGCTACCACAGCCTCAGGAAACTCAGAATCTTCTAGTTTCCTCTCTCTAAAATATAAATAAAAGAGTGCATAGTAGGCATTCACTATGGAATAGCCATACACTGTTCACTCACTTTCAAGAGATATTACCAAATCGTTGTTTTCTTCACAGTTCTCCTATTTCTTCTGAGATCTCAGAAGATTGGCTCTTTCCACAACAGCTTGGAAAAGTTACTTCTTAGAATCGCAATTTGCAGAAACTCCCAGCTGGCATTGTCACTATAGATCAAATGAGTAATTTTAAAAGCTCTGCTTTCTACACACCATAGTACAATCTCTATGGGAGTGTATCATCTTTGCACTGCTTTTCTGCCTTTTTGAAAAGTCACAGTTATGATTTGGCCAGCAACATATGAAGCAGGGAAGTAAATCAATGCATCTTTACACCTTGGCACATCATCACTAGTAGTATTCCAGTCACTATCTTTTTAGCCCAGTTTCTCATTCACTCAAGTCGGAACTGACTTATAGCAACCCTAATAGGGCTTTCAAGGTAAGTGAGATATTTAAGGAGTGGTTTTACCAGTTCTACTCCCCCAGTCAGTTTCCATGGCTGAGCAAGAATTTGAACCCTGTTACCTAAAGTCCTTGTCTGCCACTCTAACCACTACACTACACTGGGAATCGCTTACATAGAAAGGTGCAAATTAAAAAGAGATACATGTACATGTTTAAAGCTATTAAAATATTTGCACAATAGTACAATGAACCTCCCACATGGCTTACAGTGGCAAAGTGAAATTTAGGTCAAAAGATAGGAATCTTCATCCCAGGGCCTAATCAAGCCTTGGAGTGATCCTAATTGGGCCAATGAAGGGGCAGGTGATGCTTCTCGCCAAACCCCACCCCCTTCTTCAAGATGATGCACTCAATGCCAGTTTTCTGATTTTTCTCCCAAAAGCCAGTCAGCATTCTGCAGCCACTGAACTTCCTCAGTCCTCCCTGGGCTGATTTGGGCACGGTCACCTCCACAGGGTTCTCTCCCAGAGACTGTTGTATACTTCTGCAAAACCTTCTGTGTATGAATGGTGATTCTCCAAGCTAATCAAAGGATGTGTACACACACACACAAAAAGAGAAGCACATGTGAACATGTGCAAAGTGCTTTCCCATTCATCAGTGAATAACCTCAGACTGTGTTTGTACATACAGAGGATATTTGAAGGAGCACCTTTCCCTACATAAATCAGCCCGATCACTAACATCTGCTGGGGAACCCCTCCTCCATGTCCCACCACTGATAACTGTTCATTATGCAGAGACACAAGCGAGGCCTTTCTCTGTTATAGCACCTGACTGAGGAACACCTCCCCTTGGAGGCTTGACTGGTGCCGACATTGGCATCATTTCAGCACCAAGTCAGAACATGCTTATTTATTAGAACCTTTGGGGGATGAGGATCTTGGCCTATGCAGGTTTTAATGCAGTGCTTTAATTTTATGTGTTTTAAACTGTTTAACTCTAAATTGTTTTAAAGATGTTATGTTTTTAAATTGTTTTATAAAGCTCTGCAACCCACCCAGAGAGCTTACAGTGTAGAGTGGGCTATAGACATTTCAAATAAAGAAAAATAGAAAAAGAGTGTGTCTTTGTGTTTGTGTGTTAAGGAACCAGTCTCAATTCTGAAAAAAACTAGAGTGTCCAATGCAAGCATGTCTCTGGATACTTCCTATTTTCAGAGATCAAGCACTGTCCCTGCATCCCCTAACAATATTCAGAGAATACTCTCTGACTTTGTCTTAAACATTTCCAGGCTTCCAGAAGTGCTCTCATACCATGCTAAACCATAATCCTAATCTCCATTCCTGATTGTACCTTGACCTAAACGTTGGTCTGCCACTATAAACTGTGTAGGAAATTCAATGGGCTTTCCATTACTGATGGGAGCTTCATGACAGTCCACTTACAGTGCGGTGTGTGGCGTGTATGGCCGGCATCATTGTCAGTGCACCAATCATGGCAGTAGCCCAGCTGCTGTAGCCCCATCTCCCTGCTCACCCGGCCACTCCGGCAAGGGGGCGGGAGGATGAGTCTCCCCACTCAGCCGTAGTGTGCCGGGGTGACCAGGAAGACAGGGATGTGGCAGCGGGGCTACTGCCATGATTGCCGCGCTGTAAGTGGACCAGCAGGTTCTGGGGGCAGGAGGTAATCAGGCCACCACCTGTGCCAGCGGGATTTGTATTTGTCTCCGAATATGAAGCCCACGCCTCCACTTTCCATACTTACTGGATATAGGGCTTTTTGATCACCCATGTAACAAAGTACAGTCATGTGAAAAAGAAAGTACACCCTCTTTGAATTCTATTGTCTTACGTATCATCTGGTCTTTAGCAGGTCTGAAAATTAATTAAATACAACCTCAGATGAACAACAACACATGATATATTACAATGTGTCATGATTTATTTAACAAAAATAAAGCCAAAATGGAGAAGCCATGTGTGAAAAACTAAGTACACCCTTACTGCTTCCATAGGAATTAAGAGGCTAAGTAGCAGCCAGGTGCTGCTAACCAAATGCCCTTGAGTAACTGATCATCAGCAAGCGTGACCACCTCTATAAAAGCCAAAGTTTTAGCAGTTGGCTGGACTGGAGCATTCAGGCGTGTGCTAAACACAATGCCAAGGAGGAAACATATCAGCAATAATTGTAGAGAAGTAATTGTTGCTGCCCATCAATCTGGGGACGGTTAGAAGGCCATTTCCAAACAATTTAAAGCCCATCATTCTACAGTGAGGAAAATTATTTACAAGTGGAAAACATTCAAGAAAACTGTCAATCTTCCCAGGAGTCGATGTCCAAGCAAAGTCACCCAAGGTCAGACCGTGCAATGCTCAGAGAAACTGCAAAAACCCCAAGAGTTACATCTCAGACTCTACAAGCTTCAGTTACCATGTTAAGTGTTAAAGTTCATGACAGTACAATTAGAAAAAGACTGAACAAGTACAGTCTTTTTGGAAGGGTTGCCAAGAGAAAGCCTCTTCTCTCTAAAAAGAACATGGCAGCACAGCTTAGGTTTGCTAAATTGCATCTGGACGAACCACAAGACTTCTGGAACAATGTCCTTTGGACAGACAAGACCAAAGTGGAGATGTTTGGTCATAATGCACAACGCCACATTTGGCGAAAACCAAGCAGCATATCAGCACAAACATCTGATACCAACTGTCAAGCATGGTGGTGGAGAGGTAATATAATTTGGGCTTATTTTACAGCCACCGGACCTGGGCACCTTGCAGTCATTGAGTTGACCACAAACTCCTCTGTATACCAAACTATTCTAGAGTAAAATGTAAGGCCATCTGTCCGACAGCTAAAGCTTGGCTGAAATTGGGCCATGCATGCAAAAGGACAATGATCCCAAGCACACCATCAAATCTACAACAGAATGGCTGAAAAAGAAAATAAGGTGTTGCAATGGTCCAGTCAAAGTCCAGACCTCAACCCGACTGAAATGCTGTGGCGGGATCTTAAGAGAGCTGTGCATAAACAAAATGCTCTCAAACCTCAATGAACTGAAGCAACGCTGTAAAGAAGAGTGGGCCAAAATTCCTCCACAACGATGTAAGAGACAGATAAAGTCATACAGACAACGATTACTTCAAGTTATTTCTGCTAAAGGTGGTTCTATGAGCTATTTAACACCTTTAACATAAGGTGTACTTAGTTTTTCACACACGGCTTCTCCATTTTGGCTTTATTTTTGTAAAGTAAATCATGACACCGTGTAATATGTCATGTGTTGTTGTTCATCTGAGGTTCTATTTAACTAATTTTCAGATCTGCTAAGGACCAGATGATTTTTATTATGTCCTGATACGTAAAATCATAGAATACTTTCTTTTTCACATGACTATATAAAAAAGTCCTTGAACCTATGTTTGTTTTATTTTCCAAAATACAAATGACAGAACTGAGGCCATCATAATTTGGGCATATCAGAAGGAGGCAAGATTTGCTGGAATAGACAATAATGCTAGGAAAAGTTGAAGACAACATGAAAAGAGGAAGTCTAAATATGAGATGGATTAAATCAAAAAGGAACCACAGATTTGAGTTTACAAGAGCTATTGAGGACAGGACAGTTTGAAGATCACTCATTCTTAAATTGAAGGCAACAACAACAAACAACAATCAGTATATATCAAAGTAACATACTGCGTAGTTAGCTCTTATCCCAGCAGATGACAAAATATAGGTGCAAAGACTTTACACTATATCCTCACACATTCTTTTTAAACAAGGTCACCATGTTAGTCTGCTTCAGCATGGATAATAGAAATAAAGTCAAAAGAATTGTAGCAATTTAAAGACTAAAATACTTACATACTTCAGTTAGAGCTTTTGTAGATTACAGTCCACTTCCTCTGACACAATGAAGTAGACTATAATCCATGAAAACTCACACTGAAATAAATCTGTTAGTCTTTAAAATGCTACAACTCATTTGTTTTAATTTTTGCTGTATATGGCTCATACATTCTGGTACTTCACACAAAGACGAGTAGTTTTGTAGTAATTTCCACATAAAGTCATAGGTGGCGAGGTGGGGGAAAAAATCCACCACAACCACCACCATCCCTGCAGTGTAGCCAGCCCCACTGCTGGCACTATTTTTTGGTAGAATGAGATGGTTACCTCAGGGAGCAATTACAAGCAGTGACAGGGTGCAGGAATGAGGATACCGAAAGGCTACGCTCTGTGTGTTGTGCAATATGTCTCCTGCTTTCTAAGCTAGCCGGCTCCCCTCAGGCAGGGCAGCAGAGGCTACCCCATCAGCAGTGATGAAACAAAATGCAACTGCCAGTCCAATCAGTTTCTATACATGAACGGCAGGAGCAATGAGAACACCCTGTTGGCCAGAATTTTTTAGTGATTTAGCATGTATGTAAGTTCAATTGCGTAATTCACTGCAGTACATTGCCATTAAATAATTAACATAATTCATAAAATGACTGGTGCCTTGGCAGTTAGCAGCAACCGGCCATGGTGAGTTACGCAATTCAACTTTTGCATGTGTAATTCACCAACAGTATTCTGGTCAACACTGCTTGCCTCAAATCGCCATGTATCTTGAGCCAGTCCATGCACAAGGATGTAAAGCCCACATGCCACAGAGAAGCATAGGCTTACCAACGAGCAGCCTTCAGACAGGGAAAAACAACAACAACTCCAGGAGGATTTGAGCAGGTGAACAAAATGTCAAAAGAGAGAAAGCAAAACAAATACACAAGAGTGTACTCACACACCTGCACACATACAATGTCCAGTTCTAGACAGTCTGACGTGGCTGAAGGTATCTGTTCAAGGCTAAAGAGTACAACCTAGACACCAAGTGTGAACCCCATGTATCCAGAATAAGCCCTCTCACCTATACACCCAATCCAGATATCCCACTAAGTTTTGGAATGGCTACCATGATAAATATGTATGATAAAGCAACACTAGATAAATTTCTCAGGCATCAGTAGGACCAGAAACCAAATACCATATTACAACAAAAATGGAGACACAGGAGCCCTAAACTAGGAGTGGGCAACCTGTAGTCTTCCCGATATTTTTATACTAAACTCTCATCAGCTCTAACCAGCACAGCCAATTGGAAGGGATGGTGGGAGTTGTAGTCCAACAACACCTGGGGTGCTGCAGACTGCTTATTCTTGTCTTAGAGAACACATTCTTGCACCTTGCAAGTGGCAAGCCGTCCAAGCTGAACAACAAAACACATGTAATTATGCCAGTATTCAATGCCACTGGCTTTCTTATTAGAAGAATCACTTCTCTTTTTCTATGCAGGCATTTCAATGCTTCTTTAAGCATCAAAACTGAGGAAGCCTCAAGAAACAGGCTCAAATCAAGATTACGTTTCTCTCTCCACACTGCCTTCCACATAAAGTGAAGGTATATGTGCTTCCTCCTCTGTGCCTGACTTGAAACAACCATTTACATCAAAACACCAGTGCAAGAAGCTCTCCACGTGCGTTTCAGCTGACATCTCTCCGCCCACACACCACACTCACACAGTATGCTTGTAGGCGCACGCGCGCACACAGAGAGAGACTCCAACCACTCATGCCAGCCGTAGTGAACTCTGGCCTATATCTAGAGAAAGAGAGAAGTCTCGCTTTAGAAACACACAAGATCCAAAGGAAACAGGCAGTCCCAGGCCTCAGAGAAATAGTTAGGACTGCCGGCACTGTGATCTGTCCAAATTCAAACTAGGCCACAGCCTGAGGGGAGGGGCAGATTACAAACTTGTATCTGATCAAAAAATTCTCCTCAGACTTGCTCCTTGATGGCTCCTTTCCAGCCGTGTTTGCCCTTTCCTGAAATCTTAGAGAGAATCCAAAGGACTTTCTCCAAAGCAAGGATTTATGGGCTTATAGTTTTGAGACCAACCAAAAGCAAACAGGAAATGAAAGCAGAGAACTGGACAAGCAAGGTAACAAACTCGGAAGCAGTAGGGTAATCTGAGTTTAGATTAGAAACCACAACATTTGACCAATCCAAAACCCAGGATTTAAAATTCCCAACATTTGCTAAAATCAAACTGTTCACACAAATAAGATCATACTTCTGTCAGGAATACATTAGATTATTTTAGGTGAACCGTCATCTCTTTGTCTCTTCACAGAAGGCATGAGCAACTCTGGCCCTCTGTATTTCACCCCCTGCAACTCCTATTGGTATCAACCATGGCAGACAGAGTGATAGATTATAGGAATTAGAACTACAAATATCTACACCCCGCCTCAATATAACATAAAAATTTCAGGATTTCAATATTAACACACCTTTGGTAACAAAACAAACAAACAAACAAAAAAAAACCCAAGGGAAGAACATGCCTTATGTGCAGAGTATGTTCTTATCACTACTGTATCCCTACAACCTCTGGGATTGGGGAAAGGGTTATCCCACAGGCCCGAGCTCTACACATTTCACTTCTCTGTGCTTCTCTGCTGTAGGCATCAAATCGTCTTGGCAAAACACAACTATAACAAATATATCCAAAGCATATTTCCTATAATGCCCTTGAAGATGTCATCTTGTTGGCTTGAGCAACGATCAATGAATATCCAAACATTACAGGGGGGGAAAAAGAAAGAGAAGCAAACATAGTCCCCAAATACTCAGGAATATCCTCCCTCGTTCAACAAGATACTACAGGGAACTGTTTAATAGTAGGCTCTTACTCTAGTTCAGAATTGATCAGGTGGCTACTTTCTCGCTTCTAGCATCTAAGATTCTTGGTACTTGGACAGCATATGGATCTCCTGCTCAGAGACCACAGGGCTTCAACTGGAGCACTGGGGGGGGGGGGGGGGCTGCCACTGCACATGACTAGGTGCATCTACTGCATCTCCAAGGCGGCCCGTCTACTGCAGTGATAAAATCCACGTAGTTATACTGTGCAAAAGGTCACTGTTGTTGCTGCAAAGGGTACAGGTAGTTCAAGAGAGAGGTTGCTCTTTCTAGGTGGAAGTAACCAGGCTCCAAATTTTGCTCAACTGTGAAGCTCTCAAGAGGGTCTTAGACAAATCCCTATCTCTCAGTTTAGCCTCCACAGAAGGCTACTTCCTTCTTGCTTATGGGACGATGGCAGCTTTTCCCACTCTGATGACCTCCAGATGGCCATGATGGCTTCTAGAATGATAGAAATTGTAGTCTAAAATATCTGGAGTACACCATTTTGGGACAGGCCATAGTGTACAAAATATTCACCTGTATTTAAAGCATTTGAAGCATTTGCTTTTTGTCTTGGAAAGTTGTCTTGGAAAGCTTTTGGCCACGCTGCACAACTCTCTGTTGTCAATAAAATGCACCAACACATGCGCTTGTGCCTTACACATCAACATGAGCAGAAGCAAGTGCTAGCAATGCACAACCCGGACTTGAGCACACTCATCTAAAAAGACAGCTTCTTATATAGAAAGTGGCACAACGTACTTGTACAAACCTTGGTTTAAAGAATGCATACTCCCATGCTAATATAAAAACGTTTTCTAGGAAACTCCAGCTATTTATGGCAGTAATCAGAGACTGATCTGCAACATATCTGAGCAAGAGGAAAAATGAACTATAAAAAAATTAACTCTAGACATACACACTTCAACAGAAAAACTGGGGTTGGGGAGGGGTATTGTGATAGGCAAATCCTACAATTGGCTCGATTATCTGCAACAATGCCTATAGCATCTTGGGCTGCAGTCACTGTCAAAACGGAATCAACAAACATCTTCGAGGAAGGCATCACCTAGGGTCATCCCAGCCAAAGGTCAAACCCAGTGAGAATGCAGAGGGCATTGTGGTGTTCAGCATGCAGAAGCCATGGCACAGAGAATCACTTAATAGTGCTGCTGCCAAGCACAAAGGTACAATGGCTCAGAAGCTCAGCCAGGCCAAATGAAGTTATTTGTCTAGGGCACACAAGCAGTAACACATACAAGCATGGAACCCTGTTCGGTTGTTGTGAAGCTACCAGGAAAAGCTCAGCTGCTTGTGTATAGTACACGTGCTTCCTGATCCTGCCTATGGCAGGTTAATCCATGCACTGGCACTTCCAGGAGCCTTAAATGAGATCTGCAAATACAATGCCCAGGCCCAACCGCCAAAGTGCCCGTTCACCTCTCAACACTGTTAAGATTTCCACTTGTAAAGGCACAGAAAGGCAAACATGACTACAGACACACATCCATTGCACATGCTCCATAATCAACGCAGTATACTCCACCCAGAAATACAGTTCACCACAGCCAGAAACCTGTTTTTTACACAAGGGACAACATTTCTGAGCCCATGTAGAATGCTTTTCACTCACCACTACTAACTAGCCACAATTAATTTCCATGGATCTGCAACAGGACAAAAGCTGCAGATTATAGACACCTCTCTCTTTAAAAATTTGAAAGCAACTCACAGAGCTGTACCTCCTCTCTTATTTTCATAACTACCTATGAGAACAACACACTCCCCACTTCAGTGGTAAGCCCCACCTGCTCCATGAAGCAATCTGGCTATAGCATGTGGAAGAGAAACTTTGTCCCTCTAGATTAGGGATGGGGGCAAAATGTCATCTTTCAGATACAGACTGCAACTTCCATTAGCTCTAGTCAATGGTGAGGAATGCTGGGAGTCACCGTCCAACAACATCTGGAGAGCCAGCCACCCTGCTCAAGATATTTTGGACTTCACTTCCCAGTACCCCCAAACAACATAAGGGATTATGGGAACTGTAGTCAAAAACATTCCAAGGACCAAAGGTTATCCACCCCTGCTGTAGCTAGTGGGGTTCAGTCCGCCAGAAAACCTCTACTACACCTGGTGACCAGGCAGGTGAGATGTAAGATCAAGAAAACTGAACTTTTAGTGAAAACACCTTTGTTAGATTTTTCAACCATCTCTACTGCCTTTCAAATGCACCTGTAAATGCAGTTAAATGGATTAAACATGAGAAGAGAGTGGCCTTTCAGAAATGAGAATATGCATTCTTGAAAGGGTTTACATTGCTATCACCAAGGAAAACAATAAGAGGTGGAAGCACGTCTGAGCATGTGACAGTTAGATTTTAAAAAAGCAAAGAAATGAGTTTTGGGTTCAATTTCTAGCTTTGACCTCCAATTTCAAACTGATGCTTGGCCCATACTAAGCCCTCCTCTTGCTCACAATCACAGCAAGTTGCTTTAGGGTGGGCAAAGCCGGAGACTGCCCTCTAGGTCACAACCTTTGCCCTTTTAAGCACGCTAGGGTCATTCACCAAACACTTCTAACTTCCTTCAAAGCCTCCTAGCTATAAATTAAAAAAAAAAAAATAAAGTCACTGGAGTCACACCACCCAATCCCCACTAGCACTAAAAAGTGACCTCACTGTTACCTCCCTCCCATCCCTGTACCTTCATCTACTGAGCAAAAGTCAGCTCCTTTTTCCTGAGAGAGGTAAAGTGACAATTAATATTGCATGGCGATCCGAGCAGTAAAAGACTGGTGAAGGAAGATCTGTCAGGGTGGAAGCCCCAGGCTGATGAATTGCATGGGGAGGGGTCGTCATGTACAGCACAGACAAATGTGTGAGCTATCTGGATCAGATTCGTGGCGAGGTGGGGGGAGAAGATCTGCGAACTCTACCCCATAGAGGTATATGTTTACTTCTTCAACTAGACAGATCCTCCTTGAGCATACCTACTCCAACCTAAAACCCTCTTGTTTCAGAATCCTCACCCCCCCCCCCCCCGAGAGATCTGTGCCACCCATTTTCAGGGGCACTGGGCTGAAAGACTCCTTGCTTGACCCCATTACCTTTTGCTGACCCACACAAGGAATAGGCTCTGGGGACATCCTGATGTCAATGGGCAGACCTCCCCTCCCCTCCCCTCTCCTCCGTTCCTAGAGGCCATCCCCTTCAACAGGCAGTAGGGATCCCCCCCCCCAAAAAAAAAGAATATGGAAGTTTTCCCTGCAAAACAAGTACATTATAAACAACCGTTCCAAGACTGGAAAGAGAGGCGGGGGGAACACACAGCACCCCCTGCACAGTGGTGCAGCCGCGATGGCAGTTTTTGCACCCTTCCAGTTCTTCCCCCTCAGGCCAGATGCGTGCAAAAACTTGCATGCTGGCTGGGCTGCCATGGACACAAACAAGGACACAATTCAGACTCACAGCAACCTCTCCAGGCTTCTCCCCACACCCTACCACCATTCCTTGTTCATCCTTCAAAAAAATAAAATAAAACATCTAACAGGGGAGGAGGACAGTTAGTTGGAACCATTTCCAGACATCTCAAGGCTTTTGATTTTTAAACACCAAAGTGCATTAGCTGGGAGGATTAAACCCTCACAGCCTAGCCTGCGTCCCACCGTGGTCAGCTGTCACTGTGACAGGCTAACGAGTCCCAACGTCGCCCTTCAGAACCCCCCTTCCTTGAAAGGCAGGATCCCCGCTGCATAGGTCCCTTTTCAATTCAAAGTACCCCCTTCCTTCACCCCACCCTCCGATCAAGCCAAGAGGGGGAACCCATCACTCACCCCAGCCCCTCCTCTTCTGTGGGGGGGGGGGGGAAAGGAATGGAACATGCAAAGTTAAATCCAGCTTGCCCGGAAAATGGGCCTTGCTGCCAACGTTAAAGGAATCCTCCGCAGTCCCCCCTACTGTCCCCCCAGGCTTGTGATCCGCCAGCCACATGCCAAACGTCCTTATTTTTTAAGAAAATATTTACCCATATTTCCCCCCTTTTAAACGCCAACAGAAAAATACCCTCCTCTTTCCAAAACACCTCCACCCCAAAGTGAATGTCAAAACTAAGTTTCCTACTGGTGGCCCTTTGCAACCCACTTGAAGAGTTGGGGGAGACAAGTAAAATTAAATAAGAAATATATAGATATAGATGAAATCCACTGAAGGATTAGAACCTGAATTGCACAACTTGTGAGTGACAAGTATTGGATTCATGCAAGAGGAGAATAGGAGAGGGGATATTAATCCAACGCCAAGACACCCCCCACCCACCCCCCCACCCCCAGCTTCTTAGCATTGCTAGAACTATAAGCTTAATTCCTGGGGTAGACGCATGAAAAAAAAATGCTTTTGGGGGAATCACTTCAACCATTCGTGTTTGCCAGCGAGAAACGACTGCACACCCCAAGTTGGCACCAATTTCATGATGCGTATAGTAAACAAACCAGCAAATAAAATGTTTTAAAGGGAAGTGTCTACAACTACAGAGCTGTCTCTCACTCGCCCCCCCCGCCTTATTTTTGCTCCTCCTTAAAGCGCTCTCTCTCCACTACTGGAGAGAGACAGGGAAATATATATATATTTTATATATATATATATAGGTTAATGCCAAACGGGGGAGGGGGGGGAGAACAGTAAGTGATGAGATTAAACGTGTGGGGGGGGGGGGAGGAGAGAGAAGAGATTGCGCTCCACAAGATTCCAAGGCGAAAAATCCTTGTACAGAAAGGGGGGCGCTCAATCTTTTCCCACCACCCCTCCCCAATCTCCTTTAGATTTGCAACGTTGGCAGTGACAGGAACAGCTGCGATGGGACGGGGAGCGCAGGGTGGAGACAGCTGGAAGAGGGTGGGGGGCAGAGGAGGGAAGACATATTGGGGTTCAGGAGCGCCCAGGCAGGACGCTTCCCCCTCCCAAAGGCTCGCTGGAAAGGCGTCATTCACTCCTCTCCCACCGCCTGGGATCCTACCTTTGGTGGCGGCGGCGGCGGCGGCTGCTTCTCCTCGTCGTCGTCTTCGTCGTCGTCTTCTCTCTCTCTCTCCCTCCCTCCCTCCCCCCGCCCCCCTTCTTTGCAAGCAGGAAGCTGGCGTCGTGCCCCCCTCCTCTTCCCCTCGCCTTGCAAGCTGGAGTTTCCCCGCGCGCTTCTTCGGTGCAGCCTCAGGGGAGGGGATCGGTCGTCCGCTTGGAGCTCCGCGGAGAAGGAGACGGGCAGGAGGCGGCGGCGGCGGCGAAACGCGGGAGGGGGAGGGTTGTAAGATCCTGGCTTGGGCAGCAGCGGCGCTCGCCTGGTGTGTTTGTGTCACTAGAACTGGGGAAATGGACTCGAGAGCCGAAGGGAAGGAGGCCGGCCTGGCTCCTCCTCCTCCTCCCCACAGCCGCCACCGCGGCCGCCGCTGCTGTTGCTTTGCTGCCGCCTTGGCTAACGCCTGCACCCTGCAGGCCGAGGGCTTACGGACTGCGCACTAGGCGATTATCCCCGACCCACCGTGCGCCGTGGGAACTGGGGAGTAGAGGGAGATGGGTCCTAGCCAAACAAAATTCTTGTAAGCGTCCGTCTGCCTGCAGGCGCCGTCTCTCTACCTTGCCGTCCCGTACTGCAGTGCGATGCGCAAACCGCATGCCGACTCTCGCCAAGCGCCGAGGCACACAGCCACTGGATTCGCGTAGCTCAGTCCAATATATATGTTTACTCACACGGTATGACCCAGTTTGTTCAGAGAGCTTACTCCCAAATAACGACCCTTAGGATTTTTTCGACCCTAGAAGTATTTATTCGGAACAAATTCCCATTGCGTTCAATGGAATTTAATTAGAATTAAGTGTTAAAGAGAATTCCCCCCCCCCCCTTTTAAGGGTGAGATTCTGGAGTTCATCATAACGTTGCTAATTTTCTTCCTTAGTAAAATCTCTTGCACTCTGAACAGCTGTGCAGCAGGTAGGCGTCCAACAGGTGAGTCGTCTCCACCATTCGATGCCAAGCTTCATACGGAATTCTGCCTGTCTGTGCATTTGTTAAAATGAAGAAAAGCAGTGCTAGGGGGAAAAATAAAACCTGAAAATGAGATTTTTGTTCAGGTTTTGGGAAAACTACCACTGTTGTGAAAGTATAGGATGTAACTATATGGCCAAAGTCATGCAGTTCCTAGGAGTTCACCAGTCTCTAGCTGGTGTTCTGTTTCGATTTCATTGAAAAGAACGCTGGATAGAAGGGAAATAAACAATAATGAGGTAGGGGACCTTTGAGATGTGTCACTTGCTGTGACTCCTAACTGATACAGCACAGTTCTGCTACCTTTATTTTTCCTTATATTGCCCAGTGTTTTCCGGGCTCAGAATCAAGTCTTGTTAAGGTAGCAATGTTGAAATGGAGGCTGTCCTACTTTGGGCACATCAAGAGATGTGGAAAAGACTCTCTGGCAAGAGAAACTCTGTGGCAAGATTCTCTGGAAAAGACAATAATGTTGGGAAAGGTTTAAGGCAACAGGAAAAGAGGAAGGTCAAATACAAGATGGACTGACTTCCTAAAGGAACTACAGGCTTGAGTTTATAAGAGCTGAGAAGGGCAGTTGAGGACAGGACATTTTGGATTTCTCTCGTTCATAGGGTCACCATTAGTTGGAGGCAACTTGATGGCACATGACAACAACAAGGTAGTTAAGGAAGTTTTTGGTGTCTCTTTCTCCCTCAATTGACAGTACATTGTCAAATCATAAATTGTTATTTGGAAACACATCTCAGCTGGGGTCAGCAGAACTTGCATGTGAGTAAAAATGTGACTAAAAGCAAAGTCTTCTGCATTTTTGAAATGCTCCTACTATTGCTCCATAAATGTTTCCAAAGCACACCGTGCAGGATAGAGATTGGAATATAGCATAGCAAATATTAATGCTATAAGAACGAGAGCATTAGCCTAAACCAGGGGTCTCCAAACTTTTCACATGGAGGGCTACATAATATATTTGTGATATTTTCGAGGGCTGAAGAAGCTGCCCATGCACACACACTCCCAACCACCCGCACACACTCCCACATGTACACTTGCCTGCTCGCCCACATGCACGAACAGATGGGCCGGAGGAAAAGGCCAGGTGGGCCAGATGTGGCCTGCGGGCCGTACTTTGGAGACCCCTGGCCTAATCTAACAGAAATGTTTAGCATGTTGTACTCACCAGTATTACCATGCTGCACTTACCAAATATGTTTAATATTAGCCAAAGGTATTTCACATGCCACTGAAAATGGGCCTTTTGCATGTTCCAGTTTCTTCAGCATGCAAAACCTGCTTTGGTTTTAAAGCAAAGTGTTTATACAAAGTTACAGGAAACTCAGAAGAGGCTTAAATGATACTTTATTCCTCTTTTCTGTTGTATATCTATTTTATTGGTTGGCAATTGTAGTACAAACACTTCAACAATAAACAAAGCAAAAGGTAAAATAACCCAATTGTGTTGTTGTCACTCTTTGAGAACATATCCGTAAGATTTTGTGCTATTTGTCTTCCTATTTGTGCTATTTGTCACCCAGAATTAAAGGGGAGAGGAAGCCAACCACATAGTTTCTAAGGATGAACGCCCTTGTATATATATAGTTCAGTATGCAAAACTGCAGGAATCTAAAACAACAAATCCAAAACAACAGATATTAGAAATAGTAAGTAATGTGTATAATATTCATTGTGGGGATGTGCAACATATAACCAATTATTTTAGGAACTTGAGGACTTTAATGTGTTGTTTTTACTGTTTCTCAGTTGGGGACGAGTGATGTATAGTATGGCTTATGATAACTGTGGATAATTTAGCCATATCTGTAAATGGGGTGGCATATTTAACCCCTGCTGAGACAGAGACCTAGTAAAAGGTAGCTATCTTTTGGATCTCTGCATGAGTCACTGTTCTCAGCTGCTCTCATTCCAGTTAGGAGAGCACATTCCAAGACTCATGCAGAAACATAGCCAATGTGCTTCTCTGATGAATTAATTGGTGAATCAGAGTAACTGACTGAAACCTGTTTGATCAGCTAACATGATACCAGTAGCAGGCAGCAGCATCTTAAAAGAACCATTGAATAAACTTTTCAATGGCTACCAGCCACGTGTAAGGGTTAAATATGCTACCACTAGATTCAGAGGCAGGAAGCTTTTACCTAATACCATCTTCTGGAGGGGGGGGGGGGGGACAACAACAGGGAAGAAGTACTGCCCTTATGTCTTCTTGTAAGCTTTTCAAAGGCATCTGTTTGCCCACTGTAGGGAACAGCATGCTAAACTGGATAGGCCTTCAGTCTGATCTAGCAAAGCTCTTCTTAGGTTTTCTCAGGATGTGACTACATTGCAATAGACTCATCCAGTTACTCTAGGTTTAGCATGATACAAATTGATTTAAAATTTCCCAGCTACACAGTGTTATTGTAAGTCTAGGGGAAAACTTGTACTTGGAGGAACCATTTCTTTCTGAATACCCATTGTGAGGTTGTTTATTTTAAATCATTCTACATTGTGCTGTTTTTTTTTTAACCCATTTTTGGTTGTGTGAATGGAGGTGTCGTTGTATTCTGTGTGCGGGGGTGTTCCCTGTGTTGGCGTCTTAGTGATGTGTTAGAGGTGATGCGAGATGCTGTCCCATTAGGAAATCAGCAATTATGCTTGCTTTCCAAACGGTTTCCCTTTTTTAAAAAGTTTAAATAAATCGTTTGACTTAAGCGCTGTATCACATAGGCGCTGGAGTCTTGCTGGATTGTTATTGACATGTTTGCCTTCCATATGGTGACTTCAGCTTCTTCATACAAACACTATGCCAGTTCTTTTCTTTTTGTTCGTTTTTCTTCTATCTGAATTCTTTTGGGGCTTTTTAAAAATTTTGCTATCTTTAGTGTTGCATTTGCAAGCTTTACCAACCTATTGCACTGGAAGGTTTATAATTAATAGTAGATTGTCAAAGGAGATAAGAGGGAAGTTTCAATTGCAGAAAAATACACTATCTGCAGCATTGATGCACCGCTATGCTGCTTAGAATAAAAAAGGAAAGGAAAAAAATACTTGTACATAAATTCGAAGGAACCAAAAAACAAAAAAACACCTCCTACTGCAAAAGCTTGGAAAAAACATAAAAGTCCAAACAATAAAAGTATGGACAAGGACAGAATGCAGGCAGAGTGAGGACAGACCCATGGATATATCAAAGTGCCAAATGTCTGTTTAAGGCGATTTAAAAAGCTGTGTGGTCCCCTGCACTGAATCAATCCAGTTCAATTGAGGCCATCCCATGGAGATGGGAACAGTGACATACAAAAAACATGACATGAATTGATACAATAATACCCCAAGACAGCTCTTGGATTTTTTAGGCAGTGTAGTGATACCCTCATTCAGAAAAAGAAGTGCAGTTTCTGAGGTTAGCTGAAAAAGAATTTGGACAACCTTTGCTCTTTTTTTCAAATAGTTTTTAATGCAATGATTTCTAAAATGCAGGTGGCAGCTTGACGCATATCAGAGTGGGGTGAAATTAATCGTGATGATTTGTTAAATAGACAGGCCACCTTGCTCATACACAAGAAGCGTTGTCATTAGACCCCTTCAGAAAAATGTATTTTTCTGTCTTGCAAAACACACCCAACCTTCTGCACACAGAAGACATTTTTCTTTTCTCACAGACATATACAAGAGGGAATGAATCTTCTTAAGATTCCCCACAAAAGATCCATTATTTTCTGCATATTAATCAGGCTATGCCCACTTACAAAACAGGAAGGACTACTAACTACAGTGGGGTTTACTTCTGAGTAAATATGTATAGGATATTACTCTTACTCTGTTAAAATGAATACAATTAATCAACCTTTTCTGTGAGTAAGCCCCACTGAAAACAGTAGGACATTTCTGAGTAAACATACATTGTACTCTAGTCTAAACTTTATTTATTTGGCTGACAGCTTAATTTTTATTCTTCCCCACTTACACAGTAACACCCATAGAAATATATGTGTGAACTCCTGTTATAGAAGTAAATAAATAAGTACATTCAGTAAGTAAATAAGTAAATTTCAATTCAGATGAATGTATGTATCAGAAAACATTGCTTGCTTCCTACTTGTGATTGGCTGCTTGTAGGCCTCAGTTGCTGAGGACTTGAATTTGTTCAACATTGGGAAAGGAAAAATAAATGACAGTAAGATAAAAGGTAACACAACAGTAGGAAAAATTGTTATGAAGGTTACAGAATATGGCAGAGGTTGCAAAGTTGATAAACCTGATGAGAATTAGAATGGACATGAAACCATCACCTCGATATCAGATGAATCACATCAATCAGTTTCTAGAATAAAATGTAGGATTGTGAAGGAGAAATAGAAAAGAGGAGAAGAGATGGGAGTGCGCCATCCCCCCAAATAATAGTGTCACAGGAAGAGGGAGTGAGAAAGGAAACAGAAGGATTGACTGTAAAGAGGAATGAGGAGAAAGAAGTAGAGGAGAAAGAAGCGAAGGTGGAAGTTTGTTTGGTAGAAGGAGGAAAGGGAAAGGAAGGGGAGGAGTTAACATTACCAGTATGGGAGGAGGAAAAAGGGAGAGTATTCTTGTACCGCAGAAAGGGATGAAAAAGGAAGGAGAATCTACTTATGGAAAGGCTCGTGAGTTATTGCAGGATTTCCCCAACCTGAAAGTAGGGGGATTACTACCTGATCCTGACCTGAAAGAAAAGAAAGCAACGATAACAGAAACGCAGGAATGGACAGTGGTGGTTTTCCCGAGAGGGCAAGGTCACTGGAGGAGGGTGATCAGACCCGATGCATCATTCAATCAACCGCTGTGCAAGGGGGATTGGGCTCGACATCCCTGCTGCGGCATGATATGTGCCGTGAGGAGCGCTCCGTTGAGGAAGCCAACGGACAAAAAACGATTCGGGCTAGCCCCACAATAGACTCTCCGAAGTTACCTTTTGAATTTTTACCATCAGCTTATGAACAGTTACCCAATTTGAGCTGTTTTGACCCAGTTGAAGTTGTCATTGAATCTCCGAATGTTAAATCAAATAAATATGTTAATCGTTCAGATGACTCTTCTTGGTTATTTCCCGCCAAAAAAGAGGAACTGCTTCAAAACTCAAATGAACCTAATCACAAGGATGTTTCACGAGGTTATTGTTAATATTTCTGCAATTCGATAAGCAGTCTGTAACAGAAGGTTAATAGATTCACATATAGAAATTGTGTATGTGATTATATATTTATGCTATTGTAGCATTACAAGTGAGGCCCTGCAACACAATATTACAGTATGGAGTGCTCCTATCTAGGGTACTAGCCAGCTGTGCCCTCTTCCAGGATACTCCATTGTGTTCCCCCTCCCCAATCCTGCCCCCTTGAAACGTTTTGCATTTGAGAAAACCTTCGAGCTCCCTCACTTCTATTGATAACTGCCTGTTTTGTATGGATAGTGCTGTTTCAGCCATATAAGGATTCCCACTTGGAATAGGAGTTTTGTATGAAGGATGAAAATGATGTCAGGCCATTGCCTTGTGTAGGAGAAAGAGAAAGCCTTCAAGGTTGTCTCAGAACTGTTGAAGTCAGTTGAGAGAGTGTGAAGGAAGCCAGAGAGAGCTAATTTAGTGAGCCATGGAAGTAAGTGTGAAAAGAAATAACACCAATTAAGAGGGGAAAAAGTACTTGTGAATAAGGTAATGGTTGTTAAGTTGTTGTATGGGCTTTAAAAATATACTTACTAATACAGTCAAAGCAAAAGGTGTGTTGCTTATACACTACCCTATGGCTCTTAAAGCACTCTCTGGGTGGTTTACACAGTGTAATTATGGAGGCCACATATTGCCCTCCCCCCACTGGGTACTCAGTTTACTGACCTCTGAAGGATGGAAGGCTGAGTTAGCCTTGAGCCGGCTACCTGAGTCTGTCAGACTCAGGTTGTGAGTCTGTAGTAATGCAGTTTAACCATTGTGCCACAAGTCAGACGTCTCTCCTGTACCTCACTTCTAAAAACTGACAAACCATTCCACCCACGCCTTATCTGTGTTAGGATGCAGCCAAATGGCAGTTTACCCCATGGTTTGTGTCAGTTGGCATGGTTAAAATGGAAGTATTTACCCAGCAGCTACATGACGTAAAGCTAAGTATGGGGAAGACTGGTCTTTTTCCATGGGCACTTGTTTCTCTTTTTTTCAGCTGGCAGGCAGTAGTTTATCTTGTACTGATTCAGCTGGCACCACTTTCTTTCATTTTCTGGCATGTGTGACCTTGCTCTAAAGGAGCAGCTTGTAGGCATGTCCTATGGTGACATCTTCAGTGAGGCCCAGTATTACAGCAGGATAATTCCCCTTAAATGAGTGCCTGTTGTATCTCGTCTTTCTCAAACAGTTTTTCTATTGTTTTTATTATGCTTGTCAGGTAAGTGCTATGTCACTTCTGAAAAATAAATACAAATATTTTTAAAAGGACAACGGCAAGATGTGGGGAAGATAGTGGTACTCATAGGGTAGAGTGGTGTTTCTGGTAGAAGCTGAATCAATTGAGAAGTGCAGTGTGGACTCTTGTGACGAGATAATTAATGGTATAATTATGGACAACTACAGCGATTTCAGTAGCAGAAAATACCAGTGACCCAGTTTTAAAAACTTTGAAGCAAACTGGGTGTTCCTCCTGTATAGTCACATCCTTAGAGCTGCTACTGTTAATCTCCATGGTGACAGGGTCTGTTCGTAATACTGTAATACAACAAAACAAAATTTGGCTAATGGAGAATTATAGAAATACATTAAATGCTCTGGACTTGTAAACTGTCCTCTACATTTTTCAAAAAATGTTTTAGGTCTAGAGTGCTATTGAAGTGGGGGGAGTCCTGCTCTTCGCCAAAACACTGTGCAGTGAACTGTGTTCTCTACACACCACACACCTGTCATGCAATTCTTAGGCTTTTGGAGGTATTCTGGGGTATATTCTACTCTTCAGTGCATATTAACTCATGCCAAGAGTTAACTGGGCCTCTTGGGCTACATCCATCATTCCTTGTGGCATGCCGTGAAGGTTCCAAAAGGGACAGAGGGAAACCTAATCTTTGCATGTAAATCCAGGATGTCATAGGTGGCACTGTTTGATATCTATGGCTGAAACTGGAAATCTGCTTTCTTCTTCTTCTTCTTCTTCTTCTTCTTCTTCTTCAAAATCATCATCTGTTACTTTTCTACTTGCTTTTTCCTTGAAGAAATACAGGAACCAATCAGATAAGATGCAGGAGCTCTGTGAACAAGATCTCCTGCATTAAAATAATAAGGGGAAGGTAAAATCTGGATCACAAGCAAAGCTTTGGAGAAAGGGGAGGTTAACCTTTCCCACATCCCATTTTTGACTTAACCTCCTTCCCCCAAAGCTTAAATGGAAGCAGGGTTTTAATCAGGCAAATGGTTTGAGTGATAAGGGAAACAAACCTTGCCCCACTGCCACACACCCCAATCCAAATTACCTCACAGGCACATACATTCAATGCTGCTGACACATTTTTAAAATCGGAAGTCCTGTTCCTAGATTCCCTCCAGTCCATGTCTAGCTGAGCCATGATTGGCCCCCTTAGAATTTAATTATTCATAACTTTGCTGTCCCCAAAATGTTTTTTGCTAGTTCAGGTACCCAGATTCTGATAATACTCTTACCTGTGAGAACTTAACCCCTATTATATTTCTAGATCAACTGGAATTATTTTGTCTCCAGATTCCCAAGAGCGTATCTAAGTACAGACAACACCTGTGCAATTCCTTTAAATGCTGGTTGCGCATTTATATCAGCCACAACAGTAGCAGCGACAAGCTCCAACATCCTAATTATTTGAACTCTTTGGGGAATGGTTAGCTTTCCCAAAGAGAAGAACATGAGGATACATGGTGCCAATGAAATTTCCCACTCACTATGCCCATTTCTTGTTCTCAGTTTGACAGTCATGTCAAGCAAGGCAACCTCTGGCTGGCATGAGAAATGCTGAGCTGAATTAAATTAGCCCTTTTCCATCTCAAATCACTCTTCCTTGGTTACATGTGACATGGATCCTTTGTACTGCAGGCTGGTCTTGATTTATGTATGCATCTTTAATTTAGGCATCTTTTTAGCCAATCCCAGTACACACAGTATTTCCCAGTTTGAGGAGACCCAAAGAACCCTCCAGATAATAAAATGTAATTGGAGCCCAAAGAATCTAGTTCAGCGTGAACCTATTTATTTATCTGAAAATATTTCTGTTCCACTCTTCAATGCGACTTTGCCAGGATGGCACTGCATGATAAAATAACAAGAAGTACAATATGTGGGGATAAAAATACACATTTTAAAAAAAACACAAATAAAATTTAAAACAACATATGGCAGAGCAGCTTTTTAAAAAGAGAATGTCAAAGATAAAATGTGTACATCTAAAATACTTGGAAAAATTGAAAGGCCCAGCATCAAAACTATAACAAAACGGGCATCCAGCAAACCTATCAAACTCCCAGAGAACCATTTTCAAAGGTTGATTTGTCTGCTGAGGGAGCATCAAAGAAGGGAAGAGACTTCAAAGGTATACTGACACATTAACACATTAAGGACCATGGTTAAATCTAAAAACAGTTTCTTTCCAGTGGGGTAGTCATACTAGTTTGTTGCAGCAAAACCAACATAAGAATTCTGTGGTACCTAGGAGACTAGAATTTTTATCTGGCAAATGTTTTTGTGGATTTCTGTCACAGTCAAAGCCTGCAAAAGTTTATGCTAAGTAAAACTTGGAACTCTTTAAGTCATCACAAAACTCTTTATTATTTAGAATATATTGGACTCTGCAACAGTTGTTCAGGAAGGGATTCTGACAGATATTGGAGATGTAATATTGGAAACACATCCTTGACACATATGATCTGGGCTTGTCCAGTAATACATTTATTTTAGATTGAAGTTGTCACTTTTATGAATGCAGCATTGGAGAAATCCTTGATATTTTTGGATATTTGTGTTCTTTTAAATTTTATACCTGTCCTATGGTGCCTAACAAAAAGATAACAAAATTGGACTTTATAAGTCCTTATAGTGGCTAAGACACTTATATTCCAAGCCTGGAAAGATAAGCATCCACCATCCACTACACAATGGTTGGAAGATATGTTAGCACTAGCTTCATTTGAACAAGTATTATATAAACACCAATTTCACCAGGATATTTGCCTGGACATCTGGAAGACCTATATTGATTTATATGCATAATACAAGATGTATGTAGCAAAATTACGTATGTTGAACTAAACTTATAATGGTGGTTTATAGTGCATACTAATATTGTTGTATGAACCATTTTTGTTCTGTTTTTGTTTTTTCTTTGTTAGTTCAATTTAATTTTGTCTTTTTATGTTAAATCTGCAAAAATAACAATAAAAAGAAGAAAAGTTGTCACAAAACTCTAAAATGCTTTTGATCTATAAGACTCTTCTCCAGGGGCAATTGATAGGGTCTCTTCAGAAGATAGCTAGGTAGTGTTTGTATGTCAGTCACCACCTACAGGTATTTTATGGACATGTTGACCTACAGTTCCTATTGACTCCAAACAACTTTCTTTAGAATCACTGAGATTATAAATTTATCTCCAGCTGTACCAGCACCTGGAGAAGTTCCTTTTTGGAGACCACAACTCCAGTATTTCCAAGCCAACATGACCGCTAGGAGTGTTCTGGGGACTACCCAGTGGAACCAGTTACCTCGGGAGTTGGTGAGTGCTCCAACACTGGAGGCATTCAAGAAAAATGTAGATAATCACCTGGCAGATATGCTTTGATTATATTCCTGCATTGAGCAGGGGGTTGGACCTGATGGCCTTGTAGGCCCCTTCCAACTTCACTTTTCTATGATTCTATGATTCTACCCTCCAAAAATAACTTGTTTGTGTTCTGTACAGGAGCATACAGAAGTTAATAGTTCTCTGTATTCCTACCACACATAAGAATTTCAATGCTAGAAGGGTATCTCTAGCCAAATGGTTCCCCTAAATATCTAGGAATAGTTATTTATGTTTATATTTATTTATAGCATTCTACATTCAATCATATGTGTCCACAGCTACATTTTGAAATGGTGCAGCCCAGAAAGGGACTTATCAGTAACATGTCTTGGGCCATCCCAATCCTGCTCCTTGTTCCATGATTGAACTGGCTTTACGTCAGAATGCTCCCAGTGCTTATTTTATGAAACAAGAAGTTCTGGACTTCAAACTTAGCAGGAACTGATATCTTTTGACCTAAGAAACCTTGCCCTTTAAATCCCCTGATGTGTACAAAACTGTTAAGTGTTCTCTCCATGGTGTGGAAGCAACAATGTTCTGCACACGCTCATGGTTTATCTCTTAGGACATTATTTGTGATTTATTTTATGTTTATGTTACTTTGGATGTAAACCGCCCAGAGTAGTGTCCAGCACTAAATGGTGCGGTATACAAGTGTAATAAATAAATAATAATAATAATTAAAAAATAGGAGGCTACTCTGTTCCCTAGTAATACATGATGAAAAGGAGGAAATCTAATTATCATCATTCGCTTCTTTTATGGCTAGAATCCCACATCTACTGCAAACTCAATGAACTTATTCAGACATGAAATCCTTGCTAGCATTATGAACTGATGCTACAAACGAAGAACATGCAGCAAACTCTGTAATAATTAACTTCCACTTGTGAACCAACCGGTATCTTATTGGTTTCTCATCTCATTGTTCAAATGCTTCCAACTCTCATGGGGACTTTTCTAGGCAAGATGATCTCCTTGAGGTAAAGGTGATGCTTTTGCTCAAGCAGATGTGGCCTTATATTCCAGGAGCTAGAGGTTCCACAGACCAAAACAAAAACAAAAAACCAGTTGACTCACCAAATCCACTCTGATTCTATGGGCCCACTCTAGCACAACTTATTACACTAAGTAACAGGATTTCACCTAGGGTATTGTTTCATCTTTTGTATTTTTATTTATATATTTTTGGTATTTTCAAGGTGATTTTCAGCATTGTGCAATAAAAAGATGGTAGAATATTTCCCTTGGTCTTTCTCACATGCTGGTGATAACAATGCAGTGCATTAATAATGTGCAACACACCAGATTACTTTTGCAAACAGAACCATGTTAACAGTAATAATGACTGAGGAAAGTAGTGAGTAACTGCAACATATTCCTTTTTAAAAATAACTTTTCTAAGCTCTGCTCAAGTAGGAAGAGGTAAAGAGGCCCCTCCACCTGCCTGCAAATCAACCGCTAGAAAAAACAGCCATAAGGAAGATCCTGCAGTGACTGTCTGTGCTGACCACTCTCTGATCAGCATCATCCTACAAAGAGCATGACAAGTAGAATCTTGTTTTGTTATTATTGAAGAAAATAAAAAGAAAAAAACCCTGGCATTCTCAGGAATTGAATGGTAGGTAGTCCAACAGCCCTTTAAGGGGCTTGGAAGGAATTAAGCTATTGTTAGAGTATTTATTTGTGGCACAAAGGGACTTTTTAGGGGGTAAGGCTGTGGGGGAGCTAGGGGTCCTAAGGGGTGCTACAAGCTGCATTTGGGTCCCTGGGGACAATAAGCAGCCATGGGAGTCACACTTTACATATAGCAATTAAGATGAAATCTCTATCAGATCCAAAGAGCTCAAGACAGATTGCAACACATTAGGTATTTCAACAGAAACAAAAAAATTTTTAATGTACTGCCCAGTGTTGTGATTCTCAATGCCAACATTTTAAGTGCACATTTACACACCCACCTGTGCCACTATGCAAAAATCAATTGAGCTTGGAAAGCCGTACGTACATCCAAGCATACAGAGCATGCAGACCTGTGTGCTAACACATTTAAAATTGATGCAGAGATACTGCATTTCAGACTGAGTATATAAAGTCATCCGCCCACGCAGCAATGCAATGTGCAGTTGGGGAACATTCACGTGGTAAAAGACATGGCTATGCATGTATAGAAAACGAAGGAGCACACAAATGCCCTTGAATTGCACAAGCTGGTACAACTACAAGATTCGCTGATCCATGCACGCTAGCATGCTGGAGCTCCCTGAGATGTCTCTGACCACGCAGTCGAGCGGATGCCTGTGCATAAATCAGCAGCACATAAAAACATGCGCCAGCAGCAAGGCTGGGATTAGAAACTAGCCAAGTTCTTTGAGGCTGCTCTGGCAGGGATGCTGATTTCAGAATGGAGCTGTCCCAAGGATATGCAGAGGGGGTGCTGCTCCTGGGAGATACTCTCCCCTCCCCAAATGCATGCTTTCACAATGTTAGACAGAACAGGCAGTTTCTGTTGCCAAGGTTGTGTTTTTTCTTTCTCTCCTTCCATTTAGAGCTGGGAAACTAAGAGCATCCTGTTTGAACTCAGAGTATACCCAGATTTTCCAAGGAGAGCTGTAGCTGGGGCTCCAGCCTTTGCATTCTGAATCTCCCATTGTCATCAATCTCAGGTGTATGAAGTGGCTGCGGCCGCTGACCGAGGAATGCAACGCACTCACTGTATGTTGAAGGACATTGTTTTTTTATACTTACTGTGAGTGTTTCTGATTTACGATTTAAAATCCAGACAAGAACTGGGCTGTGGCTCAGGCTTTAGCCCTGATTCATAAGAACCAGAGACATACGCAATCTTTGAAAATAAAATAAAATAAAAATGTCTTTGCAAATTTCAGATCAAAGAAAAATATTGAAATGTCAATTTTTGAAGAAAAGTAAACAACAACTGTTACAAAGTCAAGAATTTTTTGATAGGGAAAAACGAGGTGTGCCACCTTTGGACATTATAGAATGGCGATCTGGTCACAATTGAGACTCTGCATCAGATTCTGCTCCAAGAAAATCCTGATTTTGTGCTCTGGGTAAAAGCTGAGTTCTGTTCATCTGCATACATTATGCAAATGAAACAAAGAATGCCTGCAGCCATAATGCCTGCTTCCATATATGTGTGTGTTTTGTGCCGTCAAGACGGAACTGACTTATAGCAACCCAAATAGGGCTTTCAAGGTAAGTGAGATATTTAAGGAGTGGATTTACGAGTTCCACATCCCCAGTAAATTTCCATGGCCAAGTGGGGATTCAAACCCTGTTGTCCAGAGTCCACGTCCATCACTCTATCCACTACAGCACAGTGGGAATCCCCCTGATTCCATATACTCCTATCCAATTAAACATTCCATCCATTATATATATATATTTATCTTTGATTTTATTGGTTAAGTTTTACTGTTTATTTTAGCATTCTAAAATTTTACCACTGTTCAGCTAATTTGTCTCTACTGCAAAATCTGGCACTTTTGTATTTACATTTGTAAACAGTTCACAAAGCACTGTCGGTTGTATATTAACATTAATTGTAAACAAAACAAATCAAAACATGCTTTTTCACAGCTCTTGTACAAAACATGCAAAAGCACCAGCTATTTCAGTAGTATCTAAAGAGGTCCCAAAATTCATCATTATCTCTAGGTCAAAACTGCTTTATACTAAGTCAGATCTGTAGTCTGTCAGTTCTTTAGTTCTACTAGAGTAGAAACTGGACAACTATCTTCTTTTTTAAGGCATCCTCTATCTGGAGCACTGTGGAACCTAAGTATGTTCTGCATTCATTGCCGCTTTTATGACTTTTACTACCATGAACTCCTGATCAGTTTTCACTCTAGCTAGCTCTACAGTTAGGTAGAGAGAGGCAGTTGCCTCAACCAATAGATGCTGACTGCCAATGACAGGACAGCAAATTTTTCATTATTTAATGTATTAAAGATGCTTGTGAGATGTTTTGCTTCAGATAACCAATGGTTATTGGTTGCCTTAGGACAGTGGTGTCCAACCTTGGGTCTCCAGATGTTATTGGACTACAATTCCCAGAAATCCTGGCCAGCACAGCTAGCAGTGAAGACTTTGGGGATTTGTAGTCCAAGAACATCTGGGCGCTCATGGTTGGAAACCATTGCCTTAGGGCAATGTGCACTTTGACTTTGGGATTACAACGTCTTGGGTCATTTTTACCATGAGGTGTGCATATGTTGGAACCAACTTATATTGACCCTAATTGGGCTTTCAAGGTAAGTGAGATGTTTAAGGAGTGATTTTACCAGTGCAGCCAGCACCGATGGGTTTTCATGGCTGACCAGGTAGACGAACCCTGATCTCCTAAATCCTTGTCTGTCACTCTGTCCATTACATTACACTGTATATCAGTCAAAATATATATTTTATTATGCACACTATACTCATAGAGAGGTGCGGTAGCCAAAAGAGGAGCAGCACACAGACCTCCCTTAGAGTGATTGACTGGTGGACTGACCAGACTGTTAGCCCTGTTTTCATCTGACCAAGCAAAACCTGTGGGGCCCAGTCTAGTTCAGTGCCTTGTAATTCTTGGTTCTCCTGATGCTTTGGACTTCATCTCCAAGAATTTCCAGCCAACATGGCTAATGGCCAGAGATCTGGGGAGCTGAAAAATCCAAAATATCTGGAAGACCAGAGGCTGAGACCCACTGTTCCAGCTACACTGGGTAGGCAGTGCATTTAATGCTCAGGGGAGAGGGAGTGGGTTCAATGCCGAAACTGAATTCATATAATCCATGTTGGATTCTAGAAGCTGCCAACAAGGAGAAGCAGAATGTCAGGAAGCCACACCCCTCTGTATTGGAAATCTAGGTCTCTAATCCCTGATGGTGCATGAGCTGGCTATGCTTTTACACATCATGAGAGGCATACGGTTCCTCCTCGTTTCATATATGGGATTCAAACCAGAGCTAAGCTGTTTCTAAAATCTTCTGTTCCCTCACTCCTCCCCTTCTATATGTGTGGGTTCCCCAAACCAAAAACAAGACAAATGTTGGATTATGTGTGCACCGAGGCAATATATTGTCTTTCTCAACAACTGTCAAGGCAAAAAGATGTAAGAGAAGGGGAGATGTTCAGATTCCGCCCCCACGATTACTAAACATTCTGGGGTTGTTGTTTTTTGTTTTCATTTGTTTTCTGATTCTGTCTAGTTTTATTTTCTTTTGTATCAGGGCAACAGCCTTTTCCAATGGAACATGCCACGTACTCAGTCATTCTGTCCTTATATCCTTTCTCTTCAGGTGGAAGGGACCCTTAAAATATAACAAGATATTCCACACCAATGGTATGTACTCACAGGCAATTTATGCCTAGAACATTGCTAAAAAGGAACACGTTGATTCTACTGGAAAGGAGAGATACTTTACATGTGCTCAGAGGCAATCAGTTCAAGGTGCCTATTTAAGAGATTTGTTGGAACAGAATGTTAACACTCTGCCCTTCCATAAAAGCCTGGGAAAGGTCTGTAACCCACCTAAAAGTCTGTCACATAAAGGGCAACCCCTCTTCCCTTATATAACCCCTCACCCCCATTGAGAGAATTTTTGCTGCCACAATTCTTTCTGTCCACAGAATGGTTGAGAGAAGGGGAGGGCTGGATATTTCCTTGGGGGCTGGCATTTCAAGTAAGCTCAGAGCAGCTCTGCTGTCTGGGGATGAGGGTGGTGAGCTAGAAGCCAGCTTGGCGTGGATGCAGACAGAGGGAGGTGGGGGAGAGAGAAGAGAGTGGAAGGAAAAGGTTCTTCGTGTCTCTGTGACATTGCCCCTGTACAGTACACTTTATCCTCTGCAAACAAGCAGTGTCTGGGCGGCCCCTTCCTCAAGTGCAAGCTCCGTCTAGCCCTGATAAGCCCCCAGTCAGGGTGAGATCATCACACACGTACACAACACAATTTAAACACACCATCACTCGTCTCCCTGGGAAAGCTTAGGGTAAGTAAGCAAACTGTAACCTGAAAATGGATAGGAAAGAGAAGCAGCCAATCCTGAAGGGAAGCACTTTTTCTTCCCTTTTTACCCCAAGGCCCATGATAGGCATTGGTAGTGTGGGGATTAGCACCTATACATTGAGCAAAGGTTAAGTGAGCCCAAGACCGGAACAGAAGCTAAAAAATCCACTAAAGCTTCCTACCACAAACCTCTCAGGCCTGGCTCTGAGGAGATCTCACATTTCTCCCGAAGGAAAGATGGGAAGCTTTGCACTCTGGCCCCTAGACAACTACCCACTTCTCCCACCACCAACAACACTATCCATCACTTGCCGTCTGAGGTATAGTATCCCAGAACCCTGGCTTGCAAAACTTTGGCCATAACCTAGAGGAGTTCCTCCCCTGCCAAAAGAAACCAAGAATTCTGGCTTCCTGCCAACATTCCCACTCGAATGGGTCTCTCTCTCTCTGTTCCTAAAGAGAATCCATCCATCCTGGCTTCTAAAGTGTCTAACTCTGATCCAGTAGACATTCAGATTCCAGGCATGATGATTTGCAGACCCACTTTGCACAGGGAGGGTCCTCCCATTAGGCAGATGGAGGCAATAGTCTTCTCGTGGCTGTGTCCCCATGAAGAGAGGGCCAAGGAGTTATTCACCAAATCTCTGTCAGCGAGGCAGTAGAAGAAAAAGAAAGAAAGAAAGAAAGGTGTGTGCCTCATCTAGGAGATAACCGAGAGGTCCTAGATCCAACTACCACAGGCTGTTTCCATTCTCCTTTGCTGTGCCACTCTCCTGTCCTAGAGCCAACTTTCTGTCTCCCCTCGCACCCTTTGTCTGCTCCAATCTATTACCTTCTCCCTACTCTTCCCTCATCCACTTAGAATCTCTGGTCTATGGAATCCAGGATGTTGCACAATTTGTTAAGAAAATGCCAGTAGGGATGTAAGCTGCAAACACAGTCTGAGGAAGGGGGGGGGGCTACGGGGGTTGTTTATGCTTGAACTTCTGTGGCTTCTCAGTACAGAAAGGAAGCAAAGAGATTCAATGTTAGTTTGGAAGCCACATGTTCCTCTGACTGTCACAGACATGCCTGATTTGATCTGTTTCCTTTTTGAAGATTGTCTTCAATTAACCATTTCCATTTCTTGGGTATTTTGCTTGCCCCCAAAGACAATCTGGCTGCTAGAGGAACTCCAACTATAAGTCAATATGAAGTGACTAATTCAGATTTTGCCTGAGCCTGTTAAGGACAGCTGAGTGAGATGGGGTCGACCACCTAACCCACAAAGCATAATCCAGGATCAAATACATTTTGTGGTCATTGGAAAATGAGGCATGTAAGCCTTGTACAAGTTAAGGTTCACAGTAGCGTCCAAGGTCCAGAGACACAGAAACACAGGAATGCAACTCCCAGAATTACTGAACCAATATAATAACCCTGAAAGCTGGTGTGAGGGTTATTTCTTTATCTCAGGCAGTTCCATACCCTTCTCCCGGTTCAACACATCCACAAAAGGCTCTTCAGTAACATTCAAACATTCAACACTTATTTCTGGTATTTCTAAAAAACTGTTAGTGTCAACTTTGACATTCAACAGCTCATCCTTGCCCAACGGGGTCCAGAATGGGTACATTTCTTGAACTACAAACTGGTTTTCACAAGTACGCTCCCACTGTCCACAAATGTCGAAAGGATCAGCATCCATCAAAGTCGGCCCTGGTGATACTGGCAACAGGGGCATCCATTTCTTGAGTGGAAGTCTGCTTCCCCACAAATCATCTACTGGGGTCTGGGTATTCCATGGTTCCAGTTCACTGGCTGCTTCATCCCACACTTCACTATCCATCTTGCCCTTTCCCTCTTTTCTGTCTCTACCTTAGCTCCTTCGTCTCATTTCTTCCTGCCCCACTCTCTGGTTTCCTTTTCTTCTTTGAAAGGAAGCTCCCCTCCTACATTTTTCAGCCTCTTCTCGTAGGGCCATTAACCCTTCCCATCGGTGGGTCCATGGGTTTTCCACCCAGATCTACTCCCAGCCTGGTGGGAGGGCTTTCTTTCTTTTCATCTCCTCTGCACCTCCTGCCTCTAATATCCATTTTCCTGGAGTACCCTCCTTTCATACCTCCTCTTCCTACCTTTCCATTCCTGCTTTGTCTGGCAAGCCAATCTCTCCCTTTTCCATTCCCACGCTTTCCGGCTGTCCTGTTCCCTCCTACACGACATCTCCTTTCACCTCAGAATTCTCCCCACTTTCTTCCTCCAGTTCTAGGGTTGCCTGTCAGTGCTCGGGCAGAGATGCCTTCAGATCCACCCTCATGTTCACAGCTGGCTGGGAGATTTTGGGAACTGGGGTCTCAAAAAGTAACTTTCCCCAGCCTGTAAAAGGCAGCCAAGTTATCTTGGTGGCTGCGGCAGAAAATCCCTCAGTACAACCTCTCCTTAGCAGTACAAATAAAACTGCATTAAATAACTAGTGGTTTAACATCCTTTTCATAAAACACAAAATCAACAACCAAGTTCTTCCTAATTAATGGGCCATCCCATACCAGGAAGTTCTCTTTAAGGAGTTCCATGGGAATCCATATTTTCCTGCTGTAGGGTTCTTACCCCTTTAATTGCAACTTGCGCAGTGAAAATGTCTCAGTAGATTCTACCATATAATCAGGGCCACCCCTATCATTACGCAGAATGACAACTGCCTCAAGCAGCAGAAGCTAATGGGCAGTGGCAACACTCTTGCCATTTCCCTCTGTTAGAGGCAGTGCTGTGGTAGTTTCCTGGACTGGTGTACAGTCATTATACAGCCTGCTGCCCTTGTGTGTTGTAGGATGCTGCTACCTTGCCATTTTTAAAATAAAGTTCAACTGCCACTTCAGCTCGCTTCTGTAAATGCAATAAATGGGAACATTATCTTGTCCTCGCCTCAGGCAGTAAAACTTCTTGGCCTTGTTTTTGGTTCCCAATCCATCCATACGGAAAGAAAGAACAAGAAACCGGGCCTTCTCGGCAGTGGCCCCTCGGCTTTGGAATAACCTTCCATCAGAGATCCGCCTGGCTCCCTCGCTGGGTGTTTTTAAGAGCCAATTAAAAACTTGGCTCTTCAGGCAGGCCTTCCCTCCTGTCAATATTTGATTTTATTTTATTATAATTTCTTTTTTTTCTCCATCTTGAGTATTATTAATATTAATATTATTGTTTTGAACTGTTTTATTTTAATTTTAATTGTTTAAGTTGTTTTATATTTAATGTTTATGGAACCCGCCCTGAGTAGACTCTGTCTAAAAGGGCGGGATAAAAATCGAATAAATAAATAAATAAATAAATAATATCTCACTCTCCTATCTTTTACAACACCCAAAGTCTGTCATCTGATGCAAACATCTCACTAACGTTGCTAAATTCTGGTATTATTTTGATAGATCAAAATCAGATATGGAACATAGTCAACATTACCAAATCAAGGAGCAGTATCTTGTAGCCCTTGGTATGGACTCAATAAAGAAATTGTTTAATTTTCTCCCTCCCACTCAGGTAAAAAAGATATTGGAAATGCAAAACCTGAGGTAAAAATGCCCAGTACACAGATAAAATACTTGAGAATTGGCAACCGTGTACTTAACTCTTACTTGGTTCTTCATGCTTTTGCAGCCTCCCTATTATGTGTCAAAATTGGGGTTCCCTTTGAAAACTACAGTTAGTGCGAAATATAACTGTGAGATTACTAAACAAGACTTATCAAGATCATATTATACTTGTGCTATGTCAACTGCACTAACTCCAACTGGATCAACACTGGACCCAATTAAAAATGACATTTCAATCTTTAAGGCCTTCCACAGCGTGTAATGAGGCTACTTATGGGACCACCTATTTCCATATGTATCTAAACTTTAAGATTTCCATCAGAGTGTCACCTTTGGATTCCATCACCTTTGGGCGATGCTGGTGACTCTCAGAGAGGGGGCCTTTTTAGTGGTGGCATGCTACTTGTTGAAGGATCATTCCAGAGAACCTTTGGCTACTATTTTGTTGTCCCTTAAGTATTTTTCTACTATTTTTAGATGCAATTTCAAACATTGGTTTTATACTTTTGTGCATTTAGAACTTATTTTTATGTATCATATTTCCTTTTTGCTTGTTTTAGCTTTTTTTATGTTCTACTCCGCAAATATGATTAAACAGAGACATAAAATACTTCTGAAGTAAATAATAGGTATCTTTCTGATGCAAGATTTTACGTGTTGTAACCCACCCAGAGTAGTGCCGTGATACTAATGGGAGCGGGATACAAACTGAATAAATGAATGAATAAATAAATAAATAAAATGGGCTGTTGTATTGTTCCCAGGTTGCTTCTGCTTTGCTCACCAACGTAGAGCAGGAAGGGGTAAGTAAGAAGGTACACTGGACTTCCTGAAAAATCTATTAGTGATTTGAAATAGACCAGCACAGTCTCCACTGTTCACCTGCATCACCACCATGTTCATTAATTCTAAGTCAATGTCTTTCTGGGAAATCTGGAATCCTACATTTTATATAGCACGGCCATTCATCGAGATTACAAATGGACACCTTTGGTGAGTCTGAACCAATGTTCTACCTCTGGGACTCCCCAGGGCCTCACAGACCACCACAAACGCTGAAAAACATCTCAGTGTTTGTTAATTCGAAGTCAATATCCTTCATAACCCATCCAAAGCCTGTCCAGTCATTATTTTGCATTTCAGGGTTCTAACAAAACACACACATAACCAATAGGTCTTACAAACCAGAGTTGGGGCCAGAGATTGGAAACTTTACATGCTGGTTATATCACTCTATGATTTAATAATAATAATAATAATAATAATAATAATAATAATAATAATAATAATAATAATAATAATAATAATAATAATAATAATAATAATAATAATATTTTAAAGCTCCAAGTGTGCCCACTTCTGCCTTACAGAATATGACAACCTCATAGACAAATTAACCCTAAAGTGGATTTTTTTTAAAATTGTACTTTGGGAATCAGTATATTGGGCCAAAGTGAACTTTTTGGAACTACTTCCAGGGACTTGGAATTTCGGTTTTGGCCGATGCAGAGTTGCGGGAACTAGGCTACCAGGACATAGATACAAACACTGAATTGGACTGTGAAATTTGCGGGTTTTGAACCTCGGTTCAGGCCTATTTGGCCAAAGTAGATCCTCTGAAACTGCCCCTGGAGCTGGAAGTGTTTGTGTTTGATTAGCTGGCGTAAACCTGTGGGAATTAGGCCATCAGGCCACGGATACAACCATTGAATTGTACCTTGGTACTTTGGGGGTTTAAATTTTGGTTCAGGTCTATTTGGCCAAAGCGGACTCTTTGAACTGACTCTGGAGACTTGGAATATCTGTTTGGCTGGCATCAATTTGCCAGGGATCAATCAGGCCACTGATACAATCATCGAACTGGACTGTGATACTTGGGGGTTTCGAATCTTGGCTTAAGCTCTTGGGCAGCTGGAACATAATGGCACAACAAGGACAATTTTGGGATGAAACAAAATCTACCCTTCAAACAATCCTAGAAATAGTGAGATCCCACTACCAAGAGTCAAAAATATTCAAGGAACAGCTGAAGAAGAATTATAGTCAACAAGAGACAGGGAATAACGAAAAAGGAAATGAGAGTGTGCCGGATGATGTATGCCAATCAAAAGAGGAGCTGGAGGAAATTAATGGGGAAAACCTAAGAGAAACAACTTTAATCTTGGATCCGAGGAGAGCATTAAGGGAAGACAAGGGGAGAAAATCAGCAGAATTAATTTTAAAAAGCCCGGAAGATCTATTGAAGATAGACCAAGTGCATAAAGATCTAGTAGAGATAAATCAGATGCACAAAATGGTTTCAGAGGGCACAAAATATGGCAGAATGCTTAGAGAGATAGAAACAAAAAGTGAAAAAAGAGAAATAAGAGAGGGAATTACTTAAAAAGATGAAAAAGGGAAAAATAGGAAGGGGGCCCTTAAGGTTGAAAAGCATGTATATATCTAACTTCGGGAATTGTAAAGGAGCATATCCTTTATATTAAAAAGGAGAATTAAACTGAAATAAGGGAGCACAAACCAGGGTAAAGACGTAATATAGTGGGTTTTCTTCTTAGGTAAATTAAACTAGATATAAGGTTGGGGCATGGATCTGGAATTACTTTTATTAAGTATGTTATTAGAAGATCTTGAGAATATTGTACACTATGAAAGTAATATTATGATAGTAGCCAATATTATATACTAAAATACGTACATGAATGGTTTGAATGTTTGAAAGATGTCTGGAATTTGGGGGGACAACTGGGAAGACACTGAGATGTAAAAAACAAATAATTGTAAGCAAATCATGTAACACGATGTTTGACAAGCACAAACCGAATGTAGATAGAGTGAAAAACTAATAAAATGTATTGGGAAAAGAAAAGAAAAAGAATATGACAACCCTCCCTTTCTCAAAAGCAGAGCAGAGAATGGGGGAAACTCCTTAATGATCTCACTGCAGGAGAAATGGACAAAGTATGCTCTGTTGCAGAGCATGGAAGTATATACTACAGTGGTATGACAAACCCATCTGAATAACTCCTTAATGCTGATGGCTGTGGCTGTGAACAGAACCCTAACAAAAAAAAATAGAATCTGCTTTTGACATTTTATTTGCTTCTTTTTTAAAGGGAGACTGTGATTGGGTTCATTAAACTTAAGACCTGGCTCTTTAGGCAGGCTTTCCCTCCTGTCATTACTTGAATATTTTTTCCCCATCTTGAACTATATTACTATTGTTGTTTTTTATTTTATTATATTGTTTTTATTTTATTTTTTATTGTTAGTCGCCCAGAGTAGACTTCGGTCTAGATGGGCGGGGTATAAATTTAATAAATAAATAAATAAATAAATAAATAAATAAATAAATAAATAAATAAAGATCTGAAGCAGTTCCTCCTTTTTGGCGGGAAATGACGACTGAGTCTCCTTTTGAACATGAACAGATTTATTTAGTTTAACATTAGGTGAGTCTACAACAACTTCTGTCGGTTCAAAACAACTAATATCTGTTAACTGTCCAAATTGTGAGGACGATAACTCTGTCTGGAAATTGACAACATTCATTGAGGGGCTGGCCCAAAACGTTCCCGATCGGTGGGCTTCCTCAGCGGAGCACTCCAGACTGCGCATATTGTCCCACAACAAGGGTGTCTGGCCGAATCTCCCTCCGGCGGTGGATGGTTGAAGGAAGGGTCCGGCCAAATCACCTTCCTCGAGTGACCTTGTCCCCACGGAAAGACCACGACCATCCATTCTAGAGCTTCTGCTGATGTCCCCTTTTCTTTAGACTTGTCCGGGTCAGGTAACAACCCTCCTACCTTCAAATTAGGGAAGTCCTCCAACAACCCGCGCATTCTATCATACTCGTATTCTCTTCTCTCTCCCTCTTTTTCCTTTCCTTCCTTCTTTTTCTCTCCCCTTGGTACACTGAACTGTCTCCTCCCACTTTGTTCCCCTATATCCTCCTCCCACACGGGCAAAATTAACTCCTCCTCCCCTTCTCCCTCTCTCTCTTCCACTAGACAGATTTCAATCTTCTCCTCTTTCCCCTTTTGATTCCCTTCTTTTCCCTTCCTCCACATTCAACTCCTCACTTTCTATTGTCTTCCCTTCTTCTATATCTCTCTCCCGCTCAGACGTCTCTAGCTGAGGGGACGGCTCGCTCTGTTCTTTCTCCTTTGGGTCTACCGGTCCTTCACAGAGACATACTACTTGGTCACTTGACTTCTCTATGAACCCTTTATGTGAGACTATACAATTAGAAGGGAGTAAATGGCTTTTAAAGAGTTAGTAGTTCAGTTTTTAATGGCTCTTGTGAACATTCCCCCACCACTCTTAAGAGGCCAAAAAAACAAACAGAAGAAAATGGAGTCCCACTGTTGCTTCTGGAAAAGGCAGAGAGGCCTGGGTGTCTTATTTCAGCTGTCATTAATAAAAATGCTCCTCCATTAAAATCAACAGTGTATACTCCACCTTCCCCAGCTCCCTTCCACATCTCCCAAATCCCCAGGAGATTCAGAGCCTAGTGAATAGCTAATGATGAGAATTAACAGGCTTTTGTTAAAACTGACTTTCATGCAATTACCATCCTCTATGTTCCCCCACCAAACAAACACCCACCTAGGATTTACAGTTTCTTCAGTAAATACATCACTGTTTAATTTCAAGTCTGCCCGGCATCAGCAACTACTGAAACTGTACTGGGGGGGGGGGGAGGGAGGTGTGTGTGTGATTTTGGAATAATGGGACATTTCCAATAAGCTGTCAGGAGGTGGGTGGCATCGTTTTGACAACAACATGGTAGCCCACCAATTTATCAGAGATAGATCTTGCCAGGGAACTTCCATGAGGTTCATTACTATTCTGAACCCCACTCTCACTCTTAAGGTTCACCTGTTGGTACATTTTTAATGGCAGCTAGATTGGCTGACCAAGCAAGCAAAAAGCTCAATCAGCTGACTTCTGCCGATCCAGCTGCTGTTACAGACAACAGATGAGACGACTTCTTTTTTCCTGGTTAGTTGACAACTTTACCTCAATCTTTTTTTACGTTTCTTGAAAGGAAATGCGTGTCCAATGATGCAATATATTGTAACCATCATCCTATCTTTTCCTGGGGCTGTAATGCCTAACTATCAGGTTATATACTTTTCCTGCTAAGGCCCCTGTCTTTTAAAATGCCTATCTGACAGGCAGTTGAAGCACTCGGTTCTCATGGAAGTTACTTATTGGCCAATTGCTAAAAAAATTGCTATTACCTGGAATTTCTGCCTTTCACAAAACTGTAACAAGCACAGTAGCCATGTGATGGTGGCAATTATATATTCAACACAAAAAGACAAATGGGCTAATGCACATTTTAAAGGGCCATTGAAATTCACAAAACAGCCATCCCATCACATGGCTGGCTTTAAACTCTATAGAGCTAGTTTTTATAGGACAGGAGATGGAGGAAGAGGTATGTAGTTCAAGCTGGAAACTTCCTCTTGATCCGAAGATACATCAGAGATAGGAAGATTATTGTCTTGGATTAATTATGATGATTACGATGGGCTGATTTTGATTTATGGCGACCTTTTCCAAAGCTTTCTAGATACACAATATTCAGAAGTGGTTTACAATTCCCTTCTTCTATTCTAGAGTCTCTCTGGGATCGTGTTGCTTGTCTAAGTCCATTCAGGCTTGCTCTTCACACAGCATTGGGGAGTCAAACTCCCAATCCCTGGCTCCAGATGCTGATTCTCACTGATCTATCCAGCCATCTGTTTTCTGGGAATTCACCACCCAAAACACCCCAGCCAGCAGGACGATTGGCTATGTGTCTAAGGCATTTTGGTAGATGGCTACAAAAAAGTGATAACTACTATCTCTGGTGTATGTTGGATCAGGCAGTATTGAGACAAACCATGTGCTCGTAGTTGGTTTTCCTTTTTTCAGACTTGAGCTATGATTCTGAAATCCTGGGGGCAACTAACTGGCTGCTGTGTGAATGTTGGACTAGACAGGCTGTTAGCTTGATTCCCAATTATCTCAAGTTAGAGTCCTTGGGTAGGATCCCTTTAAGGCAGTGGTTGCCAACCCTGGGTCCCCAGATGTTCCTGGACTGCATCTTCCAGAAATCATGGCCAGCACAGCTAGTGGTGAAGGCTTCTGGGAGTTTAGTCCAAGAACATCTAGGGATCCAAAGCTGGCAACCACTGCTCTAAGAATTGTCACTCAAGCATGCATCACTACTCTCTGTATTGGCGCCTTTACCTGGTTCTTCAGACAAAGCTGCTCATAAAGGCAGAGGAGCAAGCCAGGTTGGCCTTTTGCCCTAGGTAGTTACCAACTCAGCTGGTGGCTGTGGCCCCTGTGGAATGTATTTTCTTGCCAGCTGTCAACAGCAAAAGTGACTTACAGAATTATGGCACTTAAAAGGGGATGGACAGAGGACTCTCCATGTATTCCCTGGGGGAGATACTGTACTTAACTTCCTGCTTCAGAGGAAGGGCCAGAAGAGGAAGTACAAATCACTTCTCTGTTTTGTTTTGCAACAGGGAACCTGTGAAAACTTCCTACTACCCCCCACCCACTCCCGCAGCTTACTAATAAAACCGACAAAACATAAGCTAACTCTGTTATGCTCTTTCTAGGTGAAACTTCAATCTAGATAGAAGGCTATAGCTCAAGGCACAGGACAACAGCTAGGGAAAAGATGCCAACTAGCAACAAAAACTGCCCATGGAGTCAGTTTATAACACATCAAATATCATATCTTCATAAGAAACAGTTGCCATAATAAAGAAAGGAGGTAGAACTTTTTAAAAAAAAAAGATTAATTGCAGCCTTTTACAGGTGAACATAAGCAATGGGTGAATAAATACATTAAAATTAAATTAAATTAAAAGGGGAGCCTTATAGAAAATGGCTCACAGGCTGGGCTGCTGTTAGGTTGCAAAGGGTCTTTAGTAAAGAGGCTCCTCCACTAAAGGCTTATTCAGCCATGCTCACTTAGATTACCACTAGCAGTTCCAGGCAACATTTTAAAATTCCCACAACACTTCAGAACAATGAGCATAATATCATTCAAAAGAACTGTGGGAAATTTAGTTTGTGGTTTTATTTGCTTGTTTCACTTTAATTTTTAACTTAAGTATGTAAACAAATATGAGAACTTTAAAAATTATGGTTGGTAGCTAGAGAAAGAGGGAGCTAATATCTCCAAAAGGACAGGAACTGGAGGAGGGATATCATATGGTGGAGATGTGACCATGGATGCTGGGAATGCTGAAGGCTACTGTATTCAAAATTAGACTATGAACCAGTATTTTTTCCAGAGTGAAACCAATATATAATAATGTGTCTGAAAACATGCAATGTACTTGGTTTCCACAGCTAGTATTAGTATTCAAAATAATCATGTCCCACGAAGTCAATTTATAACAACTGTTTCCAGGGTTTTCTAGAATACTCAGAAGTGATTTACCATTCCCTTTTTCTAGGGTACCTTGGGACTGCGCAGCTTGCCCAAGGCCACATAGGCTGGCCCTTCTCCCAGGAGGCACAGCGGGGAATTGGAGGTCCCAAGCTCTGGCACCACAGCCGGATACATAATTCACCGAGCTACATAGCCAGCCAGCACTAGCATTAAGGAAAGGCAAAACAGATGAGTTCAGACTAAAGCCCATCATCTCCCCATCCAATACACTTTGAAAAAGAATTACCATCTGCTTTCACCGTTACGTATTTTGATCTCATTTTAAAAACAGTTGGGTTGGGTTTTTACAATGCAATTAACCTGCCTTGAGCCTTTAGGAAGTGTTAAGCTAAAGGCTGAAATGAATAAATATTGAAGCTATCCCAAGTGCTACCTGCCAAACTGTATTTAGAGTAGGCATTGGCACACCGTTAGGAAAAAGCTTTGCTTAGGCAGTCTTTTCCTCTGTAAGCAATGCATATATTCCTGAGAAGGGATCTTTTCCAGGCCAGTGTTAGCTAGGGCATGATGACCTACTAGCCAGCCTCAGGCCAAGCCGCAGGCATTTTGGATAGCCAAATAGCCAGGAGGTAGCTGGACGAATCTGTCTTTGAAAGACTGGAGGTGTGAAAGCCAATGTTTGCTGGAAGAACAGAACCTGGTGGCTGAGGATAAACACCAACAGCAGAAATCCCTGTTCTTCTTAAAGCGGGGAGGGCATGTTTCACTTGAGGGCCTCCAAATACAGCTGGTAGCAGACCCCCATCTCACCCCATTTTGTGGCCATGGTTTTGTTCTGCTGCACAACTGCCTCTTGCAATGACTTTGAGCAGCTGAGAGTATTCCTCAATGGTGTCAGAGTCAGCCTCTCTGTATTTTTATCCTCGTGCCCAGTTGTCAGAATTAAAGGTTGCAAAATCATGGGGACACCTTCCCCATGAAGCCATGTATTTCTTTATATATAAACTGCATCACATATAAGCTGCATTTTAAGGTAAATGCTCCAGAAAAAGCATACAATAAAACATTTAAAACTATACTATAAAACAAGGGCAAGGATGACCCTCCAGATCTTATGGAACTGCAGTGTTCCTCAGCTCCATCCAACATAATAATTTGTGAGTGATGTGAGACATTCCAGTTCAAAATATCTGGGAGGCTGCAATAAAAGCATGTGAGAAATTTTTAAAAATGGCATCAGAATAAACCAAGTAAAGACCAGCAAAAGATCAGTAAAAGGCCTGACAAGTTCTTTATGGTGATTCCATATTAGAGGGTACGAATACAGCAAGGATGAAGAAGCTATGCACCCTCCTGGGAGAACTTTGGAGGACAGAAAGACCAGTAAATGGGTTCTAGATTATATCAAACCTGAATTCCCACCAGAAGCTAAAATGACTAGACTGAAGCTATTGTTCTTTGGACATACTGTGAGAACTCAATGGAAAAGATAATACAGTAATCTTAGGAAAAGCGAAAGGCAGTAGGAAAAGAGGAGGACCTACCATGAGATGGATTAATTCAATAAAGGAAGACATAGCCTTTTGTTTGCATGACCTCAGCAGGGCTGTTAATGGTAGGACCCTTTAAAAATAATGATAAAATGCCAAATAGGGTTTTCTAGGTATAGAATACTCAAAAGCAGTTTACCATTCCCTTCTTCTTGGGGCACCCTGGGACAGTGCAGCTTGCCCAAGGCTGCACAGGCAGGCTGTTATTCCAGGAAGCACAGTGAGAATCAAACTCCCAAGCACTGACTCTGCAGCCAGGTGCCCAACTCACTGACTATCCAGCCAGCTGATAGGAACCTTTTGGAGGTAATTAATTCATGGGATTGTGCTGAGTTGATAATGACTTGATGGCCACTTTCCTCTTCAGCTGAGGATTGTGAAGGTTCTTGCATCATTTTGCAAGAGGTTGCTGGAAGGAGCTTAAACACCTGTGCTGCTGTCCCAGACTTCCTACCTTGGCTGAATAACTTTTGCCAAGAGATGGCAGTGCAGTATCCATAGAGGCAGGTGGGCCCAAAATATGGTCCTCTAAGACTGTTGTCTGAAACTCAGCAGCATAGATTTTTACCCACTTCCTCTTTCATATTTTGCATTTTTAAAGCAAATCTGGTGGTCTATGAGGCCCTGGAGAGTCCCAGGGGTAGAATATTGGTCCAAGTCAGGGTACATTCTACAGCTGCATGGCACAAGTGCAGTCAACAGTGTTATTATTGTTATGTGCCATAAAGTCATCTCCAACTTACGGATGAATGAGAGAACTCCAAAATGACCTGTCCTCAACATGCCTGCTCAGCTCTTGTAAACTCAAGCCTGTGAATTCTTTTAAGGAGTTAATCCATCTCATATTTGGTCTTCTTCTTTTCCTGTTGCCTTCAACCTTTCCCAGCATTACTGTTTTTTCCAGAGATTCCTGCCTTCTCATGATATGCCCAAAGTAGGACAGGCTCAGCTTCAATTTTTTTGTCGCCAGAGATAGTTGAGGCTTAATTTGCTCTAATACA
Source organism: Intellagama lesueurii (assembly GCA_037013535.1). Taxonomy (NCBI): domain Eukaryota; kingdom Metazoa; phylum Chordata; class Lepidosauria; order Squamata; family Agamidae; genus Intellagama; species Intellagama lesueurii. The sequence continues at coordinate 34,496,934 of JBAJHW010000006.1, forward strand.
CATTTGTTCATCTTTCTGACAGTCCAGGGTATCTGTAAAGCAATCCTCCAGCACCACATTTCAAATTAGTCTCTTTTTTCCCCTGTCACCTTTCTTTTCTGTCCAGCTTTCACACCTGTACAGAGTGATCAGGAATACAAAAGTGTGGGTGATCTTGGTCTTAGTCTCCAGTGACACATCCTTATACATAATCTTTTCTAGTTCCTTCATTGTTGTCCTTCCAAATCTCAGTTCTTCTGTTTTCTTGGCTGCATTTCCATTTGGATTGATGATTGAACCAAGGTATAGAAAATCTTTAACAATTTCAGTGGTGACAGGTACAGAATTCAGCATTCTGAGGAATCTCAGCCTTCTTTAAACAAATGGCCTTTAAACTATTATAGGTTAGAAAATGTTCAGACAACATATGATGACACTTTCAAACTGGGGACAGTGAAGATTGCCATTGGACAGAGTTTATATGCCATTGTATAGCTACTGTGTGTATCCCTAAAAAGCAGGATAAAACGAGATAAATGATATTTGCACTACAAAGCCCCATCTCATCCCAAAGGAACAGGGCAGAACAATTAAACAAAAATGAAGATACAGCAAGATATCAAATCAGAGATAAATGATTTATGCACACGTAATTCATTGAGATTGTCTGTCTCTGCACAACTCTTTCAAACACCACTCAAAACAGTCATATAGCTTTGCAGTGGGAGCAAGTGCCTTAAAAGTGGCGGGGCAAATATTAAGAATCCCTTTCTGCAGAATAATGCTAATCAACCCTGATTCGTAGATATTATTAGGAGGGTGCCCTCCAGTGGATCTGACACTGTAATGGGACAAAAGTGTGATGGTCCATCTCAAAGGCTATAATCCAGTGCACACTTTCTATTGAACACAGTGGGGTATACTTGTATAGAATTATGCTGCACAGAGATGTGGGGCATACATATTCAAGGCTTTGAAAACTGTAAGAACTACCTTGAACTGTGCTCAGAAGAAAACAGGTAACCAGTTCAGATGTCAGATATTCTGCACTGAGGTTACTATTGTAGCTTTTCATTGAGCACAGAATTTCGCTCAATTTGGTGCAAAAAATTAGCTTATGTGTTTGCCTGAATATAATATACAAAGGTTGTGGATGGCCAATCAGCTGCAAGAAAAGTATTAACAGGGAAAGCAGCCCCCTGTGTTTATCTTCTAATCAATGATGTTCTCTTCTCTTTCTCATCACTCTCCCTGTTCATAGCTGCAACTAATGATTAGCTGGAAACTGGTGAGGTTGCTGACTCCTTCACACACTTTTCAATCATGTAATGAGCATTCATACTTTTGGTCAGCACATTTGTTCAATGGGAAGCAGAAATGAGTTGAACAATATTTTTTTGTGTATGGCCTAATATGTACACATGTTAGTACGCATTTAAGACAAGAGACTAACCTTGAAGGCATTCTGAAAAGTATCCCCATTTTAAGATGCACTTGATGTTATTTTTCTAAAAGTACTATAATCTTTCATGAAATGGGACAAGACAAAACAATAGATGTCTAAACATGTAGACAGACAAGATTGAGTTGACCAGCTGGTTCACTGTGGGAAAAAATTTGCAAAGTTTTAGGGAATTCTGTACCTTTTAGCCCCCATCACCCCAATTTTAAAAAAAGAATTTAAAATATAGTAGAGGGCAAAAGATTTTTTTTTTCTTCAAATTTTAAAAACGTTTTCATAGTAAAGTTTTTGACAGGGAGGGATCAGGGAATTGATGCAGACCTCTGATGTCCATGGTTGTGTGTTGTGGCTGCTGGACCTCTGATAGTCACCCAACCCGCCACAGAACAGAAAATGATAAAACAGGGATGGCTGCAGCAGGCTTGTTACTATCAACATCCTTTTTCTAGTGTAGAGCTGAAAGGGATGTTCAACTATTCAGAAAGGATTTAAAACAGGGGGAGGTACAGGAAAGAATATTTTCACCACATTGTGCAAAATTATGACAATGATGTGTCCACCAGTGCCATAAATAACATGACACGTGCATGCTCATGAGAAAAAATGCCTAAAACATCTTAATAGAAGTTGGTGTGCCATATTTCTACATAAATTTAAAAACTCTAAGAACAAGGGAAATGGCAGGAAATAAATCAGGACAAGCGGAGTGTCATCTGGACAGTTGAAAGGAATCTGATAAGACTGCAAAACACAGTACAGGGGAGGGTGACATAACTACCATTTGGATTTCCTTAAAGATGTGGAAGGTGCAGGGAGTTCCTGTTTTGCTGGGGAAAATCTTTCCTCTGCGGGCAGAAAGGCCCTTTCTGTTGGCTGAACTCATAGCTGTTGTACTAGCTGATCCTTCTCTTAGCAGATCTCTGATATCACCCAACACAAAGGGATCTGCTGGTACAAAGGCAGCTGTGCCAGTACAAGGGACTTCTGCCTCTTCCAAACCTTCTACAGCTGGCGTATTGTTTAGATAAAATGCCACTGTCTATGTGCAACGTAAATATGTCCATTCAGCAAGGCGCTGCCACCTTAAATATAAGAAACTGAAGCCTATGAAGGGAGCAGATGAGGTGGTAAAATATTATTTCCAGACTTGTGGGCCACAATCTGAAGAAAAGAGGTTGCTAATCCTGCAAGAGATAATTGTTGTTAATTTTTCTGTGACGGACTGTTTTAAGTCCATAGTCTATTAGCTGGAAGGAAGATACAGAACACTGATAAAAATAGCTGCTGCGGATCTGATGTGCGTAAATGTGTGTGAGATGACTTGGCAGGCACAAACACACCTACAAATTTCCTATATCTGGCTAAACAAATTAATGTTTTGCTCCACTTTTGTGTAGGTTTGGCTTCTGAATATCATGATGAATTTGAGAGCTTTTCCCTTCCACTCTGTGGATTAGATCTGACAAGAGATTACGCTTCCTCCCCATTTCCCCTTCAGTTCCATGAAAACATTGCCCACCAAGCTCTCCCCATCCCCCATCCAGCTCAGTCACTGGAGCAATAAAAAAAAAAAATTGGAGCAGCTTAGAGGTCTCCACAGGGTCAGAGACTCCCCGGAAGACAAAATTGGTGAGGCGGCTGCTGAATGACCTCATTGCAGGGGGCATCACATTGTTCTTGATTTGGAACTGAGTCACACTCACCCTGACGGGTGGAATCCCAACCTAGTTCCACATCACCAGGGCAGAGAGAAGCTGGCGCTTCCAATGCATGAATTCTTACTGGATTTTCTTCAGTGATATTGTTCCGTCTACCACTCCCACAAAAAACTCTAGGGTGTTGTTTGAATTTTAATTAAAGTATGACTAATACATTTCTATCAACCAATATATGATATAAAAAGCACCTTAAAAGTATCTAAAACCATCCCCATAGGTTAAAAACGTTTTTTTAAATTTTAAATACAGTTTAAAGCCACTTAATAATTCAAACAAAAACAAAGCCACCAAACTAATGTATTTAAAATATTTTTACCCCGCCTTTCTCCTTGAAAAAGACCCAAGGTGGCTTACAACGATGAAAGACAATATTTAAAGTTGAAAACAATGAGTATACAATGGTGGTTAACACCATTAAAAGACAATATTTAAAAATTATGAACAATGAATAAGGAGGCATCTTACATCAATTAACAGGCAATAGGGCTGATCCAGCATTTAGGCTGAGTGAGGCAGAGTGATTTGAGTTTTAAACTATCAGTTCTTAAACATTATTCAGCTGCATTTTTTTACTCTAAGGCAGGAGAAGAAATTCTATGGATTATTATTTTTTTTTACTTCAGATGATGATGGGTACTATGCACCTGGTGTGTAGATGTTGCTCTGCCTCAGGCAGTAAATGTCCTTAGCCAACACTGGAAATCCCTCCCAACTAACAATGCATTCCAGTCTCTAGGATGCACTGGCCATAGTGAGTTTGGCTTGGGCAGAGGCCTCTTGTGCCAGCACAACCCCTGTGTTTTGGCTAATCACAGATCTTCTGGCACAACTGGTTCTGGTAGCACAACTGCTTTCCTTACTTATCTCAGCCAGCAGAAGAGCCAAAAAAAAAAAAAAGAAAAAAAAAAAAGGTGAGGCAAAAGTTGAGTTAAGCTGATGCAAATTCCTCTCATCCCGGACTCAAAGCCACTATGCTGGCACAAAGATAGACTAGGATCTGGGTAGTCCTAAGGAATTTCCAACAGCTTCAGAACAGAGATGGGCATAAACCTGAAAAATTGTGGTTTATGAATAGGAAACTGAACCATTAACTGATTCAGTTTTTGGTTCATGTTGGGGGGGGGGGGGACACGACACTTTCCTTCTCCTCCTCCTGCCGCTGCCGATGTTGCCCTGCCACTGCCATCACACTGATAGACTGGTGCATGTACAGAGATAGCAGGCTGGGCTGTCTGTCTCCGTGCATGCGCTGGTGTATCAGCTCGTAGGCATGCCCATGCGCAGAGACAGGAGGCTCCTCTCTTGGAGGGGAAGCTGGGCTGCTGTTTCTGAAGATGGTGGTGGCGGAAAAGGAAGAGGAGGAGGCAGCAGGACCAGGTAGGGAGGAGACGGGGGGGCAGGAAGGGGGGGGCATCCGTTTTGCTGAAATGAAGCGCTGGATGGAAAAAAGGTTTGGCTCTTTTTTTCGTTTTGGAAAAACGGAATGCATGAACCGAACCATGAATCAGGCTGGTTCATGGGGTTTTTCGATTCATAGTTCGGTTCATGCCCATCTCTACTTCAGAATGTCTTGCAACTCCAGCAACACTATTTCTCAAGGCAGTTCAAATTAGATGAAACCATGCTACCTGAGCAGAAATAGTCTGTAGTGCCCCACCCAATGTAAGGTATATAGTACCGAATTCCAGATAAATTAATTTGATTTTTCAAGCAAAATAATCTCTCAAGCACGTCTCCCAAGTAAAAATAATAACAAATAAATAACGAAGAGTTCCCTGCTGTTTTAGTGACACCAAATATCTGCTGCCTAAGGCGCCTGCCTTACTGCCCAATTAATAAGGGCTGATTGTGCAGGAAGCTGTATTTATTTAATAATAAATTTGTTTCGTCCTGTTCTTCGCTTTCAGACAGCCTCCTCTGCATGGTATGAAAAGATTGACTGATTATGAAAAACCATTTTGTGGCTTGAGGAAAGGTTAACCAACAACCCACTTCCACCTACTAATTTTATAATATGTCTTGAGATGCTGAAATCACACCAAAGTTCCCAAGATGTACTATAAGTACATATTTGTAAATAGAGCAATCATATTTTAAAATGAGTTCATGTTTATCTCCTAAAGACCAAGCTGTAGGAGCTGTGAAAAGTTCACACCATTAGATGTTCTCCAGCACTTAAGGAATTTCCTCTTCTAATCACATGCCATCTATAACAAAGTGTCCCATGACATTCTGATTAGCAAGCTAACTACATGTGGGCTGGATTGAACAAGTGTCAGGTAGATTCACAGTTGGCTCCAGAATCATATTCAGAGAGTGCTTTTCAATGACTCCTCCTCAAACTGGGAGAAGCTAACAAGGCTCAGTCCTGGACCTGGTGCTCTTCAACATTTTTATTAATGACTTGGATGAGGGAGCAAAGGGAATACTTATCACATTTGCAGATGACACAGCATTGGGTGGAATAACTAATACCTTGGAAGACAGGAACAACATTCAAAAAGATCTTGATAGGCTTGAACACTGGGGTGAAAACAACTGAATTAAATTTAACAGGGATAAGTGCAACGGTAATATTGTGAATGCAAGGGATCTTGGAATGGTTGTAGATCACAAACTGAATATAAGCCAACAGTGCGATGTGGCTGCAAAAAAGGCAAATGTGATTTTAGGATGCTTTAACAGAAGTATAGTCTCCAAATCCTGTGAGGTATTAGTTCTCCTCTGTTCAGCACTAGTTAGACCTCATATAGAGTACTGTGTCCAGTTCTGGCATCACACTTTAAGAAGGATGCCAACAAACTGGAGCAAGTTCAGAGGAGGGCAACAAGGTTGATCAGGGGACTGGAAACCAAGCCCTATGAGGGAAGACTGAAAGAACTGGGCATGTTTAGGTTGAGAAAAGAAGACTGAAGGGAGATATGATAGCGCTTTTCAAATACTTGAAAGGCAGTCATACAGAGGAGGGGCAGGATCTGTTCTCAGTCATCCCAGAGTACAGGACCCGTAATAATGGGCTCAAGCTATAGGAAGCCAGATTAAGGGTGAATATCAGAAAAAAATTCTTAACTGTTAGAGCAGTATGACAATGGAACCAATTACCTCAGGAGGTGGTGAGTGCTCCAACGCTGAAGGCGTTCAAGAGAAAATTGGAGAACCATTTGTCAGATCTGCTTTGATTTGGATTCCTGCCTTAAGTAGGGGGTTGGAGTTGATGGCCTTATAGGCCCCTTCCAACTCAATTATTCTATGAATTGATTATAACATGTAGTTTGGCTTCTTTCATATACCACCTCTTTCACAGTTGTATAGATAGGAACCAAACAGTTTGATTTTCTTAGATTCTTTGGGTAAATATATTTAATTGATTACTCTAACTGTGACTTGCTAAATAGGTCACTAGGAGATCCAATATACCTTTTGGTGTGGTCTTCGCATCCAAATGGCATATGGACCTCAAGCGACCCTACTTGGCCCACTTTTTAAAAGTGTGTGTATGTTAGGTATGTGTATTACAAATTATCTTTAAGAAATAATTTGGTAATACTGTACCTAATACACAAGTACACTTATTTTCTTTGTCTTAAAGGGTGGGTTGAGAATGCCATGGAGATGGATTCACCTGCAGGCAGTTTCTCACCCAGCCCTTTAAAATAAAGGAAAGAAAAAATTAAAACAATTAAAAAAAAACCCAGCTGCAGCACATTTTTGCTGCTCTGATGGAGGCTAGAAAGAGGAGCAGAGGAAGTGTTTAATTAGCTAATATCCTGAAGTGGCTCTGTTAAGCCACTTCAAGATATTGCCAAATCAAAAAAGGAAGGCATTTGGTTCATTTCCAGCAATCACATGAGTTGGAAACAGGCCAAAAGAGAGCAATCCTACCTGCATCCCACCCCACCCCCCAAAAAATACAGAAGCCCCTGACAGGAGCCAGAAGATGCAGGTAAGAATGCTCTGGGCGGCTGGCTGGTTTGCTCCAGCAAATATATCATCCGATTGCCATCTTTAGAAGTTAACCAGCCCTACTGGACCAAACAGTAGGCTAAACGCCCATGTAGTCAGTCTCTCTCCTTCCAAATAGCTCATTTTCTATAGGCAGCAGTCATTTATTCATCAGGAAATGAGTAGGAATTTATGGTGCATAATAGGATATAGGTAGAATTTGGGAAAAGCCTGGGAAAAGTAGAGATATGGTCTGATTTTTTAACATCAAAAGCAGTGCATGAGTGAGGGCAGGCAAACGTTTCTCAGCTCCTCCACAGTCTGTTATCCCAGGCATTTCCCCCCCTCACAGCTTACCTTGTTTTCACTGAGGAAAATGCCTGGGGCAACAGACAAAGGGGAGTTCTGAAGAGGTTGGCAATCCTGCACCCACACATTACTTTTGATGTTAAGATCACACACCCTACTTCTCTGCATTTCTACATGTAAGACGCAAGTCTCTGATAAAATAACTGTGGGGGCTGCTGTTACATCTAGTCTGGCCCACAGGTGGTATGAGAAAATTTTTAAAATCTTCGTTTGGATGCATCAAATTGTCAAGCTCAAGTAGGTCCAAAGAGAGCAACTTGGAATAATATTTCTTATTTCAAATGTGTTTCGTACCTCAATATCCGGAATCTAGTACTATGTTCCTGAATACACCATGGAGTAATGCTTTCCAAGGTTGGGCCAGAGACTGGAAAAGTTTTTTTTGGGACTACAACATACTGGCCAAGGATCATGACATATACATATATGCATTATAAATACACACAAACACACACACTGTGTTCAGAACTGAGCCCTAAGAATTAAAAAATATTATTCCAATAGTTGTGTGAAAAGTCTTGTATGCTGTATCAAAATAACTCACATTCCCTCACAAGCTAGCTAGCAAAATATATTAAGCAGTATTTTATACAGCTGCTTATCATCTGCATAATTATTCCTCATTCTTTTCTATCTATCTATCTATCTATCTATCTATCTATCTATCTATCTATCTATCTATCTATCTAAGGAACACAAAAAGTGGTGGGCAAGGGACAGAGGACAGAAAGGCACCACAAAGCCCCTAAATGTTTATGGACACCTACCACTTTAATTAAAAAACACTAAAATTCTTGGAATGTACAATTCCACATAGAAAAAAGTCACAGCAATATGCTGGATTCAAAAAAAACATCATTTAGGCAATTTGCATCCAGTTTGATCTACTCCTAACCACCTTCCACTTCCTTGGAATCATTGGTGTCAGACACTTACATTATCTGCTTGGGCTTGCTGGCCTTGATGCCTATCCATATACAGTTTAAAAAACACACACCGCATCAAAAACCCTCTCATTGTTTTCGTTTTTGCTGGCACATCAGCGAGAGCTGCTGTGGCTGTTGCTACCACTGCTCTTGCCTCCCCTGTCTGAGAAGGAAAGAAGGACATGGTGTCCTTCACAACCAGCTGTGCTTCAAGAGCCAGGGGCAGGCAATCCCAATTCCCAGCCTAAACAATCAGTAAGGGCCTGGAAGAATGATGAGGTTCCTTGCTTGGTGAAGAAACCCTCAAGGGGTGGATGGATGAACATGATCTATTCTACATTACAGAGGGGACAATCAGGAACTGCTTTCTTGAAGCCCCATATTGCTACAGAACAGTGGTTTACAACCAGTGGCTATCTTTGTGGGACACAAGATTTTCAATAGCATTGTTGCAATTTTTAAACTCCTGATGGAATCATTTTTACTGCATTATAGTTACAGCAATAACATTGACTGAAATTCAGTAGTAAGTTGTGAAAAGTTTTAATCATTCTGCTTTGTCAGTTTGATTATAAGGTCATTGGTGTTGAGTCTCAGGAAATCTGGCAAAATGCACAATTTTTCTCTATGTCATCATAATGCCCCCCTCCAATAGTATGCTGCAACTAGAGGAGGCCTATTGAATCAGTGGGGTTTTGGAGGGTAACTCTTTTGTAAATTCAGTTTATTCAGTGGGCCTACTCTAGTCCCAATAACTTATTAGATTGTTAATTTATCAGCTAGAATTCTATTGGTTGGCTCCTCCAGTTAAGTACAATGGCATAAACTGCAGCAACAAATGTGTGGAAGTTAAAAAGTCCCTGCCTATATTCCTTTTCATGGGTCAATCACATGATTTGGTTTCTAACTAGGGCTATAAGCACCAACTTCTTAAAGAGCCTCAATTTACCACTGTAATTTGTACTCTTGCACTTATGCCAGTGCAACTAATCAATAGGAGTCCAGTTATTATCTTTGTAGTTCATACTTACTGTAGCAGTAAAAAAAAAAAAAGGTACTCGACAGTATCATTACAAATTTCAGCTACTATTGGAACTATTGCTGGCTGAACTCTGTGAGTTAGGTATATGGTTATGGAGTCAGAGGTTTGGAGTGCGATTCCCCATTGTACTTCCCAAGGAAAGAGCCAGCCTGTGCAGTCTTGGGGAAGCTGCACAGTCACTGAGTACCTTTAGAAAAAGGGAATGGTAAACCATATTTACCATATTTTTGTTTGTTTTCAGTCCCAGTGTGTTATTATATAACTAATTAGGTGGGGTTAATTATTTCTGTGACCATCAGAAATAATTAACACAACCTATTTGTTACATAATAAATAACAAGATATATTTTATATGGTTGAAGGAATGTCTGTAAACTGTATAAATGTCCTTGTGGTGGGAGAGTGAGCATCTTGTTTCTGGTGGTGGTGGGGTGTGAGCTGCAAGAGTCTGGGAAGCACTGCCAAAGAAGACGGGTACTTCAGGGTGATGCAGACACAAGGAGACACTGCTTCCTCCTTTGTAAATTTGTTTGCCCCACTGCCAGCTGGTTTATCTATTGGTATGGTTATGTAGCAAGGAAGGGCAGCTGGCAGCTAAAAAAACCTGGATTATGCCCAGGCTTGAAGACCATTTAATCTGTTTTCTACCCAGTGGCCTAACCAAGATTTAATCAAAACCTGTTCCAGAGAGAATGGACAAGGCAGGTTGGAGAGGAAAAGCATGTGGCCCTTCAGATGTTATTAGGGTGCAAGTCCCATCATCCCTCACCATTAGCTATGCCGGCTAGGGCTGGTGAGAGTTGTAGCACAACATCTGGCAGGTAATACCACCCCTATTCTGTGCTACGAGTCCTATCAATATGCAGTCTGTCCTTTGACACACTCTATTTGCTGTTATTACGAGCATTTAATTTGGCTAGTTATGAGAATTCTAAGACAGACTTGAGAGACAGATCAACATGGGGTGATCTTTGATTCTGTGACCCTGCTGTGCCTGCAATTTGTTCAGAAGAGTACAAAGATACCCTGTACTCTGCACCTTGCCCTGCTTCTCTCTCCCTTCTATCAACCCTGTCCAGCTCAAGTTCTTTGGCTAATTTCCAATAAAATGAAGGATATCAGGCCTCAAGCTATTGGGTGGGGTGTCCTTAACTCACATTCCTGATGGAGGGGTTCTCTCCCCCAGCATACCTGCTAAGGTAAGGCCTCTGGAATTCCTGGCCTGGATTCAATCTGTTTACCTGAAAAACTTGTGGTTTTTATTTCCCCAGACTCATATTTGAATGGGTGTGGAATACCATTTCCAGTTTTGCTCCTGGCAAACTTTCTGCACCTTTAACAACTGCATGGTTGCTGAAAATTCAGCAGCAGTGCTATTAGTGGTATTGCAATGCAGGAAAAACTTTGCTTGGTGGATTTCTGTCTGTTTGTGCAGTTCCAAAGGCACATGTCCCTTAATAGGAGCAATGTAGTTCAGATTTTTCCCCATACATGGTGTGATAGAAAGACATTCCAGCATATGATCCCAATTCCCTGGCAGTTAGTGCAAGGGAAGTATTCTCACCACTTTTTCTTTCTTTCTTTCTTTCTTTCTTTCTTTCTTTCTTTCTTTCTTTCTTTCTTTCTTTCTTTCTTTCTTTTAGGGGGAGGCCAGGGCTCCTGGACTTCTACAAGCAGGAAGAGAGGCAGAAATACAACTAATTTCATTCCCATCATGTGAAAACAAACAAATAGTACACTATTTAGGGTTCCCAGGTCAGCAACATCCTGTTCTCTCACAGGGTGGGTAGACCTTTAACATATCACAGGCAAGGAAATATTAGGAGAGAGTACAGCTACTCCTGGGCAGCTCATTGTAGAAATAGTGATGAGGGGCCAAGTTCATAAACACTCTTGTGTTACCCATCACCATGTATAGGTGTGAAAACTGGACAGTAAAGAATGGTGATGGGGCCCCAAATTGATTCGTTTGTAATGTGGTGTTGGAGGAGAGCTTTGTGAATGCTCTGGAACTGCCAGAAAGGCAAACAAGTGAGTCCTAGAGCAAATCAAGCCTGAACTATCTCTGGAGGCAAAAATGTTGAAGCTGAGGCTGCCTGACTTTGAGCACATCATGAGAAGACGGGATTCTCTGGAAAAGACGATAATTCTGGGAAAGGTGGAAGGCATCAGGAAAAGAGAAAGACCAAATATAAGAGGAACTGACTCCATAAAGGAAATACAGATTTGAGTTTACAAGAGCTTAGCGCAGTTTAGGACAGGGCATTTCGGAGATTGACCATTTAGAGGTGACTTGACGGCACACAACAACAACAGAGCATTTGTCTTCAAATGTTTCTTCTTCTAGTGCTGCTCACCCTGCAATTTGTCTCTTTGCTGCAATACTTAGAGAAGCATAGCGCTTCTGTAAGCAAGGCCTGCCAAGACTTTGGATTAACAATCAGCCTGAAGAAAACACAAGTCATGGGCCAGGGTGTGGACTCACCTCCCTCTATTACCATCTCCACGCAAGAATTGGAGGTTGTTCATGACTTTGTGTACCTCGGCTCAACGATCTCTGGCACTCTCTCCCTAGATGTCGAGCTGGATAAACGCATTGGCAAAGCTACCATGTTCTCTAGACTCATAAAGAGAGTATGGCTTAATTAGAAGCTGACGGCATATACAGTGGTGCCTCAATTTACGACCATAATCCGTTCCAGAAGATGGACGTAACTCGAAATGGTCGTAAGTCGAAGCACCATTTCCCATTGAAATGCATTGGAATGCGATTAATCCGTTCCGGCCAAAAAACACAACCAAAATAAATAAATAAATAAAGCACACAGCAGCCCCGTCGGAAGGCGCTGGGGCTTTAAAAAAACCCAAAACCAAAAATAAAGCACACAGCAGCCCCGTCGGAAGGCGCTGGGGCTTTAAAAACAAAAAACCAAAACCAAAAATAAAGCACACAGCAGAAGGTTTTGTTTGCTTTTCTTTTAAAGATTTGATTGCGACTCTGCCCTTGTTGCTCCCTCTTATCTCCTCCCACTTCCAGGAGGAAGTTTTCAATTTCTCTTTTATTTTTTTTAAAGTGATGCAGTGCATATGCGCTCCCCTGATACACTTAAAAAAAACAAGACAACCTCATTTCCTCGGCCTCTCCAATTGAGATGAGGAAGTGATTAATTTGCCAATATCCTCACATGGCTCTCCTATTTAGCCACTTCAGGATATTGGCAAATTACAAGAGGGCTGCTGTGGACCAGGTAGAGTCACATGAATTAACAGAGCTCCTACTAACCCTCTTTAGCCTAATCCAGTCTGCTCCTTTCTGGCCATGTAGACAAACCTTAGAAGCCCCTGACAAGGGACCACAAAGGTGCAGGTAGGAACACTCTGGAGACTATTTAGTTCACTCCAATAATTACGTCATGTGATCGCTTTCAAAAAGTGAACCAACTCATCCCCACAGCAGTCCGAACAACGGGCTAAATGCCCGTCTCATCACAGCCTCAGTTCTGTATTCTGTAGTCTGGACATAGCTAGGTTACCTCACAGGTTGATCATTACAGCCAAATAATACACAGGAAGTGCTCTGACCACTTAAGGTGCTATACACAGGTATGTATTATTACCAATATGACATTTGTTTTGTTTGTGTGTTTTTTAAACAGAGGAAAAGCTCTAGAACTGCTAGGAATAATTGCTGCTGTATTTACCTGGCCTAACCTCTGTGCCTTTAATAGTCTTCTCACATACAGGCGAGTAGCAGATAAAGCTTTTTCCATCACTTATCCCAGTACAGTACCTAGAAAAACTGGATTCAGCAGCTGAACTTTTCCCAACAGACTTAGTCGTGAGACAGAACACTCTACACATGATCAAAAGCACTTACACAACATATCCAGATGCCTAGTTTCAAGTAACCCATTAATTTATCAGTGTTACCTGCTGCAGCTGGTAGAAGCTATCTGAAGTTCTCAGGCAACGGTACGTTCCATTCTGTCTAGCCACGACGTCCTTAAACTGGAGGTGCTGATGACTGAATCAAAATTCTTAATCAGAGCTCAGAACTGAGACTTTACACGTAAAAACAACACCTGTGATATTCTTCTTTTGGAGTAATGTTATTACTTTCAAACTAAACATCATGGAATATTTTTCATTGTAACAAGTAATATGTACTAATTGTCTCCAAACCCATTTTTGTGAGTTGTTGGGGGGATTGTTCATCATTTTTAATTATTTCCTATTTTTGCTGTTTGTTTTTAAATTAATTAAAAAGCAATGCAGTAGTAATACATCATGATTAATTGAAAAGCAACGCATTAGTTCTACATCACTAACAAGTTACTCTTGAAGTAAACACTTTGAGGAAAATATTAAGGACAAATGCTTAACATACCTTAAAAAAAAAATTCTAGACTCTTGCCTTAGTGCATGGATTACATTGCTCAGTTAGGGCTGTTTCCCTGCCTTCATTGTAAACGTTTCACATATTCCAGTCCTAAAAGCACGGTATGGAAAATACAATTACTTGGAAAGCTTTGCCATGGAAAAGTCATTGAGAGACAATAAACAGTCTTCTGTTGTTGTGCATTATTAGACCAATTATCTATGCTCTCCCTCCCTGTATTATCCTTGAAAGATCTTTTTTTATCCATAGGACAATGGCTGTTCCATCCCTGTTCTATTAAGAACAGAGGACCTCCTACAGTTACTCTGGAGACATATCAAGTTCTCTCCTTTTCTTCTGTTTTATTTTTATTTTTAAATTCTCATAATTATTTTGCAACTGAGTAAATATTTTCCTTCAGATGCAGCTAAAAAAAAAAAAAGAGGGACGGGAGGGTTTCTAAAAATTGTTTTTTCCTCACTAATTTATGCTCAGTCTGCAAACTATGCTTCAGACCTGTCAGCTGTTTAGAATATAGCTTATAATTTCGAGCTGTGGGAACCTAACAAAGAAAGAAAATAAGTTGTAGGGAAATTATTAGAAGCCAGTCTAGGGAGGAAGCGAGGAAGACTGGATGCCTATGCAAATATTGTAAAGATCTCTAGGGCTGTCATAAAATGAGAAGAGGCATCTTAAACTAGACCAACAAGATGGGAAAAGTCAATTTCTTCTAATCTAAAGAGGAGTAAAGTTTTAGATTACAGATCTCAGAATCTTAGTTAATATTCACAAACATTCTGTTGAATAAATTATGCCTGCATAAGTGCAACGATGTCACTGAGAGGAAGAGATTGCCAGTAAAGAGTTTCTGCTTTGATCTGAGGGCTCACTCAACTTGCCCACAATCAGTCTCATTGTTAATCAGTCTCATTACAGGCAAATCAGGTGAGCACTGGGCCTGAAGCAGAAACTTTTAAATTACTGGCAATCTGCTGCTACTAGTAATGTTATCCAGCACAGGAAGATTGCTGATAATTAAAGAGTTCCTATTTTAATCCTGGGGGTTGGAGGACCTGGCCACAAAGACATTGTTTCTTGGCAGCTTGGGTAAATCCTGAGATTATAGACAGATAAATATTTAATTACCAGCAATCTCCCACTGCTGGTGACATGCTCACTCTTACTCAGGTGTAAATTATTCAACAGGATTTTGGACATAGGATTTTTCAGTGGGTGGGTCATAGAAGATTCAAAGGCCAGAAAAATGGCCTTGTTTTTACCCATTTTCTTGTGGGGAATTAGAGTCCAGTCTATACGTACTAATTACCAAAGTGTTGTCTAGAATTGTTATTCAGCTTCCTGGTGTTCGGGCTTTTTCATAGGGAAATACAGAGGTGGGTCTGTAAGATGACTGTGGCAGCAATGTAATCTATTAAGGAGGAGAGAGCCACTAGAGAGTATGGAGGGAACCATGAAAAGAACTGAGAGTATGAGCTCCATTCAACACACTGATCCTTTCCCCTTGGGAAACAAATAGTGAATCTGGTTTACTCTGTTAATGTTGTAATAAGCATGGAATCTGGTTTAGATTTCTCAGAGACCATGTCTACCTTTCTTAGTGTTCAAGTTATCAGGTCCACCAGAAAGAGTAGACTTGCTCTCTGACATTTTATTTTTCGTGAAAAAGGTGCCGTTCCAAATGCATAAATAATTAAAATGTGCTGTTCAAAATGAAAGTAATGTAAATGTGATTAGCTGATATAAAAAGTAGCTGATAGCAATATGAACAATAAAATGAACAGTCCAGATTTCTCTAGAACCCCCTCACCCTGATTGAAGGCAGGCATTTCTCCTCGCCACTAAAGATTCTCCTTGCAAATCCAATTGCACTTTCTACAGAATAGCCATTAATGTTTTTAGGATGAAGAAAATAATTCTAGAACACGGGGACCCTCTTCCTGACATTTTATGTGAAAATGTTAATATTGTAATAAGCATGGTAATGTCAGAAAATACCCAATATGTTATTGAGTTCTCTGTTCATTCATCTGGGTTGTTTTCCTCATCTATTTTCTTTAATAATGTCCTTCTATCCGCATAAACTTTTGCTGGAATTCATTATGGCTCTTTTGTTCTGCATTAGTGGTTTCAGATTCCAGGTTCTGACAATTCTCTTCCCACAATTCATAAGCCTGTAAATGTAATTTAATGTGATGTTAAGGAATAAAACCTGTGTGCATATACACAATAGGAGAATGAGTAGGTAGGTGTGTTGTAGTGGCAGGTACCATATGTGTATTAGGAGGGTACAATCAGATTTATCTCATGTTTTGGACCACCTTTGGTATAGTCAGGATCAGTCTGTTTTCTGATAACTACATGACATACAGGCAATCGCGAGCCAGCCCAACCCTTTTCCATGGCTATCCACACCTTTTTGGATAATTGGCAGGCGCTGCTGGTTTTTGGTTTTGGTTTTGTTTTAGCATGGATGGGATTGCTTTGTTTGAGTTCAGTTTCTGGCATTTGTGATCACCAGTATTAAAGCAGACTAGTGGATGTTTCATGTCACTTAGGTGGCAAGCAAATGAAACGGTAATTCACTTCCCAATAGTTTTTTTTTAATCTAGCTTTCTCCCACTCCTGTTGGAAAGGGGAAATAAGAGAGGATGGGAAGGGAGACAGGAGAGGATGTTGGGAGGGATCTTCCCCACCTTTCCCCCCCCTTAGAATCCAGCACTATGTCAGTTAGGTGACAGGCCCATGCAGCAGTATGCTACTTACAAGTAAACAGAGAGGCAGGCAGGCAGACAGACAGAAAATTGTAGCTTCCCTCCTCCCCTCCCCCCCCCAGTACGGAAGACAGGAGAGGACAGGGAGGGTGATCTTTTTCTCCTCTTTCCCCTTTTAGAATCAGCGCTATGTCACTTCAGTGGCAAGGCATTCACACTACTCCTACCCACACTTAGTTAATCACCCCAATATATTTTTGTGAAGTGAAAGAGTCAGGTCTTAGGATAGTAATTGACACACCACCAAAAGAGTGTACATCCATCACTTTTTTTTAAAAAGGACATTGTTTTACATGAAATGTCACAGTTAGGTGCAAAATTATAAATAATTTTTTTAGACACATGCTAACTGGCGAATTTCTATGTCTGCAATATCCTTTCTGATGATGCAACTAGACCCAGGGGTTGTCCTGGGCTAATTCAGGTTGATTCAAATTTCCTTTGAATCACTACTGCTCTTCACATGGACTGCTTAATTATCCCTAGCAATTTTTGAGGCAAGAATCCATGCTTCACCTCAAATCGCTACAGTTCTCACTAGGATCACAGGTTACCTACCTTTTAATGTCATTAACACCATCCTCTTCCCCACTTCTTTTTTTATGTTTTATTTTTGTATTTTTATTTTTTGGTAAGTGACATAGTGCTGAATTGATATAACAACTTATGAAACAGCAGTACTTATCTAACATAGCTTTTCCAGAATTGGAAAAACATAATTAAAATAATTATTCAAAGGAGAGACAAGAGACTTCTTCTTTTTATACCTGCCTTGCATTGCTTCAATGGAATGCTGCCCTGGCTTCAATCTATTGCCTGCCTTCTTGACTTTGCTGCTGATTACATACCCATCCAAAGCATGGGCATGTAATCATTTTTTACAAAATAATTTGCTCCTGTTTCTCATTACATTATCTAAGAAAGTAACTTGTGTTACTCGTTTCTCTTTATTCCAATTTAACACATTATTTTACTAATTTATACAAATGCATTAGTAACAAAACACTCTAAATGGCCAAACATCTCCCAGTTACCCTGAAAAGCTATGTTTTAGGATGAACAAGTAACTAAAATTGTAATATTATACAGCTGAATATATTTACTTATTGTCATGTGACTTTAAAAAAGTAACCACATTGGCCTCAACATGCCCCTCATATATTAGAAGTAATGTCACAACGTTTCATGCATAGTTTTCAAGTTCTGTCAAAGCAATTGTTCCTAATGTGGTTATGTGACCTCCAGTTGGAACCAACTTATAGCAACCTTAACAGGGCTTTCACGGCAAGTCAGATATTTAAGGAGTGGTCTCACCAGTTCCACAACCCCAGTGATTTTCCATGGCTGAGGATTGTCTTCTAATGATTTATTTATTTATTGAACTTGTATCCCGCCCATCTAGACAGTGTCTACTCTGGGCGGCTCACATCAAATAGAATAAAAACAGTTAACATATAACAACAGTTTCACAACAGTGATGTAAGCTGCCTTGGGTCCTTTTTAAGGAGAAAAGCAGGGTAAAAATATTTTAAATAAACAAATAAACCCAGGCCTCCTGAGTCCATCACTCAATCCACTACACTACACTGGGTATCTGTTCCTAAAGCGGGTGCTTCCTGACAACTATCTGTTCTGTATGCTACAAATCTAAACACAATTACTTCCTGAGCCTTGCTTTTATAGCTTTAGTATTGGAAGCAAACATTCTGGCATGCAGTAATGGCAGATGTAGTACCTGCTTAGTTTGTGCTTGGTAGGCTGTTGTGCCAAGACAGAGAAGCAAGGGCAGGCCAAGGGGCGGGGGGGGGGGGGAAGGGGGGGGGAACGGAAACCCATACACAAGGGATTCAGCCAGCCTTCTCTCTGGCATCCTCTAAACAGACATGTGGACTGAGACAGGTGGGAACCATAGTCCAAAATATTTGGAAGTTGTGAAGTTGCAAGCAAAAGCAAGAGGTTCCCAGAGCTGCTCACCTGTTTACAGATTTCTATATTTCGCTGGGACATATGTCTCCAGGGCAGTTTACAGCAGAGATGGGAAATGTGTGGCTCTCAATATGTATTTGGACTACAACTCTCATCAGTCATAACCAGCATAGCTGATAGAAACGGGTCATGGGAATTGTGATCCAACAATCTGGGGTGGGCCATAAATTACGCATTTTTGGTTGTGGGATTAAAAATAAAAAAGCTGGGCACTGAGAGTGGGGAGCTCAATCATTAAAAAAATAAGCTTTTAAAGCAGCATAAATACCAGATTTTAAAAAATGGCAGTTCCATGAAAACAAGGAAGTATTTGCCTGGCTTGAGAGGCAAGTGTTTTGAAGGACAGCCCCATGTACAAAACTTTGCAGCAATCTGAATAGGAGCTTGCCACACACAGCAAATCATAGCTACGGTGTCTGGCCATTTTCATACAGTGGGAAAAACGGAAAAGAACAAAAAGCAGACATATAAAAACAGTATGCATAAAATTATATGAGAAAACCAGAAATGCAATGCAGGAAGATGATGACAAGTGTGCCTGCTCAGTTTGCAGTCTAAGGGTTTACTGCTGATCAGTGTGTTTGAGGCTTTCCATTCTGTCTTCTTGTGGTTCTTCACCTTTAAACTGCATGGATACAGATGGACACATGGCCACCCTAGTCATGACAAGACTATCTCTACCCAAGAGGGGCTGCAGGTGCAGTATCAATTTAAGCTGGTTAGAAGTGCCCTATGATGTGACTGGAGTGAATTATTACTCTGGCCAAAGCTGGGGTTATTATTTATTTATTTAAAATATTTTTATCCTGCCTTTCTTCTTAGAAGAGAACCCAAGGCAGCTTACATCATTAAAAGACAATATGTAGAAGCTAAAAAAAAGTAGGTATAAAAATATTTTTCAAAAGAATTAAACAAGTATTACATTAAAAATAGTAATAAAATCAATACAAAAACACATTTAAAACAACAGAGCACAATGATTCATTTAAAAAACCCTCTCAGCCCACCAGTTATTAAGGGAAAACTTTCCTGAACAGAAAGGTCTTTGCCTGCTTGTGGAAGGACAGCAATGATGGGTCCACCCTAGCTTCCCGTGGGAGGGAGTTCCAGAGTCTGGGAGCAGCGACAGAGAAGGCCCTCTCGCTTGTCCCCACCAAGCACACCTGTGAGATTGGTGGGACTGAGAGAAAAGCCCACCCTGATGATCTTAATGAGCGGGCAGGCTCGTAGAGAGAGATGTGGTCTTTTAGATAGCTTGGACCCAAGCTGTTTAGGGTTTTATAGGTTAAGACCAGCACTTTGAATTTAACCCAGAAATTAATCAGCAACCAGTGGAGCAGCTGTAACTGGAGGGATCATATGATACCTCTAACCAGCCCTAGTCCTCAGTCTGGCTGCTGACTGGGGCTGGTTATTCAAAGAATACCACCACCAATGGTTATTGTAGGTTTTTCGGGCTGTTTGGCCGTGTTCTGAAGGTTAAATCTTCAGAACATGGCCAAACAGCCCGAAAAACCTACAACAACCATCGGATCCCGGCCGTGAAAGCCTTCGAGAATACAGTACCATCACCATTGAACTGGGAAACCAGAGCATCCAGCAGCGCAGTAACCTCATCCATCACTGGCTGAACATTGCCACTTCCAAAAGAGGAACCGCTCCACTGGTAGAACCTCCATTTTGTTCAACCTGAGCTATAGTTATTTGCCTTTATCCAAACCATTACTGTTCGCCCAGGCAACCAAAGAAATTCAATTTATGAAGCTGAGCAAGACGTTCAGATTGGATGTAAATAACATGTTTTACTGGTAGATTTGAAAGGTTTGTCCTGTGGGAAAGTTGCAGTGAGCACACTAATTCGTTGGGGGACTGATACTGCAGCTGGTCTTGATTTTTGGCAGGGTTGTGTGCACTCTGTGCCAATTTTTTTTTTAAATCAACAAACAGAGCAATGTTAGGCACTTCATGGATTGATGCATAACATTCAAAAGTAAAATGGATTTTGGTAACTATATATGTGCATGTATTGCACAAACTCAGTACTTTTGCAAAAGTATCCTTATTTTACCTTGTTCATACTACTTTTAAAACCCTGCTAGTCATAAGCAGAAGCAAAAAAAAAAAAATCCTATAGGACACTAAAGACCTACTGCCAAACTACCTGCAATTTTATTCAGCATCCTTTGGACCTCTGAGATTGACCAAGCATTCCTCATATACCTTTGAGCTTATTTTAAAAAATACAGTTGTTAGGACTTTACACATCTCAGCCCAGAATTTGGCCGTTCAGAATCTCCAAGCTTGAGAGTTGGAAAGAAATTGTATACTGAAAACTGTTCTCTCAGAATCGCAGTGGATATACTGCCTTGCTTTGGGGAACAGGAGATTGTTACTTTAAAGACTGGCGTCTGTTCCATCATGGGGATGGTATTCCACCAAAGTCCAGGTCACATCTGTGGCAACATCCATTCCCCGATTAGGAAGATGACAGCTCAGCAGGCTCTCACTGCTGGTGAATCAATCCCCACCTCCTCGGTCTCCACTTCCTCCTCTGTTTCATTTTCATGTCGCAGCTTGATTTTTCCAGGCAGATGGCGAGTGCTACAGAGAACTCCAATAGCAACAGAGCAGCCTATGAAAGAGATAGATGCTGGAATAGTCGGAAGCTGCATAACCAGAGATGGGCAAAATGTATCTTTGTGGAAAGGTAGCAAGGATGAGAACAAGGGATGTATGCTGCTTGTATTGAATTGCATAGTGAGAAAAGCAAACCTGGGAGGACAGTCAGGTGAAAAAGTGCCTGCTTTTATTTATCAGTTGGTCCAGCCCCTATGCAGAGCTGAACATCCTGTAAAGCAGAGTTTAAATGCTGCCTCAGGCAGCAAATGCTGGGGGTGAGGCAGGGAGGAGCAATAGAAAGATGTTGGTGGCTGTCACAAAGACTGCCATAAACCTCCTAAATTAGCCTATTGCCCTCACATGAAATAGAAAATGCTGGCCCATCATCGTTATTGAATAAGGATTCCACTGCCCGTCTGCTCAGGTGCTCAGTAGGGCAGCCAGAGTGTTATACAGTTTTGGCCTTCACTACAGGCAACAAAAGGTCTTGGGCCAACTCTCTATGTGTTGAGCAGTTTTGTGTAGGCATCCTTCAGTCTCGAGAGACTATGGTAACGTGCTCTGAATAGAGGTCTTGGAACAGCGTCTAGTGTGGCTGAGAAGGCCAAGACGAGAGTGACAATCCCTTCCACACTGAAGACAAATACAATCTGTCCCCTGTCCAGCTCCCTGATTTTGCTGGTTTCGGGATTGCCTCTTTGCCTTGGCCTGCTGAACAAGTGTCTCTTCAAATTGGGAGAGGCCATGCTGCACCGCCTGCCTCCAGGCTGAATGCTCAGATGTCAAGGTTCCCCATCTGTTGAGGTCCATTCCTAAGGCCTTCAGATCCCGCTTGCAGATATCCTTGTATCGCAGCTGTGGTCTCCCTCTTGGGCGCTCTCCCTGCACTAATTCTCCATACAGGAGATCTTTTGGAATCCAACCATCAGTCATTCTCACAACATGCCCAAGCCAACATAGACATCGCTGTTTCAGTAAGAGCAGTTTTAAGGTTGGATCATATGTTAAGGCAAGTACATATTTCCTCATCTTACAATGTTTTCCTTCAAGGCTCCAAAATCTGTCACAACTTTTGAGCCTGAGATATCAAATATGCAAAGAAGCCATACAATCTCTTGGTTGACCAATTGCAAAATAAAAACAGCTCAATTTATCACATTTGGATTGTTAGACACTCTTGTAACAATTTTCCTGTGAGAAGAATCAGACAGTCATTTCCTGTTAAAGGCACCTCTGCTTCTTATGACATGTATTGTCCTGCTTGGCCCTCGCACGCTGAGTTTAAGTGGGTAAATGCAAAAAAACCACCCTTAATCTGTTGTTATGACATGCCTCTTAACTGGTATAGGTGGAAATAGTGTTCTGCTAAGTCTGAGGAGGAAAATGCTGAGACCAAGCTTGCTGGATCAGAATGTGGTTTTGGACTGAGACCATCAGTATACAAAAGGTATGGCTATGCTAGCTACAGGCAGGGAGCTAGTGTGAGCCACTTGGGAATGGTTGGGGTTTCCATTCACAGGGAAATGGTTCCTGCCAATATCGTGAAGTGGCTTAATAATGTGAGCCACTTCAGCATATTAACAAATTAATTGCTTCACCTGCTCAGCAGAGGGCAAGGAAGTGAAATTTTTTTTTTACTATATATAGACTATTGCTGATGCACTGCATCAGTTATAATTTTTTTTTCTTTGCCTCTTAAAGGGCCAGTTGAGAAACTGCCTGCAGACAAGGCCACTGCTGTGGATTTAACTGTAGGAGGTTTCTCGACTGGCCCTTTAAGGCAAGGCAAAGAAAATATTTGTTTTAAATAAGTGCTGTAGTATATCATCAACAGTCTATATATAGTAAAAAAATGTCTCCCCCCCCACTTCCCCTGCCGAGCAGGAGAAGAGATTTAATTTGCCAATATCCTGACATGGCTCACTTATTAAGTCACTTCACAATACAGTATTGGAAAATTCAAAGAGAAAGGATCAGTTTGGATAGGGTTCAGCAATCACACGCACTGGAACCAATCCAAACTAGAGTGATCCTATCTGCACCAGGAAAGTTGAAGCCCCTTGATAGAGGTCGGAAAGATGCAGATAGGGATGCTCTGGAAGAGGGCTGGTGCACTCTAGCAAAAATATGGTCGGATCACTGTCTTTAAGAGCACATCAACTCGTCCCTGCAGCATTCCAAACAGCAGGCTAAGTACCCCATGGAGTCAGCCTCAAAATCCCCTTGTTGCTCCAACCTAGCAGCTTTTATAGTAAGAGTGTGGAATCTGTGTTGTTCCAGATGTTGATGAACTGTTACTCTTCTGCAGCAAAGGTGACTGGGGAATTCTGGGAGTTGAAGTCCAGAAGGCCCCCCCCCCCAAGTTCTGAAGGCCCCCCCCCCAAGTTCTGATCTGTTATACTGTAGTTATGTCTTTTTAAGAGACTGGTGTGGCTGCAGTATCCTTCTTTGGGCTAGAACTGAGCAGTAGCTTCTGTTCCTCGCTTGTTTTTCTCTTGCATTGTTTTCTGGTTTACAGGCCACTTGAAGCAGGGATTGGAATTAGGACCTGTCTTTTCATTCTTTGTACACAGATGATGTCAACAAGATAAATAAGTAAACACAGCCCTAGTTGTATTTCCCTGCAATAAATTTCCTTGTCTCTCAGTGTTGGTAGTTCTGGATGGAATAATCAAAGTGCACTTTGATGAAGCCAAATTATTCCTCCACAACAGAGGCAGCCATTTTTGTTTCTGGATAAGTTACTACTCTGATTTTGTGTGCTTCCTTTCTATCAGGAAGCATGCCCACCCCTTTACAAATGAGCACTTCAGACTTATATGCACTTTGAAAATAAAAATGCTGATCACAAAAGCTTATGGTAACTTGTCTCTATCACGCCACAGTTGAAAATATTGGTTATAACCCTGAGGCGTGCAAAACCTGGATCCAAACTACCTGGGCGGCTGTACTTTCTCATATAAGTCTGCTTAGGCGCCAAAATCATTCTGGGAGGCCCTTCTCTTAGTCCTGCTATTCTTGTCTGTTCAATGTAAATACAAGATATTGTCTTCTCAGAGACTCCACCCAGGCTGTGAAAAACTTTTATTGAGAGGGACTAGGCTGCCCCTTCGGTGTTGTCATTCCACTAGCTGCTGAGAAAAAGGCTTCAAACTCATTATTGGTGCTGTATGCTGTCAAGTCTCATCTGACCTCTGGTGATCGTAGTTGGGCATTAAAGTATGCAAGACATTAAAGTAGAGTAGGACCCCCATATCCGCTGGGGATTCGTTTCAGTCCCTCTGCGGATACTGAAAATCGTAGATAATAGCAAATCAAACCAGAATTTTTTTTCACATGCATTACCAGAACTGGCCACTAGAGATCATTTACAGTATCTGTTTTTTTAAATCAGTATCTGAGCTGCCTTGTGTCCCAGTGCTGGGAGCAAGATCTTCAGAAAATATAAAGCAGGAGGATAAACAACTACCACAATCCTACATCACAGCAAAGGCTCTGTCTTAAATTTTTAAAACAGCCGAATAGCTTTTCACAGTTAACTGATGTATTGTAAACAGTTAAAATGAGATAGGAAAGAAAGCATGTTGAAAAAGCGGGGGGGGGGGGGAATGGATCCCTGATAACAGTGAGCGAGCAAGTAAAAATTAAAACATTTCCCCAAGTTTGTAGGACATTCTAATTCACAATTGAAAGGATTTGTATACCCTTAGACTATTTAAATGACGATCTCAAAGTAAGCCCACTAACAGTGATATCCCATAGGGCTCCTGGGCAGTAAATCTCCATTCACTCAATAGTCCTCCCTTCACAGCAGCCGGTTTCAAAAGTAGCATCTTAAAACAGAACTACGACTCCCAGTAGTCTTTGCGCTTCAATTGTTGGTCCCAACCAATCCGGGCGAGGTTCTTTGTAAGGTGCGAAGATGGCGGAGCCCAGGAACTAAGAGAAGTGTATTTCTTTGTACAGGGACAGGAGTTGGTAAGTGTGGTGTTGATCGTGTGTTCTCCCCCTTTATCGTTCAAATATAGAAACTCAGGTAGTTAGTTAACGGCTTTGACTACTCAGAAACCAAGAATCCCGTCCCAGCTCTCGTTAGCGAACCTGGCAACCTTTGTTTCTCAATTTTAGCTTTGTTCAAGGAAAAGCTTATAGTGGCTCGCGGGGACTTTTATTCCCGTGGCCTGCTGGTGTGTTTCAAGTTCAGAGTCAGATTTCCCGTCCATTTATGTAGCTGTGTACCCACAAGCAAGCACACACTCTGAGGTACGTGCTCATAAAGAATGCACGCTCAGGATCTCTTGCACATCAGACAGAACTCGTGTGTGTTGTGATACTGGACGCTTAGAACAAAGAAGGTTCTGGATTAGACCAAGATCTGCCAGCTAGCACGCTTTCTTTTTGCAAGAGTATCAGCAAGGATGATGTAGCCCAGTGGAAATTGTTGAGTGATCCAACCCCAGCAGTGGACTGGAATTAATTAGGCATTAACCTTGGCTAAGCCCTGCTGATTTGGGTCACTTGATACACTGCATGGGGAAGGAGGAAATACAAATTTAGTTTGTGGTCCTGTGCACATGCATTGAGTTATAAATGTTTCTTAACTCAGGGTTATCCCTGAGCGTGATGCACAGGCTGAGGTACTGAAAATGTTTTAAGTATATATGTGAATATGTAAATATGTGAACACATGGGGGCTAAGATATGCTTTCAGACCATACGTATCTATATCAGTGTTCATGTGCTTTATAGAGGACAAGATTACAGATTTACTCCAAGAAACCTACACTCTAAATTGTCCACAGGGGGACAGTACTTTTATTAGGACCAACACAAATTCTACAGGAGCATGCAAGCTTTCAGATTTTCCAGAGCTCTCCATCAGGCTTAGTGGTTCCAAAAAATAAGACAGTGGTGGCTTTGGGGAGGAAGCCTGACAGTGGGTCAATCCTGTGGCTTTCCTCTTTGGAGCCTGATTAAGAATTCTGGACAATTCAAACTTGCAGACAGCACTGTGTTTCCTGCTGTCACCCCTAATCGCTTGGTATTGCATGGAACAACTATTTAACATTGAAGTTAAGTGCAGTTATGCAGTTAGGAATATCAGCAAGGACAATGTGGCCCTGTGGAAATTCTTCAATAAATTTGTCTTATCTCCTTCTAAAGCCACCTAAACTAGGGCTACCACATCTCATTCTGTGATGAAGGATGTTCTTTTATCTGTCCTGAATCCAGACAGAGCTCACATAACTTTCCATCTGAGATCCTAAATTCTAAAGATATGAGAGTGGGAGAAAACCTCTTTCTATTTGTTTTTTCCACAGAATGGCTAATTGTATGAACACCATTCGCATTCCTCCATTACTAACTTTCTAAATTAAAAGCTCTAAGGATCGTATTTTTTCCTTGTAGGGCAGGTACTTCAACCACTTGATCATATTTTCTGCACTTTTTTCTGAGCTTTATATTATATGTGAATATGTAGGGTGATCAGAAATTGACACCGTTTCCCACATGTGACCATGTCAATCCAGATAAAGGTGTTGCTATACTGTCAGTTTCACTATTAACTAGAAATCCCTTTCATGGAATTTACCATTTGTACTGCTATTGTGCAGATCATGTTGATATTTTATCATAACTATTAGATTGCGGTTCAGGCCCCTTCCATATAAATATGATGTCTAAGATTTTTCACCTGGTGAGATGTGTTTGGAGTTGTTCGTGGTCTCCATTCTGAGCAGAACAGAAAATTGTTTTATAAAAGTTGTTTATTATTTATTTTATTTACTTTTAAAATTATTTAAAAATGTACTTTAAAATGTAAAAATGGCAAAAATACCTCCAAATGGATTCTTTTTTTTTCTGTTATAAAACACAATCTTATGGGTGCTTAATCAGAGGTAAAATAGCAACCGACATGACTAGTATCAAAAATAATTAAGTAGTATGCATACGTATAGCAAACGTTCCTTTACCTTAAGAACACTGTTTTGTGGTTTAATTTTGAAAGTAATCAAAAGCAATTATTTCATCACACGCATACACACAAATAGAGCATACTTGGCAGGCACCTGGTGAATTAGTAGGTCTTGCATTTTTTAAAAATTCATTTTGTGATGGAGCAAACGATTCTCCCAAAACAATGTTTTTGTCACAAATAGTAATTCTTACTTGTTAAATTAACAAAGCAGCAGTGTTATACCCATTACATTATTTTGAAAAAGAATATAATATATGATTTTGCCTACAGTACACCAAAAGTGACATGCTGCTCCCTGCTCTGATCCTGAAAAATGTAATGTTTCCTGATCATCTTAGCCATGCCTTCAAATCATTTATGAATAATAATGACAAGGATTCTAATATAAATCCTTGATAGACACTATTTTTTCACTTCACTCCATAGAACAATTCACTTACTCCCGCTGTTTGCTTCCTGTTGTTTAACTGCTTAGTAATCCACAAGGGCTCTGTGAGCATATTTCATTACTTTTAAATTTAAAAGGCTTTGGTGACATAGGTAAAAGATGGCTTTGTTTGCACATTCACTGCTCCTCAGTGACTAGGAGGAGGATTTTAGAAGCTTTTATTTTGGTCCTGCTTAAACCTGAATTGCCACGGACTCCAAACTGGGGATTATGAAATTTGTTACTATCGCCAGGTTCAAAACAAATCAGCTTCAAACTATGTGTTAAGAAGGTAGCTTATTGAAACAATTCAGTATTTGTATGAAGCCATAATTCTAAATCTGGATATAACAACATAAAGTTTAAGGATAAGTGAAAGCAAAAACTTCCTGACTTGGCTTCCTGACTGCAGGATTAGTGAGGGAGCTCAAAACTGAAAAAATGGCTAGGCTATTTCATGTCCAATATACCATGGCTTGTGTGACACATAACATGGCCAACATATCCAGTTTATTTCTTTGTTTCAGTTCTATTTCTCAGTCAAGCAAAGTTGGCCAATAGACTAAGTAGAATTGATAGCATTTACCAAATGTCTTCTGCTTTCTGTGGTTCAGGCCTGCTGTTTACTAGCAGAAGCATTAGAGTTAACAGACAGCCTAACTACTTTTCCTTTTGAACTTGGGAAATAAACAGGTGTTCAGGTTCCACAGGTTCTCTGCTGTCCACCCTAGTGTACAAGAAATTGTGTGCTCCAGCATAAAAGAAAAAAATATGCAGGGATATGCTCAGTTTGTGTGTGATAAAATTGCTTTTGATTATTTTCAGAATTAAATCACAAAGCAGGATTCTTAAGTTAAAGGAAGGAATGTCATCAGTGCTCATGCTGTTTAATTGTTTATGATATCAGTCATGCAGGTTGCAATTTTATCTCTGAGTAAGCATGCATAGAGTTGACCAGAAATAAAGGCATTTTGGAAGAGTAATGACATGTTATGTGAAATGTAGGTCTGTATGGCAGAGAGAGAGAGAGAGAGACTGATTTCCTTCCTCTCAAACAGCAGTATGGCTCAACTGTGTATAGTTTTCAAATGTAATTCTAAGAAATGAAACAATTTCTTAGAACTGTTTATACTTTTCAAATGTAATTCTAAGAAATGAAAAAACAAGCACACATTCTGAGGTAACTTTTCTTTTCACCAGTATTGGGCTGATGAATAGGGTCTTGATTTTGCCATCAGATGTGTCTATTTGTGTAATATTTAACTGTTAAATAATTCAATAATGATTTAAATACTATAATTTAATTATGATTAAAATAAGCTATTTCATCAAGTTACTTAAACATTAATATTAAGGAACTAAGTAATTTAAGAGCTCTGAGAACACATTGCTCAAATCAGCTGGAGGCAGAATGAGACTGAACCTTGACCGTGAGAGATCCAGGCTCAGATCCTTCCACAGCCATGAAACACTGAGAAAGTGTTCCCTTACAAGAAGGTGACAATAATTTTATTAGTGCTTGCATTAGGTTTGTGTAACTTGCTATCATTGTAGCTAATGAACAAGGTGCAGGGGCACAGAAAATTCATGTACCTGGTCATATACCAAATTGTGCAATTAGGATGCACATTGAATCTTGTCTGTTAGCTGCAAGTAGCCATGGCAAGTTATGAAAACCTTACATAAACACCAATAGGATTCTGATACAGGACTTCTGAAACATGTCTGTGCTGCAAAAAATTAATGGTTTTGATTTTTTGGGATCCTGACAAGGATGTGTAATGGAGAGAGTAGTTGTGTCAAAATCTCTGTGTATCTTTCAGGACAGGGAGATGATGAAAGTGGTCAACCTCAAACAGGCCCTCCTCCAGGCTTGGAAGGAAAGGTGGACAGATTACCAATGGGCTATAAATATGAAGAAGTTCTTCCCCAAGGGGACTACGTGGGACATCCTGAATCTAGCAGGTTTGGTTCATAGTTTGTGCAGATCATAAGTGTTTCCTTGTAGGTTGTTGCTAAACTGTGTGATGTATGTAATTTTGATAGTATATACCGTATTTTTCCGTGTATAAGATGCTACTTTTTCTTAAAATCATTACACTAAAAATTGAGGGGCGTCTTATAGACGGAAGTAAGCTGAGAACACAGAGAGAACAAAACTGCCTGTACCTTGCCTCTGCAAACAGGCTTCCTTCAATTACGAGGTTTAGCTTCCTACAGTCAGGAGACTTCGCTTCTTCCAATCACAAGCCTTATGGAACTGACGTCAGCAGATGCTGAACAAACCAACTGGAACACACCTTGTTGGAGGTGGAGCTTGTAGGCTCAGATGCAACAGGGACTCGTAATGTCCTAGCGTTCTGAGCCCAGAGGCTGAATACTCAAAGTTAAGTTTTCTAAACTTTTAGGTTAGACAAGTGGGGGTGTGTGTGTCTTATAAACGGGGGCGTCTTATAAACAGAAAAATACGGTATGTGCTTGACCGTTGACAAAAGTGCACAGGCTGCTGTTGAGGTTTTCAGTTCTTTATAAGTGCTGTATTAAATCTAGTTTAGTTGCTACAGGAGGATCCATCTGTGGTGTCAGATATTAGAAATTTTGCAGGCAGTGCTGGATATGTGGTTTAACTACCATTTCCACTTGTGAAAATAAATAATTCTGTATTTTGATTAAAGTCCTACTGTCTAGATTCTGGCAAGCAGATAGCTACAAATTATGAAACAGATAATTAAAATAATACGGTGTTTTAAAATAGAGTGTTACAACTTTTTGAAACATCTCATGTCAACCCTTAATTGAAATGCTACTTCCAAAAGGAAGAGGAAGTTACTATCTCTTTATCTTGTGTATCTGGGCAGACAATAGGACAGTAGGAGTGTCTGAATCCACAATGGAAGCATGTATTCTGTAATTACAAAAAATAATCAGTTAAGTTGAACTCCTGAAAGAGTACAGTGCACCTGAAAATTCTGGATTTGTTATTTTGGAGACTTAGGTTGGGAAGTATTTGTGGTTTCATCAGAAAAAATGGGCCAGAAATTTCTGAATTAATATTCCACCTAAATAGTCCCTGTCCCTGTCTTGAAAATACTATTGCCTGTGGGTTATGTACTACTCACTGTCGGTGTAAACTGCTATTGCCAATATAAGCTGCTAGTTCGCATTTATCTCCTCAAGTCTGAAGATATATGCAGGCAGTTTGCCAGGAAATAGATAGCAACAAAGGTTTTTGTAGCATGCAGTTTGGGTCTGCTTTCCTGTTGGAAAAGGAAGCTGATCCTGGTGCTTGCTGGGAATTCCACATATATTAATAAATTTTGTGTTTTCACTCTGATGTTAATTGCCTTAGTGTTCACATTCCTCTTTTTAAAAATAATCTTGTTTGAAAACCAAGATGACACTTTTATGGTAATGTTAGTATCTTTTCTGTATGGGAGAAGCTGTGGAATTTTAACTTTGGTCTTACAGAATGCCCTCTGTATGCAGATTTGAGGGATCAGTATCTTAAACCATTAACAACCAGAATGAAGAACAGTTTCCCTTCATCTATACTTTTATTTCTGCTAGTTGACACAGGCTACTATATATCCCATAGGACTGCTGCATTCGTTAAATGAGCCATTGAAAGACGGAACCCATTGCCTGCTTCACAAGCTCTTTAAGTTACTCTTATAACTTGATACTTGTTTGAGAGTGCTTATTTTATTATATTATGCTTTTCTGATTGTTTATATGTATTCATTTTAGATGCTGAATACTATCTTTTAAAAAGTGGTTTAACTTCTGTTTATGCGTATAGCCTGATTGGCTATGAAGCAATAAAGTATTTGTATTCGTCTGTTAGAAGCTGTGGAATTTTAACTTTAGTCAGCACTTTTTAAAAGATTGTGAAGCTTTTAAGGCTGGAGTCTGTTCTGTTTAATTTTGTAACATACCATGTGGATTAATGATGGAATATAAACAACAGTTATCATTATTAATACTCCTGCGTGACTGCTCTGGTTTCCCCTTTGAGCCTCAGTTGAAGCCGCTTAGTTCTTTGTTTAGACACAACGGTTTAGCAGCAACAGTTTCGTAGCTGCAAAAGTTATGGAAACTAAACCCTCCAAAAGCTATAGATAATTATTAAGGTGGGTTGTGTTCTGGGTAGGTGCAGTAGTTGATTGGTGAACAATCACGGAGTTGACAAGAATAACTCTTAATAACCATAGAAATGCAGTTAGTGGTAGTGCATGAAATGTTGAATTTGCCTACTACAGTGGTTCCCAACCATGTGTCCCCAGATATTCTTGGACTACAACTCCCAGAAATCCTGGCCTGCACACCTAGTGATGAAGGCTTCTGGGAGTTTTAGTCCAAGACCATCTGGGGACCTAAGTTTGGGAAGTAGATGTAGATGTGAAGGGATGAAGGCAGTGGGATTACAGGTTGTCTGAATGATTGCTAAGGGCAGCACCATTGTTAGACCTACCAATCGCTGACAGTGGAAATGCTTAATGCAGGGGTAGTTATCTTCAGGTCATCAAGGTGCTAATTTTCTTTACCCAAGCCTCAATGCAGGCTTCAACACCTCTGAACAGAGCCTCTCCCAAAAGATTGGGGAGGGGGATAAAGCAGGAAGTGAGCAGATGTCCACTTCTGGTTTCAGGCTTTGCAGGGGATGGGGTTGAGGTTTGGGGTGTGCATGTCGGAAAGAGGTTGAGTGCCAAACTGTTGCTTCAGAAGGCTCCAAGGAGCACTTTCCCCCTACACTTTTTTTATTTAGAAGTATAAGATCCCACAAAAAATCCCTTAGAGGCAAAAACTCCTAAAAATTCCACGAGGGTCTTTATATCTGTGAAGATTCTCAGTCATCCAGATGACCAAGATGTAATCATTTTGGACCGAGAAGATGGGTAGTTTGAGAGAGGGGTCAGGGAGGCCATATGTGGGCATATAGAAAATCCCTTACTCAACAGGGGTGGAGGCCTTAGATACGATGTCTCCTATTTATCATGTTGCCCTTTCATCCATCCCCAGAAAGATCAGGACCACACACACCAGAAAGACCACTGTTAACGACCCATGACAATTGGTGGAGGAGGACTGCAGAAGTGGGATTTTCACTCACCCCCAGTCCTTTGTCCATCTAATGAGCCTATTCAGATCAGGGGGAAGTGAAACCAGAGTGGAGCATATATCAGGGATCTCCTACCAACTCTCCTCAGAATGAAGAAGCTGCTTGGATGGGTAGCAAAACGTTTCAACCTAATAAGAAGTCCAGTTGCTATGACACAATTTTCAGATCCACTAGGGGTTGTGTGCTGTATTAAAGGCTGGGAGTAGAATAATACCAGGTGCTGTTTAAGCTTGCCCTCTGAATATTTAGTAGAGAACATGGCTAATTGTGATAGTGTTTAATTCTTTAGATTGTCAGCTGCTTTTAGCAGAGGGCTTTTTTGCTGTATTTCTCAAGTTCTGTTGGGTTTTGAAGTTTTGGAAACTGTATTTCTTAGGTGCTTTATAACAGATTTCACAGAGGGCCTTCGGAAACATTATGGAAGCTGACAGTAGATGCAAGTTGGCAAATGGTCCCGTCTCACAGCAGGGGATGTTGACCTTCTGGAGGCCTTTATTGTGAAGTGGGTTGGGGAGGAGATATTTTGTGGATGAGAGAGAAACATATTTAAAGGAAGACTGCAAAATAAGCCTGCCTTGAAGAAAGCTCCGCCTGCTTCAATGTTTGTAGTCGTTCAAATGGTTAATTAAAAGCTTGACTGAGCAGATAGGGCATGTGTTGCCCCTTCCTGGCTTACCAAATCCAGCAGGCTGGCAGGCTGCCACCAGGAAGTGCATGCCAGCGGTTGGCCTGCACTGTATTGACAGATTCTGTTTGCCATTCCTCTGAAGTCCTCCCCACTGTCTTTGCTCCAGTCCTTAGAAGTGTTGCAACACACTGCTGGTTAGCAGAGGTGGTAGCTGAGTAGCTTTCGGTACTATTTGAGGCTACCACGGTCATTTAAAGTTCATATGCATTGACTGCAGCACATCCTGCGCATGGGGAGGGGGTGCCGGTGCCAGCAGTGTCCAGTTGCTACCCAGAATTCTGTGTAGCACAATGTTTCTTTCCTGAAGTGTTAAGTTGTATGCTTCCAGAGGATGCAAAATCGCAAGACCCTGGCAATTGCTGAGAGTGTCCCCAATTTGTGTGAGATCTTTGCAGGTCTCAGAATGACTTCCATGTTGTCTTTGTGAGACTGTATACACACTTCCTAAATTTTATTTTGTCCCTTCTTTTCCTTTATTGTTTTACCACAGAAGCACTTCTTGAACAAGCCATGATGGGCCCATCACCAAACCCACTGTTTCTGTCCTACCTGAAATATGCCATCAGCTCTCAGGTAATAATTTCACAGTAGGCCCTTTTATCTTCAGAATAAGTGTTAATGGTATAAAATATTACTCTCAGTTAGAGGATTTAAATGCTGTTTTAAAAAAAATCCAATCCAAATCTAAGTCAGTTATAAAAACATTTTCTGTTTTTTTGTGTGTGTCTGAAATGCTTAGCCAACTGGGTTTGTTTTTCTTGACGCACATAATTCTGCCCCTCTTTCTTTCTCTCTTTCATGATTTATTCTGTTTACCAAATTGCGAGGAATGTGCTGCTCTCAACACTGAGGCATCACTCCCAAACGTCTGGCTTTTGAAATACCAGAAGATGTAAGCCCATCAGTTTTAAGGATATCTTTACAATCATAAGGGCTCAGAACATGTTTTTTTGAAGAAAAGTAAAATCTGTGACTCTTAGGGAGCAGAATTATATGCACCTTCAAAACTGCAGCACACACATGATTATATATTTGGGTTATTTATGGGTTGTTCAGACTATTGGATCAGCTAGAAATTAAAATGATGTTATTATTTGCATTTGATCAAAGCACAATAAACCATGAATTCAAAATACAGTACATTTAACAGCAATTACTATAGTGTCTTCAGCTATAAAGAATAAGTTTTGAATATCTGGTTTACCTTCTGCCAAGCAGATAGTGATGATGGATTGCCCTGTGTTGTTTTTCCAGTGCAAGAAAGACAAGGGGCATGTCCCCATCTTCCCTTGCTACAAGGATGCTGTGAGGGGTTTTCCCCCCAATACCTTCTCACTGAGAGAAGCTTTTGGGTTGCTTTTTAACTACACTTTTTTCCTTTTCTAGTTGCTCAGTATAAAGTTGGTGTGAAGCAAATATGCCATCACCTAAAAATGTCTGTTTAAATTTGTGCCAGACCAATGCTTAAGCAACAAGCTGCATTGCTGTTAAGTGACCTTGTCGCCCCCCATGGCGGTCGAAATGGCACAGCTTGTTTGTGGCTTTGTTTAAATGTTAGTTTTGGCTGGTAACCATGTCCCTCTCTCTCGTTTTGTTCATAGATGGTGTCCTATTCTACTGTTCTGATGGCCATCAGCAAGGTAATAGATCTCCTCCTCATCTAAACCTTGAATCATTGTTTACTTTCCAAAAATAGCACACTATTTAGGCCACAGGTTTATATATGCAGTGTAGAAGGGTCGTAGAGTGGTGACCAGGTGAAATGGGATACAGACATGGGTAATAAACTCTTCATTGTTTTAAAGACAACAGCCTAAATGCTATGTACAGACAGACAATTTACATTAGCTAATTATCTGTTGCCAGGATGCTTATGTAATCAACACCTTGGCTGTCTATTGCCTGTATTCAGTGCTCTTGTCCCTTTGGAAGTCCATTGCCGGTTTCTTTATCCCACTGCATCTGGTCCCTGGCCTCCCAGCCATCTACACTGCATGTATAAATCTGTGGCCTAGATATTGCCCTCCATGTGTCTGAGGAAGAGGACTGCAATTCATGAAAGCTCATGGAGAAATAAATCTGGTAGCCTTAAAGGTGCCACTGTACTTTGTTTTTTGTTTTGCATGTGGTAACAAGGCTAAGATAGCTGCCTGTTGGAGAAACACTACAGGTTTGTGAGGGGGTGACTACTGGCAGATGTAACTATGTACTGTTTTCACTTGGCGGTATTATCATAATTCATGTCTCCTTGTTCATGTCTGCCTTTCCCATGCCCACTTTCCTAAATCTTGCATTAAAAAGAATGCATATATACTTCATAATTCAGACGAAAATGAATTAAGAATAAAATACAGAAATGTCCAGTTTCCATTTCACAGTCTGGAGTTATTTGTGAAATTGAGGGTTTGGAAGTGCAGACTCCTAAAGCTCTTTCTTATGCTGAATTGGGGAGCAAGGGCCCTTGTTGGCCACTATTCTTAACCTTGACAGATAACAGTTCTGAATCCAGCCTTCCAGAGCCACAGTCATAGTAGTCTTGCTGAGCTATTCTTGAGATGCCTCTATGTTGGACTGTGTGGAAACATCCTCTTTACTGCTATGTTTCCAGTTCTGGCTCAATGTAGGGTGGATGAAAGTCAGTCATTGAAAGTCAGCAGAAACCCAAATGGCAAACAAAGAGTGACTAACAGAATTCATTTGCTCTAGCATCCCACACCTTGCATTTTATTTGGCAGCTGCTAAAGAATTGCAAGCTGTGCCTAGTCCAAAATATATACCATAGAGGGCTGTATGGATGACTCTTCATAGTGGTCTAGTCCACCTCCGCCTTACCCTCCTTCTCCTGTATTTTGCACCAAGGCCAGTCAAAATTACTTCTGGATATCATTAGTTGAGAGACCTAAGGGTACAATTCAATCCAAACATGATGGAAATGCTGTTAGTGATTGAATGGATTTGACGGGTGATGTTCTGCCTGCTATGGATTGGGTTGCACCCAAGCAATAGGCTTGTACGGTGAGATTGCTCTTGTATCAAGCTTTTTCCCCCCCTTTTGGATCCTTGAGTTGGGCCTGCGATACAAAGTGCCTTTCACCAGCTAAAGCTGGTTTATGACTCTTATACAGAGAGAGTCTTACTGCAATTCATTGTTTTCATAACTACTATGCTAGATGCACAAGGCATAACTTGAAGGACTGCACTTGAAGACAGTGCAGAAATGTCAGTTGGTTGAGAGTATAATAGATAGATAGTTAAGTGAAGACCATTGTTTGGAACAAATAGCGTCAGTTCTTTAAAAAAGCCTGTGCTGGCACATTAGCAGACTGATTTTAACCATATGCTGCCTGCCTTTCTTCCAGTGAAGCCAAAGTGGTTCACATAGCCCATTTCATTCTCACAAAAAGTCTTTGAGATAGATCAGGCTGAGAGATGGTCATTAGCTGAAGGTCACCCATTGATCTTTGGTGCTGTGCAGAGATTTGAATCCAGGTTCCTGGATTCCTAGTCCAACACTGTAATCACTACACTCTTGTGGCTGACCTGTGTTGGTTATCAGATGTGGTGGAAGTCCTGCTCTGTTGGCAGAGAGGAGCTTTACTGATGGGATAGTACTTTATCATAAAGATCCATCAGTATGCCCCCAGAAAATTCCATGAAATTGAAATACTGCTGACAGCGTTTCCACTACCTGTAGGACCATTTGTGTTGGAGCAGCTTTGGATCCCAAACCTCCTGTTTTCCCGAACATATTCATTGATTAGGCCCATGAACTACACGTGTTTGGAACTGATATAAATATTTTCTCTCCCATTGGCATCAATAGGAAAGAATGTCTGGAATGAAAATATAAAACATAGGAAGAGGAGGCAAGAACGCCATGCACCACCTGGATCAAAGCAATTTAGAATTTAGGGAGTTATAGAATAGAGTAAAAAATATTCATAGAAAATTAGCACATTGGTAAGAGATATCCTATTCTTGCCATCTCCTAAATGTGCTAGTTCTCACACATCAGCAAGAGTTGAAATCACCATTCTGTTGTAGACTGTGGAGCAACTGCATTTTGTGAATTCAGAACCGTTACCTACTTTCCCACATTATGCCAGTTCCTCTTGTGAGAAAAGTTTCTTACTTCATTCCACACTAAAGTCTAAGAAACTGGGATGTTTATCCTGAAGGAATGCTTACACAGTCCCAGGGCAGTATAACTTTATGCTTGTCTGGTGCTTGTACCCCTTTCTCCTATTAGGATCTTTGGCCCCCTTTTCCGTATTAGCTCTGGTTAGCAGTGTATATGTATCGAGGTCACCACAACCATGCTTGACCTTGTATCTTGCTTTGAAACTAGGGCTTCAGGCAAGTATGGAAACTCTGGCTAAAAATGTCAAGATTGCCATTAGTTTTGGTGCAGACATTACTGTTTACAGGAGTGGGAAATTGCAATGGGAACGGAAAGCCATGAACCTGGCGGTTGCTCCCAGTCTCTTAACTAAGGTTACATTTTTTGGAAATTGTACATTTGCACTTGTGCCCAGATCTTAAGACTCGGCTATGTCAGGAAAATGTAAGAGGAGCAGATTTGGCTGTTGGTGACATTTGATGAAGCAGTGTCTTCTGAGGACAATTGAAATGTTGAACAGAGCAGAGAGTATAGTCTGCATCACATCACAATACGTTTGTTGTTTTTCACATAGTAATCACATCCAAATAGAGTGTTGTCTTGCAGGAAGTATAGGACCATATGCTTTGTATTTTCTCTTATTTCTCTTGAGACGATCTTTCTTGTTTTCATTTTCCCTCTTTCAGTTTGATGATTTCCCCCGAAATCTCTGTGTCCAGATGTTGCTCGAAATTATGGATATGTTTTGTGACCGGCTCAGGTGAGGAGCAAGTTGTGTCTTTTAAAAGTGGGTAGGTGGCATGATACAAGCCAAGGCAGATAGAAAGTAAACCTTGGTCAGACAGGGGACAGCTGAGGACCTGGCAGTTGTTAGGAGACATTGCTATCACATGGAAATAACAAACAAAAATGGAAATAATATGAACAGATCAGTAAGGAAGAGTGAGCCATAACATTAGGAACTCACCAGAGAACTAAACTATGCATTTATGTATCAGTACCATATGAATATGTTTTAAGAACTATTGTGTGCTTTTCAATTAAAGCACCAAATTTGGCCCAGATTAGTATGTTATGGACAGATCTAGGTTTGGGACCATCATATATTTGCTCTCTGATGGCTGTGGAAGCTATCTTACAAAATTGTTAACAATGATGATTATTTTTCTGCAAAACCACTCTCGTGGAATAGATGACACTTATTTGCCAGATTTGATCTGTGTGGGTCTTGGTTTGACTTCAGGAAAGTGCTGCCCCTGTTCTGAAGTAAGAGCATATTAACACAAATGAGATGTGCCTTAATTATTTGGTGAACTGTGGTAAGCACTCCTGCTTTGTAAATTTAAAAGCCATCTGTGGACTTGGCAATTCTAGTTAAAAAGGCAAAAGGATTGGAGAAGATTGTAGCTGGCCCAATCCTGATGTAAGTAGGAACTGGGCCTCCACAGCAGTGGTGGTGGTAGGATTGGGCCATGGGATGAAAGTCAATGACTCCAGAGCCCCTGGAATGCTCCATATGATCATCTCTAGAGAGTGGCAGTGGATGGGGCAGCAAACATGGCCCTAATATGACTTTGGGCAGCATTCTTCATATTTTTGCAAACATTTTGTAATCAGTGGCTGCCCAGTGAGCATGAACATGGTTACAAATGCTCAGTTCATTATTTCTATGCTATACATGCACATGTTTGTGTAATCCTTTTAAAAACAAGCAAAACAAAAACAAAAATGGTGCTTA
Source organism: Intellagama lesueurii (assembly GCA_037013535.1). Lineage (NCBI taxonomy): Eukaryota > Metazoa > Chordata > Lepidosauria > Squamata > Agamidae > Intellagama > Intellagama lesueurii. Next base: position 34,536,219 of record JBAJHW010000006.1, read on the forward strand.
CTCCCAAATAAATGCTTAACATTAGGGCAGCAGAAGCAAATTCTACTTTATTCCTGTAGTCATGTTAGAGTGGTGGTTTCACTGTACAGAGGAGCTTTTTCAAATTATGACCAGGATTGGCTAGGGTTTTGTTGCTATATCAGGAACGTATGAGTTGTTGATAATCATTATAATTCAAAACCGGTAGCTAGATAATGTGCTGCAATATAGCAGAAAACCAAAGAAAAATCTACTCAGCAATCTATGATAAGACTGTAATTTAATGCCTCGTCTAGGGACCCCAGGCAGGTACATACAGAGACACAAGAAAAGTATTAGTGCATTTTTAGGGGGCAGTTAGGTTAAAAAGATGGTATCTGAAGCAACAGTCCCTCTGATTTTCCACCAGTGCTGCACAGGGGCCCTGCCTCACACATGTGGGGTTCTGGCCATGACCAGAACCAAATGGGCGGCAACACTGGCTGCAGGTGCATGGCACCAATGGAGTGCTGTGTGGCCATGCACCTGCACAGCTTAGAGGGAACAACCCTCTGGAATAAAAAGGGTAGTGACAACTGTGTGTGTTGAACTCTGGTGTTCTGGTATGGAATTATGATTACAAATGTTCTCTTCACAACCTTAAGGACTCAAAATCTGCTTTTTAAAATGCCTAAAATGAACCAAGAGCAAGAGAAACTGGGACTTGTCTACAATCCTGATTTTGTCCCCCACCCCCAGGGGTGATCCACAGTCTTGCATGGAACTCATTTATCCATGGTTTTATCTTTTGTTTCAATGAAGAAACCCCTTCATCCTCTCTTTCTAAAATCTGACGAAATCTATAGTTTTAATGCCGTTAGTCAAAAAACAAACAAACAGGTGAGTACACTGTTGTGGACTGAAATGAGAGGAAATAGGAACCCTCCCTTCAAATAAGAAAATAGAAACAATGAATATTAACCTGTCACCAGAATGCTGATAAACAGCTGTTCTCAGCCACATAGAAAGCCCTGTACTTAATCCTCTCCCTGGTTTATTCAATCTTCTGGTTTTTCATTTGATCGAAACCCTTCACATCTGGGATTATTTGTGCCGCTTGCAGTAGCGTGTATTCCATCAAAAAGGTTTCTTCTTGAATCCTCATTTGTTTTGTGGGCCAGACAATTTTAATCATAAGCTTGGATAATTTTCCTTTTCCCTGTTTTAATTTGTTTAAACAAAGGGGAGTAATATGGTGATCATGAATGTGCCAGTGTGTGCAGCAGTTCCACATTCTGAGATGCTTGATTTCTTCCAATTGTAGATTTTTGTACCCTTTGCTGATAAGAAAAATACCCCATTATCGTGTCCCTTCTTGTGTTTTCTGTAAACTACTGTAAGAAAGGAGTGGGCAGAGACTTTTTCTAGCCAAATGAGATTGAGTCTGGCCTCCTGCACTCTTTCTGCCCCCTTCTTGCTCCAGGTGTTGCTGTGTGACGCCCACGGTATCTGGTTCAGTAAATAAAATGCATTATCTTGTGTTTTAGAGTACTTGAATCACTTTATATACTTTGGGAAATTCAGATGATACAATGGATCAAAATTCTTGATATATGCTGCCCAGTCACTGCCTGTGCAAGTGAAAAATCTTCTGTCTATTGATTGCTTTGCAGTGTCCAGACCTAGCAGTCTGGCTACTTTTCCCCCAACAAACCAGGGAAATAATTTTACAGTTTGATATAAGGAATTCTGGATTACTGTGGAATATGGTTCCAACCTTAAAGGAATCCTTAAAACAGAAAATAGATAAGCATAGATTGTGCCTGCATGTTGCACATGGGGAGACTGAAGCTGAAATACTGGACCAGCTTGCACGTCAAAATACACCAAGGTTTTTCCAGATCCCTGCATGTTGTTCACCATCATTGTGTTGGTACCTGCTGCCCAGGTGAGAGCCTCTAAAACAAACCATGGAACATCTGGATCTGACATGAGTTGGTGCTGTGACTTGTTTCTCTGCCTTTTGAGGGGAGAAACAAGCCAGAGCATTACACCACCGACTCCTTCTGGGTTCAGTTGTCATGATAAACAAACCATGATTCAAAAGTCTTTGCTTGTTTCGCCATTCCTTGCAAGGGAGAAAGATTCGACAACATTCACCAGAACACCAGCTTACCCTTGTCAAACCAGAATTCTTTTGAATTCTGCCTCATCATGGTATTTGAATGTACTCAGTGACTTTCCTAAGCTGTCTGGCAAGTTTGTGGCGTAGCTGGGGTTTAAGCCAGGACTTCTTCACGAAACTGTCTTCTAGTAGGGCAACACAGTCCTTGAAAAACCTGGCCTTCTTTGCTCTCTGCTGTTCAACTGGACACAGCTCTGTAGCTTTCAGTTTCTCCTGGGAGTGAAGGGAAAACTTGCAGTCTGCATTATATATAAATTTCCGTTTGCTTCTTTGACTTCTGTTTCAGTGTTCAGTGTTTCTGTACAGGGCATGCAGTTTACTTCTGTCTCCTCAATTTGTGAGGCCCCCGTGTCCCTCAGGAACAGGAACCCTGTATCTCTTGTCTACTATTGCCAGGTTGCAGCAGTTCCTCTGAACAACTCAGGTTTCCAGTTCCTTTTGTCTCCCTCTGTGTGGTAAACCACATCTTCGATAGGAAGAGCCCTTCGTTCATCTGGTCCCATCAGATTTTGTATTTCTGCTCCTTCACAGCCCAAAGTGGAACATAAGTCTCAGTCTGCACTGGGATTTTTTTTTTTATCAGTTCACTCCAAGCTCTGCCCACGATAGATGGGACCTGGAGTGACAAATGAGGCATGGAAAATTGTAAGTGGGTACTCCTGTAGCAAACCTCCTGGAAGATTTGGAATTTATTTAAAATATTTTTACCCCGCCTTTCTCCTTAAAACGATCCAAGGCAGCTCACACCATTAAAAAGACAATATTCAGAAGCTAAACACAGTAAGTATACAAATATTAAAAACAAACAAACAAAGGGTTTGAACTAAAGAAGATACTTGTGTTTTTAGAGATGGCCAGTGTTGTCCTCTGCTTATTCTCCCTGTAGCTGCCATGGCAAGGCAGAAGAATGCATAGGCCTCTGCCGTGCCCTGATGAATGTCCTCAATTGGATGCTGCGCTGTGCTGCTTTCTATGTGGAGAAAATGAAGGAGCCGCTGGAGCAGGGCGCCACTGAGAATCATCTCAAGATGTGTCTGGACCGACTAGTGAAGATCGTAGGCAGCACCAAGAACCGGGCCCTGATTCATATTGCCAGGCTGGAAGAGACACGTATGTGGCTAGTGCTTGTGTGGAAGAGAAAGAGAAGTATAGGGCTTTATTTGAAACCTGAATTTCAGTGCAGGTGCTTAGAACTCCGTCCGTTAATGAGCATTATTCCAGATACTGTATACAGTTACTGGAGGATCTTCACTGGGTTTCATCAGAACTTCCAATGTAATTCTTTTCTTTTGCCTATATGAGTTAGCATCGCTGTTTCCCTGCCAGGCAGGTTTACTGTTTTCTAGCTCGAGCTCTGCAGTAATTTGTATGCTTTGTAAACTTTAAGTTAGAAGTAGCATACTTGAAAGCTTGAAGTGCAATGTTGTTGTTACGTGCCATCAAGTTGCCTCCAACATATGGCAGCCCTTTGAATGAGAGACCTCCACAATGGCCTGTCCTGATAACCCTGCTCAGCTCTTGTAAACTCAATCCTGTGGCTTCCTTTAAGGACTCTGTCTTGTATTTGGTGTTCCTCTTTTCCTGCTGCCTCAACCTTTACCAGCAGCAGGAAAAGAGGAACGCCAAATATAAGATAGATATTGTCTTTTTAAGTATCTTGCCTTCTCATGATGTGCCCAAAGTGCAACAACCTCAGTGAGGTGTGATACTACATATTAATACCTACAGCTTAATTAAACCATGATAAATGCCTAAATTTGAGAAAAGAACATATTATAGAAATAGAGCATGTACTCATGTATAGAAGGTCTTAATTTCAAGCTCTAGCATCTCCATTCAAAAAGTTTTAGGTAGCAGGACTGGGAAAGCTCTCTACTGAAGACTGACAGCCAGTTAGGGTGGAAGGAATATGCATTACTGTGTTTGAGAGATCAGTGATAAGAATCAGTATAAAGTTGTTTTTCTGATATCTAAGACACTGGTTTCTACTTCCCTGAACAGGTGAAGATATTGATCTGTTCTTGATTTTGATCTTGCCAGTGCTGTTTGTGGGCATAATCAATAAGGCATACATATTGTATATGATTGGTCATTATGGTTTTAGTCTGCTGAGTCTTAAAACCTGTTAACTAGATATGTGCATGCATAAGTGTAACAACTAAGAACTATGTATAAGGAGCAATATTATGTCTTTATGGAAATGAATGGACATGCTTGATATATGCTTCGTTATATTGTGCATTTTGGGTTAGCTCTACCTGTTTCACGTTGATTTTAGCTGAATTGAGGAATGTGCCTGATTGAAATTTAAAATCCCTGCCTATATTCTCTAGCTTCCTGGAGCGCAGTTGAACAGTCCCTTGGCAAGCTGGGAGACAATTTGGGACACATTGGTAACAACCAGCTGCGGAATCAAGCAGAGGAGTGTATCAGCCTTGTCAAAAGGTGGGCAATTGGCACCTGTAGGATGAGGAATGAACAGTTTCTCCTTGGATACTGGATTTCAACATCTTTTTCCTTTCTTGCCCAATTTCTTGCACAGCATCCCCACTATGTTGTCTGTGCATTCAGAGCAGCTGAACAAAACTGGCTTCCCAACCATCCATGCTGTAGTGCTGCTGGAGGGGACCATGAACCTGACTGGGGAGCCACAACCTCTGGTGGAGCAGCTGATGATGGTTAAAAGGATGCAGGTATGGTTGGACAGAAGTGATTCTCTGTCTCATGGTATCTGTCTTCCTATGATCTCGTCTAAAAACTCATCACATAGCGCAGTTTCAAACTGTGACAAAGAATTGAATATTTCAGTGTTTTAATTTAGATAAAAACACCCAGCATGTAACATATGAAGGGAAAGCTGATCTAGACGTCTTCCTTGACATGTGGATTTTCTGTATGCAGGGCATGTTAGTATGGTGAAGCATTCAGTTATGTGGTTCGCCGTATGCATGTGGAAGTTGTACAGTCTTAATATTTGTAGTTAGCTGTTTAACTACATCATGCCCCTTCTGCAGCACTCTCTAAATGAGAATTAGAACCATGGGAATATTAACAAGAGCTTGATTAAAACTCTGCATTGGATGAAGACCTGTACATTTCTTGTGTTGGTGGCTTCAACTGATACTTTGGGGTTAGACAGAGAAGTGGAATGTCTGCAATGAATGTGATGCCTCTAGATTATCTTTTCTGGAAAGTAATTACTGCATCTGTTATTCTGTTTCTTCCCAAACTTATAGCAAGCAGGTTGGCAACCAGAGTTTGGGTTTTCCCTTGACATTTCTCCGTCTTCCTATTTCCCACTGTTTGCTTGTGGCTATTTGTGTTGGGAGATAAAGTAAATGTAAAGCAATTTCATCTTCTTAAGATGGGACATACCTGCATGACAGTAAGATTTGAATCTGCCATTGGTCCCAAGCCTGCAGTATTAGGTGGATTTTAGGCTGTCTACAGTCACCCAGCATTGGTCAAGGGAGGGGATTCAAGGGAGACTAGTAGGGAAGCTTGACCTGAGCTCTACCTTCTCATTTGCAACAAAGACAGTCCTGTTAGACAGAGCAAAGCAGCCAACTCAAGTAATAGATTTCTGAAAAGACAAAATGCATTAGTGACTATTATTTTTGTGTTTTTACTACCAGGGAGATACAGAGAGGTGCTTGTAGAATTTTCTGCCTTATGTGTTTCAGTAACTTGTGTGGGCCTTGTTAATGATTTATTATGACTTTGGAGAGGAGCACTATTTGTTTATCTGCTGGGGAGGCAAAATACTTTTTGGCCAGCCCTGAATAAAGTCATAGTTTGAAAAAACCAGTTGCATTTTAAAAAAAACTTTGTGTGTGTGTTGTTGGTAAAAATACAATGCTAACATTTGGTAATCCATTTCTAGGGCACTTTATAACAGGGTGGATAAAAGTAAATGTTTTTTTTTAAATAAAATTGATTTAAATCACAATTTAATTCAAAAATTAATTTTTAAATTTGAATAATCAAAAAATTCCATTTTTTAAATTTCAATTGTGATTTAAATCAATTTGATTTAAATCAAATCCACCCTGTTTTATAATCAAACAGAAAAAGCTCTCAGCATCAAATGAAATAGCATTTTAGGTAAGAATAAGGATGTCTTTGCCTAGCAGGAAAAAGGCAATAGAGTGTCAGACGCCCTTTCTGGGAATGAATTTCATAGTTAGAATGCCACTGTTCAGAAGACCTCTTCAGAGGTGAGTGTAAAATACAGGGAGCTTGGCTGTGGTTATGGAATTGAAAAATTGAGAGGCCAAGTTACGTTTTGTGAAGAGTTTCTGGACAGGATTTGTAAAGAAATTGGGACTGGAATTTTGGAAAATGAGGACTACATGTTGTCTCCAGTTGTGTCCATTATGTTTGCAAGGGATTACAGGGCAGTATCTGATTTTAAAATAGCCATGCGGTAGTGGCGGATGTGTGTGTCACATGAAAGAGAGTAGCATGGCTTGTTCTTGGATGCATTTTTACGTTATTCTTGCTGCTAGTAGAAATCAGCAACCAAGCCCAGATACAGTGTGTTGATCTTAAGAGAGTGGGTGTGTATATGTGCTTTGCATAAGAGACTGAGTAATGGTGGTATCAGACCGCTATGAGTATGTCCCGGATCTCCTGCTCAGGTTTGTAGTGAAGGCTACAGCACCTTGTGATTGATTGATTGACTGATCTGCCCTGTAGTAGGTCTTGAGACATGTTTTCACTGTCTCTCTTCATCTGTGTCTCCTTAATAGCATATCCCATCCCAACTTTTCATTCTGGAAATCTGGAAAGCCTGCTTTGTGGGGCTCATTGAGTCTCCCGAAGGGACAGAGGAGCTGAAATGGACAGCCTTCACTTTCCTTAAGGTAAGATGCTCTTCAGCCTCTATTTCAGAGGGAGGCAGCTGAGCTCAGCCCTTTAGTAAGCTTTCCCCCCTACCTTTTGAGTTTCCCAGCTTGCTGAAGAAAAGAGGATAAAAGGAATTGTGGATGGGAAGATAGCGTTTTGATTCTGGAAGCTGTAGTCCAAAAATGTAATATTTCTAATTTTTGAAAATCTCCATGATCAGTCTTTGGCATCTTAAAGTAGGACTGAGAAAGATGTTTGTCCAAAGTCCTAGAGAATCACTGCCAGTCTTTGCCAACAGTGCTGATCTGGAGGTGTAGACCGTTTTCTGTGTTCCTAATATACAGAGTTCCTTTTGCATCCTGTCTCTGCCTGCATCATGCATCTAACCTAAATGGAGGAAAGTGTTTCTCTGTCATGTTCATCGAGCACTGCCCCACCATAGCAATTATGGTTTCATAGCTATTTGCTTTCCTCTGTCCTGTGTCAAGCTTCCTCATCTGTCCCTTGCCATTGCAAAAAGATAGATATAGCTGGTGAACGTTCGTGTTGCTGCAGCTCAGACTTGCTCTCATGTTTAGTCAAGACCGAGGTACTATCTGAAACTTCAACCCATAGCTGTTCTGAGTTTTGATTTCTTGGCTCACTGCAGTAGGGAACAGCTCTGGAAATGTGATGCCATTGCTTGGAGAACATTCAGATGACTGATGCTAATTTTTAGCCGAAAAAACTCACTATGTTTTGAAGGTTCACCCACCCCTACCTTGCAGTTGCAAGGGCAATAAACATTACTTTAAGAAGTACTTTATTTCATTCTGTTGCCATTTCATTCTCTTTCCATACGTCTGACAAAGTGGACGTGTCCATGAAAGCTTACATTAAAATATAATAGTTAGTCTTTAAGGTGCCACACGTTTTTGTCTTTTTTTGTTTTTGTTTTTGTTTTGTTTCTTTGGACTTTGCCTGATGTGCTCAGTGTGGATGTAGCCTAAGGAACTACCTCATACTGTGCATATTTCAGGAAAACAAGATATGAAATGGGGTGCATTGTCAGTCCCTGCAACTGGCAGGCAGTGTGAAGATTCTGAATTGACCAGTCTTGCTGGTCAATACTAGGACCAGCCTACTAGGACCCTGGTTTTTCTGCCCTTGCCATGACAATCATGGAGTATCCCTTCTTGTTGCACTCTAGTCTCCAGCCCCAGCAATTCAGGGACTCTGGCCTGGAAAAAAAAACACTGCTAATCTGAGTCACCTATGGCTCCTCTGAACACAGTGCAGCAGCAGTATTTTAGAGACTAGAAATGCATTTTAGAACAAAAAGGGAGAAAATTCCAAAGTATTGCAGGATACATGTCAGGGGCCTTTTCCCATATGCTGTGGTGCAAACATTGCCTTTAGTAATATCATCATCATGATGATGGTTTTTGTAACTTCTTCCTTGGCAACAGTTTAAGTGCTGAACCCTATTACCTAATTTGGTGTTGATACCTCTATTTTAGTGACTCAAAGCACATATGAATCTTCCCAAACTTTTCTTCTATCTTTTTTTTCTTTCTGGCCAGTTGTACTTTGTAGAGGCCGAAGGAGTCTCTGCATTTAGCTCCCTAATTCCCGCCCCCTCCCCATGTAAACATAAGCCAGATGGCCCTGTCTTTCTTCTCCTTAGCTTTCTTGGTAAACATTCTCTGACGCTGCTAGATTCCCCAAAAGAGAGTCAATAAATTGCAATTTAGTATTCCCTGCCTGCACAACAAATCTCCACTGCAGTTCAAGTACATTGTGTAACCAATCATCCATACAGAGATGAATAAGCTAAGAAGTATGAAAGACGCAAGGACACGTACACATGCATACACACTCTGGAACAAGTTGGAATGTTCTAGAACAAAACAAAAGCTGTAATAAGCAGTTAACCTCTGGAACTTACTGGCACATGGTAGTATGAAGGTGATGTCAGAGGTGTCTACTTCTCTTTGTTATTTTTGTCATAATTTGGTCTACAAAGGACTTCTGAGCTTATTTTCAATACAAATTAGATTGAGAGAAGTACCCAGTTCTACCCAATCAAGAAGAGATTTAAAACCTGGTTGAAGCACTTTCAGATCTAACATTCTCCACCATATTAGTATTTGTGCAAATGTGTCAGTGGAAAAAATATGGCCAGTTTATAACGGGGTATCGTATGATAGGAACTACCAGCAGCAAGCAAACGGTTTGTGAATCTCTCCACGGCACTAGTTTGCCCTGCCCTCAGAAGACTGCCTTGTGGTGTTCTGGGATTATGGCTGAAGTCCAGTAGTAAGTCACAAGTGGAGCATTTAATTGCTTTTTAAACAGGAAGTGGTTGGCCTTTTCTGTCCAAAATCAGCCTCAGAGGATTGACAGTTGGTTCTTCCATGGAGTCTTCTAGGCATGTAACTTGCCATTTTGGAGAGGAAGTGATACACTCAGGATCTGAGAGAGAGCAAAAATGGTCCCCAGACCATTCAGAAGTTGCCTACCATGGTTAAGGGAGAGGAGGGGTTCTGCACAATTGGGGGCGGGGGAAATGAAAGGACAAGGGAACTCTAGCAGTCTTACACACCAGTGAGTCAGGAGGACAATCAGATGAATGTGGAAGTAACTCTGGTGAAAGGGTCATGATTAAATTCTTGTTTTGCTCTGTTTAGATTCCACAAGTTCTGGTGAAACTGAAAAAATATCCACAAGGAGAAAAGGTAAAATGATGTCATGTTTCCTGTCAGAAGCTGCTGAATGTTATTAACAGGAGAAAATACAACTAAAATGAGTTTTCACAATGCCAAACATGCATTTAAGACTGCTGGGATTAAAGATGATTTGGGGTTCAGGTAAATTTACAGAAGAAGTGTGTCAGTGGCTATTAGCTATGATGAAATGAAACCTCCACTCAAGACCTCTGATTATTAGTTAATTTTATCTGGAAGAACACGAATGCAGGACTAGGGTGATACCTTTATTGAATCACTGAAAATCAAACAAATTGCAAGCTGTCATGGAGAAAATGCCATTTCATCTGACTGGGCACCACTCTTTCATGGATAGCGCAGAAAAATTGTAGATAACAGTCCCACAAATTGATGGCAGATGTCTATGCCAGGTCTGCCCATGTGAAGTGAGTTCAGACGTAGATTGCAAACATCATCTTGGGGGCGTTGTCTCAAGCACCATCCCTTGCAGCATGGTTGGAATTTTCCATCTCAAACTGTAGAGGAAGGGTTTGCTAATTACCATGTGGCTGCCCTCCCCCATGCACCAGTACATTGCCTCCTTCTGAAATACAAAGTTTATTTTTGGCTGGGACACTGGTGGAAAAAGCAGCACAGAGACACAACAACTTCTATTAGACATTTGGGGTATCCTAATTCTTATCTGGAAGAAAGGACACTGTATCCATTTTGCATTATTTGAGAGCTGCAGTGATACTGAGACACTGGTCATTGTTAAAAACAGAATACTGAGCTAGATGGATCATTTCAGTTGATCCAGAAAGGTAAGTCTTCTAACCGCCCTTTGACTGGAATCCTATTGCTTAGCTTAGTAAGTCACAACTAGTGTAAGTTCAGTGAATCAGTGGTGGTTTGGTGAGTCCAGCTGCTCCACAGGTTCCATTGAGAAAATGGGCCTGCTTTACTTTCATCTTATTACTCTGAGCAACCGGATGTCAGCCACTGAATGAATGGCCAATGTGGGATTTGAACTCATGGTTTCCCATGCATTCTAAAGTTTCATTATGGTAGTCTGTAAAGAACACATTAGATTAGAACAAATAAAGCTCTGAGTTGAGCTTTCAGGGAATTCTCCCTTGCTTTTTAATTTATGACTCCTGTTCAGATTAGCACTACCTTTTTTTCCTTTTAAAATTTTCTTTTAACAGAGAAAATCCTGAATTTTATATAAAACCTGGAGGATGCCAGAAAGTCTTGCTTTCAAATGCACTGATCCTCTATCAGCAAAGGCAGTTCTATAAAACCCAGACTTATATAAATCTCTTGGAAAGAGCAAGACATAAAAAAGTAATCCTTCAGCACCATAGTTCAAATGTTTAGATCACCAAAGCAGTTAGGTCACATTGCACCCCAAAGAAAATGCTGGTGATGGGAGTCATATTTGGGTGTGATTGTTTTGCTGCACAATTGATGGGATTTTTTAAAGAAAAGGAAGAGGGCAGTTACTGTGAGCTGATCTCCACTGCACCTCACTTGGATGCAGTGTCTTAGTCTGTTTTATAGAAACTGAAGGTGCATACTTCACAAACTTTTAAAGGAGAAAATATTGTACTCTTGTGCAATTGTAGGATTTCACAGATGATGTGAATTGTGCCTTTGAGTTCCTCCTGAAGCTGACACCACTGCTGGACAAAGCCGATCAACGATGCAAGTAGGTTTCCCTTCCCTTTAGCCCTTCAGATGGATGTGGCAGAAGCAAGAGCCAGCCTTTTCATACTGAGACTGAAAGCTGTTGCTGTTACTTTCACCCCTACGTTCTTCAGACTGTATTTGCAGCATCAGGTCTCTTCCCCCCCCCCCCCCCCATGTATGTGCCATTCCTTTATTTCTCAGGCTCTGCTCCCTGCGGATCTAACCCTGAGATTCAGGAAAAGCCAGGAAGCCCAGTATGAAAGCTGGCTTTGAGGGGTAGGTGTGGCATTTTGAGAGCAAGCAAGTGCCAGTTTTTGACTGGGACAGAGGCAGCATGGAGAGATATCAGAATACTGTAGTAATTTGAGAAGGCTTGCCAGAGTAGAGCAGGATTACAGGAGAAATAAGAGGAATAGCTGAGGTGATTGAATACAATGGGAACCTAAGAGATGAGTTTGAGGGGACAGAATTCATGTATGATGGTTATTGAAACCACTATGCTGACGTGGTTTCTGGTCATTTGGAAGTCTGGGCTAGTGCTCAAGCATACTTTTGAGGTGAATGAGGAGATGGCTTAATTTTCCAAAAGGGGCCTCTGTGAGGAACAGATGACTTCCTTTGCTATCCAAAGCTGCTTTCGAAATTTTACTCCTTTATTCTCCACAGCTACATCCTGTTTTTGTCCACTGCTGTGCTGCCTGCCGCATTTGCTTGGCTTCTCCCATTCATTGTTCCTCTCATCTGATTTAATGATTTTATGCACTGAAAGGAAGGTATCTTATCACGAGTAAGTGGGAGTTTCTGGTAATGGCATGAGCCACAGAAGAAAATGGTAATAAGGAAATACGAAGTACGGCACTGCATCCCAAATGAGAGAACCTCTGCCCTACCTTCTCCCTTTTATAATCCATCCTGGCTAGCCGTGGAGGAGGGGGGGGTCCCTAATCGCGTCAGAGCCTTTGGTGCTTCCAGTTCAACCCCAGAGAGATACAGACAGAGAGAGGGAGAGATAAATGGAATAAACATCTGTATTTCACATTGAAATTATGTATCTTATAGAATACATAGTGTCTTTATAGTCACTTTTTCAAAAGCTTAGTAATGTGTTTAATTAGGAATGTTATGATTCTTGTAACAAACTTGTGAAGCAAATTTATTTTATATATTTTTGAACTATGTTCCCCTTCACTCAAAGCTGCTAACTGAAGTTAAACTTTACATGATCTGAGTACTTGAGCTGAATTCTGTGCCTGAATACCTAAGCTAATTTTAAAATGCCTGCCTGAACAGAAATGTTCTCCCAGGTCTTCACTAACAAGAGCATGCCAACAAGTTAGTGCTATAACAGAGAAGGCCCTGATACCTCTGTTAGAAAGGTATGTTACCTGAAGATAGAGACCCTAAATAGAACCTCTTGAACTGATGAGGCTCAAATGGGGTTATATGTTATCTTAGATTTGTTGGAGAGAAAGGCACATACCTGCAACCCTCTGCTGATTTTTTGTTACTGAGCAGAAGCTTGACTTTTGGACTGCTAAGGTGAAATCCTTTATACTTCTTCTCAGGCTGGCCTCCACAGACAGCTGAAGTACAGAAGTTAGCACCATTTGTTGTGAAATGAGGATTTTTCAAGGCAACTCACTCTCTCCTTCACCAGTTGCGTGGGATATCAGAGATAATTAAAACTAAGGAAGGTCCAAGAAAAACGGACAGCCTTGTAAAGAGAGTCCCTCATGTCACAGATTTGCTGCTAACGTCAAAACTGGAACTGTTTGTTCTGCATGATAGATAAATACCAAAACTCCCCACTGTGTATTGGTCCTGCATAAAATAGCATTTTAAATCAGTCAGGTCTAATTTAGACCTGACTGATCTAAAATGCTATTTTATGCAGACAAATTAAATTATGCACAATTTTAGGTCTGTCTCTACCTACGGTACCAATTGCTGGAAGCCACTGAGTGAACTTTTAAATAGCAGTGGAGTGATAAGGGGTGTGTGTATGTGAGTGTATGTCATTATGAGCATCTTAGGGTTTTCTGTGTTGCTAGCTTTTTGTTTCCATTTGCTAAATGAAAATATTATTCACTACATGATATTCCCCTATCTGGTGTTTTTTTTAAACTTGAATGGTTATGGACACTCCTGAGACTATCTGATTATAGCTATGCATAAATCAAATGACAACTTCAGAGGACAGCTCTTCAAAAAGGGGAGCATCCTAATAACTGGAAACCAAAATAGAAAACCCATCACAAATTGTGATAAATGTGATTGACTTTTCCAATCTCTGGGTCCTTTTTGAGAATTATTGTGGAACATGGGGAAATATATGGTTTCAAGAGTCCACATATTTTGGCTGGGCTCAGCTCAGCCTGGAGAAGGAGCAAATAAGCAATGGATTAATTCAATAAAGGAAGCTATTACTCTGAGTTTGCAAGACCTGAGCAGTGCTGTTAATTTGTGATCTTTTGGAGGTCACTAATTCATGGGGTGCCATTGATCAGAAGTTGCTTAGTGTAAAATAACAACAACACAGTTGATTCTGCTTGTATGTTTTCAGGTATATTTTTAAATGAGAAACATACTCTTAGAGTATCAAGCCAAAAACAAAGAGACAGTGGTTGATTAGTAGTTTCAGATTTGTGGATCAATGTGATATTTCACATGGGGTCACGAAGAGTCGGACACGACTTAACGACTAAACAACAAAATGATTTCCATTTGATTTTCAGATATTTTCCATTGTAGCTTTGGGGCCATGTATTGTTGTTGTTTAGTCGTTAAGTCATGTCCGACTCTTTGTGACCCCATGGACCAGAGCACGCCAGACCCTCCTGTCTTCCACTGTCTCCCGGAGTTTGGTCAAATTCATGTTGGTAGCTTCGGTGACACTGTCCAACCATCTCATCCTCTGTCGTCCCCTTCTCCTCTTGCCTTCACACTTTCCCAGCATCAGGGTCTTTTCCAGGGAGTCTTCTCTTCTCATGAGATGGCCAAAGTATTGGAGCCTCAGCTTCAGGATCTGTCCTTCCAGTGAGCACTCAGGGTTGATTTCCTTCAAAATGGATAGGTTTGTTCTCTTTGCAGTCCAGGGGACTTTCAATAGTCTCCTCCAGCACCACAATTCAAAAGCATCCATTCTTCGCCGGTCAGCCTTCTTTATGGTCCAGCTCTCACTTCCATACATCGCTACTGGAAAAACCATAGCTTTGACTATGCGGACCTTTGTCGGCAAGGTGATGTCTCTGCTTTTTAAGATGCTGTCTAGGTTTGTCATCGCTTTCCTCCCAAGAAGCAGGTGTCTTTTAATTTCGTTGCTGCTGTCACCATCTGCAGTGATCATGGAGCCCAAGAAAGTAAAATCTGTCACTGCCTCCATATCTTCCCCTTCTATTTGCCAGGAGGTGATGGGACCAGTGGCCATGATCTTAGTTTTTTTGATGTTGAGCTTCAGACCCTTTTTTGCGCTCTCCTCTTTCATCCTCATTGAGAGGTTTTTTAATTCCTCCTCACTTTCTGCCATCAGAGTGGTATCATCTGCATATCTGAGGTTGTTGAGATTTCTTCCGGCTTGGGATTCCTCCAGTCCTGCCTTTTGCATGATGTATTCTGCATATAAGTTAAATAAGCAGGGAGACAATATACAGCCTTGTCGTACTCCTTTCCCAATTTTGAACCAATCATTTGTTCCATATCCAGTTCTAACTGTTGCTTCCTGTCCCACATATAGATTTCTCAGGAGATAGATAAGGTGGTCAGGTACTCCCATTTCTTTAAGAACTTGCCATAGTTTGTTGTGGTCGACACAGTCAAAGGCGTAGTCAATGAAGCAGAAGTAGATGTTTTTCTGGAACTCTCTGGCTTTCTCCATAATCCAGCGCATGTTAGCAATTTGGTCTCTAGTGCCTCTGCCCCTTCGAAATCCAGCTTGTACTTCTGGGAGTTCTCGGTCCACATTCTGCTGAAGCCTACCTTGTAGGATTTTGAGCATAACCTTGCTAGCGTGTGAAATGAGTGCAATTGTACGGTAGTTGGAGCATTCTTCGGCACTGCCCTTCTTTGGGATTGGGATGTAGACTGATCTTTTCCAATCCTCTGGCCACTGCTGAGTTTTCCAAACTCGCTGGCATATCAAGTGTAGCACCTTAAAAGCATCATCTTTTAAGATTTTAAATAGTTCAACTGGAATGCCATCACCTCCACTGGCCTTGTTGTTAGCCATGCTTTCTAAGGCCCACTTGACTTCACTCTCCAGGATGTCTGGCTCAAGGTCAGCAACCACACTATCTGGGTTGTCCGGGACATCCAGATCTTTCTGGTATAAATCCTCTGTGTATTCTTGCCACCTCTTCTTGATGTCTTCTGCTTCTGTTAGGTCCCTACCATTTTTGTCCTTTGTCATGTCCATCTTTGCACAAAATGTTCCTTTAATGTCTCCAATTTTCTTGAACAGATCTCTGGTTTTTCCCTTTCTATTATTTTCCTCTATTTCTTTGCACTGTTCATTTAAGAAGGCCCTCTTGTCTCTCCTTGCTATTCTTTGGAATTCAGCATTCAATTTTCTGTATATTTCCCTATCTCCCTTGCATTTTGTTTCCCTTCTCTTCTCTGCTATTTGTAAGGCCTCGTTGGACAGCCACTTTGCTTTCTTGTATTTCCTTTTCTTTGGGATGGAATGTTACATTCTGTACAATGTTACGAGCCTCCATCCATAGTTCTTCAGGCACTCTGTCCACCAAATCTAGTTCCTTAAATCTGTTCTTCACTTCCACTGTGTATTCATAAGGGATTTGGTTTAGATTATACCTGACTAGCCCAGTGGTTTTTCCTACTTTCTTCAGTTTAAGCTTGAGTTTTGCTATAAGAAGCTGATGATCAGAGCCACCATCAGCTCCAGGTCTTGTTTTTGCTGAGTGTATAGAGCTTCTCCATCTTTGGCTGCAGAGAATATAATCAATCTGATTTCGGTATTGCCCATCTGGTGATGTCCATGTGTAGAGTCGCCTCTTGTGTTGTTGGAAAAGAGTGTTTGTGATGACCAGCTTGTTCTCTTGACAAAACTCTATTAGCCTTTGCCCTGCTTCGTTTTGAACTCCAAGGCCAAACTTACCTGTTGTTCCTTTTATCTCTTGACTCCCTACTTTAGCATTCCAATCCCCTATAATGAGAAGAACATCTTTCTTTGGTGTCAGTTCTAGAAGGTGTTGTAGGTCTTCATAGAATTGGTCAATTTCAGCCTCTTCAGCATGGGTGGTTGGTGCATAAACATGGATTACTGTGATGTTGAAAGGTCTGCCTTGGATTCGTATTGAAATCGTTCTATCATTTTTGAGATTGTATCCCAGTACAGCTTTTCCCACTCTTTTGTTGACTATGAGGGCTACTCCATTTCTTCTACGGGATTCTTGCCCACAATAGTAGATATGGTAATCGTCTAAATTGAATTCGCCCATTCCCGTCCATTTTAGTTCACTGACGCCCAGGATGTCAATGTTTATTCTTGCCATCTCCTGTTTGACCACATCCAGCTTACCAAGGTTTATAGATCTTACATTCCAGGTTCCTATGCAGTATTTTTCTTTGCAGCATCGGACTTTCCTTTCACTTCCAGGCACTTCCGCAGTTGAGCGTCCTTTCGGCTTTGGCCCAACTACTTCATTAGCTCTGGAGCTACTTGTCCTTGTCCTCCGCTCTTCCTCAGTAGCATGTTGGACGCCTTCCGACCTGAGGGGCTCATCTTCCAGCGTCATATCTTTTAGCCTTTTGTTTCTGTCCATGGAGTTTTTTTGGCAAAGATACTGGAGTGGCTTGCCAGTTCCTGCTCCAGGTGGATCGCGTTTAGTCAGAACTCTCCACTATGACCTGTCCGTCTTGGGTGTCCCTGCACGGCATAGCCCATAGCTTCTCTGAATTACTCAAGCCCCTTCGCCACGACAAGGCAGCAATCCATGAAGGGGGGGGCATGTATAAATGTATAAACATTTGTCGTGTAGTTTCACTCTTATGTCTGAAGAAGTGAACTTGATCCACAAAAGCTCACATTAAAATATACCAGTTAGTGTTTAAGGTGCCAAAACTTTTTTGT
The DNA here is from genome assembly GCA_037013535.1 of Intellagama lesueurii. Classification (NCBI taxonomy): domain Eukaryota; kingdom Metazoa; phylum Chordata; class Lepidosauria; order Squamata; family Agamidae; genus Intellagama; species Intellagama lesueurii. Next base: position 34,553,677 of record JBAJHW010000006.1, read on the forward strand.
CTTCTTTAATTTTTCTTTTCCTTTTCGGCCTGATATGCTAGCAGTGACTAACACGGCTGTCTCTTCTAATACTCTTAGAGATGTTTCCTAGCCTATGTGCTCACGTATGTGCATGTCAGTCATTTCTGGCCAACCAAGAAAACAAGCAATGTAAAGTGAATGAGGTCAAGTGTAAAATGGCAACAGTGCAACAGTTTTCAGACATTCAGAACTCTCTCCATCTGCAAACCAGAGCCTCTGCTTTATGCAGAACCTTTCAGGGCTACAGACTTGGCTTACTTTCATGCAAAACCTTCCAGGCAAATGTTATCTGCTATCTCTGATCAGGGATCAAGGCAAAAGACCCCTCTGGCTGGATGGGGAATAGAGGCTGGGATTAGGCTTGCTGGAAAAGGTTCTCCTCCCTGCTGCGGGTGAAGGGGGAGCACAACCCTATCAGAACATCTCAAACTATGTCCTTATAGAGGCCCGTAAGGAAATTTGGAGCATGTTGCTCTTGAGTCACCCAAACCACAAAGATTTCTCTCAGGTTTCCAAACTGTTGACATCAATTGTATACACTCTAAATTTGTATTTTCCCTACAGCTGTGAAAACTAGAGGCTCACATTCTTATTGAAAGAATATGTATTTTTCTTTCCAAGGCTCAAGGTGACATTCTGTGAAAATAAAAGTCATCAGTTTAAAATGGCATTATGAGAAAGCAACTTTAAATTTGAACAATGTATTCTACAATAATAGAAGCCTGAAAGCTTAAAGGTCCACTGAAGGAAAGTCATTTTAAGAATGGATGTTTTCTGCAACTTCAGATTTCTAGATATACACCTTTTCTTTTACTTTAAGCTAGGTCTTTCATCCCCTTTTTAACTCACTGTCTACCATCTTGTGTTTTTTCTCTTAAATGTCTGGTAGGTGAATGCTCTCCTCTATTTAGCCCATTCCCTTCTATATTTCTACACATTTTTTTCTTCTTGTTCCAGCTGTGACTGCACAAGCCTCCTCCTCCAGGAATGTAGCAAGCAGGGTCTGCTGTCTGAAGCCAACATGAACAACCTTGTAGCCAAACGGTATGTTTGTCTGGCTGTGTGTTAAAAAAGTGCAGCAACAGGGTGCAATGGAAAAACGACTAGTAGTTTCTGATAGAGATGTGTGGGTTGCTGTTTGCAGACCTTATTTAAAGCATTTAGGAAGTTTCAGCATTTGGTCTGAGGAGTGAGCTAATTATGTGCTATCAAGTTGGAACCAACTTATGGAAACCCTAATAGGGCTTTCAAGGTAAATGACATATTTAAAGAGTGGCTTTACCAGTTCCACTCCCCCAGTGAGTTTCCATGGCTGAGTGGGGATTTGAATCCTGGTCTCCAGATTCTTAGTCCATCACTCTCTCCATTGCACCACACTGTGTGCCTGGTCTGAAGAGAAGAGAGAGGAAACACTTGGTTTTCTATTTTTCTGCAACCATGGGTGAATATAGACAAGCAGGTTACCCGCAGAAAATGTGAGAGAATTTGCCTGTTTCTTAGATGCATGCTGAAGTAAGCAAGTGCAGGTTGCTTTAACTAGATTTGCTATGCAAAAACTAAGGATAACTGTTGCTTGCAAACTTCTGAGATTACCAATATCTTTGTCAGGTATGATGTTGCAAAAAGCAGATGGGTGGGAAAGCTTGATGTTAAAAGCCATGTCATCTACATGCTGTTTTAGCATTAGCTTTGTCATATTACTATGAAGTAGAGAAATAACAACAACAGCAACAACAACAATGAGAACAACAACAGCATACATACTGCGCCGATATTTAACAGATACTTAGAGTTTTGGTTAAAACTTGTATCTGTTATATAATACCAGTCAATGTTTTTATAATCTTGATTGATTGTGCCTGGTGTTTTTGAATAATAATAATTGCTGTTGTGGTGGTGGTGGTGATGATAATGTAAAATATATAACTTGCTGGCCTCTAAAAATTCATGGGAACATCAGGTAGAAAAAGTGTCAGAAAATGACGAAGTCAAGATCTTGTGGGATTTCTTGATCCAAACTGGTAGACACCTTGAACATTACACACCAGACATAGTTGTAATAGAATGAAGAAATGTTTGAATTATTGACATCGCAATTTTGGGAGATTCCAGAGTTGAAAATAAAGAATTGAAAAAACTAACAAAATACAGAGACCTGGCAGTCGAAACATCTTGCTTGTGGATGGAAACACACTTTTCAGGGGTTTTTTTAGGTTGGCAGTACTCAGAAGTGGTTTACCATTCCCTTCTCATGGTGTCATTCTGATAATGTGCAGCTTGCCCAAGGTCACATAGGCTGGTGATTCTGGGATTTACAGTGGAGAATTGAACTCCCAACCTCTGGCTCCACAGCCAGATACCTAACTCACTGAGCTATCCAACCAGCTGAAGTGGAGACATATCAGTATTGAATTAGCTGCAATATTTCAGCACTACTTCCAAGTTATTTATTTAGGGACATGCCTGGTTTTCACTGTCCTAAAAGTATACTCATCCTAATAACAGTATTGTTTCAAAGATGTTGATAAAACTTCTCCTCTTTGGAAGAGTTATCTTTCTCTTGCGAAAAGCATTTAGCTTTTAAGGAAGAAGATTGCATTCCATTAAGCCTGTGAAGTCATCCATCACGTTGCTTTTAAGCCTGTGAAGCCATCAATTACATTTAATTTCACATCTTATCCAAATAAAGCATATATCCCCCTGCATCCAGTCCTCTTCATCACACAACACACACTGAATTGTAATTTCATATTTTGGTTACAATTCTTCACTTAACAGATAAACCCTCAGATACCCTTTAGCAACCTGGCCACTGTGGGGTTTAATTTATTTAACTCACTATGGGGTTAAAACTACACTCTTATATTTTTCTTTTTCCAGCTTCCTCCAGTTGTTGTCCATTGTATCCCAGGCATAAATATCCAGGAGATGGGAGGTTAATAAATCACAAAGGTTCCTGAATAAAATATCCCCATGTCACAAATATTTATATATATATATATTTTAAAAAATTCATTGTATTTGTAATAGATGTGTAAATTTTTAAAACTTATAACCCTGTGGAGTATTAGCAGGAAGTTCATTAAAAGACAGTTCTAGCTGTGAATTGAAGCACTTGAAGCAGTGGTTCCCAACCTTGGCTAACCCAGGTATTCTTGCGCTGCAATTCCCAGAAGCCATCACCACTAGCTGTGCTGGCCAGGGTTTCTTGGAATTGCAGTCCAAGAGCATCTGATTTACCCAAGGCTGGAAATCATTGACTTAGAGGAATCTCTTTCCCACACTGTGTCATTGTCACTTGCTATAGATTGTTCATATAGGCAACCATATTATCAAGTGATGGCTGGAATCCAGCTGAAAAATTATGCCTGCAGGACTCCATTGGTGTAAATTTCAGCAGTGAATTAACGCAAGTTAAGAGGTCAGCATAGGCATTCGCTGTCATTTGCTGAATCATGCAACTGGCGCATGACAGCAAATGGCTATATTGACTTATTTATTTGTGTCAGTCTGCCACTGAGATTTATGCTGATGGATTTATACCAGTGATATATGTCAGTAATCGGATTCTGACCAGTAAGTGGGGAAGCCTTATCACAGAATGAACGTTTCATGTTTCCTATCACATATTGGAATGTGTGGCAGAAAAGAATTGTTTCACATTTTCATTAACATGCAGAACCACATAGATTCATAATTAAAAACAACAGCAACACCCTTCATCCTTGGCAGATTATTCTTATCAGTTGCCATCATGGAATCTGCAATTTCATATTTGTTTTGTTTGAAGTTGAAATAGGCAAAATTATTTGGTAGAGATACACAGATAATCTGGATTTAATGTTAGGAACTACAGGTCCTTGGACAATTTAAAGTTTTCTGTCTCTAATTTTCTTAAATTTTCATCAGAATTGTGGTTGTGTATGCATGTCTGGTGGTGAGTGGTTGTTACAACAAGGTGTTCTATTTCAGTTAAGGCATTTTACATGCTCTCATGGCAAGTATACATTTTTTCCTACCTCATCCAGGACCGCTGATCGAGAACATGCACCACGCTTAAAATCTGCTGAGAATGCCAACATTCAGCCTAACCCAGGTCTTATCCTACGAGCTGAGCCCACTGTCACCAATATCCTAAAAGTAGGTCCTGTTTGGATGAAGTCATCCTGATTTCAGAAAAATATTTATTTTAGCATAGAATTTTATCTTTTACTGCTACAAAGCTTGTAATTCTATCTACATTTACTTGGGAGTAGGTTCCCTTGAACTCAGTGAGGCTTATTCTGAGTAGACATGCCTGGGATTGTGCTGTAGAAGCTCTGTGTTTGGCTTTATTCTTCCTCCGGGAGCCACTTTCTGTCTTCACAGCATTATTGTGAGACTTAATTCCATGACTAAAAAGTGAGCTTCAAGACTGAGGGGCGAAACTGGGCTAAATTTATCCAAGAAACCTTTCCCCAAAACTGGGCTGAACAGAGTGTTAGACGTCTTGAACACCACAAGTGTGAAGATTATGCGGAAGTGAACAGCGCTGTCCTATGGTACACATCAAAAAGGTCACAATGTACATCTGAAGGGATGGAAAGGCCCAGAAGGTCATCACATGCACCCTTCTGCCTTTAGGCAGGATCCCCCCATGCATCGGCTCTCCATTGATTAAACCTCATAGACTCCTGACCCAAGCATGCTACAAAATGTGACTTTTAGAGCCTAAGAACAAAGTTAAGGATAAGCAGAAACAGATGCTAAGTAGTGAATTGTTACAAGGCATTAGCAAAAGTAAAAGAAAATTGGTCCCCGATGTTTCTGATACCAGTGTGAAATTTCACTGGAAAAGAAGAGTGCTCTGTGTGGGAGGCTGAGTTCTGTGCTTTCCAAATGCTTGCAGATACGAATGGCCATCTAGTTAAAGTGCAACAAACTGCTCTCTTTTTACACATATTTTCATGGTTTGTACTCTGCTGGCTACCAGTCAAGAACCTTAAACAGCGACGTTTCTTATTTCATTTCTTCACTATCCCCAGACAATGGATTCAGATCACTCGAAATCTCCAGAAGGATTGCTGGGTGTCTTGGGACATATGCTGTCTGGGAAGAGTTTGGATTTATTGTTGGCAGCAGCAGCAGCTACAGGAAAGCTGAAGTCTTTTGCACGGAAATTTATCAAGTGAGTGTGTGTGTGAGTGAGAGAGAGAGAGAGAAGAGGGTGAGAACTCCACCGCCCTTCAGATGTAGCAACTGGATTTCTCAATAAGATTTGAAAGAACAACATGATCAAGCTTATGTGTTCTTCCGCCTCAGTCCTCAGGACAAAACTTGCCACTTTTTGTTCTTGTTGTACTAAACAAGAGGCAAACTGGTTGTTGCAAAGCTGCCTTTATCCTCTCTCACTTCAAAACTATGGAATGGGGTATTATGCTGTTGTCATTCAAAAGAGTCTTAAAGTGTGCTCTTGTGGAGGGGAAATGTAGCTAAGGATGCATCGGCTGAGTGTGTTGAAAACCCTGTTGACCACCAGTCTATGTAGGGCATAGGCTGTAGGGAGGTGGAAGCCTGCACCTTCTTTTTCAGACTGCAGTCAATGGAGAAACTGAAGAAGACTGGAGGTTCTGGAGCAAAGCACTCCCAGTCAATAGTGACTTAAATTGCATAGCAAGTTACCAATTACTGTACCTTTATCCTTGCATTTATTTCCACCATCACTGCCCCAGATCCCTTGAGCAGGTTAGTAGAATTCCCATTTCGTCAATGGGGAAATCTGGGTGTGAGAGTGGTCTGGTTTGGACAATCAGATATGCTGGTTTAGGAAGCTAAGATAAGGCATGAGCATTGTGGATCTCCACATAAGCTCTTCATTCTCACCTTGTTCTTCCCTTTGTTTAAGCAAGCAAACGAGTTAGGAATGTGCCAATAACCGAAGGTTTCTGCTACCTCCAACCTGGAAGACTGTAACTAATAGCTCCCAGAAAGGCAGGATGTCATGTAACACTGGCTTCCACATAATGGCTTGTTTGGATGTGATTAACCATAGTTCCCAGTCTGGACGTTACAGGAAGCATGGTTAGTTGTGGTTTTCCAGCTTGTTTGTTTGCTCGTTTGGAGGGGCGAGAGAAGCAAAAGCAAAGAAAACTTATGCATATCCTGGCTTAATAAACCAGCCTTTGACAGCCTGACCAGACCCAATGAAGTATTGGCTCAAGCCAAAGAGGTATTTTAGGATAGACTTGGTAAGAACAGGAGCATCAGGTTGCCACTGAAAAGCAGATGGCCCTTTTTATCATCTTCTTTGTCGCTTGGCTAAAAATAGGTTTGGTAGCAATACTGTATAGGTAGCTTCTGCCTTCCTGCAGTGGCAGTGAGAGAAGTAGATGGGGCAGGGAATCTGGCAAGACGGCAACATCATTTTCTTTGTCTTCCATCTTATGGGGGAAGAATACATGCTTTCAGTGTTGGTTAGGCAGCCTCTCTGATATTTAGCTCTGTAGCCTTAAGTCCAGTCTTCAATTCTCCTGTGCAAGGTCTGCTGTCCATTGATAATAAAACACAGACACTAAATAAATCTTAGTCCCAGATTTAGTTGTTTTCCTCATTCCTGCTCAAGAGGAAAAAACTAGCCTCTTGCCTCTGTTCTTTTTCTCCCCTCCTCCTCCCACCAGTTCCAGCTAAAGCTGCTACGTCTTTTCTAAACCCATTTGTGTCTTTGCTTCAGTTAAGGGATGCCTAGATGGCCACTTGTGCAGCCATTAAACCTCTCTCATAAGTGGCTTATTTACAGGCATGCTTCAGCCTTGTTGTTTTTTGAGCAAACCAAGGAAGACAGGAGCCTCTTCTTCCACCCTCTGTTAGAAGCAAGCTTAACTTTCGTAGCGGAAAGGCAGATTTTGGTATGGCACCTAGGAGAGGGAATGGAGGAGGAGTTGCTGACTATATTTGAAGCCATGTGATGCTGTATTTCTGTCACAGAATTCTAGTCTAAATGCATCCAGTCCCCCATACGGCTGCAAACATGAGAAGTGATGTGCGTAGTGTCGCTATACCATGTGTATTCCCCAAAGGGTATCCTGAAAATGTGCAATTGCTTCTAAGTATAGAATTTGACATGTTGTGTGAATTTGTGAAGTTTGTAAGCAGTGCTTGGTGGTCTGCATGGTAGTCAGTCCATCATGTAGTGAGGCTGGGCAGTGACACCAGAAGCAGCAGTTTGAAACAGAGGCTGAAAACCTAGTACGTCACCGCTAGAGTAGGCCCAATTGAATCAGTGGAACTTATGGAGGAGCTGACTCACTAAATCCCCACTTACCATACTAAGCAACAGTATTTTAGCCAGAGTACACATTTGACTACATGTTAACAAATGAAACTCTGAGTGATTGGATTGTGTTATGGGAATTAGGTTAGGTTTGTTAGTTGATGATTAGGGAATATGGTAGCGCCGCCTATTGGATGCCTTGCATTTAACCCTAATACATCTCCTTTTATGGGAGCAGCCCATGGATTTCGAAGGGGAAAAAATGGGGTTTGGGGAGCCAGACTAAGAGAGGAAGAATGGAGGCAGGGATTAGCTAGGAAGTTTTTGTCTGGATCGGTTTAGTTCAAAGAGCAGAAGATCACTTGCACTGGAGGCGGACCCAAATTCAGGCCCTATTTAGGTGGTGCTTTCAAGTCTGGGCCCGTCACAACCTCTAAGCTATGTTTTTTTCATTGCCCATAAAATGGGAGTAATTGCAATCTACCTTGAGATTACCTTGCATTTTGCACATGTGGTTCAAAAACTGGTTCTAATCTCCAAGGGCTTGAATTCATCCTTCACTGTTTTTCCCTCCCTCTTTGTTTTCATTGTCTTTTCATTTTAGGCTCAATGAATTTACCAAGCACATCACTGGCGAAGGATGTAAGTCTCTGCTTTTTTGCAGCATTTTGCGAGGGTGGGTGGGTAAATCAAGTATTGCAGTAACGCTCTTTGAGACGCTAGGCTTTTGTGGGTTAATTTGAAGAATCGGGGGGGGGGGATGTTGTGGGGAAAACTGAAAGTGAGCCATGGTGCCTGGCAGCGTAGGCAGCACCAGCACCACATTCCTGATGCAACAAGGGGGGTATTCAAGTTGTTACTGGGGTCTCTTTGTCTTTTTGGTTACCACGCGGATCCTCCATTCCTCCCCCCCCCCATTCCCCTGAGAATAGTTACTTTGTACTATTGGGTGGGGATCTCAACCCTGGAAGAAAAAGGGTTAACCTGCAGCTGTGATTTTGCGCTTGTTCTTCAGTCTTCTTTCCCCCTCGGCCCCTTCTTTCACAACAGAGTCCTTAGCCTCCAAGTACCAATTTAGTTCAAGTCCTTTGGATGGAGTGATGTGTGAGTCCCACTCATCCCAAGATAAGGATTCTGAATATATCTGCATGTGATTAAAAACACCAAGGCTCTCTGACCTTCCACTGGACTAATAGGAAAAGACGCTCCCAATTGTTGAGAGTTTGTTTTCCCATCATTTTTTTTAGATGTACGCATTGTTTTAAAACTGTTCATCACAATCATCCCTGCAAAAATTTGATAGGAACTAGAAAGAGGGTGTTGAAGAGAATCTCATCTAGGTCACATGGGAAGACCTTTCATGGTGTACATCACTGTGTTCCATGCACACTCTGTACACACAGTACTCTGATGTACATTGCTAGAAGGACAATAAATGATGCTGATGGATGCGAGGTTTGAGTAGATCTGCACAGTTAAGGTGAGAGGACAGAAAGAGAGAAAAGAAACCAGGTGTACAATCTTGTAAAGCAGTGGCTGCCTCCAGAGTTTGCTGTAGGAGGTTTAATTAGGAGACTTAACTTTCAGGTTTGGCTTTTATCTGTGCAAAACACTGGTTGTTAGAGAAGCAGGTGTGATGGAAGAAGCATAGGGCACCCACAGTTGTGGTTATGACACTCCTTTGTGGTGGTGTTAGAATGAATTAGATAACAGTTGTAAGATACTTCTTGTATGTCAGACATTAGGGATGGTTGTAATATAAAAGATATTTCTCTCCTTTTGTTATGTGAGCTAATTGTTCTGGATTCCACCCTCCCACCCACTCCCAGCCAAAGCAGCTTCAGTCAGAGCACTTCTCTTCGACATCTCCTTCCTCATGCTGTGTCATGTCGCCCAGACCTACGGCTCTGAGGTAAGGACTTTCTAGCTTCAGTACTGCAGGGTGAAGGGAAATATAAGCAGTGAGAGAATGATGCTTGGACATATAAATGGACAGAGTACATCTTCTCTACACCTCTCCCTGTTCCTTCCATCTGTGCTAAATGTATGTGTCTTTTATTCACCCATAATCTTACTGCTATGGCCTGACGTTGAAACCAGGTTTCAAGCACTGGAAACTTTGCAACTTTGGTAGAAAAGGGTATGCCAAAGGTTCAAATAAAGTAAAATAAAAAAGCTGCTTTAGTCCAGTGCTGACTGTGTCTTGGATTGTGAATTTACACAGCCTTCTATATGACATTTCTTGGAAATGGAAGTAGCAGGTAAAATATTACAACAGTGATAACAGGAACAGTGATAATGCTAAAGCAACAACAATAAGTATTTGCATAGTATTTTTAAGTGTTCACAGTTATTCATGTGTATTATATAGTTCAACTTTACACAAATTTATAAGATATTTTAAGAGGATGTTGAAGACCAAACTTTTAAAAGAAGCATTTAAAGACATCCCACCCTTCCGTGCTAGTTACAGATTTGGGTCACCTGTTCTACCATCATTTGGATTTCTTGTCTTTGATTTAATTTTTATGGTGTTGGTGACAGGCAAGAGGGATCATAAAAGGAAGTTGCTGTCCCAACTGGTGCCTTGACATTTTCTGCTAGGGAAGAGAGAACTGGTTTTGGAGACCAGGAACACAAGGAAGTGTTGGAAAACTACATTTAGGTCCTTCCTCTGCCATTGCCTTACTATGTGTCCCTGGACAAGTCACTTACCTCATTAGCCACCTGTCTCTATATTGAATATGAGATAAGTTTATTTCCTGCTACCATAATCACAGAGAAGATAGTTAAACACATGCTTTTAAAATGCCATTGACCTGTAGTGACTGAGAATTGCCTTCAAACAAAGCAGGGAAGCATTTGTAAATTGGAATAAAATGGGTTTTCCTTGTCCGTTGATATGCCTATATAACGTATACTGGCATACACTAGAAAGGAGACTAATAAAATATTCCTTTAGCTAATGGCTTCATGGATTCTTCTTCCAGAACTGATGTGGCACTTCTAGTAACTGTTGCAGAAATTGCATAGTTAGTAGGCTTGATCTAATTGTAATCCCAACTAGAATTGGACATTTATTAATGTTAATGTCTTATTCATTTCAATGGCTTCACTCTAGTTGGAACTTAGATTTGACCCTTCATTATTTGTGGATTACATTTGCAAACAAATTGTGGAAGAAGCGTCCAATTCTACGGCAATGTTATTGTTGATATGTGCTGTCAAATTGGAACTTACTTATAATGACCCTAATAAGGCTGTCAAGTTAAATGAGATATTTAAGGAATGGTTTTACTAGTTTACCTGGGGAGGTGGCGGCGCTGTGGGTTAAACCGCAGAAGCCTCTGTGCTGCAGAGTCAGAAGACCAGCAGTCGTAAGATCGAATCCACGCGACGGAGTGAGCTCCCATCGCTTGTCCCAGCTCCTGCCAACCTAGCAGTTCGAAAGCATGTAAAAATGCAAGTAGATAAATAGGTACCACCACGGTGGGAAGGTAACAGCGTTCCGTGTCTAGTCACGCTGGCCACATGACCACAGAAACTGTCTACGGACAAACGCTGGCTCTATGGCTTGGAAACGGGGATGAGCACCGCGCCCTAGAGTCGGACACGACTGGACTAAATGTCAAGGGGAACCTTTACCTTTACTAGTTCCACACCCCCAGTCAGTTTCCATGGCAGAATGAGAATTTCAACCCAGGCCTTTGGAGTCTTAGTCCGTCACTCTATCCAATCCATCAGGCTGGATATGTCATAGAAATGTAGCTATTATAAATATGAAAAACAATATAGACAATCAAAACTGCAACAATACAATTTTGCAGGCCAAAGTATCAACAAATAGCTTAATTGCTTCATATGTTTCACCTCAAAATTACTGTGGCAACTTGTCCCTCCTTTCAGAAAGCTTGTTAAGGCAGAACTCTATAAGGAGGCCTTCAAAAATATGCTTCCTCTGAGATAGGAGGCTTTATTTTTATTTTTGACCTTTTATTTTAAGTCGCCATATGGTTTTGTTGCTGTTTGCTGCTGTGTTTATATTATTCTGCTACTTCTTACAGTTGTTGGGGGGTTGAGGATGCTGTTGTGAGTTTAATTTCCTTTGTGTTTATCAGACAGAGTAGTAGATTTGTACCAAGTTGGGTGGTATATAAATCAAATCAATCAATAAAATAAATAAAAAATAGGAAGATCCAAGTGTATTACTGAATCTCCAGTTCCTGAGCTGGATGAATTTTCCTTTCCTCCAGCATATTATTTACAGAATCTTGTAGTGTTGTAAAAGCGTTCATCCAGGGTTACTATTTGATTAACCAGCTACACACTAGGGGGTGATCTTGTATAAGCCTGTGGTCCCCCAGTGAGTGTCTTTTGGTGGCTTGTCTTTCAGGTGATTCTTTCAGAAGCTGGCCCCCCTGGCGAAGTGCCCTTCTTTGAGATTTGGATGCAAAACTGCATGCCAGAAGAAGGGAAGATTCTCAACCCTGACCACCCTTGCTTCCGGCCAGATTCCACCAAGGTGGAGTCGCTAGTTGCTTTGCTCAACAATTCCTCTGAAATGAAGTTGGTGTAAGTAGCTGTACCACTCTGGTGGATTCAACAAGCACTTGTGCCTTTTAAAAAAGCAGGCTGAAAGTGGGCTAGTATTGCAGGAAGGAGCAAAGTTCTTCACTTATTTCACTGAGCTGCTTCTGGATTCTGAAGTCTCCTGCATTGCCATATGTTCAAGCAGGCTTCTGGTTTTCTGACAGAAAATACATGAGGCTGCACCAATAGGACTTGAGTTCTGTGTTGTGGCAATTTGCAATAGTCTGTATAAGTGTTTCCCAACCCAGGTGTTCTTAGACTGCAACTCCCAGAAGCCTTCATCACTAACAGTGCTGGCCAGGGTTTCTGGGAGTTGCAGTCCAAGAACACCTGGATTATTCAAGGTTGGGAGCCACTGCTCTGTGTAAAATGGTATACATTTTGCGTAGTGCATAATTCTGCTTCAGCTGTCTCATGGGGAGAAGACACTGGAGCCTTCTCTGACTCCTGGATATCCTATTCAGACGTCAGTTTTCATAAGGTAGTACTAATACAATCAAGACAAGAAGCTATACATTTCAGTTTAAAAAGAAAAAAGTACAAATCAAAGATACAAAATTGCAAAATTCTTGATTGCCGGCAGACATGGTTTTAGGCAAAGCCCCATCTTAAGAAGTAATTATTTATCTTGTAACTCCATGGCAAAAATAAGCAAAGAAATGCTACCCCATGTCTCAAAAGTAAGTAAAACTGGTCCTTTTCATTTAGTTTTTGGGAAAATAATACCTCTGAATGCTATAAACCATTGACTTGTGGTATGAAATACATTGTCTGTCTGCTATCCCATCATCCCCACAACAAACACCCACAACAGAGCCCGAGGCATGTGATATTCCTGTTTCATCACTTAGTGAGACTACATCCCCCAGAGTTATAAAAGGAAATAAAAGAAGATATAGTTACTGTGCAAAAGAAATGAAGTTGTGCTTTGCTATGTTGTAAGAATAATTTAATGTTTTACCATAGCTGTGGAGGAAAGGAACTGATTGCAGCTAGCTAATTGTTTGAAATAACTTGGCTCCTAGGAATATACCATTTCTTGTTGCTCATATCAAGACATCCAAGATTAATACTTAGCTGGTGGACAGGGGGAATCATGCCTAGCCATCCACCTGTATACCTGACTAGTTGTTTTTCCCCCCTTTTGATTCTTTGCATTCTCATCTATCCCTGCATCTGAGTAGGCAGATGAAATGGCATGAAGCATGTATGAGCATCTCTGCTGCCATCTTGGAGATCCTGAATGCCTGGGAGAACGGCGTTCTCACCTTTGACTCAGTTCAGGTAATGCCAAAAAGCTGCCTTTTCCAGTATATGCTGGAAAAGCTACATAAACTGAATATATGCCACTGTTAGTTTTTAAAAGCTGGGGACAGAGAACTGAAACGCTTAGTTGGGAGAGCCAGGCGATGCAGCCAGTACTGAGCTGTATTATGAGAGGTGGGAAGTTGGAGGTTTCAGTTAACTCCTCCGTAAAGAGCAGCTGGCATAAGAAGTTACCTAGCTTAGTGTTCTTCTCCATGGGCCTGTTTCCTAGGTGGGTGGGAAGTTGTTTTTCTTTTTACATATCGTGTTCTTATCCAGCCAGAGTTTAGCCACACAGTCACCTTAAATGTGTGCTTTAGACTTGTATTGACACACAACACATCTGGGATTGATAGGGTCAATATTTGAAAGGGATTTCTATACTAGCTTGCTGCCATGGGATCATCGTCATAGAACTGCAGAGCTGGAATGGACCCTATGGATCATTGAGTCCAGCCCTTGTCAAGGAGGCACAGTGGGGAATTGAACCCCCAACCTCTGGCTCTGCAGCCAGAAACTTAAACCACTAAGCTATCCAGCATAGGCTATCTGGTACCCTAAAGCAGTGGTTCTCAAACTTGGGTCTCCAGATGTTATTGGACTGCAACTTCCAGCACAGCAAGTGGTGAAGGCTTCTGGAAGTTGCAGTTCAAGAACATCTGAGGACCCCAGTTCGAGAACCACTGTCCTAAAGCATGTCTGATGGGAGAAGAAAAGGATCCGAGTGTTGATAGTGACATTGATCCTACTGGAAAAATGAATGCAGAACAAGCAAGCTCATGCTGTTTGTTGAAACAGCTAGTGTTCTGAATGTTAGGAACCATCTTTTAAAATTGCTGAGATTTTCTTCAGATGCATATATAGGAAAATATGTTTTTAGAAATAAATTATGTAATTGCCCTGTATAAATGTGTATGGTGCTTTATAGAGAGACATCAGCAAAAGATAGGTCACTGCACTGAAGAGCTTACAATGAAGTTTAGATCATGATAGAGTGGGGGACACAAGAGAAGAAGTAAAGGGTCCAGCATAATAAAGTGTAAAAGCAAGTATTTGCCACTACATACATTCAAGCTTTCAGATTTCTAAATTTTTATTAGTCCTATTCATAAAGTAATCCAAACAGCAATAATTATACAGTTGCATGTTCTTAAATGCCAGGTTGAGATCCAAGGGTTTGAATCCTCACTATGCCTCCCGAGAGAGGGGAAAACCAAGATCACCCAGAATGTGTTTGGCTGATGGGATTTACATGTCATGTCATCTGTGTGGCCTTGAGGAAGCGTCCCAGTCCCAGAAGGCAAACCAAAGTAGGAACTGGCAAACCAGAAGATCCCAAGAGGCTTGCTGTTAGTTAGAATTGATTTGATGGGATGTTATTATTATTAATTATAGCTTCATTACTAATTTATAATATCAGTTCCTATATTTTCTTTAAAAATTGTGTTGCAACATTTGAAAAACAGATTCTGTGTATTGCCCAGCCTTCCTTTACTTCCAGACTCAAACTAAATGTACACATCTCATCATATGCAACGTATTCCAAACTTATTTGGACAGTCTTCTCCCTTTAGGCTTGTTCGCTTTTAAAATGAATACTTGGGGTTGGTTTCATTTGGGAGCAGAGATAAAGCAAAGGCTTAGTGGAAGAGATGGGTTTTGGGATATGGATTGAAGGAAGTGAAGGAGAGCTGACACACAATGGCATTTGGTTCCAAGCAGGAGAACAAGAGAAGAGAGTGATGGGTGAAGGAGTCATCAAGCAAAGCCAAAAAGTTGCCTAGGCTGCTCACACTTTGCAGAGCTTCATGGTCCCAGTGTTTTGTTGAAAACTGTATCTGTTGGTATGCATTCTCTGCCATGTTTCTAGCAAAACTGGAACCAAATACGATCGCTGCACAGAGGAGGAAGACAGCTGTGCGGAGGAAAGCGGAGTTGTGCGCATGCACCCAACTTAGTGGGAACCTTGCTTGTCTCTCTTTTCTTCCCCAGAAAATCACAGATAACATTAAAGGGAAAGTGTGCAGCATGGCCGTGTGTGCTGTGGCCTGGCTAGTGGCCCATGTCCGCATGCTGGGGTTGGATGAGCGAGAGAAGTCCTTGCAGATGATCCGGCAGTTAGGGACTCCTTTATATGGCGAAAATACCCTACAGTTCTACAGTGAAAGGTGAGAACTACACCTGTGTGACTTATCCAGGTGCTGGGAGGAAACAGAGTGCTATGTTTAGGGTATAAAATGTAGCAAAGGTCTGTACATGTTTTGCTTACATGTAACATTCTCTCTAATTTTCAGTCCCGCTGGGTGTGACTCTGCCCCCCTCTCATGCGACTTCACACCCACCCACACCCATGGGGTTCTGTTGTGACCAGAACCAAAGGGGCTGAAGACAATCACCGTGGGTGTGTGGAGGAGGAGGAATGCTGTGCAGAGGGAGGCGGAGTCACGTGTGCTCGTGGAGCCGCACACCTTAGAGGGAACCTTGCTTATATGTATGATTGTGATGCTAACTTGATGGTCAGAGCTCAAAATCTCTTTCAGGAGGCTGCATTCAGCCTCCTAAAAGATAGCTGTAAGGTTAAAGTATTTTGTATTCACACCTTCTGTCACCTACATTTGGAAGTGATGTGCAACTGGATCTGATTTTATTGCTCCTCAATCATGTAGGCTATAGTTTCCAGGAGCCTTCTCCTGCTTCCTTGTGCTGTGTTTGCTTGGAATTTGGGGGGGGGAGGTCACCAGTATTTCCCCTACATTGAGCTCCAGGCAGTGTACATGGGTTTCTTCCTTGCCCCCAATCTCTCCTCATAACAGACCTGTGAAGCAAATAGAGTGAGAGGAAGTATCGTTAATCCAAGTTTACTCAGGGTTTCATGCCAAGTGGGGATTTTCCGGAACCTAGCCATTGGTAAGTAACAGTTTAATACTTTCATCTTTCTTTCTTCTGTTGTCCAGAGTGTTGATCATGAGTTCAATTCTTGAGCATATGTGTGCTGATGTTGTGCAGCAGACAGCTGCACAGATCAAATTCCCAGCAACAGGAGTCGACCCCATGCCCTACTGGAACCTCCTTCCACCCAAGAAGCCCATCAAAGAAGTGCTGATGGGTGTCTTCTCCAAGGTGCTGGAGAAAGGCTGGGTGGACAGCCGCTCCATCCATATCTTCGACACCCTTCTGCACATGGGAGGAGTCTACTGGTTCTGCAACAACCTTGTTAAGGTATGTGGAGGCAGAGGAACTAGTGGTGATGCTTTATTTGGATGAATTAGACAACTTGTTGGATTAAAAGTTGATAGTGACCACCAGTCACTATGTTTATGTATCATCTTTGGTAATACAGTCTGTGGACTTTCCAGAGGGGAATGAGCTGATTAACGCTACACTTGATAGGCCTTTAGTCTGGTGTCTATATCTGTGTCTGTGTATATCTCCATAAATGTGTATAGTATATGCATACTGTACGTATACTTCACATGTCTGTTGCAATGGACTGAGGTAAATCTTCAAAAACAGCAGTATATGAACAGTGGGAGCAGCATCCTAAGCAAGATCTGTTCTTCTGAATTAAACACCTTTCTATAGGGGCAGTGCATTACCGGTGCCTCTTCCGGAGCATTTCACACCATAATGTATTTCAGGGAAAGAGTATGTTTCTCTCGTTTTGACCATGGTACTCTGGTGCCATGACCTCTCATAGCATTTTTGTCATTGCGATGCTAAAGACCAAAGCAAACTTCTCCGCCCCATTGGATGCATTGTTTTCTCTTGTCTTTTAGGAGCTCCTGAAAGAAACAAGGAAAGAGCATGCAATACGAGCTGTGGAGTTGCTGTACTCCATTTTCTGCTTGGACATGCAACAGCTGACGCTCACCCTGCTGGGACACATCCTGCCCAGTCTGCTCACAGACTCCTCCAAGTGGCATATGCTAATGGATCCACCTGGCAAGGCCCTCGCCAAGTAAGAGAGAGGTGGAGCAAAATTAATGAACTGTGCTGAAACTGGTAATCTAAAGCTTGATGTAGACTAAGAACAGAGGAGCCTTTTAAAAAAAATGACAGTTCATTCAGTTGCTAGGAAAGGGCAAAGCGTCATGCTCTTTCCCCTGGAAATTCCGCTTAGCCTCTGCTCAGCATTCCCCGGTATCTTCTCCAGTTCTGAGTATTATAGGATTGTATTTTATTTTGTTGTGTGGTGAAAGCATTTTGCCGAGAGCCAAAGAAGTATCAACTAGCAATAGAAGGCTAAGAGGAGAAGGCTGTGAGACAGGAGTATTCAAAGTGACAGGTATTATTATTCACAAAGTTTGGACTGGAGTCCTTCTCTGGTCCATCCAAGCTGCTAGACAATGGGTGTTCAATTTCTGGATTTCTAGGTAGAATCCAAGAAGATGCTGTTACTCCCTATAAAGATCCTCTTACATGCTGAATATGACATGCTTGTTTTGTGAGATTAGGGCCAAGTGGAAATAGGGAATAGAGAATGTGTTTATTCATTGGAATTTTACTGTTCTCTACTAAATGCAATATATTCTTCCAAAACAGTCTAAGAATGTTGGAGTCAGAGGGCAAAAAAGCAAGGAGGTTCTGCATGGTTCATTTGTGAATCCTTGTGCATTATCTTCCTTCTGTTTTCCCTCCAGGTTGTCTGTGTGGTGTGCCTCTAGTTCCTACTCCTCCCACAACAAGGGACAAATGTCTGCCTGGCAACGCAAGAGACACCGAGAAGATATCGAGGTATGCTCTTCCTACCTAAGAATTCAGCAAGAATGTTGAGAATAAGAAACGACTGCAGGGAATTAATGAGAGGCATTGCATTGGGAGAATTTGAAGATTCAGTAGGAATCAGTGCATAGAAAGGAATTTGCTGGTTATAAACAGTGCAGATATTTACTAGGGAACATTCTGTGTATGCAGTTGGAAACATGGGTTTGGAGAGTTTCCCCACCGGAATTTTAAAAAGCTTGAAGAACTAGGTGGTGGTTCTGATAGATTTATAAAGTCAGACAGGTATCTCATGAGTATGCAGCCTTTGTGATGGTGTCCCAGTGTAGCTGACTAAGCTTAGAGTGAAATTACACCACAGTGGCTGCCATGTTTTCACCTTTGAAGAACATGAGAAGCACTTTGTGAGATTAAATCAGGGGCATAACAACTATCATTCAGATTTTCCAGCAGCCAGTCCAGTGGTACTGAGAAATTTACAAGCAAGGTGTAAACTGACAGCTTTCCCTGTTGCTGTCATTTGGTAGAGGTGCACTGCCTTCTGCATAGAGGTTCTGTTTCATTAGCATGATAAATTATTTTGAAAGATGTATCCTTCTTGAATCTGTTAATCGTTATAGAAGGATCTGCAATTTTGTCTAGCTCCATCATTGCTGAACCTAAAGCATATATGCATATGACCCCCCCCTCACACACACACACACATAAACTATGCATGTGCATTTTACAACTAAGATGTAGCAAATTATGTGCACACCTGCGTGTTGCCTTAAACTGCATGAATTTGATTTGATTCTGTTTGGTTATGGGGAGAATCAGTAACCAAAGTTCCTGAGCAAAGAACTGTTACCCAGATCAGATGCATTACTTTCAAGCCAAAAGGCTTAGAAACTTGCTACAATTTCAAACACTGAAAAGTTTTCAGAATACTTCATTTTGAAAGACTCTTCACATTGTCTACAGGTACAAGGTACGTTTAGAATCTGAGAACTCACCCAGTACTGTTTAAGGGCCTTGCAATGTTGGATGGACCTTGCAATTTCCTTCCATGCAGATATGAGAAATGTATCTTGTAGGGTTTCTCTTCTACCTCCAACACTTGGCTTGTGTCCTATCTTAGGTTACAACTTGTTTTCCATCCTTCAAAACAGGTGCCACTGTTACTTGGCGATGCCCATTACCAGTTTAAGTTACTGTGCCCCTGCATCCCATGTCTGTAGCAGTTAGACCTAGGTTGAGTTACACATGCACTCAGTACAAGCAGGCTTGCTAAGGTGGTGCAGAAATGTTTAATTGGTGCAAATTGTGCCTTCCTGGGTATTAGCGGGGGTTAAGTAATGTATGTAACCCGAATTTTTTTTATCAGTTCCACAAATTACTGGTGTGTTTCTGGGAACCAGTTAGAGTGATGGTTCTTGTCCTTTTAACCTCTAAATCGGGGTGAGTGATCTCAGAGAGGCTGAAGGCCTTTTTTCAGAATCTTCATCAACCCAAGGGGGCCACACCTGCCAAGGAACAGGATGAAAGGGGGAAAGCTGTGGCCAATTGCAATATAAGTAGAAATAGTGATTGTGTTGCCAGTGGAGTTTACTTCAGAAGAGCCATACATAGAATTACATTATTTTTATACAGTGGTTCTGAGTATTCAAAGTGCATCATCCATTATAGCAGTAGTACTTTGCCTGTTAAAAGCATAAGAGAGCTGCTGGATCAGACCAATGCTTTTCTAGCTCAGCATTCTCTTTCCCTCAGTGGCCAACCAGCTGCCTATGAGAAGTCCACAGGCAGGATGTGAGCACATTAGCACCCTCCATCTTATGTTGCTCATCAATTGGTGTTTAGGGGCATAATCCCTCTGATTCTGAAGGTGCTGCTTAATCACAGGAAAGGGACGAGTAAAGTACAGACTGTAGGCTGGATATGTCCCTCCCAGAAGTCCAACAGGCCCCCAAGCTTCCCTTTGACCCTTCAAACATCCTGAAAGCAATTGAAATAATAATAATGTAGGGTGAAGGGAGACATAAACGTTGTACAATTGCCGCTTGTTCCCCCCTGAAGGATGTGGGAGCCTTTTTGAGTGAACATTTTTAGCACATTTTGGTTGTCACAGGAGTCATCCTCAGGACACAGGCCTTAAAAGTTGTTCATCCCTCCCATAATGATTCACCACCACAGGTCTTTGTCCCACATGAATTTGTCTAATCTTACCATAATCCTGTACAGATCAAGTCAGGGCATGTCAGCATCATTCTCCCCATGGAAATGCAAAAGGAATGGCAAAGTTGATAGCAGTGGTAGGGTTTGAATCCAACTTCTGAGTCTAGGCTCAGTCTCTTAACCACCATGCTACACTGGCTGTTTTATATTAATTGACTGATTAAGTTGTGCTTTAAAGCCAAACACTGATAAAGTTTTCTGGATAGTGTACAGTCTGTTTAAAAAAAAAGTAATAAAACAACATAGTAATACTGTCCTGGCTGCATTCTAAGAAGGAAGTATGGGAATGGAGTGCATGAGTCATTCTTAATCTGGCTGTTTGAGGAAAGAGGCAGAGAGATGATTTGTGGATTTGGAGTACAAGCCCATACATGAACGAGAAGATGGGCCCAGAATGTCTGCCTTAATCATTGGTTTGCACTGCATTTATCAGTAAACACAGTCAGCTTTTGCTGTCCTTTTGATCCCCTTTCCAGGATTACATCAGTCTCTTTCCACTGGATGACACCCAGCCGTCTAAACTCATGCGCCTTCTTAGTTCCAATGAGGAAGATACCAGTATCCTGTCCAGCCCCAGTAAGTGGAATCACGGTGAGGAAGCTTTCCTGGAACTAAGGGGGGCGGGGAGGCCTAATATCCACGAGTCCTGGAGGCTAGAAATTTGCTGCAACCTGTTCATTTAGCCTTTCTTTTAAAATATAATGTCAAAACAACTCCTAAGTATTTATTGTAATTTGCAGTTCCTCTAGAACACTGGTTCCCAACCTTGGGTAACCCAGGTGTTCTTGGACTGCAGTTCCCAGAATCCTTCACCACTAGCTGTGCTGGCTGGGGCTTCTGGGAGTTGTGGTCCATGAACACCTGGTTTACTCAAGGTTGGGAACCACTGATCTAGAAGAATAAACAAATATGCAATAAGCAATGAGGAATAAAGAAAAGCTGATGACTTTTTGTTTGCCTCAGGTTGACAACAGATAGAGTCCCTGAAGAAGGTTCTTCATCCATTTTGAGCCTCTTTTTACAATCTGAAATGACAAATGTAACACACCAGTAGAACAATTAGAGGTTTAGTTATCAGTCTGTCTTCCATGATCTGGGTGGACTTTCCACTTTTAGAGATGTGTCAACATATTTGATAGGCTGTGCAGTGATTTAAGACAAACCATAAATACAGTATCAACAGTAAAATAGTAGTAATGCAGCGGTTGCAAAATATGAAAGTAGCTGTAAAAACATCAACATGAAAGCAAAACAGCATAAAATAAAATGTGGTCAAAAGTTCAGAAAGCAAAGCGTGCTACTTATATACCACCCCATAGCGCTTAAAGCATTCTCTGGGCGGTTTACAAGTTAATTACGCAGGCTACACATTGCCCCCCCCCCCAGCAAACTGGGTACTCGTTTTACCAACCTTGGAAGGATAGAAGGCTGAGTCAGTCTTGAGGCAACTACCCGCGATAGAACCCCAGGTTGTGAACACAGTACAGCAGTTTAACCACTGCGCCACAAGGCTGCTGAAATGTCTTGCTGAAAGGATAAGAATGTCAGCACCAGCTGAACATGTTTCAGGGAGAACCGGTGTGTCGAAAAGGCTTTTTTCCCAATTGCTATCTAGTTTGTTTCTGTAGATTGTAGCACACAAAACAAGATCCTCTCATTTACACCTCTGTGAGATTCATATGTGAGTAGCTTTCAAACTTGTAACTATGTTAATCTGTGCAAGGATATTGACAAGAAAAACTGAGTAGGCAGGTCTTCTGATGGCTTCACCTTAAACTGTGAAAGGCTTTATATTTATTGGTTTTGGTTTTGTAGTGGGAATTGAGATACCATCTTTCATTAAAAGGGAAATAAGTCAATCCCAGGGCCATTTAGACAGAATATTCAGTTAAAAACAAACGGCAAGAGTCATCCCACAGGAGAATTTCTCCAGGAATAGAACAAAGTTGAGAAGCTTTATAAAATACCGGTAGTACAGAACCAGAATAAAGTATGGTATTTTCAGAGCCTCTGGGCTGCAAGGTCAAAAGATCAGCAGTTCGAATCCACGCGACGGAGTGAGCTCCCAGCTCCTGCCAACCTAGCAGTTCGAAAGCATGTAAAAATGCGAGTAGGTACCACCACGGTGGGAAGGTAACGGTGTTCCGTGTTTAGTCGCGCTGGCCACGTGACCACGGAAACTGTCTACGGACAAACGCTGGCTTTATGGCTTGGAAACGGGGATGAGCACCGCCCCCTAGAGTCGGACACGACTGGACAAAATGTCAAAGGGAACCTTTACCTTTACCTTATTGGTCATCTACTCCTCCCCTGCATCTGGTTGGGGGGCCTGAAAGATCAAGGAAAAGTGTGCAGATATGTTTTATAGTGGGCCCTGAGCAAAATGCAAGCTGAAAAGCCACTTTCCCCTGCCATACTAGAGGTGAGACAGGGCTGATCAAATATGTTACGGCCTGTAGGACACATTTCTGACCAATGGTGTATTGAGGTGGGGTAAAAATCACTGAGAAGAGAAATCATGAGAAAAATCACGAGAAGAGAAGACTCCCTGGAAAAGACCCTGATGTTGGGAAAGTGTGAGGGCAAGAGGAGAAGGGGACGACAGAGGACGAGATGGTTGGACAGTGTCATCGAAGCTACCAATATGACTTTGACCAAACTCCGGGAGGCAGTGGAAGACAGGAGGGCCTGGCGTGCTCTGGTCCATGGGGTCACGAAGAGTCGGACACGACTAAATGACTAAACAACAACAACAAAAAATCACTCACTGCTCAAACGCTTGGATTTTTACAAGTGATTTAGAGATCCTTCTTGGTATCTTTCCATTGTCCTCAAGACCTGTGAGCTTGTGGTTCTTTTTTTTGGTCTCTATGAATCACACGTGTGTGTTATTTCTGCGCCTATGCAAAACTCCTTGGAACATTCCAGAGCCTAAAGAAAACCATTAGACCAGCTCCCCCGTAGCATGCATGCTCTTTCAGTTCTCTTTCACCTGTTGCTGAGGAAACATCTTAGAGCACTATATGGAACCTTTTTCATTGGGTTGTTGTAAATAGTTTGTACCAGTTCGTCTGTCATCTTATTTCACTTTTTTTCTCCAGAGCAATGCAATTTGGGTTCACCCAAATTAACTTTTACTGTCATAGCAGTGAGTTGGCACTGTTTCCTCTCTGCTTTGATTATGCGCAAGGTGATTTACAACAAAAAGACAAAAGAGTTGGGAAAAAAGTCTCCCATGTTTGCCTCCAACTGAGCAAGGTTTTTTTGGAATTTAACTTCCTTCCCAACACAGTTATTGTATTCAATTCTGCTCTCAGGGTAATTGTATTTCACTTCCTCTTATTTTAAAAAATGCTTCTGGTCCTCAGCAAGTGGTGTGAATATATCTACAGCAGACACAGGGAAAGAAAAGTGTTGTGTGGAAAAATGGCTGTCAGGGGTGGAGGTGGGTAGAGCCAACCCCCACCAATAAACCTATAAATTCCCCATCTTTGGTGGGAGACCTACGTCCTCCTGTAGGTAAATGAAGGAATTTTTTCATTCTTGGAGGTAAAAAATACCATCTGGTGGAGGCTTCAGCTTAATCTTTTTTAGATGTGTTGGCCCTGTGGGCTTTTAAGTATAGCAGAATAATGGTACTTAAACACTAAGTGACGATCCAGATAATCAAGTAGACATTTTTACTGTTGGAGAAGCAAAAAGCTCATTGCCTTCATCTTCTTGTCATCTCAGATTCAACAGTTGATCATGACAAAAGAGAAGGAACATCAGATTAAAACACATTTCCTGTTTGGGACCCAGGAAATGAGCCTCCCAAATGAGCTGGGTTACTGGTCACTAAACTGGGTTATTTTCTTTTCCTTCAGCAGACCGCACAATGAGCAGTTCACTGTCTGCCTCACAACTCCACACAGTCAGCATGAGAGACCCCCTCAACAGAGTCTTAGGTAAGCCTCTTCCTTCAGTTCTAGCGAAGTTACAGAGAAAATGCTAAAACCAGGTGACAGGCCTACCTGGACTGAGTCCATCCCCGTGCAATACTACTGCACGGAGGGCTTTATTTGATCACTGGCTGAGGGACAAAATCTGTTCCTCAATGTTTCAGTTTGGTGCTGGTGCTAACAGCAAATTATACAAGGATAATAATACTTCACAGTGTTCTTGTAGAGGCTGCAGTTAGAATGTATATGAGAACCCAGAAGCATAAATTATCTCCTTCCTTCCTTCCTTCCTTCCTTCCCTCCCTCCCCCCCCGTTTCTGTCTCTCTATAATTATTATGATTACCTTTTAAACCAGTGAGATCTGAAACACTTCTCCAGCTATTTGCCTGCTCCTTCCCCAAGTCAAGAAGCAATTATTATGTCTTCCCATTTCTGCTCCCCAGCCAACCTCTTCTTGCTGATCTCCTCCATCTTGGGAGCCAAGACGGCAGGACCACACACCCAGTTTGTCCAATGGTTCATGGAAGAGTGTGTGGACTGTTTGGAGCAGGGAAGCCGTGGCACCATTCTACAGTTCATGCCCTTCACTATGGTGAGCAACTCCCATTTTTCTGTCATTGAAAATTTATGTATAGACACCCTGTGTTGCTCTGTATCCTCCCTCTTATGGTTCTGAATCCTTTTTTAAAATGCCACACCTAAAGCACTCTGGTGCATGAAAATACACTGATCTTTGCACTTCAGATTTCATTTTTTGATGGATTCAGCAGGGAGATCCACATGAAGTTGTTTCTAACATATTGTTAGAAAGTGTTAGTCATAGCATAGTTAATGAAGGATATACAGAACCAGTGGGGAAAAATTCTGTGTATTTGGTGACAACCTGCGCTCTGTCAGTGAGAGCAGTACACTGGACCTAAGTAAGTAGGGAAAAAATGTCCTAGTGCATATGCAGCACTTGTATGACACAAGCACAAACAAGTCTCTAGTATGTAACTGTCCAGTTAGTTAGGGAGACCAGTGTTTCCTGAGCAGTGGTACATGTACCACCAAAAGAACATGGAAGTCGCCTAAGATTTACTCCAGACTTTGATAACCATAACTGGGAAATTCACTCTTCCTCAATTTCCACATCCTCTTGCAAGTTTGATGTGCCATCTTCTACCAACACTACTTGCCATGGATTATTCATTTGACATGCTAAATAGTCACTTTAGATATTCTGTGTTTTTCTTAACCCCTATTCTCCTCCCCACCAGCTTATCATAAATAAGGTGGTTAATAGCAGGAGGAACGTAGAAATGTTGTTTTTGGTAAAAATAGGCTTTTTGTCTCTATCATTCTGAGGTTCTTAGACAAAATGGTTGGTAGAACCCAACGAACAAAAGTTGAGAATCACGGCATTAGACAATCCAAATTACTTGCAAGAGGGTCTCTCTTCCTGGTTGGTTATTTGACTTTGTTGACACTAGAGGGAGCCTGGTGGCAAGAAGTGGAAGACAGCTCTAAAGAACCAGTGGAGGGTTACCCTACTCAACTACTTGCCTGTAAAAACCACTGAATATGCAGTGTTAAATACATACATGTTAAGATGTAATTATGGGACATTATTGCTCATTCACACGTCATTTTCTATAAAAATACATAATATAGAAATTTGAAAATCCCCACCTTTTTGGATATGTCTAAAGACATAGAAATAATTGCATATTTTGCTGCTTGTTTGTTATTTTGTTGAAAACTGTATTGGGTTTGCCTGTTAGAGCTTAATATATATTTTCACCACTTCCAGTTTAATGTAACAAGCCAGCTAGAGACCAGAGCTTTATATCTGGCCACAGATAGATAGCAGGAGTTGAAATAAGGAAAGCTAAACTTTGGACTCTTTCTACTAAGTTTACTTCCTTTTGGTTCAGGAATAGTATATAAAAACTATTCCTGAACCAAAACAGTGCACAACAAATCCTGCAGACAAGACAAACATGACAACCATATTTGTAGAAAAACTGTTAAAAAGGGAATATAATCAGATCCAGTGTGAGAGATTCTGCATTTCATGAAACTGGCTAAATTTTGTTTTTTAAATTTCTTAACTACAGAATGTTGATAACCTGTGGCGGTGTAGACCTAGTTAAAATTTCTGGTCTCAGCAACTCTGTTATGAATGAGACTTTTCAAAGGCCAGGTCTCAGTGATTCCTCTGTTACTATTAATCCCATAATGGGACTGCCTAAGCCAGAAACTTTTACACATTCTCATGATCATCCTCTTCATGACCAAAACCACTTTTTATCAGGGAATCCAACACTTCTTTCTCCCTGCTACCAGCAATTTCCAGTTTAGTCTTTACTAGCCACCAATCTGTGGAACTAGGTTAATAAAGGCTACTTAAAGGCTGGTGCACTCAGAAAGAAGCCCAGGCTGGGGAGTTTGTGCCATCAGCTCCTGAATAAACTACTAATAAATGAACACATGACTGCTGTTCTTTCACAATTTCTTTCAATTCACTTTATAGTCTTTAATATGTAAATTACCTTGAATACCTTGACATCAATATACACATATATTCAATATATGTGTGTGTATTAATATATTAAATATATTAGGATTTATATCCTGCCTTTCAGTGAATCATTTTGAAGACAAATAGTGTAATAAATAAAATATATTATACTTACGTGCACGCTATGAGACATGGGCTAAACCAAGACTTCTGGAGAATTGCTACAAGTGAACAGTTTCTTTCCTTCTGATTGCTATGGTGGGAAATGGGTTGCTTGAATTTATCCTTCCTGCATTTGAGCTCTTTCTGCTACTTCTGCCATAAACGGTTTAGGACCTCGATACCTGGCAGAGCGCCTGCTCCCACCTAGCTCTACTCGTGTCACTCAATCTAGCGAGGCTGGGTGGCTGAGGGGCTTGACCCCGAGAGAGGCCCGGAAGGAGAGAACGAGAACCCGGGCCTTCTCGGCGGTGGCCCCTCGCCTCAAGAACATCTTGCCCCCTGAGATTCGCCTGGCACCCTGGGTGGGAGTTTTTAAGAACAAACTGAAGACTTGGTTCTTCAGGCAGGCTTTCCCCCCTTCCATCACTTAGTTCCCTGTGTTTTCCCATCTTGGACTTTGCTTACTTCTCTTTTTTGTTTGGATATTGTCTGTTTTAATTCTTGGTTTTATTGCTCGGACTGTAAGCCACCCAGAGTAGATTCATTTAGAATCTAGATGGGCAGGGTAAAAGCCGAACGAATAAACAAACAAACAAACACAAACAAATAAATACTATTTACTGTCAGCACTGTTTCCCCTTGATCTCTTTCTCCTTTTTTACCCCAAGCAGGTTTCGGAGTTGGTGAAAGCATCTACCATGTCTAGCCCCAAAATTGTGTTGGCTATCACAGACCTCAGCTTGCCTCTGGGACGTCGAGTGGCTGCTAAAGCCATTGCTGCTTTGTGAGCATCCCACACCTATAAACATACTCTAGCTTATAGGCTGGTGAATCCTGAGATTGAAATCAGAGAGGTAGGACAACGGAGAGAACCTGTGTTTAAAGATGCTGCGTGCCTTCCTTGCATGCATGCAGCCTATAGAGGTAGGCATGGCAGCAAGAAAAAGAGAAGATGAGAGGAGTGTGAGTTGGCCTCCAGCTCACTGTGACAGTGCTGTAATGGCAGACTTGGACCCAAAATGGTTGCCGAGCTTCAGCAATTATTGATCATGGTTTTCTCAAACATCACAATTTTTCACCATTGCACCAAGGACAGTGTCTGAATGTGATTGTTAATTATTTTTCTTTTTGTTTTATTGTTTTCTAATTAACTGGATGAAACTTATATGTCTTGTTACAAGTCTCTAAAGTATCATGATTTAACTGATAAGCTTAGTAGTTTCAAAAAAAAGTTGTACAAACCATTTTGAAAAGTTACAATCAAAATACCATATTTCATATCAGACTATTTTCATGAAGAAACTGAGTTTCACACAGTGAACATGATAATTTAATTATGCCTTTGTGTACATAGGTTTATATTGGGCTTTTTTATTTTTGTGAATAATGTTTTATAAATAATGAAAAATAAAATTTCTTTGTCCTCTCCCACAAATTAATATGGTGAGTTAATTTAGGTTAAATGCATATCTGCTTACAATGTATATATCTTAACTCTATCAATGTATGTCACTAGAGTGTGACACTGAGCACAAAATCCAATGTCTTGCATCACTCAGCAAGTTTCTAGGCCCTGGGGCTGCAAAAATAGGCTGTGGAAGTAGTCAGTGTCTGATGAAATCAAGAAGCTGGAGTAGGAGAGGAGTTGGACTCCTGAACATGATTTCAAAGGATCAAGACCCAGGAGTCCTTTCGCATCCATGTGATTTGCCAAACCAGAATTATTTGTGCAAACTCAACAAAACAGGTGCAGAATTTATTTTTCTTGGTGTAGAAACTAGACAAGCATCAACAAATTTACTTTGCTAATCTCAAACAGCCGTCCAACTAATGTCTTGTAACAACCTCTGTTTTCTGTGAAGTTTGTGTGGCTTAGCTAAGAAGCTACAACGATGGAGTATTTGAAGAACTTGGTTGGCCAAAAGAAGTACAGTTTTTGAAGAATGTGTTGGATCACAGTCCTAAAATCAGTTGTTTGCTCTGGATAAGACTAGATTTCTGGACTAGGATCATTTTATATCAGGAAGTATGTCAGAACTCTCAACACTGGAAATTCCTGAATTTATTAATACCATAGCTCATCATGCCATCTATCTTTCATTGGATGCATGAGTAATAGACAGCTCCCTCTACATTCCTTCTAATTCCTATGACAATGTTAGGGAGGAGAGTTTTTTTGAACGTCCATTTAGATTATTTGGTTGAAATATATTGTGAGAGTCCTGGTGAAGATGAGCATGAGGTAGCTACAGAGTCCATAAGGTTATCAGTACCTGTCTAATGATGAACAGTAGGAAACACTGAAGGCCTTGAAAGTGCGATACAGGGTGCAAAACAGCCAGGTTGCTTACAGGTTGGGCTTGAGGAAGAAGAGTGTATCTGATCAGTGATAGCAAGGCAATTCACTGCTGAAATGGAACAGTACCAAGTTTGTTTCCATTTTCCAATATGCCATGCTTGGCAAAAGTTGGGGCACAGAGCGTGTACAGGTGCAAAGTGTGTGTAGTTTACCCCACTTGGTTGCTTCCTTACATGTTGCATAAGAGCATTTTCCTGGCAAAAGTACAGCCACGATGACTGGAGTCCTGCTTAGCCTGCAAACAACTTGTATTCATTTGTGTGGTGGGATTTGTCGTCCCCACATGGAGGGAACTTGTTGATGCAGTTTCCTTATATTAGAGCAGTGGTTTCCATCCATGGGTAACCCAGGTGTTCTTAGACTGCAACTCCCAGAAACCCTGGCTAGCACAGCTGGTGGTGAGGGCTTCTTGGAATTGCAGTCCAGTTGGGAACCCGTTTATTAGAGGGATGGATGGAATTTAACCACCATACTTGGAAGGGTTCATGAATTCCTCCACTCAAACTGACTAAATCAAATATACTGCCTATAGTGCTGATATGTGCAATGATTTAGAGAAGGCAAGTGAAAGCTAGTATATGTCACCCCCTGATCCCAAATGCATTTGTCAAGGGCAGCTTTAGGCATTATGTAAAAGTGCTGAAAAGAGAATACACTGAGTGATTAGTTAATCCCCTTCTAGTATTCCTAATGCCTGAGGTGTCAGCTTCTGCTACTTTCCCTGTGGGGATGTATCTGAAATCTGGCCCTATGTAATGCAGCAAAATGATGAAATGTGGTAGAATTAGATGGTCAAATGGACCTCAACCACTTCCCACTGTAGTCATTGGGTGTCACTGTTTTTCTCACATTGAAAAAGTCCCAAGTGTTAGTACAACAGGGAGTAAAGTTTTGGTCTCACCTACTCCCTATTCTATTAGTTTCAGGTAGGTCCTTGCACTGTTGCATTCCATTTTGTCATTTCGTGTATAAACCAAGCATGAGCTGGATATGTGTTTAGAACATGTACATGTCTGTTGCAGCTGAAATGGCAAACGTTCTGGACAAGTAAGAAACATGGGAATAAATTGCCTGACTCATTTAATGGATTCTTTGTCAACCCTACCCAGGTACTTCTGTGTATTATCCAAAGTCTTCCCAAAAGAAATGTTATTGGGTCTGAGTCTTTTTCCTTCACTATGCTGTCTGTGGTTTAGACATCCTTCCTGATGTCCAAGAGGGAAGGGAAGGAGGGAATTCCTGGGATCTTACTTAGAATACGTAAATGCTTTATAATTCACCAGTGGCGGCACATGGTTGCATTTAATGCTGAGTGTAATTTGCAGGTATATCCCAAAAGTTGTTCTGTTCAACACATTGTGAGTGCCATAATATCTCGTACATTTGACTCAAAATACTTATATGAATCATTGAGTTGGAGACCTCCCCATTTCCCTACTTAATTCAGTGTTTGAGGCATTCTGGATTTGAATGTGATGGATCTGTGACATAAACATGGGATAGGGGAAATTCCCCTCAGCCTAGAGTCTGGGAATTGCTGTAATGAATGGAGAAGAGGACAGACAGAAATTGGGAACTCACAACGATTCCTTTCAAATTTCTGGCTGTTTGTTTGGCTCGCTCATGGCAACAACATCTGTAGTAAGCAGCCAGCCAGCCAGCCAGCCAGCAGATAGCTAGTCTGAGAGAATCAACCACTTTCTGCATCTGGGAATACTGCTGATCTACAGTCCAGATGAGGAAATTTGACAGGAACTGTGTTCCAAGCTTGATATGATGGACATCCTTTTGCCTGGTTGGCTTGAGTGTAATATTTTCAAAGAGTCTCTAGTGCATCTGAAAAGCATGTTGCCTTTGCAGTTTGAATAGCGTTTCCTTCCCATTTGGCTGCATGAGGAACCTGCCACCTGACCCAAATAACTGGGCAGGACACCATTTGTCAGCATCCATTTGCAAACTAGAACAGGACATCCGGCATCATCACGGGCTGACTCAAGACATGATGCTTACACATTCTGCATTGGAAACTTCTTACTTGCGTCTTTCTTTGACTTTTTTTAATTTCCCGCAAAACAGATAAAAATAGTATGATGACTGGTCATCTAATTCTTACGTAACTTCACCTCTTGGAGTTGGTGTGGCTTTCGAAAAATCATTAATGGAAGCTTTTCAATCAGGGGGTTGGTCAAGGATTGTTGTCTGAGACAACAGTTGATTGACGTCGTTAGAGCAAGAGTAGATAGATGCCAGGGTTGTAAATCTGGGGAATGGGATATGATAGAGGCCTCTGACATGTGAAATGTACATGTCTGTGTTGCCTAGGCTCCAGGATTACAGGATGTGGTAAGAATGCAAAAGGAACACAGTCTACGTAAAATCTTCAGAGCATTAGTCACTGTCCCCACCTTGGTTTTGTGAAAAGCAGGGGTATGCTTTGGCCCTCCAGATTTTGTTGGACTCTGATTCCCATCAGCCCTGGCCAGTATATTCAAGGATAATGTGAATTGAAATGCTAGCATTAGCTAGTTTCCTACCCTGACAGTAGAGTGATTTGGGATGATGGAGACCATGAAGTGCACAGGGTGACTTTTGAAGAGTCATTATCTCACAGCCCAAACCTATTTTATTTGACATGAGGATAAAATGGTGGACTACCATCTCCTGGGCTTCTTGGAATAAAGATAAAGAACAAGTAAACATCCTTGATGCCAATAAATGGTGAACCAGGTCAGATATATCTTCCCAGATGCTGAGTGCACAAGGGAGTTAACATATTCACTAGGGGAAAGTGTTGGATTATTTTCAAGGAAATGTTGAATAAATTACTATGAGCATGACAGGTCTAAGTGCTTTACAGAGCCTCTGTAGTGGAAAAGCTCAATCTCTACCGAGAGACCTGCCATCTGAATGTCAGCTGTGTGTCCAAAAGGGAGCAGCAAGACAGAGGGGTCAGTGGGAAACATAATCCAGTTGTCTTTATATAATACTAATGAGGGGTCAAAGCATGTCAGATACATGAACCAAGCCAGTTAGAACAATGTGTTCAGGATCCGCACACTGGAAATGCAAGCTACAGTTCAACTGTGTGGCATTCTGAAATTATGGTTGGAAACAAACCAAGTTCTGCTATGATCTTGAACTCTCAAATCACAGCTCATGTCTCATGGAGTGCCTTCTATTTTTAAAAAATATTTGTAGATAACAAAAAAATGAGAAGAAAAAAAGACAAGTAACATAAAAATATACCAAAATAATAAAGAGAAAAATACACATTAGTTACATAGTATCAACTCAACAAAGATAACTAAATTAGTGCACCCCCAAGAGACAGGAACTGTGGTCTGAGCTTGAAATGATAAACATCCTTAATCCGATAGAGAGATACCATACTTCCTTCACAGTCCAATGTTTATGATTCTCCGTACCCCTTCCAAAAAGTCATTATCTCTTGTTTGTATCATCAATCCAAAACATCTTGCCATGTAGCAACAAAACTATTCTCCTTTAACAATCCCTTTTTAATTCTTAGATCACATGTCAACTAATCATTAATTACTATTTCCCAAACTTTGTTATACCATTCACTTAATTGGAATGTATTACATTTTCAACTTTTTGCAATCACTAGCTGCCGTCACAAGATTTGTGATTGACTTCTTTTTTGCCCAAGACTACTGCTCTTAATCAAAAATAGATAATAATGCTATTTTGTGTTAATTTTGCGATTGTCCCCATTTCTTTAAACAATATCTTCCATGAATCCCTTCTAAAAGATCCCAGAGCTGTAACTAGCAATTTGGATAGCTGGGGCTTTACTGCTCAGCTGGTTAAGCTTGGTTCACATTTATTTATTTATTTAAAATATGTTTACCCCCACCTTTCTCCATAAAAAGGACCCAAAGTGGCTTACAACAATTAAAAGACAGTATTTAAAACTAGCAGCAGTGATTATGCAATACTGAAAGGATCGAGTGAATACAATACTAAAAAACACAAACACCAAAACACATTCAGTGCAGTAAGGTACAACAATCCATTTTAAAAAAACCCACTCAGGGAAAGATTGCCTGAAGAGAAAGGTCTTTGCCTGCTTCTGGCCAAAATCTTTGTGGTTATCAAACCCCTTGATGATGGTGATGATGAATTTGCAAAAATTGCTAATTGTACCCTTATAATTATATTACTTAGTGCTGGGAAATAAATAGGTACCTTTTAGCTTTGTTGTAACTGACTTTGAATGCTAATATATTTCCATAATATGTTACGATAGGTGAGCCACTGACAAGTGAATCAGAGATGCTAAATATAAACTGGTGCCATATACTAAAGATTAAGGGACCAATTCTATGGTCCTTGGCAGGATGATCCAGAGCTAATAGCAGACCTTTCTCTTCACAGCTGGAGAAAGATGTCTGTTGCTGGGACTTCCTTGTTGCAGAGGTGAAAACCTTCACCCCTGTCTATCACTGACATTTCCAAAGGATCTCCAAAATGTACCAACTCAATAGCTTATCAGCCTCAACTAATGGGAACTTTGGGTTAAAAGGCCATGTATCTGCAAGGCCAACTTTTTGCTAGTGGTATTGGTGTCAGCCTTCTTGGCTTTATTGTCAAAGCTGGGAAGAAACAGATTTGCATTTATTGAGAAACACCCAAGCTAACAACTCAAGGCTAACACAATCTGTCTGACTGTGATCAAGTCTGATCCTTTCATTTATTATTTGATAAAATGACGTTGACCATCTTCAACTTTTTGCTATATAGACTGGCATTTTCAGCTTTTAAAAATAGCTCTATTGGTTGTTGTCATTTTAATTTCATGGTCAAGGAAATTGCGATAATATACTTGGCTGAATCAACTTGTAGAGATGTCCGTATCTGAAGAAGATGAACTCCAGAGCAGCTTTTCCTCATCTGTTTCTCTCTAGATGACTGGACTACTGCTGCCGTCATTCTCAACAAGCACGGCCTTGAATGGCAATGGTGGGAGCTGTAGTCCAACTGCAGAGGAATTAAATTGAGGAAGGCTTGTTGAAAGTACCAAGATTAGTGTAACACTTTGAAGATTTCTCAGAATTCTTCCATTCAGCGAAAATACTGTTTCTAGGACTATCATGCTTGCAGCGAATGTTATATTAAATATTCAGCAAAAATATTGACAGCTCTCTCCCCGTTTTTGGCCAATACAGGTTTGGAAACAGAACAGCTTTCTGTTTTAATGTTCTCTAGGATATTATTCCTTAATTTATTTATACATTAATTTAAAAGTATATTGAGATGATCAGGGATTTTGTGAACAGAAACAGAGTGGACTTTTCCCTTTTTATTCTTTTCCTTTTCCTTTCCTTTTATTTATTTAATCTAGTATTTCTTAGCCTTCTTTCAAGACTGAAGCATACTTAAGATAGCTTGTGATATAATAAACTTTTGATGTATCTAAAAGGACCAACGTAGGGTCTGTGTTGGCAGGCACGGTAGTGAAGATATTGGTGAGTTAGTAACATCTGAGGACTTCCTTGATCACAATTGTATCTTGCCTTTTCGTGGTGGGCAGATTTCTCAGTGTTGCCCACCTAAGATGCACAGATTTTGTCTACAGCTGCTCTGTGAGCTGATTTAAGCAGAGAGGCAGTGACTGTAAATGCTAAGAGAGTTTCATGACTTATTTTCTCACCAAGTTCACTTTCCTTCCTGTTCCAGACAGAATAGGAAAGAGTTGAGTGAACCCAGATTGCCTTGTCACACTGGCTTTCCATGGAATTATTTCGCAAATGGCCCATGTGTATTTAAATTTCAATTGATGGCTATGGTGCACCAAAATTCACTATGCCAAAAAAAGAACACATGTGGCTACTCCTGTCATCACTGTCAGCTGCCTCATTTTTCCTTTCCAGATA
Organism: Intellagama lesueurii; assembly: GCA_037013535.1. Classification (NCBI taxonomy): domain Eukaryota; kingdom Metazoa; phylum Chordata; class Lepidosauria; order Squamata; family Agamidae; genus Intellagama; species Intellagama lesueurii. Next base: position 34,588,644 of record JBAJHW010000006.1, read on the forward strand.
CATGGTCAGGAAGGGTGCAAGCTTTGTCATCCAGACTGAAAGCAATGCTCTTTGGTAGAAATCTTTGTGCCTTTTGGGGTGGTGTAGCCCCTCTGGTTGGCAGCCACAGGTTCTTCCCATCCACTGGCTACCAGTAAGGTTCTTCCTGTCAAGTCGAGTCTGAACTTTCTTTTATTCTTAGACTTTCCTGTTGTCTCAGTCAGCAAGTTTGAGCTTAAACTTGTCTAGCAGGCCTGTGACAAGGGTAGAGCAACTTGAGCACTAAAATTTAGAGGGCGCTGAAATGAGGGTGAATGTTAGGGAAATAAATGGCAACACCTTCTGGCCCTAATCACTTTCCATTTTGTGAAGACATATATTTTTTTCTTTGAGGGGGGGACTACATTCTTGTTCTTGAAGGTGGGGGGCTTGTTTTCATGCCTCATGGTGGAGTGGATTGGGAGTGCCACTTGCCCCAGGTGCAATAATAGCCAGTCAAAGAATGATTCATGCATCCAACTTGCACCATGGAAAGTAATGCTCAGTTTAGGATATGTGCCTTCTGCAGGCATCATCTGAACTTAGAGAAAGCAGAAGGAAATCATGCTTTCTAAGAATGTGACCTGACAGAATACGTCAGCATTTCATAGTTGGGCAAGAAAAATGAAACAATGAAGAAAAGCACATATGTGGTGGAGAGGCTTGGGGAGAGATAAGATGTGATGTTCATATGTGCTGAGGAAAGCAGTCCAACTTTCAGAAAGTGTTGAAATGTCACAAAATGGTCAGGGAGGTTCTCTTTGGCAGGATCCATTATGTAATGCTGAAAATTTTGTGATATGAAGAAATAATTGTCCCTTTGACTATGATGGTAAAGAAGTGTTGGTTTCAAATACAGTCATGGCCAAAAATATTGGCACCCTTGCAATTCTGTCAGAAAATGCAACCCTTCTCTCAGAAAATTGTTGCAGTTGCAAATGTTTTGGTACTCACGTGTTCATTTCTTTGGTTTGCGTTGGAACAACACAAAAAAACAGAGAAGAAAAGACAAATCTGATACAATCCCTTACTTTGCCTATCTCTATATTGTTTGATATTGTTGTTTTAATTTTTGTTTTATACTCGGACTGTAAGCCGCCCAGAGTAGATTCGTTAAATCTAGATGGGCGGGGTAAAAGCCAGAAAAATAAAATAATAATAAATATTCTTCTGGGGGAGCCCTGGGACTGTGTAGCTTGCTTATGACCACATAGGCTGGCTCTCTTCACAGGAGGCAGAGTGGGGAATTGAACTCCTAATTTCTGTCTCTGTAGCCAAATACCTACACCATTGTGCTATTCAGCCAGCTACTACTACCCTACTACCCTTAGTATAATAATAATAATAATGTGCTATCAAGTCAATTCTGACTTATGGTTATCCTCTTCAGGGTCTTCTAGGGAGAGTACTTGGAAGTAGCTTACCATTCCCTTCTTCTGGGGGCTCCCTGGGACTGTGCAGCTTGCCCAAGGCCACACAGGCTGTTTGTGGGGAATCAAACTCCCAATTTCTGGCTCTGCAGCCAGATATCTAAGTCACTGAGCTATTCAGCCATCCCCTACTTAAAAAAATGCTCTTTTGGGGGGGGGAAAACCCAAAGCTACCATTAGTAGCAAGTCTCATTAATATAGGAAACTGACAGTGTGCAGAACAAGGAATTTTAACCTGTGATCTTCAGGGGGTTCGTGAATGGGGTGCAAATTGGGTGCTTATGTGTATTGTCAGGGGAGGTTGCATAAAGTTTTCATCAGATTCTTTTTGTCCCCCCCAAAAAGTTAAGAACCACTACTATAGAGGCAAAAGCAGAGAGAGATGCAAATAATGACTTAAGGTATTCTACCTTAGTAGAATAAATACCATTCCCCCTGCAATTCTGGGGGGGGGGGGGATATCTTTCTTTTATTGAAACACACACAGTAACTGGGAAACAGCTCCGATTCATTTAGAAAAGGCTGCTTGCACAGAAGATTTTTATGTGTTCTTAAGAAAGAAGGAACAATGTGGACTTCTCAGAATGATGCTCAGGACACACTGCCTGTGAAACGTATTTTTTGGGAAGTTCACACAACTGAATCAGTCCTGATGTCTGAAACAGGTAAATGGGGCATCTAATTTTTTTCATTCCACCCACCTCCACCTGCTTCCCACTTCTAGTCTTTCCCCTTCTTGTTTCCTCTTGTGCTATAGGTAGGTGGGTAGATAGATTATCTGCCTTCCCAAGATTTTGCCCTCCTGTCCTGATCTCCTTGCAATCCTAGGTGTTCTGTTTTTTTTAAACTTTCCTTTTGTGTGCTTGCTTTTGGACCTGCTTCCCAGAAAGACAGCAAACAGGAAGCACTACCGAATAATGAGGCAATGTTGGAAAGCTTTATTGTTAATGGCTCTGACATCATGATAAACAGTCTGGGAAGTCGGAAACATGAAACGACAAACTTCAACAGATCCTAACCCAGTGACCTAGCATCCACAAATCTCATAGTGAAGGTTTCTTTGTTTCAGGAGCCACTTTCACCAACTACCACACGTTTAAATGACTTTTAAAATCTCTTTGTCACATTAAGACCCATTTCAGTGAACATATTATATATCTCCTTAGGAACAATTTGCTGCTTTCTCCCGCCACATCTTGGGACACCAAGTGTGGTCAGTCTATGTGGAGGGATGTAATCCTTTTTGGAAAATTGCCCCCCTAAAACTTCCCTTCATCTTTAGGGAGAGATCGGGTGGACATGATGGCTGGGCTATTTCTATGCCTGAAGGAGGTGGAATTTCAGGTAGAATCCCTTATCTTGGCTTTTTTTGTGAGGAAGAGCAGGAATTTGGGATATAAATAACACAAATTACCTTCCCACAGTCCCAACGTTTTGGGCATCATACCCCTCTCTTTTTATTGGTGAATACATTTGTTTGCTTGTTTGTTTAGCTAAGAGACCACCCAAGTTAGTGGCAACACGACTCGGGGTAGTTTACATAATTATACAAAACATATACGCCTAACGCCAAGGGAGGTCCAGAAGGAGAGAACGAGGAACAGGGCCTTCTCGGCAGTGGCTCCTCGCCTTTGGAACAACTTGCCAGTGGAGATCCGCCTGGCTCCCTCTCTGGGTGTTTTCAGGAATAAACTTAAAACCTGGCTGTTTGGGCAGGCTTTCCCTCCTGCCATATCTTAATTTCTTATACTTCACCATCTTGGACCTATAATATATGTTTTTGGTTTTATTGTTTTTAAATTTGTAAACTGCCCAGAGTAGAGCTTGGGTCTAGATGGGCGGGATAGAAATCTAATAAATAAATAAATATAACAACTAAAAGAATAATAATAATAAAATGTATGGCTCTCTTTCTGCCTGGTTTATCTCCACAACAATCCTGGGGAATTGGTCAGGTTGAGGATGGCTCAAGACAAGCCAGTGAGTTTCATGGCTTAGAGAGGCTATGAACTTGGATTTCCCCAGTTGTGGTCTAATGCTATAATGCTCTGCTCTGCTGATAAGAAACTGGTACATTACTTTTTGGTCACAACTAAATTCATCAGACTGTTGTCATCCCAAAAAGAACGCATCTAAAACCAACTCCGATACTAAACCCTCCATCAGTTTTTCTGAGTGCTTAACTTTGAGACACATGAAACAAGGCAGAACCTTTGAGTGTGTACGAAGTGCTTCTGCTTTTGCCTTGAATACTTCTCCAGCCTTCTCATGTTCTGGATTGCGGAAAGGTGGCGATTTAGACTGGGACAATCTGAGTTCAGATACCTCAGTCACCCATGTGGCTCACGAGTTTCTTCAACTTTTCTTTGCATACATGATATTGGTATTGCCTTACAGTGTCCACACAAGGCAAGGCTGAAACTGGTGCCAACAGGATCACTGTGGGACAAATCCCCTTGCTTTCTGGGTTTCTTTTTACACCACCACTAGCTGGTGGTATAGTTTGTTTGTTTTTTGCTTATTTAAAATATTTTTTACCCTATCTTTCTCCTTAAAAAGGAATCAAGGCGGCTTACACCAATAAAAGACAATATTTAAACATTAGAAACACTTAAGTATACAGATTTTTAAAAAAGAATGAAACACTAAAACAGTAAACAAAACTAACATCAAAAACACTTTCAAAGCAACAAGGCACAACCATCCATTTAAAAACCTCTCTCAGATAGACAGTCACTAAGGGAAAGCCTGCCTGAAGAGAAACGTCTTTGTGGAAGGAGAGCAAAGACGTTCTGATTTGCTCCAGTACAGGATCGGCTCATGTGGACCCTATTCAAATCAGCAGCACCCCACCCCACCCCCCAAAAATAATCAAGAATGAAATTAGAATAATCTACAAGCGCACCTTCCCTTCTGGAAAGAAGCCACATTCTTATGGTAAGAAAATATTAAGAAGTCTAGCATTATTAGAAAAAAAAATATTGTGACAAAAAAGATAATAGATATCCTAGTTCTAGCTAAGGTATGGGGAGCCATGGCTGTTCCCTCATCTCACCTCTCAAGAGAAAACAGAAGATGCCTCCTCTGTCTTCTCTGAGAGAAAATCATGAAGGAGATGAGATAAGGAAAAGACCAACATCAACAACTCTTAAGCTGAAGGAAGGCCAGCACAGGCCAAATTGGGTAAACCCTTTTCTATTGAGAGCATCTCCTGAAGAACCAAGAACCCTAGGAATCATTGTAGCAGGAAAAGAAGGCTTAGGAGACCTAGAAGGCAGCTTCATCGTTGTCCAGGGGAGTGGAATGAAGACGTCTGTAGGTATCTATTTGTGGGCCAGGACACCCAGAATTCTCCCTGGGAATTCTTAAAGAATTCTGGGACAAATGGCACACTCTTAGGTGGTCCTGCTTGCCTTCTCTTCCTCTTTGCCTACCTGTTTCCCACAATGACTGAGTCAGCCTACTTTCCTGACTGTATACTGGAATGTGACTTGATGATAAGTTCAACATTACTTGTAGCCACAGGAGAACAAACAGAGATGAGATTTCTGAAACTATCACTCAGGTCTTGAGGAGGAAGAGCGGAAGAGACAATAGGTTTGTCACCAGCTTGGGACTTTCCAGGTTACACTCACAGCCACAAAGTTAACAGATCGTTTTTCTCAATGGGTTACTCCCAGACTCGATTACTCTTCATTCATACTTCAGCTTCTTGATCCTGACTTAATTGATAAGTTTGTGTGCTTGAACTACATGATGGATTGTAGAGAGAGGCTGCATTTTATTTCTTCCCTCACCACTAGTTACAAATATATACATGTACCCTACATCATAAAACTCACACATCTTGAAAGAAGTCACAGAAACATTTAATATCTAACGTAATCTAAAAACCATTTGATATTACCACTGAACTAAGGACATTGTAATAAGAAATAATGCTAAGTGGCCGTTTAATGTACAATTATTCCCATTCTGATTTTAAAAATGTATTGCCATATTTGTTTTATTTGCTGTGTTCTTGTTATGTGACATCAAATCATTTCTGAGATATGGCAATCCTTTGAATTAATGACTTCCTAAGGTCCAGTCATTAGATGCCCAGGTTTTCCAAACTAAAGGAGGTGGGCTTCCTTTGAGTCAATCCATCTTATGTTTGACTCTTCTCTTTTCCTACTGCTTTAAACTTTTGCTAGCATTGTCTTTTGCAGTAGATCTTGTCTTCATGGTATCATGACACACAAAATATATTTAAATAAATGGTCACACACAGAACATGTTTAAATAAATAGTTGCAGATGTTTATTTATATAATTTATTTTCCTATATGTTCACTGCTCAAATTACTTGAACAGCTTACAGATACAGTGAAAGTATTAAAACCAGACAATATAAAATTAATTACTCATACAACAATTTAAGTCAACAATTAAATCATGTCTAGAAAACAGTTGTGAAATGCTTCAGGTTGAGGTTGCTGTTCTGAACAAGAAGGCAGATATTTTTCATTTGCCTCGCTACAGCGCTTATATGATTTGAGCAGCTTTCTCTTGCAGACATTTACAACAGGAAACTGAAGCAGAGCACTGTGCAAACTTTGAATTGCAGAACATTTAGCCACAGTGCATTGAAATCTTAAAGTAATACCCTGTATCACACAGCATTTTGACATACAAAAATGACTTGTGCAAATCAACAACTCAAGAGACAATTCTAATTTTAAAAAATCCTAGTTTTAAAAATCATCCATTCAAGTTACACATGTAACATTCAGTAAAATCCTCTTGCATAATACATAATCATAGAAATATGATTTGTCCAAAAATAAATATATATTCTCTGGCTAATTATTAAATTATCCTCTATTTCTTTAAGGTGTGCGCTACCATACATTTCTTAATAGCAAGTGGGCACAGCTATGGGTAAAGGCAAGGCCAGCCCAATCAGAAATGTGAAGCAACGTGGTGTTCATTGGAGTGCTATTGCCTGCCACTGCCAGACAAACTAGGCAGGACACATTAAAGGAGTGGGCCATCTTGCCCCTTAAACCTTGGTCAAGCTCTTGGGCATCACACAAGGGTCTAGATCAGTGACAGGGAAACTTTGGCCCTTCAGATCTTTTGTGCTGCTGCTCTCTCAGTCCCTTATCCTTATCTTTGTGTGGAGGGGGGGGATAGGACTGTGAGTCAAAACATCTGAATGGCCAAAGGTTTCCCACTCTTGTTTTCAATGAAGATAGAAAGCAATTTAAGTGGTGCAGTATAGGGATTGGAAACGTATGATCCTTTAGATCAGTTGTTCCCAGTCTTGGGTAACCCAAGTTTTCTTGGACTGCAGCTCCCAGAAATCTTAGCCAGCACAGCTAGTGGTGAAAATTTATGGGAGTTTTAGTCCAAGAACTCCTGGATTACCCAAGGTTGGGAACCACTGCTTTTAGATCAATGTTCCCAACCTTGGGTCCCAACCTTAGTCCTTGGACTAAAACTCCCAGAAGCCTTCACCACTAGCTGTGTTGACCAGGATATCTGGGAGCTGTAGTCCAAGAACATCTGGGACCCAAAGATGGAAAGCACTGCTTTAGATGTTCAACTTCAGTTCCCATCAGCCTTATCTAGCATGGCTAACATGGAACTGTAGTCCAGCAATATCTGGAAGGTTAGGCAGGTGCTGGATGGCCCCCAGTAGAGAAGAATATCTCAGGCCAAAATGTTGCTAAAGGGGTGGGTGGGTGTCTAATGGCTGCATCCAGTTCTACTAGCCATTTCAAAAATCTTATCTACCCATCCAGAAATAAGACACGTTACTTTTCAGATTACAACCTGCACCATACGTATTAGGTGAACTGCAGTCCAAAAAGGTAATGTTTCTCACCTCTATACTAACCCTGTCTCATTGTGCATCAGAAGCCTATGGCTACTGGCTATTCGTGGATTGGATCCAGCTTTCACCCCACTCTGTGTAAACCCATCGAAAGCAACGGGGCTTCAGTTAGTTGTGTTTATCTCAAATTCACTTGAGTTTCATCTTATCAGAACTAAAGCTGGATCCAACCCAATGTTAAGCACTATCTATGCTACTGATGCTACAAAAGAAGGCTTCTGATGCTACAAAAGAAGACATTGCACTACATAGTGTGCCCAAGAGATTGGCAAAGGTGGTCACAAAGAACTATCCTTGTTCACCACCTTGACATTTGGTCCAGCTACCAACAGCCAGTACTTTTATGTTTAAATATTAAACAGTAGTTTAACATGGTATATCTGGACAAATGTGCCGCAGCAAGACTGTATTACCACATTCAAGCCTTGCTGAGACCCCATTGTCTATGATAATTTCTTCAACAATACAAAGATCCCATCACTGATAGCATTCATATAAATATTAAATAAACTATAAATACTATAGTACCAAGAAATGAAAGAGCCACAGACCAACTTTAGAATTCACTGGGGTTGCTTAGACACAATAAATAAAAAATAAATAAATAAACCTATTAAATAATTTTTTTTAAAAAAAGGAACCTATTAGGAAATTAGCAAAGGGTATTTCAGCAGTGATTATCCCATAAAAATAACTTAAAAGGTCTTCCATGCAAACAGTGTGTTACCATCACAGGCAGAACAAATATTCTGAAATTCATCCAACACGGTCATGTTAAAAAATATTTGAAGAACGAGCCCTTTTTTTTTTGTTAATGCCAAATGCTTGACATCTCATTAATCCCTCTATCAATAGTCTGTCACTACAGCTTTTGCAGAAAGACTCTCCAGTTAACTTTGCACATCTGAAAACATGTTGCTACAAACCTCCCTGTATTAGCTTCTTAGGATGTTTAGCCAGTGTTTAGAAACTCCTAAGGGCAAGAAATTTAATATAGTCCATCAAGTGTTTTTACCAAATTTAGAGAGGTTTGCATGCATTTAGTTAAGGATTAGAATTTAGTACCAATTTTGGCTACCAATGTAAAAAAGATTAGTTCAGTACAAGGGAGTCACCCCAATTATTTCCTGTTGATTGAAAATGAAGGAGGAAAACACCAACAGGTCAGCCACCAAACTAGCTCCTTTCTGCAATTATGGGGGTGGGGGTGTTGTTTGCTACTAGATTTTTATTTGATACCTCTTTCAATAAAAAAAAATCACCTGTACGCCTTTAAAATAAATAAATAATAAAATTAAGAAGCTAAAATACTTTCAGAGCAGTCCACTGAGGGGGAAAGCCCCCTCCTCCCTTCAGTCTGCTTCTTAGACAACAGAAGACCCATTGGAAGCAATGAGGTTTGCCAGGGGCCCTTCTCTCTATCCCGCCCCCGCCCCCCGACATCTTCGGGAGCATCTTCCCTCTTGTCCTGCCCATTATGCACTGCAGTGCCTCAGTGCCCGGTAAGTGATATCCATGAATTTCAAGAAGTTGCGGAGGACGAGATAACTTCCGATTTCTCGTTGAGCTTGCACAAAAGTAGGTTGGCTTTCGGGCTGGGGGTAGGTGACGGCGCTCAGGCCACTTTCTTGCATCTGGAGAAGGGAAGGAAGAGAAGAGCTCACATTTGTAAACCACCAGGGCTCTCAAAAAAACTCACATTAGCAAGCCACAAATGCAGTATGAAAATACCCCTTACAATCATCATGAGAGAGGGCTGCACCCCTAGTTGTGCCCAACCACAACTAGATTTGTTAAAAGCAATGATGTAGGGCTAAGTGTGGAAGTGCAGATCCTCTTTGTAAGAGGGCTTGAGGTCTTTGCTTCCTACCCCATCTTCATCCTGCATCAGCATAGAGCTGGCCTCACTCACTTTGCTATAGACACAAAAAGCCATGCAGCCTTGTTGGGATATCATTATTTTCCCTCCTCCTCCTCACCATTTAACATAAAGAACTAACAGATTATAAACAACATAGGCCTTTTTTCAGTCCTCCAATAAGGCTACTCTTACCAAGCTCCTAGATGGGAGAGGTAATATTTTGTCCCAGCACTCCTGTTGCCCTTCTAGAATCACAGCCTCTTCATTTAATTCCTTTCGTAGTGGTATTGTAGAGACAGTATTTGCAGGTTGAAGCCCTGATACTTTCTGACTGTGACATCATTTACCATCACCACTGTCCTTAGCCTTCCTTGTTCCCTCTGAATTTTGCTGCAATCCTCAATAGTAATATACCTCTGTTGTAATGTAATGAGGCTGCTTTAGTCTGGAATAAGCAACTAAGAGCCATTAACTGTACAAAAGTCCTGTTTCCTGCTTGTTTACATGGAGTGATCCAACAGCTTGTATTTTTGGATTCTCCTTATGGCAGGAGCAGGGGAAATTACAATGGGGATTTTAATGATGAGCACCTAATACACCACTATTCCCAACAAAATCTGAGCAAGCTGCAAAAGCCAGCATCTTACCTGCTGTTGGATATTGGTGGAGAGGTTTGAGCTGTCCAGCTGGAGACTGGCCACTCTGTTAGCCTGATTTGGTAGGATGTGGCTAATGTGTGAGAGGTAGCCATAGTAAGTGTGGAGGCCTGCCCGTATCTGGTTGAAGCAACCTTCCTGAAAAATAATTTAAAAAGGAAAAAAGTGAAGGCTTTTGCCTGCCTAGATTTCACTCAAACTCTTCATTTTCCTGCATTCAGGAGCTATTTAGTTTAGAGATCATAGTTATCCACACCTCTCTTTAATGTTGCAGATGGGTAGAAAATAACTATTTAAGTTACTTAAGACAGTTACATTCCACACCTCAATAAAACTCCTAGAGCAACTGATAGATATGCTTTCCACTTTTACCTTTGCTGAAGAGGTTAGTTGTTCTTTTTTCAAAATAATAAAACCTTGAACAGAGGTGACAAAGGGACAAAAATGTGCATGCATGCAATATAACAGGGAAAGCAACGTCACTCAAATCAGTTTCACCTTTTAGCTGAAACAGACAGTTAGATGGCTACCCAACTGAGGGCTAAGGAGTTCACTACCCATGCTTACTACCTAGGATGGAATATTAGACGCAGCTTTGTTTGTACGTGAACAGAAAAACAGGGAACAGTATCAAACATGAAATTATCAAAAATGATGCCAATTCTCTTCCAAAGACCAAGCCAGAAAGAGGTTAGGTCAATATGGTTAAGGCTTGACAAAATTAAGGTCATATGAGGTGTGTGTGTGTGTGGGGGGGGAGATGTTCTCCTATTAATCAGGCAAAAAATGTTGTACAAAGGAAAATAGCTAAAATGTTCCTCCAGCTTTCTCCTCAGTTCTCCCTGCCCCCACTTTGGAGGTCATCAGTCTCTAGATAGTTAAGAAATATTTGCTAGGAAAACACATGGGGGATTTTCCCTAGACACTCTTATCAGGGATATTTATTTGGCAATTTGTCAATATTCCTTTGCGCTTGAAGAGTAGAATGCCTGAAGACTTGAACGCTGCAGGATCCTCATATTTGAGATATGGTCTAACACCCGCAGGAAACAAGGCTCCCAATCCTAATTTAAATCAAAGCTCAGCCTCAAAATGTGTTCTGTGAGAACAAGGCTCAGGAAGAGCATGGAAAAATAGCTCTAATTCCCCGAATCCCTCCCTCCTTGGTACAATCATTGGGTCTTGATTCTGAGGTGGGAAAAAGATTTCTGATAACATTTGAGCATGCAGAATCTTCGTCTTCTGTCACTGGTTAAGCGTGACCAACCTCTGAACAAGTCGACAATGCTTTTTTTGATTAGACCAAGGGTGGATTAACTGTGGCCCTTCACATGTTTGTACACTACATCTCACAGCAGCCCTGGCTAGCTTGGCCAACGGTCAAGGATTATGGGAGCTGCCGGGAAGAAGGGTCACCATTGCCAACCCCTGGATTACATACATTTGTACCCAAAAGTCTTTTTAAAACTATCCTCTAAGTAGAGTTGCCTTTAATCTGGCATCAGCCACCAGCTCACCATACAAATTGCCATCTAAAGAGAAGGAAGAGGCCCCATAAAACCACTAAATCCAGATTAATATTACCTATCTATACCATTGTTCTAATGGTTACCACAGAACTGTATTTGTTGCTGCCAGTTCTCTGGAAATAGCAAGGTTATCTGTTTTATTACCTGGTTGTATCTTGATGACTGATACCTGGCTATATCTTGATGACCCTAAGATATTATGGTCTCCAAAGGGCTTCCTACCCTACCTTTTCCTAACCAGACCATGGCAAAAAAGGCAATTCTAGATCTCTGCTGTCTCAGGACCAAGATCTCCCATTCACTACAGATCTAATCTAATCCTCTTCATTGAAACTTCTTTTCATGTAGAATCTTGCTGACTCATGACTTCACTTTCAAATGTGCTGAGCCAGGATTTCAAAATCAAAGACTCATGATGATTTATCTCTCTAGTTCAGCTACTAAGAGGAACCTGCTCAGACCAATTTTACTTTTTTGATAACTAGGCTCAAGAAACTGTCTGGCATGAATAACTGAGGTTAACCACTATCTATATTTCCTGAATGTGAATGATTAAGGTTTTTTTAAAAAAACATAGAAACCATGAGCCTCTTCCCATCTTTGACTGTGATGGATTGACTGGAAGGGACACAAAACCCAAATGTTTCTTATAAGAGGCGACAGAGGTGAGAAACAGACCTACTTAACAAGTGGGTCATTTCTTTTTCCTGGTTAATTGCCATCGTATCGCTTTACTTAGCACATGTGGACAATATTTTTATTCTGAATTCTTGTTTATGGAAGCTGGGGCTAGCACTGCTGTCTTCCTTCCTGGTGACCTCCACTATTCTACCTGAAGGTATTTGCATACAGCTGTTATAACAACAGCACAAATCTCTCTCCACACAAAGGAATGCTACCCTGCAAACTTGTGGGCAGCCACACGAATGGGTGTGGAGAGACTGCGGCTGTTACTCACCATGTCACAGGTTTGTTTCCAGCAATGGGAATGATCCACTTGCTCAATACCTAGGAGCCCCTGTACCAGCAGCAACTCCCCATCACTGCCAAGCTTAAATTCATCACGCTGGAGGAAACACAGATAAAGAGAAACGGTGAGAAACGACAAGTGCTTGGCAAAGTTTTATGCTTTGCTTAGCAGATACATTGCCATGAATTCTGCCCCCTCAGACACTGTTACCCCCTCTTTATAATTCTTTAAGGTGGCATTCTGGTCCTCTAAGGAAAGCCGGCCAAACCTACCCAAGGCTGAGTTTTGCATTTTCTCTTCAGAGTATATTCCCCTCCCAAAAATATTTTTGTCTTTGTATTTAGCACCCATGACGGACCAAGAGTGACACACTAAAAAATAAATAAATAAATAAAAAGCCAATTCCCAGTGGCCAGTCTCTGTTGGATCTCTCAGAGGTAAGGATTTAATAAAAAGGGGAGATGTGTGAACACGGGTATTGTACAGGAACACTGAGAAGTGCAGAACAGTTATGGGTGCAGAATCTGACTGTCATAGCTCTTGCTAAACAAGCAACAAACCCGAACAACTCGTTTCTAGTCCCCAGAACAGGAAGTTATGTTTTAAACAACTTGCTGAAATTTCCCTAGGCAGAAAGGACTGGTGATTAATTTGTCAGTGTCCAAAAGGAGACAGTGCAGCATAGCTTTTTGGCTTCCTTATGATTAACAAAACCAGAATTGTTCCACACTTTAAAAAACATTAAATGCAAGTTTATTCAGTCAGCACCATTTATATTAGTGCTGGATAGCTCAGTGATTTAAGTTGGGGGTTCGATTCCCCACTGTGCCTCCTTGACAGGGGTTGAACTTGATGACCCATAGGGTCCATTCCAGCTCTGCAGTTCTACGATCATTATTATTATATTATAATAAAATTTAACTTTCTGAGTGCCAAATTCAGATATCCTGGATGCTGACTTCTATGGTTTTTAGAACTATGTGGACAAATCCTCGCAGAACTTGAAAACGTTTTTTGACTATAGTTCCCCAGGTCCTCTACCGAGCATAGTGTAGGATTCTGGGAGTTGTAGTCCAAAATGTAACTTTCCCAAGTTCTGGGTCCTTGTTTACATTTCTTCCTCCTTTTCTATAAGACAGCAAAATCTGTTTGTCCTGCCTTTCTCCATCAAGCTGCAGAGTTCAGTCGAAACCATTTTGCTCTCGTTAAAGGATGGCAAACAAGTAGCAAGTACTACTGAGGTGTGGTGTTCTTTCCTGTTTGGATCGGAAGTGTAGGAAATGCAGTTCATTTCAATTTGACAGATCTAGTCAAGCTGGACTTTAAGAGGGAGCCACAAAGAAGGCAAAGCCTTTGCCAATTCATTTGCGAACAATTTTGCTCCTTTTGTCACTGAGTGATGACCTTTCCAGGTTGGCAGAAACTCCTGAATGCTGGGAAATGTGAAACCAATGTATTTATACAGATTAAGTGTCCCCCCCCCCCCCCAACCCGGCAACAAGAAAGCTCAGCTCAGCATGGGTTCAAGACTCCTTGGAGTGGCAAATGGTAATTTATAGGAAATAGCTGAAAGAGGAGTCCCACAGCAGAATGACTTGCCAACTATTTTGTTTATCCAAGAACTCCGCCTGACGGGAATACATTATTTTAACACTTGTTGCCAAGGTTTGTGATCCAGAGTGAAACGATAGTATTTTCGAAGATCAAATAGCATGCCCAATTCTTAGGAAATGTCAATTCAGGACTAGCATCCAGCCTTACTCCAACTGTCATCCTAACATAGTACCAATCATCCTTGGATCTTTGTCCTGTGACAGGCTTGGAAGGTTACAGCTGGGACTAGGGAAAGCAGAGGCAGCTGCATTGACCAATAAAAAAATAAAGCCCAAAATCTAAAACAGGATGCTTGTCTTCATTGGACAAATCTTTGGTAAAAAGGTGCAGGCCTTCAGGGTTGCTGCCTATTTGTGGCATTAAAAAAAGAGAAGAATGAGGAAGTGGGATGTGGAAAGGAAAGGGACAAAAGGCGGCGGGGGTGGGGGGGGAGGGGACTAAAAGAGACAACACCTCAAAGCCTTTTTCTCCATCTTTTGTGGTGGAGGGAGAAAAGACATAGTAGATATTCAAATACAGCTTTCTCTAGTGATCCACTGATGAACTGTAGTGGGCATTAGCCACTCTCCCAGATGATCTGTTCCCCCCCACAACAAAGATGCGGGGGGAACAGATTCCCCTGTTGTGACAAAAATAGTCTAACTGTAAATGTTGGCCTTTCTGTCCTGTTTGAAGTTCAGGACTCCTTGTTAGGTGAAAATTCACAGGACAGACTCCACTTTAACTAGTACACTAGCTAGAGAAACAGTCAATAGGCCAAACTAGCCTACAGTTGAGACAAGTCTCAGGTCCTGGCAGCCTATAGTTCTCACCTTCAGCTCCACTGCTCAGTAGTTACATTTGTTATCCTTCAAGGAATGGAGAATGAAGAGGTGGCCATATTGACCAAAGAGCAAAGTCCAAAATCCCAATTCCATTTTAATATCTTGACTACAACATATGACAGTAAAGTGGACTACAACATCTAGAATTTGACCATGCTGGTTTAGTCTACAAGATCCCAGGGATTAGAGTCCAAAAAATAGATTTTTCCAAGGTCTGCCATGAATGCTGCTTCTTTGGAAATCAGTGGCACTGTCCCCAATTGGTATTTCTCTTCAGCACATGGGGTTCTAGCTGGCTCAATAGCTCAGTGGTTTAGGTATCTGGCTGTGGAGCTGGAGATTGGGAGTTCAATTCCCCACTGTGCCTCCTGCCAGTAGAGCCAGCCTATGTGACCTTGGGCAAGCTGCACAGTATCAGGATGACACCATGAGAAGGGAATGGTAAACCATTTCTAAGTACTCTCTACCTGCAAAACTCTGAAAAGGGTTGCCATAAGTCAGAATTGACTTGATGGCACATGATAATGATGATGATGACAATGACAACGACATGGGATTTTTGAAGTTGATCTGGACATTGCTCAACCGGTCGCTTTTATAGCCCAAAGTATCACTGAGTTTTCCACTTGTATCATATGGTAACTATTTGCACAGGGTAGCTGCACTAGTTTATTGCTTAAAGAGAAATGAGGGTCTCTTCATCTGGGATACTCTCATAGTTCATAACAGTTTTAATTAATTAATCAGTTTTGTACTGATAACCCACACTTTTTGTAGCACCATAAAAATGCCATGTTATCTGGTGAAGTCAATTTTAGCCCAGAAAAAAGCTGGTGCTATAACTTTGTCTTTAAGATGCTATAAGAATCTCAATTGTTCTTGTAACCTTTAGAAGAATCTGCATGAGGTCCTCTGGAGACATGGGAGTAAAGAGCCACTGATCTACTTTATGATCATGTTACTTTTCAACTAATTCAGTTGACACTGTGAAGTGCTACATTGATTTCTGGGATCAGGAGAGGTTTGGATGACACTAGCAAACAGGAGTTCATGGCCAACTCGGTGGACTTAGTAAGTGATTCATCTGCATGAGAAGATTTTTTTGCAGAGAACTGTATTACTACTACAGTCAGATGGGTGGGTGGGGGAAACCTCAGACCATCCCGACTAGGGCTTGGAGAAGATATACCCAAAATGTGCTCAGGCAACTGGCTGACAGACTGTGGGAGTGGATTGTGGGTATTGTCATCTCCAAGAGTAACATTTCCAAGCCTAGATGGTGTTTGACTCCATGCCAGCTAGGACTGATAAGGGTTAGAGTCCAAAGAGATATTTTATTGAATGATTTTAATAAAAAATAATTTAATTATGGGGGTGCTAAATCCAACATCTGCTCTACCTTGAATAGACACCGAGATTGAAATATTATTTTTGATCCACTACTCTCACCATCCTCCAACGGGTTTCTGAGCATCATAATAAAAAGTAATTTTTCCAAGGTCTGAACAAAACCATTGGTGTCAGTGGGACTTAAATTAGCTGTGTAGCCCATGAGTCCCATTCATTTCAACAGAGCTAATGTTCAATATGGTTTATTCCATGACAGTTTACTTTGAATTGTGAGCAGGATATGACAGATGCAGTTAAAATGTAACAGCAAGATGGAAGTGCTATGCCTGCCTGCTCCTCTTTTATGCAGTTTTTTAGCTTATGATGAAAATGTTGGATAACATAGCTTGCACCAACTATTCAATTCAGGTTTTTCCAGACAGCCACAACACACTACTTTTCCTGTAAGCACCCTATCCTATGCATGTTCAATTTGGAAGCACTACATAGAAGTGTGCTTCTATGAGTCCGATCACCTTTTAAGGTAAAAACATATTCCCTTCTTTTGCAGTAGTTATCGCTCTAGGTACACCAGTCTTTCGGAGCTGTGTTTCTGAGACATAAGCAAACAAAGCCATGCTGTTTCCCAGTTGACCAATGACAAAACAGAAGTAAGCTAGTTTTCAAAGTTCAAGTTAAGGCCAGCTTGCATTAGAATAAAAGAGTGGTGCGAAAACTTTAGCATTCCAGATGTCTTGGACTACAATTACCACAATCCTTTACTATTGGCAATATAATCTGGGGATTCTGGGAGTTGTATTCCAAAGCATCAGAGGTGCCAAAGGTTTGCCACCCCTGAATAAACACACAGTCTTCTCCGCCAGGAGGCACTGCTTCTAGAGACTGAATTAGCATACCGTCTAGTGAGGCCCTGAATGTTAACACATTCATGCTTCACAACTGCTGTTGACAAAGTGTATTCCCAGAGTCTTCTCAAGACATTTTGCAGCCTAAAGCAGAGCTACAGATGTCACAATCCACCTATTTTAAGCCAAGATGCATAGTAAAAAACCAGGCAATGTACTGAGATACACGAGACAATAAATCATTTCCCAACTGGACAGTAATAAAGTACTACAACAGATTAAATCAGTAACATTTGTTGCCCTTTCATGACACACACAATCTTGTGCTTGAGGCAGCTGCCTCACTCTGCTTAATGGTAGAGCTGGCTCCATATAGACTTTCCTTTGAGGCATCTCTTGCCCAACATCTACCCTTTTCCTTGCAACTTACCACAAGCTCCTTCATTTCTGAGACTTCATTCCTTATCTTGGTGACAAATTCCTGGTTTTTCCGGATAAACTGCTGGAATCCTGGGTCCCCAGAAAACTCAGGCAGGGGTGCAGCTGAGCACATCAACAACCACAGTGCAATACTTATAATAAAAAGAAGACCACCTGGGAGAAGAGAAGGAGAAGAAATGTTGAACACATTAAAAATCAAATTGAGAAAAAATAATCCTGCCAACAGCAGCTCATGATTGGAAATGTCCATTTATCACTAATTAATATGAGATGCAATCCACGGGGAAGTTCTTCTATTTGTTGAATGTTCATTCTGGTTCTGCGTCTCAAGGAAAGTCCTCAGAAGTCAATATAAAAAATCATTTTAAATGGGGAAAAATATACGTGAAACATATATGATTTCTTGTCTCACGTACTATAAGAACAATGTCCTTTAATTAAATTAAACCAATATTTCCCAATTCAGTAGCCGCCAAATGACTCAGACTACAACTACCATCCTCTTCTGTCTGGCTAGGGATGATGGAAGTTGCAGTCCAAGACATCTAAAGAAGACTACAATGGTAAAGGATAATTTCAAAGAGCCTCCTATCTTGTGAGCAGGAACTACAACTTTAGGAAACACTAATGTAGTTTGATAGCTGAGCCACATTGTCTACATCAGTGGTTCCCAATCTTGGGTAACCCAAGTGTTCTTGGACTGCAATTCCCCAAAGCCTTCACCATGGTTCTGACTGGGGTTTCTGGGATTTGCAGTCCAAAAACACCTGGGTTACCCAAGATTGGGAACCACTGGTCTACATTATCAGTGGAAGCACATGCTATTCTTAAAGTACAGGACAGGTGAGAATGAAAATTACAAAGCCCTTCCACTATATATATATATATATTTGAAGGAGAGAAAGGCCAACCAGAGAGAACCAAGATGCAACCTTATTTAGGTTTTTCTGGGAATACACCCAGTTGACCTAATTGGGATCTCTTCCTCAAGCAGAAAAACATAGGATTATGCTGTGCACATGATGGGACCCCTTAGCCTTGACACACATGAAATTTTCATCTGTGTCTGTATCATGTGGCAGCATGTTCCAGGGGTTAATTCATTCTATTTTTCTGCTTTGCTTTAAGGATGGTCTTTCCAACAGCAACAAGGATGTCGTGAAAGGAGGAGTGACAAGTTTCTGGGAGCAAACAAATACTATATTTTTAAAAAGGAGACTTTGGGGGAATAACTTTGCTTCTCTACCTACATGAAATAACCAAAAATTGGGAACGAAAAGCAGAGTTTCCCCTTCCCACCCACCCCAGAGACCAGCACATTGCTTTGGGGAAGAAAACACCTAGGCAAACGAACAAGACTAAGATTTATTATCTTTAAAACCAGCTTGGACAACTGTTATCTCTAGCCCGCCTTCCTTTTCCATAATAAAAGCCGCCTCTTTTCTCCGTTCCACGGAATGTGGGCTGGGAAAAAGAAAATTCCATTTAAATTTAATAAAACTCCTTTCTGACTGCTGCCACCCCCAGTTTTTCTGAAACGGACTTTCACCTCGCAGTAAAGAAAAGCACCTCCGTTCTCTTCATAACTATAATCTATTTTTTAAAAAATCCAGGTGTGCGTTTGTCCCACAGCAGGCTGAGAAAATCGCCCTGCTAAAAAGAAGCCCGCAGGTACTCTTACCGGCTCTCTCTCGGGTCGTCCAGCTTGACTAGAAGGGAAGTGACTGAAGTTGTACTTACTTTGTGCTGAGTTCATTCTTCTGAGCGCGTTTGGGATCTCTCTGGGCTCCGGATCTCCTCCCACTTTTTTTCCTCTTCTTGATTTAACTGACTGATGACGCTGCGCCTCCTGTACAGCTGCTGAGAATACAAGTCAGAAGGCAGGGGAGAGCGAGCGAGCGGCTTGGCTGCTTCGTGTCCAAAGGCGACTCTGAAAGGTTCCGAGCACCCTAAGGGAGAATTTATAGGGAGCTTCAGGAAATTCCACCGATGGTGAAAGGTGTGGCCGTCACAACTAATTGAGAAAGAGGTGGGGGGGGGGGATTTAAATTATGGGAAGAAGAGTTTAATATGTTGTGCTTTTCAAGCGTTTTCCCTTAGGTTAAATGTAGATTTAGTTGCATTTAGAGTAGACTCACTGAAATAAAGTGTAAAACATTGTTTTTCCCCATTACTTTTTTTTTAATAGTGTGCCCCTTTTAAACAGCAGCTTGAGTTTCTTATCTAAAAAATCGTGGGTATAGTGACCTAGCCTTTCTTTACAGTGTATACTAAATTGGCTGAATCAGTGATTTGCATTATTTGGGTTAGGAGTTCAAATATAATACCTACATGGTTTCAAATGTCAGTCTGATTTTAAAACAGGTTGCCTTCCTCTTCCTCCTTCTCCTAATTAGACCAATGATAATTATAGGTTTTCTTTTAAATGCGTAGATCCATTCAGAGTAAAGTAAAAGAGGTTTCAGCCTTTGGAAGCAAATAAGTAGTGAAACAAGTTAACAAAAAGCACAATATTTTACAAGAAAGTTTCTGATCCTTTTTCTCAGGGATAGATATAGATGTTCAAGTTTGATATTAGTGCAAAATGTCACATTGTCTCCAAGCAGTCTCTCAATACATGATGGACATTAGAGATGGGCACAAACCTCATTTTGGAGGTTTGTGCCAGTTCCTCAGCGTGGCATCACAGGTCCGCACATTCCCTTCCCCCACCCCTACGGCCAGCTCTCCCACTTACCAGCCTGTGCACACTGTTCTTGCCTTCCTCTTCGCATGATCGTCCAGTCGCAGCAGGAGTGTGTGCTTCCCTCCTCCACCTCCTCTGGCATCCGCCCACTCAGACAAGGAGGCAGGGCAGGGATACCTGCAGCGTTGCCTTTGAGTGGGCAGCTGCTGGAGGAGGCAGAGGATGGAAGCATGCACTCCTGCTGCAACTGGACGAAAAGGAAGGAAAGAGCAGCACTCGCAGGCTGGTGAGTGGGAGAGTTGGCTTGCAGGGGGAAGGGAATGTGTGCACCTGTGGTGCTGCGCCAACGAACCAGCACAAACCTCTGAACCAACGTTCGTGCCCATCTTTAATGGTCATACATGATGTATTTTCCTCTGTCTTTAGGAAAAAATAGTTTCTTTCTGTCAACCAGTAAAAAGTGTAGTATCTAAATTGATATTTCCTAATATAGTGCCTTCCAGATGGCCTCAACTAGAGATGGGCATGAACTGGGAAAACAGAGGTTTGTGATGCTTCATGGTTTGTCGTTATTCATGAACCAAGAACAAAAAGGACTGGTACATCCACTGAAGCTGTCAAGCAAGGAGAGACAGTAGTCCCAGGATGTAAAATGGGTATCAATACTTTTTACTGGGCTTATCTTTGAATAAAGTATTGATACCCATTTTACATCCTGGGACTACTGTCTCTCCTTGCTTGACAGTGTTATTCATGAACCACAAATTTTCCAATGAAACAAACTGTTTTGTGGTCCATCTGATTTGGGACTTCCGGGAGCTGTAGAATGGCCCCCACGCAAGTTAGAGATGCCAAACTTACAGCAAGTTTAGCAGCTGGCTAAAAGCACTTTCCTGGGGGAACCTGCTTTGGAGGGCTATAACTCAGATGTGCCAAATCCAATCTTTGCCAAATTCGGAGGGGGTGGGGTGGAGAATCATCTGAAGACTCAGTTTGGTGTCTCTAATTTGATTGGGGTCGTTCTACCTTTCCCAGAAGTCTTGAATTGCATGAACCATGAAGTGTAAAAATCACCAACACTGATAGTTTGGCACTTTGTTCTGTTCTGGGCAGGTGCTCTTCCCTGAAGTGCCCCGAAATGAACCACAAAACAGCCCGATTTGTGCTTCATGGTTTGTTTTGTGCCCCTCCCTATCCTCCGTCATTATTCCTAGGCCCACATATCTTTGGATTTAGTTTTTAAGTGTGCCCCCAAATTTGATATGGCTATGGTTAAATTCATCAAATAGTAGCCAAGTATTTTGTAATGTGTTAGCTTTATTAGACCAATAGTAGTTTAAGAACAGATTTGATACCTATACTGTACTGATTTTTTAAAAATTCTTTTTAACCATCAAGAATTGACACATTTTGTTTGTCTTGGTAACCATCCCAAAGGTGGCTCTGGCAGGAGTGGCTTAGGACTTCATGACTTCCATGGCAACCATGGGCCTATCTCAAATGGTATCTGCCTCCACCCATGCTGCAGGGCACATTTTAGACCTGATTGTCTGGACCAGAGTAAATGTTGGTGATCTGGGTGTGGAGGAAGTCTTTACAGCTCTCGTGTCCTGGGCAGACCATTATCTGGAGGGATTTAGACTCATGGGAACTCAGAGCCTTTGCAGGAATGAGGGACAGACTAAGATAGTCCGTTCCAGAAGGCTAATGGATCCAGTGGTTTCCTGATGGCTCTTGGGGAGTTTCCTATCAACTTGGCAGGTGATTCCATTGAATCTCTGGTTGATATCTGGAATGGGGAAATGGCAAACTCCATTGACAAGATTGCTCCTAAATTCTCCTCCCACAAAGTAGGGCCAGACTGGTTGCCTGGTTTATCAGGGAGCTGGTGGCAATGAAATGAGTGGGATGTAGACTTGAACAATGATGGCAGAAAACTTGGAATGAATAGGACTGAACATGGGCTAGGGTCCATTGGGAGGCCTACTCCATGGCAGTGGGGGTGGTGAAGAAGTCTTTCTTCTCTGCCACCATTGCATCTGCACAGAATCATCCAGTGATCCATCTCTTTCATGGAGCTCGCTGTGAAGAATTTGCATGACACTTTGTAGACAAAATTACTTGGATCTGCTCTGACTTGGATGCTGTAGTTGATACAAGCCCTGTGAATGTAATTACAACCCCTGTTTGGCCTGTGTTGATGGATAAATTTCAGTTTCTGCAGCCTGATGATGTGGACAAAACCCTTGGAGAGGTGAAGGCTACCACATGTTTATAAGCCAAGAAGACCCGTGCCCTTCCTGGCTTGTAAAAGTTACCAGAAAGGGACCAGTCAAGTGGGTAGGAGGTGTGGTGAATACCTGCTTGAAACAGGATAGTATCCCAGCATGCTTAAAGGAGGCAATAGTAAGACCATTGCTGAAAAAGCCTTCCTTCGATCCCACAATACTGAATAACTACTGATTTATCTCTATTGTTCCATTCTTGGCAAGGTATTGGAGTGGGTCTTAGTTTCTCATCTCCAGGAGTTCCTGGATAAGATTGATTATCTAGATCCATTTCAATCTGGCTTCAAGCCTAGTTATGATATGGAGACTGTTCTAGTCACCTCACTAAATGACCTACGCTAGGAATTAAACAAGGGTAGTCCTTGTTGATTCTACTAGACCTCTCACCACCTTTTGATACCATTGATCATGGTATCCTTCTGGCCTGTCTCTCTGGGATGGGAGCTGGAGGCACTGTTTTACAGTGGCTCAGGTCCTTCCTAGAGGAGGAACTCAGAAGGTGGTACAGGGGGGCTCCTGTTCGACAACCTGGTTGCTGGCCTGTGGGGTCCCTCAGCGTTCTGTTTTGTCTCCTATGTTATTTAACATCTACATAAAACTGCTGAGAGAGATTGTCCAGAGGTTGGGGTTTGGTGTCACCACTATGTGCATGACACCCAACTTTATCTCTCTTTGTCATCTAAATCTGAGGAAGCTGTTTTGGCTCTAGATCAGTGTCTAGTATCAGTAATATCCTGGAATAGAGGGTGAATAAACTCCAACTTAATCCAGACAAGACAGAGGTGCTCCTGGTCAGTCAAAAGGCAGATGAGGGAACAGGGATGCTGCCTGTACTGGATGGGTTACACCCTCTCTGAAAACACAGGTGCACGTCATGGAGGTAGTCGTAGATTTGTCTCTGAGTCTGGATGCCCAGGTTGTGGTGGTGGTCAGGAATGCATTTGCACAATTAAAAGTAGTGCACTAGCTGTGCCCACTCCTGAAGAGGTCTGATCTGGCCACAGTGACACATGCCTTAGTTGCATCCCCGCTGGATTACTGTAACACACTCTACATGGTGCTGTCTATGGAAAATGTCAGGAAATTTCAACGGGCCCAAAAAGCAGCAGCCTGATTGCTAACGGGGGATGGACACAAGGATCACACAACCTTCCCTGTTACAGCAGCTCCACTGGCTGCCAATCTATTTCCGGGCAGAATTCCGTTTCTGGGCAGAATTCAAAGTGCTGGTTCTAACGTATAAAGTCCTAAGTGGCTTGGGCCCAATCTATCTCAAGGACCGGTTCTCCCTTTATGAGCCTGCTCGTGTGTTAGGGTCATCAGGAGAGGTCTTCCTCTTGGTCCCACCACCTTCACAGGTACGTCTGATCAGGACACAGGAGAGAGCCTTCTCTGTTGCTGCTCCCAGACTCTGGAACTCCCTCCCACAGGAGCTGGCCCCAACTTTACTGTCCTTCTGCAAGCAGGTGAAGACTTTTCTCTTCAGGCAAACTTTCCCTAACGGACTGGTTGCTAAATGGGGTTTTTAAACAAATTGTTGTACCTTACTGCATTGAATGTGTTTTGATGTTGCTTCTACTTTTTTAGTATTGTATTCGTTTGATCTTTTTAGTTTTGCATACTCATTGTAATTAGCTTAAAAATGCTCTTTTAATTGTTGTAAGCTGCCTTGGGTCCTTTTTAAGGAGAAAGGCAGCTTAAAAATATTTTAATTAAAAATACATACATACACATACCGCCCAGAGTAGTGTGTAGGCATCCTTCAGCCTCGAGAGACTATGGTAATGTGCTTTGAATAGAGGTCTTGGAACAGCGTCTAGTGTGGCTGAGAAGGCCAATTCAAGAGTGACCATCCCTTCCACACTGAAGACAAATACAGTCTGTCCCCTGTCCAGCTCCCTGATTTTGCTGGTTTCGGGACTGCCTCTTTGACTCGGCCTGCTGGACAAGTGTCTCTTTGAAATGGGAGAGGCCATGATGCACCGCCTGCCTCCAGGCTGAATGCTCAGATGTCAAAGTTTCCCATCTGTTGAGGTCCATTCCTAAGGCCTTCAGATCCCGCTTGCAGATATCCTTTTATCGCAGCTGTGGTCTTCCTCTGGGGTGCTTTCCCTGCACTAATTCTCCATACAGGAGATCTTTTGGAATCCAACCATCAGCCATTCTCACGACATGCCCGAGCCAACGTAGACGTCATTGTTTCAGGAATGTATACATGCCAAAAAGTCCAGAGTAGTGTGACATCACTAATCAGGTGGCACGTACATATATACACACATACATAAATATCCACTCTGCCTAGCTAATGAGTAGGCGGCTAGGATTCTGCAGGTGGCTTTTGCAAATATAGAAAGCTTTCTCTAGGAATGTACATTTTCTTTTCATCTTGTGTAGTCATGTGTCCTATTGTTTTGGAAGGCAGTCCAGACCAAATTTGATCTAAAGATCAGGAACCCTAAGAAAGGAAGTCAGCATCCTTGATGTGGCGGATTCTCCATGTTCAGTGGAGTCAACCGGCACACAATTCTCCCCTGGTTCCAGTCTTTCCTTCTCTGGTGGGACATATTGGCCGAAATCCTGTTGTGCAGTTACACAGAAGGTATAACTAATTTGTCATGAATTGCTATAAGTTGAAAAATCGCTGTAGACTTTATCTGTTGCATACTGACTCATGTGACTTGGCCTGCAAAGGGTAATGTCTACGGAGATTTCTTAACTTGCATGTGAAAAGTAATGCTCCTCATCCTTTCTTTTGGGTCAATGGTTTCCCCCCACTAATAATCTCTATCAGAGAATTCCAAGCGCTAAACTACAATTCTAAAGATTCTGTAGGAGCGAACATAGCAATCTGAGACCACTTTAATTGCCGTAACTGTGTTATGTGGATACACTCATGACAAAGGGGCAGAAAGGAATGGCCAAGTCTTGGCTTTTCCCAGAAAACGAAACTTATTTATTTTTTCATTTTACAGACAGTGAATGTGTGTGAGAGAGACGGAAATGAAAGTAAACTGGATAAGCAAAATCTTATTAATCCCTGATGCAGGGATTAATTGGGATTTATATCCTGAAAAGGTGAGTTAATTTGGGCATAGCAAGAACTTTGCGGGGGGGGGGGGGATGTTAAGCAAATACAGCTAGGGGATGTAATTGCACAAGGAACTGGTGAGTTCCAGGTGTTGTCTGGGATTCTGGAGGTCTTACTGTCAGGAATATCTATGAACCTTACTTTGCATGTTAATGGCAGAAACAAATAAATTAGGAATTCAGTTACCATGTGTCACTGTTACTGAGACATAGTATGATTTTAGATTTAAGAGATAGTCTTCTCACTGTACTTGAGTGTATGATAGTGAAAGGTGCTTAAGATTAGACAAAGCTGAGCCAAAGCCGTTCATCTCTCCAGCCCAGTGTTATCAGCTTTGACTGGCAGTACTCCATGGTGGTCTTGCATTCAAGTCCTAAGTACAGTCAGCTTGCTTAGCTTCCAAAATCAGATGAAACTTAGAGAGTTTAAGGTGGTCTGGTTGTTTGCTTAATAGCCTTTGATGGCAGGTGGCTACTCCAAATCACCAGAATTTTAATTCCTATCGTCCTCCACTTTTGGACAACTGCAATATTTATAAAAGAGAGAGAATCCTAAGCTTTGCAGACTATAAGCACCCATAGGATAGAGGTGCAAATGCATGCCGTTGTTTTTGTAATTCATGTTGGTTTTAGGACTAGAAGACCCACCACTGTCCAACCCCCTGCCTGCCTTCTCCCTGCTCAATGCAGATTTTTGCAGCAGGTAAGCAAACCTTACAGATCCAACCTTCTTTTGGCAATATATTATGTTTCCTACAGCTCCTCTACAATAAATGCCAAACATTAAAAAGCCTTCCCTTAAAACTGTTTCTGGCTATATTTCCTGGACATCTTGCTTTCAAGGAATGTTTTATGCATTGGCTGAGAAGATGCTGAAAGACTACTAAGGGCTACTCCACACAGCAAAGGATTCTGGGCCATCTTCTAGGGTATGTGCTCAGTTTGCCTCAGGACTGGCCAGCCTGCTGACCAGTCATCATAGTTACTGCATAGTGTGTGTGTGTGTGTGTGTGTGTGTGTGTGTGTGTGTGTGTGTGAGAGAGAGAGAGAGAGAGAGAGAGGAGAGAGAGAGAGAGAGAGAGAGAGAGGATTTTTCTGCCCTAGATGCATTTCCTGTTGAGAAACATTATGTCATAAGCTTTTGAAAAATTCCCAGAGCATGTAACAATCACTTTTTGGATTACAATGCTTTGAATCCACAAATACTAAATTACAACTCCTAGAATGCCACCCAGATTGAGGAAATTAAAGTCCAAACAAGTGGTTTTTCTAAACTCAAGAAATTGGAGATTTCAAGGACAGAGCCTGAAAATGGTTGTGATAGAACAAGTCAGGTGCACGTAACAATATGAGCCATACAGTATAGGGGGAAAAAGGCCCTCTCTAATTCTGATTTTAATTTCTATTTGTAGGATAATTTGTATCCTGCTTTTCCCTTCAAAACTAAGCAACAAGAATGTTTAAACAACTCATTTCTGGATGATGCTTCCTGTCTCTTTCAAAATACATCCACACAGGATTAGGTAAGGGGTAAAGTGACTGCTTGATGCCGTTGATGCTGGAAATTTTGAAAGTGCAAGTAGTTATTTAATTTATTTTACTCCTGCAGCAAAGAGAGATGCTTGTGGATTTTCTGTTTTAGATACTAAGATAACTGGGCCAGCCTCAGGTCCGGTGCATTTTGTCTTTGGGGGTGATGGTGGTGCACACATTGCCTGTTCTGTTTCAGTCAGCGATATTTCTGGAACACTTTTTAGCATAAGAGGACTTTTGGGGGGATGCTTCCTGACTCCTGTTGCTCCTGGAATCTACCTGTCTTACATTTTACTGTAACTCAAATCACTTTTCAAGTGGTTTCAGCCACTCTTGTCCCAACCTGTTTACCTTGCTAACAGAATACAATTGTGAGAGGATATGACGATAGGGAAAAATAAATAAAATGTAGACTGGTGAGTAAGAGTCTATGAGTGTCTGATATGATAGTAAAAGCAGAAGGGATTTGGGGCACAGTATGATTCAAATGGTTGCTGGGATGGGGAGAGGTTAGGCCTTTGCCCCAATCCAGAAAACTGTGTGGAGGTAACTGGAAGTTATAATGTATCTGCTGGGCAGGTGGAGAAAAATGTGAGTGACAGGAATAAAAGAGTTGTATGCATATTACTGGATTTTGTGGGGTGTTTCTGGCCTCCTTCTCCAGTAGATGACTTTCATTCCCTGTGATAGAGCATTACACCTCCCCACAATGCAGAGTTCATATGAGTTTTCCTTAGGATTACTAAGCCACTCCACATGCTGTGGGGCCTGTTTAAAAGATGCTATCGTGGCTCCCTTCCTGCATGTCTAGTGGAGTGTATTGGTCACCTCCAGCCATTCGGTGTCTCTTTGTCCCTGCCAACCACATCTGACGGGTGTGTGTGTGTGTGTTCTGTGCCGTCAAGTCGGAACCTTGCAGGGAGCTCTGGCACTACTATCAAGGAGAGAAAAGCAGCAGATATTGGGTGCCATGGAAGTCAGTAATGGTTATTCAGTTAGTATAATCGTATTTTTTTTATTGCTGTGAAGGGGGAAAAGGGACTTTTGAAGTTTTTCCACCCCAGATGTCAAAGTAATTTATGTGGCATAAGCTAATAGCTTGGAATGTTACTTTTAAAAAGTAACTCATTGCAGATGCAATTCCATGTGCCTTTAAAAGTAGTTACCCATATTATTGCAATTTTTAAAAAAGCAATTCTTTTATTTTTCAAGGGTAACTAAAGGCACAACTACATGTTGTAATACTTCTATTTTTGTGTTGGGTTTGGCATGCTTGAAAGTGAATACAAAATCTTCAGTTACATGATGTACACCTAAGTGTGCGTTTTCTTGGCCAGGAAGTGTTTTTTTTTTTTTAATGCCCCCATGGAGGTTGTTTATTTTAAATTGATTCTGGGCACACTTATTTAAAAAAAAACACCATTCATTTTGGCATATGTGATTGTCTGTGCCGGGGGTAAATGGGTGTCAGGGAGGTCTGCAGGTTTTGCCAAGTTTTTGGGTGCCAAATACAACAGGTTTTGGACTAGAGGGTATCCCATCTGCAGGGTTTCCTATCTGTTTCTATTTTAGCACTGCATTGATTTAGTGCTATGCCACTTCAAAACGTATATTAAAAAATTAAATATTAAAAAAATGTAATATAGATCAGATATGACAATTCTTAAAGGACAATGGAAATGACTGTTAAAGTAGTTGTGGGCTGTGTTGTAGGTTGCTGATGCTGACTTTGCTGAATAAATACAGCCGAGGCCAGTGCCAGCTGCTTCAAGAAAGGCGCAAGGTACAGTTGAGGTGAAGAATTAAGTTCTCAGTAAAGAGGAAAAGCCAGGAAAACCAGTACCCGAAGTGCCAAAGTGGCAGTATACCGCACAGCTTACAACTGAACTAAAAGTTGTTCCATGTGGATGCACACACCGGCACAAAAGCCATGTAATGTTACATCAATTTCTAATAACCTGACCAGCTCCAAATTTAATTCAACAGTGTAGCAGCACTCTAAAGGAAGTGCTTCTCAGTTATTTAAAAAACCAGAATGCTAGAACCTGCTGGCCGGTGGTACAGCACATACTTAAGTTATAAGGTCCACACCTCTTGTTGCTATAAAATAACTACAGTAGTTACACTGCAAATAGTCATCTCTTATTAGATTACAGGTGCAATGTTACTAAGCAATGCTCCAGTTATTCACCCCAAAATTACCAGACTTTTTAGAACTAGTTATTTCCAAGCTCTGGCTAGGGAACCATAGGCACTTGACTTGGGGGCATGGGAGGAGCCATTTGCTCCTGTACCTTGGGCAACAGACTATCTGGGACCAGCCCTGATGCTAAGCAGGTAACAGCAGCACATGGATAGAACCTACTGTAAGGGTGGAAGGGAACAGGTGCCTTCTTCACCTGCAGCTGTGCTTTCTTTTTTTCCAGTGTGACGTCAAATTTGGTTCTGAATGATTATTGCAACAAACAATTGCAGCTCATTGTAAACAATACATACTAGTAGGTGTGTGTGTGTGTTGTGTGCCGTCAAGTCGGAACTGGCTTATAGTGACCCTAATAGGGTTTTCAAGGCAAGTGAGATATTTCAGGAGTGGTTTTACCAGTTCCACTCTTCCAGTCAGTTTTCATGGCTGAATGGGGATTTGAACCCTGTTATCCAGCATCCTAGTCCATCACTCCATCCATCACACCACACGGAGAATCCTCACTAATAGGTAACAAGTGTCCCCTTGCTCCCAAAGCAAGAATTGGCTGGCCATCTTGCTTACCATACTAGGCGTAAATAGACATTGCAGAGATGAGAAGTTATGCCTCACAGCTGGGAATTTCTAGGTGAAAGTAATGTTGCTGCCTATAATTAGTCAATTTTGTGTCATCATCAGTACTGTAACTAGTCATTTTTAGTGGCTAACATGTATGTTACTTAGTTGTAATGTATAATACTTAGTTACTTTCAAAATTACAACATTTTAAGGCCATTTTAGAGGCATTTTGACAGTTTTTTCCCCTCAGGTTTTATACCATTCTTTTTACAATCCTAAGTGGTTTACTTTTGGTTTTTTTTGCCTTTTCTTGAATATTTCCAAGGTGCAATATCCGATTTTGGCCACTGGAGGAAACCAAAGAGTATTCCTTGTATTTTTCTGATCTGTTGCTAATTACAATGTAATGCGAGCAACAGACATACAAAAAACAAAAAAACAAAAAACCCTGTTGTTTGGAGCAACAACACAAGCTGGCTCTCAAGATGTAACATAAAGTGTTCCTTTTCAGGAACTGGTTTGGCTGTCACCTACATATGACTCCCTCGACGACCAGCTAAAACAATCATGCTATTATGTCACAAAGTCATTTCCCACCCTCCGAGAGAAGCAGCGAAGCACTGGGCCTGAGACAAGGAGGAACTGAAACAAGTGACACCACATTATATGCGGCAAAATCCAAAAAAAAAAAAAAAAAAAAAGGGGGGGGGGGAGAGAAAGAAAAGAAAAAAGAAAAAGAGAGAGAAATATGTGGCACCTTAAAGACTAACTATTATATTGTAATGTGAGCTTTCGTGGATCATGTCCACTTCTTCAGACATATGGAATAAAATGAAATGCAGGATGAAATACCAAAATCACAAGTAAAACATTTATTGGTTCTAAGAGTTGTGGTTACATCTTACGTGCAATAATTTATGGCCTATGTTTGGTGTTAAGTTTTACTGTAAACATTATATGTTTGTATTACTAGGGGGAAGATGATGTGTTTGTATTACTAGGGGGAAGGAGCAGCCATGCATACCCTGTAATTCAGCCTTCCCCAATGTGGTACCGCCCAGATACTTCAGATTACAACTCCCAGTATCCCAAACCACTGACTAGGCTGACTGGGGCTAATGGGAGTTGAAGTCAAAAACATCTAAAAGGTATCAGGCTGTTGTTGTAACACTATCCGGAAAGAAAATAGGCACAACAACCAATTATAAGAGAAGAGTGCTTAATAAACTACCTCAGGACTTAGCAAATATTTCTCAATGTCATTGTAAATATACCTAAGAGCTTATATTTGGACCTAAATGAATCTCAAGTCCCTTCAGTGTTCAGTTTACCATACTTTGTTCATTCACTTTTTTGTCAGAGTTACCAAAGGTAACTTTTTGGGCGTTTTCAGTGGTTATGTGAAGTGCAGGGTTCTGGAAGTTTTATTCTTAATTCCCCACATGCTTTTTTTTAAAAAATCAGGATAGTGTCAGGACAGTTTTATGAAATTATTGCTATCTTCTTCTTCAAATTTCTGACAGAAAAATCACAGAACAGATGCATAATCTCAGTGGCTGTAGATCACCCTAGTGCTGTTTTTCTAACAAAAGCCATTGCATTGTCATGTACAGTGATGCATCGGGCAGGTAAACCTATCTCTGACACTCAGCACTATAATGGGACTAGTGTTTGCTGGGGTTGTTGTTCTGGAACATTCTGCAGGTATGATGATAGCATATGTCACTCTCTAGAAATGGTGATAGTGGATTTTCTTAGCAACAGCGTTTTGTTCTGAGCTATCTGTTTGGCAATACCTTTATTTATTTATTTATTTATTTATTTATTTATTTATTTATTGACACTTCCCCACTTAATGGAAACCACTACTCTGGGCAGTCTTACAATCAACCCAATCCCCCCTCCCCAAAGAACAAAATAATAAATGAAAATAGCCCACAAACCAATAAAACATGATAGGATAAATAAGCAGGCTAAAAGACTAACTAATGGTGACAAACCTCAGGTGGCACATGGGTCACAGACCAAACTAACTTGGGGGTGGGGGTGGTATCTTTAAAGGTTTCCTTGAAAAGTGTGGTTTTAAGCAGGGTTTTTTTTTTAGACTCTAGAGGGGGAAGGCTTCCCAAATTTCTAAAGGGAGGCCATTCCAAAGTGCGGAAGCCACCACCAAGAAGGTCTGACTTCTAATTTAGGCCTTCCCCACCTCTCTCAACATGGCCACCTTCAATAACGAGGCCTGGGAGGATCAGGCAGCATTTCTATGAACAGTAAGAGCCGTTATGTTATAAACGACCCACTCCTGATGCAGTCAAAAACAACTAGAAGTGGTTGGTTGATGTGGAACAAAATTGGTACTTGCATTTTGGAAACACTTCTCAGTCGACCTAGCTATGGGAACAAGTGATGTGCAAAATTCGGAATTTACCACTGCTCCTATTAGGATCACTATAAGTCAGTTCTGACTTGATAGTGCATAACAATGAAATGTAAATGAGGGGCATCATAACTTTTATTTTCAGCCCTTGCTGCCTTTTCATCATGTTCAAACTTGTGTTTTTGAGGGGTTTTTAAATGGAGATGGAAGGAATTGTTACAGTTGTGAAATTTGTGAAGAAAAAAGTGGTGGTGACAAAGAAATTCTGGGCTTCCCTTTCTGTCTGTCATTCTTTCTATCTTTCTTTCTACTATTTAGCAAAATGAGCAATTACATAAATGAGTCATCTCCGTAAAGGACCACTTCTGAAGAAGGGGATACAGATCAGCAGTTAAAGATGAATCAGAATACAAATGGAAGTGGAAAATTTTCGTGGAAAGGAACTTGCCTCTGATATGGAAGGCTGACCTTAGCAAACCAATTTCTTAGCAAATCAATTGTTTCTGCAAAACAATTTCTAATTGTTTACTAAGAAAACAATTCATATCACAGAACAGTGGCTTTCAAGACATGATGGTGGATTTGGTCTTTTTGTGTCTAATGGAGAAGGTTGTATAGGGTTTTATCTATGGGGAGGCCATTATCTTCTGGCCCCAAACCTCCAAGAAACAGTGCTGGTCCCAAACATTTTGTTAGCTGAAGCAGAGTTCAAGTGGCCAGTCCTGGGTATATGTGGGAGCCCTGGCGTTTAAAAAAAAGTTGCTGGGGTTTGCCAACACTCATTTGCATTGTCATTTTCAGCCCTGTGCAGCCTGAAGCAATTTGCTCTACCCAAAGAAACAGCAAGCTTCAACATTGGGGATGGTTTACTCTGAAGCTGCCTAATTGCCATTGGACTGCAGGAGGCATATGCACTGGACATAAATTACTGAAGGAACTGTCCTAATATTTATCTGAACTGGGCTCTTCCCCAGGTCTTATTCATCTGCTGAGAGCTTGGGGAGGAAGGTTTTTCTCTGGATTGTGCATTAATCTTAACTATCATTATTGTTGTTTATAAATTAGTAAAATGCCATTCTTCTCTTAGGAGTTCAAGATTGCATTTATGGGCACTGGGCAATCCCTACCCTCACATCTATGTGAGGGAGCATGGTGACTAGCCCATCGTTGCCCGGTGAGTTTCATGACCCAGCAGAGATTTGAATCAAGCTTGACCCAAGACATTTAGATGCCTGTGACAGAGCAGTAAATGTCTAACCCCCTCTGAAGTCAAGGTTTATCAGTTTTAGGGACAGTCAATTCATTCTATAAGATAATCCCCCAAGTGCTTCCCTCTGTCAGTGGGGGCACTATTGCATCAGTTCCCTTCAACTAGGCACCTGTAGTCTTCTCTCCAAATAATTTTTCAATTTTTCTTGATCATGTTTACGAAAATCAACGGTATACTTTAGATTAGGCATCCTTCAGTCTCGAGAGACTATGGTAACGTGCTCTGAATAGAGGACTTGGAACAGTGTCTAGTGTGGCTGAGAAGGCCAATTCGAGAGTGACAATCCCTTCCACACTGAAGACAAATACAATCTGTCCCTTGTCCAGCTCATATGTGCTATATCACTTCAGGGAAAAAGAAGAAAAAAAGAGGATGAAGGGAAGGGATGGCCTCAGCAAATATGGCTGTTTTTTCTCACAGCAACAGCTTTCTGTTTCTGCCTCTGTGGACCTCTGCAACATTTGGTTGTGTTTAGTGTGGATAGCTGTAGTGATTTCACCTGCAAAAACCAGCAGGGACCCAATTTGAAAAACTTTGAAGCAAACTAGATCCCCATCCTTAGTCATGCCCTCTCTATATTATTCTGCTTCCACTGAACTTGCATTAGCCGCAATAGTGTGGTACTAATAAGAACCCCCATCTCTACATAGTGTATTACAACTGTTATCATAAAGGAGCAATTTTTTGAGAAAACCAATTAAAAGCAACCTGGAACTACCAGGTCTTTAAGGCTTATTTAGAAATAACCAGGGAGGGAGCTTGTGCATACCCAGAAACAGGACATTCCATAAGGATGACGCCACCACAGATAAGGCCAGACATCTTGGACCTACTAGTCTAGTAGATCATACTACTGGGCACAATGAGGTGGACCCCTGTGGCTGATTTTGACTCCTGGGGAGGTATATGTGGCTGCAGGAAAAGAAGAAAAGGTTGTGGAAGGACATTAGCGTTGCCTTACTGACAGTTGTGTTTTTCTAAAGAGGCCATGTATATGTTCTTCCATGTGAATAAATAATGGTCAAGGTAGCAGGGCTGCGAACTTATGGCCTCCCACATGTTAAGGTACTATTACTCATGTTATACCTCATTAGTGAGCAGGTTGACAAGAGCTGATGGGAAATGGAGTCCACCAACATCTGGAGTGTCATAGGTCTAGCTACGCTATAACTTTTTGCGGGAAGGAGGGAGGAGACATTATTTTGAAGGGATTTGGGCTAGGGCTACTTTTCATTAGGGATGTCACAGATATACATACCTATACATACCCAAGGTTGATTCCACGTTCCTGATTCATACAACACAAAGAACTACTGAGAGTAAATAAAAGGTTATCATTCAATGCCCAGTCAGGAAGGAAGGAGCTGTAACAAATCATATTTGGGGAAGGACTGTAGCACTGAAGTAGTTAGGTCTGAGTCCTGTTATTTTCCAAGTGAGGGTAGACCCCTGTCAAGAATGCTAGAATGCTCTTGCCCTCCATTATCAATGACGCTCAGATGGACGAACAGAGTTTGGAATTTAAATTTTTGCAACTCCCATTCCTGACTCGTCAGCAAGCACAGGAAGTAATAAAAAAGAAAAGAGAGTAGTTCTTCCAGCCGCCCTTATTCATTATAAGGCAGTTTCCTCCATTTAAATCTCCCTGATGAATGTATATGTTTGCACTTCTGTCTTTTTTAAAAATTAATAACAGTGTTAGATGCTCCTGTATGTACGAAGCCACACTAATTCTAATAGTTTCTGTGCTACTGGAAAGTGTAAAGAGATGGCAAAGAGAGAGAGAAATCTCGCCCTGTCCACCGTGACAACTGATTGTAATCCATATCCTGGGATGATGAAATACATCCCCTAAAGCGGAAATGCTGCCTTGAGGGAAAATGTGAGGCCCTTGTTCTAACAAATCCACAAACATTGTGTGCATTTTTGCTGTGGTATGAATGAAGCAGCATGAAAAGCCTTTAGTATGACTGGAACTAGAGGTTTATCCTTTCTGTATCCTGTGATCAGTCCTTCTTGGGAAATCCAGGACATCCTAATATTTCCCTCCCAGGAGGCAGGGGGAGGGAAACTAGTTGCGGAGTAAAGCATCACTCTTCTTTCTGAAAAGGTGACATAATGAAAACACAGCTGGGGCTCAGAGATCACTGAGATGCAGAGATTAGCGAAGCATGTGTTGTGTGTGTGTGTGTGTGTGTGTGTGTGTGTGTGTGTGTGTGTGTGTGTTCATTCTGTAGATGAAAAGCAGGAAGATGGGAATTGCCGATATGAAGTCATATTATTGCCTGTGATGACGATAGCAAAGGCCTTGGCTCTGCTTTCAGCTACGGTCTTTCATTGTGGGGAAAGCATAATTGCCAACAAAAGATTTTAGCTTCTGCTGGGAAACTTGAGGTATGGGCTGTGCCAGCCTTGTGTCCCAGCAGAACAGCCCTTCTTGCACACCACTGAGAAACAAGGTATAAAACACTCTGCCCCATTCCCAGCACAACGGCTGGGTTTTTCAGCAGCAGCATGGATCTGAGAGGCACAAAAATTGGCAAAGGGGCACCTCCACAAAGTGGGGGGGAGCATGCGTAAGTCAGATTTAAAGAAAAGTGACAATTTTCCAATGGAATGCTTTTAGTTCTCTTTTAAATTTAATTTAACCCTGTGAATCCTCCAGACTTCATGGTTAGTCCAGAACATAGCTGATTACATCACTGTGACTGGTGAAGTGTAGGTATTATATGATATGAATGCCTTACTTCAACAAATAACCTGGTGTCCCTTTTTTGAGCCAGTTCAAGTTTCTGAACCGTCTTCAAGGGCTGTCATACACAGAGGCCACTGAAGTAACCAAGCTAGATGTTATGATGGCAATAAAAAACAGTTTCCATCATGAAGTCAGGCTGAAAACCAAAATGGATCTAAATATTCAGTATCATCCAATACTATCTAGAGTTGTGGGACTACTGCACAAGATAAAATTAGGTCCCAAAAAAGTAACATTTGAAACAGGACAATAGTCCTAAAGTTCCAAGCAGTTTCGGCATTGCTTTCTTTATGGCCCTGAAGGCCCCACATTGTATCTGAGAGGCAAATAGCTTCTGATTTCCTGACTCTGCCATAGAGCCCTTAAACACACACACACACACACACACACACACATTGATACATCAGCTGCATTTCATTCCATGAGACTGACATAAGGCCAAGTTATAATGTTTTTGTTAGAAGATTAAACCCGTGATTTGTTAATTTTTCATCAGTACATCTTAAACTCATCTGTGGATATGAAGTGCCCAACATTTTTAAAGTGTTATATGTGAATTTTGTTGGCTGGATAGCTCAGTGAATTAGATATCTGGCTGTAGAGCCAGACGTTAGGAGTTAAATTCCCCACTGTGCATTCCAAAAATGCCAGCCTGTGTAGCCTTGGGCAAGCTGCATAGTTTCAGAAGTGCCCCCAGAAGAAGGGAATGATAAACCACTTCTGGATACTCTCCACCTAGACCCTGAAAAGGGTCGCCATAAGTCAGAATTGACTTGAGGGCACACAATTATTGTTATATATGGATTGAAAAATAAGAGAGGACTTGCTTATCATTTGTTAAGAGACATGACACAAATAGAAGACATTGGAAGGGAAGAGGAAACCGAAAACCAAAACCAAATTGTTTTTTAAAAGAGCAGGTGGAATGGAGACAAATTCTAAGAGTAGAGGTGCTTTCAAAGAGCTTGGTCTCTATGCCAAGTTGGTGGGTTGGGGCCACTGTTCATCTCTCCCTATATGACTCCAATTTTCAGACTTTCTTTTTAAAAAATCCCTTAATCATACCTATCCATGGTTGAAATCCTATTGCTTAGCAGTATGTCACAACTAGCAATAAGTCACAACAGAAAGTTACAACTAGAATAGGCCCACTGAATCAATGGAATTTACAGAGGAGTTGTCTTCCCAAATCCTCACTGATTCAATGGGCCTACTACTTTAGTTGCAACTTACTACGCTAAGCAACAGGATTTCAGCCTACCTTTTGTCTTCCACTGTGAAGATGGATGGAAATATTTCATACAGCCACTCTGCAATGTCACTGTCTTCCTTTGGCACACCTTTCTCTTGCTATTGATCTAGAAACTTGGGAGGTTCCCTACCAGTTTCCTGCTTCAATTAATTTAAATACATTTTTGTCATTTTGCAGTTTCACTGTTTCTGTTATACTTTTTGAACTACAAATGCAGTGCCTCCCTAAAATTCTTCTTTCACATTTGCTATTTTCTCTGTTTCCGTTTCTCTGGATTTTGTTCCTTTCTGTTCTCCTTATCTGGGCAAGACTTCCATTTTCGGAAGGAAGCATGCTTGCTTGTTACAGTTCCTTAATTCCACTTGTTAACCACATGGACATTACTTTTTCTGTGGTGTATGTTCTGGAAGAGCTTTTACTATTGTGGTTTCAAATAACCTCCAAGCATCTGGAGGATTTTTTTACCCCCTTCCGTTCAACTTCCGTTTAACCAATTCTCTCTGAGATGTTTCCGATTTTGAAATTAAATGTGATTAAGCTGGGCTTGCTTGGCAATTTGTGACACAGATATTTTTCATGTGATCACACCATGAGGATTGTTTTAACTGGTTCAACTTTCGTTTCATTGTCTCAGACACTATTTAGGATTAAGTGAAGGATTGCTTTTTCTCTTGTTGGTTCCCAGGTCAACTGTTAAGGAACAGTGTTTTAGGGTGCAGATATCCTTTTAGGAAAATGGTCCCATCCTTGGGTCCCCAGATGTTCTTGGACCACAGCTCCCAGAAATCCTGGTCAGCACAGCTAGTGGTGAAGGCTTCTGGGATTCTTAGTTCAAGAACATCTGGGGACCCAAGGTTGGGAACCATTGCTTTAGGAGCTTCCATTTCAGATCTCCCTTTCCACAGGTGGAAAAAAAGGTCTGACATTGTAAACTTCCTACACAGGACTGGATTTGTCACAAGTTAAGCTAAATCTTAAGAGCCCAAGATAATTATCTAAATGTGAAAAACTTTGCTAAATTTGAAATTTACATAACTGTGGGAATAATTGTGGGGATAATGTTATGGAGATTCTTAAACTTGACATAGTTTAGGGACTATGAGTGTTGTAATATGACCCTGCTCCCTTATAAAGGTAAAGGTAAAGGTTCCCCTTGACATTTAGTCCAGTCGTGTCCGACTCTAGGGGTCGGTGCTCATCCCCGTTTCCAAGTCGTAGAGCCAGCGTTTGTCCGAAGACAGTTTCCGTTGTCACGTGGCCAGCGCGACTAGACACGGAACGCCGTTTACCTTCCCACCAAGGTGGTGCCTATTTATCTACTCGCATTTCCATGCTTTCAAACTGCTAGGTTGGCGAGGAGCTGGGACAAAGCAACGGGAGCTCACTCCGTCACGTGGATTCGATCTTACAACTGCTGGTCTTCTGACCCTGCAGCACAGAGGCTTCTGCGGTTTCAGTTTTGGAAATATCCATAGCTGTTGTTATCCTAACGCTAGAACACATTGTGTGCTGGGAGAGGGTGTGGATTCACAGAATCCCAAGCCCTTATGTTGCTTGGACATAGACTAGAAACTGGAGACAGGGGTAACAGTTTGAAGAGTGGCATAGTTAATTTCTCTCCTATTGGCTGTATAGCTCAGTGGTTTAAGTATCCAGCTGTGGAGCCAGAGGTTGGGAGTTTGATTCCCCACTGTGTCTCTTGCAATAGAGCCAGCCTGTGTGGCCTTGGGCAAGCTGCACAGTCATGGGATGCCCCCAGAAAAAGGGGATGTTAACCCACTTATGAGTATTCTCTACCTTTAAAAACCCTGAAAAGGGTTGCCAGAAATCAGAATTGGCTTGACGATGATGTGGACACAAAGGAGGTGATTATTTTTTAACTGTTGTAAAATACCTTTTTTAAAATTGTTATTTAAAGGGAGATACACAATCTCCTGGTGCAGACTGACAAGGCATGGTAAATGGGGGTAAATAAACTGTGGCCTTCCAGATGTTGCTGAACTGCAACTTTCATTATCCCTCACCATGGGTTGTTCTGGCAAGGGTTGATAGCTGGAGTCAAGATCATGGAGGACCAGATGTTCTTCACAGGAAAGAATAAATTCCTCTCTCTCATATTCTCCCAATCTGTCCCCTCTAGGAGGTTCTTTCCAGGCATCCCAGTTGTTTTGAGCTTGACATGACATAAACATACCATTATCCAATCTATGTACAGATAAGTAAAACCACCTATGATTACAACACATTCTCATTTCAGTGCTGCCATGCTTTATGGCAGCCTCCCATTCTTGGCTTAGTGGGTTCAAGCATTAGTGTATAAACACTTATGCATTGGTCAGATTCATCCCCACCTTCATAAACTGAGGAAAGCACTTCTTCCTCACCTCTCTCTGCTTTCACTCATGCACTGGTTTTGACAAAACTATTGGTTTATATTAAACCAGCTCCACATTATGTCTTAATTGTTGAACTTCAGCATAAACACTTACTTGGTGAACTTCAGCATAAATAATATTGGCTCACTACACCATTCTGATAATTTACCTAAAGTCCTCGTTTACCTATAAGAAAGAACTCTGATATAAAGCAAGCCAGGATCTCTGTGCCAGAGTCAAGTGGGCACAGATGGGGAGCGGGAAGGTGAGTTCAGTTCTAGCTTTGCACATAGAACAAGTGTCATTTCAGAGGACTCTCCCTTGGAGGTCATTGAATCCTTTGCCATAACTTGTTCCTGCTTAGCAAGTGTCACTTATGAACTGCAGGATGGCTCA
The DNA here is from genome assembly GCA_037013535.1 of Intellagama lesueurii. NCBI lineage: Eukaryota > Metazoa > Chordata > Lepidosauria > Squamata > Agamidae > Intellagama > Intellagama lesueurii. The sequence goes on from JBAJHW010000006.1 coordinate 34,628,842, forward strand.
GTGGTTTAGGTCTCTGGGTTGAGAGTTCAATTCCCCACTGCACCTTCTTGACAGGGGCTGGACTCAATGATCCATATGGTCCCTTCCAGCTCTGCAGTTCTAAGATGATGATTTCCACATGACATTTCTGATGACACTGATGCCTACTGTATTGATCACAACCACTAACTCCTCCTCAGTGGTGATATTGGCCAGGCAAACTAGAAAATGTGGGACTTCCACAACTTTAACAGGGATTGAGCTAGTCCCTGAAGGGGTGAGTGTGAACTGCATCAACCAGCAACACCAGTACTAATCTACTTTTAAAGTCAACATTGTGGGCAACCGGGCTTCAAAGGAGGACTTACCTACATAGCAAGAATATTTTGAATGGCTACTTGGGTCTGTGGAACATGAGTTTGCTATAGAATAATTCAATGAAAGTGCACAAGCTAAAAGGTTCATGCTTTAAAGCTAAGACAACAGCACAGCTGAGCAAAGATGCTTTGCCTATTTGCCTGGTAACTTGATAGGCTATTGATGGCTAGAATAAAATGAAAGATTCGGAAGAGACCAGTGGTCTTATTCAGAACAGAGTATCTATTTCTTTACATTTCAGAAGAAAAAATTCAATTTTTCAAAGAACAGCTTCAGAATTTTGGGAAATTGTATCTCTTCTTCAGGGATCCCCCCCCCCCCCCCCCCGATCAGAGACAATGCATGGAATGATTGGAGGCAGACATTAAAATATATGCTGAGAGACGAGTAACATACATGGTGGGAAATCAATGCGCCCTGCCTTAAATTGTCAGAAGCTAGGAATAAAGCACAATTTTAAATATCAATGTCAGTACCCTGTTTCAGTATTTGCACTCATGGAACTCCAACTGTGGAAGCTGCTGCTGATGTGCACTTTCATATCTGATCACAACTCAGTTGCACCACTGCAGTAACTTCTGCAGTAGGGTGTTCATGTGCATAAATACTAGCTTAAAAAAAAAGGTTGTATTTCGAAATGGACATGGGTTAGAGGGGACTCAGTTGTGCTCCAGAATTTCACCGCATACCTTAGAAACCCTTGCTCCTTCATCTAGAATTCTGCTTGACCGAATGTAGTTTAGGATGTGACGATGATAATTGTCATCAGTTCTGACTTACAGTGAGTCTTGCCAGGATTTCCTAGATATAAAATACAAGCAGTTGCCACTACATTCTTCCGGCAGTGCTCAGCAACTGTGCAGCTAACCACGTGGCTCCACAAGCTGTCTCTTTTCTGGGAGGGATAATACCAAATTAAAGTCCTGACCTCTGGTTCCACAGCCAGGTGCTCCAATTTACTGAAATGCCCAGGCAGCTTACTGGGAGCAAAATTCAACTTTATGGAAGTCTGAAGCTTTTTTTTAAAAAAAAAATCAAGTATGTGTCCTACCCTTATAGTAGCAAACACAGGGCAAGGACTGTTTGGCAGAAGCCAGCAAAACTGGAAGGTGGCTTATCACCTCTCCCTCCCTGCTCTCCACCTCACTTAAAAAAAAAAAATCTAGCTCTGGAGGCCAGCAAAATTTTCAAGGAGCCATTTGTTTATGATACAAAAAGCCAGGAAAGGGAAGCACTTCCCAAACATTCTGCCCTGGAACACTGTACAGTATTAACCTACATGTTGAAAACCACAAATATAATGAAATAAAGTTTCCCGCATTTTGGGTGGGGTTTTAGTGCCTGGATTATCTGAGTATTTTTTTTATAAGCATGAAATATATACAGCCATTACAACACACTTCAAATATGTGGAAACACGAATATTTAGCGAGTGAAGGTAACCAGCACAAATTCAAAAAATAACACGTCATTGGTATTGCTTAACAAGTTCCAGGTCTGGTGCTTGGCACTATAAATAGGTTTAGCTCCTGGAAGCACTACCTGAGAGCAGACTGCTCTGCCCCTGTTGTTTTCCTACATGGGAAAGGAACAGGACGGAGATACCACTCGACTTTTGTCCTGGATGCAGAAATACCTTTGCCATCAGTCCTTGGGTTGCATGTGTATATGGCTTCCTAAGGTTTTATGTACCCTGTGGATACAGCAGCCGATCTAGTCCAACTGCAGGAGCCAGGGAAGCCCACGTACAACACAACCAACAATGCTACAGCTGTGGCCATGCCTCCTGACATCATCCAGTGCAGAGCACACCAGTCCAGCTTCTCTGTGTAATCAAACTGCTGTCATCAGGACTTTAAGATTTTCACACCACAGAAACAAACATGATCAATCACCAGTACTGGTACTGTTTCAAAGTATAAGAGCTGTGTATGTAAGGTATAAGGGAAACAAATTCACCATGTTATCATCCAAGGTCTCCAGCATATTAAAGTTTAACACTTTGATGCAATATTTGGGAATTCCAGAAAATTTCTGAAAGCTCCTCACCAAAGGCATGAAAATGGGTACTTTTATAGAATAATGATACAAACAAATGTAATCATTTTGGTCAGGAGAACAAAAAATTCAAAACCCACAGGCAGGCAATACTTTAAGACTAGGAACTCCACCAGCATGTGTAAGCTTTTGAGTTCTCCAGAATTTTTCATCAGAGTAGATCATATTTTATATTGGTGAAGAGTTCTTGTGAACTTGAGAGCTTGCATACATCTGTGAAATTTTGGCTAGCTCTAATAAAGCGATTGCCCAGCTGTGATTTTTGCACTTGTTTTCTTAAAGATCAGTAGTAACAAGTTAAAAAAGAAACAGAAGGTAGAAGTAAATGGACAGATCTCGTAACAAAAGGAAGAAGTGGTGACCTTCAAAAGATCTGTTATTAGGACATGCTAGACATCACAAATGATCACAAAGCTGGGTTGAGCAATGAGGTTGCTGAATCTGCAGATGACACTAATTCAGGGCTCTTCAAGGGGAAAAATGGTTCCAATTCTCCATTTGCTTCTATTTTTAAGAGTTTCCATTTTCCTGTGTAACTGGTTTTTGTATTGATTTCAAAGGGAAGCCCAGACAGTAGGCTGCTGCCTGTGTTTGGAGACTTCCCAGTAAGAGAATGATGTTTTCAAACCTTTCACTATTACAATCGAAGCAGCATAAGAAAAGATAAGATTCCATCTGTCCGAGGACCTCCTCTGTTAGATTTCTTAGCACTCTTCCATGTAACATTCTGGACAAAAGGCACTCCATTTTCCCCAAACTTTTATTTAAAAGCCCTAAACAAAGTTTGACAAAAGTTTCCAACTGAAATTACTCCATGAGCTGAAACCGAAGGCGTGCCATCAGATCTGCCACTCCCCACCCCACCCCCCCCCCCCGCAACCAATCCTCTGTTTGACTAAAACCAGAAAGGACAACAGGGGATGCATTTAGCCCATTATGGGGAACCCCCTTTGACCAAAAACCACAAAATGGCCTTCAGTTTAGAGAGAAGACTGCCCCTTTAATCTGGGGATGCTCTATTCTTTTCCCCAGCCAGGGACAATTTTTTTTCCTGTACCACCCTCAACATGCAGGATACAGAAATAAAGGCAAGTTCTGGGTTTCAACCAGTAGACAATGGTCTGTATTGGGCAAGAAACAAAAAACAAAAACAAAATGAAATTAATGCAGCCATCCCAAGAGCATCAAGGGAAACCGTCATCATCATCCTCTGCCATTTCCTTGGCAAATTCTAGGTCCTGCTGTTCACGCTCCCGGCGCTCCTGCAAAGCAAAGGCAACAGAATAGAACAATTAAGTGGCAAAACGTAACTGTTGTGGGCGAATACTTCTGCTGAGTGAACAAGAGGTCCTCCAGCTTGGCCGCCTGAGTCCTAGCCCTTCACTCTATCCATTATGCCACACTAGGCATTCCCAGGATTTTCCTTATGCGAGCATAACTGGCCAATAGGATTCTGGCTATTGGTGGTAAGGAGGAGATGGACAGGAATGCTGGCCTGTGATGTTTTTACAGATCACATATGGAGGACTTGTGAGAAGTGCAGCCAGGTCTAATTGTGCACCCTAACCCAAATAGCTTTCTGAACAGCTGGCACTCATAGAATCATAGAATAATTGAGTTGGAAGGGGCCTATAAGGCCATTGAGTACAACCCTTGACTCAGGACTCCAATGCAGGAATGCACTCACCTCTGCAGACTCTAGATCCTTGTTGTAAGACTTTGGAGGGAACCTCATAGCCTGAAAATGGAGAAGAAATTAGAGGAGGCACACAACTATGACTGGAGGCAAGCCTCAGAATAAGAAGCCTAGCCATGGAGTCCTTGGTCTTTGACTTGAGATTTCTGACCAAAATCATTCCTTAGTTTAGTATATCTTTGGCAGAGGTCTGAAATGGTACTTTTGACTAAAATTCTCAGAATTCTCTAGCCAACATGGTTACTGCCCATGTTTGCTGAAGCAGATTCTAAGGGCTTGTTTATACTTTGCAATACTCCTGCTTCGCATTGAGTTTAGCATGCTTGAAATTGATTTAAAAATAACTGCCAACACAAAATCCAGCTAAGCGTGCATTTTTTGGGTTGGAAAGCATTTTTTTAAAAAAACACCCATGAGGGGGTTGTTTAACTCTATTACAAACATGATTTACTTTGAATTGTTTTGACATGTAGGAATACCTGTGTCAGACTCAATTGTGTCTGTGGGGTTTGCCAAGAATAGGATGGCAGGATCACGGGTTTTGAACTGCAGGATGCCCTTATTTATTTTTCCCCCCGTTTCTGTTATAGTGCTATATCACTTAAGCTGCCAGCTGCCTTGCTGGTGGTTTATCTTCTTGTACCTTGCCCTTTCCTTAGGCTTAGTACATTGCAGTACAGAGACTTGTACTCTTGTGTCATGGCAGCACAGGTGTGAGATGGCAGTGCTTGCCCCAATGCCAAAATCGACTAGTTACAGCTACACTAGCTTGCCATCCGAGTGAAAGAGAGTTCAGCCTGTCAAGCCAGCTCTCTTGGATTATAGCAGATGAAGGGTTGAGAACGAGGTGGGAAAGCAAGTCAGCGGGCCAACCAGGGCCATAAATAACATCAGGAAACTTTTCCTCAGTTGCTAGAGGCTGAAGCCCAGGCAGTTGCTATTCTGAGCGGTGCTTCCCTCTCATACTGGGCATGTGTGTCTCACACAAAGTACAAGCTGCGGGGCAGCCTCAACGCTACTGCTGCTCCCTCCCCAACTCCCTGGTGAGGCAATCCTGCAACCTGTCCAGTCTTTTTTTTTTGGGGGGGGGGGGGGGAGAGGGAGCTTACTACTGGAATGAAAGTTGTCCCAAAAAACACATACACCGACATAAAAACTACACGACTTTAAATTGATTTCAAACACTCCCAATCCCATTCCCAATTCATGTCAACAGTGTAGCAGAGCCCTAAAAACTGCAGTCTAAAAAAGTACCATTTCCAAAAATGTGTCTTTAGCGTCAAGGATCAACTCCTTAAATTTAACATCCCAGGATGCTTTTCTGTATCCACCTAGATTTAAACATTCTGTTCCCAACATTGGGAGAAATTGGACTAGTATTTATATAGTGCTTCACAATGCACAAAACACTTCACACATCTCAGCAATTCTTTTGATGCTGTCTGACTTTGTTACACTGATGTTGCAAATGGAGCGATGATTGACAGAGAAATTGTCATGAAATTCACAGTGGCTTCGAGATTCAAACCCAGGACTATTAGATTTGTGGTTTGGGTTATATACTACACAAACCTTCCCCTTTGGATTACCTGAAGCAAGTGTACAGGAATCCAACTCGTACCAATGCCAGTTTAACTGTGTAGAAAATGACAAAGGAATATGGGAAATGTGGCACTGGCCTTTCTGGTTTGATCATATTTCACGAGGTACCAGTGTGTTGACGTAGAGGACTGGAAGTTGAAAATACTTCAAAATACAGGAATGAAGTTCCCCTTGTTTCTATTTTCTGCAAACACTAGATGTGCCCAGAATTGCCCTGTGGATACCAATGCACAAACTTGCTCATTTACCTTGACAGACATGTTGTGAATGTCGAGGCAGAAGGAGATACGTTGGTGGAAGGCCAGTTGGGGTTCCCGTGTGGAGTAGATGTCAGTCATCTCCTTAGACTGGATGTAACCTTTCTCGTGGTTAATGCTAGCCTCAATCACACCATCCCGGATGGCCTGGGAACCACAGACAAGCACATAGTCATATGTCTTTGAATGACAACATCCACAGGACCAAACCAAGGTAGCATTGCTAGTTGACTGGAGGGGTTCATTTCTGCAGAGAGGTTGTCTGGATCAGGTCTTTCCAAAAGTCATGCACAGTGCAAGGTCTGGGCTACTGTCATGCTTTGAACCACTCCCTGTGTTATATGGTCAGGCCTCAAAAAATACTGAAAAACAAATCCCACAATAGACTCTGAATCCTATGCATTGCGCAGTGGGGGAACTCTTTATCCCCAAGCTGGCACTGGAGTATGTTCAAGGAGGTCTGACTAACTTCCATACAGGAAGTTCTGAACAAAAAGGGTAGAATGGGTCACACATGTGATGGAACAGGGCTGAGACCTTAACCTGACATCGCTGTATTACAAAGAGTAATTCAAAAAGGCCACTGAATTTCCTGCTTATGCAATCAGAATCTGAATATAATGTATGAGGAATATCAATGCCTGAAGTGTGGTGTGAGCTGGATTATGGTGGCTCAAATCCTGATCACAGACAGCTCTTATAAAAAACAGGAGGTAGCGTCTCTAACAGCTTGAGAGATAAGGACCATTTGTTTAAGACCAGAGGATCACAGAGATTTACTAGCCTGGCATACTGAGAAAGTGCACAAATTTGCAGTCACATTTAGGCCAGCTTTGCACATACTCACCTTGGCAACAATGAATTCAGCATCTTCTGGGCTATCCAGCTGCAACTTCTGGGCTATGTCAGCCAAGGAAATCCGTGAGTATGAAAGGCTGATCATGCGAACACCTGCACAACAGATAAAAAGATAGCCCAAAGAAAGCACAAAGGCACATCTATCAGATGCTTGAATTTTTATTTTATTTACTTTATATGTTTATTTGTGGGTTTGAATTTGGTTTATGTGATTATTCATTGTTGCAAAGCACTTAGAGAAGTGCTCAGCATTAAGTCAAGCAGTCTATAAATGTCTGAAATAAATAAATAAAACAAAACAAAATAAATAAATGCTTTATTTTTTGGACTTTGTTCGAAGGGAACATTTACTATACGTTCCCTTTACTAAAAGCAGGGACTTGCTTGCTATCCCTACCCCTCACAGAAAAGTAGCAGAAGAAAGAAGGGGCAGCAAGGGGACACACTTTCTGGAAATTCAGAAAAAATAGCTGCATTGGAATTTTAAACATACGTAGTTTCAAAACCAGATCACTCTGCTTGCCACAGAGTGAAATCATCACAATTCTGAGGAAAAGGAGAGTCTCTCACCTGTCTTAATCACATTGTGTCTCAAGCGGATTATGAGGGTATAGGTTCCATCTGCTTGGAATTTATCGCCAAACTGATCAAGCACCTGGTTGAACTTGGCCAGGTTCCCTGTCCGAACAGCTATGGGGAAAAAGAGGGAGGTAAGGGATAAGACAGAGATAAAGGGAGGTGTGCACTGCAGTTTGGGCTCACACAGCAATATAATTGCTACTCGGGAATTTTCACTGCATCTTAGGTGCTGCAATATATTCTCCTCCCTGCTGGTGCTTCAGATTAGCATGTATCTGCCACAGCTATGAGCTTTATGACAGAGAAGATGCATAATCATACAGCCTGCATCACAGGCAAGAAACAATATCCTACTGAAGACATGCAGTGACTCTGGCATGAAAATACACTTTGATCTTTCTTCTGTTATGATACAATTTCTCATCTACCCTTCTATCTACCTACTTAATGTTGGACCTGAAATGCACACATCCTATATGTCAGTGGTGTTGTTTAATCACTACAGCCATGATAAATATTTAAGACTTAAGATGTTATTGCTATAGTGGACGCAAAGACAATCATTCCCGGCAAAATTATGCTGTTTCCTTGTTGGACTTGCATGTAGTGTTATGTAGTAAATCCCATTCTTCAAACCCCAAATGTATCATGCAGCAGATGTTATAAGTGGAATGAAATCTGACTTTTCATATAAGCACATTCATTAGAGTGGGGACCTCACAGCAGGCCTTGAGATAACCCACATTTTGGTTACAAATAAACGAAATGTGGGCAAGCCTGTTTCATGAAGCTTTCTCTCCAGCTTTGGTTTTTGTCTTACTGGAATCACCTAATCAACAGGATTTGACAATTTTAGGGAGTTTTTTTCAGCTTAATTTGTGAAGCATCTGAAAAGGATCTTTTTTCATGCTTTAGCACAACCCTGTATTTTGGAAGGGGTATATTATATTGGTTTTAAGTAATGCTTGAAAGTAAGCCAACATAAAAACATGTCACATTTTCCCATCTTTCCTCCTTTAAGCATACTTTGAGAGAAACAAAGAGTCCAGAAGCCAAAATATATTTTGATTTCATATACAAAATTTAAAGTAAAAACTACAATATGAGTATGTTTCAAATCAATTACTGACTCTGATAAGAACAGTACTGACTGTGACAGAAAGGAATAGTCTTTCAGGTGGGCTGCACTGGAAATGAATATTCTAAAATGTATATGAACAATCACATTACTAAAGACTACTTAAGATTTTTGTTTTGGATTCTTCTGTTGCAATTTCACTGTTTATTGTTTCTATTAGACCATTTAATAGAGCCTGAGCCATACTACTTACCCTGTGTTAAGAGAAAATAGGGCATAAGGGATCTCTTCAGAGATGGCTGCCGAAACTGCAGCCTATCCGGAATCTCACCTAGTAGCAGCTCCACCACAATCAGTAGCTTGTGGACCTAAAAAAGAGATACAAACCACAGAACCATTTACCCTGTTGCTAACCACCATGTACCAACCATTACAGACTATGGCAGAGTTCCATCCATATGACAGATCCAACTTTCTTTTCATCTTTAGTCCTACAGCGCCACCTGGAGGAGCCTGCGCCCACTCACCGTCTGTTTGAAGCCAACAGCTGTGTGCTGTGGTGCTTTCCGCAGAGCATTTGTCATGGTCCTCCGAGCTTCAGAATATTCCAGCTGTATGGCCTTGATGCGGCCTGGGAAAGGAAGAGCAGCTCAGCACCAGGAATGGTCATACTGGGTGTGACAAACTAAAGTTGCCTTCAGAAGATGGCTTCCCTCCCTCCCACCCAAGACGAACTTTCCCCTAGGTATGTAGTCCTTACACACAGGGCACACTAGTGGGGCTCATTTGACTACAGCACAAAACACTAATTTGACCAATCCAAAGGTAAGGGTAGGTGATACCTCTATTAGACTGCTAGAAAATCATGAAAAATGCTATCTTTTGACTGACCACATCTTTGTCAGCTAGGGCACCGTGTCGTGGATGGTGCAGAAAAAAAAAATCTAACAGTCATGGAAGATGCCCATGGCAATCTCTTTCGTAAAAACAAGTTCCAAAATGCAGGCTGCAAACACAAGTCGGGAGTGTACATTTCAAATTCCATGCCTGGCGGCCAGTGACTGGCATTCCTTTGTTTGGTGAGTTGGGAGACCGATCCAACCAATGGCCATCAGGGGTGGAATTTGAAATGTACACTCCCAACTTGTTTCTGCAGCCTGCATTTTGGAACCTGCTTTTAAAGAAGAAGCCTAGTATGGGCCTCTGCCATGACTTTTGGGACGTTCAGGTTTGTTTGCATCACCCACAACACAGAGGTGCCCAACCTGAGGAACGCTTGTATGGGTCAAAAAGCTAACATTAAAAAAAAAAAGGGATCTAATACACATATCACCTACTCTTACCTTTGGACTGGTCAATGAGTGTGTTGTGCTGTAGTCAAAATGAGGCCCCTAGTGTGCCCTGAAACTCCCTTTCAGAGAACTCCTTAATTTTTTAATTTTCAGAAAAGGATAAGCTGTGACCTAATGAAGTCATTTACCCATCTCACTTGCTGGGCAGCCCAGCCTGTCCTGGCAAAACCTGGCCCAAGTTTCTGTGCTAGGCCAGTGGAACAGAAATTCTTGAACTCTCTCCACTTTCCAATGGATCTATTTTCTTATTTGTATGTTTATTCTTTATAATCTCTTCTTACTCCTAGATGCCCAACAGAGATCAGAAGGCTTTTCACTGATTTCCTAGAACCTAGCAGACGTCAATCCAGATAAACTGCTAAGCTAGTCTTACACACCTCTTCAGGACATATAGGTACTGAGTCATTCCCTACGCAATATATAGAGATGGGACATATACATTTAAGTTTATGCTCTCAGGACTTGTTTTGACATTTCACATTTTTTAATATTGTAATTTACTTTTCAATTCCTCATTTGGAAGAAAAGCAACATATAATTCTTAAAATAAATAAACAGCATTTCCTAACTGCCCCAAGTACACACTGAAATAATCACAGCAAATAGAAAGTTGCAACAGGACAAATTCCTCTGTTCAGAGTCTTAAGAAGATGGGAAACACATTCTTAACATTTTAATCCAACTAATTTTAACTCAAAGGTTATTTGACAGAGTTGCCTATGAACCTGGCTGTCTCTATGAGTAGTATACAAGTGTGGAATTTACCATCTCATTTTGAATTTCACATCCTGAAAATTCCTGATAAAGAACCAAACTTCTGGCCCTTAGAACAGAGTGGGCATTTTTTCAAAAATCCAGAAGTCAAGACACACTCATTCCTGGAACGTGAAGAGCCATGTCTGCTCCTATACCTCTGTCCCCCCAAAATACTTTTTCTTAGGAATTTTTCAGTGGAAAAAGCCATCTTTTGCTCTTTAGTGGCATTCCCCCCCCCCCCTTTCAATTAAACATTTCTTGATGGTGGGGCAGACAGATGAGGAGACTGAAAAATCACCCTTATAGAATGGAACTTCAGTGCTTTGCATAGAAGACCCATGTTCCTTTCCTCTTGGCTAGCAAACAAAGATATGCAAAGTTAGATGATAATGTGTCTATGTTAGTCAGGTAATAATATTTTGTTTTATTTCAGATGACCATAGTGTTCACACGCAAGTTCCAAGCCTTGTGTTTGGCTCAGGACATCAAGGATCTCAAGTAAGAGACAAACTCTGCATCTCACCTGTGTAGTAGAGGTACCTGGCCCACTCATTGTTGTTTGCCTGCTCAGGAAACACTGATTTGGAGACCAGCTTTTCTGCTTGGTCATAGAGGTCATAGTGAAGGTAGTTCCTCAGCAGCAGATTCAGGAGGGTAGCTTGGCCGTCTGCATCGTGGCGCAGTGTTGCCGTCCTTAAGCGAGCATGAAGGAAACTGAAAGGAAAAGGAAGAGAGGTTGTGTCAGCAGCAGCCTTGGGAAAAAAAAATACTAGAGAGGAACAATAAAGATTATGGCAACTCCTGAATGCTACCAGACGTACCTCCTAACTACATCCAGCTTGTTCAAGAACTCATAGATGCGAGCGTGGTAATAGTAACACTTGGCTACCACTAGATCGAGGGCTCGACGGTTTTGAGGACTTGTCTTTTGCATCAGATCATCTGAGACTTTCTGGGCCTGCAGAGAGGAGAGAGATTTAATATGGAGAACCTGCACAGCTTCATTGGTGGGTTTCAGGTACCGACACTGTGTGATCATAAACATCATTTACTTACATTGGGCTCAAATAGATGGCTCAGCTCTCAGGACTTTCTCCCTGGTCTGCAAGAGTCACCACAATTCACTCTCTATGCCTTCCACACATGGGTTTGGTGGAAGAAAGATGGGCTTGTCATACATACCATGACACAAGAAGTCTTTGGCCTGTCTAAGCAGAGATCACTCAAACTCACTGTAACAGTTTCTGTGTGAGGTTCTGCATTCCCACAGCCCACAAATCCAAGTTTCTGTACCCAGTTAGGTCCTGTCACCCAGCACTCTTCAGTCACATTTATGCATAAATTGTGTAAAGACTTTGGGATAACTGCACCAGGGAAAAGAGATTGCAGAATACTTAACATACCTGGTGCATTAAGACAACAAAAGAGCCAGAAGCAGACAGGGAGCACTACTAGTTTTTGTAAGTCTAAGACTGCTCATAGTTCTTCAAGGTTTATTATCAGCTGCAATGTACATAATGGTACAAATATACCCCTTTAAATTCTAGAGTGATGTTCTGACCTCTAATACTCCAGCTAATACTTTAGCACAATTTTCTAAATACAGCTGTTGTGCTTGTGTGTACACCTTTTAGCATTCAGATCAATCTGTGAAGAGCAGGAAGTAATGGAAAACAGTGACTAAATTCAATGGCCTATTTTCATGCCCTTCTTCCCTCAAGGTCCATGTCCAAGCCATGGCAGTTTTCTGCTTTCAAATAGACATCAAGACTTATGGGGAAAGTGATACACTACCTCTTCATAGCGTTTGCTGTTCATCAAATATATGACCAGGAGTAGCTGGAGATACGCTTCTACTTCTGGCAGGAGAGGAGTGGAAGCTGCCTTTCCTGTGCGGGGTCGAAATTGCAGATCAGCTTCTGTGTCCATGGGCTACAAAGAGGAAAAACAGACATGATCAGGTTAGTGATATACTATGATTCCACTCTCTCCTCCCAATTCTTACAAAAAGCTATATATGCAAGTTCCAAGAGCTGTATGTTGCTCATCTATTATAATTCAAAAGATAATAATCTTGAAATTTATTACTGAGTAGCAAGAAAAAAATGGCAATACTCCTCCAAATGATTTTAATTGACTCCCAAAGTCTTAGAGAATAAAAGGAATATTTTCTGCAATATACAGCAAGCCCCAGTAGAGTACCCAGCCATCCCATCTATCCTTTTCAGACTTGCCTCCTCCAGGAAGTTGATGAGGAAGTCCCGCACAGCACTATTAGAGGTGAAAAAGCCATTGATGGCTTTCTGGAGCACATTAGGGTTGAGGCGACGGGATGTTGATGGCAAGGCTCTCAGGGCACGAAGGACGTAGCGCGGTTCCTTCCCAGATACAGCCTTCTCCAGCTGCTTCACGTGTTCTTTGATATCTGCAATGGCCGAAAGAAAGAACTAAATAAATGGAGAAACACACTGAACTCCAGCATTTCCCAAGAAGAACAGATGCTGAAAGCAGCAGTGCTGCAGATAAAGTTCTATGCAATATGAGATTTGGAGACACTGTCAAAGCAGAGATGAGCAACCCGAAAGTTATAAAAAAGTAAATGCTCTTCAGCAGCGGCAGAGCATGGAGTAGGGGGGTTCAGCGACCAACCAGATTACCATGCTAAGACTTCTTCAAACTGCACATTTGTGACCACCTGAATGATCAGTCAGTTTAGTTATCCTTTCAATATCCACAACCAGCTACTGGCTTTTACTCACAGACTACATAAACAGTAGATGTACTTTTTAGAATTTTTTTTTTCCTAAGTACTATGAGACTAGGCTCCGGCATGTCTCCTTGGAAAGAGAACGTCCCAAATGCAGTGCCATTTCTGGCCTGTTCCTTTGATAAGACAAGGACAATGTCTACAACAGGACACCATCTATTAATGTGTATAAACTGTGGATGACCATAGTGTTCTTCTTCCCAGAAGCTCATGGTAGTGTGTGTCTATGTTTATTTATGATTTACAATTCATAAATTATACTTATTCAACAGAACTTATTTCTCAGTGTGAATGAGAAAAACAGAAGTGAAGAATATACACCTACCGTGTTTCCCCGAAAATAAGACAGGGTCTGATATTAATTTTTGCTCAAAAAAACTCATTAGGGCTTATTTTTGGGGGATGTTTTATTTTTTTCAAGAACAATCTACATTTATTCAATTACCATCATTTATTTTATTTATTATTATTAATTTATTCCCGTTCTCCTTCCCCTTCTTTAAATGTACCTGGTGCCACTTCCTCCAAGGGTGCCTCCGCCGCTGCCAGAAGGCGCCACGGTGGTGGCTCGGGTTCCTCCAGTGGCGGTGCCTGAGCTGAGGCTCACATTGGGGCTGGCGGGGGCTGGGTTTGTTTTGCGGGAAACAAGGGTAGCAGTGAAGGGGGAGGCGTTGGTGTGGAAAGGGGTGGGGTCCCAGAGCTGGCGAGCCCAGTTGAGGAAAGGGCGACAGCTGCTTCAACACGTGGCCCGGCCAGCAGCACCCAGCACCAAAGAGGGAGCCGAACAAGAGGAGGGTTAAAAGAGTTACGGTAGGAGAAAGAGGGGAGAGGGAAAATAAAGGCAGGGCGGGGGGCTGGCTGGCTGGCGGGGGCCGGAGCTCCGAAATCGCCTCCCCCCTTCCAACCTTGTGCTTTGTTAGCCTCACCTGGGCGCACGCTGGAAGGGGGGGAAGCGCGCACACTGCAGAGACGCGAGCCCCAAGAGCCGTTGGGAACTTAGGAGCAAGTTCCTGGTGGCGCGCAGCTCCTTCCTCCCTGGCTGCCCAGCCCCTCTGCGAGCGAGAGAAGTGGGAGAGGAGGGGAAGAAGTTTTAAGTCTCTCTTGAGGGCTTGGGAGGATCCCGGTGAGTCCCTGGTGGAGGGCAGGGTTTTACTTAACTAGGGCTTATTTTCGGGGTAGGGCTTATATTACAATCATCTTGAAAAATCATACTAGGGCTTATTTTCAGGGTAGGGCTTCTTTTCGGGGAAACACGGTATTTTGTCCTAATTATAGAATCACAGAATAATAGAGATGGAAGGGGCCTATAAGGCCATTGAGTCCAAATCCTCTGCTCAATGCAGGAATCCAAATCAAAGTATATGTGACTGGTGGCTATCTAATTTTCTTTTGAATGCCTCCAGCACTGGAGTGCTCACCAACTCCTGAGATAATTAGTTCAATTGTCATACTGCTCTAACAGTTAGGAAGTTTTATCTGATATTCAACCAAAATCTGGCTTCCTGTAACTTGAGGCCACTACATTATGTGTTCTGCAAACTGGGATGATTGAGAACAGATCCTGCTCCTCTTCTGTATGACAACCTTTCAATCTTATCTGGAATTTATTTCCGAAGTAAAAATTATTATTACTGAACTGGAAAATTTAGACAGTCAGAAAGAAAAGATGCTTTTATTACTAAAATGTTCAACTTGTTTTCACTTGTTAATATCTTAAAGCTTTCTTTGAAAGTCCACGACAATATCTAAAAGGCAACACATAAGTTGTATCTCTTCTCTTTGAATGTTGAACAGTTTTTGCATTGTATTCTTGAAGGCTTTCATGGCCAGGATCCGATGGAACTCTGTTCTAACAGAACACAGACAGAGTTCTAACTCCTGTCCTCTGAAGATGCCAGCCACAGAGACTGGTGAAACGTTAGGAAGAAAAACCTCCAGAATACAGCCAAACAGCTCGAAAAACCTACAACATCAGTTTTTGCATTCTCTAAAAAATTTAGTGACTACCTCAAATCATTCAGGATATTGCTACATATTCTGAAAGCAGATAGAACCCCCATGTCTTCCATGCATCTCTAAATACTATATACATATTGCTGAAATGTACAGGCTCCTATATAAACCTGGGAAACATGGCTGGCTGACGTTTTCCAAACACATACAGTGAGCATTTTACATGACACTCTTTATGCATTTGCAGAACGCATCAATGGCCCACTAGTTTGTTGACTGAACCTGAAATATACACAATCCTGTTTTGCATGAGTTTCACAGCTAAACCAGTTGAAGATGTTTTCTTTGTCTAAGATCAGAGAAGACTTCAATTATGTCACTGGCCTCATATGATGAATGTTACTGGATGTTGTCGTGCACTTGCAGCCCTATCATATTTTTCCATTGCCCCCCTTTTTTTCTTACTAAAGAAAATCCATTAAGAACAAAAAGACAGAATAGTTGCATAATGCCTTCTGTTAGTACGAGGAAGCCTCTACCTAGAAGCACTCCAACACCCCAATCAGTGAACCATATTATCAATTCACTATTTAAAAAAACCCTCTAGGATGTAGCCATGTTAATTTGTTGTAGCAAAAGCAATAAAGAGTCTTGCAGCAGCACTTTAAAGACTACTAAATTTTATCTGGTTTTATCAGAGGTGGACTGCAGCCCACTTCAGCATCTACAACAATTTCCATGGGCATCAGTATTTGAAGAAGTGGCCTGCAGTTTATGACAGCTTACATGAACTAAAAGTTAGTCTTCAAGTCTTAGGCCAGCATCCTGTTCAATATTTACATCTGTGGACCTCCAGGTGCTGTGACAACCTGACAAATTGCCTGTTATGCGATATTGGCCTTAGTCTTTAAGAAAATTTGTTTTTGACAGACATGTATGTAAACCCCCTGATCCAATCTGTACCCAAACAAATGGCAGACTGAGCTACTCTCTGCCCTTGAAGAGACATTTTGTTCTGTTCCCAGCTCTCTCTCTCTCTCTCTCTGTGTTATTATCTCTAGTTTATTAAAAGTAGCCTATGAATGGAAGGAAATGCATCATAATTGTGAGACTTACCATGCAAAGCTCATACAAATCATCCTTCCACAGCCACACACTCACTTTTGGTAGTATAATAATGTTCCAAATAATTTTTGTTAAACTAAGCAAAATGAGACAACAACAAAAAATAAAATTATTCCAAAACGCAAAAGGTCTACCCAAGTGACACAAGTTCTTCTCTTTGCCCTCACACACACTCCATGCAATGACCTCCGCCTGATCCCTCCCTAGCATTTCAGTGACTGGAGTGTCCTGGACTGATCTTGGCCTTCAGCTGTCATTCTCCTCCTGTGGTGCCAGTGGCTCAGTCTACTATACCTACTACTTTTCATTTCCCCTCTCCACAATTCAAATTGCTAAATATCTTTTTAACTCTACAGAGGCCAAGGGGAACATGAAGCGACACTGCTCTACCCGGAGTGCATGTTCGGGAACCGTCCTCCCTCTCCTACATAGTAATACAAATACCTCTGATAGGATCCGTGTTGCACCAAGGCCCAGCCTCCGAGATGCCAAAAGCCTCTTGATGTTTATACCGTCACCCACGTCAACCTCCGCCCCTCTTCCCAATTCTCCAATGCACTGCTGAGGGGCTATCATGCCTTAGCCTCCCCCCCCCCCCCGACGCCCCTCTCCGCCACCCCATCGCTCCCCCTTCAAGAGGGCCGGCAGGGCCTCCCTTGAGATGAGGAGTCCTGAGGCTTGGCCTCGCCTTCTCCACCCACTGGGGCCAATGGGAGTCCCCGGGACCTTCGAAGGCCCGCCTTTCCTTGGCCCACGAAGGGGCTAACCGGGGACAGGGGGCTTCCAGCCGAGCCCCCTTCCCTCACCACTAGGCTCCCCGGCCACCTCCTCGTCCTCCTCTTCCTCGCCGGCCGGCTTGCCCCCTTCGGCGCCCCTCCTCCCTCACCTTCGAGCGTGACGGCGTCCAGCTCCCGCTGCGACTTCTCGGCCGACGCGGGCTCGGCCGGGGCCGCCTCCTCGGGCATCTCAACGTCGGCGGACGGCGGGGGAGGCTGAGGCGGTTCCGCGGGCGGGGGCTTGGCCTTCTCCGACCCGGCGCGGCGCCGAGAGCCGCCTTCCTGCTTCATGGCTTCGCTCGCCTTCCTCGCACACACTCACCGGCTCGCACCGTGACAGAGCAACAATCGCGGGGCACGATGGGAAAATTAGATCAGGCTTGACTAGCCGATCGCCGAGGGGCGGGCGGGGAAGAAACCAATGAGGAAACGCCTTTCCCTTTCAAGGGAGGGAGACCATAGAGATGGGAGCGGTAGAGAGTCAAAACCCCCTCATAAGTTTCCGGCTTGGCTGGAGGTGCCTCCATTTCCCACTGTACGGATGGGCAACCCACGGGAAGCGATTGGACTGCAATTCCCAGGATCCTTCTCTCCGTTGGCTTTCTAGTTGGGGTTGTTGAGAGTTGTGTTGCGTTGGAAGGAGCGCACACTCGTCAAAGGGGCTCGCAAAGAAAATAAGTTGGAGCAGAAAGGAAATGGATGCGGCGACGGCAGTTTTCCTGCATGGATCCCTGGCGAAAGAAGGGTATGGGGTGGCGGAGAAAATGTTAGTAACGTCTGCACGGCAATATTTTAAAGTCTGTTCAGCAACATTTGCGGTTTTGTGAAAACTGATTATCTCTGGAGGCAAAAATGTTGAAACTGAGGCTGCCCTACTTTGGGCACATAATGAGAAGGCAAAAATTCTCTGGAAAAAAGACAATAATGCTGGGAAAAGTGGAAAGCAGCAAGAAAAGAGGAAGACTAAATATGAGATGGACTGAGTCCCTAAAGGAAGCCACAGACTTGAATTTGCAAGAGCTGTTGAGGACAGGACATTTGGGACATCGCTCATTCATCAGGTTGCCAGAAGTCAGAGGCAACTTGACAGCATGTAACAACAAGTACTAATGTGGGTTCGATGTTCTTAAAATACATAATATGTGGATTTTTTTAAAAAAGCTATTTTAAAAAAACATTTTAAAAAAGTATTCAAATGTGTCCCAGTTGTGAGATGAAGTGTGAACAAACTTCTGTAGTCTTGTAGATTTTGTTCCATTAAGACCACCAAAGAAACTTTCATCTAATCAGAACACCGTGGAGTCAAGTCCAGTCATGTTCGTATTTAAATTGCTGAATGTATTTTAAACTGTGTTAGACATTAAACATTGGCTTAGTTATATTTTGTCCTGAGTTCTGTATAAAGGCCTTGCTGATGTGTGGATTGATTAAGGTGAAAACAAACATGGTCCCCAATGTCCCTATACCCCTAATCTTGTTTCTCTTCTAGCATTTTTCCATCCTCCTTTTTTTTCTGAACCACTCCCCTATACTGCACGTGTATTGTATGCGATCTTCCTTAAATGTTGCCTCCCTGAGGCAAGCAAGCCAACCAACCCAGCAATATTCGCAGGTAGCCCATGATCTAGCAGGGGAGCTCATCCTAGTACTCTCTCCTGAGCTCCCGTCCACTTTGCTGGACTACAGGCTACTGCTTGCACTGCATGTTCTTGTAATTCCAGCTGAAATATGAAGATGAAGGAAACTATAAAGACATAAATACTCTCTATCTAATTTTTTGAGCCGCAGCCCCATCTCCAGTCTAAATTACTGTACTAGTAGTGAATAACATTACAGCATTCTTATGGATCACTATGTCTCAGCATATCTCTATACTGTACTGTATACTGTATTCTGGGTTGTTGGGATCATATCTATCTACATGGCAAGGCGGTCAATGACCAGAGTCACCTCAAGGTGGCGGTAGAGATTTTAACATCAGCTCTCAGTTGATTAGGATATAAAGGCTAAGGTAAAAACAGATTTCCTTCCACAGGTATCCTTTGATTCATTTGAGCTCATGGAAGTGTGAGTGTCTCAGAATAAAGAATCACTAGTACCCTCGCAGAGCTAATGTACCAGAAGGAAAAAACATTGTGTTGGTATAATACAAACTTTTAAAGAAGCCTTTAGAAACCCAGAAATCTTATTTAGCACTGGCCAGAATGCAACTGCCAGTTTATGCTTCCGTAAGTGAAATAGCCTAAATCCTGGCAGCAAATTACCACTAGTTAATGAGTTGCTGGTTGTCTGAGGAAACATGAGATGCAGCAGTCAGAACAAGACGGGTTCCAGTTTTCTGAATAGTCATTCCGCTCATTTCGATCATTGCTCCGGCTATATTCAGCTCCTCTTCAGTTAGGAGCTGAGCATCTACAGTAAAAGTCCCTCCATTTTCACTCAATTTATGATCCAGAATATTTTCTACCTTTTCAAATGGAGGGGGGGGAAAGCAAAATCAGAATGCTCTGGTAGATACACAGCAACAGCATACACAGCGGACAAAAAAAGAGAAGAGGGTTCATGGTAGAAACCAGCTGACACTAAATTGCTATGAAGTCTATTTACTATTTATACCACCTGTCTAGCAAATTGCTACTCTGGGTGGTGTACAACAGAAATGAAAAACAAAATTTATATAAAACATAAATTATATAAAAAGTAACTACTATAAACTAACTCATTGCAAATAACAAATAACCGGTGGCAGAATAAATGTTGCTCAATATGGTATACGTCCCTCCCTCTTCCTCCTCTATCCCACTTCGTTGGGGAGAAGCTCCCAAAAGCTTTGAAAAAGCTGTGTTGCTTTTTAAAGGCATGAAGGGAGGGTGTCTGACGCACCTCCTCAGGTAGCGCATTCCATAAAGAGGGCACCACAGCTGAGAAGGCAGAGCTTCCAGTTTATGTTTTCCAAGCCTCTAGTGGTGTTAACATCTGCAGGTGTGAGGTCTGCCTCCCCGTAAAGGAAAAGGAAAAAAGAAAACAAACAACAAAATTTCCCCTCTTTGCCCCTTTCTGTTTCCTCCTCTTTCTGGGAGGAAGCTTTCAGTTATTTACAGTTCATTAGCATGGCCCTAACTAGGCTTTGATTTCCCAGTATTGTTAAGTGGCTAAGCTGTTGGCTTAAGACACTTAATGATTTTGAGAAATTGAATGCCGATGGAAAGGACCAAGCATTGGTTTGACCCCAGTGATTGCACATGCTGGAACCAAACTAAAACAAAGTGATCCTTTTGTTGTTTAGTCATTAAGTCGTGTCTGACTCTTCGTGACCCCATGGACCAGAGCACGCCAGGCCCTCCTGTCTTCCACTGCCTCCCGGAATTGGGTCAAATTCATGTTGGTAGCTTCAGTGACACTGTCCAACCATCTCGTCCTCTGTTGTCCTCTTCTCCTCTTGCCTTCACACTTTCCCAACATCAGGGTCTTTTCCAGGGAGTCTTCTCTTCTCATGAGATGGCCAAAGTATTGGAGTCTCAGCTTCAGGATCTGTCCTTCCAGTGAGCACTCAGGGTTGATTTCCTTTAGAATGGATAGGTTTGTTCTCCTTGCAGTCCAGGGGACTCTCAAGAGTCTCCTCCAGCACCACAATTCGAAAGCATCAATTCTTCGGCGGTCAGCCTTCTTTATGGTCCAGCTCTCACTTCCATACATCGCTACTGGAAAAACCATAGCTTTGACTATGCGGACCTTTGTCGGCAAGGTGATGTCTCTGCTTTTTAAGATGCTGTCTAGGTTTGTCATCGCTTTCCTCCCAAGAAGCAGGTGTCTTTTAATTTCGCGGCTGCTGTCACCATCTGCAGTGATCATGGAGCCCAAGAAAGTAAAATCTGTCACTGCCTCCATATCTTCCCCTTCTATTTGCCAGGAGGTGATGGGACCCGTGGCCATCATCTTAGTTTTTTTGATGTTGAGCTTCAGACCATTTTTGGCGCTCTCCTCTTTCACCCTCATTAAGAGGTTCTTTAATTCCTCCTCACTTTCTGTGATCCTACCTGCACCTAAGAAAGAGTAATCCCTGACAAGAAGCCCAAAATGTGCTATTAGGAACACTCCAGGGATGGGCTGGTTCACATTGGCTCTGTGGTCCTTTGGTCACCAGGAGAAGAAGTGAACCATCCCATCCCCAGAGCAGATCAAACAGCTGGACAAATCCCCATGTAGTCGTACCCATAATGTGCAAACTTGAGACGCTCTCCCAAAGTGCACAGCATGCCCTATAATGCCCCACTGCCATCGTCAGCTACTTCAAAAACATTTGGAGTCAAAACAAGCCATCTTTTCAAATAACAATAATCAGGATGTGGCTGAGAACCCCAGCATCAATTAGGAGATGAAAAATAGAAGGGAAAAAATAGGATTTATCTTCCAAAGAATTAAAGTGAATGTTTCTGAACTGTTCATTAGAGAGCAAAAATTAGATGACATAACAGAAATAATGTGAACTGTCTCCCTCCACCACATTGGACCACTTCTGTAAATCATCTGCACATGTACTTCCTGTTATTCCTCATTCAGCAAATATATATTCCTGTTTGAAAAAGACTGCAGTGCCATTTTAAACAAGGTCACTCAAAAGGCTACTACCGTGTTTCCCCGAAAATAAGACAGGGTCTTATATTAATTTTTGCTCCAAAAAATGCATTAGGGCTTATTTTCAGGGGATGTTTTATTTTTTTTCATGTACAACAATCCACATTTATTCAAATACAGTCATGTCATCTTCTGGTTGCTGCACAATGGTGGAGGGCGGGGTTTCACTTAACTAGGGCTTATTTTGGGGGTAGGGCTTATATTACAAGCATCCTGAAAAATCATACTAGGGCTTCTTTTCAGGTTAGGTCTTATTTTCGGGAAAACAGGGTAATTTCAGGGTTGCTAATGCCCTTGTAAATGGGCACAACATTGCAGCTTTGGGTTGCAATCCTAAGCACGTAACTAGGGACAAAGCCTCAAATACTCAGTGGGAATTATATCGGAGCAAACGTGCTCAGCTTTGGACTGCTTCTGCATTTTATGTTTCAGTAAATAGTTGCTGGCCTATCATTGAGCCCTCTAAACTACATACAGAGAAATACAACAACACACACAATTTTCATTGGAAGAAAAAGACTAAAAGTTTATTAGTTACAGCAGCAGTCCCTGGCCAGCATTGTGGAATTGGACCCAGTGCACTGAGAGGCCCCGCCTGCCCCTGATGCCCACCACCATTCACTTCAACAGCTGCTGAAGGTCTCCATCCAGAAGCTCTCTTCTGACGATTGACAGTCATCGGGCACTCTGATGTCCACTGGATGTCCTCGGCTCACCTCTTCCGGGTTAAGCCTGCTTTCTTTCTGGCTCGTGGCTTCACTTTCTCAGCTGGGGAAAGGGTAGGCAGTATCTTCCCCTCCTCCAGAACATCTATGGCTGCATTCTTCTTTGTGATCTTATTGCTTACGCCTTCCTCCTCACCAACAAATTCACCCACAGGTACTTTTGTTGCAAAGTTCTCCCTATGTGGGGAACCACTATCATGGGTCACCTCCAAATTCACAGGCAGGTTTCTTTTAAGTGCAATCTCAAACACTTCGTTTATTTTAGATGCACTGAGCTTTTCATCTGGTTCTATTTCTTTAATCTTTGGTTTGTTAGGTAGGGGTTTGCCTTGCAAGGTTTTAAGTGCTTTTGCAGCTGCAGAGCGACTAGACTCCTTAGCCCTCCAGTGCTGCGGCAACAAATCCACAGGTTCTGACCCTGCTAACAGCAATTTACTCCCCTCTATAGGTCTCAGCCCCACTACTTTGTCCTCAGGACAGAATGCTCTTTCCTGGGCCTTTTCATCACACCAGCCCCTTTTCTTTTCTTTTCTTGAGCACTCCCCAGGCTTTGCTCGGGTATTACTAAGGACTTTTGTAGACCCACGCATTGGCAATACAATTTGATTGAATATGCCCAAATTCGCCACAGTTATAACACTGTCTGTAAGTCCTTCGATCACAATGAGGAGATCTATTAAACTTTTCCTCAGGGTTCATTCGCTTCGGCAGGCTA
Organism: Intellagama lesueurii; assembly: GCA_037013535.1. Taxonomy (NCBI): domain Eukaryota; kingdom Metazoa; phylum Chordata; class Lepidosauria; order Squamata; family Agamidae; genus Intellagama; species Intellagama lesueurii. The sequence goes on from JBAJHW010000006.1 coordinate 34,652,131, forward strand.
GGCCCTGGCAACTTAGGTGAGGTACTAAGCTGGCCATCTTTCCCTGACATTTTACTGTCATAATTTCTACTGAAGGGTCTCTTACTGTTGTCTCAGTTCTGCCTGTAAAATTTTACTTCAGAAAATTTAGGATCCCTAATCTCACTAATGGAATCAGCATATTCAGATGCCTGTAATACATTTTTAGGATTTTTGTCTTTGACTAAATAACGCAATTCCCCAGGCAAAATGGAATAAAATTGTTCTAACCCAACCACATTTTTCATTTGGTCTAGAGAAGTGACATTTTCACGTTCCATCCATTTGTCCAAACATTGAATCAATTTAGCCCCTACTTGGGCATAAGATTCTTCAGGCTTTTTGGTAAGGGAACGAAATTTTATTCTAAGGTGTTCTGTATTTATGCCAAATCTTGAATATACCATTTTTCTATATGCCTCAAAATCTCTAGCTTGCTCCAGAGGCATCTGAGAATAAAGCTCAGCTAAATCTCCACTTATTTGTGATCTCAACACTATCATCCTTTCATCATCCTTAATCTCAAAGTCCCAGCACACTCTCTCAAATGATATCAGGAAAGATTCAGGGCAATCTCCTTTCCTATATTGGGGAAATTTCTTTAGATCGATCTTTGAGATATTTCCCTCACTAGAGCTGTTATTATTGTTGTTATTTTGAGAAGCTAATTCTATTTTTTTCATTTGTATTTGAAATTCCATTTCCCTTTGTCTATTTTCTTGCTCAAATGCCATTTCTCTTTGTCTTAATTCCATTTGTCTGGCCTCAGCCCTCTCCTTTTCTCTGGCCCTTTCTTTCTCCATTTCAAAATCTATTTCCTTTTGTCTGGCCTCAGCCTTCTCTCTCTCCTTAATCTCTAATTCCTTGAGCTGTAGTTCCTGATCTTTCTCTTCAGCCCTGGCTTGAATTTCTAGTTCCTTTTCTCTAAACCGAAATTCCTTCTAATTTCCATTTCTCCAGATCTTGGGAGCTTAGAACAACTTGTTTTTCTGAGGCACCCTCATCAGTCTCCTCCTGTTCCACTGAAGCTAGAGGGTCTCCATTTCCCTCCACTTCCTGAGCTAAACTTTCTGCCTCCTTACTCCCTTTTTGGCTACGTTTGGGTGGCATGTTTAAGTCTGAGTGAATTAGTCTTTAATATCTGTACTGCTTTTAAAAAGACCTGTCTTTCTGCTGTTTATTCCAGTAACTATGTTGTTGCGCTTCACTTAGCAGCTCTCTCTGGCTGTTCTCCAGCTAACAACCTTTTAGTTACTGTGTCTCTCTATCTCTGAGCTATTCCTGCTCTCAGACACCAAAATAATTTTATTTCTCAAGCCTCTGCTTTTATTTTCCTATCACCTCAGATCTGCTCTGACCCTGGCTTCCACTTTTTATCCACCAGTGCTCTCTTATTTCTCAGAGCCTTGGATTTCAAGCTAGCCCACTGGGTCTCTCAAATACTGAGGTAAACAAAAAGGAATTTTCCCTTTAGAGTCGGTTCCCTATCTTTAGTTCCCCCAGATCTGGGTTCAGAAGCCCCGCCACTAAGCTTTTCCACAAAAGCTCTAGCAGGTCACCCACTTCTTTACCACAGACCTCTGACTAAAAGGTACCCACGACTCCAGAAAATTCACTTTTAAACTTTGGCTTCACTGGATTATTTCGTATTCCGCCGCTGGACAACAATTGTGACGATTGCCCCGTGGCCCCGGCTTGTTTCACCAAACCCAGAGCTCACAAAGGGATCCCAACACGCCTCTTGACACGCTGCCACCAGTTGATCTCTTTATCAACTTATTTTTCTTATGAAAGACTAAGGTCCATCCAGTACTGACTTTTTTTTTACAGAAACAGGTTTATTGATTACACATGGTTTCAGGAATAATTCTTAAGCACATTCTTAAAGTTCCACTAAGCTTCAATATTTTTCTTTAATCTCTTCTATATTAATTAACACAGGTCACACTCTGACTAATCACTGCCTAATCACTCTTTAAACACCCTCTCCCTCAAAACCCCAAACTATCCTCTTCTCTAGCTCTCACTGAACTCCTTCTCTCCCTGGCTCCGCCTCTTCAGCACCCCCCTTGACTCCGCCTGACAACCATATTAACATACAACTTATGAATAATGCATATAACTTAGGGTGAACGCCACAAATCCCAACAAATTAAGATAGCTGACTGAAGGCTCACTCAGTCTTCTATCTTTCCAAAGTCAGTAAAATGAGTACTCAGTTTGCTCGGGGGCAAGATGTTGTTTGCATAATTATGTTGTAAACTACCCAGAGAGTGAGTCCTTTAGCACTGTGGTGCAGTATATAAGTTGAAACAACAACAACAATAACAGGTTATTTGTTCTGTAAATTATAACCATCATGTTATGCCTTGTTTTTCGAGTCAAGCTCTTATTTGGATAGGAGACTGAGTACATACAGAGCTACATACAGAGCATTTAAGTCGGATAAAGCAGCAGGTCCTCCAGTCAGAACAAGACTAAGTCCAGTTTTCTGAATCGTCACTCTGCTCATTTCAATCATTGCTCCAGTTATATTCAGCTCCTCTTCAGTCAGGGACTGAACATCTATAGTAAAACTTCCTCCTTTGTTGCTGAATTTGTGATCCAGAATACTTTTTACCTTTTAAAGTGAGAAAAAAAAGTAAAATCAGAATGTCACTGTCTACAATATCATGCACAACTGGCAAAAACAAAACAAAACAAAAGCATTCAGTGTCTATGGTAGAAACCAACTGACAGCACAGTACTGTACTATGAAATACAGCAGTGGCTGCGAAAACCCAGTTACGCTACTCCATTTATATGCTATGCAACTCAACTGTATAAATTTCTGCTGGGACAGAACCTCTGTACTTCAGTAGAATCAGTTTCCCAGTAAGCACATGAAGGACTGCAGCCTCAAACATGCAACAAAACTTCAGTTTGGTTAATAGCTGTAGGTTGAAATCCTGTTCCATAAGTTATGCCTGTGGAAGTGTGATGACATCGCTGGCAGAGGGCAATTTTTGGAATTTAAGATTTCCCTCTTTCCAACAGCTTGTCCAACTAGTGACTAATCCATTTCAACACATGGAAGCCACAGGAGCCATGGAAGAGAGGGAGGAAGTTTTTAATTACAGAAAATCTCTCCCTGCCAATAAAATCATCTGGCAGTGGAGTCGTCTTTCTCCTTCAATCCCAGGCTCCCATATGATGAAACAGATTACTTGTGAGTCTGATAAACTTCAGGAAAGGAGGAGGATGTCTTTCATTATCGAAAAATTGCCAGTGATGCCATCACCCTTCCCCAAGTTTAACTTCTGCCATAGGACTTCAGCTATTATTGGAAGACTTACAACAGGTTCATGCACACTGCTCAGCGGGAAACAGGTAAGAATGCATATGAATCACAGCCTTTCATGCTGTTGTGACACAATTATGCTCTCTTTGAACCTCACACATTTTTAGGAAGTGTCTCTACTATTCCCTGGATCCCCTCCTTTTAAAAAAATTGTTGCTCCTTAAAAACAGAGACATCGTTTAACTGAAATTTCTCCTTACCAGTGTCACCTCCTTGGACACAATCTTCTTCTCCACAGATTCTGCCAGCAACCACAGCTGGAGTTCAGTCAATTCTGGGAAAGTAAAGAAAACAGTTTGAGGACAGGGTTTAATTATTTATTTATTTAAAATATTTATATGCCATCTTTCTTCCAAAGGATCCAAGGCAGCCTACAGCATTTAAAAGAAACAAAGTTAAAAACCAAATAATAAATCATTAGAATAGTTTAAAAGTATTAAACAACTATCATATTAAAACTCCTAATAAGAACTATATGAAAAAAACCAAGTAAAGCACAGAATAAAACACTCCCTTAAAAAAAATCCCTTACTGTATTATAGAGTTGTTGACCTTTTAGAGTTGCAGTTCAGCAGGAGATTGACAAATATGTGATGATGCCTAAGAGAATATCATCATAACATGACAATTATCTCATACTCCTTGGTTATAAAGTCCTAGATCAGGGATGGGCCACAGCATTTTTTTCATATTTTATTTCCCTAGGATCTACACAGACGGCTAAAAATTCATTCATTCATTCATTCATCCATCCATTCATTCAATCAACCAATCAATCAATCAATGGGGGTAGGATGCAAAAAATGAAGATAAAGCAGCTAGAAGTCTACTTTTAATTTTGGGGGGGGGGGAAATAGGTGTTTTTGGGGTTGTAAACAGTACAGGAGTGTCCTGTGAGCATTTCAACAAATGAATCACTGCTCGTGAAAGTTTCTGGGAGTCTATCAGAAAAAGCGGAGGCCAAGAGAAGGCTGATTGGGAGCCACATAAATAGCCTTTGAGGTTGCACGCAAACCCAGAGTGGTACTTTGCCCACCTCTGGTCCCACCTCTGATGTGCTTTTTTTTTTACTGGGATTGTCCTGCAGTTCTACCCTTACCTGCTGAAAAACCCATCAGCTGCAGATCTTTGATGATGCCTCTTCAGTAATTGCATAGTTTATTTATTCCTTGTGTCTGCCCACTCCAAGCACCCAAATTGAAGGGCAATCCATTAGTTTTCCTAATGCAGCTGTGTCATGAAAGACACAGAAAAGGGTTTTCAAAAAGGACTGAACCAGAATTCTCTCTCATTGTGAGAACTATGAAAACAAGCTGTAGTTTTGCTTAGACTTGCCTATTTTGTTTCATATTCTTAATGAAATAATCTCCACCAACTGGATGACATTTGGGAGTTCTCAAATGCAGAATGTCTGGGAAGGGCTGAGGCAGAAGACTTACAGTCATGTGAAAAAGAAAGTATACTCTTTTTCAATTCTATGGTTTTACGTATCAGGACAAAATAAAAATCATCTGGTCTTTAGCAGATCTGAAAATTAGGTAAACACAATCTCAGATGAACAACACATGACATATTACACCACGTCATGATCTATTTTACAAAAATAAAGCCAAAATGGAGAAGCTATGCTGGGGTGAAGACTGGCCTTGGCATTGAGCTGAGACTTTCATAACCAGGTCTTCAGTCCAGAGCCACCTCAACTTTAATCAGGAATGAAACAGAGTGGGTCTTCTCTGAATTTCCAAATAATCAGTTAAGCATTTCTAGGAGACAGTAGCAAATCAATACTATCTCAAACCTTAGATAGCAGCCCTGGTGGCTGCCTCTGCCTACAAGAAGAAGGTTTAAAACGTCATGCAGCTTTAGTTCTCATCCTTAAGACTGTCTTAAGGATGAGAATTGCTCCACCTCTCCCTACAACCATACATGACCTCTAAGCGTTCATGAACTCACAGGTACAGTTGCAGGTACGGATGGAGCAAAGTTCATCCTGAAAACAATCAGAGTGTCCAGAAAAAAGAGATGTGCCTTACCATCTAGAGCCTGAAGAAAGTAAAGGACTGCTTCAACAAGGTCAACGATAATGGCTCCACTAGAATCAAGTAAATTCACCACCAGATCCTGCAGTTCTGGCTCATCAGTCTTCAGCTTGAATTGCAGACGGTCTTCAAGAGCCTGCTCCAGCTGAGAGATAAGGAAAAAAAGAAATGTTGTTAAAGACAGCTTCTTAGGGCCAGGGATTTGATGGTGCATATATGAGAGCAGGGCTTGTGAGCTGATAAGGTTTGGCACAAGTACATTGTTTTATTTGCAAATACAGTGAGAATTTTGATCAGTTCTTCATTTTAATTCATATGTGGCACAGTCTAGAAAACTTAATAGAAAATATGCTTTCTATTCTACATAATGGAAACGCAACACATGGATGTCCAAAGTAGTGGTGGAAATCATGATGGTGCTTCTGCCTTTCCAAACTCCAAAACCCTTTCTAAAGCTACAGGGACAAGATCTGACTTGTTGAAGAGAACCCAGAAGGTACAAAAAGCCAGAAAAGCCTGGCTTTTCCTTCCCTGCCAGAAGGATTCCTTTCCAGTTTGTAATGAGGTCTCCTGTTGTGTAATGAAGCACTGCAAGGGAAGTGGCAGCTCTTGCCCACTGTGGTTGGTGGGAGGGAAGGCATAGCTGAAGGATGCTAAGCCAGGAGAGAGAGGCAGAGCCCAAGCCAAAGGTGGGTATTCCCTCTCTCACACACAAACACAGACACATGTAGGTGGACAGGCATTCACATATGTACCCAGAAGGATGGGAAAACAGGCGGGACCCTCTTCTCTACTGGTGTGAAGGCAGGCAGATGTGGGCTGGCTGGGTATGGCCTGAGACCCAACTTGCCCTCCTGGAAGAGTCTCTATGGTTACTTACGGAGCATTACAATACCCAGGCTGAGGCCCAGCTCAAGGATGCCAAGCCAGAGGAAAGCAGCAGAGCCTGAGCCAGAGGTGAGTATTCACTCTTACACACAGAAACACACACACCTAGGGAGATGTGGGCAGGCATTCACATATGCTCCCAGAAGGCTGGGACTACAGGTACAACGCTCTTCTCTACTGGTGGGAAGGCAGGTAGATGTGGGCTGGCCAGGAATGATCTGAGGCTGAGGTGGGGTCAGGCTGAACTTCCCTGCATGGACGAGTCTCTACGGTTGCTCACAGAACATTACAATGGCCAGGGTTGTATACTGGGCTTTCTAACAAACATGTAAAGTTTCAGTTTGATGCCAGGAAACTGCAGGAGAGAAATCCTGCTCCTCTATTATTAAAACACATTACAGTGAATTTGATAGATTGTAAGGGGAGAAGCCCAGGAAGTCAACACGATGACTGACAACAGGTGTATGAAGGAACCACCGTTTAGTCAGCATGCACTGCTGGAAGCAAGGGATGCAGGAACCCATGAGGTCCAGTGGAAAAGAAAGGCTTTACCTGGAACTCCAGTGTTTGCAAAAGGTGTTTCTCATTGTCCTTCATTATAGCCAAGAAAACAGTTAGAAATCGGCTACATAGTTCCCTAGGTAATAAAGAGAACTGCATGCATTCTTGTTGAACCTCCATTTGTAGGTCATCTTTCTTGTCTTCAAAGAAAATGAGTAGCATAAACAGAAAGAGAAAAATGACAAGGCTCAGGATTTGGAGATTACTGGCGTATAGCAACATCTTGGTATTAATCAGTTAAAAATAACTTTATTTGTGATTAATTTCTTTTTGCAAAACTGGGAAAAATAACTGACATCATGACTTTAGTTATTTTGAATAACAGTAAAGCCAAGAATGACATGAACAAAAAAATGAACATTTTTGCTGTGCATATCTTTAGTGAACACCTGTTATATCAGAGGTGCTTGGTGCTGTACACATATCTTTTCCCTGATTCCTCCCTCAGCTCACATAATCCCTCACTGTAAAATATTGCCTTTATTGAGGATCCTCTAAAGCACCGGTCCTCAACCTTTTTGGGGCCGCGGACCGGCTGGGGGAGCAAGCTCCATGCGTTGGGGGGGACCGTCACGCCCGCGGTGGGCATGTCGCGCTCGCGTGGGTGGGTGCAACACGCCCCCACGCATGACACGCCCCCACACGTGACACGCCCCTGTGCGAGCATGACGCCCCCCACGGGCGCGACACGCCCCCCGCACGTGTGTGCGGGGCCCCCTGGAGATCCATATCCATGGGCCAGTTCCGGCAGGCCCACGGACCGGCACCAGGCTGTGGACCGGGGGTTGACGACCCCTGCTCTAAAGCACTTGGGGAGGCCTAGAACAACAACTGAAGTGTTGATGTAATGTGTAGTTGGCTGGATACCTAAGGGAGTTGGGTACCTGTATGTGAACTCTGAGGTCAGATGTTTGATTGCCCACCCTGCCTCCTGAGAGGAGAACCAGCCCATATGGCCTTGGGCAAGTTGTTCAGATCCAGGGTACCTCCAGATGATGGGCATGGTAAACCATTTCTGTGTTTACAATTCCTAGGAAGCTCTGGAAAGGATTGCCATAAGATGGGATTGACTTGATGGCATGTCATTACTATTATGCTTGTAATGTGTACGGAGCTAAAATTGAGAATGATTTGACTAAAACAAAAACTATCAGCTTCATTTTAAGGTGCAGATTTAAGTCCAACCTCCATCATAAAAGCTACTTACATCCTTCATCTGTTTGAAATGTTTGGCGTTTTCCTTTCATCATTTCAAAACCTTAAACAAGAACAAGATTAGAACAAACCAACAAAAAAAAAAAATGGTGGATATGCTGTTTGTGTGACCCTCATTAAAACAGGGTAAAACCTAGTTTTAAAATTGTTTGAAAGACCAGTAAGCAAAAATTATGGTGAACCCAACTTAAAAGCTTTACCTGGATGCACTTTAGAAGTTAGAAATGGTAAACCCCTGGTCTCAAATTGACTACACAAGTTTTAAAAGTGGAAAATAGGGCTTGGCTAGATGGTTAAATTTAATTGGGCTGGATTGGGCCAAACAGGATCTTGTAGAGGTGTAGTATGCCATCTGGTGCATCCACATGGTATACAAACCTCGAGTGACCCTATTTAGCCTCCCTCCCTGTAAAGAGAAAGGAAAAAGAAAGAAAACAAACAAAAATTCCTTTCCTTGTCCCTTTCTGTCTCTTCCTCCTTCTGGGAGGAAGTTTTCAATTTTTTACTAGGAATCAGCCCTATCTAGGCTTTAAGAATAACAACCATCTTTGCTTCCTCCCTCTCCCCTACAAAGAGAGTAAGTTTTTAATGTCCCAGTATTGTTAACTGGCTTAAGCTACTGAGCAATCTTAGGAAATTGAAAGCAGATGGAAAGAAGCAAGCCATCTGCTTTGCTTTGATTCCAGTGATCACATGCGCTGGACCCAAACCAAAACAAAGTGATCCTACCCTGTTTTCCCGAAAATAAGACCTAACCTGAAAAGAAGCCCTAGTATGATTTTTCAGGATGCTTGTAATATAAGCCCTACCCCCAAAATAAGCCCCAGTTAAGTGAAACCCCGCCCTCCACCATTGTGCAGCAACCAGAAGAAGATGACATGACTGTATTTGAATAAATGTAAATGGCTGTACATGAAAAAATAAAACATCCCCTGAAAATAAGTCCTAATGTGTTCTTTTGGAGCAAGAATTAACATAAGACCCTGTCTTATTTTGGGGGAAATATGGTACCTGCATCTAAAACCTTACAGGAAGCCAGAAATATGCAGGTAGGAACACTTGAGGGACGGGCTGGTTGCAGTGGCACTGTGGTCGTGTGGTTACCAGGAGAAGAAGTGAACCAGCCCATTCCTGGAGCAGAGCAAACAGTAGGACAAATTACTGAATAGTTACATCCATAATGTGCAAAACTTAAGACATGCACACAAAGTGCACAGCATGTCCTATAATGCCCTATTGCCATTTTCAGCTACTTCAAAAACATCCAGTGTCCAAACAAGCCATCTTTTCAAATAACAACAATAACGATCTGGCTGAGAACTCTTACATCAGTTAGGAGATGAAAAATAGAATGGAAGAAATAGGATTTACCTTCCAAATAATTAAAGTGATTTTTTTCTGAACAGTTTACTAGAGAGTGAAAATTAAACGACATAATAGAAATACTGAGCAGTATCTCCCCCCCAGAATAGGGCTTCTGTAAATAATCTGCACATATACTTCCATATTGTTATTCTTCATTCAGCAAAATATATTCCTGTTTGAAAGGGACTACAAGGCAGTTCTAAACAAGTTCATTCAAAAGGCTACTAATTTCAGGGGAACTAATAGCCTGGTAAATGGGCACAACATTGCAGCTTTGGGTTGCAATCCTACGCATGTTACTAGGGACAAAGCCTCCGTGAACTCAGTGGGAATTATATTGGGGAAAACATGCTCAGCTTTGGACTGCTTCTGCATTCTGCACTATAGTAAATAGTTGTCATACAATTTTTCAGAGCTAAGGTTTGCTTACAAATGTATGAAAAAACCCTCCCATAACAGGTGCAGTTTGCCACTTGGAAGCACTGGCTAGAACCCTATTTTCGATCTCACCAGTATAGATATAACGGCATAAAGTTATATCTTTATATATAAGTAGAGTAGACAATGTCTAGATGGGCGGCATATAAGTGCAATAAATAATAATAAATTGCTGTGCAGAATTACCATTAATTCGCAGGTTGATGCTTGAATTCCTAGTGGCACGCAGAATTGTGCGACTGGCACCTGACTAGGTACGCAAATAGTAACTCACTAATTTGCAGGAGTTTAACACCATGATTTAAACCATTACTGGATCAGGAGGAAAATGAGATTGAAATAGAAGGATTAAAATCAATTTGGGAACATGATTTAAAGACAGAAGTTAGAACAGAGGATTGGATAAAAATTTGGAAGATGAGAATTCTAAGATTAATGTTGGTAAGAATAAAGGAGAATTTCTTTAAAATTAGTTTAAGGTGGTACATGACTCCGGTGAAATTGAACATAATAAATTCAGACTATTCTAAGGCCTTGTGGAAATGTGATGAAGAAATTGGCATGTATTATCATATGTGGTGGGAGTGTAAATTGATTCAGAAATTTTGGAAATTGATTTTTAAGGAAATATGTGATATATTTGGAAAAGATATTGAATTTAACTCAAAAACTGCTTTGCTATCAATTTTTGATAGGATAGAACTTGATTATTACTCAAAGGAATTGATTTCTAATTTTATGACAAGTGCTAGATTATTAATAGCTAGATACTGGAAAGACAAACATGATATCAAATTAGAAGATTGGTATAAGGAAGTATGGGACATTGCGTTAAATGACAAATTGACTACTGAACTAAAGATGAAAAGAGGGGAAATAAGTTTGAATATTTTTTATGCTATTTGGGATAGATTTATTGAATTTGTATTAGTGAAAGGAAAGGGGAAAGCCTCTAAGCAACAATCAATACAATTTTGGAAAAGAGGTTCGTAATAAAAGAATTACTCCAAAGGGTCCCATGGGTATGGGGGTGCACTGGGTTTTAGATTGTTAGTCAGTATTTTGTATTGTTTTGTATTGATGTATTTGTTTTGGAAAATAATAATAATAAAAAATAAAATAATAAAAAAGCCATTACACTTACACTGGTGTAAATTTATAACAGGATTCTGATCACTGTTAGGACCAGCCTTAAATCCAGAGGCCAAAATGGCTTCCGTTTCTTAAAAGCATATTTTACTCACTTTGGTTGATGTCGGGCAACCATATAATGAACAGGACAAAAATCCCAGAATCCCCCAACAGCATGGCCACTGGCCTGGGAAATTCTGGAAACAATGTTTTCCAGTTCTCTGCATGTTATCTTTTATTTTAGAAATGCACAAACCCTGCCATCATTCAGATATTTAAATTTTTACCTGCAAGAACCAGTAGTAGATGGGAGAGTGAAATAACAGCAACTGAATAGGAAGAGGTTTCCGCAACCCACCAGAACCAATTGAGTTCCTTGGTTCAAGGAGAAGAATACAATTTTTCTTGGCTCAAGCAACACTTAAGGTCAGCAATAGTCATGGGCACTTCATATTCATTTTCCAATCTTATCTCTTAGAACCAACCAGGCCACTTATGGGCTCCACACGGTGCTTGGCTCCATTGTTGTCGCATCAATTGGAGAAGCAGCCTGGCTGGTTCTTCCCTGCCTCCCCACACAGCCAATCAGTGTGGTGCAGAGATAGGATGGGGAGTCTCCTCACTCAACCGGTGAGTGGTTGGCTGCGCAGGGAGGCAGGGAAGGGCCAGCCAGGCCATGATTGGCGCAACTATGACAATGACAGAGCCAAGGATCACACAGAGCCCGGTAAATGGTAAATGGCCCAGGCCAGTTCTGGGGGGCAGGATTGGGCAACTGTATTGCCACGGTTTATATTCCTATCTCCAGGGAAACAAATACGAAGTGCCCATGTCTAGTCAGCAAATGATATGTGTGTTTTGCTAACACTAATGGCACTAAGAAGCCATCTCTATCATTATGAGTCTGATATCCCCAAGTACAAGTATAAAATGAAACTTCTAAAGTGTACTTACCAGACCTTTTTGTTTTATCATCTGGGTAGTATGAAATACCTGCAAAAAAGAAAAAAAAGTGGTTTTCTATTTCTATTTCTATTTATTTATTTATTTATTTATTTCAAGGGTAAAGGGAAATAACTCGGGATAACAGGGAATATATCATACTATACATTATCACATATTATCTGTACTTAAACATATCATTACGTAAAAGACTTTTGTGTCTGTTAGTTGCCTATATAATTCCAACTAGAGTTATTTGACTATTTTGTATTAAAATTATCACATTTGGCTTTCAAGTTATAGGACAGATCCAGTTATATATAGGGTCCCATTTTTCAGATGCTTCTTGGATTGAATTGTCTTTCAAAGCTTCTGTTAATATGTCCATCTCCGCCACTTCCATAATCTTTTCCACTAGTTCTTACGATTTGGTATTTCGGTTTCCCTCCATTTCCATGCATATAATATTCTGGCTGCAGTTATTATATGTATCACCAAATTACTCTCTATCTAAACTCTCTGGTAACATATTTAATAAGAATAATTCTGGTTTAAATAGTATATTACATAGTAGAATTTTCTGTAAACATTCATGTATTAATATCCAATAATTTTTTGCTTCACTACATGTCCACCACATATGATATAAGGTTCCCTCTTCTGATTTACATTTCCAACATATATTTGACGTACCTTTATACATTTTTGACAACTTATCTGGTGTCATGTACCATCTGTAGAACATTTTGTATATATTTTCTTTAAAATTTATCGATTTTGTAATTTTTATATTAATTTTCCATATTTTTCCCAGTCATCAATATCAATATTATGCCCTATATTTTGCGCCCATTTGGTCGTACAATCTTTTACCACTTCATCTTCCATCTTAATTTCTAATAACAATTCACACTTTTTAAAAATCAATTTGTCATCTGTTTCTAATAGTATTTTATCCAGGGGTATTTGCTCTTTATAAAAACCCTCCTTTTTATCTTTTACATATCTAGTTTCCAGTTGTATTCTAGCCCACCAATCTATATATATATCTTGTTCTTCTAACTCATCTTTTGTTTTTAATTCGAAATTTCCTTTTAGTAGTTCTTTATATCTGAGCAGTCTGTTTACGGTCATAAGGTTGGGTTGTGTAAAAGCTGCTAATGGAGATATCCACTCTGTAATCTTTCTATATATCTGATATCGTATCTTGTCCCAGGATATGTGTGTTTTGCCAACACTAATGGCACTAAGAAGCCACCTCTATCATTATGAGTCTGATATCCCCAAGTACATATAAAATGAAACTTCTAAAGTGTACTTACCAAACGTTTTTGTTTTATCATCTGGGTAGTATGAAATACCTGTGAAAAAGGAAAAAAAGTGGTTTTCTAAAGGGGGATTAATAATAGTGGCATTTTTTTTTCCATAGATAAGTATTTGTGAAGAAATGTTGCCAATCCTTAAATTTGAAAAGGACACCAGATCAGCGTCCCATTCAGAGAAAATAATACTTCAATCCATTACTGAGGGTGTATTCACACAGGGAAATAGATTGCATTTTGGACTGCTTGTGGAGCAGTCTGGTGTGATCTGTTTCCCTGCAATCCCATGATTTATGGGGAATTGCACTCTGTCTCAACTTGTTGTAGGGCTACTACATTTTGGGGCTGGATTGGAGTGACCCCATAGCAGATATAAAGGTCACTTTAAGGGAGATTGCTTCCCTTTCTGGTGCAATTGGACGAACATCTTTCCTGCTGTCTGATCACTACCTGAGATAATTTAACTTGGTGGGGCTGCCTTTTCAATAAATATGAATAAGTCTGAACTATTACAAATTCAAGGCTGTATATTGTCCCCCGGCTTATTTAACTTATATGCAGAATACATCATGTGAAAGGCCGGACTGGAGGAATCCCAAACCGGAATTAAGATTGCCGGAAGAAATATCAACAACCTCCGATATGCAGATGATACCACTCTGATGGCAGAAAGTGAGGAGGAATTAAAGAACCTCGTAATGAGGGTGAAAGAGGAGAGTGCAAAAAACGGTCTGAAGCTCAACATCAAAAAAACTAAGATCATGGCCACTGGTCCCATCACCTCCTGGCAAATAGAAGGGGAAGATATGGAGGCAGTGACAGATTTGACTTTCTTGGGCTCCATGATCACTGCAGATGGTGACAGCAGCCCCGAAATTTGTTGGCGTGGGGCCAAAACTCCAGAATCTTAATGAGGCAGTGGCCTCAAGAAAATGTTCCTAGAGTCTGGTTGAATCCCACTTTTACGTTAAGCAAAGTAAGAGACGTAGGGATTGAGTGACTTAGAGATTTAGACGTAGGGAGAAAATAACATGAGAGAGTTCTTAGTAATTATAATACAATATATTGAGTATGGCAACACACATATATACATATATACAAGGCAAGATACATTTGGCATAGCAACATTCAGAGCATTGACATAGAAGTAAATGACCACCAGACTTACTGCTGAGTGGTAAGGTCTGTTCTGTCTCAGTTACATTTATACTCAGAACAACCAACCACATTTCCCCATTTACAGCTGGTCATGTTAAACAATTAAGCATTACATCATCTTGCTTCACCTGGATGCTGTAAGTCATTACATTGGCTTTTGCTCTACATTCGTGACTCTGCACTTCATCTACAATATTACAATTTAACTCCCTGTTCACCAAACAGAACAAAATCCTGACAAAATTAAAAGACGCCTGCTTCTTGGGAGGAAAGCGATGAGAAACCTAGACAGCATCTTAAAAAGCAGAAACATCACCTTGCCAACAAAAGTCCGCATAGTCAAAGCTATGGTTTTTCCTGTAGTGATGTATGGAAGTGAGAGCTGGACCATAAAGAAGGCTGACCGCCGAAGAATTGATGCTTTTGAATTGTGGTGCTGGAGGAGGCTCTTGAGAGTCCCCTGGACTGCAAGGAGAACAAACCTATCCATTCTAAAAGAAATCAACCCCGAGTGCTCACTGGAAGGACAGATCCTGAAGCTGAGGCTCCAATACTTTGGCCATCTGATGAGAAGAGAAGACTCCCTGGAAAAGACCCTGATGTTAGGAAAGTGTGAAGGCAAGAGGAGAAGGGGACGACAGAGGACGAGATGGTTGGACAGTGTCACCGAAGCTACCAACATGAATTTGACCAAACTCCGGGAGGCAGTGGAAGATAGGAGGGCCTGGCATGCTCTGGTCCATGGGGTCACGAAGAGTCGGACACGACTAAACGACTAAACAACAACAATTATAAATTCTAGTTCCTAAAACATATCTCAAGGGAATGCCCCTCCTTGAATTGTGATTAAAGCAGAGAAATATAATGTGAGAGTAAAGAGCCCCTTCCTGAGAAGAAACAGGGATGCTTAGAAAATTGTCCCTCAATATTCTCATTCCAATCGATTTGATTATTATGATTCTTTTAATTGAATATCAAGGGAAGCACAGTCACTAGATAAATCAAAGGAACGATCTCCCATAGCGTAGTGTCCAAGCACCACTAATTTTTAACATTTACAGAAATGGTCAACTAACATTCCCATACTCTAGGAGCGGATGATCTTGACTTGAAAGTCGAAGGGGGGAAAATTTGAGTCTATCAAGCACCAGCTAACCTCTGCATTAGAAGATCTTTCCTTATATTATAAAAACAACCAGCTGAAACCAAACCCCTTATAAACACAGTCCTATGCCTTCCACTTAAAGAACAGAGAAGCAGAGCAAAAGCTCCACTTTGGATTGAACCGTGACCTACAAAAACATAAACTAATACCAAACAGAAAGTTGCCACCAGAAATAACATATTTAGGAAATTGGCTGGGTCAAACTGGGGTGTATTCCCACAACAAATAAGAACAGCTTTGTCCCTGTGCTACTCAAAGCACCTTCCTACCATCAGCCTCACTTCTTGCTTCTTACCTCATTAAAGTACAAGAACACACACACAGGCAGAGGGCAACGTCAGTACATATTGTGCCCAGCAAAGCCTCCCTCCCAAGGATCTTCCTTATTTTTGTTAAGCTTCTCCTGGGAAACACTCCTCTTATTTAATTTAATTTATTTTAACAGCTTACCAAGGCAAAGCTCTGTGTTGGAAACTAGCAATCCAGACAGGAAAAACACTATCTCATTGCTTATTAACGCAGCTCCACCTGCAGGGATGTAAGTAGAGCTGCAAGCAGTTGGATGTTAGTGTGGCCGTTTAATCGAACATACCCAAATTCCCTGGTTGCGACTTCAGAGTGACTGAATGCACATTTCCCTTGCAGTGCAGTCACACCCTTAGTCTGTTTCAAGATGTATACTAAAAACAAAACAAACAAAAGACAAAGGCTTGTGGCACCCGCAAGATCAACACTTTCATTTCAGTGGGAATCTTCATGGACCACAATTCCTTTGTTCAGATGCTTCATGGTCTCAAATAAATAAGTCTGTTACCTATGGATCCTCCTCTCAGTAGTTGTAATCTCTTGGCCCTGAATGCCAGAATGCAGGACTTTGGGACGATAAGTGCTTTATTTTCCTTTCTGGTGCCCTGGAACATGAGAGGAAAACCTGAATCACTTATATGGAAAAAATCATGATCTGAATCCAATTTTAGTTCCAGATATAAGCAGATGAATTGAACTGAATAGGATGCTAGCCAAGTAAGTATGTTTCATTTACTTCAATGGGTCTAAGTCTAACTAGGACTGAAACTGGACTTAGTCCATTTCTTTCATTTCCCGAAAGGTTCCAAAACTCAAATCTAACCGTAAGATGCATTTTGACACAGGCTTTGTAAAAGATGCTGCCTTCCATTTTACTGGCTTCCTCAAACCGTGCTTCTTCTGTAGTTTCTATTGCCTCGGTGATCACATACAGGTTCCTCTGTAGCCTCTTGGATTGTTTAATAAACCCATGATCCATCTTGATTTTTCTAAAGCAGAAAATGCACATTTATTAGCCAGTATTTATCCAAAAGCAAACTGCATAAAATAGTGATGTACAGAAAAGCTATATGCAACTGTTTTAAACAGTATATTTATTTATATATTTAAAGCTAGCAACCATACTTTCATTTTTTAAAGTGCAACTTTGTTGTATTAGACTTCCTTCTCATTTTTCAGTTTGTGCCATGTTAATGGTTAGCACTTTTGAGTCATATTCTTTGGAATGCTCAAATTAATACAGTGGTGCCTCGACTTACGAACTTAATCCGTAACGGAATGGTGTTCATAAGTGGAAATGCTCGTAAGTCGAAGCACCATTTCCCATTGAAATGCATGGGAACGGGATTGATCCGTTCCAGCATTTCAAAAAAATACAAAAATAAAAATAAAAATAAAACACTGCAAGCCCCTGGGGCTGCAAAAAACAACAAATCCAAAAATAAACATAAACATAACCCCACCAGCCCAATCCCACCCTGCAAAAGCCACCCAAAACAGTTTTAAAAAAGCAAAAAGCAGCACCTTACCTCCACCGCTGCCGCCCGGCCCGGGTTCCACCGCCGCAACCGCCCGCGCTTCCACCGCCGCGACCGCCTGCGCTTGCACCGCCGCTGCCCGGCCCGGCCTCCACCGCCGCTGCCCGGCCCGGCCTCCACCGCTGCGACCGCCGGCAACGGTAGGCCTCCGGGAGGCCTCCCGCCCTTCCAAAGACACTGCCCGGCCCGGGCCCCACCGCCGCTGCCCGGCCCAGGCTCCAAAGACGCTGCCCGGCCCGGGCTCCAAAGACGCTGCCCGGCCCGGGCTCCTCCTCCGCGACCGCCAGCACTTCCACCGCTGCTGCCCGCCCGCGCTTCCACTGCCGCTGCCCGCCCGCGCTTCCACTCCCGCTGCCCGGCCCGCGCTCCACCGCTGCTGCCCGGCCTGGGCTCCACCGCTGCTGCCAGGAGGCCTCCGGGAGGCTGAGCATGGCCGGGATGGTCCGGCGGCTCACCTCCCGCCGGCGGCGGCGGAAGCCCGGGAGGCTGAGCCTCCCTTTTCCTAACCGTTGGGGCGAAAGAGCTACAGCCTCTTCGCCATCAACGGTTTGAATTTCTCGCCTTTTCCCCCTGCCTTTTTCCGTTCGTACGTCGAAGCTCCACTCGCAAGTCGATGCAAAATTTTGTGAGTGGAGCTGTTTGTACGTTGAAATGTTCGTAGGTAGGGACGTTCGTAAGTCGAGGCACCACTGTATTAGGAGGAAGCAGACTATGAAGCTTCTGCTTTTGAAATTGCACATTAATTCTAGCTGATGCTGGAACTAGAGCACATGCGAACAAAAGCAATGATAAGAAACACTAGATTTGGACTGGCATACAAGACAGTTCTCAGTAAGGTTTCCAAAGGGGATATTTGTAAAGTTGTTTCTTTCCAGACTTACGCTTTTTCAATCACAGAATCCAGAACCTTGGGGCAAATGTGTATCTTTTTCACTTTCACAGATCTTGTGTGAGACATGCTGGCAGATCCCTTGACGTCTACAGTCATTATACTCAGAGGTTCACTCATGGCCCCTTCCAGTGTTCCATCTATTTGATCCACAATTGTGATGGAGACTGAATCTTGGACATCTGGGCAAAAAATGGAGAAAATCTGTGATAGGGAAAGGGAATTAGGAAAACAAAAGGAGAGGTAGAACATCTGCTTTCCTGAGGAGCAGGAAAATGCTAAAAAAACAAAGGAGAACTGCCTATACCAACCCAGACAATGGTCTATGCTGATTGAAAACAGTCCAGCAAGGGTTTTAGATCAGGTGTTTCGCACATGGAAATTAAAAAGTGGGAGTGTCTATACACAGAGCTTAAGCACAGAATTCCTCATTTCACAAACACACATAGATCCCATTGCCAAACCCCCTCCCCCATTGTTATCCTTAAAAAAACATGATTTAAAGTGATTAGTGTACACACAAGGTACATCCTTGTGTGGACCACTCTTTCAGAGAAGTGAGGTTTTTTGCCAAAGGGCCGTTTATGTTGGGGTGAATGTGGAATCAGTTCATTGGAATCAATTCTGCATATCTGAACACCTTTTTTGCTTTTTAAAAAATTCCTGCTACCGGATAGCAGGAATTAAAAAAACAAAACATAAGTACCAGGTTTGCCGAAAAAGCTGGCGCCAGCCTGGTCATCCCTTCACCCACCTAGCTGCACCCACTTGCTCACGTGCACACTGTCCTGCCCAGCCCCCACTGCCTCGCTTGCACCCTGTCTGGCCCATCCCCCGCCCCTTACTCCCCCCTACCCTCACATCTTGCCCCTCCCTTTCCGTTCTCCCCCATGCCCCTCATTGGACCCACCTGACAGGAGATGGAGGCAGCAGAAGCAGCAGGCAGCCCGAGGAGGAAGAGGAGGCACAAGGAGGATTTACAAGCCGCCACAAAGGTTTTGGATTCAGGCTAAAGTCCACGTGACTTTAGCCCGAATCCAAAAAATATGATCCCTCTGCCAGTTTATTCCAGCAGTGGAAACAGGACCTTAGCTGCCCCCCTGCAAAAAGAGCATGACTTTAGCTTTAATTTCTCTAATGTCTGTTTCTGGCCTCAGACACTCGTATCAGTTAAGCATTTCCCTCTTTGACTCACAGGCTGCTGCCAGTAACATCTGTTTCAGGCCTGAATCTTACAGATTACCTAGTTTTGCAGGGATGTCTTCTGAGAGCAGGACATCATAGAGCTTGTAATCAGTTTTACGAAAACGACAGGTCTGCCACGAGGAAGTCTTTAGCTTTCTCTGAACCAGGCAGAGAGGCCTAAAACTGCTTTGATCTATAATGCTGTGTACAGGAATCAGTTCTCCTTCTGGGTCCAGCTGTTTTGCCAAAGATTTAGTCGCTTTATGGAATGTCATGTTTTGGACATAAGTTGAACCTAAAAGGGAGAAGCAACAGGAACGGGGGAGGGGGAAATCCCATGAATTGCAATATATTGTGCAATCTGCTACAAAATGCCTTCCTCTTTTTTTAGAATTCCATTTTTTCAAAGCAATTGAAAACCAACCAACCAACCAACCAGAAAACAAGGGGACTTGGTTCCAAATCCAGATGATTTCAGATTCTTCTGTTTCTTCTGCACTGTGCGCTCTGTAACGCCCAGCCTGATGAAAAGTTCTGCAGGACTCAAAAGGTTCCTTATTTGTGAGATTTTAGAAATTTAATAAAAAATTGTCAGTTTCAAAAAACTATTTCAGAACAAATTCTAGTTCTTTCATTGCCATGGGAAAAAGTGAAAGGGGTGGGGCATTTTATGGACAGTCCAAAACTCCATGTGAAATCTCCCTAAATACCTGTATCCATTTATTAATGATATTTAGTGTGTCATAGTAGATAGTAACAGACTAGGACCAAGGAGCCTTTGGTTTGAATTCCTATATGGCTATGGAAAATATCTCACTTATCTTGAAAGCCTGATTAGGGTGCCTTACCTTCGTAGAGCTTTTGTCTTCATTACAATTTGGAAGATGTTTTGCATTTAGAACGCACCGTCTTTTCAATACTTTTAGAGCACCCATTTTCAGAACGGGCAGGGAAAGACTGGCAACAGGATTCTACCCTTTGGATGAAATCCAGTGGTAAGTTGCAACTAGAGTAGGCCCATTCAATCAGTGGGATGTGGAGAATCAATTCCTCCATCAGTTCCATTGATTCAATGGGCCTATTCTAGTTGCAAGATAGTTTCAGCCAGTATCTCTATCCTCAAAGTCTGTATACATACAGCAGAATCCATTTTGTCTCCTTTAAATGGTGATTTTTTGGATTATCCCTCAAATTTAAAACATGATAGGGGTCACATGTCTGGGAGGCAGTAAATGTCGACATGATCATCAGCTACATTATCTATAGAATTATGGAGGGGTGAGTGAGAAGCAGGGAATGATGCTAAGAGTGGTTCTGATTGGCTGGAAGAAACTAGTCGAGTGGAGTGTTGGAATGTGTTTGTAGAGCAGTCTGGTGGGGAGAGGATGGTTCTGGAGTGTGGGGTCTGAGAGGGAGAGAGATGGGGTAGAGGGGATGAGGTCATGGAGGGAAAGACTGTGCTGAATAAAGGAATAAACAATGTGCTTTTAAGACTATTTTAATAAAATCTAATTTATTTGGTTCAAGCTGCTGTGGTGCTGAGTCCACCACCTGAGGGCTGGCTATGTGAAATAGTGCTAGAAGAGGCGGGCAGGTAAGCAAGCAAGCGCGCACGCGCACACACAGAGAGAAGCGAAAGCCTGGCGGCAGCGAAAGGAAGAAAGGACGTAAGTGAAGATGATTAAAGAAAACACATTTATTCCTGTAGTAATTTAAAGGGGCCATTAGCTAAATAGTGACGCATCAAGGCACTGGTATCTGAGAGAGAGAGGTGTGACACCTTGACAATGGAATTTCCAAGGTTGAACGGCGCCGGTCCGTGGCCTTGGCAGGACATATTGCCCGCCCCTCCCCTCTCCCGCCCGCGTGCCCCGCCTCCCCGCGCGTGCGCGTGAGCACCTGCGCATGTGCACGAACGTGCCCCACCCGTGCGAGCGTCCCCACCCGCGCATGCGCGAGCGCCCGCCCCGCCTCCCCGCGCACGGGCCCCACCTCCCCAACAGGGAATTCAGAAAAGGTTGGGG
This sequence comes from Intellagama lesueurii, assembly GCA_037013535.1. Lineage (NCBI taxonomy): Eukaryota > Metazoa > Chordata > Lepidosauria > Squamata > Agamidae > Intellagama > Intellagama lesueurii. The sequence continues at coordinate 34,673,655 of JBAJHW010000006.1, forward strand.
ACCACTTCTCACCTCTCTGTTAATTACTCCGGGCTTAAATTCCAATTGTAATTAACATTTTATCAGAAGAAGCTACCAATTAAATTCACCAAAGCTCTGACTGCTCTAGCAAAGGTCATGTCAGCAGCTAAAGTGTCATGCTATTAAATTTATGCAGATATCGATATCTAATAAACATGCCGTTCTGAGTGATTAACAACCCTACCATTCTGGGGTCCTGAACGGACTTGTTTCAAGAGATGTTTGACAATTTCAGAAGTTCCAATCAACTTTTTGGAATGGTGAACAGAACTTAATAGAAAAGTGCTTGCTTAAGAACACGATTTACATATTCTTTTTGCTTTCGTTTTCTTTACCAGCTTCTCTGAAGATATACTTTCTCAGTTCTTGAATCACAAACGCACCGACTATAATTTTTGCCTCTTTCCCCACCGTTTACTTCTGCTCAGTTGACAGGTCGGCAAAAATCACTCACATCACCGAGAGTCGCCAGAGGGCAGGGAGATTTTTTTTTTAAAAAGCTTTGAACAGCCCGCCGCCCCGCCCCGATGCTCATGGGCAACTCTTGAACGATTCTCGCCTCTTCCCTACTTACAATTCTACAGTCTCCGGTGCTTTAGCTGTAAGCGACGGGATCTTACACCTCCAGCTGTCAAGGCGTCTGCTCCAAATGCGGGAATTTAAAACACACCCTCCCCGCCGCAGACACATTTCGTCTACTTTCCGGTTGCGCCAGAACGGGAATTTCTGCAGACTCTTTCGCTTTCTCTTCCAGCAGCTGGAAATCACACACCTCCGCTACCGTTTTGTATACTATATTGTCCAAGTTCTTAAGCATCTCTTTGGTCAACCTGTAGGTCAACGTATTATAAATAATTGTGGGTCCTCAAGTCACTTCTTCCTTACCGTGACACTTTTCAGGGTTTTCTAGGTCGAGAGTACTCAGAAGGGGTTCCCCATTGGGAGGAAAACCACCCTGTAAATTTAATGGGCGATAACGACGCTTTTATACAGTTTTCCTTCTGTGAGCTTAATCATAGAAGAGATAAAAAGAAGGGGAAGAGAAGGAGAAGAGAAGGAGCCGCCCAGGCTAGACATTGTTTAGGAATGCATGCTGTCATCTCCTGGAAACGTGGAGGGGAAAAAAAACACGTTGGAAACCAGGCAGGGAGGGAAGGAAGGGTAGGGTTCAGTTGGTGTTTTCCTGCTCACCGTTTGTGGTCGCTGGAAAATAGTAGATCTAACAAGGAAGGAAGGAAGAAAGGAAGAAAGAAAGAAAGAAACAAAGAAAGAAAGAAAGGCATTGCCAAGGGTGCCCAAAGGAAAAAATGGGCAGCCCTAACTGAGCCCTCTCCTGGTTCCTTTATTCTGCTGGAATTTTTGCAACTTCGCATGGTGCCTTAGTTAGCAAGTTTGGCTTGGAGGGACCTTTCTGGGCTGCGGTGACTGTCAATCTATCCAGCACTAACCAGTCATTCCTTCCCTCCCTCTGAATTCAAAGAGAGCCTCACCTCTCTGCTTAGTGCTTTTCCCCCTCTCTAGAGTTTGTTGAAGTCTGTTGCTGAAAGCAGTCGTGTTTATCAGTTTGATGTTTCATCTGTTGAATTGTTAGTAACGAAATCTTTTATGCTTTTTCCTGCTAATGTCTCAGAATTAGTTATTAAGACTGTAAGTGCCAGTTGATGAGAAAAGAGGCAGACTACTCTGGGGAACTTGAAGCTATTTAGCTTTGAGAATTCCTGCAATTCTGCTGTGCGGTCAGAGGAATTTAACCAAAAATCCAAAACTTGGCAACATATTCCTTCTTGCAAACTCTCTCTCATCCCTCACTCGTGGATCCCTGGACACCCTTACCTGATGGTTGCAGCTGCTGAGCTCCAGCAAATGTGGGGCCCCTGCTGAGACTGCTGGATGCAGTGGCAGAGAAGGAAGAAGTATTCTCAACTCCTTCGCCTGTATTCTCTTAGTTTTCTCATTGCTCTTAGAATAGCCTTGCAAGTGTGGGGGGGGGGAGGGGAAGAAAAGAAGGAGGAAGAAGATATGCTTCACTCTGTTAAACTTTCTGTTCCTGCTGACTGTGGGGTGCTTTCCTCTATTTTTATTTAAATCTATTTCTATTAGTGTTTTGTTCGTTTAACAAGAACATCCTCTCACAGCATAGCACAAAAAGATAAAGTCTCCAGTTAATAGTTCCTCAGAGGAGGGCAACCCCTACACCCTTTTCCCGCTATGATGATCGGAGTCTCACTCCAGCACTAGAAGCAAGGGGGAGCCACCTTTTAGTTGGGAGAGTCCCCTTCCCTTCCCATCCTGGGGTGCAAAACACTAAGTCTGAACAGGGAAATGAGGAGGCTCAGCAACACCCTACCTTTCCCAGTCTTCCCCATTTTGGTGCTGGAGGCTTCCATGTGCTTGAGAATGAGGGGGGGCAGGGACGTAGAGGGGGAGGCCTCCCTGCCCCTCCCTGCTGCAGCCAGAGCTGGAGGCAGTTTAGCGGGTGTGAGTGGGAGGGAGGGGCCACATGGAGGGAGGGGGCCATTCGGAATGCGGGTGCCAGTCAAAGAGGCATCCCATTGACATTCCGAATTGGGATAAATTCTCCCAGGGGCATAAGTTATCCATGTCTTGAGGAAGACTTGGGTGGCCAGGATGAGACTGGGGTGGGAGAGTGAGTTCCAGCTGCCTGTGGGAGCAGTGGAGGAAGAGAGGGAGTCTGCTGAGAACATACAGGGTCCTCACTATGCTGTGTTGATATTAGAGGCCACTGGTGTTGGAAGACACGGGGTTGCACTCTAAGAACACTAAGCTGCAAATTTAGAAATATGCTGTAGAAGAAGAAAAAAGCTGTGAAAAGCTGTGTAGCCCTTTCACCACTTGCTTCTTAACTGAGAACACACACGGGCACAGGGCCAGTCCAGTCCGTACTGTGCCCAACAAAGCCTCCCTCCCAAGGATTTACCTTCTATTTTTAAACTTCTCTTCCTGGGAAACACTCGTGTTACTTTATTTACATTATTATTTTTTTTTTTAAAAAAGCAATGCAAGTCTCCTTGCCTATTAATGCAGCACCATCTACAGGGTTATGCATGGAACTGCAAGCAGTTAGAGCTTGGTGTGGCCACTTTTCATCCAACAGACCCAAATTCCTTGGTGCAACTTCAAAGCGACTGAATGCACATTTCCCTTGCAGTGTAGTCACACCCTTAGTCTGTTTCAGGATGAGTAACAAAAACAAAACGAACAAAACCCAACGTCTTACGGCACATGTAAGACCAACATTTTCGTTTCAGTGTGAATCTCCATGGATCACAATCCCTTTCTTCAGATGCTTTGTAATCCCAAATAAGCAAGTCTATTACCTATGGATTCCTCTCTCAGGAGTTGTAATTTCTTGACTCTGAATGCCAGGATGCAGAACTTTGGGACCGTAATCGCTTTCTTCCTCTTTCTGGTGCCCTGGAACAGGAGATGACAGAGATGGGGAACCAAGTTGCAGGACTTGCTGTCAAGTCGGACTTAAGTTGCACTAGCGACTCACCTTGGATTTGACTCAGTTTTTTTTAATGACTTGGACTTGACTCATGACTCAGAACACACTCACCCTCCCTTTTTTCTAGGGGAAAAAAGCTTATTTTTAATAGGGACTCAGACTTGGGGCTTGTAACTTGGGGCTTGGTACCAAAGACTCGGACTCGGATTTAGGATTTGGACTCAAGGACTTGCCAACATCCTGGGAGATGAAAACCTAGGTCACTTATATGGGAAAAAATCATGATCTGAATCCAATTTTAGTTCCAGTTATAAGCAGATGAATTGAATTGAATAGGATGCTAGCCAAGTTGCTATGTTCTATTTACTTTAATGGGTTTAGTCTAGCTAGGACTGAAACTAGACTTAGCCCACATCTTTCGTTTCTTGAAAGGTTGCAAAACTCTGATCTGACCATTAGATGCATTTTGGCATAGGTTTCGTAAAAGATGCTGCCTTCCATTTTGTTGGTTTCCTCAAACTGGGCCTCTTCTGTAGTTTCTATTGCCTCGGTGATCACGTACAGGTTCCTCTGTAGCTTCTTAGATTGTTTAATGAACTCATGATCCACATTGATTTTCCTAAAGAAGAAAACGCACCTCCATTAGCTAGTATGTATCCAAAAGCAAACTGCATAAAATAGTGATGCTAAATGCAAGTGTTTTCAGCAGCCTATTGATCTGTATATCTAAAGCCAACAAACATAGTTCAATTTTTCTAAAAGTACAACCTTGTCGTATTTGACATTCCCCTTATTTTTCAGTTTGTGCCATGTTAATGTGTAGCATTTTTGAGTCACATTCTCTGACACTCTCAAATTAATTTTAGGAAGAATCAGACAATAAAGCTTCTGGTCTTGAAATTGCACACTAATTCTAGTTGATGCTGGAACTAGAGCAACAGAAGCAACAATAAGAAACCTTGAATGTGGATAGGCATACAAGACAACTATCCATAAGGTTTCCAAAGGGGATATTTGTAAAGTTGTTTCTTTCCAGACTGACGCCTTTTTAATCACAGAATCCAGATCCATGGGGCAAACTTGAATCTTTTTAACTTTCACAGATGTTGTATGGGACATGCTGACAGATCCCTTGACGTCTGCAGTCATTATACTCAGATGTTCACCCATATTCCCCTCCATTGTTTCATCTACTTGGTCCACAGTTGTGACTGAGACTGAGTCTTGGACATCTGAGGTTAAAAATGGAGAAAATTTGTGATAGGGAAAAGAAATTAGAAAAACAAAAGGAGAGGCAGAACATCTGCTTTCCTGAGGGGCAGGAAAATGCCAAAAAGCAAAGGAGAACTGCCTATACCAACTGAGAGAATGGTTTCATCTTGCTCAGTATGACAGTATGGTCTATATGCTGAATAAAACAGCTTACCAAGTGTTTTAGATCAAGTGTTTTTCAGATGGAGATTGAAAACTGGGATTGTCTATACACAGGATTCCTCTGAAATCTCATTTCACAAACATACAAAGAAAGCCTCAGTTACCCCACCCCCACCTTCACAAAATGAGCATGCCTTTAGCTTTAATACAGGCTTTCTCTAATGTCTGTTTCTGACCTCAGGCACTCGTAAAGGGCCTGTCCACACTGACATATAGAGATGATAAATGCATTGTTGAGGGCACTGTTTAGATGGGGGGGGGGAGTGTGTCTGCTTGGGTTTCTACTGAGAATGATCCATCCTTCCTCTTTAAGAGCTGTCACACACCATTCTGGTCCGGTGGCAGAGCATGCATTCTTTTGCGCATGCTCTGTTTCGCTGGGATATGGCACTCTTCAACAGCCTCAGTATCCTGGCTGCAGATTCCAAGCGAGAGTGCAAGGAGAATAAGAGAAGGGAAGCGGGGGGGGGGGGAGGGAGAATGGAATGGCAGGGATGGAGGGAGAGAGGAGCGATCTAAAAAGTACCTTCACTTTCCCTGACCCTTCACAAGCAATCTGGCAAAATGACAGCGGATAGGCTACGAGGAGTCATTTGCTGTTGGGATGGGACATCACTCTCCCTCACCTTCACAGATCCTTTGTAGCCTGATCCAGCCCGCACCCCATACAGCCAGTCCCTCCTTGAATCACAGGCTGCTGCCAGTAACATCTGTTTCAGGCCTGAATCTTACAGATTACCTAGTTCTGCAGGGATGTCTTCTGAGAGCAGGACGTCATAGAGCTTGTAATCAGTTTTATGAAAAGAACAGGTGTGCCACCAGGAAGTCTTTAGCTTTCTCTGAACCAGGCAGAGAGGCCTAAAACTGCTTTGATCTATAATGCTGTGTACAGGAATCAGTTCTCCTTCTGGGTCCAGCTGTTTCACCAAAGATTTAGTCGCTTTATGGAATGTCATTTTTTGGACATAAGTTGAACCTAAAAGGGAGAAGCAGCAAGAAATGGGGGGAAGCCCATGAATTGCAATGTACAATAAATCTGCTACAAAATGCCTTCCTCTTTTTTAACAGTTCCTCTCCCATTCTTCAAACTAACTAACCAGAAAACAAGAACACCTGGCTCTGAATCTTGATAATTCGAGACTTCTCTGTGTCTTCTGCACCTTTTGCTCCATAATGCCCAGCCTGATGAAAAGTTCTTCAGGACTCAAAAGGTATTTGTGAGATTTTAGTGATCTAATAAAAACTTGTCAGTTTTTTATAATTAATAATAAAAGTAATAATTTTAGAACTGCAGAGCTGGAAGGGACCCTGTGGATCATCAAGTCCAGCCCCTGTCAAGGAGGCATAGTGGGGAACTGAACTCTCAGCCTTTGGTTCTGAAGCCTAAAATCACTGAGCTATCCAGCAGTTCTATTTTAGAACAAATTCTAGTTCTTTCCCCATCAATTCAGACTCCCTATAGCTCTGCTGTAGAACTAGGGGGCGTTGGGGGGGAGCATTTTGTGTACAATCAAAGACGGTATGTGCAACATCCGTAAATATACTGTGTGTATCCATTTATTTATGATATGTAGTGTGGCATAGTGGATAGAGTGACAAACTGGTTGTTATTCAGATACGTCTACCTTTGGACATCAGTAGCAGTAAAATTATTTAGAAATAATGCCAGAACATTTCTTTTTATAAAAGCAGCTTCCCACCAGCCTCCAGATTATGAAAAATCAATATAATAGGCTGAATTGTCCTGTTTTATTTAAGACATATTTACAGCTAGACAGTTCAAGGGAGAATAATCACATCTTGATACATTTTAAAGTTTTATTGGAAAAGATAGGTAGTAAGAAGTGGGTAGAAAAAGGCCATCACTTGGATTGGCTATAGCAGCACAGTATTGGCACAGCATAAGGAGCAGATCCCAGGTCTGATAATTTACTTGCCATCTGATCTCCATCATCCCAGTGCATTACTGGGTAACCATGGAGTTGTTGACTAACAATATGTACCTACTGGGCACAAATCCACTAGGGTGGGAGAGACCCTCTGGTTTCAAAAGTGGGGAATTTTGGTAGCCTGCCTCAGCTGGCCCTGCCTGTGTCAGTTCCACGAACTCCCCGCCATGAAAGGGTGCCTGGGAAGAAGACAGAGTGACCTTTGCTTGTAGACATATTGCTGGCTGAATGCTCTAGCAGTGGCTTTGGTAAACATCTCACTTGAGTTTTTAAGGAATCCATTACAGGTTTCTGAAAGTAGGATATAGTGAGGACAGAGCAGAAGCGGAATGGCCTTCACGTTGCCTTTCCTTTCCTTTTTCATAGACAATGGACAAACATATTCACGCAGCAGCCAGTACCAAAAGACATATGACCATTCCATTAAGGCACCTGCATAGATCTTTTGTCTTCCTTACAATCTGGAAGATGTTTTGCATTTAGAAGAATCTGAGTTTTCAGTACTTTTTTGAGCAGCTGAGAGGTCCACCCATTTCCAAAGAAAGAAAGAAACAGGCTGGGAAAGACTAGCAATAGGATTCTACCCTTTGGCTGAAATCCAGTAGTAAGTTGCAACTAGAGTAGGCCCATTGAACCAATGGGTATGTGGAGAGTCAATTCTTCCATAAGTCTCATTGATTCAATGAGCCTACTCTAGTTGCAAATTACTTTCAGCTTGTATCTCCATCCCAAGGTTGGACACATAACCAAGACACCCAGTTTTTTTGTTTCCTATGTGTGGTGACTATTTGGATTATCCCCTACATTTTAAACATGGTAGGAGGTAAATGTTGATGGGATCCTCAGCTACATTATGGAGAATTATGGAGGGGCTGAGTGAGGAGCATGGAATGTTGCTAAGAGTGGTTCTGATTGGCTGGAAGAAACTAGTCGAGTGGAGTGTTGGAATGTGTTTGTAGAGCAGTCTGGTGGGGAGAGGATGGTTCTGGAGTGTGGGGTCTGAGACGATGGTTTGGGGCAGGGGGAAGAGGTCATAAACAGAGTGAAAGACTGTACTTTATGAATTTTAAGCCTAGGAAAAAACAACGTTCTTTAAACACTGTAAAAGAAAAAAAAAGTGAAAATAATAAACACATTTATTCCTATGGTGATTTAAAGGGGCGATTGCCTAAATAATTGTCAAGAGAAAGTGAATTTTGACATTGGTTTTTGAAAGCGGGGTATGATCACCTCGCCAGAGTTTTCATGGTTGAGCAGGGATTTGAACCCAGGTCTCTCCTGAGTATGAAACTCTTATTATTTACACCACATTGGTTCTCACCCTCTGTTAAATTCTAATTGTAATTACAATTGTAATTAAAATGTTATCAAAAGAACCTATCTATTAAATTCACCAAAGCTATCAGCTCTGACTTTTCTAGCAATGGCTGTGTCAGTACCTGAAGTGTCATTCTATAAAATGTTAATATTTCTGTTTTGTTAGTCATTCTAAGAAACATATGTTCTAATCTAAGTGATTAACAATTGTATCATTCTGGGATACAGAACGAACTTTTTCCAAGAGATGTTTGAAGCTTTCAGAACTAGATAGGTTAAAATACAATCAACTTTTCAGAATGGTGAACAGATCTTAATGGGAAAGTGTTTGCTTCTGAACACAATTTACACATTCTTTTTGCTTTCTTCCTTTCTCTTTACCAGCTTCTTGGAACAAATACTTTCCCAGTCCTTGAATCATAAATGCATTGACTATAATTTTTGCCTCTTTCCCCACCACCTGCTCAGCTGATGGGTCTGTCAAAAATCACTCACACCACAGAGATTCTTCAGAGGGCAAGGATGTTCTTAAAAAGCATTTAACAGCCTGCCGCCTGACCTGCATCTCACAGCAAACTCTTCAACAATTCTCACCTCTTTAGTACTTACAGTTTTACAATCTCCTGTTCTTTGGTTGTAAGCAACGAGAGGGATCTTACACCTCACTTGGTTTCCGAGCTTTCAAGACATCTGCTCCAAAAGCAGGAATTTATTCACTCTCCTCTCCACCGTTTTGTAAAATATTATCCAAGTTCTTAAGTATGTCTTGGTCAATCTTCAGGTCAACGTATTATAAGAATCGTGTGCCCTGAAGTCAACTCTTACTTATAGTGACCCTTTTCAGGGTTTTCTAAGTAGAGAGTACTCAGAAGAGGTTTACCATTGATAGGAAAACTGCCCTGTAAATTTAACAGGTGATAACAAAGCCTTTATAAAGTTTTCCTTTTGTTAGCTCAATCACAGAAGAGAGAAAAGGTAGAGAAGAAGAGGAGGAGCCACCACTACCACCCAACAAGCTACACACTGCTGAAGAAGGCATGCTGTCATCTGTTGTACACTTGGAAGGAAAAAGAAGACAGATTGGAAACCAGGGAGGAAGGGAAGGGATGGTAGGGCTTCCGTTGATTTTTCCCTGATGTCTGTTAACTGTGCAGTCACTGAAAAATAGTCGAAACGAAGAGGTGTTTCCCCTAAAACTGAGACAATCTGACTATGAAGAAAGAAAGAAATATTATTTGTGTCAGAATTGCAATTCTGTGCTCTCCCTCCTCCAAAGGGCACTGACTCCTGTATAACATATGAAGAGCTGAGTAATAAAAAGAATTTTTGAATTTCTGCCTAGTGTTGCTCCAATACTAATTGCTAAGCACTCTGTTGTCTTTGCTCTGTAGCAAGATGAGCAGCATATTTGCAGTCGGTAAACTCAAAGCCTCATGAAACTCCAGGAAACACCTAGATAAACATACTCCACATATTTGAAATTTAATAGGTTACTGTTAGACTATCAGCAGCTCTATCTTTCCCTTTCATCTTCGGCAGAGTCGGGGGAGAGCTGTGCAGACCTTAGAATGCTGTATGGCTTCAGTTATTGACTTGGGGAGGGTGAACAGGCTGAGGCTGAATCCTGACAAGACAAAGATCTTGTTGTTAGATCTGATTCGTTAGGGGGGGCTTCAGCCTGCTGAGGATGGGGTTACACTCTCCCTGAAGGACCAGGTTCGCATTCTGGCTATGCTTCTGGACCTGGCTCTCTCGATGGAGAGATAGGTCCTGGCCATGGCTAGGTCTGTTTTTTCCATCTTAGGCAGGTTGCACATCTGCAGTCCTGCCTAGACAGGTAGTCCCTAATCACATTAGGGACTGGAAGGCAGCATGGAAGCTGCAGCAGGTGCAAAATGACCATATCTTCCTGGTCCTGGTTCGCCTGCATTGGCTGCCAGTTTGCTTTTGTGCAAAATTCAAGGTATATTGTATAGTAAGCCCTGAATGGTTTGGGACCTTGCTACCTGTTGGAGTGCATCTCCCTGAGATCAACCACCCATACTACTTATACCTCTCAGGCTTGGATTTTGCAGGTGGCCACCCCAAGGGAGGCCAGAAAGTCCATGACTAGCAACTGGGCCTTCTCGGTGGTGGCCATCTCCTTGTGGAACATTCTACCTGTGATGGTGTGCCAGGCCCCTTTCTAATATTTAGAAAGCACATAGAAACACTGCTTTTCAGGGAGGCATTTCAGGACATTATTGTCTGTCATTTATTTTTATTTATTCTTGTACATTGATTGTACGTTGTAGCTTGTATTTGTGTCTGTTGCCACCATCTTGGCTTTTCAAGAGTGTCGTTCTCATTTTATATTTTTGTGGTTTGGGTGAGGAATCATTCTCTTTAATGTCTATGTTTGTGATTGGAAACTGCCCATAGTAGTGACATGACACTAGATGGTGTGGTATAGAAATTTAATAAATAAATAAATAAATAAATAAATAAATAAATAAATAGATAGATAGGCTAGTTATACAGTCAAAACACCTGCTTTCTAACTATATATAGTAGACAAATATTTTAAATATCTTGTGTAACTGGTGAATAAGATGTACATTTCTTTTTAGGATTGTTTGTTTTTAGGATACCTGTTCTAATCAGTGAGAAATCTTGCTTGTTGCTGATAAGAACAAAGTATAAAGGTTTGTTTGCTAGCCTGTAAACGCATACCTCCTGAGTACTCTTCAAGACTCTTTTTGTCTCTGTACTGTGGAACATACCTGTTCACTGGCAAATAAACTGTTGTGTTTAAATGCACTCTGCTCTGCCTTTGCTGCAGCTCTTGTGCTCCATCATCCTCAAAGAAGGTAGCCCTCTAGGCCCTATCTATCTATCTATCTATCTATCTATCTATCTATCTATCTATCTATCTATCTATCTATCTATCTATCTATCTATCTATCTATCTATCTATCTATCTATCTATCTATCTATCTATCTATCTATCTATCTATCTATCTATCTATCTATCTATCTTTTCGTGGCACAAGCACTACACAATTAGTAAATATATCAGATAATGTTCACCCAACAATGGGCAACGTCAGGAGTATTTGACATCACGTCTTCCTAATAGCTGTTGAGGAGCATGGAGTACAGTGAAACATGTATGAAGTTACCTGTTCTCTGTATTCACAAAGAACTGTTTTGGTGCAAAACTCCAAGTTTCTTAGGGTCACCTTGGTTGTGCCAACTCCACTCCATAACCTATTAACCGACTTCCAGTTAATCCAGTTCTCTATGTGACTGGGGGGGTAGGCGTTTCTAGGGTTTGGTCTATTTTAAGAGGTGGATAGTTCTTTCTTTCCACACTATGGTCCTGGCATTCTCTACTGTTCCTTCCACGTTCACAAATGATTTATCCTTTTCCCTGTAGACACTGAAGAACTGGCCCTACTGTCCTCATTTATGCAGGTGTCGTTCTGAAGTATACTTTGCTGCTCCTGCTCCTGCAGGCCAAAGGATTAAAAAAAACTGTAATGAAATATTAACTGATTTGATATTGCTCCTTTGTTTATTTGTAATGTTATCAAGGCTTGGTTTTTGACTCCTTTGATATTTTGTTACGGGTACAAAGTAAATGATGTACTTGTCACAAGGTTTCTTCAGTGGGACTGCTTGTTATATATTTCTGTCTGACTCTTTTGTGAACTACCTTGCCCGTATTGGTTATTAAAAGGCTTAGAAACTTTATTGCTTTGTGCTTTGTGTGCCAGACTCTTTGTAAGTCTTTTGGTTGTTTTCTTGTAAGTCTTCAGTCTTTGGGGTTTATTCTTTGTAGGGATTACCTTATACTAAGACACCTTCCATTGATTCAGTGGGCCTACTCTAGTGCCACCTACTACACTAAGCAACAGGATTTCAGCCACTGTTTTAAATGGGTCTTATACTTCAGTAGTTTCTGTAGTGGTTTTCTTACATCCGTGGTTACAATGTAAGTGATGCCTAGACTGGAAAAAGCTGGTAGAAAAACAATAATGTAACCGTCCATTAATTTAATTTTCATAATATGCAAATTTGCATACTATGTAAATAAGCCTACCTGATTTGCATAGTCTTGTACATTTATTACGAGCAGCATGAATTGTATTTCTAATACTGTAAAAAATATTTATTTCCAAGGACAGAACAGTTATACAAGATATGGGACATGGCACAAATGGTAATACTGACAAATTTAATTAGTGTTGGGAAGTTAGAGAACAAGAAAATCATTTCATAGAAAAGTAGTTTTTATTCACACAAAATCCAATATGAAATGACAAAGTCCAAGATAAAATTAACCATCTGTGCTTTTGAGTATAATATGATGAACTTTGAAATACTAGAGAGAAAAAGCAAAGAAAATTATTTTTTAAAGTACAGTGCTACAGGGAAATACCACATGTCCATATAAAAGCCAACCAAAACAAAACCCGTTGGCAAAACATACTTTTAAAAATAATTCTGTCATGCTTGCAAGAAACTAAGTCTCATATCAATCATGTTTCCAAGACATGTATGTAATGTCCAGTTTGACCAATGCCCTCCCAAGAATTCCATGAGACATATGGTAAATCCATGGAGATTAAGGAGACTGTCTTTGGTTCAGACGGTAGGGCAGCTCCTTAAAAATTGGAGAAATAACTTAACTGACTAGTAAGTGACTGGGAGCTGCCTTTTTCATGCCTTGCTTTTAGATGCTGTTACATCTTTCTCCTTTGTTGTTTATTTTGTAATGTTTAATTGGGTGTTTTTTGTTATTTACTCTGTAATATTTATTGTGCTACTCTGAGCACTGTTCTGACAGCAGAAGAACAGAATGTAAGTTTTCCAAAGCAGCTACATAATTGATTTTTTAAAAAGAAAAAGGAAATAACTAGTGTACCTGTAATACAAAAAAAAAAAAAAAAAGCATTTTATTGGGTGTAACCTGCAACAAGCTACACCTGCTGATATTCCCTCTTCACAAAACTGGTGGTGTTGCACAGAAGCTAAAAACTATAGTGAGATTTTTTTCCCCAGTGGAAAACACCTTTCTTCATTGAGGACAAGAAAACTCATGAATTGTTGCATCCATAAAAGCAGTAGATTCACTCCCTCCCCCCGCACCCATGTCAGATCCCCAGAAATGTCCTGCAACCTTCTACTAATCTCATCATTTTCTCCTCTCTGTTCCAAATTTATTCTCTTCCTTTTTCACACACACATACACACATTCTACATGTCCCTCTTCCTGGCGGGAGAAATGGGTCAACTTCCTCACACATTGTTTCCTCTTTTTAAAAAAATGCTTCTCTCTGCTGTTCATTAAAAGGACATATTCTGATGGTGCTGGTAATGCCTTGTCTATCATCAGCAGAGAAGGTGGGTCAGTTTCAGCCATTGGGCCAAAGGATGCTTTTACCCTCTTCCTACCAACACCTGCAACTGGCAGCTGACCTAAAATGTTATGATGTTGTATTATTCCCTTCTATTGTGGTCCTGCTTGCTGCTAACTAACAAGATCAAAATATCTTTCTTTTTTTTGAAAGCCAGAAGTGAAAATATTGTTTTAGTATTCTTCATCTACTTTGTGTTGTAATATTGGTGCTTGTTATGTAATTGTTACAATTTTTACATTTATTAATGTTTTATGTACTGGTTATGAAACATTTTGTTATTCTCCAGCAGGATTGTGCTGTTATTTTCCTGTCTGATTGTGTTGTAAACCCCTTTGACCACATTTCTCACTAAAAGATGGCATGTCTTGCAACACAGGTATACCACAATTTGGAAATGTCCCCTTTTTTTGGACTACAGCTCCCAGAATCCCCTGTCACCATAGGCATAGGTCAGTATAGACTGTTCTTCAGGTCCATTACAAGACCAACACTTTGCTTTGCTGAAGGTTCATATTGATGGTTCTGTAATCACAAGGATTGATGGGTTCCTACAGTTGGCATGGATACAACCAGGGCCAAACAGAAACAGAATTCTCTGATGTCAGAATGAGGTCCTGATCTGGAGAGGATCTGTTTCTCTGCAAACCAAGTGACAGTTAACAGTCAGGCTGAGCCTTAACATGGTCAGCATGGATCTTCATGACAGAGAAAGGAAAAGGTTGGATGGGGGGGGGGGGGAGCTGAATTAATTTTTCAGGGCCAATGTGGTATAGCAGATAAAGCGTTGGACTACGGCTCAGGAGACCTGGGTTCAAATCCCTCCTTGGCCTTCAAAACTTTCTGGAGAATAGCAAAGGTAAACCACTCCTGGAAAATCTTATGTACTTCACAAATCCTATCAGGGTCACCAGAAGCTGGAAATGCCTTGCCATAAAAGGACAATAAAATTGATCTTTTAAGAGTGGGGAGCTATTAGAAGGATTTATAGAGAAGGTTTTCCTAGTACTTTCCTGCCTATTTTGTGTGCTTCACAGAGCACATTTCCCTCAGAGCTTTTTTGGACCACAACTCCCAGAAACCTTGGGTCAGGATGGCCAGGGGCCATACCATCTGGGAATTCTGAGAAATGGAAGTAATTTTTCCAAGCTCTAGTTCAGCCTATGAGATTGAGTAACTAGATGACTGTGCCTAAGAAAGAAAAAAAAATCAACATCTTTAATTTTTATCTGACTGCAAATAGATGGTCATGAGGAATGCCAGACAACAGGAGAGCGCGTGTTCTTGAACAAGGAGTCAGTCATTCAGGTGACCTTTAGTTTCTGCTTTCTTTCCATCTTTTGCTGTAGAAGTAATGTTTTTCTTAGTTTGTTCCTGATTCACAAGTCTGGGGCAGCCATGCTACGATGCAGAGAAAGAAAGCCAATTCAAGTGTCAAGCAGGGACAATAAACTATTTTATGTGATACCTTGGCTCCCAAAGAGGGATGTGTAGGATTTTCTGCCTCAAGTGTCCAAATAATGTGGCCTGTCCTGCATACTGTGCACCTTGATTTAACACAAGTGGGAAAGGGGGTGATTTGAAAGACGGCTTCAATGCATAAACACTGAGAAATATTATTATCCACATATGAGGAACAAGATGATATACAGTATATGTTTCCACAGCCAAGAAAGAAGGACAATCAACAATATCTAAGGTTGTGTGGCAATTTGAACAAGCCAGGGACAATGTGAAGAAAACCATGCTGAGCACCTCAGTAAGGAACCTACTTTCTACAATTAATGTGCACCCATGTTAGTTTCTGAAAGGTGATGAGGGTGTGAATTGTAGATTGAGTAAAGCCATTCCTGCAAAATATTCAAGCACAGCTTTATTGGGGAGAATACCTCTTCACTCCAGGGTATAAAAGTAGTTGGGGTGTTAATTTCATTCTCACATCCTTTTCCAAATGGTTGAATATTTTGCTTGGACCCTTATCTCTTTTTAAAATTGCTCATCTCTACAAAGAGCTGTGTAGGAAAGAACATTCCCTCTCTCAACCCCCCCCCCCAAACAAAAACATTGCCCAAATGTGTAATTTAATTGCATCTAATTTATTTTTAATTTTGTACAGCTGTCCCCCAAACATCTGATGCTTCCCAATGAACTTCTGCCAGACCAACGTTTGTAAGGATAATCAACAAGATCCATGGCTGTGTGGCAATTTGAACAATTCACAGATAACCCTATCTCTAGTTTCAATCTAACAAGAAAGAAGTCCAGTTGCCATGACTCAACTTCCAGCTAAGTGAGAAACCTACTTTAAAAAATGTATGTGCAGTCCTGCTAGTTTCTGAAAGGTGATGAGGGTGCAAGAACTAGGCATAGCGGCCAGAGTGAAAACTAGGACTTGAGAGACCTGGGTTCAAATCCCTGAGTGACCACAGAAACTTCCTGGAGGTGTAGCATTGGTAAAGCCCCTCCTTAAATATCTCACATACCTTGAAAAACCTACTTGGATCACTATAAGTTAGATGAGACATGATGACACATAAAATGCACAATCTTTAAAAAAAGATAAATATATTCCACAAATACCACTTAGTAATCCATAACAGAAAGATCCATCCATTTTCACATTGCATTTCCTAATGTTTCATGACCCTGATTTCTGCAGAACTAATCACCATAAGGCATACCAAACTTTACCTTTCATTTGAATACAGAGGTCTTATTCCCAAAGCAAGTTAACCTCTTTTCTTTTCTTTTTTTAAATGAAACTGTGACTGCAGTACTTATACCTACATATGTACTAAGAAAGTGTAGATATCTTTCACAAATTTGCTTTTTCTCAAAAAAAAAAAAAAGGTCTCTGAAGAATGCCGTGAGCTCTCCTGAATACAAACCACAGTGGACTTGCCAGAAAGATGGAAATGAATATCAGGAACTATTTGCACGAACTGTTATTTGCCTCAGTATTGCCATCTCTGCTCTCACTCTGCTCCAGGATCCTGTTCACTCTCAGCAGATCCCTCCCCCCCTCCCCATGAGTTTGACTTGCTGTGGCTCCCAGGGCCCCAGTCCTTATCAATACCTGGAACCGAAGCCCCTTCCTCTAATTGGGAAATCAAGAGGGAAATGTCCCAGCATGCAATGATCCAGATTGGCAGATCTCTCTGAACCCTCCCCCAGCCCCCCTTATTCCCCCCTGTGAGCCCCATCCTATCCCCCCACCTGTGGACCCCCAGACACCCTTACCTGACGGCTGTAGCTGCTGGGCCACAGAGTGCCTGAGGCAATGGCAGAGCAGGAAGGAGGGTTCTCTCCCACTTCCTCCTCCCCCCCCCCCCCCCAGTTTTCTTGGCTTCCCTTCTCTCTGCCTCTCTTCCTTTTCCTCCTCCATTTCCCTCTGGCTCTTCCAATGCTCTTAGGGTAGCCTTGGCAAGGTCAGAGGGGCAGAGGAGGAAAAGGAAGAGAAAAGGGAGGAAGGGGAGATGGGGAGGGAGTGGAGGAGGAGTGGGAGAGAGGAAGGGAGGGAGGGAAGCCATTGTCCTTCCTTCCTTTTCTGCCATCTAGTGATGTGTGCCTCTCCCCCCCCCCCATTTATCCTCATTTGGGCTGAATCAAAGCCCATGGCTTGGCCTTTTCCAAGCAAATTGGACTCCGATTGGATTGAGTTGTCCCCCAGTGGGGGCACCAAACTGTGTGAGGCCTCCCCCAGCCCTTCCTTGAGTCTCCAAATGTTTGTCCCAAGTGAGGTGGACCAGAGGGCTGCTGGATGGAAGGGAGGGGGCTCAGAGTGTGACAGGAAGAAGCGAAGGGCTCAATGCTCTCGGGAGGAACGGAGGGAGGAGGGGGAGCCTTGGAGACTCAAGAGAGGGGACCGGGGAGTTGAGTTCTTCCATGGTTCGGATGGGTATCCCAGTCAGGGAAGAACTCTGGGGGGGTCGTAAAGCTTCCCTCATATTTGAGGTGAAGATTACGATGCACCACCTTTGTGATCTGAGCCAAGCCATGAGAAAGCTTGGCACCTTGGCACTGTCATCTGCACAGCACAGCCAAAGTCGGGTGAGTGAGTGTGAGTGGGAGGGAGGAGCAGCCCACTGCCCTCCTAACTGTCCTCTGGCTCGGATGGCGAGATGGGCGCAAAGTACAAGCGCACCACAAGCCTGCTCCCAAACCAGGGAAGTAGGAGGTTCGGCAGGTCTTTACTTTCCCTGGCACTTGAAACGCTGCTTTGGCCAAGGAGGAAGGGCAGGGAAGAGGGGTGGGAGGCAGAGAGGGAGGCAGAGGAGAGACCAGAATCTGAGGGCAGGTGCAAAATCCTAGCCACAACTAGAAGGGGAGGTGGTTTTGCAGGCTCCCTGATGTAGGAAAGAGGGAGGGTGATGAGGCTGGAGTGGCAGAAGATAGAGCAGGATGTGGTCCTCCCTTCCTCCTTGCCATCGCTGTTGCTGCAGCCAGAGCTCCAGAAGGGAGTCGAACAAGGGGAGGGGAGTAAGGTTTTCCCTCCAGAGCTTCTCCAAAATAAATTGTATTCTGTGGTGGAGAATCGTGGGGGGAAAGGACCCAAGACAGAATAGGAGCGTTGATTATGATGACAGTCCCTTTATATTCTGATTAGATCTTGGATGGGGAAAAGATGGGCATGTTTTCCTTCTGTGCTGTGGTGAGGCTGAAGGGAAGATCTCCCTGGCATGCAGGGGGCAGGAAAGGGATGACTCCAATCTCTTCCTGTGCTGTGCTGACCCTGCAGGGTTATAAGGCATCCTTGACCAAAGGATCTCACCACTGGGCAGGCTCAATCACTCTTTCATTTCTCTTGTACAGTCATGGACTTTTCCTCTTCCTCCAGAAGCTCCTTGTGTTTGATTCTCCAAATAAGGAACTTAGCTCACATTTCTTCACCAAAAAAATTCTCTTCCAATTTTTATTAGGATTTTTCCATGCCTCATGCCGGTTCTGCTCAGAACTGATCATCCTGTCTTCTATTCCCGAAGGGAAAGATTCTGCTTCTCTGAAAGGCTGGTTTTGCCTGATTGATCATATTTCAGGGTAACTGCACAGAAAGGGCAACATGCAGACTCCTTTGCACTGAATTGAAGCATCCAGTCCAGAAACCCTGTTTCCAAGCTTTCACGCCTTCATGGAATGGAGCACCATGGTCATGGTTGTCATTGTGTCCCCCTCTTCTTGACTTTTCTCATTTGCTGAGTGTCTCCACATGTTTTCTGGTAAAGGACCTGGTGGCAGAAGACAGAGCAGGACATATCCTCCCTTCCTCCTTTCCATCACTGTTGCTGCAGCCACAGCTCCAGAAGGGGGAGAGAGAGGAAAGTAACACTTTCCCTCCAGGTCTTCTCCGAAAGAGGTTGTATTCTGTGGTGAAGGATTGTGGGGGAAAATGATCCAAGGGAGAATATGAGCATTGATGATGATGACAGTCTCTTTATATTCTGATTAGATATTGGATGAGAAAAAGATGGGGAATTTTGCCCTCTGTATTGTGGTTAGGCTGACAGGAAGAGTTCCCTACACTGCAGGGGCAAAAAAGAGATGACTCCAATCTCTTCCTGTGCTGTGCTCACCTTGCAAGATTAGAAGGCATTCTTCCCAATTTTATGGGGATTTTTTCATGCCACACATCCTTATCATCCAGTTTTCTACTGCTGAAGGGAAAGATTCCCCGTTCTCTGAATGGCTGCAGGTCAGGTCTTTCTCCTGCACCTGAATCTCAACTATCTTATGAATTCATTCTTACTGTCCTATCTCATATTTCTGGGC
Organism: Intellagama lesueurii; assembly: GCA_037013535.1. NCBI lineage: Eukaryota > Metazoa > Chordata > Lepidosauria > Squamata > Agamidae > Intellagama > Intellagama lesueurii. The sequence goes on from JBAJHW010000006.1 coordinate 34,693,013, forward strand.
AGGCTATGAATAAGAGGAATGGATTTCACTTAATAAATCATGTCTCAGAGTGACAACCCAAAAGAGCAATGGGTGTGTGCTCTTGCACTGAATTGAAACACACAATCCAGAAAACCCACCTCCAAGCTTTTAAGTCCTTATGGAATGGAGCACCATGATTCTGATTGTCTTCTTCTTCTTGACTTTACCCATTCGCTTAGTACTTCTACATCTGTTTCTAGGCTATCAGCAACATAGTGGATGCCAAACAGCCCATGGGACCAGAGGAGTTGTTCTAGGGACTGAGCAGTTAGGATCCATTCTCATGATTATATGTACTCCCATGATAAGATGATGGATATATTTCCATACCTGTGTGCTAGCCAGTATTTTTTGTAACTAACTGGTTTAAGATGCATTCATATTGATGATCATGTTCTTCTTGTCTCACTGGATCTGTGCTGGAACTTGGGGACAAAAATATATTCTTTTGAAGCTCACTTGTTGCCAATGATTTATGGGCTGGACAAAGGGTTCCATATCTTCCATTCTAATCATTTTCTTTTCTTGAATTTGTCAACAGTTAGTAGGACGAGCATTTATCCAGAAATAGTTGCAAAGAGACTGTTCAGTCTCATAGGGAACTTTATCAAGCTCAGACTCTGGAGGAGGTCAGCATGTTCTGTCAAGTTAACCAATGCCATGTCCTAACAAGATGTTCAAAACTCTTGAGCCCAAGTGTCATTCCTGTGATCCCCCCCCCCCTTTGCATTCTGTATGTGAAGAACCTGGCAAGGCTCTTCTCACTCTTGCCAGGTTCTTCTTTGGTGGCTTGTTTCAGGCTCATCTCTAACTGGAAGGCTTTATCTTCAATGCAGTTTCAACTTATTGTTGTTTAGTCGTTAAGTCGTGTCCATCTCTTCGTGACCCCATGGACCAGAGCACGCCAGGCCCTCCTGTCTTCCACTGCCTCCCGGAGTTGGGTCAAATTCATGTTGGTAGCTTCGATGACACTGTCCAACCATCTCGTCCTCTGTCGTCCCCTTCTCCTCTTGCCTTCACACTTTCCCAACATCAGGGTCTTTTCCAGGGAGTCTTCTCTTCTCATGAGATGGCCAAAGTATTGGAGCCTCAGCTTCAGGATCTGTCCTTCCAGTGAGCACTCAGGGTTGATTTCCTTCAGAATGGATAGGTTTGATCTCCTTGCAGTCCAGGGGACTCTCAAGAGTCTCCTCCAGCACCACAATTCAAAAGCATCAATTCTTTGGTGGTCAGCCTTCTTTATGGTCCAGCTCTCACTTCCATACATCGCGACTGGAAAAACCATAGCTTTGACTATGCGGACCTTTGTCGGCAAGGTGATGTCTCTGCTTTTTAAGATGCTGTCTAGGTTTGTCATCACTTTCCTCCCAAGAAGCAGGCGTCTTTTAATTTCAGGGCTGCTGTCACCATCTGCAGTGATCATGGAGCCCAAGAAAGTAAAATCTGTCACTGCCTCCATATCTTCCCCTTCTATTTGCCAGGAGGTGATGGGACCAGTGGCCATGATCTTAGGTTTTTTTTTTATGTTGAGCTTCAGACCATTTTTTGCCCTCTCCTCTTTCACCCTCATTAAGAGGTTCTTTATGTCCTCCTCACTTTCTGCCATCAGGGTGGTATCATCTGTATATCTGAGCTTGTTGATATTTCTTCTGACAATCTTAATTCCGGTTTGGGATTCATCCAGTCCAGCCTTTCGCATGATGTATTCTGCATATAAGTTAAATAAGTAGGGAGACAATATACAGCCTTGTCGTACTCCTTTCCCAATTTTGAACCAATCAGTTGTTCCATATCCAGTTCTAACTGTTGCTTCCTGTCCCACATATAGATTTCTCAGGAGGTAGATAAGGTGGTCAGGCACTCCCATTTCTTTAAGAACTTGCCATAGTTTGCTGTGGTCCACTCAGTCAAAGGCTTCTGCGTAGTCAATGAAGCAGAAGCAGATGTTTTTCTGGAACTCTCTGGCTTTCTCCATAATCCAGTGCATGTTAGCAATTTGGTCTCTAGTTCCTCTGCCCCTTCGAAATCCAGCTTGTACTTCTGGGAGTTCTCGGTCCACATACTGCTGAAGCCTACCTTGGAGGATTTTGAGCATAACCTTGCTAGCGTGTGAAATGAGTGCAGTTTCAACTACAGGCAGTGAAATAATGGTTTGTGGCCTCCAGCTTGAGTTAGATCTGGTGTCCATCCTGCTGGATTTCTGCCATCACTATCCAGACTCTAAAACTTTTATGGTCTGATAGGCCTCATGGCTTAGGCTCAACTGGTTCTTTTGTAGCTGCTGGAACACTGCTTCTCTCGCCACTCCCCTCCCAAGACATCCCCTTTCTTTTATGGCACAGAATCCTTTCTGCTTTCTGTTTTCCTCCTGCAACTCTTTCTGTTGCCTGATGGACCTTTTTCTTTCTTGTGCTGTGGGGTTGTTTTCTGGATTCCCTCTGTTTCTCCCCTTGGCCTATTATGTTGCCAGTGACTGCTTGTTTTGCCCCACCACCCAGGGGAAGCTTTTGCTTGCTGTTGCCGAGACCCTTTACACTCCTTGCATCTTTGTGTGTGGTGATCTCAATCGGAAGGGTGCTGTACTTTCACTGCTCAGCTTTGGAGTACAATGGCATCATAAAAAAATTCCCCCTTCCCCCTCCCCATGTGTTATTTACAGTTTGGAGAATGTGGATCATCTTTCAAAAGTTTATTACATTTCCCTTAATATCTTTTAATTGCCATTTCTTTTAATTCATTTTGATCCTCTACCTTCTTTCAATCTTTTAAATGCAGACTGCGTGATGGTGAGATACAGCGTGTCTGATCCCTCCTTCATTATTTCATTGTCTCCATTTGCTCCACTTTGTTTTTGCACCCTGTTGCTTCCCAGATCTGTGTATCACTTGGGGTGTTTCCTCAGAGTTGTCTGTGGAGAGGATTAGTCATCCACGAACGCTCCTGCCATTCTCTCCTTGCTCAAAATAGATGCTTCTGCACACCTTCAGAGACCTTTGCAAGCCCCAACGTCTCTTGCTTCTTTTTTGCTTTTCTTCGAATCAGGTGGTGGAAATGTACGATCCATGCTTTCAGTATCTTTCAGTATCTACCTTAGTTAAGCAATTCCATATAAACCAAAGGAAGCCATATTTTTTACTCTGCTATACTTTCCATTCCTACTGAATGTAGGAGGCATCCCTCTACTGTCCTTTAAACCTGTTCCTAGTGTTTCTTCTTTTCAGAAGAACCCCTCTCATAGCACAGCACAAGATAAATGAGTCACCTGACAATGCTTCCTCAGGAAAGGGAGACCTCTGCCCCCCTTTTCCTACTGTGGTCTGACTGAGTCTCACTCCAGCACTAGACGCAGGAGAGAGTCACCTTTTAATTGGGAGATTCTCCTTCTCTTCCCATCCTGGGGTGTAGCACATTAACTCTGAACAGGGAAATGAGGAAGCTCAGCAACACCTGATCCCCTACCTTTCTCAGGTTCCCCCATTTTGGAGCTCAAGGCTCCGGGGACCCTGGGAAATGTAGCTGCCATAGCAACCTTGCATGTGCCTGAGGATGGGGGGCAGGGACGTAGAGGGGGAGGCCTCCCTGCCCCTCCCTGCTGCAGCCAGAGCCGGAGGCAGTTTAGCGGGTGTGAGTGGGAGGGAGGGGCCACATGGGGGGAGGGGGCCATCGGAATGGGGGTGCCAGTCAAAGAGGCATCCCATTGACATTCCAGATTGGGGGATTCCAGGATTCAGAGGCATAAATTCTCCCAGGGGCATAAATTATCCATGTCTTGAGGAAGACTTGTGTCGGCCAGGATGAGAGACTGGGGTGGGAGACTGAGTTCCAGCTGCCTGTGGGAGCAGTGGAGGAAGAGAGGGAGTCTGCTGAGAACATACAGGGTCCTCACTATGCTGTGTTGATATTAGAGGCCACTGGTGTTGGAAGACACGGGGTTGCACTCTAAGAACACTAAGCTGCAAATTTAGAAATATGCTGTAGAAGAAGAAAAAAGCTGTGAAAATCCAGGTCTAAAAACTGGAAGGCCATCCTGAACAGCAGCAACAAGGGGATTATTTGGGAAAGGGCAGAGCCAGCCCAGCCCAGGAGATGCCATGTGCCAAGTGGATTTGGAAGCTCTGCCAATCATCTGAGCCAGAAGGTGTTCCATGTCTGTCGGTTGTTGTAGCTTAGAACTCTTGACAGAGTTCTAACTCCTGTCCTCTGAAGATGCCAGCCACAGAGACTGGCGAAACGTTAGGAAGAAAAACCCTCAGAACATGGCCAAACAGCCTGAAAAACCTACAACAACCATGGGATCCTGGCTGTGAAAGCCGTCGAGAATACATTGTTCTATGTCTCCTTGTCCATGCCTCCAAGCTGGCCTTGCATCTCCCAGCTATTCTTTATTGCTGCTGCTTGTTTGTCCATCATTATTAGAAAATGTAGCTCTGCTAATCATCTGGGCCCAAGATTTGGTTTATCCTCTTCCCATCAATATTTGCAGCCAGTACCTGTTCTGGCCTCCCGCCATCACTTTTATGTTGTTGTTGTTCTCCTCTGGACTGTTCTTCTGATGTTGTTAACTGGCAGTGCCAAAATATGTCTTTTTAAAGTAAGAAATCAAACTATTAGTTAATTCATTAGTGTTGCTCTATGTGTTTCTTATATTATTGATGCCTGTTACATTATTATTATGATATTTTGTTTTAGATTATTCATTTTTGCTATGTAATATGTGATTGTCATTATATTTTGTTATTTGTGCTTTTTATACTTGTTATGAAACTTGTGGTATCAGCAGGATTGTCCTGTTTATTTTCTGACTGATTCTGTTGTGAACCATTTTGATCATATTGTGTATTGAAAGACTGGATACGAATAAAGCAGAAATTGGAAATGAACAAAGCTGGGCTTTTTTCACTACCAGAATGCTCCAGATCTGAAATAAAGATCTGAAACTGCATTATTTTTCATTATGCATCTTCCTATGCATTAGACTCAGTGATCTTCAGCTTCCTTCTCAACATACTCCCTCCATTCTTTCCAAGAGGAAGAAGAAAAGCTCAGTGGAACAGAAACAGAAATAAGTTATTTCTCTTGACATGTAGATGACACAAGGCTTGTTGCACTTAGAATAGGATTTTTTTTTTTTTTTTTTACTGTGCTATGAACTTGGTTCTGATTTATGGTGACTGTTTCCAGAGTTATAAAGTACTCAAAGTGGTTTGCCATTCCCCTCTTCTAGGGGCACCCTTTGACTGCGCAGCTTGCTGAAGTCTGTACAGGCTAGTTTTTCTCTCTGGAGGCCCAGTGGGGAATCAACCTCCTAGACTCTGGTTCTGCAGCCACATGTCTAACTCAGAGGGTGACTGCACTGGCCATTCACCCGGCAGTTTGCAACAGCTTAAGGATATATGAATTTGAATTAATACCTGGTGGCTACACAATATAAAACTTAGCATGAGGAAACTCATTGTGGAATTGTCTCTTTTTAGTTTGGATCATCTTTTTTTTGTTCAGCTGACTGGAGTGGATTGAAGTTGCTCCAGTCAGGCAGACATTGCATTTGCCCATCTTCTGCCCATTGTGCTCATCTTATCCAAAGGCAAACTGAAGCTTTCAGTTTTCCTCAAATGGGCACTTGTTGCCTGCAAACAGTTTTTTTAAAATGCTTTCAAGGCAGTGCTTGAACAGAGTACCACTAGATTGGTTAAGAAAGCAAAAAAAATATGGAAATTGCCAATTAGCACCTTGTCAAAGGCAGCTTCTGCTGTCGGAGATCTCTGTAAATACAACACTCTGCCTCTGCTTATTCCTGCAAACTGTTTGTTGTCTGGATGGCTACAGCTACTTCACCTGTGAGACCAGATTTGAAAAACTGTGGATCACAACAGATCCAAGCATATTTCCCCAGCTGTGTGGGTGCACCCTCACTGAGCTATCCATAAAGCCCAACAAGGATGAAGAGGGGAACATATTATGACTTTGAGAGGGTTTTGTCCTTTCTTGAAGACATGATATATATTTGTTTTTATTTGTTCCAGGGGTAGAGTTTAGTACTATTGCACTTTCCCATTAAGGTTATTTTGATACACATAGATTCCACTTTGGAAGCATTTTAATTTCAATCAATATATTCAAAAAACCAATGAAATAAAATTAATAAAGGCTATCAAAGGGAACCCTCCAGTGGAGAAAGGATTTCTTGAATATTTTTTAAAAGATTTGAAGGATTTTCTGCAGATTAGGTTGAATAGATTTACTGCAACACCTGAGTTGTCATCTTCTATGGCTTTAATACTTGTGCAAAAACATCTTCAACACCAGGAGATTTACTTTTTGTTGTCCTGTCGTATTCCTATTGCATTTGGAATTGTGACAGATTAAATGGCTTAATCTTTTAATTATAAACAACCACAGCAAAAATGTTAGTCTCTACTCATATTTTATAAGGTATATATGAACTGAAAGATACAAAACCATTCATATTTCAGATATATGGGGAAGTAATATAAGACACAGAATATTAATGTGTGAGATATTATATTAGAAAAATCCCTGGGAGACCAGATACATTGAAACAATGAGAAATTTATTTACTTCAAAAAATGTATAGGAATTATAACAATCAGCACAAACATTAGAATGTTAGAAGTGAGATATCACAAACTGTAGCATAATAAACTATGATTAGTCTGATTATCTTAATTGCAATATTAACATAGCATTTCTGCTTTGACTTGCTCAATAGACAAACTCCAACAAGAGTTTTTTTCTGGAGCATTCATGTATTGTATATACTGTACATAACATACTATTAGTCTCACGGGGGGAAAAAACCTCCAGTGTGAACAGAAGAATCACTCAGGTGCAAGATAAGATGTATCGCAGAGTAGATAAGAACCTCTTATGTTTGAACCAGACTGCTACAAATTCCCCTGTCTGGACAGGCCCTTAGTCACAATGGAGCTTACTCCCAGGTAAGTGTGTGTACAGGTGTAATCTTAATCACTGTTTGCTCTTCTTCCATCAAAATCCAGACCTTTATACATTAGGTCATTTGCTCTGCAACTTGTAACCATCATTTTATGCCTTGTTTATGAGCCATCCTCTTATTTGGAGAGGAGACTGAGTGCATACAGAGCCACATACAGGGCACTTATGTCTGAGAAAGCAGCAGGTCCACCAGTCCCAGCAAGACTGGTTCCAGTTTTCTGGATAGTCACTCCACTCATTTCAATCATAGCTACAGTTACATTCAGGTCCTGTTCAGTTAGAAATGGAACATCTACAGTAAAATTCCCTTCTTTTTTGCTGAAATCATGATCCAGGATATTTTTGACCTTTTCAAATAAGAAAAATAAAATCAGAATATCATTGTCTACAAGATCACGCACAATTGACAAAATCAATGTCTACGGTAGAAAACAACTGAAATTAAATTATAATGAAATACAGCAGTGATTGTGAAAACCTAGCTATACTACTCCCTTTATACGTGATGCAATTCAGCCTTGTACATTTCCACTAGCACACAACCTCTATACAGTGGAATCGGTTTCCCAGTAAGCATGTAAAGGACTGCAGCCTCAGACATACAACAAAACTTCAGATTGGCTAGTAGTTGTAGGCTGAAATCCTGTTGCATAAGTTATATCTGTGGAAGTGTGATGATATTACTAGCAGAAAGCAATTTTTGGTCATTGAAGATTTACATCTTTCCCACATCTTGTCCGACTTCTGAGTAATCCATTCATCACATGGTAGCCACAGGAGACATGGAACAGAGGGAGGAAGTTTTTAATTACTAAAAGTCTCTTGCTATCAATAACATCATCTGGCAGTGGAGATTTGTGATAACTACAGTCTTTCTCCTTCAATCCCAGGCTCCCATATCATGAAACGATACTTGTGATACTGATGAGCTACAGGAAAGGAGGGAGAAGTCTTTATTATCGAACATTGATACCTGGCAGTGATGCCATCACCCTTCCCCAGGTTTAACTTCTGTAATCAGCCATCAGCCATTATTAAAAGACTTACAACAGGCCCATGCACAGTGCTCAGGGGGAAACAGGTACACAGATGAATCACAGGCTTTCATGTCGTTATGCTCTCTTCGAACCTCACACATTTTCAGGAAGTGTCTCTACTATTCCCTGGCTCCCTTCTTTTTCCAAAAAAGCACTGTCCCTTAAAATAGAGATTTTATTTAACTGTAATTTCCCTTTGTTGTTGTTTAGTCGACTAAACAACAACAAGACTCCCTGGAAAAGACCCTGATGTTGGGAAAGTGTGAGGGCAAGAGGAGAAGGGGACGACAGAGGACGAGATGGTTGGACAGTGTCATCGAAGCTACCAACATGAATTTGACCCAACTCCGGGAGGCAGTGGAAGACAGGAGGGCCTGGCATGCTCTGGTCCATGGGGTCATGAAGAGTCGGACATGACTTAACGACTAAACAACAACAAATTTCCCTTTACCAGTGTCAGCTCCTTGGTCACAATCTTCTTCTCCACAGATTCTGCCAGAAACAACAGCTGGAGTTCAGACAATTCTAGGAAAATAAAGAAAAAAGTTAGTTTGAGGAAAGGTTCCATTCTGTTTTAATCCACGGAATTGTTGACCTCATAGACCTTTGGTCTAGATGGGCAGGATAGAAATCCAATCAATCAATCAATCAATCAATCAATCAATCAATCAATCAATCAATAGAGCTGGAGTTCAGCAGCAGTTCGACAAATCTGTGATGGTGCCTAAGAGAGTATCAGCTCAAAAATGTGACAATGATCTCACAGGTAAAGGTAAAGGTTCCCCTTGACATTTAGTCCAGTCTTGTCCGACTCTAGAGCGCGGTGCTCATTCCCGTTTCCAAGCCGTAGAGCCAGCGTTTGTCCGTAGACAGTTTCCGTGGTCACGTGGCCAGCGCGACTAGACACGGAACGCTGTTACCTTCCCACCATGGTGGTACCTATTTATCTACTCGCATTTACATGCTTTCGAACTGCTAGGTTGGCAGGAGCTGGGACAAGCGACGGGAGCTCACTCCGTCGCGTGGATTCGATTTTACGACTGCTGGTCTTCTGACCTTGCAGCACAGAGGCTTCTGCGGTTTAACCCACAGCGCCACCACATCCCTTTTAAGGGACTATACTTCCATCAAAAACAGAAATGAAGAAAAACTATCCCCCATAACAAATTTTGAGACTTCTCCTACACCTCTGGTAAAAAGGGCCTAGGTCAGGGGTGGGCAACTGCATTTTAAAGTATTTTATTTCCTCTGGATCTTCCAGGATCTACACAGACTTCTAAAAATGCAATAAATACATTAAAAAAAATAAAAAATGAAAGTGTGGGATGCAAGAAATGAAAACAGAGTGGCTAGAAGTTTCCTTTTGGTTTTGGGGGGAAATAGGTATTGCAGGGCATTAGCTCCCCAGGAGTGGCCTGTGAGCTATTCAGCAGATGAATCACTGCTCCTGAAAGTTTTAGGACTGGCATCATACCTTTTCTCTCTCTCAAAAAAGTGGGAGCCGAGAGAAGACTGGATGGGGGCCACATAAACAGATTTTGAGGTTGCATGCAAACCCAGAGTGGTACTTTGCCCACCTCTGGTCCCACCTCTGACTTGCTCCAAAATTGATGTACAGGAATCGTCCTGCTATTCTGCTCTTACCCACTGACAAACCCACCAGCTCCACATCCTTGATTACTTATCTTCAGTAATTGTGTTCTTTATTTATTGCATTGCCAGCACTCTAAATTGAAGGGCAACCAATTAGTTTTCCGATTTTCCCCTGTGTAGCTGTGTCAATAAAGATACAGATATGGGTTTTCAAAAGAGATTAAACTAGAATTCTATCGCATTGCGAGAAATGTAAGAAAACAAGCTGCAGATTAGTTTTATATTCTTAATGAGATAATCTCCCCTAATAGGGTGCACTTAAATGCACTTAAAGCCTCAAGGAACATCTGATGCAATTAAAAATACACGAGAAAGCAAGGAGTGGACCAATCAGTTCATATCATATAAATCAATTTCATTTTTTTCCTGTAATAATTTCATATTTAAATATCTTTAAACGTATTTTCTTTCAAGCTATGCATTTTAAAACTAACATAGCACTGAGGCAAAAAAATCTAGTGGAACACTGGGAAGTGCAAAAAATTATGGATAATTAAATTCTCTTCTATACATTAGCTCAGGAGGCATGGATCAGATCAGTTTGCATCTCAGTTGCCAAAAAGCAGCTCCTCTAGGTGTCCCTACTTTGAAGTAACAGTGACTGGAAAGGGTTGGAGCAGAAGGCTTATATAGGCATCTTCCCAGCCCCAGCCACACAGCAGGTGCAATTAGCATGATAATTTTCTATCTAGAAGAAGCTCTCCTTCAAGTGGTGAAAAGGTGTCAGCATGAAAACTATTGCAAGATTACTTATCACTGTGAAATCTCTAGTCTCTTCATGCTGGGCTGAAGACTGCCCTGGAATCTAAGACCGTCTTAAGGATGAGAATTGCTCCAGCTCTCCCTACAACAGTGCATGATCTGTAAGAAAGATGGAAGCATATCACTACTGCACAGGTACAGTTGCAGGTACAGGTGGAGCAATGTACATCCTGAAAACAATCTGAGAGTCCAGAACTTTAAAAGAGACCTGCCTTACCATCTAGAGCCCGAAGAAAATAGAAGACTGCTTCAACAAGCCCAACGATAATTGCTCCACTGGAATCACGTAAATTCTCTACCAGACCTTGCAATTCGGGCTCATCAGCCTTCAGGCTGAATTGCTCAGGGCCTTCAAGAGCCTGCTCCAACTGATTTTGGGAAAAAGAAATGTTGTTAAAGACAGGCATTCACATATGCACCCAGGAGGATGGAAATACAAGTGGGTATTTCTCTACTGGTAAGAAGGCAGGCAGATGTGGGATCATTGGGGATAGCCTGAGGATGAGGTCGTTCCAGGCCCAACTTGTCCATGTGGACGTGTTTCTACAGTTGTTCACAGAGTATTACAGTGCACAGCATGAGAACCTCATGACATACTGGGCTGTATAACAAGCAAGTAAGGCTTCAGTTTGGTGCCAGGAAACTGCAGGAGAGAAATCCTGCTCCTCTATTATTAAAACATATCACTGAATTTTATAGATTGTAAGGGGAGAGGCCCAGGAAGTCAACATGATGACCAACAAAGGGTATAAGAAAGAATTACTGTTTAGTCAACATGCACTGCTGGAAGCAAAGGATACAGGAACCCATGAGGTCCAGAGGAAAAGAAGGGCTTTACCTGAAACTCCAGTGTTTTCAAAAGTTTTTTTTCCTTTTCCTTCATTATTGTCAAAAAAACAGTTAGAAAAGGGCCACACAGATCTGTGGCTAATAAAGAGAGCTGCACGCATTCTTGCTGAACCTCCATTTGCAGGTCATCCTTCTTGTCTTTAAAGAAACAAGTAGCATAAAAAAGAGAGAAATGACAGAAGTCAGGATTTAGAGATTACTGGCACATAGTAAGATCTTGGAATTAATCAGTTACAAATAACTATTTATTTGTGATTAATTTCTTTTTGTACTAAATAAGTTGTAATGTAGCTACATTATGAGTACAGCATAATTAAGCATAACGACAGGGATAAATGATCACAGGCTCATTACTTAAGTGTGCTTGCAGCATTCTCACATGTTATTGAAGTGCAAAAGTAAAGTCGTGACTTTTTTTACTTTTGATTGGTAAGGCAAAGAGTGAAATTAACCAAAAATGAATGTTTTGGCTCTACACATCCTTAGTGGGCACACCTGTGTCAGATGTGCTGGGTACCATACACCTATCTTTTTCCGATTCCCCCTCATCCTACAGAATCCATCATTGCAAAATATTGCCTTCATTGAGGGTTCTTTAAGACACTTGGGGAGGTCTATGACAAAAATTGAAATGTTGCTGTAATGTGTAGCGGAATGGGTAGCTCAATGAGCTGTGAACTTTGAGGTCTGATGTATGATTGCCCACCCTGCCTCCTGAGAGGAGAACCAGCCCATGTGGCCTTGGGCAAGTTACACAGATCCAGGACACCTCCAGAAGATCGGAATGGTAAACTATTTCTGTCTTTACAATTCCTAGGGAACCTTGGAAAGGACTGCCATAAGATAGAATTGACTTACTGACACGTCACTACTATTAGGATTGTAATGTGTATTCAGCTAAAACTCAGAAAATGAGGACCAGATTTAAGTCCAACCTCTGTTAAAAAAGCTACTTACTTCCTTTGTCCATTTGAAAAGTTTGGTCATCTGTGAAACCTTAAGCAAGAACAACACAATTAGAAGAAACCAGCCAAGAATAGTGGCTATGCTGTTTATAGGACCCTCATTGTTTTGTTTTTGTTTAGTCGTTTAGTTGTGTCCGACTCTTCGTGACCCCATGGACCAGAGCACGCCAGGCCCCCCTGTCCTCCACTGCCTCCCGAAGTTGGGTCATATTCATGTTGGTTGCTTCGATGACACTGTCCAACCATCTCATCCTCTGTCGTCCCCTTCTCCTCTTGCCTTCACACTTTCCCAACATCAGGGTCTTTTCCAGGGAGTCTTCTCTTCTCATGAGATGGCCAAAGTATTGGAGCCTCAGCTTCAGGATCTGTCCTTCCAGTGAACACTCAGGGTTGATTTCCTTCAAAATGGATAGGTTTGTTCTCCTTGCAGTCCAGGGGACTCTCAAGAGTCTCCTCCAGCACCACAATTCAAAAGCATCATTACAAAAGGACCCTCATTACAGCAGGGTAAAATCTATTTTTAAAATTGTGTGTCCTACCAGTCAAAGACCTGTACTAATTGCTCCGTATAAGAATTTGATCCCTCCCTCCCTCCATCCCTCCATCAGACAGACGGCAGACAGATAAGGAACCGTAGAGGTAGGGTACTCCATTTGGTGCTCCCCTTGCAGCCACATGACATACAGACTTAAAGTACAGTGGTGCCTCGCTAGACGATGTTAATCCGTTCCACGAGGATCGCTGTCTAGCGAAAACATCGTCTAGCGAAGCACGTTTTCCCATTGGAATGCATTGAAATCGCTTCAATGCGTTCCAAGGGAAAACGCAGTCGTCTTGCGAAATTTCCCATAGGGAAACCTCGTCTAGCGAGTGAGGGTCCCCATAGGAATGCACTGACAGCTGCACTGACAGCTTTTCACCACTAGTCGGCGCACTCCTATGGGGAAACCTCATCGTCTAGCGAAAATCGCCATAGGGAAACATCGTTTTGCGAAGCGCAGTAGCGCTCGCAAAAAGGCATCGTCTAGTGATTTCCTCGTCCTGCGAGGCAATCGTCTAGCGAGGCACCACTGTAACTCTATTTGGCCTGCTCCCTATAAAGGGAAAGAAAAAAGAAAGAAAACAAACAAACAAAATCCCTTTGAGAATACAAACAAAATCCCCCTCTTTGCCCCTTTCTGTTTTCTCCTCCCTCTGGGAGGAAGCTTGCTTGCTTGCTTTCTTACAGTGCATCAGCATTGCCCTAACTAGGCTTTAAAAAAAACAACAAGCATTGTTTCTTCCCTCTCCCCTTCCAAGGAGGAGGAAAGGAAGTTTTTAATTTCTCAGTATTGTTAAGTGGCTAAGCTGTTGGCTTAATCCACTTAACGATCTTGGGGAATTGAAAGTGGATGGAAACGAACAAGTCATCTGCTTTGGACTGAGCTCACAATCACATTTGCTGGAATTGAACCAAAACAAAGTACACAGCATGCTCTATAATGCCATACCGCCATCTTCAGCCACTTCAAAAATATATGATGTCCAAATACATAAGCCATCTTTTCAAATAATGATAATAATAATTATGACGTGACTGAGAACTCGGACATCAATTAGGAGATGCAAAATAGAAAGGACTGCAGCTTTGAGTTGTAATTCTAAGTACATTTACTAGGTACAAAGTCTCATTGAACTCAGTGAAAATTGTACTGTTTCTGCATTTTGTGTTATAGTAATTAGCTGTCATAAAATTTTTCATGAGGAGTAAAGATTTGCTTACAAATGTATAAAAAAGAATCCTCCCCTAACAGATGCAGCTTGCCTCTTGGAAGCACTGGCTAGAGCCCTGTTTTAGAACGATCTCATCAGTGTAAGAATAACAGCATAAATTGCTGTGGTGGGTTACCGTTAATTCACCGTTTCCTGTTAGAATTCCTAGCTGCATGCTGGTTCTGTGACTGGTATGTGACTAGGAATGCAAATAGCAACTCACTAATTAGCAGCAATGTAATCCCATTATTTAAGCCATTACACTTACACTAGTATAAATCTGTAAGAGGATTCTGACCATTCTTAAAACCAGTCTTAAATCCAGAGGCCATTTCTCAAAAGCATCTTTCACTCACTTTGGTTGATGTTGGGTATCTATACAAAGAAAAGGACAAAATTCCCAGAATGCCCCAACATCATAGCCACTGGCCTGGGAAATTCTGGAAACAGCATCACTTCAGATCAGCGGACGATGTGTGTGTTTTGCCAACAGGGGTGGCACTGTGAAGCCACCTTTATCACTGTGTGCCTAATGTCCACAAATACATACAAAATGAAACTTCTAAAAGATGCTTACCAAATGTTCCTGTTTTATCATCTGGGTAGTAGGAAATACCTGTGAAAAGGGGGACAAATTGTTTTCTAAAGGGGGAATAATAGTAGTAGCATTTTATTTACAGATAAATGTTTGTGAAGAAATGTTGGCGATCCTTAAATTTTAAAAGGACACCAGATCAGTGTCCCATTCAGAGAAAATCAGACTTCAATCCATTACTGAGGGTGTGTTCACACAAGGAAATAGATCCCATTTTGGATCACATGTGGAGTAGTCTGATCAGACCTATTTCCCAGTGTTCACATGATGTACAGAGAATTCCACTCTGGCCCAACCAGCTGTAGGGCTACTACTTTTGCAGGCTGGGCTGGAGCGGTTCCCTGGCTGGTGGAAGGGTCACTTTAAGGGAAGATTACTTCCAGGAAAGCAACCCTTTCTGGTGCAATTGGACACACGCCTTTCTTGCTGCCTGATGACCCCCTGAAGTAATCAAATTCAGTGGGGCTACTTCTAAGTAAATGTGTAGGACTGCATTAATACAGATTCTAGTCCCTGAAACATTTCCCAAGGGAAAGCCTTTGCAAGGCCTGTGATGAATGGTAAGAAATATGGCGTGAGAATAAAAGACTCCTCCTGAGAAGAAAGATGTAACCTCAGAAAACTGTTCCCCAGTAGTCTCAACCAATGTGCCATATTCATTCATTCATTGCATCAACACCACCCTTAGCCTCTTTTACACTATTGGTCGAAATCTTGTTGGCGGTTTATGCTGGCATTAAGGGGGTGGCTACACTGGTAAAATAATACAGGATTCATTCCAGGATTGGGACAATAAGATTCATATTATTTTCTGTTGACTACATGATATACAAGTCAATGCAAAACAGCCCAGAGTCTCCCCCAATTGCAATTTTTCCCTTTGTCATTTCTACCTTTTTTTTTTTTTGGTAATGAATACATTTGCATCAGCTCAGGAAGTGCGATCACTTGTGCAGTTTGATCATGCTATGGAGGAGTTTGTAGCTATTCTACTTCAAGCCTTTCCACCTGGCTGCAGCAATAGCAAGGAAGGGCAGCCAGTTCATTCAGATGAGAACTGCCTGGGTCTACTTATTTTCCTCTTCCCTTCCCTTCCGTTCCCGTTTCATTTTTTCTTTTCTTTTTTAAAGACTCGGTGCCATTGTGCTAGAGCACATAGGAGACCAAAGGGGAAAAAATTCAGCAGAGAGAGGGAAGAGGATATTGCTAATCAGCACTTCTTTGAGGCTTGTGAAGGTAGCTATGCTGTAGCCTTGCCTCCTGCAAATCTTGATGGCCACAGCAGAGCTACTTTAACAAGCTACAAACAAGACTGACTGCCAATTTCCTCCACTCTCTCTGCTAACTCCCGTGTGATCAGCTAAAGCAAATTCATCTGGGGAAACCTGATCTCCCAGACAAGAATTCACAGTAGACCCATTTTCTGTGACTGTGGAGAAATTAAATCAATGCAGCACTTAAGTGCATACAATTTATGTCCCACCATGTGTTTAGATAGTAAAAGGTAACACTAGATAACACTATTGAAGTACCCCACTTCTGGTCAAATTTTAATAGTCCAATCTCTGATGAAGCCGGGCTGTTGTGTCTCCACCTTCCTGCTCTTCTTGTCACTCCAGCCAGTGTGGGGGTGCCATTCCCAAGGTTGCTAAGCCACATGGGTGTTGTAGTGAGAGAAAACTCTCCTAGCATCCTGTGGCTGCTTCTGAGGGGAGGAGTTACCACCATTCTTCCTCTTTCTCATAGAGAGCTTGCCATAGAGGCCTTTCCTTAGGCCAATCAGAGGGCTTGATTAATTGCCTTTCCCCAGACCAATCCTAATAACATGATGAAACCATTGTCCTATCTGAACCCTGTCTACTATCTGTAATGCTGTCACTACCTGTGACCTTGTAATGTTAATAAAAGGACAGTCTCCTGGGGGCAGGGCAGGAGAAGACTTCTCATTCTGCTTCCTTGATGAGTGGCCCACCAGGAGTACTGCTGGCAGACATCCATCTCTCTGTGTGGCTGACTTCTTTAACGTCTATCTCTAAGAGACTCTTTGCTATCCTAATTATCTGATCACCACAAAGCCCATCAGCCTGCTGAGTTCGTGTCTCCCACAAGCCAGGGGGCGGGAAGATGAGTCTCCCTGCTCAGCAGCAGAGAGTCCAGAAGATCAGGAAGGCGGAGACACACAACAGCCGGGGTTCGTCGGAGATTGAACCGATGAGCAGGATGCTGGCCCTGTGCACTATGCTGCAAACTGTAAATGGACAGGTCGGTTCTGGGATGTGGGCCTGGGGATCCAAGCCACCTGGGCCAGGGAGTCATATTTGTTAATGAATACGAATATCTCATCTCTAATGTTTTTTATAAGTGGTATAAGTAATAATGGCAATGATTTTGAAAGAGGTAGCAGTATTGGGGGGCAACCACATTATTAAATACTGCAGAAAATGCCAGGGGCTGATTCAGTTTCCCCCCCTGTTGATCAGATGATGCAACACGAAATGCAAATCAGCTCAGAGTTTGTTTGTTTATTTAATTTGTATCCCACTCCCATTAGTGTCACAGCACAACTCTGGGCAGGTTACAACTCTTAAAATAGAAAACAAAATTAAAAATAGAAATATTTAAACCAATAGCAATAACCCTAATTAAAAAAAAACACCAGATGGCACCAACTAATCCCAGAGTGGATGGTGGAAAAGAGGGGAGGGAAAAAAAGGAGAGGAAAAAAAGGGGGGGAGATGTGGTCAGCTGGGGTCAGTGTGGCAAGCCTCCCTGAAAAGCAATGTCTTTAATTGCTTCCTAAAAGTCCACAGGGAGGGGACTAGGCGGAGGTCCTCCAGAAGCTGGTTCCATAAAGTTGGAGCCACCGCAAAGAAGGCCCTACCTCTTGTAGAGGATTTATGAGCCTACCTCAGGGTGGCCACCCAGAGGAGCCTCGACTGAGATGATCTTGTGGGTCAGTCAGATGACATTAAGGAGAGACACTCCGACAAGTAACATGGGCCCAAACTGTGGAGGGCTTTGTATGTGTGTGTCAAAACCTCGAACCTCATCTGGAATGCCACAGGCAACCAGTGGAGGTGAGCTAGAACTGGAATGATGTGGTCAAATTTACTTGTACCAACCACCAGTCTGGCTGCTGCATCCTGGACCCGCCAATGTCTCTGTATCAGTTTCAAGGGGAGCTCCACATAGAGGAGTAGTAGTAGTTGATCTGGGAGATGACCAGGGCCTCCACCAAAGTCCTGAGGGAGTCCTTGTCTAGGTAGGGGCGTAGTTGGGCGATTAGCCTAAGCTTGTTAAAGGCTGATCTGGACACAGCTGCAATCTGGGACTCCCAAGAAAGAGTCAAGTCCAACAGAACACCTAAATTATGCACTTGGTCCCTAAACTGGAGGGGAGTACCATCCAGCCTAAGGATCATCCCCCTATACCTATTGGAAGTCCCCCCCAGGAGCAAAATCTCTGTTTTCAGAGTTCCCTCTCTCTAATTTGTAGTTTTTTCTCTCCACCAGAGAACCTTCTTCTTCTTAACATTTCAGATCCTTTCAGATCAATACAAGCATGTGATTGCTTAAACTTATGCAGAAAGGGTGGCTGAGGTGTACGCACACTCAAAGCACCTTTCCATCTTCCCTTACACCACTTGCTTCTTAACTGAGAACACACACGGGCACAGGGCCAGGCCAGGCCGTATTGTGCCCAACAAAGCCTCCCTCCCAAGGATTTACCTTATATTTTTAAACTTCTCTTCCTGGGAAACACTCTTGTTACTTTATTTACATTATTTTTAATTTTTTAAAAAAAGCAGTGCAAGTCTCCTTGCCTATTAATGCAGCACCATCTACAGGGTTATGCATGGAACTGCAAGCAGTTAGAGCTTGGTGTGGCCACTTTTCATCCAACAGACCCAAATTCCTTGGTGCAACTTCAAAGCGACTGAATGCACATTTCCCTTGCAGTGTAGTCACACCCTTAGTCTGTTTCAGGATGAGTAACAAAAACAAAACGAACAAAACCCAACGTCTTACGGCACATGTAAGACCAACATTTTCGTTTCAGTGTGAATCTCCATGGATCACAATCCCTTTCTTCAGATGCTTTGTAATCCCGAATAAGCAAGTCTATTACCTATGGATTCCTCTCTCAGGAGTTGTAATTTCTTGACTCTGAATGCCAGGATGCAGAACTTTGGGACCATAATCGCTTTCTTCCTCTTTCTGGTGCCCTGGAACAGGAGATGACAGAGATGGGGAACCGAGTTGCAGGACTTGCTGTCAAGTCGGACTTAAGTTGCACTAGCGACTCATCTTGGACTTGACTCAGTTTTTTTTAATGACTTGGACTTGACTCAGAACACACTCACCCTCCCTTTTTTTCTAGGGAAAAAAAGCTTGGTTTTAATAGGGACTCAGACTTGGGGCTTGTAACTTGGGGCTTGGTCCAAAGACTCAGATTTGGGATTTGGGATTTGGACTCAAGGACTTGCCAACATCCTGGGAGATGAAAACCTAGGTCATTTATATGGGGGGAAAAATCATGATCTGAATCCAATTTTAGTTCCAGATATAAGCAGATGAATTGAATTGAATAGGATGCTAGCCAAGTCGCTATGTTCTATTTACTTTAATGGGTTTAGTCTAGCTAGGACTGAAACTGGACTTAGCCCACATCTTTCATTTCCTGAAAGGTTGCAAAACGCAGATCTGACCATTAGATGCATTTTGGCATAGGTTTCGTAAAAGATGCTGCCTTCCATTTTGTTGGTTTCCTCAAACTGGGCCTCTTCCGTAGTTTCTATTGCCTCAGTGATCACGTACAGGTTCCTCTGTAGCTTCTTAGATTGTTTAATGAACTCATGATCCACATTGATTTTCCTAAAGAAGAAAATCCACCTCCATTAGCTAGTATGTATCCAAAAGCAAACTGCATAAAATAGTGATGTATAGAAAAGCTAAATGCAAGTGTTTTCAGCAGTCTATTGATCTGTATATCTAAAGCCAACAAACATAGTTCAATTTTTCTAAAAGTACAACCTTGTCGTATTTGACATTCCCCTTATTTTTCAGTTTGTGCCATGTTAATGTGTAGCATTTTTGAGTCACGTTCTCTGACACTCTCAAATTAATTTTAGGAAGAATCAGACAATAAAGCTTCTGGTCTTGAAATTGCACACTAATTCTAGTTGATGCTGGAACTAGAGCATGTGGCAACAGAAGCAACAATAAGAAACCTTGAATGTGGATAGGCATACAAGACAACTATCCATAAGGTTTCCAAAGGGGATATTTGTAAAGTTGTTTCTTTCCAGACTTACGCCTTTTTAATCACAGAATCCAGATCCATGGGGCAAACTTGAATCTTTTTAACTTTCACAGATGTTGTATGGGACATGCTGACAGATCCCTTGACGTCTGCAGTCATTATACTCAGATGTTCACCCATATTCCCCTCCATTGTTTCATCTACTTGGTCCACAGTTGTGACTGAGACTGAGTCTTGGACATCTGAGGTTAAAAATGGAGAAAATCTGTGATAGGCCAAAGGAATTAGAAAAACAAAAGGAGAGGCAGAACATCTGCTTTCCTGAGGGGCAGGAAAATGCCAAAAAGCAAAGGAGAACTGCCTATACCAACTGAGAGAATGGTTTCATCTTGCTCAGTATGACAGTATGGTCTATGCTGAATAAAACAGCCTACCAAGTGTTTTAGATCAAGTGTTTTTCAGACGGAGATTGAAAACTGAGATTGTCTATACACAGGATTCCTCTGAAATCTCATTTCACAAACATACAAAGAAAGCCTCAGTTACCCCACCCCCACCCTCACAAAATGAGCATGCCTTTAGCTTTAATACAGGCTTTCTCTAATGTCTGTTTCTGACCTCAGGCACTCGTAAAGGGCCTGTCCACACTGACATATAGAGATGATAAATGCATTGTTGAGGGCACTGTTTAGATGGGGGGGGGGGGGAGTGTGTCTGCTTGGGTTTCTACTGAGAATGATCCATCCTTCCTCTTTAAGAGCTGTCACACACCATTCTGGTCCTGTGGTAGAGTATGCATTCTTTTTTGCATGCTCTGTTTCACTGGGATATGGCACTCTTCAACAGCCTCAGTGTCCTGGCTGCAGATTCCAAGTGATAGTGCAAGGAGAATAAGAGAAGGGAAGCGGGGGGGCGGAGGAGGGAGAATGGAATGGCAGGGATGGAGGGAGAGAGGAGCGATCTAAAAAGTACCTTCACTTTCCCTGACCCTTCACAAGCAATCTGGCAAACTGACAGTGGATAGGCTACGAGGAGTCGTTTGCTGTTGGGATGGGACATCACTCTCCCTCACCTCCACAGATCCTTTGTAGCCTGATCCAGCCCGCACCCCATACAGCCAGTCCCTCCTTGAATCACAGGCTGCTGCCAGTAACATCTGTTTCAGGCCTGAATCTTACAGATTACCTAGTTTTGCAGGGATGTCTTCTGAGAGCAGGACATCATAGAGCTTGTAATCAGTTTTATGAAAAGAACAGGTGTGCCACCAGGAAGTCTTTAGCTTTCTCTGAACCAGGCAGAGAGGCCTAAAACTGCTTTGATCTATAATGCTGTGTACAGGAATCAGTTCTCCTTCTGGGTCCAGCTGTTTTGCCAAAGATTTAGTCGCTTTATGGAATGTCATTTTTTGGACATAAGTTGAACCTAAAAGGGAGAAGCAGCAAGAAATGGGGGGAAGCCCATGAATTGCAATGTATAATAAATCTGCTACAAAATGCCTTCCTCTTTTTTAACAGTTCCTCCCCCATTCTTCAAACTAACTAACCAGAAAACAAGAACACCTGGCTCTGAATCTTGATAATTCGAGACTCCTCTGTGTCTTCTGCACCTTTTGCTCCATAATGCCCAGCCTGATGAAAAGTTCTTCAGGACTCAAAAGGTATTTGTGAGATTTTAGTGATCTAATAAAAACTTGTCAGTTTTTTATAATTAATAATAAAAGTAATAATTTTAGAACTGCAGAGCTGGAAGGGACCCTGTGGATCATCAAGTCCAGCCCCTGTCAAGGAGGCATAGTGGGGAACTGAACTCTCAGCCTTTGGTTCTGAAGCCTAAAATCACTGAGCTATCCAGCAGTTCTATTTTAGAACAAATTCTAGTTCTTTCCCCATCAATTCAGACTCCCTATAGCTCTGCTGTAGAACTAGGGGGCGTTGGGGGGAGCATTTTGTGTACAATCAAAGACGGTATGTGCAACATCCGTAAATATACTGTGTGTATCCATTTATTTATGATATGTAGTGTGGCATAGTGGATAGAGTGACAAACTGGTTGTTATTCAGATACAACGTCTACCTTTGGACATCAGTAGCAGTAAAATTATTTAGATATAATGCCAGAACATTTCTTTTTATAAAAGCAGCTTCCCACCAGCCTCCAGATTATGAAAAATCAATATAATAGGCTGAATTGTCCTGTTTTATTTAAGACATATTTACAGCTAGACAGTTCAAGGGAGAATAATCACATCTTGATACATTTTAAAGTTTTATTGGAAAATATAGGTAGTAAGAAGTGGGTAGAAAAAGGCCATCACTTGGATTGGCTATAGCAACACAGTATTGGCACAGCATAAGGAGCAGATCCCAGGTCTGATAATTTACTTGCCATCTGATCTCCATCATCCCAGTGCATTACTGGGTAACCATGGAGTTGTTGACTAACAATACTGTATGTACCTACTGGGCACAAATCCACTAGGGTGGGAGAGACCCTCTGGTTTCAAAAGTGGGGAATTTTGGTAGCCTGCCTCAGCTGGCCCTGCCTGTGTCAGTTCCACAAACTCCCTGCCATGAAAGGGTGCCTGGGAAGAAGACAGAGTGACCTTTGGTTGTAGACATATTGCTGGCTGAATGCTCTAGCAGTGGTTTTGGTAAACATCTCACTTGAATTTTTAAGGAATCCATCACAGGTTTCTGAAAGCAGGATATAGTGCGGACAGAGCAGAAGCGGAATGGCCTTCACGTTGTCTTTCCCTTCCTTTTTCATAGACAATGGACAAACATATTCACGCAGCAGCCAGTACCAAAAGACATATGGCCATTCCATTAAGGCACCTGCATAGACCTTTTGTCTTCCTTACAATCTGGAAGATGTTTTGCATTTAGAAGAATCTGAGTTTTCAGTACGTTTTTGAGCAGCTGAGAGGTCCACCCATTTCCAAAGAAAGAAAGAAACAGGCTGGGAAAGACTAGCAATAGGATTCTACCCTTTGGCTGAAATCCAGTAGTAAGTTGCAACTAGAGTAGGCCCATTGAACCAATGGGTATGTGGAGAGTCAATTCTTCCATAAGTCTCATTGATTCAATGAGCCTACTCTAGTTGCAAATTACTTTCAGCTTGTATCTCCATCCCAAGGTTGGACACATACCCCAGACACCCAGTTTTTTTGTTTCCTATGTGTGGTGACTATTTGGATTATCCCCTACATTTTAAACATGGTAGGAGGTAAATGTTGATGGGATCCTCAGCTACATTATGGAGAATTATGGAGGGGCTGAGTGAGGAGCATGGAATGTTGCTAAGAGTGGTTCTGATTGGCTGGAAGAAACTAGTCGAGTGGAGTGTTGGAATGTGTTTGTAGAGCAGTCTGGTGGGGAGAGGATGGTTCTGGAGTGTGGGGTCTGAGACGGTGGTTTGGGGCAGGGGGAAGAGGCCATAAACAGAGTGAAAGACTGTACTTTATGAATTTTAAGCCTAGGAAAAAACAATGTTCTTTAAACACTGTAAAAGAAAAGAATAAGTGAAAATAATAAACACATTTATTCCTATGGTGATTTAAAGGGGCGATTACCTAAATAATTGTCAAGAGAAAGTGAATTTTGACATTGGTTTTTGAAAGCGCGGTATGATCACCTCGCCAGAGTTTTCATGGTTGAGCAGGGATTTGAACCCAGGTCTCTCCTGAGTATGAAACTCTTATTATTTACACCACATTGGTTCTCACCCTCTGTTAAATTCTAATTGTAATTACAATTGTAATTAAAATGATATCAAAAGAACCTACCTACTAAATTCACCAAAGCTATCAGCTCTGACTATTCTAGCAATGGCTGTGTCAGTACCTGAAGTGTCATTCTATAAAATTTTAATATTTCTGTTTTGTTAGTCATTCTAAGAAACATATGTTCTAATCTAAGTGATTAACAATTGTATCATTCTGGGATACAGAACGAACTTTTTCCAAGAGATGTTTGAAGCTTTCAGAACTAGATAGGTTAAAATACAATCAACTTTTCAGAATGGTGAACAGATCTTAATGGGAAAGTGTTTGCTTCTGAACACAATTTACACATTCTTTTTGCTTTCTTCCTTTCTCTTTACCAGCTTCTTGGAACAAATACTTTCCCAGTCCTTGAATCATAAATGCATTGACTATAATTTTTGCCTCTTTCCCCACCACCTGCTCAGCTGATGGGTCTGTCAAAAATCACTCACACCACAGAGATTCTTCAGAGGGCAAGGATGTTCTTAAA
The DNA here is from genome assembly GCA_037013535.1 of Intellagama lesueurii. Classification (NCBI taxonomy): domain Eukaryota; kingdom Metazoa; phylum Chordata; class Lepidosauria; order Squamata; family Agamidae; genus Intellagama; species Intellagama lesueurii. Next base: position 34,717,137 of record JBAJHW010000006.1, read on the forward strand.
AAGCATTTAACAGCCTGCCGCCTGACCTGCATCTCACAGCAAACTCTTCAACAATTCTCACCTCTTTAGTACTTACAGTTTTACAATCTCCTGTTCTTTGGTTGTAAGCAACGAGAGGGATCTTACACCTCACTTGGTTTCCGAGCTTTCAAGACGTCTGCTCCAAAAGCAGGAATTTATTCACTCTCCTCTCCACCGTTTTGTAAAATATTATCCAAGTTCTTAAGTATGTCTTGGTCAATCTTCAGGTCAACGTATTATAAGAATCGTGTGCCCTGAAGTAAACTCTTACGTATAGCAAACATCTAGTGCGAGAGCTCTACTTATAGTGGCCCTTTTCAGGGTTTTCTAAGTAGAGAGTACTCAGAAGAGGTTTACCATTGATAGGAAAATTGCCCTGTAAATTTAACAGGTGATAACAAAGCCTTTATAAAGTTTTCCTTTTGTTAGCTCAATCACAGAAGAGAGAAAAGGTAGAGGAGAAGAGGAGGAGCCACCACTGCCACCCAACAAGCTACACACTGCTGAAGAATGCATGCTGTCATCTGTTGTACACTTGGAAGGAAAAAGAAGACAGATTGGAAACCAGGGAGGAAGGGAAGGGATGGTAGGGCTTCTGTTGATTTTTCCATGATGTCTGTTAACTGTGCAGTCACTGAAAAATTGTCGAAGAGAAGAGGTGTTTCCCCTAAAACTGAGACAATCTGACTATGAAGAAAGAAAGAAATATTATTTGTGTCAGAATTGCAATTCTGTGCTCTCCCTCCTCCAAAGGGCCCTGACTCCTGTATAACATATGAAGAGCTGAGTAATAAAAAGAATTTTTGAATTTCTGCCTAGTGTTGCTCCAATACTAATTGCTAAGCACTCTGTTGTCTTTGCTCTGTAGCAAGATGAGCAGCATATTTGCAGTCGGTAAACTCAAAGCCTCATGAAACTCCAGGAAACACCTAGATAAACATACTCCACATATTTGAAATTTAATAGGTTACTGTTAGACTATCAGCAGCTCTATCTTTCCCTTTCATCTTCAGCAGAGTCGGGGGAGAGCTGTGCAGACCTTAGAATGCTGTATGGCTTCAGTTATTGACTTGGGGAGGGTGAACAGGCTGAGGCTGAATCCTGACAAGACAAAGATCTTGTTGTTAGATCTGATTCGTTAGGGGGGCTTCAGCCTGCTGAGGATGGGGTTACACTCTCCCTGAAGGACCAGGTTCGCATTCTGGCTATGCTTCTGGACCTGTCTCTCTCGATGGAGAGACAGGTCCTGGCCATGGCTAGGTCGGCTTTTTCCATCTTAGGCAGGTTGCACATCTGCAGTCCTGCCTAGACAGGAAGTCCCTAATCACATTAGGGACTTGAAGGCAGCATGGAAGCTGCAGCAGGTGCAAAATGACGATATCTTCCTGGTCCTGGCTCACCTGCATTGGCTGCCAGTTTGCTTTTGTGCAAAATTCAAGGTATATTGTATAGTAAGCCCTGAATGGTTTGGGACCTTGCTACCTGTTGGAGTGCATCTCCCTGAGATCAACCACCCATACTACTTATACCTCTCAGGCTTGGATTTTGCAGGTGGCCACCCCAAGAGAGGCCAGAAAGTCCATGACTAGCAACTGGGCCTTCTCGGTGGTGGCCATCTCCTTGTGGAACATTCTACCTGTGATGGTGTGCCAGGCCCCTTTCTAATATTTAGAAAGCACATAGAAACACTACTTTTCAGGGAGGCATTTCAGGACATCCTCCCATCATTATTGTCTGTCATTTATTTTTATTTATTCTTGTACATTGATTGTATGTTGTAGCTTGTATTTCTGTCTGTTGCCACCATCTTGGCTTTTCAGGAGTGTCGTTCTCATTTTATATTTTTGTGGTTTGGGTGGGGAATCATTCTCTTTAATGTCTATGTTTGTGATTGGAAACTGCCCATAGTAGTGGCATGTCACTAGATGGTGTGGTATAGAAATTTAATAAATAAATAAATAAATAGGTTAGTTATACAGTCAAAACACCTGCTTTCTAACTACATATAGTAGACAAATATTTTAAATATCTTGTGTAACTGGTGAATAAGATGTACATTTCTTTTTAGGATTGTTTGTTTTTAGGATACCTGTTCTAATCAGTGAGAAATCTTGCTTGTTGCTGATAAGAACAAAGTATAAAGGTTTGTTTGCTAGCCTGTAAACGCATACCTCCTGAGTACTCTTCAAGACTCTTTTTGTCTCTGTACTGTGGAACATACCTGTTCACTGACAAATAAACTGTTGTGTTTAAACGCACTCTGCTCTGCCTTTGCTGCAGCTCTTGTGCTCCATCATCCTCAAAGAAGGTAGCCCTCTAGGCCCAAGGATCGATCGATCGATCGATCGATCGATCGATCGATCTATCTATCTATCGATCTATCGATCGATCTATCTATCTATCTATCTATCTATCTATCTATCTATCTTTTCGTGGCACAAGCACTACACAATTAGTAAATATATCAGATAATGTTCACCCAACAATGGGCAACGTCAGGAGTATTTGACATCACGTCTTCCTAATAGCTGTTGAGGAGCATGGAGTACAGTGAAACATGTATGAAGTTACCTGTTCTCTGTATTCACAAAGAACTGTTTTGGTGCAAAACTCCAAGTTTCTTAGGGTCACCTTGGTTGTGCCAACTCCACTCCATAACCTATTAACCGACTTCCAGTTAATCCAGTTCTCTATGTGACTGGGGGGCTAGACGTTTCTAGGGTTTGGTCTATTTTAAGAGGTGGATAGTTCTTTCTTTCCACACTATGGTCCTGGCATTCTCTACTGTTCCTTCCACGTTCACAAATGATTTATCCTTTTCCCTGTGGACACTGAAGAACTGGCCCTACTGTCCTCATTTATGCAGGTGTTGTTCTGAAGTATACTTTGCTGCTCCTGCTCCTGCAGGCCAAAGGATTAAAAAAAACTGTAATGAAATATTAACTGATTTGATATTGCTCCTTTGTTTATTTGTAATGTTATCAAGGCTTGGTTTTTGACTCCTTTGATATTTTGTTACGGGTACAAAGTAAATGATGTACTTGTCACAAGGTTTCTTCAGTGGGATTGCTTATTATATATTTCTGTCTGACTCTTTTGTGAACTACCTTGCCCATATTGGTTATTTTATTTATTTATTTATTTATTTATTTATTTATTTATTTATTTATTTATTAAAAGGCTTAGAAGCTTTATTGCTTTGTGCTTTGTGTGCCAGACTCTTTGTAAGTCTTTTGGTTGTTTTCTTGTAAGTCTTCAGTCTTTGGGGTTATAAGACACCTTGAAAACTAAATAAAAAATAAACATTTGTATTGGAAGAAGTCAAATTTCGCTTCAGTATATTTGACATATAATGAAATATCATTATATTTCAATAATTTTTAAAATTTAAAAATTTTAAATTATGGGCACTTTACGCGATTAACATAAAGAAATGTGTTTTGTGAAATAGTTATTCTGAGCAAATTAAAACAAGGTCGTAGCTTCCAACCTAGCGATGCATATCAAGAAGGAAAATATTCTAATTACATGAATATTGAGAATTCTGGCTTTCAGCTTGAAAACTGGGCTGGGTCCTGACAGGCTAGGCAACGGCAGTACTCCATCAAGCAAAGTACCCTTCATGTATGACATCTGTACCACCTGGTGGCATATACGTTGAAACACTTTAAAGAGGAGACTGGACACCAATTTTGAGAGAGGTTTGCCAGTCCTTATTAGGCATTGTGATACTATATTAAATTGAAGAGCACATTAACTGGCCAGAACTGCTATGTAAAAAATCAATCTGAGGGTCCCGTCTTCACATTATATGGTTTCAGGCATGCTTTTCAACGAGTCAAAGGGTGTGTCTCCTTGAACTATGTATGATTAGATTTTTTGAATTAAGAAGAAATTGTGGGGGACTATCTTTGCAGTGCCTGTGTGAGGTTATGAAGCCTTCCTGCTCCTTAAAGCCCATCACCTCTCAGCTTCCTATTCTCCACTCTCCTCATGCCCTCTCTCCCCTAGCCCAGTCCAATAAGTTCAGGCTTTTCCAGATCCAAATGCCTTTTTCTTTAGGATGGTGATCAAGACTTGTTTGGAAACATCCTGCATGGAATATGCTTCACCCACCTCACTCCTGAAGTCTTCATTATAGGTCCAATACTGATCCTCACAGATTAAACAAATGAACTGGCAACCAACTTAATTAGTTACATCCCATTATGTAGGTGGTTGCAGCTGTAATGGAGGAAGGCATACGTTGCATTTTGCCCTTATCCTAAAAGTTCATCAGTGAGCCAACCCAATTAAATTCAGACCGAGCACTCAATTCCTGGCAGTGTTCTTATTTCTGCCTGGGCCACCACATCGCTCCGAGAACTGTTTGAAGAAAGTAACATCTCCAGGGCAGGAGACTTCCTGCTGCTGTGCATTTTTGTACCTGACATGCTCCTGCATGTGCGTGTACAGGGTGTACACTATGTGCCACCGTGAGTGTTTGCACGGAATGCACCCCTTTCTCTGTGTCTGTGCAGTAAACACAAAAGGCTTACTGTGTGAATGTAGACCCTAAGATCCCAAATATTTTTGTTTGAAGTATTTTCGAAACCTTTCACGGCCGGGATCCGATGGTTGTTGTAGGATTTTTGGGCTGTTTGGCCGTGTTCTGAAGGTTTTTCTTCCTAACGTTTCCTAGTCTCTGTGGCTGGCATCTTCAGAGGACAGGAGTTAGAACTCTGTCTGTGCTCTGGTGATTTTTGTTTCAGCCTTAGTTCTTTTTCCATATTGGTTATTTTTGGAAAGAGCTGTGTTGGAGAGGATATTCTCTGCATGACACAAACTGCAATCATACGATTTATTTGTATTCCAATGTCTGTTTAATTCAACAGACCTTCCCCGAAACACTTGATGTTTAACAATGAGCTCCTTCTAGCTAACTTTTAATAAGGACAACCAGCAACACCAAAGTTTGTATGTCAATGATAGGACATGCTGTTGTTGTTCTTTTGATTGATATACTGCCTTGTAATGCTAGAGCACTCTCTGGGCAGTTTACAACATGTTGCAAGTCACTCATCTATAAGACTGCCTTATGTTAGAGGCAATGTGATGGCTCATAAAAACATTCCAAACAGAGCTTGGTAACTGTTTCTTTTTTGGACTACAGCTGCCAGAACCCTCTCAGCCACCATAGGCATAGGTCACTATAACTGTTCTTCAGGTCCATTATAAGACCAACACCCTGATTTGTTGAAGAGTCAGATTGATGGTTCTGTAATCACAAAGATTGATGGGTTCTACAGTTGACATGGATACAGCCCAAGCCAAACAGAAACAGAATTTTCTGATGTCAGAATGAGGTCACAATCTGGAGAGGATCTGTTTCTCAGCAAACCAAGTGACAGTTAACAGTCAGGCTGAGCCTTAACACAGTCAGGATGAAATCTGCATGATAGGGAAAGGAATAGGTTGGGTTGCGGGAGGGGAGAGTTGAATTAATATTTCAGAACCAGTGTGGTATAGCAGGTAGAGCGTTGGACTACGGCTCAGGAGACCTGGGTTCAAACCCCTCCTTGTCCTTCAAAACTCTCTGTACAGTAGCAATGGTAAACCACTCCTGGAACATCTGAAGTATTTCACAAACCCTATCAAGGTTGCCAGAAGCTGAAAGTGACTTGCCAGCGAAGGACAATGACATTGTCCTTTCAAGTGTGGGGAAAGCTATTAGAAGGATTTGTAGAGAAGGTTTTCCTAGTACTATTTCAACTGATGTGTATGTTTCACAGAGCATACTTTTCCCAGAGCTTTTTTTGGATCACAGCTTCCAGAATTACTTTTTGGACTAATTAGTTTTCCCAGTGGGAATTCTGGGAAAGGGAAGAAAAAAAGTAACTTTTCCAAACTCTGGTTCTGCTCATGACATTTAGTAATCAGATGGCTGTGCCTAAGAAAGAAAAAAATTAATCATCTTCCTATCTTGTCTAATTGAAAGCAGATGGTCATAATGAATGCCAGACATCAGGAGAGTGCAAGACCTTCTTGAACAAGGAGGAGTCAGTCATTCAGGTGACCTTTAGCCTGTGGTTTCTTTCATCTTTTGCTGTAGAAATAATGTTTTTCTTAATTTGTTCCCAATTCACAAGTCTGGGACAGTCATGCCATGATGCATAGTAAGCAACCAATTCGGGGTGTCAAGCAATGACAATAAATTACTTTACGTGCTATTTTGGCTCCCAAAGAGGAATGAGTAGGATTTTCTACCTCAGGCATCAAAATAACTCAGCCTGTCCTGCACACCACAGTACCTTGATTTAACACAAACAGGGAAAGGAGATAATTTGAAATTGAAAGACTCCTTCAGTGCGTAAACACTGAGAAATATTATTATCCACATATTTGAAAGAAGAACAAGATGATATACAGTATATGTTTCCACAGCCAAGAAAGAAGGACAATCAACAATATCTAAGGTTGTGTGGCAATTTGAACAAGCCAGGGACTATGTGAAGAAAACCATGCTGAGAACCTCAGTAAGGAACCTACTTTCTACAATTAATGTGCAGCCATGTTAGTTTCTGAAAGGTGATGAGGGTGTGAATTGTAGATTGAGTAAAGCCATTCCTGTAAAATATTCAAGCACAGCTTTATTTGGGAGAGTACCTCTTCACTCCAGGATATAGAAGTAGTTGGGGTGTTAATTTCATTCTCACCTTTTCTAAATGGTTGAATATTTTGCTTGGACCCTTATCTCTTTTTAAAATTGCTCATCTCTACAAAGAGCTGTGTAGGAAAGAACATTCCCTCTCTCACCGCCCCCCCAAACAAAAACATTGCCCAAATGTGTAATTTAATTGCATCTAATTTCTTTTTAATTTTGTACAGCTGTCCCCCAAACGTCTGATGCTTCCCAATGAACTTCTGCCAGACCAACTTTTGTAAGGATAATCAACAAGATCCATGGCTGTGTGGCAGTTTGAATAATTCACAGATGACGTGAAGAAGCCCACACTAAGAACCTAAGTGAGGAACATATCTGTGAGCATTCTCAGTCATCCAGGTGAGGTTATCTGGAAGTTGAGTCATGGCAACTGGACTTCTTTCTTCTTAGGCTGAAACGTTTCGCTACTCATCCAAGTACTACTTCATCCAGACTGAAGATACTTGGATGAGTAGCAAAACGTTTCAACTAAAGATGGGGGTATTCGTATACAAATATCCCCCCACAGGTGCAGATAACGAGGATCCGGCCCCCTGGGGCCAGACCAACCACTCATGATTCCCCCGCTGCTGCCAGCTCCGCAGAGTCTTCCTACCGCTCGGTTGCTTGCGGTAGATTAGCCAGTCCTGGCAGAAGGCGGGATGACGAGCCTCTCTGCCAGGTCGCAGAGTGGCTAATCCATCGCGAGCAACGGAGAGATAGGAAGGCTCCATGGAGCCAGCGGCAGTGGCGGAATCATGAGTGGTCGGTCTGGCCCCAGCGGGCCGGACCCTCATTATCTGCACCTGTGGGGGGATATTCGTATATGAATACGAATAACCCTATCTCTAGTTTCAACCTAACAAGAAAGAAGTCCAGTTGCCATGACTCAACTTCCAGCTAAGTGAGAAACCTACTTTAAAAAATGTATGTGCAGTCATGCTAGTTTCTGAAAGGTGATGAGGGTGCAAGAACTAGGCATAGTGGCCAGAGTGAAAACTAGGACTTGAGAGACCTGGGTTCAAATCCCTGAGTGACCACAGAAACTTCTTGGAGGTGTAGCATTGGTAAAGCCCCTCCTTCAATATCTCACATACCTTGAAAAACCTACTTGGATCACTATAAGTTAGATGAGACATGATGACACATAAAATGCACAATCTTTTTAAAAAGATAAATATATTCCACAAATACCATTTAGTAATCCATAACAGAAAGAGCCATCTATTTTCACATTGCATTTCCTAATGTTCCATGACCCTGATTTCTGCAGAACTAATCACCATAAGGCACACCAAACTTTACCTTCCATTTGAATACAGAGGTCTTATTCCCAAAGCAACTTAACCCCTTTTCTTTTCTTTTTTTTAAAAAAACTCTGTGACTGCAGTACTTATACCTACATATGTACTAAGAAAGTGTAGATATCTTTCACAAATTTGCTTTTTCTCAAAAAAAAAAAAAAAAAAAGGTCTCTGAAGAATGCCGTGAGCCCTCCTGAATACAAACCACAGTGGACTTGCCAGAAAGATGGAAATGAATATCAGGAACTATTTGCACGAACTGTTATTTGCCTCAGTATTGCCATCTCTGCTCTCACTCTGCTCCAGGATCCTGTTCACTCTCAGCAGATCCCTCCCTCCCTCCCCATGAGTTTGACTTGCTGTGGCTCCCAGGGCCCCAGTCCTTATCAATACCTGGAACCGAAGCCCCTTCCTCTAATTGGGAAATCAAGAGGGAAATGTCCCAGCATGCAATGATCCAGATTGGCAGATCTCTCTGAGTCCTCCCCCAGCCCCCATATTCCCCCCTGTGAGCCCCATCCCATCCCCCCATCTGTGGACCCCCAGACACCCTTACCTGACGGCTGTAGCTGCTGGGCTACAGAGTGCCTGAGGCAATGGCAGAGCAGGAAGGAGGGTTCTCTCCCACTTCCTCCTCCCCCCCCCCCCCCAGTTTTCTTGGCTTCCCTTCTCTCTGCCTCTCTTCCTTTTCCTCCTCCATTTCCCTCTGGCTCTTCCAATGCTCTTAGGGTAGCCTTGGCAAGGTCAGAGGGGCAGAGGAGGAAAAGGAAGAGAAAAGGGAGGAAGGGGAGATGGGGAGGGAGTGGAGGAGGAGTGGGAGAGAGGAAGGGAGGGAGGGAAGCCATTGTCCTTCCTTCCTTTTCTGCCATCTAGTGATGTGTGCCTCTCCCCCCCCCCCCCCCCATTTATCCTCATTTGGGCTGAATCAAAGCCCATGGCTTGGCCTTTTCCAAGCAAATTGGACTCCGATTGGATTGAGTTGTCCCCCAGTGGGGGCACCAAACTGTGAGAGGCCTCCCCCAGCCCTTCCTTGAGTCTCCAAATGTTTGTCCCAAGTGAGGTGGACCAGAGGGCTGCTGGATGGAAGGGAGGGGGCTCAGAGTGTGTCAGGAAGAAGCGAAGGGCTCAATGCTCTCGGGAGGAACGGAGGGAGGAGGGGGAGCCTTGGAGACTCAAGAGAGGGGACCGGGGAGTTGAGTTCTTCCACGGTTCGGATGGGTATCCCAGCCAGGGAAGAACTCTGGGGGGGTCGTAAAGCTTCCCTCATATTTGAGGTGAAGATTACGATGCACCACCTTTGTGATCTGAGCCAAGCCATGAGAAAGCTTGGCACCTTGGCACTGTCATCTGCACAGCACAGCCAAAGTCGGGTGAGTGAGTGTGAGTGGGAGGGAGGAGCAGCCCACTGCCATGCTAACTGTCCTCTGGCTCGGATGACGAGATGGGTGCAAAGTACGAGCGCACCACAAGCCTGCTCCCAAACCAGGGAAGTAGGAGGTTCGGCAGGTCTTTACTTTCCCTGGCACTTGAAATGCTGCTATGGCCAAGGAGGAAGGGCAGGGAAGAGGGGTGGGAGGCAGAGAGGGAGGCAGAGGAGAAACCAGAATCTGAGGGCAGGTGCAAAATCCTAGCCACAACTAGAAGGGGAGGTGGTTTTGCAGGCTCCCTGATGTAGGAAAGAGGGAGGGTGATGAGGCTGGAGTGGCAGAAGATAGAGCAGGATGTGGTCCTCCCTTCCTCCTTGCCATCACTGTTGCTGCAGCCAGAGCTCCAGAAGGGAGTCGAACGAGGGGAGTGGAGTAAGGTTTTCCCTCCAGAGCTTCTCCAAAATAAATTGTATTCTGTGGTGGAGAATCGTGGGGGGAAAGGACCCAAGACAGAATAGGAGCGTTGATTATGATGACAGTCCCTTTATATTCTGATTAGATCTTGGATGGGGAAAAGATGGGCATGTTTTCCTTCTGTGCTGTGGTGAGGCTGAAGGGAAGATCTCCCTGGCGTGGAGGGGGCAGGAAAGGGATGACTCCAATCTCTTCCTGTGCTGTGCTGACCCTGCAGGGTTATAAGGCATCCTTGACCAAAGGATCTCACCACTGGGCAGGCTCAATCACTCTTTCATTTCTCTTGTACAGTCCTGGACTTTCCCTCTTCCTCCAGAAGCTCCTTGTGTTTGATTCTTCAAATAAGGAACTTAGCTCACATTTCTTCACCAAAAAAATTATCTTCCAGTCTTTATTAGGATTTTTCCATGCCTCGTGCCGGTTCTGCTCAGAATTGATCATCCTGTCTTCTATTCCCGAAGGGAAAGATTCTGCTTCTCTGAAAGGCTGGTTTTGCCTGATGGATCATATTTCAAGGTAACTGCACAGAAAGGGCAACATGCAGACTCCTTTGCACTGAATTGAAGCCTCCAGTCCAGAAACCCTGTTTCCAAGCTTTCAAGCCTTCATGGAATGGAGCACCATGGTCATGGTTGTCATTGTGTCCTCCTCCTTCTTGACTTTTCTCATTTGCTGAGTGTCTCCACATGCTTTCTGGTAAAGGACCTGGTTTGAGGGCATCAGTAGAATTGAAGGTGCCCTGCAGTCCATGGGACCAGGGAGTTGTTCCAGGGGCCAAGCACTTACGATGCATTCTCATGATTAGATATGGTCCAGTGATACAATTTTGCATATGTTGCCATACCTGTACGATGTCCAGTGCTTTGTGTGACCAACTGGTGCCTGTAAATGTCATTTCTTTGACTCATTAGATCTGACCTGGAACTGGTCCTGTGATCAGAGTCATTCTGATCTCCTGAAAGACCTTCTTCTGAAGCTCATTTGTTGCAGATGATTTATGGGCTGCATGAAGGGTTCCATATCTTCCATTATAGTCATTTTCTTTTCTTGGCTTTGTCAGCAGTCAAATATTTGTCAAAGAAAATTAGCAGAGAGAGGTTTGGAATCTACTTTCTCTTTAATCTCATGGGGAACCTCGTCCAGCTCAGATCCGGCAGGAGAACAGTATTTTCTTTGTACTTTGTGTTTAATGCCACACAACTCAGGCACTGACACAACCTAATGACCTAACAGGATGTTCAAATCTCTTGAGCCCACATTTCATTCCTCTGATTTCTTCCTTTGCCTTCTGTACATGGTGGTTTTGACTCTTCCCACTCTCGCCAGTTCCTTTCCCGGTAGTTTGCTTCAGGCTGATCTCTAACTAGAAGGCTCTGTCTTGAACGTTGCCCAAATACAACAAGTGGAACAATGGTGGTATCTGTCTCCTAGTCTAGCTTGAATTCCATCTGGTGTCCATCCTTGTTGATTTCTGCCATCATGTCCACAGTTTGAATGTTTCATTGGGCAAATTCCTGTTGGTGCCATTTGGCTGGTGTAAACCAGAATCAGCTTCAGAGGCTCCCTAGGGATCCCTTTTGCCCTGAGGAAGCCTTTATTTCCAGAACCCCAATCTGGTTTACACTGGAAGACCTACAGCAACAGGAATTTGTCAATTATCTGCTAAGTTACCCAGACAAATCAGATGGATTAGTTATAATTTATCATTTTGCTGTGGTTCCAAAGCTCGCCCCACCCCACCCCCATTGGTGCCCAAAGCATCCTCTTTCCTTGCAGGAAACCATCCTTTGCTGTTTTCCTCCGTGACTCTTTCTGTTGCCTCACTGTCTTTTTTCTTCCTTACTTTGAGGGTTTGGTCTTCTTGGCTGCCCCTGTAGCTCCCCTTCGCCTCCGTTGTCAGTCATTGCTTTTTTGTTCAGACCCTCTGCATGGTTCAGACCCATACAGACACCCAAATATTCTGTCTCTGGACACCACAACTGGAAAGGTGCTGTATTTCTATTGCTCCACAACGAACCAGGGGAAGCGTTTTCTTAACTCTGCTACACTCTGGGACCTTGGGAGGCTTCTCTATGTTCTTACTTCTATATGCTTATTTAAATCGATTTCTATTATTGTTGTGCTCTTTGAGCAGGAAACTTCTCTCTCTCTCTCTCTCTCTCACACACACACACACACACACCAGAGCTAAGTTACTGGCATTTTGACTTGCTTGCTTTGTGCGTTTCTCTTCTAGACTTTCCCTGAGCTTCCCTTGTCAGGCACTCCTCTCATTTACTTAGAGTTGCTCAGATCTTTGAGATCTTTGTTCCCTACAACAATTCTGCCTCTGGTCATCTCAAGAAGGAGGGTGCTGTATTTCCAGGACTCTGCTTGGGAGGAGAATAAAACTGCCCACCAATCTGTTTTTTCCATGGGTATCTGACTTACACTTTGCAGGATGGGTCTCAGTGTGCAGCGGTCCCCAACCGTTTTGGGACCGCGGACCAATTGGGGGGGTCCTCCGTGTGCGGGGGGCGGGGACACGCCCCTGCACAAGCGCAACACGCCCCCTGTGCAAGCAAAACACGCCCCCTGCATGAGCCCGACACGCCCACCGTGCGGGCGGGCGGGCGGAGATCCGTCTCCGCGGCCCAGTTCCGGGAAGCCCACAGACTGGCACTGGGCTGCGGACCGGGGGTTGGGGACCCTTGTCATAGTGGACAACTGTCAAATCTTTCAATCTTTTTCTCACACTTCTTCTAATCTTTCTCATTCCAATTAAAGTGGGATCCAGTGGGCCTGATCCTTGAGGGGATTAGGCATCAACGAATGCTCCTGGCATTCTCTACCGGCACAAAGTGTCCACAGCCCTTCTCCCTCCTTGGTTCTCCAAAACGTCTCTTGCTTCTTTTCTGCTTTTTGGCACGCCATTGGTGGATGGAGGTGTGGAATCCATAGTACAGCTACCATGTATCGCTCTGTGTCCACCTTAATGAAGAAATTCCACAATGACCCAAGACAAGCATTGTCTTCACTCAGCAACATTCTCCACTCCTATTGACGGTGGGATGCTTTCTCGGTTCTTATTTAAATCTGTTTCTATTACTCTTTTGTTCTTTTAACAAGAACACTCCCTCACAGGACAGCACAAAAAGATAAAGAGTCTTCAGACTAGACCCTTGCCTTGCTTTTCCTGCTCTGATCTGAGTCTCACCTCAGCACTAGAATTGGGGAGAGTCACCTTTCAGTTGGGAGATTCCCTCTCCTTTCCCATCCTGGGGTGCAACACAGTGTGAACAGGGAAATGAGGAAGCTCAGCAACACCTGATCCCCTACCTTTCCCAGGCTCCCCATGTTGGAGCTAAAGGCTCCGGGGACCCTGGGAAATATAGCTGCCATAGCAACCTTGCATGTGCCTGAGGATGGGGGGCAGGGATGTAGAGGGGGAGGCCCCCCTGCCCCTCCCTGCTGCAGCCAGAGCTGGAGGCAGTTCAGCAGGTGTGAGTGGGAGGGAGGGGTCACATGGGGGAAGGGGGCCATTCGGAATGCGGGTGCCAGTCAAAGAGGCATCCCATTGACATTCCAGATTGGGGGATTCCAGGACTCAGAGGCATAAATTCTCCCAGGGGCATAAATTATCCATGTCTTGAGGAAGACTTGTGTCGGCCAGGATGAGACTGGGGCGGGAGAATGAGTTCCAGCTGCCTGTGGGAGCAGTGGAGGAAGAAATGCTAAGAACATACAGGGTCCTCACTATATTTTTATGTTAGGCTGATGTTAGAAGCCGCAGGTGTGGGAACACATGGGACCACACTCTTAAGAAGACTAACCGGGGCATTTAGAAATATGTTGTAGAACTTTTAAAAAAAGAAAAAGAAGAAGAAGAGTGAAAATGCAGATTTAAGAACGAGAAGGCCAGCCTGAACAGCAGCAGCAAGGAGATCATCTGGGAAAGGACAAAGCCAACCTGCCCAGGAGATGCCTTGTGCCAGATGAAGATGGTAGCTCTGCCAGTCATCCAGGCTAGATTTCCCATGTCTGCCTGGCCATGCCTCCATGATGACCTTGCATCTCCCAACTATGTTATGAAAAGACTTTTGTTTTGGCTTCTGGTTTTGCCTATTGTTATCAGAGAATGTAGCTCTGCTAAACATCTGGGCCCAAGGATGTGTTTATCCTCTTCCTACCAATACTTGCAACCAGTCATTGACCTGGCCTTCCACCAACATTTTTATGGTGTTGTTATTCTCCTCTGTACTGTTCTGCTGCTGCGGTAACAGGCGTGCCCAAAATGTAACACAAAATAAAACTTTAGTTATTTCATTATTGTTGCTCTGTTTTTCTTATACTGTTGATGCCAGGTATAAGATTGTTATGGAATCTGACTTTTGATTGTTGATGCTTACTATTTGACTATGTGATAGTTATTATATTTTGTTATTGATGCGTTATATACTGTTATTGCAGCTTCCAGGGTAGGTCCTGTTCCAGATAACCAAAATGTAGATGTCTATCAGTGTGCATCTGTGCACTAAAACTCCCAGAATTCTGTCTGGATAATTCTTGGAAAATTCTGGGAGTTAAGAGTCCAAACAAACGAAAGAGTGCATTCCTGCATTCCTATTCATCATACTCTCTTAATCTGATCTGCCTCACAGAGTTGTTGTTTGGAGGATAAACTGTGGAAAAGAATATAATCATCATTATCTTAGTACTGCAAGGCTAAAAGGGACCCGGTGGATCATCAAGTCCAGCCTTTGTCAAGGAGGCACAGTGGGGAATTGAACTCCCAACCTCTGGCTCCACAGCCAGATGCCTAAATCACTGAGCTATCCAGCAGTTCTCATCAATGTAATAAATAACTGAGTCTACATCAAAATAGTATAGGTTCATGAAATACGTCTTTGGCAACAGCATCATCTGTTCACATTAAAACTTTGTTCTCATAGAGATCAGAAATATACATCTGTACTTGTTAATTGCAGAAAACTCTTTCAGTTCATCAGATAACAGCTAGATTCCCCTTGGTGTGTTGCTTGCCTTCTGAACTGGATTACTGCTAGATCTTCTGTGGGTTGGAATGAGAATTATTATGGGGCCAGCTTAGTTCATTGGACTTGTACAAAATAGGTTTTCAGTTCAATCCAGCATGGCTCTGCTTAGATTCTTACAGGTGCTCTCCTATTACAGTGAATCTTTATTTGCAGAGGTTCCAAGTTGGACAACTTTTCCCAGCACATACCACTCTGCTCTCAAAGTTTTGAAATTAACTCTGAATTTCTTGATGTTGTTTTAACCATTGGCAGGTCAGGTCCATTTCAGAAAAGTTAAGTCACCTGTTGTTGATGGGAGGCTAGCAAATCTGATATTACCTGTAGGGTAAATTTTGAAGGAGCTATCCGAGGTCCTTGATTTTATTTTGGAGGGTAGGGCTCCAGAGATCAGGGAATTCATCACCCTATGACACTGGAGTGACTGGCCTCCAACAGAACTTGACATAAATCTTGTTTTGTATGTGTGTGTGTTGTGTAGGGTTTCTTCCTACATCTGGGACACCTTGAGAATCTGAGCAAAAACTACCTCAGACTTTCTGTCATGATGTTTTAATCTACTAAAGCAAAGGGAAGATGTGGATTTTATGTGGCCTGTGTTTTAAGTTTCCATTTGTAGCAGTTGTTTATTTTTTTGTGGAATTCTACTTGTATCTGGAACTATCCCCTACCCCGACTCCTAGGAATTTTGTAACAGCTATCTGTTCAACACAATATTTCTCTGCAACTCCTTGTTCACACACACAAATAAAGTTTCAAGTAGTACACACAAAATATTACACGAATACTGATTTTTTTTATTAGTTTGTTTTGGAATACTGTAGAAAGGACTCATAAAAATAATATTCACACTTTGTCTTAGAAAGTTCTCCAGATGCATTATTTCTGTTCTTTCTTATTTATACATACAATAAAGAAGAGATCTGGAGATGGAAGGGGGTAGAGAGAAGAAACCAATACAACTGTAATTCTATGTCTGACACAAGTTTCTTCCATGTAAAATGGATAAAACTAATTGGAAAATAACATTTACATACATATTCTAAAAACTGTATTTCACAAATGATGACAAATCAATCCAATAGGTTATTTCGTTATAAATTAAAGAACAACCCATGTCATGAAAATGCAATTTCTGCTATCTTGCCTTCCTAACGAGCTTACTACCATATTTTTAAATAGCTAGATTAAAAAAGTGATACCCTTGAGAAGAAAACAGCCTAAAGCTGAAGGAAACCAAGATTTCACAAGGTGCTGCCAAGCTGTCAGCTAAGCCCACAAGTATCTGTATCTTTAGTAAACAGCATCTTCCATGGGTGCCGGCTAAGCCTGGGAAGGAATTTGCATATAATGATGTGGCTCCTTCTCTTTCTAAACCTCCAGGCGTGCTACATACAGTAGCCATGCTGTGCTGAGGATGGGGTGGGGATTCTGGGAACTGTAGTTCAAAAAGCAGCTTTCCCAAGCTCTAACAAGGAGCCATTAAGTATGAATGGTTCTTGAGCTTTTTCCCTGTGCCGTCATACCTGATTGGATTGCCCAGATTAGTTTGCTGCCCTTCACCTTGAGGAGAATTCTCTTCAACCTGAGAGACAGCATGCCATTTGCCATTCCAGAAGCTGGAAGGACTCACCACAAATAGACTAAAACAGACTACTGTGCAGTCAAATTTTTCAGATCTCCCGATCATCACCATAAATTTTGGGGCAGGGGGGAAGAATTCTAGTTTCCAGAGCTTGAAAAAACTATTTTTGGAACACAACTCCATAATCCTCAGGTCATACAGCCAGTAGCCTTGCTTGTTAGGGGAATTCTGGGAGCTGTAGTCCAAAAACCCCAAACTTTTCCAATTGCTGTATTTTCCTGGGTTCTTGTGGCCATAAAGGAACTCAGTGTTGCAGGATTCAAAGGAGAAACATTAGAGGACAACGAGCATCTCCCTGTTCACTGAGCAACCCCTGCTGGTTGGAGTAGACAGCAGCAAACAGTTAAGACACTAGGATAGTAGTTCATCATCCTCTTGATATTAAGAGAAAGATGATCCCCACACAACCAAGTTATGCTAAAGAAATCTTTCATGTTCCTCAGTTTGGGCAACACATGTCTCCTTCTGCATCTTCAGTTGGCCCAGTCACCTGTTTGCCTACTTGATTTAGATAGCTGACCACACTTAGGGCCACATCTCCCCAAGAAACTGCTGGGGAATATTCTGTTCTTGTTCTCAGACCAAATCCCTGGGCTCAGGGCTGTTGAATTCCAAGTGCCAAGGCTCTGGTTTGTAGATCTCATGATTCTAGTTTAAAAAAATGCAGAGGGGGGAAGAACAGGCTGAAGTCTGACCAGCCCCAGGAAAGAGAATTCTATCTGCATTGCCATTTCTGCATTTGTTGTTGCTTTTTTGGGGGGAGGAGGCAACTGTGACACTCCAGATGTTTTTTGGACTGCAACTTTCATAATGATTTACCACCGATTACATTGTCTAAGGGCTAATAGGAGAACATCTGGAGGCCAACAGTTGCCTGCTTTAAAGGAAATGGCAGGACTCAAGTCACTTTTCAATCTTATGGTGACTTGTGATGGGAAGCCATTTGGAACTCGTAATCAAAAGGGCCTAACTGTGTTGGCTGACAATTAGCACACACACATACACACCCCAATTCATGGCTAAGTTGAATGTATGCCAACCAGTTTCTGACAAAGAGATTTTATTATGGGGGCAATCAGTTTACTAATAGCAGGAGCAATCCCAGACTCTGCAAAATAAGAGACCCTGTTCCTTCCCTCTGCAAACTCAGATCAGTTGCTCAGTGAGGGCACTGATGTTTTGTTTCAACTTGCAACAATGCAGTCTGATGATGGGGAAGGGACAAAGTGTGGACCTCCAGATGTTGTTGGACTGTGGCTCCCAGCAATCTCAGGCAGCACAGCTGATAGCAAAGGACCTTGGGAATCCCGGTCTGGCAGCATCTGGGGGACTGACTACTCTTTACTTACCTCTGACATTGAGAATCTTGCCTCCGTAGGGGAAGCAACCAAACCTGATAAAGTCTTACTCACTCATGGGGGAAATGTTCATAAGGTCACTATCTGAACTCAGATACGGCAGAATCAACAAGCAGCTTCATCAGGGAATATGATCATGGTGAGCCAAACACCATATTAACTTCCTTAACTTTACAAACCACAAGGAGCAAGACCTCAGCAAATAAGCATGTAGGGCTAGTCCTCAAACCTGGCTTTTAAAATATTGTCTATCTCTAGTAACACTCAGCTGAGCCTTCACAGATTTCAACTTCACCAAGATCTCTAGAATAGGCTTCACTACAATTCACTTTCCCCCAGTAGCTATAACCTTTGCCAGAGGTCTAATCGGGCAGCTCTTGTATTGTAAGAGATTGTATTACAGTTTTCATAAAGAAAATTCTACCCACTACTATCCTTTTCTTCTGTAGCAGCAGCAGTAGTACTTTCAGGAATTCTTATAAACACTGAAAGATATTGGGCATGCTTGATTGTTACATCACGGAAGACTTCTAAGCAATTCCAGCTTTTCGTGGGCAAACTGGCATGCTGGTCTTCACTGGCCAAGCATTCCCGTTTAAGCAGACTTTGTGTCTGTAGTTTATTGTGACGTCTAAACCTAGTAAGAGCCAGCACTCTGTGCTTTGTCTGCCTCTACAAGCCAGAGACAATCCCACAAAGCATTCTGGTTTATTTTTCTCCAGCTTGTTGCAGAAGAGACAGGCAAGAGGGCTAGCTCCTAACAAGTTTGGAAATGACAACAAACTAACCATGGCTAGAAGGTCTGTGGTTTCTATAGCTGCTTCTGCTCCAAGGGGGAATGATCAAGCAGTATATGCCAGCACGCTTCTTGTCCCCAAGAAGCTGAGGTTCTGGTGGGCTAAGATCGAGAAGGCCATAATTGCTCACCACAACCTAGAAGGATGAAAATGTGATGAGAGGAGCTTACAGAGAAGTCTCATGAACACTGACAAACACATAAATACAACCTTCATGAGCCCTTTTCTTTTCAAATAGCAACAACTCCCCCCCTTGAAAAATAAGGTTTCTGATTGTGTTTCAGAAGAGTGCAGCCTTGAACGATGTTCAAGACCATAGCAATCCACACTGGAATAGTGCTAATAAATACATATACAAGCCCTTTAAAGTTAATTCATTCTACAGCCATGCATAACACTGATCAAGAGATCATTTCTTCTGCTTATTTTGCTTTATCGTCAAAGCAAGAGCTGGTGTTCAAATTGTGCGTTCGCTCAATTCGCAACATCATTACTGGAATTCAGTTTCTGGCCGGGGACAACCAGTCGCACTGTAAACACCCCTCCCCCAACGGTATGGATCCCTAAGAAAGAGGAATCAGCCTTTCACCACACATTTCAACATCTCAGTAACTGTCACCATCAGACGAAGTGGCATTAAAAAAAAAGGAAGTAGTGGGGAGAATAAAAATTAAACAAAACTAAAGCAAAAGCTCCCATAACAGCAAAACATAAAAATAAAAACTCCCACATCAACTTCATTAAGCCTTTCTAAATTTGTTTGCCTTAAGCAAAATGCCAATGGATAAACATGTTCGCCTTTCTTCCTTAGTATAGTTCTCTTGTTATTTATTCTTGTTATTTTCCCTTTTTTGTAAATATGGAAAGGTACCTTGCCTTTGAGATATTGTTGACAGGATTGAAAACACAGGCTCTATTGGAACTTAACAGCAGCCCAGAATCTTCTCAAGATTTTGGTGAATAGCTTACTAAGTTAATCCTTTGTACCACTTTGCGGCACTGGGCTGGGAAGGTCACTTTCTTCTCTTGGAGAAGAACTACAATGTGAGGATCCAGCCTCCTTCTCTGTAGTTGGATGACAAGTTCGGAACAAAGCTCGTCATCACCAGGATATAGTTTACCGATATTTTTAAAGTGACTACTGCCTTCCTAGTTTGCAAAGTCATGTGCCTGCACTTGATTATAACTGTCAGTATCAATAATAACCATAATCATATATCAACATGACAAGGGATTGATGCGTCCCAATGATAGCACTGGGTGGCCTTCCTCTGGGCTAGGTCTGGAAAGTAAGCAGTCGCCAGGGTCAGGTCATTAGAGTCATACTCATGCTCTAAAACAGTGGTTCTTAACCTTGGGTTACTCAGGTGTTTTTGAACTGCAACTCCCAGAAACCCCAGCCAGCACAGCTGGTGGTGAAGGCTTCTGGGAGTTGCAGTCCAAAAACACCTGAGTAACCCAAGGTTAAGAACCACTGCTCTAGAACAGAGACAGGAGATGCTTCCTTTCTGGACTACATTTCCCAGAATCCCACAGCCAGGATGGACATTGCCACAGCCATGCTGGCTGTGGGATCCTGGGAAATGTAGTCCAAAAGGGAAAAGTTTTCCATCTCTGTACCATCTCTGTACTCAAGCCCAGAAGCAGGAAGAGGCCTCTACTTTAATAATAATAATATGCTAACTATATTATCACGGAAACACTAGATGTTTTAGATGCTCTGTAAATATTGCCAAACACGTATTACCATCAAAAATACATTAACAGTATATTATTGAAACACTAGATGTGTCAACTGTGGTACAAAGACTGCCAAACTATACAGTGAATTACGTCCAAAAGTGTTGTCAGGTAGCCTTCAGGAAAGTTACTCTTTTGCACTACAATTGAAAGAACTCCATGGCCAGGACAGCCATTGATCAAACTGTTTGGGAGGTTTTTGGCTTTATAGTCCCCAAGAGCAACTTTCCCAAGCTCCATCTGTAACACTGCCAGTGCAGTTTCATTGCAACATGAAGGTCCCAATTTCCCTCTTCTGTCCCCACATTCTTTGAAGCTTTGTGTATGAGAGCACATAGTCCCTCTCATTTAATCTTTTCCTTTTTTAAAGAATAGGTTTAATTTTTTTTTAAAGGAGATTATGCCAGATTTGGTAGCAGGAAGACATGTCCTCTCTTTAGAAACTCCTGAAAGCAGAGGAATTATTTTCTAGTACAGAGGTTAAGTTATAATGCTGGTGTCTGTGTTTTAGGCACTCTGAGAAATGAAATGCCAGGAAATACTCCAGCCTTGTTTAATTCCATTACATGGCTCTTATTCTAACAAATCATTTGTGTGCATTTCTCTGACAGGCGGGGGGAGGATTACTTATAAATTCTCCTTACTAGGCTGCATCCTTGACAATAAAAAGCCAACTCATATGTTCAAGACACTAATAATACAAACTCAGCAGAAATGTCTTTTTTCCAAGACCCAGTTAACTGGGTTCCAGCCTGTGTTTTAAATATTGTCCTCGATACATGCCATACCATATCATAGGTCACAGAACTGTTGTTTTGCTTTCTTCTGCCCCCATGCTAATAAAAAGCTGCAGTTGGAAACCATCGACTTACTACTTCATTAGTAGAAGACAGTCTGCCCTCTCTTTGGTATATCAATCAGACATGGGAGATTTGTAATCGTATCCTTGGGGATACGAATACGAAGCACGGCACCACAGGTGCCATGGAGGTCCATTCTCTCCCCCCAGAACCAACCCGGTCCACTCAGCGGGCTTCGCACAGTGCACGTGGCTGTCATTGGCAACATCGCACCAATCGTGGAAGTAGCCCGGCCAGTGCTTCCCCATCTCCCTGTGCTGCTGACCACTTTGGCGAGGAGGTGGGGTGGCAAGTCTCCCCACTCAGCTGCTGAGTGGTCAGCAACACAGGGAGGTGAAGTGCCGGCCAGGCTACCGCAATTGGTGCAATGTTACCGACTACAGCATCACGAAGCTCGGTGAGTGGACCAGGCTGTTTCTGGGGGGGAGGGTCCAAAGCAGAAATTTCGTGGT
Organism: Intellagama lesueurii; assembly: GCA_037013535.1. Taxonomy (NCBI): domain Eukaryota; kingdom Metazoa; phylum Chordata; class Lepidosauria; order Squamata; family Agamidae; genus Intellagama; species Intellagama lesueurii. The sequence continues at coordinate 34,738,870 of JBAJHW010000006.1, forward strand.
GGTGAAATTCATATTCGTCTCCTCCAGGAGACAAATACGAACATCCCATCTCTAATTATCAACCACACTCTTCTGCTTTTTAGAAAGTAGTCTGATACACCACAATCCTTTCAGGTCAAGAATACAGTAAGCTATATATATTCTAAGTGATGGAGGACAAACTTCATTCTAATGTGGTGGTGCTCTTAATGCCACTTGAATGGCAGAAGTCAAGGAAACAAATGCACCATCTTAGTTTCAGATCACAACGGGCAGTAACAGATAGGTCTCTATGAACTTCAGTGCTGGCATGGGTCAGTACTATCAACACAGTCGTACCTAATCAAATGTATTGATCTATGTCAGATTTCCAACAGGAAGTGTGGTAAGGAAGCTTGAGTTTCTTGATGTCATCCCTGATTTTCCACATCACTGTCACTGTGCAGGATCATAATAGGTCACCTGTGTTTTGAGAGACAGGTGATTCAGTTGTCGACTGTCTAGCAAGGACAGAAAGCCCCGAGGGGCAACACAGGAATGTTCCCCTCTCTTCCCTCATCCTTCTCACCCTGTTTTGTTTTACTATAAAGCCGCTTCCCATAGAACAAAAGCAAAGACAATTTTGAAAGAGCACAGCTCTGTAACTGGAGAACAGCTCCAGCCTTCGTGGAGGGAATAAGATTCACCCCCACCTGCTTACCAAACAATTAAAGGGAATAAACAACCAACTAAGATTTCCAGACCATAAAGAAATTTCCTTAAGTTATTCCTAGTGCATGTCTTAAAATTTCTGAGACAGCCCTTTCAACAAGTCAAAATTCCCCAGATGGGACAGTTTCGTGTTAAAGTGCATTTGCTATCATCCTACATATCACCTTATAACAGACTCCTACTTTCTATCTATGTTCAGCTTTCAGTGTTCAGCAGGGCTGGACATCTCTCATATTCAGAGAACAAGCTATAAGTACCTTTCCAAACTTCAATGTTGTCTTCATCAATTTTCAGATTCTGAACAGGAAAATGAGACTACAACTAATAATAATAAGTTTTCACTTCCCCTGTGTCTCTCTGCAAGTTAAACTCAACCCAGGATTCAATGACCTCTTGAGCTGGTTGAGTTTTGCCGAATCCTGGCATCCTGTGGAATATGTGCCCATTTAAAAAGAGCCGTTGTGGAACTGTATCCTGAAGATGCAGCCAGAACTAAGGAAAGGAAGTCCTCTAACTGGCCTCTCACAGCTCATCAGAAGGGCAAATAAAGGCATCTGAGCTCAGTACTTGTTGATCCCAAAGATACGGACTCCATGTAACTGGGGCAGTTTGGGGATCAAGACGCTCATCAGGGAGATGGTGTTGATGATGAAGTGTATCCGGTCATATTTTGTGTAGAAGCTGGTAAGAAAATAACTGCAAAGGAGGAAAAAAAGAGGAAAGGCCTTTACTGCACATGTTCCTTTCTCCCAGCTAACCCAGGCAGAAATGAGGAAAGAGATTCTGAAAAGATATAAGTGGCTACAACCATGTAAAGATAAATTGGGCAATACAATTCGCGGTTCACAGCCACATGATGCCCCCAGGGGCAATTTTGCAGCTCCCAATGCCACCCAGGGAACATCCCAAATGAAAAAAAGTTTTTTGGTTTTGGCTTTGGTCTAAAATATCTATTTCCACTCCTGGAGGCCTCGAGAACTGATGGCTTGCATTCTTATTCTTACTTTGTTTCTCTCTGAGAAAAAATAACATAGGTCAAGAGGGAAGTAAGGGGTAGCAGAATTTGCTGCTACAAGATTATATATTTATTTGGAATATATCCCACCCTATATCACAAGATCTCAGGCCAGAGTACAAAATGAACCATTTACATTTAAAATGTATAATGTTATTTAAAAGAATTGAGAAGTATTTGAAAAATATAAAACGGTAGTTCCAAACCTTAGTTCCCAAGATGTTCTTGGACTACAACTTCCAGAAATCTTGGTCGGCACAGCCAATGGTGAAGGTTTCTGTTTCTTAATCCAAGAACATCTGGGGACCCAAGGTTGGGAACCACTGGACTAGACTGACATTTGGTGAGATCCAGCACAGCTTTTCTCATGTTCTCAAGCTAGTTTATGCGACTCCAACCTGTACAAGGTTACATTCATACAACCCATTCTATCTTTCTCTTCTATACAACTTTCCTGAAATCCTATATTGACTCTCCTTCTTACCTCACTGAGGAGAGCAGTATTCAATGCACAGCGAAGTCAGCAGAGCAGAGCTTGGAAAAGCTACTTTTTTAGACCAGAACCCCCAGCCTGCATGGAAGGGGGATTCTGGGAGTTGTAGAAGTCAAACCAACATCTCCAAGCACTCACAAAGCATAACTGTACAAGTCCCACCTCTCCCCTCTTTAGTACTCACAGTACAATCGGTGTGATAGTCAGGAATTTACGAGAAGCAGTGAATTGTACACCATAATCCATCTGTTCCCAATGAGTGAGGAGCCGGGCTTTCCCCTGATCTGGGGTCTCGAATGGAGTTCCTTTCACAGTGTGTAAGAAAATGTACATACTCTGGAAGGAAAAACAAACACATGGTTAGCTGGGAACAGCACAGGAGGCTTAATTCTTTGTTGCTGTGCTACAGCTTTTACCTTCAAAAAGGTGTCTGGAGATCCCAATAGAAACAAAGAGTAGGTTTTCAGTACCTTTTGAAGAGTTGGCAGTATTAGTTTATTTCAGCTTGTAGAAATATGAAACAAAACAAACAAAAATGGAAAACAAGCCTTGTGATACTTTCAGATTAACCGCTTAATGCTGGCATAGTGTTTGTGGATTACAATCCACTTCTTCAGATGCATAAAGTACAATGTTCAGCCACAGGTACACAGAGTATACACAGCAGGTACCGTTGACGGGTGTTACCAAAGGGAAATGAGATACATTAACACTGGAATTTTCAGAGTGTTGAAAATAACTTGGTTGTTGTTAGCTAACACACAACTCTTTTAGGCTTTTGCTTTGAAGTGCTGAAGGAGTTACTTCTGCTCTCAAGAAAGTGCTTCTGTTTAAAAAATCACAGGTTTTGGGTGTGTGAGTGTGTTGTGTTGTTTTGTTTTTGAAGTATAGAAGGAAGAAGGAAGAGAGGTTCCCAACTTAACTCAAGCCTCATTTCAACTTATTTTAAGGAAGTTCATGCCTGAAATGAGCCACATAGCTGCTTTAAGACAAAGTCACTATGATAAATCAAATGTGCTAAAGAAAAAGAAAAAAAAAACACAATTCCCTGACACTAGAAGGTCAACATGGCTAGAACCAGAAGAAGGATGAAAACAGTGAATTGACAAGACCATTCCATTTCAAGTTCTCCTTTCCAAAAATCACAAAATCATTTCTGTGAACTACTTCTTGTTGTTGTTTAGTCGTTAAGTCGTGTCTGACTCTTCGTGACCCCATGGACCAGAGCATGCCAGGCCCTCCTGTCTTCCACTGCCTCCCGGAGTTTGGTCAAATTCATGTTGGTAGCTTCGATGACACTGTCCAACCATCTCGTCCTCTGTCGTCCCCTTCTCCTCTTGCCTACACACTTTCCCAACATCAGGGTCTTTTCCAGGGAGTGAACTACTTAGAGCTGATTTATTCCATACAGTTGCAATTCTAGGATTGCCCTGAGCAGAAGAACTTTAGAGTACAGAAACTGGTTTACTATGTATCTGCTTTTTCTTGATCTGACCTCATTTCAGTATGATATGTCCAAGCAGTAATTCATTGCCCTACCTTAAAGGGTTGTTCAATCACAAAGACAATGCTGTTGCCCAAGAAGGCAAGGCAGCCTGGTCAGTTGCGGCTCTCAGCATTACATGGCCAGAACTTGGCAAGTTTCTTTCACTTTGAGAGTCTCTAGCCATCATGGTCATTTTCAGGGAGTTTCCACAGATTCACTTAGCCAGTGGTTGCCAACCTTGGGTAACCCAGGCTCTTGGACTGCAACTCCTATAAACCACAGCTAGCACAGCTGGTAGTGAAGGCTTCTGGGAACTGCAGTCTAAGAGCACCTGGGTTACCCAAGGTTGGGAACCACTGCAATAAGCCAACTCTTTGATGGCACACTGGTGCCAGCTTAGACAGAGCTTAGAAAAATTATTTTGGTTTAAGAATCGCTCAACTAGTATGCCAATTCACATTGGTTACAGTAAAACAACAACAACAAAAACTTTTCCAAGCTCTGAGTTTCAGCAAACGTTTGGTCTGTCTCTTGTCTTAAGATATGCAACTCTATTTTGTACAGGTATGTTTATTTTGCTCATTCTGTGTTCTTTTTTTTAAAATTCTGCCTTGTCTGTTAAATATTGTATATATTGAGCTGCTTTTTAGAACTGTTATGCTAACTGTCATGGATGTTTCAGTTTAAGACAAAGGCAGAACAGAAAGGGTTTGAACAAAATAAGTAAAAATGCAAGCCATGTGCTCTGAGCACTCAAAAAGCACGACACATACCACTTTATTTTATATTTTACTATGAAAATACCAACATGAATTTGACCAAACTCCGGGAGGCAGTGGAAGACAGGAGGGCCTGGCGTGCTCTGGTCCATGGGGTCACGAAGAGTTGGACACGACTTAACGACTAAACAACAAAAATGAAATATACATCTAAAAGATAAATCCTGCAATGTGTGATATAAGCCCAGAAAGAGCGTTGCATGAAATAGGATTGGTAGCCATTCCAAAACCCTTTAAAATGTGGCAGAGGGAGGTGCAAAGGGGAGGGAAACAAATGAAAAGCAGTCATATGGGAACCTACAGATCAGTGTGGGGAAAAGTACGGCACTCCAAATTTTGTACTCCAACTCCCATCAGCCCCAGACAACACAGCCAATGGTCAGAGACAATAGAAATTGGAGTCCAATAACATCTTGAAGGCTAGAGGCTTCCCAGAAATGTATTAGCATCTCTGATCAGAGAAGAAAAGGATGATGCAGCATTGAGCTGTGAACTAGAGTAGAACAAGGTACTTCCAACATTGCGCTGCTAGAGGGAGCTGTTGCCATTTTTCTGATTATTCCGTAGCACTGAAGAAATTTAGACTTCAGAGGCAGGAATGCCCACAATACCCACGCCAGACACTGTTTCTGAAACTAGTTGTTCTGAATGTATGTGTTATCACTGGCATGCAGGAATTGTCTAAGCAAGATACAAGGTTCTCATAACAACAACACATTGCACATCTTTTTCCATTGGACTAACGGAATCATTCTATCCATTCTATTAATGGAATTTTTCTTTTTGTTTATGCCCAACACTTCCCCTTCACGGATTGCTGCCTTGTCGTGGCGAAGGGGCTTGAGTAATTCAGAGAAGCTATGGGCTATGCTGTGCAGGGACACCCAAGACGGACAGGTCATAGTGGAGAGTTCTGACGAAATGCGATCCACCTGGAGCAGGAACTGGCAAGCCACTCCAGTATTTTTGCCAAGAAAACTCCATGGACAGAAACAAAAGGCTAAAAAATACGAGGCTGGAAGATGAGCCCCTCAGGTCGGAAGGCGTCCAACATGCTACTGAGGAAGAGCGGAGGACAAGGACAAGTAGCTCCAGAGCTAATGAAGTGGTTGGGCCAAAGCCGAAAGGACGCTCAGCTGCGGACGCGCCTGGAAGTGAAAGGAAAATCCGATGCTGCAAAGAAAAATACTGCATAGGAACCTGGAATGTAAGATCTATGAACCTTGGTAAGCTGGATGTGGTCAAACAGGAGATGGCAAGAATAAACATTGACATCCTGGGCGTCACTGAACTAAAATGGACGGGAATGGGCGAATTCAATTCAGACTATTATCATATCTACTATTGTGGGCAAAAAATCCCATAGAAGAAATGGAGTAGCCAATGATAGAATGATTTCAATACGAATCCAAGGCAGACCTTTCAACATCACAGTAATCCAAGTTTATGCACCAACCACTGATGCTGAAGAGGCTGAAATTGACCAATTCTATGAAGACTTACAACACCTTCTAGAACTGAAACCAAAGAAAGATGTTCTTCTCATTATTTATTTATTTATTTATTTATTTAAATTATATGCCGCCCACAAATGCTAAAGTAGGGAGTCAAGAAATAAAAGGAACAACAGGTAAGTTTGGCCTTGGAGTTCAAAATGAAGCAGGTCAAAGGCTAATAGAGATTTTGTGCAAATATGGAAATGATAAAGGACAAAAATGGTAGGGACCTCACAGAAGCAGAAGACATCAAGAAGAGGTGGCAAGAATACACAGAGGAATTATACCAGAAAGATCTGGATGTCCCGGACAACCCAGATAGTGTGGTTGCTGACCCTGAGCCAGACATCCTGGAGAGTGAAGTCAAGTGGGCCTTAGAAAGCATGGCTAACAACAAGGCCAGTGGAGGTGATGGCATTCCAGTCGAACTATTTAAAATATTAAAAGATGATGCTGTTAAGGTGCTACACTCAATATGCCAGCAAGTTTGGAGAACTCAGCAACGGACAGAGGATTGGAAAAGATCAGTCTACATCCCAATCCGAAAGAAGGGCAGTGCCAAAGAATGCTCCAACTACTGTACAATTGCATTCATTTCACACGCTAGCAAGGTTATGCTCAAAATCCTACAAGGTAGGCTTCAGCAGTATGTGGACCGAGAACTCCCAGAAGTACAAGCTGGATTTCGAAGGGGCAGAGGAACTAGAGACCAAATTGCTAACATGCGCTGGATTATGGAGAAAGCCAGAGAGTTCCAGAAAAACATCTACTTCTGCTTCATTGACTATGCAAAAGCCTTTGACTGTGTGGACCACAGCAAACTATGGCAAGTTCTTAAAGAAATGGGAGTGCCTGACCACCTTATCTATCTCCTGAGAAATCTATATATGGGACAGGAAGCAACAGTTAGAACTGGATATGGAACAACTGATTGGTTCAAAATTGGGAAAGGAGTACGACAAGGCTGTATATTGTCTCCCTGCTTATTTAACTTATATGCAGAATACATCATGCGAAAGGCTGGACTGGATGAATCCCAAACCGGAATTAAGATTGCCGGAAGAAATATCAACAACCTCAGATATGCAGATGATACCACTCTGGTGGCAGAAAGTGAGGAGGAATTAAAGAACCTCGTAATGAGGGTGAAAGAGGAGAGCGCCAAAAATGGTCTGAAACGCAACATCAAAAAAACTAAGATCATGGCCACTGGCCCCATCACTTCCTGGCAAATAGAAGGGGAAGATATGGAGGCAGTGACAGATTTTACTTTCTTGGGCTCCATGATGACAGCAGCCCCGAAATTAAAAGACACCTGCTTCTTGGGAGGAAAGTGATGACAAACCTAGACAGCATCTTAAAAAGCAGAGACATCACCTTGCCGGCAAAGGTCCGCATAGTCAAAGCTATGGTTTTTCCAGTCGCGATGTATGGAAGTGAGAGCTGGACCATAAAGAAGGCTGACCGCCGAAGAATTGATGCTTTCGAATTGTGGTGCTGGAGGAGACTCTTGAGAGTCCCCTGGACTGCAAGGAGAACAAACCTATCCATTCTGAAGGAAATCAACCCTGAGTGCTCACTGGAAGGACAGATCCTGAAGCTGAGGTTCCAATACGTTGGCCATCTCATGAGAAGAGAAGACTCCCTGGAAAAGACCCTGATGTTGGGAAAGTGTGAAGGCAAGAGGAGAAGGGGACGACAGAGGACAAGATGGTTGGACAGTGTCATCGAAGCTACCAACATGAATTTGACCAAACTCCGGGAGGCAGTGGAAGACAGGAGGGCCTGGCGTGCTTTGGTCCATGGGGTCACGAAGAGTCGGACACGACTTAATGACTAAACAACAACCAACGCTACTCCTGAAATTCTAATGTTTTTCAAAACCTATCCGAAATGATCAATACCTGAACAGAATGCCTGTAAACATAGAAACGTCTTTCTCTGGAAATGTAGGCTTAAAAAAACCCTAAACTATTATTCTTTTAAAGAGTGATTGGTGGTACACAAGGTATGGAAGATTAAGAGCCACGGTTTTAAAGGACATGCAATGGACTGACACTCTATGGACATGTGTTTCTTACAGGGGTTTTATTTCAAGGTAAAAAATGCTTTCTGCGAAGTAGGGTGGATTTGATTTAAATCAAGATTTACATTTTAAAAATGGTTTTTTAATTATTTAAATTAATAAAAATAATTTTAAAGGGTTTTTTAAAATAGTATTAATATAGTGTAATTCAATACAAAATAAAAGTTAAAATAACATTGAAAGGTTATTAAGGTATCACGCAGGCTAGTCGTAAACAAAAATGTTCAAATTAAGGATGTTTTATTCTAATATACTTAATACAAAATAATTATAAATAATTTAAAACACTATTACATTTATGGCAGAAATTAAAACTTTTATTAAGATTATTTATCTTAGGCTAGCTGTAATAAAAAAAATTAAAGCATGCTTCATTGCTTGTGGACATTGTAAAGGACATTTCAGTAACTTTTTATTTACATGAATAATCTTATAAAACTTTAAAGTATACTAAACATATAATGGTATTGCAATAAATAACAGTTTTACCTATGTACAATTAAAATACAGCAAAAATTAAAAGGTAATTTTAAAAGTAATAAAATATTTCATTTAGTAGCTACAAACGGTAGATGATGATACAGTATTTTAATTTTACAATACCCCTAATCAAAAATAAATGCTATATATTAGAAAAGTAATAAAGGTGAAATAGGGTTGGATTAGGCCAAGCCTATTGTTTTTATGAAGAGGTGAGTGGAAGGCAGGCCATGACAATGCATGAGGTAATCCAGTACAGCAATTTTAATCAAAATCTGAGATACAATGTTAAATACATTTTTTTAAATGTGGTGATTTATCCTGGAAAAACTCTACTGAAGAGGTTCAGAGTGCTTGGTGACACTTTGTTCAAAAAGCTGGGTGCTAAATTCCAAATTACTGGCTGAGGAGGCGTTTGAAGCCACTCTCTCCCCGGCCCGGCCTCTTACAGACTGCAGCCATTTCCATCTAACCTGACCCAAACAATGGCCATGAGATACTGGAACTTTAATAAAAGCACACAATTTTGGAACCACCCACAAGAACTTGGTGCACAGCCTGAAGAAGACAAATTATCATCGAAAGCTAGAAGTTTGTTTTATTTTTTTTAATGGTCCAATAATAGCATCACCCGTTTCTGCATTTGTATTGTTTTGGGGGCCATGCGGCCTTTTCCTGTTTTTTCCCCCCTGAAGTGGTTACTAGAGATGGGGATCCGGCCCCCTGGGGCCAGACCGACCACTCATGATTCTGCCACTGCCGTGGGCTCCACAGTGCCTTCCTATCGCTCCATTGCTCCCGATAGATTAGCCAGTCCTGGCAGGAGACGGGATGACGAGCCTCTCTGCCAGGTTGCAGAGTGGCTAATCCATTGCGAGCAACGGAGAGATAGGAAGGCACTGCAGAGCTTGTGGCAACGGCAGAATCGGTCTGGCCCCAGGGGGCCGGATCCTCGTTATCTGCACCTGTGGGGGGATATTTGTATTCGTATACGAATATGAGTACCCCCATCTCTAGCGGTTACCCAGGCCTTGTCACTGGTTGCAAAGGGGCCCCTATTACAGCTCAAGTTTCAGGGCCCCCAAAATGTAGGTCCACCACTGCTTGGGACACAAGAGGCCCATCCAAGGAGCAACAGAACTTCAGGAGCACTTAAGGGCCATGAGCCTTGTGATCCAGCCCACTGGGAAATTCTCTTAGGCTGGCTGGACTTAAGTGAATGGGAGCCACACACCAACATCATCATAGTATTGCAGAGCTCACGGAGACTTAAACAGGGAGTCTCCTTGTAGATTGTGCCACAGGTTAATTAGTGGAAGTGGAAGACCAGTTAGATTTCCCATCTTTGATTACACAGACATCTTGTCCCAACCCTGGGCAGGAAGCCTAAATTGGCAGTATATCCCACGAGTATATTCACAATTGGCCAATTAGTAGCATACTCTTGGCACATGTGGGTGGAAGGCAGTTTCCTCCATAGATGCAATAAAGATATAAGTAAATTTAACAGGGCCACCAGCTAGGCCTTCCCACATTGGTTTTGAACTGAAAAGGGTTACTTGAAAGAAATAATAACCCACCCACCAAGACCCTATTAAAAAAAAAAAGGATGAAACAAACTCCAGAGGTAATGGCAAATCAAACTCACTTATACAAACACACAGGTCTGCAAAAATATTAAAGGGGGGAGATGTTGCCAAAGGCCTCTTTGAAAAGCTTGACTTTCACCTCTTTCACCTGGTCAGGAGGGAGGGAGTCTGGTGAACATCAACAGGCAACACATTTCACAGTGTTGTGGCCACCACAACGAAAGCCCAGTGCCTGGTGGTTGTTTTCCAGGTTTCTCTAGGGATGATCACCCACAATTGTGAAGCCTGGATCTTTGGGAGAGACGCTCCTATAAGTTACTATTGATAATCTGAACAACAACAACAACAACCATTGTTGCTGTTGTTCAGAAGTTTTCTTCTACCAATCCAAACTCATTCTGCCACCTGTGGCCCACCTGGGTGCTTGATGACCCTACTCTGCTTGTATCACAAACCACAAGAGGTTTATGCAGGGCATATGTGACCAGTAGGTTGCACCTGGCTTTTTGGGAAAAGGCCTTGACAAGCTGGATCGGTCTGCCCTCATTGCCACCTGTTCAGAGTTTTCCATTATGATAGATTTTGCTTTTAAATAAAAATCCACAAAATTGCCAGTGTGGTGTAGCGGACAGACTGCTGGACTAGGATTCAGGAGGCCCAGGTCCACCACAGAAACCTAGTAGAGGGTAACAACAGTTAACCACTCTTTGCCCATCTCATGTACCTCAAAAACCTTGTTAGGTCACCGTGAGTCAGAAGCAATTTTATGGCCCATCAAAACACAACACTAAGCTGCATATTTGCATATCCACTGCATACAGTGCACGTGCATTTAACACAAGCATACAGCCTTAAATGATTACTTTTGGGGGCCACAGTTCCTAAAATCCTCTAGTTAATTTGGCCACTGGGTGCTGAAGTCCAATAAGCAACTTCCCCAAAGCCCAAGCAGTGCTTCAAGCTCTGTGTTTTCCCCCTGATGTTGCATACGCTCTAACAATTATTGTTCTTTACGCCTATTTTTGCAGTCTTTTCTGGTGTGGTTCCACCTACTATGTAATTTTATTCTACAAATAATGAAGACATCGTACATTAATTTATGTATTGCTTTATATTGCATGAATTATAATTGTTTTGCACTGCTTTGAAATCTTAAGATGTAAGCAGTTTAGAAATTCTTATGAAACAAGCACACAAACCTGAACACAAACAAGCACGCAAACGTGTACATGTTCCCAAAGTTTCCAATATATAGAAACAGGTGAAATTAGAACTTTAAATGGATATTTCTCAAATTAGTAATGGGTGCTGAGTAAGGGGCCTTTAAAGGAGGGGCTATACTTTTATTATTGTTTTTAACTGATATGCTTTTAACGTTGATTTTAAATTCATTGTGCTTTAACATTATGATTTGTTCAACTGATTTGGACTATTGTAAATTACAATGAGAATTTGTGTACTGTGGCCCCAAAATTTATTTTCCATTTTTGGGAGAAAGGTAGGATACAAATCAAGTAAAGATAGAAAGACAGATACACCTAGATAGCTTTCAGTTATTCATTTAGACAGAATACCTTAATGTGATCATGAGTACTGGATGTCTGTTCCGCAACCATACTAAACAAGCTCAGAAAAGCAACACTCAGCTGACTAAACAACAATCCTCAGCTGCCCACAATAAGCATCTTGGCTCCACCACACCTGGAAAAGGATAATAATACACCTCTGCAATAACACACCTCTTTAGTTTTAAAATTTTAATTTGATTACCACTAAGACAGTATTAGCATCCCTTCCACCTTAAAAAAAAAAAGGCAGAAAAAGATCTGGGAGTCCTTGGATCACTCTTTTCAGTACAAGTGGATACTTATCCAGTTATTTAAAAAAAAACCCTGCTAGTTTAAGACCAAAGTTTGAGACTCCCACACGTTGATTCATGCACCAGAAATCCAGGATACTGGAAGCTTGGGCAGACAATGCCTTAATATGCATCATGTGAGAGCAGGAATGATATTGCACAATCTCCCAAACCGTACTTGCCTACAACGTACCCACCATGAACCCAGACTTTGCCTTGGTCTTTCCAGCCTAGATCCAAATGGGGCAGGTGGAATGTCTGGAACCTCGAAAGATGCCCTTATTTGCCCTGGTCCTGTACTGCCTTACTGTATTGCTGGACGGACCCCCCTTGTGAGCGGCTCCATTCCAGTTGAAATCAGTGGGCAAAAGCAGTTGTGACTTGAATTCTGTTGAATCCAACTGGCCCACTGATTTCTACTGGAATGGAGCCACTCACAGGATGATCCCTCCAGCAATACAGTAAGGCTTAAATGCAGGTAAGGGCAATTGGTAAAGTTGTTACGGCTACTTTCAAAAGGTGCTGGTTGCATGTTGGTCGTGTGCCTCATTCTGCAGTTGGCATGCACTTGGCATGAGTCTTGCACTTTGCAAGCCATGGCAACTTTTGTCTTTCATGAATGTAAATATCCAGAATTTTGGTTCAAGAGGGATGAAGTAAAATTAATTTAGCCTTGATCAGGCTCACAGAATTAGCATATCTAGTAATACTCCTCAACAGGTAATGCGGAGTATGTGCGCGCGCACATTTGAATAAACGCATAGGGCCTCTAAACCCTGTGAGAGTGGTCTGACTTCCTCTCCAATCCCAGACTTTTCCGCTAACATGTGTGCACGCATAGACTTTGGAATATAATGACGACTGTGTGGAAACAAACATAATAAAGCCCATGAGGGCACATGGCTAAACAATCCTCCCAAGCTCCCGTGGGTGTGCTGTGCTTGTGCTATACTCTAAACAGATATGGCAGCTGAATAGAAACAGCCTACAAAATTTAAGTCTGCCCACCCAACCATTTATTCATCACACGTTACTTGTATCTATCTCTTCCTCATAGCAGAACAGGGCAAATAACTGCCTATATAAAAACACTTAAAGATTGCGGCTCTAAAATCACGACTCATATCTGATAAAAGTCAGTAAAAACAACAGGAGCAAGAAGCAAAACAAATAAAATACTTGTATTCACAAAGCCCCTCAAAATAAATTTTAGAGCTCACGCCTGAAGGGCAATGATTGGGGATGGGGACAAATTACTCTTTACCATACGGGAATTCCATAGGGTGCTGCTGGCCCTGCCTTATGTGACAGTCCCCGAGGCCAAAGTCTTCTGGGCACCGCAAGCAGAGTCTCTCTCTCCAGTCTTAAATTTCAGGTAAGTCAGTAGTGGCAAAACAGGTCTCCAAAGAAATGGGCCTGAAGCTATTTAAGTGTGCTAGTACAAGAGCCCTGAACCACTGGGTCTCTGAATTCTTTAGGCTTCAAGCTCCAGAAGCCCCAAAGGACACTGTAAAGGATCCTGGGAAGCAGAGAAGTCTACCCATGTACTCAAAACTTCAAGACACTAATACTAACACCCTGACTTGGGTCACGTCAAGTGGGTGGTTTTATTAAGTAACATCACCTTTAACTGTTGATTTCTTCCTCCTGGTTTTCAGTATGAGCAAGTTACATCCCTCTCTGTTGATGCTATTACAAAGAAAAACCTTTTAACAATCTTAAAGAAGACAGCGTACAGTGCAATGACAAATGAGATCTTTCAGGGCAGAAGGCATCCAGTTGTCACGCAGAGCTGTTTTACTGCCAGAAGGAAATAATAATTGCAGGCTGAGCAGCTGGGGTGACTAGTCAGAAAGCTGCTTCCTCCCCTCTGGTTACATGTAGAGCGATACATCAATGTGGGAACAGGGCAAAAGCCAGCAGGCTGCCCTCACTGCGCTGAGGTAGCGTCTAGATATTTCATCCTTCAGATCAAGGCAGTCGGAGAGAGCTGGAGCCCAGAGACGTGGACTAGCTGAAAGGACTGGCTGATGTACTTAAAGTTATGAAATAAGAGAATAAATGCCAGGCGTAAGGCTGTGTCCATGCTGGGCTGGTGCCGAAGCCACAAGACTTAAAACAGTGCTCCTCTAAATGGATTTTTCCTTGTGCAGCCTACTCTGCAAATCTTGCATGTTATGTTTGGGTAGCTCAGTGTTAAAGCACATGCTTTACATATGGAAGGTCCAAGGGTCAAGACCCAGTATAATCAGATATGGTTAAGAAGAAATAGCCTGCCTGAAACCCTAGAGCAGTGCTTCTCAACCTGAGTCTCCAGATGTTCTTGGACAAAAACTGCCAAAAGCCTTCACCACTAGTTGTGCTGGCCAGGATTTCTGGGAGTTGTAATCCAAAAACATCTGGGGACCCAAGGCTGGGAAGCACTGCCCTAGAGTCAGCTAGATGGGCACAGGATTAGACTCAATATTGAGGCGGCTTCCTGCATTCATGCTTGCACTATTGCCACTTCATGTAATAAGTGGGTTAAGGGGGAGTTTCCCATCACCACCAGCAGCACACAAAATCAAATTTCACAAAACTATAGACTAACTCTGTAAGTGTATCACCTACAAGGAAACCAGTATGCATTCATGTTGATGGAGGCCACTTCAGATTCAACAGCCTTGGCTTCAAGAACCATGGTTTATCAAAAGAGAATGTATTATGCTTGTATGTTTTCTCGCCCTTGTGTGCTGGCTTAGGTGCGATAGGATGAGATTTTGGGTTCTTCCAGATGGAAGAAATTTCCACCCCACCTCCCACTCGGTCAGGAATAATTGTGTGGCTTATTTGAATTTGGATCCAACCCTCTCATTCAAAAAGCCACCTCCCTGAAAACTATTTCTCCTAAATAAATATTTCCAATTCTTTAAAAACATGTAAAGAAATCTACTTCTGCACTAGAGCGTCTATTTTGCAGCGTTTTAGTTTTTTGTAGCAACTTAAATGCTTAATTGACTGGGAAATTTTGACTGCAGAAGCACCTCAGCACAAAATTCTGTAATCCTCTACCCTGGAACCAAGGTGGATTTGGTTCAAATCAAATTGATCTAGACAAAAAAATACTTGGATTTTTCTAATGATTTAAATTAAAAAAGTGATTTTTAAATTGAAATAATGATTTAAATCATTTTGATTTTTAAGAATTATTGTATCTTATCCAACCTGCCTGGAACAAAGTGAAATGAAAGATAAACCATGTTTTCAGGAAGAGCAAAAAGCAAAAAAAAAGTCACAGAAATTACAAAAGTAATGTCATATGGGTGGTTGGAACCCGCCTTGGGTTCTTTTTAAGGAGAAAGGTGGGATGAGCATATTTTAAATAAATAAATAAATAATAGTGATAACATCAATACTTAGTCAGATACATAAAAGAGATTAAATAAATACCCCATCTAGATAAGTCCTTTGGTGGTAAACCAGACTTAAACCATAATAGGGAACTGTGGTTTAAACTAATCATGACAAAAGCCAAGACCCCAATTTAATGTTTCAACTGAATTCCAACGGCAGCAACTGAAGACCCCATATAGTGTAATGACTAAAGAACAGGCAGGCAACTTCTGAGATCTACAAGCCTTTTTTGCCCTCCTCAGGACCCTATGCTTCTGAACTTCCCAAAAGATTTTTTCTTCCATCTCAAAATGGCAAATCACACTCCCAGAAGCATCAGGAAAGGGAGGTGATATTTGCCATTTTTATATAATGGGGGGCAGGATCTGGTCTGGTTTTTCCTCAAAATAGGAATGGATTGGTAATGTCTTGTTTAAAAAAAAAAGGTCTTTTCTAGTCTAAAACAAGCCAACATATCCTTGCACCAGATTTTTTTTTTTAATGAAAAACAGTGTACTTGAGAGGCCATTTTTTATCTAGAAGGACTGTCTCCAGCGCCCCGGAAAGGCCCTTGGGAAGATACAGGTGGCCTACACATTTCTCACCAAAATGATATGGTTGGATGGAAAATTGGGAGATCCTGATTGTAATCTGCACGGAACCCAACCCAAGACTTTGTGCCAGTCATTCTCTCAGCCTGACCTACTTCACAAGGTTGTTGTGAGGATAAACTGAGGAGAAGAGCTATATGGATCAGCTATGAGCTAACTAGAGGAGAGAACATACATGTTACTGTTATGTTATGTGCTGGAACCAACCTACAGTAACTCTAATAGAACTTTCAAGGTGAGTGACATATTTGAGTGGTTTTACCAGTTCCACGCCTTCAGTGGGCTTCCATGGCTGAGCTGGAATTTGACCCCACACCACCTGAGTCCTAGTGCATCGCCCTATCCACTACTACACCACACTGGGTATCTATACATGTTACTAAAACTAAAAAAATTACAGTCGAAAGTTCTTCCAGTAATATCTTCCCATGCATTTTAGGAGCACAAGAAACTGTGCTGAATTCTATACTGTCACCTGAATAAACCCTCACTTCTAGAACTGAACAGCAAAAATCCCATATATCAACCTGAACATATTTGATTTCATTTTATTTTGAAAGCTAAGCAGGATTGGCCATGGCTAGTATTTGGATGGGTGAACACCAAGGAGTACCAGGGACTGCCAGGTAGGACTATGAAAAAACTCCGTCTGAAATCCTGGAGACCCCCTGTTACTGAGTTGATAATATTAGGTTAAGTGGGCAATTAGTCTGACTCAATATACGGCAGCTTCCAATACGACTATTTAACTCAACATTTTTCCAAGAGGGGCTGCAGTACCATATTGTGAATGATGTTGGTTAGAGTCCAGACCACCGGGACGCTGAAGAAGGGGATACTGAGGAGAATGATGTGCAGGAGGCCAATTCCCAAGACATAGGAGAGCCAGATGCCACGACTGTTCATGACCCGAGTGTTGGGGTTCACTTCGCTGTGAGCTGTACCCACGTTCATTTCTCCAGCTCAATAGCCCTGAAACGAAAAACAACAGGTGGTCATGGAACTGGGCTAGCAAGAGATGCTGTTTACAAATGTTAAAAACCTAAGAACTCTGTTCCCCACCCGTGGCCACACTGCATCTCATTTTTGCCTGAGGCAGAAGCAGAAACCAATTTGAAATAAGCAAAGAGCTTCATCTCTGGGGGTTATCTGCACCTTTCTGTAGGGTCCCAGAGGACCCCACACAAAGCACGGGCATACGGAGCCACTGTTCTGCCAGGAGGTCACAATTTCTAGATCCAACCAATGATGCCCATGGGGCTCATATTTGTCCAGAGGTGGCCTGAGTTTTACCAAGGCAGACCCTAAGGGTAGCGGGGGGCAGGGAGAGACAACATTTTGATGATACACACATGACATTGGGTTCCTGGCACAGAATTAAACCCTCGTAAGAAATTTAGATTGGTCGGTCTCAAGTTATTCACCCATTTGCAAGAATGGCTTTTAAATGCAAGTGAACCAAACTTAAATGCTAGCCCTTCGAATTTATATGTGAGCCAGCCTAAAACATTGAGCTGCTTGAGAAGGAACAGCAAATGGTGCTCTTTGATTCATTCAAATTCAGGAACAACATGCCCAAAGGACATTTATGTTGAATAAAGACGGTAAATTGAATGATAAATATACCAATTTTGACCTCACGTCATAAGGTTGTATTTCTCCAAAAGTAAAGGTGAGAGCAGCTGAGAGAACAATTTTCCCTGAATGGACATGGATTTTATTTTCATAAATGTCATGTTATATTTTTACAGGTATAAAACTGTCACCTCAATTGTTACCTTAAGCAAATTTACACTTGTACTTATTACATGCATATGTACACGCATTTATTACTGCACTACAGTGTTTATAATCAAGTGATTTATTTTCCTATTTAAAAAAGGATCTGTATGAAATATCACAATGAATCTCAATATTAGGCAAAGCGAAATATGAAATAAATAAAAATACACTTGTAGAAATCAAATCCAGCCACGTTACTGGGGCACTTCTTCCCCTTGCTATGGATGATGAATCAGGCTATCGTAAAAAAGAAAGAAGCACTTGAAATGTGAAATTTATTGAAAGATGTTAAGAATTGTTGTTGTTGTTGTTGTTGTTAACAACAACAACAACAACAACTTGATTTATATACCGCCCATCTGGCAGTCTGGATTTATTGGCTCAAGAAGGTGATACAGGAACAGGGACTAAGACAAACTGATGAAGATCAAGAAATCATAAAACATAAAAAGTGGAAGGTAGAACACTTTGGTCACATTATGAGAAACAAAAAGTACATATTGTTACAGCTGATCATTAAATATAAAATAAATGAAAAAAGAATTGTAGATACAAGAAAAGCTTATTGGCTGAAAAACCTTACAGAATAATTTGGATGCAACATGACATCAGGGTGGTCATTGTGCTGTCCCATATTCATGAGGAACATCCCTATCTAGTGGAATTTAACAAATATATTGGGAAAGCATCCTAATTTCTGCCTTCTTCACCCTTTAAACAATATTAGCATTATTTAGAATAGCAAAACATTTTTGGCCTAGAGACTGGATTTGAGCTTGGGCAGGATCTTGGTGGGGGTGGGTAAGTGGGATGTTTTCTAGTTGTAAGTAAGGCATTCTCACCAAGCATACAAACACCACATCATTTACACCAAGCATACAAACAACATGCCAGTAACAAGCAACAGTATCCTGGGTGGCAAAGTAATCCCATGGATTAAGTTCTAGCCTTCCAACATCTTTTTGGAGATCAACAGAAGTTAGCTGGCCAGATGGGAACCCACATCTGGCCCATGAACTTGGGGTTCCCCATCCCTCATATAATCAACACCAGAAGCTACATTACACTCAGATGGATCCCTGGTTCATCAATGTCAACAACACCCACACTACCTAGTGGTGGTTAGTGATGCCATCAGGGCAGGGCTGAGAGATAGAAAACCTGGGCCCCATTCACCAGAATGAGTAGGAGAATCCCAAATGTAGTGCTGCCTTCCCAAATGTTGAAGTGAAGTGATACCAATTACCAGCTAACAAGAGGACCCACTGAAAGACCACTAATCTGGAGTCTGATAGACTTGTTTCACTGTACCATGGACAGTGGTTCTCAAGGGTCTTTCCCAGTTGTAACTGGTGATACCAGGGACTCAACCCAGGACCTTCTGCATGCAGGCAGGTGTTCTTCTACTGAACTACATACAACCACTCTCTGGGCGATACATATCACAATGCCCATGTAAAGGAGGCTGGCATTGTGAATTTAAACCCAATCAAGCTGCATCTGGCATTTACCTCTGGGGTTCAGGCATTGCATATGTCTTCCTCCCACCTTGATCATGTGATTCCTACAGCTCCCGTTTTTCCAAAGGTAGCTATCCTCTTCAGCTAATATGTCCCAACATAAAGACAGATTGCAGTCAGGTCTCTTGCATTGCTATTTGGCAATGGGGTCACCAAATGTTCACAGTTAAATATATACTTGGGACTGAAATACTTTTACTTCCATAGTTCTGCTGTTTGCATCGTCTCAGCCAATTACGAAGGAGAAAGGAGGGAGAAATTGCTTCTGCAGCTGTTCTGTACTTCAAGTATTATGAAATCTCAAATTCCAAACATCTGGCCTGTCTGATGACTGCTATCTGCACAGCTGGGATGCAGATCAGGCACAGTTTCTGCAGCTAATTATAGATTTTCCTGTTTTAAGTGAACAGTGGGCTAAGCTGGATTCCATCAGTCTATTTAACAATAGCACACATCCTCTCCATACTAACACGTGTACACAGGGGTTCATTCAGACACTAATTTTGTATGTGTGTGTTTGTATGCTATCCTTGGATCAATGTGGGACTCTTCAATGAACACACTGTACATAATGTACTCTTTTCTGTTCCAGTTTTGTAGCCAGCGCATTGGGTTTGCCCCATTCTTATACAACTGAAAAATGAGCAGCTGGTAAAGTCTTTGAGGATTTTTGGCATAGAACTATGGATTCCTGTCAATCCTGCCATTTTCTTACACAAAAGGGAAAAACCATGACCTGAACAAAGAGGGATGAGGAACCTAGATCATATGTGGTTTCAAAAGGACAAGAGATTCAAAATTATACAATAGCAAACAAGTATCTCTCTTTATGTACTTTATTTATGCACTCTTCTGACATGTGAATCAGATAATTAAATAAGATTTTCAATATTTTATTTTATTCAGGCGCTCTTCCACCCCATCCCAGTTCATTAACATTTGCTTTGGAGAGTCTCCAGGTATTAATTAGGAACTTTAAGGGCAAATGGAGATAAGTTTAAAAGTCTAATTAAAACAGTAAGAAGAAGCAAAACCAAGCACAAGTGGTAAAAAATTAACAATCTCCTCCAACAAAGGTGTTTACGAGGCTAAACACAATTTACACATTAAAATTCATTTTACTGACAACTGCCGTAAAATGCAAAAATCCACACATGCACACTCACAGCCGTGGGCAGATAACAGAATACAGAAGTTTATGCCATGCAGTTTCTAGACCTCGCTTTTCCAGCTCGGAAACTGTGTTCAAGAGAAGAGAAATCTTTAATGGCCTCCTCAGGGGCTAGGTTAAGATTTCCAAGACAGAATCACATGTTATGTTGGAAAGTTTCTGTGTGTATTGAAGAGCAAAGTTCAGACTGACTCTTTCTGGGGGTGAGCGATGGACACATTTGGAAAAGATTCCTGAAGGAAGCTAATTTCTACCACCACCAAAACCGGCCTAGGACTTAATGAAAGTCACAGAAGGATTTCATAAGCCCTTAAACTTAAATTCTGGCTTATCTCTCCTACAAAGCAGAAGAGAAACACAAGGGCTGAACTAGATGCAACAGCAGCACTTGTTTAAACAGAAGAGGGGGAGGGGAGGGGAGTGTAATAACACTATGGTACATTCTGAACTGGCAACCACTCCAGTTTGCCGATTCTTCTACATTCTTTCTAGAGCAAGATTCATTGACTACTAGCTTCCCCCTCCAAAAAAAAGTGCTATAGTTTGATGAAAGAGCATGTACTTTTCATGCAAAAAGTCTCATGCTCCTGGTATTCTGGGTACACAGGAAAAGACCCCAACCCAAAACCCAAATAGCTGTGCCCAGCTAGTATGGTCAGTATTGAGTAGATGGAGCAATGGTCTAACTCTGTATTAGCCAGTTCCAGCAACACCAGTAAGAGACACATAACTGCATCTTTTCCCTCGAGATCTGGGGGGCCCTTAAAGACTTCAAGGTGCCACAAGACTCTTGGCTGGCTTTGCTGCACCAGAATGTAGTGTAACACAAAACTCCTTCTGTGTTAGACACCTTCTTTTGTTCCACATGACTACATGCAAAATGAGACAGTGAAAACAACTGTAATCTAAATGGCCCTGTTAGGGTTGAAAAGAAAGCATTTTTTGGCTGGAGCAGCTATAGAAAGTATAGAAGATTGGTCAATCAGGATTAGTCCTTGGGAAAGATACTTGATAGGTCTGATCATGTTGATGCAATTTAAATGCTCTTACTAGCCAAAATATATAGGCTAAGCAGAGATTTAGGGTGGAGAAGCAGCACTCCTTTAAAGATTAATCTATATGCCTTCATATCAAGTACACCTACTAATCTTCCCCAAGTAAAATGGATCATGGAAAAGACATCAATCCATATTTGAAGAGTCAGAAGAAGTAAGGCCAGCTTCTGGGAAGATACTCTGGCTCTCCCCTTTTCCACTATGGTTTTTTATTTTTGCTTCAATGATCAAGAACATTGGAAGATGCCAAACCACAAGGATTCTTCAAAACATTTCTTTTTGAAGACATGGATACAAATCCTGTTGATATGATCCTTGCACATCAGGAGAACTGAACTGCTGGATAGCTCAGTGGAGATCAACTGCAAAGCCAGAGATTAGGAGTTCAATTCCCCACTCTGCCTCCTTGAGAGGGCTGGACACGATGATCCATAGGGTCCCTTCCAACTCTGCAGTTCTACGATTATCATTATTATAACATTTTGTTATCTCACAGCACCCTTCCGCCCACCATTGTGTGACCCATTTTTGCAACCACTGTAATACTATGAAACAGCCTCCTGGAGGAGGGAGAAAACAATTTTGCAACCACTCTTACACAATCATGCAAGTCAACAGGATTCTGGCTTTGGTGTTTCTGATTGTTGCCAGCCATATGGTGATGATGTTGATGAGAGATCACAAATGAGATCCTGAAAAACCACTGAGCTTCTTCCAACTCTCCAACATTATTTGATTTAGATAATACACGTCTTGCAATGGAATGGACACATTTTATTCTCACTATTTCAATTCAAATTAAATTTCTCCACACTGGGATTACTTGCCAGGCCTCCTAAGACTGTGTCATGTTTGCAGCTGCAGAAGCCAAACTATATTAAGGATAAAACTGCATATTGTGTCTGACTGTGCTATGAGTTGGGGGGGGGGTGTATGTGTGTGTGTGGGGGGGGGGGGGGTGTTTCAAAGAAAAACAACCATCAGCTCATTGCAGTTTGGAAGAAAAGACTGGTGATGCTCCAGCAAGTCATTTTTCATTTCTAAAGTACTTCCCTGGCTACTTTCTATTGTACAAAGAAAAAAAAAATACAGGGATGTGTATCTTTTCCTTTATGAGCAAAGCAGCAGTAGAGAGATAATCAATTCTCCTTTGCTGGCCTTCCACTTAGGATTAAAGCCTTCAGTGGCTGCTTTTCATTTTAAACAAGCTACAGGAAGCTACACAACACATACTGTAGTTTGGTTCAGAAAGTTTAGAGTACAGACTCTGTTCCACATCTGTGGGGATTTTGAGGAGTGGGAGACCACTGTGGAACCGAAGATCTATCAATAGGATAGGAAGCAGATAGGACGTTTTAACAGCCACATCTGACTACAGTCTAGTTTAGGTTCCTATCAAAACCTAACAAACAAAATCATGGAATATTTTAACAACACTTGTTACTTTTTAAAAACCTGTATTTAAGGAATGCAATGATAATGACAGCGTTGAAAGCTGCTAATATCAGGAAGACTTGCATATATGCACAGACTTCTGGAAAACAAAAGTTAATCCAAAACTTTTTTTTAAGTCTTACAAACCATTAAAATGGTGAAGCTGATACAACCCCACAGCTGACACCAGAATAAAGCATCTGCTGAAAGGTCACCTGTCTTAAATTGCATTAACCAGGGATCTACAGGATGAACAATAGAAAGAATTCAGTAACTTTGTATTAAAGCATAACATGACAACAGGGTTGCTGAATAGAAGTATTTTGCCAAAGGTGTGTATGCATATGTGTATTTATTTGTTTATATGTTCTCTGGGTCAAACTCAGACTTAGCTGTACTTTCAGTACACCGACTGAAAGCAATGGGAATTAAGTTAGCACTGACTAATTTGAGTCCTATAGATATTTGTGGTGCTTCATGGCTGAATCAGGATCCAAGTGTGTGTGTGCATACATACATACTCATAATTTTATCTGAGGTCTAAGGACTAAATTTAATTCTTAGTCCCTATTAGAGTAGATCCACTGAATCAATGGGAATTACATGCATCTTGACTTTAACAAGTTGTATTCTGTCAGTGAGTTTATTCTAGTTGGGGCTGGCAATTGGATTTAGCTCCCAAAATGCAAAAAGACAAATTGTTAAATCATGTTTACATTTTATGCCTCATAATAATTATAACACTGTATTCTCGAAGGCTTTCATGGCCGGGATCGGATGGTTCTTGTAGGTTTTTCGGGCTGTTCAGCCATATTCTTAAGGTTTTTCTTCCTAATGTTTCGCCAGTCTCTGTGGCCGGCATCTTCAGAGGACAGGAGTCAGAACTCTGTCTGTACTCTGGTGCAGTTTGTGGGATCAGCTTTTTGTCCTTTTCAGGAGACTGGGTGATTATGGTGATCAACGTGTTTTTTGTTGTGGGTGTATTGTTGTGATAAGGGGGAGAGATGATCTGTCACTGTAATTGATGGGTGTCATTAGCTGGTCTTTTGTGTGCAGTGATCAACGGTCCTTGTGGCTCGGTAGAGTTCGTTGACCTTTTGCAAGCTGTATTTTTCAGTGCTGGGAGCCAGGCTTTGTTGAGTTTCAGACTTTCTTCTTTTTTGTTGAAGCTCTGCTGGTGTTTGTGGATTTCAATGGCTTCCCTGTGCAGTCTAATATAATGATTGCTGGTGTTGTCCAGTACTTCTGTGTTTTGAAATAGAATTTCATGTCCAGCTTGGAATTTCATGTCCAGCTTAGAATTTCATGTCTACCCAGCCACAAGGACCGGTGATCACTGCACACAAAAGACCAGCTAACGACACCCATCAATCACAGTGACAATCTCCCCTTATCACAACAATACACCCACAACAAAAAACATGATTATCACCATAATCATCCCATCTCCTGAAAAGGACAAAAAGCTGATCCCACAGCTATAAATACTCAACTATCCCACAAACTGCACCAGAGCACAGACAGAGTTCTGACTCCTGTCCTCTGAAGATGCCGGCCACAGAGACTGGTGAAACGTTAGGAAGAAAAACCTTAAGAACACGGCCGAACAGCCCGAAAAACCTACAACAACCAATTATAACACTGTTAAAAAATTAAAAAAAAACATTCAAGGATTTGTTCCTCTGGAGTACATAACTATCAGACAAGTCCATTCATAACATAATCCCATGTATTTCTACTCAGTCCCACTGAGTCCAATTGCTCTTACTTTCAGCTAAGTAGACAAACAATTATAGCCTAAATAACCAGAAATAAGAGTATGATTCTGACACGTAATCCCATGTTATCTTAAACCAAGTATAGAATGCAGAGAACAGGGAAGAGGACAAATGGTACTCAAGAGTAAAAATTTGCTTTCCGTAATTTCCCTGTGGGTCCTATTATGGTACTTTGCATTAGTTTACCCTTAAATTCATTGAGTTGTTGAACAAGTTGTGTTCCAGCTAACTAAAAAACCCAACAACAACAACACACACATACAAGCACCACAGAGATAGAATTTTGGAGGGGTTACCTCAGCCAGAAACCGAAACTTCTGAAACTTAACATTTATTCTTCTTTATCTGCTAAGCAAACAATTCTATAAGAGAGTCCTCTGGCTTCTGCATCCTGGTTTTTGTTTGAGGAAGCCAGTTCAACAGTCTTACCCAAGCACTGGAATAGTTTTAAGGAGAAAGCTGGAGTAAAAGTATTTTAAATAAATAAACAGTTCAAATTGACTTAACATAACTGTTAGAAATGCCATTTTAACTGGCCTTGAGTGTGTTAAATGAATACAGGATACAAATTTTAAAACAAGCAAAAAAACAACATTCTTTTCTTTCCCCTTTTTGGAAGAAAATTGCCTTCATCCCAATGCCCATATTATTGCAAGAACATGATAGTGCAAAGGAACAGTGCCAGACTAAACTACTGCTAGACATTACGAAAGATATCCAGGGCTGACAATCTCAGTGCTCTCAAAATGATCCCACCCCCACCCTCAAGCAATTGCTAATGAGGACAGAGTCAACCAACCTCATTGTTAGCACCTAGAGTAGCATGTGCATCCATCATAGAATCCTAAAATAAACTGGAAGATGATAATTAAGTATGCGCAAGTTTACAGGTACACATTTTATTTCCTCTAAAAAAATGTTTTCCTTCTTGACATAAATCTACTCCCAAAGTCAATGCGTTTAGCACTAGAACTGCAGAAGCACTTGTATTTCTCATTAGCAGAAGCACCCAGCTTTGCAAGGGTTAGAAACCTCTTAGTTTCTCCTCCCCCTTCCCCCCCCCCCCACACTCTCTGTGTCTT
Organism: Intellagama lesueurii; assembly: GCA_037013535.1. Classification (NCBI taxonomy): domain Eukaryota; kingdom Metazoa; phylum Chordata; class Lepidosauria; order Squamata; family Agamidae; genus Intellagama; species Intellagama lesueurii. The sequence goes on from JBAJHW010000006.1 coordinate 34,764,647, forward strand.
CTCCCTTTGATGGTAGGGTAATTTTCAGTTCCAAATACAAAACCGCACATGCTCAGGTCTTCTCTTTTTAACATCTGGCTTGTCAACCCATATTTTGGTTTGAAACATACAAGCTGTAAAGATAGTTGTAAACAATGCATGACAGAAGGGAAAGGAGAAATGTTGTGTTCCTCCCCCAACCAATTATGACCATTAAGCCCGAAGTTCAAAATTATCTAGAAGCACCACTGGCCTAAATCTAGTAGCCTTCATTAACCAGAGTGTGGCTACAAAATGCAGTTGAGAACCTTTTAATTTGGTTTGCAATAAAATACATGCTTTTCATGCAGAAAGTCCTAAGTCTAAGCAAGGCAATGTCATTGAGGAGCCTCTTTGACCATGAAGGGCTGTCAACTTTCATCACCACGAAGAAGTTGGCAGATGGTCAGAGCTGCAGTCTAACATTATCTGGGGATCCCAGGTTGGGAAAGGAAGTCTAGATAAAGAGCCTGACTCCACACAAACCTGTGTTCCTGTGGCCTTATCCTGTTGCTATTTCTGTCTGCCCACTCACAACGCACGCATAGCACAGTTATGGCCTCCAAACTTGCTATAGAAAGCAACATGCCACTACAAGGTATCACGCAGTCACAGCACCCACCCCTCCTTGCACAGGACTGGACTCTTTTTGACCCCTCCCACTCTCCTGTTCTGTGTTTATTTAACCACAGGATCACTTGCAACCCTAGTGGTTTGCTTTGGACTTTGGCTTGGCTCTTTCAAACTGACCTTTTACAGCATAACTCTAATTACTCAACTGGGTTGAGGGTCAACATCCAAAATGATTGGATACACAGAAATGTTAACTATACAGTGACAAGAAGTTTGGAAGAAGGACATGTGTGCATTTATAACTGGGATTACCCAAAACCTAAGAAGGAAATTGGGATAATATATTAATATCCAGAAACAGTTGCCTGTTTCCAGGCTCTTATCTGAATTCCAAAGTACTTTCCCCCCTCTTGTCCCAAACACTTTTAAGTGTGTTCATGTCCACATTATAACAAAACTGGTCAAATATATTCCCAACAAGCATAGACTTTTCCAATGCAATCCTCAGATCCCCCTAATAAGGTATGAAAAAACCCATAAAAATCTAGCTCAGTCAAGTTTCTGTTATTGTGTGCCATCAAATCACAACCATCTTAAGATGACTATAATAGGGCTTCCAAGGTATGTGAGACATTTAAGTAGGGGTTTTACCATCACCACCCTTCCAGCAAGTTGCCATGGCTAAGTGGGGATTTGAACGCAGGTCTTCTGAGTTCTAGTCTGACATTCTAACCATTACACCACACTAGCGGTTGGATTTCTCAATGGCTGGCATTTAATTTTATATTTTCAGTAAAGCTCAAAATCAATTTTTTAGACCCTGTCTATCTATATAGCTTGAACTATCCATTCAACAGAAGGTGTATAATATTGATGCAGTGTAGCAAACTGTTCTGCTCTGGGCGACAAAAAGGGTGGCATTTTAGAATGGTCTTCCCAGAGTTTGAGAAAGTTCCCTTTTTTGGTGGTGGTCATGATTACTGGGGGATACTGGGAGCTGAAGTCCAGAAGAGGTATTTTTCCAAGTTCTGTCTATTTTATATAGGAAAGAAAAAGCTACCCTTCCTTGCAAGTAAACAACTAGCACATTGGGGAACCATTCTTGAGCACTCAGCCCCAGACCTGCTAGTTTTCTACTTGCATTGGGGAAAAAAACTTTGAAGGGGAGCATTTAGAAATGTGATCCCCTGCTGCAGTCTGATACATTCTGTCTTCTACCACCTCATTCTGTCACATAAGTAGATCAGCAGAAGCAACCATTCATGAGGTCAAGGAAGTCCACCTTTCATTTCCCTCTGCTCAGCGGCTGGAGAACCCAAGATTATGACCAATCTTTGGCTCATGAAACTCTAGCAAATGATTTCCAAAATAAATGTTTCTGCCATATATAGTCAATTTTCATTCTGCTTTTCTTTGAACAGAAAACCCAACTAAACAGTCACAAATTTGCAGTAAGATGTCACTGCAATTTCTTTAATGCAAGACTCCACTGCAAATTCTTTAACTTTGGGTTAAATGTTTTGCATACAAATTATAAGATATGCCTCCAGTTTCTCTTCTCACAGACTGTTGTGATTTCAGTGCCTTACTGTGCTTCCTCCCAAGCTTGATTTTCATAAACTCTTCAGTGATACGTTCAGGCATGGGAAAACCGTGGCCATCAAACGGTCTTAGACTATAACCCCTACCATCTTGGACCACTGGCCAAACTGGCTGAGGCTGATGAACACTGGAACCCCACAACATCTGAAGGACCACAGGTTCCACTACCCCTGCTATAGTGTTTAATAATCTCCATCACTCTTGGATGACATAAACACACCACCCACCTACAAAGCATTCCACTACATTCTGCTGTAGGAAAACATTAAGGGCACGAAGGGCAATGTATGGTTTCAAATATCAAATTAAAATTCCTAGCATCCTTCATCATAGTCTACAGTGGCTAAAGGTAATGGGAGCTGAACTCCAACAACATCTAGAGGTCCAAATTTTCCCCTCCTCTGCATCTAAGAAAGGGAAGTACCAGGTGATTGAGTTGGGATATTTTATTTTATCCAACAGAATCACTGAAGTTTTGATCAGGTATATCAGCACATGATCATTTGCGTAAGAAACGCAAGACTTCTGCTTTGAGAACCCAAGTTCAGATCCATCACCCAGGGTCACCACTTTTAGAGCCAAATGGACAAATATATCTGAGGCCAATGGGTTAGTGGAGCCAGACACCTAAGCAGACACATTAAAGTTAAAGTAATGGGATCAATGGACATGAACACTCTTATTCTCAGGGCTGCATTTAGACTCTAGACTTAATGGCCTGTAGGGGTGCTCTTTAAATAATTATGTACATTATTCACTTACTTCAAAATCCACAAGCCATCCCTGCTGTATTCCCTCCCTCCTGGTTCATTCTGTGGAGCTGTGGACATCATCTCCTGAGTCCTTTCCTGATTGCACCCATCCCATGTAGGCAGGCACAAGTTGGATCCACCAAAAAAAAGTCACATACACACCACACTTGATACAGTATGGGAACACCGCAATTTCGTTCTGCACACTCACTAACCACTCCTTCAAAACTGAGACACAACATGTGGTGCTCCCTTTTCTTCTTACCATGGCATCACACTGACATTTTCCCCTCTTTCCAGGCACTTGTAAAGGTCTCTTCCCCCCACCCCCTCGCCATCTCATCCCAATCTCTGATGCTTTTTATTGATGACTCTCTTAAAACCTGCTTCTGCCCATCTTTGGTTGTTCTCTACTTTTAAGTAGGATGGATGTACACACTAAAGCCCAGAGCCAAGATGCAATCCTGGAATTTTAAGTAAAATGACTCAGGCTTCTCAAACTCTAAATTTAGGCATGGGTTGTTGTGACACATAGAAGTAGGGGGTTGGTCAGTCTGTGTATGTGTGTGTGTGTCTTCGCCCCAGAAATACTCATCCCTGCCCTCTTTGGCTGGCTGCACCGCAGACTTTCCTACTCTTTCTCAATTAGGTCCAAGATGGGCAACTTCTCAGATATTGTTATCATCCCTGCTCTTCCATCACTCCCATTGGCTACATATAAACTTTCAACCTCTCGCCAGTTTTTCTGAACATGTGATGCCCGTTTACACAAAAAAGCCATGCCTTTTGTGATAACTCTGAGTAATCACACCCACAATTCTGTCCCTCTCACAAACACCTACATCTCTTTCTCCCAACAGCTGGTCTTAATCTATGCACTCCTCCTCAGGGGAAACATGCTCCCCTTCCCACATCTTTGCATCCCCCTCCCCAGCAACCCCAATGCATGAAGAACAACAACCGGGCCTATGTTTTAAATCTCGATTTATTGCCCGCCTCTCCTTTCCAGGATATGTTTACTACTCATCCCAGACACAACCTCTCGCCACCCCCGTTGTGTTTCTGGTTAGCTCGCACCCTAAAGCAGCCTGATCCTCAGCTCCAACCCACTCCAGTCCCCGCAAGCCCCTCACTTACCTTGCAAGACGGAGGAGAAATTAAAAGTCTCCGCCTTCCCGAGGTGGACTGCCTGGAAAGGCACGGCGGGGGTCTTTCTCTGCGCGGAAAGACCCCCCCACGGCTAAGACTTCTCTTCTCAAGAGCTGACAACACAGCAAGGAGCTTTCGCAGCACCGCCTTCTTGGACGCATCATCACCAGCAGACGGTGGGGCATGTTGGGTAATGTAGTTCTCTTGGAAAAAGCTGGGACTCGGGCGGCAACCCCAGATTTCTTCAGCAATAGTTTAGCAGCAAGAAGATGAGGTGCAAAATCAGAGGGAACCGTCGCTCTGGTAATTACCACAGCTGGTAATCGTGTGATTTGGTGTCGCTGTTACATAGGAATAAAATCAAATATATCTCCAACACGTGAAAAACTATTACTGTATTCTGGAGGTAAATTTCGAGATTATTTATTTTTTTATTCAAAATGTTTTTACCCCGCCTATCTCCTTAAAAAGGATCCAAGGGAGCTTACAAAATTAAAAAAGCAATATTTAAAAGCAAAAACAGTAAGTGTACAAACATTTTAAAAAGAATTAAATATTATATTACTGCTTAGCGATTTCATCATACAGATGTTCTTAGAGAATGGGAAGTGAGACAGACTTCTGAGGTGCCCCAAAAGCCAGTGGCTGTGGGGCAGAACAGGCAGGATTGCTCCATCCTGACCTTCTGATTTTGTTCCATCAGGAAGAACAGGAGCCATTGTTGAGAGCAGGCGGCCCAGTCCTCGTTTGGTGACTGATTCAGGAAACAACATGGCTGACAGCATTAAAAGTTGATGAGAGATCAAGATGAATCAACAGGAGTTCACTCTTCTCTTCCCATCTACCCCCTGAGGTGTGTCATTTCCCAGAGTGTTTAAGGCTGGGTTCAACCCCTCCTCCTTTATGCTGACAACACAGGGCAAAATCTGGACCAACTAGGACAGTCCTAAATAGTCTTTCTTATCACCTGGAAAAGAAAGGAGATAGCAAACTTTTAAATGTTACTTTTTTGGGCTATCACTCTCAGTATCCCCCAGCCAGCATAGTGATAACCCCAAATGTAACATTTCCAAGCTTGCTATCTCCCTTCTATTTCAAGCGCTGACAGCTCAGAATCATTTCAGCCTGTCCTGGGTTGGTCTAAATTTCTCCCTGTATTGTTAGCATGACAAGGTGAACAGGCAGAGTTCTAACACAGCCTAGCTAAAATAGTAAAAACAAACAAAGAGGTTGAGCCTGATGGGGTTCAAGAAATTGCAGTGGGCTCGATGTTTTGATCATACAAACCAAAACCAGTCATGCTACACACACACACACACACACACACACACACACACACTATATATATATATATATATATATATATATATATATATATATATATATATATACTCTCTCTCACTCTCACTCTCTCTGTAGAGCATTATTCTTCAGAGAAGGACAGGCCTCCAATGCTTTAGTCTGAAGAATCCTTGGGGCTAGACATAGTGAATGGGGTACTCATAGTGGGTGCATTGGGAGACCACCTGTACCGCAGCAGAGTAGGAGTTCTCCCCTAGAGAACCCCACCCCCCAGTGCCTGGCTCTGAGAAAGAAGACCTCAGAAACTGACATATAGTTGTGTCCATCTTCACGAAGAGCCACACTGGCTGCATTCTGCAACTAGCACTGCTGTCCAAAGAACCTGCTTGCCCAGTTCTCAATCTCATGCAGCAAAAGAATTTGAGCCCCCAGTGGTTCCGCATATAATTAGGACTGCCCTGCCCAGTTAGTGAATTGATTTCATCTGTATTTATATTTTGATTCTTTAAATAAGCTGTCCTAAAAAGGCTTTGGCCCCTGAACAAATTGCATAGAGGTACAGATAATCTATAAATATATGAATACCTAATAGGACTATTATCTTGTTTATAGCTTTTGTCCCTGTATCTTTAACAGCAGCTATGAAACCGGAAATCATTAATACATGCCAGTGTTTATTTGTACACCTTGAAAAGTGTTGCCTATTTATTTTGCTAAATTGAACAACTGTGAAAGGTATAGGAGATCAGGCTGTTTTTTTCCAGGTCAGCCAACAGCCCCAGTGTCTAAGCTCCACCATTTCAAGGTATTCTCAGAATGTCCTTCCTAAGGAACTGGATGAATATGAAGAATTCTGCAGAGGGCCAGTCTAAGCCAAGAACACAGGCATTCCTCAATCACCACTCCTGTCTGAAGTTCTTGTTGGCTCTTGCCCCTCAGGCTTCACTGCACAAATCTTCCTCCTTCACCATCTTCTCTTTCGTGAACTGAATGCGACTGCAGCAGAGGGTTTCTTTGCAGCTTCCCACAAGGTCACACCACGGCAACCCCTGGCTTTCAGTTAGTAGAATTCACACCACAAGAATGCCAAGTCGATGCTTGAAGAGGAGCAGCTGAGGATTCCCAGGGCGTTCCTAGAAAAGGGAAAATTGCTGCCCTGCCCCACCTCCATGATCGCCGCAGCTGCTTTCTCACGTTCCATTCCTCTTCTTGTACCAAATATGATTGCTGCTCCCACACACACACCACCCAGATCTTTCCAGATAGTGCCTGTAGGCCACTAGCAGTCATGAATGGTTAATATATGACCTTCCAGATGTAGGATTGCAATTTTGAAAGAACTAGCATAACCAGCAAGGGAGTAGAAGTATGGATTATCTGAGTTCCAGGTCTACCACTCATCTAAATTAATGGAACTCTGATGTCCCAAGACTTTGAATTTCACTGCAAGTATATGAGGTTATAAAATGGTTCATCGAGACTCCCAGAAGTAAAGAGGGGACAGTATTTTATTGGATTAAAAAATCTCAAGGATTGCCTTGAGAGTTGAAATGAGAAGTGATGAACCTTGACTCCAGATACAGTTACAAGGCACACAGTCCATTTGGGTGGCAAAGAAGTATATGCAAAACAGCAAGCACAATGGGAAGAGCTCAAAATACATACAGTGGGGAGGAAATGCACCAACACAATTGGGGTAAATGTGTATGTTGAGTCAAATACATTAGTAAACATAAACAATGCACACATTAATATATAAGTGCATCTGATGACTGGTTTTGCTGGCATGTTTATTTGTAGGAAGCAGGTGTGTCACTGTCATGTTTATAATTGCATGTTTTTGTACCATCATGAAAAAAACTTTAATTACAGCATGTCTCTTTTACCTCTTAGGTGCTAGCTGAGTACTAAACAACAATAGATCTTTCCTGTCATGTGAGACTTAAGTACCTAAATATTCATTAATACCTGTTGAAGGAAATAAAATAAACTGTTGCACCCAGCCAGATGCACTCTGAAGGTGGCTTATGTTGCTCACATTCATGCTGACTTTGCAGATGTTGGAAGAAGTGTCATTATGTTAACCTACACCCAATGACCAAAACCAGTAGTTGTTGCTTATAGTGAGATGCTTTTGGGTGGACTGAACCCTGCTTGTTCAGTAGCATTCAGCATATCAGCAACAAGACAAATAACATAAATTGTGAAAAGGTGTGTCCTCAGAAAAGTTACTAGTCCACTGTGGCGTGAGCATCAGAGGGATTCATCTTGCTGCATGCTATTGCTACAAAAGGTAGCAAGGAAGACTGTACCCTAAACTTGTTAGAAGGAGGGTTAGCTTATGGAATGGAGAGGAGTCATGGTTCAACCCCATACATATTTGGGAGAGTACCTCCTTGTTCCAATCATGCAACACCTATGTACAGGAGCTAAAATGACTGCATTTCCCCCTCCTCTCGTGATAAACAGAGTTTCTGGATTGCACAATGGTTTAGGTATTTGGCTGCGGACAGAGGTTGGGGGTTGGATTCCTCACTGTGCCTCCTTGACAGAGGCTGGACTTGATGATCTATAGGGTCCCTTTTAGCTCTGCAGTTCTCAGATGATGATGATGATGATTTGCATAACATTTTACTGTTTGAGGCAAAAAAAGAGATGGCTGTCCTCACCTTCATTAATGTACAGAAGAAACTGGGATGGCAGCTGCATTTTACTTCAACACATGCAATGGGAGAGTGTCTCCCAATGCTCCTGGGGCAGCAGGCTAGCTTACATGGTGTGAGCCCCATTCAACTCTGTCCTCCAGTCAAGGCATTAACATATCCATACAACAGGAGGGGAACTAAGACCACAGCCCTGATTGTATGCCTCTGATAAGGAAGTAAGCAGAAGGGAGGTGGCTAAGGGTAGCTCTAACCTACAATGAGACAGCATCCCCTACACCCTAATGAAAAACCCACCACTGCCTCAAGTATCTGTGACCTGTGGTGGATGCCTCATTCTGCCTAATGATAGGGCTGGCTCTGATAAGTCACAAAAGCCCCAGCTGCTGTAGAAGCCTTCTGTGACACATACTGAACACAAAATGAGAACAAATCCTCATTTATAGGCTGGGGATAGTCAGCCTTTGATTTACCTAACAAAAATAAGAAAATAAAGGCCAAGGTAGTTAGTCCTGCCAGAATAGTCCCAGCCCATTTTTGCCTCTTATGGAGTGCTCTGTACTGTATATATTTAACTCTTGATGTGGTTAAAATAGCTTGTGAGATCAGAAATGACCCCTTTTTATTTATTTATTTATTGGATTTCTATCCTGCCCATCTAGACCAAAGGTCTACTCTTTTTGTACTCTAATTGAACATTTGTTTCTAGAAAGATGCCTGCTTTCCAGTCTGTGCTCCTAGAAGTATTTATGCCACAGTGGTAGACTAACCATTAGGACAAGTGGAGCATTGCCCCGCCTCAGGCTACATGAATGCCCACTTGTGCCTTTGACTGTGCCTACTCTGTACCTTCCACTCCACCAGCCGCCATGGGCAGGCACTGGCTGCCACTGATAAACTGGCTTTAGAATTTCTATGAGTCCTCTCCCCACTCCCAGAAATAGAACATTTATAGCACACTTTATTTTATTTATTTATTTATTTATTTAACTTATATGCCGCCCACTCTACCCAAAGGTCTTTAGTATGAAACGATTGCACAGGTGCAGAATTTTAACACATGCTTTGTTTTTATTTATTTTATTCAAGTGTTACATGTATTTCCACTTTCATCCAAGGAACTCAAACACTGTCCTCTTCCGCATTTTTATTTCGCAGCAATCCTATGAGGTAGGTCAAGTTGAAAAGGAGTGAGACTACACTCAAGAGTGCAGGTTTGAGCCTGAGTATCCTTGATCTTACTCAGCATCCCAACAACTGCACCATAGTCTGATTCTGTCCGTGCTTATTTGGAAGTCATTCCCCACTGATCTTAATGGGTCTAATAGCCAAGTATGCGTGCTAGGATTACTATATGGCAATATGGTGAGCATCCACTGCTATGGGCAGCTGGCAAAATGGTTAGGTGACCTCCCTCGCTGGGTCAGTACACCCAGCAGCTCACATCTTATGGCACTGCAAAGTTTGCTGTGATTTTATTTATCCTTGTTGGAGTCCAAAATAAAAAGAAAAATACTGGTGAACTTTCTTAGTTTCACAAAACAGATTGCAAGCAACGTCCTTCAGGGGCTGGAGACATTTTGCTCAAGCACTCCTGCCTTCCAGCTAAAATGAAGGTTAGAATTAATCCTCTATAGCCCCACAAACATGTTTGCTCTCTCATGAAAATGTGCATTGATGGGAGATGACACAGGCGGCTGCAGTTCCTCTGGCATGACTAGTCCAGATCTGGAAATATGCATGTCCACAGTTGCCAATACATCTTCCCACCTGACAGTATTGGTGTAAAAATGCAGCAAATCCGCCTGGTCCAATAAAATAATCCACAATATTATTCCTAGTTTTAGCCAATAGATGGCATTATATCCTACCTGTTTTCATCGTGCTAGAAGCAGAGTTGTTGAAGCTGCTATGAAATACTACTTGATTACCAAGCACTGGGCTTACGTCATTTTATCCCAGTGCAGAAAGGGTCCCTCTTGTAGAGATTTCCTCGCAGCTGCAGTTGGCAGTGTTCAAGGCAGGGAGTTGCCAGGCTGTCATATGTATCTGCTCTGAGATTCTAAAGAGCTCCAGCTGGGAACCCGTTACAGAGAGCCAAATAAGTGCATGCACCAGGTTCTTTAACAGGCACATTGGTTTTGTCTTTCCCAAGGCAAAGGCAGTTCAGGAGCCATCTTTAATTTGATCTAGTTGTGCATCAGGACTATTTTGCCACCGCAGTACTTGCAACACAACCAATTTGATCTGATTATGGAAGATCAGGAAGACCAGGCTTGGTTAGTATTTGAATGGGAGACCCCCAAGAATACCGGAGAACTCCAGGAACAGCAAAGACAGAATTTTGCCCTTAAGAATTAATGCCAGTGTTGATAAAACTGGGCAAGATAGACCAATGGGCTCACATCTTTTAAGGCAGTTTCTCAGATTTGTATTTTGCTGCTGGAGGTAAAAAAATAAAATGATAGCCTTCCTATTCCATACCACGAAACGTACTAGAGTGATAACTGAATTTGCTTCAACGTTACTGAGCATGGCAATCAAGCTTAGGGGTTCAGTCAGTGCCAGTTATGCACAAGCAAAGTAAGCTGCAGTTTAGGGCTTGTTAGTATAGGTGATCCAGGCTCATGGGGCCAAAGCAGAAACTATGACATCTGCCACACTAGCACCCTCTTTGGACTTCCCTGTTCCCTCCAAGCTTAGCTGAAACTCTAAAAGCTGATGGGAAAGAAATGTTTTTGCAAACTAGCCATGCTATGATACAAAGTATTTCAGGATGTTGTGGGCTTGAATAGATTATTATGAGCCATTGACTTTACAAAAGACCACTTTCTTAACTGTTGATATGGATTAGGCTAGCAGCCCACATTTTTGAACCCTCCTTATAGAAGAGTAGCTATGCAGACTGTCATGATGAGCATCCTATGCTCCTAGACTTACCACTACACTGTTATTGGAACTTCAGATTATGTGGAGCCTTTAAATATCAAATTTACAAAAATACAGAATAAGCTTTTAGAATAATTGTTGGCTGTGCTGTTCAGTCTCTTATACTTGATACAGCATAAGGCCTCAGAATATCTTTTATCTGGTTCTTGGTGTAGGAGAGGCACTCATAGCTCTGGTCTCTATGAGCTTTACCCCATGTCTGCCTGTTAAAGCAGCCATCTCATTCTGTCTAAAGGCAGACTACATACTATTATGCATGTAAATTTGATTATGTACTATTACAAGTGCACATCTGATCGACAGCACATCTCAAAGCTATTTCTTGGATATCTCCAGTCAGAGATTTTTCCTTGCCATTTAACAATGATACAATGATCTGATTATGAGGTGCGGGGGGGGGGGGTATAGCCTACGCCAGCCTTTAAATTACAAGTGGGCCAGGTGGTGTTGGACTGCAGCCATCACCAGCCCTAGTTAACAGAAGCAGTGGTAAAGGATGATGAAAGCTGCCTAGCCCCACTCCTAAATGCAGTAGTTAAGGATGACAGCATGAAAAGTAAGGGAATTGCCCCTGTTCTGGCTTAAGCCTTCTCTAGCTGGGCGCTTTCCAGATGTGTTGTACTCAAATACTGCAGTTCCCATCACTGTATTACAATACATCTGGAAAGCAGCTGGGTGAGCTCAGCTTAATGGGAGATGCTGGAGCCTGAGAATCATATTAAATAAATAAATACATATAGCCAAATCTGGACTCAGTCACTCAGCTCTCTTCCTTTCTCCTATTGTGATGCAATTACCCAGATCACTCTTCCTCATAATTGTTTCCTGACACTGAGGTTGAAAATAATTAGTCACACACTATAACGGAAAAATAAAAAAGTGAAAACATTTTTTGGATAGAGAACTCAAGGGCTCCAACTAGGGATCCTTGTCTCTTATTCAAGATTTTGAAGGGCGAATATGGGTTAGAGATTGGGGTGGCTTCTTCCTTATATTGAAAGAGGAAAGATGGGATCAGGAAGCAGAGGGCTGGAGAAGAGGAGGAAAGCAATACCTATGGTGGACCTGAAATAGGAGGCATACAAATCGGTAGTATATCCATTCAGATCAAAATACAATAAATTCTTCTTTAAGGTGCCCCAGGACCCCTGCTATCCTTTGAGAAGTATTCATCGTATCGTTCACCTGATACCTTTTGGAGTTATTAATGTTTTCTACCTTTTGGAAACGATTCATACCTGGGGAAATGGACCCCCTAATATCACCTTCCCAACCACCTTCAATGGCGGGCTTCTCCTTTCTTTCATTCATTCATTCATACCCTCTCGCTCTTTCATCTCTTTGTTCGCCTTGCCTGGGGAGCGGAGTGCAAATCTGTCCCGCTGCAGGGGGCAAATGGGAGGACCGCGGCGGTTAGAGAGGAGGCTGCGGTAAGGAGGAGGGAGCGCGCAGCGCCCGCAGCCGCGGAGAAGAGCAAAAGATCCCGCGCCTTCCTCCCTGGGGGCTGCCGCCGTTGCCGCGCTTTGCTGTGCGGAGGCGAAGACAGGGCTTCGCGAGGAGTTTTTCGCTCAGGAGATGATAAACCCACAACATACACACCCGCACAGAGAGGCATACCATCTATTTTTATCCGATCTGCTGCCTGAATGAGCAGAATCCCTTCTCGGCGCTGACATCCAATTTAGCAGGATCCCTGCTGGCTCAGCACGTGAGGGGGAAACCGAAAGCCGGAGCTATTTTCAATCGCCATAAATATTCATCACCTTCAAGGCAGCCGGGGCATTTTTTTCCCCCCTCCTCGCTTTTGTTGTTGTTGCATAGAAAAGCAGGCGGGGAGGCGCGCGGAGAGAGAGAGAGACACTGGGAGGATCATATGGGATGCCTGGATTTCTGTTAGCTCTTTCCTCGTTACATCAAGGAGAGACAGTTCACGGTCCTCCTCGCTCCAGCTCTTTCGAGGAAGATACCACAGGCTATGTGGGTCCATGAGCCTTGTTCGCTCAGGCATCTTATCTTCCTCTCTTCGCTTCGATTTTTGTGCATCTATTGTAGAATCTGAGCTATAAATTCCTCGGGGCAGAGACCTGTCCAGTCTAAAGAACGTTTTCAAATAAAGCACCATACACACACACACACACACAATAGTATGTTAAAAATCAAATACTACACATGCTGGTTGTGTACTAGTATGCCAACATATTAGGGAGAGCATGTCCCTGCACCAGTTTCAGCTGCCTCTGGAGTATGTAGTACTGAATTCAGTCTATTTATTTCTGAGGAAAAAATATTGTTCTGCAATAGATGTACCGGTATGTGTGAGAGAAAGTGAGTGAGCTCCTTTCACTCCACACCAGCAGCGTGCATAGCATTTCGGTCCAGGATGTAACTCTATGCACACTTGGCAAGAGGTTCCACTGAGGCAGTCCTTTGAGGAAACATGCATTGCACGGTAGCACTACTGAAAGTCTTTTCATCAGCTAGAACGGCATTTCCCCGCAAGCCCAGCGCTCTTCAGACGTTTTGGACTTCAGGGCCCATCATCCACAGGAATAGGTACAGTACTTCTGGCTAGCGGGAGGCCAGCTCCCATCAACAAGGCCAACGGTGGATTAGGATGGGAACTGGAGACCCAACAACATCTGAAAAAGCCCAGACGCCTTGAGCGGCCCTCTCAGGCCAGGGCCCACCGATGTCTTGTTTTGGGGCCCGCTGAAGGCGACGATCATCCCCAAAATAAACACAGAACGCCAACACGACGGAATCGCATTCCAGGAGTACTGAAAAGATGGGAGTCTGGCAGGCCGTTAAAACGTAAAGAAACAAATCATCGTAACCGCAAAGCAAAACAGCAGGCTGTTCTGGCAGTATTTTCCAGAATATACAATGAAGTTTTTTTTGGAGGCGGGGGCGAGAGCCGAGAGAGAGAGAGAGAGAGAGGCTTGTCCAGGGTCACTCCGGAAGCTCTGGCAGCCGTGACAAAGAAAAATCCCAACTCTTCCCAATAATAGCCCAGTGCCAGTCCTTGCAGTGACATTGCAGATTTCTCCCTGGCTGAGCAGTCGCCTCTCCCCATTCCAGCAGCCATCCCATAACACCCAGTAAGGGCTTGATGCCGCCTCTTTCTCTCCATCTCTCTCTCTCTTCGTGCTCCCCGCGACTCTCTCCCCCCCCCCCGGCAACCCCAGAGGTCACCGCTTCTTCCATTGCCGCTTTGCAAGTCCGGGTCAACCTCCCGCTTCTATATTTAGCAGGCGCTGCTTCAGCGACATGGACTATTTATAAACCTCCCTGCCCGCCTCCCACGCCCTCCCACTCTGTCTGAATGCAGAATGAAAGGGGGGGGGTGTCCCCCCTCCCCCTCCCCCTCAGCTGCTGAGGAAGAAGGTGTGCAGCACACAAGCATACCGCACTGCAGCCTCGCTTGGCGGGGGCGGGAGGGGATGAAAGCGGGGAGGGGGGGGGTGCGGCGTTGGGGGCGAGAGAAGAGAGACTGATTTATCTGTGGGCAGCTGCCAGAGGGCTGCCCAGGCTCAGTAATGCAGGGAGCCATCGAGGAAAATGGACTGTGTTTAACGAACTGTAATTAAGGGAGAGCGGGGAAGGCGACGCAAACCTCAGCGCGCTGCAAGTCCTCTGACAGAAAGGGAGGATTGCCTTTGCAGGGAAGGGAAATCCAAGCCTGTCAGAAACAAGCAGCTCCAAGCGGGGGGAAAATAAGGGAACTGAAGCAGTTGCTGAACGCATACAAAATGCCCTCGGGGTATCTCCTCACAACCTGCAATCCATACATGATGAATACTTGGGGCAGATGCTGGAGCAAAAAGTGAAACGAGGCAACATCAGTGATTTCTCTTAGGTTTAAGCAGCGCCAACCCAACTGTAAGGAAAGGCAGTCTGTTGCCTCAGGCGGCAGGTTGGGAGCGGAGGGTGGTGAGGTGATATCGAAAAACAACTATGTGCCAGCCTGTGTAGTGAAGGATGCTGTAAAGCCGCCACTGTTGAAGTAAGATTCACCTCCCATCACTTGGGGAGGCCCAGGACGTTTTGCTGCCTCAGAAGGACAAGATGGAGGGCCAAATATTAGGCCCAAGTGATGTTATGCTTATTGAGCCCCTGGGGATCTCAGGTCATCAGTTAAAGACCTGCCCTGAACTCAAGTCCTGACAAGTATCTTCCTCCCTGCTCCACCCAGGAAATGCTGGTAACCATTTGGACTATGACAGGGGTGGGCAGAATGCACCTAGTGGGAGTTTTTCTTTTCTTTTTTTAAAGGTGTAAGGAAAAACATAGGAAGGTTGGTGGTCACAGGAGCAGAAGGAAGCGCTGGAAATAGGTGTGTGTTGCCCATAGATCTCGGGAGTATGCCCACCTCTGGTGCTACAGGAATTCTCTGACAACAGCAGTTCCCAAAATTGTTTCAAGGAAGCCATGAGGACAGTTAAACTAGTATAAAACTGTTCCTGTGTCCCATGCTGAGGTGCTCTCAATAGCCTTTGGGTAGGTCATTAACAGCTGGCCTCTGGGTGATCTGGATCAGCCACAGCTCTCCCTCTTTTCTGTTTCCCAAGCAGCCCCTACTTCCAGACCTTGATCCCACTAACTGTTGTTGGCAGGAAGTGGCCTAAAAGGTTGGGAACATTTTAGGGCCAATGGTAGATCTCTGTTATAATTTTCTCAATCTGTCTTTGACTTATTCCTTTGCCATATGCATGTACACAGATTAGAGGTGGTGGTCTCTGTCCACCACTTGGACTAACCCTGATTGATGTTTTGGTTGCATGAGCCTACACCATGTATGGGCAAAATACATCCCCTCAGGACACTAAATATGGACTCCCATCCCCTAAAATGTAAAAAAACAACAACACAAATTGGCTCAAAAAGTCCCCTTGTGCCCCCTAGGGCCCTGCAAAGCTTTATTCCAAGTTTGGAGGGGGCACAACCCCAGGCCCCTCATAGTTTGTATCTTTTAAATTTTATTTATTGTAATTTTTAAAATATTGCCATTTGAGGATGTAAAGATGACTATTTCAGTTAAAACAAAGGTATTTCAAAGACAAATATTTTGCAGGTGTGGGAACATATGCAGCGTTGCAAGGTCTAAGGTTGTGTGTGACTCTGAATGTTTCCCACTCACCCAGCTTCTGGCCTGACTTTACCCTCATACCATCATTTCTGACATCATGAGGTCTTTGTGTTATGCTTCCTATTTACTTGCCCCTCATATACAGGCTTCTCTTTAATGCTCCCTTTGAAGCCACACATAGCCTAGTAGTATGACAATCTTTTTTCAAATAACCATGGCTGCTAATTTTAGTTATTTTTGGGAAATAGCTCTGCTGTTGTTACATCAGAGGAAAAAGCAACTATTGTCCAGACCCTTACTTCATATTTTTCATTGTATTTCCTGTGTGGTCTCCTGTTTGGATAGCCAGCCCATGCTACCCTTTCTGCAGCCCAGGAGTTGCATAAATCTACTTTTGACTTCCATTGTCTCTATTGTCAAAGGGTGTTTGAGCTCTGGCCCACACAGGGGCATATTGGCATTTTCTCTTCCTCTTTCCTGGTATTCTGATGGGGGTGGAGGTCACTAGTATTTAAGAGGAAGCTTTTCTTGTGACTTCTGGAGGCAGTTTACAGTCTTAACATCCACCCATCCCATCTCCCATGACTCTGACCACAGTGGAAAGACCACTGCATTCTCACGGAAGTGGGCATGTTTCAAATCCCTCCTTGGAGAGAACCATTTCTTAAGAACAGGAATTACTTACTAAAGGAAAGCATTGTGGACATTCCAAGTGAAGTATTATGGGACACACTGCCCCCCCCCCCCATCTTCATGAGAAAGTGAAGCTTGTCCTTGTGACCCAATGTGTAGCTAAACAAGCCAACAGTCTACTGGACTACCAACAGTCTTCCAGGGCCTCTTAGGGCTCCCTACACTCCACAGATAGAAGCAGAATGGAGTGCTAGGTAAATCAACAGTGGTGGAGGGTAGAAATCTCTACATGAGAGAAGCAAGCTAGCTTAGCAAGTACAGGGCGAGCCATTTGACACCAGTAGTACACCCATCACTTTGTTTTCAGCCACTCTGCTGCTGCTGCTTGCTGCCTGCCAGCATCTTGTGTCTCAGAATGACACCTTACTCTGCCTAATGATAGGGACAGGCCCTGCAACTGCCTCAAACTGCTCTCAGATTTATCAAATGTACCAGATCTCTGTGGGTTTGCCAAGTTCCAGTTGCTTGTGTTCAAACAGATCTGGAAATTTCTTTGAGCAGCAACGGTTCATCCACAGTTTTTAATGTGAAAGAGGCACATTTATTCTGCTTTCTGTGTCACTCCCTGCCCTGTGGCAAACAGCTTTGGTTTTTGGCCCTGAGAGAGCATTAAGCCCATCCAGAAAATGCCAATGCATTAAATGTCCTAAACTCTTTAAATTATAGTGTGTAGAGAATGGGGTTATCCAGTCAAACTATTTCTTGTAGACACGGGACTGTTAAGAGAAAGTAGTTCTTCACATGATATCTAATTAACTTGTATACTGTTCTTCACTGGGGTTCTGGGAGCTGCAGTCCAAAAAAGGTGCTTTTCCAAGTTCCAATCTTAGGCTGTGACAATATTGACAAATAACATGGAATATGCTCTGGGATTGGGACAGTCAGTTTTGTATTAATTATCTTCCCATCTGTAAATTTTTCATTTGCAGCTGGGGATTCTACTTTTTTTCAAATTGAATACATTTGTGTCAGTTCAGGCAGTATGATGGCTTGAGCCAATGCAATGGGTGAACAGAAGCTGGCTCTCCCAGTTTCCTAGTTCAAAGTGGGGAGAGAAGAAGCAAAGGGGCACTTGTAGGGTGTCAGTTCCTCTCAACTGAGCACTTTTGTCTCCAGATCCTTTTTTTAAAAAGGCTTGATATCGGTGCTGGTAGAGCACCCAGGAGACAGAAACAGACAGACACACACACACACACACGGGGGGGGGGGATCAGTAGAGAGGAGGAAATTGGCAGCCAGCCCTTCTTTGCAACATGCTAGGGTAACTCTACTGTAGGGTAACTCTACTGTAGCCATGTTTCCTGCAAATCTGGAAGGTTGCAGTTGAGCTGCCTTAACAATGCTAACAAGTGCTGATTGGCAATTTCCTCCTTTCTCTTTGCTGACTCCTGATCAGCTAAAGCAAATTCCCCCAGGAAACCCAACTTCCTAGGTATGAATTCACTGTGGATTACTTCTCATTTTTGCTGCTGTGTAGTTGCATCCTTAGTTAGATGAGCTCCAGCTCAAGCAGGAAGTTTTATGCGAAAGCTTGGATGCCAGCACAGACAAGGCAGGCAAACATATTGAGACAAATATCAGTTTCTGGTACAGCACAGTTCCGTTTCTAAGAAGGCAAGGTAGGGTGCACCTTCTGATGAGAGAGCTTTTAAGTTCAAAGCAGTACCCTAGATGGCTCTCTGAGTAGCACAGTTTGGAGATCCATATGAACAGGCTCAAACATCCAGTTCTGCTCTCAGCCTGTGTTTGAGCCTGTTCACATGGCTCAAACAGAAGTAGGACAATATAGTTAGGACAATATTAGAAGCAGACCTCCTTAAACAAGGAAAATCCACGGCAAGCAGAATGAGGCAAGGTCATTCTTGGATAAACATCTGATTATCCATACAAATGCTTGCCTCATTCTGCCTGTTGCAAATTTTATTATTATTTTTTTTATGATGGATCACCAGAAGATAAATGCAGGTTTTATTTCCAAGTCTGACTGCTCAAGCATTGGAGCTTGAAGGAACTGCATGCCTGGAGGGAAAACACTGTAACAGCGCATGCCTTTTCCCAATATGTGATTTGACTCTGAAATCTAAACGGGTTTCTTAATAGGGATCTTAATCTGCTTCAGCATCCTTTGGCTACACGAGCGTAGGGGACATTGTAGCTCCTCTGGGATTTCAAGTCAGGCCATAGTTAGGGGGGAACAATTGCTTTTTTGGAATGACAACTCCCAGAAACTGACAGCCAGCTTCACTAGTAAAGTTCTCAGAGCTGCAGCAATCCAATAAATATGTGCACAACATTTTCAAGTTGTGGGTTAAAGTATTGGAAGTCAGCACAACCTCCTCAGTCAGGCCCCAAAGAGGTGATAGAAAGATGAGCTTCTTATGTGGAACATCTTGGAAAACAAGGTTGTCTTGGATTAGCTCTGAGTGCAATTTTCTCTTCCACTTCTCCCAAGCCCACAATCCTTCCCCAAACCTGGTCATGTCTGGATCGGGTATATGTCTGCATAGTTCATGGTGGAGGAAGACCATAAGAGGGACAGCACAGCTGTGCCTACTCTTGAGCCTTTGTCTATTGTGTAAAAGACAGTATTGGTCTAGATCAGCCCTCCCAAGGTATTTAGGCCTGTCTTCCCCAGACAGAGTTATCCTTTTTGGACCGCAAGTCCTATATCACCTCCCACAGAGATTATTGGTGCTGTAATTGAAAAAAGTAACTTTCCCAGACTCCACACACTTACACATTAATGTGTTCACCACATGCATGTGTACACACATCTCTTGCCATGTAAGCTTCCTCAGAATATCTCTGGAGAGCAGTCTTTGCATTTAATTTTCCTTGCATTTCAAAATCCAGTTGAATTTTCCTTAACGAGAGACTCACTTTACAGCCTTGTAAAACCAGCATTCAACAATGACGTATATGATCAGCACATCTAATGCTAATCATCAGATTAATCTTAAATTATTTATTTACTTAATTTATTAATGCTTGATAAAAAAAATTTCTAGGCACTGTGCCGTTCAATTTACAACTTAATAAAATTGCAATAAAAACAGTGACACAGTATGAAATCAATGTAGATAATACAAAAGGAGCATTAAAATAGAAAATGAATACAAAAATTAAAACCACTGTCAGGCCAAGAGTTATAACCACTACAGAAGGCCCCAAATAATAGATAAAAGGCCTGGATCTGGCTAAATGTTGACTGACCATTCAGCAGTTGATTCAACCCATCTCTTATAGTAGCTGGATTTGGGCCTTAAAAACTAAGGCTGAAATCCTGTTCAAGGTAGCATAGTGTGAAGTTACACCTGGGAAAGTGTGCTGGGCATGATACCCAGGCAGCCAGCATTGCACAATCATCATAATAATCTCAGAGCTGAAAGGGACCTTGTTGTTGTTTAGTCGTTAAGTCGTGTCCGACTCTTCATGACCTTATGGGATCTTATGGATCATTCAATCCAGCCCCTGTCAAGGAGTCATAGCGTGGAATCAAACTCCTGCCTAAACCACTGAGCTATCAATAAACCACATGGTTCACATTGTGGCTGCACAGTTAATGCTGTGGTTGTGCAATTGATTGTGTGCTTTACACTTACACAGTTTACAGTTTTGCAGTTGTGCAACCAGTTGCATCATTCTTGTAGGGACTGTTATGTGTCATGCCTGCAGAAGTGCTTCATGGATATTACTTCAGCCCTGCTGTGATTTTTTTTCTACCACTTCCACAGCTTCATGTTATGCATGTGTAGCTAGCTGTACAACAAGATTTCAGCCAATACACACTAATCTGAACCTCAACCTGGGCTAGTATTATTCAACTCAGAATGTTACTTCTACTCATAGGTCATATGGCTCTTTTGATTTTTCTGTTTGCTGTTGGAAATATTACTATCAGCTGTCTTACAGCCAGTAAGTATTACTACCAATTCAGTAGTGCAATATCTGGATTTTACCTCCTGTTTTGGTGATATAAAGGCAGATACATTACTCCCCATTTTTCTTCCTTAAGGGAACACAAGGGGCTTGTTTCCCTTGCCGAAGTCAATGGACAGATCTGCATGGGCTACCAGTATCTGTAATATTGCACCTGGACTTTGTCTACAAAGAAGGGAGTTACTGTAAGTTTGTTTTTCAATTAATCTGAAAACAAACTGGACAACTGAATCTCAAGGGACCTCTACATTTTTGTTTGTTCAGAAGATTTATACCCCTGCCTTTTACTGTATAAAAACCTTTAGGAAGGTCAAATGGTATAGGGGAAAGAACCCTTACTGTTGTCTCTGATCAGAGATTAGAGACAACCATGTGATTTCCACATATACCAGTTTCCTTTCTGTTGGAAATATTGGAATATTGGAAATATCTAAGGGAACTGGCTGCAAGTCTCAGAGGAAGTGCTATGGTTCTCCACGTCTCCAGGTGAGGAGGCATATCCCAGGGTGAGCAGCACGGAAGGAAGTGAAAGTCTGAATTCTTTGGTTAAGGTGGTTTTAAAACCTTGGCACCAATTACCCAGCTGACAGTAAACCTTGAATGTGTGTTGCAAGAAAATATGGGAGGGGATTGGACAGAAACACGGTGGGTCCATTTGGACCTGATGCACAATTTGGAGTAAGGCATGGGGGTGGGGTGCCAGGGCTGTGACTCATGGCTCCCCTCCCAGTATTTGCCTGCCCTGTCCTACCTGTGTGACATCACAAAGACCCACCCCTGGCTTCAGGTTTTGGCCCTGAAATCTCAGAGGATAGGATGTGCTTGAGCTGGCCACCCTGACTGGGAAGGCTGTTGGCATGCAGGGGAATCCTCAGAACTTAATGTGGATGTGGCAAAGAAGAATGGAGCACAGCTTGTGGGAGGGGGAGGGCTCCTTGCAGGTGAGATAGGGAATTATTGTGAGCCAAAGGTTTCCTTCCACTATTTTAGTTGTTTTGTCATCCCTGTGCATCAGTTTGCATTGAACGGACCTGGCCTTTCTATTAAGCAAAGGGTATGTGTGAGGGGGAGACACTCACCATAGGTAGGCAGTATCTTATGAATGTATTGATAGCGAATACATTGTGCCGTGTGTGGGATTTCCTGATTAATTGTGCCCAATGTGAATTAATGTGTATTTGGGGGTGGAAGGAAGCAGTTGGATTTTCCACTTCCAAACACTGAATTTTTGGAGGCTGGCCCTGGCACTGAGAATGCTTTTGTTGTTGTTTTTAATGACCTTGATCTGAGTCACCATATGCTTCCCAGCTGTAAGGCTTCTCTTTCCAAGTCACTGATCTTTCCTCAAGCACTGTTTCCCTTTTTGAGCTGATGGATTCCCCTTCCCTCCCTCTCTGCCAAGCCTGGGTTTCCTGCAGAAATGTTTGAGCATCTCAGAAACCCATGTGTTTCCCTGTTGCTTGGATACCAGGGATTTTTCAAGAGATCAAACCATCTTTTCATGTTTCTCCCCAATGTTCTTTTTTTCCTCTTTGCCTTTCATAAGCCAGAGCACTCCTTTCTGCATGCGCATGCGTAAAAACACACACACACACCAGAAAAGGGCAGCCTGTTCTAAAAATAGCTCATGGTGGGAAAGTGCTGAGTGCCTGAATAGAGGGAAATCCTAATGAGATTCCGGAAAGGAAACACCTGGGGCTTCCACGGCTTTGAATTTAGTTTACAGTAAAATTAAGGTTGCAGTGAAAGACATGCACTCATTGACAAAGAGGCAGTGACAGCCTATTGGTGTAAACAGGATCAGGTCCTACAATTGTAGAGAAGTAATTTTCATTACATTGCCTTTGTTTGCTTCTATATTGCATATTTCTTCTTGTTCATCTTATACTGGGCATTGGACACCATCACAACTATCTTGATTAAATATGTGGTCCTTCTAAAATGTAATGTTGAGTTGCATCCAAATCATTTTCCAGGTTCTCCAACTATTTCTTTCTTTTCCCATTGATTTTATCTTGAAAGATCAGCTGTAACAATCTGTACCTTTTATTTTTCGTCGGTCAAAATCATCTTGCATAATATATACCAACATTAGGGAAATGATGTCACCTGCAGCACTGTGACTTGAATCGAAGAGGGTACTTTTTAATTAGCAGCTGCTGATTAGAGTCACCACTGCCACCTGTCAAGCCACCCAACTCACACACAAAGAGATCACAGAGGGGATCCTAATTAGTGGTCACTAGTTAAAGAAGCCCAACATAGATTCCGGGTCACACCACTGTAGGTGACATAATTTCCCGTATGCATGCAGAAATTCCACAAGAGGATTTTGGCCTACATATGACAGAAGTATTCTAGCTTCTTTGTGACGTTTCTTTTATGTATTCTATATCATTCATTCACTTAGTACTTCTTTATTAATCATCCTCTTGATCCGAGCACTGATTTTTTTTTTTTATCAGACTCTCAATCTAAGAAATTCTTAACAGCCTGTTACAGGCAATATTTTTTTAACGTGGAAACTATCCTTTTTTGGACTACAACTTCCAGGATCCCCCAGTCAGCATTGCCAATGACTGAGGATTCTGGAAACTGTTGTCCAAAAATATTCCTATATCTAATATTCCCAAACTCTGGCTTTCATCTATAAAGTGCTTTACTCATTAAGACCAGGTTTTCAAGGGGGCTGCTTACATATGAACTTATCCATTATTAAAACAAGACAAGACAAGACAACACACACAAAAAACCCTCTTCCAGCTGTCCAGATTTTCAAAGGTTAGGTGAAATAAAGACTCTTAGTGGTGCCTTATCATGTACATCTATAGAGGATAATGGAAGTTGTACCACTACATATCTCCAAGGTATTGGGCTGGAGAAGCTTGCTTATGTGTATCTTCAGCACTTCTCTCAGACTACACTGTATCAGCATTTAATTTCCCTTCCCATCTTTGACAGTCACACCACAAGCAAATCCACCACAGCATACCTGCCCAACACTTCAGATGTACCTCTTCAATACCTGCAAAAGGCAACTTTTCAAAATTTCATTTTGCCTTTAGCACCTTCTTGTTTGATTGTTTCCATTCATGAGACATAAATCATGACAGGTGTCTCTCTCACAGAGCTTGGAAATGTCCATTTGTGCACTACAACTACAACTTCCAGGATTCCCTATTCCCTACATCAAAGAGTTGTAACCAAGGAAAAATATTTTTCTAAAGCCTGCTGTCTCACAGTATTTACATCACTGCATGTGTCATGGAAGGCTTGGAAGTGATGGGGAGCAAAAGATGGTCCCAAGACATTTTGCTGATGAAGGTAAAAAAACATGATGGCAAGCCCCTTCCTCCACTACTTCCATTCTGGCGACAAGACAGTATTCTTCTTTTCACATGAGGGAAGGTGACTAACTTAGCAGGTTCAGGTCAGGCTCTCTGGGACACACAACTCTATGCTACAGAGGGGAATGGACAGGGGATGACGTTGCCCCCCCCCCTCCACATCACCTGGCCATACTGGCTAGGATGATGGATAGACCTACTCACAGAAGTACCTCAAGATGCAATTCAGGATTCAGGGAGGGACCAGTGGTAGAACACACACTGCTCTTGCAGAAGGTCATGGGTTTAATCTTTGGCATCAGGTAGAACTAGGGGACAGTTCTGTCTGAAACCCTGGACAGCTACTGCCAGTCAGAGGTGAGGTTTCTGTCAGATTGTCTGACTTAGTATAAAGTACCTTACTGTGTTCCTCCCACATTCCCTGAGCAAAGAGAGAAGCCTTATTCTCTTTCCAGTCTTAAGTATATGGTGGGTGATTATGATGACATGGGGCAGATCCTGCTCTGTGGTGGAGCTCTTTCAGGAAGGTTGCTTTGCTCCTTTGCTGCTGCCTTTTACAAGTCAGATTAGGGTGATCCTCTTTCTTGGAGGTCTTTTCTTGGGGAAGGGAGCTCCAATGTGTTTTCTTATGGCTGCAACTTGAAATGTTGGCTGTTTTTTTTTTAAAGGAAATTTATTTTTATATGTTTTATTTTTATAACCTTTCTTGAAGCTTTTTAAAGGAAAAGATGGACTGTAAATCACTAATTAAATACATTTGCAGTCCAAATGCAATTGAAGATAAAGCAAGAACCGCTCTAAGGCTCACAGGTGAAAAAACCCTGTGTAGCACCTTTCGACATAAGAGGAAATCAAAGGAGAGTATATGCGATTATTGCCTCACAGTGAATTCCAACACATGTTCATTAGAACCAAGTCCCACTGTGTTCAGCAGGGATTGATCAATGGGTCTGGGTTTGCAGTCTTGGGCAAACAAACAGGAATGTGTACCTGGACAATGCATGGGAATACTCCACAATACTCTACAGAGGCTTCTGCCTTTGGATTCTGAATGGGCCCTATCATTAGACATAGTGAGGTAATGGCCCCAGGCAGCAGGTGATGGAAAACAGCAGCAGCAGCAATGCCCTGGTTGTTCCTCTTTTGTTCACCAGCAATTCTGCTCTGCTGAAGGCCAAAGCCTCGTCCTTTATACTGGTCTCCTGTCTTCTCATGTGGTGGAAGAAGCCATGAGTCACTTTGTTGTTGTTGTTTAGTCGTTAAGTCGTGTCCGACTCTTCGTGAGTCACTACAGTACTATAATTAAAATATGATGGCAGTCAAGTCAGATTCTGCATGTGCAGTGGGAGAAGGGTGCACTATCTTGTCCCTTGGCTCAGGCAGCAAAATGTTTTGGGATGGTCCTCTTCCACATTTTGGTTATGACCTGTACAATCCTTTGTAACTTGACACCAGGATATTTGAAACATTGCATTCTGCTATAGGAACCTGTTTGGGTCTTAATGATTTCTGGAGAGGCCCTTCTCTTGCCCATGGGGCATATCTGGTGTGGGTCTTCTTGACAGCTGCTCCCAGACTCTGGAACTTCCTGCTATGGGAGGCTAGGTTTGTCTCCTTTCTATTTCCTGCTAGCAGGCAAATATCTTTTTATTTAGTCAGGCTTTTGACATATAACAAGGCCTGTGGCTGAAAAGTGTCTAACTACCTAGTTGGAGTGCTGGCTATGGCTTTTATTGTTATATTTTTTAACACATTTGTTTATATGTTGATTTTATTAATACTTGATTTTTAAAATGTCTTTTATTATTGTTAGCTTCTTTAGACATGGGGAGGATGAGTTTGTTTATTAAGTAAACAAATAGATTCTCCTATCATTTCCAGAAAACATCTTCTAAATTTAGAGCCATTATGCTATTTTTTCTCTTTGGGCATCTTAAGCGCTAAGAGTTTTGAAAATAAGTAAGAAAGATGAGCACAAACTATTGCAACTGGAGGCTGACAGAAGCAGACATCTACCATGTCGCTCATCTCCAGAACTGACCTTTTGTTTGGTTTGTTTTCAAATTATTATTTAAGTGTCACATTTTGTTCTTCTTAACTGAGACAAGATCCCAGCCAGTTGCCCAGTAAATAGGTTAGTGTCTTAGTGTAGCCAAAGGGCATACAGATATGCCCAGCTTGCACTGCACTTTGAGAAACCCACAAACAAAATTTAATTACCATCTTCCATCTGTACAGCATTAGCTCACCATGCACAATCTGGGCACAAGGGAGAGACTACTCCTGCAGAACTCTCCCTTTCATAAATCTAGAATGTGGAGACATCAAAAGAAGCTGAACAGTGGTAGAATAAGGACAAATAAAATGAAATACTTTTAAACACAACACTTAAGTTACACCATGGAATTCGTTGCCACAAAATCTGAAGCCACCAAAGTAGATGATTTTGAAAACAGATTAGAATAATTCATGGAGGGTTAAGCTTGCAAGGACTACATATTACATGGTGAGATGAACTCCATACAATCCCTCTGCTTCTTAGAAGTTCCCGTCTGATATTAGAATTTCCATAGGACACACTAGCTGTCATTCCATGTAGGCCAGGGACCAGCTTTCTACACATGCTCAGAGGCAAGCCATATTTGTTCAGTTCACATGTGCCAAGACTGAACCTGACACGGACAATCCTTACAGAAATTGTAACAACATTCTCGTCCCTAGTAATCACTCCCTCAAACCAAGTTTCTGAAATATCTTTTCCTCCAAAGCTGGGGAAATGTTTCTATTTAATTTCCACCTCTCTTTTGGCTCAGTCAGCCATTTTGGATTTTGTCAGTCGCACAGCAGGATGTGAGAGACAGAAAGGACCACTTGGCTACCAAGGGCAGGGCAACACTGGAGGGAACTGCTCTGTTGGGATGGCTGGCAGTTGCAGCTTGAGGCACGCTGACCCCTGGAGGCCTTTGGCAGACCCTACACTCCTGCCCCCCAGATGCCAGTGGGTCTAACAAACAACAGGAAAATAAATTTGAGATAAAGGTAGGGTGTGTTTCTTCCTTCCTTTGTTACATGACCTTGGTGAATTTTGAGGATTCACCAATACACCCCCCCCCCCCCAAATATCCACCTGATACCCAAACACATCAGCAGTCAGCTCATGCTCTGCCCACAAAGAACCTGCTCTCTCTTTGGCTCAACAGAAGAGTTGCCAAATTACTTTGTCTGCTGTGCAATGCATTGGCCTTTTTATCTCAAGCAATCACAGAGTGAGGCAAACAACAAAGCTATTACCCATGGCTTGCCACCTGTCATAGTAAAACCTGCCCTTAGAAATGGTAGCAATAATCCTACATCTACAGCACCAGCTGTCAAGGCTTATTGTATAAAGGGTGTTGCAGAGCAAAGGATGAGAACCCCAGAATTGGTAATCTGATACTTTGATATCAGGTTGGCTTAGGCTGGTGATAGAGCGGGTGAACTTTTGATACAGATGGAATTTGCTGTGGGAAGCTTTTGCAGTCTTCTTCCTTATTTACAGGATAACATCAGAGGCTCTGTTCCAGGCCAGCTCCAGTTTTGATGAATCCCTTGGCCACGAACCCCTTGTAATTAGCATCTTGGCCATAGGCTTACCAAGGGTTAGATTTATCAAGTTGTTTTCCCCATAATTCAACATAGTACCTGACAAATACATCACCCTGAGGCATTGCGGGAAGTAAAATATGGCGGCCTTCTGATGTCACTGTCACATGCAAGACACCTGGGTAGGCATCAGCCCTGCTGACCACATGAACATCACCCCGAAGGAGGACACTGGTTTGAATATTTATTCATTCGTTTATTTAAAATATTTGTACCCTGCCTTTCTCTTTAAAAGGATCCAAGGTGGCTTTAAAAGACAATAAAATACTAAAAAGAATCAAACAAATTGCCTGCCTTTGTTTTAATTTTGGCAGGGAAACCTGCCCTAGTTTTAGGAATGCTCAGGTCATATTCCAATAATGAAATTTAAGTTATTTGAGAGTCTTGTGGGCCTTTCAAATAGTATTTCCTATACGTTTAATTTCAATGGACTGTGTTGGTTATAATGTACCTTTGCTTTTAAAACAGCTCCCTGCTGCTTTCTGTCCCACACTAATGATTCAATTTAAAAAAACAAGAATGAAAACCCCTTTACTGCTGTGGCTAGGTTCTTCAGCAGAACAGTAAGGTGTGATTTTAAAATAGCAAATAAATGGTATATGACTATGCCCTGCATTTTGCCAAGTATGAAATTTTAATCTTTTTTATGTTTTCACATTTTAATCTTTTAATTGTATTTTAAATCATATATTGTTTAATTTATCTTTTAATATTTAACTTATTGTGGTTTTAAATTGTGTGAATTTTAATGTTGTGAGCCACTTTGGGTCCCTTGTTGGGAGAAATGTGGCATATAAATAAATAAATAAATAAATAAATAAATAAGTACCTGTAACTATGTCTTCTCAGTGGTATCCTCCCAACCCTGTGAAGTAGGTCAGACCCCAAGAATGCAACAGTAGTTATGAGTATCCTAACTCAGTGAGGATTTGGACCTGGGTTTCCCAAATCCTAGTCCAACATTTTAAACCAATATACCATGCCAAGTGATTGTGATGTTATGTTCTGCCCCTTGTAAGCTGCTTTGAGAAGGCTTTTCAAAAAGGAGTTTAAAATGGTAAGAACAAACAAAGCATAAAACATGCATATAAATATTATAAGGCTAGCTTAGCCTAGTCACTCGTGCCATGTGTGACAGACAACATTCATGGGGTTCAGCGACCCTGAACCTTGTAGAGAGTCATGCACTGCAGCATAAACCTTCACACCAGAACTGGGGGAACAAAATGGAATAAAATAAAACAAGGATATGAGGAGGGAAAATGGAATACCAGAGATAGTGATGGGTCTGAACAGGAACAATTCTGTAAGGAAGGATATGCTGCAACATTTTGTTGCAGGTTCCAATAGTGTTTAGTGGGTTTATATGCCATAGTATGTTGAGGGCTGTAGAAGAACTTTAAAAAAACAACAACAGCCAGCCTATCTATGCTTTCTGAGGAATTCTGGGAGTTGTAGTCCATAAAAGCAATATTTCCAAGTTCAGTTCAGGGCATCTAGCAGTAGTTTTGTGTGAAATATTTAAGTCCATCTGCCTTGAAGGGTGGTTTACAAGGAATATGATTCTGCATTAATGAAACATGGCCCTATAATTTAGGTGTGCAATTCATTTATTTGTTACAGCTACATCCTGCTCTTTTTTGTGGAATTCTCAGAGCAATTTAGGAAGTGCTCCCCACAGTTTCACATCCAGACTTCCTGGTATGGATGCTAAGGCACAGAGTGCTCCCTGAACAAGCACTGGGCCTATATATAATCTGTATGGTAATGAGGCGAGTTGAACAGAGAGCCTTGACTCCGCTGTCTACACAAAACATGGCTGTGTAATTTAAGAAGACATGCCTTGCACCGTAATAGAGGCTGTCTGTGGTGAGAGCCCTCATCTGTCTCTGCAGTGCATCTACATGAGGCTTAATTAAAGAGCAGAGGCTCTCAGCAGGTGAATGCAAAACTAACCCATTCAGTCTCTAGAGACCAGATCACCCATGAAAGCAGGAGAGTAAAAGGAGTGGATCTTGTACAAATGGTGGATCTGGACCCCTCTGGTCATAGCTAGGCTCACATGGGAACAAGATCTTTTTTTTTCCGGTCAGGGTTTTCTGTATCTTTGCCACATATATGACAGGCAAATATTCAACAGGGGTAACTTTATAATGAAGTGCGAGTGATGGGGAAAGTCCAACTGATTGAATATTGTTATGCAACTATCCAAGGCACAAGCAGCCTGCCACAAAAACAGATGGTAACTCTCACAAGAGGTGTATAAACCATGGCCCTTACAAACCTCTCAAATGGTCTTCATCATAATGTAATAATTATACATACCGTGGGGGGGGGGGCAGGCCTTTGAAGAGTCTTCTATGTATAGACTACCCAGAAGTGGTTTACCATTCCCTTCTTCTCGGGGGCAGCCTGGGACTGTGCAGCTTGTCCAAGGCTACACAGGCTGGCTCTTCTCCCAGAAGGCACAGTGGGGAATAAACTCTCAATCTCTGGCTCCATAGCTAGGTAGCCAACTCGTTGAACTATCTAGCCAGCTAGGGAGAAACTCCAGAAACAGTATAGACGTCATGGATCAAAGACAGAGGAAATGGTAGCTGCTCCTACTGTGATGCAAACATCAATTTGTTCAGATTTTTAACTGCTCTGCTGCTTGACAGCAAGTAAGTTATGCTATATGATTAAAAAAAAAAAAGCAGATGCCAAAGCCTTGTCAAGACATTGGTCCCTTCCAGGTATAAACCTTATAAAAGTTACTTTTGAGGGTGCAATTCCCAGATTCTGGGATTTGCAGTTCAAATTAGTAAGATATACAAACTCTGTGCAGGTCATATGGTGTGACCTACATATGTGGTGAGCCACAGGAACAAAGGAAGAAGATACCAGTAGCAATCTATTGTTTTTCCATAAAAGAAACCTGAGAGCCAAACTGCCTAAGCGCAGCCATGTGAGTAGCAGGGGGAAAAGGTTTGTGCTAAAGCTGCTGGTATGGAGAGAAAGAGACTAAAGAAGAAGAAGATAGAACAGAAGCATAAAGTTAAACAAAACAAACAAACAAGAGAAAAATTTTCAACCCAAGTTCTAAAATGGAACTTAATTGTTGTTTTTGTGAGTTATCTTTAAGTTCATAGTGTTTATAATTGATTTATAATGCTTAGTGTATGTCTATTATTCTGTATTATTTAATGTTATTTTAGTTTAGTCTGTTGATTATTGTCCTATTTTCTGTTGTGAACCACCCAGAGAGGCCTTGGTTGCCAGATGGGCAGTATAGAAACCAAATAGATAAAATAAATAATAAATAAACTTATTCGAGCAGGAATGGGGAATATTGGCCTCCCCTGGTATTTTAGACTACATTTCTCATAATCCCTTAGTGTTGGCCATGTTGGGTGGGGATGATGGAAACTAGTTTAAAATATCTGGAGGATCAAAGGTTCCCACCCCTGACTCAGAGGGCTAATAATCAGTCCTATATATTATATGCTTCCTTCTTCCTCCTCTTGTGTGCACAAGGTAACTGATAATTTCTTGATTTGACCAAACCATTATTTGCCGATGTTAAATACAGTAAACTATGGAATGAAAGTAACAGCCTTGATTTACATCAAGGGTGAGCCGAGCCCTCACCCTCCAATTATTGTCAGACACAACTTGTTCCTCACCTTTGGCTATGGCTGCTAAGGGCTGATAGGAGCTTCTGTCCCACAACCTCTTCAGGGCTAGATATTCCACTTTTCCATCCCTGGTTTGCAGATGCAAGAAAGTCCATTAATATGGACTTTACAAAGTCCATTAAGACAATGAAGAACAAGGTTGTTGCCCTTTTCTTACTTTTCTCTGGCAATGTTCAGATCCACATGACAGCTCTGCAAAGCTGCTTCAATATTCCCTGTCTCTATCTGGGCATTTCCAACACAACTGGGGAAATGAAATTATCACATTTGTCTGCACTAGACCATTGCTGATGCACTGAATCACTTAGATTAAATTTTTTAAAAGTTTTTCTTTGTCTTTTTAAAAATTTAATCCGAGTGATTCAATGCATCAGTGATTGTCTAGCAGATGGGGGAAACAGAACAGAAACTGCCTATTGAAACTGCCAAATGGTAAGTCAACATTTATGTAACTCCCATAGATACAATGGGCTACTCTAGTTGGAACTAACAATAAGATATTAAAAGTAGATAAACCTGTATTGGGACTTTATCGCCTCTGTTTGAGGTGAGATATACCCAAAGCTGGAATTTTGCAACTCAACCTAAATATCAGATTTTTATATACTTTGACAATCATGTGTATAAGCTTATCGGTAAGGCATCTTTGATTTGACTGGATTGTTAAGTTTAACAGATTCAAATTGTTCCTCAATCCTACTTTATGGCTGCAGCGCCAGCCTTGAGCTGTTCAGGCCCATGAGAGTTCCACTACACGTGAACAGTGAGGGTCCCTTAAACAAGATCAAATAGTTCAGAATGACAGCTAATCATTGCTTGCTTTCAGCAGAGGTAACTGCTTATAACATCATTTTCTATTTTAATTATGTTTTTCATTTCTATTCTTTCCTCCTGATAGCCGCCTACACACAGATTTATATCTCTCTCACACAGACACATTCTGCAAACTGTTCACAAGTGGGATAAGTTGAAAACAACATGCCTAATCCTCAGTAGAAGTTTGGGTAAGTGGTGTTACTGACAGCGCAGTTCTCCATGATGACAGGAAGTGTTAAAATGTTTTATAAGTGATAGTATTTGATGCCTAAAAGCAGATAGATTGCCTTTAGTTGTCACTGAATCTGCCTCCCCAACTATTCCTATGCCATGAACTTCTTACCATGGTTTCTATTCCTGCCTAATAAAGGGGTCAGTCACCCATTTTGCGAAATGCTGGAGAGATCATACTTCTGCCTGAAGAAGGGCTACAAAGAAGAAGGTATCAGCCAACAAGAAATCATACAAATTGATTATGCAATGGTTATGCAATTTCAATTGCAGTTGTTGGCGCTATTGTAGCTACTGCCGGCTTAATGTCAAGTTATTCCCACATAGCTATAGAAGTAAGAGCCCAAACCCTAGATCATTTTCATTACCTCTTTTTCAGAATTGTTTTCAGATTTATATTTTTCTTGAAATGACATGGCTCAGACATCCAGAAAATAATTATTTATATGACTCATTAGTCATATGACATTTGCTTTACTTTCAACTCTTCCCTGATAATTTCTCACATTGAATTTGCCTGCATCATTACTGTAGTATGCTAGTCTTTTTTAAACAGAAGATAGAATCTTCTTCCAACAAGGAGTCTGATTTGACCAAAATTATTACTGAGAGGACACTCTTCTTAACTTTGGACAGTGTTGTAAGCAGATAAGAACACAGGTGTCTGAACACAGAACACAGGTATCCACTGCTTTCTGTTTATAGAGTTTCAAAATCAAAGCAGAGCACCTCACCAGAAAATTTTGGGATGATAATATAAGAGCTATGCATCATCACAATGTGTGCATTAGTGAACAAGTGCTAATCGCAGTAATTCCACTCAGGAGTTAGCTTGCTCCAGCATCATAAAATTACCCAAACATGACAAGCTGAAGATGGGTCTGAGCCGTGGAGAAAATTGCCCATGATCCAGGGGTCCCTTCTCACTTTTTGAACCACCTCAGTTATCTTGAAGAACTTTTTCAAAGAACTCAATTTGAAAACAGTTGTCTTTTTAAACCCCTAATCTGGGTACCCTGTGAAATACATTTCCAACCTAATACTGTAACTAACTGCCCTCCTCCCTTTCTGGAATGAGAAAAGAGGAGAGAGACATCTATAACATCCCCTCCCACCATCAATTCAGACACCCTGTGATAAATTTGGTAAACTAGCTCTTAGAAGGAGAACAGGCCTCTCTCTACCTAATTGCTCACCTTGGTAAACTCCTTGTCAACTGCCAGAGAGGCTTCTGAAAGCATTTTCTGTCCTAGTCTTATTTTATTTCTTCGATTAAAGAAATCGAAGAAATAAATCAAAGAAATAAATAGTCTTATGTAGCATTTTGAATGGGCTACAAGGCAATTTCTGTCCCCTGGCTAAAGCTACAAGGCCTATCACCAATAAATAAATTAATTAATTAAAAATGGTGTCCAATCTTGATCACATTGTTATAGCTGCTGGCAGACTCTCCACTATTTCACAGATGTAAATAGGACATGTTTCTTATACCTCTGGTCTCAGACCCAGGATCACTTTGAAAACTGCACTCCCTCCACTATTGCATGCTTCTATATTAATTTATTTTGTAGTGATTTTATCACTAATAAGGTGACATTAGGCAGGCACAGAAAATATACTTCTAGACCTTTATTATCAACATTTTACAACAGACATTAGAATAAGCAGTGTGTCAAACTGCAAGTGCTAAATTTCATATTGTTTACATTTATATGTGCACACATTTAATTACACTAGACAATGCACATCCAGAGATTTAACTTAAGACAGAAGAGATATGGGGAAAAGATCTTTTCCTTCCCTCTTTTTTGCTACCATGTGTGCACTCAGATTGACTAAGAAAGGAAGCCCTAAACTGGATTGTTGGCACCTGGCCTGAGATACAAAGAGACTACAGAAAGTGGAGCAACCATCTGTAAACTTCATTTTAACATTTCTCTATCTCTCCTCAAGCCAGCTGCAGAAAGGTGAGAGTTCAAAGGCATGAATGAGTGGCAGGTGCCAATTAGCAGCTGATAAATTTGTCTCCTGAACCACAGAAGTAATTCTTATGATCTCTACCTGGAACCTCACATTGCCCATGAAGCCTTGTCCTCTCTCTGCCGTCTTCCTTCCCTCCTCATCATGATGTACTATTACAGCACTTCCCTGTCCTGTCCTGACTGTATAGGATCTGATGTCTCTCAAACCCAGAATCTTCCTTTTATCAGATCTGGTGACTCTCTTAAATGCTAGAATGACCCCGAACTCAATCCTCCTTCCACTCTTAGCTTTCTCCACCTCTCCTGTGCTTTCTCCCTCATTTTCATCCCCAAGAGTTCAGCGCCGCGTCCCTCCCACTGTTTTCGTCTCTATTTGTTCCTACTGCTTAGAGCTGCAGAGCTGGAAGGGACCCTACGGATCATCGCGTCCAGCCCCCTATCAGGCAGGCAATATGGGGACTCGCACTCCCAACCTCTGGCTCAGCAGCCAGATGCCTAAACCACCAAGCTGCCCAGCAGTTAACAGCCAGAAGCGCACTCCCAACCCCGCTCCCCGACCCCGGAAGATTTGCGAATTCTCACGTAGGAATAACAGGAGAGAGCTTTGGTAAGTTCCCCCCGCCGGCTGAGCATCGCGCCTTCAGCCATGAAGCTGGGAAAGGTTCCCCGCAAAACATCCCCTTCGGAGTCCCCCATCTTTAGAGCAGGCAGAGCCGAGGAGGACGCGACGCCGCTGCCTAGCAACCTGCCGCTTAGCAACCGCAACATTTCCGGAAATCCTACGGGGGATCAGAAGGTTCAAAAGGCAGAGAAATGCTGCTCGCTTTATATTGACTCTGCCACCTTCCTTCCGCTAGTAATTCCAACTGCTGAGAGTCCCACCGGAAGAGAAAGCTGCAATGTTCCTCCTCTCCAAGAGGAGCAATGACTTGGAAAAGGTTTTGTATTTGTAGATGTATGAGAGGAACTCGTTTCAGATGTGTTGATGATCTCTGGAGTTTTGCCAAGATAAATCCCTTATCTTCATTTTCAGGCTCAGGAATTAGTAAAATGTTAGGTCTGAGTAAAATGCGGATGCATGAAATCAAGAACAGATTTATGATTTTTACATGGGATCCTTGCCAAATCACCATCGAATCATAGACCCCATCTATGCCCACAGATTACACCACAGAAATTGTGGATCCTTCAGCGCATGACTTTGCAGTGGTGCAAAAACAGGGCTCTGAGGCACAGATCCATATGATTTCATATGATTTTTCAAGGAAATCTTCTCTAAACCACTGACACTTCATAAATCCTATATATGCCCACAGACTACAACACAGAAATCATGGGTTCTTCAGTGCATGGCTTTGCCGTGGCATAAAAACATGGACCCAAGGCATGGATCCTCATGATTTTTATATATGATCACCTCCAAAGCACTATCCAGTCATAGGGAACATCATTGCCCACAGAGTACACCACAGAAATCAGGTCCATTATCACCTGGCTCTGTAGCAGTCCAAAAACATGGATCTGAGGCATGGATCCTTATGGATTCACATGATGTTTACATAGGATCACCCTCAAACCACTGTCCAATCATAGGCCCCATCTCTGCCATCGGATAATACCCAGAAATCACAGGTCTTTCAATGCATGGCTCTGTAGTGGGCATAAACATGGATCCAAGGCATGGGTTCACATGATTTTTATGTAGGATCCTGCCCAAACGACTCTCCAATCATACACTCCATCTGTGTCCGTAGACTACCACACAGAAATCATGGGTCCTTCAGCACATGGCTTTGCAGTGGTGCAAAAACATGGATCCCAGGCACGGATCTTCATGGATCCACATGATTGTTACATTAGATACATGGTCTAATCATTGTCCTCTTTTGTGTCCACAGACTAAAACCCAGAAATCTATTCCTCATTGTGTCAGGATGGAGAACAGCCAGCCTATTTACCTTAGGCTAGCAGTACAGTCCCATGGTGCCTAAGAAGAAGGGAATGGAAAATCACTTCTGAACACTGCACAATTTTAAAAAACCCAGAAAGGATCACTATAGATCAGGATCTACTTGACAGCATGCAATTATCATTAATGTTTACTATGGTGAGGGAAATGTGGCAAAAAATGGGACTTGGTACTTGGTACTGATCTTTGTAATATTAATTGTAAGACTAAGGAGAACTCTAGAAGTCCATGTTCAAATTCTAGATCTTTCTACTATGACATGCACCTGGATGTCACTTTCTCAAGTTTGTGACCATTGTGCTTGGGTCTATTGGCATGAACATGTGCCGTGATTTACCTATGGTGTGTGTGTGGTGTCATAGTTGCACTGGAAAAGTCCTCCACCAAGCCTACAGAGGCTATATGGAAGGAGGACAGCACACCTATACCTTCAATAGTTTTCTGAAAGACAGCATTTTTACCTGGATTAGCTGAAACAATGGAATCTGTGCCTCACGTCCATGCTTTTGCACTACAGCAGTGCTATGAATTGAGCTATCTATGATTTTTATTCTTAGGTCTATTGGCACAGGAAGTTTCCATGATTCAACATGGTTACAGGTGCTCCCTCTGAAGAAATAAAGAGGATCCAAGAGGATTCTGGCTGTGGGTTTAATTTTTCTTTCTACTCTAGTAGTGAATGGAAGTATAAAACCTATGGTTTCCATGGTCCATTCTTTGAGAATGAATTTGACCTGGCATATTACTGAGTTTTTGGGATGTAGCCGAAATAATTTATTTCCTTTAAAAAATCTATTAGGATGTCAGCCATGGAGCTATGTTTTTGCACCACTGTAGAGATATGCAACAAGGAATAGGGAAGTTCTGTCCATAGGTCCTGGTAGATCTGTTTTGTGAAGGCCACGTCAGGTGGGTCCCGTGTAAAAATTATATGAGAATTCATTACTTGTGACCAATGTTTGTTCTTTGGTGGTCTCCTGAATGAATAGTTTCATGGTATTTGCTGTTTGCTCTAAATATACAGGTGGGACCTATGATGTGTGAATGGTTTAAGATGAATCCCCTGCAAAAGAATCCCTGTGTGGATCCATAACAGTGTGTGCCCCAGATCTATATTTTTGTGCCATAGTGGCTTGGTTTAGTGTTTGGACACAAATATGATCAAACATTTGAGGGTTCTGCTCATGTGAAATTCATATCACTCCAAAAAGGATCTGTGCCTGAAATTCATGTTCTCCTACAGCAAGGAATCCTTGTTCCCCCCCCCCCCCCCCCGGTTGCTTGTTTTGGTGATACTAATTAGAGGGTGTAAAGTTCCCCTGTACAAATAAAAAACATGTACCCATCAGGATCCAACCATAGGGTCCAC
The DNA here is from genome assembly GCA_037013535.1 of Intellagama lesueurii. NCBI lineage: Eukaryota > Metazoa > Chordata > Lepidosauria > Squamata > Agamidae > Intellagama > Intellagama lesueurii. The sequence continues at coordinate 34,802,406 of JBAJHW010000006.1, forward strand.
ATTCTTCATAGAATAATGAAGTTGGAAGGGGCCAATAAGGTCATTGAGTCCAACCCCCTGCTCAATGCAGGAATACAAATCAAAGGATATCTGCCAGGTGATCATCTAAATTTCTTTTAAATGCCTCCAGTATTGGAGCACTCACCACCTCTTGATGTAATTGGTTCCATTGTCATACTCCTCTAACAGTTAGGACGTTTTTTCTGATATTCAGCCTAAATCTGGCTTTCTGTAACTTGAGCCCATTGTTGCGTGTCCTGCACTCTGAGATGATTGAGAACAGATCCTGCTGCTCCTATGTATAACAGCTTCTCAACTTATCTCCTTCTTCATTTTCCACAGAAGAATATTTGAGAAAGAGGAATGCTCAGGAGCAGCTGAGATCTTTCACAATCCTGGTGAGATAAAAATCTGTTGGAAGTTTCACATTAAATCATATTTGAACCTCATGTTAGATTTCCAAAATACAGCTCATGCTTAGAATGTTTTAAGCACTACAATTGCCATATCCAATGGTGCACTCATCAGGCTATAACACCCATGGGCATCTGTTGCATCAACTCTGGGAATCTCCCCGCAATCTTTTTCTCCCAGGTTGTGCTGCAAAAAGGAAACACTAGCTGAGATTCCAGGCAGCTACCATGTCAAAAATTTCACAGATGGCCTCCAAGTCCATGTGCACCAAGAAGAATTACCTTATTGTCAGATAACCTCAAATCACTTCCAACATATGGAGAACCGAATAGAGTTTTCAAGTTTTCTAAGATGTTCAAGGAGTGATTTTACCAGTGCCACCAACTCATGAGTTTCATGGCCAAGCAGGGATTTGAACTTAAGTCTCTTGCATCTTTATCTGATACTGTCATGTGCTACACCAAAAAGAATCTAGAGGTATCTTGGAGAGATTTAAAAAAAGGTGAAGTGTTAGGAGATTTGAAATATTAAGGAACATGAACTCCTTTGCTACCAGGTAAGCTTATGAGTCGTTATAGTGGTAGGGGGATATCCAGAGAAACCCAGGGATGAGTGAGTGACCAAGATTGGATGGTTGCAGATAGAAGAAGAGTGTGATCCAGGAGGCAGTGGAAGAATCAAGGAGATAGCTGCATGGTGCCAACCAACCAACTAACCAATATAAATTCCTCACTCACATTTCTTTGATTCGGAGTTCAGTGAGAGTGGAGAAAGCCCCTTAAAGGAGGTTTCAGCAGAGCCCAATTTTGCTGTTTAATCCCCAGTTATCAGGAGAATGTTGAATAGGTTTAAGGCTTTACTCTCTGATTGCATGTGGTAGAAGATATGCCCAATAAACCTGACTGTTATCACATGTAAACTGAGAATGTGACCCTGAACTGTTTGTACCATAGAGTTAGTGTGTGGAAATGGTTCCCCTCAATTTAAAAGTCACTTCTGAGCATTGGACCGTACTGAAAAAAATGTGATGTTGAAATAACGGCAGCTTTTCTCATCTTGGTGCCCTAAGGATGGATGGTGTAAGGGTTACAAAGTGCTTTCTTCATTAAAAGCTGTATAGACATATTAAGTAATAATAATGTCTCCATGGGTCATGACAAAGAACTTGTTTCAAGTATGGAGCAATTTTATCAATCATCACAGAATGTATCCTGTAATTCCACAATCATCTTCTTTTCTGTTAGTACTTTTTCAGAATTCTGAAAATTTCAGACACATTGTTTTCATGGCATATTCTGCGGTTCTGTCAAGAAGACTATTATTCCATAGAGAAATGTTCCCAGTGGTACCATCAGGGCAGGATATATTTATGCATTTTATTCTACTATTCAGCCTTTCGAAGTCACAGACCAACCTAACATTATAGAAGTATGAACAATAATGGCCAGAATCCTATGGTGAAATACCACCTGTGTGAAGGAGGTTGCACAGTTTTCCCAGTCTTTTGGCCATCTTTTCCACATCCAAATCTGTCACCTGCATATGCACAAGCATGTGAGAGACAGGCACATGGCATTAACCTGCACACTGGTTATGCAATTTGGGCTTTATGCTGTGCAAACCCATTAAGATTCTGGCCAATATGTCATTAAGACAACAGATAATCTAAAATGGTGGCAGTTATGACAGGCTGCTGCTGCTGCTCTCAGGTCAGTTTAATCCACTGGCCTCTGTGACGTAGAAGGCTGAGAATCTGATGGTGACAGATTGCTGGAGTCTTCTCCCCTGTTCAAAGACAGCTGGATCTAAGAGCCTTCAGAAGCAGAGAAGGGATCCAGTCCGAGCTTGGTGAAGCAGCAGGAGGTTGGATCCTAATAGCCTTCCCCCCCCCCCTTTTTTTTTTTTTTTTTTTTGGAGGGCAGGAGCCCAGTTCCAACTTGGTGAAGCAGCAGGTAGGGAAGGCAGGAGATGGCAGTTTGCTTCACTGGCGTCTTTCTCCCTTTGTGGCAGGAGTCCAGAGCCCCAGTCAGCAGAATGAATGGGAGGCAGGGGGTGCACATTTTGAAAGAAGTGAAGCAACAGAATATGCATTACCATTGACAGGATCACACACACATAGACTTGAGCACAGAAAATCTAGTGTTACATTTGTGTGGTTTAGTTGGTTGTGCTTTAGTAGTTTCAAAATTCGTGGAATAAACAGTTCAGGGAAATAATTCTGATAACATCTTGCTTTCTCAGCACATGAAGAACAACAAACAGAACTGGCTCTGAGGTTCACCAGGTGCCCTCCCTCCCAGTTTTTAAGAAGCTACGTAAAACAGAATTGTTTAAAGCTGCCTTTAAAATATGTGCCATTTGATGTCCAACTGTGGTTTAAATTCATTTACTTATGTCGGATTGAGCGAGTCATGTTATTTTATTTTATCATTTATTGTTTGTTTATGTTTATAATTGTTATTGTATTATTTGTAATTTGTATGTGTTGGTCATTAACTGCCCAGATAATACGTATCATACTATTGTGCAGTATGTAAGTTAAATTAATTGATTGGTTAATTGATGTAAAGAAGAGAGTTCTAGACAGTTGTGTTCATCATAGTAGATGTGGGTTGCCATGGCATCTTAGGTCACTGCATAGACATTATTTTATTATTTTTTTAAATATGGATTTCTGTACATAATGCATATGTGAACTGAATCTTCTGAGAATAACTTCTGGGAGTAATTTGGAAGTGCAGGTCCTCATCACAACAGTCCCTGTAGTTAGGTAAAGGTTCCCCTTGACATTTAGTCCAGTCGTGTCCAACTCTAGGGTGCGGTGCTCATCCCCGTTTCCAAGCCGTAGAGCCAGCGTTTTTTGTCCGTAGACAGTTTCCGTGGTCACGTGGCCAGAGCGACTAGACACGGAACGCCATTACCTTCCCACCATGGTGGTACCTATTTATCTACTTGCATTTGCATGCTTTCGAACTGCTAGGTTGGCAGGAGCTGGGACAAGCGACGGGAGCTCACTCCGTCGCGTGGATTCGATCTTACGACTGCTGGTCTTCTGACCTTGCAGCACAGAGGCTTCTGCGGTTTAACCCACAGCGCCACCACGTCCCTCTGTCCCTGTAGTTAGCACACCCCAAAAGAGAGTTTAAAAATGCAGGCAATGAATCAGCCCCTATCAACGAAAGAGGAGCAAGTTCTTTATAAAGCGAATGGCTCTTATTTTATTTATTTATTTATTTATTTATTTATTTTATTTATTCGGCTTGTATGCCGCCCGCACTTTGCAAGAGTCTCTTCATTTACTATTCAAACCCAAACTGCCCTGAAATGCTTTGCATTATAACAGGGATAGCTTGCAAAAACAGATTGACTTAGGAAAATCTATTTCTCTCTCAGCTACAATGAAAATTGTAGCTAAGCTCAGAAGAAACAGAAAAGCCTGGAGAGGGTGCCAAATGATGTAATGGTACCTGCTACTCAGAACGTTTCAGAAGGTTGATTTATAAGCCCCAATTCCACTGTACCAATGGCCTGAGGTAATGTGAAAAAAAATCTGATGTATTTGTAATGCCTGATTAATATATAGAAATCATCACTTGATCTTGCTGGCATCACATGATTTACGTGTGTGAACTTGAGCTAATTTATTAGTAGTTCATATTTTGGCCAGCCATGACTGCTATAGGTCTGGAAATTACATCTGCCAACTACAATGGTCTGGTCCAATTTGTCCCTAGTAGTTCCCAAACTTCTGAAAACTATGACACATTTCTTAATTTAAACTGGATGCAGACTTTATTGCTAATCTTGAAATAGTTTGCTTTTAGCGTGCACAAGACTCAAAAGCTGGCTGGCTAGGCAGATGGGCAGGAGACACAGCTAAGTGTTCCAATCACAGTTGATAGAGAAATCAGCTTAGAAAAGTTATGCTCAGGTTACATCTCTTCTCCCACAATCCCCTAGTGAACATGGCTGGCTGGAGAATTCTGGGAGTTGGTGTCCACAAAACAAAAATGTTCAAAGCAGACCTAGATTACTCATCTGCAGATGAAGGCTGACTAGAAGAGATAAAGCCAGAGCACCTTCTTTGGTAGATAATTGCTTAGGACTCAGAGAAATCTTGAAATGTTTCTTAATGTACATATAACAAATACAAAAGCAAAAGTATTATGACCCTTTAAAGACTAACAGATTTATACAACCCATTAATGTTCCAATATCTGAGGAAACTGATTGTATTTATTAAAGCCCAAATGTCTGAGGAAGTGGATAGTAATTCCAAAAAGAGGAGGTTTTAATTATATGTTTGGGTTGACACAACAACATCAGTAAGTCAATCGTACTGAATATTAATCTGCTCATCTTTAAAATTCTGTAATAGTTTTGGTTTGGATTGGGTTTTGTTAACTCGGCTTTTTAAAAGCCTTCTTTATTATTTATATTTCATAGGCCACATACTGATGGTTTTCTTGTGACACCCAAATGTTCTTTAGCACACAGCTGGGAAGTATTATCCCCCACAAAAATTTCATGAGTTTATTCTGAGCACAGATGGGAACACTGGAATGAATTCTGTCTGTCCATACTTTTTTTTCCTGGTAGACAACTGATGCAGTCATGTGTGGTGGTCTGACAACATAATTGGCAAACTTTATGTATTATTTTTTTTTTCTGGAGAAAATGCTGCTCACTCCTCCTACTGTTACAGCAAGTACATTTCATTTCATTGCCCCTGCCCCAATGATAACAAAGTTGAAATGGTTCAAAGGAAAACAGTCCATCATCTATAATGTAGAAATGTGTGAGAGTTTGTACACAATGGTTCATGCATAGTATGAAAAACCACATAGATCATGAAAGGTATTCTCCCTTGTGAATGTCAGCAGCTGAAAATGATAGTCATGGTAAACGCTTTAATGTTTATTGTGTAAAAACGTGTAGAATAAATTAACAGTGCTTGAAACATTTGTACTTGATAAATACTTGTGTTTGACAGACATAATAGTTTCATGTAAATTACACAACTCTATTGTTCTTGTATGAACATACATACATACATGCGGGGTTGCACTTATATATTCCAGCATATAAAGCACAGGACAGTCAGCTATTGGTTCTGACAGATAACTCAACAGTAGCAGAAGTGTGTCTTTTTTGCTGTGCTTCTTCCTATACAGAATATACCTGAATGCTCTGCATATATTTTTCTTCTTCCCGAATAGCAGTTTGGATTTAAGGAATAAAAAGTATTTTGCACCACTGTGACTTGAATTTGCTGAGGTTATCAAGACAAGCTAAATTCTGTGAGTGGTTGATGTATTAACGCCATTTTGCCTGGTTTATTTTACCTACTATTACTGTTATGCCTAATTTATTCAACTTGAGTGTAGGGAAAAAGAGCTTTATAAAGCACCAAAATCCTCTAGCTCCTTGTGACAGTTAAGATTTTTTACATCCCATCTAGCTTCTATAGTAAGTTCAAAATTTGGTTTGTCAAATGAGATTCTTAGGTGGCTGGACTGTGTATGGGCACTGCTCTCAACCATAACGACCTGACTCTTGTTGGCCAAAATGGATCTGATAATAAGCAGTTCACAGAGAATAACTGCTTCATTATCTGGGCTAGTGTTTGTTGTATTTCGTTTGTTTTCAGCTTCCCACCTGCTGGCAGGGTGGTGGTTCTGGGAACTGCAGTGTGAAAAGATAACTCTTTCAATCTCTGGTTACTAGTTCCCAGCATCTAGAACTATAAGCTGGTTTTGAAAATTGTCAATTTTACTCTTGTGGCTAATGGATGCCAGTAAGCCCATCATCCATCTACTTAATTGTTTTCAAAATCCAGTTAAAAAGCCATTGATGAGTTCCATAAACCAATTATGCGCTCTTTGTTTTGTTCTTCAAACCTGCTACTTTTGCCTTTCTTGTCTACAGAGGTGACCACAGGTTTTTCTGAAAAGAATACTGTATTCGCTGCTCATTCTCTCCAATTTCAATGGGACTTACAAAAGCTTCTGTTCCTGTGGTGCAGCAGTTGTGTGCGCATGGCTTCGACTATGCTAGGAGAGGCTTTTGTACTGGTGATATTTCACTGAGATAGATACAAGTCCACTTGAGATACAAAACCACTTGAACCTCACAGGCTGAAGTGTGTACGTTATAATAGCATTAGGGAAACCGACTAAGATGAAGTACTGCAAATAGCAACCAGCTTAGCATTAAATACTGCATTATTCTTTAAGAGGGTATTAGTTAGTGGTGGGTAGTGACTCCAGTTTCAGAGGTGCTGGGGATCCATTTCAGGTTTTAATCTATACAGCTGAATTCTATCCCTCCCCCCAATAGGTTCAGCATCTTAAAATAAGTCCTGTGAAGTGTAAAACACAAACCTAGAATGGATACATAGCACCCCTACTCCAAACTGGAGTCACACCAGCCACCACTAAGAGCATTAAGTGGGTACCTGTAGCATGAAGGAAGGCATGCCGCTGCCCCAGTGAGTTACAAATTAATGAAAATGCATCAGGAAGAGGGACAAAGGGGACTTGTGGGCACATTCCCATCTTTTATTGTCCAGCAAAAAAAATCTTCCTATTTACGACATGGCGGCTTCTCTCTCCTACCTCACCATAATCTTTCACTCTCTTAAACTCTCTCCTTTTTTTCATTTGTTGAGCATAGATGAAGTCGAAGGCCTTCCCAAAATATTTTGCTGCCTGAGATGAAAAACAAGATGGTGCTCTTTCTACAGAACCCAGCCAGAGTGACAAGTAAATCTTACTTCAGTTTTGGTGAGGCAGGAGACAGTCACATCCTGACTTCACCACATCCTGACGGAGGCACCCTAGCTTAAGGATGCAGGGCAGGCCACCTGGTACATAGAAAGTTACCAGTTCTCTACGTAACTCCAGCATCTCACCCTACCTATCGGTAGGACTGGCCCCAAGAAGCACTGGAACTATGTGATGACATGAATGCTCTTTACGGTTCTGCTCTCCCTTTTCTGTACTTGCATTCCTATTATTTGAAATTGAAATATCAGAACTGCAGCTCTCCTGTCTTGCCTCTTCTCAGCACAACTTTAACCAAAAGCATCTGGAGCCTAATATATTAAATGAGCGTGGGCGAATCATCCATCATTGATTTCATATTTCCTTACACACCCTTAGTTTTCAGCTGGATAACGGATCTTCCTTTGGTAATAAATTCAGCAGTCTGAGCTCTGCTGTAGAAAAAAGCCCAAGAACCTTAGCTCTCTGCAAAAGGCTGGCCCTATCATTAGGCAGAAGGGTGAGACAGCCACCTCAGGGAACATGAAAAGGCAGCAGATGCTTCCTTGTTTTCTATGTTTTTCTTTTTATATTGCCAGGGGTGGAGAGAAATGCTTGTTGAATTTCCTGATTCATGACTACTTTCTTAGGCAGGTAATTGCCTTGAGTCAGCCCTGTCTCTGGATTACCCTGGGTAGAGGGATACACACCAGGCCCGTCTTTCACTGCACAATATGGGCAGCTTTGTGTAGGAGTAAACAATCCTCTGCTGCTCAGGACTTAAAAGTTAAGGACCAGCACTAGCATATGAACGTCATAGGTTGTTTCCACAAGTTATATGTCAGATAGCTAGAATAAGTGAGTGTGGTCTCATTCATAAGGTTAAACTCCATTTCTTTTTAGAATTGCCCAAAAGATTTTGCTGTTTGAAGTAACACGGGTCGAGGCACATCTTATTCAAGGCTAGCCAAATTATTTCAGTACTGGAGACACATGTATTCACAATTACCACTCCCTGGGAGTAAAAATATGATAGGAATTCTATGTGTCTTTGTCCACAAATAACAATTTTGCTCCCTTCCGTAACATCCCAAATCAGCTGCCTGAATAGAGTGGCCACATATCCTCTGGAGAATAGTCTTCCCATTGATGGACTGCCAGAGACAAACCTCCACTAGAAAGGTTGACCAATTTAGGTAAATAATTCTAAGAAGAGAGATCAGGAACCTTGAGGTTGTCCATCCTGAATGAGCATACTCTGAAGGCACAGGTCACATGGTTGTTGTCTTCCTCACTGTGGTAAGATGTATTGTAATTCTGTTCTCACATTATAAAAAAATCATTTCAAATTTTTGCACCTCTGTTTATAAATTGGCTTATGTCATTTCATGCCAGGCAGTCTCTCCTTTTTGGTGAAGTATACCTTCTCTTTCAGTGATGCAAATCATCATCATCATCACCATGTACCATCAAGTTAATTTTGACTAATGGTGACCTTTCTCGTGGTTTTCCATGTAGAGAGTAACCAGGAGTGGTATTGTTCCCTTTTTCTGGGGAGCACTCAGAGGCTGTGCAGCTTGCCCAAGGCTACACATGGTGGCTCTGCTCAAAGGAGACACAGTGGGGAATTGAACACCCTACCTCTGGCTCCACAACCAGGTACCTAAACCACTGAGCTATCCACAGCTCTGGTGATGCACAAGTTCCACCTAATTCCTGTAGCAGAGGCCTCCTTGGGAGCAATGACAGCCCTGCTCTGAATGCAGTACAGCTGCCAGAACACTGTTATAATTCTGGTTGGTCCTGGAATACCAGATAACCATCCTATACTGTGTTCTCAGCAGAGGTGGAAGAAGGGATGCGTTTTTGTTTCTTAATGACACCTCCCAGAATAATCCAGCCAGCATGGGTATTCTCATCTCTGGTTTCTTATAATGTGTAGGTTCTCCCATCTCTGGTTTAGGCATGAAGGTGTCTGGGTAGACCCGAGCTATTTTCCTTATCTCTGATCCTCAGTTGTGCATTTTAAAACTATCCGTGATTTTTTAAAATAAAAGCTGCAATACAGTCCTAATACTGCAAAGGTGCACAACAGAGAGAGAAAAAGTGCGATCGCAGGCGTCATTTGGGAAATGACTTTCCATCCTGCGTGCTTGAGTCCTGTAACCTTGTCTCCCGTGATCGATGCATATTCGTTTCTGTGGCTGCTGCCAAAATAACCCGCTTCAGATGGGCCCCCTTCCTTCGCAAGCTTGCCTGCAAGATGAGCTCAAGATGGCTCCCAGAGGTGCAGTTAGCTTCAAGGTAGCTTCAAGGAAATGGGATATGTGATCTGAATCTAGGACCTGTCAAAATGGCAAGCAGGAGGCAGTGGCGACAGCGGCTATTTTTAAATGCTGTCTCTGCTGGGTTGTCCCCACAACCCTTCCTGTCTTCCCAGACTATACTGTGGGGTGAATGAGAATTCGGCAGTTGTTGCAAATTAGCACCTAAATGGAAGACACAGATCAGAGTTTCAGAAAGTTCCTTTTTTCAGACTACAACTCCCGGAATCCCCCAACCAGCATGGTTTCTGGGAGCTGGCACTCAGCATCTCCAACCTCTGGTAGGGATCAATCTCGTTGATCAGGATCCTCCAGCTTTTTAGGATTAGGGTCAAAATGCTGATCTGAAAGCTACCCAGGTACCATGTGGAGTTTCATTTTGTTTTGTGGTGGGAGATCCAACAGTTCTTAAATCATGCCTTGGAAAGTATGATCCAAGTTCCAAAAGATAAAACCAATTAATTCTACAATTAATTAATTTGTTAATGAATAGGAGGATGTAATGCTTTGCATCCCAGGCTCAGTCCCTGTCATCTCCAGGCAGGGCAGGTAAAGACCCCTGCCTTCAACTCCTGCCACTCAAGTCAACAACACTGAAATAAATGGATGCAAAGTTTGACTTGGTATAAAGGAAGCTTCATAAGTTCCTAATTAGATTTCCTTCAGTAAGAACCCCTTCCTAGTTATATCTACTCAGAAGCAAGTCTCACTGCACTCCACAGGGCTTCCTTTCAGGAAAGTGGAAGCCCAGACTTCTACCATCTAGGGGAGGGATGAGGCATCTGTGGCCTTCCAGATTTTGTTGTATTACAACTCCCATCACCACTTACCACTAGCTATGCTGGCTATGACGACTGTTACAGTTTAAAAAAAGTGCCTTCCACTTTTACACTTCATTTCTCCTCAGTGCCAGCTAGCACTGAAAGGAATGCTGAGAATTGTGGTCCAAAGCATTTAGACCAATGCTTCCCAACCTTGGGTCTCCAGATGTTCTTGGATGAAAACTCTCAGAAGCCTTCACCACTAGCTGTGCTGGCCAAGATTTCTGGAAGTTGTAGTCCAAGAACATCTGGGGACCCAAGGTTGGGAGCTGCTGATTTAGAAGAAGATATTAGAAGGGTGCATGGCCAGATGACACAATGGTAGTGGGAATGGTAATGTGCTCACTGGTGAATATCATGCTTATTTTATTTTACTTTACACATGTAAATATTATTTGTTTTGTGCCATCAAGTTGGAACTGACATAGTGACCCTATTAGGGCTTTCAATACGAGATAATTAAGGAATGGGTTAACACTTCCACACACCCCATTAAGTTTCCATAGCCAAGCAGCAATTCAAACTCATGTCTCCTGAGCCTTAGTCTGTTGTTCTATCCACCACACCACACGGTGTATTATTAGTTACATTTATATCCTGCCTCTCTTCCAATGAGTTCAAAGCAGCATACATGACTATCTGCCTTTCCAGGTCATCCTCACAACAACAACAGTCCTGTGAGGTAGGACAGGTCACTGGTCCAAGGTTATCAAGTGAGGGTGCAATCAGATGGGTATTTAGCCTGCTGTTCATTCCACTGCAGGTTGGTTTGCTCCTTTTTCCAATGATCACGTGATGTAATTCGCTGGAGTGAAACAAATTGTCCCCAGAGTGTTCCTACCTGTACCTTTCTGAGTCCATGTCAGAGGTTGCTACTTTTTTGGTGCTGGTAGGATCGCTCTGGTTTGGTCTGTTTCCAGTGCATGTAATTGCTGGAAATGGACCAAAAGTGAGCCTTCTGGCTGTCAAGGCTCCTTCTAGTTAGAATTTCTGATATCGTGAAGTAGCTTGATAAGCAAGCCACTTCAAGATATCAGCAAATTGAAAACTTCCTCTGCTCCTTGGTGGAGGAGCTGAAGAAGTGAAAATTGTTTTTTTTAGACTGCAGTAGACCGTTGCTGATGTGCTGCATCAGTTCTAAAAAATAAAATAAAAAATACTTTTTTTGCCTTGTCTGAACCGACCAGGAGCCAGACCTAATAAGGCCACTTGCTCTGATATGCCATTTGGATGCAAGGATTGCACCAAATGACATATCACAACATGAGTTTCATAGCTGACTTTTAGTGGGAACTAGAACATGGAATGCCGAAATCCCTGTCCAACTCTATAATCACTATGCCACACTGGTTATGCTACTGGTTGCAAGCAAGAAACTCTGTGAACCTGGTGCCACTCCTAAGTATTGAGTATCAGCCACACTGGGTGACATTGATGGCAGACATCATTCAGAACTTCTGGAAAGCATCAATGTGAGGAAGGCTGAGGCTCTCTTTGCTTCTGCCCAGTGCCCCAGCTTATTGTTGTTGTTGTTGTTTAGTCATTTAGTCGTGTCCGACTCTTCGTGACCCCATGGACCAGAGCACGCCAGGCCCTCCTGTCTTCCACTGCCTCCCGGAGTTTGGTCAGATTCATGTTGGTAGCTTCGATGACACTGTCCATCCATCTCGTCCTCTGTCGTCCCCTTCTCCTCTTGCCCTCACACTTTCCCAACATCAGGGTCTTTTCCAGGGAGTCTTCTCTTCTCATGAGATGGCCAAAGTATTGGAGCCTCAGCTTCAGGATCTGTCCTTCCAGTGAGCACTCAGGGTTGAAGTCCATATACATGCTCATTAGTGCATGTGCTACCACGCTCACTCAAGGTACAACAACCACTATGGACACTATGTATTCATTCATAATGTTGCAGGAGTAGTCGATTCAGTGGACACTTTTCCAAGGACTCCATTGTCGAAGATCTTCCATTTTTGCCTTGGGAAGAGCCCAAGGCTGCAGAAAGTCCCATTTCTGATGGGTACAGTGCTGCTACTAATGATTGTGTTGGGTAATAAGAGTCCCATCTTCCTCATTCCAACACTCTCCAAATATGTTAGATTACAGATCCTATCACCCACTGGGGATGGAAGGAGTCATAATCCCACACTCTAGCATTGAAGGTGGGGATGGCCACTAGAGTGCAACTTCTCCAGTCCCCAGCACGGTCTATCAATTTGTGTGTGATTTGCTGTAACTGTGAGTTGTTCTGCAGGTTTCTGGTTTCTGGTCCTGAGCAACAAAATCCTGCAGCAGCTCAGGGGTCAAATCATCTAATTCTTTTCGATCTGGAGTGAGATATTTCTAGGCAGTGCTCTGAGTTATTGTATTCCGTGCTTTGAAAGTAAGATAAAATTCTTCACCCAGGGAAATCAGATACTATAAATTATGCAAATTGAGAAAATGTGCATAGTTCCATTCTGCATAATTTATCTTAGTTTTGGTAGTCACAAAAGTGTGTGTGTGAGGGGTGTCACGGAAGTCTCCTCAGCCTCCTCACTTTTTTCTGATGTTTTACATGGCATTCTCTTTGCACTTTCTAGTTCAGTCCTGTGGCCTTAAGGCCTAGAAACTTGCCATTTAAAAAAGAAAAGAAGAAAAGAAAAGAAAGTTGGAAGACCCAGGAAACTGAATTCTGCATCAGAACCACATTTGGGGGGTGGTGGCAGTTAATGACCCACAAGGATGGATCCACCTATGGAGAAAGGACAGGTCTCTGCCCTTCAAAAGAACACTGGCACAGAAGGATTCTGGTTCTCTCTCTCAGGAGTCTCTTTCTTACCTTTCACTTTAAAACAAAGGGCAAAACAAACAAGCAAGCAAACAGAAGTTACTTGTTCCCCCACTCAGCATCCTTATGTCTTTTTCTCTACTGCTTTGCTGCCTAATGGATCTGCAAAAGGAACCTCCATTCCATTCCCCTCCCCATTTTTTTTAAAAGATTGCACACCGGCAGTGCACACTCTTATTCCCTCTGCCTCCCTCCCTCCTACGTGTGTGTGTGTGTGTGTGTGTGTGTGTGTGTAACACACTTTACATCCAGCCAGCAGATCAGGCATTGCTGAACTCAAAAGCTGGCTGCCTTCTGATTTTATTGAACAGAGGAGGACTAACTGAAGGAATTATTTTACCTCTCTGGTGTTATGGAGCCTTCCCAGTGATCCGTATTTGTGTGCGCGCGTGTCTGTCTGTCTGTGTTATGCTTCTCCAACCCAGCGCTCTCCAGAAATACCCAACCCCAAATTCCACCACTGGCTGTGTTGTCTTGGGAATGATGGGACCTGGCGTCCAAGACATCAAGATTTCATGGCTGAGGATGCCTGCAGCGTCACTGTAAGAGTGGAAAGACGGCTCTTTCGAAAAGGAAACCCCAGCAAGAAGCGGTGGGTCTCTCTTTCTCAGGCTGCAACTAAGGAAATAAAGAAATACCTCACCATCCCTAGTTTGTACGGCGCGTCGTGTGCATCTCGGCTCTCCCTCCCTCCCTCCCTCCCTCTCCTTCTCGCCAGGCGAGGTTTCCAATCCCCAAAGGAGGGCGATCATTCTCGGCGAAGGGGGGAAACCCACTCTCGCCTTTGCTCGCTCGCCGTCAAACGCACAGAGGCGGGCTGAGCACGCAGGCACACACACGGATGGCCACCACCAGGGCGTCTAACCCACCTCTGGATCGGTGACTCTCTCTCTCTCTCTCTCTCGCCTGCCATGTCTTCCAAGGCAAGCCAGAGGCTCCCCTAGGTGATCCTGCGTGACACACAGACACACATCCGCGTGTACACACACACACACACCCCAGCGCGGGCGCCGCCGTGGCTCCGCACGCGCGGCGGCAATCCTTCACCTGGCCAACTTCACGCGTCTTTGCCTCGGCGCGATGGAAGCTCTCGGGAGAGGAGTTGGCGGGATCTCCCGTTCCGGATCCAGACAGCCGGCGGATTAAAGGGGTTTAATTTTTGTGTTTGTTTTTTTAAAATTTTTATCTAAAGGAGAGAAACCGAGAGAGGGGGGGGGGAGTTGGCGGTGCCGGGGAAGCCGCAATGCCTGTTGCTTGGAAGGGGGTCGCGGCGGATTTTAGCGGCTCTCCTGCTCCCCTCCCGCAGCTCGCCTTGCTTCGTCTCCCCTCGGGCTGCAGGTCTTTGGAGGGCGGCGGCGGCGGCGGCCACGACAGCCGGGGGCTGTTGGAGGAGGCCAGGGGCGGCGAAAGGTGAGTCGCGTGATCTCAGCCCGCGTCCAGCGGGAGAGCGAGGCGAGTGGGAAGGGCTCGGCTGTGGCTTGGCCACGGGGCCGGCCCGCGGGATGGATCTGGGACCGCGATTGTCGGTCGCAGAAGCGAGGCGGCGGCGGAGTTCCCTGCCGGGTAGATCTGGCGCAACTTTGCCCGCATCGTGGAGAAAGTTGTGGCCGATTCACTCGCTGTCGCGTCCTCCTTCTCCCCTACAGAAAGGCAGGCAGGCAGGCGATCCTCTCCGTGCATAAGCGCCACCTTGTCCCTTGGAGCCTTACTCCCGAGTAACCGCATCTGGAGGTCGCAGCTTTCTGCCCCCCCCTCCCCGGTTAATGAATGACCCTTTTTTTCCCCCGCGAGCAAACCGCCTGAGATTTCTATCCACCGCACAGGCTTAAGAGGTGGCTCCGCGGATAAGCCCGGTTCTGTTCAATGAGATTTACTTCCAGGTAAGTAAGCGGCTATAGGATTGCAGCCGTCTTGATACTCAGCATGGAATCCCAAAAATTGAAACCCGGGAAGGGGAGGGGATGTTACTCGATGGAGGGAACAGCGGCTTGGTTTTTCACAAGGGGCGGGAAAGGGGTGTGTGGCTGTTCCGCCACTCCTACGACTCCCAGGTAAGACCTTCCGCTGTAAAGCGGGACCCTTTGCCCCATCGAAGCAAAAAGTCCGTTTAGAGATCTTTCATTCTCCAACCACCACCACCCACAACTCCCTCCTCTGCACTTTATTCTGGCTTTTAGGAATGCCATCGAACTAAAATATTATGCTATTGTCAACTGACTCTTGCTTTCCCTATTTCAGGGAAAGGGGTGGCTATGTAACCCAGAGAAGTCTGCTGTATCAGGGATGCAGCTGATTTGCTGCCCCCTTGTGGCCTCCCATTTTTGTAAAAAAATGTATATTTTATACTCGTCCAAGCCATGTATAAAACCAACATATAAAGCCGTAAGTTTAAAAGAATTTGGGGGGACATAAAGACATTGCTCTTGAGAAAACCTAGCTGTATGTACGACTGTTGCACCTCTTGAATGTAAATCTTTGCAGCAAATGGGACTG
Organism: Intellagama lesueurii; assembly: GCA_037013535.1. Lineage (NCBI taxonomy): Eukaryota > Metazoa > Chordata > Lepidosauria > Squamata > Agamidae > Intellagama > Intellagama lesueurii. The sequence goes on from JBAJHW010000006.1 coordinate 34,818,046, forward strand.
AAGCTATTTCATTTTTCATGGGGGATTTAACATTTGAAACCAAGCTGGAGCTCCTATTCAAAAAATAATTTTAAAATGCTGTTTTCTTGTTTCTGGAGGTTTTCTTTCCACTTAAAGAAATTAGGGATTATTTTCCTCTCTGGTTTATTTCTCAATAGCTTGCTCCAGACCTTGCGATTGTAGACATTTTCTCTGGTTCTGCATTAAGATGTCAGGCACATACACACACACACACACACACACACCCCTCCTTAAATAATAAGAACTGATAAAACAGCAAGAATGAGCAAGGTTGGAAAAAATATTTCTAGATCTTCCTGTAAAAAGTCACCCATAGAGAGTCTGAGGATGGCTTAGTTTGATATATTTTGTACAATCCCATGGTACAACTCTGATTCAAATTTTGGCCACGCATCTCTGCTGGACTTTCTTTCCCTCCCACCATGTATGTATGTGTGTGTAGCTTGCTTTAGGAGATGGGTTATCACAGTTTTCATGCAGCCATATAACATAATATTACTCTAAGTGGTGTCTGTTTTCCTTTTAAAAAGCTCTCCCTTCTTCCCTTCCAGGGACACTCATAGAATAGGAATTGATGTCTGCTGATAACATCTGTAAGGCGAGATGTGTTAACAGCAGCAGAAAACAGAAAAGGGGTGTGAGTTAAAAAAATGGTTCTGTTCTGGTGAACCAATATCTGCAGTGAGCATGTCCTTCTGATGTTATTCTATTATTGTTGTTATTGTTATTATTAAATGACAGAGATGTGCATGCTGCAATCTTAAAAAACCTAGGAATACCCTGGGGGAAACGGGATATGCTCCAGAGAATAGGGATGTTCTCCAGCCTGTGAGTTGTGTAGGGTGCATATCTTCAGAGAAGGTAGGGAGGATGCATGTCATACATGAAACTTGCAGGAATGATATGGATTTTGTACAGTTAAAGACATCTCCAGCATGATTTTTTTGCAGGGCCCGCTCTATCATTAGGTGAAGGAGGCAACAGCCTCAAGTAGCAGTTACTGCCTGAATACCGTGGCTGTGCTCTTCTGCTGGAGGGAAGTGTGTATGAGACATAACCTCTCCTGAGAGCCCTAAACTAGTCTGCTACCTCAGGTATGGGAGAGAATGCCATTCCATCTCTGGTCGTAAAATAAGATCCAACTACCAATCTAATCAGCTTCTGTGTGGGAAATGAAGAAGGGTGCCATTTTGTCTTCTGCCTCAGGCAGCAAGAGTCTTAGGCTAGCGCTGCCATTTCACCTATTGGTCAAAGCTAGCTTCCTTGTTGTTGATGCTGCTGTTGTTATGTGCCATCAAGTCACTTCCAACTTATGATAACCTTAATAGGGTTTTTTGAGGCATGGAAGGTGTTCAAGGAGTGGTTTAGGACTTCCATCCACTAGTGAACTTCATGGCCAAATGGGGATTTGGACTCACATTTCCTGAGTCCTAGTCCAACGCTGTCTAGTGTACTGTGCTGCCTCTCATTTGTTGTTGTGTTATTTGATCCTCATTAAATAGTTTTTTTTGGAGACAATCAACATTTAGGGAAATAAATTTAGAGAAATAAATTCTATAGCCATTTATTGATTTAAAACATTCTGGGCACACATGTACTTAAGTTTAACAGAGGTCTTAGGGTGATTCATGGTTGTCATGAAAACAATGTGAACAGAAACGACAACAAAACCTTTTTCAAGTAGACCAGTAAAACACAAGCAAAGATATGAACGCTATAATCATGTGCACACATTCCTTGCAATAAGCCCCAATGAATTCAGTACAACTTGCTTCTGACTAGACTTTAATAGGATTTCAATCTCTGCCCTGCAATACTACTAGTTAATATCATCACATTAAAATCATTGTGGGCAGAATGCTACGTCTTTGCTAGCATGAAAGGATATAAAATTTGGCCTCAGACAAACCTTTCTAAGAAGGGATTCTGTATATGGGGTGCCACAACAAAAAAGATCCTGTTTCTGGTTAGCTTGTGCCTCACTTCAGAGGGCTTGGAGGGGCATGGAGAAAGGTGCCGATGGTTGTGGTGTCACTGTTTGAACACATTCATAGGGAGAAGATAGGCAGAATCCTCATGGTCTGTTATTGTGTACTGTAGTTACTCTCTCAGCTGAAAAGAGTCTGGCCTCTATATCTGTAACTCCTATAGATGTATGCCTGTTGTTTTCAAACTTCCGATCTTCAGGATATCCTTTCCATGTTGATTCTGTTAGTTAAACAGCTGTTGTGCAGCTCAAGGATTTGGGAACACATATTAAGATGCATACTCAATTTACAAAAGAGCCAAGCAAACCCTTTGCCTGATCTAGGCTGAGAGTCTAATCTAGAACATACGTAATTTGTGTCCTGAAGCTATAATTTATTAGGGGAGATCATCAGTCGGGAGCAGTCTGCCTGCCAAGGAAGCGTCTCTGCCACCATGTTGAGGATCCCCTCAATAAAGTTCTGAGGAATTCCAGGATTCCATAAAGGTGGCATGAAAATGACTACTTCATGCAGATTACCCTTCCATATATTTAAGGATTCCTTTACATCAGATGGACAGTTTAATTCCTCCAGGTGTTGTTGGGCTGTACCTCCTGCAGTGAAGGATTATAAGAGTGGTAGCCCAACATTTAAGGGGCTTTGAGTTGCTTACTTCTGCTTTACATGTTTTAATGTAGGCAAGTGCTAATGCATTTCAGATAATAAGCTAATAAACTTTTCAGTGCTGTAGTAACCCATTGGCTTATGCTGTAGTAACCTCGTTTTCCATAAGAGATGGTTACTTTGGACTTGTGACCCACTGAGCTACCCAGGGCTGGTGAAATGTGAACCATGGTTTCACCATTGAATGGTAATCAGGGGAATTAGGATTTCCCTAATTTCAATTTGAGAGCCAGTGTAGTGTGGTGTCATGTAAGGGCTGAGGAAATATGGGTTCACATCCCCATACAGCCATGGAAAATCACTGTGTGGTGGCCCTGAAAACCACCCCTTAAACGCTTTTTGTACTTTGAATACCCTGCTAGGCTTGCCATAGGTCAGAAGTGACTTGACAGCACATCAAAATATTATCAGTAGCATTTGTCTATGTATGTTGTTTAAGGGTTTTCCTGTGTACTCTTGCACTTAAAAACAGCAGCAATAACAACCAGAACTCAGCATCGTGCAAGGTTAATTAGGTAATCTGCATCAGCCATGCAAAATTATGCATTCATATATAAATTGCTCTCTTTGAAACATGTGTTCCAATTCTGGAAGTCACAAGGAAGGCTGGGGAAGAAGTGCTATCCCTTGACTGTAGGTCATTAACAGAGCATAAGGCTTTATAGCAGACCTGGGCAAAGTGCGGCCCGCGGGCCACATACGGCCCGCGAGCCGTTCCTGTCCGGCCCACCGCCAGTTGCTTATCTTTAACATACCACAAAAAACCTCTTTAGTATTTCTGAAGATTAACAAGTTTAAAATAAAAACAATCATAACATCACTGTTTCATTATATTTTTAAGTAAAGTTGGTTCGGCCCCCGAACACAGTTCAGATATTTCATGTGGTCCCCTATAGAAATTAATTGCCCACCCCTGCTTTATAGGCAGAAGATACTTGGTTCAATTGCATGGCATCTGTCGTTAGAAGGATCAAGTGATGAAGAAGGCCTCTGCCTAGGGAAATGCTGTGTGTCTGAATAGGCAGGACTCAGCTAGCTGGACAAACAAATCAACATCCTGTTTATCCCATGATCAGAACTAGGGGAAGTTTCTTTCTTTCTTTCTTTCTTTCTTTCTTTCTTTCTTTCTTTCTTTCTTTCTTTCTTTCTTTCTACAGCCAGCGTGACCTGTGGGTGGGGTCTATGAGTTTTAGTCTGGAAAAGAAACTTTCCTAAGCTCTGCCTCTCACCACAGAAATTGTTCTCGGACCTCCACCCCAATCAGTCCTCTTTCTTTCATGTTTATTATTGCGGAAACAGACACAGGCCACACATAAGTTCCACAAGTCTTCTGTGTGGTCCACTGTGGAGGCCTGAGGCTTTGAATTCCTTCCCACAAGCTTTGGTGGGCTGAGGTGGAGATAGAAAATGTTGCTTTTTATTATTGTTGCTGTTGTTATTACCATCAACCTTTTTAAAAATACAAATTCTAGTTTCCCATAGTCATGCTGGCTGAGAACATTTCCCTTCTCTGGGTGAGGGGAATGGAACAGCGGTGAGGATGGGAACGACCCTTTCCGATAGCTGCTATAGTCTCTCCATGTAAGTGAAGTTTTTCTCCAAACAGCAACTTGGTAGATGAAGAGAGTGGCATTTCTGTGATGGGAAGGATTGGGGCCAGTCTTACTCACCTTAGATGGGGTGAGGTGGCGATCTCAGGTAGCAGATTTGCAGTGTTGTCAAAAGGCCACATAGGATTAGTTGTTTAATTTGTGTTTACTTTGTTTTTACTGCTGGTGCATGAGGAGAACCACCACAATTGCTGTTGGCTTATCTTTTGGTGTATTTATATAATTCTATATAAATCATGATTACAACCAATAAATGCTATTGAAAATCTTAAACAGACAAAAATCACAACCCCTGTCAGCCTGTGGGGAGGGCAATTTTCAATGTTTCATTGCATCGCCACTGTTTTCATATGTTCTCATGTCCTGTCAAGTCACTTCTGACTTATGGCAACTCTATGAATTATTACAGCCAACGTGTTCTTAATAGAGCTAATGTGTTATATTGGATAGAGTGACAGACTAGAACTCCAGAGGCCTGAGTTCAAATCACCATCCAGCCATTGAAACTCAATGGAGGGTGGCACTGGTAAAACCACTTCCTATATGTGTTCCATGCCTTGAAAATTCTATTAGGGCCATCCATCATAAGCTGAGTGTGGCTTGCTGGCATACGACATACCATGCTATGAATTAGTGACCTTCTAAAGATCCTGCCATTAATTGCCCTGCTCATGTCTTGCAAACTAAAGGTCAGACTACCTTTTACTGAGTCAATCATCTCATGTTCAGCCTTGCTTTTTTCCTACTGCTTACCTCCTTTCACAGTATTGCTTGTTTAAAGTCAGACATTTATGGCTAAGGGCCAGGGGTCGGGGCCAGAATGCAAGTACTTCTAAAATTTCCAAGCTTATCCCAATGCCCCTTAGAATTCCAGCTGCCATGTCTTTTTTTTTATGAGGGGGGCTTATCTCTTTCCTTTTTAAAGAAAATGGAAGTGTTTCGCTGTGGGTTGGCATAGAGGTGGCTTGTGACTGGCACAAAGGGCCATCACCCTGCAAAATTTCTGGAGTGGGGCACTCCCCTTTGACCTCCCTATACAGTAGCATTGCTGGCGAGGACAGGAGGGAGAAGAGATTACGCAAAGGTGGTGAGGGGGAGCCTAGCTCTAAGTGGCTGCCATTTTTGAGAATGTGCTGGAAGATATTGGCTAGGTCCGACCTAGGACAAAGAAAAAAAACATGGCTGCCACTATGAAAATTGAGGTTCTGTACCAACAGCATTTTAGTTGAGGGACTCCTCAGTGCTGGAGTTGCACAACATAAAAACAATAACAACAAATCTTCCTCTGCAGGCAGTTGTATCTGCTTTTGACTCAGTTTTCCTAACAGGTCTACAAAAATTACTAGCCTGCAATTTTCCCCCCCCCTTATTTTGTCTCTCTCATTCTCTCTCTCCAGACATATCTTTATTACCTGTTGGTGGCACACCTTGTGGTCTGACAGAAGAAAATGAAATCCACCTTTGAAACGTCCCCCCCCCCCCTTATAAAAATGTTCTGCCCTGATCAGCTGGAAATGATTCTAACACACCACAGGAGATCAGGAGAGGAAGTCATTACAAGCTTCCTCTGTGTATTGCTGTGAAAATAAATCTGAAATCCATCCAGCAAAATGCACAGGCTGGAAAGGTCACATAGGCTACAGTTCATATCCCAATAAATTCATGTCTTTTCCTAAACTAGGGATAGAGAACTTGTGGCCCTTCAGATGATCTTGGACTCTGGCTCCCATCATCCCTAACCTGACTATGCTGGCTAGAAGTGACGGAGGTTGCAGTCTAACATATGTATGTCCTATAGGCATATCCTGGACATGTCTCCGCATGTCTTGCCTGGTGCAGAACTTGGAAATGCTTCTCTCTCTCTCTCTCTCTCTCTCTCTCTCTCTCTCTCTCTCTCTCTCTCTCTCTCTTTCTTTTTTTTGGACAACAACTCCCATAATCCCCCAGTCAGAATGAATAGTGCTGACTGGAGATTATGGGAATTGTACAACAATGTAGCTTTTCCAAGCTCTGGTCTGGTCTTGCAGGAAGCTGTTCTGTACTGAGTCAGATCACTGGGCCAGGTAGCCTGGTACAGTCAACACCTACTGGCAGTGGCTTTTCATTGTTTCATACGGGATCCTGCCTAGCCTAGCTGGAGCTACTGGAAACTGAACCCACCACCTTCAGTCTGCAAAGCAGGAGCTTTACCCATTGGGATACAGCCCCTTTCTATCATTCCCCATTGATTTCCAAGGGATCACTCTTGGTAATTTGAATCCTCAGTTGGCGAGTCGACTGTAGGCAGGGCTTTTCCATCCCTCTTGGCACTCTTAGGCAAAGCAACTCATCATTTGCAAAGGCTGGGAACACACACAGTGAATCCCTTTCACCATTTAATGGGATTGCCTTTCTGGCAAAAAACCCATTTGCTGGAAAGGGAGGAAAGACCCAAACAACTTTGCTTGGCTTCTTTCGTGGAAATCGGGACTAAATTGCCTTCATAAAACACAAGGGCTCAGAACCTTTTCTAGTTCCAAAGAGCCAGAAGACAGTTTGCTGAAAACCCCCAGCACTTAATTGGTTTTCTAACACGGGCAGAGGCTGACTGGTGCTAGATTTAGGGAGGCCAGCCTTCTACTAACTGCATCATTTTCATCACAGGAGAAGTGGGATGTTATATCTGGTGCAAATTTTGGCTTCCTGGCTGTGATTATATTATTCTCCATTTCCTTTTCCCTTTTCCTTTGAAAGGACAACAACAACACAAGTTCTTAATCTAGGCTACAGCAATTGTTCCCAACCTTGGGTTCCCAGATGTTCTTGGACTAAAACTCCCAGAAGCCTTCACCCCTAGCTGTGCTGGCCAGGATTTCTGGGAGTTGTAGTCCAAGACCATCTGGGGACCCAAGGTTGAGAAGCCCTGGGCTATAGTGTGGAAGCATATGGGTAAAGCCTTGGAAGCTAATGTGGTAGGGTAGTCTTCAGCAGCTTACCGCAACACTAGCAGATTTTATTTGGCATAAGCCAATAGGAGACCCAGCCAATTTTCTATTAGCTGACATCTGTGTTCTCCATCTACGTGCCATGACATTTCCAGGCTTTCTACTAAATGCCCCCCCTCGTCTGAGCATCAGGTCCCTCAGATTTCACACAGATAGGACAAAGGTTACTTAAAAATCCACACCAAGACAGCATAATTGCTGCTGAAACTGAAGAGGGCTTTCCAATCTGTCAAATTCGCTGCTTTCTCTCTCTCTTTCTCTCTCTCTCTCTTTCTTTTCCTTCACCCCTTGCTGTGACCTTCTGTGAACTGCTCTCAACATACAGACCCTACAAAGCAATACTTGCCGTGCAAAAGACACCAGCAGATTTTTGAACGGAGTGTGTGAGTTCATTTTTCCTTTTGTTTGAAGCATGGGCGCACACACTCCTCCATCTGCAATTATGCCACCGCAGCGTAGCAGAGAGCTAACCAACACTTCCCTCCTGGGGCAAACCACCAGAGAGGTGGGGAAGGTCAAGATGTCTGAGTCTGGCTGCTACCGTTGGTTTGCCGTTTGAGACACTCTGCTGTCTGGCAGACCTTGTTTCTGGAGTAAGACAGTTCAGTTTTCTACCTGCAGTGGTAAATACCTAACAGTAAACATGGATGGGGAAGCCTGGGCTATGTACATATTTCTGCAGCATGTGCTCAGTAGTACACGGTTATGTGTTAAAGCTGATGTAGACAGGGAGCCTATGAAACGAACAGTTCCTAACCAAATACTGTGAGAGTTTTTGGCAACCTTGAATGCTGCCTTTAGTAGGTTTAGCTGGCAGGGACCTTTCTGGACTGGCGTGACTGTCCGTCCTTAACGGCACTAACCAATAGTTCCTTCCCTGCCTCTGATTCAAAGAAAGCCCTGCCTTTCTGCTCAGGGTTTTTTCTCCCTCTCTTTTGTCTGTTGGAAGCAATTAGTCTGTTGAGGCCTGTTGCTGACAGCAGTCATGTTTTTAGCTTGCTGTTATCTGTTCGCTATAAATAATGAAAACTTTTATTCTTTTTACTATTAATATCTCAGTTTGAGTTATTGAGACTGTAAGTGCCAGTTAATGAGAAAAAGGGGTGGACTAATTTGGGAAAATTGAAGCTATTCTGCTCTTTGGATCCCTGCACTTCTGCTGCGCAGCTAAAGGAATTTAACAAAAAATTCAAAACTGCAACAAATATAGAAGACCAGAGTATGTAAAAGTTCTTCTTTTGAACCATAACGCCTGAAGTACCCTAGGCAGCAGCATAGTCATCATGTAGGTTGGACATTTTGGGAGCTGTAGCCCCCAAGGGTAACTCTTCTGATCTCTGCACAATCCTGTGCATGTTCAGTTTGGAAAAGTACACACTTCGCAGGTCAGCCTAAGACATTCTGCTGCCTAAGGCACGGGACAAGATGATGTCCCCATGTGTTCTGTGCACAGAAGCTGACTGGTCTGGCAGTTGAACCTTTCTTCCACACTGGCAAATGGATGGAGATCATCCCCCACATTAGAAGGAACTAGACTAGTTTAGAGGTAGCGGTACAGGCCATGTGCTATGTACAGCTCTCTCCTCTGGGAGAAGGAAAAAGCCAGAGCATTGTGCAGGATTCTGCCACCTGAGGTAGTTGCTTCACACTGCCTAATAGCAGGGCTGGCCCTGACACAGTGCAGAGGGGAGGAAAGAAAAGAGGAGCAGGGCTCTCTGATGTTGTATCATTTTCCCTGCATGCATTGGTATGTGATTGTCACAGAAACAAATACAGGAACTCATTGTGTATGAGCAGGGGTGCTTTTTCTGTTGTATCTTTAGCTGAGGGGAGGGTATGAGTTGCCTTGCATTCCATCTGCTATTCTAAGTTGTTTGGACCAGTGTTCTTCCAGGGAGGTATTTTCTTAACTGCAACTCTTTTGTTTTCTTTGAATTGGGTAAAGGACTAATCCTAAAGCCAGCTTTGGGGTCATTTAGGGCCATTTATCCATGCAACAGATAAATGCAGCTCAAATTAGATCTGGTAAGAAATACCACTTTACGATAAGCAACATTTATTTCTCAACTATTGTTGTCATTATTCACTTAGGAGCCCTGTAAAATATTCTAGGTGCTATACAGAGATTTATTTATTTTTTAAAATAATCTCTAGGGGTAGTATATATTTGTTCTGGTTTGCTTTAATTTGCTTTTGGGCATGTTCTGCTTTTGTGGAACTGCTGGATAGCTCAGTGGTTTAATATCTGGCTGTAGAACCAGAGGTTGGGTGTTCGATTCACCACTGTGCCTCCCTCACAGGGGCTGGACTTGATGATCCATAGGGTTGCTTTTGACCCCAGTGCTGTGTTGATATGTACTCATTCCTGCATTTTGTGAGTGGGTGTCATTATGAGTATGTTTCTGCTGGTCAGCCTCCACCCCATCATGCCTTACTGCCACTCTTTTTTCAGTTTTCTTGGGATATGAGCTATTCCTACATTCAGCTCTCTTTTTTTAAAGTTTTCAATTCTACACCATAGTGCAAACGTGAAAACTATAAATTTTTTAAAAATTAAGTAAAAATGTGACAACATAAGAATGATCAGTGGATGAAAACAAGAAGGGAAAAGAGGAGAGAGTGAAGCAGGTAGGAATAGGAAGGGGCAGGTATCACCTGTTCCTGTATTTCACTTTTAAATTTTTTTAAACATGACGATCACTGTTATACCATAGCACAAAAATGAAAACTAAAAATAGATAAATAAAACATTTGGAAAGCATTGTGGTGAAAATGTGAAGGTTTGAGAATGGTGAGCAGGGGAACAAAAGGAGGAAAGAGAAGTGAGATAGGAGATACAGAAAAGGGGAGGACTGTCTGTATTGGGAGTGAGAACTCAGGGAACAATTCCAGATGTGTGTGGACAGGTGATACCAAGATGACTCAGTACATCCCAGGATCTCCAGCAAGAAATAACTTCCCCATGTAGGGATGCCAACACCATGCTGATCTGTTCAAATCTGCAAAAAACAAAACAAAGTCTGAACATCCCAAAGCAACTGCAAAATGACGGGGGACACCACCACCACCACAGTGTGGATGGGCCCCCGTATATATACAACGTAAGAGGAGAATGGGGAGGGGAGAGGAGAGCATACAAACGGAGGTACTTACGAATAAGGTCAGTAATTTAAATGGAAATACAGTATATTTCATCAATGAAGAGTGGAGAAGACAGTGACCAGGGGACTTTGTGTTTGTTTAGACTACTGCCTGGTTATAAACCATTTATGGGCAAATTCAAGGCCCCTATTTTCCCTTCATATTGCTGTTTATCTTTAAACTTGGACTTGGACTGGACAGGTCTTCCAGTAGAAGATATCTTCAACCAGAGGACCGTCCCTTGCCCCCCATCCTCAAAAGGATGGCGACTTATGCCTTGAGCTGTTTCCCTTTGAAACTTGGTGCCTTGTGACTGTTTCTGGGTAGGGCAAAGGCTGCTGTTGGCATATGGGTACATGTCACAAAGGGCTTATCTGATCCCCTCCTGCTTGGTACCTCCTCCTATCGCATTTCCTTTCTCTGTTAGTGGTTTCCCCCCTGCTGACGTCATTTTTTCCGTTTAAGGTTTATTTAAAGAAAAAGGAGAAGTAAAAGAATGGGCTAGGAGTATAAACTTTGCATGGGTGACTTAAGCTTTCTGACCCTGCATTGCATGTTGGCAGCAAGTCAGCATTCACAACGGAAACACTGGCACATTTTTTTGCAGCTGCCTGGTTGTCAACAAAGGGCTTCTAGTCTGGGTGCAATGTTAGATTTATGCACAACCTAAATATTCTGCAGTTTGGGGCCTCAGATTATGAAGGCTCCCAAATATAATTTGTAAATAAATAAATACTGGGCAAAATTCTATTGTGTAAATGTGTGCTGACGGAAACTAATGTTGGCATCAGCTGGCACCATTAAAAATTAATTTAAATTAATTAAAAGCTTTGTATCCCTCCTAGTTTAGTCTCTGAGGCTCCCTAGGACTTTTGCGCTGGGAAAGCCTTTGGGAACCGTGGGTTCTTCTTCGTGGCCTCTGTGATTCACACCCTGGGTGATCCACGCCTGCGCGGAGCCTCATCGGAAAGTTCTAGAGCTTCTGCGGTAGCAAAAAACACATTAGAATAAGGCCCCTCCCCCCTTGTATAAGTACCTTGGCGCCAAGGCTCCCCTTTCAGTTTTCTTTCAACTGTCGTCATAGTTTCTGCTTCTGTGAGTAAAAGAGAAAAAGAGCTTATTCCTGATTCCTTCCTGTTATCGATCTTTTTTCTTTTAAACTTTAGTTCAAATTCATCAAAGATCTTTTCCTTTTTGCTTTGCTCGGCCTCCGGCCGCAGTACCCCACCCCCATCATCGTTTTTCTCCTCAAATTATTTTTCTCCTATTCATGGCCCTTTTGGGCCCGTTTAAACACTGCGTGGTCTGTGATAACAAAATACCACTTTCCGACGGCCACGCCAAGTGTCTTTTTTGCTTGGGAGAGGCGCATCAGACGTCCTCCTGCCAGCACTGCAAGAACTTCAAGCGCGGAGTCCTCCGTTCTCGCTTATCCAGATTAAAACTCCGTCTTTGGGAGCAATCCCTTCAACCAACCAAAATGGCCCAGCCTCCTTGTAAGGCCACCTCACAAACCAAAGCAATGGAGAAGGCTCTTTCTGAAGCCTCAAAACAACGTCCATCGACCACACCATCCCACTCCGACGCTCCATCCACTTTGTCTAAAACTTCAAAAAACCATAAATCGAAGCACTCGATACCTAAATCCTCAATATCGAAGCCCTCTGCTAAACGTCATATGTCCACTGAAGCCTCTTTGGTCCCGGAACCTTCTCCGCCTAAAAGACCTAAACAGCATAAATCTAAAGCTGCAGTCATCTCTCAGCAGCCTCAACAAACCGCCAAATCAATCTCCATTGGTTCGCCTTCTGACGATGACGGAATCCCCTCTCACCAACCCTGCTCCCAATCACCGGAATTGGATGACAGAGTTGATCGATTAACATCTTCTCCTCCCAGTCCTCAACACTCTGTTCTTTCAAGCAACCCTTCCGTAGTTGCTTCACCTGACAGGGTCGACTCCGAACAACAACTAGAGACCATACCTTATTCGGTAACATCTGATCATCCACCACGACCGCCTCAGAGACATCGGCCCCAACAGTCCCTGGAGCCGTCTATTTCATCACGCGTGGCTCAGACCCGCGTTCAGCACTCTCATCGGGTTGCCATTTGCCCCGACCAGTGCTTGACCAGACAAACTGCAACCGCCAATCAGCCGGTTGCTCTATCCAGTTCGGCCTTACCTTCTCATGGCGGGCCTTGATCTTGACAGCCATCGGTGTCGAAACGGCCATATCACCATGACCCACATGGACTCCAACCTGCTCCCTACCTGGCACCTAAAAGATCCAGGACAGTCGAGCAATTTGCTTCTACACGCGAGGTTTTTACAGCTCCAGCCTCCCAATATTTTCCCGTTAATCCAGATGAAGGGAATAATTCCTCTCCCTCGGCATCTCCAGCGTCTATATACTCCACTGCTTTACCAGCTCGTCAACAACCTCCGTTTCAACATCACCGAGACACAGGCTCTGATATCGATGATCCTCGATATCCATCCTGGTCCATGGACACTCGTTCTATCCCTCTATCGATGCACGATTTCCGTCAACCGATAGAACCAAGCCATCGAACTCGACATCACTATGACCCCGAGTTCGACACCGACGTGCAACCATATCAAACGACGTCCATGGACACTCAAATGACATCTCTCGGTATCGAAAATCCTCGACACCGACAAATGCCCATGGACATGCCTCCATTGACATCAAGCCACAAACGTCAATACTATGACACTCAACCTATCGACACCGAGGTCGATCGACAATCCGTCGACTCCCGATGTGATCCTGATTATTCCGATCATGGATACAGACCTCAGACGCCGTCAGTATTACTCACCTCACCGGAATCCAGACTTACGCCCAACTTATGATCCGTATGGCTAAGTCTCTCAATCTCCAAATCCACCGTCCTTCAACAGAACCGGCCGATCATCTATACGACCCAGTCTCTAAATACAACTACTCCAGTACACATATCGATGCTTCCGTCTCTACTCAGCACCGCTCAATGATCCTGGACAAAACCAGCCTCTTCCCATACCATGTCTAAACGAATCGATAACCCCTACAGAGTCCATGATCCTGGAGCTCTATTTCTTCAAAAACAACCAGCTCCAAAATCTATTTTTGTCGAAGCCTCTCAATTCAGATCTCGACATCGACAAACCCTCATGCCACCAAATAAAGACAGTAGAAGGATTGACTCAATGGGAAGATGGCTTTATTAATCAGCAGCGTTCACCATGCGTGTCGCTAACTACCAGGGAGTCATGAGTGCATATCAACGTTTCCTTTGGGACAATATGTCAACCTTTGTTGAATCTTTACCAGAAGATAAAAAAGTACTCGCCCATACCTTTCAACAAGAAGGTCTTTCCGTTGCCAAACAACAGATGCTTTCTGCTAGGCACACGGTGGACGCCACAGCAAAGTCAATGGCCACTTCAGTAGCCTTACAACTTTTCTCTTGGCTAAGGACAGCTGGCCTGGCTGAGGATGCCCGTGCATGTATCGAAGACCTCCCATTCGACAGCGCAGGCCTCTTTAATGCTGAAACTGATGATATTTTGGAAAACGTACAAAAGAAAAGATCAGCAGCTAGACGTTGGGGAGTTTTTTCATCTTACCAACAACACCCCCAATAAAATCAATGGAGACGACCCTACAACTCATCAAAAATTCCAACGTGATCCTCCAAAACAAACATCGTATACAACCTATTTCAGAAATCAAAGAAATACCGTGCCAACAACCCATTACTAGGCGCAACGACTGCAAGCCCAAACATCACGTTTGACGCTCCCATAACCGAGATTGCACAAAACTCCACCCATCCTGCCCTCTGGAAACACCTACCTGTCTGGGAATCCATCACTACAGATGCCTGGGTATTGTCCGTCATCCGCGACGGCTACCGCATCCATTTCTTCCAATTTCCTCTGGCAACACACGTCATCACTCCACCATCTCCAGCCCTACAAGAGGAAATAAAAAATTTACTCCTCAAAGACGCCATACAACCCGTCTCACAATACAACAAAGGGTTTTTCTCTTGCTATTTCACCGTACCCAAAAAGGACGGAGGTCTTCGCCCTATCCTAGACCTACGAGAGTTAAACAAATACATCATTACCACAAAGTTCCGTATGGTTACCCTCGAATCAGTTCTCCCTTTACTCCGCAAAAATGACTGGTTCACTGTCATAGACCTCAAAGACGCATACTTCCATATTTTCATACATCCCTCACACAGAAAATTCCTTCAGTTTCAACTAGGATCACAAGCCTACCAATTCAAAAGGCTTCCTTTCGGCCTTGCAACAGCTCCAAGAGTATTCACCAAGTGCATGGCACCGGTAGCTGCTTACCTCAGGTTGCAAAGAATTCTCATATTTCCATATATCGACGATTGGCTCCTTGTAGCTCACTCCCGTCGCAAGGCCCAACGAGACACTCACTTCACCCTTACCCTCCTTCGCGATCTTGGTCTTGCTGTCAACGAACAAAAGTCAAATTGAAAACCTACAAAGTTTATTCATTATATAGGCACATGCATAGATTCCACACAAGCTCGCGCCTTTCTTCCTCCAGACAAGAGAGAAAATCTCATCGCATTACTTCAAGTTTTCACCCCTCATGCTATGGTACCTGCCTTGACTGTGCAACGTGTACTAGGCACCATGGCCTTTATGACTTCAGTAGTGCAGCACGTACATCTCAAGATGAGAAGATGAGATCTCTTCAGTCGTGGTTTCTCGCCCTCTTCAACCCGCTCACAGACCCTCCTCACACTCGTTTAAGGGTCACCCCAGAACTCGCCTCCCAACTTCAGTGGTGGCGTTTTCCTCCCAACCTATCCGTTGGGCAGCCGTTCCGACAACCACGACCACAAATACAGGTCACCACTGACGCCAGCCTCACAGGCTGGGGAGCTCACTGCAAATCTCTCAAAATCCACGCCAAGTGGTCTTCCAGAGAGAAATTGCTTCACATCAACGAATTAGAGCTGTTTGCAAGCTTTCTAAAAGCTTGCAAAGCTTTCAGAAATCTCATAGCTGGCAAGATGGTACAAATTGCCACTGACAACACCACGGTGATGTACTATATTCTGAAACAAGGTGGCACCCACTCTCCAAGTCTCCTCTATTTAGCGGTCGACCTCTGGGAGTGGTGCCTAGCACATCATATCTGCCTCACAGCTTTACACATTGCCGGGCACAACAATGACTTGGCCGATCTACTCAGCCGCACAAACTCTCAAGCTCACGAATGGGAGTTAGACCAATCAGTTTTTCTTCGCCTATGCAAACGATGGGGCAAACCAACTCTCGACCTCTTCGCCTCCCTTGTGAATCAGAAGTGCAAATGATACTGCTCCCGAGCCGGCATCGGCAAACACTCCCAAGGAGATGCATTCGTCGGCCGATGGCCCAAGACCCTCACTTACCTTTTCCCGCCGTTCCCGCTTCTCCACAAGGTCATGGTTCGCCTACAACAAGGCAAACCCAATGCCATCGTTATAGCCCCTTGGTGGCCAAGACAACCATGGTTTCCAGTCCTTCACAAGCTCTCACCTGCCCCACCTCCTCACGCAGAACAACACCCAAGTATTCCACCCAGACTTACCTGTTCTGCACCTGGCAGTGTGGAGGATTCCGCCTCGCTAATGAACGTCCTCCGTCAATCAAAGAAGCCCTCCACTAGAAAGGCTTACCTGTATAAATGGAACAGATTCAAATCTTTCACTGAAGCGTCTTCATTGCCTTCTATCAACCCATCACTTGCTACTGTCCTACGTTTTTTGCTTCATCTCAAGTCTAGCGGCCTTTCCCTCTCTTCCTTGAGAGTTTACCTCTCTGCCATAGTTTCTTATCAGCCCCCTAACTCTCCGACAGCTGATTTCTTCAAACATCCAACATTGAAACGTTTTCTTAAAGGTCTATCTCATATCTACCCAGATACCCACCCGCCCTCCCCGCAATGGTCACTAACACTAGTACTGCAACAACTTACTAAAGCTCCTTTTGAACCTTTAGCTTCAACTGATTTACGGCTACTTACCTTTAAAACAGTTTTCCTCGTCGCCATCACCTCAGCTCGACAAGCTAGTGAGTTAGCAGCCTTACGTCATGACTATCCTTATTTACAGTTTTTTTCCAAACAAAGTCAAATATTTCTTTCCTCCCCAAAGTCGTATCTCAATTCCATCTCTCTCAGCCGTTTATCCTTCCTTCCTTCTTCCCGTCACCGTCCACAACTCAAGAAAGAATCCTCCATACTTTAGACGTTAGGCGAGCCCTTGCCTTTTATGTCCAACGCAAACCTTTCAGGCGTTCACCTCGACTTTTCATAAGTCACCAACCACCTACTAAAGGTCACCAGGTAACGTCTCAAACCATATCTAGATGGGTCGCTTCAACCATTCACCTCGTGTATCAACTGGCACGCAAACCAGTCTCGAAGGTGATTCGCTCCCACTCCACCAGAGCAGTGGCGACCTCTACGGCATTCCTACGCGGCGTACCTCTTCCAGACATCTGCGCCTCTGCCACCTGGGCACAGCCGTCCACTTTCATCCAGCATTATAGACTTGATCTCCGGCAGAAGTCTGATGCGGCCTTTGGACGTGCTGTTCTAGCCTCTACCTTGGCGTGACACCCTGCCTCCCAGTAAGACAGCTTTTTAGTCACCCAGGGTGTGATTCACAGAGGCCACGAAGAAGAACGACAGGTTACCCACCTGTAATTGTAGTTCTTCGAGTGGACCTCTGTGATTCACACATCCTGCCCGTCCTCCCCACTGTCACGGCATTCTTCTTAATGTAGCGGCGGTTGACACAACTGAAAGGGGAGCCTTGGCGCCAAGGTACTTATACGAGGGGGGAGGGGCCTTATTCTAATGTGTTTTTTGCTACCGCAGAAGCTCTAGAACTTTCCGATGAGGCTCCGCGCAGGCGCGGATCACCCAGAGTGTGAATCACAGAGGTCCACTCGAAGAACTACAATTACAGGTGGGTAACCTGTCGATTTTGGGGGAGGAGAATTTAACGACCAAAAATCCTTACTGGATCACCACTGTCAGGATTGGGACTGCCAATGGCAATATAGCAGCAATTTGACTACTAAAAGCTCCCCTCTCCCCAGTCCTGAAGCTCCCAAAGGCTTCCCAAAGGCGAAAGGGAACCAAAGCTTTGAGCACTGACGTCTCAAAAGTCTGGGTTTGATTCCTTGTATGTACAATCACCTTAATGCCAAATTAAGGTCGCCAGCTTGTCTGATTTTTCTTAGGAGCTCCTCTTCTTTAACTCCAACATGGCAAGAACATATAATGTAATCCTTTCCGTGCGAGGACCTGCCGCACCTACGGAATTTAGCTGGTGTTTGTTTGGAAGAATTTACCAAACATTGTACATTTCACTACATTCAGGGCAGAAAAGGGCAAAAGGTTCAAAGCTGGGAGAAAGGAACATTGACAGGCTTTTCCATTACTAACAGAGGCACCATTTAAATACCCAAATCAGATATTTGGAGGTGGGTGGGAGGGATGGGGAGAGCACCTTTGGATGCTGCTGGCTGACTTGAGGTCCAACTCTCATCAGTCTCTTTTCATTCTTGGCTGAACTGCAGTCTCTCTCCATGCTCAGACATCCTGGATTACATCACCCTTATCTGAGAGGCAGGGAAGCCTTTCGTCCTCTTATCTGTTTTCCCTATTTAAGCCATTCCAGCATGGCCCTGTACCAAGAAACAAGTTGTCATGGAAACACATCACCAGCAGGTTCCCAACAAACAGATGGGTCTGACCAGAGCCACACTGGCAGGTTTGACCAGCTTTAATCCATTTGTCCTCATTACCTTTTTCTTGTACAGATCGACAATTGCACAATACAATGGTCAAGACCTGTGAGTAAGCACAGGATTGGTGGTGGTGGTGGTTTAAGTACCCCCAAGTTTAGGGGCTCTTTGTGTTGCAGAGTTTTGAATTTCTGGTAAAACTCTCCTTTTGCTATTCAGTAGAAGTACAGAGACTCACAGAGGAGAGTAACTACAAGTTCTCCAGAGTCCACCCCTTTCTAATTAACTGGCACTTAAGGTCTCCATATTTCGCTCTGAGACATTTGTAGAAGAAAGAATAAAAACATTTCTTTACTTACAGTTGCTTGAAATTACAGACTTGTGGAAACTGCATTCTTTACTGCACACATACTTAACCAACAAAACAAATCAACAGCAAACAAACAACTGTCAAAGGAAAGAGAGGGGAAGAACACTCAGCAGAGAGGTGGGCCACTCTTTGAATTCAAAGGCTAGAAGGAATGACTGCTTAGTGCTATATAAAGGGATAATCACTCCAGCCCAGAAAAATCACTCCTAGTCACAGAAACAAAAGACAGCATACGAGGTTGTAAATAAAGCTCCAACACTTTGAATAGCATGTGGGACTCCCAAAGGGAGGGAGCCTCAATGAAAAAACAAAATGCTACCTTAAATGTATGATGTGCTTAGGAATGTTTCTTTTGTACTCTGAACATGGGACTTGGGGGGGGGGGGGGGAGATTGAACCTGCTGTCCACCTTTTCCTCCCAAAATTTGGCTCCAACAACATGTGGAAATTAAAAAGAGGTGAAAAACTGGTTGGTTTCAGTGGAGTTTCTTCTTTAAGCCCCCATACAGGTGGGGGGTAGAGATTTTTGGGGACAGGGGGAAGTGAACACCTGTGGGAAGGAAAGTTTTAAAACCCCTCCCATGTGCTGTGGGTGTGATCTGGCTCAGCCCCCCCCCCCCCCATTTACTTCAGCATTAAAAAAGAAGGCGTTGAGCTGCACATGACACATTTTAGCATAGCGTATACAGTGGTGCCTCGACTTACAACCGTCCCGACATACAACCATTTTGAGTTGCGACCAGCTCCGGCTGCAAAATTTTGCTTCGACTTGCAGCCGGAGCTTCGAGTTGTGATCAAAAGAGGCAGGGAAAAAAGGCAGGGAATTCAAATTAGAGGGCTAACCGTTGGTCGGCGAAGAGCTTCTTTGTAGCTCTTTCGCCCCAACCATTAGAGTGTGTGCGTCGGAGGAGGCTTCGAACTGCTTGGTGCTGCTTTCTGGTTCTGAGTAAGAACATTTACAGGGTTTTACAGGGTGGGTTTGGGCTGGGGGGGTTATGTTTCTGTGCTGTGATTTTTTTGTGTGTTTTGGTGTGTTTATTTTTTCAGCCCCAGCACCTTCCGATGGGGCTTGCTGTGTGGGTTTTTTGTTGTTGTTTTTTTGGTAATTTTTTTTTTGGCCGGAACGGATTAATCACGTTCCAATGCATTTCAATGGGAAATAGTGCTTCGACTTACGACGAGTTACGTCCATCTTCTGGAACAGATTATGGTCGTAAATCGAGGCACCACTGTATTTGGAAGGTGGGCAAAGTACAGCCCTCCAGATCTTGTGGGACTCTAATTCCCAGCATTCCTCACCATAAACTCTGCCAGATAGGGATGATGGAAGTTGCAGTTCAGCAATACCCAGAGGACTGCATCTTGTTTATCTCTTACATAATTTAGCCCTAAAAAGCCTAGGTAGATGTATAGATTTGATTGCATTTTTCTTGGGATATTATTTATCACCAGCATAGGAGTCTCATGGCACAGTGGTTAAACTGCAGTACTTCAGCCAAAACTCTGCTCACGACCCAGGTTCAATCCCAGGTAGCTAGCTCGAGGTTCACTTAGCCTTCCATCCTTCTGAGGTAGGTAAATTGAGTACCCAGTTTGTTTGGGGGTGCAATGTGTAGCCCACATAATTAAATCGTAAACTGTCCAGAGAGTGCTTTAAGCACTACGGGGTGGTATATTAGCACCATGCTTTGCTTTTTTGCTTTTGCTTTGTCTTGTATTTCAGTAACAGTAACAGAACCAGAGCAGTAAAATAATAGAACTAGAGTTGGAGGGGGGATCCTGGGAGTTGTAGTCCAAATATAGTAATGTTTCCTAACTGCACAAAGGACAGAAGTTCAAGTTGGGAACCTCTCCTTTAGTTCTTCTTGTAAGTTGCCAGCTCTATGCATTTTTTGAGAATGGTTCCTCTGGCAATGTGTAGAAGGATCGGAGCTCTTTAGCTGACTCCCCGCTCCAGAGCATCAAAACCCACCAACTGCTGCCTGGTGTCATGTTAACGGTTCCTGACCCAGTCATTTGAGCTGCCGTTTCTGTTTCATCCCACAACCAGGGCAGCCTTTGTCATCTGCTTAGTGGTGGAACGTGACACTCTGCTAGGGAGCACTCTTGCAAAAGCTTGCAAGATCGCTGCATTGAAAAACAATTCATTGCCACTAGAACTTCCTTTGCAATTAAGATCTCGGTACTTCTTGGGGGGAAGGGTTTTTTTAAAAAGCTGTTGGGAACTTGCCATTCTCAGGCTGCGTTTGTGTGCATGTTGAAAAAGGAAAGTACTTGTACCAGTTTCCATATGATTGGGAGTGTGACTATGCGAGGGGGGGTGTTCTGGAGTTTGGGTCATCCTGGGGACATGTTGATTTGCTCCAGTTCCCAATGACCATATGACATACTGTAAGGGCCACTCCAAACCAGCCCAGGCACTACTGAAGCCTAGGTAGACCAGGCCTCCAACAGGAGAGGTCTGGTCTACCCAGGGTCAGATTAGACTAGCCTTCCATCTGGAAACCACCTTCTCTTTTGAAGTGTGAATTGGAAGGCCAGTCTACCAAGTCGTAGGTACAACTGTCCTTTACAGCCTCAATGGGGCCTCATATATTCATCATCACCTTTCTTCTGCTTTCCTCTGATAGCCTGGTCTACAGCTGTCTTTTCCTCTGGTGATAATCCAGGCTGCTGGACCAATCTTGGAAGTCTGGGTGTCCATCCTAGCTACATCCTTGTCCAAAGGGCCCTGAACAGGTGAAGTCTGCAAAAAAAATAAACGTGATAAAATAGGGAAGAAAAAAGAAATGAGCTGAAAAGAGAATGAGTTCTTTTCCTGGGGTTTAGTGTCTTTTGATTCATTAACATCCTCAAATTTTTCTGCTTTCTTATTGGCCTCTTTGCTTTAAGTATTATGGGGTGGTATATAAGCAACACACTTTGCTTTTTCTTTTCTTTTTCTGGTATCATTAATAATCAACTCTGCCTTAGCAGATGGGAAGTCAGGACAGAATGTCCATCACAAAACTTTCTTTATAGTTCAGCAAAACCACCCTTTTGTCTTGGAATTTAAAAAAAAAATCATGATGGGGTCTTCTCAGGGTATGCTCTGGGCACAGAGCCACTGGAAGTATTCAACGCTGCAGTTTCTCCACATTATTTTATGATCTTCTAGTGTGGCCAAGGTCTTGTCACCACAGCCATAATTTAAAAGTCCAGGCCAAGAGAAATCCTCTGCCTCTTCTTGCATCAGCCATGCTATTTACAAACCAAAATGAAAAATTTCTTTCTTTCTGCAGATTATCCCATTCCATGGATCTGCAGGCCTTTCCACAGCTTTTCTCTTTGGTACCACATGTCCCCAAAATAGGGCCCAAGTTAGAGGAATGTCATTTTGCCCTTAAAGTGTTTAGCAACGTTTCATGTACAAACTGCACAATATGGAAGTCCACAGGTAGCATTACCATGGCTTGTACCGTTGAATGAGAATGCACAGGAGATTAATGGTATCTCTTGTAAAATTGGCTTTTCGTTGTATAGCTCACTGTCTTGGAAGAGATCCAGGGGTCAGGAGTTTGATTGTACCTCTCAGGAGCCTGTATAGCCTTGGGCAAGCTTGTAGTCCCAGAGCATCCCCAGAAAAAGGGAATGTCAATAACTAAAGTCTCAATAACTCATTCTGGGACATTTCCTCCTCCTCCTCATTGTCTCAGTACTGCAGAGCAGGAAAGGACCCTATGGATCATTAGCAACCAACAGAACGGATCAACAGGAAACAAACAAATGTTCCCAATGGACGAAAGAGAGGAAATGAGAATCTCAGCACAGAGATGGAGCTTTCTTTGAATTCAGAAGCTAGAAGGAACGATTGGTTAGTGCTGCATAGACAGTCACCCTAGCCCAGGAACTTTCCTCCCAGTTTCGCATGCATTCTGTAGTTTGTGAAGTTGTAAATAAAACTTCAACACCTTATAAGTGTTAAAACTTAGAAAGGATTGCCATAAGTCAAAAGCAACTGGACAACATACACCACCACCACCACCACCACCACCACTACTACTACTACTACTACTACTACTACTAGTAGTAGTAGTAGTAGTAGTAGTTGCTGTTATAGAAAGAGTAACAAAACAATGAACCTGTATAACTAGTAGCCCAGCCACTGATTCAGCATTGGCTTCTTAAAGAGAGCTCAGGGTTTCTCTAGTTTAGCCAAATCCAACTAACAGTTGTGTGTTCTCTCTGCTCAGATGCAGCCGTTTTAAAACTGGAAATATCTTCTCCCTCTCTGCTGGAAAATCACTATCTCAACTCCTGCCTTGCAGATACACTGCACATTTAGCAAAACATCTCCAGTAATTTTATCCCATTTAGGAAATATAATTCCTAACTATTAGTAAGGTAAAGGTTCCCCTTGACATTTAGTCCAGTCGTGTCCGACTCTAGGGCGCGGTGCTCATCCCCGTTTCCAAGCCGTAGAGCCAGTGTTTGTCCGAAGACAGTTTCCGTGGTCACGTAGCCAGCGCGACTAGACACGGAACGCCGTTACCTTCCCACCGAGGTGGTACCTATTTATCTACTTGTATTTGCATGCTTTCGAACTGCTAGGTTGGCAGGAGCTGGGACAAGCGACGGGCACTCACTCCATCGCGTGGATTCGATCTTACGACTGCTGGTCTTCTGACCCTGCAGCACAGAGGCTTCTGCGGTTTAACCTGCAGCGCCACCACGTCCCTTAACTATTAGTAAGGCAATAATATTGTTGTTGCCCTAAAATGTAATGTTGGCTTTATATTAGCTTATCTGTCATGGTTTCTCCCAGAGACTCATGAAAATTGTAGTTTAGCAAGAGTGCTGAGAGCTGTCTGATTCAGGGCCTTCTTCACCATCCTAGTATTGTTCCTCCTGTGGTTTCTCAGTAAAACGGGATGATTATTAAATCATCTTGTGTTGCTGATATGCCCACAGTGGATGGTGGTGGCAGTGGTAGCTTTAATGTAGCTGTTAAGATAATTAAGAGGTGAATACACTGAGCACAAAGATGAATGAAGCCTGTTCATTCAGAAAGATTAACTGAGATTCTTCTTCATAGCTTGTCAATTTAGAGTGTGATCTGACAGCTGGAAAGGCATGCATCTAGTAACACTGGAAAAGGTAGATTTGCCAGGAATAATCTCCTTAAAGCGGCCCCTCTGTCTGTCAAGGAATTGCTCCATCCTAGCTCCGAAAAATAGTAGCCCTACAGCTGGACCAAAAAGGTCCATCTTGGGCATGGATTGGGGTCAATCTGGAGAGTAATTCCCCATATGTCATGTGATAGCTCCACAAGCAGTCTAAATGTGATCCACTTCCCGTGTAATCAAACCCTTGGTCTGCCTATGAGGTACAGGCAAATCTGAGTTTTGCTTTCTCTAATGTTCAATATTTTTGAATTTCAGTTAGTTCTGATCAATTGGAATGAAATTTCCATCATAGGGATGAGCAAATCCGGCTTTCTGCTTTCTCTTATTTTTGAATTTTGGTATTCTTGCCCCTGCTAACTTCCTGTTACCCACCCACAGCCGTAGATGCAGACTCCATCTTAGTTATTCGGTCCCATGTTAAGACTGTGTCTTAAGAATGTCTTCCTTGTTCCTTCTGCATGCAAGTCAGTTCTAGCTACCTAGGCAATCCAAGCTGTCTTATAGTGCAACAATATCTACAGAGGCACACCAGTTGTGGAGGGCTCCATTTCACTTTTGTCTACCTTGTTTGTCCTCTGCAAAGCTAGTGCTCCAGAAGATCAAAGACATCCAGGTTAAATTCATTCCTGGGGTGGAAATCTCATTCTAATGACAAAACATAACCTCACATCTAGTTTCCCTCCCTTCTTGTTCCTTCTGTCTTTCACAGATAGTGTTCCACAAGCTGCAGTCTTCAAAGTTGGCTAAGAGGCCAAGGAAGTGCAAGAGGTATCTGATGACGGAGTGGATGCCTGGTTATCCAGATGCCCCGACATGCCTTTTCTCGACTGGTTCCTATACCACTCGGTTGCCATGTGGTTGCTCCTCCAAAGTTTTATTCTGATGGCTTTTTGCTTCCACTCAGCTACCACCTTCCCCAAGGGCTGCTATCCCTCCACTGAAGATGGCTTCAAAACGTTTCGTTGCAGCAAAGCTCAGCTGACAGTGATCCCAAAAGATATCCCGAACGACACAAACAAATTGTATCTGGATTACAATCAGATTTCTTTCCTGCCCAATGACGCCTTTCAGAATTTGCCACTCCTCACGGATTTAGACCTGTCGCACAACGTCATCAGCCGCGTGGAAGTTGGAGCCTTCCGAGGCTTGTCGGAAAACCTGCATTTGCTGGATTTGTCCTCAAACAAACTGGTGTCGGTCAACAAGGATGTCTTTAACTCACTCAAAGCCAAAGCCAATCTCTCTAGCAACCCATGGCTGTGTGACTGCACACTCCAGCAGCTCATTGAGAGGGTAGAGCTGGTCGCCGGTACTTCTGATGGTATTGTATGCGATGCCTCTGCACGGAAGGAGCACAATGGCAAGCCTTTTCTGCAGCTGGTCGGAGACATAGACTTCTGCAACATCTACAAAAAGACCACAGACATCGCCATGCTGGTCACCATGTTCGGCTGGTTCGCCATGGTGATCTCATACTTGATCTACTATGTCCGGCAGAACCAGGAAGATGCCCGACGCCACCTAGAATATCTCAAGTCTTTACCCAGCAAGCAGAAGAAGTCGGAAGAGTCGTCTACCATTAGCACTGTGGTGTGACCAAAAATGAAACGCAAAGACCTCTCACCCCACTCGCCTCCTTCAAAAATAAATAAGTGAAACACGTAGGCCCATCTGGAATAGACAGATACGGTTCTGCATCTACTTCAGATGGATCATGTCCATAAGATGCTGGAATGCACAATGGCTGAAGAGACTGTTATTAAACAAAGAAACAAACAAACAGAAGGACTATAGGAGGTAGGGCCTTGCTTATACAAAAGGCCTCCCTTAACATTAGTTTCTGAGCAATGAACCACAAAAATCTTGTCAAAGTCACAGCTGAGGCTGAATTCCTTGTCATACTTGCAAAGTAGGGTTTAATGCCAGGATGAATTGAACCTTTCCCAGTCCTATACACTTCCTATCACATGCAAACAGGCTTTGGAAAACCCTCTTTCTCTCAATATATGGTATTAAAACCAAAAACAAAAAACCCAAACCCTGGAGATCCACGTCTTGGAATGAATTTCCATCATGTGATGCTCCAGGGAGAAAAGGATTGGAAGCAAGATGATTCTGCTGTGTTCTTTGTTTTCTTAGAAAAGATTTATGGAAACTCAGGCTTACAAGTAATTCCAAGAAGTACACAGCTAGATCCTCTATGTGCTTACTCAGAAGTCAATTCTATTGTGTTCAGTAGGACTTACTCCTAAGTAAATATGCTTAGGATTGTAGCCATAGAGGTTATTTCAAGGCCTGAAGTACAAAAGCCCAACCAATTATGATCTGGAATAATTATGAAGTGCTTGGGAGGCTTTTGAGCTTGTTATTCATGTTCAAGATAAGAGAAGATGAAACAAATTACACCATCCCATTAATGCTGACTGTTCTCTTTGAACACACATTAGAGCGCCATCAGTTCCCCTCTCAGACATTTCATATTAGAAATGTGTGTATGTTTTCCCCCACAAAATATTTTTTTTTCTTTGCAGGAATCATTAAGTGTAGGGCAAGGGAGGGTGGAAGAATCAATGTTTTGAACTTTTTAAGCTATTCTCTCACAGTTCTAACTGCTGCTGTAAAGGTTATTTCTTAGGCCTGCTGGGAGATGGACAATCTTAATTAGCTAAAGTGATTTAAGGAAGCAACAGCAACCGGCCCACATTGACTCTTAAGAAATATGAAGAAAACCTTTAGAAACCCCCTTGATCCAGAGAAAGGCAGAAGGAGCAAGTAGAAGACTGGGAACACAATGGGTGCAGTTATGGATAGACAATGGATATCTCCCAGTATGCAACAGGAGTAGGGAGAAAGGGTGGGCAACAGGAAGCCCTCAGGTTGATGTCCTGCTGCTCCGTTTTCAAATGCCATCTTCAACCGATCAATTCAGACCTTTGCGAGCAGGATCGATCCCTTCACCAGCAGCTCTGTAGATGGGGAAGAAGAGAGAGAGAGTGGGAGAAAGAGAAGGGGGGTAACAGAGAGGGGATGATGTCAAAGAAGAAGATAGGGTGCTAGAAAGAAAGGATAGAGAGAAAGGGGGGTTAGATTGACCTACTTCTAGCCTCCACTATAGGTGTCAGCGAAGTCTTTCCCCTCTGCTAAATCACCCTTACGGGAAGGTGGCTTTTGAGAGAAAAAAGGTTTCCCACCCACACCATAAAGAGCAGCACATGACTTTTGTGTAAAGATGGGAAATGTTTGCTTTAGGACTATAATTCCTAGAATCCACCGAATGGCATGCTAGGGGATTCTAGGGGTTGTTGTCCAATGCCGCCTCCCCAACGTTTCCCATCTCCGCCTTTGTCTGTGGATTAGCACATTGCTGGGTGAACCACGTTGTCTTCTACCAGCAGCATTTTCTGCATCTGTCAAGGGAGATTCCCCTACAGACAGGGCTGGGTTTGGGCAAAAGTAATTGACCGTTTAGAGCCTCAAAGTTGGTGGGGCCACTGAATACAAACAAAAGAACTCCACAACATTTAAAAAATTGGATTTGAAAGCTCTGGCAGTTCTGTGGGACCTTTAAAACTTGACATAGCTTTGGGGCCTCAGTAGATTTTAATCCAGCCCTGCCTACAGAAATCTGTTTTGTCCAAAATTACATTTACCGAGTTGGGGTGATTGTGTTTACCTGTCTTCTATTATTACAAGGTTGCTTGTAACTGAGGACTCTAAAAATCATTACACTTGTAATTTAGGATTCTAAAAATCACCATAACTTGCATAGCTTTTACCATTTTGATAAGGTAACTATTTAAAAAAAATCTTACAACAAAGTCCTACCCATAAGTCATCAGCCAGTAGTCAGTAATATTTATATGGGCACTAATAGACAAAATCTCACATTACTGAGAAATGTATAGCATCTATTAAGATTTTTCCATAGGGAACACTGCAACCTTCTTTTGCTAATTTTTCTGGACTGAGAAAATAATAATAATAATAATAATCTGACCACATCATGTCGGTGATTTTCAAAATGGATCAACTTTTTTATATGTGCTGTAGCAATAGCCAGATATCCGTTTTGCTGGAATGCTTCACTCTTACCCATGACAGTTGTCTGATGAAATGCATATGGATTTATGGATCAATAGTATAAATACTTGGATTAGTAGTAAGACACGAGATATAGAAGACACATCTACATGTAAGGTATAGAATAGAAAAATAGGATTATGTTCTTTTGGGGTTTTTTTTTTCAAAAATGAAAATAATTTTAGTCCCAAATCTGGAAAAGACTTGCTTGGGTTCCAAAAGTATATTGTTTTCTATCCATTGTGTCAGAACCAGAAGTATGAATCTGTGTAACAAAACTGGGGTGGGG
This sequence comes from Intellagama lesueurii, assembly GCA_037013535.1. Taxonomy (NCBI): domain Eukaryota; kingdom Metazoa; phylum Chordata; class Lepidosauria; order Squamata; family Agamidae; genus Intellagama; species Intellagama lesueurii. The sequence continues at coordinate 34,846,161 of JBAJHW010000006.1, forward strand.
TGGAGCAGTTCACATGTTGGTTTTTGTTATTTCTTAACTCCTGGAAGTGGTCTGCTCTTGTGAACAGCAGGGCCTTGCCTGAGAAGTAGTGACACATCAGTGTTTCCCAGCCCAGCAAGATCTGAGTGAGTTGGACTATGCTTCCTATCATCCCCACCCAAGGCCCTCATGTGACCTGTTGGCTGGGGATTGTGGGACTTGTAATCCAACCCGTCTGGAGGAACAGCAGGTTGGGGAAGGCTGCATTGTTACATGTTTCTTGTAGGTCCCCAATAGCATTGTGTTGGAACATGAGCTGTATGTTGACTCTAGTTCAAATATTGCCTGGAACAGTTTTTGCTGGGACCTGGAACCTACCTGTTCTTCTTTTCTGTTTTCATCAATGAGAATCAGAAGCTTTCAGATCTCTACTGGGACACCCTCTGTTGCCTCTGAAGATGAGAAATTCACCTTACAGGTAGTAAGAATCAAAGTGTCTGAGCTCCAGCAGCTCCCAGGCTGGTCTTGTGCTGTTCAACTGAGTTGACTGTTCTTGTGAGTGAAGAAAAAGTCAAGAGGTAACACCTGCAGTGGCCCCAGGTGATACACAGGGCCTTTGGAAAGCATCACCCGATCTGATGTTTCCTGCTATCCAACTTTGCAACACCTTTATACACCAATGTGCCACATTTGAACGGTTGTTTTGTCAAAACTAACCACTGGAAGAAGCAAGTACAGAGAACTTTAGGGAGGCATGCTGGGCTTGGGCGGATATTTCTACTGACTCCAGACCTTGAGGGTGTTAAAATGGAAGATGGAGCTGTGGGCAAGTGGTACATCTGTGGCACACCACTCAAAACTGCAGATGTGGCCTGGATGTCCATGGGTATTCTCATGTGCCTACCTGGTTCCTGTTTGGGGGAACTGCACCCTGCCAGGTTTCTAGACCATATGACACTCTGCTCTGGCCCATGTGGGTCAAGAGATAGAGACTGCATCCGCCTGCCATACTCTCAAGTGCCCTTTATTGAGAGATATCCTCCTCCAGAGCTTTAAAATCTGGTGTTTCAGGGCAGGGCTTTCTGTGGGTGGACATTTTTTGCTTGTCCTACCTACTTTGTAGCAAACGTCTCCCCTTGTTCTTCAAGAGGTTCTTTCTTCTGTCTCCTTACCAATAAAAGCCGAAACGCCTTCCTTTGAAGAAAGAGAATGCAGTGCAACAGCTTACCATCAAACTAAAGGGACATTGGTCACCATTTGTTTCATTTGAGGATTCAGAAGTTAGCTGACCTTCCACTGTGACCATGTATGGAGAGAATACAGGATGAGAAGAATGACCCTAATGTACATGCTCTCTTTCTCTGTCAATAAGCAGCCTTATGCCTTGAGCTCTTCAAACTCAGTACCTCTTCTCTACATTCCCAGGATGCAGTAGGACTCCTCCATCACCGTGTTAGCAGCTCACAAGAGCTGTACACAGAGAATACATTTGAGAAACCAAATTGGTCACCGAAAACCTATACATGCACACACAAAAAAAAAACAAAATAAAACAAGTACCCTGCTAATAAACAAGTTTTTTCCTGTTTTATCAAATGTTATTTATTTAACTTCTTCCCATGAAAAAGACAAATAAAAATTTCAACACATTTTTCAGAATGTGGTTTGTTGTGTTTTTTTCACACAGTGAATAGCTCAGTAAGGGAAGTGTCTGTTTGCAGAGCCAGAGGTTGGGAGTTCAATTCCCCACTGTGCCTCCTGGGAGAAAAGCCAGCCTGCGTAGCCTTGGGGAGGCTGCATAGTCTCAGAGCACACCCAGGCAAATGGAAAAGTAAACAACTTCTGAATACTCTGTACCCAGAGGACCCTGGAAAGGGCTTTCATAAGTCTGATAGCACATAATAATTCTTTGTTAAAAAGCGTGCCTTGCTGTCACCCCATGCAGTGATGTCTAGCAAATTGCATGACTTTGAAAAGGCATTGGACAAGCTCAGAATTGGAACTGAATAGTTAATGGCAACATCGTTACCTGAAATCAGTTAAGTTTGTGGGTGCTGAATAATGTAACTGGGAGTTTCAAATTTACTTTTAGATTAAATGATTAATTGTACCTAATAATAAGGAATAGCACCTAGTTACTTTCCAGAGCTACCTTTTATGGGCATATCAAGCATTTTTTTTAATTGAAGGGTTTAACAGGAATTAAAGTTTCATGCCTTTTTTTTTTTTACCAGTTCTAAAGGGCAAGGGAAATTTTCTTCAGTTTTGCCACTTGGGTTTCTAGAAACAGAGTCAGTGTACTATAGAGCAGAGGTCTCCAACTCCCGGTCCGCGGCCCGGTGCCGGTCCGTGGCCTGAGCCGGACCGGGCCACCGAGACAGACCTCCCGCCCCCCCCCGCACGCACTCACCCCTGCACAGCCGTGTGCGCGCGCTCCAGCACGCCTGTGCGAGTGCTGCACCGCCGTTTGCGCATGCACACGAGAGAGCGCACACCTGTGCGAACGATGCGCTGCCGTATGCGCATGCGCATGCGCGTGCATGCACAAATGGTGGTGCGGCGCACGCATGGGCGTGCTCGTGCGAGAGAGAGAGAGCGCTTGTTCGCGCATGTGCACGAACGCAGGGGTGCCCCGCCTTCCCCAGCCGGTCCGCAGACCGAAAAAGGTTGGGGATCGCTGCTATAGAGGATGAAGTGGTAAACTAGGACTTGGAGACCTAGGTTCACATCCCCACTTGGCCATGTACTGTATTACTTCCATTATGACAGGCAGGATGTCTCTCTATCTGGTGTTGGGAAACATGAACATCCTCTTGTGTAACGCTTGTTGGCTTTCCCCAAAGAACTGATGGAAAGAAAGAGAGAGAGAAAGAGAAACTGATTCACTAACTAACTTTCAAGCTCTGTTTTAGGGGTGAGGGAAATGGCATGGTGAATGTTCTTGTCTTTATTCATTACTACTTTATACATTACAGAACAGAATCCTGGCGGGGAAGGAGAGCCAACCGCTGAGGGTTATCTTGGGACCTGTCCTCGCTGAGCTTTTGTTCATCTGTCCTTGCACACGTGAGATCAGTAGTGCTCCTGGTGTCCATAGAATGTCAGGCAGAAACTAGGGTCCACAGAGTCAAAGCAGGACAAAACACCCTGCCTTCTGGGTTCTTTTACACCACCTCCAGTGGTGGTGTATTTTTTTTTCTACTGTGATCTGATTTACTCCAGTGTAGACTCTTCCTGTGTGGAGCCTCTGCTGATCTATGCACTTGTAGGTGGGTATCATTTGATGATGTCTCCTTATGGTGTTTTGTTTTGTGTTTTTTTTAAACCCTGCTGGTCAGTTTCCACTCTTCTGTGACATTTGGATGGTTTAAAACTAGGAGGGAAGGGAGGAGAGAGGGAAGTGGGAGGGAAGAAAAGAGAAGCAAAAGGGGAGGGCAGTTTGGGCTGGGAGTGAGACATTAGGGAGCAATTCTGTGTGTGTGTGGACAAGCAGTATTGAGACAACCATTCACCCCAATACATCCAGAAGCAAATGCCCTCTCCAAGTGTGGACACAAGTACTGGGATGATCTGTTCACATTTGCAACCAAAATAACAGAACAACCCCTAAACAACCGGAGACAACACCATGGTGTGGATGAGCCCTTGGAGGAACACTGCCTCACTTGAAACGCACATAATCCCCATGTCAAAATGACAGAATGCCATATCGTCTGCAGTCTTTTCAAAGCAGAGACCCATCATTACTGGTAACGAGCAATAAGAAGCCAAACTGCATGTCTGCACCTTTCCCTGCCCTCTCTCAAAACTAAGGGACACCCCAAATCCTTTGCATTACAGGATGAATAGTGTATGACAGTGCATTATCTCTGGGGAAACCCCATCCTTCTGTCCAGTGGTGATTGCAGATAAGCTCAGAAGAAACGGGAGTTTAAGGGGTTGGCAGATGCTACTGTTGTCCCTGCTAACCAAAAAGTCTGAACCCTGCAAATCCTAGTTCTACTCAAGCCCTGTTTATTTGATCAACCCCACGCTGATTCAGCTGAACAGAGGTACCTTGCTGTTGATGCTTGGAAAGTAAATAACAGACTAAATGGTGACATTTAACAACAAATTATTATTATTATTATTATTATTATTATTATTATTATTATTATTATTATTATTATTATTATTATTATTATTATTATTATTATTATTATTATTATTATTATTATTATTATTATTTATTATTATTATTAAAAAACTCTCTTACTCACTATAGCCCAGAGGAAGAAAGAAGGGGAAAAAGGAAACTACATATACAGCAGTTGGAAAGTAATGGGCCCAGAAATGTGGATGTATTTTTAACACACAATACACAAAGGTCATGGAGTTGCCCAGGCACATCATGTGAAATACAACAATTATGCAATGGCACCAGAGCTGGGGAAAATGCCATTTTGGAACAGCATTGCTCATGGTGCCTGGGGAATGGTGGACCCAAAATAAGGAACCTTTCTGAGACTTGATGACTCTTATGCCAATAAACAGTTTATGTAAGGTCACTTCCTCAGCTCTCAAAGCGGGTGTGCCATTTGAACCAGTGTCTTCTCAATTTGAATTTAGCAACAAGAATATTCCAGCTCTCAAAAATCATAGTGCTTAAAACAGACATTTCTTACAAACCTGTTTTTATAGTGAGCTACAATCAATAAAATTGCATTTAAAAACTAACACAATTTAAATAATTTTTTAAAACTAAAACTTAAAAAAACAACCTTGAATACAGTTTATTCATTAAAATTGGACTAAAACAGAAGGAAGGATTGGTGACCAAGCCACAGTCTCCTTAATGATCAAATGTTCCAGTGAGGAATCCGGTTTTAAGCTGGCACCAAAATAAAGGCAGTATAACCCCAAATCAGGCTTCTAAGGGGAAGAGAAATCATTCCCCAAAGGGGTGCTGCAACTGAGAAAGCTCTCTCCCACACCTCTTCTTGTGGGACACGGAGAATTCTCCCACTAGGTCTTGATGATTAGGCAGGTATATCTGGTGAGAGGCTATAGCTAGGTCTCAAGCCGCACAGAACTTTAAAAGTAATCATCAACACCTTGATCTCAGACTGGAAACACATGGACAGCCAATGCAATTCTCTTAGAATTACAATGTAATTCTCTCAGAATAGGTTCAGTTGTATTATGACCAGGCGAGAGCCCTGTCATGATATTTGTGCAGCTGCAAAAAACACATTGTACCAATTAACTCTAAAAAGGGTGGCAATCCAAACAAAAAATTCTAACATAAAAACCGGGAGTCAGATCAGCACTAAATGTGGTACAGCAGGAGAAGACAGTCTGCTCTTGCTGTATGCGAAATTTGGGAACATTTGGGCAAAGTTATGATTTTTTAAAAAGTAACATTATTTTTACTCCATGCAGAACCAACTGACCTGAACCTCTGGCTGATTTAAAACAGATCAAATACATTGTTAAGACAAAATTTGCATATCTGGAAAAAAGTATCCCTGGCTCCCCCTTTTTTGAATTTCACAGAAATTAACCCATTCTTGGCTCTAATAACCCTTTAGCAATTAGTAAGGTAGATTCAAGGGTGAAATTGGCAGAGGGTGATGGGAGGCTGGGTGCCCACACAATGGGGCCTGAGAGACTGAGAGAAGAGCCTCCTGGGAGATCTTAAAAACCAGATGGAATTGAGTGTCATCAGCACACTGGTGTTACCAGACCAAAATTCTGGACAGCATCTTTCAGGTTTTTCACGTATATGTGAAATAGTATGGGGAATCGTGGAACATTGAGACATTCCACAGGTATTGAACAGGAGTCCCCCAACACCACTACCATTCACAAAATGACACCATGCAAGGGAAAATCCCAGAAGCAGACTCATTTTTTTCATGACTAACCACTTCTCACCCAAACATAAAGCAATTGTCAGGGCTGGTTTTCAACAAATGTGAATGGTAGTGAGCAGAAGAGGGTATCCTGTAGACCATCTTGACTGCTGCCATTGGTGTTGTCAGTGTTCAGGCTGCCCTTTGCTATGTAAAGCTTGGCATCTTTTTTCCTGCTGGCAACATGGGCACAATATTGTGCAGCAATATTGGGCCATTTCCTGGTTTTTTCAACTGTGGGTACAGAGGCACATTATTTCACATTCATAAACCAGAGGGTTTTTGAACAATTGAATATCTTTCAGGTGCAGCCATTTGATCCTTTCCCTTCTCCTTAGGCTGGGATAGGCAGCCTTTGCCCACTGAGGGCTGCGCTCCTTGGAGGGAATGGTACATTTTATCTCCAATAGTTATTTTAGCCCAGATCTATTATTGCTGTAACATCTCGATCTCAGAAAAAAATGGGATGGGAAGGTATACAGTGAAAAGATGAGATCCTGACAAGGGGCAAACTGGAGCCCACTTTGACTGGATTTCAGAGCTTGAGAAAAATTTTATTCTGGGGTGTGTGTTTTTTTACTCCCTTTTCTTTTGTTTTTTTAATAGTCTAAAAGTACTGTATCTTTGTACAGAATTTAAGGAATGGGACAAGATCCAACCATGAACAACAAATTGCCAGTCCAGCACATGTCCCAAATCAACTGGCATAAGATATGGATGTAACACGATTGGACCTTGGCCCATTTCTTAAATTATATATAATTTTTTGGATATCATGTTACCAGCTCGGTGGGTGGGCATGAGTGCAGAAACAAACTGCATGTTGCATCCTGTACATGCTAATCTATTGTTTTAAGAGTACTGTATCCTATTTTATCGAGGTAATGACATGCTTACCTAGCCAGAGAAGGAGTTTGTGCCACTTGGCATGTAATAGTTTTCCTCCCCTGAAGGATGGGGTGGTAGTGGTTGTCTTCCATTCCTCCTTCCCCATTTCAGAGGAGGGGGGATACAGCATAACCGAGAGAGTCTAGAGAAAAAAACCTTCTGGGGTGATTGGGTCATAGTAGCCCCTCTGCCATGAGAAGGAGGGGCTGATGTCATTTGTATGACACCACACATGCATAGGGATCATATGAATTTGAAGGAAGGGCGGCTCTCTCAGCATTTGAGGTTTCATTTTGCTATTTAGTACCATGCTATGTATCAACCTGCTGAGTCACCAGTGGCTTTCTGTCTTCATCAGAACTCAAAGAACAGAAACTCATTAGGGTTCTGGGTAGTTAAAAAAAACTACAAATAGCAAAAGAGTTCCTTCCACTACCACCCCCTATGCTCCCCAAAACCTGTTCCAAAAGTCTTCCAAGTTCTACAGGCCAAGATTTCAGGGTCCATGGGGCTGCAGAAGGGAAGAGGATTAATTGATTCTGAAGGTAGATGCAGGATCCAGTAGAGGTACACCACTTACTCCTGATCATATGTTCCATTAAAAAAAATAACCCAAGTATGTAAAATACATCTACAAAAAGCAGAATACTGTATTGTGTTCTGTGTAGGACTAAGCCATGAAAATTGGTCATAACCCAATAACAAAGGTTTATAAAGCTAATCACTGAGATTTATAGCAACCACTAAGTCAAAAATAATGTGTGTGGGGGGGGGGGGGAGAAAGAGAGATGCTGTCATCTGTGAATGAATTTTTTTGGGGGGGGTTATATAGCCCCCTTCGATATCTTTTCCCACAGCCATCAATCAGTGGGCTGCAGTGACTTTCCTTTTTTTGTTGTTGTTGTTAAATAAAGTAAGTGACATAGCGAAACAGCACTGTTTCTACCTGGCATGGCATACATAATATTGCCAATGTATCTTATTTACCTAAAATAGCATTGCATCAGTAGGAAAAAGATTTTTTTAAATAAAGTGGTAGAGAACATGAAAATAAAGTAGAGAGGTTTACTGCCATCCATTAGAGTGTCACAACCCACCTAATTTGTCACCTCAGATAATACTGCCCATGGCCTCTATTTAGGTATGAACTAACTAACTACACAGGCTACGGCTACACAATGAGATAATTAGGAGCATATTCAATCATGCCCCCAAAACACCCAGAAGCTCTATTACTGTTCCAGAAAGGAGCAGGACAGCTCTAAATGGGGTGGGATGGAGCACCCTCAGTCAAAACACGTGTTGATTTGAACCAAACTGCAACAAAAGCAATTCAGATAGCAAGCAATATATCCATTTGGACAGAATCTCATTCAGCTATCCAGCCAGCTTTCAACACTGCACTGACAGTAAAACTGATTTTCAAGTCCAAAGCTCAGACTTCTGGAAATATTGAAATATTAGAGGAGTTGTTAGAAACAACACCCATTAGAAGAGGATGCTGTTGTTGTTGTTTTAAAGTAGTCCAGTCTACACAATCACATTCTCCACTGATTTCTGACCTCGAATTCATTTTTTAAATGGTGCAGCCATAACCACCTTCTGAAAGCTACTTTGGGATCTATTTGAAAAACAGATATTTCAATCCTTCTGGCATCTCTGTGTTCCTTCTGGGTAAGGAAAACTGTTCCTAATGAAGTTGTCCACACTCTCCGCAAGAGGTTTTCTTTCAGAGCTGTGGCTCCACAGCTGCCAGGGACTGGTGACTTTTATAAAAGTCTTCGTGGCCCTCCTTCTTCCTGGGCTCTTAAGCCCTTGTGGAATCCACCTCTTCTTTCTCTTCTACATAGACCTGATAGAGGAGAGGCCTTGGGATGTTATTTGGGTACTGTATTATCAGCTCTGAGCTTTGGCCCCAAAATGTCATCACTGCAACCTCTCAGATCTCAGACGAGAATGAGGAGCAGGGGTAGGGAGGTTTTGACAAGGGGCAGTAAAATTTGAAATATTGGAGCCCACCTTGAATGGAATTCAGAACTTGGAAACATGTTTCCTTCCTTCCTTTGCAGTCAGAGGATACTGGGAGCTATGATCCCCAAGTGAATCTTTTCTAAGCTTTGAGCTATATGTATTCTGAGAAAATGCCCTGGGCTGTGCCTTGCAGGTTATGGAGTGACCATAGTCTCCCTGAGTATTAGGCATCAGTGGCTATGCCAGAATTCTTCCTTCCGCTTCTCTTCCTACTGAGGCTGAGGTCTGACATGTGACATACAGTATATCACAGAAGTGAGTACACCCCCTCACATTTCATAAATATTTTAGTATATCTTTTCATGTGACAATACTGAAGAAATGACACTTGGTTACAATGTAAAGCAGTGAGTATACAGCTTGTATAACATTGTAAATGTGCTGTCCCCTCAAAATAACGCAACACACAGCCATTAATGTCTTAACCGCTGGCAACAAAAGTGAGTACACTCCTAAGTGACAATGTCCAAATTGGACCCAAGTAGCCGTTTTCCCTCCCTGGTGTCATGAGACCCGTTAGTGTCACAGGTCTTAGGTGTGAAGGGGGAGCAGGTGTTATCACTCTCACTCTCTCAGACTGGTCACTGGAAGTTCCACATGGCATCTCATGGTATTCAACTATCTGAGGATCTGAAAAAACGAATTGTTGCTCTACATAAAGATGGCCTAGGCTATAAGAAGATTGCCAAAACCCTGAAACTGAGCTGCAGCACGGTGGCCAAGACCATACAGCGGTTTAACAGGACAGGTTCCACTCAGAACAGGCCTCACCATGGTCAACCAAAGAAGATGAGTGCCCATGCTCAGCGTCATATCCAGAGGTTGGCTTTGGGAAATCGACGTATGAGTGCGGCTAGCATTGCTGCAGAGATTGAAGGGGTGGGGGGTCAGGCTGTCAGTGCTCAGACCATACGCCGCACACTGCATCAAATTGGTCTCCAGGGCTGTCGTCCCAGAAGGAAGCCTCTTCTAAAGATGATGCACAAGAAAGCCCACATACGGTTTGCTGCAGACAAGCAGACTAAGGACATGGATTTCTGGAACCATGTCCTGTGGTCCGGTGAGACAAAGATAAACTTATTTGGTTCGGATGGTGTCAAGCATGTGTGGCGGCAACCAGGTGAGGAGTACAAAGACAAGTGTGTCATGCCTACAGTCAAGCATGGTGGAGTGTCATGGTCTGGGGATACATGAGTGCTGCCGGCACTGGGTAGCTACAGTTCATTGAGGGAACCATGAATGCCAACATGTACTGTGACATACTGAAGCAAAGCATGATCCCCTCCCTTCAGAGACTGGGCCGCAGGGCAGTATTCCAACATGATAACAACCCCAAACACACCTCCAAAACAACCACAGCCTTGCTAAAGAAGCTGAGGGTAAAGGTGATGGACTGGCCAAGCATGTCTCCAGACCTAAACCCTATTGAGCATCTGTGGGGCATCCTGAAACGGAAGGTGGAGGTGTGCAAGGTCTCTAACATCCACCAGCTCTGTGATGTCGTCATGGAGGAGTGGAAGAGGACTCCAGTGGCAACCTGTGAAGCTCTGGTGAACTCTATGCCCAAGAGGGTTAAGGCAGTGCTGGAAAATAATGGTGGCCACACAAAATGTTGACACTTTGTGCCCAATTTGGACATTGTCACTTAGGGATGTACTTACTTTTGTTGCCAGCGGTTTAGACATTAATGGCTGTGTGTTGCGTTATTTTGAGGGGACAGCACATTTACACTGTTATACAAGCTGTATACTCACTGCTTTACATTGTAGCCAAGTGTTATTTCTTCAGTGTTGTCACATGAAAATATTTATGAAATGTGAGTGGGTGTACTCACTTCTGTGATATACTGTATACACCCTTACCTGTCGGTTTTACTAGATCTATGCCTATCATCTCACTTTTGCTGAGGTCAGAAAGATGAAGGTTATCTAGAAATAAGAGGCCATAATCCTGCTTTCAGGTGGAAGTTTGTAATCCTGTCTTATCCCCCACAATGAATAAAACAGTAACAGCTGCTTGGCTTCAGCAAACAGGAGAATGAGGTCAGTATTAGAGCCTCCAAGATCATGTTACGACCTTGAAAGCAGGTAAATGTGTTGAAAGAGACTGGGCTGAAATGAGTGTGTGTGTGTGGAGGAGGGGGAGTTATGTCTATACCAGTTGAGAATGTTGCCACATGTACGTAAATATATATGTTGAGATGTGTATGTGTGTGTTTTATTAATTGTAACCCATAAAGCAACAACAACAGTGATACAAACACCGCCCAAAACTGTTTTTTGAATATCCCGAGTTCTTTTCACCGGCAAACAGCACGAATTGCTTGAAGAAACAAGGAAGAATGCAAATGTCTCTTTTAAGCCAAATAAGAGCAAAGTTCCAAGTATATTTATCAACTGAGGCAGGAGATTAGACATGGGGGCTTCCTATTCATATACGAATACGAAGCCCATCAGCACCAGCAGCTGGCCTGATTACCACCCACCCCCAGAACCCGCTGGATCACTTACAGCGCAGCGTGTGGCGTGTGTGGCCGGCATCATCTCCTTTGCCCCGATCCCAGCAGTAGCCCAACTGCCTCAGGCCCACCTCCCTGCTTGCCCAGCCATTCCGCGGCTAAGCAGGGAGACTCGTCCTCCTGCCCCCTTGCCAGAGTGGCTGGGTGAGCAGGGAGGCAGGGCTGTGGCAGCCGGGCTACTGCTGCGATTCGGGCAAAGGAGATGACGCTGGCCACGCACGCCGTGTGCTGCATGGCAAGTGGTCTGACGGGCTCTGGGGGTGGGTGGTAATCAGACCGGCCACCTGTGTTGGCAGGCTTCATATTCGTATGTGGATACGAAGCCCCCCATGTCCACAGGAGATCCACAAGATAAAGGACACAGGTCCAAGTATACAGTCTTTAAAGTCCCTCAACCAGGGAGGTAAGGGCTTGTTCTTTCTCCAGGGAAATGGCAGCTCTTGTCCCTCCAACTCTCCTGGTTTTTCTCACCTGAAATCTGAATCACAGGCCTTTCCTAACATTTCTCCACCCATTGGGCTGAACCAAATAGTTCACAGGAGTAATACTTAAATTGTATAGGGGATGTATTATCTGCTCAAATGGGCTGCATTGTGTGGGTCTCTGTGCTCTGACAAATCCCCAAATCTAATTGGCATTATGCTGAAAAATAACTTTCCTCACCCACCCCCAATCTCAGAACAGTCTTCTCTAACCCTATGCTGTCCCCACATGTGTGTGGGGTATCCCCTGACTTGGAGTGAGAATCATGCTCTGGCACTCTTGGGAAGCAACAGGTTGGGAGAAAAATTATCTCAGCAGCTGATCTCTGATGACTCCAGGCTTTTCCAAACTTGTACTCTTCAAATGTCTTGGATATCAAATCCCGTCACTTCCAATCCACATTGCCAGTGGTAAAGGATTATGGGAGCTGAATTTTAAAACATCTAGATGTTACTAGTTTGCGAAAGGTGGTATACTAAGATGTCCTACTGAGTTTAGTAGGGCTTACGTGTAGATAAATGGAGATACGTACTGTTAGAAATTAGAGAGGGAAACCACAAACCAGTTCATGGTTTGGTTCATATATGATGTTTTGCTGAAACGAAACAAAGCACCAAACTTTTTTTCTGCTCATAGCTTCATTTTGCTTTGGCAAAATGGATGCCCCCCTCCCGCTGCCCCCCCTGTTGCCTCTCTATCTGGTCCTGCTGCCTCGTCCTCCTCCTCCACTGCCACCATCTTCAGAGACAGCAGCCTGGCTTACTTTCTGGGAGGTGGGTGCCTTCTGGAAAGGAAGCTGGGCTACTGTCTCTAAACGTGGCGGTGGCAGAGGATGAAGAGGAGGAGGCAGCAGGCCAGGTAGGGAGGCAACAGGGGCAGTGGGAGGGGGCGGGCAGGCAACAGAGGGGGCGAGGGCATTAGGTTCCCCTTCCCCAGACACGAGCTTGAGAAAACAAATCACGAACTAGTTTGTTTTTCTGGGATTCGAGGGTGATTCGTGGGTAGCCACGAACCACAAACCACCCCGATTTGTCATTTTTCTGGTTCGTGCCCATCTCTGTTTCCGAGTAGAAATTAAATATGTGTAAGCTTCAAGTCATTGCTTCTTTGACCCTGACTCATGAAATGATTCACAAGCCAGTTGGGGGCAGACTGTTGAAGACTAAACCAACACAGAATGTAGGAGAAGAGCTTTAAGGATGGATTACTGTTTAGCAATGAATGATGCAGAGGGGAGGGAGCAGTGAACTCAGGCCGCTGGAGAAAGGGTGCTGCAACACATACACAAGAGTTGCATAATGCCATGTCTAGGTATATGTGTGAAATGTCGGAGCAAAGTTCAAGTATACTTCTCCACATCAGTTAGGTGTTATTCAAGGACATTTTACAGCCATAAGGATCGTATTTCTCTGTTATTAGACTGCTTAGAAAAATACCTGGAGATTGAGGGAGGAAATCCTAGGCACATAATATATTGGCACATAATATATTAGAAACATGCTTACTGCAGCTGGAATGGAAATAGTTGTAATTATAGTGACCCACCAACAAATGAAGGTTGGCTGGGTAGATTATGAGATGTAAAGGGGATTATTAGTTTGGCTGACTTTATTAGGTTTTTAAGGGACACATCAGAAGTCAACATGTTATTCATTGTTTTAGAAGGGGGTTAATATTTATGGAAATAAGACACAAAGCTTCAGTTGCCCTGAGCTGTGTGCTTGTGCTACTGATTATTTGATATACACATATAAACAAGGCAAATGAATTGAATGTATTATGTTGACACATAAAACTCACACATAAGAGAGATGGAAAGAAATGACAGCCTTTTTTATTTTTATTATTTAGATTTATAGTCCACACCAGGTAGGAAATACATGCGCTATAAAACAAGCCGAGTACAGAGAAGTTCAATGCAAACATACTTAATTTTGCACCAAAACACAAACCAAAACTTACTTCGATGAACACAGAAAATAACCTTCGACATTTCCACACCTTCCAATTTTGCAAAAAGATTTGCATTTCAATCTCCTGTTGAAAAATGTACAGAACAAAGCAAATGTTTGTGAAAATAACAATTCAATTTGCATTCTACTAGGAAAATTATTTGCCAGTGTTTGTACTGTTAGTCAAAACTCCATACAGATGCATTATATTAGGAAAATAGCTTGCCACGAATTGTAGTATTTGTCAAAAATGCTGATAAAAAACATCTATTAGGGAGAAAGGTGCCCAGAAGGTGGGTGTTTATGGTGTTTATGTATTTTCATGTGAACTCTTCTTAAAAATCTCAAAGTTCAGAATGAGCTAAATTTAAGACTAGAAGAATTCTCAAAATCTGAGATGAATTTAATGCAATGTCAGAGAAATGAAATATTGGCTGAACTCTTGTGCAAATTTACGTTGTCCAGGGCAGATGAAATCATCATCCAGGATGGGAATATTTAATTGAAATTAATTGAAAACTTCCTGGCACTTAACACGTGCAGGAGAACCTAGGGATAGAGGGAGAATGAATTCTTGGTCATTTTATAGATACCCTGCATCCCAGATACATGACATGTGTGTCCCAGCAGTGGCATATATACCACTGCTTGAGAACTACTGTTCTTAGTCAATCTTCCCCAGATATATTGGATTACAATTCCCATCACCCCATGAAGCATGGCTATAGTAACTGGAGATGATGGAAGTTGTAATCTTGAACATCAAGAAAATGCCAAGTTGGGGGAGTTAGCTCTGCTTGATTTAGGGTTGTCAGAGGTGACAAATGTGAACCTGGATCATGTCATAGAATTATAATAACACAAAATAACTGAGTTGGAAGGCCAATAAGGCCATCGAGTCCAGTCCCCTGCTCAATGCAGGAATCCAATCAAAGAGTATCTGACAGGTGGCTCTCTAATTTTCTCTTGAATACCTGCAGTGTTGGAGCACTCACCACTTTCCAAGGTAACTGGTTCCATTGTTGCACTGCTCTAACAGTTAGGAAGCTTTTCCTGATATTCAACTGAAATCCTGTAATTTGTGCCCATTATTATGTTTCCTGCACTCTGGAGTGATTGAGAAAAGATCCTGCCTCTGCATGACCACCATTCAAATATTTGAAGAGTGCTATCATATATCTCTTCAGCCTTTTTCCCCTCAAGGATAAATATGTCCGGTTCTTTCAGTCTTTCCTCAGTCAGAGGTGGCAGAGTTAACTTGGGGAGTCAACTGCAAAGTAGTGAGCATCGCAAGAGCCATTGCATCATGGAACAGAAAAATTGTTCTCCACTTTATTGCACAACTACTTCCTGTGAGATGATCTTGCTGATTCATCATTCTCTTCATGCAAATGAGTGAAACAAGCCAAATATCAGAAGTTTTAGATAATATGAAAACATGGATTCCTGATTGTGTTGCTCTTAAACAAGTCAGAATTCATAAGCCAACAACACTTATGAATAACAGCCTACCTAGTTAGCCTGGTTGGTTTGAGAGCAATAAATTGCATTCAGATGTCAAAGGAACATTGGATGCAGCCTTCATCTGAGTCAATCCATTGGTCCATAATACCTGAGTAAAGCTAGAAGGGTAAACAAAGGAAATATAGAATCACAGAATCACAGGATAATTGAGTTGGAAGTGGCGTCTAAGGCCACTGAGCAGGGGGCTCAGTGCAGGAATCCTAATCAAAGTGGATCTGACAGATGATTGTCCAATTTTCTGTTGAATGCCTTCAGCATTGGTAAAGCATATATAAGTTGAAAGCATCCTGGGCAGCCCCAAGACATTTTGATGCCTCAGGCAAAGAGAAACATTATACCCATTCCTCTGGTCTTTCTGTTACAATAGTCTAGATTAGACTAGTGTAGTACACTGTATCTGCATCTGCCTTTCAAGTGTGTTTGGAAGCTACATCTGGTGCAAAATGCAGGGACCAAACTGTTTATCAGTTGTGTGTATTACAGATGGTATAAAACCACCCTTGAATTAATTCCACTGGCTTCCAGATTGTTTCCAAACTCAATTCAAGGTACTGGTTTTAATCTGTACAGTCCTTAAACAGTCTGGACATCTGCAAGATCACCTCCTCCCATATGCCTCTACTCAGGTCTGAGATCTTCAACAGAGGCCTTATTGCATGTCCCAGCACCTCAAGAAGCTAGGCTAGTCAGTACACGAGACAGGGCTTTCTCTATAGCCGCATCTCAGCAGTTGGTTCATTGTGCCCTAATGGTGGAGCAAGACTCAGAAGGTTATTATCTGTCCTAAAAACACTTCTCAGGAAGTAAGGCCCATTCAGAATTCTGAGTTGAAATTTCCAAGATGAGAGCCAATATTAGTCTGTTGCAGCAAAAATAATGTAAGGGCAGAAGAAGAAGGTATCTTCTTTGGGCAAAAGAAGAAGGTATCAGCAAGCTTGTGACAACCCAAAGTGTGCAGAAACACAACACATATTTAGTAAGACATGGTAAAGGAAGAGAGCAACCTAGAGAACAATCACACATACATACATCCACCAAAGACTGAACACGCTCAGTTGGCAACTAAGGTTTCCAATTGGAATGCTTCTCTGGGTCTCTAGGCAGGAAGACAACTCTTGTGGTGAGTGGCACTGGAGGAGGATAATATTTGATGGGAAGCTGATGACTTGGCAACTGGAGACAGGATGCTGACTATTCTAGGGTGAAATGGGAATGGAATTGAGGAATCTGGAAAAGAACATGATTGACCAGCTGGCTAGAATTCTGAATAGGAACACTTCACACTGCAACACCACATTGCTGGTTCTAGTTATTAGCAACATAATTAAAATTATCATTACTCAGTGGGTTCCCTCTGCTGTCATTTTCTCAGTGTGGTTCCCTAGTAGGTTTATAGCCAGCTTTCACCCCTGGGGTAACTGAAGAAATGGTAAGTTTCTCTGACCATGATCAAAGTAGTTTCTTGTCACCATAGAGGATCTGTAATCTGCTTCGCTTTTTCAGGGTCATCAAGGAGAGTGACTTCCAGGTAGGTTTAGACCCTAGCATGCTTGAACCCCATTTAACCTTTTGGTGAGTAAAACACACTAGACTGCTTGTGAGTCATGAGGGGAAAGGGGTGGGAGACAACTAAGCAATGGGAAGCCTGAAGCTTTGACTTCCCTATATTAACAGAAAGAAAGAGTCCAACGTTTCATTTCACAATTAGTTTAAATTTCTGCTTAGCAAGCTCATCTGGAGGCTGTAGACTGAATTTGCCGGATTGTGATTTACTCCTGTCAACCAAGGAAGTTGATTCCTGTTATAAGAATCTTGAAGGCAAAAGAGTTGAGGTAAGTGAAAGGTTATTATTTCTGGAAAGAAATGCAGGAAACCTTTTCCTTACAGTGTCGAGCTGTATGCTTGAAATGTTACAATTGAGATATTGCTGGTCTCGTTGTCTAGTGACTATCCTTCCCCAAACTTGATCCTTCCAGGTGGTTTTGACTACAGCTTTCATCAGCTCTGGCCAGCACAGCTAGTGGTTGAGGTGATGGGCAGTACAATGAAAAACGTCCAACGAGCACCATATTGAGGAAAACTGGTGTGTGCACTCTTTTTCTCCCATGTTTATGTCTGATCAGGCAAGTTTTGCTAGTTCTTGGATATGAGTATGATTATACTTGTTGGGCATTGAGAAAGGGCACAACACAATAGAATTAAAGCCAGCACAGAATTTTGCAAAATCTAGTTACTAAAGGCAGTAGTGAGCAAAGAAATCACATCAAAGATAACAGTGTCCTTCTTGTATTCAGGACTAAGCCAAATCAAGGACCACTTTTCAGGTACAGTTAGTACTAAAAAGAGAGCTCTCCTCTTCAAGGACTTTTAAGAGTTCATGTCTGAAGAAGGGAACTTCAAATCTTAATTTCAAGGATAAGAATGCCTTTGTTACAGGGTTATAATGTATATGAAACACTTTGAGTACCTTGAAGAACTGGAGCCAGATTTCATCTTATTTTATTTTAACTTACTTACATTTTATCATATTTAGGATAATGTTAAGTTCTACTGATATTCGTGGCTCTACTCTGGATTTACTCTGACTAAATCTCATTCTAGTCCCATACAACTAATAAATATTGTTATTGGCACATTGGACATTTGACTGATGAATGCTTCCCCTCTCTTCCCCTATTATCTTGTCTTAAGAGAATCCACAAAGGATGCATGCTTGAACAAATACTCTTGTTGAAGGCATTGGCTTTTTTAAAAAATAAAAAATTGCTTTCTGCCTCTTTATCCACAAATCCAAATCTCATATGAAATATACCCATCACTGGAGACCTGAGGAATAGGATATGGATTGGCAGGAGTAGGGAGCGCAACTGCAAAATCCAGAGGAGTGGCGGAAGACATTTCACATGAGTTGCTGTAGTGTTGTCTATATCAATTCCCCAAAGAAGAGAGCATTAGGGCAGATGTTATTATCACTGAAATGTAAAAACATTGACTTGAAGATTTATTGGTTAGTGTCAGATTATGATCCTCCAGTTACATATCAAACACCCATGTTTGGCACAGCCATGACACATATTTTGTACAGTCAAGTCTAAACACACTTGCAGACGATATCTGAATTTGATTTATGTTCTATGTTGTATTACTAGTTGATGTTTTTATCTAGCTTCTATTTGTAATGGCCATTAGTCATATATTTGACTTGACTCAATAAAGCTGAAGCTGGAATTGGGAGGTCTTGATTCAATTCAAACAATGCTATGTAGATGCATGGGAAGAACTTCTGCCACATGAAGCAATCAGCTAGGAACCCTGCCTTATTGTATAGCCATGATGCTTTCCATTCAATGCCTCCTGCTCGCAACAGGAGTGATTAAACTAACTGCAGAGTCCATAGTTTGTTTATTGTATTGTGTGAATGGCAGAGGCATAGTTCAGGCTATGCCTCTGTAACTGAGCTATTGTATTTGCAAATGAAGCCTATGTTTCCACCTGAAGACCAGTCAAAAAACAAAGCAAGCTAAATTACAAGCAATGGGAGATGTGGAACACTCCTGCTGTGACAATCAGACATTCTTAGCACCTAGGGAATTCCCTCTTCTAATCACAGGCTATCTGCAACATATAGTTTTGCCTTGAGATTGCAAGTGGAGGCTCACATTTTAGTGATTCTTTGTATAAATAGCAACCAACAACACTCTTCTCTGGAGCCCAGTGCTGGTAGTCACCATCACTGGACAACCTCTAGTGTCCCAGAAGCTCTCTTGCAGCTGAAGCTTGGACTAAAAACAAAATCTACTCTAAATGCCTAGAATTCAAGACTCCATCAGATGGAACATTTGTTCTATGTGGTATGCTTGATTCCTGAAGTTACTGACACACACACTCCCCTGTTTTCCAGACAATGTAGGGTTTGAATTGTTACGACCAGTGGCAGGAACACACACTGACACTTTCTGTGTCAAAATATCCTTCCTGCAAATGCACGTTATTTTAAAACGTGCATTGTTCCTGGTGGTAGAGTTTAGCACTATGGTGCTTTTCAGATCATTTCTGAGGTTGGTGGCAGGCAGAAGCGTTCCATTATGATGTGTTTCCATCCTAATGCAACTCTGCCTTCCTGCCCGCAAGTGAGTGGGGTAGCACTATGCCAAAGGCTAGGTGAGTGGGAAGATCAAAGAAAGCTGAACCATTGAGTAGCGCTGGTGTCCAGGAAGTCTCCCTTTCCCCAAGCTTAAAGATTTGTATGGGTGTGTTTTTAAGATTCTAATGCTACTCTGCCTGCCTGCCTGCCTGCCTCAAAAGGGAGTGGGTGGGGTAGTACTATGGCACTTCATTCCCCCTCCTCCAATATCTTTTGGAATATTTGTGGATTGATACTGGTACTGGTGAATCACACACACAGAAGGCAAACAGGCATTTTGGGTATGGGGTGAATCGGGCTACAAAGGGTCAGTTGAGGTTGGAGGGAGGCGCAGTGCCATTTGGCATGCTCCTCCCATCCAAACAGCAAACGGCCCCTTGTAGCCCAATCAGCTGTCAATTAAGCACTAATCCTGATTGTCTGTGATGGGGCAGTGGAAAAGAATAATTCTTTTTTACATCACTCCTCTCGCCTTCTCTCGGTGCCATTCTCACCCTCCCTGCTTCCCTTCCCTCATTCTCCTCCCACACTTTCTCTCTCTCTCTCTCTCTCTCTCTCTCTCTTGGAATCTGCAGCCACGATGGCAGTCGGAGGCTGAGGCTGCTACCTCCTGGTTTAACGGGCTAAACAATGAGCATGCGAAAAAGTATGTATGCCCTACCCCAGGGCCAGAAAGGTGTGTGACAGCTCTTAAAGAGGAAGGATGGCTTGATCTAAGTAGAAATACATGGAGATGCAGTCTTTTTTTTCCAATCTAAACTGTGCCATCAGCAACCCATACACTATATCTATATGCCAGTGTGGATGCCCTCAAACTGTGCAGGAAACAAGTGTAAATTGGCACTGTCTGCAAGACTCCTAAGTGGAGGTCTTGGGCCAGACATCTGTAGCTGCCACCACTCTTCTCTTTTGATAAAAAAAATTGTAGCAATAGCTCCACTGTGAAACAAAACAAAAAAGAATCATGTGTTTTGTACCTTTGGAAGTACTGTTAGAAATCATTACTAATTACAAAGTGGTCAAAATCCTTTAGCAGTGCTCCATTTGGTTTTTATAGGAAGGAATTTTTTATTGACTAAATGAAACTTTTAACAAGAACAACCTTATCCTCATAACCAGCCTGCTCCTCAGTTGGAAGGAAATTTTTAACACATTGTGTGTGTTAAATTCACAGTAACTGAATTTTTATTCTGGTCTTTTCTTTGCTGATCTTACTCCTTCATGTTCACCAACTCATTTTCTATTTTGATCTAAAGATGGTTGGAATAAAGTTTCAGTCATTCATTTTCAAGGAGGATTTTTGTAAAAAAAATTGACAGATGACAATTAAATTTATGACATCCTAGGATTCTACCTTCCCTCATTCTTTGTGGAGATGTGGTTCATATGTCAGAATCCTCCACCCCCACCCCCATAGGTAGAAATTCAATACCCAGTTCACTTCTAGCAATGGCATCTCAGTCACAGTATACATGTTGAATTTCTGACTGGCAGAGCGAATAAAAGAAATCAGGCATTTCCAAAAAAGGGGAGAAATGCTATCAGTCTTATCTGTGAATTCTGAATCATTCTTCACCTCATCAGTGTTTCCATTAGCCTTGTAAAAATATACATGACTATCTAACTATTTACTTGTCCTCACTGATTTTTCTTTGGCTTCACTCCTTTAAGAAATTACCCTGACGGTGGTTGGCTTTTTCTGTCCTAATAGATAAGATATCTCTGTCCTCAGGTATGGGAATAAGGCAAGCTAGGACTTAAATTCCAAGCCTTATGTAGAATCAGGCCCAAACACCTGAAACCGAGGGGTGGGCTCCTGTGATGTCACAGAGGTGGAGCAGGTGGTGGTAGAGCTATTTCTTGGGTCAGTAAACTGTGGAAATGGTTACAAAGGGAAGCCAAATAAATGTGCCCAGAATCCAGATAAAATACAGCTAACTGGCTATTATGACATGCCAGAGTCAGCACAAAATAATATTTTTTTATTTAATTTTTCAGGATCTAGACAGGGAGTAAAATATGCCACCACCCACAACAGTTGTCACCATTACTACTAAGCTCCATATATCATGTGGCTTTGACTATATCATACATAATTTGTCGGGAGATTTTTACCAGTCCCTGTGTTGCTGCTGGGGCTCTTCACGTGCACAAACTAATCTCATTCTGCCCCTTGAGGCGTTTGCCCTGAGGTTTGTCTCCTCATCTGGAAACATGGAAAAGCATAGCAATTCCCCAAGAATTCAGTCCAGTGCCATAAGACCTGGCAACTCTAGCCACCAGAGATACACATCAGTGGGCTGTATTTCTGGCAGCAGTTTTGGTGGCGGCAGCGGCAGGTGGGGTATCATTTTAAGTTTCCCACAATGCCCTGGTATATCATTGGAAATTTCAAGCAGGAAATAACTTCAACAATCTGGCCTTGTTTACCAGATAAGCCTATAGCCACAGGCAAGAGGAGGGCTAAACTAAGCCCAAGCTTTATAGGTGAGACCAATAAAAGTGGGGCCGGTGGCTCTCACATACGGCAGACTCTGAGAGCAGCTACAAAACCCTTTGGGAGAGTGGAATGCCTTGTGCCTATTTGGTGGGCGTTGCTTTCAGGTCCACATTCATGACCAAGGTTATTGCCATTCTAGGGACGGTTTTGCCCTTCACCAGATAGGATTTTATCTGTGTTTTTCAAATGCCAGCCTGATCCTCAACCTGAGAGTTGTCATTCAAAACAACAACAACAATCCACAAACAAAACAAAAACAAACATTAAAAAACAGAAAAAGAATTTCTCATATTCGTAAACTATATTAAATAATGCTGATTTCTTCTTCCAGGTTGTTCAGCACCCTCCCACTGATTCAGATTCTGCCCCATTGGTGGTGGCAGTGGTTGGAAAATGTTTAAGAGACTAGCCAAGCAATTGACCCAAGAGCTGGACCCAGATGGGACGTTGATTCCCATGACTAGCCTGGCCCACAACGACAGCTTCCAGCCTCTTTCTCTGGTAACGAAAGAACCATTCAGGTTATTTGGTCACAGACGGAAGTACTCCCCAACCTCTTTCAAATTGGCAGATATTCTCCAGGAAGAAACAACACTGGAAATAGGTATACTGTTTGATATTATTTAATAGGCTTGAAGTGGGCTCTGGTTTTGACTGCTTTATGGGAACCTGGGGAATCTGTGTCCCTTCAGGGGTTGCTGGCTTGCAACTCCCATCATTCATGACCATTGGCGGAGGCTGAACAGTTGAGGGCCAAGTTTGGGGGCGGCTGCAAAAAAAGAGGGGGGACCACATGTGGCCAGCTCTCTGCATGATGCCCACCTTTGGTGTTACCCTCCTCTCCCCATCATATTGACCATGATGTCTGAATCAATACATATAAGTAGACCTCTTCTTTTGCCTTACTTTTTTTTTCCAGGACTGAAACATGCCGAACCACTCCTGTTTTCTGCAAACTCCTGCCACAAATCTGGGGCAAGGCTGAACTTTAAGGTGCAGTCAACCCAAGTGGGCATTGCTGGTTTGGGCTCAGCTTGCACATCGGCCTCTCCTGCACATGTGAGGAAAACCTACATGGACACCAAAGAACTGTGGTGAGCATAGCTTGGTAGCTTGCTAGGTAGGGTGCAGAGGAGAAAAAGAGAGAGAGTAGCAAGCCGTACACCAAAGGCCATTCAAAACTGGAAAGAATAGATAAAAGAAAAATGTGAAGGTCCAACTAGGGAACGAAGAGATTAGTAACTATAGAAATTCTGGTAAAATTTGTTAAATAGTGATTTTTGTTTGTTTGTTTGTTGTTTTTTTGTTATCTTCCTCTTTAGCACAATTGTATAAGTGGATGTAAAAGTACTCTTTTGCTCTCTGGGATTTTAACTTTCCTCAACCCATAGCCATTCCCCTTCCCCTCCACCCTCCCTAACTCCAAATCATATTCCCATTGAAAGCAAATTTTAAAAAAATTATCTCAATTCCTCGAGCTTGGCAACTTTCCATTTTTGGACTACAGTATGGCCAGTTAGTGTCATCGAAGCTACTGACATGAATTTTACCAACATGAATTTGACCAAACTCCGGTAGGCAGTGGAAGACAGGAGGGCCTAGCGTGCTCTCGTCCATGGGGTCACGAAGAGTCGGACACGACTTAACGACTAAACAACAAACAACAATAGCCAGTTAGAATTATAGTCTAAACTGGAAACAGGGGAAGTTTGCTAGTATTACTTGTCAGTCATAATCAGAAGCAAAAGGAGAGAGCTCCCTTGGGCAGCAGTGTCTGGGATATCATTATACACTGCAAAGCAGGACTGTTAAGATGGATTCAGCCCATGTGGTGCTACTGACTTGGTGGTTCTGCTTGTACAAGTCAAATGAATAACCACGGTGCTCTGGAATAGTATCCATCAGTTCAACAAATAGCTGGCCCAGGGGAACTTCCCACTGGATTGCACCCATGTGAATAAGCAGGAGAAGATCACATCTATTTCAGGTACCAGTCTGGTTTTGGCCAGCCTGCCTAGAACACGGCCACCTTCTCTTGCACCTTCTCATGGCAGAGGAAGAATTGTGGTGGACGAACAGGCTTTGCCCACCATTGCTGTAATGGACTCTTTCTGGACTCAAATCATAGAAACAAGAGCCTGACCAACTGGAAGTTGACTCGAATTCCAGATATCTTCACCTGACTAAGAATCTTCACAGATATAAGAGCCTGACCATGTTTAATATAAGGGGCAAATGGTATGGGGCTCCAGCAGGCTCCTACCTGTAAGTTCTTTGGCACTCAGGATTTATTAAAATAAGAGGATGAAAGCAAAGAGGTTTCCGTAAAGGCTTTGCCCCGGGGCACCAGAATTTCGTGGGCCATGAAAACTGGAGATGAATCTACTGGCGAGTGTTAGGAAAATACACTTCTTGGCCCTATTCGCTTTCCTTTTCCTGAACACATAAACTTTTTCTTTCTTTTGAGGGGAGGGGATGACATTTTCTTCCTCCTTTTCATGGAGGGCTTACACCCATGTCTCAGGCTGGGAGTGCCAAAATGGCTAGTTATGGCTCTGAGGGGAGGACTTTTTTTTTCTTTTCTTTTTTAATCAAACCTGTTTTGGAACTTGGTGATGCTGCATTTCTAAAGATGTCCACAAGAGGACAGGCAAGGACAAGAAAAACAGAGAAAGCCCCTTTTCACTGGGAGGGTGGAAGAGGAACAGCCATTTTCAGTCACTTACCTTATGTTTTCATTCACCTGTCAAAGCAGGAGAGTTCCTACCTCTGTGTAGTTCTAGTGTTCAGGTGGCTGCTGAAAGGTGTCTTTGCTGGCCGGCAGACTCTGTTTGCCTCAGTTGTAGGATGGTGGGAGTTGGGGAGCAGCATTAAAGCTATTTGAGGACAAAGCAGTGTGTACCATCATACATGCCTGCTGCCTCATCTCTGGGGCTAGCCTGCTACCCCCAAATGCTGTTGGGGGGGGCATTGTCCTGTTTGCAGGTACTTGGCTCAGAGCCAGAAAAGGTATTTTTCTAGTTTACAACTCCCAGAATCCACCAGCCAAGATGACATTGAACTGCTGGATAGCTCAGTGGGTTAGGCCTCTGGCTGCGCAGCCAGAGGCTGGGAGTTCGATTCCCCACGGTGCCTCCTTGACAGGGGCCGGACTAGATGATCCATAGGCTCCCTTCCAGCTCTGCAGTTCCAAATTGATGATGATGATGAACTTCTTCCAAACTCTGGCTTTTGATGGAGTATTCCACTTCTCCACATAGAAGACATGGGCGTCCTTCACCTCAGGCAGAAAAATGTATTGAATCTGAGGCTCCCTAGGACGACTTCTACCTGTGGGAAATGTTCACTTTGTAGGTCTGACTGGCTTGCCATGAAAAGTCCCTTGCTTGTACCTTCATCAGTAGCTTCTGGAAGTCAAGGATTCACCTGCAGGTATGCAACTGTAACATGTCTCCATATTGGTTTTAGGGCAATTGAGATATCTCACGACATTATCCAGCAACTCTCCCCTAAACTGGATTTCTACATTGTTACCGAGGTTTTCGAGATAATGGAATCATTACTAGTAGAAGAGATCATGCAAGGCGGAGGCAAAGGAGAGGTTACTGTGGGAGATATATTTACAATACAGGTTTGTTTAGGGCTCTTGGCTGGGCCCTTTTTTCTTTTCTTCCCTCTTCTCTCAACTCAGAGTGTAACTACATGGTCAAACACCACAGGATTTGCTCCACTTACAAAATGGGTGAATTTGAAGTATTTTCTACTGACTGCATGAGGCAAAGGCTGAATCAAATTGGTCCAGCCCTTCTTGCTCCCAGAGCAGTTTTTTTTTTGCCTCTGCCGCTGGGGGGCTTTGACTTTTTAAGCCAGAATGAGTTGAACTGTCTTTTTCCTATGTGATAATTGTGATGTGTTCTTGTCTGTAGGTGGTGTTTCAGTGAGGCAGGCGATTGGGGCATGATATACAGGACCAGGGGTGGATGGGGACATGCAAAAGCAAAGGACCATGATTATGGTTTGCTGTGAAGCTACTTTCTTATTTAAAGCTTCAGACAACTACATTTCTGAAAAACTCGTTTATAGAAAATTCTGAGACTGTGAATGTACTTCACAGTCTCAGAATACAGAACATCACAAGTCCTGAACAGTAATTTTGTAAAATATATTATGATTCACAACTCAAAATGATTCCATACAGGATTCCCCTTCTCATCTGTTACTCCTTTCCCTTACTTTCAAGTAATGCATGCAAGAATTACCTCATCTCTGTCTGCATATCATTTTAAACTATTGGCATGATAAACTGTGACCAGAGATGAGGTAATTCTTGCATGCCTTATATGAAAGTAAAGGGAAAGGAGTAACAGATGAGAAGGGGAATGTGGTGATCCCTGTTATGGAATCATTCAGACATGTGAATTATGATGTATTTTGCAAAATAACTCTTCAGACTTTGGATGTTCTCTACTATTAGACTATTAAGTACCTTTCCATAAGTTTTTCAGAAATGTAGTAGACTGAAGCTTGAGTGGAGAGGATCCCTGGAGAGGATATTTGGCTGAGCAAGGGAAGTTCTACCCGGCTTGTCTGCAAACCACGCCTGGTACATTTGTGCTGGCACATACCCCCTCTCTGGGTCCTCCTGAACCATATCATGAGTCACTTGCAACTCTTCTTCCCCCATACCAGCATCCTGGCATCCAGTCAATGCATCTACCAACCCCTCCTGTGGTTCTTTCCTGGCTGCTCATATAAGAAATCTACACCATCTGGGGGATTTCTGAGATAGTTCAGTTGGGGTTTTAGCTGCTTCACCCAACCCTCAGGCAAACTCTGACTGTGCTATGCATGCATCCCCATGGAGGCAACATTTTCCTTTCCTCTCAGCTGCACCTGCTCCCCCTCCCTTCTCTGTTACTTTGGGGTTGGGGACTCCTCTGGGCTACAAACCATTGAAGGATCAGCAGAAGTGGGACCAGGAAGAAGGATTGGCAAGAGATGGGACCAGAGAAAGGGAGGGAGGGAAGGAGGGGAGACTGTGGGCTGGAATGAGACTCACATCACAACCAGCATGAACAGTGAACTGAATCAAACCACAGCTGCTGTGTGAGCACTGATTGTGATTTCAGACATAATACAACCTGTGAATCAAATCGCAGCAAAGCTGAATCATCTTATATAGCTGCAAGTCAATCTTTATATATAGGTTCAACCATGAAAAAGCTATTGCATGGTTGATGTCAGTGTCATAGCGCAGTCAGTGTCTGGAGGTTCAAACCATCAAGAGGTTGTTGGTGTTTTCCTATCCTACCTTTCCAAACTAGGTAGTGTTCGAGGCAGCTCATCATCATAAAACATAATAAAAACAATAAGCTAATTAGCAGAACGAATACATTGCCACTCAGACCTCAGGCTTTCCCGTCCACTATGAGCTTAGCTGCAATTTCCCTTCTACTGCATGAGTCCCCAACGCCCGAGGGGATCGACTGCAGTTTTTGGAGGAGGGGGCACATCACCCTTGACTGACACTCCCCTCTCTGGTTCCATTCTGCAGGCAGCCCTCACCTTCCTCACTTATCCCCCCCTCCCAGCCAAGCTCTCTTCCCTGTGGGGCTCCCCGGCACCCAGGGGACCCCTGGCTGCACTCTCTCTTTCTGCAGCAGTGGCAGCTCCTCCTCGGCTCCGGTGGCTGGCTGGCTGGCTGGCTGGCGCCGGTGGGGGACCAGAATGGGAGGTGGGACCCAGCCACAGAACCCTGCGAGCCAGGCCAGCTGTGGTGGGCACTGAGGGGCAAAGAGGTAGCAACAGGCTGGAGGAGGAGGGGGGAAATGGTGGTGGTGGAGGAAAAGGCCATTACCACGGCCGCTGCCACCGCTGAAGCAATTTCATCCCCTCCTTGCCTCACCCGTGTGCTGCGACTGCCATCTTAGGGAGGAAGGCTGAGGAGGAAGTGGTGGCAGAGCCACAACTGAAGGGAGAATGAAAAGGGAAACATTTTCCTTCCTGAGGGAAAACTCACTCTCCCCCAGTGAAACCCAATTTTAACCCAGCCTTGTTATCTCCACCTCCCAGAACCTGTTAAGGGACTGTCAGGACGAGGGGAGTGGCTTTAACAAACACTCCACCACAAATGTACTCATTTTAGACGGAGAAGATAGATGGTTTGAGAGAGGGGTCAGGGAGGCCATACATGTGCATATAGAAAATCCCTCACTCAATAGGAGTGGAGGCTTTAGATACAATCTGTCTCCTATTTATCATGCTTTCATCCCTCCCCAGAAGGATTAGGGACACATACACACAAGAAAGATAACTGTTAACAACCCTCAACAACCCATGACAATGGGTGGAGAAGGACTGCAGAAGTTGGATTATCCCTCACCCCCAGTCCTTTGTCCTTCTAACGAGCCTATTCAGACCAGGGGGAAAGTGGAGGATATATCAGGAATCTCCTACCAACTCTCCTCAGAATGAAGAAGCTGCTTGGATGAGTAGCAAAATGTTTCAGCCTAACAAGAAAGAAGTCCAGTTTCCATGACTCAACTTCCAGATAACGTCACCTGGATGACTGAGAATCTTCACAGATACTCAGCCACAAATTTTGAAGCTTGTTGCCCCGATGCAAGTACAACCATCACATTAAATATTAGGTTAGAATTATATTCTGAAGATTTTATTAATTATTATTCCAGCAACAGTATATTGGCTGTGAAATTAGATATCCCTGTTCTAATGCGAAGTATCAGAGGCATTAACTTAAAAGAGGATCTCTTTCTTGTGGGGATAAAGAACTGCTAGAATTGGTTTCCTGATATTGATCCACTCAGATACCAGACAGTTTTGGATTCTCCTAGTGGTAGGGGGTTATGCCTGAAAAACTTTACACTTCAGAATGGTTCTGGTGAATTGTTCCTCTCCAACTGGCAGCTTTAGCACTGTCATCACGCCAGAACTGTTTAGAACTGTAAGTAAAGAAAATTATTTTTATTCTTTCTACTTCAAATGTCTCTGAGTGAGTTATTGAGACTGTAAGTGCCAGTTGATGAGAAAAAGGGTTGGACTAATCTGGGGAGCTTGAAGCTCTGAATCCCTGCACTAGAGGAATTTAACCAAAATTCAAAACTCTGTAACAAAGACTGGGTCAGACACGGAAACAAATTCCTGAATAAGCATGAATGAACCTTCTCCCTACCCTTTCCCCCTCTCTTTTATTTATAAACAAACTTGACAGAATAAGTGCAAAAGATAATATTGGCTTGGCCTTTCCTACTACCTGCTATTAGCAATGCTTACAGAAATGGGATTCTGCAGCTAGGCAATAACAGCAGAGGCATGTAACCCACCTGCAACCCAAGACCAGAGAAGACAATCCATATCTTGATTTTAACACACTAATCAATTGCAGTGCAATAAATTCTGGTTCCTTCCAGCAGTTGGCTCCTTGCCTGTGAATTTTCATTGCTTGGCATTCTGCTCCTTAATTCTGACTGTATGTCCTTCAACACTCCCACCCCCTGCCTAAATTTAGCATTTAGTGACCTCCAGGTTATAGCAAGAAAAACAAGATATCTCACAAACCTGAAGTCTACTCATCTCTAGTATACAGCCCCTCCTAACAATCTGTTTTCAAATGCACAGGGCTTGAATAAGAGAATAAAACGGAAGTCCTTGCTCATTCCTCAAGGCACAATAATGGCCTACAGGGTTGAGAAGCTCCAGTCTCATGAAGAAGAGCCAGGTAGGTGAAAATAATTCTTCATTCACGTTGACATGGATGTCTAGTTCACACCAGATGTGGAATCATCTAGAAGGCAGCTGTTAAGTATCAAGTGAATGTACAGTGATCTCCCATGAGTGAGAGAAGGTAGGGACTCAACCATAGGAGCTATGATTTTAGGCATGGGTGTGAAAATTGAGAGAAAGCCAGGGAATGTCTCTCTTCCACATCAATGGGGTTATGGCCAAGTTTGATCCAAAGCTCCTCTGAAATCATAAAAAAGTCTTCTCTTTGTATGGGCATTATTAATTAAATGTTGGCTGGGTTTGATTTAAGGCAGGGTTCAGCCCTATGCAGTGTTTTCCTCTTGACTGTATACAACATCAGACAGTTTTCCCACGCAGTTGGGTTAAGATGTCCAGGCAGCACTTCATTGGAAAAAAATTAACCACTTGTTTTTACATTGGGGTGGTCTTGTTAAGTCCACTGTTAAGCACCGCAACCTGGATGTCCCCAAAAGTTGTGTGTCTGTCCCCTACCAATAATTGGTTTGTGGGGATCACTTGTTCAGAACTAGTAATTTTTCCTAAGTAGAGGCTTAGTTTCTCTAATATCAATTCCTTATTATGCTTCTATTGCTACTATAAGATATGAATTATTAGGTTTCTTAGCCTTTTCTGTTTCACTAGCTGGTTTAGGCACAGGGCAAAACAGCTGGAATAGTCAAATAAAGAAATGTATACATGTATCCAGGCCAAACCTTTCTTTATATACACTCCAGCCAAGGCCCTAAGGTGTGATGAGGGCACCTCTTTTTAGATGGCAATCTGTATTACATCACTGACTTAAGGCCATGGTAAGCTGGTTCTGCTGCACTTGGAGCCCTCCTGTTCACTCTGCTCAGTGGAATCGCATTCAAGGATCTCATCCAGACAATACGATAGGACTGTTACAGATCTGAGATCTTGTCACAACCAACAGATTAAGTGTTCAGATCGCAGTATGGAGACTGTTTCTAGTTGCTCTGTGTAGTTTCTGGTGTGCAAATGTCATTAGCAACTACAGGGATATAACAGTTTTCTTCACTTTGGATTTGTGTTTTCATCTCCCCATTCCCTTATCTGAAGGAGGGAGAGTTATTCAAGACACTAATCTTCTCCCTTTCCATGGCAAGATCTTCAAAATGACTTAGGGTCCCAAAGGAAACGATTTACCATATCTCAATATAATAATGATCATGTGCCGTCAAGTCAGTTCTGATTTGTGATTACCCTTTTCAGGGTTTTCCAGATAGAGAATACTCAGAAGTGGTTTCCCATTCCCTTTTTCTAGGGACATCCTGGGATTGTGCAGCTTGCCCAAGGCTGACTCTTCTCCCTGGAGGCACAGTGTGGAATCGAACTCTCAACCAGATGTCTAAGCCACTGAGCTATATAAAAGCCACCAGTCTAAAAAGAGCAGCTTGGAATGGCCAAAGGAGGCAAGACGGTTCTATGATGTGAGAAAATCATCCTATTTTTTTCTTTGGAACCATCACACATGGATGTCTTATTCCAGGGTGGTTGCAGCTGTTGCTTGCATTACACACCTACCATTCCATAGCTCAGTACCTCAACTTATGATGACTGTAGGTCATCCTGACAGTTCTTTCAGATGGAGGAAAAGTTCATCTTCCTCCCCATTTCCATTCCCATTGATCCCTGCTTGTTGCAGATGAGCATGGGACTGAACCAGGATTTGGCCAAAGTACACTTTTAAAAGTGACTTCTCCAGATGTCTCTTCTTTAGGGAAAATCTGGAGATCCTTTAAAATAGTTCAAAACGTTTGTATTGTGTGTAGAATGCTGGAATTTCTTGTGGGTGTCTTTTTCTTCCACTAACTCCTGGCTTCTTCCTTTCAATACACACTTTATCAATACACACTTTATTCTCATTCTCTCTCTCTCTCTCTTTTCCTCGTTAAAAGCTTCCAACCAGGGACTTGACCATGCAATGAACTTCCAGCCACTCTTCTGTCAATAATACCTTGTACCTTTAAAACAAAAATTAATCTCATGCTAGGATATTGATGGTGATAGATATTACTTGTTTGTGTTTGTACTTTGAGAAACATAGTTGAAACCTTAAAGTGGGAAACTGGCATAGCGCTAAACTCCACCCACATTTAAAAAAAAAACAGAGAAAAGAAGTAAACCATATCGTGCAGGAAGGGCAGGAAAGTACTAGAATGTCTTGAGTTTTGTCACTCATGGAACCGAGACAACCTTTGTATTGTCTGGATGATAAGAAAAATACCAGCACCATCAGTGCACAATCAGGCACACTGTGGAGACCAAATGTTCTATCTGGAAAAACTGTGAGTCTGTCGCTCTATTTAGAAGACATGGAGGACACCATTCTACCG
The DNA here is from genome assembly GCA_037013535.1 of Intellagama lesueurii. Classification (NCBI taxonomy): domain Eukaryota; kingdom Metazoa; phylum Chordata; class Lepidosauria; order Squamata; family Agamidae; genus Intellagama; species Intellagama lesueurii. Next base: position 34,878,195 of record JBAJHW010000006.1, read on the forward strand.
TCCATATAATATATTTGCTTTTGTTATTCCTTTTAGGTTGCTTCTTAGAGTCCAAGCAGGATCCCTTCCTCACTTATGATGGTAAGTTTAACATAACTATTTCTAACTTACGGGCCACAGTACTGAGTGTTATGAATGTCTACCCTACTTTTGAGCAGTAAACATTTCAGAGGTTCCAGTGTTTACCAGGTTCCATTTTCCTTTAAATAAATAGCTGCTGGAAACATTTTGCTATAAAGTTTATTTGCACATATAGAGACCATGTATATAGCAAGACTGAGGTAAGATGAGGGTGCACAGCATTAGCATTCCAACAGACTCCTGTTCCTTGTCATATTGCTAGGGGAAACCCACAGTGCCCTAGGATTTCCTGCAGAGAGCAAAGTGACCACTTTTGGTCTTGGTTTTGGAGCAAACTGACTTCCTGCTATACCCACAGGCCTCCCTCAACCCCTTCTTTCCTTGTCTCAGAAAAATGACTCAATTCTGACCAACATGTATGCCTTGAAATGTTGGTTTTACTTTGTCTTATTTCATTGTTTGATTTTTTTTTTTAATTCTTTGATCTTAGCTTGTCAACCACCCAGAATAGTGCATTGCACTATAGGGGCAGTATAGAAATGAAATGAAATGAATAAATAAAATTAATTAATTCTTTGCTCTCTCCAGGTCCCACAGAAACACTTTTCTGGAATGTGACCAGTCATCAACTGTCTGGTCCATAAGAAGTGTTCCCTCAGGGCACCCTATTGCTAGCTAGAGTTACTGAATACTAAAGGATCAAAAATTAGAGTGGTCAGAAGAAGACCTATGGGGTCCCTCTTGCCCAGCCTGTAGCAGTGTTATCAAAATGCACAGCACTTTGTGGAGCAAAGCAGAGAAGGAAAAGGGGGATGGAGAGACAGGACTCTGCCCCACATTGTTTTCTGTGGGTTTTATGTTTGTGCAAGAAAGTGCTGCATAATTCCATGCACAAGCTCAAAAAAAGAAGAAGACTTTGTTGTTGTTGTTTAGTCGTTTAGTCGTGTCCGACTCTTCGTGACCCCATGGACCAGAGCACGCCAGGCCCTCCTGTCTTCCACTGCCTCCCGGAGTTGGGTCAAATTCATGTTGGTCGCTTCGATGACACTGTCCAACCATCTCGTCCTCTGTCGACCCCTTCTCCTCTTGCCTTCACACTTTCCCAACATCAGGGTCTTTTCCAGGGAGTCTTCTCTTCTCATGAGATGGCCAAAGTATTGGAGCCTCAGCTTCAGGATCTGTCCTTCCAGTGAGCACTCAGGGTTGATTTCCTTCAAAATGGATAGGTTTGTTCTCCTTGCAGTCCAGGGGACTCTCAAGAGCCTCCTCCAGCACCACAATTCAAAAGCATCAATTCTTCGGCGGTCAGCCTTCTTTATGGTCCAGCTCTCACTTCCATACATCACTACTGGAAGAAGACCTTATCACTCACATAACTGAGTATTGCACAAATGGAATAGGACCGTAGGATTCAGGCCAAAGTGAGTTGGGTCTCTGACTAAAAGTGGTAAGGAACCTTTTGGCCCTCTAGAAGTGTTGGACTTCAACTCCCAGCTTCATCAAAGCTGTTTATAAGGGATAATAGAAGTTGTAGTCTAAAACATTGGGAGGGCCAACATTTTCCACCCCTGATGTACAACTTAGCAATAGTTTCCACTCTGTTTTCCTTGTCCTGACATCTGTCTTCTGAATTTCCAGATGTTGGGCATGAGTGTGATTAGAGCACCTTTTCCATGCAAGGATGCAAGCATAGGAATCTCCATTGTTCAATAACTGTAACTCTGACAAAATAAAAGGGTAAAGATCAGAACTGATGGGCGAAGTGTTCTTCTGTCCGGGACACTCTCACTCAGTCTTTCAAACGAGAACATTAATGTTTCTGCTTCTGCCTATAATTTCAAGCCAATATTTATTTTCTTCTCTCTTTAGCATTCCAGGATGAGCTGGGCTCTTCATTAACAGGCAAGTGATCGTTTTTGAGTTTGGATTTCATGCCAGGTTTCCCTCCATCAGATGGCTCTTTCCCCTTCCTTCCCATCAGGCAATGTGCCAGTCACATGGTAAAAAGAGACACATGGGATCAGCCACACCTACATGATTGTTTGTTTCATTCATATGTGTTCCAGAATGTTGTGGGACCATTTTACAGGGATCCAGAGGGAAAGACAGGCAGAGAAAAAGCATGAAGGAGACTGCAGATTATCACAGCTAGGATCTGTTCAGCCTTCCTACAGTTTCTGAACATTTTCTCCTTCCCATGAATTTGCTCTGCTTGGTGGTTATAGATTCACCTCCACTGTTTACAAGATGTTTGCCTGTCTCTTCATTTAACAGGTCTTGTAAACCACGGCTGGGGAAACTGTGGCTCCCAAGCCCTTCCTCGAAACAAAAAATATTTTTAATTTTAATTTTTAATTTTACATTACATCTAGTGTTTTCCCCACCTTTAGCTTACTAGTAAGCTTATTTCACAAAGGGGCTTTGAGAAGACTGTTGTTGTTATGTGTCATCGTTGCCTCCAACTTATGGTGAATAAGCAATGAATAAGTAATTCATTTATATGAATAAGCAATCTCCAAAATATGCTGTCCTCAACAGTCCTGCTCTGCTCTTGCAAACTCAAGCCTGTGGCTTCCTTTAGAGAGTCAATCCATCTCATATTTTGTCTTCCTTTTTTCTGAGAGGGAAAGAGAAAGCAGGAGAGAGCCATGAAGGCATACATGACGGGCAGAGTTGAGTTCTTGAGAAGACTAGTTATTTATTAATAGCATACCATCACAATGGAGCCCAAGTAAAAGACAAGCTTTGACCTTACCAACAGCTACATCTGCTGTCTAAGATCCCTATAGATCAAGGGTGGGGGATTTTCTATAACATTCAAAATCTCTTGCAGGTTGGGGATTCCAGTAGTTGCAGCCCAAAAGGCCACTAGAATAAAATGTCCCCCAACCTCTCTCTTTACTATTGAGCAACTTCTGCAGTCCCAGCCTAGAGAGACTCATGCACCAGCACAAGGTGCCCATACACCAAGCACACTCCCATTGCCATGTGCAAGCTTGCTTTAGCAAGATACTTCTCTTATCTGGTGTGTGTATGCATGCCCAACTATCAACAGTTCTCCTGCTCCTTAACAAGCTGGCCCCAGGGCAAAGTCTGGGTAGGCTGGGGCACTTGTAACAACAGGCAGAGATCTAACAAGCAGAGTCCTACCAGTGCGTTGGGTGGGCATGTTTTGGGGGGAGAGCTGACTCCTGAGTTCATAAGCAGCCCAAAGCCCAGGCAGGTCAGTGTTATCAGGAAGCAAAAAAGGAGACTCTCAGAAGAGTCCAAGGTCAGCAAGAAGCCAGGCGGGATGTGGACCAAGAGGTGATGTTGCCTCCCATAAAGTCCCAGTCCCAGCCTTCGGTTTATATACCTGAACCGTTGGAGCCTCATCCAGAGCTTAGTGGCAGGTACTTGGGCAGCTGGTGAAGGATCTCAGTTGCCAGGTTTGGCTCCCTGGGAAAAAGAGCTTCCCCTCAAGGAGACCCTTACTCTTGAGGAGGATTTTTTTTTCCTGAGGAGTTTCCCCCTGTAGCCGGGCACGTTGTCTGAGAAGTTGTCATTGGACTCATGTCTTTATCCAGTGGTCTTCTTGTGGGCTGGGACATGGTCCAGCCTCTTCCTCAGGCTCAGGCACAGAGCTTTATCCTCCTCCCGGGGGGATCAACTTCCTGTGATCTTGAGGGTTCAGAGTCTACAGGACCGAGCACTTTATCCTTTTTCTCAGATTCAGAGGGTTCCAGCTCATTATCACTGGAGGACTTATCCAGTGGAGCATGGCATCAGATAATGCAGAGCTTGAGAAGAAATTCAGTTTAGGGGGCAACAACTCCCCAAATCCCTGTGGCTCGCCAGTCTTCCCACTGCTGTGAAGTGGAAGGAAGGATTTGTACAGGAAAACATACCATACTGCAATTTCCCACCAATGTGATGGACTTTGGCAAGAGCTGCATCAGGGGATTGTCCTGTCTGTGGAGTTTAGCTGATCATCATCACCCCTGTATGCAAAGTTTATGAAGTGTGCTCTGCAAATGCTATTGAAATGCTGAGGCTAATAATCTCATACCCAACTCCTTTTAGCTATCCAGGAAGTGAAAGATGCTGTTAAAGAGGCGTATGAGCCCCTGACGCGCCTGAGCCAGCCTTTGAAGAGGCATCTTCTGAAATCCTTCAGGATTTTCCTGCAGGATAGTGATGTTGCCTCCACTGTTCAGTCAGTGGTATGTATGTCCTCTTCTCCCCCACACACCTAAGTGGCTCAACAGCCCCTTCTGGAAGCTTTTTGGCTGTATGTGATGTCCTGTGTCCATATACCTCTGCCTTGCTCTTTCTTTGGTTGGAACTAGACTATCAGGAAAAACTGGATTGAATCTGCAGGGAATCCTGTCGTATCACACTGGTCATGCCCTGCTGAGGTTTAAAAAGGTGCCCAATCTTTTTTTTTAATGCACAGTAGTCTTGGGTGGTTCCTTTTCCCCCACCAGTTGTCTGCCCACCCCTTTCCCACCTGTCCTTACCCACCACCATTGTGCTCTCCCTGGACTGCTGCCATACCTTCAGTTTTTTTTCTCCTTTGCGCCTCTGTTTGCACATGCAGATGTGCAATTTCGCTTTTTAAAAACTGTGTAATTAAATTGCACATCCAAAGATGCACATAAACAACTTTTTAAAAATAATTAAAAAGAGGATGCAGGAGCAGGGCATGTTGTTCACATCATGCAATGTCATGCCCAGCCCCTGACATGTGGCAGTGTGCACACTCACCCACAACAGATTAAAACAAAGGAAAAAGTGCTGCAACTTTGGCGCATGTTGCAAGCAATATTGTGCCTGTTTACAGCAGTATTTACTGACTCCCAGTAGATACATTTTCTCTGGATTATTGTGAAGGTATAGTTCCAGCCCATGTTTCTCCTTCTTTCTTATGTCTAGTCCTGTCCTTTTATTCATTGCCATCATCACCCCTTTCATGATTCTGAGATTAAAATGGAGTAGTAAGTCCTGAGATGGCTCTGCAGAGGAAGATATCATTTTTCAGTGCTTCCTCATATTAAACCAAAAACAAAAATGCTGTCCTACATGGCTGGATAGCTCAGACCTTTAGGTATCTGGCTGCAGAGCCAGAGGTTGGGAGTTCGATTCCCCACTGTGCCTCCAGGAACAGTCGCCAGCCTGTGTGTCCTTGGGTGAGCTGCACAGTCCCAGGATGCCCCCAGAAGAAGGGAATCTAGCCATCTTGTTTACCTTCCTAGAAGCCCTTTATTGATACCTAACGGAATATTGTTCCCAGCACTGGGGGAAAAATATATTTAAAATATTTGGGCATTATTATGTGTGGCAAATGTCTCTTTCACTCTTGTTGATTTTTTTCCTCATCAGCTGGAACTTTCTATGGTGGGAGATGATGTTGATCGCTCTGTATTGGAGTCATTGAATGAAGAACTCCGACCTGAAGTGGAAAAGTTTCTGTCACACCTGGGGATTTTCAAAGACACTGAGAAAGGAGAAAGCCAAGATCTGTGGAGACCAATCCACTTCTTTTGCTCTTCTATAGATGGTATGTGGACAGCACTATCAGCTGTGTTTCAGTATGTCCCCTTTCTTTCCCATGGCAGCATCAGTATGTACCTCTAGGTGTGGGTATGTGGATAAATCAGGCTCTGGGAATTGACTCTGACCTTTCCAGGGAATAGTTAAATGTACTTATGTATCATTCCCCCACCAAAAAGAAAAAAAAGGAGGGCACAGATTTGGATACTGTAAATTTACATATGGAGGTACAAATTTAGAAATAATGGTTATAATAATTTTAAAAATATATAATATATGTAACTACTCATGGCAGAGCTGGTTGGATAGCTCAGTGAATTAGGTATCTGTCTTGGGAGTTCAGTTCCCCACTGTGCATCCCAGAAGGGCCAGCCTGTGTGACTTTGGGCAAGCTGCACAGACGCAGGGCACCCCCAGAAAAAGGGTAGTAAACCACTGCGGTATATTCTCTATCTGGAAAAATCTAAAAAGGGTCACCATAAGTCAAAATTGACTTAACAGCACACAATTATTTTATTTACTCATGACACAGGGAATAGGGAAGCTGTGACCAGGTAATCCATGTGGCTGCTCAGCCTGCTGGCTGAGTACTGATTCTTATAGGTAGCTTCAAGGCCACGGCTTCTCTCCTTTTGGACAATTTCTGATCTTCAAACCAGATGTGGAGCAGACAGGCTCCCAAACACACAACACTTTCAGATGGAGGACTGTCCTCTGGCAATCAAGATAAACTTCTTAGTCTCTAGTAGAGACTGAGGTGGAAGAAATCAAGTGCATGGTAGGGCACGTGGTCAACAGCTGGGGAATGCAGCTGGTCTTCAGACTGTAGTACAATTCTCTGTCTTGTTCATCCTCCTAAATTCCCTACAAAGTAATGTGTAGCATTATTCCTGTGTTGCAAATGGAGAGGTTGAAAAGGAGAAAATTCACGCGTGAATACATTCAGCAGGAGTTAAAATAGTAATGATGTACTGTACCAGAGAAGCACAATGAGCAATAGCATCCATACAGATTGCCTCCACTGCGACTCATGTGTTCTTCATAACCGTGAATATAGGGGCACCTGGCTCTCAGAGTATGTAACCCTCCCAATGCCATTGAAAGCCCCATTGACACCAACATGTCACTACATGATGAAAGGTGGGGAATTGTTTATCTATCCAGATGTTGGTGAACTACTACTGCTGATCAGGTTGCTTAGGCCTGATGGAAACTGGAGACCCACAACATCTGGAGGGTCATATGTTCCCAAGCTCTGTTGAAAGAGCTTGTAGGACTTAACCAGCCCAATATATCTTTCAGCTGCTTTGGCAGCTGAATGTTTAAATCAAAATACCAATACCAATGTAGCTGGGTTTCAAGTTCATTTGAACCTGCACCTCCCAAGTCCCATGTGCAAGGTGATGCTCTACCTGTCAGCAGTGTTTCTGAAAACAAAGGGCACAAGATGAACTGAATCAGTGCCTGTCTCTGAATCACATTTGGAGTGACAATATTTTCTCCTTAATCACACTCATTCTTATTGCTGGGAATTTGTATTCACAGACTTGGACTATGAGATGCTGCCCTTGTTGGAGGCCATTGTGGAGAAGAATAACATGGCCAAACAGCTAGAGATGGTGAGGCCCTTCTGGCTTAACTCCTGTGTTGTAGAAAACTTTTCTCTTCAGATTTTTAATGTACAGTATTATTATGGCTATTGTCTAGCCCCTTGTTTGTTATCTTCATAGCTCAGGACAGTGAGCTGGTGTTTCCTCAGTGGAAATTAATGTTCAAGGAATATTTGGGAGAATTCTCTTGAGTGTCTTGAATGGGAAAGTCATCAAAGGTTGAGGAATGTAACTTGTCACCTGATAAAAAGAGAGAGGTGTGTGACCCAGCCTGCCTGCATGAATGTATCAGAAGACCAGAATTTTTAAAAGTTATGGAAATAATTGAAGGTTTCTTCAGAGAGCCCATAAATATATGTTCAATGAGCAAATGAGGAGAGTATAGCCATGCCCACTCCCATAAAAGGACATGTAATGGTAATGAGTAGCAGCCTCTAGATATACACGCTTAAGCCTCTTCATTCTGAGTAGGGCTTTGAGTGCTTAAGATCTCAAAGGTCTGGCTTTGAATCTCTATATATTCAGACACTGGAATAGTTCTGAATCAGGGCTGCCACTACTTTTTTCCTCTTCTCTGAGAGGCTCCTCATCTTTAACAGCTATATAGCAGGCAGATACGAGTCCTTTCTATGCTAGGAATTGTTGTACGTATTGAATTTGCTTGGTACAAATGGAGATTGTTTCAGTTCATTTGCAAATTTCTTTGTATTTGGGGCAGAAATAACCTGCAGTTTAAAATACTTGCATGCAGGAGGGACTAAAACAGACTTATTTCCCTGCCTCTCCTCATGTGTCATGAGTTTAGAGGTGTGTAAAACTGCTTGTTTTGTGCTCTCTTCTTCATTCATTTTCTCTTTCAATGTTACAAGATGGATAGTGTTCTGAAGTGGATTCTCTCTGGTGATGAAGGCAGTGTTTTCACTATCTCATTCCAATCCATGACGGATGAAGAAGCTGGCCTTACTGCTGAGATGCTGCAGATGTGTGAGCTGGATTTAGAAGTTGGGAAAGTCTCTGCTACTTGCCTGTGGAACAATAAGGCACATTCAGAACTGGGAGCTCTGTACTCCAGCTTGTATGCTCTACAGATCCTAAGAGGATAAAGGAGGAAGTAAAACAGATTCCCAAAAGATGACACTTTTTCCTGCTGGACTGTGGATTAAACTGTAAAATCCAGTATGGTGCTTACTGTATCCACCCTCTTGGACCCATTTTAGTTCAGAGTTGCTTCCTCCTTCCCCTTTAATGGAATGGAGTGATCAGAAGACCACTGGAAGCAGAAAATGGTTTGTTCTACATGGTAGACACTGAGAAACTTCAAAACAGTTTACCTCCTTGTTGCCTCCTAATTGATCATGTTTACCATCTTCTACTTTATCTTTGGGAGCGCCATCTACTTAGGCAATTGTGTTGGAAGGTAGATAATACAACTTGGCTTCTCCAGTGAGAATGGATGTAAAATATTATATTCATCATATTGAGAAAGAGTTTGTTTTTGGTTTTTTCCTTACCATTGACCCTAGTACAGATATTGTTCAGGTTTGACCCTTTCCACTCTAAGCTCTGCATTGCTCAACGGAATTGTAAAAGAGAAAAATCATCTTGAACTCCCAAGGCTTAATGGTATCCCAAATCCTGTGTTATTGTGATTGTTAGCAGGGTATCACATTTTCTACCCAAACAGTAACTTTATAGCGCAAAGTAAAAGGAATTAACCTATTGGGTAATGAGTAATCTTATAGTACCAGAATGTCATAATCCCTAATCCAGTTGCATCCTGTAACCATAGTTCGCCTGTATGGGTGGGTGCAAAACTACTATTTTTCAACGGGTAGCAGGTAATTTTACAATATTTTTATCCTGAGAGTTTTCAGGAGAGAACATTTTGAATCTGTACTGAGGAAAGCATAGGAGAAAGCCCAAGGGCGGGGGGAAACAATAACTGAAGTACTATGATGGATATAGGGCTCTTTTTCTGTATTTCTCTTGATTCTTCCATCATGTTTTCAAGCTTATCTTTGCAGTGATGTGAGCTAGAACAAAATGACAGTTTGGACGCTTAGCATGCCAGCAAGATCATAAGTGTGACTTTCTACTACTGAAAAGTGTGGTAGGGTGGAGACATGTGGAGATTCAATACAAGTCTTCCCCAAGGTTGAAGATGGGATAGGGCAAGGGTTAAGTTAACAACTTCCCCTGACATGAGCATCTTGCATGTTCAGAAGCTTGTGTATATATGTTATTGGATTACTGGAAGTAAGATGAACCAGTCAACACTGTGAACATTAATTGTGAACATCTTCTTTAGATTGTAATTTGCTAATTTCATAGTTTTATTAATTTATAAATAATTTATGTAAACAGGGCAGGCAATGTTCTTCAAGCCATATTTGATAGGTTCTTTTAGTATTATTACATGACACCAAACCACAGTTATTTACCTTGAGACATTTTAAGGAAATAAAATCTTGATTTCTGTAAGGTTGGCCTGTACTGGTATTTTTGGGGGGTCGAGAAGAATAAATAAAGGTTTTCTTTTCATTATAACTTATCTCAAATTGTATTGATCTCTAAGTTTGGTAACTGAAAATTGGCAAGTAGAGCTGTGGCTGGTATGTAGAAGGGGCTGAAGATCACCAGGTCTCAGGGAACCAGCTCAAATCTCACAGAAACAAATCTCAGTGTGAATAATAGAGAGGGAGGAAGTGTGTGCGAAGTAGCTTTAATGACTGGATGCCCATCTTCACCTGCCTCATGTCCTAGCACTTGCCTGACTCCTACTTGAGTATTCTTGCCTGCCTTCTGGGGCTAAGTCACATTGCGAGAAGTATTGCCATTGCCCTAAAGTTTGGAATAAACCAAGAGTTTCTTAGTCAAGAGCAGCCGGGGCTCAAGACAAGTATATATTGTGGGTCACTAATGACTACAGTGGTCTCCAACATCAGATAGATTCTACCAGTATCTTCTTCTACACCATGAGAACTGGCCTGCTGAAGATGGTGTGGGCTGAACTGGCTCACCCCTGGTCATTCTTTGGCACCATGCAAATTCCACTTCAGGTCAGATGATCTCATCAGCCAATGTATATTTAGCCTGCTCTGTAAACTCTTTCCTGGAGGCCAGTCCTTCACCCTCAACAATTGGACTCCTTGTAAGAAGATCTGGCCAAAACAAGTACTTGCTCTCCACCCTTCCTCATGTGAGCTGCTCCATTCCTTAGACAGTTGTATGTCCCAGGCTACACTGCCTCAGGCACTTCTAATATGCTAGCTTCTACTCAGGGACCTGACTTAGATTAAGGGTATGAAATGGCCTCCAAGATGTTCTTGGTTACAACTCCCATCAGCATCAGCCACTGCAACCAATGGTGTTCAACAATATCTAGAGGGCCACATGCCCCTCATCCATGTCTTAGTCCATGCCACTTACCTCTAACCCTCAGCTGGCTCTTTCTCCTGACATGGAAACCATGATCATTTCACCTCTTAGGATGCTGATGCTTCTGGTCTAGCAAAATCTGCCAGAAAATTGGGGGAAAGGGGGCAGTATTGCATTGCCCTTCCAAGTATAACCTAACCTCACTTCCTGCAGCACAAGGAGTAGCAGATGGAACTCTTGATCATGCTTGTGTGGCCTTGATATTTTTGCTCCATCAGTTAGTCAGCCTGCCTGCAGACTTCTATGCCTAACTCTCCTCCTTTTTGCATGGATGTCTCGGCTCAGTCTCCAGCGTGCAACTGATTCTGCCTGCAGATTTATGTGCCTGAATACGCAGTATACTCATTACTGAGCACAGAAGGCAATTCATTAATCATAATACTGTGCTGGAAATGATCTTTACATATTTTCCATGCAGAGAGCACTGGTCAAGAATATAAAAAGGGAACTGAAATTCATGCTGGTACAGGCAAGGTTTTTGCATTAAAAAGATAATTTTAAAAATCCTCACAAGGAGACTTTCAGATCCAGATGGTCAAGATACAGTAGGATGGTCAAGCTGATTTATCAGGTATTTTGTCTTCCCTTTCTCAAAATGTTCTGTGGAGGAGGTTCAGCCAGCACTTCTCTCCTGTGCTTTCTGATCTGTAATCAGCAGCAGTGGCAGTTCCTCTGCTCCAGGTTTAATAGTCCTACAGCAAACAAAGAAACAAACAAAAACCCACCTTGTTCCTCACTTCTATCCATGGCCAGGCAAGAACATGGGAAGGATGTACAGCACTACTTCCTTGCTTCTGCAGTTTTATTGATAATCTTCTCTGTAATTAAGATGCATCCGTTGTGTTGTGGCCTGTCTGCTTTGCGCTTTGTTTAAACGTCACTCAACCTGACTGCAAGCGCTAAGAGCTGTCTCAGTTTGGGCTTTCTCTTTCCCCCTTCCTTGTAATTTTAGTGTGTTTCTGTCCCCTTCTACTGAACAAACAAACAAAACCATCGGCATCTGGGGGGGAAAAACCCAGTGGGTATGAGTGGGAGGACTGCAGGATATAACAGGGGAGAAAGCCACTTCTGAGCAAATTGTCTGGGGAAGTGGACTTGATCCATGAAAGCTCATGTTAAAATATAGCAGTTAGTCTTTAAGGTGCCACAACGTTTCTGACTCTTATTTTTGTCACTTATGAGCAACATTATTTAGAAAGCAAACCCCATTCCCTCCATGTTAATGGCTGGAAAGGGTTAAAATGGGCACTTGGTGTTTCTCCACCAGGACAGATGGTGGTGATGGTAGGAGGTTGCACTGCAGCAGAAGGCTCCATTGCACCCAGGCAGATGGAAAGCTACGGCTGGCATCTGCTTTTCTCACCAGTGGAGGTAGGCAGAAAGCCCAAGAATAGGCATTACATGGGTTTACATCCTGGATCCAAAGCTTCTGTCTTCTCTCAGATAGATGGAGAGTGATAAGTCTCTCAACAATACCAGCCCTGAAGTTGCTGTAGCTAGTTTGCCTCCCCTTGCCATCAGTGGGGTGGGTGTGGAATTGTAAACACACAGATTCTGCAGGAAGAACAGTCCAGCAGAACTGTTCTCCCACACCAGAGTTCAAGTGTTTAATGCAACTAAACGTGTTCTTCTGAGGTACTGAAAAGTTTCTGAAAAGTGTTGTCATTGACTGGTATCGTGAGTTACATTTCATTGCTTTTCTTCATAGATTCCTGATTGCTTCCTAGTCACTGCTTTGGAGAGGGGCTATAAGGTGGAGGGACGTGGTGGCGCTGCAGGTTAAACTGCAGAAGCCTCTGTGCTGCAAGGTCAGAAGTCCAGCAGTCGCAAGATCGAATCCACATGACGGAGGGAGCTCCTGTCGCTTGTCCCAGCTCCTGCCAACCTAGCAGTTCGAAAGCATGTAAAAATGCAAGCAGATAAATAGGTACCACTATGGTGGGAAGGTAACGGCGTTCTATGTCTAGTTGCGCTGGCCACGTGACCACGGAAGCTGTCTACGGACAAACGCTGGCTCTATGGCTTGGAAACGGAGATGAGCACCGCCCCCTAGAGTCGGACACGACTGGACTAAATGTCAAGGGGAACCTTTACCTTTACCTTATAAGGTGGAGGGGGGATTCTAGGCCAGTGGTTCCCAACTTTGGGTCCTGACATGGACTACAACTCCCAGAAATCCTGACCAGCACAGCCAGTGGTGAAGGCTTCTGGGAGTTTTAGTCCAAGAACTTGGGACTGCCCCAAGGCTGGGGACTGCTGTTCTAGGCAATATGAGCAACACGGAAGAAGGAGAAAACTATGTGGGGAAGAGGAAAGGGAAATGTCAACTAGCAATTCCTTGTTCACCAACCTCTCAGGAAAGCTGGTTAGAGGTTCGGACTGCAGGCAAGGTACAAAATGTTCTTGGCAGAACTCTCCCAGTCAGACAGTGAGAAGGGACCAAACATCACCCCGTTCCTCTGAGTTAAAGCCTATGGCCTGTGTCCTGTTTCTCTAAATGCCAAGATTTCCTATGGAAGCCACCCAAGTGTTCCTTAGTGCCCGTGGCCCCTCCGACTCCCCAGCTGAGGCACACATTTTCACTGTTTGTGAGTCTGTTTCCCTACTTGACTAGGTCCTACAGTTATCAAGCCACAGGACATCTAGCAATGTTAAAAGAGCTACAAAAGGAGGTGTAACCTGTGCGACACATAAAAGATCTATATTCTGGGATTCAGCACAGCTATCAGCTACAAAACAGATGATATGGGACCCACAACACCATCCTACAACTGCTCTGTTATAGTTGGCTTTAACATATTATTACATTTTTTTAAAAAATTAATTTTCCAAGTTCTAAGTAGATTTAGAAGGAATTCAGACAGGCATATAGCTCGTCATTTGGTTCACCTTTGTTGCAGTTTGGTTTGAATTAAATTATGGCAACCACATGTATTCTGAATAAGAGTGATCCATCTTGCCCCTTTTAAAAGCTGTCACACTCCTTTCTGGCTCAGCACTAGAGCTGCAGTCTATTTGATGTAACGTGGAGTGCTCTTGATTATCCCATTCTGTAGCCCATGCAGATGGTTAATCTATTCCCAAAGACAATTGTGAGTGGAGCTCTCTGTGATGACAAGCCTGTGAGGTATGCAGTGGGTTGTGACATTTAAAAGGATGATGGAGAAACCCCTTCCTCTATTTTCATATTCTCTAATTCCCCACCCCCAACTGACACAGCACAATTCTAGATATACTGGAGGTGCCCTTCGATACTGGTATTGTGTCTGATGCAGTGATGACTCATTGGGAGGAAATTTTTTAAAGGGGGGGGGGGGAGTCAGCAGGAAACAAAAGGCAGGGCAGGGGGCAGGGAAGGGAGTGTCATCTATAGAAAGGTGGACAAATTGGAGCAATCCAGTGACCTGTTTGGACCCTTCTCATGGGAAAATAAACATCTCCAGTGTGAATAATACGATTACTCAGTTGTGAGATAAAACAGATTGCACTGAAGATAAGAGCCTTTTAAGTGTGAACCAGACCACTCCAACTTCCCCCACATCTGGACGTGCCATTAGGTCTCTGCTAAACCAGAGGTTGGGAGTTCAGTTCCCCACTGTGCTTCCTTGACAGGGGCTGGACTTGATGATCCATCGGGTCCCTTCCAGCTGTGCAGCTCTAAGGTTAATTCCAAGTTTACTTTCATAGCAGCTAACAGAATGTTGCCATGTTATGTTCTCATGATATTCTGTGTTTCTACACCCCATGTTATCACCAACTAGTGATACAGAGCGGAGACAGAGCACACAAAAATATGGATTCAGAGAACAGAAGAGTTGAACTATAGGTGAAGAAGTAGAGCTAAATGGATGGCTACACCTTTCAGTGTTAGTCTTGTATTTAACACAAGTCTAGCTTGGCTCCAGGGCTGGAGGGGGGAAGCAGTGAAATAACAAGGTTTGTGTTTTTTTTTGCAGCTGCCAATCAATGTTTTTATTTTTATTTTATTTAGCAAGCTTTTGCTCCATAGTGTACAATCCGAATGTTTGTGCATTTACGGCAAACCACCTCATTGTTTGGACTGTAGGTTCCGGGATCACAGGCCACTGCAACCAAATGGAAAAACAAATGCTATAAGGTGGGAGAAATTAAGGAACCCAAAAAAACTCTGCCAATGACATAAATGCAACATCGCAATGGTTAGAATTTCTGTAAAGAACACCCCCGGTACTCTCATGACTAGAGGCTGGATGAGTTACTTTCTTTGACAGCAACTCCCAGAATCCTTCAGCCAGCATGGTCAGTAGCCCCACTGCCCGAGGTGTTCTGGGAGCTGTATTGTAAAAAAGTAACATCTCCAAGCTCTGCCCATGAGAAAACAAAAATGATATTTCCCTTAAACAGCTGTCTTTATGGGAAACTTTCCTGTCATTTGAGACCTCCCAGTAAGCCTCCAAGGAACTTCCCAATGCCCCAGAATAGCAAAGACATGAAAACTACTATCTTGCTTTACCATTAATGTAGTTAGTTCTTTAGAACATTTCCACTGAGCAGCTATGGAAATTTTGGCAGTACTTAAAATACTGGAGAGGAATTCTGAATGACAAATGGGGTGCTTACTTTCTGTATAAAATTCTGCTTTAAAGAGAATAGACAGAGAAATTGCCTGTCCTTACATTGATAAATGCCTGTCCTTACACACTTTGATTTAAATGAACAAGCCAAGCAAGTAAGGATTGCTGTGATCTATCACTAACGCTTAGTCTCACCTACTTCACAGAGTTGTTGGGAATATAAATGGGGAACATACAAAGTATGCCTCCCTCATCACCTTGGAGGATGCCGTATGGTGAAGGAAATAAAGAAATACATAAATACCACAGCAGTTTGAGCAGTCGCTATGGGTGATGTCATTTTTCCCAAATCCTGGCCGACAGCTGTCTAGACGAGTGACTTGGAAGCTATGTTCTATGTAATGGATTGCTGGGATGTTCTGGAACTCATGCTTTAAGATGGTTCCCTGCCTGCGGAAAAACTCTTCAATAAGCATTCGAGCCTAAAACAGACAATAAAGTCAGAAAGATAACCATTTTCATTTTGATTAGATATATCAAAGTTTTGCCTTCACCCTCTCTCTCACTATATTTACATATGTGAGGATGAGTTTTACCCTTCACATTTGTTTTAGCATTTTCAATATATCTTATAGCACTTTTTTTCTGGTTCCCATAAAAGGTTGTTTGTATGCGTATGTTTGAAAGTATTTGCAAAAGGCTGCTGTACTGTTTAAGGGCTGCATTTCTGTATACAGTTTAAGCTGCTTCCTCCCTCTCTTTGTACTTGTCAATGCTGCCCAAGCAGGAGGCCTTTTCACCTTTACCGTATATGACATCAGGCAATAGGTCTGTAGAAATCCCACTCTAGTAAATCCCACTTTTTAAAACAATGATTCAGCAGTGGCTCCGAACCTTGGGTCTCTAGATGTTCTTGGATGACAACTTCCAGAAATCCTGGCCAGCACAGCTTGTGGTGAAGGCTTCTGGACGTTTTAGTCCAAGAACATCTGGGGACCCAAAGCTGGGAACCACTGGATTAGAAGAACAGATGTTCTTGACTCTCTGACATCTGGTCTTACAGTTTGACTGCGTCTGTCAGTTTGATCCACCAACCCATCAGTAGATTCCCACGGCAGCCATACTTCTATGTAATACTGTATTGTCCATGAATGCATGCACACGCTGTAACATTGGAAAACATTATAAATGTAGTAGGAGCACAGATGCAGGGATTTGCTGTCAAGAAGAGGAATAACTTACCTATCCCCCACCCCCACCCCAAGACCTGTATAGTAACACTGCAAGAAAAGTTGATTCGTAGTCTGTTTGGAATGGTATATTATCTGGAGTCAGGAAATATATTTTATATTTTGTAAGTTGCTTTGAGTGTGTATATTTTCCTCAATCTGAAAAAAAAAAGCATTTCAGAATGTGCAAATATTTAGAGGTAAGTTTGGAATAGTTTGGGGGAAAAATCTGACCTGTTGAACATGGCTGTTGGTCACATCTTCACAGTCAGGGGTAGAGTGGTGGCAAATAACATCCCAACCAGGGGCAAATGGGTTCACTAAGACATGAAGGAAAACAAGCATTTGCAGATGAAAATGCACTTCTCTGCTATGTCTAAAATTATTATAGAATCACCAAAGAATTAATGCTGGAATTTTCTGCATATGATCCTTAACTTTGTTTGTTGTTGTTTAGTCGTTAAGTCATGTCCGACTCTTCGTGACCCCATGGACCAGAGCACGCCAGGCCCTCCTGTCTTCCACTGCCTCCCGGAGTTTGGTCAAAAACAAATTTATGTAGGGGGTGAAAAACAGACTTTGTTTACTCACAATTAAATCCTGTGGATTGGAATGGGGCTTACATCCAAGTAAGTATTTTCAGGATTGTAGCCATTAAGGCTTTATTCTCTATCAAATCTGCCTAGTGCAGGGATATTACTAACAAAACAGCAAGCAACACATAACTTGTCTTGCAGCTCCATCTTTGGGCCAGCAAGGAGAGAAAAAGCATCTGAACCTTTTAAAGTGAAGGGGAAATCTAGCCACAGAAAAGGACTGTCTAGCTCCATTTATAACCAGGTACCATGGACAGCAACCAAAGGACTTTCCTTTGGAGAGAACACTTTCCCCAGACATCACTGCCATGGAACTTCTATGCACAGCAGTGAATTCTGCAGCATGGATTAATGTAAAATTATTCTCTGGCTATATAGCTGTATAAAGTTCACCACTGAGTAACCACAAAACACTTTACATATACCGGACAGGGGTCAGAATACAGATCTTTCTGCTGGTCTAGAGCCCTCACATTTCCTATTTCAGAAACCAAGTACTCAGTGGTTACTTTGACGTATCGGTCACATAGACCTCAATTATGTGAAGAAGGCTGTGATTTTGATGTAATTGTATCATCAGTAAGCAAGGCACTGACAGCACAGAGGCAATGCTGTGGGACCTTTAAACACAATCCAGTTCCATGAGGATTGCAACACTTCTAACGAGGAAAGGCCAAGAGGGGAGCTGCCCCTATTCTATTACCTTGAAATACAATAAATAGCTCATCTACCAGCCCACGGTTTGGTTGCTTGACGGAGTAACACCTGTACGATGGGTCAGTAATGTGGCACGTCAGGTAGGAAATTAGATTGTTCAAGATTTTCTTCAGCTCTTCAAAGAATTGTTCATTTGCTTCTAGGTTGCACTGTTTTGTTGAAAAGTGAACAGACATTCGAAAAGTGTAGTCTGGTTCCCGATATGCTTTGAAAGAGAAGAGAAAAGGGTGTGTAATGTCTGTGTGAATCTAAATGTTGTTATTACTAATCTTATTTATAAGTTTATACATCACAAAGAACATTTAGGAGTTAAACATGTGAAAAAAGACCTAAGCCCTGCTCCCTCAGTTTTATATCTTATAAGAGCATTCACATCTTCAGGCCCTAGTCAGTATTACTGACCAAAATGTGGTTTGTGACCCATGCAGTGTCTTTTGATCTTGATGCAGACATAGGGGAGTTCTGAACTCTATTACAACCAAATTTAAACATCGTAATGAGTAACAGTAAGAGACCACTCTTTTAAAAACTCAGTGGCTGAAATCCTGTTGCTCAGCATAGTAAGTCACATTAGAGTAGACCCACTGAATCAGTAGTTTTGGTGAGTCAACATCTCTATAAAGTTCCATTGATTCAAATGGGCCTGCTCTAAGTGCAACTTACTTTATTAAAATAATCCCCACTGATTCAACGGGCCTACTCTAGTATGAGTTACTAGACTAAGCAACAGGATTTCGGGCAATTAGTAATGGGGATGAATTACTTTTTAAAAAGTGACCCAAGCTTTGTATAGAATCTATCAGGGCTAGTTTGTGGACCAGGGTGGGGATTATGGTCCACCCCAAAGTTTGGGAAACATCCCCTCACCCTATTCACATGTCTATGGTTTCTATTAATGTCCTATACTTTTCAGATGCACACAGCACCAAAAATGTTTTAAAAAATCTAAAATATAAATTTGCTCTGGACACTGGGCACTGGGCAAGGAAGTAAAATCATTAGGAGATTGCTGATTTATGAATATCCACGTATATTTTGTATGTTAAATTTTGGATTTGGGTTTGAGGCATAAATTAACTTGATTCAGTCCTGTGAGGCTAGCAATTATGCATGGCGGAGCTGGAGGCTACAGGTGGCATGATGTGGTGGGTTCAGACAGGATTTGTTTTTCTTACCATAAACCATAAATTTATATGTCCTATACATTTCGTCTTCTGCTTCCATGTCATTTTGGAAAACTTTGTACGAAAGGGTGCAAGTATAAGATCCAGACATATCTTCTCCAAAACTGAGCACCATCAACTTTCCAGTTGCTGTGAGATTCACATGCTTTTTTCCTAAAACAGAAAAATGAAAACAAATCAGTAGATGCACAACATGAGCTAAAAGATTCTGGATTCTGAGGCAACAGCAGAGGTGCAAACGATTGGATAAAAGAGTTCTGGCATACGATAAAGAGGCTTTCCAATTTTGCTTCTTAGGCTATGGGTGAAATCATAAGACAAATATATATTTTTTCCTCTTGCAATGTTACCCCTCAAGGTTTACTATCTTTTACAGCTACAAACACCAGATATGCCAACAAAGCCATACTATCTACTAACAGAGCAGGTGCAAAGCATAAACAAGCTAATTTCCCAAATGCAGATTGAGGCAAAACAGACAGTTTTTTCATCTTGAGGGTACATTGTTTCTAGATATGGAATCAGTGTTCCTTTAATAAGGCTCTGAGATAACTCCACACCCCAAAATAACTGCCATTACAGATATTAAAACCAGATCTTCACCTGTTCTGGGGGAAAAAAGCAGACCTTGAAGTAATGAGTTACAAGTAATTCACCTGTCAAAAAGCATTACTTTTTTTTGTAACAGGGTGTAATAGTTACATTTTAAAAATAAGTCAATGAAGGGAAAATGTCACAGGGGCACCTTCCAATTAATTTTTAAAGGCTATTCAGCTATTCTTTAAAGCATTTTGGGTACGTTTTCCAATGCCACACTCTGAGCTATCACTAATCCCTTCCAAATTAATGGCAAAACAATTGTATATTGTACAAATATATTTTGGGGGGATGATGTAGCAATTTAAGCAATGAATTACTTTTTAAAATGTAAACTATCAAACTTTGCAGAAAGGTTAAGATATTTACAGAAGAGGAAAACCAAATATTTCATAAAAAGAGGTTAAGACTACAACAATTAAACTGTTACAAATCACCCTTTAGCCAATTTAGACTGGAAGTGGGGTGGGGTGGGGGAGCAGTTGGGGAATAACTACATAAACACATGCTCAGCCAAAATGGATCTCAAATATTGTAGCTCTGCTGGCAAGCTGGGAAAGGGGGGGGGGAATTCATAGATTTTGGAGATAGGAGCAATTCGAGGCGACTGGCGCAAAATGAACTGGCTTCTCCTGGCTGCTGATTTGTATTCGCCAACCCACCTCAAAATGATGCTATGTTGTGACACAGCATTAGTCCAAGATGGGCAAAAACTGTACACTTCAATGGTGGCTGTCATTCTCCCTTCCCCTAAATGTTTCCTCAGAACAATTCTGCATCATAAAAATGCTGTCATTCCAGAGCACTTCAGGGGCAGGGAATGGCAAACAGCAGGCAGTTGTGCTAACAAGAGTAGAGCACTTTAAAGTCATTTCCACCTCTTTTAGGAGCTTTCACTCCAGTGTTCATCAGGATGGCTACATGTCCTCTTTAAGGGAAGGCAGTCCTCTATTTCAGTGTTCCCGACCTTGGGTCCCCAGATGTTCTTGAACTAAAATTCCCAGAAGTCTTCATCACTAACTGTGCTGGCCAGGATTTCTGGGAGATGTAGTCCAAGAACATCTGGGGACCCAAGGCTGGAAACTACTGCTCTATTTGAAAGAGTTGTCTGTTTCTAGTCACAAAGAAAGAAATCAAGGACCTTGAATTTGCCCATCCAGAGCTGGCATCTGGCCAACAGACCCAAGGGACACAGATTGCCTAGACGATGTCTTCCCTGTTCAGGTAAGATATATTATACCTCTTTTTAAAGTACTAATCACTTCTATTTCTGCATCTGTACATGTAATATAGCATATACCATTTCTGTGTAGATTGATGTCTTTTTTTGCCCTTCTTCTGGGTGATACATGTCCTCCCTTTTGGTGCTGTGCAAGTGGCCAATCCTGTGTTTGTCTGCGCTACAAACATGTACTGGTTTCATAGCAAAAAAAAGAGTGACTGTTTCCTGCAACGATTCCTGGAAATTGTAGCATGGCGAAGGTGCTGATAATTAATAACCAACAGTAGCTTGGTGAAAATGCTGACAACACTTCTCAAAGTTCCCAGAGGAGAAGCAATGACTATTAAATTATTTTTTCATTACACCAAAGATTTCTCATGGACCTTGAGTATGTGTGACTCATATTATCATCCTGCCTCTGGAATTTTGAAAAGCATATTGTCCAATCCTGAGCATCTGTTTGCAGGCAGCCTCTGTTACCTCTTCTGAAAATGGTAAATTCTTTTACCTTCCCCTCTTCTTTTGGCCACTACATAAATAAAGCTGCTATTTGCCATTTTGGGCCACCATAAAAATGTCTTTTAGATCAGTCCACATGCCAAATTGAAGCTGAATATTTGGGCTCAAAAGGGACTTGAAAGGTTGAATGTCACGGACAGGGGATATTAGGGGGAAATCTTGCCTCTGCCTTCAAGAGAGAGCATCTTGGTCATTTCTATTTCTTATGCTATCACAACATGACTCACTGTTTAGAGTCTGTCCATTTGGTCCAATCCATAGGTAGGTAGGGTCTATGACTTCACTTTGTGAAAGAGACAAATCCATGCAGACAAGAAAAGGGCTGTTTCTGTGCACCTTGACATAGACATCCACTGCAGAACAAGAAGATGAAAAGTTAGTGACCACCACAACTGGCTGATCACTGTTAAGGAGGAAGAGTTCCTAGCCTGGGCATTTCCTTGGCATACTTGTTTTCTATATGGAAGGTGTTGTTATATTTTTCTATATGGAGAAGAACTCGGTTTTCTGACACATGCAGTGTGAACTGGTGTCAACCAGGTACAAATTTCACATCAGAATGACAACATGTCCTAAAGAGAAAGCCAAGACTACACATTGGGAGGTTTTATCCAGCTGTCTCTGATGTCAAGTCGAATTTCTGTCAGTTTCATCATAACGCAGGCAAGCGTCATATGAGGTCAGTCTCTGGAATTGTCCATGGGCACTGCATGAGCCCTGGCTCAAGCATTCGTAAGACTGACTGTCCAAAACCTCCCTTAAATCACAAGGTTTCCCCCTGGCCAAGCACAAGGAAGCTTTCAGATCGTACCCCTGTTACATACCACAGAACGTTTCTTTATTTGAAGTGACACTAATATGATGCTTCTGCTGAACTGCTATGAACTATCGTCTTCTGGGTAATTCTGAATTATCATGTTTGGATGGAAAATGTAACATTACCTTTATGCTTGGTATTGCCATAAATGTAATTCTTTTTAATCATCTTAAGAGGATATGTTTCTTCCTCTACTCCATTTTGTACTGCGGAGAAAAGTATACAATAATTAGTATTGGAAATGAACAGGGGTCAACCCCTTACTGGAAATAAGTTCACTGAGTGGCTTTGGACCAGTCAGTCCCTCTCCTTCGGCCTTTTCTTCCAGCAAAGGTGACATCCATCATGTCTGCAACCGTACCCTCAGTGACCCAGCAAAACTAGAACTCGGAGTGGGACTAAGGCTGAGAGATAGGACTAGGAATAAAACTAGGATTTGAACCAGAGAACCAGCACACTGTAACAGTAAGACTGTATGACTAGAACTGGGGAGAGCTAGGTTCAAATCCCAACATGTCTAAGAAGTTCAGCTGATGGCCTTGTGTCAATAACTGTCTCTCATTTTAACTTTTCTCACAGGGTTGACATGAGGATAAAAATGGGTGAGGGGCAGGGAGTCAAGAAAGACCATTTACATTGTTTTCAGCACACTGGAGAAAAAGTACGATGGAAATGCAATGCAATCAGTCAATCTACCAATTGGGTCAGAATGAACAACAACAACAACAAAAATTGAAATCCTTCATATCTGAGGAGGATTTTTTTTTAAATGTCCAGTCTTCTGGGTCTCACCTCTTTCTGTGCCCTTTCAAGCAGCCTGGGAAGCATGAGGCCAGGACTGAATTTGATATCTGCTTCCCCTTTAAATTGGAACGCTATAGCCAACAATAATGACGATAATGAAGATATGCATAAATGAACACAAAATGTAGTGTTCTCCTAGAACCATTAAAGTGTTTGAAAACTGGTGCTTTGCATTCTCCAGCACTCTTCATCCTCTTCATATGAAGATGAGGGAAAGACAAAGAGTTCAACACATTGTTTAAGCACGTTGGTCTCTCTATCTGGGAGAGCAGGATGAGGAATGTGAGGTTCAGTGAAGAAAAAACTGTCAAAGGTATCAATTTATAGCTTGCTAGGATATACAATCAAGGGGTCCTCTCCATCCCCCATTGAATAGCAGGATGGTTGAGACACAGGCAAACGTTCATTGTATTTTTTTTTAAGAGCTAACAAGCTCCTGGCTTGACTTAAGATCAAACTAGACATTACAGATGGCAATGTCATTAGAAGCTGAAATCCCACAGGTGTTCTGGAGATATGATTTTGGCAGACCTTCATGTCTGGGAAACAGACTTGCAAAAAAACCCCACATATTCTTCTCTTGAAGGCCAATCACAAAACAAAGATGTCTCATTGTTAAGGTAGGTCCATCCCTCTACTTGAAAGTTTATAGATTTTGTTTGTTTTCCAGAAATTAAACCCTTAAAAGGGTGAAGTGCCTGCATTGAATTGTGATAGGAGTGAACATGAGGCCACTGGTGGATGAGCTGAGCTCAATAGCTTGGTGGCTTAGGTTAGGAGTTCGATTCCCCACTGGGCCTCCTTGATCCCTAGGATCTCTTCCAGCTCTGCAGTTCTAAGATTCTTCTATTATGTAGAGTTACATCAACCCACTTATTTCCCTAGTGGGGCAGTGAGGGCAGCCATTTTGTCCCCAGCAAAATCCTTTGAAATGACTTTTTCTTAGGGAAAACCCTTTCTTAGAGGCATTTTATTTCTTAGAGGCAATTTAGGTGTGGAGGTAGGGATAGTCCTGGGGCAAACTAGCCGTACTGCTGCTTCCTGTGTTAGCACTAGATGTATTCACTTAAAATAGATGAAGGACATCCTTGCTACATGATATTAAGCATAATTCCACAGAGCTCCTCTTTAAATATATGTTTCTCTACTTCATAACCCCAAAGCACACACCTACTATTTTGGCACCCATTCTGCCAGCACAGCAACAGAATACCTCTCTCCACCACAATGTGCATAGATTTGGTCCATAACACTGCTCCACAAAGAGACTATTTCTTGTCAAGCATTCAAGTATACTCCACCTCTACACGAAGACATTTGGCAAGCCACTCAAAGGTTTATCATTGTCAAAAATGTTCCAGGATGCCTACCTGGAAGCTTTCCCCCCTACTTCTAGATATGTGTGGCTTACATTACTCAGATACTCAGCGATAAAGGAAAGGTGCTTTTTGTTAGCCCAGGTTTCCTACCTAACACTTTCTGGTGCAAAAGTCAGTGCTCATTATGTCAATGCGTCTCATGGCTTCCAAATGTTCTGTCTTTCAGAAAAACTCTCACTATTTACTTAGACAATAGCAAGGCATTCCCACAGAACCCCAATACCATGGAGAAGTTTCTGAACATGTTCCAGGAAAACAAACAAAATCTATAAACTTTCAATTTCAGTTCATAAGGGCCATTTGGGCTTGCATCACATGAACTGAGCATGCAACCCGCTAACACATCAATAAGCCGCACATTGTGGAAAAAGGTAGAGAGTGGTAGTGACCAAGCTGTTTTTCTCAGAACCTTATCTGACCACCACATTGTTATTCTGGCGGAGGAAATTCTGATAAGCTTCCAAAAAGATCAATAGCATTTCTTGGAACATACATTTATCCTAGTGGAAAAGGGAATTAGCTGGTTACAGGATCAGGAAATAAAGAAAAGACTGAGTCCTAATCCTTTTCTTATGCAACATGTGTTGGCTCTAACAAAAAAAAAACTGACCAAAATAAGTGGCTGCCAAAACAATGAACAATGAACAATGAATATTAAACAACCATTGATACTATAAAAATGAACACAGTATATTATCCACTGGGTTCTAATTTGCCTGAGAAGATGTTTCCCATTCACTCTGAAATCAAAATCAACTATAAGATTGAGACCAGAGCCTATTTTGAGACAGGAAATTGTGTGAATATTAGTGTCAACCCTGGCAATGTTACATTTTGGACTACAGAACCCAGAATCCCTCACTCATTGTGGCCACTGACCACACTGACTGGTAGATTCTACACAGTTCTGTAAAAATCAGGAAAAGGCTGCCTTTTGTTTAGAGAGATCAGTGATAAATTCCAAATCACTGACTGAAGCCACACCCTCACGCAACAGACCTCTTGCAGACTGCAGACTACAGCTGTCTCCTCCATCTAAGCAGCTACATCTGCCCCCCCCCCCCACCTGTGGTTATGGGACTTTGGGACTTTAATAAAAACATGTAATTTTGGAACTACCAACAAGAACTTGGTGCACAGCCTGAGGAAGATGAATTATCATTGAAAGCTCACTATTCATTTTGGTTTGTTGTGGGTTTTTTAGTGGTCCAATAAAGACATTGCCTGTTCCTGCATTTCTCTTGGTAGATTCTATGAGCTTTAGTTGAAAAAAAAAATAACAATAACATTTCCAGGCTCTGCGCATAGCTGTTCTTAAGTGAAAGGCTTTCTTCCTTAGGGGGTTAGAACGTCAAGAAAGGCAGTTTGAACCTCAGGACCATTTGGTTTTTTAAAAATGAAATATTGCCCTGAAGTGGGTTTCTATGTTAGAGCCCTGCATGATTCACATGCCCTGACTTTGTAGAACAGATGTCAGTTACCTTTGTCTGAGGCACTGAGAGTATTCAGCATCACTCCTATAGTGATGAGAAAGTGTGGGGTGATGAACAAGGGAAGGGACAACGAACCGCTGCCAGCTTGCATGGTGCAAGAGAGAGCCCATCCTTCCCTCCTACTCAAGCCTACACAGCCTTCTGTCCATCAGGAAGAGGAAAAGAAAGAGATGTACCCCTCCCCCCACTTGTTCATGTTCCAACTGTCACAATTCCAATGGTCTTCGCAACATGCTTTTTAAAGTAACCATGGTTACCTTTCTGTCTCAGTTGTTCTCCAAGTAAGTTCCGGAAACCCCAAGATTCCCTTGAAAGTGTACATCTGTCAGTGCTGGCCAAGCCTTAGAAAACATGTCCATTCCGGCTGGGTAGAATCTGAGAGCTCTGGTCCATAAAACTAACTTTCCCCCCAACTTTTTGGTGGAAAACATGACTGAAAGACAGCTTGTGGTCAGCTCTTACCAGCTTGGTACCGGTCTGGCACCATTGCATTTCTTTGCAATGTTCAGTTAATGAAAAAGATTGGGTGGGTTCTCAATCACCCTTTCATTATGAAGTGGGTGACCGTAAGGTCTAATAGGTTAGGCCCAACCAGTGCTCCCTTCACAACTGGTTCTGTGATTAGAAAGAAGCAAGTTGCCTCAAGCAGCAGATATTGGGGGTAGGTATCATCCTACTGTCATCAGATGTAGCAGAGAACACTGTCCTGTCCCAATGCTGGAGTAAGTTTCAACACTGAAGATCCTATACATGGGATGTGGGAGACCTCTCCCCCCCTCCCGGGCCACAAAATGTCTACGGCAAGCCCTGTTTAGAATCCCCTGTAACAGATTTCCTCAACAGACAAATCAGTGTGGAAGGCTTCTTTGAAAATAAAGATTTTGAACATAGTATTTTTTAGAATTGACTGCTTCAATTGTGTCACTAGCGTATACTGTGTTTGTAACCATCCTATAAAAATATACCTGGGAGTATTTAGTTGAGTAAACGTTCTTATGATTGCACTGTTAATGTCCAAAATCAAAGTCTTGTGTGATGCCAGAAAAACTAATAAAACCCTGAAAGTTTTTGCTACCACAGACAGATACTCATCTGGAAAAAATATATATAAATGTTTTATAATGCAGCAATCTGAATGCAATACTGAGCACCATTCCCACACTCCCAACTGCAAAAGGGGGACAGGGCCTTGTCTCTGAAAACTGGGTTTCCAGATTGAATTCAGTCTCAGCTAGCATCACTTTTCTGCAAATTAAACAAAGCATAAAAATAGTGTGGTTTCAGTACTGGGGGGGGGGGGGGAATGCAGTTTCCCCGTAACAGAAGCTTAGAGAAAGATTACTTAACTCCTCACAACGGTGGCATCATTGTCCCTTCTGATCTGCCACCTTCCCCCACCACCTGAGGGTGCTCTGTTCCTATGCAAGACGGAACCATTTCCTGTCCTTGTCAACCATGGATTTGTCATTATTGCAATGCAAGGCAGCCTCTTTTTTTGAAGCAGAAGCCTGCCTGTTTGGGAATCTTCTTTTCTTTCTGAAGTTCAGAAGAATCCCAGACCTCTGAAGAGAAGCACCTGGAGCAGCTGCTGCAAAATACAATGGAAGGTGAGAACTTTTCTGGAATTCTGCTGGATGTTGCTTTATCTATCCTCATATTTCCTTTTATTTGATTTTAGCCACCTTTGTTATTTCCTTTTATTTTATTTTATTGAGCAAGTAGCGCTTTGATCATTGCTGCTGCTTGGCTTGCAAAGCTCCCTCCTATGCAGTTTTTCTCCTTTTATAACCTCTTAATTCATACACATACATGCATCACCCAGTTAAATTTGCAAAGAGAGAGTGTTAAAAGCAATGTTGGGAGATCGCCAGCAACTAAAAGTCATTTGTTGTATGAAAATTATGAGGAAATCCATTGTTTTATCTAACTTTTAAAAAGTTAAAAAAAAAACCTAACAGACATAGGTTTTTCTCTTTTGCTGCCACCAAGTACATTTCAACGAAGATTTTGCAATGGCTTTAAAAAAATGAACTTTCTTAAACTATTCCCTTCACGATGATAAAGTTTTACAAAATTCCATCTTGGCACCTCAGCAGACAGTTTGTCCCTTGCTGCTAAGACATTTACTGAGTTGGGGACAACATTTTACACTGCATCCTTCAAGGAGACAACGTTGAACATTTTCTGATTCTGTTAACAGTACTAAATATAAGCAATCTGCATTCACAGAATGACTTAATAATTGATTATAATTTAGGAAACACTTTCTCCACTCCAATTTTCTATTTGTAGTTGTCAGGCATTTTGGTTTTTCTTTGTACATGAACACAAACATACATATTTACAGTGGTGCATACACCAAACAGAAAACATCTTTCACAGGTCAAAATTTATAAATTTTTACAAAACAGATTAAGATTGCAGTTGTATTTAAAAGGAAGACATTAAACTCAGCAAAATTTAAGTCTACGTAAACAACAGTTTTCTAGTAAGAATCAATCCTGAACTATCTCTAGAGGAAAAATATGGAAACTGAGGTTGTCTTATGTTGGGCACCTCATGAGAAGACATGGTTTTCTGGAAAAGACAATCATGCTGGGAAAAATGAAAGGCAGCACGAAAAGAGGAAGACTAAATACCAGATGGATTGACTCGCTAAAGGAAGCCATAGGCTTGAGTTTGCAAGAGCTGAGCATCACAGGAGATCATTTTGGAGATCTCTCAGCAGCAGCAACAAACATCAGTAAGATGCAGCAACAGTTACCACTTTTCTTTCTGTTTATTTTTTTAAATATGTGTCCCTGTATTTCAGGATTTCACCGGGCCATGGGGTATCTCAAATTCCAGATTTGAAACTGCAAGAATGTTGCAATTTCCTTTAAAAAATGTTGATCTGACAGATTAAAACAGTGCATGGTATTCTTCAGAACAGTTTGCCAGGACAGTTTCAAGAGATAAAAAAAAAATTCAGTATGCCGCCTAGTTGTCATCAGTCTTGACTTTGTTAATGTTAATAGTTTGGGTCTCAAAGAACTTTTCATTCAGTAATGTAGATATATAGCCTCTGATTTACTAAGACTCTTTTGTCCAGCACAATGAAATTGAAATAGTCAAAATTTTCATTGCCACCTCTTAAAAGATAGTCCTTGTTTTAGATATCCCATAACCCAATATATTTAATTTTTACTAATTTTTTTTTTTTTACTTTTTTACTATTGTCTCTGAGAATCATGTACTTCTCCTTTTTTGGATAGGGTTAGGGTCAAACCTAAGTAGGTTTATTGAGAAGAAGAAATTGGATTTTTTTTTCTTTTAGGAAGACTGAATAATGACATGTTGAAGCCCACATAACTAGCAGTGGCAGCATGATATTTTGCTTAGAGGTGAACTCCTTTGAAATCTGCAGGGTATTCTTCAGAGGCCCAAACTATATATTGAAAATAACCCATAATTAGGGCAAAATCATTTTAGTGTTCCAGACATGCTATTTAGGAAGCCCTTGCCCTGCAAACAAGATTATGATAAGCTCCTAAAGACATGAAACAAAGCAAGATCATATGAGGTGAGAAAAGGTCCTGCTTTTTTATTGTTTCCTGCAGTTAAGAAATTCTTTCGTCAAATAACCTGCTCATTTGTCATATGTATGGTAGAAGGGGCTGGGAGTCTACATAATGTGGATCAAATTACAGTTTGACTGGTGCCAAAACCGAGTGCTAAGTTCTTGCTGTAGATGTGACATGTCTCCTGCCTCCAGATAGCTGTGACATCTATTTCTTGTTATTCTGTTTGGGGCAGCAATATTGCAACTCAGTGAGATGCCCAGAAGAGTTTTCACTGGATTTCCATGAAAAGTAGAATGGTCAGGCATCTGATGATGCAGAGAGTACTTGAAAGAATTCTCAATCGTTGTAAATTTCAAAGGCTCTTCACCTAGACACTGCCTTGAATCAACAAGATTTCTTGAATTTCCGCAAAAATTAGAACCTCGCTTTTATTTTTCTTCCTCTTCTTTATTTTTTGCCTGTTCTTTTGTGGAAAAATCTGCAAAATGCTGTACAGCTTAATGCCCTTATCCTGTGCAGGAAAAGTGCTGTTTTGTGCAGAATTGTAATAATTCCGCACAGATCCCTGTTTCTTCTAGAAAATAAATGACCAGGAAACATCTGAGAAGTCCCATGAGATTTCCCATGAAATTTCTCAGGAGGGAGATGACACACAGCAAAATCTCACTGAGAGAAGAAAAGAAGGATTTTTCTCTTTGTTTTCCACCAATGGGAAAAGGCTGTGGCACTCACATTCCTGCTACCAGTTACACCCTCTGGTGTCTTCCTTCCATATGAAATCTAGTTTCAGGTACCAAAACTGTAGCAGCATGTTCTTTGGTTAAAAAAAAAATACATTTTAGAAACAAGGGGATTTATTTTAAAAGCTGGATTTGTTTGCTACAATTTAGCTCTGTGGCTTATATTGTTCAAGCATTCAGTTTTATTCATGCTTCCATTTCCTTTTCCTCTAAAAGCTTGAAAATGAGCTTTGAGTTACTGGAAAGGTGGCTTCAGTATTTAAAACTTTGTTTGATTCACCATGGAAGTTCTTTCAAGATGATATTAAAGCTCTTTTTCAGAATACACGGTGTTATATTGAAGAGTATCTGCTGATTGTGTAAAACACAATGGTCTGACCTGCATTCCTAACATTGTTAAACATAAACAGAGTTTGGCCATTTTAAAAAACTTTTTTGGAGTATAAAACCCAGAATGTCCCAGACGCTTGTTGTCCAATGGAGCAACTTTTTCAAGATCTGATCTGCTTTCAAAACAGTATCTCCCCCCCCCCGCTTTATTTCATCTTTGTAGACTTTTAGACCCACCTGTGAATCCCTTTTCCATCTCTTTCACCCTCACACAAAATTGAAACATTAGTCCTGATATTTGATCTGTTTTTTATTCTGTGAGCTCAGATGTATTAAACCATGAAGAGTGAAAGGAGCAAATACAAGTTCTGTCACACAAATGTGTGTGAGGAAGCCTGAATTATTTCCTCTTTTGTATTTATAACAGAACAGCCTTCCGGCTGTGCTAGAGAATGCAAGTTATCATATCATTAGAAGCAGAGGTCCCTGAAGATGTAAGGACTGTTTCTTTTATGAGTCTGCCTCAGTCTGCATTTGGCAGACCAGCTTGTATTTCTTTTGTAATTGGTCACCAGGAGCTAAAGATGGCTTCATTTGCATGTCTGATTTCTCAGGCACCTAAGCCATCACAGCTCTGTATGCCGAAAAGAAAACAGTTGCCAGAGAAGGAGATATGCATTTTCTTTAACTTGTGGCCTGATAATGAGAAGGTTAAGGTTTGAGTGGAATGGAATACAGAAATTGTGACAAAATGATGAGATGCTTAAACTTATTTCCACAGGTTGCTTTTTAATCAAAATTATGTTGTCATACCTGATCTTCTTGGTCTTACAGATTTGTTCCCACAGTTTGTTCCATGAATTATCCAGGGCATTTTTTGCCTCCACTATTCACAAAACGATCAAACACTCCTTTCACGGCTATTCCTTCATTCATTATCATGTGTTTTCCTTGCCACAGGGACATGAGTCCCTAGACCTTGGGTGTCTTAGTGGGCTGATTAAACAGGGTTTAAATGCATTTTCCATCAGTTTTCTGGAATGGCTTTGTTATCTTAAACAGTTCCAAGACAGCTAGGGAAATAACATAGGAAGATCTGATCATCATCTTGTTTCCAGCCCTAAGAAGAGCTGTATTTTCTCTAAATTTCTATCTATCCCATACTTCTTGTAGAGTTAAGAGCTCTGTATTTAAAAGAGGAAAACAAAGGGGGGGGAGTTTTAATTTGACTTTGAGAGACATGACTAGTTGGGAAGGAACAGATTATGGATTTCACTGAACTCTATGCATGCAATAATTTTATGTTATGACTGTCCAGCAAAGAAGAATGTATTTTAAGCTGTGAACTCTTTCTTTGCCTAGAAATCTGGGAATGTATGAAAGTATGACGTGATTTTTTTGTTATGAACAGGCAGTGGTATAGCTGTATGGGTAACTGTAAGTTTTGTTGTCATCTTATACACCTCATGTGTTTCCCCCAGTCACCTCTGTTTACTAGGGATAGTCCCTGTTGATGGTTGCCTGTTCTTGTACATTATCATCTCTATTATGCATTTTGGAGACGCATATCTGAAGTTTAATTTCACCTTCACAGGCAGGGAAAGCATAAGTTAAGCAGCAGCAGCAACCCTCCTCCCATCTCCAGCTTCTTGACTTATTTATTCAAAACATTGATCCCTTAAAAAGTCCCAAAAACCTTGTTACTGAAAATTGCTATTGTTGATGTTCTTCAAAATTCAACCCACCCCACCTCACACAGCTCTTCCCTAAAAATTATATCTGTGTTTGATGAGGAACAATGCATCTTGATTCTTGCGCATCTGCATGTGCCGCAATTATATTTGTTACTTTTCTATATACCGCTTCTTTCCATGATTTGAAGGTGGCATAGGCTATGAAATAGGTCAGATTGAGAGAGAGTGACTGACTCATGGTTGACTAGTGAGTTTCACAGTAATTGCAACTAGAACCTAGATGTCCCAGGTCCTAGTCCAATACTGCAATTACTACACCACATTGGCTGTCCAGTTCTCATAGACACGAGTTGGGTTTGCCATATTCCAGTTCTTCAAATGTGGGCAAACGGATTTGTTCATTTTGTAAATTAGACAGTCCAATTTGCATATAGCAGAGGTTTGCATAATCTGCTAATTGATGCAGATTTTCACATTATGCACATTCAGTACCTTTATTGTTGTATTTTTCTACCAATATATTCTAGTCTTGGAGTCATTTGTTCAAGGACTACTGATCTGAAGGAGCTAGTATAGTGTGATTGTTAGAGTGTTGGATTTGGAACAGGGAGACATGCATTCAAATTCCTGTTCATTCACAAAGCTCACTTGGCATCCTTGGGCTAGGTAGTGTTTTTGAGCCAAGCCTATTTTGCAGGGTCATTTGCAGAATAAAATGGGGAGCAGAGAACCATGTAAAACACCCATGTATATTGCTAGCACATATAAATAAATAATGTAATACACATTACATTTCCAATAATGTTCTTATGAGACAGCTGCTATCAGTTTGTACTGCTGGCAAAAAAAACACATCCTTCTACATATCCATAGGAATACTGCAGGGATCCCTAATGAATGGCATACTGTCACCTGATTTGCAGGAAAACATGCAGGGGAAATTGAAGGCAAGCTGCAGAAATCATTGGGAGGACGGATAAAATAGGGCCATTTACCCCAGAGATGCAGACTGAATCTTTTATTATTATAACTAGAAAACATCCCTGCTTTAACTTTCTTTGCCATATTTGGGTTTTCATACAGACACAAAGGCAAATGCCAATCCAGCATGCCTTCTTTCTCCGCATAGCTACGGGTTTGCTTCACTGCTATGATGTATTGACCATGAGATTCATAACTCTGCTTGAATACAATTTCAACAAGTAGACTACGCTATCCAGAATCCCTCAACCAGAACTGTCACCAGATTGTGCTGGCTGGGAGATTGTGCGAGCAGTTGTTCAAGAAAGTAACTTTGCTGATCTCTGCTTCCCAATGAGTACAAATATATCAGTTTCCTAGGCACATTTACTGAGGTGTAAAACTCATTTAATTTAGTAGGACATACAGTCATGGAAAAAATTTAGTAGGACATACATTAATTTAGTAGGACATACATTACTATATCTGAGTAAGCAGTAAGTCATACTAAAACAAGAACATGTAAAATTAGTTATTCGACATTGAATCTCTTTCCAGAAATTTAAGACTCACAGCAATCATTAACTCAATAGCAACAACAACAACAAAAAGTAACAGGAAGAATATTTTAATAAGTTATACTCTCCTTCCCCACCCCGCTTTTCTGCCAGCGATACCCTTCCTCAAGGCAGTACCTAGATGAGCTCTCAGCTAAGCCTCCTAGAAGCCTGGAGAAATTTCAGGGTGCAACTAGACAGTGGAGTTATCTCAGGATGCATGGATCGGGTAAACAGGCTCACCTGAATGTGCAGTCTGAGATTTCAGGACAGAAAACCACATCACACCTCAAAGTGACCCTATTTAACCCATTCTTTCCTCTGAGCCTCTATGCCCCCACATTCTCCCCTGTCTTTCCCTCTGTGGGGGAGCAGCAGAAACCTGGATTTTTTTTAAACAATTATTTGTTGGTAAGTGATATGTCAGTTCATTGGCTTGCTATTAAAAATGAAACTGTGCTGGAAAGGAAAGAAAAATAAAATAAAAAGGGAAAATAAAATAAAAAGAGATTCCCTCCACTTCCTTTTCTGTTTCCTTCTCTGCAGAAATGGGAGAAAGCTGGGTTTATTTTTGTTTATTGGTAGTGATATATTCCTTCGTTGGCTTGCCGTCAAAATGAAACAGCATGAAATTGTAAAGAAAAAGAAAAAGTTAAAAAGATTCCCGTCCACCTCCTCTTCTGTTTTCTCCTCCCTGAGGTGCATCGGAAAGCTGGGAATTTTTTTAAATTTATTGGTAGGTTACATTTCACTGGTTTGCCAGCCAAGTGACATAGCACTGAATTGTTGGAGGAAACAGCTACCAATGCTGCTTTGGTTCAATACTGGAAATGTAACATGCCAGAAACCACACCAAAACGGCAATCCTACCCACACTTAAAAAAAAAAAAAAAAAAGGTCCCTGCCAATGATCCAAAAAGGTGCAGTTAGCCATGGAAAAGGGTCAGGTTGTTTCACAATTCCCAGTATGTCATGTAGTTGCTAGAAAATAGATAGAACCTGATTGTGACAAAAGCAGTCCAGAATGCAAGATACAGTGCTGTCTGATTGCATCATAACTGAAACTTAATGTTTTTGGAAGAAACCACAGACTAGGAGACCCATAGAATCATAGAGCTGGAAGTGACCGCAAGAGACATTCAGTTCAACACTCTGCCAAATCCCCCAGCCAGCATTCATTGCTATGGGTTGTTTTCTATATGGTTTGCATAGAACACTGCAAACAGACTTCTGCAGATTTTGGGTGTTTGCAAAAAGACATGTTTTTAACATTTACCTTTGAAACTGTGGATCGCTTCGCTTCTTGTTTGATCAAAAGCAGAGACTTCTTTTTCACAAACAACAATAGATCAAAGCATTGATTACACATTTCCCCATTTATCTTTGGTTCTATAGGGGCTAAAAGCTTGCCTTTAAAATAATAATAATAATAATAAAAGTTTGGGACCCAGGCCAGATGATGATCCCAGCAGGCCAGTGGGAACTAGGCGACTTCTAAAGTGGTGGTGGTGGGCAGCTAAACAGGTGACAGGACTGCAGCTTTCTTTCCCTCCCACTCCTTCGACTTCCCCACAACAACATAGATAATACATTTTGCTGAATGTGTTTGAACTGCGGCTGTTCTGTAATAGGCCTAAAAACAGACCGATTCTTAGGACTGTTATTCTCTTTTCTGTTCTTTTCTTTTTAAAGAAGCCATTCTGGTTAATGCAGGACAGGGGCTGAAACGTAAATTAATAGTAACAGGTCTTTCATCCGCCCAGTAGCTTGGGGAAGGGGAACCTTTTGAACAGTAATCCTTGATTTGAAAACGGGGCCATATATTAATGGCCCAGTTTTAATCTACAAACTGCTTCCACTTAGAAGCTGAGAGTAACTGAAATCCTTTTTATTTCTAAAATCACAATGTTCCTAGTCTGTCTGGGTTTTTTTAAAATCTATATTAAAAGTGTCTTTATTGCTATTGTTGTTATGTACTGTAAAGTCAGAACCAACCTATAGCGACCTTAACAGGACTTTCAAGATAAGTGAAATATTTAAGGAGCAGTTTTACCAGTTCCACTCCCCCATAGTTTCCATGGCTGAGCATGATTTGAACCTAGGCCTCCTGAGTCCTAGTCTGTCACACTGTCAACACCACCACACCGGGTACCCCTTTGCTATTGAGATTATGCTAATTCTACCAGTGGAAAAAGATGTTGCTATGCTTAATAATTTTACATTTTAAGTTGTCAGGGCTGAAACTTTCTTAGAAATACAACCTGCTGACCTAGATTAAATTATATGGTTATCACTGGTTTTCCAGATATTTTCCTCAAGTATTAAAAAAAGTATATTTGTCATACCACGTAATTTTCCTCACTTGTATTATGTATTTGGCATGTTTCATAATGTAGTTGTTAAGTGAAACAGAAACAGGGGCTTAATTTACAAGTATAATAGCTGTGCCACCTCTTTGAGGAAATCCTATTGTGTAAGATAAAATAGGTTAATCATAAACATCATCATAAACCTTAATGTCTAGTTTGATCTTCAGATGCCTGGAAGCTTGGATGTGATCTTGCAGTAGTGAAGGGATGAAAAGTTCTGTACATGTCTGTAAGCTGCCTTCGGTCTTTTTTAAGGAGAGATGCAGGGTAAAATATTTCAAATAAATAAATGTCCAGAAGCATTTTGGATCAAACTAGATGATACCTTATATATATTTCCTCTCCCACTGTATTTTTCATTCAGCACACTTTATTTTGAGATTGATTTTTAAAATGTGAACATCAACTTAGTTTGCAGGTCTGATAACTGAGGCACATATTTCAAAAGAAATCCCAGTTGGGCAGAAAAAGTGCCTTCATTGTATGGAACATGCATTCCCTTTAACTCTATCTAGTTTCACCTTCAGATTAAGGTCAAAATGCTTTGGAGTCTGACACTGAGTTCCAAACAAGAGAGTCAGCTGAATATTTAGCGCAAATGGAACTCCATGGGACTCCAATGGGTCCACTTGGCTCTCAAAGCACCTCAGAATTCAGAGATGTTGCGTCCATGCTTACATTTTAAATTGTTGGTAAGATATACTGACGTGTATTTCCCACTATTTCATGAATACGTTGTGTTTGGGATTTTAAAAATTTGCTCAAGCATGTGTACTTCCATCTTTGCAGCTGTGCAATGGAGGTGATGGAGGAAAGGATGGAGAAAGAAGTAGTAGTCTGGTCCCCCTCCCCCAGTATATGGTGTTTCCTATTCTTTCAATAAATAAATACATATTATGGTACCTGGGTGGAACCTAGCAGGTGTGGAGTCAGAGTCGAGAGAGGGGCATCTGGTTAGGGGCCAACTATTTCTAGCAAGCCCAGGCCTAGCTCTAGCCATTGCTTTACTAGAAACTTGACAGAGGAAACTGCATTACAACAAGACTTCCCTCTAAGCAAGCTTTTTCCCTCCACTTCCCACCTAGCCCATTGCAGGTTATTAGTCCTGGATCAGAGAGGCAATACTACGGTGTAAAAGGGGAGGAAACA
The DNA here is from genome assembly GCA_037013535.1 of Intellagama lesueurii. Lineage (NCBI taxonomy): Eukaryota > Metazoa > Chordata > Lepidosauria > Squamata > Agamidae > Intellagama > Intellagama lesueurii. The sequence continues at coordinate 34,915,328 of JBAJHW010000006.1, forward strand.
GGAGGTGGTGGTGACAGTGGTTTGGAAATGTCAGCTATCACCGCTCTTATATTCACATTTTGCAGGGGCCCCATATATGTTCCATAAACCTTGGTGGTGAGGCGAGGGAAGCGGTTAACACTTTCCTGCTGTTTCATGTGAGCTGAGTTTTGCAGTTATGTAACAGCTAGGACACCTCTCCCTCTCCCTCTCTTTGCGTGTGTGTGCGTGTGCGTGTGTGTCTCTTAAAGACATCCGATTCTCTGATAAGCAGATAAAAGTAGGGGAGAAAGGAAGAAACAGAAATAGAAGATCAAGATGCAGAGAAGCCATAGTGTCACCATGGAAAGATATGAATATTTGATTAATATCTGTCAGAAAGCAGTCCATATTTTTCTCAGCCGTTTATCAGAAGCTAATGAGAAAGCCAGGAATGGCAGATAAACTGACTGTAAGTTAGCAGGTTCATCCTTCCTGATTTTCTCTTGCAGTGTGCTCTGAATGTAACCAAGCAGCCCAGGGGAAAAAAATACCTGATTAATTTTTTTTTTTTTTTTTGGTCGTTGCTGCTTTGAGGGAATCTGACAAAAAAAAAAAAAAGAGGAAAGGGTGGAGTTATCCCATTCATCCACCCTAACTAATTTGTTTAGTTATTCACTGGAAAATTTGTAGTTTCTGCTCTGGATTTCTCAGCCTCAGGCCTATATCAAACACAAGACCATCTCCTCGCCACAGGGTGATTGATAGTGAGGCCTAAGAGGTTAGTCTCCATTCTTTGACATTGTTTCAGCTTTTGCTGCTAGACTCCACTTAGGTCTCATAAAAATGTAAATACAAAAAGAAATCTTGGATGGACTGGGTGTACGGCCCAGTCTATTGGTGCTAGCTGATAGCAAGGACTAACAGGCCTCGGCAATATATAGGAGGTAATATGCAGGTTTTCTTCAGCAGGCATGGAAAACTTTCCCTGAGAGTAGTAAAACCGAAAAATATGGTGTCCTGGAATAGTGTTTTTTTCTCTGTGTGTTTTGGAGGTTCCTGAGGTTTCTCAATGGAAGATGAGCTGCTCTGAAATATGGTTTCCTCACAGTACCAGGCTTTCCTTGGAGTATGCAGCCACAAGAAAATGTTGGATGTGTTCTTGAATACATCCTCAGACTGTACAGGGTGATGATGAAATGCAGTAGGCAACATTCTAAAAATGGCCCAGAATCCTTTGCACAAGACGTTCCTTGGTGGGCAAGCCAATATGAAAATACTTCCTTATACACAGAAGGTGTCAGGACCACTGCTTCAGAGGTCCTCACAGCTTCATGGTCATCAAACATTATTAGAAAGTGGTGGAAAGTTTCCAACTAGGAAGTTGGCTACTTTCCTACAGTGCAAAATAAAGGCTTACTGAGTGTGCTAGGTACTATATATGTGGCTCTAGAGAGACTCAGTGTTGGGCTAATCATCATGACTTCCACCCTACCTATGGTGGCTAGTGACGTAGCAGGCAGTGATGGTGATATTCTGCCCGCCACCCTGGAACACTCCTGGAGGTGGAGGAGCTGAGCTCATTGGAAAGAGCCTGTTCTGAAAGTGCAGAACGTACAGATCTTGCAGGAAGTGTCAAGACTCAAGGGGCTCTGGGTGGGGCAGGACAGGGTGGAATGTGGGGTTTGGAAGAGTCGGGAAAGAAGAAGGAGGCAAATGGAGGTATAAAAGGTAGGGAGGGTAAATTGAGAGAGGAAGAGACTAGAGATGAAGTAGCTCTTGTTGAGGTTACTCTAGGCGCTCCATCCAGGTCTCCCCTTCTTCCCCTTCCCGTGCTTCTTCAGTCCGCCAGTGGCAGAAGACAAGCAGAGGAAGAGGAAGAAGGAGAGACCTGCAGTGGTCCCAAAAAGAGTCACCCAAAAAAGGTCTTACAAGCCTTGTGCTTTAGCTGGCTGAGGAATGCCGTAAAACAACAGTGGTGCAATCAACTTCCAAGCTGGCCCCTAAGCTCTATGCTGAGGCCACCACGGAGCTGGAGAAAGCATAGGCAGTTTGCATGTGTCCCTCACCTAGAAGCAGAGGTGTTGACTTTTTGTGATCTGTCTGCTTCATACTGTGGTCAAGGATAGCGGCAGGGACACAGTTAGGACTCAACCTCTTCACAGACTTTAGGGCAGGGTGAAGTAATCACTCTCCAACCTGGAACCTAGGGGTGGGTTTGAGCTCGCCATAGCCCAGAGGAGAACCCTTATAATTTAAATTTCCAAATAGAATTTGCTGGTAGGTAAGTTAAATCTGTTGCAGCAGAACAAAAGAAAAGAAAAAGAAAACGACCTCCACACACATACACATACAAAACAAATTTAAAAAACGGTCTTGTGGCACTTTTAAATCTAAAAGTTTTTGTGCTCTGTAGTTTACTTCTTTGGATCTATCTGAGCCGGAAAAGAGAGAGACTGAGGGCCAATATGTATTTCATATTCAGTGTGTGTGTTTGCATGTTTCTGATTCAAGTAAAAGTTATATGGGAGATCAGTATAGAACAGGATTTAGAATGGCAATTTCAGGGTTTCCGTTTGTGGAGAGAACTGAAGAGAATTAGCCCAAAGTTTCACAAACAAGGTAGAAACTGTGGAGAGATATGAAGAAGGACAGAGAAGTGGCACCTTGAAGGTAGCCTGGGAAGAGATTCCAGGCATATTAGGGGCTAATAAAAGAAAGTATGGACCAAGTTCCTTAAGGGAGTAAGAAACCTCTGAGAGGTAGAGGTTGGTGTTCCTGGAGGAACAAAGGTCATGAGCAGGGGCTTGTTGGGAGCTAAGGGTAGATAATATGGTGTGGGTTAAACCCCAGAAATGGGTTTGAAGTGTTAATGTTATTGCATGCTTAATACTGTTGCAGAGTTCTGAATTTTTAGTTAAATTCCTCTAGCTGCATAGCAGAAGTCCAGGGATTCACAGAGCAGAATAGCTTCAGTTCCCCAGAGTAGTCCACCCCTTTTCTCATTAACGGGGACTTGCAGCCTCAATAACTAACTCTGAGACTTTTGTAGGAGAAAGAATAACATGTTTCATTACTTACAGTTATAAATACATCAGTCAGCAAACTGACAATCAGCAACAAACTTCAACAATCTCAAGGGAGGGGGAAAAGAGACATAGAGCAGGGAGGTAAATCTCTCTTTTGAACTCAGAGGCAGGAGGGAACAACAGGTTAGTGCTGGATAGATTGACAGTCACTCCAGCCCAGATAGGCCCCTCCAAGCCAAACCTACTAATGGCAGTTTGCAAAAAAATAAAATAAAAAATGTTGAAATGATACCATATTACTTTTAAAAAATCTGACCTTTCCTGCCTAAGGTTTTTGCCAGCAGCATGCAATGTTTAGTTAAGTATTTCAAATGCAGCTTGATAATTTTAGGTGAAGAGGCAGGTATACTTGGACTACTTGCTTTTAGGATGTATTTCTGCCGTACCTGGCCTACTACAGAGTTCTCACTTACTATATACCAATTTTAGAGACTGAATTGTTTCTTTGGTGGCCTATTCCAGATTCACCAGCCGGTATGGATCTAAGCCATGGTCGTGAACAGCCGGAACCTACAGGTACTGTGCAATGATGTCTCTTCCCGTTTCCTGCTTTTAAAGATATACCTGCCCATTACCCTAGAGAAGAGTCTTATTAGAGTATCAGTAAAAAAATATGTAGAAGTTAGAGTAGAAACTTGATCCAGAATGTCTAGTTTTATTTCCAGTTTGGAAGTCCGATGGCTACAAATGTGACGATTTCTAATGATCTGATGTTAGTGCCAAAGCATTTGAATTAAATTTGTAAAGCTAGCATGTTGGGTTTGAAATCAAAAGACTAGCATTTAAATCTGAATTCAGTGATGTGAGAGCTTGTTGGGTTGGCCTTGGTTAAGTTATTGTATAGCCTCAGCTTTCCATGTCTGTAAAAAGGGTATATTGAAAGCATCTTTTGTTTATAATTGAATATAAGTGCCCAAATAATTCATCATTATCATAATCCAATCATATCAATTAAAAAAAATATTTGCAGATGTCCAAGATGTTTCGACTGATGGCAATTCTAATACATCCCATGAAATGGAAAATATGGACAATGGAGAAGACAGAAAGGAATATCGTTTGAGTAATGGCGGAGAGCGAGAAGGTAAAGTGGAAATTGTTCACTTAAAGCTAATCATTTGGTAAAGCAACCTATGCCACAAAGGGCTGCTACTTTAAGTTAATTGAACCAATCAAACAACTTCCCACATTACCGTAAAAAAAAAATGCCCCTAATTTAATTGGAAACCCTTTCCTTCTTTTTCACTTTCTGAACTAGCACCTGATACTTTCTTTTTCTTCCCCACCACTTGAGGAAGAAGGATTTATGGTTGGGAGGTTCAGAATTCTCTTCTAAGTGGAGAAGAGAAAGAGGTACTTCAGCAAGGGAAAAGGACAAGCTAGCCTTTAGTCAACTAAAGTCAGGTGAAACTCCAGCTTGTGAACCATCTGATTTGGGCTGTGCCAAAAACCACTCTGAAGCCTTTTCTATACCACCTAGATGAAAAGGAGGCAAAAACCAGATTATATGCTGCAGATAACCTTTGATCAGAGGAGAGAATTCCTTAAATGGTGAGAACATACAATTGGTACAGAAGGAGGTTTTCATACCTCCTGTAGTTTGCAAACTAGATTGCTTTGTTTAGTGATTGGTCTTTAGATATGCACACCACTTGTGAAGGTCTGCCTAAATTCTGTCACTGAAACACTAATGAATTTCTGTCTTCTAATGATGGACTATCTATTAGGAGCACAATGATACATAAAGCAAGGAGTGACAGCAGTGGGAACTGTTCAATCTGAACCCTGACCTAAAGATAACTAACTGGAGGAGAGCACTAAACTCTGGGTCTTGGAGATGAGAGTAGACAGTTGTAACATTTGAATTTCTGTCCTAGTGAAGTTTTGTAAGTTAATGGTAAGATATGAGACTTCAGAAGCAGCCACAAAGGGTTTTGGGAGGTGCAGGAACAAGCCTATTTTTACCATCTTGTCTTGCATGCTGTTCCAGCGTGCTGAAACCTAGCAACTGCTGTATAAGCTCCTTTGTGTCTCTAGTACTTACTTTAAATGGGGTCGCTTCTAGATTGAAAGCTGTCCAGATAGCTCAGTGAGTTAGGTATATGGCTACAGAGCCACAGGTCAGGAGCACAGTTTCCCATTATGCTTCCCAGGAAAAAGAGCCAACCTGTGCAGCCTTGGGCAAGCTACGCAGTTCCAGGACGCCCCCAGAAGAAGGGGATAATAAACCACTTATGAATACTCTATCTCTAGAGAACCTTGGAAAAGATTGCCATAAATGAAAATTGACTTTGGTGTACACAATTATAAAGAAAAACTAGACTGAAACAAACAAACAAACAAAACAAAAGGAAGACGTGGAGCAGATGCAAGTTGAAGATGATGGCATCCATGCAAACCTCAGTGAACAGGGCATTCAAAGGACACAGTAAAAGTCTAGAGGTTCCCTAGGTCTCTGTCTAGCTTTTAGATACCAGCAGTTAAGGAAGTTGGTTGGTGAGTAGAAATACAGATTGAGAAAGTACTGAGGGTAAAGCAACACACAGAAAAGGAGACAAGTAGAGGCTGCCCTGTGAACTGAGCAAAATGAAGGCACCAGTTCAGCAGTGAAGTGGGTGATAGATGATCATATCTGATGAACCAGTTTGTTCGTGCCAAGTTACTGTTAATTTCAGTTATGATTGTGGAGACGAACTCCTCACTCAGTTATGTCCGTTATTAATTATGTGGGAGGAATACTGTAGTGTTTTGTGTCATAGACACCAATCCATGAAGCTCAAGGTCAGATTGTAATAACTAAAGATTTCTTCCTTCATGTCTTTCCTCTTCTTCCAATGTTTTCTCTCCATGAAATGCAGCTTTATTTAAAAAAAATTGCCTTGCACGAGATTTACTCCATCTGCGGACAGATATCTCAATGACACAGGAGACCTGTTCTCTCTCTCACCTGGTCATCTTAACACAGCAAGATGGAGGCATGATAAAGAAGACTGCTATCTGTAGTAGTTACATGGAAGGGGGAATTTTAGCAAGTGAAGCTTCCATGACAAGCTATGCCTAATCATTTCTTTCTTCTACACAATTGCTAAAGGTATAATAGGAGCTCTTGTCCTCTTTCTCATGTGGATGGGGGCAGGGCATGGAAGATGCCTCAATATGGACTTGCAGGAGGCACATGATCTTCCCTCAGGTACAACTTTCTCCACACAGCCTGTTTGGCATGCTCAGAGCCAGCACCACCACCACCACCACCACCACTCTGTTCTATATTAGTTTTTAAATTATTTTTTGCATTAACAGAATTTAGTCCGGAAATGTTGTCTTTATCTCTCCTGTATCTGTGGAGTTAGCAGGACAGCAACTGTCTACACCAAGAGAAGATAAGCAGCTATCTAGTGAGGGAGGCCATGAACTTCCCCTTTATGTCTTCCATTGCAATGTCTTAAACTTAGAGCTTCAACTAAAAAGAAAGAAAAAAATGTTGGTTTTAATGGGCTGAAGGCATTTTAAGCACAAGAACCAATTCATATATGTAATATTAATTATGCATTTCACAGGGCATGGAAGTCACCTACGACTACACCTGCCCCCCTCCCATAACACCTGCTACTTCTAGTCAAAAGTATTCTCACTTTACTTTGATTGTGGGGTAGATACTGCTGGAGTTTTAATAGCCTCACATGCTGCCTGGAGAAGGTGCGGCTAGGAGGGACCTTTCTGGGCTGGGGTGACTATCAATATATGCAGCACTAACCAATAGTTCTTTCCCTGCCTCTGCATTCAAAGAGAGCCGTGTCTCTCTGCTCCGTGCCTTTTTCTGTCTCTGGTGTCTGTTGACGTCTGGTGTTGAAAGCAGCCATGTTTGTCAGTTTGCTGTTGCTCTGTAAGTAATGGAACTTTTTATTCTTTCTCCTACTAATGTTTCAGAGTTAATTATTGCCCCTGTAAGTTCCAGGAATGAGAAGGGGGGGTGGACTACTCTGGGGAACTTGAAGCTATTCTGCTCTGTGAATCCCTGCACTTCTGCTGTGCAGCTAGAGGAATTTAACCAAACATTCAAAACTCTGCAACAGATACTAGTCTGTGTTTTATTTTTTTAAGAAATGTGTTCTGGCTACTGCTAGACATTTCCTTCTTGCCCAATAAGAAGAGAATTATAAGGCCACATGAACAAAATGCTCCCACACACCCCTGAGTCTGTTGTACATATCACAGGACCTATGTTTAGTTTTGTATTCCTAGCTGCCACGCAGATCCCCCTTCAACCTGGTTTAGATCCCAACTTTCCTTTCCCAGCTTTCCTTTTCCTTTATGCCTTGGCTTCCTGGTTACTGTTACAAGGCAAATTTCATTTCCTAACTTTTTAATTACTAGGCTAAAAGTGCCTTCTTTGTTGCACTTTTGTTGTTCTCAGATTTTCATTGCTTTCCCTTCAGCAGAAGTGTAGGCAACCTGTAGCTCTCAGACTACTTATATATGAAGCCTTCTAGCAAGAGCAATCTCCTTCCACTAGCAGCTGTCTTCTACTAGAGAGGGAGAGAGAGAGATGGCAGAGTAGAAAAAGGTATAGAAAAGAAAGAAAGTAGGTAAACATTACGGGCATTGCATTAGGAAGTTTCCCTCTGACCGTTGGATTTCTTGACAGAGTCATGCTTCAAGAAACCAACTTGCAAATTAAGCCCTTATTTACCTTCCAATGACCAATCACAAAACAGAACATGCTAGAATGCAAGGTATGGGTGTAATGAAAAGCATGAACTAGGACAGATGTCTTTCACCATGTAAGGGAGCACTTTTCTAAATATGGGCTAAATATAATCTACTTTGATCTGCGTGTTGGGGGGGAGGGACAAACAGAAGAGAAATTAATGGCTTGGGACCACTGTTGTCTCTCCTGCTGGTTCCCACTGTCTTTGGCCCATCTACTACCAGCATACTGCTGAGAGGGCAAAGGCTTCAACAAGTTCCTCACTTGCATTCTAGCATATCAGTGAGGTGTTTTGTCCCTCTGTACCATATGGATCTCATCTCACGTCTGTTTCACCAGTATGCAGCACAATATTTTGGGGGGGGGGGGAATACTTTTTTGGACTTTTTGCTCAGAATTCTCTCAGCCAGCAGCTGGTTGTTGGACCCTGTGATCTGGGTAACCTGGGAGCTATAGTCCAAAAGGAGCAGAAAACATTTTTCACAGAAGTAGCAGCAGAAATCCTGTGTGAGACCTTTTCCTATCCTTACCTTGCTTATACGAATAGACCTTGTCTATGCTTTACTTGGAAGATAATCTCTTGGATAAAAGGATAAATCTGGTTTCTTGAAGGAAAGGGGGATAGCTCCAGTTTTTTTTTTTTTTTCCTTTTTGGTGGGTTTTTGGTTTTTTTTTTTTTTTTTTTGGAAACTCCACTCCTGGAAAAGAGAAACATGCAATGGCATTTTCCCTCACGGAAAAATCTATTTTCTTCTTCCTGTAATGATAGGGCACTACTTGCTTTCTAAGCACTTAAGTGAATTCAAGAACTCTGCCAGGGCTTATCTGTGTGGGCCCCTCAGACATCTATTGTGCAGGGTTTTGAGAGGAATGAGGTGTGTGAAACAGCAACAAACCAGAGGCTCCCAAATATACGAGCAGGTGTGCTGGACTCCCACCCCTGTCTGGGACAGGGATGAAAAGAAAACCATGGAGCCAAGAGGAGAGAATGAGGAAAGTCAGGATTTTTGCTATTGAATCAAACAAGAGAAAAATCTGGCTGTCTCTGCTGATGATGGTCTTCCTTGGGTAGTTGCCTTCCTAAATTTTGTGTGTGCATAATGGGAGGAGTGATGTGCTTACAATTTTTCCAACAAGACATTTTGTTCGTAAGTGTGGTCATGTTGGTGATGCTTCTTGGGAGTGAAAAATTAGCAAGCAAAAGCCTGAAACAGATTGGGAGAATGTGCTTAAAAGCTCTTCCAGATGCTGACTTGAGGTTCCAGAAGCCATCATGTGTGGCTGTGCTGGTAAAGGAAGTGCAGTTTTTAAAAATCAGAATATTACATCTCTTGCATTGTCCTTCTAGTAGTGGGACCAAGATGGGGAGGCGCAAGGGAGGGGCTTATCTAGCAACCTCAGCAAGTAGTTTTCTGCAGAGGTTCACATAACAGGGGATTTCAAAAAGGATTAAAAACACACCAAAAGACGGTGGAACGTGAACTAACTGTATTGGCACTGCCTTCCTTTGATTGTGGTTTCTGATATGAAACTCACAGTCAGGGCTCTATATTCTCTGTGTCTTCTTGGGTTGTTGGTTTTTTTAATAAATCAAAAATCTGTACCAAGCAAATTGAAACAGGCAGATTATTGTTGTTCTCCTGATCAACATATCTGAGGTACATGGTTCCATTATAAAGCGGTATAAGCTCTGCACAAGGCAGCTCTGTATCCGTAAGGACCTTGACAGGATCACTTTTAATAGTGTGGAGACAAGAAAGAAGGGGGGAAAGTGTGTGTGTGTGTGTGTGAGAGAGAGAGAGAGAGTGAGAGAGTGTCAGAGTCACTATATTTGGTTGTTTAATTTTGCTTAATTTTGTTTACAGACATATTTTTTCAGTGTGAAATTTGAACCTTAAACACAGCTTCAGTTTGGAGCCTTAAATAAGGCAAACATATTGGCAAAAGGTGCTCTTTATATTGGTCCATTTAGTTTTTTATTTTGAATACGTAGTATTAGTTCTCCAAAGTCCTAGACAAAGGTCTTTCTCAATCTTCATGGAAAAGTTGCTTTTTGAACTATAGCTGCCAGAATGTTCTAGCCAGTCTGGCTGGTGGTCATGCTAGCCAGAGGGTTCTGGGAACTGACGTCCAGTAAAGAAACTTTCCTAAGTTTTACATGTGGCATAAGTGCTTTATAAATGGAGATGCTGGCAACTGAAGGCCAAATTATACATTATGATAATCCCTTGTTAGGAGTGAAAGTCTTCTATTTCTGAGAAACCAGACTGACAAAGGAAGAACATACTTACGCCCAAAGACCTATCACAAAGCAAAGCAAACTAATTTGTAAACTATGGGAGATGAGAAGAGCTCCTGCTGTGACAGTCACACAAAATCAGTGCTTAAGAAATTATCTCTTCTAATGACAGGTTAATTATAATGTATAGTTTGCTCCCAAACTGGGGCCTTATGCCACAGAACATATCCTCTACCAGTGTGTTTTGGGACATTTGCCTCAGCAATACCTGCATTATTAGCTGTCCCAGCCCTTCTATCAAAATTACAATTCCCAGGCTGCCGTATGCATGCATGCATGCATGCATGTATGTATGTATGTATGTATGTATGTATGTATGTATGTATGTATGTATGTAAGTTTTTAAAATATTTGTGTAGTGTTTTTCCAAAACTGCATTTCAAGTTCCTTGTAAGTTGTCAGGAGTTTCCCCAATGACAGATCTAGTCATGATGGACAAATAGTTACAAAACATGGTTTTTCCATCATCTACCACACAGGGACGTGGTAGCGCTGCAGGTTAAACCGCAGAAGCCTCTGTGCTGCAAGGTCAGAAGACCAGCAGTCGTAAGATCGAATCCACGCGACGGAGTGAGCTCCCGTCGCTTGTCCCAGCTCCTGCCAACCTAGCAGTTCGAAAGCATGCAAATGCAAGTAGATAAATAGGTACCACCACGGTGGGAAGGTAACGGCGTTCTGTGTCTAGTCGCGCTGGCCACGTGACCACGGAAACTGTCTACGGACAAACGCTGGCTCTACGGCTTGGAGGCGGCGATGAGCACCGCCCCCTAGAGTCGGACACGACTGGACTAAATGTCAAGGGGAACCTTTACCTTACCACACACTATTCTTACAAAGTGTCTTGATAACATTCTCAAGGACATTCTGAGAGCCTGGCAAACTTAATTATTTGGCCTAAGGCACACAGAGTCCCCCAGTGAGCATGGCCATTGTCCATGCTGGCTAGGGGATTCTGAGATATGTCATTTCCTTCACCCCATAAAATAGTAACTTTTCTAAGCCCTGAGAGGCAGTGAACCATAACAGGCTTGGGCTATATTGCACACAGACTATGGGACCTCAAAGTGCTATCCAAATTCCTGAGGAATTTGTAAGAAGACAAGTTCATCTAGAATGGGTCTCTGGAAGTGGAAAAGCTTTAAAACTCCCTGTGTAGTATTTAGTTACTTTTCTTGAGTCCTCGGTATACAGTATCTTCACTGTAGCTTCATACATTGCACAATGGAAGCACAAATTCCTAGTACTGTATTTCTAAATCATTCCTTAATTGTCTCTACTGATCTGGTTTGCTTGTTTATTATTTTGTTTCCTAAGGTGCTCTTTCTTTTTTTTCTTCTTTCTTTCTTTCTTGGAGGTGAACGAAGTGGCTTTCATGCTTGGTAGGGAATTCGGAAAGTTTTGTTGCTATTTTTAGTATGTGAAATTTCCACCAGGTGTTCGTGTCTGTTTGGGTTCATTGAGGCATCACCCTAGAAATGAGTTTTTTTTTTAAAGACAAGATCAAAAGCAACCCCTCTGTGCAACAGTTTATCAGTAGACTAGGGGAAGAAGCAGAACAGCAGGGAGACGAGAGTTACACCCCTGTCACAGAACGATGGGAACCACTTCCTTGTGGTTTCTTCCCACACTGCTCCAGTAACACTTTTGGTTCAGAATTATGTGGGTGGAACGGAACGCCTGCTCTGCTTCTGAAATATAAGCATTAGTGTAGAGTGGTTTAGGACAACACCCTGAAAAATTGGGTCCTGTTATTTATTTATTACTCACCTACCGGTGTGGGCAGTTGTAGTGGTTGAAGTGTTTGACAAGAGTCTGGGTTCAAATCACTTACTTGGCCATGTCACTCATTGGGTGACATAGAGTCAGTCAGCTTGATGATGTGCCTCATAGGGTCATTGAGGATGAAGTGGAGAAGAGGAGACCTTGAATTTATTGGACAGCAGGCAGGATATAAATCTAAAGAAGTCCTACACCTTTCCTCCAGTGACCTCAAAGCACCATGCATGGCTCAACCTATCCACACTTGTCTCCTCATAACAATCCCATGTGTCAGATTGATATGCTGATCAGGGTGCTAGTTTCCCACTCTGTATCATGTCCTGTGTAATGGCCATGGGTTCCAGATCTGATTGCCTGTGGTTAGTTGGCTCATACTTAAAATGGCTCCCTTCTGCTTTCTTCACCACTTAGAAAACATTCACATGTACCGTTCGGAAGACACCTGAAGGGTCATATGTGAATATACCCGAAAAGTCCTGGTGGGTTTGAATCATTTGTTAATCCACTTCAGCCTGTCTCCTTTGTGCTTCCTCATTTGTTATATCTATATACAGAATATTTTATTTTGGGCTTTTACGGCTCCAAAATCGTAAAAGTAATTAGTTGCTGTCAAAACACTGTTAAGCCATCTTGGCATGCTCAGTTGTTGTTGTTTTAATTGGGTAGTTAGGAAATGGTGGTATACAAAATGATGTTGCTATATATACCATATATATTTGGAGGCAGGACTCATCTGGCTGGCTGAACATCTGCAAGCATGAGGTCTTTTTATCTCTGAATTGTTGTAGTAAATCAGATATGACATTAACTCAACACATTATGATGATTAAATTCCTTTGTTATCTAGATGGCTTTATGCATCCTTACTTTTATTCTTTTCTGAATGTCACAGATACTGAGTGTTCTGCGACTATGAAGCTGTATCATTTGGAAACTTTCAGATCCAGTGAGGCGTGTGGGCAAGATAAAGTTTCTTTATGCATGAGTGCAAAAGCTCCAGTGCAAACAAATGCAGTGAGGGAAACATTATTTTCTCAAGAGGAACCCACTGCCTGGGAGCTCTGGGATTTCCTTGTGGAAAGCTGCTGCTCATTACACTGAACAGGTTCTCTGGATTAATGTGCAAGAGTGAAGAACATCAGACCCTGACCACATGGTTAGTGTTCATGGATAATGAGAACCAGTTTCCCCAGACCTGGTATAGACACACCACATAACACAATTTCCTCACTCATGGTAAAGACATACTTTTGGATGCTGTCTTCTCCCATATAACTAAGTGAGGGATTACCTAAGGAAAATGAGGGTGCAGCTACACAGGCATTTGTCCTGTGGCTTGGTGCAGTTTGGGGCAGGCTAGTTCACTCCTTTTTTCCAGCAGCTGCACAGCCTACATGCCATCACAAACCAACCCATCCCTGATTGATGCTTACCCACACCTGTCAGGGGCTACTGGGGTTTTTGTTTGTTTGTTTGTTTGTTTGTTTTTTTGTGGGAGTAGGATAATTCTATTTTGGTTTGGTTCCATTATGTGTAATCACTGGGATCAAACCAAAGCCGTTAGCTTAAGCTGTCCTTGCTTGAGCTGCCTAACAGTCTTGAGAAATGGAAAGCTTCCTTCCTGTTCTCATGTGGAAAAGAAATAAGTTTTCCACGTCTTTTTAATTGTTGCTACTGATTGATGCTTACTGATTTCAAAGCAATGCTTTGAAAGAACTTTTTTAAAAAGTGACTTTAAAAAACACCTTTCAATGTGTTGCTGCTGCACTGTGTCAGTTAGGAACAATTAAAAAGAAAGAGAAAGCTTCCTCTTCCTTCCTCTTCGTGTGAGAGGGGGAAGGAAGCTTTCCATTTCTCAAGATCATTAAGTGGCTTAAGCAAAGCACCGAAGAGGAGACAGGAGGGATATTTCCTTTTTTTTTTTCCTTTGTCTTTGAAGGGAAAGAATATTGATCTCAATTGTGCTAAACAATGTTGCTTGAAGTGCTGTGTGGTCGATCCTTCCATGTGGATGCAAGGATCATCCTAAATGACATATCACATCTCAAAGCAACCCTGTTTAGCATGATCTAAACTGATTCAGATTGGGAAAGTTGGGCTGTCTATCACATCCTAAGTAGCAATAACTTCAAGAAAATAAAAGGAAGTGTTTTTTCTCTACACGGTATAATTAATCTGTGACACTCCTAAATGTAGGTTGATCATAACATGATGTGTTGGCAACTGGTCTAGATAACTGTGTAAAAGAATAGGATTTACACATACAGACTAGCAGCTTCCCCTTTAAGTATCATTCAAATATGAGAGTCAGAAACAGTACTTAATTGTTTTCAAACTTCAGCAAGTGACTTTAGATTCTAGTTTTTTGCCAACCTTAAAATTCGGGTTAAATTTTTATTTTTACTCAAGAGGTATGTATTATTCTTCCTCCCACACACAGTACTCATCATTTTGTGATGGCTGCTTTTAATCATTTTTCCCTCCCTTTTAATGTATGCACTATTCCAATCTACTGTTTCAGTTCAGAAATACCCATCTAGCTTAGTCAAAAACAGTTTTTTGTTTTACTTTCAGTTTTAAGAAGATTATGCATTCTTCTTTTATGTAGTGGAAAGAGCACCTTGCCAGATATGAATGGAGTGGTGGGGTTCAGTTCCCTTCATAGTAGCTAATTTTATGTGGATGCTGGGAAGGTGAGGAGCAGAGGGATTTATCTGCTGAAAAAAAAAAGTCTACAGAGTGATGGATGGAGAAAAGCAGCCACCATTGGTAGCTAAGTGCTAAATATGTATACTTGCAGGTGGGTCGGTCCCTCTGATTTCAGTAGGTTCTCATGAAAAGGCAGATATGTTTCCCTAGAGGAGCTTCTTAAGAATGGGCAGTAGCCATGCTGGGATTCCCAGACAAAATCCCCTAAACAGAATACCGTTGTTTTGTTGTGAGGAAAGACTCGTGGCTTGGTTTCTAACATTCAGGTTCAACATTGGGAAGTGCCAGCTGAGCAGCTACACAAACTAACTGTGGCAGATAACCTTTCATTAGATCTAAAGTCACATTGGTGTCCCAGGGATGTGACTTCCATGTCTGAAAGATCAGACTTTTCAGAATATATGCTGGAGATCTAACACAACGCTAAGCCAAGCTAATTTGTGAGGAGATGAAAAATACCCCTGCTGTGACAATTCCAGTTAACACTTAATAAATTGCCCCTTCCTCTGTTATTTTAATATATAGCTCAGACCAAAGCAACTTCTGGTTCCTAAAAGCAACAGGTCCTCTTTAGACTTCTCTCTTTCCTGTGCAAGACCTCTGCTTAACTGCAGGCTGCAAAATTCAGCCTTCTTTCTCCTTCGCTGGTTAGATTCAACTGCCAAAATGCTTCTCTTATAGCTCCACCCCCAGCTGTTCAGTGTAAGGGTATAGTAAAGTCTACATATTGTACTTCCAATTTTTTTTTTCTCTTCAGCACATACAGATATTCCATGGAAAAATATTGTCAACTGCTGTGAGATTTCTAGCTCCTCTGTACGAGCGAAAAGACCACAGCTGTCTTCATCGTCTGCAGCATTATCCCCAAAAGTGTATTTTGTGCAAAAAGGGTTGTATTTATTTTGTGCAGAAAAGCATGCACTTTATGCAAAACAAAGACTTTAATGTAAAATGAAAGAATGTGAATTTTGCACAGATATGTCCGAATTTTTTTTAAAAAAATCGCAAAAAGTATCATAATATTATCCACTAGGAAGAAGACTTTAAAAATATTTTATTCTCACTTGCGAAAATGAAATAAGCAAGGATTTACATTCCAGGCGTGGTCCTCTTGTTAGCAACCAGTACTACACGAAAGCCCTGAAGGAAGTTCATGTCTACTGGAGGTAGAAACCATAGAAATAAATACAGTCTTCAAGTATTTTAGAATTTTCCAGTGAGCACATTTTAACTACTTTTGTCAATGTTGTAGAGAACACAGATTACAATAAACACATATTGCTCCTGGAATCATCTCTGAGCCTGGATGCCCAGATTTCAGTGGCGGCCAGGGGTGCCTTTGCATAGTTAAAACTAAGGTGCCAGCTGTGCCTGTTTCTGGAGAGGTCTGACTTGGCCACAGTGATACCTGCATTAGTTACATCCTGGCTGGATTGCTGGAACATGCTGTACATGGGGTTGGTTTTGGAATGTGCTTGGAAACTTCAGTGGGTCCAAAACGCTGCAGCCAGATTGCTAACTGGGCTAATTATGGGGATCACATAACACCCCTGTTACAGCAGCTCCACTGACTGCCAATCCATTTCCAGGCACAATTCAAAGTGCTGGTTTTAACCTTTAAAGCCCTAAATGGCTTGCGTCCAAGCTATCTCAAGGACCGTGTCTCCCTTTATGAGCCTGTGCTGGTGTTAAGATCATCAGGGGAGGCCTTTTTCTTGGTTCTACCACCTTCACAGATGCGCTTGGTGGGAACACGGGAGAGGGCCTTCTCTGTTGCTGCTCCCAGACTCTGGAACTCCCTCTCACAGGAGGCCAGACTGGCCCCATCTTTGCTCTCCTTCTGCAAGCAGGCAAAGACCTTTCTCTTCAGACAGGCTTTTCCTTAGTGAGTGACTGTCTAGTAGACAATAAACAAGAAGGTTTATATCTTGGTGCTTCTAAATCTGTTTTTACCTAACATTTTTTATATAACATTATTAATTCTTTTGATATTTGAACAATTTACTGTTTTTTGCTTTTAATATTATGTTTTTAATTATGTCAGCTGCTTTGGGTCCTTTTAGAAAGGCAGGGTAAAAATGTTTTAAATAAATAAATGTATGAATGAATATTGCATGCATTACTTGTATGTTTTTTAAAAAGTACTGTGTGTTTTTAAAAACAAATTCTATGATTTGCTTTCATAGAATTTGAAATCTCTAGATTTTACAATTCCATTTTTGAAATTTCATCTTAATCTCTAGATTTTACAATTCCATTTTTGAAATTTCATCTTAATAGCTCATGGTTTACTAATTTATTACACAGACAATGATAAAACTCCACTGCTCTTAATGTTTTGAGCCAGCTGCAGTTATAGATGCACTAATACTTCCAAAACTGTCAATGCCTGGTGACAACGATCCCTTGAACAGCATGCTCTGAAGTGGAAATGATAAAAGAAAAAATGATAAAGATAATGTTCAGTTTTAGAAACTACCCTGAATGCCATAAGATGTGCTCTGCAAGATATGTGGTGATAGTAAAAAAGAGAGTTTCTGAGGGTGTGCAGAGTGCATCCCTTTCCCTAGAATAATTGCAGCTCATTACCACACTGTATAGGCTGGAGGCAGAAAGTTTTCAGGAAAGTTGAATGCAGAGAGGGGCAAAGTCCCTTTGGATCTATTCAGAATCAGATCAGCATTTATTACTCTGATTATCTTAAGACAGAATTCTGTGAGCAATATGCACAGACTCACACTCCATCCATAAGAACTGCTAGATAGCTCTGTGGTTTAGGTCTTTGGCTGTGGAGCCAGAAGGTGGGAGTTTGATTCCTCACTGTGCCTCCTTGACAGGGTCTGGACTTGATGGATTTCTTCCAGCTCTGTAGTTCTGGGATGATGATGGTGGTGGTGGTGGTGGTGGTGATCTCACAGACTAGGGGAAGTACCGGGGGATTTTTTAAAGTGCCACTCATTTTGAGGAAAGATACATTAAACCCAGATCTTGGAAAGCTTGACCTACAGCTTCCAAATACCCCACCAGTTGATTAAACCCAATGAGCTCAACATGAGCTGCAGGTCAAATGTATATTTATGTGTGTACAAATGTACAGTTTTCCCACCCTGCTGATAAAATGAGTTCTCAATCTTTGAATTTAGACTCTGAAGTCAACTTTTTTTCATCCCTTGGTTTGATTTTGGTTTCCAATATGAAGTTTCATAAGCTATAAAATAACTCCTGTTTTGGGAATTTTCATCATGAAGATTAAAAAAAAATGTCTACAATCAATACAGAAAATACTGTATACAACTACCTATTACTTGCCAAATACTGCCATTCTGAATACCATTCCATATGAACCATTAAGCCTGTTAATATTAAATACTTTAGCTTCTTAGCTATTAAGTATTCCTGGATATCAAATGACAAAGTAAGGCACCAGATATTTTTTCGATAAATATTTGTACCTACAGAACTTATTTGGTAGGTGTTCATCAACAAAATTGATTTCTCATTCAAAGCAGGATTTTAAGGAAATTTGCAAGCAAATTCTAATATGCTGAGCTTGTTAAATAAGATCTCCAAAGTTATGCATATAGCGTTTCTGTTAGAAAAATGCAAAACAACACTTACCTTTGACTCATGACTCAAGCTGCTGACTCAACTATAGAATGAGATTTGTTTATAACATATTGCCTGAGAGTGAGTAGTAAATCATGACTAGAATAGGCACCTTCAAATCAATGGGATGCACATACAGAGAAGCTGACTTAGCAAATCCCCATTGATTTGTCATTTACCACTGGATTTCAGCCATTGATGCTTCTGTCTTATATTGGACCCTAGTTTCCCCCTATTTTGTATGTATCTAATTTCCTCCTGTTTCATGACAAAGAGAGATCAGGATTGGAACCACAGTGAGTGGAGAAAGGGAATTCAATTCTTCCCCCATCCTCTGTTCCTTGCTGCAGTCCGAATGAAATCCCACTCAGTCCCCAAAGCTCAGCTGAAGCTTCCCTACACAATGCAGGTATCAGCTGGAAGTGGGTGAGGACAGAGGGGAGATTTTCTCTTGGAATTCATTTGTGTCCTTAAACCATCTCAGTCCTTCCTCCGTTCCAACTCTTCCTCAGTCTTTCTTTCTTAGATTTATTCTACCCCCTACATGTTCACCATGAGAACAATAATGCATAATTTTCAAGGTTGCTATAAAGAGAACAAGGTGTTCTTTGTTTTTGAGGCTGTATATGGCATCACACTCTGTCCAGCTGAGGTTGTATGATAACCTCTACTGATTATCTCAGCCTGGGCACAGTGACGGAAGCACTGAATATAGATGTTTAATTATTTGTTCTGACTGTCTGGAGGTTTCCATTTGGAGTGCTTCTTTCTGTAGTGCTGGAAGAAGGGTGGCTGTGGGTCAATACAATGTTCTTCCGCATGATGTGGAGACTGTTCCTCCTTGTGTTGTGGAGAATGAGGGATAGCTTGTGTGCTCCTGTATTGGTTGTTCCACCGTTGTGGAAATATTCTTTGAGCCATTTAGACTGTGGAAAAAGGCCTCGAGGTCACCACAGAGTTGTATGGTATGTGTGGGCTTGGTGGGACAAAAGGACAAGCCCCATGAAAGGACTGATATTTCTGCTTGGCTCAGTGTGTGGCTGGATAGATTTATAATTTTGTCATGTTAAGTCTATAGTGTACCTGTTGTGGGCCAAGGGGCCTGTAGCAGATGAGACCATTTGTTTTCTTTCTTTTTCTTTGGAGAAACGAGTTGTGCATCATAGATAGTTTTTCTTGGGTGGAGAGTATTTGTAAAGTGTCTGGTGCAGAGGGCTGGTTCTATTCATATGGTTCAAGATCTGTGATTTACTTCTGGATTTTTCTTTGTCGTATAGGATGCTAGTGGAGGGTGTTGTGTGGTTGGTTGGTTTTTGACTGGTTGAGTAATTTGGGGGGGGAGAGTGTTGCATAACCTGTTACCATAGTTGCTGTAACAGGTTTTTCACTGTAAGCCCCTTGGGGATGAAGTCTTCGTCATTTGTATTTGGTAGGAAAGATTATGTCCCTTTGTACCTGGGCAAGTTTTTTCATGAGGCTGATGGATCTCCGTTCTCTTTGGCTGGATTCAGTGCCTTTTATAGTTGTAGCTATGTTCGTTCGTGCAAGCATATCAAACTGAAAAAAGAGAGTGAGACAAAAATGTTTGTGACACCTTAAATCCTGATTGCTATATTTTAATGTTAGCTTTCATGGATCAAATTCACTTCCTCAAACGTTAAAGGGAAACTATAGGATGTTCTTTATCATTGTTTATAATCTTTATATACAGATTAGAGCACACGTGTGTAAAGCGTTGAAAATACTTGAATGCAGCATACACATTCTAGAAGAGCATGTTATTTTAAACAAAACCAGGATGGAAACTCAGCATTCTTGGGAACACACATCAGTACAAATAATGATCTTGGTTCTTAGGGGTACAGAAGGTAAGGGGAATGGACAAAAAAGGGGGGGAGAAGGAGAACATAAAAAATACTGTCATCCAATCCTGTTGTTCGCTTTACAATATCGTCCACTTTTCGCCTTTCTACAGTTTGATTGCCCTTCCAGATTTCTACTTGCAGTTACCCCTTAGTTTAACTCTATGTTTATCAAGCTCTGTCTACTGACTCAAGCCATTTATATTATCATCATTCTTTATTACGGTCACAGACCAGCAAAATTATATATAAATAAAACCCATACAGAACATACAGAAAAAACTCCTGTGTGTAGTATATAAAACCTTCTTTCAGGGTGATTGCAACATTTCCTCTCGAATTCCCATAGCAATCAACAAAAATTTAGACACCCTGTCAGTAATACAAGTGGACGCACCCTCTAAGCAGGACAGTAACAAATCTGTGGGGCTACCATGCGGAGAGACACCTATTAGTGGAGATATTAACTTCTTTCTACAATCATCATACATTCTGCAGTGAAAAATAACATGTTCAACTGATTCGATATCCCCATTTCCACAAGGACAAGTTCGATCATTAAACGGAATTTCCCTAAATCGCCCATCTAATATTGTTGTTGTTGTTTAGTCGTTAAGTCGTGTCCAACTCTTCGTGACCCCATGGACCAGAGCACACCAGGCCCTCCTGTCTTCCACTGCCTCCCGGAGTTGGGTCAAATTCATGTTGGTAGCTTTGATGACACTGTCCATCCATCTCGTCCTCTGTCGTCCCCTTCTCCTCTTGCCTTCACACTTTCCCAACATCAGGGGCTTTTCCAGGGAGTCTTCTCTTCTCATCAGATGGCCAAAGTATTGGAGCCTCAGCTTCAGGATCTGTCCTTCCAGTGAGCACTCCGGGTTGATTTCCTTTAGAATGGATAGGTTTGTTCTCCTTGCAGTCCAGGGGACTCTCAAGAGTCTCCTCCAGCACCACAATTCAAAAGCATCAATTCTTCGGTGGTCAGCCTTCTTCATGGTCCAGCTCTCACTTCCATACATCGCTACTGGAAAAACCATAGCTTTGACTATGCGGACCTTTGTCGGCAAAGTGATGTCTCTGCTTTTTAAGATGCTGTCTAGGTTTGTCATTGCTTCTATCTAGTATAGCTGATGGCAATACATTAAAGCGAGCTAACATGAACGCTCTCCTATATTTTGGAATGGCAATGCATATAAGTATGGAGCAATGAAGAGTCTGTAGTTATTAATTTTATTGTAGATCAGTGGAGAGCAGCGTTATTAGCTGCAGTTCTTAAGTGCTGTAGGTCCAGGTCTGTTAATCTCTGGACAACAAGGAATTTAACCTTCTGGTAGTCATGACTACCCACATCCTCTACTGAGAGACCTAGTTTAAATAGCTACTTCTCCATCTCTCTCGACCATTGGGTGATATAGGTATCCTTAAGCAGTAGAGAGAGATAACTACCAGGGACTGCTCGAAAGTGTAGATGTAGCCACTATTTAAAGGCCGCAATCCATGCCTTACATTCTACTGATCAAATGCCCAGTTCCAGATAGATAGCAGCAAAACCCACACAGGATGGAAGGCCCAAGAGTTTCCTTAAGAAGGGAGATTGAAGTTTTTCAACTTGGGCATTGAATCCCAGTATCTAAATAAAAGGTAAAAGGTAAAGGTTCCCCTTGACATTTAGTCCAGTCGTGTCCAACTCTAGGTGGCGGCGCTCCTCCCCGTTTCCAAGCCATAGAGCCAGTGTTTGTCCGAGGACAGTTTCTGTGGTCATGTGGCCAGCGCAACTAGACACGGAATGCCGTTACCTTCCCACCGTGGTGATACCTATTTATCTACTCGCATTTGCATGCTTTCGAACTGCTAGGTTGGCAGGAGCTGGGACAAGCGACGGGAGCTCACTCCGTCGCGTGGATTCAATCTTACGACTGCTGGTCTTCCGACCTTGCAGCACAGAGGCTTCTGCGGTTTAACCCACAGCGCCACCACGTCCCTATATTCAAATAGGGATGCCATAGATAAGTTGGGCCAGAGTCTTGGCCTTATAAATTTAAATAGCAGAAGGGATGCATGTAGAAAAACCTTAGGATCTGCTGCTGACTAGAAGTAGCTGAATTAGTCACCTGCCTACGCTGTTCTACCCAAGATCCTGTGTTCTGCAGTTGTATGCCTAAGTAGTTTGTGCTGGCATCACCATTTAAGGTCCATCTATATTGTTTACGAGCTTTAGGGAACACCAGCACCTTTGACTTACTATAATTTATGATCAAATTATTCTCAGAGCAATAATACCCAAAGGCAGAAAGTAGCATATTTAACAAAAAATTAATTGAGATCCAAGCTAAAAGAAAGGAATTAGAAGGTATAGAGCTAGAAAAGGTCCAGAGAGACTTGATATACGCTAGGAGGAATTTTTTCGAATACAGTAATAAAAATTCAAAACTTTTAGCTAGATTAGTTCAAACTAAAAGAGCAAAAAATATAATTGGAGTGATTAAAGACAAAACGGGAAAGAATTGTAGCTTAATGAAAGAAAAACTAAAGATAATACATGAATTCTATCAAAATTTGTATAAAGGTAATAGTGTATCGAAAGAAGATATAGAAAATTATATTAAAGAAAATGTTAAGAGTAAATTATCAGAGAATGATAAAAAGGATTTAGATAAAGAGATAAAAGAGGAAGAGATTATAGAGATTATTAATAAATTAAAAAATGGTAAAACTCCAGGTTTTGACGGTTTAGGATCAGAATATTATAAAACTTTTAAACCAATATTGATCCCTAAGTTAAAAGTGCTCTATAATGAAATATTGGAAGGAGAGAGAATACCAGATTCTTGGAAACATTCATTAATAACTCTTATCCCAAAGCCTAATAAAGACTTAACAGACCCAAGTTCATATAGACCCATTTCACTATTAAATCAAGATGCAAAGATTTTTACTGCAATACTTGCGAATAGAATTAATAAATTTATTATAAAATATATTAAAGAGGATCAGAATGGTTTTTTAAAGGGTAGACAAATGGAGAATTTGACTAGGAGGGTATTGAATATTTTATACAATATAGAAAAAGACAAATTGAAGGCAGGTATTTTATCATTAGATATATTTAAGGCATTTGATTGCGTGGAATGGCCAACATTAAAGATTTTGTTAAAAGGTTGGGGTTTTGGAAAGAAATTTAGGGGGATAATAGATCAATTATATCTGGGGAATACCTCTGTAGTAATAGTTAATGATGGGATTACAGAACAAATAGCTTTAGGCCGAGGCACTAGACAAGGTTGCCCTCTTTCTCCAGTTCTGTTTTGTTTGATTATTGAAATGTTGGCAAATGTAATAAGGAATGATGATTTAATCGAAGGTATGGGGAAAAAGAATAAAATAAAGATTAATTTATTTGCTGATGATTCCTTGTTGACATTGAAAAATCCGTTAGAATGTGTAGATAAAATTAGAACTCATTTAGAAAAATTTGGAAGAATAACTGGATTATGTGTGAATTGGCAAAAATCTGAATTAATGTTATTTAATCATAATAGAGTAGAACAAGAAAGGTGTGTTGAAAAATATGATTTCAGATTATGCAAATCAATTAAATATTTAGGAATAGATTTAGCAAAAAATATTCAAAAAATAAAGGAATATAATTATAATAAACTAAAGGAAGTGATTAAAAACAAATTACAGGAATATAGTAACTTTAAGCTATCTTGGTTTGGAAGGATTGCATTGATAAAAATGAAAATCTTACCAAAAATTAATTTTTTATTTAGAATGCTACCAATACAGTTAACAGAGGATGATTTGAAATTTTGGCAAGGAATAATTAATAAATACTGTAATGAAGGGAAGAGATCTAGAATAAATAAAAAGTATTGGTATAGAACAAAGCAAAAAGGTGGTATAGGTTTACCAAATATAAAAAATTATTATTTGGCTAACCAATTGAGGTTTATTGGGGAAATTATATATAATCCAGAAAGGCTAATTTGGTGGGAGATGGAATCATCAGAATTACAGGCAGATATAGAAACATATTTATTTGGTATAATTAAGAAAGATAAAATAAGGGAAATTAATAACCCATTTTTAAAGACATTGTTAAATATATGGTATAAGTGCAAAAAGAATTTATGTTCATCATATTCCCCACTTGGATTAGTGACAGAAATAGAAAATTTTCCTACCAATATGAAAGTATATGTGGATCTATTTAAAGAAAAGAAAGTGATTAGATTGAAAGATTGGTTGTATAAAATGAGATCGATAGATCAAATGAAACAAACTCTTCAGAATAGGAGCATTTCATGGTTGAATTATATACAATTAGAAAGATGGACTAATGAATGGGTAAATAAATATAATAAAGGTAGAGAATATACAAAATACGAACAATTGTTATTGTCATATGAGGACATTCGGATGACTGACTCAGTGAAAGGTACTGTGAGCAAAATTTACTTACTTCTTCTTAATTTAGAGGAAGAGGAAAGTGAGAAAGAAGGATTAAAAATAGTGTGGGAGCAAGATATTGGGAAAAGAATAAATGAAGAAGAATGGAGGATGATATGGAAAATGAGGGTGTTAAGATTTATGTCAGTAAGAATAAAGGAAAATTTTTTTAAACTTAGTTTAAGATGGTATTTAACACCGTCAAAATTAAATAAAATTAATGCCAATCATCCGAATGTCTGTTGGAAATGTGAGAAGGAAATTGGTACATACTTTCATATGTGGTGGGAATGTGAAAAAGTGCAAAGATTTTGGAAACAAATTTTTAAAGAATTAAGCTACATATGTGAAAAAGATATAGAATTTAATGCTGAGATTGCTTTGTTATCAATATTTGAGAATGTGGAATATGACAAAATGACTAAAGAATTGATAACCAACTTATTAACAGCAGCTAGATTGATTATAGCTAGGCAATGGAAATCAAAAGTCGAATTGCAAATTGAAGAATGGTATAAAGAAATATGGAATATAGCAATAAATGATAAATTAACTTGTAACTTAAAGGTTAAGAAAGGAGAGTTGAAAAAAAATAACTTTTATGATATATGGGGGAGATTTTTGGAATATGTATTAATAAGAGGAAAAGGGAAAGCTCCAAATCAAGAATCAATGCAGTTTTGGAGAAGAGGACAATAGAAGAAGAGGAAGAAGAAGAAGAAGAATAAGGAAGAGGAAGATTATGGCAAGAGGTCCCGCATATGGTGGTGGGGAACACAGTTAAATTGTATTTTAGTTTGTATGTTATATGTTTTTGTTTAAATTTAAATGAAAAAAAAATTAAAAAAAAAATAAAATGCATAAAAAGCAAAAAATAAAAAAAAAATAAAAAAAGAAAGTAGCATATTTAGCCCAATTCTTGATAGTGATAGCAGTACTGCATCATTGGTGTACAAGAGTAAAGGTATCTTGGTATTTGATAATTTGGAAGCATGAGAGTCAGTACTGCTGAGATGAGAAGGCAGATCTTTGAGAAATATGTTGAAGAGAAGGGGGGCCAAAATACATCTCTGTCTTACACCTCTTGTTACCGGAATTGGATTTGAGAGTTCTCCCTGCAGTCCACGCCTAACTTGACTAGAGGTCTGATTGTATAGACTTCTAATAAGGAACAATTCCATTTGTGTTCTAGACCAGTGTTCTCCAACCTTTTTTGTAGTGCGGACCGGCGGAGCCTCTGAGGGAGGTGGGCCGGCCCCTCGCGCTTGCGCTCTCCGACGCACACGCGTTCCCCCACCGCTTCGCGCATGCGCAGGAGCGCCTGCCCACCCGCACGCCCACCCCACCCCTGCGCGCGGGCGCATGCTTGAAGGGGTGAGGGAGTGCGTGCCGCCGCCGCCGGCGGCAGCCTGGTAGTCTGAGCATGGCCGGGGGGCTCCCTCTGGCCGCTCGCCTCCCGATGGGCTCCAACGAGGCCGGGTCGGCGCTCCTCGCCGCCCTTCGCGGGATCAAATGCAGCCGCTGGTTCCGGAGCTGGAGGCACCAGCGGCGGCATTGGCCTGCTGAGGGCAGCGAGGAGCGCCAACCCCGGCCTCGTTGGAGCCCGCCAGGAGGCCAGCAGCCGGAGCACCCGGCCATGCTCAGCCTCCCAGCTCTTGGCTACCCCCCCGCGCCGCCGCTGGGAGGCCAGCAGCCGGAGCACCTGGCCATGCTCAGCCTCCCAGCTCTTGGCTACCCCCCCCCCCGCGCCGCCGCCGGGAGGCCAGCAGCCGGAGCACCCAGCCATGCTCTGCCTCCCGGCTCTTGGCTACCCCGCCGCCGCCGCCGCCGCTGCCGCCGGGAGCCCAGCAGCCGGAGCACCTGGCCATGTTCTGCCTCCCGGCTCTTGGCTACCCCCCCGCCGCCGCCGCCTCCGACTGCGTGGGGGGGGGGGCCGGCGGGAGGTCTGTCTTCGCAGCCCGGTCGGGCTCAAGCCACGGTCGGGCTCTAGACCAGTGGTCCCCAACCTTTTCGGAACTGCGGATCGGTTGGGGGTGGAGTCCATGCGTGGGGGGCACCCCGTGCTCGCAGGGGGGCATGGCACGTTTGCAGATGGGCGTGGCGCACTCTTGGGTGGGCGTGGCACGTTTGCAGATGGGCGGGGCACGCTCACGGGTGGGCATGGCGCGCTCGCGCATGCGCGGGTCAGCGGGCACATTCACGGGTGGGTGCGGCGCGCTTGCACGCATACGTGGATGGGCTTGGCACACTCGCGGGTGAGTGGGGCGCGGATGCACGCCATGCCCACACGCGAATGCTTACCCGCACATGTGCATTAGTGCACCACAGCCACCATGTGTGCATGCGGGGGGCGGGAGCTCTGTCTCCACGGCCTGGTCCTGCGAAGGACTGGCACCGGGCTGCGGACCGGGGGTTGGGGACCCCTGCTCTAGACCACCAGTCTAGATATATATTTTGTACTTCTAACTCTTATTTGGACCTTAAATCACAATCCTTTTTAAATAAATCTTGATATCTTAAGAATTTCACTTCTGTCATAAGGTTAGGCGGTGTAAAGGCCTCTATAGGTGATACCCAGCTTGGTATTTTTTGGTATATCTGCTGTATGATCTTTTTCCAAGTTCCTAATAAAGCTCTTCTTATTATGTGTGTATTGAAACTTTTCTGCTTTTTATCTTTTTTGTACCATAAAAAAGCACGCCAACCTAACTGTAGATCATGTCCTTCCAACTTGAGTAGTCTATCATTATCTAAGGTTATCCATTCCTTTATCCAGACTAATACACAGGCTCTATAATACTATGCCCAATCTGGGAGACCAAAACCTGCTGTTTGTTTAGTATCCTGCATAGTTTTGATTTTAATTCTTGTTTTTTTACCTTGCCAAACAAATCTCATAATTATCTTGTTAAGTTTTTGGAAAAATGACAGTTTTAATATCACAGGAATTGTCTGAAATAAAAATAAAATTTTAGTTAGAATATTCATTTTGATGGTTGCTATTCTTCCCATCAACGACAGCTGTAATTTATCCTATCTCTCCAAGCTATTCTGTATCTTTTTAATCAATTTCATATAATTGTCTTTGAATAGTGTACTTGTTTTCTTCGTGATTTGGATTCCTAAGTATCCAACTCTCTTCTCTTCTTGAAAGTTAGTCCTTTCTATTAATTTCTGTCATTCTTGATCTCTCATATTTTTAACAAGTATTTTTGTTTTCTTTTGATTTATTTTCATTCCCGCCATGTCACCAAAATTCGTCAGCATCTCCATCAGATCTTCAGTTGAGTCCACTGGGTCCTCCAATATAATAACTAGGTCATCTGCAAAAGCTTGGAGCTTGAAGACATGCCCTCTTACTTTTAATCCTTTTATTTCCTTTTGTCTCTGATTTGCTCGGTTAATATTTCTAGAGTAAGAATGAATAATAGTGGAGAGAGTGGGCACCCCTGTCTTGTACCTTTTTGTATTTGTATTTCTTTCGTCAACTCTCCATTAATTCTAACTTTTGCCTTTTGCTGGATATATCATGTTTCCCCAAAAATAAGACAGGGTCTTATATTAATTTTTGCTCCAAAAACTGCAGTAGGGCTTATTTTTCAGGGGATGTTTTATTTTTTCCATGTACAACAATCTACATTTATTCAAATACAGTCATATCATCTTCTTCTGGTTGCTGCACAATGGTGGAGGGCAGGTTTTCACTTAACTAGGGCTTATTTTTGGGGTAGGGCTTATATTACGAGCATCCTGAAAAATCATACTAGGGCTTATTTTCAGGTTAGGTCTTATTTTCGGGGAAACAGGGTACGTAAATTGCTTTAATTAATTTTAAAAATCTTTCTCCCGCTTGTAGCACCTCCAGTTGCTGGAGCATAAAATTCCAGTTCAGATTATCAAAAGCTTTCTCTGCGTCTAAGAATATCATGGTCATTTGCTTCTCCAGGTGAACTTCATAATATTCCAAAGTATTTAAGGTTATCTTTATGTTATTTTTCATCTGCCTCTTTCGGAGGAAGCCCGATTGGTCTTGGTGTATTATCTGTATGAAGATTCTTTTCAATCTAGTTGCCCAAATGGTTGCATATATTTTATAATCTACGTTTAGTAATGAAATCAGTCTGTAATTTTTAATTTCTTTACCAACTGTGTTTTCCTTACAAATGAGAGAGATTGTCGCTTCCGCCCACGTTGGTGGTAATTCTCCCTTTTCTTCAGTAAATTCTAGGAGTTTCTTATATGGTTTAAGCAATACATTTTCCAATTCTTTGTAATATTCAGCTGGAAGTCCATCTGGGCCTGGCGATTTCCCATTTTTTTGCTTTTTAAGGGCTTCTACAATTTCTATAAATATTAAAGGGTCATTTAAAGATTGCATTTGATCTTTGGTCAGTTTCATTTTATTATATTTCAGTAAATATTCTTTCTGAGATTCCTTATCTACTTCCTTTTTACTGTATAATTTTCAATAGAAGTCCTCTATGATCTCCTTTATTTCTTCTTGTTTAAATTTCTCAGTCCCTGTTTCGTCTTTCAGTGTTTGTATTCTTGTTTTCTCCTTCTCTTTCCTTAGTTTATATGCTAACCATCTCCCTGGTTTGTTTGCATTTTCAAAATAAATTTGTTTTGTGAATTTGAGCTTCTTTGCAGTTTCCTCACTAAGCAATATATTTATCTGGTGTTGTACTAACTTTATCTTCTCCTTCAATTCTGTGTTTGATGGATTTTGTTTCAACTGTAATTCATCTGAGGCTAATCTGTTTTCCAAAATCTGATATTTTTTCTGTCTTTCTCTTTTTTATTTTGTTGCGAATCTTATGGCTGCCCCTCTCAAAAATGCCTTACTTGCCTCCCAAACCATTGTCATTGGTGTTTCTGGCCTCATGTTCTGTTTGGGGAAAAAAAGGTCCATGTCTTCTTTTATTTGCTTGATAAACTCCTCATTCTTTAAATGTGAAGTACTGAGCCTCTAACAAAATTCTCTTGATTTGCTACCCAATTGTAATGAAATGGGATTATGATCTGCAAATGTATTAGTATCTATTTGTTCCATTTCTTTCATTAGGCTTGCTGAGATCCAACATGCATCAATTCTTGACCACGATTTATGTCTATTGGAATAAAAAGTATAATCTTTTGTATTTGGGTATCACGTCCTCCAGGCATCTATAATATTTACTTCTTCCGCCAATTGTAGAACATTTCTTGAAATTGTTCCTCTTTTCTTTTCTTTTCTTTTTCTTTTTTTGTTATTTTGTTTGATTTTGTATCTAGGTCTTTGTCAAAAACAGTGTTAAAGTCCCCTATCATGCAATAGTGATCATAATCTTTGTTAATTCTAATTGTAATTGTTTAAAAAAAATTGTCTTGGTTTTCATTTGGTACATAAATGTTTATAATTAACATTTTCGTTGGTTCTCTTTGGATTTCCACCATCAGTATCCTTCCATTGTCTGAGGCAAAAATTAGTTTTGGTTCAAGTTCTTTCTTTATATACATAGCCACACCGCTCTTCTTTTTACTTATGTCCGAAGCTGCAAACAATTCTGTACCCCTTACCCTATTCCTAGTTTAAAAATAAATTTAAAAAAATTAAAAAATGATCTTGGTTCTTCAAGTATTCATCCTTTTGTAGCTGAAATGTACCATGCATATACAGGACAAAGGATAACAGGTATCACCAGGCCTTCAGAAGTACAGAAAGCTTTAGAAAATGCAGAACCAAAGGTAGGATGCTAGGACAGTCTCTCCACTCCCTAGTATTTCGTTTCCATGCAATGCTGATCAACTCTTGGTTGGACAGGGGGAATGGAAATATGAATAGAGCTAGAGTGCAATGGCACATCCACCCCCCAGAAAAAAAACAGCAACAACTCCTCACTGCACCATTTTACTGCAGGTCCTGTCTTTGTTCAGAGACTTGCTTACATAGGGAAAACTCTCTCTCTCTGTGTTTTTATGTACATTATAATGCATTGTTTACATCAAACCTATCTGAAAAATATACATAAGATATGGGAGAAGCAAAGGAGAAAATTGAGAGTTAGTGTTTAGCATTATTTTAAGTGTTGTCTGATAAAGGTGAAGGAATATTCATTTGGAGTCCTGCCATTGAATTATTTCCTCAGTTTTGAGACATGTCTTTCCTCCCACTTTGTCCCCAGCTTCAGAAGATGGCTCACTTAAAGTCAAAGGTGAACACGCTGAAAAGGAAGATGGCATTTTGAATTCTGAGCCAATGGAAATGCGACAAAGAGAACCTGCCATCCTCTACAGCTGCCGACAGGAATATGGTGAATATGACAGCATGGAGCTAGAGAAGCATTCAGGGCCATATGACCTCATCAGACCTCCTGGTGGAAAGCTAAACTGTGACACTTGTGGACTGGGCTGCGTCAGCCTCAACGTTTTGATGGTTCACAAACGCAGCCATACAGGTAATTACTTTTGGGGCATTGCAAGCCCAAGGTCTGTGTGGAAAGCATTTGGTCTGGTAAATGTTACCATCCCTATAAAGTCTGGCAGGACACAAGATGTTGGTGTGGAATGGCATGGGTCCAGTCCCAGAAGAGTGGGGCATTTTGCACAGAAGTACAGGGAATGTGTTGCTCTGGAAATAAGGCAGTTATTGCTGCTCAGCAGTCTAAATGTAAACTTGACTGATAAAGTATGCCATTCATTCTAATTTGGAACAGGGGAATGAGCAAAATATTGTGGTGTGTGTGTATGTAGAGTCTGTATAGTTCTGTTAATAGCAAATGCCCTTTCTTTCCCCTTATGCATGTTCTTTTTAAGGTGAACGACCTTTCCATTGTAACCAGTGTGGGGCCTCCTTTACTCAGAAAGGCAACCTTCTCCGCCATGTTAAACTTCACACTGGAGAAAAACCATTCAAATGCCACCTTTGTAGCTACGCCTGTCAAAGAAGAGATGCACTCACTGGCCACTTAAGGACACATTCTGGTAAGTGACTTCAAAAAATGACTGATTTTAATTTAGATTGAATAGCCAGTTCTTTCATTTCTGTCACAGCCTGTTTTCCAAGCCATTTGCCATCTGCATAGCTTTGAATAATCAAATGGTACCACGAGAATGTAAGAAAGTCAACCAACCATACAAGGTTGATGAAAGTCATTGATTCTGATGTGCTACACTTTTATAATGGGGGGTGAAGTCAATTCCTCAAACATTCTTATAAGCAATGAACAGAATTTACAACTAGTCATGATAACCAATAGTGCATATTGCATTATATTTGTGGAAGTGAGGCATCAGATGCTGCTTGGCTGAGCTACTGTAATGACAGGACAATGTTCAAAGGTGTAAGCATTCATAGGTGCATGTCTGTCTCTTTGTCATAGTTCCACCAATGGACATTCTACCTTAACAAGAAACGTTCTCAATTCGGCTGAGATTAATGCAGGCTGTAGGGACAAGAGTAACTTTGAGGTGGACACTGAAGATTGAGAAGAGGCAGGGTGCCAAGTAGAAGACCTAAGGGCCAAGGAATCCTGAAACAAGAAAGTTCAACCAAGCATGCAAAGTAGATAGTGGACTAGACATCTGAGATTTTTGCAGCCCTTGCTTTGATGTGATCCACCCAGTAGGACTGCTGCGGGGATGAACATGGCCATGATTTTAAAAAGTAAAGAGTAGCTGTGTGGTCCAAACAAAATACAAATGCAAAAATAGGCAATACCTTTAAAGACCACTAAAAAAATCAAACTCATGAATTGTATGATGATTTTTTAGTGGTCTATAAAGATATTGCCTATTTTTGCACTATGATTTTAAGACACAGTTAGGATGTTAAAAACAAGGTTGTAAATAGCAAGGAGAAAGATAATGGAAATTTTGTTTGTTCACTCATTTCTAGTGGAGAAACCATTCAAGTGTGATTTCTGTGGAAGGAGCTATAAACAAAGAAGTTCACTGGAAGAACACAAAGAGAGATGTCGGACTTATCTGCAGAATGCTAGCCCCAATGAAGCTGGTGAGCTCTTTGATCTTAATTGGGTGCAGGAAAATTCTTAAGTTCAGGAAGCTCCTGAAACAGTGTCCTGTGAGGAAATGTTCCTTATGGCAATGGTCCCCAACCTTTTTGACACCGCGGACCGGTTGGGGGGGTCCGTGCACAGGGGGGCACCCCCCATGCTCACGGGTGGGCGGGGTGCGCTCGCAGGGGGTGCTCGCACACATGCGCGGATGGGTGGGGCGCACTCACAGGTAGGCGGGGCATGCTCGCACGCGTGGGTGGGTGGGGCACCCGTGTGTGCGGGTGAGCAGACCCACCCGTGTGTGCGGGTGAGCAGACCATGCGTGCATGTGGGCGTGCGTGGGGGAGTGCGTGCAGGGGGGCGGGAGAACTGTCTCCATGGCCCGGTCCTGCCGAGGCCACGGACCGGCACCGGGCTGCGGACTGGGGGTTGGGGACCCCTGCCTTATGACATTAGTGTGAGAATCTGTGTGACTGTTTCAGTGTACAGTGAGAATCAAAAAATCTGAGGCATATATTCTCTCTCTTTTATAGTTAATGTTGTGAATATATGGCATAAATGAAGAGCTACATGACTATGCTGGCAATAACCATTTCAGTTTTCAATTATCATCATATCCTTCAATGGAGAAGCCCCTTAAATCCCTTGAGGCTCTGGGAGATGAATGCCCAGTTCCATCCTATCCTGTCTGCTTCACCAGTTTAGCCTTTACAAATACAAATGTTGA
Organism: Intellagama lesueurii; assembly: GCA_037013535.1. Lineage (NCBI taxonomy): Eukaryota > Metazoa > Chordata > Lepidosauria > Squamata > Agamidae > Intellagama > Intellagama lesueurii. The sequence continues at coordinate 34,948,514 of JBAJHW010000006.1, forward strand.
GGGACCAATACTACTGTTCTGGAGAACACTCAAAAGTGTTTTACCGTTCCCTTCTCCTGGGGGCATCCTGGGATTCTACAGTTTGTCCAAGGCCACAAAGGCTGCCTCTACGTGCAGGAGGCATAGCCAGAAATCGAACTCCCAACCACTGGCTCCACAACCAGATACTTAAACCACTGAGCTATCCTGCCAGCTCACTGATGAATAAATGGGGTGGAAATCATAGTGGTTGTCTTAAGATATAGACCAGCCATCCTCAACCTTAGGATCATACAGTTAAGCAGAGAAGTAGAAATGGGAGGCATAAACTATCATAATCTAAAAGAAGACATGTAGTTTGGTCCTACTATAATGCACAAGGATTAAAGAGCATGGAAGAAGCATTTCAGAAAGTGCCTGTTGCCTCTTCACATTCTTTTTCCCAAACTGGCCATTTGCATGTCACCCCTAAAATGGTAGCTAGAAATGGAATTCGGGAAAGCACCCTCTGTCTAATGTCCATTTCTCCTGGGATCTCTCCAGTGGCAAATGAAGGCTAAGGCTGACCCCTCTCAGCCTCTTTCTGGCCCTGATTGGATGGGATAGATTTAAACAGAGCTTGAAAAAGTTGCTTTTGGACTAGAATTCCTAAAACCCAACTGATTGGCCATGCTGCCTGGGAGATTCTGAAAGTTATGGTCTATAGAGATGGTGTATGATATGTATAAATGTATAAATATTTATAAATGCCTGCATAAAATATGTGCAAACTAGAACTTAAGAAATATAATATTATCTTTTATGAATCTTAATATTCAGTGCTCTTCAAATAAAGTATAGGTGACCTAGTAACAATTTTATCTCTTTATGTTAGTTTGCTTGGTACCCAGACTAGATTATCTTTGTTCCCCTAAACTTCCTGTACAGTAGACTTATAAAGAGGCACTTCCTTCATTACCCATGTTAAATAAAAAATGTTACCGAGGGCACATTCAGATGGACATATAGCTCGCTATTTGGATTGCTTTTGGTGCTATTTGGTGCGAATCACATTACGACGTCCACATGTGTTTTACTTAGAGCGTTTCATCCCATCTCTTTTTAGAGCTGTCCCACTCTTCTTAAGCACAGCACTAGGGCTACAGGTTTTTTTGGTATGATTTGGAGCACTCCTGATTATCCCATTCTGTAGCCCGTGTGGATGGTTACTTCACACCCAAATAGAGCTGTGGGAGATATTATCTGAGGTGACAACTCTGTGACAAATTTAGTGACTTGTGTCAGTGAAAGGGATGACAAAAATCCTTCTCTATTTTCATCTACTTTACTGTTTTAAATTTTTACAATATATTTCCCTATTGATACAGCACTATTCTAGATAAGCAAAATACATTGGCAGTATTATGTGTACCATGCTAGGTAGATGCATTGCTGTTGTATTGTGTCAGGTTTTTTAAAAAACAAAAAAAGAGGAAGGTCACTGTAGCCCACTAAATAACGACTGCAGGAGAAGGTGGGGAAGAGGGCAGGAAGGGGAGTGTCATTAATCAAAAGAGGGACAAAGTGGAGCAATCCAAAGACCGGTCTGGACCCTTCTTATGGGAGAAGAAACATCAATCAGTGTGAGCAAAAGGGTTGCTCAAGTAAGAGATAAAATAGTTTGCAGTAGACATGGAGTATTTGTATTCGTATACAAATACCCCCCCACAGGTGGACATAACAAGGGTCTGACCCCCTGGGGCAGACTGTCCACTCACCATCTGCTGCTGCTGCAGGCTCCGCGCTCCCTTCCTATTACTCAGGAGCGCCCGATCTGTGAGCCACTCTTTGATCTAGCAGAGAGGCTTGTCGTCCCGCCTCCTGCCAGGAGTGGCTAATCGACCGTGAGCTCCAGAGCGATAGGAAGGGACCACGGAGCCCGCAGCAGCAGCAGATGGTGAGTGCACAGTCCACCTGTGGGAGGAATATTTGTATACGGATATGAATACTCCCATCTCTAGTTTGCACAACAGAGAAGAACCTTCTGAGCACAAACCAAACTGCTCCAACTTCTCCTGTGTAGAACTACCCTGAACAACCAGGTGAAAAAATATTTGGCAACTGGAAAAGAATTTCATCTTTTTTCTTTTTCTTTTAGGGCAGGGGTCCCCAACCCCCGGTCTGTGGCCAAGTACCAGGCCGTGGCCTTGGCAGGACCGGGCCGTGGAGACAGCTCTCCCGCCCAACCCGCACACACTCCTCCACACGCATGCATGGCCTGGCACCAGCATGCACAGGTGCCCCGCCACCCGTGCACGCACGCACGGGTGCCCCCACCCACCCGTGCATGAGCGCTAGCACACCCTGCCCACCCATGAGTGTGCCCCCGCCCACCTGCGCATGCACAAGCATGTGCCCCACCCGCAAGCGCAGCCTGCCAATCCGTGAGCGCACCCCTGCCCACCCACGCATGCGCGAGTGTGCATCCTGCCCACCCACGAGCGCGCCCTGCCCACCTGCAAGTGCAGGGGTGCCCCCCCGCGCATGGACCCCCCCCCAACCGGTCCACGGTTAGGAAAAGGTTGGGGACCACTGTTTTAGGGCACTAGTATGGTTAAGCTGCAGGTTTGGGTGCCTACTGATAGGACATTCTAACATCTGATTAGGCTGGGTTTCAGAATGGGACTGAGCATGATAGGTGACACGTACTAATAATTAGCAGTTGATCGTATTTGATAATTTACAACTTATGACACTTGATAAAAATCCTGACCAAACAATCAAATATAAAAATTTAAGGAGATATAAAGATACATGGACAAGCTTACAGATTCAGCATTTAAATTTTAAGGTATAGTTTCTCATTCAACATTTCAGGTTTCACCTTTGAACTTTGGCAGAATTGGAAATTTGGGGACAAATTTCAAGTATTTTCTGTCACACCGTGTGATCCGGTTCATCATATATCCGGAGCAGTTCCTCTCTTTTGGCGGGAAATAATGAGGGATTCTCTTTTTGAACATCAACAGTTTTATTGAACTTAACATTAGGTGAATCAACGATCACCTCAACCAGTTCTGATAAACTAATATCTGGCAACTGTCCATAATGAGGGGTCAATAAATTTGTCCTTGAATCAACATGATTTAAGAAGGGGCTGGTCCAAACTGTTCTCAATCGTTGGGTTTCCTCAGGGGTGCACTCCTCACCGCGCAGACGGTCCCACAGCAGGGGTGTTTGGCCCAGTCGCCTTCCGGAGGTGGACTGTTGAATGAGGAGTCCGGCCGAACCACCTTCTTCCAACGACCCTGCCCCCACAGATACACCACTACTGTCCATTCTAGAGAGTCTATACGTGTCTCGTTTCCTTTGAAGGTGTCCGGATCCGGCAACAATCCTCCGGTCTTTAGACTGGGAAAATCCTCCAACAATCCTTTCATTCTATTATATTCAACATCCTTCTCTTTCTCTCCTTTTCCCTTTCTCTGATGTTCCCGGTATTCTAAATTGTCTCCTCCCACTCTGATCTTTTATATCTTCCTCCCACACGGGCAAAATCAACTCCTCCTCCTCTCTCTCTCTCTCTTTCTCCTCTACTAAACAAACCTCAATCTTTTCCTCTCTTTCCTTTTTCTCTCTCTTTGTTTCTTCCTCTTCCTTCAACCCTTTGTTTTCTAATACCCCTTTCACTCTCACAACTTCCTCACGGGCGGGTGTCTTTTGTTGAGGGGACAGCTCACTCTCCACTTTCTCTCTTTTCTCTATCTCTCCTTCACACACAGGAAGCCCCAAATTACACGGTCAGTGTATAGGAAGAATAACATAATTGGCATGATCAGTTTATGATCAGCATAAAACATATATACTATTTTCATTACTAAACATGGATGGGAAAAAATCATGGCTGCTGGGACAGAGCAAGAGGGCTGTGTGAATGTATCAAATCTAACTTTACAACTCAGAGGACATGGTGTAAGGATCTTTAGGTGTGTTGGTGTATTCTTGGGTATCTCACCTTCATGCAACTGCTCCTCTGGAATTTGTCCTTCGTGAAAGGTTAGCACTTGTGACCACATGGCTGAGAAGGGAGGAAAAAACTCAGTCTGCAACATAAAACTCAGATGTGGCTCCCCTGCTTGATCAGAGATTCTTATCGGGCCATTAACAGGTTGCCTTTTTCCGTGTTCCATTCCTTTGGTGACCACATCATTTAGTGTGACAGGAAGCAATGGTGCTCATTTGGGTCTCACTTAGCATTTTGAGGTTTTGCTAACCATACCCTCTCTCGCTCTGAAAAAATGTGAAACTGTGCTTGGGGTGACGGAAGTCATATGTTGGGAACAGCTTGACTCTCCTCCCCAAAAGGCACACCATCATGACATTGCTAGAATGGAGGACCAAAGGTTATAAAGGGGCCAGGGGACAATGAGATATAAGGCGGGGCATTGTGAGGAGGTTTGTTTCTCCCTGTCTCCCTTCTAAACCCACTCAGAACATGGAGTTTATCCACTCTTTAAGCCCTCTGTGCAATTTCATTACCACTGCTGCCAGTCAACCCAATCAATTTTTTTTACTTCTTTGACAATATCATCTGTTCTTTGCATCCCAGGACAATATTCCTTTTTGCAATTCACCGTTAGCTTAATCCTTTCATATCATAGCAGCAGTTCAGTAAAGGGGAAAGGAGATTGGGAGAGGGGGCTTTTATAGATGGACGCTTGCAAGCTGATCTCCAGTGGACCAAATATACCATTTGAAAGTTCTTCAGGACTCGGTACTAACTGGAGACGATCTAGTGGTGGTGGGTGCTGGGAGCTGCTACCATATCTGGAGAAGATAGATCTTGCTTCATTTAACCATGCTGCAGTAACATCGATCATGTAACATATCCTCTTCATGGGGCTGATGCTGAAGATGGTTCAGGAACTTCAGCTAGTACCCTGTTTCCCCGAAAATAAGATCTAACCTGAAAATAAACCCTAGTATGATTTGGCAGGATGCTCATAATATAAGCCACACCCCAAAAATAAGCCCCAGTTAAGTGAAACCCCGCCCTCCACCATTGTGCAGCTAGCAGAAGAAGATGACATGACTGTATTTGAATAAATCTAGAGTGTTGTATATTAAAAAAATAAAACATCCCCTTAAAGTAAGCCCTAATGTGTTTTTTGGAGCAAAAATTAATATAAGACCCTGTCTTATTTTTGAGGAAACACAAAAAGTCCTATCGCAAATAGGTTACCGATAGGTGTGATAACAAGATCCTATCAGTGATACTGCACACAGAACACTAGCGTACCAAGGAGGCTGAAGGATTTTACCCTAGCCTTCTCTTTGCTATACTGTTTTTTTTTAATGTGCAGGGATATTTATTTATTTATTTATTGCTTGCTTGCTTGCTTGCTTGCTTGCTTGCTTGCTTGCATCACTATGAAGGAAAATTTGTTAATGTGAGCCTCCAGTAGTGGTATTTGCCTGGTATAGGTCAACTATCTCTGTGAGGACTAGGATCAGAATTTCCCCCGACAGAACTCATGAAGAGAATTTGCTGTGTCAGGATGACTCAGAAACAACACTGTCTTTTATAAGGTCAGGATTCCTTATATGGATTGACTATATGAAATATTATAGTATATGTGGGTGGATAAACTGATTTTTTAAAAAGACAGATACACAAGTTCAGCAGGAAGGGTTAGGCAGGCACCAAAACTGATACTGCCGCTCTTTAAAAGAGAGGGGCATAAATGGTAGAGGTTGGGGCTCAGTACAAAAGCCAGCTAAATCTGCAGCCAGCTTAGCACACTACTTTCTGTCCTGACAGGATCAGAGATAACAGCAATGTTTCTTCTCCTACACAGCCTCTGTTCAAGCAAAGCAGTGGGCATTCAGAATTCTGCACCAAGAAAAGCTGCAACCCGTGATTTCTATAAAGTCTACAACTTGCATTATTTACTTTATTTTATTTGTTAGTCATAGAACGGCCACTGACATCAACAAATCTAAATACAGTTCAGCCATTTCTCTAAGTTTTGAGATTTCAATTTCTTGCCCACATGCTTTCAAGCAACATGTCTTATCTTAGAGTGGCAAAGCTGGAAAGGTCTCTATGGATCACCAAGTCCAGCCCCTCTCAGGAAGAATCAAACTCCCAACCTCTGGCCCTGCAGCTAGATACCTAAACCACTGAGCATACCTTCACAGCAACGTTTTTTAAAGAAAAAGAAAGAGTTGAGGTTCTTAGGAAAAGGAATTCCTCTCTCACAACCCTGCTCGGTGCATCTTCTGCTCTTCCACAGAATCATGGCACACATAAAAATGATGGAGTGGGCTATGTATTTCTCTGTTGGGAGAATGTGCCGAAAATGAAACAGACACAGCACTTAATTAACATGCCCCTTCTTCCATATCCACTTTGACTAATTTCTGTAATACAATTTGAGAGATTAGTGCTTTGGTAGCCCTTTGCCTTATGTTTTAAAATGTTGTGTAAAGTGCAAGCCAGCAAATTAAATAATCTGTCTCGGGTCCTTCTTTGTGACTAATTTCAGTGCCACTAAAGTATGTCTGAGGTGAGCTTAAACCTGAGTTGTCAAAACAAGAAAAGGCTTAACTTGCAGTGTCGTAAGTTTCACATACAGTATTTATATTATGCTTTTGTGTCTGATACTAGATGATTTAAAATATGTATTATTTTAAAGCAGAACTATCTTTCCTTATGGAGACCTTCCATGGGGACAACTTTGAAAGAGGTAGTGAGGTGAGAGTACAGCTACACTAATACCAGGAAGCAAGCTAATATGGACTGCTTGGGAATGGTCAGGCTTGATTAGAACAATCTAATCAAGCCTGACCCTTCACATGAAAATGGCTCCTGCCAATATTGTGAAGTGGCATAACAAGCGAGCCACTTCAGGATATTGACAAACTAATAACTTCCCCTGCTCAGCAGAGCACAGGGGAAGTGGGAAAAATTGTTTTGACTTTATATAGACTGCTGCTGATGTGCTGCATCAGTTATTTGTAAAATTAAAAAAATATTTTTTTAAGGGCTAGGCGAGAAACTGCCTGCAGCCACAGCTACTGCCGTGGATTCGACTGCAGGTGGTTTCTCAAGCAGGCCTGGAATGCAAGGCAAAGAATTTTTATATATAACTGTTGTAGTACATCACCGATAGTCTACAATAATAAAAAAAAAATCACTTCCCCTGCCCTATGCCAAACAGGGGAACTGATTATTTTGCTGTATCCTGAAGTGCCTTGCTTATTACTCTATTTCACAATTATGACAAATTAAAAGAGGAGGGTTTGCTTTAGATTGGTTCTTAATACACTCGCTGGAATCAGTCCAAACCATAGCGATCCTGCCCACACCAGAAAAGTAGAAGTTTCATAGAAGGGGTCAGTAAGCTGGGTAGGAAAGCTTTGGGGGCCTGGCTAGTGCGCTTTAGCAAAGATGTTGCCTGATCACCATCTTTAAGAGTACGCCAGCCCATAACTGCGGCACTCCATACAGTGGGCTAAACAGCCCCTGTAGTCAGCCTCTTAATCACTTTCTGCAAAGCCAGTACTGTATAGACATCTTGAGGCAAGTCTACACCTGCAAGTCAGGCTTAGCTGTGGCCTGTTGTTTTAGCCATGAATTGCCCTACAGATGACCAGACACATCATAGTTTGTTTTCTCAAAATTCTGTTCTGTTTCTCTCATGTCTCTTTGATCAGTTCCTGTCTTAGGGTGGGCAGCTGGGGAAACAAACAGTGGACAAGCCATGGTTCTAGGTTGAGATGCAACAACTGCAGCTGCTAGAGACCTTCTCTGGAGTTCACCAGCAGCAACTCAGGTCTAGAGAGCAGCAGGGATCTGATATGGTGGGGGGAGTGAGAATGGCAATTTTTACTGACCACAACATCTTGCCACTACAGGCACATGCCTCACTGATCCTAAATGCTGCACTGGACCTTATTGGGAGCTGAAGGGGAGGGATAATCACACACACATACACCCCACACACTTTTGCAAAGGCAGTAACAGCATTGCACATTAGCCTTAAACTTGAAAGTTCTGCAAGGCTTGTTTTACTGTTTTCTGTTGTTCCTTGATGTCTTCTAAGACAACCCCAAATCTGAGTGGGGCTGTGTGGTTAGAGCTATCAGAGCTCTATGTAAACTGCATGATGTACTCTGTTGTACCTATGCGTTGAGTTCAGATACAGGGACCTTACACCCAGCACCCACCCTCTAGGAGGGATTTTTGAAAAATTATTTAAAATATTTTTACCCTGGCTTTCTCCTTGAAAAGGACCCAAGGCAGCTTACATCAATAAAATACAATATTTAAAAACTAAAAACCAGTAAGTATACAAATATTTTAAAAAGACTCGAACAAATGCCACACTAAAAACAGTAAATAAACCAACACCAAAAACACATTCAAAAGCAACAAGCCACAACAATATGTTAAAAAACCCCTCTCAGACTGCCCATCTCTAAGGGAAAGTGAAGAATATACACTAAGAATATACTCTTATGATATAATAATATAAGGATACTATAAGAATATACACTAAGAGATGTATATTCTTGTGGCCCCTCATAGATGAGGACAAGAAAGAAGAATTTTTTTCTCCTCACTTGTGGGCTGGCAGGATATTTTCTGCTCCTACAACCAAGAGTTGTTGCATTAATGAGAATTATTTTTGCCATTGTTCAAAGCCACAATGGCTGCTACTTTGTTGAATGGACCTTTAAGGGTTAGAAATCTTGGATGGGTTGTGTGCATGTTTTTGAACAATCGCCCAGCTTTTGTGTACTTGCAGTATATTTGTGCCTTACTAAAACACTAGTTTTGTGCAGAGATATTTTGTACAAATTATGGAGACCTGTACAGGAGAAAAAGCCTCCTTTTATCTAGATCTCATGCTAGAAATAAATAATCTCACGGAGCTTGAAAATTCCTCAAAATTCCTTGTGTTGAGGTGTCTCATCATGTTAAGACAGCCTGAACTGATGAGAATGAGGAAAGTAGCAAGTATTATTCCCATCCGTACTTCCCAGAACAACTGTTCCTGCTATAAATAGAAGAAGTCAGCTTTTCTATGTTATAGAGTTCATAAGGATGGTGGACTGCTTATGGAGGAAAATAATGATATTTCCCTTCATGGGATGTTTACTGCTTTCCATCTGTGTGGGTGGTGTGTGTCTGTGTTTTTATCTCTCTTTGTGAATGGTATATATATCTGGGCCACTGCGTAGGAGACGGCATTCCAATATTGAGACTGGTCCTGCTCACTTTACACTTTGGTCGTTCTCGTAGCTGACACGCTGTCCTCAAACGTGACCGAATCAAAAATGTTGTAGCCTCTTGTTGTTGAGAGAAATATTTCAAAGACCAGCTGTCTTTCAGCAAGTTCATTTGATATTTGTCTGATAATAGCATAATGCTGTCCAACCTCTGGTAGGAGAAGAGGAAAAAGAAAGACAGAGAATGAATAAAGAGCCTTCTTTTTCTTGAGAAACCTCTGATATGCTTTTTAGACATCCAAAGTTCAGGGAACTCAGTTTGAAAAACCCTGCTCCAGACTGGCAGCTTATTTAATATGATTTGTGAGGCTTCTTGGATACAATATGGGATCTATTGCTAGAATGTGAAAACGCTCTGTCGCCTCTTATTGAAATAATTACACAGAAATGCTCTACTGGAACCTTTGCTTTTAGGATGAAGACGTTTAACATACTTTGTGTCGTTGCTTATTCTTGTTACTGCTGTCTGTTGGAGAAGAAAAGAAAATTGGGGAGGGAGGATGAAATAGAATAGAATGTCCTGGAACTGGGCACAAATGACTGTCCAGTTGGAGGATATGGAACAGGAACACCAGGTTTGATTGTCAGTTCCACCAGTAATTATAATCATGTTTTGGATCTAGGTTAGTTATACTTAGAGGAGACTGACTGAAATCATGACTAACTCAAATCTGTTTGATTTCAGTAGGTCTACTCTAAGTATGACTAACTGAATCTATCCCAGTGGCAATGCAGTACTAATAATTGTATTGCATAGGTTGAAGATAACAAAGTTTCACCAAATGGCTTTTTCTTAACACATCGGTGTTCTGTAATCAGAGAACTGAATGTTTCCCTTTTGCAGCTGGTTTTTAAATGTTGAGGGCCTCCCTGCAGGTGTCTTGCAGTCTTACTCAAAATCAAATGGAAAATTGGGCGGGACAAGATCTCCTTCTATGTTTCACATATTATCAGGTCCAGACAGTTGATCAGCGAGTGGAAGTGTACTATCAATGCTGTGCGGTTCTTTGCTCCCCTTTGTAAGTCTGAGAATTGCAAGGTTTGGATCTGTTTTGCCCCCAGCTTTGCTGACCACAGGGTTGAAGCAGAGGTGTGAGAACAAAAACAGGAAGAAAACCCCCAAAAAACCGCCATACAGCAAGTTCCATTCAGGTCTCCCAGATGAACTCTTGTGGGCAACTGCATGTTCTATCCTTCCTCATTTCCTTTTCTGGATCTCTTTTTTAGTCATGAGTCTGATCTGTCTCTTTGCTTTTCCCTATCTAGAAAGCGTGGAGGGACGGCACAGCAAAACTGAGATGGGGACCGAACGGGCCCTTGTGCTGGACCGCATAGCGAGCAATGTGGCCAAAAGGAAAAGTTCCATGCCACAGAAATTTATTGGTAAGACTGTTGGTGTTTTTTTGTTTTTGTTTTTTTAATGAAAATTCTTTGGAATGCTGCAGCTGAAAGGGCTGGACATTTTTTGCATGGGCTGATTCAGGAACTTGTGTTTTTCAGGGATGTGGGAATGAGTAGTATCCCATGTATAGGGAACATGCATTCACACCCAGATCTTAAAAGTGTTCAGTGCCTAATTCCCATGCAACAGGCACAGTAGCACATGTGCTTTCTGGAAATTTATTTTAACTGTCTATCTGCCCATCCACTGATTAATTGGTTAACTTTTAGAACATCTGAATGTTTCCAAAATCTCAATAATAGTTGCCTTTTGAAGCAATTCTATGATGACTCAAAAACACTATATAGAAGAGCTTAGCATTTTCTTTTTCATTCCTATCATAGTCAATACAGTCAAATCATGTTAAAAAGTTATAATCATTCACAGCTGTGTTATTAATGTTTCCATTCAAATTTAACTGCTATTGATTAATCAGCGAATTAGTGGATAACTCTACTGATTACACCAATTATAAATTGAACCCACGGTGGTGATTGCATGTAATTTTCTGGACAGGGACCATCATATGTAGGTTGAGAAATATATATCTGTGTATGAGTTTGAGCTTAGATATGTGTGGGTACAAACAATATATACATACACAGAAACACATCAGCCTCATACAAATAATTTTTTGCTTTTAATTTAGCAGTTTTTAATGAATTCTGACTAAGGAGTACTTGTGCAGAACAGAAGAGCAATTTAAAAATCAGTTGCTCAATTTCTGAATAATATTTTGTAGTTATTTAGCCCAATTATCCTGTGAATTATCAGATAGTGCTGTTGTCTGTAAAATATATTATAATTAGGGCCACTGCTTAAACTAAATTATTAGTATATTATTGTTGTTAGTAAATATTAATAAATATTAATATTGTTATTTATTTATTTATTTATTTATTTATTTATTTATTTATTACATTTATAGCCCGCCCATCTAGTCATATAGACTACTCTGGGCGGGTAACAACATATCATGTAACAATTTAACAATTTAAAATCATAACAATATATTACTAAATAAACAATGATCCAAGATGGGAGAAAACACAAAATAACAAAAATTCAGACGGTGGGTGAAGGGAAGGCTTGCTTAAACAGCCAGGTATTTTTTTCAGTATTAGCACTGACAGTATGGTTTATGTATGTATTTAAATTACTGGTATGATTATTATATGAGATTCTTGTTTGAGAAAGAACTAATGCAAGATGGGTTAGATAGATTATTCATTTTTAGAGCAAAGAAAACACACCTTCAAATGAAGGACAAATTTAAAAGGGAGCTTATTGTTCCAGTAGCTGATTCATTCTCTTCCTTTTCCTTATTAACATCTATGTGAATTTGCATGTTACCAGAACTTCACAATTGAGAGCCTTTTTGAAAAACGGATAGAACTTATCAATCAACAAAGCCAGCTAGCATACATTTGTAGAAGAAATTTATGAGGCTATTAAGGATCTACTGGGTTTCTATAATAGGGGATGAAACAGAAAATATTCTGTTTATATGCCTGTAACTCACATCCCAACTGAATAAAAATTGCCCATTTGTAGATTAACAGACCACCCATGGAGTTGATTAATTTGTATAGCTTTTAATTAGCTTCTATAACCCTATAGCTGCTTGAAATCAGCAAGTGAGCCTGTGTGTCTCCAGCTTTAAAAGGTCCAGCACTAATTTCTGCAGGTCAAAAACACAGCCTTGTGTTTGTTTTTGTTTTTTTGTTTTGATTCTATCTATTCAGCAGCTCTAATTAAATCTTAGCTGGCCAGATAACTCAGTGTTCTAGGTATCTAGCTGCGGAGTCAGAGGTTGGGAGTTCAATTCCTCACTGTGCCTCCTATGAGTAGAGCCAGCCCGTGTGACCTTGGGCAAGCTGTCCCATCTCAGGGTGGCCCCAGAAGAAGGGAACGGTGAATCACTTCTGAGTATTCTGTATCTAGAAATCCTGAAAAAAAGGTCACCATAAGTCAGTTGACTTGACAGCACGTGATTATTAATTAAATTTTAAAGTCTAGTCAAGCCTCAGCAAATCAGTAGCCAGATTCTCTAGAGCTAGACTTGCTATTATACAATACCAAGTGGTACCTTTTAGCTTCAGACCCTGGAAGAAGCCTGACTTTTATGCTGTGTGCTACTTCTGTAAAAAAAAGAAAAAGGTGTTTCAGTCCAAAGCAAGCAAACTTTCCAACCTTTTGCTTCAGGTAAAAATATCCAAGGGCAGTGTTTACCCTACACCCTACGTTCCCCACCACTACCCCGTGCCCAAGTTATAACAGACACTTGTGATTTTACAAGCAGATCTCTTTTTCTGATCTTCATGTACTGTTCTATGACTGACTGCCTTCCTTTCTCTATTTTACCACTCTGGAGAAGAAGAAAAACCAAACTGATCCTAATTTTTGACTTTGACTACGCAAAATTAGAAGGGGGACAATTATTCATCAGAACCACGGAGTCTTCCTTCAGATATTTACAAATCAGATATTTACAAATCAGAGTTGCCGGTCACTTGTGCAAAAACGGCTGCTGATACATCATTTGTGATTTAGGAAAAGGATCCTTCAGAGAATGGTTTTTTTTTCCTATTATAACGAAGTAGGTAAAGCAAAAGCAAATTGTGTTGCTTATATACCACCCCATAGTGCTTAAAGCACTCTCTGGGCAGTTTACAAGTGAATTATGCGGGCAACACATTGCCCCCTCCCCCAGCGATCTGGGTACTCATTTTACCAACCTTGGAAGGATAGAAGGCTGAGTCCACCTTGAGCCGGCTACCTGGGATTGAACCCCAGGTCGTGAGCACAGTTTTGGCTGCCATACAGCAGTTTAACCACTGTGCCATGCGGCTCCTACCCTGTTTCCCCAAAGATAAGACCTAACCTGAAAATAAGCCCTTGTAGGATTTTTCAGGATGCTTGTAATATAAGCCCTACCCCAAAAATAAGCCCTAGTTAAGTGAAACCCGGCCCTCCACCATTGTGCAGCAACCAGAAGATGACATGACTGTATTTGAATAAATGTAGATGGTTGTACATGAAAAAAATAAAACACCCCCTGAAAATGAACCCTAATGCGTTTTTTGGAGCAGAAATTAATATAAGACCCTGTCTTATTTTCGGGGAAACACAGTAGGTAAATTGGGGTGGGGGGGAAATAGCCATATAGCCCATCTTTAGAAACAAAGTTCCAGATTGACTGTATCCCAAATTTTATACCATCTTTGCCCAATGAAAGGTTTTGGAGACCTTGCAAGTTCACCTTGTTTGTAGTGATTTACAGATGAAATAAACCCGAAGAATCATGAGCCAACTGTGAAACATCTCGAGTTTATCAGTTATTCTCTCTCTCTCTGGGAAATTCTGTGAATTGTATCTGGTGAGATGGGGGTTGGGGAGGTTAAAAAGTGATCAGACAGGCATTTGTCCTCAGTTTGGTCCGGGTTGCAGATGGACTGGTTTGCTCTTTCTCCCAGTGACGACATGACGTGTTTGATGCTCGTGGGATCACAGCTCAGCAGGTTGTAGATACATGTTTATTTAAGTAGTTAAAATGAACTACTTTAGTTATTTTTTTAGAAATAAGAAAGGAAAGATTCATATTTCAAACCGAAACTGTAATGATAGCTATTAGGAGCACTTTGGAACTATAGTGATTGGAAATTACTTTCTAAGTTCTGGCTAAGTTTCTGTTTACTGGTCTTAGATTAAAAAAACAACAGAAGTACTAAAAATGTGTATAAAAGATATCATCCATTTTACCACTTCATTTTATTATTTTGTACTGTCAAGTTGATTTTGACTTATGGCACCAGTTCTCCGGGACTTCTAGGTATAACGTACACTGAAATGGTTTGCTAGTCCCTTCTACAGCCATGCAACTTACCTAAAACCACCTAATTCGGCTGTTCTCCCAGAAGGCACAATACGGAATCAGATTCCTAAACCAGGTACTCTAACCTATGGAGCTCTCCAGCCAGTTTTATGTACTACTGTTTAAGGGCGCTAGCAAATATAGCAAGAAACCTGGAGCTATCAGTTTGATGTCATAACTCTGTGCATTGCTGTATTTCCACAAGTGACAGGGAAGGCAGAAACAGTGAGGTAAGAGAAGTTAAGAGCAGGGATAGACCAGCAAAGTATATTGTCAGGATTTCAAAAGGAATTTCCTCAATCTGTGGTCTTCAAGACTATTCACCAAGTCATATGTGTGTCTTTGCCATCATTGGGAAGAAACTGCAAGTGGCAGATTATTGTTATTTTTCCTTTTTCCTTTGTGAATTATACATAAATCAATGTCCACAACTCAAACTGCATATCTTTGAAAATATGAGAAACATGCTTCCATCAAATGGGAAAGATGTGTACAAAAATTGTGTATATTGTAAAAAAAAAAAAAAAATGCACAGGAAACTGTGTACATTAGAAAAAGAGCATGTCAAAATGTAGATGAATTTCCATGCAAGAAGAAAAAAGTCACGGGACCCAACATGAAATAAGGACAGGAAGAAAAGGCAGGTGTGGATTGGCGAAGCATAACAAAAGTGCGATAGATATTTTCACATCCCCAGTTATGTGGTTTAGAGCAGCAGCAGCTCCGTGCCTTGTGTAAAGTCTAGGCAAAGTGATGAAGTAGGAAAAGAGACTGTACTGTCAGACAGCTCTCTGCAAACAGAAAACTAAAACTGCAAGGGATTGAATTAGTTCCTTTCTTCCTGACATGTCATCCTTTTATTTGCAAGGAAAGGAGCTTCTATGGGGGTGGGAGAATGCCATTCCACTCCTGTATCTTTCCAATTGATTTTTTTTTTTAATTATGGGCGAGGGGGGCGTGTTTTGCAACTGCAGTCCACAAGTCTTCACCACCCTGCACACTGCAAAACAACATCATACATATTCAGTTCGGGTTTCTTTTTCTTTTCTTTTTCTTTCTTTCTTTTTTCATGCCACACTCTTGATAAGAGCTGAAATTATGCCAAAGTTTTCTGGGTCATCTTGTGGTTTGCCACCTGCAATGAATGCACATGTATGTGCGTGCATTCACTGTTACCAAGTTATATGCATCAGATTGGGTACAGCTGATGTATATAATTGGTGCAGGTAGAAACAGTAACTGCTAGATTTCTCTCTTACATTTTACTTGGCAACTAACATCTTTCCACTTTGGAGTTTGCCTCTGGATAGAGTTTTCCTCAGGAGGGATAGGCAAAAACAATGGGAAAAACAATAGTTTTTGGCAAAGTGCAGTTGCCCTACTCAAGCATTATGCCTGAAACCAAGTAACACTTGTAACATGGTGGTCATGTGAACACACAGGTAAGTCCTACTGTCTGCAGTTCTACCTAGAAGTCAGCCAGGCAAACACTGGTGTGCTCCAAACCAACGTCTGCAATGGGGTTTGTAGGTCTGCAGTGACTTGAAGATCTGCAGCAGCAACACACTTTGGAGGTCTGGGGTACGCCTTATAGTGTTGCTGTTAATGACTTCTGATAAAATAGGGCTCCCAATCAAAGAAACGTGCTTATAAGCCTTGCTGTACACTTTCACTATGAATATGCAAAGGTCTTCCTGACCTGGGGACATGTGGGGCAGTGCTTACCTGCATGCCTCCATCCCCACCACATTTCAAGCCCTAACCAACTTCAGGTCATAGCTCTTGAATAAGGCCTTAGTGTTCTCTGCTGATCAGTGCCTGTACATTCCCTTGAACTATAACATAACATTCTCACCACATTACAAATGATGTAGGATGGAGCCCTGGCAGTTAAAGCAGTATCGAACCACCATCACTGCACAGTGTTGAAACACAGTTGCATGATCTTCACAGAAAATTCATGCAAGGAGCTGCAGTATGGCTTTTTGCAGAATGCAGACTCATTGATCCCTCCACAGTAGGAGTGGCAGTTTACAATGTAAGAGCTACTGCTAGTTTTCCTTTTGTATACATGTAGACTGCCACAATGATGGACGTTTTCTTAGTTAATCATATGAGAAAGTCAAACCAACAAATTAAAAACCTCTAGTACCTCTTGAGAAACTAGCCTCAGAATTTTATTTGATTCATCTTTTCTAGAACTGGTAATATGAGTCATAGAGAAATGTCATGCGGTGGGTTTGTTTTTTTAAATTTTGTTTTAACTGTTGGTTGGATTATGAGATTGGAAGGTAGCTCTTTGAAGCACGTTACTAAAGAAACGTGAGTGGTTTGTTTCACCCCATCCACACCGAACAGCCTGGAGAGTTTTGTGGTCCTTGAGTCATCCTGCTGCTAGTGATAAGTATCTTAAGGGTTTGACATTCTAGTTTCAATCATTTTATCTCAGAGGATTTTAATATAAAGGCTTTGTTGTTTTATGCACATGAAGAACTTAAGCCATTTCAGCAGAATTCCATTGCCTTGTCATCAAAACTGGATGAATTCCGTGATGATACCAAAACAAGTGCAGAAATCAGTCTGGAGTATAAAATTCAACTGAAAATGTCAACATCTCATTTCATCTTTTTTTAAAAGAAAGGCACATTGTTGCTGTTACATACCATCAAGTCACCTCTGACTGACAGTGACCCTATGAATGAGTGATCTCCAAAATGTCCTGGACGCAACAGTCCTGCTCAGCTCTTGTACACTCTAGGCCAGTGGTTCTCAAACTTTGGTCCACAGATGTTCTTGGACTATAGAAATCCTGTAGTCCAGAAATCCTGGCCAGCGCAGATAGTGGTGATAGCTTCTGGTAATTTTAGTTCAAGAACATCTGGGGACCCAAGGTTGGGAACCACTGCTCTAGATTGTGGCTTCCTTTATGGAATCAGTCCATCTCATATTTGGGTCTTCCTCTTTTCATACTGCTTCAACTTTTCCCAGCATTATTGTCTTTTATAGAGAGTCATGCCTTCTCATGATGTGCCCAAAATAGGACAGCTTCAGTTTTCTCGTTTTTTACTCCAGAGATAGTTCAGGCTTGATTTGCTCTAGGACCTACTTGTTCATCTTTCTGGTGTTCCAGAGTATCCCCAAAGCTCTCCTCCAGCACAATTTTTAAAATGAACCTGTTTTTTTTCCTGACAGCTTTCTTCGCTGTCCAATTTTCACACCTGTACATAGTGATCAGGAATACAAGAGTGTGGATGATCTTGGCCTTGGTCTCCAGTGACAAATCCTTATACTTGATAATCATTTCTAATTCCTTCGTTGCTGCCCTTCAGAATCTCAGCCTTCTGGTTTCTTGGCAGCAGTCTCCATTTGGATTGATGATTGAAGCAAAGTATACAAAATCTTTTAACAATTTCAATTTCTTCGTTGTCAACATTAAAGTTGTGTAATTCTTCTGTGGTAATAATTTCTGTCTTCTCAATGTTCAACTACAGTCCTACTTTGGCACTTATTTCTTTCACTCATTAAAAGTCATTTCAAGTCATTACTTCTTTCTGCCAGTAAAATGATGTCATCTGCATATCTTAAAATTATTGATGTTTCTTCCACCAATTTTTACTTTTTAATCTGAATCTGGTCCAGCTTTCTGTATGATATGCCTTATGTACAAAATGAACAGATAGAAATATAAAATACACCCTTGTCTGAAACTTTTGCCTATAGGGGACAATTCTCTCTCTCCGTATTCTGTCTTAAGAGTAGCTTCTTGTCCCCAATACAGGTTAAGCACCAGGACAATCAAGTGCTGATTGTTTTTTTCAGAACAATCCATAGCTTTTCATGATCCACACAATCAAAAGCTTTGCTGTAGTCTACAAAGCATTGACTGATCTTCTGAAACTCTTTGGTGCCAGCAAATATTTGCAATATGATCTTGAGTGCCTCTTCCTTTTCAGAATCCAACTTGAACATCAGGCATTTCTTGCTGCAACACCTTGAGCATCACTTTGCTTGCACGAGAAGTTACAGCAATGGTCCTATAATTACTGCACTTCTTGGTGTCTCCTTTCTTGGGGATTGGACATTTTCAGTCTGTGGGCCATTGTTTTGTTTTCTATATTTGCCAGCATATTCTTGTTTGGATTTTGACAAATTCAGTCTCTGTGGTTTAAGATAGTTCTTTTGGTATTTCATCTACCCTGGTGATTTATTTCTTCCACGTTTTCAGAGCAGCTTTCATTTCACTCTCTAGAACTGCAGATTCTTCATCATGGAAATTATAATAGTTCTCTTTGTCTCTATGTAACAGTCACTGAAAAGCTGCATTCAGGATTCTGATCCTACTTCTATCACCTTTTATTTTTGCTTCTTGCCTGTCCTTAACAATTTTAAATGTTTCTTCCATCATCCATCCAGTTTCTTTCTTTCCTTCTTTTTTACTACAGGAATTGCCTTTCTGCATTTTTCCTTAATTATATTTCTGATTTCAATCTACAGTTCTTTTGGTTCACAATCGATTGAGTTCTGTAATGCAAATCTGTTATTCATTTGGACTTCAAATTAATCAGAAATGTGATAATGTATATTTTGGCACTATGATTCTTTTAGTGCTCTTCTTCAGCTTTACTCTAATGTTCGATATTAACAGTTCATAATTAGTACCACAATCTGCTGCTGATCTTGTTTGGCAGAGAAAATACAGCTTCTCCATGTCCTGCATCCAATTACATAATCTATTTGATTTCTATATTGGCCATCTGGTGATGTCCATGTGTACAGTCATCTGATCAGTTGCTTGAAACATGTATTTGCAATAAAGAGACTGATGGCTTCACAGAAGTCAGCGAGTTATTCTGCTTTGTCACTGACCCATAGACCAAATTTTCCAACATAATTCAAGGTAAGAAAGGTTCAGCAGTCATTTACCATTGCCTTATTCTGTACATTACTAACAAAAGTTAGCTTGAACACCACTGTCGTTTACTGTGAAAGATCCTCCACCAGCATCACCTTCAGCTGCCACTGCTGCCCAGTTGCTGCCCTCCAGGAGTTTCTCTGCCTCATCACCATTAAAACTATCCATTCACTTCTGCTCATGTGCCTGTTACTCTTGAAGAGTCTCTTAATCTGGTGCCTCAGCTGTGAACATTCCACCTTGGGTAACCCTGCTAGGAGTCCAACTGAAAATAAAGTCTAGCCTCTTGATGACATTACTGCCCGCGTCTCTGACACACTCAAATCCCCTCACTATATTCAGATGTGAATCAAAGTGGGGGAAGGATACTGATGCCCCAAACAGTCCTGAAGTCCTGAAAGACTGATGCTGAAAGAATGGGGTGCTGACTAAACTTTCCTGTGACCAAGCGTGATGCCTCAGTGTTCTTAAGTGTAGCTATTTCATTCATCTTGAATAATTCATCTTGCAGATTATTCAAGATAGGGAAGGTCTGAGGAAGTGGACTTGTCCACAAAAGCTCACATTAAATTATAGCTGTCAGTCTTTAAGGTGCCGCAACATTTTAGTCTTCTTTATTCTTTATTTTTCTTTATTTTATTTTTTTCTTTCTTAAACTACAACATAAACATAAAATACATAAACCAAAATACAAATCGACTGTGTTCCCCACCACCCTAGTCAGGACCTCTTGCAGTAATCCTCTTCTTCCTCTGTCTTTATTCTTCTTCTTCCTTTATTGTCCTCTTCTCCAGAACTGCATCGATTCCTGATTTGGAACTTTCCCTTTTACTCTTGTTAGCACATATTCAAGAAATCTGCCCCATATATCATAGAAATTATTCTTTTTCATCTCTCCTTTCTTAACCTTTAAGTTACAAGTTAACTTATCATTTATAGCAATGTTCCATATTTCATTATACCATTCTTCCATTGGAAATTCAGACTTTGATTTCCAATTCCTAGCTATTATTAATCTAGCTGCTGTTAATAAATTGGTAATCAATTCTTTAGTCATCTTATCATATGCCACATTCTCAAATATTGATAACAGAGCTATCTCAGGATTAAATTCTATATCTTTTTCACATATGTCATTTAGTTCTTTAAAGATTAGTTTCCAAAATCTTTGTACTTTTTCGCATTCCCACCACATATGAAAGTATGTACCAATTTCCTCCTCACATTTCGAATAGACATTCAGATAACTAGCGTTAATTTTATTCAATTTTGTTGGTGTCAAATACCATCTTAAACCCAATTTGAAAATTTTTTCTCTTATTCTCACTGACATAAATCGTAAAACCCTCATTTTCCACATCTTCCTCCATCCTTCATCATTTATTCTTTTTCCTGTCTTGTTCCCACACTAACTTCAATCCTTCTTTCTCAGTCTCTTCTTCTTCTAGATCAAGCAGGAATCTATAAATTTTACTCACTGCACCCTTTACTGAATCAGTCATCTGAATATCTTCATATGATAATAGAAATTGTCCATACTTCGTATATTCTCCACCTTTATTATACTTCTTTACCCATTCATTAGTCCATCTTTCTAATTGCATATAATTCAACCATGATATATTCTTATTTTGAAGGATTTGTTTCATTTGATCTTTCTATCTCATTTTATACAACCAGTCTTTTAATCTAATCCCTTTTTTTCTTTAAATAATTCTGCATACACTTTCATATTGGCAGGAAAATTATTTCAGTCACTAATCCTAATGGAGAGTTAAACGGACATACATTCTTTCTATACTTGTACCAGACGTTTAACATAGTCTTTAAAAACGGGTTATTAATTTTGCTTATTTTGTATTTCTTAATCATACCAAATAGATGTTTTTCAATATCTACCTGTAATTCTGATGATTCCATTTTCCACCAAATTAACCTTTCTGGATTATATATAATTTCCCCAATAAACCTCAACTGATTAGCCAAATAATGATTTTTTATATTTGGTATGCTTATACCTCCTTTTTTTGTTGTTTTATACCAATACTTTTTATTTATTCTGGCTCTCCTCCCTTCATTACAGTATTTATTAATCATTCCTTGCCAAAATTTAAAATCATCTTCTGTTAACTGTATTGGTAAAATTCTAAATAAAAAATTAATTTTTGGTAGAATCTTCATTTTTATCAGTGCGATCCTTCCAAACCAAGAAAGTTTTAAATTAGTATATTCCTGTAGTTTCTTTTTAATATCTCCTTTTAATTTATTATAATTATGATCCTTTATTTTTTGAGTATCTTTTACTAAATCTATACCTAAATATTTAACTGATTTACATATCTTAAAATCATATTTATCAACAAACTTTTCTTGTTCTAGTTTATTATGATTAAACAACATTATTTCAGATTTTTGCCAATTTACACGTAATCCAGTTATTTTTCCAAATTTTTCTAAATGAATTTTAATTCTATCTATACTTTCTAATGGGTTTTTCACTGTCAATAGGGAATCATCAGCAAATAAATTAATCTTTATTTTATTATTTTCACCCATACCTTCTTTATTTTTCTTTTGTTTTGCCTGATATGCTAGAACAGACTGACATGGCTACCTCTTCTAAAAATGCAAATTTAGAATTTCACCTTGTAACTCCTGTTTTTCTTCACTCCCGTAGGTGAAAAACGCCCTGGCTTTGAAATGAATTACAGCCCTGGCTTTGCATATGAGAAGGAGAGGGATGTCATGATACAAGGATGCATGATGGATCAGACCATCAACAGTGCCATTGGCTATCTTAATTCAGATGCTCTGCGCTCAGTTGTGCAGACCCCACCAGCCCCAACGTCTGAGATGGTCCCTGTGATCAGCAGCCTGTATCCCCTTGCACTCACCCGCACTGAAGTGCCTAATGGAAACCCCCAGGAAGTGGAAAAGAGCCACACCCAGATGAGGGACAAGACTTTATCTTCTGACAGAGGTCTTTCTCCAAACAACAGTGGCCAGGATTCCACAGACTCTGACAGTAACCAAGAAGAGCACCAAAATCATTCCTATCATCAGAACCAAATGGCCCTTCATCCTTTGCAAGCCCGGAATGGGCTTCTAGCCTTCAAGGAACATCCTAGGGCTTATGAGCTCTTCAGGCCACCAACTATTTGTCCCCGTGATGTCTTGAAAGTCTTCAACAAGGATGGTGAACCCATTAGGGTCTACCGATGTGACCACTGTTGTGTCCTCTTTTTGGATTATGTCATGTTCACCATCCATATGGGGTGCCACGGCTTCCGTGATCCTTTTGAATGTAATATGTGTGGCCACAGGAGTCATGACAAATATGAGTTCTCCTCCCACATAGTGCGTGGTGAGCACAGAATGGGACTGAAATGAGAGTGGAAGGCGTCTATAATTTTCTGGAAAATGAAGAGCACAGCTATATTATAAAATTGTTCCTGTTTGAAACCAATTTAAGTGTTGTGCCTTCTCCCAAACAAACCTGGGGATTATAGCTTTGTAAGAATGCTGTGAGGTTCTTAACATTCTTTACCTTTACCTTTACAGAACTACTGCTCCCAGCTGAGAATGAGCAGATTTAAACAAGGATACATGATGGATCAAACCATCAACAATGCCACTGGCTACCTTGGTGCAGATATTTTGCATCTGTCATGTAGTCAGACATGAAAGGATCTGCATTTTATAAAGAAAATAGAGAATTTGCTTCAATCTTGTTTCTATATCAGCTGTACATGTGTAAGACTCTTATCTACACTGCACGCTAAAACTCAGAGCTTATCCAGATGGAGTAAAAGATCTGTCCCAGTTGATCATGCTTGGTCCCATTTGAGACAGCTATGTTTCTGGCTAGCGTACTGGTTCTTCCTGGTCAGCCATTTAGGGTGTCCAGTTTATGTCCTCAAGGAGCACTCCTCTCCTTTTCCCCCTTCTAAAAGGAGCAGTAGGCAACGACAAGTAAGACTGTGATAAATTGGGATGAATCTGAAGGAGCTCAGTAAGGTCTGCATTGGACCAGTTGTAAGTAGGTTATGGGTGGTGCTGAGATGTAATGGAATTTTCAGGTCCCAGTAGCGGTTAGCAGACAAAACTCTGTTATATAGGCTGGAAGAGAGTTATCTTAAGTGACTGTTGCTATAGACAAGTAAATGCACATGTCATCTATGAGTACATGTCAAAGACAAAAATCCTTTTTTTTAATAAGATGTTTGTCCTGTATTAATAACACAGCTATAGTTCTAATGAGATATGTATATATGTAAAAAGTCACAGTTGATGCTATTACACTGCTTTTTGCAATTTAACCTTTAGTATTTTCACAAGGAGATAGTGATGTAGCCCGAGGGATTGTGTTTTTCTCAGGTATGTTTCAAGTTCCACTTTTTAAACATTCAGCTTGAATCTAGAGCTTTTACTTTAACAGATTTATGGAACAGCACACAGGCAATATTGTACCCGGTGGCTCATGGGGCCCCACTGCACAAAACGTAAAAGACTGTGTTTGCATTTTGACAATTTTGTAATCATTCCCTGCAACTTAGGGTGCAGTCGACGGCTGCAAAGGCACATGCCTGATGGCACCAGAAAGGACTTCTTTAACGGGAATGATCTTCCTTAAAGCAATCCTTCCATCTGCTGGAGAATTCCTCCAGCCTCCTCCCAAAAGTAGAAACCCTACAGCTGAACCAAAAAGGTCCAGCCTGGGCACAAAATTAAGGTCAGGCTGGACTGCATTTTCCTGTGCATTGTATGATCATTGGGAAATAGATTGCACCAAATCCCTAGACTTGAGAATGGGCTCTCAAACCTTAATGAACCACGGTCTCCTCCATCAAAATCTTCCTCTCCTGATATCTAAAATTTTACCCCTAGGCTAATTACCACACAGTATCCTGAGTGTTGATAGCTTTCATCTGGCATCCATTTGTTCTGCTGTTACTGCAATCATGTCACATTTTATTTTACAGTTCTTAGCGGTGCCACTCCCACAGTACTCTTCTCCCCAATTTAAGGTAGACTAAAAGACTCAAAGAGAAAATCCTTGCCTACCACTTACACTGGAGACGTAGGTGGCATGATAAAGTCATTGTTGCCCATTGTGTGCCTTGTTTATTGTCTGCCTAACTCATGTCATGGGCTTGCTCAAAACATGTTGTGCACATTTTTTAACTATCGGCAATGATATTCTATTGCACTGCTTCCCAAACTGTGCCAGTTATTCATTATTAACCCCAAACCAGCTCTTGTCTGGTAGGCTTGCTTCTGCTGCAAGAAAAGCACAGCAATTACTTCTTGATGCAGAAAGAACAAGGGACAGGTGACCTATGATACTTCCAGACAAGACTTTTGCTGTACAGTCGTCTCATTCATGGAGCATTTTCCCACTACTTTTTCTCCCCAAAGAGCATTGATGAAGGAGGGAATGATGGAATAACTTCCCTATATCTTTTGACTGATTATGCTAAGAGCATTCCCATTAGCAAGCATCCATAGTTTATGTATGAGCGTGGGTTCTTGTGGAACCTTTTCACTTTTAGATGGGAGAAAAGTTCTAAGCAACAAGGTCCTGTTTAGGGACAGGAACCTGAGCAAGTGTTAAGCCAAAGTACTAAAGATGTGGTTCTTGTTTTAAAAGAGAGTGAATGCACTGTAGCACACAGGTTTCTCCAGTAGCATCTTCTGATTTTCTGTGGCACTAAAAGCAGCTTCTGATGCTCAGCTGTGAGAATGATTGGCTTAACCAGATCAGGAGTCAGGAGAACTCATAGGGAAAGGAGAGTACAGGAGAACATGGATGTTTAAAGGCCTGGACGGGAGTACACAAAGAACCTATCAAAATGGCTATTCAGAACTTTATCAGAAGCCAATGCAATGGCATGTTAATGCTTTGAAAATAGGTTTCTACATTTCTTCTGTAGTTGTCTTTCCAAGTTGCACAATGATGAAAATGTTATGCCATTTTGCTGATGTGTTTATTTTTACAAAGGCTTTTCTACAATATAAAATAGCAGATTTATTTTTAATACAACATGCTTTTCTGTATCCAAGACTCTCTATGTTTCACTTCACTTTTTCACCCAGACGTTAAAGGCTAATGAGGAGGGGGGCACTGTTTGTGAACCAAACAGGAATGTAGCATCCTTCCTTAACTAGTGTCCATGTGGATTTACTATATGTAAAGTACCTGGTGAACACTAGATTACACCCAACACACAGCCTTATGTGATACTACATAATTCTTCAGGCTTCTGCCTTTTGTTCGGGCCTGCTGGTTCTGCAGTTAGGAACACAGGAAGTGGCTTACACTAATTATTGATCTATCTAACCTGATATTGACCTACCTAGTGTGGTCTAGCAGCAGACTAGAATGACAGACTAGGTATGACTCAGGAGACCTGCATTTGAATCCCTGCTGAGCCACAGAAAATCACTGGGGATACAATCATTAAAACCACTCCTTAAATATTTACCTCGAAAAGCCCTATTAGAGTCACTATCCGTTCTGACTTGATGGCACATAATACTGACTGTGGTTGGCAGTGGCTCTCTGTGTCTCAGGCAGGAGCCAGCTCAACCCGGAGATTCCTATTCAGCAACGAAGCAGGCCTAATCCTGCTTAACTTCCAGTATCAGAAAAGGTTGTTGTGTATACAGATGCATGGTAGTAGTTCTTCAGGTCAGCGAATGGACACTAAGAAGCTAAAGATGGAGACTCTTGCAGGAGCAAACTACACACCTTTTATTTGTTCACATTACTATTTCCTTTGAGAATTTGGTATGGGTTCTTTTAATACATAAAAACACTGCAGGATGCTGCAACATGAATCAGAATTTCCAGGAAGGAGCATTTATCTTTTTCTATGTGGGCCCTTGTCTTCCTCTTATTCTGCTGAAACATTATTTTTTGTGGAAAGAAAAGCAGTTTGGAGGTGCTAATCTGGATAAAGAGAACCAGCCCACAGGAATGAGAAAAGCAGCATTTCTAGCACCCCACACAAACTTCCAGTCTGCACACACTTCAGGGAAAACATCCACATGATTAAGAGTGTCGCACATAGTTACAGGACAGGCCTACCTAAAGTTGAGTTTTAAAGCAAGATTTGTGCAGTGACATTCACGTCACTGCATTCACTGGAATTGCCACCACTCCAGCCCATCCTGAAAACAGTAGGTGTTCTAGGTGGAAAGCAGGACTAACTCAGGATCTTTTCAAAAAGTGGTAGGAGAAGTTCAGAGTGAGCCTTTCCTATCTTGGGCTACAGGTTACGCAGTCCAAAAAAAAAAAAAGCATCAGGCTTTATCTGCCAGGCTGAAAGAAGTTATTCATCCATTCATCCATGTGTGAATGGAGATGGTTGGTGGTGGTGCTGCTGCAGAACTCACTGTTTTAAGACAAACCACAATTCCCTGCACACTTTCAAGCCTATCTAAAGAACGAGAAACCTACCTTTTTGAAAAGGATGAAATGACAAATAAAATTCTCCAGATGCTGAATCCTGCACTCAACATTGAGGGGTTGTAACATCCAAAGGAAATGAAGGGCAAAATCCCCTACCAAGGAGATGTCACATTCATACATTTCCATCAAAAAGGAACAAATTCCATCTCCATTCACTTAAACTTGTTTCCCTCAAGCACCTCTTTCCAGTGTTAGCTACTCACTGCAACAGAGTAAATGCCTGGCCAGAGAAGAGCAGCTGAAGAAAGATCCAAAGCACAATCCATTTCTTGTTGGTTGTTGGTTTGTTCTCCATCCCCAGTGCAAAATGTGCTACTGTCTTGCCTCAAGCACAAAAAGTGATTTGATTTCAGAACATACATGAGACTTGCTAGATGAGACCATGGCTAGTCAAATACCCTAGGAAGCCTATAAGAAGGCCCAAGAGATTATGACATTTCCCTGTTGTTCATCCCCAGCCACTGGTATTCAGAGATGGATTGCTTCTGGGTGTTCAGATTGCATCAGCATGGCACATAGCCACTTAGAAGACCTATCCAGAGGTTAAAGGAGTCCCTTGTTTGGACTACAATCCCCACAGTCCCACAGCCGTCATGTTGAGGGACAAAGTAGACAATATAGTTAGCACATCATTTGAAGCAGTGCTTCTGTAAGTAGTGAAAGGTATCTGATTGTCGTAGCACATGTTTTCCACTTAACTCTGTCCATATCCTGCATTCCGAAAAGCTTTGTTTCTGAGATTGGCCCTTAGAAGGTAAACACAGATGTAATTTGCAAGTATGACTATTGAAGCTTTTATCTCCGAGGAAACCACATTTCCTAAACATCGAATCTGACCCTGAGGCTTGTAGTTCAAAAAAGTAACTTTCCCAAATTCTTATCTTCCATGAATATGCCTGATTATCTGTTAAAGCCATCAGGTCTCCTGAAGAAAAATGCAAATTAGGTAGGTTTTGTGCAGAGGCTGCAAGTACAAATATGTGAGAGTGGAATTAAATATATCACTGCTCACTTTGTTCATACAGCTGCGCCAGCCTGCTCCAGATGCTTAGAACCACAAATTCCACTAGTCCTGACGATTAGAAATGTTAGTTGGTACTGATGGGACTTGTAGTCCAAAGTAGATGGACGGCACCAGACTGAGGAAAAATTGTTTGTTTATTGCATTTCTGTGCCATCTTTCTTCCAGCAGTGGGGCTCAAGACAAATCATCTTTTAAAAGACAAGAATTAAAAAGAACATACAGTACAAACAGCAATTAAAAACTATTTAACATGGAATCATTAAGATCATCATATAAAAACAAAGTAAGGAATATAAAATGGAGAACATAGGGGAAGTACTGTAGTAATTTAAAAAACAGATACTAAATGCCAATATTTGCCACTGAAAAGAGAAAGGAGATGGGCGTCAACTTCATCTCATAGGCCACGGCATTGCATCACCTGGGGGCATCCACCAAGAAGATCTTCTCTTCGGTCTCTGTCAAACATACCTGTAAAGGTGATGGGACAAAGAGAAGACCTCTTAAAACCTGAGGAGGTTTATATGGGGAGATATAGTCCACCGGATAGCCTGGACCCAAGCCAAATAGGGCTTTATAGGTTATAAACAGCAATGAATTGAACTTGGAAAGGGATGAGTAGCTACTGTAAGAGAGGATTTTTATGATCTCTGTAACCAACCTCAGTCAACACTCTGGTTGCAGTATTTTATACCAACTGACGTTTCCAAACCATCTTCAAAGGCAGCCCCACACAGAGTGCATTGAAGTAATCCAACCGAGATGTAACTAAGGCATGTGGCACTGTAGCCAAACTGGACATTTCAAGGAATGGGTACAGCAAGTGCACTAGCTTTAACTGTGCAAAGTCACTCCTGGCCACTGCCGCCGACACCTAGGCCTCCAGACTCAGAGATGAGTCAAGGAGTACTCCCAAACTGCGAGCCTGGCTTTTCAGTAAGAGGGCAACCCGTCCAGCACAGATTGAGTCCTTATTCCCTGATCTGTCTCTGTCTTGTCTGGATTAGATTTCAATATGTTTGCCCTCATTCGGTCCATTAACAATGTCAGATACTGGTTTAGAGCAGGAACAGCTTCCCTGAAGTAGGTAGAAAGAAGAGATGGAGTTGGATATCATCTACATACTGGTGAACCAAAACTCCAAAACTCTTGAAAACCTCTCCCAGTGATTTCATTTAAATGTTAAATAGCAAGCGGGAGAAAACAGGACCCTTTAGGTCGGACACCACAGGCCAAAGACCAAGGCCTCGAGCAGGAGTCCCCCAGAACCACCTTCTGAGTTTGCTCTTCCAGTGCCTCTAAGTCCCAGCCCAGAGAGATAATGCAGAAGGATACCATGGGTGGTGGTACTGAAAGCTGTTGAGAGGTCCAGCAGAACCAACAGGGACACAGTCCCCCATCTACTTCCTGTCATAGTTATCCCAAGTTGACCAAAGCTATCTCCATCCCATAACCAGTCCAGAAGCCCGATTGAAATGGATCGAAATAATCTGTTTCATCCAGGAATCCCTCGAGTTGAGAAGCCACCATCAGCTCTAATACCTTGCCCAAAAACTAAATGGTAATTAATATGGTGGGGTTCAAGGAGGGCTTTTTCAATAGAGGTTTTACAACTGCATCCTTCAAGCATACCGGCAGCCTACCCTGCTGCACGGAGTCATTCATTACACCTCTTACACACTCGACCAGTCCCCCTCTGGCAGCTTTCATAAGCCAGGCCTTTGCTTATAGCTTTTGAGTACATGCTTGGGCTACTTCCACTAGAAGTATTCTGGAAGTATTCCCAGTCTGCTCTTTGTAGAGCAGTGGTCCCCAACCTTGGGCCTCCAGATGTTCTTAGACTACAACTCCCAGAAGCCTTCACCACCACCTCTGCTGGCCAGGATTTCTGGGAGTTGAAGTCCAAGAACATCTGGAGGCCCAAGGTTGGGGACCACTGTTGTAGAGGGTTGGAATCCAAAAATGGCTGTGTTGGACTGAGCACAGTATGGTGCTACTGTGAAATGCGGCAGATATGACAAAAAGAGTTGCCAAATGTTGAGATGAAATATTTTAGAACCTGGATAGGGGCTAAAGGTTACAGGTGATGCACGAGCAAGCCCAGCAATTTTTCACGGCTCCTGGGCCCAGATTTTTGCTTCTCTGCAATCGAAGCCTGTGCACGAATTCCATCTATCTAACTAAGAGTACAACACAGAGAAACGCCTTCTCTTTCCCTCGCTTTCCTGGCAAGAAACAGCCTAGCCATTTGTCTTTCCAATCTGCCCTCAACCCTTACACAGAGAGGCCTGCTAAGGCTCAGCCTTATGGCTGACACCTTGAGTTAAAGGCACCTGTTAACAAAAGCTTTGAGGTGCCAACCCACCCGGGATGTTCCTCTCTTATTTGGCCATGGCATCCTTGAGAACTGGCCTCATGACCTTTCTCTTTCTCCCTTCTGCCAGCCACCTAGGTTTCTTCTCACCTTCAGTTAGCAATCAACTGACCACTGAGATGGTGAGAAGTTTAGGGCTGTATCTCATAAGAGGCTTTAAAGGTGTTTTCACAGCCCTGAGAAGGCACTTTCCTATCATGGAGAGGGATGGGTAGGCAAAGAGGAGGAGAGTTAGAGTATACACACACAACTTGTTGTCTTCCAATAGTTGCAATCTCATGGGAAAACATAGCACTTTCTCTTTATAGACTGGGAGCAGGCACATGTGTCCCCAGGGCAAGACACGAGCTTAAATACTATTGCTAATTCCAACCAGAGTAGACCATTGAATCAATTGTTGAATGGCAAATCGACATGTATGTAAATCCAGTGGATTCAACAGATCTATTGTAGTTGGGATTGCCAGCTGAATTTGTTTCTGTGTTACATGCTGTTGAGTGGAAACCAACTTAAAGTGATCCTAATAGCGCTTTCAAGGTAAGTGAAATATTGAAGGAGTGATTTGACCAGTTCCACTTCCCCAGTGAGTTTCCATGACTGAGTGGGGATTTGAATGCTATTCCTTGGAGTCCTACCCACTACACCACACTGGGAAACTGAATTTAGGCCAAGGTAATTAAAATTTAAATCCAAGAGCCCAATCAGGATAAAAAAGCAAGGAAAGAACACAGGAACATACCAGAGTCCCAGAAGACTGTGCTGTAGAGCAAGGCAGAACTAGAACAGGGAGTCTGTTTATAGTGTTGAGGAGTATTCAATAACCACCCTAGGCCACTTGAGTTTAATCTATGTATCCAGGATATGCATATTGTAACATACAGTTAAATGGTCCAGCAATTCCTGGGGCGCATGCATACAGATAATGTTTGCATCTAAAGATGGATGATATTACTAATTTTGCTTTCTCTCATATCCCTTTCCCTCCAAAATCTTAAGTTTCTCAATTCATGGGGACTTGGCTGAATTTGTTCTTATATGTTCTTATGAGAAATAAACTGGATACAATCCTCCTCTAGCTGCACTGGTGAAATTCAAGAAGAGCTGCTATTCCCAGTAGGGAGAGGGCTATGTTGTGCTTTCCTGCCATGCAGTTGTTAAAGGGGAAGGCCTGTCAGAAAAAAAGGTGGCTGTCACAATTCAGCATCACAAATACAGAGAACAGAGAGGGATTCAGACTTTTAGGAGCCCGGATCTCAGAGCCCTCTGAGCCAAGATAGGTATATCTATCCTTGAAGATGTAATGGAGGAGAAGAGGGCTGCAGATTCTTCAGTCAACAAGCAGACAACATTACCAGTATCATATGGATAATACCGACTAAAGTAGACCCATTGATTCAATGGGATTTACATAAATCTCTTCCTCCTCAGTAATGTTTGGCTAATCCCAATTTCTCCTGGTTCATTCCATCAGAGTCATTAATTCCCAAGCACGTGACAAACCTACAACCTGTTCTCTGGTATATATATGGGTTTTTTCCCCCTCAGTGTCACTAGTGATTCTTTCCAATCAGCTGCTCCTTTGTCTCCTCTCTTCCCATGATTCATGTGAGTTTCTCATTAACCAGACCTTCCTTATTATTCATCCCTTGAAGATAGAGCTGCTGCTGCTGTTGCCGTCTGTCCAGAAGTGTTTTGGGCAGAGAGGAAGCCGTAGGTGGGGGAAGAGGGAGAGACACCTCAGGGAAAATATTTCCTCCCAGTATTGCAGGGGGGCCTCTGACCTTTCTCCTGGCTGATGGTTTAACTGCACAAGTAATTTAGAAGCATTAGTTCCTAGCTTTTGTTGTTGTTGTTGTTGTTTAGTCATTAAGTTGTGTCCGACTCTTCGTGACTCCATGGACCAAAGCACGCCAGGCCCTCCTGTCCTCCACTGCCTCCCGGAGTTTGGTCAAATTCATGTTGGTAGCTTCGGTGACACTGTCCAATCATCTCGTCCTCTGTCGTCCCCTTCTCCTCTTGCCTTCACACTTTCCCATCATCAGGGTCTTTTCCAGGGAGTCTTCTCTTCTCATGAGATGGCCAAAGTATTGGAGCCTCAGCTTCAGGATCTGTCCTTCCAGTGAGCACTCAGGGTTGATTTCCTTCAGAATGGATAGGTTTGTTCTCCTTGCAGTCCAGGGGAGTCTCAAGAGTCTCCTCCAGCACCACAATTCAAAAGCATCAATTCTTCGGCGGTCAGCCTTCTTTATGGTCCAGCTCTCACTTCCATACATCGCTACTGGAAAAACCAGTATGGTTTTTGACTATGCGGACCTTTGTCGGCAAAGTGATGTCTCTGCTTTTTAAGATGCTGTCTAGGTTTGTCATCGCTTTCCTCCCAAGAAGCAGGCGTCTTTTAATTTCGTGGCAGCTGTCACCATCTGCACATCTTGACTTACCATTCAGCAATTGATTCAATGGCTGGAGGTCTCTTGGCAGAGCTGTGTGGTCCTAAGGCTGATAATGTAATCTTAGGTTCTGAGAATACCTAGGGATCCCTTTCAAACTGGAGAAGCCTTGGAGAACCTCAGAATGGGGTTGGGGGAACCTTGAATATCCAAAAATCACTGCTGGTGGTCCTGATCCCCAGTAGCAGCAATTTTCAGATATGAAAGACACCCCCCCATCCTCCTCGCCTAAAGCTCCAAAAATCTTCCCCAGGTTGAAAGGGATCCCTAAAGCATCTTGGAACCTGAGGTAGAAGGGATCAAAAATGTTAAATTAAAGCTTAATGTCTGTGGCTGATAACATCATCCAGCTTTATGTACGTGCAGCTTTCCAGCCAGAGGATCAGCTCGAGTTTGGACTATGAATAAGATACTAACCCAAGACATCAGTGTTATATCTATCCCTTTCCTTTCCTTTCTCCTGCCTCCTTTTTGTAACATATTGCCTCATGAGATCTCAAAAGATTGAACATATTTTTGTGCCTTCTGGGTCACCCATATGACCCCATATGGATTCTGCAATATATCCAGAGGTCAACATGTCTTGCTTTGCCTTCTGTATGCCTTTTTGATGACATAAAGCATTCTTCTTCAAACAATCATGGTTAACTGTGGGATCGGCCTGCACAAGATGGTTAAAGTGTGGAACCTAACTACACATTGATGACAGCCAACCTGGATGGCTTTCTAAGAGATGGGACAATTTTGTGAAGGATAAGGCTGCCATTGGCTACTATTCAGCTACACTGTGATAGAAGGACCCAATCTCCTTTAAATAAAATATCTGAAAGTGAATTTATCAGGTTCTGGTGGTGGCCAGCAGTGCCTTTGCACAGTTAAAACTAGTGTGCCAGTTGTGCCCATTCCTCAAAAGGTCTGATCTGGCCATGGTGACACATGCCTTAGATACTGTAATGCAGGGGTCATCAACCCCCGGTCTGCAGCCCAGTGCCAGTCCGTGGGCTTGCTGGAACTGGGCCGCGGATACGGATCTCGGGCCCCCGCACGCACGCACGCGCGGTGGGCGTGTTACACTCAAGCGGGGGGGTTGTGCCCGTGGTGGGCGTGTCACGCTCGCGGGGGCGTTGCGCCCACGGGGGGGGTGTCACGCTTGCGCGGGGCGTGTCACGCTTGCGTGGGGGATGTCACGCTCGCGGCGGGCGTCACGCTCACCGCGCGTGCGTGCGGCCGAGATCCGTATCCGCGGCCCAATTCCTACACACCCCCTGCAAGCGCGACACACTCCCTGCACGAGCGCGACACACCCACCGCGCTCACGCAGGGATGCCCCCCGCGCATGGAGCTCGCTCCCCCCAGCCGGTCCGTGGCCCCAAAAAGGTTGGGGACCGCTGCTGTAATGCACTCTACGTGGAGCTGTTTTTGGACAGTGTTCAGAAACTCCTGCAAGTAGAAAATGCCATAGTCAGATTGTTATCTGGGGCTGTTTTACAGGGAATATATAACTCCCCTGTTACAGCAGCTCCACTGGCTGCCGATCCGTTTCTGGGCACAATTCAAAGTGCTGGTTTTAACCTTTAAAACCCTAAACAACTTGGGTCCAAGCTATCTAAAAGACCACATCTCCCTTTATGAGTCTACCCAGATATTAAGAGCATCAGGAGAGGCCTTTATCTCCGTCCCATCACCCTCACAGGAACATTTGGTTGGGACACGGGAGAGGGCCTTCTCTGTTGCTGCACCCAGAATCTGGAGCTCCCTCTCATGGGAGGCCAGGCTGGCCTGACCTTTCTCTTCAGGCAGACTTTCCTTTAAATGACTGGTTGACCAAGGAGATTTTTTAAAGGGAGCATTTTATTCTGTTGTTTTACTTGAGCTTTCTCTTATTTGTGAGTTTTATTATATCGGTTTAATGCTTTTAAAAGACTGTAATAATTTTTTATTTAGCTTTTAAGTTTGTTTCTTTTAATACTGTAAGCTGCCTTGGATCCTTTAGGTTTAGGAGAAAAGTGGCAAACAAACAAACAAACAAACTTAAAGGACTCAGACAAACATGCAGGAGTTGTGATACAGTTCCTTTCAACTTCAGTTAAAAATAACAGTAAATAGCTCATAAACAGCAATAAGTAACATCCCCCCCCCACGCTCTTCTCCTCATGTTAGAATTAAATCATTCGTTTGTGCCCTCTTGTGACTTCTTAGTTAAGGTTACACAGTTCACTCTTTACACTCCAGCTCCTTGTTTTTCCTCAGGCGTCACTGTCATGGGCCTCTTGCTTTGTCAATCTACCCATTCATGTTCCTTGATGGTCAATCTGTTTCTCCATCTGAGGTCTCACCTCAGAGTATATGCAAAATCTCCTCCACCCCACATCATTTTCTTTCATCTTCAGTCTCCTCCCTCTTTCCCCCACGTTTTAAATGGCCCTTTCCGAACCATCCTGCTCTCAGCTTCCACTCTCTCTGTAATACTCATTACATAGCACTGGTTACCACGACTCTCCCTTTTCCCAACAAGCTGTTTTATTCACCACTGTCATTTATGCCCCCCAATTATGCTATGGCACATTTCTTCCCAACTCCTTTGTTTTATTCCTGAACCAACTTTCATGTTTTAGGTGAAGCTTGTTCCTCATTACTTCTTGACAGTCAAGTCGTAATTATCATTGTCATTTTAATCACATAGGGGATCTGCTGTATTAGGTGGTATTAATGCTGTCAGAAAATTCAAACAGAATACTCTCTGGTTCCCTCTAGTGGTCAATTCTGATATTGCCTTTTACAAATATTCGGAAGGTAAAAGTCAAAACTACAGATGTAGTTTCTCTTGTTTAATTCGTTTGGGGTTCCTTCAGAGGGGATGCCTCTTTTGTTTTTGTGTCTTCTGTGTGCCAGTCCTTTTGTTAAACATGAAATGGATCAGTTCTTCTAACTCATTTTATTTTGTTTTCTTCATTTGGCACCATCACAGTGCTACAGATATATTTTGAAAAGAGAAATGAAAACTTCAAGCCTCCATTCCGTTCCATAAAAATCTCAAAACAAGTGTGTGACTCCCGTTGATTAGTGGGACCTCCACGTAAACAAACCACACTTGTCAGGCACATGCTTAAGTCAGGATTCCGACAATATGCACTCAAGTCACCACCTCAGTCTTATGCTGATGGTAGCTTGCTTGTAAGCAGTCCCTGTCTGAGGGTTCCCATCCACTTCTATTGTTATAATGGTGAATGTAAATGGGTTCTGCAGGTGTAAAAGTTCCCATCTGGTCTCCCCTTCCTGCACACATCCTTGTCACCCATGTCTCTCCTCATAGGCTCCTTTCTCTGATTCCACTGCTCCCCAAGGCTTGTTAGTGACTTCCCATGCCATCAGCCTTCTTTGTAGGAACTGGACTTGAGGATCCATAGGGTCCCTTCTAGCTCTGCAGTTCTATGATGCTGATGGTGTTTGAGCAGTGGCCACTAACCTTCCCGTTTTCCCACAACCTGCCTCAATTCAAATGCGATTCCCCACCAACTTTGAAATGCCCCATTTTCTCTCTGGTACAGAGACCTCCATATCCACAAGTGACTGAAGCAAAGAAAGAAAGAGCAGAGGAGCAGAGCACTCCCCTTACTGGGTCCAAACAATTCCGGCTCCTGTCCAGCTTCAACATCCCAACTCCACCACTCCTGAATGTCTGATTCGGTGGCTGACTGCAGTGCACTGAGCATTACCCCATAATAACTAGATAGAAGTAGCCATGTTATGTGCAGATAGTTTCTTCTGAGCCCTCATATTAGGGATTGGACAGATTCAGGGAAAAGTAAGGCAAAGGGTGGCTACTAATCTTCAAGGTGGCTATATGTTACCTCCAGTATCAGAGATAATATGCTTACACAAGTAGAAGACTGCCATTATGCTCATATCCCACACATGGGCTTCACATATGCATCTGGTTGGCCATTGTGTGCCAAGAATGTTGGACTAGATAGGGCCTTGGTCTGATACAGTGCACATGTACAAACACGCAAACATGGGACACAGAGGCAGCAAGAGGTTCTTTATTGCTAGAAAAGAAAGAGAAATCATTTAATGATGTCTCTTGTTCTCCCAGCAATTGTTGTGTTGCCTGTTTTCAACTATTGGAACTTTCTAGGAGCCATTTGCCAGAAGTGGGTAGCTCTCTCCAAAATCTCTGGTTAGCGACTTTGGATGGATTGTGCCTTTTATTCTCCTCTGTGCCAAGGCTGGGGCATATATTTAATTCCAGGGGACTACTTTCTCTTTGGGAGAACTTTTTAGGTGCTGGATGTGAGTGGCTCCCTCTCAATGTCTCCCCTGCCCACAAACACACACTTATAATTGAAGTAATACACTCTATCAACTATTTACAATTTCTGTTATTTAACTAAAAGAAGGCCACTAAGCACTGTAAGCATTTCCCATGTTATACTGAAGAAGCAAAAGGAATCTTTCAAAAGCTTCCTTTCACAAATGGTTCTGCACATTTGCTGAACCTTACTTGTAAAAGGAAGAGCGTAAGCCAAGAAGCTACCCACTTTGCAGCAGGCTGCTGGCACCTCCTCCTCCTCCTCCTCCTCTTCTTCTTCGTCTTCCTTTCCAGCCCCAGTAACAGGAAGAACACCTGCCGGATCCACAGTTCACATGTGTTCCCATCAAAGACCCTGAACGATGCAGCCACCCCTGACTCTGTGGTTTCTGAGAATTTGAATAAAACTTTCCTCTGCTCAGAAATGTAGGGAGTGCAGGAGATGAGACATCTGAGAACAGCTGAAGACAAGAGAAAAAAATGTGAATAAAGGGCAGCCCTGCAAAGATGAAGCATATCAGCATCCCACCAATTTCGGTGGAAAAGGTTTAAGCCAGAGATGGTTACTTTGGGTGACTTGTGCCCTTTAGTTTTTTGTGTATGCCAGAGTTGGGGGATACTGTATATATATATTATTCCAGGGGATCACTCTTCCTTTGGGAGAACTCTCTAGAAGCCATATGCCAATGGGTGGCTCCCTACAAAACACAGGCATGGTTAAATTTGGGCAGAGCCTTCCAAAATATTCTCTCTCTCTCTCTCTCTCTCTCTCTTTCTCTCACTCACTCACACACACACACACACACACACACACATCGAGAAAGAAATATCAATCATAACAACATATATTTTCCCTTTAACACATACATCTCATGTACATACCCATCCATATATTCACCAACATCCCCTATCCCCAAAATGCTACTCCATTAGAGTAGATTTGAAAAGAAGTGACAGAACTTTAGAGTGTAGCTAGAGACTAATTATACCTTCCTGAGCCCCAGTAATGACAGGGGATCTGAATAGAAGTTAATAATAATAATATCATTTCAGTTCCTTTTTTAAAAAATCAGACTCTAACAACATTTGCAAAACTTCCCCATCTCCTTGAAATGAGTAAAAATGCCTGATCTAATGCAAACAGGCTATCATGGGGTTATCAGTTCCCTTCAACTGAGCTCCTCTTGTCTCTAGTGTTTCTTTTAAAATAAAGCAAGACAAGAGGTTTCCAAAGTCAGCACTGATCCAGTTAAGTGCTGTGTCACTTCAGGTTGGGAAAAAAGAAGGGAAGGGAAGGAGTGTGGTCCTGGGAGAAGCTTCTGGTTGGCATCTCGTCAGATCAGGGGCAGTTTCTGTTTTTTGAGCTCTATGCAGAAACAACATTCACAGCTTTCTCTGCTTCTTCATCTGGATGACTACAGTTATGTCAGCAGCAGAAATCCTATTTGAAAATAGCAGATAAAATCATGTCAAAGTGTATTTTCCCCACTGTGCAGCTGCATCCTCAGTTGGTTTTTGAGCAGAATTAATTGAAATTTGTAAAATTCAGAGGTGAGAGAAGCCAACCTGACAGATTCACCCATCCCTAAGATGAATGGGCTGCTGGCTGAATAGCTCAGTGAGTTAGGTATCTGGCTGCAGAGGAGCTCAATTCCCCCATTGTGCCTCCAGGGAGAAGAGCCAGCCTGTGTGGCCCTTGGCAAGCTGCGCAGTCCCAGGATGCCTCCAGAAGAAGAGAGTGATAAACCACGTCTGAGCACCTAGAAACCCCCAAGAAAGGTTGCCATGTGTCTCAGCTGACTTGACAGCACGTTGTTATTATGAAGATGAATGGGTGAAAATTTTCTCTCAGTTTGGTTTTGATCAGAATCTATGAAAATGCATAACATTCAAATTTGAGAGGAAACAGAAATGACAAGTTTGCCCCTTCCCTACGAATAAGTGAGAATTCTGTATGTTTTGAACACGTCTACCAAAATTCAAAAATAAAAATGGAGAAAAGGAAGTCACCAAATTCATTCATGGGTGAGAATATTGTTTCGGTTCATTTTGTATTAAAACTTGCAAACATTCATAAAACCCATATGTAGGAGAAATTGAAACTGACAGGTATTATAGATGTGATTATGTGTATTGCGGTGTGTCACAAATTCCCATGTGCTCACCCGTTTCTTCAGTCTCGCTCTCCTCTTTCTTCACGGGTTCTTGTCATCCACACAGATAACAGCAGGCTTTGGGATTAATTCCGATCCCTTCTGGAGGTGACTTTTTAAAGAACAGTGACTTTAAAATGCTTTTGAAAACCTTTTCAACAGTGATGTCTCTTGGGATGTGTGAGAAATCCATTCAGTTTGGGTATTTTTATGAGAACTTACTCAGACTTGGAAATTTCTTCAGCAATGGGGCAGGGAGGAAAGAAAAACCTTGAGACTGAATGTAGGGGAAAACAATCCTGGCAGATTTGTGCAACCATAGACAGGGAGGCCAAAAAAAGTGAGTGTGGGAAAAGCTCTTGGAAACGATGCCTTTATCATAACCCTGCAACCTCACCCCATCCTGGATGCTGTTCAAGAAAGGCCGTGACTTGGACTAAAGTATCTTTCCTATCAAGGCATGGCAACTAAGGATCCTTTCTATGCCTCTCTAGTATGACTTGGTCTCCAGCTGGACTTCTATGGGTGGCTCACGGGATGTCTGATAGGTTTAGTGCTAGTGGCTCCACCTCCACTCAGGT
Source organism: Intellagama lesueurii (assembly GCA_037013535.1). Taxonomy (NCBI): domain Eukaryota; kingdom Metazoa; phylum Chordata; class Lepidosauria; order Squamata; family Agamidae; genus Intellagama; species Intellagama lesueurii. The sequence continues at coordinate 34,988,361 of JBAJHW010000006.1, forward strand.
TTTGCATCCTGACAGGTCAGTGCTGCTGACAGGTGCGTATGAAGTATGTGTGCGAGAGAGGATGTGGGAAGGAAAGAAGGAAAAACCAAAAAGAGTGTTGTGGTACCTTAGAGACCAACAGGCGTTAGCTGGCATCAGTTTTTGTGGACTCCTGCCCACAAAGTAGTCTGGAGACTGTGAAAACGTCTACCATGCTAGGGTGCTACCCAGTACACCTCACCTATGAGGCTGGTTTATAGGATTGTTTCATCCTGGTCTTTTAATCTGTACAGCACTCTGGTTGGCACAGGTGTGTCAGGAATTCTTTCTCTTTCTTCCGTAGCTTGAGGTTATAGCCTGGCTTTTAGTTAGGGCCATCCTATATGTAAGGTACAGAGACTGGAAACGTTTTCCCTATTTAGGACTAGAACTTCTTGTTTTGGTCCTACGGTTGCTTTTTTTGTTTTTCTTTCTTTTCATTTGCTTTTTTTTTTTTAATTTCAAATGCTATTACAGTTGCTCAGGGCAGTCATCTCAACTGTGTTCGAGGACCTATTAGGCTACAGCAAGAAGATTCCAGTTGACTTTGACAAAGTTCCTTTTGGTGGGAGGATCATAGTTGCCAGAACCTCACAACAGCTTGGTTGTTTGTTTGTTTTTTCTGTAGTCTAAAAAGGAACTTCATATGTGAAGGAGAGATAGACCAAAAAGAGAAAGAACAGAGTGAACCGTCCCCTCGACTAGAGACGTTGGAGCGAGAGAGAGAAATAGAAAGAAGGAAGATAATAGAGAGTGAGGAATTGACTGTAGAAGAAGGGGAAGGAAAGGAATCAAAGGGGAAAGAAGAAAAGATTGAAATCTGTTTGGTGGAAGAGGGAGAAGGAAAAGGAGAGGAAGAGTTAATTCTGCCAGTGTGGGAAGAGGATATAGGAGATCAAAGTGGGAGGAGAGAGTTGAGTATACCGAGGAGAGAGAGAGTGAAGGAGGAGGGATATATAGAGAGAGGAAAAGATGAACACAGATATGAAAGAGTGCGCGGGTTATTAGAAGATTTCCCTAATTTGAAGGTAGGAGGACTATTGCCTGACTCCGACCTAAAAAAGGAAAAGGGAGCATCAACATAAGCACTAGAATGGACAGTTGTGGTCTTTCCACGGGGGCAAGGTCACTGGAGGAAGGTGATCCGACCAGATCAATCCTTCAGCCAACCACCACCGGAGGGAGATTGGGCCAGACACCCTTGTTGTGGAACGATATGCGCGGTTCGGAGTGCTCCATTGAGGAAACCTACCGACCGGGAATGTTTTTTTGAACCCATAGAAGTTGTTGTAGAATCACCAAATGTTAAATCAAATACAGTGGTGCCTCGACTTACGAACTTAATTGGTTCCAGAACTCCGGTCGTAACTCGAAATGGTAGTAAGTCGAAGCACATTTCCCATAGGAATGCATTGAAATGCAATTAATCCATTCCGGCTGAAGAAAAAAATAACAACAACAACAAAAATCACTGCAAGACCCATCGGAAACACGATTAATCCCTTCCGGCCGAAGGGGGCGGGGGGGGGGGGAGAAAAGCAAGCGAAGCATGCAAGACCCATTGGAAATGCAAAGAAAGCAAAGCAAAAAGCAAGTGAAGCAAGCAAAGCACATCGGAAATGCAAAGAAAGCAATGCAAAAAGCAAGCAGAGCATGCAAGACCCATCGGAAATGCAAAGAAAGCAAAGCAAAAAGCAAGCAGTGCACATCGGAAATGCAAAGAAAGCAAAGCAAAAAGCAAGCGAAGCAAGCAGAGCACATCAGAAATGCAAAGAAAGCAATGCAAAAAGCAAGCAAAGCATGCAAGACCCATCGGAAATGCAAAGAAAGCAAAGCAAAAAGTAAGCGAAGCAAGCAGAGCACATCGGAAATGCAAAGAAAGCAAAGCAAAAAGCAAGGGAAGCATGCAAGACCCATCGGAAATGGGGGGGGGGGACCAAAAAGCAACCAAACCCCCGCAAGACCCATCGGAAATGGGGGGAAAAAACCCAAAAATCAAGCAAACCCCCCAAGACCCATCGGAAATGGGGGGGAAAAACCCAAAAATCAAGCAAACCCCCGCAAGACCCATCGGAAATGGGGGGAAAAACCAAAAAGCAAGCAAACCCCCCAAGACCCATCGGAAATGGGGGGGGAAAACTCCAAAAAGCAACCAAACCCCCCAAGACCCATCAGAAATGGGGGGAAAAAACCCAAAAAGCAACCAAACCCCCCAAGACCCATCGGAAATGGGACAAAAAACTCCAAAAAGCAACCAAACCCCCCAAGACCCATCGGAAATGGGAGGAAAAAACCCAAAAAGCAAACAAACCCCCCAAGACCCATCTGAAACTGGAAAAAAACCCAAAAAACAAACAAACCCCCCAAGACCCATCACAGCACAGCAACATAACCCCCCCAGCCCAAAACCACACTGCAAAACCCACCCAGAACAGTTTTTAAAAAGCAGAAAGCAGCACATTACCTTACCAGGCAGTCCCAAGCCTCCTTCGATTGCACACTCTCTAACTGCTGGGGCAAAAGAGCTACAAAGAAGCAGCCTCTTCGCCACCAACAGTTAGCAATTTGAATTTCCCGCCTTTTCCCCCTGCCTTTTTGTGTTCGTAACTGGAAGCTCCGGCCGCAAGTCGAAGCAAAATTTTGTGGCCGGAGCTGGTCATAACTCGAAATGGTCGTATGTCGGGACGTTCGTAAGTCGAGGCACCACTGTAAATCTGTTAATATTTCAAAGGAGGCTCACTTGTCATTTCCCGCCAAAAGAGAGGAACTGCTTCAACTCTCTAATGAACCCAGTCACAATGGCGCCCAATGTGGGGCAGTTCCAATGGCGGGAAGTAATGAAATGTCAAGATTACGACAGACGATAGAAAGACAAGAAAAGTTGATAGAAACTTTGACTGAACAACAAGCCTTATTAACAAAACGAATGTTAAAACAGGAGAAGGAGACCGAAGAAGAAAATGGTCAGAAATACGTAGGACACCAGAGAAATATGTGGGTGGCCAGTCCTGCACCTATTAGAGTACAAAAAATGGGTCCTACGGATGATCCCGAGGCGTATCTACATACATTTGAAAGGGTAGCAGTTGCGGCTGGCTGGCCAAAGGAACAATGGACCTTGATCTTGATTCCATGTCTCACATGGCTATTACAAGAGGTAGTAGATACCTTATCTCCAGAAGAGGCTACCCAGTATGAAATAGTAAAAACAGCAATATTACATACCCTCAATTTGACTGAGGAAGCATATAGAAAAAGGTTCAGAGAGTTGAGGATGAGGCCAGGAGTACATCTGCGTCCGCTAACACAAAGAATGAAGGCTAACCTGATACGATGGCTAAGACCTGAAGAGAAATCTAAAGACCAACTATTAGAAATACTTGTGATGGAACAACTAGTAATGACGTTAGGAGGTAATCTACGAAATTGGGTACAAAAGAATCACCCCAAGAAGTTAGAAGAAGCAATCCGCCTAGTGGAAGATTTCTGCAATGTAGAGGATTATGAACGAGATAACTCCACCTCCTCGGCAGAGAAAAACAGAGGTGTGAGAAGATGGCGGCGAGCAGTGGTCCGGGCACGATGCCACGAGGAGTTTTCAACTCCAGTGCGGTTGGAAAGGGGAGAGGATGCGGGTTTGAGCCTATGGGACCGAAGCCAGTGCGACCCATAACCTTCGACCATCGTCTATTCGAAAACGGAGGCGGATGGAAAGGGAAGAGAGATGGACGACCAGTTTGTTTCGAATGCGGCATGGAGGGCCATTTACGACGTGAGTCAGATTGTTCCTGGGTAGGACAGAACCAGAAGACTATGCAGGTCCAAGGCTCTGAACGGAATGGTTGGAAGGTGATAGCATGGGGAAATGGGGAAAGGAAGAAGGCGTTGGTAGATACTGGGTGTGGCAAGACTCTTGTACAGAGTCTAAAGGGTACGATGTTGGAAGGAAGTTTGTCTGTAAAATGTATTCATGGGGATTCAAAGTCATACGGTATGGCCTGGGCTGATATAGTGATAGAAGGAGAACATAGAAGGTTAAAAGTAGGAGTTGTACCAGGATTAACAAGAGATATGTTATTAGGATGCGATTGGGTAGGGGCCCACAAATTATTACAACTAAAAGAGAGCTTGCAAGGGGAATGTGAAGAACAAAGAAACGAAAATGATTTTTTAGGAAAACACCTCACGAGAACAAACTCGCTTATGGCAACAGGATGATCCTACGTTGCAGAAAGCCCTGGGGGAAGCTAAAGAGGGAGGAACTATCGTAAAAGGCAACTCTGGTTTTGAAATGCAAGAAGGCTTATTGTATCATGTAGATAAAGAAGGGAACAGGCAATTGGTAGTTCCCCAAAAATGGAGAAAGGCAGTGTTACAGTTAGCTCATGATATACCCATGGCAGGACATTTGTCAACTCACAAGATGATACCACGAATAATACAACGGTTTTGGTGGCCCAATGTAAGTAAGAAGGTGGAAGAATATTGCAAGACTTGTAAGGAATGCCAAGTGACACAGATGAAACCACGACCTGGGGCCCCTTTGATCCCCATGCCATTGGTAGATCGCCCTTTTGAGAGAATAGGGATAGACATTGTAGGCCCTTTGATTAGATCAGCAGGAGGACATACACATATTTTAGTTCTAATAGATTATGCTACCAGATATCCAGAAGCTATCCCTTTGAGGTCTACCACTGCCAAGGTTTTAGCTAGGGAGTTGATGCAGGTATTCTCTAGATTAGGTTTTCCAAGAGAAGTATTAACTGACCAAGGCACTAATTTCATGAGTCAGACTTCAAAAGAACTGTGGCGATTATTAGAGGTAAAACCTGTCCATACCACGGTGTACCATCCCCAAACCAATGGACTAGTAGAAAGGTTTAATAAGACATTGAAAGGAATGCTGAGAAAGTTAGTGTTAGAAAAACCATGGAGATGGCATCTTTTGATAGCCCCTTTGATGTTTGCAATTAGGGAAGTACCCCAAGCCTCTACAGGATTCTCACCTTTTGAAATGATGTATGGATGGAACCCTAGAGGGATACTGGATTTGGTGAAAGAGAAGTGGGAGAGCGGGAAGGACGAGGCTCAAGTAGTAGTACAACAAGTGATTGAAATGCGAGATCACTTGAATAAAGTGGCAGAAATGACCAGAACACAATTACAAAAAGTACAAGGACAAAAAAGACGATATGACTTAAAGGTTAATCCCAGACAATTTAAGGCAGGTCAAAAGGTTTTGCTTTTACTACCCACAGAGAATGCTAAATTGTTTGTGAGGTGGCAAGGACCTTATGAAATACTTAGATGCATAGGACCGGTAGATTATGAAATAAACATGCTCGATAAAAAGAAAAAGGTAGGCATATTTCATGTGAATTTGTTGAAGGAATGGAGAGAATGGGAGATATTTTGGGGGGAAGTAGAAGAAGAGGATTTAGGTCCTGAAGCCTTAGTCTGTTTGCAAGTGACACAAGAACTCTCTTTAGGGAAAGAATTAAAAATGGATCAAATTGATCAAGTTAGGAGGATAGAAGAAAAATTTAAAGATGTTTTCTCTAATCGACCAGGATCCACCACAATAGTTGAACACCAAATTAATACTTCACCTCAGGTTGTGGTTAGGTCAGGAGGAAGGAATTGGCCGCATCACCTGAAGAGGACAATTAATCAAGAAGTGGAAGAAATGTTAGCATTGGGAGTGATAGAACCATCTTATAGTCCATGGAGAAGTTACCCAGTAGTAGTCCCCAAGCCAGATGGAAGTGTGAAGTTGTGTATTGACTTTAGGAAATTGAATGAAGTATCCAAATTTGATGCTTACCCTATGCCTAAGGTAGAAGATTTATTAGAAAGACTTGGGAGAGCAGAGTTCTTGTTATCATTAGATTTGACAAAAGGTTATTGGCAGATTCCATTAAGATCTGGCAATAAGGAAAAGACTGCTTTCGTCACACCCAGAGAATTATTCCAATTTACCCGTATGCCATTCGGGTTACATGGAGCAGCCGCTACCTTTCAGAGGTTAATGGATAAAATCTTGGACCCCGTACAAGCATTTGCCGGGGCCTATATTGATGATATTTTAATTTACAGTAATAGTTGGAAAGAGCATGTGGAGCATTTAGAGAAGGTGTTGACTGAGTTAAGGAAAGCAGGACTCAAGGTGAATCCTTCTAAGTGTAAGATAGCAAAAAGAGGGGTGAAATTCTTAGGATTCCAGATATAGCAAGGGAAGATTCAGCCAGTACAGGATAAAGTAGAAAAAATATCAGATTGGCCACCACCTAGGAACAAGAAAGAGGTTCAACAGTTTTTGGGATTAGTGGGCTATTATCGCCAGTGTGTACCTAACTTCATGGAGATTGCAGCGCCCCTCACTGATATGACTAAGAAAAGGGTAGCCAGAAGGATAAGATGGGGATTTACGGAACAAAAAGCATTTGATCAGTTGAAAGAGGTACTAAATAGCTTACCCAGTAGATATGCCCCTGACTTCAACACGCTCTTTATAGTACAAACTGATGCCTTGGACAGAGGAATAGGCGCTGTGTTGACCCAGGTTCGGGAAGGTATAGAATACCCCGTCATGTATTTGAGTAAGAAATTGTCACCACGAGAACAAAGGTATGCTACTATAGAAAAAGAAGCATTGGCGGCAAAATGGGCTATACAGTCATTAACGTATTATTTATTGGGAGCTCCCTTCACTTTGGTTACCGATCATGCCCCTCTACAATGGTTGAATCGAATGAAGGATACCAACCCAAGACTGACTAGATGGTATCTATGTTTACAACCATTTGCATTTAAGGTTCAATATAAGAAAGGGAGCACCCACGCTAATGCTGATTATTTCTCCCGACAGGGTGCTTGGGGAACTACATTGGAAGAGAGGATGGCACACTCGTCGGGGGGGGGGGCGTGTGAAGGAGAGATAGACCAAAAAGAGAAAGAACAGAGTGAGCCGTCCCCTCGACTAAAGACGTCAGAGCGAGAGAGAGAAATAGAAAGAAGGAAGATAATAGAGAGTGAGGAATTGACTGTAGAAGAAAGGGAAGGGAAGGAATCAACGGGGAAAGAAGAAAAGATTGAAATCTGTTTGGTGGAAGAGGGAGAAGGAAAAGGAGAGGAGGAGTTAATTCTACCAGTGTGGGAAGAGGATATAGGAGATCAAAGTGGGAGGAGAGAGTTGAGTATACCGAGGAGAGAGAGAGTGAAGGAGGAGGGATATATAGAGAGAGGAAAAGATGAACACAGATATGAAAGAGTGTGCGGGTTATTAGAAGATTTCCCTAATTTGAAGGTAGGAGGACTACTGCCTGACCCCGACCTAAAAAAGGAAAAGGGAGCATCGACATAAGCACTAGAATGGACTGTTGTGGTCTTTCCACGGGGGCAAGGTCACTGGAGGAAGGTGATCCGACCAGATCAATCCTTCAGCCAACCAACACCGGAGGGAGATTGGGCCAGACACCCTTGTTGTGGAACAATATGTGCGGTTCGGAGTGCTCCATTGAGGAAACCTACCAACCGGGAACGTTTTGGGACCAGCCCCTCGATGAATCTACCCAATTTGCAGATGGAGTTTTTGTCTTCACACTGTTACAGTTACCTGATCTCAGTTGTTTCGAACCCATAGAAGTTGTTGTAGAATCACCAAATGTTAAATCAAATAAATCTGTTAATATTTCAAAGGAGGCTCACTTGTCATTTCCCGCCAAAAGAGAGGAACTGCTTCAACTCTCTAATGAACCCAATCACATCGTCAAACTCAGCAGGTGACCTCTTGCACATGGCTAGGTTTCCTCCTGCAGCCCCTTGTGTTCCCAGTGTCTGTAACTGGGGGTTGAGACTGACAGTGAGCAAGTGCCTCATGACATGTGTTTCTTGAATTGAATGCTCTGGAAAGGTTGTAGAGTGGTTTTAAGTCTTTGGGTAGCATTTTCTCTTGCCCTGACGTGAATCCAGGAACTAGAGACCTCTCCAGATCTATCATTCTATGCTTGTTATCTCCTGACATGCAAAAGGGGATTGGGGTTATATTATTCACTCTTTCCCCTGGTGTCCTCAAATTTTGCATTGTATACTAGAGTTTGCTGCTGCCGGGGTGTGCCTGTGGCTGTCCGTGTTGAGTGACTCATGCCCTCCATTTGGCTGCTTGGCAACAGAATATTCTCCACCATCCTAGGTGAGTCTTGACTCCTTTGATCTCAAAGAAGGCCACGTGTGATGTCTCTGTAGGCATCCTGCACAGGAAGTTATGTGGGTTCTCTATTGTGTGAGTCCTTCCCTTTGTGTGTGTTAGGCTCATGAAATCGAATATATGAAAAGCAGAAGAGCATTCCAGCTAGGAATTCCATATGTCCTCTTTTAGAGAGGACAATCTATCATTTGAATGACTTCCAGAGACAATGTCCTCCATTTGAAGCCATCCTCTGTTCAAAGGATTATCTTGTCCATATCTAATTTCAAGATAAAGAACCAGGAGGAGGGAGATCTGGGACCTTAAATACCTTTAGCAGACACACAAGTCACTTGGGCATGGTCTTCCTCACTTGAGTGAGAGGTACTGAAACTCTTCATAGCATTAGAATTATTTCTGATTTTATATCTGTACTTACATATTGTTCTTGTTGTAAGCCATCAAATTACTTCTGACTTATGGCTACCCTGTGAATGAATGACCTCCACAGATCCTAACAGTAATAGCTCCCCTCAAGTCTTGTAAACTCAAGGCTGTGGCTTCCGTTATTGAATCAACCCATCTCATGCTGGTCACCCTCTTTTCCTGCTGTTTTCAATTTTTCTCAGTACTATTGTCTTTTCCAGTGAGGCTGCAACTACATAGTGGATAAATCACGGTTTGAATCACTGTGTATTTCTTTGAACCCAAATAAAAATAAAGTCCAGATATATGTATGTGTATTTGCAGTTTATCAAATCAGATTTCCCAGGGTGCATCAGTGTAATCATTCAGATGACAGTTTGCAAGAGCCAGTGTTACATTCTCTAGTTCTATGCAAACATAAGCTTTACAAAAACGTCTTTATTTATACATATATAACAAAACAAAATGGTTACAACAGTGATATAACACAGTCTCAAACTGGATGCTACAATTGTACATTCCAAGTTCTTTTCACCAGCATCAGAGTGGGAGTTGCTTGTAGAGACAAAGAAGAATTCAAATGTCTCCTTGAAGACAAATAAAAACAAATCCTGAATCACAGTCCCTTCCTAAGATTTTCTCAGTCATTGAGCTGAACTAAATAGTCCATAGGGATTACATCAATGGAAGCAAAAAGCTCAGTTTGTACAGAGCTCCAACGGCAGAAGCTGAGTTAAGGTGCAAACAAGGTGCTAAATGGCAATTTCACCTCTCTTTTATATTTAGTCCTCATAAGTGCCCTAGCAATGGTGTATTTCAGCACAGAATTAAAATCTTTTTTAAAAAAGAAAAGAAACTATTTGAAGACTAAGGGTGCTCAGGTGAGGGCATCTGACAACCTCACAAGCACCCCTTTGCATCAGATCAGGTGATCCCACTGGACACAAAGTGGACAAAAGTTATGTCAAACTGATTGGAACAATTTAAACCACCCCTGCTGTCTGAACACACACAAAAAAGATTCTCTGCTCAAAAAGGATGATTCCACAACAGACTTGCATTGAGCTTTACACCACGCAGCCACTGTAGTCACCCCTGTCTTGTCTTTTCATAGCATATAAATGAGCATATGTGATTTTCATGCAAACCAGTGTCCTATTTTGTCCTACTTTTTTATTACAAGCAAGTGGTTTATCCTGTGGCAGGGCTGGGTGTGAGAAATAGCTCCAGAGTATTTGCCCATGCTCAGCTTATGTGGTTGATTATGGAGTGGTTTTGCAGATCAATCAGTGGGAAAGCAAGGAGTTTGTGGTTTTGTAAGCCTTTTTGACGTATCCTCTGGATTGCTCATTGGCAGATGAATAAGTGGAAGATCTTGTTCATGGACAAGAGAGAGGAATTGTGAAGAGGAGGGAGATAAGGAGACAGTGTACTCTCATTATGTTTATTCAGTCACATGTGCCTGAGATAAATGGTCCATGACCAGCCGTGGTTTCAGTTCCCAGTCCCAGACAGAAATACCTCTAGCCAGCGGTGGTTATTAGACCTTAACATTACATTTTTAGCTAGCCTGGGGGTAAAGCTGTAAAGAAATGACTGAAATGTGCCAAATTTCTATTTTATGACTGTATGGCGTGTGTGTGTGCTTTTTTTTTTTTAAAGGTTACATAGAGGGAGGAATCATGGCTTGTGGTCTGCAAGAGGTGAGGTATCTTCCTTGTTCAGCTGAGTATAACTGTTTCCTCTTCATGAGATATCATCACGGTGACAACAGGGACAATAAAAGTTAAAACATTATTTCTTTGAAATGGCATTTTGAGGGGAAAACATAGCTTTTCTGTCAGATTCTCATTAGGATGGCAAACCAGGCTTTTTGCCGAGAAGGAGATGTGGAAAGGGAAGGAGGGGAGCTTATCTTCTCCACAAAGAGGAGGGACTGGAAATATATTTTTCTGAAGAAAATTCTGATTTTCTTCCCTTTTCTCATATTTTCCCCACTACGAGAAACCAATGTTTCTCATTTTTCTTTGTTTTTTGTGGCAACTGCCATTTTTAACTCTTCACAATGCCCTGTAATTATTTTAGGTCCAGGGCATTGAAAAAGATACATAATAGTCACCAGGCTGCTAACACAACTGGGGCTTACCCTGGTAATGAAAGTGCCCAAACCAAGCATTTTTAGAACAAAGAACAACCATTCCCTCCGACTGTGCTTTGGAACACATTAGCCTCCAGTAAAAATAAAATAAAATTTAACAAATAAAAAAATTAAAAATTCACAGATTGCACACAGAACATTGGAACACATATGTTTTGGATGACACCTTCCAGAATTCTTCTGCTAATATGACTGGCTGCTAAATTGGATGGGGGAACTCTGGGACCTGACATCAAAAAAGTAACATTTCCAAACTCTGGATCCCAGCCTAGCAAGGATAAATTAAATGACCAATGGATCCTCCTGGAAGAGGCTCCCTATGTACCTCAGCATGATTGACTGCTTTATTCTCATCAGCTGAGAACATGAGCTAGTGATGAGGACAAGCAATTCTGCATGTTCTTACTGGATACACTTGCATTATTTCTTTGCTTCTTGTACAGAGAGGGATTAGAATCATAGAATCATAAAATAATTGAGTTGGAAGGGGCTTATAAGGCCACTGAGTCGAACCCCCTCTCAGTGCAGGAATCCAAATTAAAGCAGATCTGACAGATGGCTGTCCAGTTTTCTCTTGAATTCCTTCAGCACTTGCCACCTCCCGAGATAATTGGTTCCATTGTCGTACTGCTCTGTTAGGAAGCTTCTCCTAATATTCAGCTGAAATCTGGCTTCCTGTAACTTAAGCCTAGAACGTATTAGGTGTCCTGCACTCTGTAAGATTGTAAGAACTGATCATGATTATGTTTAGCCTTTAGAAAAGAAGACTGAGGGGAGATAGGATAGCACTTTTCAATATGTGAAAGATTGTCACACAAAGGAGGGACATGATCTGTTCTGTCATTCCTTATAAGGCTTGGTTTCCAGTCCCTTATTATCTTTGTTCTCCTCCTCTGAACTTGTTCCAGTTTTTCAGAACAAGTGTTCTAAAGCTACATTTCATACCTTTGTTGCACTGAATTGTGGTCACGTGGTATATATACCGAATGTTCCATTATGTTTTAATGTTACCGATTCATTTTCTCCTACTTCAGTTGTTACAGCTGGCTACACTGTGTTACCAGTTCATTTTCTCTCTTGTTTTCTGGGGCACTGCAACCCTTTACTTTAAATTTTTTAAAAAAAATCTATACATCGCTATGTTGGGAAGGGGTTCCTGTTCGGTAAAACTTCCTCTGTTGCACTGATGCCTCTGGAAGACCTGCATTGCACTCAATGGACCTGGCACCCCCATCCAGAGCTGTGTTGCTTGCCAGAGAGTAGGTAGAGTGATGCAGCACCTACCAATGCTCTGGCATACCTGGCCATTGACATACATTTACCTATGTATCAACATACCAGCCACAATTTTAAAAAAAAATTATACCAGAGCAGCTGTGCAGCAATAATGGCATCTTCCTTCCCCGATGACTTCGTTTCATGGTGCAGTGGTTAAACTGCTGTACTGCAGCCAAAACTGTGCTCACAACCCAGAGTTCAATCTCATGTAGCCGGCTCAAGGTTGACTCAGCCTTCTATCCTTCCGAGGTCAGTAAAATAAGAACCCAGCTCACGGGGGGGATGTGTCGCCTGCATAATTAACTTGTAAACCACCCAGAGAGTGCTTTAAGCTCTATGGGGCGGTATATAAGCAGCACGCTTTGCTTCAGAAAAGAATCGATAGGGTCATGCACATGTGTCATGCTGCTAAGAAATATATTGATACACCATTGGAATACAATAGCAGAAGCCTCCTGATGAGGGGGACATAAACTGCAGTTACACCGCTGGCCAGGTAAATGATTCAATAATGGCTGTGCGTCATGTGACTGGAAATTTCTACAACGATCTGACAGGGGTATAACTTGTGTGATCATGCTCTCAGTTATTACCAGTGGTGCAGTTGGGCAATTTTAGACCTGCAAGGGACAAAAGGTGGTTCTCCAGTTATTGGACTGCATCTCCCAGCATTCCTCACCATGGGCCATACTGACTGAGGCTGATGAAAATTGCACTTCCACACCCAGAGGTCCCTAGATGTTGCACAGTCATTTTAGACCCTTGGATTCAGCAGAGGGGTCTTTTTGGATGGTAACATGGATGGCTTTGCTTACTTCAAACTGTGCAGTAGGTCAGCCGTTTGCTACATAGAGGGGCATTCCTATGCCTTCTGTTTGGTGTGTTGTTGGACCTCTTCCCCCGGCCCCCAAAACTTACCCGCATGGCTCCCAGGTCACGTAGGATCAACGTTGTGAGATTTTTTGATCAGCAGGATAATCAGCCCCCCCCCCACCTCCCGGTTCTCATGCCACTACTTCAGAATTCATCACAACACTGTCGATAGTACGAACAGCTGTTAAGAGTTGGTGAAACACAGCCCTTGCTGATGTGAGCAAGATGGAAAATTCCGGCACAGCCCAAAATGTGTTGCTGATGCAAAATTCTGAGAGTGATGATCCTGCAGACTTTTAAAAGGAAAAAGTGTGTAGGTAAATACCTTCCTCAACCCACCCCCTCACAGATCACCTGATCTCTAGTCATAGAATGTCTCAAAGCCTAAAAAGAAGAGGATATATGAAGCTGCCGCATGCCAAATTATACTCTTTGCAACCTAACCTGCTCTGACAAGCAGCAGTCTTTCTGAGTGGCAGCAAAGAGGGGCTTTTTCTATTGTCTGCTGTCTGTTTTTCTTTTTCAGTGGGAGAAGCTAGAGATAGAATTTGTGACCTTGTCCATCCTCTACTGTTGAAACAGTACATTTCTCTGCACTCTCCTGATCTTAAAATGGGGGCTGGCAACTCATTCCTTTTCTGTGTGGGCCACCACTGGAGTAATTATTACTGGGTGAATTTACACAGCCAGGGACTGAACTTGCTCGAGAAATCTATTTTCAGGGCAATGCTCAAGGCAAAAAGTCTGCCCCAAGGAAGAGAATTACCCACATAGACCACTAGGTGTCCCCCCACACAAACACACATAATAACATACTGAAAATTTAATTTTAAAAGTCTTTGGGAGGCTTAATTTCTTCTGCAGAATCCTCACTATGGTGACAAACTGGAATACATCAACTGAAGATCTAGCTGACTTCAAGTTCATGCAAGCACTTTTAGAGGTGGCAGGAAATTTTAAAAGCTTGATTCTACAGACATTTACACTCTGCCTGTCCACCTATGAACTGAAGCAGGCATACTTTGCTTCTCTTCCTTCCTTCATCTTCACAACAAACACCCTATGAAGTAGGTCAGGCAAGCCAGTGAATTTTGTGGCTTGGCAGGGAAATGAACCTGGATCTCTCAGGTCCCAGCCCAACACTCTCATCACTCGTACACCACACTGGCTCTTCTATTCGTTGCTGTCGCTTTTATTATTATTATTTCTAAACTATCTTTCCTTCAATGAGCTTAAAGTGGTATATATGGTCCTCCTTCCTGTATTATCCTCACAAGAACCCTGTGAGGTAGGTCAGCTGGGACAGTAACGGACCCAAAGTTGCCCACTGATCCCCGTGGCCAAGTGTGGATTTAAACCAAAGTCCCCTGATTCCTGGCTCAACACTCTTGCCACTACACCACACTAATTAAATAAATAAATAAATAAATAAATCCTTTCTGTAGAGCCCAGAGAGAATCCAGTTAACTCACTGTATCGTCCTATATATTTAGAGGGTGGTTTGAGGCAGGAGATGCATATCAGAACAACATTTTCACTGTTTTTTATGTTGTCTCTATTACCTAACAAACACAGTAGTGCTGAGGCTCTTTTTGTATGGAATATGGATCTGAGTAAATGGGAAAGTTAAATAATCAACCTGAGATTTTTTTTAAAAAAACTTTGATCATAGAACAAGGGGAGGAATTTAAAAAACTCTAAATCATAAGGCTTGGAGGGTTTCTAATTTCTTCTTCAAATTTTGTTGGGTAATTTTTTTCCCTTCAGCATAAGGGGCTTCAGGAAATATATATGATGACAGTGCTCACAATGACCTTGAGTTTCATTCTCATTTTGTGTCTTCCCCTCATGCCATCATTCTCAGAATTAACCATCAGACTTCTCTCCTGCCTGTCCTCTGAGGAGTCCAGAACTTCTGACCCTTAACTAGCTTGTTGTGAGGAGAGGATGGAGAGCATAAACCTGTTGGAAGATCAGAGCTTAGATGTAACACATTAGAAGTACTCATAATGTCTCGCTTTTGGGGGCAACTGCGTGTTCATGTTGTTATTTTTCAAAACCAATTATCATGAATAGTAATATTATTATGTTTGGGTACAATGAGTAATGTTTGCTTATTACTCAGAGACATTACTGTTGTGGATTTTTCACCCACTATAGCCCACTGCCCAAAGTTGCATATTATGGGGCTATGTGTGGTTTCACACAATTACATGGGTGGAGTAATTTTTTCTGTTTTTGAAGTCAAGTTAGAAGATAATTAAAATGCAACAAAAATGTAAAATTAGTAATGCATCACATATGCGTTACTCTTAAAAAATGAGTAATGTGTTATGCTGGAAAGAATAACAGCTAACAAATAATGTTTGACTTCTTGAAAACAGCGTTCCAGCATTCTGGAGGAGTAGAATAAGGTCACCGAGTGACTTTCATTGCTGAGCAGGGATTTGAATCTGGTACTGTTTCCATGTAGGTTCCTCTTACTACAGCTGAAGGATTGCTATTCTGCAACAACAACACCCCGATACCTCCCACCCCCACACAAAACAAATCAAGAGCCACATCTCCTCTGCAAGCTTTATGCCATAAAGGATATTTTTATTTACAGACTTTACAGCATCACTAGGAAGGGTTAACAGCCATTTTGTGCTTGCACGTGTGGAAATCTTGTCCAACCCCACAATCACAACTCTGGTTCTACACAGGATGTAATAAAACATTTGGTTCCCCATTCACAACTGCATAATGCCTCACCTCTGGAGGCCCATTTGTTTACTCTGAGACAAGCTACATTTGGTTGAATGAAGGTCCTCCAAAAAGCATGTTTAGGACTGCTGCTTTAGCCAGCAAAATGCTTCCCGGATTATTGCAGTTTAAAGCTGCTGCGAGTAGGGTAGCGTTTTAGCTCCCAACGTGATTCAGATTAGCCCTTTCACGGAATGGTTTCCTTCCACTCATCAGCCTTTGGTTCTTTAACTTGGCACCAACATTGGCATCTTATCGACACCAAGTTATTTATTAGAACCTCTGGGAGTTGAGAATCTTGGCCTGTGCAGGTTTTAAATCAATGGTTTTAATGTTTTACTTTTATGTGTTTCAATTTTAAATTGCTTTAAAGATGTTATGCTTTCAAATTGTCTTACATGGCTCTGTAACCCATCCTCAGATCTTGTGATATAGGGTGGGCTATAAATGTTTTAAATAAAATAAATAAAAATAAATAAGCTTCTCATGGTTCTCACTACATCCTCTGTGTTTTTATTTAATGGTCTGCACACTGGCCAAACTTGAAATCAAAACAATTTTTAAAAAACTAAAGGACAGGCCCTTATTCTATTGCCCATACAGCTATTCTGGGGGGCCGTGCCTTGTGTGTGAGTGTATTCTAACAGCTTCTTTGGGTTCAGAGGTGGTGGGGGATGGACAGATGGCATGGAAAGGACTGAGACTGCATACCTGAAGCCCCTCAAAGAGTAGTTTCTGAATGTAACTGTAACAGCTGGGGTTGTTATGTGCCACCTAGTCGGAACCAACTTACAGCAACCCTAATAGGACTTTCAAGGTAAGTGAGATACTTAAGGAGCAGTTTTACCAGTTCCACTTCCCCAGTGAGTTTCCATGGCTAAGCAGGGTTTCAAACCCAGTTCTCCTTAGTCCATCACTCGATCCACTATACCACACCGGGGGGGGGGGGGGATGTCCTGTTTCCCTGTAACTTATTTTGGCATCTCATTATCTGGAATGAGTAATTAAGACCCAACAGCTTCACAAAACAGCTGTTCCTGGTAGAGATGCAAACAGCTAAAACTGGTTTGCTGATATGAAGTAACACAACATCCTACTTTTAAAAAAAATAAAACCTCCTTAAAAGTGTAGTTATGGGGACTGTCATGATGTCAGAATTTACCACTATGGTGTTGTCTCCAAAATACCTGTATAAGTTGTATGTTCCTTATCCATGCACTTATGATTGTGGTGGGGGGAAAAAAAGGGTCAGCACAAACGTAGTGCCAGATTACAGGCAGGCTCTCAGATGCCCTGCAAAACTGTGTGAACCAAAGAGAGCAATTTCAGGGGGGGGGGGGGGAAAGCTAGTATGGAAACAATCCAGGAGTCTGTGGTTCCAGCTGAACACTAGAATCCTAATCAAAACTACAGTAGCTAATAAGATTTGTGTAAGCAACTGCTCATCGTCACTCAGTGATGTGACTTTGAGATGCTGTTGTGCTGAGTGGAAGAGTAAGAAGCAAAAGTCCTTGCTTTCACCTACCACAAATGGGGGAAGTGAGAGAACATGAAAAAGGGTATCAACAAAAGGGTGAAAAACAGCATAAACCAAAACAGAGAAGACTTAGAGGACACACACACACACACATATGTATATATGTGTGTGTGTATATATGTAAATGTATATATATGTATATATATACTTACATATGTATGTGTGTGTGTGTGTCCTCTCTCTCTCTATATATATATATATGCTCTATTGATCTGAACGTTTCAAATCCCCTGCTTTTTTGTCCTCTAAGTCTTCTCTATTTGGGTTTATGCTGTTTTTCACCCTTTTGTCGCTACCCTTTTTCATGTTCTCTCATATACACACACACACACTATTCTTGAATGAAAGCTAGAGAATTAAAGAGGTGTGGGAAATGAAAAAAAAAATTAAAAAAGAGAAAAGATTGAAAATTTGACATTAAAAGCATAGTGTTCCTGTATGCAAATAATAAAAGAAAAGAAAAGAAAAAAGGTCATCAAAATAATGCAAGCAAAAGAATTTAAAGTTTATAATGTGTAGGCAGAAAATTTGATAAAGTCAGAACTTGGAAATTTTACTTTTTTGGATTACAGCTCTGACTCCTCCATGCTAACTGGGAAGTCCAATCAACTTCTCCAAACTCTAGATAAAGTGAAGCCAATTTGTTGAATGATCTGAGTGGTTTGCTTTGTGTTTCCATTTGTTGTCTCTCTTCCTGCCTTGTAAAACTCAACCTTCGCTTCCTGAGGGCTTATCTGAAGCCCAGCAATCTGGCTCCTTGCCTCATTTTATGGGCTTGCCAACGGAGCAGCCGGATGGCCTTCAAGCTGACGTGCAAAAGGGTGTCATATCGGAAGACCAGCTTGTAGAAAGAGTCGGTCATCAGGGCCCCGGTAGGGTCGGCATGCTTGAGAGCAGTCATGGGTGTGTAGATGGCATTGGTCTGGTGACGAAAGGGCGGCTTGGGCGTGGTGATGACCTTCAGGGTGTGCTGTTGAAGGAATTGGAAGACAATCTTATGACTGTCAGTAAACCATAAATCTGCCTTCTTTAATTTAAACTAGCCTTCCCCAACTGCTGATTCTAGACATATTGGACTGGAACAATTATCATTCCTAATGGCTATGCTGATGGGGACAATGGGGTTTGTAGTCCAGACATATAGGTACTCCTATCACCAGGGAGTAAATCCTCAGAACTAAGCCTTTCAGCCTTTCATGACAGAAGACAAAATTATGAGAAAGTATTGGATATTTATATCAAGGGGAAGGGGTGTGGTCATCTTTGGAAATCCCAAAGAGTCATATCTCAGGAACATCAGATTCAGCCTGAAGGCCAAAGGTTTCCACTCAGAAAGAAAGAAAGAAAGAAAGAAAGAAAGAAAGAAAGAAAGAAAGAAAGAAAGAAAGAAAGAAAGAAAGAAAGAAAGAAAGAAAGAAAGAAAGAAAGAAAGAATTGACTAACCCTCAGCCCATAGGTTGGAACCCTCCATCCCTATTTTATGGTCTCTATAGTCCCACACAAATCCTTAAAACATGTTCTAGGAAATATAATTCTCCTTTAGACCAAGGTGCACAACCCCCTACATGCTTTATTTTATTTAAAAATTTTGGAAAATAAATTTGTTTTAACTTCAAGCCACCTCGAGTTTCAGGGTTGGGGTGGCCCTCTCCGGATTGGTGGTGTGGAAAATTGGTAGGGAAAAATATTCCACAAAATTGCCCACCTAAAATAAATGAATTATATGTCAAAGGCTTTTGGTCTCACTGATAAAACCCTGGCTCAAACCTCCAATCCCACCTATGCCTTTCCCCCCAGAATATTATCTTCTAGGAGTCAGTAGTGTGTCTGCCTCTCTAAGGATTCATTACATTCCCAGGGCTAAGTAAGTCCTATCCCAAACTACATTACCCTTGTCTGGGGTAGTATTTTCTGTTCGTTAACTTCTAAAATAGGCATAAATACATATCTAGGTAAACACTTCCAACAACACAAGAGGCGACTCTACACATGGACATCACCAGATGGGCAATACCGAAATCAGATTGATTATGTTCTCTACAGCCAAAGATGGAGAAGCTCTATACAGTCAGCAAAAACAAGACCTGGAGCTGATTGTGGCTCTGATCATCAGCTTCTTATAGCAGAACTCAAGCTTAAACTGAAGAAAGTAGGAAAAACCACTGGGCTAGTCAGGTATAATCTAAACCAAATTCCTTATGAATACACAGTGGAAGTGAAGAACAGATTTAAGGAACTAGATTTGGTGGACAGAGTGCCTGAAGAACTATGGATGGAGGCTCGTAACATTGTACAGGAGGCAGCAACAAAAACCATGCCAAAGAAAAGGAAATGCAAGAAAGCAAAGTGGCTGTCCAACAAGGCCTTACAAATAGCAGAGAAGAGAAGGGAAACAAAATGCAAGGGAGATAGGGAAAGCTACAGAAAATTGAATGCAGACTTCCAAAGAATAGCAAGGAGAGACAAGAGGGCCTTCTTAAATGAACAGTGCAAAGATAATAGAAAGGGAAAAACCAGAGATCTGTTCAAGAAAATTGGAGATATTAAAGGAACATTTTGTGCAAAGATGGACATGATAAAGGACAAAAATGGTAGGGACCTCACAGAAGCAGAAGACATCAAGAAGCGGTGGCAAGAATACACAGAGGAATTATACCAGAAAGATCTGGATGTCCCGGACAACCCAGATAGTGTGGTTGCTGACCTTGAGCCAGACATCCTGGAGAGTGAAGTCAAGTGGGCCTTAGAAACCATGGCTAACAACAAGGCCAGTGGAGGTGATGGCATTCCAGTGGAACTATTTAAAATCTTAAAAGATGACGCTTTTAAGGTGCTACACTCAATATGCCAGCAAGTTTGGAAAACTCAGCAGTGGCCAGAGGATTGGAAAAGATCAGTCTACATCCCAATCCCAAAGAAGGGCAGTGCCAAAGAATGCTCTTATTACCGTACAATTGCACTCATTTCACACGCTAGCAAGGTTATGCTCAAAATCCTACAAGGTAGGCTTCAGCAGTATGTGGACCGAGAACTCCCAGAAGTACAAGCTGGATTTCGAAGGGGCAGAGGAACTAGAGACCAAATTGCTAACATCTGCTGGATTATGGAGAAAGCCAGAGAGTTCCAGAAAAACATCTGCTTCTGCTTCATTGACTACGCAAAAGCCTTTGACTGTGTCGACCACAACAAACTATGGCAAGTTCTTAAAGAAATGGGAGTGCCTGACCACCTTATCTATCTCCTGAGAAATCTATATGTGGGACAGGAAGCAACAGTTAGAACTGGATATGGAACAACTGATTGGTTCAAAATTGGGAAAGGAGTATGACAAGGCTGTATATTGTCTCCCTGCTTATTTAACTTATATGCAGAATACATCATGCGAAAGGCAGGACTGGATGAATCCCAAAACGGAATTAAGATTGCCGAAAGAAATATCAACAACCACAGATATGCAGATGATACCACTCTGATGGCAGAAAGTGAGGAGGAATTAAAGAACCTCTTAATGAGGGTGAAAGAGGAGAGCGCAAAAAACGGTCTGAAGCTCAACATCAAAAAAACTAAGATCATGGCCACTGGTCCCATCACCTCCTGGCAAATAGAAGGGGAAGATATGGAGGCAGTGACAGATTTTACTTTCTTGGGCTCCATGATCACTGCAGATGGTGACAGCAGCCACAAAATTAAAAGACGCCTGCTTCTTGGGAGGAAGGCAATGACACACCTAGACAGCATCTTAAAAAGCAGAGACATCACCTTGCCGACAAAGGTCCGCATAGTCAAAGCTATGGTTTTTCCAGTAGCCATGTATGGAAGTGAGAGCTGGACCATAAAGAAGGCTGACCGCCGAAGAATTGATGCTTTTGAATTGTGGTGCTGGAGGAGACTCTTGAGAGTCCCCTGGACTGCAAGGAGAGCAAACCTATCCATTCTGAAGGAAATCAACCCTGAGTGCTCACTGGAAGGACAGATCCTGAAGCTGAGGCTCCAATACTTTGGCCATCTGATGAGAAGAGAAGACTCCCTGGAAAAGACCCTGATGTTGGGAAAGTGTGAAGGCAAGAGGAGAAGGGGACGACAGAGGACGAGATGGTTGGACAGTGTCATCGAAGCTACCAACATGAATTTGACCAAACTCTGGGAGGCAGTGGAAGACAGGAGGGTCTGGCGTGCTCTGGTCCATGGGGTCACGAAGAGTCGGACACGACTTAACGACTAAACAACAACAACAAGTAAACACACTTAGCACTTGTTAGCACTTTTTCTGACAGAAATATGGTGATCCTGTTCCACAGCAATTAGAAATGTACAACCTTTTTTCCCCCCTTAAAGAATTATTTGTTGAATGAACATGGAAACGATGACAACAAAAATAATCAAAATTCTGACAGGTCAGTTTAAGCCGTGTGCTGTCCCTTTAGTTGCCCTGCTCTCCGATACCTTCCCATCAGCCAGTATTTGTTCTGCCAACAAATCCAGCCTTAAAAATAATTTTGAACAGAAATGCACTCTGTAATAGACTTATGCCTTCATAGGCCTTTTCACTCCTACACGTGCCTCTGTTTCTAACTGTAAATTTATAAGGGCCTCCAGTGTCCCCTGTCTATGTGTGCTGCAATAACACTCAGTCTGTGAGACAGGCTTTGTAGTAGTTTATGGTATGTTTACAGTATGGGTACCCAGTGTGGTGTCGTGGACAGAGTAATAGACTAGGGCTTAGGAGACCTGGGTTCAGTTCCCCAACTCTTCTATGGAAACTCATTGGGGTGGAGGCAGAACTGGTAAAACCACTCTTTAAATATTTACTTTACCTTGAAAACTCTATTAGGGTTACTATAAATCAGTTCTAACTCGATGGCACCTAGCAACAACACAACAGTATGTTTAAATTGTGCGCCAGATCACGCAGCAACAGCTTGGCCTCCAACTGAGGTTTTATTGTGAAGAAGAAAGGTATGAGCCAAGTGAGGTTGGGAGCTGCTCTGGTTTTCCGAAGAAAACATACAGTTTTCATTTCAATTCTATTGATCATGATATGCAGCAGACCACCTAACGGCATCTGAGCTTGCAAATCCGCCCACGTCTCCTAGCTACATTTGCGAGGGACTGGGTGCAAGGACCTAAAGCTTAAAGCACAGTGGTAAACTCATAGAGAATTTAAAAGACTTTGGAGCTGGATTAGGCTGGATTACTTGTTCATGGAAGTGAATACTTTGCACAGAAGCAGAGTATTGTAAAACGGGGAGGAAACTGGAGCTTAAATGTAGATATATAATAATTCAAGACAGCTTTAGTAGGAGAAAGAAGCAGAACCAAGAAGATGCAAGTTCAGCCATCTGGGGTTGTTTCCGCCCACCCACCCCCACCCCGACCACTATATCAGACTGCCCAGAGACATTGCAAAGCTTTGGGGAGGAAGTGAGGACGAAGGTGGTTGCCAGGTTCAAATGTCAGGCATCACAAAAACCCTAAAGTATTCGGTGGGTTTCCTATATCTGGGGACACTCGACACTGCAGTTGCCAGCAACACACTCAGAGTTCAATGGCTGAGTTTCACCTTTTTCATGAAATATAAATTATTTGAACCAGTATACCCAGTAATACTGTGCACATTGCGACTGTTATTAAACCATTTTAAAAACCTGTAGCAAAGAATAATCTTTTAATGAACATCATAATGTGACATTTAGGTTGATGTCACATTCCCTGCTCGCCCTGTCCTTTTCTCCAACCCCCCCCCCTCCTTCTATTTCAACGATCCCTTTCACAGATCAATGACTAATCTTTCTATCACTCTTCTCCTGGGTCGCCTGCCTCTTTGTTTCTCTAGTTCCCGCCTCAATACCTTTTTTATCCCAGCCAAATCAACAAATTCCTCTTCCTTGAAGGAAGCAATTGATGCTGGTGTTAAAAATCATTGGTTCTCAACCTCTGGTTTTACACATAGCTTGGGCTTCAACTTCCAGAATCCCTGACTGCTGGCCATTGCTGGCTGGAGCTTCTGAGAGCTGAGGTCCACAACATCTGGTGGGCCACAGGTTGAGAAGCATGGATCTAAAGCAGTGGCTCCCAACCTTGGGTCTCCAGGGGTGTTTGGACTAAAGTTCCCAGAAGCCTTCACCACTAGCTGTGCTACCCAGGATTTCTGGGAGTTGTAGTCCAAGAACATCTGGGAACCCAAGGTTGGGAACCACTGATCTAAAGGATGGGAGATGTTTCTGCTCCTTTCACAAACCTATTTACTGCATCTAATTTGCAATCTAAGCTCTCTTGGTAGTTGTATTAGAGAGTTTCTAAGGTAAACTGAGGTGCAAGCATCAGCTTCCATCAGCAGCTGTTTGCTTCTCCCCTCCAGGCAGAAGGGCATCTTAAGGGAATGCAGTCTTCCTATTTTTGCATGGGTAGAAGCCTACAGGATTGGTACTGCAACCATGTGTGTGAAGTTGTTGCACAGACACAGACAGCATAGTCCACTTTTTAAAAGTCAAGGACAGCTTTCCTCACATAGAACCAAAATAATACAGATTTTCACCTCAGCTACATCTTCAGGTGTCTGACCCAAGCTAGAGAAGATGGCCTTGGAATTCTTCAGGTAGATGTTGGTGAAAATCTCAGCTGTCTCGGGGTCTGTCTTGGAGTAGTCAGCTTTTTCCGCATCTTCGTACACTTTCATCTCGAATTCAGTCACCACCGGGCCTGGCTCTATCAAACTGACACTAGACATCAAGCAAGCATATAAAGGGTTGTCAGGTAATGCTCTTCCAGGAACCCATCATACCAACTGTCCCTCTTTTTTTTTTTGGTTGACTGCTCCTTTGGATCCCCTCCCTTACTCAGAGGAGGCTGCCAAGCACATAGAAACTGAAGTTTACTTTTTTGGACTACTGCTCCCCAAATCCCCCAACTATCTTCTTGAATTTCTATCCTGTCTCTCAGCTCTTAAGACCACAGGTGACTTCCTGCCAGAAGTGAAGGTCACGGCAACCCTTTTTAAAGACTTTGGCTCTAAAAGTGTTATTTGGCAATCAAGCAACTCACAAGATGTTGAACTTGAGTGCTTGGACGACAAGGCTCTCACAGAAGCCCTCGATGGCAAACTTGGAAGCCGTGTAGATGTCGTTGAACACGATGCCTGGAAGAGAGGTGCCAAAGAGTAGAGAACCAGGGTCAATCGCCATGTGACTGCAACCTGTGACATTTACAAGGCACAGAGTGTGTCTGGGAACACATTTTGTCGTTCAAACACAGGTTTGTTTCCTTATAAGCTTCCTAGAGATCAAGTTAAATCCTGGGCAAATGGGTTTGGAGTGTAAAACAGATGATATAATGGAAATGTTTGGGGTTTCTTCTTCGTTGCAACTTTGGACTTTAATCTAATGGCATCCTTTTCTGTTTCTGTACTTTAAGTGTTTCTTGTAAACGGTTTACTACAATTTTCCACTTCATTGATGGTGCTGATTCCTCTCTCTCAGCTGCAAGTTCTGAAAAATTCTAATGAAAAGAAATATGGAAAATATTCCAAGCTCAAACCCTACATGGGATCTAAACTGTTTAGCTCTGCCTCTGAAGCCAATGCAAAGTGTGTGAGCGGGGCTCAATCCCTGTGGGAAGGAGATCTTTAACCCTCTGCCCCCCATTATAGCATTAGGAAGATCAAACTAGATGTGGCATTTTTCACATCAACTGTCTTGCCCTGCCACATTTTCTTAAATAAATAGCTGATGTGAGGGTGCCTGGGCGGAAGGAAGGGGGCTGTCTGAAATGGGATCATAAAATGGAGAGGCACAGATAGGAACTTTCATTCCATGGCAAATAACAAGAGCAAAGCAGAGGGGGCAGTCCAACAGGGGCAAAGATGGGGCAAAGGGGTTAAAGACCCCTCCACCCACACCACAGTCCTAATATAATTCAGCTTCACTTCCTCACCTACTTACTGCATAAAAAAATGACAAGCTACATGATAAATGTCACACCTGTTTTATCCCTGAGACTGTATGTTCAGGGCTGATCCAGGATATACTGATGCTGAAGGCAATCAAAATAACAGTAACAATCACCATTAATTACTTGTATTATGGCTGTCTATGTACTGATCCTTTGCAAAAATACATGCATTCAGAAAAAGACGAACCTCTGCCCTAATGAACTCATAGTCATATTTTGACAACAATGGAGATAACCACAAATGGAGTAGTAGTGATGAGGTGATCATAAACAAATGAAGTCTTAGAGTTCAGCCACAGGAGGCTGTAAGGCGGCTGGGTTTAGGCAGACACTGGTCCAAATCCTCTTGCCTACTTACAGTGGTGTAACACAAATGGAGTGACTTTTGGAGACAAATTGCCTTTAGTTAAGAAATCACCATTGACACTGCTGGATAGCTCGGTGGTTTAGAGTTTGGGAGTTCAACTGCCTACTGTGCCTCCCTGAGAGGAACTGGATTTCATGATCCATAGGGTCCTCCCAGCTCTGCAGTTCTAAGATTGAATATTATCTGCTGTGTACCGAGTTGTGTGACTGACTCAGCATGCAACTGATAATGTCTATGGTGATTTCTTAACTTGGGGCAATTTGTCTCCAACAGTTATGCCATTTTCTAGGTGCACAAGAGGATTTTAGTCTCTAGCTGTCTAAACTGTTACAAGATTGTCTATGTTCTTGCTATGCAACTGAATAACACAGCCACCTACCAGGCAATTGATCTGAAACTGCAAAAAGTTTAGAATATTGCAGTTTGTTTGTTATGGGACTTAAAACATAGAAAGCATACGGTGACTATATTTTTAACTCTCCTGATTTCCAGTAGGGTGCTGGGAACTGTGTGTCCAGTTTCTAATTTATGCAGTGCAATCCTATGAATATTTACTGAGAAGTAACTTTCATTGTGCCTAATGGGTCTTGCTAATAAATGAGTTCTTAGACTCCTATTAGATTTGGATCCAGGAGTATCCAAGGGAGTGCATTGTCTGGATGAAACTGAGTTGAAAAAGTGAAGACAACTTACCTTGTACTCCCATGACACTGCTGATGACAACAATATGGCCACTCCTTCTTTTCTTCATGTCAGGCAGAACCTCCTTGATCATCCGCACCACGCCAAAGAAGTTGGTCTCCATGATGGCCTTCATCTCCTCAATAGTCTGGCACTCAATGGGACCAATGAGACCAACCCCAGCATTGTTGACTACAAGAGGGAGCCAAGAATTCTGACTGTTATTTTTATGGATCTCCAGAGTAAGAGGAAGCATCAGTAGGAACAAACAATCAGAAGCCTTATCCAGCAATGCGGAAGCTCCCAGCTGTTGCTGGACTACATTCTCCATCATTTTGACCACTCACTATGCTGACTGGGGTTGGGGGGGAGTTGAAGTCCAACAACACTGGGGGGCAGCATCACAGGTTCCCTACTTCTGATGCCCATCAGTTCTTTAAACAACTTTTTCGGGTTGTGTCTGCCTTGGAGAGACGAATGTCCAAAGCTTTGGCTAAATAATAAAGCTTTCCAAGGTGCAAAATTCTCCAGCTCAGAACACAGAAATGTTACTTTTTAAAACTACAGTTCCCAAAATCTCCCATCCGCATGGCCACTGGGATTCTGGCAGCTGTAGTAGAAAAAAAGGGATATTTCCAAACTCTGGCCTGGGGAAAATGAAGACATGTTAACTTATGCAAGATGACAGCCAGATAACTGCAACATCAAGTGGTGATTGTATGGATGGTTCACCACCTGGCTCAAGCTGTTTTGCTGACTGAGTAACAGGTCGAGATGGTAGCCTCCCATTCCATGTCCTGAGCTGGCCCAGAATAGCAAACAGATCTCACTTCAACACTGTGGACAGGACAGACTCCTCCACCATACCTATGGGTATGGGATTCACAAAGCTCAACCCCACAGAATCAATCAAATAGCTAACACAGTTGAACAGGTTCTTCTCCTCTCCCTTTTTTAATAACAGTCGATCAATGACCTAAGTGACCTTTAGTTTGCTTGGGTTATTTAGGGCTTAATCCAATCCAGAAGATTTGAGATTGGCTCAGCATAAGCAGAAGCAGAAATAAATGCTCTAAAATGGGCCAAAGATGTACGTTCAAGATTTTCACACTGGAACCTATTGTTTTATAATTTGAAAGGAAACCTCCATCAGCCAACAACACTATGCCATCCCTCCCTGGTACCCATGCCTGACCTACATAAGAGTCTCAGATCGAACTATATGAGACGCAATAGTTTCTCGTTTTCTTTTCAGTCTTGGCCCATGAGGCACAAGAATGAAAATGCTACTAGGAAATGATCTGGATTAATCCAGGAGCCCTCAGGGCATCCCAGTTCATGATCTCAAAAGCACTTTTGTTGTTGTTGTTTTGCATTTCCCATCACTTTTCATTTTTTCAATCCTGAGCTCCTTAAATGACCTTAGGCAAGGTCACTATTCAGTCATCCTCCATTTCCCCTCTCCATCTGTAAAACGGGGACAATAAATCTAGCGAGACTACAGTGCATGATCCTGGGAGTGGCCCTATGCTGATCAGAGACACTACTCTAGTGTATCACTGCTGCCGCCTCCTCAAAAGAAGGGAGGCCAGAGTTGCACATCAATCACCAAGAATTACGCCCAACTTTGCCAAGTTCCTCAGACTTTAATGGTGTACATCACAGAGGGAACACAACAGACCCAGCCTTTTGCAGTCACCCATTGATTTTAGAGAAAGGAGGTGGCTCACCTGCTTGTCAAGCAGCTGTGAAGGTGCAGAAGCTCTGCAGAGATCAACAGTAGTAGAAGTTATTTTTAAACTACAACTGCCCAAATCCAGCAACCACTGAAAGCCAGTGGTCAAACTTGATGGGGAATTCTGAGCATTGAGGTCCAAAAAGGTAACTTTCCTAAGCTTTGGCCAGGAGAAAATATTTTAAAACCATAATCTTCAATGGGATAAAAGGGAGAAGTTGAATTCAACTACAGCCAGCTTTTTAGCCAAATCCTGGGGAGAACCAGACCAAATTCTGTTCCCTATCATCAGAATAGGACTTTCAGGCAGACAGCTAGGATCCTACAGAATGAAGCACACCGTGCACAGGTTTGTAGATACTTCTTTTCAGGGTTCAACTCTCTCCCCTTTTGGGCAGTAGAATCTCCTCAATTGTGCAGACACCAGTTTTTACATATTCAATTCAGTGCAAATAACTGGCATGGGATCCTCGAGCTGGATTAAGATTGCAACAGTGAATGTTGAAAAAAAACACCACTTGCAATCATCGCAGTCCCTGTTTGCAGCCCTCACTCTGCCCTGCATATGCTATTACTTTGCGTGTGGGAGGGGGGCCAAGTTACAGATCTGCTAATTGCAGATGTGAAGATAGTATATAGTTTGGAACTGAGGGGGTTGTTTCTCTAGCATCCAGGCCACAGTTCACATGCACATAAAGGCATAGATACGCATGAAGAAGAAAGCACTGTGTAATTCATAACAATTGATAATCATCATATACCATCACGTTAATTCTGACTAATGGCAACCCTTCTCAGGGTAGAGAGTACTCAGAAGTGGTTTACCATTCCCATCTTCTGGGGTTGCCCTGGTGCTGTGACACTTGCCCCTAGGCAGTAGGCACAGTGGGGAATTGAGCTCACAACCTCTGGCTCCTCAGCCAAATACCTAAACTGTTATAACTGCACTTTGCAAACATAGCTTTAGCCAAAAGGACCAAAACCATCTCCAACCTAGATGTTACACAGACCCATCATTAGAAGGGTTTCGCTCCAGTGCCAAAAACTATCTGGGAGATTCTCACAGCTCCCCTAATTTGCAAATTAGCTTGTCTTAATTTGTGATTGGTCACTGGGAGATAAACACAGGCTTTCTCAGACTCACACACCGAACCCATATGGATATCAGCTCCTGCGAAGGTGCTATCTATAAGCTCTAATTCCCGCCCCCCCCCTTACAAAAAACAGACCAGGGATATTTGTGTAGTGGAAAGCAACTTGCAGTGATGGCTTGGAAGAGTTCACTGCCTCGGGTAAATAAAGATACAATGGGAAGCCACAACATCTCCCTTTAGGTATTTTGTGACTTTTCTCCCAACAGTAAAAGACATGATGTGCTTGAGTTAATGTTGGAAGCTCAGAGGGCAAATTAGGTTATGTGAATCACAGTGGTGGTCAGTATTTGGGCAAATCTCAGGCAAGCCTCTCAAACACCTTCCTCCCCACTTCTTGCCTGCTGCCACCATCATACCCACCCAAGGGGTTTCAAGACTCCATGACCCTGCTCCACATGTCCAACCCCGGGAGAGGCCCAATGCAGTGAAGGTTTCAGATACTCACTTAAGATGTCAATGTGCCTTTGAGGGATGCTGTTGATGCAGTTACGGATGGATTTCTCGTCACAGACATCCAGCTGCTTGATCTCCAGTGTTTTGTTGAGAGCAGGCCCTGCTGCTGCTTCTAGCTTTTCCTTCTTGGCCAAATTCCTCATTGTGGCAATTACTAAAACACAGCAGCTCCATCACTCAAGGCCAAAACCTCCTGAGTTGCGCTCCTGAAGCCGACACCCTGCTTTACGTAGCCCCTTGTTTGGTTTTGCATTACTAAGCACTCACCCTAATTAAAGGTCAGCTTGTCCTGTACCTGTCCCTGTTTGACCCGCAGATGGGGGTGAGTGATTAGAAGTGTATCTACACTACACTATTGAAACAGCTTTATACCTTTTTATAACGGCCTTGGCTCCATCTTGTAGAATCCTCGGATTTGTAGCTTGGGCAGGTACTTAGAATTTTCTGATGTCGTTTATGGAAGTGTCCTAGCAATCTCTAGCAGGAAACACCAAGACCTCCACCAAACTATAAAAACCAGGATTTGGTAGGATGAAGCCACGGAAGTTAAAGCAGCATCAAGATGCTGTAGTTGTATATTGTAGATCAGGAATGGTGGACTTCAGCAGGTCCAGGGGCCAATGTTCTTCCCCTGAGACCATACCGGGGCTACCCAGACTGCCCCAAATGCTTCCAAATAATGATTAAAAAAGGAACTAGATGTGGTTAAAAGTTTGCTCTCTTATTAAAAATACATGAGGAGGCTGTAGCCTGTTGGAAAGATGAACTACAATTCTGGAGCCTTCAAGGAACAACTATTTATCTTTTTTTGTCAGAAAAAGTGGAGGCAAGGGAAAGTAGGGCTCCAGACATAGACCTGGAGGCTGCCTTTTCACTCAGGGCTGCACTTTGCCAATGTCTGGTGTAGAACACGCCATGTTTACCTCCTTGCTGTGAAAACTGCTGCATATCAATGTTGTGTTAAAAGGGACAAGAAGCCTTAAGATCACGCACAAGGCCTTGGATTAGCAACCTAAACCTCAGGTCAGTGTTTCCGTAATGAAACATCTGAGTCCAGGCTTGCAAAAGGATCAGACTGCAAGATGTCAGCACCCTGGACAAATATGGTTGAAATTTGCATGTAAACAATACAGAAAGGCACAGAGGAAACCATGCCCTCTGTATTGTTCACTATGCTTTTGGATCAGGATTGATTGATCGCTTTTGTTTGTGTACCTGAAATCTAAATATACATTACAACTGAAACTCCAGTAGAAATCAGCAAACAACCAGTTTTGATCCATGACGACCAGAAATTGCCAGAAACAAATGTAAAATCTTATTACCCTGCAAATCCAAAATAAATTTAAAAGCTTGACACTCGAGTTCTGCTAACAGTTCCAACATGCTTTGAGCGTACACTCCTTCCATAAAATCTTCAAAACCCAAATTAACAGATTTGCTTTCTTATAACTTTGTTGTATATATTACAGGTAAAGATAATAAGGATGATTTCTTTAAATATTTAATATTTTTAAAACACCAAATGCGACTCTAAGAAAAACGATCCAGCTTTGTTGGGCAGTAGGCTTATTCAGTCTAAAATACCCCAAGAACATGGAAGATTTCAAGTCCTCTTTACAAACTGTCATCAGGCCAGGTGAGAGCGAGGGAAAAGAAATCTGAAAATTAGGCCAAGGCAATTTTTGAAGACTCACCTTTGAACCTCCTCTGCTTGTCTTGTGCCAGTTTCACAGCTAAAGCCAGCCCAATCCCAGAGGAGCAACCAGTGATCAGGACAGTTTTGGAAACCATGGTGGCCTGTCTCGAGAAGGGAAATGTGACCTGCAGGGACTTCTAGAAATCTTCTGAGGAAGCCGTGGGGCTTCTGGCAGCTGTGAGCGTTGCCCTCACATCTTCCTCCAAGGGCCTGCCTTCAAGGATCTTAAAAAAGGCCAGCTTCAGAGCTAATTGGCCACCATCCAAAGCTTTAATCTCCTGACCCTTGCTAAGCCCCAAATGGATTTCCACGACAAATCCCACCTAATCCCTTCCAGACCCGGCCACTCGTGATGTGTAAACAAAAACCACGAGACTTGGCAAGTGAGGTCTGTGGTGAAAGGAAAGTAAACATTTCCCAGGATACTTTGTTCAGAGCATCACCCAGCATGCTTTGCATCTATCATTGCCACACCAAATTTTCAGGAATAACTAACAAATGCCATGAAGCTGCCTGAGGAACTTAACAAGAGATATTCCATTCTGACATAAACTGTTTTCATGTGGTATTACCAGGGTGATTCTGTTAAGAGTCTTTGCAACCTTGCATGCTGCCTCGAGTAGGTGTTGCTGAGAGGGACCTTTCTGGGCTGGATTGACTGTCAATCTATCCAGCACTAACCAATAGTTCTCTCCTGTCTCTGAATTCAAAGAGAGCCCTCTCTGATGTGTATCTCTTTCCCTCTCTTTTGTCTCTTGAAGTCTGTTGTTGAATGCAGTCATATTTATCAGTTTGCTGTTTGATCTGTTCATAACTGTAAGTAATAAAATGTTTTAATTCTTTCTTCTACAAGTGACTCAGAGTGACCTGAAATCTTAAGTGCCAGTTGATGATAAAAAGGGTTGGACTAATCTAGGGAACATGAAGCTATTCTGCTTCGTGAATCCCTGCACTTCTGCTTCACAGTTAGAGGAATTTAGCCAAAAAAAATCAAAACTCTGCAACAGATTCAGCAAGAGCTGTGCAGTCCCCTTGAAGGGATCTGGAAAGATCCAGAAAACAGCACGGAAAGGCTAGCAACAGTGAAGTACAACCACTGTGAGGAAGCCAGATGTTGATTTAACCTTATTCTAGGTACAAGTGTTAATAATTATATGACAAGTCAATGTATGAAGACTTTCCCAGGGCTCTCTAGAGATCAAGTACTCAGAAGTGGTTTACTAGTCCCTCCTAAAGAGAGGAATACAATGAAAGTTATGAAACATAGACTTTTATTTAGGCATAAGTAGTGTTATGTCTTAGATAAATATAGAGAGAAAATAATCTTTTGATTCTTTACAGGTGATACTTGCTATTAATTGAAACAGTTGCTGTTTGCTTTTGCTTTTCTGATAATTTATTTGTATACAAAACCAAAGCAAAGGTATGAAAAAAATAAGATTTATTTCCATCATTTATATATACACAAGTCATCACAGTATATACTGGCCTCATAGATTTATACAAAAACATAGACAGAGCCTTCTTGTTTCCAACCCTGGGGTACTTTTAACCCCTTCTCATGCAAGGAGAGAAAACCAACTTCCCTAACCTTAATTCATTGCCTCCTTTGATGTTTGGATGCAATAGCACCACTGGGGCTAGAAACAAGGGCCTTGTCCGGATCTGTGCTATGCTGCTTTTCCTCCTGTAGAGACACTCAGGGCTTCTGCATAGTGAAAAGTTCCCAGGGCTAAGATATCCACCACTACCCCTGTCGTCTGAGGGATTCTGAGCATTATAGTCTCAACAGGTTACCTTCCCAAGCTCTGCTGGAGACTCCTGCCTGATATTCCCCACCTGCCCTGTTGCCCAGCGCTGCAACAGGGGGCCTGCCACTTTAATAAACTGTGTGCCAGGCAGCAGAGAGAAAAGGTTGAACAATCAAGGAGTTCCTTGTCTAGTTAAGATGACAGCACCTATAGGAAACATGTGCTGGAGACAGGCAATCATGATGAAGAAAGGTGAAAGCAGTTTGCAAGAGGAATCACTTCCCAGGGTGTGCTTCCAAGATTTGCTTTTGTCCTACACTTGCCTCTAATGGATCGGGACTCTGAAACAGCATCAAAAAAATAAAAATAAAAAATAAAAAGGACAATGCTATAGCTCTATTCCCAGAATCTGGGGACTCTGGACTCTAATTTGAGCACAGCAGGTTAAGGCAACAGGAACAGCAAAATCTCATAAATCTGGTGACAAAGCAAGCTCTTGCTGGGGATGGAGAAAGCTACCAGCCAAGGAGCGTCTTCTTCTGTACAGAAATCTTATCACAGCAACCTCAAAGCCATCCATGACTCTCCTAAGAATGACAAGGCTCCCCAACAGGTGGCTGAACGGAAGGGTTACAACATTCCTCAGTCATTTAACCATAGTTGTGGCTGATCCAAGGAGCAGCGGAAAGTTCAGTGCCAATCCCAAGGTTCAAAACAGGCCTTTTCCCTATCTCCCAGTTGGGAAGATGGGCCATCACAAGGCAACGCAGGTGCAATAGTGCTTCAGCTTGCAAGGCAGGATGCCACGGTTGATTTGGTGAAACTCCACCAACTGGATCAGGTCAGCAAAGCGAGTCTGCCCATCATCCATGGTGTAGTAGAGGCGGCCATCTTCCTCACTCTGAAAGCCGCAAAACAGGGTGAGCCATTGGCACGGGTAGAGTAAGGTACCAAAAAGAAAAGAGATGGCTGAAGTTGAGCCAAGGATCAATCTTTAGAAACCAGGATGGCGTGGTCCCCTTATAGACCAGGATCTCCAAACTAGTGTTTAGGATCAGTCACAGATAAATGTGCCTCATTCAACTCCACCCATCTAAAGTGTCCAATGTCAGACATTCAACATTGGAAGTGCACCTCTCCAAGGCATTTCTGATTTGGCGGCTATTCAATTGTCCCTCTGCTGTCTGTCTTGTACAAGTAGCTTATTATAAACATTCTTCTTCTGTAGTGTTTGTTTTTTGTTATTTGCTGTCAAGTCACATCCAACTTATAGTGACCCTGATCGGGTTTTCAAGGGTGTGAGGTATTTAAGGCGTGGTCTTGCCATTGCCTCCATCCAGTGAGTTTTAATGGCCAAATGAGGATTCAAACTCAGGCTTCCAGAGTCTTAGCCCATCGCACTATCCACTACACCACACTGGTTCTGGAATCTACACCTGCTGAGCACCAAGTGCTGATTTGAGATCCTTTTCCCTCAGACCCAGATATCTTTACATTGGCTATGATAATGGAAATGTACTCCTTATATACCTAACAGCATCCTATAGACATTCAACATATTCACAAGGATTAAAACACAGCATACAAAAGAGCTAGGGCATGGGCACAGCAAAGAAAAGTTACTTTTTCTAATTACAACTCCTTTAATCCCCCAGCCAGCATGCTCATTGGCAATGCTATCTGGGAGATTTTGGAAGTTGTAGTAGTGTTTCTAATACCTGGTCATGGATCAAATTAATCCAAGTTTGTAATTTCCATCACAGTCGATGTGCCCCCCCCCCCAGAAAGCATGTCTTACAGGCGCTGGAACACTATGGGATGTCAGATTCCCTTCCCCTAACTCTCCAGGCCCCATCAGTGGGTTAAAGGCAATCTGAGAAAGGGTCAGTGGAGATGGACTGTCCTGCACCAGGAATACCCTGGAATTGATAAGCCAGAAGGCAATATCATCACTGCACCCATCTATGCCCACATTGATGGGGAATGTCTTATTCAGTGGTTTAAAAGCCATGGTTTTTTTTTCATGTGGAAGCATCCAAATTTGATTCATGGCCTCTCCAGCCAAAAGGAACTTAAGTAGCAAAGTTAGCTGAGCTCCCCTACTAGAAGACTTGGGAGCGCACTGCCAGCTAGCACAGATTGCCTGGAGCTTGAAGGATTCGGTTGAAAGACAGCCTCCAGTGTTCTTATGACCACTTACCGGAAGGATAAGATAGTGCTTCACTTTTTGAAGGTGGCAGAGTGACAAGACGAAGCCTTTGGGGTTCCGCTGGCTGTCCCGCACCAGGAACACCCTGGAACGGATAAAGCAGAGGGCAATGTCAGCAGTACACCCCTCTATGCCCATAGCATAGTGTATACTCCAGAACATGTCATTAGGCAGTAGATGTGTAACCCACAAGCCTACTCCATTAACACCTTTGTAGCCCAACGCCTGGGGCCAGAGCTGGTTTCTGACAAAGTGGACTCTGATCAACCAGATATCATTGCCTCTCAATTTGATCCCACTTCAAGCACTAACTTCTTTCTGGTGCACAGAAGCCTGGGACTGGACTACCTGCATGATGAATTGGAAAGTTATTGCCAACAACATACCCATCCACCAGTCCTTGCTGGATTATAAGGCGCTGGGTGTCTTCTCTAGAAATTCCTCCATGGAACCATGGCTGAGTTCTGTGGATAACTGGGAGGAGAGAAAAATGGGGATTTTCTTTGAGAAACAAACCACAATCTGTGTTTTCAGAATGGACTGTTACAACTGCAATCATTAGCTTAGAGATGGGCACGAACCACCAGTTTGGCAGTTTATGCCAGTTCATCCTTTGGACAAACAGTTTATGCCAGTTCATCCACCTCCTCCAGCGGGCATCCAATCAAAGGAAGTGCCCCAGCTTCCCTGCCCCACCTCCTCCAGGCACTACCTCTGAGTGGGCGCCCGGCAGAGGAGGCGGGGCTGGGAAGCGCTGAACACCTGTTCATCTGAAGGACAAATCAGCACAAACCACCAGCCATTTCTGCCCACCTCTATTCTCTATTGTGAAATGTTGAAGCTCTGGAAGGCATAGCTTCCTCGCCTTAGAAACATGGTGTTGAGCTGGATTATTCAACTCAGGCAGACAGAGAAAAGCAGCCTTCGTATCCTTGGAGGCCCCCTATTGCTCCCACAGTGATTTCACACCTGCAAGTACTGGCTCAGGATTCAGACACTACGGTTAAACTGTGACTCAAATTAAACCCATCAATCTGTATATGGCAGAAGAGAGGCACTCTCATTGTGCTTTCCACTTCCCATTGTGCTGGATAGCTCAGTGGTTTAGGTATCTTGTTGCAGAGCCAGAGGTTGGGAGTTTGGTTCCCCATTGTGCCTCCTTCACAAACGCTGGACTTGATGATCCAGAGGGTCCCTTCCAGCTCTGCAGTTCTAAGGTTATGATGACAAGGTTATTAAGTGTATAGATTCACGATGAGCACCAGAGGCAAATGTTAGTCATACACTGCCTTCAAAGATTTTCCAAAGAGCTTGGCCTGTGTGTGGGGAATAGAACGTCACAGATCAATCATGAGGTAATCTAGCCTTATCCATCCAATGACTTTCTGCTATCAACACCCACTGGATCTTATGCCAAGCTTTTGAATGAGGGAACATGTGGTTATACATTACATGAACTATCTCTGAGGGACACATACCAGTACTGAGTGGGGAGCTCTGGAACTGGGTGGGCAGGCTGTATCGATGAGTTGTCTTCTTCTGAAGCAAGAAAAGAAAAACATTTGATACTCTTTGAGACAATCCAAGCTTGCTACATTAATTATATAATCTCCTTACAGTACTGCTATAACATTCAGTAATATTTATTACAAGCTTCTAAAGAGTGCCTTGATTAGCTTGGTACAACACAACCAATGTATTTATAGAAACCTAAAGAATGAAGCTACACTGTGGTGAATAAGACCTACGTGAAGGTAGTGGGACTTGCTTCAGGGAAAGCAAATATAGGATTGTGACTCCTTGTGTTTTTGTGATCCAGAGTTGATTTCTAATGACGTGGATTGATTTATAAGAGCCTGCCTGATATCACAGTAATTATATTCGTCCTTAAAGTGCCACAGAACTGCTTTGAATGTATTTGCCTAAACGTAAGTTATCATGGCAACAACTCCATTTGCATTGTTACAAATCATACAAAACTTAAATTTCAAGCCATGCTTAGTTGGTGAAAAAGACATTTAGTTGTGGTCACCAAAACACATTTGTGTTTATAGAAATTTTACTATATGTTCACAGATGTTGCCTTTGTGCTTAGAGAAGCCAACTAGGTGTTCAAAACAAATTTGCAGCATTACTGCTGGGAAGGCATACTAATCTCCACTACCATAAAATCCAGAAAAAAATGAAAATTCTTGTCCTTCCCATAGTTTGTAAAGTCTAATTGATGACATAGACAGGAAAGGTGCTGAAAGTGCTTGGATTACATTTCCACCATGTACGATACAGACACCATGTTTGCTCCACCCGGGCCTGACTGTTACCTGGAGTGTTAAACAGCATTTTTGCTGCACCCTTTCAAACCGTGGGTGGAACTTGCATAACTGAACACGCCTTCATTTTTTTTTAAAAAAAGTTCCTAGATACAGTAAATAAGTAAGCCAGTTGGAAATATTTTGGCTTAGCCTTCTCCATGATAGGATAATTTTCTAAGTCCACATTGCTGGAACTGGAGAAGAGTGCAATATTGCCTCCACAAGCAGCGATATGTCTACATGATCTACAGAGAAGTGACTAGTTAGGGCTTTCTGGTGTGCTTTGTATGG
Organism: Intellagama lesueurii; assembly: GCA_037013535.1. NCBI lineage: Eukaryota > Metazoa > Chordata > Lepidosauria > Squamata > Agamidae > Intellagama > Intellagama lesueurii. The sequence continues at coordinate 35,026,183 of JBAJHW010000006.1, forward strand.
TTACCTTTTGTTGCTTCTGCATCAGTAGACTGATACTATTTAGACTGCACTCAAATCAACTTCTATTCAACCCTCCTCCTCAGTGATGTTACTTTCTTAACAACACACCTGTATTACTCAGGTTTCTAACTTCTTAAGGAGGAAGATCAAAGAATAACCAAGTAAAATGGGGCTACTTGGATACAGGACACATTTTCTGTGAATCTGGAGAAATTCAATCAATGTAGGATTTATGTGCATGTAATTTATTCCTCACCACGTGTACTAAAGAAGATCTAGTAAATAGCCCAGATAACACTAGTGAAGTAGCCCACTTCTGATCAAAAATAGTCTAATCATTTTCACATTTTAAATTTGTTTGAACATACTGTATATTTCATATACATCCATAATTTTAACTTGTGCAACACTCTGATGCGAAGGGAAGGAAGAAGGAAGGAACTTCCTAATAAACATTTTCCTTCTTCCTTAGGATGGCCTCTGATACTCAACTCCTTGCAGTGGCTCCCCTACTAACCAAGACTTATAAGCTCTCCCTGCCTCAGGAACAAGTGACTCCGGCAGACAAAACTCGGTTTCAACCTTCACTAGGTGAAATTGGAAAAAGATGAAGCTTGATCGTCCTTGCTGGTACAAGAAGTATTTTAAAAAAGTTTTTTAAGTAAATCTTAGACTAGCACAATCCACTGCCCTGTTCCCCATCTTAGCTCTATCCATTCTCACTATCTTTCTGGTACTCCCACCACCATAGGAACCTTTTCCCCATAGCCAGCAGTTAATGAAGACTGATCCCCCAACCCAGGCATAGCTCCAAATGCTGAGGGGCACAAGGAACTTCCCCATGCAATTCTGATGCAGCACGTCCTGTCTCCCATGGACTCCCCTCCTTTTCACAATGACTAGCCAAGAGGCAAGCAGCCGACTCACCCTCCATGCTTGAGCTTCCTCCAAAGCCACTGTCAGAGCCTCATTGGGGTTCTCAATCACTCGGCCCGTACAACCCGAGAAGTCCATGGCCACCAGGGTGTTATCTGACACACTCCGCTATGGGATTTTAAAATAAGGATTCACCCCAATAATAAGTGATTTGGTCCCTAATGACAATACACAATTCCAAATTAAGTTTCTTAGAAGTCTATCTTTAATGAAGTCTCGACTGCCCAGGAAAGAGTTAGGAAAGTCTCTGTAACATCTCCAGCTCAAACTAAATTTGTAATACCTGAATTGCAGAGTTTAAACTCGCAACTAAAACGACTCTTTCCAATGGAATGGTCCTGCATGTTCAGATGTGAATGCTTCAATGCAAGAGTATTCAGAGACATGTTGTAATGCTCTGTCTGAAAGCTCTTGGTTGATCTTAAAGACCAACTAAGGTCGATAAGACAGGCAGGAGCCCTCTGGAGTTCAATGTCTGGATTACCCTAAACTGGCATCTTAAATGAGTTTCTGGCAGAAGACAGTCCCACAGTTTTGAGCAAGTCTTTTCCTGTTGTTTGTTGTTGTTTCAATTTATATACTGCCTCAGAGTGCTAAAGCAGTCTCTGGACAGTTTATAACATAATTATGCAAACAACACTTTGCCCTCCCCCCCCCCCCCACGAGCTGGGTACATATTTTACCAACCTCAGAGGGATGGAAGACTGAGTCAACCTTGAGTCAACTACCTGAATCGATTGAGACTGAACTCAGGCCATGAGCAGAGGCTTGACTGCAGTACTGCAGTTTCACCACTGTGCCATGGGGCTTCTTTTGTTGAAGAATCATGCATAACTTATAAGCCAGGGGTAGGCAAAGGGTAGCCTCCAGATGCTGTTGAAGAGCAGCTCCCTGCAATTCCTTGCAAATGGTTGTGCTGGCGAGGGCTGCTGAGAATCACAGCCCAGTAACTTCTGAAGGGCCACCCTTTGCCTATCCCTGATTCAAACTTCATGAGCAAAACACCCACCCCAGAAGGTTGGCTTTGCAGTCTGCACGATGGACCTCTACATCAGAACATTGAATACTGAGTGGTGGAATAAAAAGAAGAGATGCTTAGGATAGCACCTCTTGTGTCACCACAACAGCATGATCCATGTATTTTCTCATGCAGCCTGAACCGTTCCAGGACGGGGTTCTTTCAACCAGCTCACCCAGGAGATAAAACAGCAAAGAATATAGTGGAGGCCCTTCCAAATCGCTCCCGCCACTCCACTATTCTACAAGTGCTATGCCTGCTGCCACCCAACTGCAAATTTCAGTCTCCAAATTCTTCTAAGAGGGAGCTTACCAGGGGTGCTGTGCCAATCCAGGCTGGTTCCCTTTGCCGTGCCTGACACTGTTGGTAGTTCCTGTAGAGCTGTATGCCATACTGTGGGAAAGAATCGTGGTTATTAGTGTCTGTGTGGCAGGAAGGCCTATCAGCAGTACTAGCCTGACATGACAAACATTCCAGACAGCGGCCCTAATGTTTGCCAAAGCAATCAATTTCAGGGCAGGGAGAAGCCGCAGACTTGCGATGTTATTTTTGAAAGTGGTTTTTAAAAAGGTCAAACCACCTGTTTCTAGGTGGGGAGGGGAAGGGAAGGGGGAAAGGTGCACACCTACAGAAAACATGTGAGGATTAGAACTAGGAGAGTAAAGGACAGGCCTGTTCTGAAATGTAGCACAAGGGCTGATGGAAGGATATTCTAACATGGCCGGTTCTGACAGTGAAAATAAAATGGAATTAATTTGTCTGACTTCTAATGTAAACCACCTCTCTCATGAGGCAACAGTCCTTCACCTCAGAAACCTTGTGAAGGGACTGAATTTCAAACTTTCTGCCTTATGGAACCCTTCCTAACCTCTCTTAGGAGTAACTTCAGGCATGAACTGTGGAAATCCCTGGATGCTACAGAGGATTCTCAGACAAGGCAGGTCCAGGCAGACTTTGGGCCCACCAGAGCTGCTTTTCTTGTTTTTAACTTTTTTTTCCCACTAGTGCCTTGGTGCCACAGTTAAAGAATTCTAGCCATACTAGAACTGAAGGCAGCTCATAGTCCTTCCTCACAAAAATCCATTTCTGGCTTTCCCGTCCTAAGCACCCTCATTTCTATCGTTAAAAATGAAAAAACTCTTGTTGTTCTACTGCAAATTGCCAAGCAATCTACTAGGACATCCGAGTTTACCTTCTTCCATTCCAGCTTTATGGTGCATACTAAGCCAGCGTGGAGCGTGGGCCTTTCAGGCCTCATTGTTGCTCTGGGCATGCTGAATGGAAGAGCTTGGAAAATCCTTTATGGATTATAATTCCCCAAATCCCAGGCTGTCTGAAGATATTCTGAGAGGTGCCATCAGAAAAAGTCACGTTTTGGACCTCTGATAAACCTACCAAACACACTTCAGCAGCTGCACTTTGCAAATGAATGTTGGTGGACAAGCTGTTTTTCTGGAAAACTTGCCTTACTATTGGAAAAATCTCTTAGAAGGCTGAAAAACCTCACACATCCATGTATGTTGCCAGAATACCATTTGTTGATGTGGTCAGACCCATTAGCTTGGTGTGAAGATTGGTATAGCTATCTCCATGAAAGCCAGAGAGGACAAGGACATTAAATGTATCTTTGTATTTAATGCATAGGTAAAGGTAAAGGTTCCCCTTGACATTTAGTCCAGTCGTGTCCGACTCTAGGGCGCGGTGCTCATCCCCGTCTCCAAGCCGTAGAGCCAGCGTTTGTCCGAAGACAGTTTTCGTGGTCATGTGGCCAGTGCGACTAGACACAGAACGCCGTTACCTTCCCACCGAGGTGGTACCTATTTATCTGCTCGCATTTTTACATGCTTTCAAACTGCTAGGTTGGCAGGAATTTAATGCATAGCATGCTTCAAAAAAATGCAAACTGCTATGGGGTATGGTCACAACTATCAGGATCAAGGCACAAACAGAAGACGAATGTAACCGCCTTGCTACAATCATAAAAATGACTCCTCTGAAGCTACCATTTGTATGGAGAGGGAATCCTTATCACTGGTGCTAAACAGAATGCCACATACCTTGAAGAGGCGGAAGGCAGCCACCCAGCAAGTGCGACTCTGCTCATCCTCACTGCAGAAAAGCTTCAGACCTTTCGTCCCACTGCGTGCCTTTTGGGGCTGTGGAGCAAAGAAGCAAGAAGGCTTCAAACATGTAAGGACTGTCCCAGCAGGACTCTCTTCTCTCTCTGAAAAGTGCTGGTGCTCTGACTGATTAATGTGTGACTCTTTGGCTGATTTGGGTTGGAACCTACAGGATCAGTGAGGGGTAGAGTTGGAAGGGATTCAAAGAATGATCTAGTCCAGTGGTTCCCAACCTTGTGTCCCCATGTGTTCTTGGACTATAATTCTCAGAAATCCTGGCCTGCATAGTAATTAAAGAAGGCTTCTGGGAGTTTTAGTCCAAGTACATCTGAGGATCCAAGATTGGGGACCACTGATCTAGTCTAACCCTCTTCTGACACAGGAAACCCAGAGAAAGACTGTCCTTGACAGATGTGCCATCTGACCTCTGTTTAAAGACTTCAAGCAAGGAGCACACCCACAAACTGGCATGTTCCACTCTCATACAGCTCTTACCATCAGGATATTCTACCTAATGTTTTCCCATAGGCCCTAGTTAACTAGTCAATGATGAAGAATGACAGGAGTTGCAGTCTAACAAAATATGGAGAGTCTTATTCTTTCTACCCCTGAGATATGTACTTAGGGGCTTTTTAAAAAATAATAATGATCAGAACGTATGTTCCAAGATTGAGCCCTGACTTACAGAACCCATTTTCTAACCTGATAAAATCTCTGCATGGTTTACTATTCAGATTTTCCTTCAAAGTGACTTCTGTTCGAGGCAAATAACAGGGAGATCAGCAGAAGTTCTGCCTTTTTCTTTCCATCAGGTTTCACTGGAAAATCCAGTCATTCCCAGTTCAGATATGCATCTTCACAGGATGGTGCCCATTGTATCTCTGCAAATTAGAATGCTGGGTTTGCCTTTTTCCAGCTGGGGAGCTTGCTGAGAAGTCTGACATGCAAAACGTGGGAGATGGGTCCTGTGTGAAGGTGGATTGTTTTTTGCTCATTCCAGAAGAGACGTATGCCTCCAATTTTATCCCAGAAAAAGGTGCTTCAATTATCAGAAACTCAGAGAACATTTTTAAAGTTTAGCTGTAAGATGCATACAGATTTGGTTGCCTTGATTTAAAATCAGGGTGCTTTCTGTTTTGTGTTTTGTTTAACCTGTTGGTCAAAATCCTGTTGTGTAAGTTATGCCTGCACAAGGGTGATGGTGTCACTGGCAGATGAGATTTTCAGTAATTACAGAGTTTCTCCTTCTTTCCCATAGCTTGCCCAACTTGCATTTAATCCATGTTATTACATTCATCCATAGGAGCCCTGCGACAGAAGGAGGAACTCTTCAGTTACTGAAAATCACCCCTTGCCAATGATGTCATCACCCTTTTGGAGGCGTAACTTACACAACAACAAAAACCATGAGGTTTGATCTGCGATTCTGGACTGTCTACTTTAATTATAGCTATTTTAAATGAAGTTACTCCTACCTTGATACAAAAGCCATACTCTGTGGGAGTGCTGTACTGTTTTTTGCCTTGAGTGATGTAGTAGACATTGGATTCATTTATATCTACACAATACTGTAGATGTCGAGGGTCCTGAAAAAGAGAAGAATATGTGAAAGCTGCTCCACAGCATGAGGTGCCTTTCCATTGTCTGAGTTAGTGGGAAAGTTAGGTAACCAGGGCATTCTGTATTAGAACTCAGAAAAAAATAGTTTTTTGGACTACAACTCTGGGAATGTCTCAAATTTGTGGTCCATAAAAATTACTTTTTGAGGCTCCAGAAGATCACTTGAAACCAGTGGTCTCCAACTTTGGGTCCCCAGACATTCCTGGAAGCCTTCACCAGTAGCTGTGCTGGGAAGGGCTACTGGGAGTTGCAATCCAGTCCCACTGCACTAAACTAAGGGTAGAATGTAGTGCCTCATGCAAAAGGTAACATCCCAGCAACCTCTCTTTTATTTTCATCTTTGTCTTCATCCACAAAGTGTTTCTTGCCTTTGGCAGCCATACTGACAAGCAGAATTTCAAGGGCCAGGAAGTGATGTTTAAGTGCTCTGCTTAGTTCTAATCCAATCCCTTATTAAGGTCAGGATTGGCCCTGCTTCCTTGTGGACTCTGGAAGTTGTAATCCAAAAAAAGCAACGTTTCAAACCCTTTCCCATCCGTCATTGAATAATGAATTAATTACAATGTTCTAGCTATCTGTAAGCCGTTACTTCCAAGTTCTTCACCCAAGGACCACCCCTTATCCCAGGCCTCATGTCCTCGAGGAGGAGGTCCTGCTGTTGTGGTTCTTTCTCACAGGGGACAGGACATGGCCTGGTCTGTGGCAAAGTGCTTCCACAACTGTGTTCAAAAGGAGCACAGACTTGTAAAACAAGCTCTCCACATCCACCTAGTATGTACAAACTTACTTTCGATGTGCCTTTTGTTGAGTAATAGAGTCCCGAGCGCCGTAGAGAGAAATAAAACCTTTTCCATACTTTGCGCCCAACTTCCTTCAGGTGCAGGAACCCCTGGATTTCAGGGCAGCTTCCTGAATTTAGTACATTCTGAAGACAGAGAGACAACAAGAAAGCAAGAAAGCAAGAAAGAAAGCAAGAAAGCAAGAAAGCAAGAAAGCAAGAAAGCAAGAAAGAAAGAAAGAAAGAAAGAAAGAAAGAAAGAAAGACACGAGAATAGATGACAAATAGCACTAGAAGTTCCATTATCACCTAACATAGACAGGTCCTAGTCTTCATTGATTTTCCTTTTGGGTGTGAAAACGTTTTGTTTTTTTTATTTAGAATTGCAGGACTGCAGCCTGGGATATACAAAAATCTCGTGCAACACCCTAAAGACTAACTAGGTGATTGTGGTCAGAGCTTCTGTGAACAAAAAGGCCTCCTACGCTGGCTGCATGAAACAAGAGGAAAAGGTTTTGTATAACACATACCACATAGGTCCCTGCGAAGTTTAAGTAAACAGCAGAAGACCAAAAGACAGCAGAATCAGAAATCACACACCCCAGAAGCAGCGGCATGCTGAGGCTATTGAATCAGGTCAGTGACTGCTGTGCAAGAACGTACGTGTCAATGTGGTGCAGTAGAAAAAGAACTGGACCAGAGAAACATGGGATTGAATCTCCATTCAGTCATGAAGCATCCCTCAGGCTATTCTACTTCACAGGCTTGTTGTGAGGACAAACTGAAGTCATGGTCATACAAAAGCCCTCAAAGAAAATGGAGGATATAAATGGGAAAGCGAAGTAAGAATTACTCTGGTGGATCAGGTCAAATCTCTCTCTGGCAACTGAAATATGGAAGTGATGACACTATTATGGAAAACTTCATCCTCCATATCACACCTGATCATGGGAAAGGGTTCCCATTTCATTACTGTGACAGAAAGCCAAACTAGGTGGTATTACAATAAATCAGTCAGTGTGTCTCCTCTTTTTCTTTCTTTCTTTCTTTTTTGACTTTTTAAATGACAGCCACTGGACTAGGAGGAAGGGCTTTGGAAACCCTTTCCCATAATGCCAGTCTCATCACCAATATCATAACCAACATCTCTGCTGTTTGCCCTCCAACACAAGTCTCTTTGAGGCAAAGACCCTATTAAGAAGAGTTTTAAGTGCAAAAACAATGCTAGGAAGTGAACCCCTGCTGATACTTTAAAATTGTGGGGAGTGGGACATGAGAGGCAATGAGGGGCTTAATGCCCTGTTTAATTTGGCTGACACAGATATTGTTAAACCTGTCCTATGCAGAGCTTAGAAATTTTACTTTTCTGAATTGTAACTTGCAAAAAAATAAATAAATACACACCTTAAAACAAAACAAAACTCCAGCCAGTGGCCCTGTTAGCTGGGTGGGTCTAGAGATTGCAACCTCCCAAAATACGTCATCCAAGTATTTCTGATATTACCCATCATGAATCCGCTACGTGTTTTTTAAAGCCATCGAAACTAATGTACAATCACCCAAGTTTTGTGGTAAGGACAACTATAAGCTAATTATGCACTGTGTTAAGAAATGCATTCTCAACAGGATGCCAATTAGTAATCAACTACTATACGAGAAGAAAGGAAAACAACACCTCCACACTGTTCAACATTTACTAAACTCGTCCTATACTGTTACTTTTAAAGTTAAAAAAAAAAACCCTGAGTCTTTATTAGGGGAATCCATGAGAAAGGACTACAAACTTTTATTGACTGTTTGAGGAATCCCTGGGCATCTTATGGGCAACAAACAGGCAAACAGAAATCCAAGGTCATATAATCAGGTTGCTTGGTTACCCCTTACTTAGCACAGAGTCCCCCTCTGGCTTGTACTCCACAGCAAGCAATAGCTATCCAAGCACTGCATTTTAATCTTCTGGATCAACCTTGGGTAACCCATGTGTTCTTGGACTGCAACTCCCAGGAACCCTAGCCAGCACAGCTGGTGGTGAAGGCTTCTGGGAGTTGCAGTCCAAGAACACCTACTCAAGGTTGAATGAAGATGTGGGGATCAAAGTAAGTTTGAAAGGGCAGAGGAAGGGAAGGGATTGAATACCTGTATGAGTTCTGAGTGGGACATCCCTTTGTTGGCAGCATCCTGGCAGCTGGAGACCATGACTTCAGGGAAAAGTGATTGCTGTAATGGAGGAGAAAGGAGAAGGATGAACACTGCAGACCTAACTAAGACAAACAATTGATCCTGAACAGTCATATATTATTTTCTCCTATATGGCATTTTTCCATATGACAATCTTAACACAATACAAACAAATGTCAAGTGCTACATAGACCCTTGGTATTTTTTTTTAATCATTTCTAGTCTTCATACTAGCAGGAGAAAAGTCTGCCCAAATGCACAATGTTTTAAACTGAGATTCTTTTCTCTTTTTTTTACCTTCTTTGAAATGTTATTCCTATCCTTCCTGAAGTGGCCATAACTCTAAAACACTTCATAAGAAACAGATTAAAACTCAATAGTAAGTGCATCCAAGTTACTAAAGGGGAAAAAAATCTCATAAAGGAACGAAACCAGATTCCCAAAGGAGAAGGAACCCCATAACTTGGTGGGGGCAAAAAGCAGAGATGTTGGTAAAACATCCGATAAAACCCTTGCCATACATTTACAATCCTGTAACGATCTCCTGAGTGATAAGTTCAGCAACAGATATAAAACCAAGAGGTTTTGCCAGAACTGACTCTAGCTCTCAATGTAGCAGATCTGAAGTGGAACGCAGAACTTTTACTCAGAGGTGGGGACAAAGCACCGTCCTTCAGGTGTCATTGGACTGAACATTCCATCAGTCTCAGCCTGCACAGCCAATGACAAGGAAGGAATGCGGAGAAATATTACAGATTGCTGTTTCGTCTCATATGAAACTAAGAAACGCTGAAAGACATGCAATTTAGAGTTTGTTTTAAAAGAGAGCATCAGGAAGTGACCATGTTAAACTTGGAAAGGGGAAACCCTCCTTCCTGGCTTAATTGTTTATTCTACTTACATACATACTTTATTGTTACAGCATCAAGCCATACATAAAACAAAATTGAAAGCAGAGCTTCAGGTACTGACATATACTGCAAAAAACCAAATCAAATAAGCAAAAAGCAACAAAACTACAAATATAACAATATAAGTCCAATGTCTAAGGGTTTGGCTATCTATTCTGGCTACTATGGCATGCCGCCCAAAATTTCGCTACCAGTTCTGTAGTAATCCGATTTTGATCAATTAGCAATTGGTTACAGTAGTCCGAGTCTGATTGGCTTGTCATGTCTTTTAAGAGAGGTGTAATATATTTTCCTCGAATCTTGTTATACTCTGGTTTATTCTACTTACTGGTGAGCTCTTGAACAGCTCATACTTGGCATAGTTCTTCCGGAAGACAAATCTGCTGTCACCCCCAACAGGCCACGTGGCCTGAACCTCCACAACAGATTCATGGTCTTCTAGGTACCGCTCTGGGTGGAGTGGGAGAGAGAGAGAAAGGAAGAGAGCGATTGAGAAATGATTTATAAGGCAACTCATTTCTGTTGTACTTTGAATTTCCAGGTGAGGTCTAACAATGGATTTTACACGTGCTCATTAATAACAAGTCCAAGTGGATATTAATGGATTGTATGCATGCTCAAGTCCAGGTTGATAAATGGACCTATAGCTGCCAGATGTGTGAGGCAAGTAAGTAATGGTGGAGAGGGACTTTGGCCACTGTACCCTGACTGCAAAAAGTCCAAGAGATATGTGGGCAGCCAGTTTTTGGTGGAATTCTCTCAGTAAGTGTGCCCGGCTGCATTTCAGATTGAAAGTAGGATTAGATACAAAAGAATTATCTTTATTTACAAAACTGACATATAAGGGAAGCCTAGCCTTCGCCCGGATTCAAAAGGTTTCTAAATGTAAGAAATTATTTTATAGGAGGAGACTGAGTTGTGAACCCTCTTTTGGAAGAGGCACAGGCCAGCCATGGGGCTTAGAAACTCACTGAAAATTAGGGTCTTAGAAATGGAATACGGGACGAGAATGAGCTTGGCGGGCTTGACGAAGGTATTGCTTGTTTAAATGTATGAGACAGGTCCAGCCTAGCTACATACCATATAAGCAAAATAAATAATAGAGAAGGAGAAGCAAACTACCTTCCCTATTAGGGTTGGAGTGAGTAACAACACTTTAAACATTCTTCTTCCTGGGTTGTTTGGCCATCATTAAGGATAGAGTCTAAGATCAGAAGAGTCACATTATCTTGGTAACTCTGTGATTACGCATTCCAGCCATTACATGCACATGCACACCCACACACTGCCTTGCCTTCTGTATATGCACACCAGCCCCTACAAACCTGGTTTCACCTTCCCTCACCTAAAGCCAAGTGCTGATAGACCTCCACCAAGGACCAGCAGTCATCATGCAAGGCATGGGTCTTCTGGACCAACATTTCACAGACATGACGGGCTGTAGTCCCTGCCGTGACTTCCAATGAACGACAAGTACCATCTTCACTGTAGACCTTCACTACCTGTGGGAAAGAGAGAGGGGCAGCAGTGAGTAGCAGGAAGGTAAAATTTGCAGAAATTTGCAAGCTATGGGGGAAAGGCCATTTTCCCCCCAGAACAGAAGTGTTGGGGAAAATTGAATAATATGCAGGGTCAACATTTTCCTTCTTGTCCAGCAGAATATAATAAGCAAGCCCTGCCCTTATCCTCGGTGAATGGAGTCTTCCATGCCCTGAAACTATCTTCCTCAAACACAGTGACAAGCCATACCATCCCTACCCAGTGTCACTATTCCCCTTGCTGTCTGTGGACGACTATAGTCCAACACACTTGGAGGCTCTCCATCTATGCCTAGATCCCTCTGCCATGTGTGGGAGTCCTATGAACAGATGCTATGGGACAGAAGAGCAGGGTTACCTCATGACGCTCCTCCTACTGGAGGCTGATCAACAAACAGCAACACCCACCCACACCAATTTGCTGATCAGTTAGAGAAGCTAAAAATGCTGAGAACAACAACTTGGATTCCCCTTGTTCAACCCTGTTTGGGCTTCTCAGGGTCCGTACACATGTCTGCACAGAAAGACTGCGCACATCCACTTACATCACAAGTAAGTGGAGGTGTGCACTACAACTCATCTTGGAAATGTTACATTTTCAGACTACAGATCCCAGAATTCTGTAGTGGTTATGCTGCCTGGGGAGTTCTGGGAATTCTAGGCCAAAAGAGTAATTTCCCAAGTGTTGTATATGCAGTGGAATGATGTAGGAGAGCCTGAGTAATACAGGCCTCCAGCATGTGTTTGCAAGAACTAATGGATGGAGCTCATATTGAGAGGAATTAATATTGGACACGATTTGTGGGTTTCTCTGAATTACATGACTGGCTACTATTGGAAACGAGTTTGAACCAATGGCTCTTTGGATTCTGGCATTCTTGCAACTCAAGTGTTGAAATATACTTGCTATAACTCATGTATTCCACAAGAGGGAGCAAATCAATTGTTCAAGTAACCAATGTAACAAATATATCTATATAATGCCAAAAGATTGATGATACAGGTCTTAATTTCTTCTGTGTGGCTAAGGATACATCGTTTAATGTCTTCAGCAGTTGCCTAGGAGTGATGGGAGGAATATGCTCTGCACATGCTCCTCTTCTCTGTTAATTCATATATATACACGGCATTCAAAAACAGGTTCATTCTCTGAACCCTGGCTGATATTTAAGTCCTGAAATCTAAAGAAAGGGATATATTCCTGATTTTCTATGAAGCAGCCACACTGGATTTTCTAGGACTTTTCAGGAAAAGGAGTCACGTGTCCTGGATTTCTGTTTGCATTTTGTGGCTTTTTGACCCTCACTCACTGTTTACTGTTGTCACCTACCCCTTCTCAATAAATACACCAGCTGACAATAATAGTTTATGTGCTGATGAAGTGGACTGTACTCTACTGCAATCAATGTGTTTATTTATAATAAATAAAGTGCCACAAGACTTCTTGTTGATGTTTTCTAAACCACGTCTTCATTTTCCTAAACTGACATCAAGTGAAATGAGGATGAAGGAGTTGATAAAGAATTAAATGCCAATTTCTGTTTTTGAACAAAAGCTAGGGCTTCATTGAATCGTTAGAAAAAGTCCGGAAGCTGCATGAAAATTGATCTAGCACCTGCTGAGGACCTATCCCCTTCTTTCCCCCCACTTTATCATGGATGGAGAACATACGGCTCACCAGATGTTGCTGAACTACAACTCCCATCATACTTCATCACTAAGGGGAGGATTTCTATGACATGTCACATTTTCTCTGCAACCTACATTTGAACCCATAAGCAAGTTCAAACATGTTTATGAGTAATCTGGCCTTTCTCACCAGATTACTCATAAATATGTTCAATCCCACCCATAAACTCAAACATAGGTTGCAGAAAAAATATGAAATCCTCCAACACATCACTGATCATGCTGGTGGAACTTCCAGTGAGGCAATCTAGGTCTCCCAGATCTAATCATGATTCAATTCAGGGGCCTTACTAAAGAGATGGTTTTCTCCTTTGCCTCAGTCTAGGGCAGGGTCTCCAAACTACGTCCCGCAGGCCACATCTGGCCCGTTCCCTTCAGCCTGTGTGCATGCGCGCACAGGGGTGCAGGCGGGCGTCCGTGTGGGCGTGGCTGTGTGTGTGTGCATGCAGGCATCCAGGCGGGCAGGCATCCATCCGTGCAGCAGGATGAGTGTGTGCATGTGTGCGGCCGTGCGTACGCGCGTGCACATTTCTTCTTGCTGAAAATATATGATGTGGCCCTCATGCTCAAAAGTTTGGAGACCCCTGGTGTAGAGTGACCAGCCTCTGTCAATTGAAGAATATTCTGCTGTTGCCACCTGGCTTTATTTCTTTTAATCAATTTGCTAATGTTACCACTATGAAATATTGGTTCAACCCAAAGGGGTAGGACTAAGAAAGAGCAGGGTTGTGAATAAGAGATCTGAATCAGAAAGAGTGGGAAAGCTGAAGAGACTGGAGCCACTTAGACTGCTAAGGCTCTTGCCAACTTGGTCTAGGTATAATTACTATATGTTTGTATGGAGGGTGAATCCAAATATTGAATTCATGTACAGTGGTGCCTCGCTAGACGATTGCCTCGCAGGACGAGGAAATCGCTAGACGATGCCTTTTTGCGATCGCTACTGCGCTTCGCAAAACGATGTTTCCCTATGGCGATTTTCGCTAGACGATGAGGTTTCCCCATAGGAGTGCGCCGACTAGTGGTGAAAAGCTGTCAGTGCAGCTGTCAGTGCATTCCTATGGGGACCCTCACTCGCTAGACGAGGTTTCCCTATGGGAAATTTCGCAAGACGACTGCGTTTTCCCTTGGAACGCATTGAAGCGATTTCAATGCATTCCAATGGGAAAACGTGCTTCGCTAGACGATGTTTTCGCTAGACAGCGATCCTCGTGGAACGGATTAACATCGTCTAGCGAGGCACCACTGTATATGCAACTGAATTGCTATTTTATCCTAGTGTTTTGAGATTTTTGCACATGGAGCTGATTTTTCTATGTTATAGATACGCAACCCAGTTGAGGAAGATATCTTGGACTTTTCTCTGAATTTGAATTTAAAAGGAAATTTGAACTTTGCAGTTCTACAAGCAACATCTGTATTGGTGCTGTTGTCAAGGGCTTGGGTACACAACCTGTAGCATTTTGCTGTTGTTCTAATTCCTCATGGTGTCTGTTATATAACTGTGAACAAGAGAATTGTTTTGGGAAATTGTGTTTGCAAGGTTCATCAATAGATATTTAAATAAACAAATAGCCCCATCAAAAGAGTGTTATACTAACGTTATGTGTCATGCTCTTTTTCATTAAACTTGGGTGTGCCACACTCTCTGGTGCAGTGCTGTGACAGTAGTTGCATCAATCTGTAAGGGCTGGGCTGTGGCATATCCAGCATTTGATTTAAATCAAGCTAAACTAAATCACACTTTCCTTATGGTGCCACGTGTCACTTACAGATGAGAAATTTGAGGCGAGAGTAGTGCCCTGTTGGGACACTGGCTCAGTTAGTGAGGCAGGGAGTCACCAGGGCAGTCAGGGTAGATGTGTTTCACCCCTCCAAAAAAGAGAGGGAGCTTCAGACTTGGTTGATCTGGCTTTAAAAGCTTGGGTCCCCAAGAGCGATGGATCTTCCATCCGCCCCATGGGAGAATAGCTGCTGAGATGGACTTTGAACAGTGAAGGATTAATCTGCAGCTTTGTTGGTGGTCCAAACCAGGCAGTTGCAATGTCCCAGAAGAAAGAGAGGTTACTTACCTGTAACTCTGGTTCTTCGAGTGGTCATCTGTGAATTCACACTATAGGGTTTAATCTGCACTTGCGCAGAGGTTTCCAGAATATTCTAGAGCTTTATGACGCGTTTGCCAGGACCACCCCCCTAGTGCACGTGGTCCGCCCATCCTGGCGATCGCCTCAGTTCCCAAACAGCCCGCCGCTGTATCAAAAGAAACAGATGTGACAGACAGAGGGGAGGAAGGGTGGGAAGTGTGAATTCACAGATGACCACTCGAAGAAATATGAGTTCTGCTGTGTGATAAATGAGGGGAAACAAAAAGCCTCTTAGACTAGCGAAAAGAAGCAGTCCGAGAAACATAAAAGGCCAAAGCTCGTCTGACGTCCAAGAGATGGAAGGAGTGTTCCACGTCAGTAGACAGTGAAGGAAAGAAGGTAGGTAAAACTATGGGTTGTTTAAGGTGAAACTCAGAGACTACCTTTGGGAGAAAGGAGACATCAGGATAAAGTGTAACTTTGTTGAGGTGAAACTGAAGAAACGGGGAATCAACTCGAAGAGCAGCAAGCTCAGAGGCTCTGCAGGCCGAGGTGATAGCAACTAGGAAAAGGGTCTTAAAGGAAAGAAGACATTCCGACGCCGTGGCGAGCGGTTCGAAGGGAGGAAGTATGAGATGTCGGAGGACAGTATGTAGTGACCATTGCGGTGAAAAACAGGGTCTGGAAGGTTGCATGTTAGAGACCCCTCTGAGGAATTGCTTCAATGTTGGGTGACGGAAGAGCATGGCAGCATCAGAGTCCTTTGGCTGATGAGCTACAATGGTGGATATATAAATCTTGAGAGTAGACAAGGAGAGATGTCAACTAAAAAGGTGAGAGAGGAATTGAAGAAGCGCCTGAAGAGTTGTTGGAATAGTTGGGAGTTTGTGCTGAGCTGAAAACTTCTGAAAGGTGACCCATTTGTAGGTATAAAGCTGCATGGTAGTGGGCTTTCTAGCATTAGCTAGAATGGTAGCTACAAAGGGTGAATTCTCCATGCTGTGAGGTGGAGAGCGGGAAGGTCGGGGTGAAAAGTCTGGCCTTGGTGCTGGGTGAGCAGGTGAGGTATGGGGGGAAGGCGGATGAAGTCCCTGGAGATTGAGCGGAGCATGGTGAACCAGGGTTGTCTGGGCCACCACGTGGCAATGAGAATTGCGTTTGAGTTATCCTGACGGAGTTTGACGATGGTCCTGAGGAGGAGAGGAATAGGAGGGAAAAGGTAGATTAGGTGTGTCGTCCACTGTGTCATGAGTGCGTCTCCGAGGGAACCTGGACCAATTCCTGCTCTGGAACAGTAAAGAGCACACTTTGTGTTTTGAGCCGTGGCAAAAATGCCGATGTGTGGCTTTCCCCACAGGTTGAAAAGGTGGAGGAAGATGGTGTTGTCGAGGCCCCATTCGTGCATCTGGGTGTGGAGTCTGCTGAGTGAATCTGCCAGTTGGTTGTGCTGAGTGGAGATATGAACTGCTACTGGGAAAATATGGCATTCGAAACACCATTCGCAGAGCTGAACAGTGAGGTATAGCAGGGGAAGAGAGTGGGTGCCACCCTGCTTGTTGAGATAAAAAAGTGCAGTGGTATTGTCTGTAGTTACTTGTATGGCTGTGCCCGTAACGAGTGGTTTGAAAGAGTGGAAAGCTTTGAAAATGGCTAGGAGCTCTAGGTTGTTGATATGAAGGCGTTTTTGGAGCGAGACCATACACCGTGAATATGAATGTCATTGCAATGAGCTCCCCAACCTGTGGGACTTCCATCTGTGGTAACCTGTACGGAGAGTTGAAGGGGTGCAAAGGGTCTTCCCATGAAGAGATTGACTGTTGTGTCCCACCACAGTAGTTGGGCTGCGAGTTCGGGAGTAACTTTTAGTTGTTTCATAGGTGGGTCAGACATGGGGTCGAAGAGGGACAGGTACCACGCCTGCAGAGAGCGCATTTTTAGGCGAGCATGCTGTAATGAGAGGACCGACGCGGCCGCCCCAGCAAGCATCCGCTGGTGCCAGTTCCGGAGCTGGAGGCGGTGTTGGGCAGCAGCGGCCCGCGAAGGGCAGCGAGGAGCACCGAGGACCGATGCAGCCGCCCCAACGAGCAGCTGCTGGTGCCGGTTCTGGAGCTGGAGGCGGCGTGGGGCACCAGCAGCAGCAGCGGTCCGCGGAGGGCGGCGAGGAGCGCCGAGGACCGACATGGCCGCCTCAGAAAGCAGCCGCTGGTGCCAGTTCCGGAGCTGGAGGTGGCGTCGGGCACCAGCAGCAGCGGCGGCATTGGCCCGCGGAGGCCATCGGAGGAGGCTTGGGACTGCCTGGTAAGGTAAGGTGCCGGTTTTTGGTTTTTAAAAACTGTTCTGGGTCGGTTTTGCAGGGCTTGGGGGGGGGGGGTTATGTTTCTCTGGTGTGTTGTTGTTTGTTTTTTGGTGATTTTTTTTTTTACAGTCCCAGCGTGGGGCTTGCTCTGTTTATTTTTATTTTATTTTTTTGAGGGTTTTTTTTTTTTTTTTTTTTTTGGCCGGAACGGATTAATTGCGTTCCCATACATTCCTATGGGAATGCATGCTTCGACTTACGACCATTTCGACTTACGTTCCATCTTCTGGAACGGATTATGGTTGTAAGTCGAGGCACCACTGTATTCCGGAAACCTCTGCGCAAGCGCAGATTAAACGCTATAGTGTGAATTCACAGAGACCACGAAGAAGAACCTCCACTGGACGAGAGTTTAAGAAATAATGGTGCCAGAGTTTTAAATGATTAGCTAGTTTAGATACAGAATAAATCTAACATACACAGACACGGCAAACACACATACATACAGGCAGGCACCCTGGTTTTCATTGTGTACTCTTGCTTACAAGGCCCTGGCCTTGTGGTCTGCTCCTCTCCAGTGACAGGAAACATGAACTACTGGATAACTCAGGGAGTTAGCCAGACCTTGGGAGTTCAATTCCCCACTGTGCCTCCTTGACAGGGGCTGGCCTCAATTATCCATAGCTTTGCAGATCTAAGATTATTATGATGGCATGTGGGGGTTGTTGTGTGGTCTTTTGCTTTTTTTGTGTTTGTTGGCCTACCACTGCCAGAATTTCATAGCTAAGTATGGTCCTTGATCATACTACCTGTGGGATTTCTGTCTATTATCCAGAACAACCAAACATTTTCCATTTTTGCTTCTCTCTGCATCCTCGTATGTAAATAGTATCATTTTCTTTTGCTAAGAGCCAGTGTGGTGGCTGGCTTAGATTTAGTCTTCAATTCTCATTCAGTCCTAAAGCAAATTGCCTGACCTTGGCCTAATCTGCTTTACAGGGCTGCTGTGAGGACAACAGAGGAGGAAAGAGAAGGACAATGTGCACCGTTTTGAATTCCTCAGAGGTTGAGAGATATAATCAAATATATAAATAGGTACACAATACCTTACTGAATAAGCAGATAGAACATTCAACTACATTTCATTCTGGCGGTCTAATTTTCATTTAAAACGTTCCCCCCCCCCCCCTCAGTTCAACTGGATCTCAATCCATTGATAACTGGGTCACATGGTTGAAGATATATGCTTGTTCTCCCTACTCAAAGGAGGCCTACACGGCCTAACAATCTTCAAGGGTGTGTGAGGTCCACCAGTCACTGTCCCAGATACCAAAGCAAAACTAGGAGGTCCGTCAAGTTGGGGTTGGCTGCCCTAGGCTTGCTGGAGCAGAACGTTTTGCACAAGGCTTCATTTCAGGCCCTTCGGTAGTCCAGGAAGAAGGTAGCTTTAAGGAAACTGGGCTTTAAAACAAAACTTTAAAAAGCATTAAAGAGCAGCAGGTTTTCTGAAATACTATAGCCCTGCACAGCTCTGAAAGCACATGTTTGACAGAGAAGTCATTCAAGGGCTCTTTAAGAAACCCTCTTGTCTAAATCCCAAGGCAGCTCTTTACCTCTTTACATACAATGCTCTCATGCTGTGAGAGAAAAATGGACACAGGGACAACTGTGGGAAAGTAATTGGTCTTTAAAACTTATGCTTTCCCCGCTCCCTCAACAGCACCAAACCACCCTGGCTCAAATCCCAGGGGAGGGATTAGGATGTCCTACACTGAGCAGTAACCCCCCCCCCACCCACCCACCCACACACACTTTCAAATCTTGAGATGAAAATCAAAGGAGCCTTCCTGGCTACTCTGCACGTATAAACACTTTAATGGCAATCTCAGGCTGGGCTGCCAGAAAATGTAGAAACTGGCAAGGAATTCAGAGAGTCTCGAAATGCCAGGTGGACTCACAGAAAAGAGTTCCTCAGGCAACCAGCCCATAATCATCCTTTTATACCTACCTCCCTAGACTATAAGGTTGGGATGAATACCTCTTCCCTGCCAGTATTATTGTAATCTCATGTTTTGTTCTTTTACTATTCTTTATTATGAGCCATTCTAAAAGCTTGAGTTGGAACTGGATAGTAACTGGTATAACTACCTAGTAAATTAATAAAATAAAATTTCATTAGCACAGTCAAGCCATCACACATTATGGAAATAGCTTCCTCATTAGTTTTGCTCTTTAGCTTCCTCTCAGCTCCTCTCCATGCCAAGCACAAAATGAGAATCCATGTTTTCCTCTGTCATACACCAGAGGGCAGGTTTATTTTTTTTAATTATTTTAAATATATGCTTGGGGCTTTTATAGGAAATCATGAGAGGGATCAAGTGGATTCAGGCACTTTCACAGCCCCTGGTAATCTCCCATCTCATAATTGGAAGTTCCCAGCAGAGGCTTGCAGACTAGCCAAACAAAACCAGGGAGAGCCTTGGCAACAATCCCAATAGGAACCAGCCTTGCCCTATCATGTCCAGTGAACTTGGCACCCGAAACTGTAACTCTCATTCACTAGCACTTTTTTCCATCGCATCGGGAAGGACGGTGGCAGTAGTTACTGGCAGAGAGTTAGGACACGCAGGTCTGAGTCTCAGCTCTAGGGTCCAAAAAAGTAATGACCTTTGAGTCTTTTTCAGGAGAAGGGGGGGATGTAGAAAGCAAGCAAGCAAGCAAGCAAGCAAGAAGTGACAGTTTCCTGTAAATAAATAAGTTACAAGTAACAGAGTTACCAGTAAAGAGAAGAGATTTGCTGTAACACATTATAATATCTTATTAGTCAAGTTGGGCATTTATCCATGTACCTGAACAAGTCTTTTTAAAAATGTAAATGACTGCATTAAGTTGCCATTTTTAACTAAACACTGCTGCAGTAACATGTTAGGATTAGCATTAATTAAGTCAGCATCAGGAACAACATAAGCTGTTGCTGCCTGAAAAGATGGTGGGGAGAGATGCAACACTCTCCACCCCTTCTGTACTGCTGTCAAGCAGATTTTTTTAAAGTGAAGAAACAAAGTGGGGAGAAAGCAAGCCATGTACACTGCCTTGAGCTCAGTGGATGGGTAAGGGGTGAAGTGGAGTATAAATGTAAATAATAAAATTATGTTGGGCACTGCAGTAGTAAATAATATTGATCTATTTCTCCAAATTCCAATTTAGTAACCAAGGCATTGACACACATTTCAAACGCTGTCATTGATTGGGAGTTGATCGTTGAAGGCTAACGCAGAAAGCTTGTGTGTTTACACGAGGGAGTTGGACCAGGACATGGAAGATCCAGGTTCAAGTTCCCACAGAGCCATGGAACTTACTGGGCAACCCGGAGTAATTCCTTGTTTCTTAGCCTGAATTTCCTTGCAGAAATAAAATAAATTTAAAAAACAAACAAACACAAAAACAGATGCTTGGTCTATGAGCAAAATCTAAATAAAGCATCAGCTAACATTTATATTGTTTCACTGAAATATAGAAATGTCAGAAATGCTTTGGCTGAACTTGGAAGAGGGGAGGCAGAAAGAAACAGAAAAGTCCAGAAATCATCCTAGTTAAATGTTGAATCTCTGGGCAAAATTTACATTAAATTTAATCTCCAGCTTTTCTGGTACAGGAATTGCCATATTTCTAGGTACTTCTGCCTTTCAAATAGCACAGGAGCAGTCCTGAATTAGTGATTGAGAGAAGAAATTAATTCTACATCTGAGGCAAAAATTGATATAACCACATCTCAAAACTTTTTCTTCAAGTTGCAATCTCTAAAGAAAATTTAGTTTTGCAAATCCCACCAGGAAGAAATTTTTTTTAGGTCTCCATTTCTCACTCTGCATTGTCTGCCCTGGTGATGACAAGTGCTAATATAAGCTGAAAGAAAGGAGGAAGATGAGGCAATGAAATTAGGAGAGAGTGGGAAAGGAAAAGCAAGAAAAAGGTTTTAAGTGAGTGGATAAAAAATATGGTTCTCAAAAATTCATGCAGATGTTTCTTCTTTTTCAAAGCTCAAAAAAAAAGGGGGGGCTGTGGGACATATTCATGGATGAGATTTTTCACCTACATTCTGATAAAGCTTTTGGGGGGAGTAATATAACATAAATTTAAATGCCAATTTAAAACTGACATGTTTTTAAAAAGTCGGTGTTTCATATATATTTTTTGTTTTCAGCTTATTCATGATTAACTTAAGTGTGATCATTTCCAACTAACTTTCCAGTCCTTCCTTTTAGCAGTAAACTTACATGTCAGAAATAGCCTAATAAGAGAGAGAGAATGTGTGTAAAACGAGTAATATTCTGAGTGAAAGTTTTCAAGCCGTATGCCATTTCCTTATCAATCCTAAAGGGGATTAAGTAAAAAAAAAAGTAACTAATAATGAAATATGCAAGTTAACAAATTCCTTTTACAAAGGTAGGAGTGACAATAATGAAATGCTTGGGGCAGCATTGTAATGAATTATGTAACCAATTATGCTTAAAAAGCAATTTTCTAAGCTGTGCTAAGAAGAGATTAATGCCTGGACCAGGGCCAGTGTGGCGAGTTTGTTGCAATGGGATTTGCGAGATGCAAGTGCCATAAAACTTACTAAGTGGCCTTAAGCCTCATTCCCTCTGCCTGACCTACCTCACAGGGTGAAAATAAAGTAGGCAAGAAGAGTTAAGTTCAGAGCACATATGCTGCTCTGAACCTATTAGGCAACTGGTGGGGAAAAAAACATCTCAAATAATTACAGAAACAATAAATTGCTACCATTAACTCTGCGTGAACATTAATCTTGCTGTCCTTTCCATAGCGTCTTTGTATATGTGGGGCAGGAAAGAGAGACTGTATTCTCTCCACTGTTACCATTTCCTCCTGTTTTCATAAATAAATGGAGCTAGCGAAAGGAGTGCAACTGGAAAACTGGTTAAGAACTGTCATGTATTCTAGAACAGGGGTCCCCAACCCCCGGTCCGCGGCCCAGTGCCAGTCCGTGGCCTTGGCAGGACTGGGCCGCGGAGACAGATCTCCCGCCCCCCCCCCCCACGGCCACCTGCACACACAGCCCACCTACCTGCACGCACGGGTGCCCCGCCCACCTGAGAGCATGCCCCACCCAGCCATGAGCTCACCCCGCCCACCCGTGAGTGTGCCCCGCCCACCCGTGCATGCGGAAGCGCCCTGCCTCCCTGCAAGCGCACCCCACCCATCCATGCATCCATGAGCGCGCGCCCCCTGCGAGTACGCCCTGCCCACCTGCACATGCGCGAGCGAGCGCCCTGCCTACCCGTGAGTGCAGAGGGTGCCCTGCCCCCCCGCGCAGAGACCCCACCCCCCCCAACTGGTCCGCGGTTCAGAAAAGGTTGGGGACCACTGTTCTAGAACATGCCCCAATACATCCTGGTACTTTTCCAGCTGATTTCTGACACCCCGGGCAAGCGTTTGCAATGGCTTCCATTTTGGATTATCTATGGGCTAAGGGTTTGGAGCTGCTGGAACTCCAAACCCTTTGACCCTTAAGGTCAAGAGGAAACTCTTATTTTACTTTTCATACCTCAGCTAAGATTTTCCACTTGAAGTGTACATTGATCTTTCATCCTTTGGTAGGATGAACATGGTATATCTCTGTATACTCCCCACAGTCCCTGAACGCCAAACCTCTACAGTCTCATCTGTCTGCAGGTTGGCTGTGGAGGGGGAAAGATCCTCTGCATGTAGAATTATAGAACAGTAGAGGTGGAAGGGATCCCATGGACCACTGAGTCCACTTGCTGTCAGTAGACAAATCCACAACTACAGCCTCTCTCACAGATCTCTTTCATCCAGCCTCTTTTAAAAAATTTCCTATGAGAGTTCCAACCCATCCTGTAGCCCATTCCACGGGAAGTCCATTCCAGTACTGAACAGCTCTTGCTTTCAGCCGTTCTCCCTGATGTTCAGCTAGAATCTTCTTTCTTGCGAATTCACTGCTTTGGATATTACTTTCTGGAGCCACAGAAGACAAGCTTGCTCCACCTTCTAGCTGACAGTCATTTAAATATCTGAAGATGTCTATCACATCACCTCTCATCCTTCCTTTCTCTAGGCTAAACATAACCAGTTCCTTCCACTATTCCTTATCAGCTTTACCACTTTATTTGCTCTCTTCTGTTCCTATTCCAGCTTCTTAATAGGCTTCTTAAACTGTCGTGTCCAGAACTGGACACTGTAGTGTCACTGACTTGACATATTCCCTCTTGACTCCAGCAAAGCGAAACTATTGTCTAGATCAGTAGTTCCCAACTTTGAGTCCCCAGCTATTCTTGGACTAAAACCCCCAGAAGCCTTCACCACTAGCTGTTCTAGTGGGAATTGTCGTCCAAGAACATCTGGGAACCCAAGGTTGGGAACCACTGGTCTAAAGAAAAGGTGGGAAACTTCTGGACCTCCAGATGTTTGGCCTTCAACTCTTATCAACCGAAACAGTATGACCAGTGATAAGGGATTGTGGGAATTATCATGCAAAACACTTGGGGGAGGGGGATAAGGTTCCATGTCAAACTGAACTGTCACCTGATTTCTTCATATTAAAATGTGAACAGACAGACACACTTACATGAGAACCACTTTCTCGCTGTGAGCCTGGCCCCAGTGAAAGGCTACTGAGGATGGGCGAGTTGGAAGGGCTGCAGAGCTCTGGAAAAGGGTTTGGGATGGAGGGCAGGGATAAGGCACGTGGCTGCTGCTGCTGCTGCTGCTGCTGCTCCTTCAGCTTTCTAAAGAAAAAGCAAAAACACTAGATTATGATGAAGGCTTTATCCTTGGAAAGGAGATAGAATTTAATTTTTGGGCTGGTGAACAAAGCCAGTCCACTGAGCAAGAGAGCACAATTTTTAAAAAAAAATTGATCTAGAGATCCAAGATTGTGGGTAATTCACATTCCATACCCAGGCAATCCAAATCGGTGAGATTACACCTCCCAGAAAGCCCTAGGACTCCCAGGTAGAATGGAGGCAGCTTCTTTTTCAAAAAGGAAGATATGCTGGAGTGAGGCCATGGAGCCTTTGAGTTAGGTTCTTCTCCAGGTGAACGAAATGTAGGTGAGTCTTAAGGTGTTTGTTTAGTGTGGATCTATGGATGGGAACTCCCAAAATTCTGACTGGGGAATTCTGAGAGATGAAGTCCAAAAAATCCAAATGGTACATCCCCTTGTTGCCCACACAGATTCAAGCTTACCACAAGGATCAGAAACCTAGATGCCGATATTTTTCCAAAGCTGAATTCTGCATTGTTACCTTCATTTTCTTCCATGCTTTCCAAGAGTCATAACATATTCACAGCCAAACTGATTTAAAATCACTTTGTCAAGTTCCGTACACACCTCCCAGCTATCTTACACCTTGTTAACAGTCCAGCATTTCTTTGCAATGGGGCCAAGATAAACTCCAGAGTCGGCAGACTCAACAATCCTGCTGCACCTCATCTCACCATGGCACTGGCCTCAAGGGCAGACGAGGAAGCTAATCATTAACCCCCACCCACCCTTTTGCCTTTTCTTCCCAGTGATTTCATACAAAGCAATTGCCTGACACATAACTCTAGACCTTTTCCGTGTTCACAGCAGCAATGGAGCGTGAATGGTTACATGTCTACAGAGCTACAAGTATGAGAAAAGCTTTGCAAATTCATCTTACTACTTAGGAAACAGCTGTGGTCCCAAATGGGTCAGATCCAGTCCATTGTTTCATGATTTAAAAAAACACTGGGCACCTTCAGACTATGCAACCAGTCTAACCATCCACAGATTCTGCTAATATTGGTGAATTTTTTTTTCTTTACTTCTCTCAAAAATTCTTATACACTTTGCCTGCAGAAAAGCCATACACTGACTCCAAACTGTAGCTTCGAACAGATTTGTCAGGGCCAGACTCATAATATTAAGCAGGTTTTCAGCTGGAAGTCTATCCCAGCACTCTCCCCTATCATAGCCAAGCAAGAAGTTGACATATACATGTAGAAGCACTGGGTCTGCTTCTGCTGGGACTGTACAAGTGGCCAAAAAAATTTTTTTTAAAAAAAATCATGAATGTCATTGCAAATGAAACCACTAATCCTAAACCCCAGGTCATGCAACTGAGGTGGGGAAAGCTTTGGTATGAATACGCTTGGAAAACTGCTCAAAATTAGAATGTTTTTTTCAAGTACTTTCCCCATCTCTATGCTGCTGGATAGCTCAGTGGTTTAGGTATCTGGCTGTGGAGCCAGAGGTTGGGAGTTCAATTCCCCACTGAGCCAGCCTATGTGGCCTTGGGCAAGCTGCACAGTCCCAGGATGCCCCCAGAAGAAGGGAATGGTAGACTACTTCTGAGTACTCTCTACCTAGAAAACCCAGAAAGTGCTGCCATAAATCGGAAGTGATTTGATGGCACATGATTACTTTTATTATTATATGGTAGTGTAGCCCTAACACTGGAATCAGGTTCTAGGAATGATTCGCAATTCTAAAAATATTATCCCAGTGCTCGTTTCCAAGGCACGTAATCCCTGGAGATGACTGAGGAACTTTTCTCAATGCTTTGCTCCATCTCCACGTACCTATTGGCTTGAATGAGCAGCGGCTGAGAATGTTTGACGGCATCACCCCCACTCACAAGACTGGCCTGTTCACCATTACAGACAGGCTTTCCATTGGAAAGGGTCCCGGGGTGATCAGATTCCAGGTCATCCACGTAAACATTGTCCAAAGTGCTGTTGAGGTTGTTTTGGAGAGTTCCCAGGTCCATGTCATTATCTGTAGTAAAAAAAAAAAAAAAAAAGAGAGAGAGAGAGAGAGAGAGGAGAGAGAGAGAGAGAGAGAGAGAGGAGAGAGAGAGAGAGAGAGAGAGAGAGAGAGAAGATGAGTGACGTGGCTGAATTCCTGTGTGCTTTGCTCCAACATCCCCTGTTAGATGAAACTAAGTCTAGATATTGCAATATGAGTGCTTTCTTCTCTGAAAAAAAAATTCGTATTAGCTATTATTCCCAAAGATGGCTAAGCCAAAACAGAGTATGTTTTTTCATGAACATTTTCAAACACCATCCTCTTCTTTCTTTTTAAGAAGTCTTTCTGGCATCCCTTTAGAAAGTGTTCACATCCATTTGTGCTGCTTTTAAGTACTCTCACGTAACTGCCATCATTACTTGCTCTCAGTGACACTATGAGGTTCATTGCCACTTTCTAACATTATTCACCTTCCTTCATAGAGTAGGCCTGAGCCAAAGTTTTGTATCTTGAAATTCCTTGCAGCTTTGCTAAGACATACACAAGATACAGTTAGACTCTCGACTTTTGGATTCACTCTTGCCTTTCCTGGTGTTTTCGCAGGTCTTGAAAGTCTCTAAATTCAAAACAGTTTCTCAAAAGTTTTAACCTGGATTTCTGGCACCCTCTCCCAGCCACCCAAGTGACTTCAGCAAACAAGATTGTACATTTAGTGTGTTTCCAAAAGACATGCATCCTTAAGTGGTAAAAGATGTCTGTCAGAACAGAGTATTGTCCCACCTAAGTCTTAGGGTGCTTTGTTTTAATGAGTGTCATTGAAAAGTAAACACAGGCTCAATTCATAAGTCTGATTGCTGAGGCATTCTAAGGAAATTCCACGGTGAAAGGGAAGTTAGTTATTCCAGGGAATATGCATCCCCTCTAAGATCCAGTCTGGCTCTTAGGAGCTTGCATAGAATGGAACATTGCCTTGTTAAAGAAGAGATAAATTTTCTGACTTGAAATGGACTGTTAGGGAAAGTGAAAAAAGAAAGTGCCAAAGCAGGACGGCAGCTGAAAGGAGACAAAAATCATGACTACAGAAGAACGACACAACTTAAAATTGACAATGAAGAAATTGAAACAGAGATGAAACAAACTAGAAAAGATCATCAAGTATAAGGATGTGTAATTGGAGACCAAGATCAAGATCATCCACACTCTTGTCTTTATGATCACCATGTATGGGTGCAAAAGTTTGACAGTTAAGAAAGCAGACAGGGAAAAAATGGATTAGTGTGAAAGGTGGTGCTGGAAGAGAGCTTTGCGGATGCCCTAGACTGCCAGAAAGACAAATACAGTAAGTGGGTTCTAGAGCAAATCAAGGCTGAACTATCTCTGGAAGCAAAAATATTGAAACTGAGGTTGTAGTACTTTGGGCACATAATGAGAAGGCAAGATTCTCTGGAAAAGACAAAAATGCTGGGAAAGGTGGAAGGCAGTAGCAAAAGAGAAAGACAAAATATGAGATGGACTGACTCCCTAAAAGAGACCATTGGCTTGAGTCTGGAAGAGCAGAGAAGGGTGGCTGAGGACAGGACATATTGGAGAGCGCTCATTCATAGGGTTGCCATGAGTCGGAGGCGACATGACAGCACATAACAACAACAAATTTTCTGTGTGCCTCTCGTAATGTCTCTGTCAAGGCATCATGTTATGCTATGAGGCCTACTCACAAATGTATGCCTTTGAAAATAGATTCAGTAAAATGCTCCTTGAAATTAAACATTTCCATGCTTCATCTTGAATGCATCTATGCAAAAGGACAAAGTTAGAACTCAGACAATGTACTTTATTGTTTCCCCAGTTTTAGAGAGCAGGGCTCAGGCCGCCCTTAGCATCATCTCCCTCTTTATTGTGACAACATCTACAACTCTTCCCTGTTGCTGCTGAGGGAAAAGCTGGTGGGCAAAGCAAAGAACACAGAAAGTGCTTGGGAAGCAGGAGCAGAAACAGGAAAAGCTCAAGGTGGCCAACTGTGTGAGCAAATGACCACCTTAAGAGTTTGGAAAAGTTACTTTTTTGGACCACAATTCCCCAAATCCTCTAGTCCTCATAGGAAGGATACTGGGAGTTGTGGTCCAGAAAGGAACTTTTCCAAGCTCTGGAATCAATCATCTGCTGACACAGTCAGTATGCTTCTGGCAGTAGTCAAGACTCAGCTCAGCAAAAGATCCAGTCTCTAGCACTACCCAGTGGAAGCAGTCAAAGGCAGCAAGCTGCAGCATCAACAGATGAATGAGTGGCAGCAGTGAATGATTCTGTACCTTTGCAGTTAGTCTAAACAATGCCTTCATTGTATCTCAGGACAGCAAATGCACAGGTACAGGATCAGGCAACTTTCCTCAAGATTACTGTGGAAACTTTGCACCAGCACTGTGATAACCCAATAATTTCAATAAAGTTGCAATTAGGTACTGCAAAACTACTAGTCACCAAGTAAATAGGTGAGTCCACCCTGCTGTAATGAAAGATCTCATTCTGACTTCTTGGAGCAGGGTCAGTTCAGCTACAGAATGGAGCAGGATCAGCTTTGTCAATTAGTCCTCCTAATGATCAAGCGACTGAGTGGTGAGGCATGCAAAGAGCATCCCAGGGTTGATCACACAGATGACTTAAGATCAGCTGACTCACAGGCAGATCTTTGAAACATTCTGGTTTTGCATTACAAAGAAAGAAAGAAAGAAAGAAAGAAAGAAAGAAAGAAAGAAAGAAAGAAAGAAAGAAAGAAAGAAAGAAAGAAAGAAAGAAAGAAAGAAAGAAAGAAAGAAAAGTGTAGCACTTTAAAAACAGATTCATTTCAGTATGAACTTGCATGGGTCAAAAGTCCACGTCTCCAGACATAGACAGTACAAAAGCATGTCCCCTATATTCCATCCAATACAGTTTCTATATTCATAGCTTGCCAAATGCTTCTAGTTTGAAACAGATTAGACAAAGCAAACAAAGAAGCTGTGCGTGAGTGCCTTAAGGAGCAACACATAATAAAACTGCAGTGAAATCAGTGAAATTTCCCCATTCATTCCTGAATCAACCCTCACTCCCAAAGACCAACTCTAGTAGACAGAAGCTGCAAGTGATCAGGGTCTGGATTGAAGGCAATTTGCAGAAGTCAGGAGTGACATAATTGGGAGGCAGCCAACAGAACTACACCTTTTCAGAGCCATGCCATGTGGAATCTGTGTGGCACTGAGATGGTATCCTGAAGAGGACATTTTTTTATAGATCTCAGACATAGTAATGAGACAGAAAGGAGGAGGTACCCCCCCCCAAAAAAAAATCTGCTGGACATAAACTGAAGAAGACTAAGCTTTGCAAATTATAACCTGCCCCTTCAATTGCCCCTATGCATGTTTCAGAGCACTGAAATTATGATTGCTTGTTTTGACATCCAGGCGACTGAGGCAAAAGGTGTCCCAGATTGGGACTTTTGTTAGCAAGCAACTTCACCAGTGCCATTCCCAAACTGGCACTTGTTTTCTACCGGAAGGTAATTACTATTATCCTCCTTATTATTTTTCTTATAGGTGCCAGAGTTGCCCCATATTAATTTATGGTAGAGCCGGACCAGCCAGGCATGAGTCACTGACTTACATTGCCGGTTGGACCCAGCTTATCAGAAATCACACACCAGCATCTTTACCAGAGAAGCTGTGCCTTGTCAACAGTGAAGAATGTGCCACAGAAATAAACATGCATCTTGTTTCCTTTACAATGATCTCCAGGCGTCAACTAGCCTGCCTTTTTGCTGTAGGATACAAAAGCCAGCCCTAACTTACTCTCTGGTGCACTTCACCCTCCATCAAAACAAAGGAGTGACTCAGAACGTGGGCTGGTGACTCACATGCAATACCCCACCCTGCATACTGGCTCAAGCACGTCTGAGCCTTCTAATACCTACACTCTTTTACCTCCCCAAACTCCATGGGTAGTCTTCACCTTGAAGTTTTTATGGGCTAGAGGAAAAACAAAACACTGGCTAAAATCCAGTAGTAAGTCACAACCAGAGTAGGCCCACTGCATCAATGAAACTTATGGATAAGTTGACTCACCAGATCCCCAATTGATTCCATGAGCCTACTCTAGTTCCAACTTACTACTTGATTTCATTCACTATCTCTGGGGCAGTTGGGATCTTACGTTTCTGGAACAAGAGGCGTATGTTTTGATTCACTCGTCTGATCTGGAAAGTATTGCTGCTGCTGTATCCCCTCCAGGCAAACCACCAAAGAAGCTGCTGAAAAGATCAATCACTCTCAACAGCTGCTTGAGCAGAAGAATGTCAGAAAGGTCCATCTCATCCTGCATCCCATGGTGCAGACTTGTTCTCTGTTGCTCCAGGGAGCAGGGCGAGAACCAACAGATGGAAACAGATTTCAGCTAAACATTGGAAAAAGCAAAAAGAAACTTCCTGGACCTGTTTAACAGGGGGACAGGCTGCCTTGTCCTTTTACAGAACAGTGGAGCTTTTACAGGAGTTATCCAAGTACAGAACGTATGATCATCCAGGTTCCTCATGTGTAAATTAAAAGTAAAAATCCTATTTAGGTTACTTGCAACTACACAGTCAAATACTGTGGGATTCATTCAGTTTATAAATGCATGAATTCATATTATTTTTCACTGGTCATGTGACCGAATGGCCAATTTGAATCAGTCTGGCCCTTTTTGCTCCCAATGCAAAAAGTTTTTCTCTACTGCTGGGGGCTTCTACTTTTTTCACTTCAAATGGACTTTTCCCCATTTGATCAGTTGTTTTGTTCTGTAAAAGAATGGAGGATGTCTTTGTTGGTGGTGGTGTGGTGATGTAGGCAGTTGGGGCATCATGTTTAGGGACTGCAGGAACGCCCTCCCCCATTATCTGTCTTGCAAGTGTCCCTGAATTTTTATATATACCCTGTTTCCCTGAAAATAAGACCTAACCTGAAAATAAGCCCTAGTATGATTTTTCAGGATGCTCGTAATATAAGCCCTACCCCAAAATAAGCCCCAGTTAAGTGAAACCTCACCCTCCACTATTGTGCAGCATTGTGCAGCAACCAGAAGAAGATTACATGACTGTATTTGAATAAATGTAGATTGTTGTACATGAAAAAAATATAAAACATCCCCTGAAAATAAGCCCTAATGCGTTTTTTGGAGCAAAAATTAATATAAGACCCTGTCTTATTTTCGGGAAAACACGGTATACTGTATATATATTTTGCTGTACCAAGGTGATCTAGCGCTAAACTAGTATATCAATGTAATATATACTAGTATATCAATGTTATATATATATTACATTGATATATTAGTTTAGCACTAGATCACCTTGGTACAGCAAAAAAAATGCTCCAAAAATAAAAACAACCCTGATGAAATACAGAAGACTACATATGTTTCTGCAGTTTGTGTGTTTCTGTGTACCTTTTGAAGAACTTAGGAAATATGCTGCCTAATTCTGTGCATACCTTTAAAAACCAAATGGCTTGATAGTGCCGTCAAAGGATGTTTCTGCCCTGATGAGGCCTTTTGGAGCCTCAGGATGTTGTTTGGGGGTTGGGGAGAGTCTTTGATAGGGGAAAAAAAAATCACTGCTGGATCATCTCCAGCAGCCACAATCACAGCAGCAGTGATCTAGTGGTGATTTTTTTTTAAACTATTGAAGGCTCACCACCACTACCAAAGTCCGAAGGTTCACAGAGGCTTCCTTGAGGCAAAGGGAAGTCCTAGGGTGTCTTGGAACAGGAAGCTTGCAATTACTTTAAATTAAATGCTTCCGGTGCCTGATCCAAGTTACACTGGTGCAAAGTGGCACAAAGGATTTTGCCCACTGTTGCCAGATATTCTGCACTGCCGTGTCTTGGCATTTCAACAGGTATTGACAATGGACACCGTGATTCCTTGTTCAGTAATCAGGATGAGACAATTGCTTGAAAGAAAGAAAGAAAGAAAGAAAGAAAGAAAGAAAGAAAGAAAGAAAGAAAGAAAGAAAGAAAGAAAGAAAGAAAGAAGAGGATAGCGAACAAGACAAAGAACAAAGAAACCTAAGCTTCTCAGGAAACTTATTTGTCAGGCTAATAGCAACATATTTAAACAAATAATTATCCAAACAGTAAGTTACCACATCCAGTCTTGCAACTCGGGGATGCTGCCTTTTGCTCACTTTCTCTCCAGCAATCTGTCTATCTCTGTCTGGCATGAAGTATCCGCCCAAAGAGAAATCTAGCCAATGGAGAGCATGGAAGGGAGAAAAACAAAAGATCAAGGAAGCTAAAAGAAAAAGAGGAGGCACAGAGAGAGGAAGAGGATGTTTCAAAAAGCAAGTTGCATGTTATGGTTTGAGATTAAAGGTGGGTCCAGTATCTGAAAAGGTTGAAGATGACGGCAACGTGAGATAGATAGACATATATTTATATATATATATTTAGAGCAGGTGAATGAACACACAACAAATGAACTCCTTCCCCTTCCCTGCTGCTTGTTCACTACTACAGACACAAACACACACACACCTCAAAGCCCACACTCCTTGTTTCCAGTCAAACCAGTTCTGCATCAAGCAATCTCCCAAGCAGGATGCTTGAAAAGCCCCTCCCGGGTAAACACTTCATCATCGGCCTGGTATCTGGGACACTATGAGGAAGGATGGCG
The DNA here is from genome assembly GCA_037013535.1 of Intellagama lesueurii. Classification (NCBI taxonomy): domain Eukaryota; kingdom Metazoa; phylum Chordata; class Lepidosauria; order Squamata; family Agamidae; genus Intellagama; species Intellagama lesueurii. The sequence continues at coordinate 35,058,781 of JBAJHW010000006.1, forward strand.
CATTTCAGAAGCCAGAATGAAGGATCTGCAAGAAGTGATGGGTGGTAGGAGGTAAGCAAGGTGGAGACAGCTGTTTGTCAAGCAGAGGAAGAAATTCACTGCTTCAGAGGTTTACATTACAGTAGCTCAGAATGAGGTTTCTGATGTCTAACAAATTCTTTTTCATTATAATTATGTACTGTCTCTCAGAAACCAATCCACCTGCTCCATCCTACCCCATCACACATCAAGTCAACATGAAATTAAATCCATAAAACAGTATTTGAAATGCCAATAGTATAGATCAGCTATTTTCACTTCACTTCAAATGGACTTTTCCCCATGTGATCAGTTGTTTTGTTCTGTAAAAGAATGGAGGATGTCTTTGTTGGTGGTGGTGTGGTGATGTAGGCAGTTGGGGCATCATGTTTAGGGACTGCAGGAACACCCTCCCCCATTATCTGTCTTGCAAGTGTCCCTGAATTTTTATATATACCCTGTTTCCCTGAAAATAAGACCTAACCTGAAAATAAGCCCTAGTATGATTTTTCAGGATGCTCGTAATATAAGCCCTACCCCAAAAATAAGCCCTAGTTAAGTGAAACCCCGCCCTCCACCATTGTGCAGCACCCAGAAGATGACATGACTGTATTTGAATGAATGTAGATTGTTGTACATGAAAAAAAATATAAAACATCCCCTGAAAATAAACCCTAATGCTTTTTTTGGAGCAAATATTAATATAAGACCCTGTCTTCTGTGATAAAAAAAAAAAAGGCTGAGAATGTCTAGTTTCGATAAAAGCAACGAAACATCAAAAGCAGCACACCCCTAATATTAAAACAGGGAACAGAATTAAGAATGTTATTCACAATCTTGGGCTTCCTACCTCCTGCACAAACCCAATGGCACAGATTTTTATTTTTGTGTGCGTTACTTTCTCAAGAAACAATCCAGTCTACCAAGCCATTTTAGGGAATAAATCCCAAGGAGTGAGAAAGAGTCAAAAAGGCCCTGCTTTTTATACTTAGCAGCCATGTCTATGAAGGCCACTTTAATATTCCAAGCAAACCTCCATCTGATAGCCTGAGTTAAAAAGCTAGGCTGTATATTCCCCACCATTCTGTAGGGCATCCCCTATAAGCCTGTGGTGATTTTTTAGTGACCTTTGGGAGTGTATGTATTAAATTTGAAGGCTTTTAATGTGAAGAGATGTTCATACTTTGATACAAGGGAGGGGGGGAAGCTTTATTTTATTCCTTTTTTTCAACTTTGAAAAAGTGCCTTGTTACTATCACTGTCTACCTGTTACACAGTACCTCAGGGGACTACGTTTTCCTTTTCAAGTGAAACAGAGAAGATGTAGGGGGATAATACCTCTATCACTTCGTATTAAGGCAAACACTGGCTTAAATCCTCTTACCTTGTTACGCTGGTATAGTACGGTGTGTAACTTTTGTAGGCAAATTGCCTCAACACAGACAGAACTCTAGCTCCTGTCCTCTGAAGATGCCAGCCACAGAGACTGGTGAAATGTTAGGAAGAAAAACCTTCAGAACATGGCCAAACAGCCCAAAAACCCCACAACAACTATTGGATCCCCGCCGTGAAAGCCTTTGAGAACACAAATTGCCTCAAGTTACTAAAAAAAAATCAGCGTAGACATTATCAGTTGCATACTGAGTTGCACAAATCAGCATGCAACTGATAACGTCTATGGTGATTTCTTAACCTGGGGTCATTTGTCTACAAAAGTTACATACACCGTTTGCATAACTACGCAAGAGGATTTTGGCCATTATTTCAATCTCTAGATTTTCCATTTGGCCAAACCTCCACCAAATATTTTCTTTGGGCGGGGGGAGTGATTTGAATGCTTTAGCCAAGCACTAAAGGTGTAAGGGAGAATCTGGGAAAGGCTGTTACAGAGCTTTTGGGACTGTAATCCCCATAGCACCTGCATAGCCATTGGCTTCCATGCCATCTAGCCAGTGACCATAGTGACTGGAGCATTCTGGGAATTGTAATCCAAAAAAGTATATTGTCCGAACTCTCTTCTCTGGAAGAGTGTATATTTTCCACGTTCAACCATATGAATGTTTAGTTGAAAGATCACAGGTAGAAGGCCTGTGGAAGATTTCCTTCTGTCTCTTTGCAAAGCTACTACCACTCAAGGATGCACTGTACTGGGACAGACCCATGGTCTCAGTCTTAGTATAGCACAATCACTTAAATTCTGTTGTGTAATTATGAAGTGCTGCAAGTTAAGACATTTTCCTAGGGATAATCTGTTGCATGCCAAGTGGTGCAACTCAGTGTGCAACAGATAATGTCTATAGGTGCACTATTTGCATCACTGCACAACAGGATTTCAACCCTTGTGATATGTGCTAGGCCATGCAGAGCATAGGAACTGGTTAGAAGTTCCATAGAGATGGATCCAGCCCAGCCTCCTTTGAGAGGGAGTTCTCAACCAGTCAATCATCTTCTGTGTAAAAGACGTTCAGTCTGATGGACCTAATGAGCCTACTTGAGGTACATGTGAAAGGAGCTACTTTTGACTCCCATACAGTTCCAAGAAGCCATCACCCAACAGGATGACTCCAGGTGGATGAGTCATTGGAGCTTGGTAGCCTCACACAACAGTAGCAGAACAACAAAATTATGTTAAATACTGGCTTCCTCCAAATTCGCTTCCATCCCTTCCAGCAAATAGCTCCCTTTATGCCCTTAGTTGGGGACTGCCACCCACTTTTGAACATATCTTTTGCCACTCCTTTGCCTTCAGTGCTCTATTAAACTATGCACACTAAACTATGTAGGGAACTATCCGAACCTAACAATATAAAGAGCCTTAGACTCCAAAGCAGGAACAAGCTGGGTAAGCGATGCAAACAAATTTGTTTGGCTTTTGTCTTTGGCTCAGTGCCTTTCAGGAGGCTTTCTTCCACGGCTGAACAAGTTTTCAAATAGCCTCAAGGTCATCCCATACTGTAGCTGGGATGTGGGGGAAAGAAAGCCGGGGAGCAGCGCTTGCAGCTCTAATACCTCTCTCTCTCTCTTCACTGTCCTAATTTAGCCAGAACTGTTCTGACTTGGAACACTGCTACACCATTGCTCCTATTGTTCAGATTTTAGACAACTGCCTTATAGCATTTTTTCAGGGCCTGGAAAAGTGAATATGTTTTTGCTTGCAGCTCCTAGCCAGCATTGGGCACTGGATTCTGGATGTTGCAGTCAAAATAGTAACTTTTCCAAGTTCTGGTTTGTTAATCAAGTTGTGCATTACTTAGACCCATTCTTTGGCATTACATTCTTTGGCATGTAATATGCAGCCAAACTGCACATTACATGCCAAACAAAGCAAATATTCCCTGGACAAATGTAAGTACTGTACTCTGAAAAGCCAGGACACACACACACAGAGAGAGAGAGAGAGAGAGAGAGAGAGATGGAAGAGAGTGAATATCCCACCCTAAGCTTCACTTTTCTTTAGCCTATCTGGCTGAACCATCCAAATTTTCCTTCAGTGTACAGGCAATTCAATTGCAGACACTCTGAACCACACACACAGTGTCCTTTAGCATATATTTGCTTGCTTCATCTGGCCCACACATGTAGGTGTAAGCAGGAAAGAAGCCAAGGCAGAGAGTAGTTTTGTCACTAGAAGTGAGCAAATTCCCACCCCTGGCTCTTTGCCCTGATTCATGAGGCAGAGAAGTGCAACAGCTCTTGCTTTTGTGCAAACAAAACAAACCCTGATGAGAGCGGGGTAGAGATAAGGCCAGGCCAGTCGAGTTGTCAAAGGCTTGAGGACAAGGCACCTTCAACTTTGGGGATTGGCAGAGGTCCAAACAAGAGAGGAACTTCCAGCCATCATTGGTTTGGGACAAGTGGACTATCCCCCTCAGTCCCCTGTTAACAGCCAACAGGAACTTTATTAGCCAACAAGCTATTTCCAATAGCCATATCCTGAACTGAGCAAAGGCCAACTGGCAAAATCCTGGCTTCATCTGATAATTCACTGTTGCACCATGCAAGACATAATAAAGGGCTTCTCATGAGTGGAAACAACAGCCCTGCCTTTATCACCCAGCCAAGCTACTCACTGCATTTAGCTCCCCCCTGCACCCTGCCTGAAAAGCAACAGACTGTGTACCTTGTGTGTACAGCTCTCATACGGCCAGATCATAATAAAAGCAACCTGGAGTCAATTCTCCACTTAGCTCGTTGACACTTTTTCGACCAGTCATTTTTTAGCCTAATCCAGTTTATAGTGTTGTTGTGAGAATCAAACACTGGAGCTCCTTGGCAGAACTGCAGGGTAAAAATATAACAGAAATACAAACAAAACTGCACACGTCATATTCTGAATCCTATTTGACTAGAGTGCATGGAATAAGCAAAGACAATGTTGTTGCTTGTGCTAGGAAGAGTGGCTTATTTATCTTTTTGTTGAGTTTACCTTTGTTGTGTTTACCCTTGTGTGAATGAAAATGGCTAAGGGAGCACCCTTAATCAAAGGAGCACCCTTGAGAACAGGGAGATCTGGGAGCTGTAGTCCAATAGGGAGAGATTTTTTCCAATCTCCAAGAAGAACTTCCATTGAATCCCTGCTATCCCATGTTAAAAGGATTTCAAGTTCCAGAGTTCCTAGGAAAGACCTTGGATCCAAAATCTTGGAGTTACTGCTGCTGGTTAAAATAGGCAAACCTAGGCTAAATGGACCAATGAGCTCACTGTGACTCAGCCTGATATGTCAGTATGTCAAAGGGGAGAAGGGATTGCTCAGAGTTTAAGCAAAAGGAGCTTAGTGGGCTTTTTGTCACTTCCAACCCCAAGTACGCTGTTCAGTGTCACGTCTAGATTATTAGACACTGTTGAGCTGACCAGCTGAGGTTATCTTAGCCGTTGAAGCTAACTGGCTGCGGTTATCTTTCTTTACTTCCTCGTTCTGTTTCTACAACACACGTAGCCTACTTCCCAAAACTGCTCATAGTGAAGGGAGTGAGGAAAAGCACACCAGTCTCTTGGCATGAACCCAAAGGCAAGTGAGTTAATATATCTTTTCCCATGCTAACAGTAGATGTTCAACATATGGTAGTGGGAGCTCCTGACAGAATGCTCCAAGTTTGCAACAGAAGATATTTTCACAGAAATCCAGTCTTCACTTCTTCATTTTAATCTCACAATTAGAATACAAAATATGAGGCTCCATCATCAAAAAAAGCTTAGTATTTGCATCATACAAAACATGTCACATATATTCTCTCAATAATATTTACAACTGTTCTGCAACAATGGAACCAGGCATTTCAAAGCAAACACAGCATTCTGAATTCTGTGTGTGACTACAGGTTGATCTTTTTAAGAATCCCTAGGCATCCTCAGTTCTAGTCCCACACTCCACTAAAAGTGAAAAGCAAAGCGTGCTGCTTATATACCACCTCATAGTGCTTAAAGCACTCTCTGGGCAGTTTACAAGATAATTATGCAGGCAACACATTGCCTTCCTCCCCAGTTCACAGTGAGCGGGGGGGGGGGGGGAGAGAGAATGTGTAGTCTGCATAATTAACTTGTGAATCACCCAGAGAGTGAAAGCTGAGTGAACCTTGAGCTGGCCACCTAGGATTGAACCCCAGGTTGTGAGCACAGTTTTGGCTGCAGTATAGCAGTTTAACCACTATGCCGAAGCAGCAGCCTCCATATTATGTTGGTTTCAAACTGTTAACGAGAAGGCATTTCGGACACCTCTGCTTGGGAGAATCAATGGATGGAAGAGGGTACTTGACTCTTTCCTCAGTGTTCCTTCCCCACTGCAATTTGTCCCCCTAGCTTTTTTGCCCTCAACTAGGCTCCCAAAAATCTGGCTATGGCAAGTGGGTGGAAATGCACAGAATGAAAAACTAGTAATAGACAGGAAATGTCCCAGAAACATCTCTTAGCATTCCTATGGCAGCCACGCCCACCTGGCCTACAGCTATTACTCTGTCCAGGACTGTTAATTGAGGTAATTAATAGCTTGACAGTTCCATTCTTGTATTAATGAACCATCATCACTTTGTCTACTATCGGCATCCTCACCTAATCATGGGGATACGCATAAATATATAGTCCGTGTATTTTCCCTCCTCTATCTGAGAAGTGGATTTCGACCCACAAAAGTTCATACCAAAATAAAATTCTTAGTCATAGTTGAAGTGCTTCAATATTTTATCTCCCCCTACCATCCACTTTTTCCCCTTTTTCTTTTGCTAACATGCTGAGACAAACTAAAATTGTTACTTCTTTGGAAAGAGTTACTTGTAATTAATCCCTTTCCCAAAAATAATGTTCCAACTAAGTGACATTGTACCTGTGATATAACTATTTTTGAGTTACTGTTACTGTTTAGGGGGAAGACGGCCTCCTTAACTGGTGGGGGAATGGCCTTACATGGTTCAGTTCATGTGCTCCTGCCAAGACAGACAGTAGGGGAACATGCATTGCAGGCCAGCAACATGCCACATTTAGGTTTTTTCTTTTTTCTTTTAAGTACTAAATGTAACTTTTAAAATATATTTGAGAAACTGAAAATATTTTCATTTTCAAATTTGCTATAAGAAAAACTGCTTACTATTTTTGTAAACCTGAGAAGAATACCTTTATCTAACTTTTTATTAAAAAATAATTTTCCAAGATCTGCTATTATAAATTCTGAATTTTACAGAATGCTGGGAAATTATACTATGGTAAGCAAGAAGGTTAGTTCTTGACTGCAATGGCCAGAGAAAGGATCTTCCTTCCTCCTGTATCTTGGCAGTCAAGCACTTGGGTGCTTGCCAAGATGGCTGCTTGGGGGGCGGTGAAGGGAGGAGGATGGTGCAGCAAAAGAATAGCACCAATGGCTGTGGCAGGACAAGGGTCAGGTTCAAGCAGTGGCGCATAGGAACAAATCGTCTTTTCATGCCAACAGCAGGATCCAGACATTGGATCAGAGCCCAGTGAGCACACCTTTCACCCGGCCTCCCTCCATAGCCAAAAGGGGGAAATATCACCAAGGGTTCACAGTATAATCCACAAAGGGCAAAGTGATAGAGCGAGTGAGGTCAAAGTCCTGCAATTAGAAGGAAGCTGCAAACACAGCACAAACCACCATGCAATGCGCACTCTTCCCAGACACTATTTAAAGTGCTGGTTGTGACCTATAATGCCTTCTGTGAATTGGGTCCAGGCTAGCAAGAAGACTGCATTCTCCCTTATGAGTCTGCCCGGGTTTAAAGATCTTGGGGTGGGGTGGGGGAGGCCCATTTCCTCATCCCACAACCTTCAGAGGCACAACTGGAGAGATACCAGAGAAAGCTTTCTTGGTGACTGCTCTTAGGCTGTTGAAACTCCTTGCCAACCAAGAGAGGATAAGCTGGGCCCTCTCTGTTGCCCTTTCACCAGCAGGGGGAAAAAAAACCCTTTTATTCAGAAAGGTTTTGGTTGGGCTGTTGCTTCTTTTTACAGATGTGGTTCTAATTGTGTTCCTAATGTGTTTTTATGTACACCACTCTTTCCCAACCTGGGGCCCTCCAGATGTGTTGAATTATGATGCCCCTCACTGACAACTTCCACAGTAAATGATCCTGCTGTTTCAAATGATGGGAGGATCGTTTAGAAGTGCATTCAGAAATTTATCTTTTAAAGGTAATTATTTTACATCCTTTCGAAGCATGCAAAGACATACTTTTTTAAAAAAATGTAACTATGATGATCACTAGTTGCGGGGGCTTATTCATATTTTATTTTCCCAATTACAGGACTCTGAGAGGCTCACAAATTATAGTCTTTGAACTATAACTACAACTAGCTTTTTTTTTTAAGAGTATCTTCCCAAGTTGTACACTGGCCACATGACATGCTGCTTTTGATGAAGGCTACTGACAGTGCACCTGTTGCCTCTTAAGAGCATTGCAGTTTCTGCTTTACATACACATGAAGAGCCCCTATAAAGGCCTATGTAGTCCAGTAATCTGGTTCCTCAGGGGTCCATCGGAAACCGATCAAAAACCTATGAGAAGGACATGAGGGCAACTTCACTTCCCTACTTGTGTCCGCCAGCAACGGAGAGGGATACTGTCTGATATCAGAGATCGCTACATCCTGCAGCTTCACCAGACTACTCTTTCCAATTATTTTTGGAAGAAGCTATAACAATTAAACTGTTATAAAACCAACATGGATTTGCTTGGGAATGTTAAAAATTAATTAATTTGTTGTGGGATGAGTTTTCATCCCAAAGCTGGTCTCAGGCTGCAATTCTAGTTATGCCTGCTTGGAAGAAAGTCTCCCTGAAGCTGGTAGGATTTCTGTTCAGGCAAATCGTCATGGAATTGGCCTGTATGTGTCTCCATCTGGCCACATCACACAATCATCATATTTTTTTCCCTGTCCTACCAACAGTTGAACAAAATCATGTCAGCTCCAATCCTGGACAGGACAGCTCTGACCACAATAATCCCACAGTGGGAATACAGACAATTGCTACATACATAGACATCTTGGTAGGGATAGCATTTAATCTATTTTTTTAAAAAGATTTAATTGCATTTGTTTTTAGTTTACTTTACTACAGCTGGCTACCTTGAGTGTCATTTTTGGCAGAAATGCAGGATATGCATTTAATAAATAACTAGAACATAAACAAATGTAGTGTAGCGGTTATGCTGTTTGGGTTGGGACCTGGGACATCCAAATACCATTTCCCACTGAGCTGTGAAACTCACTGCTGAAAATAGATTAGCCAGTCACAAACAGAGTAGGCCCACTGAATCAATGGAGATTTGGTAAGACAGCACCTACATACGTTTCAGTGATTCAGTGGGCCTCTCTAATTGTGAATTACTACTGAATTTCAACCACTGGATAAGCTTAGGTCAGCCACATTCTCTCAGCCTGACCTACCCCACAAGGATGTTGTTAAAATAAAGCATCTAGGGTGCAGCTCCCCCGCCCAGCCATATGTCCTGCTTTGAGCTTATTGAGAAAAGGCAAGGTATCAACAGCAACAATAACAATAGTCATAAAGTGGTTTCCAAACTATACTTTTAGATTTATGGAGACCAAGCAGCTTGAAACACCTTCCTAGGCCTCCCTCATCCTTGGTCAATCTGGGATTTTAAAAAGCCATTATTACTCTTCTTCTCTAATGTATGACAAGAGTCAGGAGAAACCTCCAAGCAACCAGGCAGGGAACTTTACAAAACTTGGTTCATCAGTTTTATTTAGGCCACCAAATTATCAACATAGGCACCCTGTTTCCTTGAAAATAAGACCTAACCTGAAAATAAGCCCTAGTATGATTTTTCAGAATGCTCGTAATATAAGCCCTACCCCAAAAATAAGCCCCAGTTAAGTGAAACTCCACCACTGTGCAGCAACCAGAAGAAGATAACATGACTGTATTTGAATAAATGTAGACTGTTGTACATGAAAAAAATAAAACATCCCCTGAAAATAACCCCTAATGTGTTTTTTGGAGCAAAAATCAATATAAGACCGTGTCTTATTTTCGGGGAAACACGGTACATTTCGGATATGTAAGCTAGCACCCCTCCCCCAAGTTGGCCACCTATTTTTGTGGGCCTAGGTGCAACACTAAGTCAAAAGCTTTATATCGAAACCTCACTCTGTATAAAAATGATTAATAAGGGGTGCACCCATAGAATTGCAAAAAGCTGCTCTTTAAAATGTGAGTTTGAAAAATAAAGTCGGCCAATTGAGTCTGAGGTTTAATCGTCCGTTTATTCTTTGTGATCTCTCTCCTGTGTCTGGGTGCGTGCGTGTGGTATGTTTTCCTTTCCAGTGCATGTTGTGTCTCAGGTCAGCTGCCTCCCTATGGGCTTGCCTCATGCCAAGTTTCTAGGGCTTTGCTAATTGCTCATAGGAGATAAAGAAAAGCCATTTGGAATGCTCATGTGTAGTGCCAGAGTCAAAGTCATCTTTTCAAAGAAGAGTTAAAAGTCAGGAGGGGGAGTAAAATGTAAACTGCACTCTTTGTGATCTTCAGACTGAGATGTTTCCAAGGTTCCCTCTGACCAGAGCTTTATCAGAGCCCAGGGTTAATTAGGACTTAGCCATACAACCTATACTGAATGCCAGAAAGCATTCAGGGTATGGTAGGTAGAAAGCATCCTAGCATAGCAAAGCATCTGCAGCATCCATGCAACAATATATAATATATAAATATATGTGTGTACAATGTACATTGAGTTACTGGACAATAAATAGCATATTGCAATATACGAATAAGATTTTTTGAGTTCTATTGTGTCCTCTTAGGAATTTTGACAAATTAATAAACCACCTGTATTGTTGCTGAAACTAACTCCCTCATTAAGGTGCTCTGCAACCTTATACATATCTACTTAGGAGCAGGGATGGGAAAAATCAATCAGTTTTACAGTACTTCTGCTTTTTATTTAACCCTCAAGTTCTTTCTTGAGGAAATTTGCAAATGCCAATAATTTTTTCCAAAATGTACCATTTGCGTTACCCACATTCAACAGATACAGTTCTGCTCAGCATGGTGAGGTCCATTTTGTATCTGCCATGCTATATGGATGAAAAAGATAAGGGATGCCTCAGAAAAAAAGGTGGCAACCTTAACTCAGCTCTAATTTGGCTGAATGCACTAGGATTTAAACACAGTCTTCCTAATCTGTCAATTTTAAGCTCTTCCTGTTCCTTTTTTTGTTACTCTGAACATGAAGAATGGTGTACATTTTGGTAAATTCCTGTTAAAATGAACTGAGACAAATTCCTCACCCATTCCTCCTCAGAAATACAGCCCTTGCCATTAAGGGGATTTACTCTTAGGCAAAGTCTAAGAGAGAGAGAGAGAGTATATACATGATTTTGTGCATGCATTATATATAATCATGCATGCACAAAATCATGCACTTTCTCTAACATAGTCCAGATGACATACATGGTTTGCATCCACTGTATCCTCACAACATTATAGGGCTGAAAATACAAAGGTATCTCCACAGATCTGGGACTGAGGCCATTTGAACTAAATGGCCAAAATCCTGATCCTTAATGTAGTAAATTGCATTAGAGCAGGTCCACTGCATCAATGAGGACTTGACAAGTCAACTACCTAACTTCCATTGCTTCAAATAGGCCTACTCTAGTTGCAACCTTAGCACAGTAAGTTGTAGTTAGAGCAGGCTCATTTCAATCCATGGAATTTACAGAGGAGTTGACTCGCCAAATCCCCATTGATTCAATGGGTTCAGTGCAATTTACTATGCTAAGAAACAGGATTTGGACTATTGTGTTCTGACCAGCTATGTGCAGGACTGAGTGGTAAAACAAGCCAAGCTAAGAGACAGTGATTGACAATGCTATCCTAATGACCTTGTTGTTGTTGTTTAGTCGTTAAGTCATGTCCGCCTCTTCGTGACCCCATGGACCAGAGCACGCCAAGCCCTCCTGTCTTCCACTGCCTCCTGGCGTTGGGTCAAAGTCATGTTGGTAGCTTCGATGACACTGTCCAGCCATCTCGTCCTCTGTCATCCCCTTCTCCTCTTGCCTTCACACTTTCCCAACATCAGGGTCTTTTCCAGGGAGTCTTCTCTTCTCATGAGATGGCCAAAGTATTGGAGCCTCAGCTTCAGGATCTGTCCTTCCAGTGAGCACTCAGGGTTGATTTCCTTCAGAATGGATACGTTTGATCTCCTTGCAGTCCAGGGGACTCTCAAGAGTCTCCCCCAGCACCACAATTCAAAAGCATCAATTATTCGGTGGTCAGCCTTCTTTATGGTCCAGCTCTCACCTCCATACATCGCTACAAGAAAAACCATAGCTTTGACTATGCGGACCTTTGTCGGCAAGGTGATGTCTCTGCTTTTTAAGATGCTGTCTAGGTTTGTCATCGCTTTCCTCCCAAGAAGCAGGCGTCTTTTAATTTCGGAGCTGCTGTCACCATCTGCAGTGATCATGGAGCCCAAGAAAGTAAAATCTGTCACTGCCTCCATATCTTCCCCTTCTATTTGCCAGGAGGTGATGGGACCAGTGGCCATGATCTTAGTTTTTTTGATGTTGAGCTTCAGACCGTTTTTTGCGCTCTCCTCTTTCACCCTCATTAAGAGGTTCTTTAATTCCTCCTCACTTTCTGCCATCAGAGTGGTATCATCTGCATATCTGAGGTTGTTGATATTTCTTCCGGCAATCTTAATTCCGCCTTGAGATTCATCCAGTCCAGCCTTTCGCATGATGTATTCTGCATATAAGTTAATTAAGCAGGGAGACAATATACAGCCTTGTTGTCCTCCTTTCCCAATTTTGAACCAATCAGTTGTTCCATATCCAGTTCTAACTGTTGCTTCCTGTCCCGCATATAGATTTCTCAGGAGATAGATAAGGTGGTCAGGTACTCCCATTTCTTTAAGAACTTGCCATAGTTTGCTGTGGTCCACACAGTCAAAGGCTTTTGCGTAGTCAATGAAGCAGAAGTAGATGTTTTTCTGGAACTCTCTGGCTTTCTCCATAATCCAGCACATGTTAGCAATTTGGTCTCTAGTTCCTCTGCCCCTTCGAAATCCAGCTTGTACTTCTGAGAGTTATCGGTCCACATACTGCTGAAGCCTACCTTGTAGGATTTTGAGCATAACCTTGCTAGCGTGTGAAATGAGTGCAACTGTACGGTAGTTGGAGCATTCTTTGGCACTGTCCTTCTTTGGGATTGGGATGTAGACTGATCTTTTCCAATCCTCTGGCCACTGCTGAGTTTTCCAAACTCGCTGGCATATTGAGTGTAGCACCTTAACAGCGTCATCTTTTAAGATTTTAAATAGTTCAACTGGAATGCCATCACCTCCACTGGCCTTGTTGTTAGCCATGCTTTCTAAGGCCCACTTGACTTCACTCTCCAGGATGTCTGGCTCAAGGTCAGCAACCACACTATCTGGGTTGTCTGGGACATCCAGATCTTTCTGGTATAATTCCTCTGTGTATTCTTGCCACCTCTTCACGATGTCTTCTGCTTCTGTTAGGTCCCTACCATTTTTGTCCTTTATCATGTCCATCTTTGCACAAAAGGGTCCTTTAATATCTCCAATTTTCTTGAACAGATCTCTGGTTTTTCCCTTTCTATTATTTTCCTCTATTTCTTTGCACTGTTCATTTAAGAAGGCCCTCTTGTCTCTCCTTGCTATTCTTTGGAAGTCTGCATTCCATTTTCTGTAACTTTCCCTATCTCCCTTGCATTTAGTTTCCCTTCTCTTCTCTGCTATTTGTAAGGCCTCGTTGGACAGCCACTTTGCTTTCTTGCATTTCCTTTTCTTTGGGATGGTTTTTGTTGCTGCCTCCTGTACAATGTTACGAGCCTCCAACCATAGTTCTTCAGGCACTCTGTCCACCAAATCTAGTTCCTTAAATCTGTTCTTCACTTCCACTGCGTATTCATAAAGGATTTGGTTTAGATTATATCTGACTAGCCCAGTGGTTTTTCCTACTTTCTTCAGTTTAAGCTTGAATTTTGCTATAAGAAGCTGATCAGAGCCACAATCGGCTCCAGGTCTTGTTTTTGCTGACTGTATAGAGCTTCTCCATCTTTGGCTGCAGAGAATATAATCAATCTGATTTCGGTATTGCCCATCTGGTGATGTCCATGTGTAGAGTCGCCTCTTGTGTTGTTGGAAAAGAGTGTTTGTGATTACCAGCTTGTTCTCTTGACAAAACTCTATTAGCCTTTGCCCTGTTTCGTTTTGAACTCCAAGGCCAAACTTACCTGTTGTTCCTTTTATCTCTTGACTCCCTACTTTAGCATTCCAGTCCCCTATAATGAGAAGAACGTCTTTCTTTGGTGTAAAGTTCTAGAAGGTGTTGTAAATCTTCATAGAATTGGTCAATTTGACCAATGAATTTGACCATAGAATTGGTCAATTTGACCAATTTGACATGACCTTATTCATGGCGAAAGCAAGGGTTTAATCTGGGTCATCACAGTCAAACTCCACTATATTATGCTGGTTTATTAGCAGCAAAGTATTCTAAACTCTCCTAATCCAAGAAAGAACAGAACAATGTCTTCCATTTAGATGCTTTTTCAATTCTGCCTGCAATTAACAAATTACCATTCAATTAATTATTTTCATTTTGAATATTGCTGATATTTTTAATTGTTTATTGGTACACTGATGTACGCCGCCCAGAGTAGTCAAAACGACTAGATGGGCGGGATAAAAATGTAAGAAATAAATAAATAAATAAATCTCCCATTATTTTGCATGAATGGCATTTTTATAACACAACACAAAATCACAATTAATAGATCCAAAGGAAGAGTAACAGTTAACCAAGGAGCATTTCATTAATATACAGCGTTGCAATCTTCAAAGCATTAGGAAAAGCCTGAACAGATAATTTTCATTAAAATCATTTAATCAGCAGATGACTGCAATATATTTCTTTCAGAATGGTGTACTTTAACCATTATATCTGCTGATTTTCTCTCGCTGTCTCCCCAATTATTGGATAGTACTAGGTAAATAAAGATACTGACAGAGAGAGACCTTCTGTTTCTGGCATGGGGCATATACTGGCAGGGTTGAATACCAACCCAACATATTTTTTGAGAAAGCTGTTTGGAATCTCAAGGCCACGAAGGTCTTTGGCAGCATGGGAGAAATGGGCAGCAATAACAGAGATGGGTTTGATCTGTGAGTTATGGTCTGTCGAGTTGGAACCAACGTATAGAGACCCTAAGAGGGCTTTCAAGGTGAGATGTTTAAAGAATGGTTTTACCAGTTCTATACATACAAGGCCTACTGAGTTTCCAAGGCTAAGTAGGGACTTGAACCTAGATCTCCCAAGTCCCGGTCCATCACTCTATTCACATCACACTGTGTATCCAGGTTTGATTTGTAACATCTTAATGGATCAGGATCTACACCCCTCAGCAATAGACAATCCAACCATGACAGCGTTTAGGGAGAACTTGCTCACTATCTTGGTTGGACCATCCAAGTACCAAGTTCAAACGACCAGGGCACTCATAGACTTCTACTTGCAGCTGCCCCACAACTGTGCAGCGGCCTGACTCCTAGAGGTCCATGAAAGCCAGGCTTAAAATTTCTTCCAGTATTGCTGTAACAGTTTCCTATTTGGGCCTGACATCAGGACAGGGGAGCAGTGTAATAATAATAAAAACTAAGTGCACCAGAATCTTGGGAATGAGGTAGCTAAAAGGAAACACTGAAAAGGGTAAGACGGGGAGCAAACATTGTCATTTCTAAAGTCCTTCCCACTTGGCCTTTGAGGTAATTTTCAGACTGTAACCTCCAGGCAAGATTTTTTTTCCTAAACTGGAATTTTGTACAGTCTGATATGACTTAAAAGTGCTTTCTAAATAAATCTAGTAATGAGAGGAAATGGAAACAAATAATGGAGAACTAGTGGAATTCCTTGTCCTCACTACCGGGTTATTCTCCCACCCACTTCCAACACTACATGGATTAAGAATTAGGTCTTCCTTCCAAGCCGAAGGTGCAACTTCCAGGTAAACCTAACTACTGGTACTTCTTTTTACAAATTAACCATTATTTTTGTACATGTTGTCCAGCAGTTGTGATGTGTCGGAAGAAGAACTGGACTTGGACCTGGAAGAACCAAATTAAGGTTTTGGACCTTGCTACAAATTTGCCAGGCCCAAGGGTGGGATGCAAATGCTGCCACATCTCACATTTCTGTGTACACATTGTGCAGCCATCTTGAAATCACACTGCTGTGGTGCGAGCGCTCCCTAAGTTCCAATACACGTATCAGCTGGAGTCACCGTGCAGGCACATACTCCTGCTGGAGAAAGGGGACAGAGGCACTAGCAAGGATCCAGCTAGTTCATTGGTCATTGCTCCTCCAGGGAACTGGGTTGGGAGCCTTCATAGGCCAAGTCAAACTGGTGGCCTCTCATGTGACTGCACACAAGCAGTGACAAAGGGCAGGGAAATGACTTGTTCAGCATCACAAGAGCCCCTCTAGCTCCAGTTTTCAAGCTGCAGGCAGGGTGCCTGGCTCCAACTTGACAGTACGTAACACACACAAACATACAACAGCTTTATGGTTAGCAAGAGTCTTGTGGTGCAGTAAACTGCAGTACATCAGTCAAGACTGTACTCACAACCTGAGTTCAATCCCAGGCTCAGGTGGCCAGCTCGAGATGAACTCAGCCTTCCATCCTTCCGAGGTGGGTAAATTGAGTACTCAGTTCATGGGGGGGCGGCAATGTGTAACCTGCATAATTAAATTGTAAACCACCCAGAGAGTACCTTAAACACTATGGGGTTGTATATAAGCAGCACACTTTGCTTTTTTGCTTTTATGGTGTTGATTAATGAGATTTTAAAATATTGACTACTATGCATATGGGCTCTGTGTGCACTTCATGAATCTGCAATTCTGATGAGCCAAATGAATTCAGAATCCTGCATTCCATCACAGGATTCCTTGTTATGTCATAGAGAAAAATAGCACAGACTTTAAAATTCAAGTTCAACCAGTAAGGAGTCAACCCTACTCCCTAAATCACTACTTCAAACTAGACAAAATCACTGGTCCATGGAGGCCAGCATTTTTTCTCTGATGGCAAACGGATCCAGAGTTTGGAGAAGTTCCTTTTTTTTAAACTGCTTTTTGCAAAATCTCCTAGCAGGCATGGTCACTAATCAGGCTGTCTGGAATATTCTAGGAGTTATAGTTAAAAAAAAAAAAGAAATATTTCCAAGCTGTGAACAGGTCCTTCAATTGAAGGTGCTGGAGATATAAACAGAGACCTTATGCAATAAAAGCCATAGGCCAGAATCATGCTGAGGAGGAACAAGTGCATGGAATGGTAATCCTACAAGCACCTCCACCTTTGCCAGGGTGTTCATCATCCCATCATTCATGCACTATAAGCAAAATCAATAACAATTGGATTTTGCAGCCAGGATGAAACTGGTTTCTCAACACCTACACTCCCCAAAGTGGGTACAATTTGCATGATGAATGTTCTGAGCATGTTTCCCCCCCTCAACAGGATTCTGGCCTTAATCTTTACGTTCATTTTTGTCAATTTCACAGCCATTTACAAATTCACAAACTTTAATGCAGTGGATAGGTAGATCCTATACCCTTTTTTTTTACAGGCATGCATACTTTGATCCTTTCTACCTGGGGGAAAAATCCAGATAGTCCCCCAAGGTAATGTTCCAGTTAATATGTTTAAAGTTTAACCCCATCTCCCTCCCCTACGGCTTAAGAAATGACAGGCCCTTTCAAGGCCATGGCAGAGCCACCGCTCTAGAAATCTTCAAAAAGAAGGGGTTTCTTTGTCAGGCAGCCTTCAATGGCTTCAGACCAGTCTGCTCCATGTTCTAATTTAACTAATTAAACTTGACAGCAGGGGTTGGGTTCCACCTGGGTTTTTATTAAGTGAACACTCTGTCCCACTCCCAAATCATTCACTCATGTCCTTCTAAAATTGGCAGGTAGCCAACTGGCAATCCCATAGCCTGACAGTAACGTTAGGTCTAAATGTAGATGAGAGAATGACTCAGAGTCAGTACATTACTTCATCTTTTTATTTCCCTCACTGCTGAAGGAAACTGGTTATTGTTCCTTACACGTTTGGGATTGGGGCAGATCTAGGCCTTAAGAAGTGGCATGGCAAATTTTTTGTTTGCTCCCCGATAATGCTACTGTGGGACAGGGAGGAATTTGCAGCTAAAAGGGAGAACATCTCACCTTTCTCTCTTGTCAATGTGCCTCCCAGGTCCGACCAACCTCAGCTCTCTTTCACGATTCCCCCCCCCCCCCACTTGTCTTAAGTCTGCAAACAAGCCACCCCTCTGTGTGGAGTAATAAATGCTGGGAAGGACCATTTTGCAGGGAAGGGAAAGGTTTATTTCCCTTTATTATTTCTCAACATTATTTCTCAAACAGATTCTTCCTACAAATGCCCCTCCACTAGAAATGCTTCCTATCACTCATTCGTTGGTCATAATTTTGGCAAACAAATCGGAAGCAAAATATGGCCCTTGGAGGACCAGGTTTGCACCTTGGGAGCGCTTCTGCATTCAGCGCTGTCTGGAGAGGCACAGGTAACCATCGATGGCTGGCACTGCCTTCTACCCTCAAAGGTGGAACACTAGCCACAGCCTGATCTATCCAGGTGGGCTTAACCTTGCTTTTGTGGGAAGAGGAAACTTCAGTTGAGATAAAATGAGGCCATCTAGAAACGGAGTGTCAGAACCTTGAATGCCAATTGTTCAGGAACTGTCACGGCTCTGAAAAGGACTTGAGAAAATTGAAACACACAACACACACTTACCTACTGAACATACTTGCAATATCTATAACAAGCTACCCAAAGTCATTTTAAAGGGGGGTGGGGTAGAGAGATAAGCTACTGTGGATGGAAAGATGTGGAACAAAGAAGTGGTAGATGGGCATAGTGAATTTACTGTTAGAGCAGTATGATAATGGAATGAATTACTGGAGGTGGTGAGCGTTCCAATGCTGGAGGCATTCAAGAGAAAATTGAACAGCCATCTGTCAGATCTGCTTTGATTTGGATTCCTGCATTAATCAGGGACTCAATGGTCTTATAGGTCCCTTTTATCTTAATTATTCTATGAATCTATGATTGTTCTATTATTCCTCTCTTCCCCTTTGCTGTTTCCCTCATGTAACCCATGCTGCCCCTACCATTTTCCCCACAGAGTTTTTAGAAGCATTTTTGTCAAGGAAAACCTATTTAAAGCTGTCAAGTCTCCCAGAGCTAAACTTCAAGGATGATGTCTCATAGAAATAAAGGATTTGGCATTCTTGTTTGATCAAAACGATCTCTAGAGGCTTTTTTTTTTTCATTTCAGGATTACTGTCTCCATTCTCACATACCTTAAAATAATATTTGCCTTTTCACTTACCTTCCTCTATAAACAGGAAAAGACATAAAAGTTGAAGACTATTTTGGAAAGGGGATGGCGGCTTAAACTTTAGAAAGTGCAGAGGGTTGGAAATTAGCTTTGTGGAAGACACCTTATTTTTATTTTCAGCTCTTTATTCTGTAATGTAATTCTGCCCTCTGGATGAGGCAAACAAAATACCACCATCACCCCAGACTTTGGCCAGATCCTGAAATCCGCTACATGCATTTGGAACCCATTAGGAGGGAAAGGTGACTTAATTATTTATCTGCTTTGGTGAAGGGATCTGAAATTAAGAAGTGATCCCTGCTCCATATTCAAGTCCCTCCACTAACGGCTTTTTGCTAAAAAGAAACAAAAAGCAATTGGGATTTTATTACACGAGTTTGTACATAATGCATATTAATGATAATTGTGTGCCATCCAGTCAATTGTGACTAACAGTGACCCTTTCTAGATAAAGAATACACAGAAATGGTTTACCATCCCCTTCTTCTGGAAGCACTCTGGGACTGTGCAGCTTGCCCATGACTGCATAAGCTGCTGGATCATTTCACAGGAGGCACAGTGGGGAATCGAACTCCCAACCAGATATCTAAACCACTGAGCTATCCAGCCAGCTGGATAATGCATATGCATGTCCAAAGAATTCAGATTCCTGGATTACAGAGTACAACCTGCAGGCAAACTCAAGACACAGCATCTTTGCTATGCCAACAGAGAAACCTGGAACAGAACTGAAATTGTATCATACTCTATATATAAATCCCTGAGAGCTTCTCACATGCCTTGCTGCCTAGGATGGTAAACAATGGAGGCCAAGCACCGGCTGTCCTCTTCCCCTTTTCCAGATGCCACTTAATTGCGCCCTCCCCCCTTGTATTTAGACAATAACACATCTTCTATGCAAGATCACACATCCTGGTTTCAGATCAATTAATGCAAATCCTAGTTACTGCCTATTGGCTCTGTGTTTCCAGTCACAGATGTGGCTTAAAATCCCTCCTTTGCTTTAGAAACACTATGTATTAATTAGATAACTCTTTTCTACCTTTTTACAGTAAGTCTTCCATGAAATAAAGCCAACTAGTTTACAGGAGCACTGCAAGCATTTCTAGCTCCCAAAACAGTTTAACAGCATAAGGGCTTCTCTCAGGGAATCTCAGGTGTAGATCTGCGATCGAATATGTAGGCAATCCCATTTTACAACTGATGGGGCACTGGAGGCAACTGACTTGCCCTCCCCTATGATTCTGTACCTGGCTCTTGGTGGTAGACCTCAGGATCATCATTAAAAACACAAAGCAGATCCCACAAAACTAAATTTTGCCTGTGTCTGTCATAGCATTAAAGAGTGGCTAATTCATTTTAAGTGATTTTGAGTATGCATCCAGATAGGGGAAATTATTTATTCCCAAGTATGCTGTTTTGCCCAAGGGATGCATGCACAAACAGGGTGGAGCGTGAGAGGGAAATGTTTTAAGTCATAGTATATTTATACACAGCATAAATGTGGTGCTGGAGGAGAGCTTTGTGGATGCCTTGGATTGCCAGAGAGACAAACAGGTGGGTCCTCAACCAAATCGAGCCTGAAACTATATCTGGAGGCAAAAATAATGAAACTGAGGCTCTCTTAGATTGGGCACATCATGAGAAGACAGGATTCTCTAGAAAAGACAATAATGCTGGAAAAGAGGAAGACCAAATATGAGATGGACTGACTCCCTAAAGGAAGCCACAGGTTTGAGTTTACAAGAGCTGACCATGGCAGTTGAAGACAGGGGATTTTGGAGATTTCTCATTCATAGGATTGCCGTGAGTCGGAGGCGACTTGATGGCACATAACAACAATACAATTTTGTCACCAAGTCAGACATCACTATAGCTTTATTTAACATCCAATGTGGTGTACTGATTAGAGTGCTGCATTAGAACTCAGAGGAGACAGGGCTCAAATTCCCATATGGCCCTGAAACCCACTGAGTGACCTTGGGCCAGGCATATTCTCTCAGCTGACTTACCTAATAGGGTTGTTGGAAGGAGAAAATGGAGCAAGAGGCCAGCAGCATATGGCACCCAGGCATTTGTGTGTCTATTTTTTAAACAACAGCGTTTTCACAAACCAAATGACAATGCAATAAGAGTATGAGATGGGATCTGGCCCTGCCAGCCAACTTTACTGTAGAAGAAAATATCAAACTATATGCTCATACAATCCAGCATCCTGTTTCTGTGGCCAGCCATGTGCCTTGAGAAATTCACAAAAAGGGTAGAAAAACTCTCTTCTGCCCCAACTGGAATTTATCACTGTATCTGGCAGATTCATTTGGCTCTCACAGGTAATAGCCATGGAGAGACCTTTTTCTCTTGTATTAACTGGTCTGCTGAATGGCTCTCTAGGAAAACAAAAGTAGTTTACCTGGGAATTATGCCCACTACATAAACTTGCAGTCTTGCTCAACATTTTCCCTCACCCCCTGTTCTAAGAGGTGGACCTTTAAAAAAAGAGAAAAGCAGTACCGAAACTACCTTGAACCACAATTGCCCAGTCGTTTTCTTTTGTCCAGGTCCTTCGCTTTCCCCCTTCTGCTTTAAAGATACAAAAGGGGAAGGAAGGAAGGAAGGAAGGAAAATGGAATTCCTATGAATCTTGAAATAAGAATAGTAAGAGCCATAAAATACTTTTGTTTTAGCAACAGAAGAGCGAACAACATAGAAAGGAAAAACAACAAAGCAGTAAATATATACATATAAATTATCACAAAAGTAGCAGAAGCAAGTTACTAGGGGGGGGGGGGGAAAGAGGTGGGGTGGGGATCAATTTCGAAACTGGAAGAATTATCAAAGAAAAACGTGCCG
Organism: Intellagama lesueurii; assembly: GCA_037013535.1. Classification (NCBI taxonomy): domain Eukaryota; kingdom Metazoa; phylum Chordata; class Lepidosauria; order Squamata; family Agamidae; genus Intellagama; species Intellagama lesueurii. The sequence continues at coordinate 35,080,557 of JBAJHW010000006.1, forward strand.
GTGGGCGGAAAAGTCTGACCTAAAACAAAACAGTCCAGACCAAAAAGAGAAAATGAAGTTTTGTAGATATCAGATATTCAAATTTTGCATTTGGGTTGTACTTCTATCCGCACATCCCGGAGAGCTGAATATGCTAGATCTCCCTCATAAGTGAACATACCTCTGGGACCAAAATGTAGAAAATGCCCAGAGTCTCTCTCTCTCTCTCTCTCTCTCTCTCCCCCCCCCGACCCCACCCCCCGTTTGTATCCTCAGTGGGAACCTTCCTGACTCCCGATCTAGGAAGGAAAAAAAGAGGTGGGCAAAACTGGTCTGTGGGAAGAGAAAGAGGCGGCTTACCTGGCCCTGGTGATCGGTGCTTCCGCTGCCGATTTGACTCTGAGAACTGGGGGATCCTGTTTAGTTTGAATCCTTTATCTACCTGCCTCGGAGGTGGCCACACCTCCTTCTCTTGACATCACAGCCGGTCAAAACGCACACGCATAACAACCCGACTCCGATCAGCCCAAGGTGTTCTTCAGCAGGTGCACCCGGGCGCCGGATGCCCTCCTCGTCTTTTATCCTGCCATTCGGACTTCGGTGTTCAACTTTCCTTAACTTTGCCTTTTCCTTCCTTCCTTCCTTCCAGTACTTTGGCTTTCCCTTCTTTCTTTCCTGTGCCCCCACCCCCACCTTTCAACATGAAGTGGTGACAATATTCTTCACTCCACCTCAGCCTCTGCCAGCTAGCAAGGAAAAGGCATCTGGTGTTACTCCTAAGCCTGATAAAACAAGACCTGACAGCTTCAGAGAATAGAGATGGGGGTGGGGGGAGCAGGCGGCAGAGGCTGGAAAAAGGGGAGATCACATTTCTTGCTGGACTGCTGATTGACATCTCCATGCATAACCTTGCACAGGGACAAAGTCCACAAAACTATTCACCTTAGGCCTATCACTGGAGATTTCATGGGGGATGCATAACTGGAAAAAGGGATCATTTCTTGCAGGGGGACAGAGAGATAGCAGAGAAATCTCAGAGCAATGACCATTAGTATTGCTAATTTAGTGACTGCATCAAGAAAAGGGGAGAAAAAGGCCCATCCTGCCAAAGTTTTAAATCTTATTGATTTTATTGGGCAGATTGGCCATACTCCTGTGCCTCTCCCTGTTGAATTTCATAGAACACATAAGTGATTCACTCTAGCTGGGTTGTGTCAATTTGTTTTGTTTTGTGCTATTGTCATCAACATCATCATTATCTTTTTCTTTCCAAAAACAAAAAAAAGAAGAAGGCTAGGATACGATCATTAAAATAATTACAAAATTAGAACAAACAAGTCAGCAGCAACAGCTCCATGCATTGCATAGGTTATGCTATCAAAAGCCTATTTTGAATGACCTTTACAAGCACCTTTATAAGTACATCTGACCAGAATCACTCAACCAGTGTCTCTAATAATTCTGTAGAACAACCAGCTCCAATGTATGTAAACCAGTGGTTCCCAATCCTGGGTCCCCAGATGTTCCTGGACTACAACTTCCAGAAATCCTGGCCAGCACAGCTAGTGGTGAAGGCTTTTGGGAGTTTTAGTCCGAGAACATCAGGGGACCCAAGATTGGGAACCACTGATGTCAACAAACCTGCACCAAACCTGACATAGGACTGGAGTTTGGGAAGTTACTTTTGTGGACTACAACTAGGGTGGTCGGTCATGCATCACCAAATAGGAGCACATGTGTCACCAAGCAGAGGACAAAAGAGGATGCGGCTGCTGTTAATAAAACTGCATGCACTAATTTCTATGTATAAGTACAACATTAGGAATGATGTCTATAATGTAAACACAATTACAACACGTGGCCCTCAAGCGAGGAGGACTGTGATGAGGTTACTAGGGTTTGCTCAATCTCTTGTCCATGTGTTTACTGTGGATAGACAACTTCAAAGACTCTGATCTCCCTCCTTTTGCTTTTTTATCTTTAAATCAGACATGCACTGGATAGCCCTTCAACAGGAGAAAACCTTCAAAAGGAGGAGTTGCTCTCTGGCAGTCCTTCAAATGGAGGCCTGCCCTCTCTCAGATAGGATCTATAGCCACCCTAAGTCCAGTTCCCAGTGCTGGCAATTCTGGGAACTGTAATCCAGACCAGTGGTTCTTAACCTTTGTTATTCAGGTGTTTTTGAACTGCAACTCCCAGAAACCCCAGCCAGCACAGCTGGTGGTGAAGGCTTCTGGGAGTTGCAGTCCAAAAACACCTGAGTAACCCAAGGTTAAGAACCAGTGATCCAGACTACAGACACTATCTGTGTCATTCTGTGGACAGCTCAGTGCAGACGCAATAGCAGTTTGAACTCCAGGTTGTCCCAGTCAGGGGAAACAACAAGCCAGACAGATGGTGTGTGGAAAGAAGGCGAGGCCAAGGAGGAAAGCCAAACCAAAAGGAAGAGGATGGGAAGAAAGCAGAGGAGCAGAATCTCCATCTTAGAACTTCAGAGCTGGAAGGGACCTTATGGATCAGTGAGTCCAAACCCTGTCAAGGAGGAGCAGTGGGGAATCAAACTCCCAACCTCTGGTTTCACAGCCAGAGGCCTAAACCACTGAGCTAGAATGCAGCTCTGCAGGTACCTAGGAAGTTACAATCAGAAAATGATCCAGGAAGGCACCTGTTTCTGAAAGGAAAACATGAAGAAAGGAAAAAATTAAGTGAGTTATGTGCATTAATCCTCTGGATACCTGTGAAGTGAAAATTAAATAAATAAATAAATAAATATTTATCTTTTCCGAAGACCCCAGGAGGCTTTGTTTTACACCTTCTTTCAGCTCAAATCCCATTGATCACAAGTCAGAGGAAAAACTATCACAATCAAGAGGCCAATGCTTGAAAAATGAACACTATATGCAAGATGCAGCATGGCCAAATTTTCTCTCCATTGGGAGAGATTTCAGTGGATCGCATGTGCCCAGCAGCGTAAGAATTGCTACTACAGGAAAAGCATATAGGCAGTAGTGGAGAACAGAAAAGACTGGCCTAGAAAAGAACTTCCCTACCTCATCCATGCCAGATCGAGACCCCCCCTGACCCTGTGTGCCCAAACCCAACAGGCAGAGGGAGCATATAGCAGTGTTTTCCACTGCAGATTCCACTGTACTTACACAGCCAGGATTTTTTAATGTTTTTTTTTTAAATAGTAACTAAAAAATGTGAATGTCACATAGAAAGTTAAGCAAAACTCTTTTCCCCCTGATGTGCTACATTTTACATGCATGGAATTCCTTCCATGAGCAAACATATAGTTCCACACTGGAAGGTAGAAAGTGTGAGGCCTACTCATCAGGCTGAATTCATACTCTGGCCACTTCTATAATCAACGAATTGCACAAGTGATCTTCTTACGGGTTATTTAAACTTCTTTTTCACTGTTGCTCTTTTCTCATCCTCTCTACATAGACTGAACACATGTCAAGAGAGGGAGATTCTGCCACTACTCTTCTTTCCAAGCCCCCCCCCCCCTTTATGGGCACTGGAAGTCCTGAGGGAACACAATAAGATTCCTGAGCTAAGGAGCCTACACATAGAAAAAATTCACACAGGCAGAGTCTCCACATAGAGGTTGGAAGCCATGTGATCTCACTCCCCCTTCATGTGTTCTGCCTACTCATTTGGAAGATGCCTACTCATTTGGAAGATGAGTATGTCTATTATTCCTTGGAAATACCTATATTCAAACATTATCACTCCGGGCAGCGACAATCAGAAATAATAACAGGGATGGGGACTTGTGAGTCATGACTTGCTGCCGAGTTGGACTTAAGCTGCACCAGCAACTTGACTTGGCGGATTCAGAGGGACTCACAATTCAACTTGCAACTCAAACTCACTTGTCCGGGTTACGTTGTCAAGTCCCTATGGGCCTCCCTACCTGCTGCAACATGAGTTCACCAAAAGGCCAGCGGTGAGGACTAGAGCAAAAGCTGGTTGGTTCGTACGTTTGACTCTGTCATGCCCTTTCCTAAGCAAGGCAAAGAGTAGAGCATCAACATCTTGACTCATGTGACTTCTTGTTAAATAAGCCCTGATGACTGCACAGGGCCTGGTGGAGGAAATTCCCCATGGACTGGTAGTGAGCCTTTTCACCAACACAGCAGCATTGCGGGGCCGTAGGTGATGCTACACAAAGCACTACTCCTAGTGCAAATGGCAGCAACTGCTGCTGTGGCTGGGGCCTGAAAATGGCAGGGTTTTCCCTGGCTCTTGGTCGCCATAATACACAATTAGTCAGGTTTTATCCAAATCCTGGGTTCATTTGACAAGATACCTATCACGGCGGTGTCCACAATCAGCTGTTCGCAGTTCTGCACCCATTCCTGCTTCTGTAACAAGGACTCTGCCCTCACCCCCAAGTCTCAGGTTTTGGTCTTCACATTTCAGGGAATGGAGTACTGATGATGACCCAGGAACCTTTACTAGGCCCCAAATACAGATAAAGTGGGAACAATTACAGACACTCGAGACATGACAAGAATCACTTTGCTTTGTTTTCATAGCTGTTGTCTCCTGTTGGTACAGCAAGACGACAACAACTATTGTACCTCAACAAAAGGCCTATTGGCAAGTAGCTCTCAGTGCAAACCTATCATACTCTAATCTTGAATGGACGTCTCCCTGACTTTTCTCTGCAATGGGACTGTAAAGTCTTTTCTTTGCAGATCTGATTGCTCTAATGTGTTCCCTGCATTCACTTGCAGAAATCCATGTCTAATTTCAGTCTCTCATTCCCTTGCAGGTTGAGCTCCAAGAGTGACAGAGAGGATAACGGCAATTACTCAACAATAGGGCCATTGATTGACTAGTAAGATCAACCTCTGTTTGGGCTGCACTCTTTCAGGCTGCAGGATTGAATGGTCCTCTATACAACCTTCCCCATTTAAAAAAAAAAAACTCCCTCTATGGAGGCAAGGTGAGAACCTCTATAGAACAGTAAATAACCCAGCCCAGACATAAACTAATTCCTTCCAAAAGAACTAAGACACAAGTGGACCTGACAAATGGAGTCCTCCTTCCATTGGATCCTTGTTAGGTCTAGTCAAAAAATATCCCAACCACCTTTTGACTCAACAAGGCAGGTTTAGCTAGTTGCCTTCCCTCAAGCTAAGAAGGAGCCTCTCCCTCTTCCTGCCCCCTGACCCACTTAACCCATAGGCCAGGACACCAGGGATGAATAGAAGTTATAGTCCTTCCACACGTACGCTTTTTTCACTTCAGCAATCCAGAGTTGCCCAGGGCATATTGAACCCATGAATTTCAATTGTGCCAAGTTTGTTTCATAGTAATAATTAGAGATGGGTACGAAGCACTTCCTGCTGGGTTGTCATAGGGTGCTGCATGTTCTCTACCCCCACCCCCACCCCTTCCAGCAACCCCACTCACCAGCCAGTGCCTGCTGCTTGTTCCCTCCCCCTCGTGCAATCTTCCTGGCCCAGCAGGAGCACACACTTCCCTTCTCTGCCTCCTCCGTGCTCCTGCTGGGCCAGGAAGATTGCACGAGGGGGAGGGAACAAGCAGCATATGCTGGCTGGTGAGTGGGGGAGCTGGCGGGGTAAGGGGGTAGGGAAAACATGGCACCTGTGGTACCACACCAGTGACTTCAGACAACCTGGCACAAAGTGCTTCTTGCCCATCTCTAATAATCATCATGTGCCCTCAAATCAATTCTAAGTCATGGTGACTCTTTTTCCAGGTGATGAATACTCAGAATGCTTTACCATTCCTTTCAACTCCGGGAGGCAGTGGAAGACAGGAAGGCCTGGCGTGCTCTGGTCCATGGGGTCACGAAGAGTTGGACACGACTTAACGACTAAACAACAACTTCTGAGGGTGCCCTAGGAACACACAGGTGGCCCAAGGCCACACAGGCTGGCTCTACTCCCAGGAAGCATAGGGGGGAATCGAACTCCCAACCTCTACCTAAACCACTGAGCTATCCAGCCAATTTGTTTACTCGACCAATATTTAGAATCCCCCAGCTGGAGAATTCTAGAAGCTGTAGTCTCTCCTTCTCCAGGAAAAACAAAACAAAACCCTCCTCAAATTTTAATAGACGTAGTTTTAATTATTTATTTAAATCCATACCACAAGGTTGCCGTATTTGAAGCAATGTGTCAACCGGCTCCCTCTAGTGGCAGCTGTTTGCATTACTTCTCTACGAGCAAGTTCACACAGACGTTTCCTCTATTCTCCCCATTACATATACAGTATAGCACCAATACAATTCAGGGCCACAGGTTAGGAACTGAACTATACAGTGTGCTAGTATTCACTCTTATATATAAACCTGGGTTTAAAATAACCGCATATTGTGCAATTTTGCCCTGATACATTACCTCGCTTGGGACTAAAAAGACACTACAAAGGCAAAAATCAGTCTATTTCAGGGGTCTCAAACTCTATTTACCTGGGGGCCGCTGGAGGCAGAGTCTGGGTGAGGCTGGGCCGCATCAGATTTTCCGCCAAGCGGAGCAAGAGCCCGAGGAAGCTGCCCGGGAGTTTCCTTAGCCTGGCTGGGGCTCCAAGGAGGAGGGGGGGCGCGAGCCCTCATCGCCCGGCCACGACCCCCTCCGGCTCTTTCTTCACCACCACCACCACCAGCAGCAGCAGGACGAAGAAGCGGAGAAGGGAGGGAGTACCGGCAACTGCCTAGCCGGGGGGAGGAGGGCACGATATAAAATTTTTTAAAAAACCCTCACAGAATTCGCCTTGCCAAAGGAGAAAAGCCCCCACCGGTACCCGCGAAATTAAACAGAACGGGGCGGGGGGCCCCACAGGTGCACACGCATGCACACAAACACACACGGAGGTCCGGCAACCTTCCTCTGAGGGCCCCCCCTCAAAAACAGGTGAACTCAGCAGCAGCAGCTACCCCCACCACGACAGAGGAGCAAACTTTGCGAGGCGAGCCCAGGCAGCCTCCAGAGCCGAGGCGGCTGAAGCAGGACGAAGAGGAGGAGGAGGAGGAGGAGGAAGCACCGCCGGGTACTGAGGCGGCCGCTGGCCGGGCTGGTGCTGGGGGTGCCGAGAGAGAAAGAGAGCCAGAGAGCCGCTTCCCTGGAAGAGGCGGCGGCAGCAGCTGCTGTTGGCGGCTTGGCTCGGGTGCTCGGGGAAAAGGGCCGGCAGCGCGCCTTGCTCGCTGGCTCTCCCCCAAGACAGCGCCTCTTGCACCCTCCATCCGGAACTGCAGCCTGCCAGCTGGCAGACAGGCAGGCTGGCTGGCAGGCTGCAGTTCCGGATGGAGGGTGCAAGAGGCGCTGTCTTGGGAGAGAGCCGGCGAGCGAGGCGAGCCTTTTTTTGACTCTTGACAGCAGAGGACGCGTGGGCGCTTCAGGGGGGGCAGGCAAGGCGGGGGCCACAAACTATCGTCCGGCGGGCCGCAAATGGCCCGCGGGCCGCATGTTTGAGACCCCTGGTCTATTTCTTCTGATTTTTTTCTTCTTCTTTTTTGTGGGGTCAGCTATACATGACAAGTGACTAAAACATCACTTTAGTTCCTTCCTTTACTTTTTAATTCTGGTTTCTTCCACAAAACATGTTGCTGGGGGGGGGGGACTAACATGTCTGGTCTTGGTGCCTGACGTTTTTGTGTGTTTTTTTAAAAGAACATTTCACATTTCTAAGGAACAGGAACTCCAGAAACAACTTGTTAGAGGGTAGTTTTCTTTTCAAGAAATCAATAGTGGAGGCCTGTGATATTTTGTAATACATGTTTACTTACAAACATAGAGACTGAACATCTGTTTGGGTCGCATACACTTTTGGGTTTGAATGTATTAGATATATTATAAGGTAAAGGTTCCCCTTGACATTTAGTCTAGTCGTGTCCGACTCTAGGGCGCGGTGCTCATCCCCGTTTCCAAGCCATAGAGCCAGCGTTTGTCCATAGACAGTTTCCGTGGTCACGTGGCCAGCGCGACTAGACACGGAACACCGTTACCTTCCCACCGTGGTGGTACCTATTTATCTACTTGCATTTGCATGCTTTCGAACTGCAGGAGATATATTATAGCCTTAGATATATTATAGCTTTCTAGATATTTTAGGCCAGTGCTTCCCAACCTCAGGTAACCCAGGTGGTTCTTGAACTGTGATTTCCAGAAGCCTTCACCACCAGCTGTGTTGGCCAGGGTTTCTGGGAACTGCAGTCCAAGAACATCTATGGACCCAAGGTTGAGAAACACTGTTTTAGACTATAACTCCCATGATCCTTTGGTCATGCTGTATGGGGCTGAGAGGAGCTGAAGACCAAATGTTCCGGGGTGGGGGCATACATTATCCAGGCTTGATATGAACACAGCATGTCCTCCTCTTTGATGACAAATATAAGCCCACCTTAGCCTGTGTTCACAATCTCTGGCATATCAACTATGTATCCACCAGGTGTAAGATTTAGCTGCTGGCCTGACAGACCTCTTGAGGGTGGTTTATAGGCAGAAAGATGAACCCTATGAGCAGTGGGTCATTTACACCCTGAATTTCCCAAAGACCAATACATGGGAAGCATTCTGTACAGTGCCCTTGAATGAAAGTGACAGAGAAACTCAGTTCTGGGTTGAACATGGCCTCCCATCATCATCCATGGATAATAAAAGGGGAAAGAACTGGAGCTATGTCTGAGATATATATTTTGAACTCATTATGTATATAAGAAACAGTGCAAAACATTTCCCCCTTGGTCATACTGAAGTCAGAGCTTGAGAGAAAAAAATACTTTTGTAGTCTGTAACTCAAAAATATCCTAGACTAATTAATTAATTAATATGCCATCTTTTCCCCCATAAGGGATCCAAGGCGGCTCACAACAGATAAAACAACAGATTTAAAAACACTATATAAATGTATTTTAAAAACAATTACATGTATATTATGATATTAAAAATCAAGTTTAAAAACATTTAAAAATGTGTAAGTTAAAAACCAGCATTCTTGTGAGAACCTTCTGCTTAAAAGCCTGGCTGAAGAGGAAGGTCTTTGGCAGGGAGCCAACCTGGCTTTTCGGGGCAGTGCATCACAAAGCCTAGGAGCAGCCACTCAGAAGGCCTCCAGTGACTATTGCTAGCTGGTAGATTCCAAGAACTCTAGTTGAAAAAAGTTTCTCTCTCTCTCTCTCTCTCTCTCATACTCGCAATACTTGAGAATTGGGCAGTGTGTGTCCCAGAGTGTGGAGATTCCACTAACTTGATAGGTAATAAGCGAACAAAGTGCCACCAGGCAACAAAGATCAGACGAATGTGTGAAATTGCCAACTCTGAACCCAGAGCATGTGTCCATCTAGCAGTATCATCTAATCTGTCAGATATCAGCTCTCCAAGATTTGAGACAAGAGTCTTTCCCAGCCCTGCTCCCTGAGTCCCTTTTAGCTGAACAAGGGCCTGTCTGCATGGAAAGTAACCATTCCAAAACCACAATCTGTTTCCCTCTGTCTTGGCGCAGTCTTCTTTCATCTAATATTCATATACTCTGATGCACTCTTGTGCAATAACTGGATCCTCTGCCATCCTCTTCTGGAGGCATGAGCCACCCTGGAGACAGAAGAAGGGAATGCTTTTGAATGTTTCATTTTAGGCCACCCAAACACATGTAGCTTCCCACTGGAAACTTCTATGAATCCGGCACTGATTGTTCCAAGCATCTGGGGTGACGTGGCTTGAAACAACATCTCTTCTCTTGCTGCAGCCATCTCATTTTTCCCAGCTCTAATCCAGGAGAAGGTAATTATGCACTCTGTACATGTGAGAAGGTGGACAGTAAGCCACAAGAGCTCCTGCTAAAATTAATCTGCCAGTCTTCAAGGTGCCACAAGTCTCCTTGTTGTGTTCCTATAGAGAGCTCTTGAGGCAGGGAAACAAGAGGACGCCCAGCAGAGGGACAAGGTGCCATTCTACTGTTGAGCACTCTTCTCTCTGCCAGAAGCCCATACTTCTATAGCTATTAATTCACATCTCTGGCTTGGCTGTTGTCCTGTGTTGTAGGGGGCTGAGGTTATAAGAGATTTCCAGGAAGAAGGAGCCTCTTCTAGGAATGCCCTCCCAACAGGAGAAACAAAAGCCATGGGACACGTGGTGCTCCCAAAACGTTATAGGAGAGAAGCTGGGAGGGAGGAGAAATTCACTGCTGGGAAGAGTGACTGGCATTCTGGGATTCTGCAAAAAAAACACCACGCTGCATCGGGGCAAAGGCTGACTTCCAAAGGCGTACGTGTTTGAGAAGCCGTTCCTGAAGAGAGGGGACCAGAGGGTGGTGTGTGGTGGTATCACAGCTGACACACAACACTAGCGAGGCGTATGAAGACAGGGCAGCTGCTAAGGCCTCAGCAACGTGTTGAACTGCTGGGTCATCTTGTGGCTGGAGTTTTCAATCAGCACTAATCCAAGTCCTTGGCAACAAACCCCAAGGAACAACCTTCCTTTCCCTCTGAAGCCAGTCTTCCTGCCAGAGAGTTGAACACATTTTCTGTATTGGACAGCTCAGTACAGCAACATTATCATTTGAATATATATATTTCTACCTTGCCATTTAGTAAAGCTCTTGTAAAGCCAGTTACAATACCAGTATCCAAAACAGCAACGAAAAAAATAAAATAAAAGTGAGATTTGATGAAAAATTATTTTCATTGCAACCCTACTTTGAGCAGCAAGAATTTCCAGGTGTGCAGTGCCTACCTGGCTTTGGTTTCTTTGGAAAACGTTCACAGCACATTTATCGGTGTTTTGTAATATTTTCCCTTATCTACAAACACGCAGGTTGAGCAGAGGTAATCTCAGGTGGAGGCATCGTTTAAGCCACAGCCTTAATAGCTTTTTAACAGCTTGAACAGTCAATTGCTTTCCTATCAGTTTTCTAGGTAGCCATCCTAAGATGCTTAAAGCGCCTGACCTTTGCTCTCTTTATGTCTTTTCCGACATGGTTGCACTGGCAGCCAAATAGAGTGATTCAGCTTTGCGTTGGCTTGATTCACAGTCTCTTTTATGACTGCATTTGGTTTAGGTGACCACATGAAGACCTCAGGTTGATTTGGCCCCTCAATCCGATGATGTTTGATCCATGTCCACACATACACTTCCTTCGATACCGCCCTCCTGCCAATCTCCAGCTCTCCTTTTATGGTTCATTGTAAAGCCAGTGGGCTAGATACACTTGCTTGCTTCTGTTGGTTTTTCCTGTTCCAGGGACTGAGACAATGGTACCTAACACTTCTATATTTCCACAGCCACACACTGCTGGTAGTTAATCTAACAAAAGACATTCCAAACGGTATTGGATGGGAAATCTCCTGTATAAAATCAGTATTAGTATATATTATGTCCTGAAGGTTATGTCAGCAGCTTAGTGGGAGCCATGAGCAAAGAAAGAAACTACATACCTGTATAACACACTAATTTACAAACTGATTGCTCTAACAGAAGCTTATCTTACCAAGGTGATAACAGGCCAACCTAGTGAGAGAAGGCGTTTGTGCCACTCAGCACATAGGAGCTCTCCTCCTCTAGAAGAGGGTGGGGAGTGATCGTTTTCTTCCTCTCCCTGCCAGTTTGAACAGAGGAAAGCTAGGCTATTGCTTACCTGGGTCAAGGGGTAGCCCCTCTGTCATGGGATGGAGAGGTGCACCATCCTTGTGCCCTGGCTTGAAGGATCACAGCCAACTGGACCCAAGGGGAATCCTCAGCATTTGAGGATGTCTCTGTGTTATATAGTATTATACATACTATATGTCAACCTTCAGTACAATAGACATTGTACAGCAACAGTGGCTATCAGTCTTCGACAGCACTCCAAGAATATACACTTGCAAGGTTCCATCTGGCCCACAAAGTCTGATCAGCACAAAGGCCAAGCATGACCAGCATGTTTGACTAAACAATCCTTCTGCCTATTAACTGTACCCAGATCAATCTATGGGGCACTGTGACTTTAAGAGATGAAGTACACCCCCTGCATTGTCGCTAAACCTGAATCTCAGAAGCCTAATACATTAGGCCAGATAAATTTATTTATTTTGTATCATTTGTAGGCTGCCTTTCTTCCAATGAGGGGACCTGAGATGTTAAAACAATTAAAATATAAAGCACAATAATTTATACATTAAAAAGCAATTAAACTATAATAATAATTACAAATACATTAAATGTTTTAAAATATTGAAAACTTTAGAAGCGAACTTACTGAGCTAAAAACCAGCATCCCGGGAACTCAATTATGGTTATTAAAAGCCTGTCTAAAGAGGTGGGTCTTCGACTGTCGGCAGAAAGATAAAAGGGAGAGGGCTCACCTAAGGGACAGAATTCCATCACCTGAGAGCAGCCACAATGAAGGCCCTCTCTTGTGCCTCCATCTAATCATATCATACAGATTTTTAAGGAAGAAGCATGGGAATAGGGTAGCATAGACAGCACAGACAGCTGTTTTTCAGACATTTTAAGGTGGTTTGAAAGGGGTATGTGTGCTGTTTGTGATTGTGCCACCTGCCCCACTTTAACTTCAGCACGTTCTAGGCTGTTTTGGAAACCTGTTTCACCAGAAGCAAGAGGGGGACAAGAAAATGTGTAATACTCCACAGGAAGCAAACCTCCTCTTCTCAAACCACTTTCAGCAGTCCTGCAATCTACTATTTGCAGGGGAAAATATATTTTCATCAGTGCAAACACATGAATGAATATACAAGCTTAGCCTGTGACTATACTGCAATTTGATTTTCAGCCTGTATTACGGTTGAATTTGCAAGTGGTGATCACACAGAGGCTGTGGATTGATTTGGGAGTTCAGTGTCCACACTCAATGTGATCCAATTCACATTTCAGCCCAGGGGCCCCCTTCTTCCTTCCTTCCTCTGGTCCCGCCTCTGCCAATCCTTTTATTGCTCGTTGTCAAGCGGCTTGGTTTTGAAAGGGTTGTACAGTGTTCTAGAAAAGGCAACAGCATTCTAGCAGGTATAGAAATACTACATACCACAGGAATATATTTTATTTCATCTGGCTTGTTTCTTTTTTGTTTGTAATTTTTTTAAGTCTTGTCCAGAAGTGGTCTAGCACTAAGATAGTATATTAATACTAGTGATAAGATGATAGAGTGAACAGGCAGTGCTAATCTAATATAGGTTAAAAAAAATTAAAATTCAGAGGACAATCGGGGCAGGGGGGGAGAACATAGGGGCAGGTCTTCCTGTGATCCTGTGATCCTGCAATCCCCAACTGCTTGCGTCACTGAAACACTACCCACAGACACACCCTCCATCTTTACAAGAATGAATCAACTGGGTTGAACTGATTCAAATCAGCCTTTGCGTCATGTGATCAGGAAAAAAACTTCAAATCGACCTGTTTTATAACTGCAGCAAATCCTATGGTATTTGATTGTGTAGCCACAGTCTTAGTCAACATTGTTTGAGGGCCAATAACGGTGAGCATATTTTCACTGGCATATATGTGTGCAATTGTTGTCACATCACCTCCCCAAACCACAATGCAAAAACAGATGTTTGCTTGTGCACTTTGACACACACATCCAGTGTAGGTAGCACGCACACACGTATGAAGCTGCCTTAGACTATATCAGAGACTATCAGGGCATGTATCACTCTAAGGACTCAAGCAAAGTTTTTTTCCCCAGTAGTGGTACACAAGATCCTTTTGATGGGAGATGCCGGTGACTAAATCCTGAACTTCCAGCATACAAGACTTATATTCCATGCCTGTGTTATGATCACCCCTTCCAATCTGAATGGACATTTGAATGTGTGAATACTGCTGTTTTCTGAAGTATATCAGCAGTCTTCAAAGTCCGAGTGCCTGCCAATGTTAGTGCTCTCGTATCAACAAACACGAGATCAACAACAGTGATCTCTCTCTTCCAAAGAAGCCACTACCCTCACATTCATTAGCCCTTCAGGAAATCTTTCTCCTCTTTTGAGTCTTGAATGCTAAAACTAAGAGCTAGTGTGAGGACAGTGCCACTGACCAAATGCAGAGTGCCTTCTCTTGTCTCTTAATAATCACAGACCCACCATGCACATGAGTTGACAGAACCATCTTCAGTCCAACATTGATTACAAATTAACCATGGGAAGATGAGAAGTTGTTGTCCTTGGAAAGAAACAAATAAATTTGCTTTACCCCTAAGTAACCATAAACAGCCCCTTCCCATATGCAACAGATTGTGAAGGTTGCCGTCTCGATGAGGGGCCATGGCTTCCATGCCTTGTTCTTCACCCAGCAAGACATCAACCTAGAGTCCCCCTCCCCCATTAGAGATTACCTTATAGCAGGATGTGACAGTACAGCTTCTCTTTTGTTCAGGTCAAGGAAATACTTTGCTGGGGTGGGTGATGATGCGGATATATGCCTCTTCAGAAAAATGCAGCAGAAGACCACCCCACAGTTCTCTTCCAGGGCCAGTCCCGCCTCTCTTGTATGTTGCGGACGAGATCACCTTCTTTACCTGAGTGTCCCCACCATCTGGAGCAATGTGTTCAGGACTGCTTTACATCTTACTCCAAAACAACTCAGCCTTGTAACTGCGTAGCAGGCTCTTTCCACGCCTTCCACTCCCTCCTCCCTTCCCCTGTCTGCTGAAGTCCCATATACTTCACACTTAGCTAAGATGACAGGACTGGATGTTTGAAATAGTGATGACTACGGAGGATCCATCTGACACGGCTCACTCTGTACCAATCCCATCTTCTTATAGTCCTCCCCTCCCTTGTTCTGAGGCGGGATGACACAAAATTAATCTGAAGGTCTGTCAAAAAGAAGACAGTGGTGACTCTTGCTGTACCATGCGCAGGTCAAATCTGTCTGGGTCACTCTCCTTATGGAGCAGAAGTTAACTAGAGTCACTGAGTGATTCAAAAAGCAAATGGTGCCAAGCTATTTTTGTCCCTCTTGAAGAGCTAAGCACAGTCAGGGCCAAATCAGGCCAGCTACAAACTAAGAGGAACGGACAGACAGAGGACCCTCTTACAACCAGGCCTTGAAGTTTGTCAAGGAAAATCACAAAGACACATCTAGTGCTCCAACAGTCCGACCTCAAAGACCATGTGAAGTCCTTTGACTACAAGGGATCTCTGCCCTCCCCAACCAGCAACAAACTACATTCCCATCAAGGGAAGGATTAGTAAGTCCTGCCCACCTCATCAAGCCCAAGCCCATAAACTTTTAACAAGGCGATCTTGCCAGCTTTATCTGTGCACTTTAAAAAACCGTTCTTACAGAAGGACCAGCTGCATCTCACTGCCAGTTTGTGAATGGGAGAGGCTGACAAAAGCTAATTGTGTGAGGTGACACACATTCACCTTGGAGTACCTGGGCACAATGTGGCAGCTGGAATTGATAATTTTATCTTGATGAAGTTGACTTTTCTAGGCAGGGCAATTGGCATCACCCGGTACCCCCTTTTTCTTCTTCTTCTGTTTCCCTATGTTCCACTTTGTCCTGCAAAGTGTTGGATTTATCAGGAGCCGCATCCACAGGGAATCCTCACCCCACCCCCACGTTTGGAATCTGGCAAGCAGGGTCGTGCTAGAATGTTTACAAACAGCAACAACAAAATCCTTAGGGTTTGGGAATAAGAGAATGCAGCGGTTACACAAATGGAATTTTTAAACAAGAAACTCCAATTTCAGGAGCATAAAACACCTGTGGAGGTTTGAAGGAAGTGGGTGAAGGTGATGAGAGAGGAAAAGGTGAGCAGTTTGGCAAGCCAGCTTCTCCTGCTAGGCTTTTGGCACATTAAAATATACACCGCCTAGTAGAGAAGGTGGGTGCTCCTGCCTCAAGGCTGGGCTTGAAAAGATGCAGGAAAATACCTGAGAATTTCTCTGCATTCACTGCTTTATACTCACTGCCTTTGCTGATGTCTCAAAGGGTGCCCTTGAAATAATCAGTGAATCACAACAAGAAGGAGCGATTTTAAAAGAAGAACAAGACAAAGGGGAGGGTTTCCTTGGGGTTTAGGGGTTTAGCAAAGGGAGAGGGAGACTTAACACCAATTAGCTTAAAAGGGAAGCACCAAACAACAACCACAACAACATCAGCACGGCCCTTTTTTCCCTACTTCCTTCCATCTCCCTGATCTCCCTTCAGCAGGATCCATTTCCCTGCTTGGAATTCTCTGCTGGAACTGTTTTTCTTTTGGGAGTTTTGGAGGAATTTTGAGTAGTCATTGGAAGCTTCTGACTGGGAAGCTCTTGTGGCAGACAGGAACGGTCAAGCTACGTAGCTACAGGAATCTGAAGCGACAGAGTGCTTAGCTGCACACTCTGAGAACAAAACAAACTGTATATAATCCCTGCGTTCCGAGAGGAAGAAGAAAGCCAAAGAAAGCCTGGGAACAGTTACTGGATGAACTGAGACAGGCTTTGTATCGTCCAAATACAAGGTGGGGAAAAGAGAAGGCAGGGAGAGCTGGTTTATTAGTCATTCCCATTCTTGTCCTCTCCTGGATCAAAACCATCTTCTCTACTCTGTGTGAGAAAAACAATGAAACCCTTTCTCTTTCTCGGAGATTGGCACAGTTGCATTTTTGGATTACAACTCTTCGATTTTTCCAGTTAGCATAGCCCGTAAAGGTATCCATTCTGAGCTCTGGGAAAGATCATCAGAACTCCTTATTTTTGAAAAGGTGGTTTCGGACCTGGGGAAGGACTCTAAGAATCCCCCAGCATGGTCAAGAAAACTAAGGTTTGTGCCCACTCTATTAAGGCTCCATCTAGACTGAGGAAGTTGAGGAGATCCAGTTTGTGTTTAAAAGGCTCTTATCTAATTTATTTTGCACCTGAGTGATCCTTCCATGTACACAAGAGACGTTTCTATGAGAAGGATGCAAACAGCCCTCCAATTTCACCCTCTTTAATGACAGATGTCCCCTTCCCCACCTTTAGTCTCCCTCCGGCTACAGTGACTCCTCCTCCCTTTAATTTTTTTCTCTCTCTCAACAAGTCATTGTTGCGCCAGATACTGTACCAGTACAGAAGGGCACCTCCAATATATCTAGAATCTCACTCTGTCCATTATGAAAATATTTTTTTAAAAAAGAGAAGGTGAAAATAGAGGAAGGAGTTTCTCTGTTGTCCCTTTTAGTGCCACAACCCACTGCATACATCACAGGCTTGTCAACACAGAGAATGTCATCCAAAACTCCATTTGGGAGCAGATTAACCAACCACAAGGACTGCAGAACAGGATGATCAAGAACGCCCTCAGTCACACCAAATAAACAGCAGCCCTAGTGCTGTTCCAGAAAGGAGCGGGACCGTTTCCAAAACAGTGGGATGGGTCAACATTACTGAAAACACAAGTGGCCCCTGGAAAATAGGGTGAATGACACCACACCCAAAGTGATCCAAATAGCAAGCTCTATGACCGACTCATCACCCTATAACTTTTGCAAGCTCCAGGCTAAAGGAGGGAGCATTTTGGAGATGGCAATTTATGGGGTGTTTTTTTTCTAGAAAAGGATGAAAAGGGAAAGGGTTAAATAATTGCTATATCTGTGTTCTGTTTTTAATGAAGAGGTTGCCTGCCCCAGTTAGTTTTAGGGTTTATAAGAAAAAACACAGAGGGAATACATTATGGAACTGAGGTTGCAATTACACTATGGAAATAAATCAGGAGCTGGATCAGGCTTTTTAAAATCGGTTTAAAGTCACATGGTTGTCACTAGACATGGGGACAAATATAAAAATGAATCAGGATATTCAATGAATATCTCTGTTTCGTCAGATATTTGTTGCTTCGTATACTTGGGGTCCAGAGACCCTGACGAATTCAAAGCAACGAATATAACCCTTTTATATTCATCCCTTCGTTCCCCATCTGCTTATGCCTCTGTGGATCAGCTGTTCCTCAGAGGCATAAGCAGAGAGGGATTTTCCCTTCGGCGGCTTGCTAAAGCCTGCCAGAAGGGAAACCTACCCTTGGGGCTGGGGGATGGCTGAGGATAGAAAGAGGGGCTTTTCCCCTCTTTCTATCCTCAGCGGCATAGGAAGAGGGGGAAAGAGATCAAACTGATCCGGAGCCAGGGGATTTTTTGATCCTTTTCTCCCTCTACTATGCCACTGGGGATAGAAAGAGGGGGAAAGCCCGATCCAAGCCATCGCCCAGCCACACTGCCTTTGCAAAGGGAGTGCAGCTGGGGGATCGCTTTGATCCTTTCCCCCCTCTTCATATGCTGCGTTGGCATAGGAAGGCTGTGGGAGAAAGGGCTTTAAAAAAAAAAAAAAAAAAAAGATAGCCCCAGGGGCTGTCTTTAAAAAAAATTACCCGATGAACCAACAAATTGATTCATGGTTCTTCGGGACACTGGGAGGCAATTTGTGTTTCATGAGTTGTCAAGTTTGATGACCCATGAACTAAGACGAAGTGCCATTTTGATGCTCTGTCCCCATCTCTAGTTGTCACGTATTTTTGGGGGGTTGGCGTGTGCCTACTCTTAGTTTTAATCAAAATGTAAGATGTGTGTTTAGGGGGCTACACAGACTTTCAGAATCATTTAAAAATTGGCACCACAGAGCTCCAGCTTTCTGTGTTTCACCCTCAAGAATGTGTGCCAGTGCCAAATGAAAAGGGCAGTCTTGAAGATGCTACTGTTGGAAAAAAGGCTTGAGACACTGAGACAAAATATAAATAATAATCTTTATCTAGTTCTCTTAGGAAAAGGGTAAACAGGACATCCTAAGAAAATAATAAAAGTACTAAAACTACATTACAAAACATACCAAACAGTAAAGGGAATTAAAGGTGGCGGCAGCTCAGGCAATGCCCACAAACTCAGGCAAGCACACAGGGTCTCTGCCTTGCTCGGTCAGTCAGCACCATCGAAGGGGTGTGTGAAAGGGAGGGAGAGAGACAAAGCTTTATAGAGCCTAATTGATTATAAGGGACAGGTGAGGTCTCTAAGGATATGAACCCAGTGTGGGTAGAATGTTACATCTTGCAGTATACCAACACCCCTTCTCAAGATTTAACATGAATACATTTGGGCTACATAATCAATAACATCAACCATGATCAATTCTGTTGATAAGCATATTTAACATTTCACGAAGATATACAAATTTATCTTGCAGAGATTGATATTCTTCTTCCAAGGCGTCTATCCATTTTTCTCTCTGTGAAATACTGTAGGTCAGAGGTCGTCAACCCCCGGTCCGCGGCCCGGTGCCGGTCCGTGGCTTAAGCCTGACCGGGCCGCCAAGACAGACCTCTCGCCCCCGCCCCCGCACGCACTCACCCCCGCAAAGGCCCTACTCCCTCCCTCCGCTGCCGAGAGCAGGAGCAGAAGCAGGGAGACCGCGATGTGGGTGGTCGTCCACTTCGAGGAGTGCCTCAAGGACTCGCCCCACTTCAGGTGCCTGGGGGGGGCGGGGGCGGGCAGGGGCTTCTCCGGAAAGGGTCACTGGGAGACCCGGGGTGGGCGGGGGCAGCCTCCTCCCCTCCCTCGCCCTTTCCGTCGCCGGACTTACGGGGGGGGAGAAAGGGAAAAGGCTGCCGCCCCCCCTGCTCTCTGCTGCCTGAGCCCACTCAGGGCCGTGGCCTGGGCCTCTTCCTGGGCTTGGGAGGGGAAAAGGGAGCCCCAGGAAAGCACCTCCCAGGAGTGAGGAGGGAGGGAGAGGGTTGGTCGGTCGTTGTGAACCGCGCGGGTGGGCCTTGGGACTTCGGAGCTGGCGGTCCGGGGATGGGGAGGGGGGCGGCGGCTCTGGTCCCGGCCGGGCAGCCAGTGGTCGTCGGCCCGCCCGTCTGGGCCCGGAGCTCTTGCCGCGGCGGGGCTCCTCGTAGGAGGCGTTTGGCGGTGGTGTCCGTTTCTGCGGCCAAAGGGGGCAGGCTTGGCACCCGGGTCCCCCGAGCTCTTCTGCAGGGCCCGGCCGGGCCAGGCCAGAGGCTTCCCTGGAGGCAGCCACGGAGAAGAGGCGGGCGCAGGTGGCTGGTCCCCCGACCCCCCGGGGGCTGCTTTTCGCTCTGCTGGCGTTGGGCGAAAGGCTTCTTGGGGCCGGGCCGGGAAGCTTGGTCGGTGGGTCCTCTCCGGTGCGGCCTCGCCTGCCCAGTTGCCGCGCCTCCTTGTGCTGCATGGACTCCCCTGGGGTCCCTTGGGGCAGAGGCAGGGCCACCGCCGGGGCCTTGTGTGACCCCAACCTGGGAAAGCTGAAGGGAAGAGGAAGCGGCAGCGGCGGGGGGGGGTGGCTAAGAGCCAGGAGGCCGAGCATGGCTGGGTGCTCCCGCTGCTGGCCCCCCGGCGGGCTCCAAAGAGGCTGGGGTCGGCGCTCCTCGCCGCCCTCAGCAGGCTGATGCCGCCGCTGGTGCCTCCAGCTCCGGAACCGGCACCAGCGGCTGCATTTGAATTTCCCGTGGAGGGGTGGGGGAATGGAGTTTGCCAGCCCAAGAGTCCCGGAAAAGGCTCAGAAAGCGGCGGCGGCAGTGCGCGCGGGTGGAGTGCCGGAGGTAAGGGGGAGAAAGGAGGGGAAAGCATCGAGTGAGGGAGAGGCTTGGGGGAGGCTGTGGGGAGGGCAGGTGGGGTCAGGACACCAGCTTTTTCCTGCTGGAGGAAGGAGGAGAAAGGCAGGACGGGAGGCGGCGGCGGCGGCCCAGTGCCTCTGGGTGGTACTCAGGAACGCTGCCGGAGCGTCTTTTGCAAGCTGGAGCTTGGGGTGCGATGGTGTGTATGTGTGTGTGTATGTAGGAGGGGTGTCTTCCTTTTTCTCCTGCCTTCTTTGCCACTAAACAGAGGAAGAAAGAGGGAGCATCCCTTAGGCTGCTGTCCTCCCGGCGGCGGCGTTCCCCTAACGTTGATTCCGCCATTTGAATTTCCCGCGGAGGGCGGCGAGGAGCCTGTCAGGAGGCGAGCGGCCGGAGGGAGCACCCCGGCCATGCTCAGGCTCCCAGGCTTCCGCCGCCGGCACACACTCCCTCACCCCTTCAATCATGTGCCTGCGCACAGGGGTGGGGTGGGCGCACGGGTGGGCAGGCGCTCCTGCGCATGCGCAAAGCGGTGGGGGAACGCGCGCGCGCCTATGCCGCACACACTCCCCAACCACTTTGCGCATGCGTCGGAGAGCGCGAGCGCGAGGGGCCACCCCACCTCTCTCAGAGGCTCCACCGGTCCGCACTAGGAAAAAGGTTGGGGAACGCTGCTGTAGGTAATTTACTGATCTCTTTCCAGTTTACTGGTTCCTTTATTATATGCAGGTTTTCACAGAATCCATATCTTTCTGGAGGTTTGCTTTTATTAATCCTGTCTGATTGTCTTACAGAGGTTGTTGTTTCTGTTTCCCTTGGTCCAGTTTCTGCTTCCCCTTCTGTTCTGATAACATCTTCAGAAGATGGACCTGCCAGTTGACCAGTAGTCTCTGCAGATAACCAATCGACCAATTCTTGTGGAACAGTCTCTATATTCTGTAGATCAGTTGCCACTATAGATTAATTTATCTGTTGCTTTATAAGTTTTTCATCTACATATACAACATTACAACATTTAATTTCAGAAGTCTCAGGGTTCCAAATTCTGTACCCTTTCCCTCCAATAGGGTACCCAACAATAATTCCAATTTCAGTTCGAGGATCAAGTTTTCCTCTCTTTTCTTTTGGGACATGTGTATATGCTTTAGCGCCAAAAACTTTTATATGCTTTAAACCAGGTCTCTTTCCAAACCATAATTCAAAAGGTGTTTTACCTGTTACTCTACTAGGAACTCTATTATGCAAATAAACTGCTGTAACTACTGCTTCAGCCCACAAAGAATTTGGTAATCCAGCTTGCATTAACATAGATCTAGACATCTCCTGCAATGTACGGTTCAGTTTTTCAGAACATCCATTTTGTTGTGGGGAGTGGGATATGGTTACTTTATGTTCTATACCTTCCTGTTCCAAAAATCTCCTGAAATCTGCATTACAATATTCTCCACCACCATCAGTACGTAATGCTAGGGGAGCTTTGCCAAATCTAATTTTAATTGCAGCTACATAGCATTTGAACTTCTCAAGAGTCTCATCTTTACTTTTTAGTATATATTCATAAGTATATTTACTTTTAGATTCAGTGAAGGTAAGAAAATATCTATTTTTGCCTGCGGATAATGGCATGGGACCCACTAAATCTGAACAGACCTCTTCTAGAAACTCTATCCTGTATATTGTTCTGTCCTGTATAACTGGGAGCAGTTCCCTTTGCTTTTATACAAATTTCACATCTTTCTTTTGACTTATCACATTTACAAGCATCAATTCCACATTCTGTCAATAATTTTTCAATACTTTGCATGTTTCTATGTGCCAATTTTACATGCCATGAATAAAGACAAGTTTTAAGATCACAAGTATCTTGCCTAGTTTGACATACAGATCTTCCTTCATCTACTACAGTATTTAAATAATCACTAACATCAACTACTATATAATGGAAACCATCATTTTCATCAACCTTAAGTACTAGACCAGTTTTATCATTGATAACTTTTCCTGAGTCACCTTTAAGTATTACAGTATAATCATTCTTTACAATCCTTTTAGTGCCAAGTAAATTATTTGAGGCTTCAGGGACAAAAGCAACATTTGTTAATGTAAGGTTCACCACCTCATTTTCAGAAGTGAGAACCTTTAAAGGTACTGTTCCAGTTCCAAGCACATTTAATCTTTGTTGGTTTGCTTGTAATATTTTTGGTCTGTTCTCTGTATCAAGTTGACTGAAGCTTTCTCGAAATCGACAAATATGTATGAAACTGCCACTGTCAAGAAGGAAATGTCTCTTGTCATTCACACCTTGATAATCAGATATTTGGAACACTTGGTTATTATTATGAGCAATTTTGCCATCATTGGATCTTTGCTTGTATCTTATACTTGATCTGCCTTGTGGTGGTCTGAAATTTCCATGACTGCTAAAATATCCTCGGGCACTAGGGGCCGCTCTTTCAGTACAAACACTTGCACCTCTGGGTATTTGAGCTCCTGCATCTTTAAATCTGCAATATTTGGCAATGTGCCCAACTTTTGAACATATGTAACATCGCCTTTCTTTAGGATCAGGTCTCATTCTTAGTACAGTACAGGCATTTTTTCAGGCACGTTATCTATTGCCCTTTTAAATCCAGAGTCTCTCAAGTAGGCAATTGTATAATCCAGGTCCACCTTTGCAGTGCACTCAAGCATGGCTTTCTGATTTGCAAAAGATTGTGGTAAACTGAGTAATATACAATTAAAATTATTCCTAGGTCAGTGTTTGGAGGCAGTGAACAGCTTAACGCCCTCCAGACTTTGCTGGTCAGCATCTCCCATCATCTCTCATTGATTATATGCTGGCTAGCTTTAAGGGAAGTTGCTATTCAGACAGGAAAGAAAGATCCAAAACGGGGAGTAGAAGTGGAGAGAGAGGATCTAGGGGAAGATCAAGAGCCTATTAATAGAAAGGGATAGGCCTTGAGGCATTTCTGTGAATTGTGTGCTTGCTATGCAGGAGAATGCAAGGACTGTTAGGTGTTGTACATAACGGGAGGGAGAGATTCCAGTTGTCAGGTCACAGGCTTTCTGAGAGTCAGGCTTGAGGCTTCACGCTCCTTTGCATTTTGAAGCACTGAAATCATATTAATTTTTCTAGTCATAGAATGCCACACATGGAATCAAGCTTTTGATTACCATATGATTTGTACAGGTGCTCAAAGGCCTGGAACAACAACAAAAGAAAACACATGCACTGTGAGGTATAGAAGAGCGTTTATGAGATACACTTTTAAAAATTAAAACCCCAAGCTCCACCACACAGAGCCTGGTGCAAAGGACCAGGTCTAGGAAATGTTACTTGTTTCCAAGAAACTGTTCCTCTAGAATCCACAGCTGGTGCAATAACCAGTAACATTTCCAATTTCTGCAAAAGTCTAACCGATTCCTGGGATACACTTCAAGTGCCATAAATGAAGGGAGACCACAGTCCTCCCACAGAAACATACACGTCCATTATGGCGGAAAGACTTTAAAAATATCTTACGCAATTTATACATGTAGACCAAAATGGCTTTCTCCCAAAAAGGCAATTGAAGAACAATATAAGAACTATAGTAGACATTTTAGAATATTATGAAGTACACCCGGAAAAACAAATGGCTCTCCTATTTTTGGACGCGCAAAAAGCTTTTGATAACTTAAACTGGGAATATATGAAGAAACAACTTGAGATGACGGACTTTGGAGAAAACCTCTTGAATATGATACGGGCAATTTATACAAATCAATCAGCAAAAATAATCGTTAATGGAGAAGTAGCAGGAAATATTGAGATTGCTAAAGGAACAAGGCAAGGATGTCCACTTTCCCTGTTGCTATTCATCTTTTCATTGGAAATATTAAACAGAGAAATTAGACAGAATCAAGGAATACAAGGAACAAGGATTAAAGACAAAGTTTATAAACTTCAAGCTTTCGCAGATGACCTGGTCTTTATTTTAGAAGACCCATTAAAATCAGCCCCAATTTTACTTCAGCAAATTGAAGAATTTGGCGAGGTAGCTGGATTGAGAATCAATAGAGAGAAGACGAAATTTTAAACTAAAAATTTAACTCCAAAACAAAAAAGTCAGCTCATCTTAAATACAAACATTCAGATAGCAAAGAAAGTAAAGTATTTGGGAATTTGCTTGACAGCTAGATGCTCTGCATTGAAAGAAGATAACTATGTGAAATTGCTTTCGCAGATTAAGCAAGACTTGGAAAGGTGGGAGAAGCTACTACTCTCCTTTCTAGGAAGAATCACAACGGTTAAAATGAATATCCTCCCCAAACTACTCTTTCTCTTCCAGAATTTACCAATTAAGCTAGAACAAAAGTTTTTTGAAGAATTAAACAGCCTAGTCTCAGAGTTCATATGGCAGAAGAAGAAACTGAGAATTAACCGCAAATTACTACAAGAAGCCAAAGAAAGAGGAGGATTTGGCCTGCCAAATTGGAACTTATATTATCAGGCAAGCGCATTAATGTGGATTAAGGAATTGTGGCGAAATGCCTACAGGTGACGTCATTCCTGCCTGTCAGTCACAGGAGCTCTAGAGGGAGGAGCCAAGGATAGAGCAGGAGGGGCGGAACCACAGGAGACAGTTAGACAGTTAGACAGTTGGAACCTGAGAAAGAGAGTTGAGAAGTTGGAGCTTAGAGAGAAGAGAAGAATTAGAGTGATCTGAGGAGAGAGTTAGTAAAGTGAATTAAGACCAAGGTTATTAGAGTGAACAAGCAGGAATGAGAACACCTAGAATAATAGAGATATTAAGTGATTGAAAGTATATAACACAAGCCTGAATATATGTCCCGTCCTACCCAAACTTAATCAGACCCCTGTTACAGTGACTACGTGATTTACTTTGTGAAATGATTAATAATAAAAGGTTATCTGTTATTCAAACCAACTGATTCTGTAGTTCAATAAACCTGGCAATTGGCAGCACATGTGTCTAACACTCAGAGGTGGTATTAAGATAATACCTGGTGACAAGAAACAAGAGGGAGAGAACCTTTGTGAGGGCCACAACAAACACAGCCACAAGGGCGATCCCCACAATTGGTGGCAGCGGTGTGGGATCCGAAGTGAATCCCCACAAGTGGTGTGGGATCCGAAGTGAATCCCCACAAGCGGTGTGGGATCCGAAGTGAATCCCCACAAGAGGTGTGGGATATGAAGTGAATCCCCACAAGAGGTGTGGGATACAAAGTGAATCCCCACAAGAGGTGTGGGATACAAAGTGAATCCCCACAAGAGGTGTGGGATCCGAAGTGAATCCCCACAAGGTGTGGGATACAAAGTGAATCCCCACATGAGGTGTGGATCCCACAAGTGAAGGGATTCAAGTAGAAATCCAGTGAGCCAAAAGAAATAATAGTCCAGCAAGAAAAGCCATTCAATTTTCAGAGCTAAGGAGAACTATTAATCAGTCAGAGAGACGTGTGTGAAGGAGTAGTGAACCCTCTGTTTAGGGAATAACTTAGGGACTCCAGGTCACACAACGTAGAAGGACTGAAATAGTAAAGCAAAGCTCTGAGGGAAAATTCAAGGGGGGATTTCAAATTACCTCACGGGTGAAGTGAAGTCCAGGCTAGCTTGGGACCCAAGCTCTAAGTGAGCATTGCAGGGACAAGTGGAGGCCGAAGGGACAAAGAACTGAGGTGATTGAACAGTAAAGGCTGGGACCATTACTAAAGGCAAATATTTCTGTTTATTCTCTGTGGCCAAGAGCAAAAAGAGACGTTGTATCAGGCCAAGGGACTGGCTGAGGGCCAGAGGAGAAAAACAGTGTAACCAAAATAACTCAGTAGCTGCCAGCGAAAAGCTAATAGAAACAGTATCACTCTCTCTCTAACTCAAGAAAGGAAAAAAGCCGTTTGAATTGAGGCTTGTCTTTAGAGATCCAAACAAATCATTAATAAAGATGCCTACCAAGAAAGGAAAGGGGGCAAAAGAGGCATCATTAAAGCCACAAGATTTACCTCGTGAGGAGGGAATCTTAGAGCTGGAGGAGGAGGATGAAATTGTAATCCAGGAGGGTAATACCTCAAGGGAGGAAACTGCCTCAAGGGGCGAGGTTGCCTCAGGGGAGGAAACCGCCTCAAGGGAAGAAGTAGTTGTCTCAAGGGGAGAATCTACCTCACTAGAGTATCAAAAAGGGAAATTTGGAAAAGAGTTAGAATTTTAAAAGGAGCAAGCATTGCAAGCATTTAAATTAAAAGAGATAGAATTTAAAGCTAAAGCCCAAGAAAGAGAAAGGGAGACTGCAGCTACCCTGAGGGAAAAAGAAATGAATTTTCAGTTGGAAATGAGGCGAATGGAGCTAGCAGAAGCCCAAGCTAATAATAATAACAACACCAACACAAATTCTGAGGGGGGATGCTTATCGAAAGCAGACCTTAAGAAGTTCCCTATATATAGGACAGGCGATAACCCCGAAGCCTTCATGATCCTGTTCGAACGCTCGTGCTGGGACTTCGGTGTTGAAGGACCAGAAAGAATGGTAGTAATGAGGTCTCAGATTAGCGGTGAAATGGCCGAAATCTATGCCCAAATGCCAGAAGAGGTGGCTAGGGACTACCAAGAATACAAAAAGATGGTCTTCCTACACTTTGGCATCAATGCAGAAAATCTAAGACGGAAATTTAGAGCATTGATCAAAAAGCCAGATGAATCCTACTCCCAACTGGGAGCAAAAATGACTAAATATCTTGACCAATGGCTGGAGCAGGCAGAAGTTCAGACCCTAGAGGAAATGAAAAATATAATAGGGCTTGAACAATTCTTCTCAGTTCTACCTGGGGAACTGAGGTATCTGGTGACAGACAAAAAGCCGAAAAATATTAGGGAAGCCAGTGAAATGGCGGACCATATAACACATATAAGAAACCCAAGATATTCTGAGGTAAAAGTTGGAGGAAAAACCTGGGAGGATAGAAAAAAGGAACCCAGAGAGTACCTCAGGAACCAACAGGCAGTTGGAAACCATTTTAAGGGCCAAACCTCAGAGCAGAGCCAGCAGAGATATAAGAACTGGGAAGGAAAGGGAGATAAGTCCCCAAGTTTGGAACAAAGAGTCTCTAGATCCTGCTTTGGCTGTGGGGAAAAAGGACACTTCATAGCTCAATGTGCTAAGAATAGGGAGTTTGGGCAACAAAAAGTGAATTTGCCTAAGAAAGTATACTGCATACAGCAGAATAAAGCACCGACAGGGGCAGTTGAAGTGGGCGCCATAGCAACCCCAGTTACTGCTAGAGCAGAGAGCCCAGAACAACAAGAACAACAACTCCCAATAGCTAAAATTCTCCAGTGTTATTTGATTGAAAGTAACCAGGAACTTGTTAGATGTTCTGGGGATAAGATTTATATAAATGAGACTAAATATCTAGCTCTAAAAGACTCGTGCTCTCAGGTGACGATATGCCATCCAGAAATAATCCCTCCAGAATATATATTGAAAGATGAAAGCCTAACAGTCAAAGGAATTGGGGCAGAGATAATTACGTTACCAGTGGCGAAAATACCGATAAAATATCAAGGGTGGACTGGGATGTGGAAAACAGGAATTACTGATCAATTACCAGCTCCATGCCTAATAGGGATAGATCTCTCTGAACATGTCAAGAGTGTTTTAGTGAATACGCGCTCCCAGAAAGAAAATAAAGAAATATCGGAAGAAAGACATGGATTCCCTAATGAACTAATAAGAGGGAACGATGAGATAGCTGATTTAGTAACCATGAGGAATCCAAACAAGAGTACATTTAAAAAGAAACAAAAAGCAGATTCTACCTTGGAACAACACTTTAAAATGGTCAGCGAAGGACCAGTAAACCCTGAGAACCCCGAGAGGTACTTTGAGGAAAAAGACCTTTTATATAGGGAGAGCTTAATAAATCCCAGGAGGAAGGGGAAGAAATTTAATGGAACCCTCATGCGTATGATTAGGGCATACACTGCAGGGAATCCCAATAATTGGGACCACAAATTACAACAATTACTGTACGCTTATAGATCTGTACCCCAGGAAAGCACCGGGTTCAGTCCTGTCGAACTGTTGTTTGGGCGGAAGGTGCGGGGACCCCTAGATTTACTCCGACAAAATTGGGAGGAACTAGAGGAGGAGCAAGATCCTGAAACAGTAATTCAATACATAGATAACTTAATGAACATCTTGCAGAAATCTCTAAAGATTGCAGCAGAGAATTTACAGGGCCAGCAAAAGAAACAAAACCTAGGGTATGACAAAAAGGTCAGAGAGAGAACATTCAATCCTAGAGATGAGGTTTTGGTGTTAAAACCTGTCCAAGGAGATAAATTGCCAGTAAACGGGGCAGATTTTTGTAAAATAAAATCCAAAAGGAGTGAAATAACTTATATTATTCAGGAGGAAGGAGAAGCCGGACAAATAGTGGTACAGGTTAAGAGGATTGAACCGGACCATGGGAAAGAAAATAGTGAAACATGCACAATGAGACAAGTGCCCAGAAAGAAATATGAAAGGCAATACTGGGAAGGAAGAGGTATACTCTATAACTGGGAGAAAATAATAATAAGCTTTACTCTGCTCATGAAACTAATAATAGAAGCAAGAGTAAAAGTTTTAATAAGGATAGCAGGCTATTGGATAGGTATAGCCTCTCCTTTAGAAAATTTAAAAGTTAAAAGAAAAGCTGAGAGGATCCGGAGGTCGAGCGGAGGCCAGGAGACCGTCGGGAAGGTGCAGACTGCAGGGATGGCCGATCATGTCGTAGGAGGTCCAGAGTTCGGGAGGGACTACACCATCTTCGCTGACGCTGAAGAGTCCAGATTCGAACCAGGAGCCGTGCTGTGCCGAGAGAAGGACAAAGGGAACCTGCACCAGGTGGCTCTGAGCAACAAGAAACTCCAGGCAGGTGAGAGACATTGGCTTAACAACGTGAAAGCGAACTTAGTAAATGGCAGGACATTGCCAAGACTGAAGTCTTACGTGGGGGGGATGAGATTCATCCTTGGGACAGATTCATTTCCTCTCATGGAGGTACAAACTGTGAAATCCTATAAAAACAAGCTTGCAAAATGGACTAGGAACTTGCAAGATTTTGAATTTGAAATCCGCAGAAAAGGAAAGACTCACAAGATGGTTGCTGAAGCCTGGTCTCGAAGACTTAATAAAGAATAAACAGACAACAAAATGTAATGAAATGAAATAAAGAGTTCTATTTCTGTATAAATAAAAGAAAAGAAAAAGAATGTAAAAATGCAATTGTTAGATGAAATAATGGTAAGCAATGATAAAGTATTATAGTGGGAAAAGTTTGAAAGTGTTGTAAATGTTGATGGAGTTTAAACGTGGTGAGTATAAATGTGATTTAAAAATGTAAAGTATTAGGAATATTATTAATACATGTTGAAAACTGTTTTATGTTGTTCATGGAGCAAACTACTTTAAGTTTTGCTCC
Organism: Intellagama lesueurii; assembly: GCA_037013535.1. NCBI lineage: Eukaryota > Metazoa > Chordata > Lepidosauria > Squamata > Agamidae > Intellagama > Intellagama lesueurii. Next base: position 35,110,496 of record JBAJHW010000006.1, read on the forward strand.
CTGAAACAAACTCTTTAAGGGGGAAGGTGTGTGGCGAAATGCCTACAGGTGACGTCATTCCTGCCTGTCAGTCACAGGAGCTCTAGAGGGAGGAGCCAAGGATAGAGCAGGAGGGGCGGAACCACAGGAGACAGTTAGACAGTTAGACAGTTGGAACCTGAGAAAGAGAGTTGAGAAGTTGGAGCTTAGAGAGAAGAGAAGAATTAGAGTGATCTGAGGAGAGAGTTAGTAAAGTGAATTAAGACCAAGGTTATTAGAGTGAACAAGCAGGAATGAGAACACCTAGAATAGAGATATTAAGTGATTGAAAGTATATAACACAAGCCTGAATATATGTCCCGTCCTACCCAAACTTAATCAGACCCCTGTTACAGTGACTACGTGATTTACTTTGTGAAATGATTAATAATAAAAGGTTATCTGTTATTCAAACCAACTGATTCTGTAGTTCAATAAACCTGGCAATTGGCAGCACATGTGTCTAACACTCAGAGGTGGTATTAAGATAATAATATCTGGTGACAAGAAACAAGAGGGAGAGAACCTTTGTGAGGGCCACAACAAACACAGCCACAAGGGCGATCCCCACAGGAATGGATAAAGCTAAAAAATAAGAGAGTACTATACTTAGAGGGACACGATCTGCAAGTAGGATGGCATGCATTTTTATGGTACGGAAGGACTAAAACTCATACATATTTTGAAAGAAATATAATAAGAAATTCTCTTTTAAAGATTTGGGGGAAAGTTAAATCAAAAATATATGTGAAAATACCTAAATGGGTCTCACCAATGGAAGCGTTCACATACCCAAATTTGCTAAACTTCGAAAAAATAACTACTTATAATGAGCTTTTGAATTCTGAGGGACTTTTGAAGACAAAAATTCAACTAGAGAACCAAGGACTAATCTTTTCATGGTGGCCTCAAATGCAAGTACAATCAATTTATAATCAAGATAAGAAGGCACAAAGTTTTTATAAAGAACATACAACATTTGACAAAATATTACTTACTATAGAAGAAAAACAAATTCAAAAATTGTATAAATTTTTACTGCAACGGGATACACAAGATGAAGAAGTTAAAGATACTGTACAATGTTAAAATGGTCTAAAAACTTTGGCTATAATATAGAATTAGAAAAATGGCAACAACTTTGGATAAAAAATTATAAATTAACATTAGCAACTTCCTACAAAGAAAATTTATATAAAATGTTTTATAGATGGCACTTGTCACCAGCTAGACTTGCAAAAATGTTCCCAAATATGTCAAACAAGCGTTGGAAATGTAAAAATCATGAAGGAAGTTATTACCATGTATGGTGGACTTCTGATAAAGCAAAAAAATATTGGGCTAAAATCCACATGTGGATTAAGCAAATGTCAAAACAGGAAATAGAATTTAAACTGGAAATATTTTTGTTAGGATTACTACCAAATACTGTAGATATACAAAGCTATTATTTAATACTACATGTTTTGACAGCAGCTCGGTTATTATGGGCACAGGTTTGGAAAGATGAAAATCCACCAAATGATGATATGATCATCAAAAAAATATTAGAAAGTGCAGAAATGGATAGATTAACTAAGAGGCTAAAGGGACAAGAAGAATCATCTTTTTATCTAAGCTTGAATTTATTTTATAATTGGTGGAAAGTAAAAATCCCGTAGTAAAGGAACAGAAAATGAATAAAAAATGGGATGTCATGAATAGGATCTCATCAGAAGAATTATTCAAATATACAAGACTGCTTTTATGTTGAGTCTTAGATTTTTTTTCTTTTTTGTATTTATATTATTTTTGTTTATTGTTCCACGATTAGGGATTCTTACACTTTATGATTATTGTTTAAATGCGTATTGTGCTATATATCTATGTTTTTAAATCTTCTGTTGGAAAATAAAAAAAGAAAAAGAAAAGAAACATACACATCTATTGACCACAGCCAGGTTTCATTTCTGCCGTACGATTAGTGCAGGGGAAAGCAACATATTTCTGTGATTGTTAACACATTCTTGGATATTATACGTACACAGGCCAAAATCCCATTACACAGCTCCACCAGGTATAAAAGATGTCACTACTAGCAATGTTAATGTTTAGTTTATTGTAATTTTAAAACCTTGTATTCCTCCCTTCAGGTTCTGAGGCTCCCTAGGGGTCCCTATGGCTCTGGGAGCTACAGGACTGGGGAGAGGGGAGAGGCTTTAATATTGGGAAATTGCCAATGGCAGCCCCAATCTGGAAGTGGAACCTCACCAGTGGCAATATCCCAGCATTACAGGCCTCTTCCTCCTGTCTCAAGGCTCCCAGAGGCTTCTCCAAGGCAGAAGCGATCCCTAAGGAGCCTTGGAACCTGACTTTCAGTGGTGATGGGGGAATAGGTAAAGGTAAAGGTTCCCCTTGACAATTTGTCCAGTCGTGTCCGACTCTAGGCGGCGGTGCTCATCTCCGTTTCCAACCCATAGAGCTAGCGTTTGTCCGCAGACAATCCTCCGTGGTCACGTGGCCAGCGTGACTAGACACGGAACGCTGTTTACCTTCCCACCGAGGTGGTACCTATTTATCTACTCGCATTTTTTTGCATTTTTGCATGCTTTCGAACCGTTAGGTTGGCGGGAGCTGGGACAAGCAACGGGGGCTCACTCCGTCGCGTGGATTCGATCTTACGACTGCAGGTCTTCTGACCTTGCAGCACAGAGGCTTCAGCGGTTTAACCCACAGCACCAATGTCTTAAATTAAGATGAAGCATAAATGACATCATCTCCATTCAGGCCCAGCGAGTTGGACAACAGGATTTCAGCCAGAGAGAGATTTACCACTCCTAACTTGATGTCGCTCTGGTTTAAGCCTTGAAATCTCATGGAAGAAATGGGATGCTGCAAGGCAACCTCAGGGCTGACCCTCATGAGCCAAGAGCAAAAAGGCTATTTTGTGCCACTGGTAGTAGCATCAGACATTGGGAACCCTTTTTTGGGGTGGGGGACTAAAATCCCCAGCCAACACAGCCACAGGCTGACTGCGGATACTGGGAGTTGTAATCCAAAGAAAGAAGGACTGCAAGCTCTGAGTAAAATCCGGCACGCTCGGGGGGGGGGGGGGGAAGATGCTTTGAAAAGAGACAGGGAGAGATTGCCTCTCTGAAAAACTGGACGGCTGGCTTAAAAGTGCTCGTGGGATGGTTGCACTTCCCCTTTACAACCGCCAGGGGGAATCAGAGCACAATGGCGTCCTGGGCGGGAGGGGTAAAGGGGCGTAACAGTCTGCGAGAGCAAAAAGAGTAGCGGACGCCCACCCTCTTCACGTGATCCGGGTCAAAGGGCCCACAAACGGAACAACCCCCCCAGCTGGAAGGGGAGGCAGAAAAGAAACCAGCTCCCTCTGCACGTGACGCGGCCGACACCGGAAGTCCACCTGGATTGTCGACACAGTGGAAAGGCTGAGTGGAGGCGAGGGAGTCAGAACTCGACCGTGCCGCCATGAGCGACGGGTCTGGAGAGCCGTCCGCCGAGGGGGCGCCCGTGACTGGGAAAGGGGTCCGAATAGTGGTGGAATACTGGTGAGCGAAAATGGGCGGCGGGAAGCTCCGCCCAATTTCTGTGCAGGCCTCGCTCACTTGCCCCAGGCTCCGCCCGCTGTCAGGGAAGGCTAGTACCGTAGTTCCTCTTTAGAGGCTCGGTCCCATCCCTTTTAGCCTTTGGGTCCCAGTGAGCTTCCCTTTTATCCCTTGTAGCCCCGCCATATTCGAGTGAGACCATTCGCGTATTTAAGGCGACTGGCAACCCCCTGGGTGGTATGATCACTATCTCCTTTGAAGTTTCTCCTATGGACAGTGCTTATATCATCATCATCTTAGACCTGCAGAGCTGGAAGGAACCCTATGGATCATCGATGCCAGCCCCTGTCAAGAAGGCATCGTGGGGAATCGAACTCCCAGCCTCTGGCTCTGCCGCCAGAGACCTAAAGCACTGAACTGCCTTCAACTGCAACGCTATCAGCACATGTAGTATTTTGCATAGTGTCAGAAGCGTGAAGCCCCTGCCCCATGCAGCCTGCAAAACACATCTTAGTACTGGAGAAGCAGCCCCCTGTGTTGTGGTGTCGTAAAGACAAACAGTTTTTACTTGTAAGGGAAGTTTCAAAAAGGTGACTGTGTTTGCCTCTTTCAGCATGTAGAACAAAAGAATTGTGGCATCTTAAGGGATAGCATGTTTATTTCAGGGTAATGGACTGCAGTCCATTTCCTTCGATAGTTTACTTTGGCACCTTGAAGTCTAACAACTTTCATTTAGTTTAAGTTTTAAGAATTGCAGTGATGAAGTGGGCTGCACCTCACAAAAGCTTAAGTCAAATAAGACTTCTTGGTTTCTAGGGCTCCACAAGATGTGGTATTTGTTGTAAGAAACTTAATTTTAAATCTCTCCCCCACCTTCACCCCAGTTAGTATAGGCTTGGATAATAAAGGGACTTTGCACCCAAATATTGCATCCAATTTTTATTCTAGTGTTTAGATCTCTTGAGGCTCAGCAGACTTGGAAGGTAAGAGGTGTCGGTGTAACTGGTGTGTAGACTGTAGCCCCTGACCCATGTCTGTTGTAAGTTGGGAAAGACAGAGAATGATATCAGTCTCATTGGAAGAAGTGCATGGGGAAGCTGAGGGCAGGGCTGTGTTAACCCATGACTGGGCCCCGAGGCTCTCAGGTGTATCGGGCTCCCTCCGACACTTCTTTTAACAGTGGAGGCCTAGAGTGCCTCAGCAAAACAGTTGAGGGGCCCCTAGGCTTCAGCCTAGTCAGCCTTATGAATAATATGACCTTGGCTGATGGGTTGCGATGGAGGAAATGATAATTCTCTCCAGCCAAACACAAACGTTTGATCAGTTGTCCTTATCATGGCCTTAAAATTTTACTTTTTCCCTGATGAAGGTGAAAAGGCAAATATGCTGAAATGTCATTTTCAGTGCTGTCCTGTTAGGAAGGATTGATTGCTTGTGCATGCAACCACTGATGGCACTAATGTGTGTATGTGTGTTAAACAGTACTTGGGTAGTTTGTGCCTTTGAATATTGATCTCATATGAAAAATGAGCCATTTTAGTGCTACCTTTAAGCAACCGCAACAAAATGATATGGTGGCCACATAGAAACATTAAATTATCCCCAGTAGCACTCCCCCCACTTACATTCACATCTCCCTTCTTCAGCTTCCTTTTGATGCCATAATGAAATTTATTTTCCAGCAAACCTTGTGGCTTTGAATCTGCCTACCTAGAGCTGGCAAATGCAGTAAAAGAAGAATATCCTGACGTGGAAATTGAGTCACGCCTGGGTGGGACAGGTATGAGTCTCTCAGAAATTTCTGTGCCAACGGTTGGTGCAGCTGCTAAACCTTCTCGGTAATACAGTGAATGAATCCCTCACACAGTATTGCTGTGAAGGTAACATGAGGATAGTGAAATATGTCAGGCCAACCAGCTGACTGGATGTAATGCACAGACCTTTTGGATCTAGTCCTGCCATTTCTGGTTAGCAGTTAGGCTTAAAAAAAGAAAGAAAGAAAAGATCCCATTTATGCTTAACTGCCATGTGGGATGGTGTTTAATTCTATTTTTCTCCACATGCTACAGTATTCTCTAATGCTCCCCTCCAAACATAGCAGTTAAGCCTTCCATAAGGGTAGGCAAGACACAGACCTTCAGGTATTATTAGATGCTGGTCACTGGCCTAAAAGTGACTAAAAATGATTTTTTTAAAAAATGATTTAAATCACAATTTAAATCATCAAAAAAATTGATTTTTTTCAAAATATAAATTGTGATTTAAATTGATTTCATTTAAATCAAATCCACCCTGCTGGCCAGCAATAGCCAATAGAGAGGAATGTGGAGAGTTACAACTCAGCAGTGCCAAGGCAGGGGACACATTTTGCCCATCCCTGGCTTGTGAGAAAGCAGGGTCAGAAAGAAAACTGCCAGCTCTTCTTTCTCCTTACACTGACACTGGATATGTAATCCCTAAGTGATTTCCACAAAGTGTCGCCCTTCCATGATTTTTTTTTTTAAAAAGATATTTTAAAAAGGCTTACTGCTTCTGTTTTGTATGGAAAAGCCTTATAAGCATGCTGACATGATAGAAATATTTGGTTAGGTTACCATCTGTTGAGTTTCTGCTACTAGAGGCAGCAGGCTAGAGCAGACTAGATGTTCCTTATGGCATTTTTTCAAAACTTCTGCTATAAGGAAGCTTCTTCCAACAAACCCATCTACTAGGGAATCTCTATACCTCATATGAGTTTCCCGTGCCTGGTGGAGGGTTGAGGTGAAGTATTCTTAGGTGCATAGTAAATTAACATGAAGTTTCAGTGAGACCTAACCAATCAGATTGCAAAATCTAAACATGCATCCTACAGTGTACCTTCTCTTCTCTGGGTCTGCTCAGCTCAGCAGCAGTGTGGATTCTGGGAGTTATAGTCCAAAAAAACAAATTTCCTAAGCTCTGCCTTGGTTTGGTACTTAACATGTTGATGGGTGATTCTTTTCTGCCTGGATGTTACAACAACTGGCGTGAAGTTGATGCTAGACTTGATGGGGATCAAGGTTCTTCAGGTGCTTTGTTTTTCAGCATTTCACACAGCCTTTTCCTTACAGGTGCTTTTGAAATAGAAATAAATGGGCAGCTGGTTTTCTCCAAACTTGAAAATGGAGGATTTCCTTACGAGAAGGATGTGAGTTCTTTCCCTGTGTGTCCCCCTACCCACCCATAACTTCAGTCTATTGTTTTGGGAAGACAGCTTGAGAGTCCATGGTAACAGTCACCTGGTAGTAATCCCCAAAGTCCCAAATATCAGTAATTACCCTTCCTTACATGTGTTTAATGATCTAAGAAGTATTTTTGCTGCAAAATGGAAGCAAGGTGAATTGGCTGAACCCGCTTAATGAAGGCTGCAGATTTTTCCTTTCCTCCTTCCAGCTTTTAAAGTACAGATGAAAGCAAATGTTTTTTTCAACAAAAGTTATGGCTTTATAAAAGTAATATGTTTCTCATGTGTTACAAAGTAAGCTCATTTTTAACATTGGATTTTACAATTAACATCATGAAACCAAATTATTTTTTTAAAAAGATCTAAAAAGCGTGCCCTTACTTTCAGCTTCACCAATGAAATTTTAATTAATTTTAGTTGATCTATCTGCTGCTGGACCATTTTGTTATAATTACATTTTGCTTTAATTCTAGAGTAATAGGGAAGGAAGGTGTGGGTGTGAAACCACAGCAGTTTTCTCAGAGCATTTCTAAGATACTGGATTTCCCATTCAGTAGGACAGTATCAGCCAGTTTCAGAAGAATTAATGGTTCTGATTTTAACCTTCTGTTTCTCCAGCTGATTGAAGCTATTCGGAGGGCCAGCAACGGGGAGCCACTTGAGAAGATCACCAAGAGCCGACCACCTTGTACCATCCTTTAGTCTTTCTCTCTCTGGTTCTGTGTTTCAGATTGCTACTTGCTGACACTGCCCCCCACCTGCTAGTTGTTCTTGCCTCCGCCTATAGGTATAATTACTTGCTAGGTGAGAGGGAGTACAGAAAAGATGTCAATGTGATTTTGGTTGCTTGCACACTACAAGCTATATAAGCAAGAACCTGAGCCAGTTTTGGAGGGGGTGGGGATGGGAGAGCAGAGATCTGGTACTTGCCAAATAGACTGGGCCAGTTAAGCCTTCTTCCTGAAAGGGAATCCAGCCCCTTTTGCATTTCTAAGTGCCAGACTATAGTTTGTCTTCATTTGAATGTTAACATTTCTTAGCCCGTTTGTAGTAAAAAAAACCAAAGCTTTGTTTCTTTTTGCTCTTTTCTGAATGATTATCAGTCTCTTTTTCTGCTTAACTTTGTCATTGGTTCTGAGACATCAGCTGTCTCCATCCTTTGTGACTCCTGATGTCTCTAACCACGAATCAGAATGAGCCGCTATCTCCTGTTTTTCTCAAGATGGGGGCAAGCTCTGAGATGTCTGACTACGGCTTGCTAAGAAGTCTAAAAATTATCCCTATATTTAAACAGGAATGGTGTTCTGGAGGACTCCATACCTCACCCCACCTAACTTAAGATTTGGAGAATCAGTGATCTTAAATTAGTATTCCAGAGTGGAATAGCCTCTTATTGTGCAGATGACACATTTGAAGTTTCCCACAGCAATGCTACAGCTATATTTTCCCACCTATGCCCGATCACTGTCCAAATGAAACTAAACCCTTGCTAAATCCTTTCTAGGTAAGTCGTTGAAATAGAATGGGGCAGATGGAGTTTACTGATGTCCAGTCAAAAAACTCTTCATTGGATAAACAGAATATTATCAAAGGAAGCTACAGGGCAGAGCACCAACAGCAGTCAGGATTTTCCAGGGACAACCCCATAAGGATCTTTTCAGGGAGACCAGATTTTTGAGTCAAAGAGAGGCTGGAGCTGATCAGATACTTCTGAGTGGCCTGAGAAAAGCTTGCCAAAAGCACCCAAGGCATGGACTGGGACTTGCCTGCTGCTATACTTGCCACCCTTGCAACGTATTTGGACATTGTACATCAGAGTAGGCAAGTATAAAGTACAAAGCGTTGCATTTCTTATTACAATTCTTTCAACTGAAAGCAAGAGTGGGCAGTATTTTTATTGGACCAATAAGGTAATAAAATGTGAACTTTCAAGTCCAATAGGATCCTTCTTCAGATTGAGTGTTGCATGGCTTGAGGACTTCGCAGTGTCTAGCCTAAAGAAGCTTCATACTGGAATAAAAAACTAACCTATAACATCTTTCTTAATCTCAGGCATTTCCCAGCCAATCATTAAGCAGTTTTAAGGCTCACTGTTCCCAAATCTCCCATTGCAATCAGTGGACCTTGAAATATTTAACATGTACTGGATTTTATACTCACACTGCTTTAAAAACCCAGCACGAAATAGCCTGCTATCTTGCAGTTACCATTCTTAGAACAATAAAATGACATCCCTGTCACCTTAGCAATTAACACGAATCTTGACTTCACCGTGCTGTTACCTCTGTGCTACTCAGTGCTCATGGCAACCAGTGAAACAGAACAAAGATGGGGAAGTTCTCAGCACAGCGGCTGCATGTCAGCCATTTTGCTTCACACAAGGGCAAACGGTTGCAGTGTAATGATAGCCATACATTACACTTAGTGGAAAAACCTGACTGAAATGCCCAATTTCGCTTCTTAGACTCCATCCTGTTTTAAGGCTCCTTAATTTTATCTCCCTGTTTCCCCCTCTTTTATCTGTCATTTGGTTACTATTGGATTATCTGCCAAAGTTGGAAACATTGAAAAGCAACCCTGAAATGCTGCTAACTGTTATGGGGCAAGCACCCCTTGCTGGGACTTGGAGATGAAGAGAGAGAAAAAATCCCAATGTTGCTACACCCACTGTCTTAATTTATTTGTTGAGAATGTTGATGAACCCATTTGTTTATGCTCATTTGTATAAAGGAGAAAAAATTAAATACTTGTAAATATGCATGTAAGGCTGGATGGGTAGAAGACAGAGAGCAGGCCAGGAATAAAGGCCAGTTCTTGGAGATATTCAAGATTAAAGTGCAAAACAAGCAGTGTATTTTAAAAACATTTGGTTGCTTTCGTTTTGTGTATCTATAATACCGTATAGCAACATCACCAATGTAGGATAGTAACCTGCACTTAGTTGCCCACCCACTCCCGGCTTGTTGCGTGAAGGGATTTTTACCATTAACATTTGCCTAATTCACAGTTAGGTTGAACTCTTTTGTTGCCAAAATTGCACAGTGCATAGAACTGAGTGAACCAAGTGGCCAAGCAGCCCAGGGCGAAACCTTAACGTGAGGTAGAAAATCAACAACTCTGCTCCTCTTTACTACCTGTTGGTTTCAAATGGGGATTGTCCAGAATTTGGTTTTGGCACCTCACCTTGACTTTTACAAATGTTCTGTCTCCACAGGAAACTTAACAGTCAAATCTAGCCCCAGATGAGATCTGATCCTTGTGGAAGATGTGGGTTCCAACCAAAAAACTCACTCCCCTCCCCCAATAATTACTCAAGACAAGTAGTGTAGAAAATGAAAACCATTGTACAATTCTCAGATATACAAATACTTAGGATACAACTGATTGTGTTAGTCATCCATAACAGATAACCTTCAATGTACCAAAATAGCACCAGCTGTTCCAAACATAGACTTTTAGAGGAAAAAGGATTGCAGGTGGAGGCAGACTTTAGATGTAGTAGACAACTAAATCCCGGCCCAGCATATGCAACATTTGTTGGGTTACAGTTCAGCCTTGGATTACTTAAGGACTTTCTATAGAGACAGAGGCAAACAATAGTAGTTTGAGTTTCCACACATTTATACATTTGAAAAAAGCCACATCAGTTACAAGATACACACAGGGCTGGCTCCAGACAGTCTCTGGACAGGCTATGAGTAATAAGACCCATGAAGTTAAGATCCTCGAAGAAAGGCATCACACAGTCTTTGTTCCCTTATTCTTAACCATGATGATGATTATTTCCCATAGGTTTAAGAAATAAAGATGCCTAACAAAGATCCATAAACTTCCCGAACAATGGTGGCTTCGACAAGAGTATAGCTTGCTTGTGCAAGTTATCTGGGCAAGAGTGGGTAGGGTGTCCCCTTCATTTGTGCATCCCAACCTTGTAGCTTGCTGTCTTAAAGGCCCAAGATAGTCCAGAGGAAGAGGCAAGAAGGAAATAGCCTGCATATTGTCTCTTTGGTCTTTCCAGAAGTCCTTAGTCCGGGTCCTCGGTATATGTTCTTTGAAAGTGTCGTCTGCTTTCTTCCTTCCTAATATTCAATGAAAATCAAAAGGTGCTGTTCTTAAGCTGTATCTGGACAGTAAACATTTGGGTAATGTAATATTATGGAGTGACTACTTTCAGTATTAGTTTAGAGGAAAACGCCAAAATCCTGTCGAGAGCAAATGCAGAGAAAGAATGGAATAGGGAGCACTGGCATAGATAAATGGCTGGTAGCTTTCAGGTTTGCTAGATCTACTTTATCTTTTTAAGACAATTCCAAGATCTAGCTGCAACAGATGACTTTTGAGCAGAGGGGTTCAGCCTGAATTCACCGTCCTCCCATAAATATTTATTTGTGTAAATATAATGGGAAGGGAGGGTTTTGTTGCTATGCTTCTGAGAGTCAGAACATGCTGGACAGAGATCTATAAGTAGAGCCAGATCTATCTTACAGTATGTACACCCAAGGCCTAGACATACCACTTTATATCACATATAGAATGTTCCATGTGGAAAGAGACAAAAGCTTTCTTCTGTCACTAGGCTAGAACTGGCTCACAGAAATGTTGATAGCTATGGTGGAAAATCCAGAACGGCTTCTCCATTCCCTGCATCACACTCAACTAATTTAACAATGGGGCACAACCCCCTATTAAATCCTTCCTATACAAAAACCACTGAATTCAATGACAGTCTTGTTCTTCCATAAGGCTGGTACGGAACAGTTTTCCAGCAGGATGTGCCCCATGATTCAGATCCATCTGGTTCCAACATGACTAACCTTAGCAGCACCCGAAATCTGCTACAGAGGCAGCCATTTGCCCATGCCAACTGATAACAGCTGCTCTGTACTGGGAGAGAAGGCATGAATGGCAAACCAATGTGCACAATAAATAATTAGTGGTCTGAAATTCAAGGCAAAATGGTAATCTTTCCAATAACTAGTCCCATGAAACCTTTTTCGTCGCATATTGCTTCTGTGCTTCACTGCAGTCATTCTTCTAGCTATCTGTAGTTGTGAAAGGATTATCCCTTCATATTGTTTACTCAATTCATACAGAAAGCAGAAACAAATGTTCCATATGGATGGATTCTATTAACAGAATACAACATTCCAGTGAAAAAGGAGCAAGCACAGTTTGAAAGATACCAAAAAACTACCTTCAGGAAGACCACTAGCAGCACACATGTACACCCTTCAAGTTGAATTCTTTGAAAGAAGCACTTGAGTAACATGCTCTGCTTTAGAGTTGTATGGTCCATGTACCAGGAAAAACTCCATGTTGTGGTCTTTATAAATTGCACAAATTGAGCAACTTTATATCCTGGCTTTAATTTTGCATTATTTATTACGTTCTGATAGTTTGGCTAATCATGGGGGATGGGGCAATAGATATGCAGAAACTTGAGCAGCAATCTCTGGAATTCTTATCCCATTATTATTATTATTATTATTATTATTACACACTTTCAAGCACAGGTTTGACATCACAAGGGCTACACAGCTTTTCTTTAAATGAACATGGCTCTCCCAAAGCTAAACAAGGGCTCTGCTATCACCCTCCTTCATTCTTTTTCTGTCCTCCTAACAGTAGAGCTCTTACATCCATCTGCCACTTCAGCATAATAAATATTCTAGGAATCCAGAGAAAGATGGTGTTTTGTTTCTGTTGTGCAATTTATGCAATCTATCTTTCTACCCCACCCTCCAAAAAAGAAAAAAGGGGAACCATTAGCTCCTTTTTACCCCAAACACCAACAATCGGGACATAAAATGTGGCACTAAAAAGTATTCTTTTAAAACACAAAACTCTCTGAATTAAAATGTTCCAACAACTCAGATTATGAAGCTGCCCATGCTATGAAAAAGGTGACTAGTCTATCACCATCTAGAGCTGTCTATAGTCCATCATTTTCTAGAAGCTTCATGAGATGGTTCACAGAGAGAGAAAAACAGTACAGAGACTTCTGCCACTGAACAAAATAGTTTCTTTTTTCTAGATTCTATCAACATATTTTCCTTAAACATAACCACAGATCATTTCATTATAAGGATGTAGTCTTTTCTGATCCCAAGGCAGAGGAAGAGCATTCCTTTTTTTTAAACTAATATCATTAAACATAAACAATAAAAAATACCACAGTTTCCAAGAGTTAGCTGCACGTTGCCCTCTTTTAAAAACACACAATGTCATTCTTCACACCTTCTGTCAGTCAAAACTCAAATATGAAGAGCCTCATATTTATCTATTTTGAAGTATCATAATTCTGCTTCTTAGCTCGTTAATCCAATCAGTGGTCTAATCCTCCTGCCTTGTAATTCAAGGAAAAGAAAGATACCGGTTAACAAGAGGTAAAGGAGCCCTCCATTTTTAAAATTTGTCAAAGGACCATTGGGTTGCCACAAAGTGCCTAAACCCAGGAGTGGGCAGACTTCAGAACTGAAGGCCTATCTTTGCTTTTCACTTTAACCCTGACATCTGCCAACTCCAACCTGATGCAAAAGAAATTAAAATTAAGGATTCTGAGCCCAGGAATCTGTTTTAAGTACTAGTGGAACTGAATGAAGATCAGTTTCCATGCAAAAGTCCGCTCCTATCTCAAGTGTTCTTAATTTCAGCTGTATAAATTACAGTGTGTAGAGTGGGTGGGAGGGGCAGGATATAGCTGTTCCAGTGAAACAACTGGGAGTGGAAAAAAAAGACATTCCAATGAGCTGCAAATCAGCCTGCAGATCCAGATTGGGTTTTTGCTCACTCTCACATTACCCCAGCTGCTAAGAGGAAGAGGAAGGGGCCTGCTTGGCCTCTAGAGGACTCATGTCTCCGTGCATTCTGTTCATCTTACAGGCATTTAATGGTTCACTAGTTCGTGTTCTGAGCTGCCTTCATAGTAAAAATGTGTCTCATTGGTCATGGGGATTGGCCTTCATGCAAACTCCTTGGAACATGTGACTGATTCTGCCAAACCAAGGTACTCTGGGTTCTCTGCAGCTGGGGTTGTGGTGAAGCCATTAGTGGTGGCGGCAGGAGTCACAGAAGTGGCAAAGAATTCAGCTGGGTTCCTCTTGGGAGTCTCCTGGTTCCAGTAATAGAGATTGTCAAAGGCTTGGGGCAAAGGGACAGCTACAGGGAGGTTGCACGGCGTGAGATACTCAGGGTTTTCCACCACGTTGGTGAAGCTGCCGTGGAAGACATTCTTTGGTTCCTTGATGAGCCCATTCTTGCCCAAGTGACCCTTTGGCTTTTCCAGTGTGGATCCTGGTGACCGAAGGTTTTTGCTGGGGGAAAGGTTCTTTTCTGGCTGATTCACGTACTCTGCAGAGGCAAGGAAAAGCCAAAACTGATGTGATGGCAAAGGCCAGGTGGTAGCAGTAACTAACATCACCTCCCCTTCTTCCCCTACTAAAAACAGTCTTAACTTTAAGAATTCTATAATCATGAGCCCCTTTTAAAACCCACACTCAAACTTGCTCTAGAAATAAAACCAAACCAAAACATCAGGATGTTGAAATCAAGATCAACATTTTGTCTTGCCAGGATCTAGTTAACAATTTACCTGGAACCACACCAGAGGGTAAAGGTGAATTGTAGCTCCTGACATCAAAATTCTCGTGTTCGTTACTTGAGGGACCGGTGGGATCTTCGATGTATCGCTGAAGTGTTCCCTGCTCCTCCTCTGGGTCCTGCACAACCTTGTTTGCTGCATAGTCTCCATCCAGGAAGTTAGGGACAGCATTTTCTGCTTGTTCTGAGAGAGAAGAACCCAAATAGGGGTATTGAGCTGATTCTTCTGGCTCCTCTCCCTCTGTCTGTATCTCAGCAGCACTCTGAAAAGAAAGAAAAAAGGGTGTCTTTAGCAAGTAAGTTTTAGACTGCGGGACAGCTCAGTGCTTTACACATCTGGCTGTGGAGCCAGAGTTGGGAGCTCAATTCCTCACTGTGCCTCCTTGACAGAGGCTAGACTCGATGAACCATAGGGTCCCTTCCAGCTCCACAGTTCTGAGATGATGGTGGTTGTTAATTATATTTGTCCTGTGACCCATAAGAACTAGAGTCAATATTCTGATCATAATGCTAGCTTAAGAGTCTGCGTTTGCAATTATTAGGAACTATGCTGCAGTCCAGCGACAGGTTTGGCCACTAAGAGGAAGAGGTTAGGAATTCTGTAGATATTTTAAAAAGAAAGATGAATCACAAGAGATCTGTAATTAGCATAAGAACTGGCACTCTTCAGCTGTTTTTGCACAGAATACCACTGAGGGGAGACAATCAAATAATATGTATGAACTCCCTTCAGACATGCACCTCCCTCCTTCCCTTGCAAATTCCTTGTCAATTTTCAAACTAGATTTTTTTGTATATGTATACCATAAAGAAAAGGTTGGCATGCCACACTAGAAGTTTAGCATGACCAAGATACAGACTGGAGTTCTTTATTGTATTGTCATATTGCACCACATTCTTACCCTTGTTGAAGGAATCCTAGATCGATAGTCGGCCGATACCTCACCACTGAAAAATCCCTGATGAGGGACAAGGTACTCTTCTGCATCCACCAAATCTTGCATCTCTTCCTCCTCTAGCAAAGTGCGGTAGAATGTGCTGTCTATAGGGCTGACCAAACCCATGTTGTCATCATTCTGTCAAAAAGACAATAATAATAGGTAAAGTACTTAAAGTACTCCACATATAGGAGGACAGGTTGGCCCCATCTTTGCTGTTCTTCTGCTAGTAGGCAAAGACCTTTCTCTTCAGGCAAGCTTTCCCAGATGAATGGCTGCCTGAGTTGGGTTGTATTTTACTGCCTTGAATGTATTTTGGTGTTACATTTGTTTACCATTATTTAGTGCAGTATTTGTTTGATCCTTTTTAGTATTTATATGCTTGCTGTTTTTATCTTCAAATATTGCCTTTTAATGATATAAAGTTCCTTGCGTCATTTTTAAAGAGGAAGATGGGTTAAAAAATTTTAAATACATAAATAATAAATATAGCCTTGCAAAAATTCTTACAACAGCGTTGTAAGGTACGACAGTATTTGTATCATTCTAATGGAGATGAATTGGCTAAAGCTAAGGATAGTGGCTTATCTCAGGCCACCTAATACTTTCCCTGCAAAAGGTGAGATTTGGTTTGGGGACTTGTTGATTCGTAGTTTTAGGAACTTGGTGAATTTGAATACATTTGCTTTAATATGTCACTTTTTATATCCAAAGTAAGCAAACAGAATCACAGTTTTGGCGAGGAGGTGTGGGGGTCTTGTACAAAAGCGAACTGAACTGGTTGCTGACTCTTTCTTGTGCATGTGGGACAGCCTCCTCCACTACACCTGAAGGGAGCATTGATAGTTTCAGGGTGCAGAGCAGGGGGTGTGGTGCCCAGTTCTCTCCCCTCAGACACCTTGGTGATGTCTATCCACTACTTCTTGCCTGAGGTGACTGCTTTGCTTTGACAGGACTAGTGGCAGGGCAGGTTCTACACGTAAGAAAAACACGAGCAGTCCCTTCAAGAGCTATCACATGTCACACAATTCCTATGGGGAAGGCATTTCTGCATAGCTCGGTGCTACAGGATAGACCAGCATATGCACCACCTCAACTGTGGGCTTTCAGAGTACAGAGAAGACAATCAAGTGAAATGTCCCGCCACTGGTAATACGTACAAACAGAACAAGGCTGTAAGAACATCATATAGTTTTTCTTTCTCATTTCTGCATAGCAGCACCTTCTGTATAGGAACCTTTGCACACACACAGTGACATGAACACTCAGCTTCTCTCAAAGATAGCTATGAATCACTTCCTTAGTAATTAAAGAATCATGCCAGATGATAGTTCTTACTGAAATGACCATGGATATCATAAAAGCCGCAACACTCCTCAGACTTTACTGCCTAGTTGCTGTTTGTACCACAGCAACAAGGACAGGCACTGTACGAAGGTACCTGGAAAGCAGGTGGCTCCAGAAGACTCAAGCAAATGAGCCAAGATACACAACACCACTGTACACACATATACAAAGCCATTAGCCAGTGTGTATTGGGAGTAAAATTTCCTCCCTCCTCTAGAGTAATCCAGTTCTCAGCATGGGGTAAAATTCAGTCCACTGAGATCCAGCTTTAAAAAAAAAGTCAAGCAACCTGCAGGCATTCAAAATTCTTTACATAAGTGTAGCAGCCTACGTGGGCCATCAGCACTGTTGTTGATTTCTGAGTGTCATTTCTTCAGGTCTTGCAACTCAAGCCTAGGAAGAACATGCAGCTATTGTTGGACTGCAACTCACATCATCCCTAGCCAGAGAACTGAACAGCAAGGGGTGTGTGGGATTTGCAATCTAAACAACATTTGGAGCACTGCACACTCCCCACCTGTTCTAGCAGCAGATATAATACCAGTTGCCAGAAATGACAACAGCAGCAGCAGCAGCAGCAATGAAGGGCTCCTGTTGCTGTGTCCTGATTGTAGCCCTTGAACTGCCCACTGTTTGAGCCTGACTACTGCCCTAAATGGACTTAGTCTGCTCTAGCAAGAAGATTTATAGTCCTGGCTATCTCCCTAGATTTGCTGCTTTTGTTTGAGCAGTGCAGCTATTGGATGAAGCCCTCTGTAGCACATGTCACAAGCTTCTGCTTGAGAAGAGGGGCAGTTATCTCACCTGGATGACCACAAAACGCTGTGGATCCCTGGCCATACGTGTGAACTCTGTGACCAGTTCTCGGAACTTGGGCCGGCATTCTGAGTCGATCATCCAACCTGTGTGGCAAACACAACACAAGTATGCCCTCCAGAGCCTCAGATCAAATAAGCTCTCCCTACGAGAAAGAGAACTAGTTTTCTTGCAAAGCGATACAGCATAAGAAGCAAAAACAAGCCACTTCCAGGAGGTCAGCTAGCTGGAAATTAAAAATATTTAATTCCCTGACACATAACACACATCATGTCATGCTTCCAGAACACTTTTTATTAAAAGTGAGCTTTGGATGCTAGCAGGGAGTGGTTGTAAAGCAGGCGGTTCGAAACCAAGATGTAAGTTGGAGCCCCCTTGTGAATTTTGGAGAATATATTTGCTACCCTAAGAACCAACTACTTGCTTTTGTTTTTTAAAATGAAAGCACAGATTCTTGGAGAGCTAAACCCTGTGCCAAACCTCAAATTCTACTCTCTCTTTTTTTTTACACTTTTATGGACCTGCAGTATGCACACAGCTCCAAACATACACTAGTAAAATTATGAATTTATTTAGGTCATTTATGGGC
This sequence comes from Intellagama lesueurii, assembly GCA_037013535.1. Lineage (NCBI taxonomy): Eukaryota > Metazoa > Chordata > Lepidosauria > Squamata > Agamidae > Intellagama > Intellagama lesueurii. Next base: position 35,128,553 of record JBAJHW010000006.1, read on the forward strand.
TGCTTTTCATCATAGGTTTACAACTTTTAAACAACAACAAGTGCACTAAAATCAAGCAGTAGGCAAAAGTCGTCAGCTTTACTTCCAGAGACAGAAAGCTACCTCACCAGCAAATAAACAAACGAACAAGTTACAACTTCTGGAAACGACAAGATTAGGATGAAGTCCTTATGTCACGGTACCCCTGGACCAAGACATAGATCAGCCTATGGTTCTTCTCCTCTTGCTCAGTTCCACAGAGTTGCTGAGAGGCTGAAGCCAGCAACTCTAGAGCAACCATGTTACTTCCCAAAGTGTGTCCATATTTTGTTGCAACCCTTCCCCCTTTCATGGAAGACTCATCAACCAGCAATGGTCCCTTACATTTCACCATGATCATGTAGACATCAATGGTACAAATGGGGGGCTGGGGCAACCTTTCTCCTTTCTCCAGAAGGTCAGGAATCTCTCGGGCTGGGATACCATCGTATGGCTTGGCACCAAAAGTCATCAGCTCCCAGACGGTGACACCTGGGGAAAGAGGGTGTGTAGAGAAAGAAGTGGGGAGAAAGCCCTGTTAAGCAGAGGCAGGTTTTCATAATGCAAATCAATGAACAAAAGAATAGCAAGACAGATTACATACCATAGCTCCATACATCACTTTGGTGGGTGAATCGCCTGCGCAAAATGGACTCCAGTGCCATCCACTTGATAGGTACCTAGGTAAGGCAGACAAGAGCAAAATCATGACCCAGGCTGGTAGCAAGCTATCTTTCTGTCAAGTGGTACCAAGCAGTAGCTTATTTCAGCATCTGTGTTTCAAAATCTTTGTGTTTGTGGTTTAAACCTTGTTCTCACTGAGGTGATAAGCCTAACATGTGCTGGATCAGAGTGTGAGCGATAGACTGAGGTAAAGATAACAGAATGGTCCTCAATGCAACACTGTCTCCATATTTAAAAAGCAGGAAACCCTTCTCTGTGTACTGTAACTAAAGCCTCCTCCAAACAATACTGATAAACAGTTGACCACTTAAATTATAAGCATCCTAATACTGCACTATCACAATCGAAGAAACAAACCTGTCTTCTACATGAACAGCCATGTGGATTTGGGACATTAATAACAGCATATAAGTTGGAACTACCCACAAGAACTTGATGCACAGCCTTGAAGATTATGTTTTATCTTCATCGCTATTTGTTTTTGGTTTCTGGTTGGTTTTACATTCTTAATGGTCGATTAAGGGTATCACCCTATATTTGTAATTTTAAAAAGAGACTCATTGTGGGTTTATCTGTTCCATAATTCTTTAGTCCTACCTTCCCTCCATCAGCATGGTATTCTGTCTCATCAATGTCCAACAACCGGGCTAAGCCAAAATCTGTGATCTTCACATGATTTGGACTCTTCACCAGAACGTTCCGGGCAGCCAAGTCTCGGTGGACTAGACGGACATCTTCAAGGTAGCTCATCCCCTGAAAAAGAGAAGAGACGAACATTGATTGGTTTCCTTCACACTGAGTTGATGGATATTTCTTGAGTTCTTTAATAGGTCAGCAGTGAAGTAACAAGGATGTAACTTGAGCTGCAGAAACAGGGGTGATGTGTGTTATGTGCCGCCAAGTTGCCTCCAATTAATGGTGACTAGACATGGGCTATTCGTATCCCTGAGGATATGAATAGTGGCACCACAGGTGCCACAGAGGCCCATTCCCTCCCTCCAGAACCAGCCGGTCCACTCACCGGTTGCCACACAGTGCTGGAGTCCTTTGTAATCATGTCAATCCAGGAAGGAGTCCGGTCTGCACTTCCCCGTCTCCATGCACAGCCGACCACTCATCAGCTGAGTAGGGAGACTCCCCTTCCCAGCTCCTTGCTGGAGTGATCAGCTGTGTGGGAAGGCAGGGAAACACCGGCTGGGCTCCTTCCTGGATTGGCACGATGACGACAAAGGACCTCAGGACTGTGTGGCGACCGGTGAGTGGATGGGCTAGTTCTGGGATTGGGGAATAGGCCTCTGTGGTACCTGTGGTGCCGCTATTCGTATTTGTATTCCCAGAGATACGAATAGCCCATGTCTAATGGTGACCCTATAAATGAGCAATCTCCAAAATGTCCTGTCCTCAACAGCCCTGCTCAGATCTTGCACACTCAAGCCTTTAGGGAGTCTGTCTGTCTAAATAATAAGGGCTATAATTGAAATTGTTTTTTCACAATTTTTTGTGACAATCTTGCTAAACGTACCTTGAAATTTAGAAGAGACACTGAAGACATTTGGGAGGTTCTAACAATATTCTCTGTTGTCTGGCTCAACTAATGTACTTCTTATCAATGACATATGTAGCAAAGACATTTTGATGACATGAAAGTTCTTTATATTGAGTGCTTGACTGTTCCTTTCTGCTGAGAAGCACCTACTCTGAGACACAACTCCCCAATATTTATTCACGTATTCAATTTATATTCTACCTTTCTGCCAAAAATGCAGCCAAGATGGCTAATAATAATAAAATCTATATTGAAAATGCAGCAGAAAGAAATACATTAAAGCATAATTTAAAACACAACAAGAGCATCCACTCAGTACTATGTGAACAATAGTTATGGATGGGGCTGCTGTATTTAATGGACTTTCACCCCATAATTCAGCAGGAACCCTCTCCCTGCAAGCCAAATTATGGGATTGAATGCTCCAAAACAGCCTTTCTACTTCTCCATTCAGATTTTACACCATTCCTCCCATGAATGGAGAGAAAAGTATTCCACTGCATTATGGGAATCGTGAGATTCCCTGAAACTTGCAAAGACACCTGGGAAGGTGAGTTCCAACAGAAGGTGCTTCCACATGACTTTACAGAATATTGGCATATCACACTACAGCATCTCCAATTAAAGTACTGTTGTTGTGGGACAACGTCAGCTGAAATTTGACCCACTAAGCAGCTTATAAAAGTGGAGGAATCCACCAACATCAACAGCCGTTCTAATTGTTTTGCTTATGTCAAGTCTCATCAGCTCATGACATGTAAATGGATCATACCCTGTATCAAGAGACTGGGAAAATTATGGATCACGGATGCCGTTGTTCTTCTGGAAAATCGGGCTTTGTAGTTTGTGCCTAGGACAAGCTGATCAAGAGAAAGTTGGGGGGGGATGCCCACTAGTAACTGGAAGGCAGTACACACCTGTGCTTACGAGTACCTCTGTGAGAAAGAAAACTTCAAGGCTGAGATGGGCTCACTCCTCGGTACTGAATTAATTAGGAGAATGGTTTCAGTTGAGTGAGGAGAGGGGAAGAATTTCCTCTCTTCTTCATGAAAGCTTGCGGAAACTCAACACCTGATTGGCAGATCTTCTAGAACACTGGTCCCCAACCTTTTCCCAACCGCGGCCCGGTTGGGGTGTGTGTGGCGTGCCCGCAGGGGGGCAGAGCTCGCTCACGCGCATGAGCACGTCGCACTTGCGGGGGGCACTCGTGCGCAAGCGCACAACATGCTCACGGGGGTGCTCGCGTGCATGCGCACAGCGCACTCACAGGGGGCCGAACGCGCTCGTGCGCATGTGCATGGCACACTTGCAGGGGGCGGAACGCGCTCGCGCACATGCGCGTGACAGCGCTCACGGGGGGGCAGTTAGGAGATCTGTGTCCGCGGCCCAGTCCTGGATAGGCCACGGACCACTGCCGGGTCGCAGACCGGGGGTTGGGGACCTCTGTTCTAGAAGGGTCTGGAAACAGGAACTTTGGATATAAAAATGGCGACAAGAGTTACTTAATTTAGTCTAGTTATCCCGAGAGAACATTGTGTTCATCTCCAGCTCTGTTAGAAAACAGTGTGTATGGTTTGATGCTATGTCAGGATGTAAGTATTAGCAAAGGCTAGCTAGCTTTGTTATTTTCTTGAGGTTTTATTCTGGAATTGCTCTTGTCTTACCTTTTTGATTACTTATTTGCTCCACAACTTTTTAACTGTTCCTGTGACTATTGCAAACATTTTGAAGTTTTTCTTTTTTACATTTTAATCACCTTTAATAAAATATAATATTTTTGTTTGGTTCTTTCAGAGTAAGAGGGTTGTTGGTACTTAAAACCAGGCCTTACCTTGACCATCTAACAGGACCCTGTGTGTTTTGTGGGTACCTTGGTATTCCCACCTTGCAGTAAGAGTCAAAGTGCCTTAACCTTGTGGATTTTTGGTAATTCCCTGGAAACACTGATTAGTCAGAGTGGACTAAGGTGTTGGGAGGGTACCAGGCAGAAAGATTTTCCCCTGTCATTAGCACACTTGGCCTTTCTGGGCTTCACCCACACTAGGACAGTCAGGGCAGTGTCATTCAGGGGTTAGTGTGGGCCTCTCTCAACCACAGAACCTTAACACCTTGAAGTACCAGAAGTCACACCAGAGGCACTATGAGGCACCCAGAACTCTTTGGGCTTGCTTTTGTTGTTTGATTATACAAGGAGAAAGATGGCAACAGGCACAGCAGGTGAAACTGAAGGGGAGAAGAGACCAGGTACATACAGTATACCAAGTGTATACAGCAAAGGTAGCTCTTAAGCTTGAAAATAGCTGCAATGCAAGATACATACTGAGTAGAGTATCGGCATGCTATCCCACCCCTGCCTTGCAGCTCCACCTACCTTTGCTATCTGCACACACCAGTTGAGGAGGTCCTGGGATCCGATGCGGTCCTTGTTCTCCCGCACATAGTCCAATAGACAGCCATATGGCATGAGCTGAGTCACCAGCTGCACTGTGGAGGTCAAACAGATTCCCAGGAGCCGTGAGACGTAAGGGCTGCCTACACCTGCCATGACATATGCCTCCTGAAGGAAGGGGTTGGAAGGAAGATATTAGGGGGGCTCCTCGAAAGAGAAATCAGGGGGTGGGGCTGAAAGTCTTCTCTCTGCTGAAGGAAACACACTCAAGAGAGATGATCACGTTTTTCCCACTCACATCCAAAATCTCCTTGTTGGCTTTGGGTGATGTGTTTTCCCGTAAGACTTTGATGGCCACTGGAATCTTCACATTCTCACCATCGGGAATCCAAACACCCTGTAAGGACAGTTGGGAGGAACATGGTGAGGAGAAGAAATCCTGCAGCACTTTCTCTGACTACAGAAGGGGGTGGGTGGAGGGAGATGGCATAAATACTATGGAAACACTAAACTAGAGCAGCAGGCCCACAAACTGGTTGATAAACACAGTCACAAGGATCCACCTCTCTGCTTCACCAAAACAAATCTATGAACCCAGATTCACTATGACTAAGAACAGCCTCCTACTTGGGAACCCTCTAAATGTGTCCAAATGCAACTTTGATCATCCCGAGCCATGGTTCGCTACAGATGATGGAAATTGTTGTAGGGCACCAAGCTGGGGAAGGTTGGTATGGGTTGGGGAAGCACTGACAATATTGATGGTGATCTACATGACATGTGGAACATCTACAGTGGCTCAGAAAGTCCCTTCTTTGCAGGCCAAGTGCAGAACATTATACTGCAAGGGAGTACGAATTACAGATTGTAAGCATGGCTGCAACACGCTTCATGTGGGGCGTGGTGGTGGAAGAGACGTTCACACAACAGCATCTCTGAGCAGCAGTGGCTCTTCGATCAGGCCAAAAATATCACACGTTAGCTGGGAAGATGTGATAAGCTCCTGGAACTATACTGTTTGCCCGAGATAATATATTTGGACCCTGAGTGATGAAGAACGTGATTGCTGCTCAGACAAAGTCTATGGAAGGCTTTTAAGATGTTCAATGGGTGATCCTCAAATAGTTCTTAACCAAGGCCTCCCCCAGCTATGTGCAAAGTAACTAGCTCCTCTTCTCCTCACCTTGTACACGGTCCCAAAAGCCCCTGATCCTAAAACCTTGACTTTTTTCAATTCTGTCTCCTTCAGAATACGCATTTGAGCCTGGTTCGGCAGGGCTCCGCTGGGCGTTAACGGCTCCACCAACTGGCAGGGTCACAGAAGGCAAGGAAGAAGTACCGAGAACGAGAGAGAAACCGAGGGATCGTGGTTTGTCACTAGTTAGTTGTGCATGCAGTTGAGGTACTAAAACAATTCAGGTGACGTAAAGACAAATAAAGTGGAAATCATCCTGGGTGCTTGTGCAGGGATCGTTTAGGACAGTGGTCCCCAACCGCAGACCGGTTGGGGGGCGGGGTCTGTGCGTGGGGGCGGGGTGCACTTGCGGGTGGGCGGAGCATCCATGCGTGCGTGTGGGTGGGCATGGGAGGAGTGTGTGCAGGGGGGCAGGAGATCTGTCTCCATGGTCCGGTCCTGCCAAGGCCACGGACCGGCACCAGCCGCAGACCGGAGGTTGGGGACCCCTGGTTTAGGACACAGGTCCTTTGGGGCTATTTAAACAGCTTCTAATTCAGCGTTTTATTTCCAACAGTGCCCAGCCAGATGCTACAGGGAATGTCCAAAGTGGAGGATAAATTAAATGTAAATCTTCCCCTGCTCTTTTTTCTCACAGGATTCATACTCCAAGGTATTGGGGCTTCAGGTAGCTGAATGGAATATCCCTTTACAAGGGAAACCACACCTTACTATTTCTTATATGTTATTAACACTTAAAACATTTGCGAATCCTCAATTCAATAATATTTGGGGATAAAAATTTAGAAAATTTTATTTCTAGACCACAGCACTCAGTATCTTCTGGCCAGTGGCCAAATGAGTGAGAACATTCTGGGAAATGTGGTCTAAAAAATTAACTTCCCTAAGCTTTGTTCATTCTCTCCCTCCCCAAACCACAGGCAGTAGCTCTTTACTGGATTTTGGGTTATGGCTGCCAACCACACCTCAGTCTCTTGCAGAAGACGGCGCATTGTATGTTTTCTCTCTTGCTGCTTCCGTCGATTGATACAAATGATGATGATAAGCAGCAGGACCAGGGCGAGCGCAGCACCCACCACGCCAGCAATAATGGATGTTGCCTGGCTGCAAGAGGAGAGAGTGAGAGAGAAAAAAAGAAAAGGTAAGTAGTAGCTTCAAGCAGGGGCTTCCTCTGCCTGCAGTGGAGGGCAACTCACAGGGCTTTACCTCTTCAGAGGTTGAAGCCAATCAGCAGTCACAGAGATGTAGCAGGAAAATGTTCCCCAGACCTGTCACTTGTGATATTTGGGAAACTCCATCAAATGATAGTCTCAATTAAATCAATGACTCACTGAAATCATTTTATGTATGCTACTTGTGTCCTCTTTATTATTACTGATCTACTCTAGTAGGGACTAACAGGACATTTCAACCCCTGGCACCTTTTTAGGAATGATGCTGTCACCTAATTTACAGACAAAAATGATAACTCATTGCTTCCCTTTTTGTCTCACAACATGGAGGGAGTGCAAAAGCAAATGAGTCAGCATCCTATCCCCTTTAGCAATCCAGCTTCTTTGCTGCTCCAGTCTCCTCTCTGCCTCTACCTGTAGATGGGTTCTTTTGCATGCTGAGGGCACTGTACAAAAATAATCATGTATGCCACAGAGGTTCTATAAACCCCCAGTCTAGAGATGGGCACAAACTGCTGGTTCAGTGAATCATCCCATTTCATTTACTGCCACAACAGGTGTTTGGCGGTTTGGCACCCCGACCCCTCCAGCAGGCACCCATTTGGTAGCAACATCTTGGCTTCCCTGTCCTGCCTCCTCCAGATAGATGCTGCTCCTGAGTGGGTGCCCGCCAGAGGGGTGGGGCACCAAACCACTGAACACCTGTTGCAGTGGTAAATGAACTGGGATCATCTCCACTCCAGACATATATCTCAGGACAAATGCATCTCCCCTGATCAGCCTTTTCTTGAAACTTATCCCATGTGTGTCAATTTTGGACATGTGGAAAGGTATATGCATAATTCCTAGGCTTTGTCTAAGGAGCTGGGGTGTGATAGCCAATCAACAGCTTCTTTGGCTGTAACTCTAAAGCCACACCTCCAATAAAGCCTGCATCTTTCCAAACTCACATCTAAGAAAAACACCTGACAAAATCCATCTGCCATGAACTTTTGGGACTCTAAATTCTCTACACTAACAACAAGACACTGGTCCATGCCTGATAAAGTGGGCACTGATTCACGAAAGCTAGCAGATTGTATGATTTCTTTAGCGGTCTATAAAAGTATTGCCTACTCCTGCATTTGAATTTTGGACACGTTTATCAATAGATGTGTTTTGTTCTGTTACTGCATTAGTCTGCAATTTTTAAAAATCTGCACAAAAATTGTTTTTTAAAAACATTATTGAACTTACAGATATACAGCAACATCACAAAGCAAAAATAGTGGCCAGTCAATTTAAAGGAACAGCAATAAGGAGTGCTGGGTGCATGGAAAAAGCATCAACCAGAACATTTGCTCAATGGGGAGTTAACAACTATGGAGCTCCTTGTTCATTTCTCTTGGTGTGCTCCAATTTTTCTCCAACTCTGCAGGTAGGCTCTGCTGAGAAGAACTAAGCGCCAGGATCCTATTGGTGATTTGCACTTGCACCAGGGAAGTCTTGGCAGCACATGACTGATCATTAACTAGATGCTGGTTGCATTCCTGGGCACAAACAGTTGAAGAATTGGGTGTGCCCTCAGGATCATAACTGGCACCTTAATAATGAGCAGCAATTTGCTGCCAAGATTTATGTAATTTCCATTAACACAAAGATAAACTGGCAATATTGCCATTATTTGCAAGTACAATAAAGTTACAGCAAATGCTAACAAAAATACCCTCCTTTTCTACACCTCTTTATAATCTTAGATTTTGTGTCAGTATCTTGGCTAGTGCAATTTTCCACATTCTATGAATTTCTGATATGTACTGTCTCATGAAAAACACATTTATATAAACTTATTTTATCTCAAAAATACATATTCCAAAATGAATTTTATTCTAAAAATTACATCCATTTTCAGTGTGTTTTTAAGCAACAACTCTGTAACATAATTCACAAAAGGCCAGAATCCAAAGGATACTTATGTTCTGATTATTAGTCCAGACTAGTTCCCATCAGAACCCACAAAAATCCAATTTCTTCATTCCTTTATAGCTTCTCCCCACTAAAGCTTTCTGTACCATCACGGCTTGTTCAAATTTCATCCTCAGCAATGTTAAGTGTGCACAAGTGTATGGATCTGTACATCCTTTTAAACGCCTGAAAACCACAACTAGCCCCCTCTGCAGCAATTAACCCCATTTTGTTCAGCCTTTTCTGAAAAAGCTTGCCTTCCAGACTCTCTGGTGTAGCATAGTGATAAAAGGCACAGGCTATGAACTGAAACCCTGGGGCCTAAATCAAATGGCAAGTCCCAACTAATGAGAAACATGAAGTATAGATTGTTCCACCTGATTATTCAAGGTAATATAAATGGGAAAAGAAGTGCAGGAAAGGAGAACACACCCAACTAAAAAAGCTGGAACACTGGTCTGGATATAAAAGAACATCATTATTTAGAGCTGCTACATCCAAGGTCAAAGTAGCCATGACAATGGTGTCCAACCTCGGTTAGAGGGGAACCAGTGCCCCTGCCAGAATAGATTTGCTGAAGCAATGAGACTTATGTAAGTGTTGACTTATTTATCAGTTGATTCAGTGCGCGGAATCCTGTTTGCACTGATCTGCCCACGTAAGGCTGATGATGGTCATCAGCCATGAATTTTAATCTTAAATTAAGTTTCCTACCTCTACAACCCATGTTCCAAGGCTTCCTTGGGATCCTCTTTGAGCTTGAGAAGTCTTTGGGGTCCTTGGGATCACGGGTGTGGGAGCCTTTAATGTTTGAAAATCACCACCACCCGTCCCAGTCCCAGCTTCCCTAAACTGAAAAGGATCCTTGGGAGGGGGACTTTTAATTAAAGATTAACATAAGTGGCGGATGACATAATCAGTCTTACACGTGCAGATCTACACAAACAGGATTCCAGCCACTGAGTCCAGTTACGATAAAGCAATTGAATTGTTAGATCCATGGCTCACATCTCAGAGTAACCTTGATTTTACCAAACAGCCTCTGGCAAGCCTCTCTATGTAGTAAAGCTGTTCTACTTTACAGGGTCATTGTAAAGATTACTGAAACAATGGAAATAAAAGGATTATGAGGACTTGAGTAAAGTACTACTGTAACTACTAAATATTATTTCACCACTGTACCTTTCCTGTGACTCATTTAATTTGCAGTTATCTATTATTTCTCCACCACCTTCAACACACCAAAATGTTTAAGCATCAGCCCTGAAAGATCCTTGATACAGCCACAGAGCGAAGAAATATATTTAATTTTTAAAAAATATATATAACTATGATTTTCCAAGTCATACAGTTATGGCAGTTAGTCTCTGATCATGTAGTCAAGGTTATTGGGATAAGCTTTACTCAGAAACCATGCCAAAAGAAAAAATGTCCAATGGCTTTTAGAAGTCGACAATTTCTAGATTATCCACCATCACTGCTCCTCACCACAGACACCATATGCCTTACGTACACCATCATGATTGTAATTTCATGGAATCTGAATTCCATGGGGAGATATAAACATAAAATAGTCAGACTCCATACCCAGGTTTCTGATCCACAGGGCAGCCAAGTTCATCCCGTAGGGCACACCTGGAAAGAGAAACGTCAGCTGTATTACACAATCAGCACATTTAGTCTTAGATGTTGAAGGGTGGAGCATAATCCATTATTGATTTTCTGTTTCAATTTTCTGTTCCAAAAGTGACAGATAATGAGTATGAATATCATTTAAAAAACTATCATAGTAATTGTGGTTGAGTAGCACGACAGAGGGAGAGAGAAATGCCAATCAGTTAGAAAGGGGAGGTTCATTTTTAGCTTCTAATGGGGAAAGGAGAGGCTCTTCTCCGCAGTTTTTCACTCGCAATTCCCATCACCACTATGCCAAACCAACCGCAGCCTCATCAGGACTGATTCCTCCCACAGCCTCAACTCTGTTGCAAACTCACGAGTGGGTACAGTTGATGGGGCAGAACTGACAGATCCCTTCTTCGTCGGGATACTTCCAGATGGGGACAAAAGAGCCATCAACCTTTACGCCACTGGGACACCGCTCCACACAGGAGACGCCATCTTTGTAATGGGCACATGCCACACACTGGTCTGGATCCTAGAAATTGGAGAGGAGATGGAGAAGGGGGAGAACAAAAAAACTTTACCTCAGATGCACAGGAAGGGAGCCTGTTTGTTTCAGCTGGCCTACACAGACCTGTACAAGCTATCAGCTTCTTATTTTGCCATGCATGTTGACACACTGCTGACATGGCCATAGACGGACATAACCTACAAGTCAGGCACTTGATAGGAATCTAGGAATCTGGAGTCATTAAGTCTGGGACTGTTGCAAAGTTGCCTCAGGAGCCCAGTATTGCTGTTGTCACACATTTCATCACCTATGAAGCAAAAGGTTGCATAACTCAGATTTTATGGCTGATAGCTGCCAACCTGGATGCCTTTAAAGAGGGGGGAGAGGAATAATTTGTGGTGGCTCAGGGACAGCAATGACCACTAGGCAGGACAGCTATATATCTCCTCCCTTATCAGATACAGCATATATCAGTTGCTGGGGAATGAGAAACAAGGTAAAGTTGCACTCATGTTATGCTAGGTTTCCCTTAAACAACCGCTTGGCCACTGTATGGACAGAACTGCTGGACAAGAGAGGCCTTTTGTCTGATCTGGCAGGGCTCTTCCTATAGTCTTAATATAGAGAGGTTACTTACCTGTAACCATGGTTCTTCGAGTGGTACTCTGTGAATCCACATGAATGGGTTAAACTGCGCCTGCGCAGGACTCTTCAGAATATTCTAGAGCTTAAATAACTGACCAATAGAACATTTCCCCGTGGTGCGCATGCCCCGCCCGCCCGTGGTACCTCAGTTCCGAACATCCGCCGCTGTCATAGCTCTGAAAATTACAAAGCTCTAGACAACCCGTGATGGACAGCGGGGAGGCTAGGCGGGACGTGTGGATTCACAGAGTACCACTCGAAGAACCACGGTTACAGGTAAGTAACCTCTCTTTCTTCTTCGTGGTCTCTGTGAATGTACATGAATGGGTGACTAGCAAGCTCACTTACCGGAAGGAGGGCCGTTACGGTAAAACTGAAGTCAGCACAGCCCTTCCAAAACTTGCTTCCTTTTTGGCTCCGACATCCAGTCTGTAATGTGTCACAAAGGTCGATGGTGTAGACCAAGTAGCTGATCGACAAATGTCAGAGACTTCAATGCCACGAAGCCAGGCAGTAGAGGTAGCCACAGCTCTAGTGGAATGTGCCTTCAATACATCTGGTGGAGCCTTGCCAACCAGCTCATAGGCTAAAGCGATGGCAGAAACTATCCATCTGGAAACTGTCTGAGAAGAAACCGGGTAACCTTTTCGAGGACCGTGGAAGCAAACAAACAGTCTAGGAGATTTACGGAAGTCCTTAGTTCTAGAAATGTAAAAGGCCAAAGCCCGACGAACATCAAGGGAATGGAGCATGTGCTCAACATCGGAAGAGGGATTAAGAAACAACGTTGGGAGGATCAGAGGTTGATTAACGTGAAAACTCGAAATCACCTTAGGGAGAAATAACATATCAGGATATAAGACGACCTTGTCCGGGTGAAACTGTATATATGGGGCATCAGACCGTAGTGCAGCCAACTCACTTGCTCTCCGTGCAGACGTAACAGCCACAAGAAACAAAGTCTTAAGCGAAAGAAATTTTAGAGGAGTAGAAGCCATAGGTTCGAACGGTGGGCGCGCAAGAGCCCGCAAAACAGTGTCTGAAGAGGCCATTGAGGGATTGGAGGCCGTACAGGTGGACGAATGTTACGCAAACCCTGAAGGAACCTCTTCACGGTCGGGTGCGAGAATAAGCGGGAAGCGTCTGAACCCACAGGCTGATAGGAAACAATAGCTGAAATATAAACCTTCAGTGTAGAATGTGCCAGCCCTAGATCAAACAAATAACGTAGGAAAGCGAGAAGAGTATCTAACAAAGCTGGAACAGCCAAAAAACCTCTGGACGCAGCAAACTTGGTAAAAACAGATCACTGATAAGAATATAACAATTTGGTTGAAGGCTTTCTAGCTCTGTCCAACACTTCCTTTATACTGGTAGAATCCTCCATACTGTGAGATGGAGCGACTTGATGTCGGGGTGACAGACCTTGCCTCCGTCCTGAGTTAGGAGGAATGGTTGGGGAGGCCGTCTCAGGAAATCGGATGCGATGGTCTTGAGGGTGGTAAACCATGGTTGCCGAGGCCACCATGGAGCTACCAGGATGGCATTGGCTCGCAACTGGCGGATCATGACAATCGTCCGTTGAATGAGCGGGATGGGAGGAAAAAGATAAAGAAGGACAGCATCCCAAGTCACCATGAAGGCATCGCCCAAGGAGCCCATGCCTCTCCCTGCTCAAGAACAAAACTTCTTGCATTTTGCGTTGATCTGAGTAGCAAAGACGTCGATGGCTGGTGTGCCCCACCTGTTGCAGATATGGGAGAACACAGAGTCGTCAAGAACCCACTCGTGAATTTGAGTGGTTAGGCGACTCCGGCGATCGGCCACATCGTTGTCCTCTGTCAATACGTGGATGGCGACCGGAAATATGTGGTGATCGTAGCACCACTCCCAAAGGTGGATCACTAAATACAGAAGGGACAAAGAGTGAGTGCCTCCCTGCTTGTTTATGTAATACAGAGTGGTCATGTTGTCCGTAGCCACCTGTACTCCACGACCGACCACGAGAGGATAGATAGCGCGAAGAGCACTATAATGGATTGCACTATAATGGAATTCGGTGCAGGGTGCTTAGTGAGGAAGGTAGTGTCACTGCCATGTGACCTGTAATGATTTTCAACACGTCTGGAGATTTGAAGAGATGTAGATGGTTGATTTCATGATTCCTTTATGAGGTCCAACATAGCTGGAATAAAAGCCGAACTCAACGGGGGGGGGGGGGGGGACTTATCTTGGTTTATATCATCGAAAACAAGGTCCTGTTTGGGAGGAGGAGGTTTATCAAGTTCCAATGATTTGGCCATGCGGAGAATTAATTGCGAGTATGACGTAAAGTCCTCAGATGGAGATGGGGGATGAAGATCAGCTACATCTGAATCCGGTGTAGGTAAATTTGAAGGGGATTCCCTGGATGCCTCCGAAGGTGGGTCCTGCTCAGAGACCGATGAAACCAAGGAGCCTCTGGAACCTCTATTAAGAGACAGAGGCGGTGAAGGTGAGCGAGGATGAGATATCGATATGGAGGCTGGAGCTCGGGGAATCGATGCAGAAGTCTCCATTTCAGGTGGATAAGTGGCTCTAGAAGACGCAGCCTGACGAGATGACTGAGCGTGAGACGCTTTCAGGTGGGATACCGAGGGTGACGGTATCCATGGAGCTCGAGAACGCTTCGCAGGACGGGATGATCGTTGATCCTGTTGCGGTAAGTGGCACTTAGTAGCAGGCTTGAAGTCATAGGGTCGAGTTGGAAATAGGCTCGATGCCGACGTCGAGGAGGCGAAGGCGATTGAGATGACCCAGACGGGGAAGCATAGACATATCGCACCCTCTTGGGCCTGACATAATCGTCGGTGTCGTATAAGGGATCAAGATCGTCCCCATGGTACCGACGTCAACCACCACGCCGATCAATTTCTACATAAAGTGGCTCTTCATACTCAGTGAAAGCATGATGTCGAGATGGACGTGGAAGAACTATGACCTCCCGATGCTGAGGGAGCTGACGGCCTGGAGAAACATGCCAATGTTTTGCCAGACGTTTACACAGAGGGGATTGTTGTGGTGACACCTCCAAGTTCGACAGTTGAATCACTGTTGCCCGCCCGATTGACATAGGGCTCGAACGGGCCGAGGCCGGGCTGGAGATTGCATTAGCCTCAGAATGGCCATGACTTGGAGACAGGCTCAGAATCGATACCGAAGCCTGCACCTGCGGTGGTGGTACAGAGCCGTCCCCTTCAGAAAGTGAGTCAGGAACAGGAAGCTCCCTGGATGATTCCTCAAGTATCGGTGAAGGCAGGGACACTCAAACTGGAGGGAGTTCCTTAGGTTGAACAGACATAGAAGACTGTTTAGCCTTCTTATGCTTAACTACCTCCTTCTTTTTCTTGGGGTCTTTAACAGATGGTGATTTCGATATCGATGTTGACACCGATGTCGATGACTTCTTTGACTTGGACACCTTCGAAGAAGCTCTCGAAGAAGGGGTAGCAGGAGCCGGCGAGGCAACAGGTTCGGGACAAGGAGTGGGAGGAGCAGGAGTCACGGTAGGTTCCATGGCTGCCGAGCTCGAGGGTGTTAACGATTTCTCCCAAAGATATGAGCGGAGCCGCTATAAGCGGAGCTTAAGGGCGGGTTTGGTTAATTTTTTACACTCCTGACAGGAGTGGGGCTGGTGTCTCTCCCCCAAGCAGAATAAACAGCGGTTGTGGCCATCCATGAAGGGAATCTTGTTGGCACGTGACATACAGCGTTTGAACGGGCCTGACGAGGCCATAAAATTTGGCAGGAACAGGAGAAGGGGGGGGGAAGGAAAAAGAGGAAAGAACTCATGGGGAATGTTAACGATTGCAGTCCAGGATCAAAAGCCGAGAAGGCAAAAGACCAAAGTATCAAGACAAAGTCCATAATCCAAATCGCAAACGGTAACCAGTCCAAAGGTCAAAAACCAGACACAACAACGGTAGCCAATCCAAAATGCAAGAATCGTAAATCAGGTCAGTCCAAGTCAAAATACTCCAGAGATCAGAAAAATGTAGTCAAGAAACCAGGCCAGGATCAAAACCAGAAGACTTGAAAGAATTGAAAACACTCTAGGCGTCGCGAAAGAGTCCGATTGCAGCGGCAGCAAAAAGGAACTGAGGTATCACGGGTGGGCGGGGCATGCGCACCACAGGGAAACGTTCTATTGGTCAGTTATTTAAGCTCTAGAATATTCCGAAGAGTCCTGCGCAGGCACAGTTTAACCCATTCGTGTGCATTCACAGAGACCACGAAGAAGAATGTAGGCACTTATAATTTTATTTGTTATAATCGTGCTCCCCTTTTATTTCCAATGATTGTAAGGCCTGCTGCCCACTTTATCCTTACCAGAATCCTGTGAGACAGGTTTGGTGGAGATAATGTGACTGGCCCAAGATCACCCAGCAAGTCTCATGGCTGAACTGAGATTTGAACCCAGGTATCCCACCTCCTGGACCAACATGCTAACCACTGCACCATAAATAAAGGCAACCCACTGTTTTCAACTGGCAATGTAATCTCTTCCTTCATATCCTTCCCTGCTGGCTATGCTGGCTAGGATTGGTGGGAACTGCAGTCCTAGCAACATCTGAAAAGATGCATTTCTCCCATTTTAGAATCTGGGAACTGCAAAGCTGGAAGGGACCCTCTGAATCATCAAGTCGAGCCCCCGTCAAGGAGGCACAATGGAGAATCACACTCCCAACCTCTGGCACCGCAGCCAAATACCTAAACCATTCAGCTGTCCATCTCTGACTTACAGCAACTAAACTCTTTGCACATATACAACAGTCTCTAAAAAGGAGAGCACACTACAGCTATGAAGCAGCCTCATGGATCCTCCATCCGCATCCTCCAAACCAAAGCCCTCCCAAATGCATCGGGTTATAACCTTCATAATCCCCAGTCAACAAGGAGGCCTGTCCTATGTTCTGATATGAATTGTGTAGGAAGATGTGCATGTTCTCGAATACCAGATAAACAGTTGTGTGTCGCAAAACTTATACAGACTACAAGGCAAGTTTATTTCCCTGTATTCTGCATGGTCAGAAAACAGCCTGGGAACCAATGTTAATTCTCTGCCAATACTGGTATTTGTTTAAAAACAAAAACCCAGCAACATTCCAAATGCTCATAGTTGTAGGAAAAAGGCAGAACCCAATATGCAATATAACTGCTGGTAATATTAGAATCTCACTCTAAGGGCTCATGGCACTATACAAGCTCCCAGTCCTCATTCAGAAAAACAGAATATTTATTCATTTCCAAGTGATATAACAGAGGTGGACAAAGTGTGGGTCTGGGGCCATACACTGTTCCTTCTAGGCTGCTTTTGCAGCCCCTGGCCCTATCACAACGTCCCTCCTTCTATCAAAACAGGGGCCAAAATGATTTTCATGACCACCCCTCCCCCCCCCCCCCCCAAATGTCGTTCATGGAACCACATCTACTTGCTCTGGATATGAATAAAAGATTGAAACAACTGGGCATGGTTAGCCTGGAGAAAATAAAACTGAGGAGATATGATAGCACTTTTCAAATATTTGAAAGGTAGTCATACTGAGGAGGGGCAGAATCTATTCTCAATCATCCCAGAGTGCAGGACACACAACAATGGGCTCAAGTTACAGGAAGCCAGATTTAGGCTGAATATCAGGCAAAACTTCTTAACTGTTAGAGCAGTACAACAATGAAACCAACTGCCTCGGGAGGTGGTGAACACTCCTATGCTAGAGAAAACTGGACAACCATCTGTCAGATATGCTTTGATTTGCATTCCTGTACTGAACAGACAGTTGGACTCAATGGCCTTACGGGCCCTTTCCAATTGAATTATTCCATGATTCTGTGAATTAAAAACTGAAAGAAGAAAACAGATTTGGGGCTGGGGGAGGTGAGAGGGGATTATGCTGACCTGCAACCAAGTCAATATCTTCCAGATCTACGTCTCCAGGAGTAGCAGAAGCCATCCTGTGGCGTGTCCCCCAAAGTTTCCTTGGCAAAGGCAGCCATCTGCTATGTTCAGATCAGCATCAGGCAGTTGGGCCTGGGCACTGCTCTCTTCATTCCCCACAATGCTTCATCACTGCTCAGGGGCATCATGGGAAAATGTAAATAGTGGGTTGGAAGCTCAGCTGCCCAGCACTGATCAAAGCACCAGGAGAAAACAATGAGAGGGAGAGGCAAGGTTGAGATATCCAAGAGGCCTTTCAAAAGCAGATACCCAATAGTTCCATGTACTGACATTAGCCTCGATGATATTTTCTGTTCCAACAGGGCACAGTGTCCCACACAGAACAGTTTGCACATCCTAGACCATGAATCAGCATCCTCTGCAATATGAAGTGGATTATAGCTCATGGGTTAAGAAATCTGAACCCTTTGAGGTTTTTGTCACTTTCACACAGCTATTCTTTTGGAAATGGCTGCAATCTGCAAGAATTCCATGGCAAATGCTGAAGGATATGTTGCCAGACATATCTGCAGTGGCAGAAAGTTTGAAAAGTGATGCTCTACAACCATGCCAATGTTTGCATCCACAGACAAGTTCTTTCTCCTGATGCAGCTCCTTGCTCACTTGATTTTGCTTCAGGTGAATGATTTCTTTTACATTAGATTTTAAAGGCTGGTCTGGAAGGAAGGCAGGGGATGCAAGTGTCTCTTCGACTATGAGCAAGTGGCAGCCAAAGATGCACAAGATTTATAGATGTACAAAACGCAGCTTCCAACTATAAGATATTATGCCTCAGCTTGGCCCTCCCGCCACCTGTGCACCTACCGATCCATTACAAGACTCTGTTCCATTTTGGGGCATGCACTCTGGATGGCACGGAAAGCATCGTGTTCCATTGACATATTCCCGCATGTCTCTGCATGGAAAGGCATGGAAAAGTCAATTCAATTCAAAGTTTAGTTAACCTGTCTTCCTCTCCTCCCAGTTTTCCTTTAATTCCTAGAACTCCATGGATTTCTGCAATCTACAGTCCAGGGCAATCGGCTGGTGCAATTATCATCAGAAAAACTTCACCCTGAAGGCTGTACTCTATTTTATTTTTTAAGTGGCCTTGATATACTGGTTTTTTAAGATTATATTTAAAAAATATTTGTAGGCTATTTCTACATCTGCATTTGATTTGTGTATTATTTCTATGCTTCTTCGATGGATAATGAAAGCATATAATATGATAAATGGCCCAGGATCCAACATCCAAATATTATCTTTCATTTTTGAAAGAGAGAAAAGATTCAAAAAGTTTCTAGACCTTACTGTCACTGGGTACTCCCTTTTCCCCCAAATACCTGCAGAATTACTTCTACCTGCCAGAGATTTCCTCCTCACCCAAATTCCACCTTGTTGACTGCCACATACCCATCCAGAAGGTTGCAGGTCTCAACACATTTCTTCCCACGCAGAAAACCATTGCAGGACATGCACTGAGTAGCTCCGGATCCCCAGCAATGCCCCTTGTTGCAGAGGGGGAAGCAAACCTGGCCTTGACTTTCTGTGGAGAGAAGATGTAAAAGCGCTTAACCTGCTATCAGCAAACACAGGGGGCAGGAGGTCAACAATGGAGATTTCCCTTGAAAATGGCAAAGTCAATATTGAGTAAAAACCTTCACTCCTAATATGGAAAGTGGATCAAAACAGTGCCAAACACTGAGCAGGAGGCTGTAAAATATATTTGATAAAAACCGAGGCAGTGAAGGATAGACGCACTAGTCTCTTCCTAGTATGTATTAATTTTCCACATGTTCAGTCATACATGTGTTCGACTCTGCTCCCCCTCAGTTTGCAATTTTGTTAAAGCCATGGACACCAACAGTCTTATACACAATTTTTCACAATGCATGCATTGGTGTACACAATTTTGAACAGAGAATTGCATAGCAAAAACTAACAGCGTTCTACATCATCTATTCATCTAGGCACAGCAGTTTAAGTCAGATTACTTAAAAATATAAGGTGAATGAAGTTCTCTCCCTCCTCAAAATTAACTGCCTTTGTTGTTTCCATACCCACCTTGTTCACACCTTCAGGATGTGTAATAATAATCGTGTGCCATCAAGTCAGTTCTGACCTACGGTGACTTTTTTCAGGGTTTTCCAGGTAGAGAGCACTCAGAAGTGGTTTACTATTCCCTTCTTCTGGGGCCACCCTGGGACTGTGCAGTTTGCCCAAGACCACACAGAGTGGCTATACATACAGGTGGCACAGTGAGGAATTGAACTCCCAACCTTTGGTTCCGCAGCCAGATATCTAAACCAGTGAGTTATCCAGCCAGCTTTGAGGGTGTGTGATGCTCCCTAATTCTACCATGAAAAGTAGCATGTGAATGAAGACAGCTGAACTTTCTCCTGTCCTGTCCCTTCTGGTTTTGCCACTTCAGGCTGATTCCAATACTAGGAGTGAGCTTGATTCCACACAAAACTGCCTGAAGTGATGGAAGGTTTGATTCTTCACAACAATGCACCCATTTGAAGTAAAAATTAAACTCTGTTGAATTGCCTGCATTATAAGTGAATGGGGTAGACACATGGACAAACCATATAGCTCATCCCATCACATCCAGCTTGGTGCTGGGGTTCTTGGAGAAGTTGGATGGGTGAATGATGCTCTACTGCAATGAAGAGGGAAAGGGGGACTTTGAGCTCAAGCGTTGGTAAGATAGCTACATCTGGAGCTAAAACATTTCACACTGAATTTGAAAAACTCCATTTTAGATTCCTGGTGACCTGTTGTCACAGCATCCCACCACTGCAGCTTGAGCACCATACCCTGCTTGGAAATCTAGCTGCTGGTACTTCCAAGTAGATATATATGGATCTGTACATATACACATTATATAACATGAAAACTGTATGTACACAAATTCACCTCTCTGCATATGTACTCAATGGACACAGAAATACCAGGATCAGTGAACAAAGGCATGGTGTATGCATGGTACTCCTGAGTTTGTGTTGGGTTTAGCACATTTGAAATCAATTTAAAAATATCTATTTACATGATGTACAGCTAAACACACTTTTTTTGGCCATGAAGCATGTTTTTTTCGTTTGGAAAGCACTTTTTTGGAAACACCCACTAGGGGCTAATTTATTTTAATTCAATTATGAATGTGATTTATTTTGAATTGTTTTTGCATGTGTGTTCACCTGCGTCAGAGTGAATTGGGCCTGTGGGGTTTATCAAGTTTTGGTTCAGGGGTTTGGGGCTGCAGGGTAACCTTTAAGTCTAATCTGTATATATTTTATCTGTAGCACTGATCTAGCACTAGGAAAGTTTGATTTAAAAAAATTGAAAATATTAAAAATCGCACTACGGCAGAAGAACACGGCTTGTGTCCCTGACACCAATATCACCTCAACACAGGAAGTGAGTTGTCACTGGTGGTGAGTGGCTGTGAGAGGCAGCCAGCATGAGGGCAAAGGACAAGAACCTCAAAAGCAGTTTCAGGATGATGTGCCAGAAACTAGAACATGTCCCCATAGCTATGGTTTTAGTTTTTTGATGCTGTGAAGGAGAACAGCCTAGTGAGCCGTCCTCCAAGGAGTGCAGACAGGAGATGTTAACTGGATGTGCTGTAGGGGAGCTGATCAAGATAGAAGATGAGGGAACAGGGAGGAATAGGGCCATAGAGATATTCTTAGCAGAGGATAGACAAACCAGAAAGTGGGAGGAGTTAGACTTACTGAGTTGGGAGGATATAAAGGAGGAGAAAGCAGGAGGAGGGGAGAGGGAAAATGACAAGGAAGAGAAGAGTACACAGACGGAGAAAGAACCACCAGTAAGATACACAACAGTCGAATTGGTGAGAGAGTTTCCCAATCTTAGAACTGGGGGAGGATTATTGCCTAACCCTCCTAGTCTAGGAGAGAGGGGAAAGATAGAAGAGAAACCAGGATGGAGAATGGTGGCAGTACCCCCGTCCGCAGGATGCGGGAAAGAAAATAACATACATTGGTACTACCAATTACCTGCCTTATCTGGAAGGGAACTATGTGAAGCACCCCTGTTGTGGGACGATATGTGCAACACTGAGTTTTCCCGCATGGAACAGAACCGAACAAAATCAATGTGGGATGAAGAAGGGAGAAAAATGATGAAAGAAAGAGACTCAGTGAATGTTAAAAGTTATAAGTTGTTATCTGAATTAAGTGGTTTAGATCCGTTTTATGTTGACGTTCAAAAAAGCAAAAGGAATAAAGAATCGTTGTCTGTACTATTATCTTCGTCTCCGTCTATATTTCCCGCCGAAAAGAGAGACCCGCCCCTAACAGACAAAGAACCCAATCACAGATGCATACATTTCACTCCGGGAATATATAGCCTTGAGAGGGCAAAACACAGGAAGCAGAAGCCCCTTGGGCCAATTTTATAATAATTTTAAAGCCTGTGTAGCAACCTCGACAGATAAACCACACATCTTACATCCAGATTAAAAGTTTTCCCAAGAGGATGCACACACTGACCCAAAAACCACATGACTACCATGTGACTTTAAAACAACTCCAAAAACCCAGACCCAGCTCCTGATTTATTTCATCAGTGTAACCACACCCTAAATCTAGCAGCGCTGTCTAGAACCATTTCAGTACCACTGAGGTAAATCATGCATATGATGTGTTTTTAAAATCCTTCGCAAGGCATTGTGTCTGCTCCACTTTTTTGGTGCTGCAGCCACCACATCTACTGAAGCTGCTTACTGCCTCTTTCTGGACACAGGAGAAGTCCCTGAGGAGCTTGGCTTCCAGAAGGAATTATCTTTGAGGAGCTTGCCCTGGCAATAACATCCTCAATAGGTTTTATCTCATCATCGGGTCTGGTCTCTGGGTGTCTGTGTGAATTTCGTTGTATGTGTATACTATGTATATACTTACAATGACAATAAATTTATTTGATTTGATTTTAACATTACAGCAGGAAATGCAACAAGCTCTCTCCATTAACATTTCCCTTTGCTTGAGTCACAGTAGGAACCATCTAGGACAGTTAATGATGCATTAAGTCAGTGTCTCGTATATGATATGGAGGCCCTTGTTTCTCATGGGGTGGGAGCATTTTCATATGCTTACCCTACACTGCTCCAATCCCACCTGCACACACACACTCACCCAGAATACCAGGACCAAAAGGTAGAATCTCAGCAAATTGAAGACTGAGGAGGAAAATTGTTTTCTCAAATAGGTTTCATACACCCTGCTTACCACACAGCGCTTCTGGACTGTTGTCATTCTCAAATAGCGTCTGACGGGGGTTTCTGAAGATGTCTCCCCAGGGTATGCTTTGGATGAAGCAAAGGTGGGGGTTGTGGTGTATAAGGACCATTCCGCTGCTGATCTCTTGCAGTGAACGCAAGCCAAAGGAGGTGATGTTGAGGTGCTTCAGTGTCAGAGAATACACTCCACTGCCAAAGAAAGAGTATTGCTATTTAGAAATGGCTAAGAAATCATGTCAAAAACAGTTACCATACTTGTCTATCCATGCCCTCAATGAGCTAGGCGATGATTACATTACTAAGGAACTCAAAAGCTAGCTAGATAGCTCAGTGGGTTGGAGCCTGGGGAGCCAGGGATTGGCAGGTTATATCCTCATCGTGCCTGCTGGGAGAGGGATCAGTCAAGATTGCCGAGAGCATAGGTGGACAATGGCATTACATGCCCTACCACCACTGCAGCCTTGGGCAAGCTTCTCTGATAGTCCCAGAGAATCACCAGAAAAAAAGGAGTGATCAAGCATTTCTGAGTACTTTACATTGACAAAACCACAGGGAAGGTCACCATACACTGGAATCCCTAATGTCTGGGTGTTTCCACTGTCCATTAAAGACTTGCCTGCTCATGCAGGCATTTTTCTCACTGTTAACACTACCAGTAGCACCTGTTCTAAATAAATTGTTTTATTTATTTATTTATTTATTTATTTATTTATTTTGTTTATATCCCGCCCAACTAGTCATTGACTACTCTGGGCGGCTAACAGCAAGTAAAATCAAACAATTTAAAATGTATCAGCAATATACAGCAATAATAATCAATTATTCAAGATGGAGAGAAAAGAAAAGAAATAAATCAAGAAGTGCCTGGAGGGAAGGCCTGCCTAAACAGCCAGGTTTTCAGTTGGCTTTTAAAAATACCCAGCGAAGGGGCCATGCGGATCTCAGGAGGGAGGTTATTCCAGAGACGAGGAGCCACTGCCGAGAAGGCCCGGTTTCTTGTTTTTTCCTTCCGGGCCTCCCTCGGCGTTAGGCTCCTCAATCGCACCTCTTGGCTAGATCGAGTGATACGGGTAGATTTTGGTGGGAGAAGGCGTTCCGCCAGATATCGAGGCCCTAAACCGTTTAGGGCTTTATATGTAATCATTAAAACTTTGAAATTAACGCGGAACCGAACGGGCAGCCAATGCAAAGCGGCCAGAGTGGGAGAGATATGATGATGTTTTCTCACCCCACTAAGGAGTCTGGCCGCCGCATTCTGCACCATTTGAAGCTTCCGCATCAATCTCAAAGGTAGCCCCACGTAGAGCGCATTACAGTGGTCTAAACTCGAGATTACAAGCACATGTACCAAAGTGGTGAGCGCCCCAACATCAAGATAGGGACGCAGCTGGGCAATCCGCCAAAGATGGAAGTAGGCGGAGCGGACCACTGACGCCACCTGAGTTTCCATGGTGAGCGCCGGGTCCAGATGGATCCCCAAGCTGCGAACCTCATTCTTCGCGGTGAGAGTCGCCCCCCCAAATGAGAGGGAGTTTCCCAAACCGCTGATGGTGGGGCCACCCACCCTCAGGACCTCCGTCTTGTCCGGGTTCAGCCTCAGCCCATTTTCCTGCATCCATTGCAGTACAGCCTCCAAGCAGCGCTGAAGGGGCAGAACGGCATCCACTGTAGTTGGAGAAAAGGAGATGTAGAGCTGAGTGTCATCAGCGTACTGGTGGCACGAAGCCCCACACCCTCTGATGACCCCACCCAGCGGCCTCATGTAGATATTAAACAGCATTGGGGAGATAATCGAGCCCTGCGGAACCCCACAATTGAGGCTCCATGGGGCCGAGACCCTCTCCCCAAGCTGTACTCTCTGAGGACGGTCCTCCAAGAAGGATCGGAGCCAGGCAAATGCCAGGCCGCCAATTCCCAACTCGGAGAGCCTCCTCAGGAGGATACCGTGGTCAACGGTATCAAAGGCGGCTGAGATATCAAGGAGGACCAACAGAGACATTTTACCCCTGTCAGCCTCCCTCAGTTTATGACTTGTAACTGTTATTATTTTTAGCCATCCTTTTTATTTCACTGCTGTAAAATACTTTGAATTTTTTAAAAAGAAAACTGGTATTAATGTGGCATACATAAGTGAATATACACAAATAAGAAACTGCTTTGTTGCAAGAGTTAATTTAGATAAATTTATGGTTACTTAAAGCATATTTTAAATCACTACTTAGAAAGACTCAATCGTGTGATTTCCTACCAGTGCAATTTTATTTCCTGACTTTATTATGTTTTTCACATTCTCCTCGCATAAACTAACTCCACCTCTAATAATCCTCAATTCACTGCTGGTGTCTGAATGTAGGCAATCTCAAAGAAAGAGGTAAGGACTTGGCTTTCTCTACACAAAGATGAAGAGGGAAAACAGCTAGAGTTGCTGCTTTAAAGGAACCAGCATCACTCAAAGAGGCTACTGAAAATAATTTTAGAGATTTTAATAGAACTTCCAAGAATTTCCAATATTACTGCATGTCAAAAGGAAAAGAAAAAACCCTCCAGTAATAACTTTAGTGAGAGTTGGAAAATAAGGCTGATCAGCTCTATTATTTCTCCTCTCCATATATTGCTGTTAACAATATATACCCCTGAAGACACTTTGAGAAATGTAAAATTTTCTGGTATTATCTACTAGACTGGGTACTAGAGACAACACATTGTTTCATAAAACTGAATTTGAACATTTAGTCCTTGATTCCATAATGATACCTTCCATAATAACACATTTTAGGATTTTTAAAAAACTAAAAAGTATGTAAACAGTAAGAAAATTTAAGTTAAATTTTAGATATCCAATTTTTTAAACTACTGGTTTTTATCCACTCTTGTTTTACTATTTCATTCATTCATTCATTACATTTATATCCAGACCATCTAATGTCTAAGGACTACTCTGGGCAGTTAACAGTGGTTAAAAACATGAGAAGTGGGGTTTCGTCGTGGTGAGAACCGGTCGGGTTTCAGGCAAGCTCCTGAAACTGCCCATATCCCCTCGGTTCTGGCCCCTCCAAACTTGGGCGGGGGAAGGACGCCGGTAGGAGAAGCGGCATCTGAAGCAGCAGAGATGACAAAAGGGGAGAACGGAATCAGTGATGGCTGGTTCCCCCTCCAAAGTTGCATCTGAGGAAGGAAGCCATCTTGGCAAAGAGCTAGGAACACCCCAAGCAGAGAGTGAGAGAGCGCAAAAGGATGCTTGAAATATCTCAATCAGAGACTCCTGAGTAAGTTAAAATATTTGTTCATGTAAGGAAAATCATGTAAGAACAGAATCTCAGTGGGTTATGGGGGCATGAGTCATTTAAGGATTGGCAACAGAGTATTCAAGAGATGCTATCTACAGGGGTACAGCAATTACAAGGAGGGATGGCTCAGCTATGTGTACAAATGAAAGACTTAGGGATGCAAATGACTGATATTAAAAATCAAATTACAGAAATAAAAAAGAAATAGCTAGAATAGCTAGGACATCAAAGAAAGCAGAAGAATGACTGGTGATCATGAATAAAGAGATGGAAGAACTAAAACGGGAAAGCAAGCAAGACGAAATTACTCTGCTAAATCTACAAATGGAAAGAGCCAATGCCATACTTAGATTCCAGAATCTACCAGAACAAAAAGGAGAAGATATAGCACAAGTGATTACTACTTATTTAGCATCGCTCAAGGAGATGCGACCAGAAGATGTTCAACAAAATATAGACACAGCACAAAGAATTAATACAGCATACACCAGGAATAAAAATCTCCCCAGAGAAATTCATGTTAAATTTACAAGAAAGATCTTTCGAGATAAAGTTTTAAGAAATATACAAGGTAATGAACCTAATAGAAAAGATAAAGAAATTAAGATCTTGAAACATATTCCATGGCAAATAAGACAGAAAAGGAGACAATATGCGGAGTTGACATCCCTCTTGAGAACAAACTCAATTATGTATAAGTGGTTGGTGCCTGAAAGTGTCCTCTTTGAATTCCAGGAGCAGAACTATTATATTAACTCAAAAATAAGGGCAGAAGGTTTTATGAAAACAAAGGAGAAGTGGCTGGGCAGAAAAGAGGAGAAAAAAGCAGTTGAGAAATGAGAAGAGGAGAAATCAAGTGGATCATCAGGATCAGAGGCAGAAAGAAGCTCGACTAGAGCAGAAGAGCAAGCAAGAAGCTCTAAAAGAAAGCACACTATAGAAACAAGAGGATCCAGGAGGAGGAAAGAAAACCTCAACAATAAAGATGGATTAAATGAATAAAATGGTTAAAGGCTGTAGGATACAATGGGTATAAAATGGTAGAAGAATATTAATGTTCAAAAATCAGTAACTATTAAAGAAAATGTAGATAAAATGTTTTATAGATGATACAGTATATGATTTACTAATGGTACACAATGGCAACAAAGTTTTTTTTTAAAGGTACAAAAATGTTTTTAAATAGTGTGGGAAACATAAAACACAGAAGGAGACTTTTATTATATTTGGTGGATATATAGGGAATTACTGTAGGTGTATGAAAGTTTGAAAAATATTGTATTCCGCGCGACAACATTTAAACCGGATTTCTTTTTATTGAATATTAGATCTGAGATGTTTCCTGAAGGGGAGCTGAGGCAGGAGGTGAGCTGTGTTTGGGAGGACATTTTATTTGGTGAGGTATTTTCTTCTAGGCTGACCTTTGTTCTCCCTGACCGCATGGTCAGAGGGGGTGGGGTTTTGGCTTTAAATGCAAGCGAGCAGAAGCTCTAAGCTCTTTTCCTGAAGGGGAGCTGAGGCAGGAGGTGAGCTGTGTTTGGGAGAACATTTTATTTGGTGTTTAGAGATGAGTTTAGATTCAGCCCATAGCTTTGCCTCTTCACTGTTGTGCTAGGTTACAGATGGCACTTTTATCAAATTCTTGAGTGCTGGCTTACTTGTACAGTGCCCGGCCCCGGATCACTTGAAGGTTCTGGAAAGGACTCAAGTCTGAGAGTGTCTCTGGCCATGCTTCAATGTAGAGGAAGCCTGTGAAAGCACAGAGTGAGGTCTGTTCAGTGGAGAGCCCTGGTACATGATTTTGCCTGCAGGGTTGTGTGCAATTTCAGAGCTACCAGAAATAATGTCTTACATACCAGTCAGATCTTTCAAGTTCTCAAAGACCTTTAGTTGTTCAGGGTCCAATGGTGGGGTATTGGTGGTAGGATCCCTGGATGGAATGGAAGGAAACAGTACTGAGGTAAAATGAAAGGACATGCACACCAACCTAAAACTTACCTTCCACTCCATATATATATATACACTAGATTCTGAACCTTGCTATCTCTAGGGCAGCTCTGTGCAACTGATAAAGCCACAACAGATCCATTAGCCCATCTCCATCTCTTATCAGTGGTTCTCCTGTTCTCCCCCACAATTCCCCTTGCTGCCATTTCCTTCCTATGCCATAAGAACCTAAGTATTCAGCTCCCACTACTTCCTCTGCTCTAAACACCACCTTGAATGTCATTATTATTTTTTCTCTGCTTCTTCTTCTTCTTTTTCACCCTTCTTCAACCTCATCTTTGTGTAGAAATATGGAGCTTATACTTTTAGGAAAATCCTTCAACAGCTACCCAGCAATAGAATCAGATTGCTAGTATATGATGCCCACTCTAGTTCCATCAATCAATGATCTCCAAAAATTCCTATCATTAACAAACCAAAGCAGATCTTGAAGGGCTATTGGAGGTCACCAATTTATAAGGTTACCATAAATCAGGAGTAACCTGATGGCACATAACAACAATATAAATTTTGGAACTGTACGGCTGGAAGGACCTCAAGGGTCCTTCAGTCCAATCCCATGCCAATGCGGGAATGCACAGCTACAGCCAGCCTATTAAAAAAACCCAACTTATGTTTTAAACAAAATTCTAACAAAATAGAGATCTAAGGTAATCCATTCCATTGTCAAACAGTTCTTACCATCAAGTTCTTCTTAATGTTTACCTCTTTGAAATTACCTGCTCCCACGTCAATAAAAACAGCTCTGCAAACAGTATAAAAGATTTACAGGACAGCTCAAGAGATTGCAGGGCAGAGAACAAGGAAAATGAGTTCCTGGCACTGTTTATCCAACTGTTTTGGCCATCTGCTTGTTTTATTAAAAGAGAGAGAGAGAGATCTAACCAAAGCAGCATGCCTTTAAGGCAAGAAAACAATGCCCATCCCTCTCACACCTATTCCTTCTGAAAGCAAAACCAGGGTCCTTAGGATGCTGCTACAAGGATGCCTCACAAAACATGAATATGCCCTTCTGGCCTTTATACCTGTATTCTCAGTTACTCACCCTGCAAAAGTCTCTGGTAGAAAGGCTAAGCTGCCGAAGATCTTGTTGCAGCCAACAAAATGGTCAATGTTGGCAGCAGTGACAGCACGCACACCTCTCAAGGAGTCCATTCCCAAACCATAGCAACCTAAGAAAGAGAAAGGGATGAGGTAAGGGAAATCCCGTGTGTGCCTATGTCTGTGTCAATCTACAGAAGTAGAGAAGCCAGCTGTCTAGGTGACTCACATCACAAACTTAGGAATTCTGGACTGCAAGCAAAGAGACCAGGGCTGATTTGTTCATTCTTGGGTGATGAAGAGTAAGTACCGAGATACACCAGTTCCGTAGGATAACAAAAAAATTATTAACTCAATGATCTGGGTGACCAGATTGCCAAATGCTAATGAACTCCAGAAATTGCTCTCAAGCCAGTGTGGCCTAGTGGTCAGAGTGCCAGACTACAGCTTGATAAATTCAGGTTCCACTGAGCCATTACACTCACTTAGTGACCTTGCGGCAGTTGCTCTGGTGCAACCTGATTCACAAGTTGTTCTGAAGTTAAAGGTAAGAGGGGGGAGCCACATATTCCACTTTGTGCCCACTGCAGGAAATGTAATTTCCAGAGACCTTTGGGTAGTGTGGGCGGCATATAAATTAAATAAATAAATAATATAATATAATATAATAGATTTTTAGCTAAGAAATTTTGATTAAGCCAAAGGAATATACTTATGGCAAAACTTCAGAAAAGAATGCAAGTCATTCCAAAAACTGCTGCAGTGCCCATAAAGCTATTTCTGCAAACACAGATGAGGACCTTGGATCTCAGGAGATCAAAACATCATGGCAGTCATACACAATAATTGCATGCTACCAAGTTGATTCTGACTTATGAAGACCCTTTCCAAGGTTTTCTAAGTAGGGAATACATAGAAGTGGTTTGTTTGTTTATAGAGCTTATATTTATTTATAGACCTTATAGACTGTCTGACTTAGTGAGAATACTACTTGGAGTAGTTTACATAATTAGGCAAAACGTACAACAACTAAAATAATAAAAAATCAAAATACATGACACCACAAACTAGAACAGAAAAGACGAGCTAAGATTGAGACCTGATAACTTATATCAAACCAAGTTACATAAACCGTAACATAATAAACAAAATATACAGTAGTATAATAAAAATAATCAATAGTGACAATAGCTTACTGGTCTCAAAAATTAGCCTAAGATGTTTCCAAAAGCCTCCTTAAACAGTTCTGTCTTTGCTAATCTTCTAAAGATCTGTAGGAAGGAGGCCTGTCTAATTTACCATTCCCTTCTTCAGGGGGCACCCTGGGACTGTGCAGCTAGCTTATGACTACATAGGCTGGCTTTTCTCCAGGAGACACAATGAAGAATTGAACTCCCAATCTTTTGCTCTGCAGTCAGATACCTAAACCACTAAGCTATCCAGCTAGCAGTCATACACAACTGATACACAACTGATGCAAAATACCAAATTAAAAAAAACAACTTTCCAATCCCATACCAATTAGTTACTCCTGGCTCCTACCTTCTGGGCAAGGCTTGTTGCATTTCTCACACTTTTGCATGGTGCCCACGCTCGCTTCCTGGCTGTTCTGAGGACACACCAAAGTACAGGAACCGACCTCTGCAGCCAAGTAATTATCTGTAATTGGAAAGCAAATGAGATCCTAGACCCACCACATTCCAAACTTTACATATATACAATGGAGCAAGCAGCCAGATTTCAGTTAACCCACATACACCTAGATCTACCCAAATCACTCGCCATAGCCAGGAGGGACGGTTGAGGGGCCTAACGCTGAGAGAGGCCCGGAAAGAAAGAACAAGAAACCGGGCCTTCTCGGCAGTGGCCCCTCGGCTCTGGAATAGCCTTCCATCAGTGATCCGCCTGGCTCCCTCGCTGGGTGTTTTTAAGAGCCAATTAAAAACTTGGCTCTTCAGGCAGGCCTTCCCTCCTGTCAATACTTGACTTTATTTTTATTATAATTTTCTGTTTTTTCCATCTTGAGCACTACTAACATTATTGTTTTGAATTGTTTTAACTGTTTTAGTTTTTATAATGTTTAATGGAACCCGCCCTGAGTAGACTCTGTCTAAAAGGGCGGGATAGAAATCTAATAAATAAATAAATAAATAAATAAATAAATAAATAAATAAATACAAGCGTACACACACTTTATATATTATATATACCAAGTTAGATAACTGTGGAATTCTCATCTCCTCTTTCAAGTTTATGTCAGTTCCATTTACCTGGGGCTTTTTGTAATACTGATAATCTTCCAGGTATGGCATTAATATTAAGGAGGTTTGCCATATTTTGTGGTTTAATAGCTCAGTGTATTGGGTGCCTCGCTGCAAGTCTGATTTCTTACTGGCTACTGATCTTACTGATTTCTCCCTGGGAGAAGAGCCAGCCTGTGTAACCTTGAGAAATCTGCAGACTCCCAGAGCACCCCATGAAAAACAGAATGGTGAGTGCACGAGCCCTAGAAGACCCTGCAAATGATCACCATTAAGTAGGAATCAATTTGATAGCCCATTATAATATTGATAATAATTACCGTATTTAGTAGCCAGGTTAAACTGGTATGATACCATGGGGCTTACAGAGTTTGGTTCAAGACCCTGATTGGCAAACAAAGGTTTCTTCCAATGTGTCAGATCTTTGAGATGTTGTGGCTTCCCAGCCTATAAACATCATATGTTCTTATGTGCACAGTCATCCCATGCAATCATCTACATAGGGATGCCATGCTGTTCTCTACACTGAACATGGTGCTTTCTGTCATGGTTGAGGCAGCGCCAAGTGGCATTGGTCAAAGTCAAGCACATGAAACGGTCCTTTCAGGATTAGAGAGCCTTACAAGGGCATTCAGTGACACAAGTTGCTCCAAACGTGTAACGCCCATTTGGATTGATCATGGACTCATAGGTGTCTGGGTTGTAGTTGATGAGAAGCGGGCAATGCAGCTCACAGATCCCACTGTGGTTGAAGTGCAGGCAGGCCTAGAGGAGCAGAACAAGGTCATGTTATAACCCACTTCATCACTAGAAGCACTCAATGCTTGGGAATGTTACTTTTGTGGATTACAACTCCCAAAATCTCCCAGCGAACATGGGAAGAAAAAACACACACCAAAAAAACAGGTTTCCAAGTCACAGAAAGATTGCACACAAAATTCAAGGGGCAACTCTCCAGGTAACAGACATGGAAAATATCCTAGGGCTCCAAAAGGCTTGTGACCCTACTGAAAATATTAACAAATAAATGGGATGAATTTTTGCAAATAAGATTGTAATTTTAATAGCATAACTGTAATATGCATTCTATGTGTCCCCTTCTTCCATGGGGCAAGATCTACTGCAGTGCTCCAGTGTTTCAATTCTTTCAGAGGACAGACCCCTTATGGTGTCTTTGCAAGCTTTGCATGGTTTACAACAAGCTTGTACAACATCCTTGAAGGTAATTCTCTAGCCTGGAAAAGTTGTGACTGGTTTTGGCTTCCCAACACATACATATCCTGTGTTCTCATGGGAACTGCATTTATTTGTTTGACATCTGATATAGCCAGTTTCATCATGTGACATTGGTCAAATGTACCTTGGAGCAGAATGGAAAAGTTACTTTTTTGAACATCTCCCAGAAGTCTCCACCAGTGTGATTTGGGGAGCTGAAGTCTGAAAAGAGTAACTTATCCAAGTAATGCTTCTACTACTGCCAATAAATTTCCTACAGAGATGCTATTTTTTTGTTCCCACTTTCACACACACTTCTCACACACAAACATGCACAGGTATTGTAAGGGTTTTATTTACCCATGGGCTGCACAGAGGGGTTCCTCTCACCATTCAGTCACAGTACCTTCTCTGCCTGGATAGGTTATGTCCAAGAGGTCAGCACTAGAGATGAGGGTATTCCTATTCATATATGAATACGAATACCCCCGCACAGGTAGAGATAACAGTTCACTCACCAATCCGCTGCTGCAGCAGACTCTGTGCTCCTGATCTGGAGCGACAGGACAGGAGCGCAGAGTCTGCTGCAGCAGCAGATCAGTGAGTGGACCATCCGGCCCCATGGGGCTGGACCCTTGTTATCTCCACCTGTGTGGGGATATTTGTATTCTTATATGAATACCCCCATCTCTAGTCAGCGCATTAATGGTTGGGAAATGCCTCCTGAGGCCTGTGCCTTCCCTAGCACACTCTGAGTCCCTTATTCCTGGGGTGCTCAGGGAAAATACACACAAGCAGGTAGCTCTTCCTCATTGCAAACCAACCTTGCACAATACTTAAAGCAACCCAAAATGCTTCAAAATTTCTGAGTGTCCTCAGACACTGTGTTAGTACCCTCAACCCCTTTGCAGTTGTCTGAACAAAGCACAACTTGGGTAAAAAATTATTATTTTATGAAAAAGCAAAAAGTAGCAAATCATAGCAAAAAGTTCCAATAATTTCAACAGTGATTGCAAAAAACATCATCAGAAAACATAAGCAAAACTGACAGAGCTCAAGGCATGAGAAAGCTGTTCCCACAGAAAATAATGAAAACTAACTCTCTAAGCTATACTTACAAATGTGCACAGAGTTCTTCATAACAGGTAGCATAACAGCATAGAATGAACACACTAAGTCATGATGTTCAGTCCATGATGATGAATCAAGATGGAGGGTGTCTTTGTTCTTCCTAACTCTCTCTTAAATCCCATTATCCCACTGACCAAAGGCCCACAAATCAACCAAGAATTAAACTTCTTTTAATTAGCTCTAGCTGTACCAGCTAAATTGTTTTAATTAGCTCGACTCCAGGTGCAAGGAATGTTCAAGGTCAGGATGGTCTGAGCCCTCCCTTATCTCAAGACATTGGTACTAAACATTCCACATTCTCTAAACAAATGATCCCGGCTGGTGCATTTTACATTGTTTTAAAACTTAATGTTAATCCTCTACTTGCTTTATAGATGTTACAGACTTGATGTTAACTCCATAAACCATAATTGCTTCACAAGAATGTACATGTATCTGTACACACACCTACACACACAAACTCACACTTATTTCCAACCCTACCTCTGACAGGGAATTGCCCATTTAAGAAATATATTCAGCCATGAATGAAAGGTTAATGTAATATTCTGAGCAATTAGTCAGACAACTGACTTAACAAAAAGAAGGCCTCTCTAGGTGGCAACACCTTGTCTTTTCAGGCCAGAGGTTGAAAAGTCATCAGCTCAAGGGCTGTGCCTCCAACTCTGCCCAAGAGTGACCTAGATTCTACTGGAACCTAGCCCTCACGGGCTGGGCTCCACTGTGGTGCCACTCCTGTTTGGCCCTGGCTCCACCCCCTGCCAAGGAAAACAGAGTCAACATCTTCACAGCAAAGATCTAGTAACCCTTGTGATGAATGAGAATCAGCCACCCTGTCACAACCCGCCTGCCCCCAAAAGGCCCACGCTTACCAGGCAATCAGAGTGCTTGGGTCCTGTGCAACCTGCTGCACATTGCTCGTGGCAGCAATCCGTTGGCTGTCTGCCCTTGCACCTTGCACAGCTGCTGGCACAGATCGTGCTCGTCACTGGCAGTGGGGCAAAAGAGACATTGAAAAGGGGGGGGAGAGGGTCCTTCCCAGCTGGGATCGTTGAAAAGGACAGGGCATGGGAATTGTTCAAGTGCAGAGTGCCCACTCTGCAAGGGTTGGGCCAGGGGCAAATTTGTACACTGTAGCAAATTTCTCCTCCCGGATCCCAAGCTGCTGTTACTCATACTCACATATTTGGCAGCTCCCTTTTGCTTCTCCCCAACAGTGGCCATTGGAGCAGATTTGACTGCAGTCAGGGCCTGGCAGAAAGGGAAAACAGAGAGCTTTCTTAAATCGGAGGATCTCCACCTCTGGATGCCTCTACAAAATGAAAGGAGCTAAAAAGGAAATGCGAAAGGAGTCTGGCATGTGGTGGCTGAAGAAGAGGCAAGAATGAGCAGTGAATGTTGTGCATGCATTAATTTTATGGAAATTGTGCATGCATTGGTTTTACGGACACAGTAGCTTTCTTATAATATTTCCTATGATTCATTTTATTTTTTAAAAAGTAAGCTCATTGTCCTTCTGGTGGTAATAGTAAGCTTGAAAATCTGTGGGCCAATCCTGCTGAAGTCTCAGAGTCCAAAATGAGTAACTGGATAAAATTGTTTATGGCTGAGAAGGGGGTTTCAGGGTTCTGGGAACCTCCTGGTCTCTCCTCATGACTAACTAAACCAGAATAAGTCAGGCAAAATTGGAAATGTGGCACAATGAATTACACAAAAGAATGAGATATTATGCAGTTGGCCACAGATTATGCAGGGTAGCCTTGAAACAAGCTGTTGTGACGTAACTTGGATCCCAGTGATTTCATAGGCTGTTCTTGCTACACAGTCTACATTGCACGTGCACAAAGCCTCTACAACAGCTGGGAGTCTGAGTGTGGCAGGGTTGGCTTGCTGAGAAGGCAGAATGATGTCACCTAGGCCATGAGCAGGGAGTGCCCCAGAAGGCTGGAGGTGGAGCTGGTGTTGATTCAGGCAGTCTGGATGTGGCAGCAATGATTGTATAGAAACAGTGGGAGGGAACAACTTGGTACTAATGGTGCATGGACTGCTCACCCATTGCTGTGGAATATAAAAAAGGCCAGAAGCAGGCAAGAAAGGGGCAAACAACTTTAACTGAGTGAGGAGTCAAAGGGTGAGCATCAGAAGTATTTCAACCTCTGATTTGTTCTCCCTTAACTTTCTAGATTCCTTAAGGCTGTGAGAACAGATTTGTCAGGATGCTGTCAATGCCTGCAAAAATCTCAGATGGCAAAAGGGAGGTAAGTAATTTTCAGATCCTAGTTCAGTGATTTAGGTATCTATGGAGCCAGAGGTTGTGAGTTCATTTCCCCACTGTGCCTCCAGGGAGAAGAGTCAGCCTCTGTGGCCCTGGGCAAGCTGACCAGTCCCAGGGCGCCCGCAGAAGAAGGGAAGGGTAAACCACTTCTAAGTATTCTCTACCTGGAAAATCCTGACAAGGGTCACCAGAATTGACTTATGGCACATGAAAAAAAGAAAAAAGGGCAGATCCTTTGGACCTTAGAAACCACAAGATCCCCTCTGATGGCATGTCCCACACCCGGTGTCCTTGCAACTAACTGGCCAAATTGGCCTTCTATGGGTACGACTGGCCATTCTGCACCATTTTCAGGGAGGACAGACTTATTTTATGTCCAGAACACAGGACTTTTGTTTTGTTTTTAAAGCAATGAGTGATTGCGCTTTCCATGGCTAGCAAGAACAGAATATATGCTGATTTGCATAACATATATAATCTGTGCAATTTGTACAGATTGCAGAACTCAACTTGTCTTAGCAACAGAATTTTTGTTTTGGTTTTCACCACCTGCAGCTTTGATTTTTAAACAGAAAAGCCCATTTTACCCGGAAGACAATAAGATAAGAAACTTTACTAATCACAGTGTGTCCCAGTAATCTAGCCTCATAAATTTAGAACTGAAATAAATGCTAGATTTATGAGGCTGAGTTGCCAGGAGCACTGTTGCTTTTAGCACTCCACATTTCTAGGCATCCCCAAAAGCAAACAATGATGCTTACATGTCCTATGGCGGTATATGCTGATCTCTGTGTTGTTGTGCCCATTGTGTTTGTGGAAGATGGCTCGCCAATTGATGGTCTCCTGGAAGCACAGCTGTGGGTTTCTGTTTATAATCACTCCACCTTTCAAGATTTCTGAAAACAAAAAAGGGTTTTTTTTAAAAAAAGAAAGTGGCCTGTGCAGTCCACTAAGAGAGAAAGTGCACATGAAACAGAGAAAGCATATGCACATGTGTGAATGAGAGGGAGGGAGGGAGAGAGAGAGAGAGAGAGAGAGTATTCAAATATTAAGACAAGATTCTAGCAAGTCAAGGTTCTCTTATCATCCCCTTCTTTACTTACAGACGTTACTTCCCTTCACCTTTCGCTGACTTATAGATAAGGGCAACCAAATCTGGCACTGCACTTGGAACAAAATATTGTGACTTAACTTACATCCCACTGATTTTCATAGGACCCAAGTACAAATGACTTAAGTCTGACTCTGCAGCCGCCAGCTAAGCCTCATCAATACCCATTATTTCATTTCTGAAAAGCTGCCTAGTTCCCTTTTTCCATACCTGTCAGTTTCAACATGCCCAGCTCCTGCAGCCCCTCATTCCCTTCGGGGTCAATATTGTCTAGGACAGCCAATGCATACTTGTCCTCATACAGCTGAGTCCCACGAATGATCAGGAGGCTATTCAGTTCCAGGTGGCGTACATGGTTCTTAGCAATCAGGACATACCCCTGGACCTCTCTGATGTCCTGTTGAGGAAAAGAGGAAAAGAGCATGTACCCATGAGGAGAAAGAGCAAGGAATGCTGGGTTCACAAAACTGGAGACCTTCCAGACTGGAGTGGATGAAGAACCTATCACCTCACCAGGTGCTTTGGGACTGCAGCTCCCATCATCCCCCAACACTGGCCATGTTGGCTGGGGCTGATAGGAGTTGAAATCCAACAACATCTTAATGTTCCTAATCTAGATGGATCCTTGGACAAAAATGGGATTATCTGTATCTGCTCAAGCAACATCAGAACATACTATAAACACACTGCAAGAATGCCACTTAGGTTATGCGCGTGTTGGAGGGGGGAAAGAACTCACTTTTGCATACTTCAGTCAACATATTATTAGTTCCTCAGAAATACCTATAGCCCTGACATTCTCACTGGTTCCATATATTTGGAGGCTGCTACTACTAGACCTAGTTGCCTCTTTGCATGTTTTTTAAACAAACAAAATTAAATAACTTACACGAACTAAACATAAATAATAATCATGTGCCGTCAAGTCAATTGTGACTTATGGTGACCTTTTTCAAAGGTTTTCTAGGCAGAGGATACTCAGAAGTGGTTTACCACTCCCTTCTTCTGGAGGCACCCTGGGACTGTGCAGCTTGCCCAAGGCCACAGGCTGGCTCTTCTCCCAGAAGGCACAGTGAGGAAGTGAACTGAGATATCCAGTCAGCTCCGAACTAAACATAACAAACTAGAACAACAGTTTTATCAATGCACAGTGCAAATCAATGCTACTTGAACTTAAAGACAAAAAAAAGCAGTTATTAGAAGCCTAGGGAAACATAAATGCTTTTCATTTGCTGACAAAGTAATGGCAATAAGGACACAAGGGAGCACTTGAGGAGGAAATTTCAAAGCACTGCCAAGTTGAGGGCCCCCAGCCAACCATCCATTCCCATTCTGAGTATAAAGACACTTGAAGAAAGGTCTCGGATACTGATGTCAACGGGGGAATGGTTGCTGCAGGAGAAGATGGCCCACAAAACATCTTTGAAAGGTAATGTCAGAATGCCCAATGCACAGTTGGTGTGAAGAGCCTATAGTATTGTTGTTGTTGTTGTTTAGTCATTGTTGTTTAGTCGTTAAGTCGTGTCCGACTCTTCGTGACCCCATGGACCAGAGCACGTCAGGCCCTCCTGTCTTCCACTGCCTCCCGGAGTTTGGTCAAATTTGTACACATACACTATGCTGCTTTTTTTTTTTACCTTATGGTTGAATCTTAAATAAACCCAACAGCAAAAACGTGCATCATACAGAGCAAATATCTCCAGAAGGCTCCTGCAAGCAGGCAAAGCCACATTCCCCACAACATATTTCTAAAAATGTCACAAGTCTCTGCTTCTGTTACTATGCTATTTTCTTTTCAAGAAAGCAAAAGAAAAGGTGTGGTGGTGGGAGTCTAAACCTTTTATCCATACTTGGAACACTCCTATAGGTCAGACCACTACTCTTTTCCATTTTATAGGTAGAAACCAACCTGAAAGATGAGCAGCCTGCCCATAGCTACTCAGTGGATAAGCAATACAAATGGAAATTTCCCAGGTCCAACTTCAACAGCTATCCACTGTGGCTCAGGGTTATCACCAAAGTGTGGGAAAGTTTTTGAATTTATTCTAGAGCATTGGTTCCCAACCTTGGGTAACCCAGGTGTTCTTGAACTGCCACTTCCAGAAACCCTGGTCAGCACATCTGGTGATGAAGGCTTCTGGGAATTGCAGTCCAAGAACACCTGGGTTACCCAAGGTTGGGAGCCACTCTTCTAAAAGCTCGAGATCAAAAGAGGAACATTCCAAATTCTGAATTCCTGTCAATAAAACCCTGTTCGCTTCCAGGTATAATCCTTACTATCCTAAATTAGTGTGGGCTTTTATTTAAGAAATGGATGGTGGCCTTGGATAACAACACTTTGCCTCATTTGAGAGTTCCACTGAGAGAACAGCTATATATGGAGCAGCTATAATATGACCTGACTCCTCAACTCCTGGTGCGATATACTTCTCCAAGCCTTGTCCATCAACTTTCCCTCTTGCAACTCTGACTGAAGAAAGGAAGGGACAGCCAATCTGGTTACATTCAGCCAGAAATGTCCCTGTTTTTCCCCTCCCACTAATACTCATCTGTTTCCCCCACCATGCCCACCTTGAGGAACGAGGTGTCTGCATATGCTGGCAGATGGGTAATCTCCAGGTTGCCTTGCACAACTTGACAGTGTTGATAGAGGCGAAGGAGGGTGGCATGGTGGTTTTCTGGACTGGAGGGATGTTGCAGCTTCATGTCCGTTCCTGTGCAGACTGGGAGAGATGAGGGAAAAAATGTCAGTGAGGTTTAAATGCCAGTGACAGTCCAAAGCCAGGACTGTCTCCCAAAAGAACACTGTTTTAATCTAGATGGCTGAGAGAATGGCACATCCTGTAACAATGTCACTAAGGGAGAGATAAAGAGAATCTTTGGCCCTCCAGATATTCAGATTACAACTTCTGTTAATTCCTTAATATTGATCATGTTGGATGAAATTGGTGGAACATTACAGGTTCAAAAATCTGAAGGATTAAAGATTCTCCTCTTCCTCCTTAAAGGAAATAAATTGTAGCCTGAACATCTTATTATGGACTTCTCTTGTACTGCAGAGTTTAATATCTATGCTTCTACAGAAGACAAAGGCCAGAATCCTGCTGGTTTACACGCACATAAAAACATGGAAACTGCAATGGTGTGTGTGTGTGTGTGTGTGTAGCATGTGGCCTTTCTAGTTGCATTTTTGTGGGAAAACATCTGTGTGTCCTTAAACAGTCAAATGGCACGTCGAAATTCACTTCATCTCCCACGCTGCATAACCATGAGACACAGAGAAAACAGGCACAGCCAAACCAATGAATATTTCCTATGCTGGTTTGAATCAAGCAGCTTTATTTTTTCTTGGCTTTGGGAATCTAGCACAAAACTAAAGCCCAGAGCTTGGAATCCATCTAAGTGTTTCCCAGCCAGACAGGAACTTTTCCAATTCTTTCAGAAAGCCTCATACTTCCTGTGCCTCCCCCATCTTTGGAAACATAATCCACCAGCATTCATGTCCACGTGTAGGATTAGTGCCTCAATAAAACCCTCCCCCAGATTTTCAACATCAAATATAACACAGAAGTATTGGTTTCTACTGGAAATTCCGTGCTCTTATGTTTCTGTGATGTCCCATTTCAATAATTTCCTATTGATTTCCTGCATTGCATCAATTCGCTCCAGCAGCTCAGAGGCTCCCCTTTGCAAGAACTGTGGCTCCACAGCAGAGGCCCTGAAACAGGATGGTTTTTGAAAATTTGACATTTAGATGGTGTGGACAGATTCTGTTTAAGATTTGCTCATTCAGTGTTAAGGTGTTGTCGTGACCTTTGATTCAAAGCATAAAGTTGGAACTGCTCTGAAAACTGACATTCCATGTAGAAATAAAATACAAAACAAGATAACCATAAATCAGCCCTTGCTCTCTATTAATCCCCTCTGCTCCTCCCCAGATATACTTCTTTGTCCAAACCACAAAATCTTTTTTTGATCAGTGATTACAGATTTTCTCCTGTTTCCTCCCCCCACAACAGTGCCTTGGTTTTTTTTTAAAGCTTCCACTAATGCCAACACAGGATACCCAGTGTGGTGTAGTGCAGAGGTCCCCAACCCCCAGTCCGCGACCCAGCAGCGGTCCGCGGCCTGGGCAGGACCAGGCCATGGACACAGATCTCCTGCCCCCCTGTGAGAGCTCCCCCCATGAGCACACCCCACGCATGTGAGAGCGTGTGCATGCGCAACACGCCCCGCGTGCATGTGCGCAAGCACAACACGCCCCCTCCGAGCGCGACACACACCCACGCGCACATGAGCGTGACACGCCTTAGGACCATATTCATTTTCAGATACATTCTTAGGAGCTGCCTTCCTGTGATGGATGGGGCCATGGGCAAAAGTGTGACCAGAAATACAGTATACTTTAGCTTAAAGCTCTTACTGAAAGTAACTAAGCCTTAGGAGAGACATGTCAGCCTTTTAGAATAAGAGAAGGCGGCTCATTAAAATGCTGAAAAACCACTAAATGTTGTTGTCAAGAGGAAGGAGAAATGGCTGGCTCGCAAACCAAGAAGGCTAGATTGGGACCTCATAAGGGCTAAATTTGACTCTGAGGCCTTAAGTTCCTGATCCCTTCATTAGAACTTACTGCCTTCCCCACTCTACAAAGTTTGCATTGATTTGCATATAAACCTGCAAGTTAGTTGGTGTGTCTCTGCTGTAGGAGAGACACACATCATTTTCAACTGGTACAATGGATTTATTTTTGTTTCCTTTAAGTACTACGCCAGTTGGAGCACTGTCAAAAAAAGTTATTCACATTCAGTAGGTGTGGACTGAGTAGAAACAAACGTGCTAGACCCCTAAGGAAAGAGACACTTTCTGCAAATCTGCACTGGAGTTTATGTACTCTGTACTTTGTTCCTTCCAAGGAAAGTTTAGCTGAGAAATAACAGGCCAGTTACAATTCAAGAGCAGGCGGGGAACAAACTTGTTTTTCTGGTTGGGATGGGCATCTTTCCCCGTGTTTACTCCCTTCCCACGCAAGGCCATTTACGCAACTCTCTTTCTTGCACGGACAAGCAACAGAAAGAGAAGCAGAAACTGTCTCAGTCTTGAGGAGATGGGCAACTTGATGCTGTGAGCCCATTGGCAGCCAAGAGACCGTTCCCATAGTCCTGTCCCAACCCCTGATCAAGATAAAAGCTTGGGCAGTGGGTAGAAATTGACACATGCCTGTTGGCAGAGGAAAATGCAATTCAAATTGCTTCCAACACCAAATTAAGCAATCAATGGGGCGGAACTAATAAAAGAGGTTAGGAACAAACAACAGCATGGGAGGTGGATTCTGATCTTCCACACATTACCAAGAGCTGAAAAATTATCAGAAAATTATTTTTAGGATCAATTCGCAAGGATTCAGAACAGAACAGTAGATCGGCACAACTTATGGCCCACAAAGCCAAATACAGCACAGCAGCCAAGCTGATTAACCTGGTTATACTGACTGCTTAGGACTGCAGAACCACAAAAAAGACCTAAGTCTCTAAAAGTGTATATCAAATTAAAAATATATGTGTTAAGATGCCACCAAACTTTGTTTTTGCTACCTTGCCTCAAAGAAACTAAATTATTTTGTATAGCCAAAAGGCAGATTTGTTTCAGAGAACTTTTGTGAATCACACGGAGGACAATAAGAATTTGTGACTGAGGCAAAAATTGCATCTAAGATTTCCTCCCTTAATGCCTTAATTTTTGGCCCCCACACCACCAATACTGGCTATGCCTGTGTGACAACAGACAAGAAGTTTAGTCTTCTGTAGGTGGGTCCCATGTAGATTTCAAGGAGGCTCCACAATGCTACCCCCACTTTTTGGTTTTATGTTTTTGAGAGGAAAAACAGAGAAGAAAAGTAAAATCAGAGAACAAAAGGGGGCAGATTCACCTCCTTCAATATTAATTAAGAGGGAACTTCTACAGGTGTAGCGTTTCTATTTATTTCATGACATGACACCTGCCAAAATGCCTCTTATTTAGTAAGAAGTATAGAAGCCCTGCACCCTTTCCTAAAGAGAAAATGAGGGAGATGGCAATCTATGGTAAATACGTTAATTAAAAATAGATTCCGGTTTAGATCCTAGCAATGCTCCCTCTAAGCTGAACAGGTGTGCAGCTGCGCAGCACTGTATTGGTGCCACACACCTGCAGTTAGTGCTGCTGCTCATTTGGATCCGGTTATGGCCAGAACTTTGCGCAAGTGGGGTGGGGTTTCTGCTCAGTGCTGGTGGATAATTAGAGGGAATGCTGGATCCTGGTTCTGAAATCGTTTATATGATATATTTTATATGATATTTAGAAAGTGTTGAATAACTGAATTAGACCCTGCCCATTTTAAATCAGGCAACAAATATAAATGTCTTTTTCTGAATTGTCAAAGGTCTGAATTGCACCAACAGGAGTTGCAGTTCAGTTCTTCTACTCCCCTACTGGAACAACAGTCTTAGATCATCCCTAGGCAGCTGGCAGGATTAGACTACAGAACTGCTTTTTCAAGCTGGGCATGTTTCAGAAAGGAAAAGTGGTTCTCTGAAGCAATAGTGGTGAAGCCAGTGTGCTCTTGCCTCCAACAC
Source organism: Intellagama lesueurii (assembly GCA_037013535.1). Lineage (NCBI taxonomy): Eukaryota > Metazoa > Chordata > Lepidosauria > Squamata > Agamidae > Intellagama > Intellagama lesueurii. Next base: position 35,172,456 of record JBAJHW010000006.1, read on the forward strand.
ATCTTCATTGTGCCCATATGTCTTGAGCCAATTAAAATGAAGAACAGCAGCCTCACTTCACTCGGCCCTATTGTGGCTGGGAGGACACCGATAAACGGGCAAAGGACAGCAAAAGAAAAGGAGTTCTGAAGTAGCTGACAGAAAAGCAGGTAAAGGGCAGTTCTTGTAAATCTTTCTCTGAAACAGAATCAAGAGGAACATCATTTGGAAAAGAGACATACTGGAACAGTATTGAAACCTTTCTTGAATGCACACTTCTGTTATTCTCCCATATGACATCAGGTTTTGGCTGGGCAGTGAGGGGGAACAGCACTTTTTCACATTTTAGTTTTATTTTGACATTTCAAACCTGAGCCCCCTGCTTTAAAACAGATGGGGGGAGTCAGATCTGACTCAAAACTGAGTCATGGAATTTTAAATACATACATTTTTTGTCATGGAAAGCTTGGGTAGACACTGGTCAGGAAACTAGAAAGTAACTCTATACTCTTAAACAAAAACAGAACAGCAGAAACAATTCCACTTAACAACACTTAATCCAGTACCACCAGTAAATACACTATATAAAAACATTATTGATAAATTCTGTAACAGTTGGCAAGAAAAATAATGGACATGATCTTCCAACTCCTCACTTTGAAAGAGTGGGCAACTAAGACAAATAATATCAAACAAACTCTGGCAGTCTTTCATTCATTTTTAAAGACAGGAAAGATTATATTTTCCATGTTTCTAGAGGTATGTTTAACTAAAGGCTAGTTAATGGATCTAAGCCTAAAGACTACAGGTCTGAAGGAAGAAGGGTACCCAAGAAAGCTAGCTGCCATCATTCTTGGGCCAAGGCAGTATAATGCTTGCTTTCCTTGTGAAACTATGAAAGAGAGAGGAAACACCACTACTTGGATGAGAGAGGTCAGCAAAAGTGAGTCAGAGAAAGCACAAGTTACAGCAAACACCTTAGATAAATGTCATGAGCCTGAGAACTAAGGAAAGACTGAGAAAAACTTTGTCGCGTCCACCCAGTGTTCCTTGTTTATTTTCCCTAAACACAGGTCCACCCTCTGGATACGTTTCCTCTCTTCACGCTGCCACCAACCAACCAGTGGATTTTATCCACACTATACCAAATAGATGTATCTTACACACGTGCTGCCAATACAACAGATTTATTGATCTTATAGTTGTTATGTGAATCACATATGTAAATCACAGATGTTTAGAATCATTCATTAAATAGTATTTGATTACACGTTGGCTTGTATGTGTTTGTATTCACTTTAACAATGTTCTTTGACTATTTATTCTCTATACTTTATAACTCTTTCCTATTCTCTCTAGCAATCCAACTTTCCAATCGCTGTCATAACTTTCTCAATTCAATCTCCTGACTCTCTCTCTTCAATTCCCTATCTAAAAACCTCTTTTCTCTAACTGTCTCTCTAACAGTTGCCAAGGTCAGATGTCCAAAACTGTGTTGGCCCACTTAGGGGAAAGAGACTAGTATTTGCCGTGTGATCGAGAAATCCTGGCACCAGCCCCAATAACTCTGCCTGTTCTGCACTCTTTATTCCAGAGCAAATATTGACTTTTTTTCCCTTTTCTTTTTTGTAAAATGTGGAACTGGGGAAACATTCTGTTTGCTCCAGGTATTTCTAGCAGGAAAGTTTAGCTTTCTTGATTGAGGAAGGACCAAAGAGAAATCATATGATGCCCATGGTAGATGTGCAGGAGTGGGCTACTCCCATCTTAGGTCATAGTGAGACAGTCTCTCTTCCTCAGCTTCTAGTGCTTAGTGGGAGACTGACAATCTATTCAAAGGGAATGTAGTAAAATCAACTCCTAGCTGCCGGAATTCCCAGCATGTCTGCCGGTGGTCTCCCAGCAACAGGCAACACAAGGCCTCAGCCCTGGGCCAGCCAGCTAAACAGAGGCCTCAGCTCTTATCTAGTGCTTAGTCGGGAGACAGCAGGAGGGTACATTTCAACTACTTCTCCCTCTGTGGATTAGGCATCTAAATCCATAAGTAAAGCCCAACAGAACCCCAACATTACATTTACTTTAAGCATGTTGGCAAAAGAAAAGACAAAATATTGCAGGATTTTAAAGACTTTTAGTCTTTAAAGTGTATATTTTGCCTCCCCCCCCCCTTTTATTTTGCCAATATAGGGCGTGAATGAGAATTATTTGGCTTTACTGCAATTTGATTCACAGCCTGTACAGTATTCCTGCACATAAACAGGAATTACCTAATTTCTGGTCACAGTTTATCAAGCCACTTTAAACCCATATGGGAACATTTTGCAAAATTACTGTTCAAACTTTTGATGTTCTGTGTTTTTAGACTCTGAAGTATCTTTCCATGTTATTTTTCTATAGATTTTTTTTTTTTGAGAAATGTAGTAGTCTGAAGTTTTAAATAAGAAAGTGTCTTCACAGTGAATCATAAAAGGAACAGCAGAGGCAGGACCACTTTCAGACTTGTCAGTTAAGTAATTAATAGCACTAAGCTTTTGCTTCACAACAAAAAGACTTTCCCACACTGTCTGAAGCTTACTGTGTTTGACAGAACTCAGGACTAGTACCTGTCCCCCAAGATTAAAATCATGGTTCTTTACTTTACCCCAAGTGCCTACATCACCACAACATCACCTACAGACATGCCCCCTCTCTTTACAACAAGTATCACAACCAGTCTCATAGGGAAAAAGCCTATTCCAATCGCTCTGGCTTGAAAAAGTCAAAGCCCCGCAGTGGCAGAGAAAAAAGCCACTTTGGGAGCAAAAAGGGCTAGACCAATTTGAATCAGTCTTTGTGTCATATGGTCAGTAAAAATACTCCAAATTCACCTGCTTTATAAGTGGAGTAAATCCCACCGTATTTGACCATGTAGTCACATGCATACTGAGGCAGACTAACACTGCTATTTCTTTGGAACTTGCTTTATATACTCATCAAGAGGTTTGCAGGGAAGTTTTTAGAAAATCATTGTGTAAGACACCTGGTGGCTGCAACAAACGGCGTGGGTGGGGGACGGAATATAAACTGGACTTATTATTATCAAGCTAGAGTAAACTAAGCTGAAACTACATACATGTAGTTTAAATGTACCCCCCCCCTCCAACTGGGAAATAAAGATTCAAATAACACAAGAAGCCAGTATTTTTCCACTTTCACTCGCTCTTCATTTTTTCCTTGTGCTGTTCTTATTCACTGGTTCAGGCAGCTTCAAATCCCCACCACAACCACCATCTTACAGCTCTTTTACTGTCATTCTTTTGTACTCCCCACCTCAATTTTATTGAACCTCTGCCTACCCTTAAGGCATCCTGGAGCCTGCTTTGCAAGGAGGCACAACATAGTTACTAGTTAATGAGTTACCCTTTAATTTTTTGGTAACTAGGTTGTACTTTCATGTCACTACTTAAAGGCATTTTCACTGACATTTTGGAAGGAATTTTTAAAATGTTCTGCCATTTTCATTTCAATCCTAAGGATTTTCCTCCCCTCTAAGTAAAGAAAAAATAGCAAGCAATCTTTTAAACTCAAATAGCAGCAATGACTTATTTGTAAAACACTGTAAAGGAGTAACAGGAGTGAGTTCCTTTTAAAGGTTACTTTCTGAGCTCTGCAGGAGACTACCTGTTCTTCTCCTCAACCTAGGGAAATGATTTATCTTCTGTGGCATCTACAGCAGGAAGGGCTTATTTAAGAAATTTAAGTGAAAGTGATTTCTTATTGAAAATCACATCCTCTTTGCTTCCGCTGACTTCAACTCAGTTCTGCCAATGGAAGTTAAGACAGGTTATTGTCAAAAAATTAAAATAACAGATGAGATTAGCCCTGGCACAAGAAAGGTATTGTACCAGTGGGCCCCACTAGGGGCTCCAACAGCTGCCCAAGGGTGCTAGGTGCTAAAAATGGGTCTGTCCATGAAGAAGATAGTGCTCTGTCATCATCTGTGGTAGGTAGATAGGTGCCTTTATTCTCCGTTCTCTTCCAGCGCCAGATCTATTGAATTAACAGTATCAGAGAACATTGTACCAAGACAAGACAGGACATGGTGGTTTCTCATTCACCTACTAGACAGAAATATGTACTCCTATTAAGTATAATCAGATAACATTTAGTAAATATATGTAAGAGAGTTTGTTTAACATTGATCCCATTTTAACATAAACAGAAGAATAAAACAAACAAAGCTGAAAACCTAACACAGATAAGGAAATCTCTAACAAGTACTCCTCAAAGAGTTGAAGATTCCCACCTATAAACTTCATACCATTTTGTAACCTTAGAAGAGCTAACATATCACCATTAGATTGGTTTAAAAAACAACACCTCACCCCCCCCCCAAAAAAAAACTACAATTGGACCCATGCAATACAGGCAAACAACAACTCTGTAGAGACGTTTTACTCAGGGTATGATTACACATAGCAAAAGTTCACATTTTGGACTGCTTGAGGAGCAGTCTAGTGCAATCTATTTTCCAGCAACCATACAACACATAGGGAATGCATTCCAGCCGAACTCAATTCCATGCCCAAACTGGACCTTTTGGTCCAGCTGTAGGGCTGCTACTTTGGCGGGACAGGCTGGAGTGATTCCCAGAACTATCACTTTAAGAGAGATTGCTCCCTGTAAAGCAACCCCTTCCAGTGTGATCAAGCACACACCTTTCCAGCCATCTGACTGCACCCTTAGTTTGAGAAAGATGATGTTAATGACTGGGACAAAATGTGTTTTGGAAGCCAGTATAATTACCTAGAAACTAACTAATATTCTCCCTATCCCCTGAAGTTGCAATCTGGCTGGAGGAAAACAAGTAAGATTTTGAATATACACAAAGTGTACATCTTTGCTCTTGAATGTCTGTAAACTTAGGCAAGCCTCTGATTCTCTCAGTGGGACTAACACTTCCTCCAGTATGAATAATAATAACATCAGCCTACCCTAAAATGAGTGTATAATATTTCAAAGGTGGTCATATGCTTCCAAACTAGTGTTTGAAAGGGGGGTCATCATGTTATTTGAGTCTCACAGCACCTTGAAAACAAACTAGTTTTATTTAGCACAAGCTTCCACAGACTGCAGCCCACTTCAGCAGATGAAATTCGGTAAAGCTGTTCCAACATTCAAAAAATGCTACATCAGTGCTATTGATGATGATGATCTATCAAAACCAGCTGTCTACTAATTAGTTACAGATTCTATGCTACCAGACTCTGCTGTGAAGATCAGCTGGCCTTTCAAGGAAGTTTATGTTTCAAGCTGCCCACAGGAATCCACATTCATGTAAACATAAGCACTCATTTCCCACTCCAAGCTCCACTTGCCTGATCAAACCCACCTTTGCCACAGCCCCTAATCCCTAAACACATGCTTCCTCCCTTCTGCCACCATGACACAACAGTAATGAGAGACTCTGACCTATGCTTCTTACTTGTGTCATCTTGGGAAGAAGTATAAAACAGCTCCAGGTGAATAGTGACAAGGGAGCTAGAGCTGCTACACACAAAGCACATCATGAGCATCAAGAACAAAAAGAATTTTCATTCATTGCTATGATTAGGCAAGTGGTTAATCAGAAGTCTGGGTAGATTTTGCCAAACCAAGGTCCCATTCCTAACAATCTATAGCAGGCTTCCCACCTTCAAAGCCAGTTCCCAGAATCCCTCAAACAGCACAACAATTCAAAAAGTAAAATTTTCAAGGTTGGCTTGTCACTATATTTTATCAGAAGCATCTGCCCCATGAAATATTTCATTCCCCACTGCATCTTTTGTAGATGAAAAGTTACATGGTGAATTGAAACACAATTATACAGGGCACAGACAGACACAGTAAGCAAGTAGCACTGTTCCAAGTACAGCAATATCACTTGGGACTGCAATATTTCTATGAGAACCTTTAAAACACCATATTCTCAGATGAAGTGTACTGTATGATCCCATATGAATCTCTGCAGTAGGTGTTGGGAAGAGATGCAAGTTGGGGCTGTATATGACAAACCATAAGCCAAAGCTGTGCATCCACAACCTGTGCAGAACTGCAAGAGGTTCAAGGTACTGTCTTCATAGGGTCTACAATTGATTGGGGAGCAGAACAACGTAATGGCCTGGCCTTCATCATTCCCACTTCTCTATTTGCCTGAAGTAACCAGAAATAGTATTGCTTATTTCCCCTTCCCTCTTTTAGGGACCTTACAACAACAGAAGGAAACCCTGACAGTCCAAAATCTGAATCCCTTCAAGTTGACCAGACATTCAGCCACTCAAAGGGAGGAGGAAAGTTGGATTCTAGAGGAGAGGGGAGATGGAAAGCTTCTTAAATGCTCTGTAAAACCATTAGAGAGTTTAATATTTAACAACAGCTGCAATGGAAGTATGTTGGTAGAGGGGAGAGCAAAAAGAATTATAGCTCTGGCAGGAGGCTTGAAGGTCACCGCAGCAACCAACTAGGCCAAGGCAGTTTGCATGCCCCATCCCCAAAGTCCTGCCTTACCTTTGTTTGGAATCATCACCAGCCCTCTAAATTGACCCCACTTCAAAAAAAAGGGGTCTTGCCCATTTACCTTGGTACATAAGCTCATATCAAATGTCTTCAGTAGACAGAATATAACCTAGTTTTGTTTTTAGCAAATTAGACATTTGTAGGGCTCTCCAGCAGAATTCTCAGAGTTAATAAGAGGATGATAGGAAACTGCTGGACTGAAATTGGTTAGGATTATAAAATGGATTTGATCAGTTTAGGTCTGTTCAAGGTTGTTGGTGTCTTTTTTCTGGACACAAAAGGAATTCAGTCAAACGTATACAAAAAGAGAGGTTGCTGTGTTAGTCAACGAGGGCCAGAGCTTGTAAATGTGACTCTTTTTTTAACTATAACTCCCAGAATTCCCAGACCAGCAAGGCCATGGCCATGCTGGCTTGGGAATTCTGAGAGTTGTCGTCCAACTATGTAGCATTTCTCACTCTGACAAGGATAAAACAAAATCCTAAATCCATAGGAAGGCAAGAGGTAAATATCTGAGCTGCAAGCAGTCTTCTATTTTCAAAGACAGGGACCCACCACTTCATTTCCATCCCAACAGGCACCTCTAGGAGAAATCTCATACCTACACAACTACCAGCAATGCGTCCAACCTGTGTCTTCCACTTGGGACTTAGTATAACTGCAGATCTATGTCATGACATGAATTTCTAGCAATTCTTTTAATTTCTACCCCTCACCCTTTTAAACCACCCAGTCGAATGAGACTTCTGGACACAAAAGTTCGAACATTGTTTTGGAATTACAGTTGGTTCTAATACACTAATTGCTTTGTCTGTGGATTTTGAATTTGGTTTCATTCCAGTTCACATGCAAAGTTCAAAAACAGCAGGGAAAAGACCCCCTTTCTGGCTTCCTCTCACTACTGCAGCCCCTGGAAACAGTACCTTGCTGTGTAACTATGGCAATGTTATTACACCAGTAGTGTGTGTTGTAGGGTAGAGAAAAGTGTTCAGATTCAGCCCCAAAACAGCATCCAGCCCATGTACCAGATCAGAGATGTTACATGACTGCCCTTTTAATCAACCTTTGTGATGCCTTTACAGGCTTGTGAACCAGGCCTCGAAAAAGGAGTGCTTCAATCTACCTCTATAGTTCAGCATTGTTTGTGTTTTGCTTTTGTTATACTTGTGGAAACAGCTACTGCTTCAAAAGCACATCTATTTGAGTAATCTTTACAACAATACTGCAGAATAGGCTAGCACCATTGGATGACGGCAGCTCACGCCTCCTGTCCCAGTCCACAAGCTGCCTCCGTCACTGTAGCCAAAGGGACTGCCTAAACATAACCATGCCTTTCACAAGGCATACTCTTACCCAGATCACTGGGTCAACTCTCATCTAAATCTGAAAAACACAGGGCATTCTCACTACCTAATTACAACCTGTGTTATTTAAACCCAACTCTAGATCACACAAACTTTCAGGTCACAGAATCCTTTATGCAAAACAATACAGATACTGTCTCCATGTTTTATACGTGTATTCCTTCATGTCTTATCATAAGACATGTTTTATATGTGCATTCCTTCATGTTTTATTACATTTTTACAAGGATCTTGGGTTGATGCACTTACACACACGCAAAACTCCCAAGTCTCCAGATTTTCAGCGCTAAACTCAACAGTAATCTTCTATATGGCAAATTCATTACATCAATGGGTTTAAGTTAGTTCTGACTAACACATCCCATTCATACCTAAGATAGGAGTAACATTGGATTTAGCCCTCAACCATGTTAATTATAAGGAGCAGCAAAGCCTGCTTGATTATGAAGTCATTTCTTGTAACGTCTTTAAATTCCTAACTACAAATCACTTTCATTTATCTGAAACTAAGTGGAACAACAACCAGGAGGGTTGAGCCCAAGTACATTTCTCTTTGGAACGCAAGCAATAGAACTGTTTAATTGGGTTGTTAAGCAAGATAAAAGATGATGGAGTCCAAGGGATAAAAATGTATAAACAACAGCACAGCTTTTGCCTTTTGTAATGGAGCCAACAAATAAAACACAGCAAAGAAAGCAAGCAGCAGTGGCAAGAGTAAATGACAGAATAATCCCCTCTGTGTAATTTAGAACATGTAAATGTGTCCTCACTTGCCACATCAGAAGATATGCAACATTCCAGAGAATTTCATCCAATTTTGATTCCCTGCTTAAACCACCACAAATATGGTTGGAAGTCAGGCATTTCGGCCAATGCGCGTACGTACATAAACATTTAAACTCATTTTGAGGCAATGGGGCAGAGCAAATTAGACCCCGTTCACCAGAGCTAAAGGGAGAGGAGAAAAACCCAAATTTCTCCATTCCATGTACACCTGGCCTAAACTCAAAACTGAACCAACACTTCTGAAAACAGATTTCCTCTCTCCAATCTCACACACCCAGCCCAGATCTCTATAGATATATATAGTAGCTGACTCAACCAAAATGATACAAAGGCCCCTACCCACTTCAGGTTGTAAATCTGAAGTATAGGTTAAGAGAACAAGTGTCTTGCAACCCATAAGGTTGCAAGCAAGTTTCTATAGAAAATAATCCTGTATACACTTGTCTGGTGTAAGTCCTATTAATATTGATATTTCTTTCTGACTGGATACGCACAGGACTGTGCTGTAAATTAGGCTTCATGGTGAAGCATAACATTGAGAGAAGTATTAACCGAGTCTTTGGAACTCTGTGATTTCAGACTGTGCATACTGTTGCCGCATTATTTTAAAGCGAAATATTGACAGAAGATTACTAAATAAAGTCAACCTGTAGTAAATTCAGGACCTAACACATAATTAATATTTAATATTAATATTTTGAACTCACTTTTACAAGATGTGATGATAGCCGCTGGCTGATAGGGCTTTAAAAGAAGATAAAACAAATTATTGGGCAAGAGTCTCGGATCGATCTGACTGCTAAATAGAATTGTTAAGTGGAGAATGAAATATGATTTCTTAGAACTGGAAAATGTTTTTTTGGACAACTCTCAGGATTCCCAATCCAGCATGGTTGGTTATAGTCCAAAAATATAACTTTTCCAAGTTCTGCTCTTGAATACCAGTTAATTGGAGCAACAGCATGGAAGCTGCCTGAGATCAAGAAGACCTGCTGTCCGCTAGAATGATGGCTTGGGAAAGTAATTTCTAGAGTACAAATCTCAATAGCTCCCTGGCTGCATGGGGAGTTCTGAAGCTATAGCACCCCAAAGCTCTTAATGTTTCTAAACTCCTGACAGCATAAACCGTAATGGACCAGATGGAGCACTAGTTTTATTTAACATAAGGCAGCAGCATTGCACGCCATTTGAAATGATATATTTCACCCAAAGCATTACTGATTGAATGTTTCGAACACTGAGATCAGCCCTTAGTCTTTTGACTTCAGGTGATGAAAGGAGCAGGCTAGCCCCAACTGAAGGCGTGTCTACACCAATGATCTAACCACATTTCATTGCATGTTAAGCCTTAATGCTCCAGGTACTAATCTCTGCAAGCTGTTGTACAGGATCACTTGCTTCTTTTGAAAGGCAGTCTTCGAGGGAGGGAGGGAGGGAGAGGAGGGGAATGTGTGTTTGGGGGCCAGAGGCAGAGGCAGCAATTTGCACTGTTCTGGGTAAGCAACAGTATAAACTCCTGTAAAAGTGATGGAAAGAAGTAAAGAGAGGCCAGTTAAGAACCCAAATTCACCCCTGCTAAAATAAATTAGCAATAGTGGAATAGGAGCATACATGTAAACGAGCAAGGTTTCATTTATTAATATAGAATTAACCTGACATAGGCATGTAACAGGGAAAAATATTTTTGCAGTGTGCAGACAGAAAGTTGTAAGGGAAAGTGTCTTCAGCTTAATGAATGCTTTCATTTCAAACTCTTGCTGAATTTATGGCATTTGATATCCTGCCAACTGGCTCAAGGGATCCTTGCAACTGGCTACAAGATTTATGAAAATTGTTGTATTTTACTGTAAAGCAAACAATTAAAGTGCCAGCCATAAAACTACTAAAGAAACCATTTACAAAATGAACAAGAAGTTAATGATAGCTCAAACATAAGCAGCTGAAAATGTTCCAAATATAAAATGAATGTACAGATCTTCAGGAGTATTAGGGTGAATTGACCAGTTGGTCTTCTTTGGGTAGCTGTTTCCACAGAAAGGGGGCTACCACAGAGAAGGCTCCAACACCATGTGGCCTCTCGACCCTCTTAAGAATACATGGGCATTCTCAGGAGGGTCTCCACAGAGAGTCTTAAGGCACAGGAGAGGGACAAGAGGAGGTACTCTAGACTGGTAGTTCTTCTGGAAGTTGAAGGCCAAAACATGTGAAGGACTAGCACCTGAGAGTCCATGGGGAATTGTGGTTAAGAGTGCTGAAGTAGCACCTGGGATTCCAGGGTTCAAATTCTGGCTTGGCCATGAAACTGACAGAGTAACCTTGGGCCAACCGTGGTTACTCTGCCTGATCTACCATACAGGTTTGTTGTAAGGAGGAGATGAGCCATGTATGCTGCCTTGAGGTCACTAGAGAAAATGTGGGATAAACAATGAAACCCCCCCCCCCCACTATTCTAGACTCACTTAACACTGCACCTTGAAATGAGCCCACAGATCACCTGAAAAACATTTTAAAGGAGTATTACAGGATGCCTTAAATTTACAAGGTCCCATGTGAACATCTAGCTGCTACTCTGAAAAACCTGAAGCTCTGAAAAGACTGAAGCTTCCCTAATCAAATGAAAAGTATCTTTGATCAGATGTTGAAGTCACTGTTCCAGGGTCTCAGGCTATGAATGATTTTTGGGTAAGTTTTAACTTCCTTCTCATGGTCTTGAGAGAAGGATTCAAAGTTCAGAGAGAAAGATCCCTTAAAGAAATTAAAGGCTCAGGCTGAAACTCTCAAGAGCCACTGCTGGTGAGCACAAACCATTATTCCACAGCCTGGCACCCTCCAGGTATACTAGCCAGACTGGGGATGGTAAGAACTTTATTCCAACACACCTCAGCTCCGGGGAAACTGAAGCAGAAAATACTGCCTCTGTGTAAAGCAACCCTTCATGAGCATTACCGTCTGGGTGATGGGGCACCACCTCTTGGTCTCAGAGGTCTGACAATCCTTCTTTTTAGAAAGTCTATTCCAAAAGTGCAGAGAGTCTGCCTACTATAGTGGCAACGTACCACCAGATTTCAGTATCCAAACTATAAAGGTCCAAACTATATTTAATGATTCAGCCATACAGGGGATAGGGGAAACTACAGTTGTCTGCCAGTACAATTTGTAGTCCATGATCAGACACCAAGTGCACCACTGAACATCTGCTGGAAATGGAAGAACTCAATGTAGTAGCTTCATTCTGAGTATACAGACATACAAGATTAGATTTTGGTCTGATCCAGGAAAGCCCTTCTTATGGTGGATTTTGGTCTGATCCAGGAAAGCCCTTCTTATGGTGGCTTGCAAGAACACATATTCAGGATAACTTGAAGTGGATTAGTTTTGCCTTAACAGTTACCCGGTCCTAAGTGCGAGTTACTTGATCCTAAGCCTGCCCTTTTACTTTGAAATTTTATCATTTACTGCTAGTCTACTGGATACAACTATGAAATATGAAGAAAAATTTGTTCTACTTTATGTAAAAGTGAAGCCCAACTGAGGCTGTCCAGAGCTGAAAAAAGGTTACTTTTTCCGACTACAACAATACAAGCCTTGTGGCACTTTCAAGACCAACCAGTTTCATTTAACTTAAGCTTTCATAGATTGCAGCTCACATGCTGGAGTCCATAAAAGCTAATGACATATAAAATGTATTAAGTTTTTAAGGTGGCTTGCAAATAGACTAACACCACTACCCTGGAAACTTAATTTATGTGATCAATTAATTAAAGGCTGGAGATGTGCTACCTCATGACAGAGAGACCACAGCACTAACCAGCTGGAAAATTTAGTGGACTAACACTCCCAGAATTTCTCAGTCAGCTGGCTGGCTGGGGGATTCTGGGAGTTATACTCCCAAAAAAAGCAACTTCTCCAATTTCTGACTCCGAGTCCAGCATGAAGTCCTGCACGTTTTCTCCCCTCCTACTTACAAGGCAGAATAAGCCCTATGGTGCGCATCCCGGTAGAATATACATAACGTAACTCCGGAGTAAGTAGCTTCGAGTAACTACAACACCCAGCTCCATGCCCTAATACGGTTCTGAACCTTTGCCTAATGCCCCACACAAAAACACGTCCTGCAAGGGCGGGGTTGCGAAAGTCTGTCTTTTTAAGCAGCTCGACTTGGGAGAACCGCTGAAAAGTTGTTGGCGGGCGGAGGAGGAGCCCGTTGTCTTCAAGGGCAATCTATCCACGCCGGCAGAATTTTGCTCGGTTGCTTTGTTTTCCCTTGAACCTGTGCCCTGAAATCTCAACGACCCGAATCCGAGCGGTCAACTTCAACGGAAAGTGAGCTGACCCCATTTCCAAAATCCACCTCCCACAAACACACCCGCGGTTTGGAACAATCAAAATGACTTCGCTTTCTGCTCCTTGGCTCGTCTGCATTGACAGGGAGATCGCGACTAAATTAATTGAAGTCAGCTAATCTATATATTCCAGCTTCTCTATTATATGCACTCACGTATGTATACGTAAGAACCAGCAACTTGCACACACAGTTTCTCTCTTTCTAGTGAACCTTTGCTCCTCTCCGGAGTCACTCTTAATTTGTTTCTTAACGAACCTCCTCGTTCCCTCTCGTCCTCTCCCTTCTCTCTCTCCCCTCACATCTTTTTCGTGAGAATAAGCTTAATAATCACAGTGGAAACAGAAGAAGCCAGACCTACCTTCGGTTCCCGCAACGCCAGACCAGATCGTAACCAAGAAGAACCCCGTGCAAAACCAGGAGGGGCTGAGAAAGGGCCCCATTGTTTTTTCATGGCAAATCCCAGATCATAATTTCATTCCGAAGGAAGGGAGAGATCGGGGATTTCCCCCACCGCTTCCAACAACTTTAGAAATCTCCTCGCTTTGCTTTCGCAGTTCTTCTTTCCCACTTTTCTTTCCAGCCCAACTTTTTCACCTCTTTCACTTCCGTAAAGGGAGGAGAGAAAAAAAAACACAACACACCACCATCTCTCCTTCCACCGACACTGGGCGTCCAGAACGCGCAAAGCGCGCCTCCGAGAAAGATTCCTGCCCCGTCGGGAGTGGCAGACAAGTTGTTGGTTGGAGTATTCCGAAGCCTCTCTCTGCCTCGTGGGGAAATCGACGGGAGAGGAAAAAGTTTTAAAGTTTTCCTTTACCTCCTTATTGTTCACGATCGAACTTTATAGCTTCCCTTGGGATAATTCCATTTGGAGACTTTGCAGTTTAGAGCGTTACCTCTCAGTGAATGCAGAAGGAAAATAAGTCTTTCTTTACAAATTTAAACGTGGTAAGATTGCCAAGGAATAAAGAGGTAGGAGTGGTCAAAATATGTATTTTGAATGACTTGAGGAGAAGAAATACTGTAGTCGTTTGAAGAGTAGGGGCCTAGAACTGTCATATAAACTTTAGTGGAAACAAATAACGCATCACAATTATTTCAATAAATACAGCTGCATGGAATACATGTGTGTTGCCAAAAGCTTTCATACAGATGTTGTTCTGAGGAACTGAAACAACTGATAAGATTTTATAAATAAAAGTGAACAAACCAACTACTTTTAAGAACTGAGGTGAGAAAATAAAACTTGCCAGATGTTGGTGGGCTACAAGGCCCATCAGCCCTCTTCAGGATAGGGAAAAATGCTGGTAAAAGCCTATATTTTCTCTCCTTCCCTGCCACAGCAGCACACCACATCTAGAATAGCCTCAGCACACAAAACAGCTCCATTGATTCAACTTAATCCTTCCAATCAACCTATCAATTCTAAAAACATTTACTTTGAGGTTAAGTCCCATTAATTTCAGTGCAACTTATGTCCAACTTATGTAGGGCTGCAGCGTAATTTACTGATTCATTGCACAATACAGGGCAGTGAGAAGTACATTAAATTTCAGTCTTCATTGTACAAGATATGTTATCCTGTCTTCTGTCAAGTCACTCTTCCATTGAAACTGTTACGTGGTTGTCATCTTTCTCCAAGTGAATTACACATATTCAATTTTTTATTCACTTATGTGCACATACTTGGCAATTAAAAAAAAAGATGAGGATGACATGTATAGATCTAGAAGGGAAAGCCAGACAGTCCCAACGAAAACCAACAATACAGGGCTGGAATGTCCCTGATGATTATCTGATGAATAACCATCAGAACATACAGAAAGATGTAGTGAATAGGTAAAGTGAGGAAGAAAGAGTGGATCTAAAAGAATTAGCAGGAAATAGCATATACAATTCCCACAAAAAGTCTATGCCAAGCCCAAAGAAATGAAATAAATTGTGCCTACCACTTATAGGGAGAAGCATTCAACTCAGCTATTACAATGTCACTAGCTACTACCAGATCATTTCTAGGCACCATTCAAAATTTTATGACCTAAAAATTCCTTATGGCTTGGAACCAAGTAACTTGAAGGACCAGCATATCCTTTAGCCTGAGTGTTGAGATCTTCTGGAAAGGTCCCCTCTCAGTCCTGAAAAAATAAGGCATCTCTCAAATGGATACGACAAAAAGCTGTTTTAATTATTACACCATGTATTATCACCAATTGATGTCCTATCCAGTCTTTTTTGTTTTACTGTTATATATTGTAAAATAACTGCTGAAGTGTGTTTTTATTACTGGTGTTGTATGGCTGCTATATGTAGAAAGGCATCTGGGTACACAATAATATAATAATTGTCTACCATCAAGTCAATTCTGGGTTATGGCGACTCTTTTTAGGGTTTTCTAGATAGAGAGTACTCAGAAGTGATTTATCAATTCCTTCATCTGGGGGCATCCTGGGATTGTGCAGCTTGCCCAAGGCCACACAGGCTCTCTCTTCTGGGATACACAGTGGGGAATCAAACTCCTAACCTCTGGCTCCACAGTCAGATCCCTAGACCACTTAGCTATTCAGCCAGCTCTTACACAGTAAAAAAGTAATAAATACTTGTTCTTGGCCAGCCTCCATTCCTTCCAATAGCATCTACGTTTGTTTGAACGTGTTCTTTAAAATACAAAACTCCTTAAATTTTATTTTCTGTGCTGCTATTACAAGCCCAAGCAGCCTATTCTGCATAGAATTTGTTGGCCATAAGTGGTGTGCCTTAGGGTGGGTGGAGAGTGTGGACTCTTCGCAATGAGTTGATTGAGTAGGAGAACTGGATTATCTAACCAGGCTTGGGGAATGTATGATTCTCCAGATGTTTCTGGACTGCACTTCCAAGCATATTTTGCCATTAATTATGTTGTCTAGGGCTAAAGGGATTTATAGTCCAACTACATCTGGAAGGCTAAAGGTATTACTATTTCATCACTCATACTGAACTCCAAGAGAGAAAAAAGAGAAAAAAAAGCTGTCTAGTCCTTTAACACAATTTGAAGGCAAAGATAGGTGATACCTTTATTAGGTCACTAAAAAAAATAACAAACAGAAGCTAGCTTTTGACCCATACAGGTCTTCATAAATCTGGGCACTACTGTGGTTTGGATGGTGCAAAACTCCATGAAATATTCCATGGCAAGTCCCTTTGTAAAATGAGTTTCAAAATAGGGGCTACATATTCAAATCAGGAGTGTAAGTTTAAAATTCCACCCCACTGGCCCTTTATGGGATAGTCCCTCCCAAACTTCTCAACAAAGGTCTGCCAGTCACTGAGTACCTGCCTCCTGCATTGCCCTATCTTGAAACACAAGGATCCTTTTTGACTGGGGATGGTGGTTACAAAGAAATATGGCAAACCCCCTATAAGAGAAGTTGGAATAAAATTTAGTCTACATAGTAGGTGAGTCAAATGTAGCCCTTTTTAGTGATCTAATAAAGGTATAACCTACCCTTGCCTTTGAACTCCAAGACACTTGCTTTTCATCTCTTGACTCTTGCTGTTCTGTAGGTCAATGTTTCTTGTTTTCATGTTTTACAATCACCATATTTTTTAATTTTTGCATCCACTCCATAGGAGGTTGCTTTAAACTGGCTTCAGCTTTAAGCTCAACTCTCTTTACCCTTTGGTGCCCTTATACTGAATACTCAGAGCAATAAGCAAGTACTGTAACTTAAGGCTAGCCATTCTGTTTGTACAGTGAGATGTCAGTCTACACAACAGTTTTTAACCAACCTGGCACTCTCAATATCTTGTACAACAATTCCTATCACCGTCACACCATGGGTAAAGGGCAAGGATTATGGAAATGGTAATCCATAATAGCTGGAGGTCTCTGTATTAAGAAAGGCTGCTTCGAACAAAGTATTCAAGTCCAATGTAATATTTTATGCTGGCCAATGAACATCTCAGTAGCACAAAGCATGTACAAAATAATTCCCCTTTCCAAACAGTCAAGAGATCTAGTATAGAAAAAATATGTAGTGGAGTGCAGAAAACCTTTTGATGCTTACTATTTGAAATGAGCAGAGAGAACTTCAACATTTATATGCTGTGAACTCACGTCTGACTTATAGCAACCCGAATAAGGTACATGAGATATTGAACCAGTTCCACCCCACCAGTGAGTTTCCATGGTGGAGCAGAAATTCGAACTCAGGGCTTCTGAATCCTAGCCCATCACTCTGTTTGCTACACCACACAGGGTACCTCCTTCAACATTACCCCTCTGTTTTCAGTGTGATCCAAGAGGAGTTTTTATCACAAGTTTCCAAGTTGAGAAACTGTCTACCTAGAATTTAAACTGATTCTAAAACTTGAATTTACATTCAATTTAAACTGCAGGAAAGGAGAAATCATTTTTTCTGCTTGACAAATTGAATTGAGTGTGAAAGTGCCTCTGGATTTCCACAAATCTTTAGTACTGAATTTGTGCTTCTTTTAGCTGTGGATTATACAGAAACCTCTTGCTGGGGCCCTGTTATATCTTTTCCCGTGGTGGACATCTTAAAAGCTGTAAAATATGCTTTTTTCTGGCTAATCCCTCTTTTAGACAAGGAGGAATCCAAAGTGGCCATTCTACAGAGAACTCTCCCACTCATGGAACATTCATCATCACTATGTCATGGTTTAAGCTTCACTGTTTCAGGCTCTCATGTTGCCTCTGTCACTTTCCTCTTAACTCTTTTCTAGGAGACCCTTAAAAGATGATCTATTTCATCCCTGTTGGGCTTGTGGCAAAAGCTTGATTGATTTATGAGTCACATATGTCACAGGCTTTGTCAGTTCACTGTGTTTTCTTGCTACTTCTGGCATCCAGGCTTTGCTGCCAGTTGTGATCAGGGTTTTTCTGGGTTTGTTGTAGTTCTCTTTTAGATATGAAAGGCCAGGGGGTGGGAGAGGGCTTAGGGGGAGGGGGGCTGTTGACTTGAGAGACTGGATCCTGTGGAGGAAATTCTTGGAACAGTGAAGCAATTTCTAGAGAATGAGCTCTTTCAAGGCTTTCTCAAACCCTACAGGCAGCCAAAGGAAGGGGGAGCAGGCAGGCTGGTGGGGGGTTTCTCTTGTGGTGTTAACGGATTCTTTTCTTTCTCTTCAGCCATATTTCTCATGCCCTGCAGCTGTTTGCAAAGACTGGGTTTATTGCTCATTTTCCACCTGAAAAGGACAAGACATCTACCTTTATAATCTCAATAGTAAGAAATTGCAGAACATTAAGACAGGAACACAGCATCTGCTCTGCAGAAAGAGAAAAATAGGAATTCTTAGGAAAGGGACTGATGGGGGGAGAGGGTGAACAAAGCACTGTAATGTCATATATAAATGGATACTGCACTCATACAGAAACCTACTTTGGGCACCCCAGAGAAAGGAGCCACTGAACTGTGAGAAGTACAGAAAAGGACAGCTAGCAGCCAAATCCTACACAGAAACAGACGTGCTTAAAATCCATTGACTTCATTATGTGTAGGCAGGCAAGCCAAATTCTGCATACAGTAAGTCTGTAAAATGAGTGGAGAACATAAGCGCCTCAGATGGTCCAGAAACCACCCAATGTGAAAGAAGGAAACATCCTTCTGCTGAGTGGAAAAAAGATTTAAGATTTAGAGGCATTTAGGTTTACACAAAAAATGACAACCAGGGACTGGTGCAGAACTGCAATAAAGATTTCTAAAAATGATGGTTATCTTCTTTTACGACACAAGAACATAAAGTAAATCAGTGCAACCCATGACTAGGCATGTTCAGAACCGACAAACATTTTGTGCAATGGATAACTACCATATAGCATTTATTTATAAAATCTTGTTGGCTCTGTAGAGCATCACTTTATAGAAAATAATTAAAAATACGTACATACACCTCATCATAAAACATGCATAACAGTTAAGAGTGCTGCCAGAGGAGGCATGGAGTGAGCTGTGAAAATAATATTATAATTTTGTGCACAGACCACACTTTTGCCGTGCTTTGCTCCTCTTCCAGACAGAGGAAGAACTTTCAAAAAGCATTAAGCACTTATTATGCCCCTCCCCTCATTTGATAGTTTTCTTGGTAAGAAAAAGAAAATGAAGGAAACAATTAGAAAATATGTAAGGCGGAAAATTGAAGAGGGGGACATCTGGACTCCCCATAAAAATCCATAAATAAGTCAATTTGATCACACAGTAAGTTTGTATTTATTTATTAAACAGTTGATATACCTCTGACCTCTAACTATTATAGCCACCTTTTATTTCTCAGCATGGAAAGCTCCATTAAATTTGAGAAAAACTAACAGAAAACATGAAGTATGAGTATGGGTGTACTTCTTAACATGATATTCTGCACTTCTTGGGAAGGGTGTGCTGAGGGCTCTTCAACAACATTGCCAGAGGTATGGTTAGTCACACCTCTACTTCCACTGACTCACACAGTTGGACATGCCAATTTATTTCTATATTATAATGCTGATGCATTTTGTTTTTTTCTCCCTAGTTGTCTGAATGGATGGAGTGTGGGCAGGCTGCAGCCACAATGGCGGAACTGACAAAGATGCTAATTATGGAACCTAAACATGTAACTAGAAACATGGATATACATACTCCTTGCTTCCAATTCCTGGCTTAGAGCAACTGTTTTAGAAAAGCTAAAGAAAGTGAGAAAATGAGATATCTTTTGAACACTCAAGGTCTCTTTTTAAATTAGTACTAGCAGTAGTTCAAAACAGTAACATTTTGAAGCTCTTCTTCTGTTTACAAACTGTAGGCTTCCGTTCCTTCACCTTCTTGCAGTCTTTAATTACTATAGTTTTAAGTCACAATGGGAGATATTTCAATATTGTATTTCCTTAATTTCTGTATGTATTTAGCTTGTATGTAGCACTGTATTGTTTGCTCTAGTTACTCTTCCCATCAGCACTATAATTTAATACAACATTTTTGGTAACTTCTCATGCTCTCCTAACCTTCTTCTGGATATTTACCAGCCTGGGTGTAAACCACCCTTCTAAAATGGCATGTGGCATTTGCCATTGGGTGGAAACGTTGAATGGCTTTCTCCATACAAGGGTAGTAGTATTAATAATTAATATAGAAAAATCTGCCACAGTGCCTTCATTGCAAAATCTGTGTGGTTCCATGTGTTTGGGCAATACTATTCCATTCAATTTATACCTATAGTCAAGGGGCAAATCCTTTCTCTTTGCCAGATCTCAGTAAAGTTACTTTTTTGGACCACAGCTCCCATAATCAACCTGCCATCGTGGCCACTTGTGTCTGAACAGAACCAAGAATCGCTATTTCCCATGCATGAGAATTTTGCAGAGAACAATCCTATTTATTTATTTTTGCTAGACAAGTTAAATGTTAAAGGAAAAGGGCCCCTGCCTGTACTATATTACAGATGGAAACAAAGAATGCTTTTTAGTAGATTCACCTGTATTCTCATACTGCCCTCCAATGGATTCTATTCATTTACACTTTGGCAGCTGGGTCTCCAATAGTTTGGAAGCAGAGGCGTGTTTGTTTTTTAGTTTTCAAAGACACAATCATACTAGTCTGTTTAAGCATATACTGTATAAGAAAACAAGCACAAAGGTTGTGAGACCTTTAAGAGTAACAGATTTATTTCGTTGTAAGCTTCCACGGAGTTTTCTCCGTGGAAGAAATTGATCAATTCTATGAAGATTTACAACACCTTCTAGAACTGACACCAAAGAAAGACGTTCTTCTCATTACAGGGGACTGGAATGCTAAAGTAGGGAGTCAAGAGATAAAAAGGAACAACAGGTAAGTTTGGCCTTGGAGTTCAAAACGAAGCAGGGCAAATGCTAATAGAGTTTTGTCAAGAGAACAAGCTAGTCATCACAAACACTCTTTTCCAACAACACAAGAGGCGACTCTACACATGGACATCACCAGATGGGCAATACCAAAATCAGATTGATTATGTTCTCTGCAGCCAAAGATGGAGAAGCTCTATACAGTCAGCAAAAACAAGACCTGGAGCTGATTGTGGCTCTGATCATCAGCTTCTTATAGCAAAACTCAAGCTTAAACTGAAGAAAGTAGGAAAAACCATTGGGCTAGAAGAACAGATTTAAGGAACTAGATTTGGTGGACAGAGTGCCTGAAGAACTATGGTTGGAGGCTCATAACATTGTACAGGAGGCAGCAACAAAAACCATCCCAAAGAAAAGGAAATGCAAGAAAGCAAAGTGGCTGTCCAACGAGGCCTTACAAATAGCAGAGAAGAGAAGGGAAACAAAATGCAAGGGAGATGGGGAAAGTTACAGAAAATTGAATGCTGACTTCCAAAGAATAGCAAGGAGAGACAAGAGGGCCTTCTTAAATGAACAGTGCAAAGAAATTGAGGAAAATAATAGAAAGGGAAAAACCAGAGATCTGTTCAAGAAAATTGGAGATATTAAAGGACCCTTTTGTGCAAAGATGGACATGATAAAGGACAAAAATGGTAGGGACCTAACAGAAGCAGAAGACATCAAGAAGAGGTGGCAAGAATACACAGAGGAATTATACCAGAAAGATCTGGATGTCCCGGACAACCCAGATAGTGTGGTTACTGACCTTGAGCCAGATATCCTGCAGAGTGAAATCAAGTGGGCCTTAGAAAGCATGGCTAACAACAAGGCCAGTGGAGGTGATGGCATTCCAGTTGAACTATTTAAAATCTTAAAAGATGACGCTGTTAAGGTGCTACACTCAATGTGCCAGGAAGCTTGGAAAACTCAGCAGTGGCCAGAGGATTGGAAAAGATCAGTCTACATCCCAATCCCAAAGAAGGGTAGTGCCAAAGAATGCTCCAACTACCATACAATTGCACTCATTTCACACGCTAGCAAGGTTATGCTCAAAATCCTACAAGGTAGGCTTCAGCAATTTGTGGACCGAGAACTCCAAGAAGTACAAGCTGGATTTCGAAGGGGCAGAGGAACTAGAGACCAAATTGCTAACATGCGCTGGATTATGGAGAAAGCCAGAGAGTTCCAGAAAAACATCTACTTCTGCTTCATTGACTACGCAAAAGCCTTTGACTGTGTGGACCACAGCAAACTATGGCAAGTTCTTAAAGAAATAGGAGTGCCTGACCACCTTATCTATCTCCTGAGAAATCTATATGTGGGACAGGAAGCAACAGTTAGAACTGGATATGGAACAAGTGATTGGTTCAAAATTGGGAAAGGAGGATGACAAGGCTGTATATTGTCTCCCTGCTTATTTAACTTATATGCAGAATACATCATGCGAAAGGCAGGACTGGGGGAATCCCAAGACGGAATTAAGATTGCTGGAAGAAATATCAACAACCTCAGATATGCAGATGATACCACTCTGATGGCAGAAAGTGAGGAGGAATTAAAGAACCTCTTAATGAGGGTGAAAGAGGAGAGCGCCAAAAATGGTCTGAAGCTCAACATCAAAAAAACTAAGATCATGGCCACTGGTCCCATCACCTCCTGGCAAATAGAAGGGAAGATATGGAGGCGGTGACAGATTTTACTTTCTTGGGCTCCATGATCACTGCAGATGGTGACAGCAGCCACAAAAATAAAAGACGCCTGCTTCTTGGGAGGAAAGCAATGAGAAACCTAGACAGCATCTTAAAAAGCAGAGACATCACCTTGCCAACAAAGGTCCGCATAGTCAAAGCTATGGTTTTTCCAGTAGCGATGTATGGAAGTGAGAGTTGGACCATAAAGAAGGCTGACCGCCGAAGAATTGATGCTTTTGAACTGTGGTGCTGGAGGAGACTCTTGAGAGGCCCCTGGACTGCAAGGAGATCAAACGTATCCATTCTGAAGGAAATCAACCCTGAGTGCTCACTGGAAGGACAGATCCTGAAGCTGAGGCTCCAATACTTTGGCCATCTCATGAGAAGAGAAGACTCCCTGGAAAAGACCCTGATGTTGGGAAAGTGTCAAGGCAAGAGGAGAAGGGGACGACAGAGGACAAGATGGATGGACAGTGTAATCGAAGCGACCAACATGAATTAGACCCAACTCCGGGAGGCAGTGGAAGACAGGAGGGCCTGGCATGCTCTGGTCCATGGGGTCACGAAGAGTCGGACACGAATTAACGACTAAACAACAACAACAACAACCTTCCACGGAATATAATCCACTTCCTCAGACAAATGTGAACTCTAACCCACAAAACCTCAGAGTGAAATAATCTTTTAGTCTTAAGGTGCCACAAGAAGTTATCATTTCTCTAGGTTAAAGATATGCTTGGAGAAACAAGAAGAATGAAAAACGCTATATTATTGGCCTACAATTTGCTATCAAAATAAACTTCCTCAGAGTCTGAAGTAGCACGCTGCATGACATCCTAAGAATATGTGTTTGCGTGTGTGCACACACCAGTTGCTTATGTCCATGTGCATTAACAGTACCAGGTCCAGGTTCTGGGATCCCATCCATTTTTCCCCACTTAATCATAATTTCTAAACTCCTCTGTACAAATCTGTTCATGTGTTGAAATTGTAGTCATAGCAATCATCATCATCATGTGCCGTCAAGTCAATTCAGACATATGGCAACCTTTTTCAGGGTTTTCTAGGTAAAGAGTACTCAGAAGTGGCTTACCATTTCCTTTGTTTGGGGGTCCCCTGGGACTGTGCAGCTTGCACAAGGTGACACAAGTTGGCTCTTATACATAGAAGCGCAGCGGAGAATTGAACTCCCAACCTCTGGCTCCACAGCCAGATACCTAAAACACTGTGCTATCCTACCAGCCAGTCATAGCAATAGTATTCAGATTTTTTCAAATATTTTTGGTTTAATGTTTGTTTTAAAGTTGCAGTTATATTTGGTCAACAGTATCGTAGGTTGATTCATGAAAAAATCTCCCCTTGGAAAACCAGCTGCAAATACTGATATAAGAAAATGCTTTTGTGGCTGGCCCTCTTTTAGGAAATTCACCTTTTCCTCTTTACTCTCCTCTCCACTGCCCATTCATTTACTCTCTCTCCATAGACCCCAATCCTACAACCAATCAGATAGAAAACTGAACTGTAGTGAATGAACTTGTCACAAAAGTATTTCTTCAATCTTGTTGCTGTTTCATACTCAGAAAGGACAAATGAACCGGAGTGACAGCAAAGAGGTGAGGAAACTCCAAGGGTTGGAAGTGGTGTGGTGGAACTGTTTCTGAGGCTTCTTCTTGCCTCTTTCATGGAATGCTGTGGGAAGAGGTAGTAATGTTGAAGAGGAGTACAGTATGCTTGAACACGTACAGAGTGCATTTCCCACCTTTTTTCGGTCACATCCGACTTTTCCAACCATTATTGGGGTTTTTTCCCCTCAAGAAGTCTTCTCATGGGGTGACTAAAGTAAAACAGCCTCAACTGAGTTATTTTTCCTTCAAGGGATAGTTGAAGCATATGGTGTAGAACCCACTTATCTGTCTTCATTATAGCGTATGGTGTTCGTAAAGCTCTCCTCCAATACCACAATTTCAAACAAAACCACTTACTCCCAGGTAAATGGAGCTAGGATGGTGTGAAACTATTTGTTGCCCTTGAGCCGGGAGTCCAAATTCCCCCTGAACCAGGAAACTCGCCAAGTAATATTGGCTTGCCTCTCCCTTGTTCTCCTTCTCCCTGCTTTGTGGGGTTGCTGTGACTATAAAGTGGAAAAGAAGTAGATGTGGCCTTTATGCCATGATGGAAATTTCAGATATAAGTGTAATGTGTTTGTAGAGCTGCTGCTTTCAATATTTCTTGCCAGGCCTCTTTCCCTTCAGAAACCTTCCTTCCAGTATCTGAGATTACATGTCTGGTCATGCATCTGAGTTAGAACTGGCAGATCCAAGTTTTAAAATTTCATTTAATGATGCAAAAGCTAGACAGAATAGCAGATTGTGGTTCTACTATAAATACTGTATTTGCATTTTTATCTTTCCTTACCCCAAATAGGCTAACATGAGTTTGGAAACATGCAGCACAACTATAGTATTTAAAGGCAAAACATCAGGATTCCTATTCAATTTTGGCAGAAGAGGCTTACTAGAAGAAAATAAAATCTGAAAGAGAATAATATATTATTGTCCCTTGAAGTAAAACATGCTTAATGAATAAGATTATCTCCCAGTCTTGCCCTGCTTTTAATTTTTTTTTTTCAACTAACCCAAATATCTCCCCAAATAAACTCCTTACCCTAACTTTATCTGTTTTCCTCCAACTATATTATATGATTTGGTCTTTGCTCTCCCCACTGCCTATTCATTTAATTTCTCTCCATAGACCTCAATCGCAACCAACCAGATGGAAACCTGAAGTGCAGTGAAGGAACTTGTCATGAAAGTATCTTTCCTCTTGTTGCTGTTTCATACTCAGAGAAGACAAATGAACCAGAGTGACAGCAAAGAGGAGAGGAACAGCATGGTGAGGAAACTCCAGGGGTTGGAGGTGGGGTTCTTGGGCCCTCCCCATCTCAGCCCTGTGCCACAGATGGATTGCCAAAAAGGAGGACATGGAAGACAAGGAACACACACACAAAAGGCCATTCTTTATAAAAACAAAGGAGGAGGGCAGTTTTGCATTAGATTTGCCTATGCTCATTTAAATTAATATATGCAAATACCACCACAATTAGACAGGTTTACTATAATGTAAGTGGAGACACGAAGCTACCAACATGAATTTGACCCAACTCCGGGAGGCAGTGGAAGACAGGAGGGCCTGGCGTGCTCTGGTCCATGGGGTCACGAAGAGTCGGACACGACTAAACAACCACCACCTTGGGACACAGAAATGAGATAAAGATGGAATATAAATCAAATAAATGTTTGATAAGTCTCTGAACTGCCCTGTGCCTTGTATTTTATGCAGCTTACTGAAAATGAATATAGATAGAATGAAAATAAAGAGAGGTCACCGTAGTTTTGTTGAACTGTTTAGCTGGGCAATAATTAGTTCTTTTAGAGGAATGGTCTGAACAATGCTTTCAGAATGTCCACTCCTGGGATTGAACACCTATCTGAAGTTCAGGCAGAATCGACAGGCTATGATGATGCCATAACTTTTGTGCCATGTGCCTGTAGTTATATCACTGTGCAGTTTGTGTCTTTTCTTACAAAATGATCCTTCCCGCAGCCATTTCAAGTAAAAATAAGAGAGGGTTGAATAACATAGCTTTAACAATCCAAGCCTCTACTTTCCCTGCTCAGCCAGAGAAAAGGAAGACTGTTCATATATCTCCAAAAAGAGAGGCCAGCTCTTCAAATGGAGCACTATCCTGCTTAAAGGATGCTACCTTAGTCCTCCAGAGGAAGGCTTGCCCTGTGGAGGCGCCCAAAAGTGAACCGACACCATAGAAACGACAATTCTAGGACCCTGCAAGAACAAAGGAGCTTTTCAGGGAAAAGTAGGGCCGACGGATCAACTCGTTCTAAAAAGGTTGCTGGTGCTTGGTAGATATAAGGGTATTCTGAGTACCTCACTTGTATTTCTAAAAAGCAGTTAAAACGTTACATTTTTTTTTTCGTGCCTCTTCCGTCTCGATGGAGACCCCATGGGGATCTCACTTCTTCCCCATTTTTTTTTTCTAGTCAGAATGGGGAATTTCACTTCAAGGCCACAGCTCCAAGAAATAAACTGAGGGTTATAAAACTACATTTCCCACAGTCCCTTGCGAGAGCAAACAGGGCGGAACCTTAGAGCCGATAGCCCTGTTTCCCTTACTACTAAAGTAAAGGACCATTTCCGATGCAAACCAGCGGCGGACCTTCTTAGCCTCCCGGGAGGCGGGATGGCGGCTTCAGCCGCGCTGCTGCTGCTTCTGGGGGCGGCAGGAGTCGGTCCGAGCCCTGCGTATGGCTCGCGGGGGGACCGGGAGCCCGTTTACCGAGACTGCTTGAGTCACTGCGAGAGGCGCAACTGCTCAGGGACGGGGCTGCGGCACTTCCGCTCCCAGCAGCCGCTTTATATGAGCCTCACAGGTACTTAAAGGGTTCCAACTGAGCCTCCTCTGCTAGGGGAGGGAGAGCCACGCCCACCAAAGGGGGATCAGGCGCGAGGTGGGGGGGTCTGCAGCGTGGTCGGTCTTTGCATAGTCCCGCCCACTAGAAACGGAGGCCCGCCCTCTTTGCTTCATAAGCACACTGAGTGCTCAAAGTTTACATGCGTATGGTTGTTGTAGGTTTTTCGGGCTGTTTGGCGGTGTTCTGAAGGTTTTTCTTCCTAAGGTTTTGTCAGTCTCTGTGGCTGGCGTCTTCAGAGGACAGGAGTTAGAACTCTGTCTGTGTTCTGGTGTAGTGTCTGGGAAGAAAAACCTTCGGAACAGGGCCAAACAGAAAAACCTACAACAACCATCGGATCCCTGATGAGAATACATTTATATACATACTCCATTTTGTGACCTGGTCCTGAGGCTTCTCCTTCCCTTTCTTGGAATGCTGTAGGAAGAGGTAGTAACGCTCAGGAGGAGTGTGGGTGAACATGTACAGAGTGCATTTCCCACCTTCTTTCAGTCACATTCAACTTTTCCAAGCATCATTGTGTTGGTTATTTTTCTCAAGACGTTTGTTTTCTTGTGGGATGACTAAAATAAAACAGCCTCAGTTGAGTTATTTTTACTTCAAGGGATAGTTGAAGCATATGGTATAGAACCCACTTATCTGTCTTCATGACAGCGTATGGTGTTTGGAAAGCTCTCCTCCAATACCACCATTTCAAACAAAGCCGCTTACTCCCAGGTAAATGGAGCTAGGGTGGTGTGAAACTATTTGTTGCACTTGAGCCGGGAGTCCAAATTCCCCCTGAACCAGGAAACTCGCCAAATAATATTGGCTTGCCTCTCCCTTGTTCTCCTTCTCCCTGCTTTGTGGGGTTGCTGTGACTATAAAGTGGAAAAGAAGTAGATGTGGCCTTTATGCCATGATGGAAATTTCAGATATAAGTGTAATTTGTTTGTAGAGCTGCTGCTTTCAATATTTCTTGCCAGGCCTCTTTCCCTTCAGAAACCTTCCTTCCAGTATCTGAGATTACATGTCTGGTCATGCATCTGAGTTAGAACTGGCAGATCCAAGTTTTAAAATTTCATTTAATGATGCAAAAGCTAGACAGAATGCCAGATTGTGCATTCTGCTATATATATTCTCTCTCTATATAGTATTAATATAAGACCCTGTCATATTTTCGGGGAAACACGGTAGTATATATAGAGTATACGAGAGAGAGAGATATATAGTGTATATATATATATATATAGAGAGAGAGAGAAAATCTCTCTTTCTCATATACTCTATATATACTACCGTGTTTCCCCGAAAATATGACAGGGTCTTATATTAATTTTTGCTCCAAAATGCATTAGGGCTTGTTTTCAGGGGATGTTTGTAAAATAAAAGTCATGTCATCTTCTTCTGGTTGCTCCACAATGGTGGAGGACGGGGTTTCACTTAACTGGGGCTTATTTTGGGGGTAGGGCTTATATTATGAGCATCCTGAAAAATCATACTAGGGCTTATTTTCAGGTTAGGTCTTATTTTTGGGGAAACAGGGTACTATATTTATATTCTACTCTACATACTGTATTTGCATTTTTACCTTTCGTTACCCCAAACAGGCTAACAGGAGATTGGCAACATGCAGCACTATAGTATTTAAAGGCAAAACAGCAGGAGTCCTATTCCATTCTGGCCACAAGAGGCTTACTAGAAGAAAATAAAATCTGAAAGAGAATATATTATTGTCCCTTGAAATAGAACATGCTTAATGACTAAGACTGTATCCCAATCCTGCCTTGTTTTTAATATTATTTTTTTTCAAATAACTCAAATATCTCCCCAAATAAATTCCTTACCCTAATATTATCTCATTCCCTCCAACTATATTATAGGGTGGACCTGCAGAGACGACTGTAAATATGAATGTATGTGGTTGACTGTGGGCCTTTACGTCCAGGAAGGCTACAAAGTGCCTCAGTTTCATGGAAAGGTAAAGCTTTGTTTATGAAGGTGGCTGTTTTTCTAAAGATCTGCCTTTTTACTAGATTGAAGTAGTGTTCGTCTAACTCAGTATTGCAAAGTGGGGACAAGTTAGCCTCCAGATGCTGATGGATGACAGTTTCCATTTCCTCGGCTGAGTGGAAACACAAATGGAAATTTTGGAGGGCACTGCTTTTCTAGTCTTCTTTACTCTGACAGATGGAGGCCCTTCTAGCCTTTCAACAGAGGTCTTTCCTACCTCTCTCTTTACATGATTCTGTCAAATGTGAAGATGTCTGGAACTGAGATATAGGACTTAAGGATATAAGACATGTGCTGCGTCCCTGAGTTGTGCCACCTCTATGCAGAGTCTGGAAATATTACTTTGTTTGTTCCTTTGTTTGCACTGCAGTTCCTTGACACCCCCCCCATCCAATAGCCATTGAGCTATGGGATTCTGGGAGTTGTAGTTCCCCACCCAAAAGCTTTGCCTCCATTGCTAGAGTGGGAGGGGGTTATCCCCTGCTAGTGGGCCTGCAGAATTAAGCAGACCAAATAACGTTCTAGTGCTTCTGTCAAATACTGCCCAGGATTTACACATATACTTCTTCTCTCATCCCACTCAAATCAGGCTAGTTATTTGACAACAAATATACTGTAGTAGATAGAATATCAGACCAGGACTCCTGAGACCTGTATTCAAGTCCCTCCTTGATAATGGAAACTCACTAAGCAATCATGACAGATTTGTTATGCTGTATTTCGGAAACATAACATTAGCCTTCCAGACCAAAGTGAACCAGATTAGACATGATTTAACTGTGTGCATGCAGTTAACTTTCCTTTGTGACTTAAGGGAGTCTGATCAGCATCCTGACTGTTGAAGTGGTGTGGGAAAGAAACGGTTAAATCCTTCTCTCCTGTTTGAATCCACTATTTGCATTTTATGGGAAGCTTCTGTTCCTGGAAGAAAACATCAACCCAGATTTGGAACCCAGCAGGGAGCAAAGAGTTAAAACTTCCTCCCATTGCCCCCCATGTAGAGATCTGCACATGCTATTTCCTGTTTTTAAAAAAGCATTCATGTAGTTGCTAATGGTATGAATGGATTTATAGTTTGGCCTTTGTCAACAGTAAAAAGAAGGTAGAACATAATCTTTCCCCATTCTTCTTTTTTTACTGGGGCTGTTGGAGCCACTAGAAACCATCCAGTTGCAGTTTGACCTACCTTTGCCATTCTTTGTTCATCCTGTCAGGCATCTCAGATGGAGAATACTGCCTTGTATTCAACCATGACCGCCTTAGTGTCCTCCAGATGTGTTACACTACATCTCCCACTATCCTTAGGCTAGTTGCAGATGGTTGAAAATTTAATCTGACATATTTAATTGGCTCAGGTTTGCAAAGGATGTTTTAGCTCCTTAGGCCATTACGAAAAAAATACTCCACATGCTCATTTGTGATTTCTGACGTTTAGTTTCTTCCTATTTCCCCCCCTCCCCCCCCCCCCACAGTGGCCCTTTTCCCGTTTCCTGTTTTTTCAGGAGCCCGCTTCTGCCTTTGCTTCGTTCCTTAATGGACTTGCCAATTTAGTGATGCTGAACAGATACAAAGCGGTCGTCCCTCGTTCTTCTCCCATGTACCACACCTGTATTGCCTTTGCTTGGGTAAGTCATTTTTGGAGCATGGGGTTTCTGCTATGACAGACTTTTTGGATTATAGTGCCGTAGCACTGGAGAGCGAGATGATGCACAGAAAGACACAAATAGCTTATTTTTGTTTGAAGCTTTGTTGAGAGGGGAGGTGAAACTTAGGTTGGAGTGTGGAGCACATGGCCCTTTCCTCCATAGTCAGGGCTGAGAAAAGATGAGAGTTATAGTCCAGCATTATCAGTGTTATTTAGGCCACATCAGGAAAAAATGCCTTGAAACATGAAACCCTGTGCTTGTTGATGGCTTGGGAAATGCAGAGTGTAGGGAAGGAATTGGGGGAATCCTTTTGGAGGAACAGATTCATCTGTTTATTATATTGGGGAATGAGGGATGGATGGGGGCTAGACTTTATATTATATTGTAATGATCGCCCAGAGTAGTGGTCCGACAAAGTCGGGTGGGATATGTCATTAATTAATTAATTAAAAACACTCCTTAATTAATGTTTTTCCTTCCTGTAGGCATGGTGGATATTTAAGGAAAAGGCTCCTGAATGAGTTAATGTTTTTCAACACTCTCTTTAGAACGGCACTGGAGACCAGTGTATAGTGTGGCTTTATCCAGGCATTTTGTTCTTATTGTCCCTGTTTAAAAGTGTGGTTTGATTTGGAAGCTGTCTAGTAGGTTCTTTGGACCAAAGTACAGTAGACATTTTAGATGGTGACAATTATGATATAAACTAGGATCTGAATGTTCAAAGCATTTTATGTGTATTCTATTGTCATCCTTGTGAAAAACTTTTCAGCAGTTACTGGGTTCTGTGGTTTTAAAGTGTCTGGAAATAATTTAATGATTTCTAAGGTTATTGGTACCTTATTTATATCCAGTGTGGTGTCGTGTATAGCGTGATAGACTAGGGCTCAGGAGGCCTTGGTTCCAATTCCTGCTCAGCTATGGAAATGCACTGGGGATGTTGTGGAACTGGTAAAAACACTCCCTAAATATCTCACTTACTTTGAAAGTCCTACTAGGATTGCTGTAAGTCGGTTCCAATTTAACAACACATAACAGTTATTATATGGGATTATTGTTGATAATTTTATTCCTACTAGACTCTTCTATTTGTGGTGGGTTTTTTTATTTCTGATATGGATGTATCTTTAAATATATCTTAGGTTTCCACAAGCTGGTAAACTACACCAGCTTTATTACTGCTATGTTGTAAATGCAGGGCTGAGCTGGGAAAGAATAACTTGCCCGAGGCACTACACTAAAAGAAGGCATGAGGAAGTGCCAAAGTAGGAATGCAGGGGTTTGAAATTGGTTCCCAGTACTAAGGCCCGGCCAAAGGGAAGATTAAAATATTTTTCTGATTCCTTCTCTTTCCCAGCGTAGGTATGTTAGGTAGGTATATATATCAATATATCTATATATAGCTTCTGGGTCAGTAGCCTGTCTTGTTTTTTTGGTATTAATGCCATATGAGAGTCACCAAGGCCCCTTCTAGAGCAACTCCTATGTACAGATATCTTCTGTGTATGCTCTGCAGCTTTATTGATGGATCCTGTAAAAGGAGATTTTTCAGGCTAATTTCTTTTCTCTTCCCTGCTTCAGGTTTCTTTGAATGCCTGGTTCTGGTCCACAGTTTTTCACACTCGAGAAACCAACCTAACCGAAGTAAGAACTTACGGTCTTGTATCATGAAAACATCAGAGGATCTGAGTAAGGATGGGAGGTGTTTTGAAACAGTGGCAAACATTTTTAGTGTCTTTATTTAAAATTTAAAATTAAATGGCAGATGTTTAAAAATCCTAACTGTATACTATAGTCTGCATGAGAGTTTCTTTCATTTGAGTGTGATTAGGGCCATCGTTTTTTTCAAACTTAATTGATCGCTGTTATTGTTATTTCTGATTCATATAACACTGTTAATGTGCAGAGCTCTTTACCACAAACATGCCCATTTCTGTCCCTACAGAAAATGGACTATTTCTGTGCATCAGCCGTCATCCTTCATTCCGTGTACCTGTGTTGTGTCAGGTAAGTCTCTCTCCTTCTAAGAATTTAAGAAGAACCCTGCTAGGTCAGAGTGGCTTAGCAGATGTTAATGGGAATTCCCAAAACAGCATGACCTTAATAGACCATTGTGGTAGCAAATTCCACCATTTAACTGTGTGCTGCATGAAGTGTTTCTTTCATCTGTCCTCAGTGCCTCACAGTTTTTCCCCTGCTGGATAATCCTAGGTTCTGCTGTTGTATGAGAAAGGAAACTTTCTCTCTTCTCACTTTGTCCACACCATGCATAATTTCTTTCTCTTTGTTTTTGCAGTATCTCCACTTTGGAGATTAAAAGTATAGTTTGCAATTAATCCGAAAGTAGGAAGGACTGAAGTATTTGCCTTCGCTAGATGTGGACATCTTAGTGGGTCTGGGTCCTTGATTTCTCTCTCTTTCTCACACACACACACCAGATCCACTATCTTTCCCTATTGCTGTGCATTCATCCACTCTACTTCCCTGGAAGCCTGCATGTGCTCTCGGGGCCATGTATATTGTCCACTCTGGTTTAGGCAGAGCCCTGATGTTTTCAGTGAAGGCTTGCAAGAATATTGCAGTTCCGCCACTGTCTTGCAGAGGAAACTTTCCTTCAGTCTGTGTTGCACAGATGCAGCTTCCAAAAGATACCTTGGCAATGTTCTTAGTAATTGGCATAGGTATAAGTAACAGTTAACTCTTCACCTGAAGAGCTGGGCCATAGCCTGCCAAAGCATAAGCCAAATAAAAGGTGTGATTTTTTTGACGCACCATAAGACTCTGCTTCCCCACCCCCTATAATAGAAATACAGCTGCTCCCTTCTAAATAAAAGGCAGGACTCCTGTGATTTCAGTGGCTGTGTGACAGGTGAAAATTTAATGCTCCAGCAGCAACATCATGTTAGAAGGAGCCTCCCCAAAGAGTGGGAAAGCATTGTGAGTACATTCGGGCATCCACTGAGCAGCAGCGTGGAGCCAGCCAGTCCTTCACTTCCAGAAGTGTTGCACTGTAAACTTGCTGATGAGCAAAATGACCCAACGGTCTTTTTTAAGGACCACAAATAACAATAATTTCTACTAAATGTCATGTATGTCCGTAATTTTAAACTGTGCAGTGCTCTGAAAGAAAGATGCTAGAAAAGAATGCGTTTATCAGATCTCTTCTTGCTACCCCAAGGGTGAACGTGCAGGGGTTTTGCCAAAGTGAAAAGGCAGGCTCCCAACTTGCTCAAAATATCATATGTGCTATTTTGCTCTTACTTGGGAAACCGATTTAGACTGTCACAGCATTGACCCATCTCACCCAGAGATGAGTGTTGTTTGAGAAAAAAACAGGAGTAAGCATTAATGCTATGGAGGGTTATTTTAAACCAGGATATAACGTTGGAATGAAAATTTGTACCAGATCTCAAATTAAGTTTCTCTTCTTACAGAAAATAAATTATTTCTTCTCATCTCTAGTTGTGCATGTGGCATTCCCCAACTTTAAAACATGCAAGTGTACAAATCTTGTTGTATGTATGGCTTCATTGTGTGGTGAGTGTGCCAAATAGGAAAAACACAAATAAATTGGAGACATCCAATGGCAACCAAAACGTGAAGGATAATCACCAGGGGAGACTTCTGGAGCAGTACGCAGGGATGGGAAATGGCTTGTTTTGTTTTGCAGTCATGCAGGCAGTAGCGCCATGGCATGCTGTAGGATTCCAGGAGCTGTTGTTCACAACCCAAACATTTCCCATCTCTAGAAATACCCTGCTTGGAATAAGGCATGTTTTTTTATTAGCGTTGTGAGTGACATGTGTTCTCTTGCAGAGGTGAGCAAAGTATCATAGTATTTTCTGAGTCACATTTCTCCGTAGTTGGTGTTGCTTTTGCAACTTCTCTTAACTAGATGTCAAGGGGATGTAGGTCAAGTGTGATCAGTACAACCTGTCACAGTCCTTGGAAGTTTTTTGAGCACCTCCGCTTTTTCTTGCAGGACCTTAGGTCTGAAGCATCCAACCTTTGCCACTGCCTTTGGGGGTTTCTTACTCCTCTTCCTGGCCTTCCACGTCTCATACCTGACACTTGTGCGCTTTGACTATGGTTACAACATGGCTGCCAATGTAGCAATCGGTGAGGCCCTGTTCAGGAGCATTTGTTTATTTTCCAGACCAAGAAAAAAAAGTTTAACTTGGAATGGTAGTGGGGCTTGATTGGGGGTGGCAGGTAAGGTAAAGCTGGGTGATTTTCATTGGTTGCAGGGTGCACAATAGCAACCCCCAAAAGCCCTTGAAAATTAGCAGCTCTTTAAATCAAGCTGTACGGGGAGTGTACACCTTGTTTTGAACCCATCAAACACTTCCAGGAGGCTTCTCGCCTGGAAAACAAGGCACACACTCCATGCATGCACATCTAGTTTATAACGTGGACATGCTTCTTTTCAAATGTGAAGGGGAAGTGTTTCCTTGCAGCAAATTCTGTAGCAGGTATAGCAGAGGGGACATTTGATGGGGAAGTAAGAACAGGTGGGGTGAGGTATGTCTAACATACGGGCCACTAGCCATTCTGGCTGCAAGAGGCTGGGAACTGAATCTTAAGAAGATAACTTTTTCTAGCTGTGCCATTACCTTCTCTTCTTTTTCTGCTGTGCTCTGCAGGCCTCCTTAATCTTTTCTGGTGGCTGGGCTGGTGCGTCAGGAACCAGCAACGTTTGCCATATGTCTGGAAGTGTGTGGCAGTTGTGCTGCTTCTCCAAGCCTTGGCCCTCCTGGAGCTCCTGGACTTCCCGCCTTTGTTTTGGGTCTTTGATGCCCATGCCATCTGGCACATCAGCACCATCCCAGTCAATATCCTTTTTTACAGGTCATCCTCAGTGGCTTGCCTCTGGCCTTTTCTTTCTCATTTGTTTGCCTTCTGATCAAGGTTTGGGAAAGTTGCTTTTTAAAAAATGGCAACTCCAAGAACGCTTGCTTTGCTGGCTGAGGGAGGTGTCTGGAGAGTTGTTGTGAAAAACAACACATTTCCAAGATCCATTAAGATCTCTGAGGTCACTGCCAGAAGATATGGCTGCAGCCCTGGTATTTTACCTAAAGATCTTCCAAATGGATCATTTGTTCTTTGGGTAGTCAGATTGTCTTACGGTAGTAAGAACCGTGGCGGGAAATGACAAAATCCAAGATCTTTCATGTATATTATGAATTGCCCAGAGAGTGGCAACCCTAATGGAAATAAATAAATGCCCCCCCCTTCCGCGGAAAGCATAGCTAATATTTTTATCTCAGTTTGTTGTGGGGCTGCAGTTGAGTGTTGTCAGAGCATGCCAGTGGGAAGCTTTCAAGTATTTCTCAGGCATAAAAACAAGTTCCAGAAAAGAAATTCCAGCAGGGATTTTTTCCATGGGATTTCAGGATGTTCTCAGAAGAGTAGCAGGGAAGTTCATTTCCATGTTCAGAGCCTCTGGTTGACAAGTGCAGAAAGATTATCATCTACACCAAGGATGGGCAGGTTGGGAACCAATTTTCTGTCTCCTGTAGGACTCTCTAGAGCAATAATCTCCAGACATTCTTGACTGCAACTCCCAGAAAGCCTTCACCACTAGCTGTGCTGGCAAGGGCTTCTAGGAGTCACAGTCCAAAAATGTCTGGGGACCCAAGGTTGGGAACCACTGCCCTAGAGGATGAAGCCCTTCTCTAGGGCTTTCCTCTAGGATGCAGCCCATGGGCTGCCTGTGCTCCGGAGCCATTTTTGCAGTTCTCCAACACCTCTGTACCTTACCTTCCCACAACTCGGCCATTTAAAAAAAAATTGGGGGCAAAAAGTTTCCTTGTGCCATTTAGGGGGTCTGGGAATAATTTTGCTACACTGTGATAGCCCCCCAGCACTCCCTGTTTTTCATCCTCCTTCCCAAATCTTTTCAAAAACATTTGACCACTAGAGGGCGTGAGGGGGCTTTTTTGTTTAGTCTTTTGTACCTTAAACCTCTTTTTCAGTCAACGAAAACCCATTGTGGTGAACTTTACAATATATATCCACAACATTAAATTAAAATAAAACAAAGAAGTTAATTATGCAAATTAGTTAGCACAACCCTCAAGCTGCTGGCAAATCTGAAAAACAGTCTGAAAAATAGCCCTCAGCTCTCCTAGGTCCTGTTTTAGCTCTAGACCTATCAGTTAGTCCAGCATATCACTTGTCAAACACTCCTGTAACATTCTCATCCTATTTTGTATTTCAGTTTCCTCGTGGATGACAGCCTCTATCTTTTGAAGGTCAACTCTGATGTTCTTAAAATTGACTAAAACTTTCAGTGGAACTTTACTTGGAGAAGGGCGCTGACTTTTATGGAAAACACCCATCAATTCCTTCCACCCTCTGAGAAGTGTGTTGTTTTATGCCTACTTTATACGGAGAACTGGTGACAAATTTGCACTTCCTGTTTCTGTACTTCCACTTCTGAAGCCATTGATCTTTGGATTCTAATTGCCATGGTGGAATAAACTGGCTGCCTTCATTTCTGGATGGATCAGGATAGACATCTCATCTCCCCTGGAACTTTTTTTGCCGGGGGAAGTATCATTTTGCCTTTCCAACTCATTTCATGCCTCTTTTGGGAGAACAAGAGGGGTTTCACTTGTTCTGCTCAGTTCCCCTGTCTTCTCTTTTTACTGAGTGGCTCTGTGGGGTTAGATCTGCATGTCCAAAAGCTTTCACGAAAGCGACTTCAAAAGCAGCGTGGAAGATGGTGACAGCCGCTTTGCACAGAAAAAGCCTGTTTGTACTGTAACGTGCATTGGTCAACCTGAAGGATCATGTTGTTCAGTTTCATTATGTTGCTTCATTGAAAGTTAGGGGTATCTCTGCCCTTAAGCTGCCACCGCAGGCAGCAGATGCTGAGAGGCAAGAAGAAGGCAGAGTTGTCTGTGCACGCTGCACAGCCCTCCCTGGACGCCCTAAATTATCCTGCCATCTTCAGATGCAGTGGAAGATGTCGTGCCTGTGCTAGCATCGAAGTAAGTTTCAGCTGCTAATCTGGTCAGGTTTTATACCTGGAATGAGGGAAAGCCTGTTTGCTTCAAAACAAAATGTTTTGGGCTAGCCCGTTGTACAAATTACCTCTCCTTTTTTTGCCAAATTGTCAGGAACTTAGTATTGCTCTGTGGACTCTGCTTCTAGAACAGTGAGAAAAACAGAAGATAGATTCTAGATTGCAGTGACTTCTTTAAAAAAAGCAACAAGACATGGTGCTGGGCTCAGCTATCCTAGGTCTGTCCTCTGATCCTGAAGTGTTTGCATATGTCCTAAGTATGAATGATTGTTTCTCATTGGCCTCGATACTCTACATGCTCAGCAGACTCTGTTCATAATTATAACTATTGCATCTGCTCCAGATCTAAGCCTTGGTACACTTATAGAGTTAGGCCACAGCCCTAACTAGTTCTCAGCTGGGCAGGGTAGGGAAAATCTTAAGGTCTGTCTTTTTTTTTTTTTAAGAAAAGGAAAGCAGTTTGGCTGAATCTGAAATTTTCTCCACAGAGACTATTCTTATCAAGCTGTGGAAGCTATTTGAGAATTTCCAAACTGAAAAGTAAGCCAGATCTAGTGAGGAAATAAATAGTTTCTTTTTTCCATCTGCTCACTGTTTTTAAAATAGCAATAATGACTGGAGTAGGGGGTTATTTGTGTGTGTGCGTGCACACATTTGATAAATCTTGCCTTGCTTCATCCAACCAAAGTTCCCTCAGATCCACTGCTCTCCGTTGGCCACATTTGGCTGGGGTCTGGAAGGTCTGCAGGCTAGACCCGAGAGGAGATTTCTTCCCCTGCTGTCTTGTCCCCAGCATCTCTGAGGTCTGCTAACTCGGGCTCCATTTTTGGCTACTGTGATTAGGATCTATTGCTGGACCAGTCAAGCCCTCCTTGAATTCAGATTTTGGGAAACCTATAGGGATTTCCTGTTTCTTTCTGGGAGAGCCTGATGTTAAAGAAGATTCCCTTTTGACCGAAAGCTGAAGGGGATCACTGTTTCTGGAAAGGGATATTGATTTCTTGTACCTTCCCAGACAGATTTCCTTCCATCTGCTGTCTAAAGCGACTTATGCTGTTTACATGTCCTGCTGTCTTGAAAGCACATCAGACTTCGGCATTGTCTGCTGCACAAACCTGGGTCCTGTTGCATGTTCAGCAAGAGGAGTGCCTTTTCAAGGGGATTTGCAAGGAAAACAGAGAGAAGAAAGCAGGAAGGAAGCCAGAAGTGCCTTTTGTGCAAAGATTGCCAAAAGGGTTCAAAAGTTAACCCAGTTCCAAAAAAGAAAAAGAAAAACCAAAGTGAGAGGAAAAAAATATATAAAAGAACAGGGAGCCCAGATTGCTGATGGTGTTATGTCTCCAATCAGCCACTAGGTGGCAATGGATGGCAATTCATCACTGGTTTATAATAATTTTAATAATAATAGAATGGCAGAACTGGAAGGGACCCTATGGATAATCAACGCCAGCCCCTGCCAAAGAGGCACAATGGGGAATCAAACTCTCAACGTCTGCTCAGCAGTCAGATATTAAAACCACTGGGCAGTGGTTCGAGAGGCACATTAAATCTGAACTGATGCAACATTAGATTTTGACATGCTTCTTACCGTATTTTAATGCACTGATTTTCAGATAGAGGGGATCCTTTAGAAGACAATTAGGAATTATTTAAAGGAAAGGTCAGCAGTGACAGACAGCCATCTCTGAAGGCCAGTTTGCTCAATTGCAAGGCACAGCCACTGGGGTGCTGGTTGAGCCCTTGCTTGCATGGCCCCATGTGACCTGACTGCGTGCTCTTGACCACGAGCATGTGTGTCGAAGTTCTTTGGCTAGCAGCTGGCTTAATGGAGGTAGGAAATTGGAAAAGCCACGGTTTAATATGGTCTACATGTAACATGCATTTGCAGTTGAGATCTCAGAAGGGAAAAAGTACTGAAATGGTTGTTCCTCCTTCCAACAAGACTCCATTGCTTTTAAAGCAGGGAAGGCAATTGTAACCCACCAGAGTTTTTTGCACTGCAATTCCCATAATCCATCACCATTGAACTATGGTGTAGCTGGGAGCTGCTGGGTATTGTTAGAGTTGTCCAGCTCTGCTCTGAAGTCCATATAACAAGCAAACACTGGGCACACACAGACATTCCCTCCTGTTGCAATAGGTTCATGGGAAGAAACAAGATAGTGTCATGGTTGGAGTGTTGAAATCTGCCAGACCTACCTTGTTGGTTTGTTTTTGTGAGAATGAAGTAGGAAGGAAAAGAACCATATAACTCCTTCAAGGAAAGGTGGGATACAAATGTAATAAACATATGAAACAAAATTCTGCCCATTGCACAGCCCTTTCAAGGCACAGTAAGAGCCCTCCTAGGAGAAAACAGGAAAAGTCCAGTGTATGACAGGATTAGCCCTTCTCAGTGGAATACAGCTGAACCCAGAAGAAGCCCAGCATCTATGGGAGTTGCAATTTAGGTGGAAGAATCAAAGATTATGAATTACAGTGTAAATCCCGTTCAGGAGGGGCGTATTCTTTGCAAGCCTACAATACAAACTTAGAATTTGACCTTATATCCAGCACCCTCTGGATAGTCCATGTTTCTGGCCCTTAAGAAACTGAATCTTGGACAAGTCTAATCAGAAGTAAGCCGAAGTGAGTTCAGTGGAATTTACTTCTGGGGAAAAGTTTGTAGGTTTGTCATCTAAACTTCAAAGATGTGTGGTAGGATGTGGTAGTCTGGCAGATGCCATGGTTTTGCTGCAGTAGGCTCAAGTGTGGACCTTGTGGAAGGAAGCATTGAAAGGTTGAAATTCTTTGTGTATCTCCTGGCTTGCTCTTGCCCAAATAAATCAAGAAAATTACTGAGCCGAATGTAGTCCATGTGCAGTTTATAAGTTTCAACATTAAGAATGTAGTATACTACTGGTTCCAAACCGTGGGTAACCAAAGTGCTGGGTTCCCAGAAGTCTTCACCACTAGATGTGCTGGGGTTTCTGGGACCAGATTAGCAGCTGAAACTTGCAGCCCAAGAATACCTGGGTTATTCAAGATTGGGAACCACTGCAGTATATTATGAATAACACTGAAAGGATTCTGTAGTCCTACGTAGAGTATGTGAGTGTGTAGATGTGTAAGAAAGAGATGTTCCCAACCTGATGCCTTCTCTATGTGTTGGGTTATTAATCTCATTGTCCCAGCAATAATGGCCAAGAGCCCTTGTGGCTGGAGAATTATGGGAATTGTAGTCTTATGTCTCTAGAGGGTGCTCTGATGTATGTCACAGATGGAAAGCATATTGGAACCCATGAAATAGGAAGGAAGAATCCCGTTCTTACTTTCTGCCAATGTCTTGACTTCTTTCCTAGAAAATAGGGCTGGACTGAGAGGCAAAGGAGATGGGGTGCAGAGGAGAAGGGACAGGCCCCAGCCTTTGCTACTAGCCCATTTGAGAGCCTTAGCTGTGAGGTAAAGCAAGACAGCTAACAGAACTGTGGGAAGGGCCCAGGGTTGAGGCTGGGGGCCTGATCCCTCCATAGCAGGAGAAGCCAGCTTTCTGACCTCTTTGTCACTTGGTTCCCAGGTCCACCTTCTTAGCTTCCAGGATATGTTTGCATGCCTGCTTTTATATAGCCCCCATCTTCCAGATTAGCTGTAAGCCTGTCACTATGGTCAAAATGCTGCTTCTTTGCCCCTTGTTTTCTAAGAACTGTCCATGCTGCAAGCGTTTCAACCCTTTTTTGGCTGGGAGTTTGGAAACTGGATGGGTGAAGGTGACCTGTTCAGGCTTGTCACCGAAGACCATGGCATCTCTCCCAAAGGTCAGAGAGCATCTAACAGCTGCCTTTCACAATCCCTTTGGAAGAAGCTGCTGGATCCTAGACAGAACGGGGGCTATAGCTCACTGGAAGAGCACTGGCTTTACATGCAGGGGGTGAATTAAACCTAATTCATGGCATCTCCAACTAAATAATATATATGCAGGGGGTTCCAGGTGTAATTCCTGGCATCTCCAACTAAATAATAAATAATCCTGTCCCATCAAATCAATTCGGAGATGACAACCCTTTTCCAGGTAGAGAACACTCAGAAATTGATTACCGTTTGGAACAGGCAATCAGAAGAATCTTGGATTGGAGAGGGACTACAGTACTGAGCTAGAAGGACAAGTAGGCTGACCTTGTTTAACCCAGCTCCCAATGTTCCTTTCCCTCTGGCTGAAATTCCATTGAAATATATCACAGCAGTGGTTGCAGTTAGGCCTGGGTGCCTTCTGTCCCAAAGCAATTGCAAATTTTGTACCAACTAAACCTACATTTTGTCACAGAATAAATTGTATTGCACATACATGTATGTATTTTGCTCTATCTAATCTGCTTTTTTCCTGGGTCAGTTTCTGCTTAGTCTGGGTCAGAATCTGGACAGTTTTCTCTTTTGGACTGCACCTCCCAGCCTGCATATGGTTAGCGGATTCTGGGAGCTGAATTCCAAGCAAGTAACTTTTCCAAAGGCTGCAAAGGCAAGGAGCAATGCCGATTCGATGATGCTGAGAGTTGTAGTCCAGCCTATTTTGAGGAAAGGGAGTCAGGTTAGGTTAAAACTGAGTTACAGTGTCAGATGTAAACTGTTCTATGGGAGGCATTGCTGGTGTTTCAGTTTCCAAATGGAATCTTTGAGATGCAAGTCTCAGCTGATGTATGTGCAATTCCAATAAAAAGACTGGTAATTAAACTTAAGCCTCTTGACTTGCCTGATTTAGCAGTTTTCCAATTGTCTTGAAACCCCCTTCAACCTATAATAATACCCCATTAATCTGCAGTTGCCTTTGAAACCCAACTTAGTTCAAGGGCAGTAGCTGAAATCCAAGGGTTTCATGATGGGAAGGAAGCTTATGCATCTTGTTTCCACAGCTAAATCAAGTTGATCTGTCAGCTTGTTCCTATCACAGCTGCAGTGCTTTACAACTCTTTTCTTACAAACTTGATTAACAATTCTTATAGGTATTTTTAAGACCTGACAGTTTCCATCTCTGAACTCTTGTCCATGTTGCTTGGGATTGATGGGAGTTGGAGTCAACAACATTTGGAAGGCCAGAGGTTCCATGCTTTATATAATGGGAGAAACTCCTATAATTACTGCTATAACTACTTTAAATGGTTTCTCTCTACAGCAGATCAAGTGAGCAAAGATAAAATTTTTGTCCCTGACATCTACTTTTCTATGGGCAAAGGTGTTTTGTTCTGTCTTGTTCATAGAGAGGGACATTCAGCAATGTCAACCTCCACTTGCGTTCTGAAGTGACACAACCATGACAGAAACTTCTCAACTAAAAGAGAACTAGGTCAAAGCAGTGAATCTGTCAGCGTACTATGTACCTTTCCCATGTGGAAAGCTTTGACTGTTTCACACTTGCATGTTTGTTGCTTGATGTTGGTAGTATTAAATCATACTTGCAGATGCAAAGATACAGAAAAAATGGGGAAAATAAACCCACATAGCCTATACTTTTTTTCCTCCTGAGTTTTTTTCTGGCCTTTGCATCTCTAGAATGGATTGCTGTAGAATACACACCAGAAGTGGCTTCTGTATCATCACAAACAAAATACTTCCAGTGGAATCGCAGTTAAGACATTCAACTACATTTCATCCAGTGTTTCGTAATTAAGTAGTACATGTACGACTTAATAATCATGTGCCTTGATATTTTCCCCCCATAAATAAATGGTAACTTCTACCCCTAGAATCCTCCAGGAGTGGTGATTTTCCTTTAAGCAAGGGTGCAAATTGTTTGTTTAAGCTCCTTCACCTCAGTCTTCTCTGAACCATATTTTGAAAAGTAAAGTAAAATAAAATAAAATTTAAAAGCAATATTACAAAAGCTTTTCCAGACAGCCCCTGTTTGGTGGTGGTTGGGGGTTTCTGCAGCCATCAGAGTGTCTAGGAGAGCTGAGAACTGGCTTCCCAACCTCTGCTGCCTGCCACCTCTGCTTTACCTTTTGAGTGCCTGCCACCCTACAATGGCTAAGTTACCTTCCTGTGGCCAAGGTGGTGGCAGGACACTAAACATGAATTCTTATCCTTTCTCCTTGGCCACTAAAGTAGAATGATGGTGTGAATACATTAAATGATTTCTATGTTACTGAAACAGTCATTTGTGGCAATAAACCTGAGATGAAACAAAATAAATAAGACCAGGAATGATGGTTCTTTAGTATGGTGCTAATAATACAGGAAGTACCAGCATGCAAGCTGAATGACTAGCTACATACAGTACACTATGGTGTTCTAGCAAGCAAGGGGAGA
This sequence comes from Intellagama lesueurii, assembly GCA_037013535.1. Lineage (NCBI taxonomy): Eukaryota > Metazoa > Chordata > Lepidosauria > Squamata > Agamidae > Intellagama > Intellagama lesueurii. The sequence continues at coordinate 35,216,414 of JBAJHW010000006.1, forward strand.
ATGAAGCTTCTGAGCAAACTGGAATCAAGCTGACTTCTGTGCATGGATGAAAAAGATCCCTTGTACATCATCCACACCAATCTTCAGGCTCGGTGGCATGTTGTAGGAGCGGAAGTTGTGGACACAATAGCCACTCTTGGTGAAGGATTCCTTGACATCTGCCTCTCTCATGGGCACTACAGACAGCTTGGCTTCTCCAGCCAAGTAGAAAGACTCTTCCAAAGCCCCAATCATGAGGAAATGGCCTCCAGGCTTGAGAAGGGTGGTGACGTTCCGGAGTGCTCGGTCAAAGCTTGGGCGGTCGGGGCTCACAGCTTCAAGGCAGAAAGCAGACACCAAAGCATCGGCTGGCTGACTGAGCACAAAACCCAGGGGTTTGGGTTGGTGGATGTCAATGGGGAGGATCTTGGTGAGCTTCTTCTTCAGCTTCTGCTCTTTTTCTTGCCATGGTTCCCTGCAGTAGTTAGGAGCAAGATGCAGAGAATGGGTCAGGCATGAAGTTGGACAGTTAACATTTTGGACCGGAACTCCTAGAATCATGGGATATTGTCACTGGCCCTGTCAGTTAAGAGATCCTCTGACTTATATTCAAAAAAACAGAAACTTTCCTTCACACTGGTCAGGGCTATGCTGCCATCTCCTTAGTCAACATTTATTCTAGCCCACTAGTAGCTTTCCTCAGTTGCATTGGGTTGGCTTTGAATCTCTATCATGATAGGATCTGCTGTAGAAAAGTGTGGGGTAGAACTACGATTCATTTAGCTCAAATTCCATGGGATTTTGGATGAGCAGGAATGATGGCGCCATCTGTCAAACCCTTCAAGCCTCCCTGTCCCCTCTGAGCTTTAGCTGCAGTATTCACAGTCCAGAGAGACATACATTCCGCCCAGCAAGAATACACTGTTGTGAGCTACTCTGTTTTAATGCAGAGTATTTGGAAATGACTTGGCCTTTAATGGGCAATCAAGACTCAGTGGCTTTACAAAAGAGCAGCTCATAGTGAAGATGAAAAGAAGTAAAATTAGTTTGTTGCTATGGCTCAAAACATCTGTAGGCATTTTGGATACTCCTTGAGGAATCTGGTTATGTGGGCTCTTCTGATGAGTGCCTGGCACTTTCAATGTTTGCTGCTACCTGATCATGTACGTTGTAGGCAAATTGGGTAGCAAGCTGGCTATTAAGCACACTGAGAGGAGACCAGAGTGCAAGGGAAGAAGAGGAGATGAGGCTGGTTGGTTGGTACATATCAGGGATCTTGCACCACCAGCGCTAGCACTAGATTTCCCGCATTGGCAGGGAACTGGTCTAGATGTTCTTTCAGGGTGCATTGCACTTAGTGATTCTATTAGGGCAAGACTGGAAGTACTGCTGTAGTGAATCATAAGGGCTTCGATTTGACCACTGAGGTGGGCAGAATGAGAGGATTGTGCCTAGATATGTTATTTATATGGTGGCTGATAATGAACAAGAAGCATGACAGCCAACATAAAATCCTCCCATTAGGCTGGTGAGGAGGCACAGTCCAGAAAAACTCATCATCATCATCATCAAACTGCAGAGCTGGAAGGGACCCTGTGGGTCATCAAGTCCAGCCCCTGTCAAGAAGGCACAGTGGGGAATCAAACTTCCAACCTAAACCACTGACCTACCCGGCCGTGCTAGATGTTCTGGACTACAACTTCTGGTTAGTGCAATTTTAGGCATCTCCTCCTCTCCCCCACTTCTTGTAGCCCATTCAGATGCAGTAGCACCCACTGCTCCACCCACTCCCAAAGGCACACGGGCCACTGTAGGGGGTAAGGTGGGTCAAAAGTGACGGCGGTTACATTTAGCTGAATCTCCAGCTCAACTCCAGGGAGCCCTCCTTTACTTCTTACCCTTTGCCCTCAATTCTGCAAACATGCTGGATATAAGGGGACCAGTCAAAGGCACCCGAATCGCTGCCATGTACCCAGCTGTAGATCTCGGCCCGGTTCACTTCCAGGTAGTCAGTGGCCACAATCTCCTCGAAGTAGTCACAAGCACTAAGCAACTGGTAGATAGTGGGCCCCGTGCCAATATCAATGATTGTATGGCCATGGATTTCCCCTGCAAACAATTAGAGAGCAAAAACTAAATGAATCCCCTCAAAATGAGCCAAGAAAGTTTTCTCTTTCTTTCGTCGCAAAACAAGTAACAACAACAAAGAGTAAATTATATGGGGGAAGAGTAAAGATGTTATCAGTCAATGTTATTTGAGGGGAGGAAATGTTATTAATGCCCTGATTACACCCCAAAGTAATGCCTGACAGGTTACAAGTTTGCTTAATATGTTACTTCAAGTCTCTGTGCCAGAGGCTGGACAGGTAGGATCCCAAGTCTCCAGATTCCAGGAGGTAAGGCCAGATACTTTTAAGAGTGATAAGTTGGCGTCCTCCAAGCTTCACTGATAGGCCCCTGTTGAGTCCAGGTGATCACAAGGGACATGTGTGGGTAGGGGAGCCAGAAATCCTGCCTGCCCTTTTGCCTCTCTTTTGCCTTTACTTCCTTCTGCTTCTGTTTCAGACCAATAGTCTCAGGGTCCCCTTGTCAATTCTTCTCCTCCCTTCTTCTTCTGACGCTTTTCCTGACATGCTGTGGCCCCTCTTGCATGTGCTCTCCAAGGGCACGGGTCAATCTGGTCAGAATTAAGGCTTCGGCTTTTTGGTCTTGAATGTAACTTTCTGAATACAGGTTGGGTATTTGTTTTAACTGCTCCTACCTGCTTTTTTGTGGGACTAACACTAGCTTACTCTGCTATTGAGAGGAACCTTCTTCCATCTCTCTCTTCCCTTGTGAACATCCACAACAGAGGCAAGGGGAAGCAACTGATCCATCAGGGGTAGTATGTGGCCATGTTTGGGAATACAAACTTCTGGACATGTAGGGCCAGCCTGAGACATTTTGCCACCTGAAGATGGTCACCATTCTCATTTCAAAAGACAGGACTGCAGTCAAATTTTATTTTAACAATGGTAATTGCCCATGGTCTTCCACTGTACTCCTGGGTTGAAAACAGGTTTAATGGGTGCAGCCCAGGCCACATGGGACACACGGCACGGTATTTTCTACACTATCTCGCTAACAGCCCTCTGTCTCTGAGAATAAACTTCCTGAGGCAGCTGCCTACCTCTGACTGATAGTAGGGCCGGTCCTTTAGACAAGAAGCAAAGTTAGCAGCAGAAACTTGCCATCAATTGAGGCAAAGTCTATACCTGCTCATACTTTTCAATCACCCTGAACCATTTCTTTGCCTTCTGCCAGAAACCTTGAGAAAGAAGCTAAAATGTTGAAAGGTTGGGTGAAATCCTAGCACTACAGCAACCTTATGGATTGAAGATACTGGTATTCTTCTAGATTGATTAATAAGCAGTTAGTTTCCTCAGTAAACTAAACAGGACTTAAGAACATTGGCTTCGCCTGATCTGTTACAGAGAGGGAATTATCTGCTTGTAAGATCTTTTGCATTGTATTCCTAGGCTGAAATCTTAGCCTGCAATTGCTAGAACACCCTGGCCAATTGTAATATGGAAGAAGAACTTTTCAAACTCTTCTCCTAGGATGGCACCTTGACATCTGCACAAAAAATGGGAAATATATACACAAAAGAAAAGATAAAAGCTGGCACAGAGGTGCATAACAGTGCATAGGTTAATGTGTACATATAGATGCAAATTTAGAAATAATACTGTAGCTTAGAGATAAAAGTACAGCACATCTCACCATCGTGGGGATTATGACTGTGTCTGCTCAGTTCCAGATGTTGCTGTTGGTTGGCAAGTTGAAGGCCCCGTGTCCTTCTTGTGATGCTTTAACTTTTAACCAGAAAGGTGTGTAGCAGACAGCCTTTCAGTTTAAGGATGCTTTCAAATAAGAGAGTGTTCTTTGAAAGCATTTCCAGCAGAAGAGTGTCCTCTGTAAAGTAGACCCAGGACCACCCTATGCACTCAGGTTGCACACAGGTGTCAGTTGGCAAATAAGCTGAGCTCTGTTGCGAAGTGTACTGCTTTGTTTTAACCACGGTCCAGCCCATTCCTGCCACAGGTTTTTGCAAGCTGTGATTGTCACCCATCTTGCAAGCAGCATCTGTGGAACTAACTATGTCACAGTCAATGGGCGAAGTTTGGGCAGAGGCTTGGAAAACCTTGTTTGGAGCTGGCAGTGGTATTCTGCGATTTTTTTTAAAACAATAATACCCTACAGAGGAGATAAATTCTTTTGTAACATGCTATGCTTCAATTTTGCATGCTCAGTACTTGGACAGCTAATGTTTTCCTCACAGTATCAGCCAGTAACCTGTTGCATTACCCCATCTGTGCAATGAGAATGACATTGCAGTCTGTGGCAGACTGTTGCTCATGAAAGAGTTCCTTGTTTGGTTCTAGGGTGAGCACAACTTCCTCTCATTGTGCGTGAGTTGTGCACACCTCAAAACTGAAAAGTGAACTCTCTAAAGAGCAGTAATCTAACATGGTTTGTGACATCACTCTCATTGCACAGGTGGGGCTGTGCAACAGGATATGGGCCAATATTGTCAGGAAATATTGTGACAAAGTTTTTTTTTAACAGAAGCGCTCAAAAGGGAAATTGCTTTTAAAATTCAAGCATCTCTCACTTGCAGCGAAACCAATTACGAGAAGTTACTTTTTGGACTACAACCTGCAGAAGACCCCAGTCATTATAAGTCTGAGCCATGCTGGCTGGGGGGAGTCTACAAGCTGCAGTCCAAACAAATAAAAAATAAAAATAAAAAAAGTAAGTCTTCTAAGCTTAGTGTCTACATACCTGTTGCAAAGGCATCTGCCAGGCAACGGAGTTTCCACGGTACTGCAAACTCCTCACTGGTGAAGTTGGCACGAGGGGGCATATAGTTGTTCTGCAAGTAGGCCCTTGGGTTGAATGTCTGGTAGCTTTTGGCCACAGCGGCCACTCCATTGGCATTCATAGCTTGGGAGATGCTGAGCTGCAGCGTCCCGCTCACTCGCTGAGCAGCAGCTGGGCAAGTGGTTTTATAGCCCTGCTTGCCGAAGGCATCAAAACAGCTTAATGGACCCAATGCAATTAGTACCAAGTACTTTGGGCTGATACCATCGGAGACTCCCTGCGGGGCTATCTATAAATTGAGGCCATTTCTCTAACACACCTCCATGCCCTTCCGTCCAGGGAGTAATTGAGAAGACCTTTTTCCAAGAGCTTGATGGAGGGTCTGGCAATGCTGTGGGGGTGGCAGGCACTGGATTGCTTTATCTTGCATTGGATGGTCATTTAAGAACTGTATTGAAAGGACACTTTATTGAGGCTGTCCATCTACTATAACCAAATCAATGTCAAGAACTAGGGAGGGCTGGGAGGGGAAAGAGGAAGTGGAGTGGCCAGACATCAGCATCCTTCAGGGAAGAAGAGACTTGCTGACAGATATCACATGGCCCATGGATTTCATATGCCAAGTGGCACCCCCTCCTTCCCACCGAAAAAGCAGAAGCCGAAAATCACATCCTCCTATATGTGCACACAATATTGTATCAGGAAATGCATGATCCAGACTAGAGAACAGGGATTGTTCTTGTTCTAAATAGCGGATATCAGAATCCATTACTTAGATTAATTATCCAGGAGGTCCATGGACTGAATTATTAACATTACAAAAAAATAAAACCCAGAAGATTCAAGTCAGCCTTTCCCAGTCTAGCTCCCTCCCAATGTGGTGGACTACAAACCCCATAACCAGCATAGCGATGCCAGCTGAGGATGGTGGGAGTTCTTGACTTCCACGTCTACAAAGCCAGTGTCAAGCAAGGCTGCCTTAGATGCATCCGGCTGACAGGCAGAAGATGTGAGGCATGACAGAAATATATTCTTAACTGCCTCTTTGCATCTTAGAAGACTCCAGGAAAGCATCAAAAGGATTGGGAAGAGAAGCCTGGATTCAAGGAAGGACTGTGAAAGGTGTGCAGTCTGATTTCTCTATATGACAGCACTGACCCCCACCATCAGACAAAACAAGACTGCTACCTTAGGCAGCTGAGTTTGGGTGTTGTGAAAGGGCAGCAAATTGTTAATTGGGAATCCTGTTGGCATTTTTACTGCCAGGGATAGGGAGGGGCGGTTATGGCCTTTTTTCTGCCTCCTACGTCAAAATAAATAGGTTGGCTTTGAGCACTACTCATGTTGATTTGGGCAAGTTGGGAGCTTCATTGGTTGACATGTTGGGCCAGCCCTGGAAAATCCCTTTTGCTACATAGGGAATCCCACAGGATGTTCTGTTCTGATCTCTACTTTCACCCTAAATTCCTTGGGAGAGGAGGAAAAAAATCCTTTATGCTTTCCAACCTAAAAGCAGCCATCTTAGCATCCTCAAAGGTCTTATGTGTCAAACCAAGAGCCCTGTTCAGGCAGAGTCTTGCTTTTCTAGAATTCTAACTCATGTTGAGGACCCACATGGATAAGAGAAGCTCTGCCCTTGAGAGTCATTGATCTCCAATTGCAGAAGGAGGTTGAAATTATGGACAGAGAGGGGCAAGCCTAGGCCATTCCCCTCTTCACATCTTTCCGATCCTGGATTTTATGTGTAGCCTGCATAATTATTGGGAGGTATATAAGCAGCACATGTTGCTTTTACTTTATCAGGACACATTCTGGGCACAGAGCCAACAGTAGTCATCAGCTTTGTACTGTACCTCTTTCATACTGGACCATTGTCTTCCAGACTGCCAAGGCCTGGTTACCATAGGAACGATTTATCTATTTCCCCCCCTCATTCTAGAATCCAGAGATCTGGGGCAGAAGAATTTCAGCTGTGCCCGCTAACAGCCATGCTGTTTATGAGCCAGGTCCAGCCCTACCATTAGGCAGAATGAGGCAACCACTTCAGGATCAGGAGGTTGAGAGAAAAGCAGGATGTAAACTGAATAAATCAGTTAAAAAAACACTTCAACGAGATTGAACCAAAATATTTAATACTAATTGCAAACAATCATTCCTATCATGTAGCCTACATGATACACAAACATAAAGAAGCATCAGGATGCATTTGAATCCCAACCTTCTTCAGCAGTCTGAGAAAAAGAGAACCTCCCAATGATCTGCTTCTGATCCAATTTGCAGTCCTTTGTAGGCTGTAGGACTACAACGACCACCTGTGTCAAACCGCATGTCTGATGGACAGAAGTGAAAGGAATTGTAATTCAACAAGTTCTCCAAGGTGCAGGTTCCCTGGCTTTGATCTACAATAAAACCATACATAAAGGGGATAATGGTCATCATCATCATCATCTTAGAACTGCAGTCCCTGGAAGGGACCCTATGGATCTTCATCAATCAAGCCCCTGTCAAGCAGGCACAATGGGGAATCGAACTCCAGCCAGAGGCATAAACCACTGAGCTATTTAGCAGTTGATTATGAAGTTCAACGCTTGTGGAGGGGACATCGGAGTAGGGAAGGTGGTCTCATGGGTAACAAGCTAACTGGCAACTCTAAATGGGAGCAGAGGAGGAGCAGAGCTCAGAATACTTCACCTGGAAAAAAAACTTTGGGTTACTCATGACTTCATGGGAATCAGATCACCATTATCGTTATCATTCCTCCAATCATGCAACTGGTTGGTTGCATTTCACATTATTAACAAGTTGCTTTGCAGTTACCAACATTCCAGCAAAACAGAGTAATACTTTCTGCTGTCCTCCTCTGATATTGCACCATGGAAATATTTATAAAGATACAGAAGAGAAACCAAATACTTCCCTTGCCACTTAGGACTGATCGAAGAATGGCATAAAATCTGGAAAAAAATATTAAAAAATGATTTATGTTAATTAAACAATAACTTTTGATAGCTTAGACGTGTTATTCATAAAAAACCTAGATGTTATTCATTACACCTAGCTGTATTTTGTGTTACCCCAAAAGCAACTAGTTATATGTAACTATTTCAGCTAAGTATGTCTCAGTCTGGGGAAGAAAAAAAATGTAATCTCTCTGATGTGTGAGACTTAAGGGCAAAATTGGGAGTTGAAATATATTTAATCTCCCCAGCAAATTATTCCAATTTAAATTATCTAATGCAGATTTGCACATGGTCATTCCATTGATCAAAACCCAGAAAGGTAAAAGGGGGGATTTAAATTTAGAATTAAAGGATTAGAACAAACCTTTCTGCACAGATTTGTGGGCAAATGTGACAAGATTTGCACCTGGCCATGGATCAGAGATACCATTGCCTCTATCTTTATACACACGTTTTGTTTATCTTCTTGTTGCCTAGACTGAACAGGAACTGTATGTGATAGCAACCAGTGTGACACAGTATTTGGGTCTCATGAGCCAGGAGGCTGTAATTAATCCTCCCTCAGTGTATGTATGAGTGTGCTCAGGCACAGACTCCAATCCTTTCCAGTCTATTTGATGCAAGCTGGGAGGCTCAAATGGAGAAACTCCATGTAAAACAGGCTGTTCCAAAGCGATCAAGCACACGTCAACAAGAGGGCCTGGGACACATCTCCAGTTTCCTATGATAAGGGTGGGCTTCAAGGTTACTTAACAGAAGTGCTGTTAAAATTGTCCAGAAGGGTTCTGAGGTGGGAGGGAAAATAATAACATACATGCACATGTGTGCATATACAGACAGGCAACACAACAGTGAATCATTGCTTATAGCAATTTGTCAACATAATTTAATAACACTGAGATGCTATGTCACATAGCTGAGCCCATTAGCTATGTATTAATAAGCCTAGCCCTTAAAGATCCATACCACATTGATCATTGCACGATATCCACAATGATATAGGCAATGCAGATAACAATATTACAAAAAAGACACAATACTGAGTTAAGTAGGGATTTCTGCAACTTCAGAGTCTAGTCATGGAATCCTATTTGCAGCTGCACAAATGTTAAGTCCCACAGAATTCAACATGTATTACTTCCAAGTAAACAGATCTGCAGCCTAAATCAGTAATGCTGGTGTGTTAATCCTAAAGATTACTAATCATTCCATAGAATGCCACTGCGTGTTGCTACAAATATCGGCAAATCATAGACTCCAGTGTGTTTGCATGTGGCACTCTCCTGCATTCAGCTGCTTGCATGTATGCGTGCGCACACTCCTGTTTGTGTACATCAGCAGTGCACAGAAGCAAAATGCAGACTCAACAACAGGTAGAAGCACATTTGATGCATATACCCCTGATGGCCACACAGCCATGTACAGCTGGAGCAAAATGCAAACTTACAGAGCAATACAGAGTAAACCCTCTCATGCAAGAACACCACCCAGAAAAGTTACTTTTCTCGACTACAACCCCCACAATCCCTCATTCAGCATGGCTGGAGGATTCTGGAAGTTGTAGTATAAAATCTAATTTTTCTGGTCTTTGTGCAGGAGTGGAAGCAGTATGTGGGGCTGCTGAAGGGTGATTTTATAATCTTATCAACCAATAGAGGGCATTCTTAGTCTCCCAGAGGCTTACAGTTTTTAGAGAATGTTTTCAAAGGAAGGTTACACTTACTACATGTTTAGCTAGAATGATGATTAGTTTTTCTAGCAACATTGACTTAGCAACTGTGGTTAGCACATTGAATTCCGAACTATAATAAATTCCAATTCTGTTTTTTTTTTTTTTTTTTTTTGTATTCTAAAATATTGGTGGGTAACCCTGCCCAGGACCTTGTAGGAAGCAGGTCTCTCCTGCCACCAAAATTCAGTGGCTGATAGAAAAATCTTCCTTTAAAATAAGTAATGTGGTTGGTTTAAATGCACGGTATCTGTTTCCTGCTGAAATTCTGCTACAAAGCCTTTGAAAACAAACTATTCTTCCCTTTATTTGCTACCAAATTTAAGCAGTCAACTTCTACAGTGCATTCATGTAATCAAGATACTTGCTTCAAACGATGGAGGGGTGTTCCGCTTGTTGCTGAAAGGGCCTCAAAAGACAAGATGCTGATTCCTTACCTGAGAAATCATGCTCCCGGAAGGGGAGGGAGGGGGAGGGAGGCTGTGAAAGTTCATTAAAGGCAGCAATGTAGCTTTCACTCCAGTAACCACTCAGATGTGTGTTTTAGCCTTCATGAACCATGTACATTGTATTGAGATCCATGATACAAGGTAGGATACAAGTACTGTACACTAAATATATTCTTTAAAAAATATGTAATTGGCAGTGTTTCATCATTCTGTGAATATTGCACATTTCCATATTTATCTAGAGAGAGAGAGACGTTCTGAAAAACACAGTATTTGTATTGAAAAAACAGAATCCAGTACTTGTACTGAAACAACAGAGCCTTGATTTTGGAATCTGGACATTGCGGGGGGTGGTGCTTCATGCAGGCTTATAAAGCATCCTGGAAAAAAGGCAACACTTTTTGCTAGCCTGTGGATCTACACTCACTTGACTCCTCGTAGTGATCAGCAGAACAAGAAAAGAGCACAGGGAGAAGGATTTAAAAAAAACAAACCCTGCTACTCTTTTCCATAGTGCAGTGAGCAATAAACATACAACTCCTACTCTTTTTCTTTTTTGCTCCACTGGAAACAATTTTTTTACCTGCAAGTGACTAAGTATTGGCCATCCTGCTTTGACGTATGAAGGAATTTTGCAGCTGTATAATATTAATAATAATTTTAGAATTGCAGAGCTGGATCATTGAGTCCAGCCCCTATCAAGGAGGCAGAGTGGGGAACTGAACTCCCAACACCTGGCTCTGCAACCAGATATCCAAACCACTGAGCTATCCACTTCTGAAGGCTCTTTTCCTTGGGAAGATTTCTTTTAAAAAGGAAGTGGAATGCTCAGTAGAACATAATCACTTCCTGTTGGCTTTAGGCTGTTTTAAATTTTTTTACAAGTATCCTACAATTTCCATTAAGCTGGCCATTCAAAGAGCTTTTTGGGATAGAGTAGACCAGTTGACCAGAGATGGTGCCAATTGTAATCCATTGTATCACTTGGTTATGAGAAGTTCCTCAAGCAGAGATTTGACTCAGGGTTTCATTCAGTCCCACAAGATCTATCTATCTATCTATCTATCTATCTATCTATCTATCTATCTATCTATCTATCTATCTATCTATCTATCTATCTATCTATCTATCTATCTATCTATCTATCTATCTTTCTTTCTTTCTTTCTTTCAATTTTATTTACAAATTTTAGAAACTACAACAAATAATAAACATTAAAACACTGAATAAACAAAACTAAAGAGAAAAAAACACAGACTTCATACACTGTGCACCCTACCACCAGGACCGTTAGAGAGCAACTGCCTGAACCATTTACTTTCTGGGATCCCTTTCTCCTTCTGAAGCTATAGACTCATGGGTTGAACTTTGTTCCTTCCCCTTCATCAATACACAATGAATAAATTATCCCATATAGCTGTAACCACATCTTTACTAGTTATCCTTTTCTTAACTTTGATATTACTTCTAAGTTTATCATTAGTTGCTATACCCAAACTTCTATGTACCAATCACTTAACAACATATTGTGAGCTGATTTCCAGTTCCTAACAACAATCAGTTTTGCTGCTGTTGAGAGATGAGAAACTAGTTATCTCCTAATCCACATATGTGTCTCCCTTCCAAATATTAATGAAAGCATTATTTTAGGACATAGATCTAAATTCACAGTGCTTATTTCATTTATTTCTTTAAAATCCAATTGCCAAAATTTATATATATACTCACATTCCCACCATATATGAAAATAAGTGCCTATTTTCGGGCACCCTCATCAGCACATCTTAGAACAATTATCATCTATTTGAGTAAGTTTCACTGAGGTTAAGTACCATCTCCACACTAACATAAAAATTCTCTTTTATCCTTATTGTTCTCAATATTCTAATATTCCACATATTTTTCCAAGCACTGCAGCTTATTTCTTCTCCCAGCTCTCCTTTCCATAACATTTTGAGTAAATCCTCCTGTTCTTCTGCTTCCAGTAATAAATTAAATTATAAATTTTACTTACTATCCCCTTTCCTACCTTCTCCTCTCTAGTGCTTCCTTCTGCAACATAGCTCCTTCATATTCCTACATTCTCTACATTTACCATTTCCTTCTATCCATTTCTTTGTCTACTATTGAATAACATCATACCAAGATATTTCATCTTCGTCTAACAATTCTCTAATTTGTTCTTTATTTCCCCTTCCCCCCCCCCCCCAGCCAATCTTTTAATCTAAAAACTTGTCTCTTTATCAAAAGGTCTTCAGTTGATCTTGTTAAATTCTCTGGGAATTTTTCCAGCTCTGTCACCAGACATAACCGAAATGTTAGTGGGATAAACAATTTTCTATATTTATTCCATATTGTTAAGGTATTAAGAAAAGGATTTTCTAATTTTTTAATTATATATATATTTATTTTGTAAGAAGAAGATATTTGCTAAGTTCAACTGTAGTTCTTGCCATTCCATATTCAATGAGATGAATTTATTAGGCTGAAATATAACATCTGAAATATATCTTAATTGATTACAATATAGTATAGTCTTAGGGTTCCCAGTGTGTAGAGGGTAGAGTGACAGACTAGGACTCTGGAGAACAGGGTTTAAATCCCTGCTCAGCCATGGAAATTGACTGTGGGAGCGCAACTGGTAAAACCATTCCTTAAATATCTCTGGGCTTGATCACACATGCCAAAATAATTGTTTTACTTTTACCCCTTTTTGGAATTGATGCATTTTAAAATGCAGTCATGTGGTGTATCTATAGGTGGGTACGTTCACATTGTTGTGAAAAGAATTGTTCCATTTCAGGCTATTTGAACTGTTTTAGCAGACTACTCTGGACAAGTATTTTAAATCAATTCTTTTATCATGATGATTCTGGGGCAATACTGAGGGCCCTTGTTTAATTTTTTTAAAAAAACTTTATTGATATATCGATAAATGCTGACACCTCTTTCTCCCCCCCCCCCCCGCCCATCAAACAATCCCAAGCAGGAAATGGTCTTTCTCTGCTCAAGCCCTCTTTCCCCACCAACAAGGGAATGGGGGAAGGCTGTCTCCTTCTGAGCAGTGTATTCCTGTTTTGTGAATGTGGCTGCTGCTGCTACAACATGTGATTTACCAATATGCCTTTTAAAAAAAAGTTTTTTAAAGGGTAAAAGCACAGTGGCCATGAAGTGGCGACAGCACCCAAAAGCCCAACCCCTTTGCAAAGTAAATAAATTGACAGCAATGTTCACATGTGCAGAATCAAAATGAATAGCAATGGTACATGATGGGTACATTTTAAAACAACCCCATCAGCGAGGAGGAAATAAACTGATTGCCAGGGCAGATGGATCAATGTTAGCTGTGTGTCGTGTGAACGGAAATTTTTGAAACCATCTAAATAACGGCAAAATCTGTAAAACTGAGATTATTTTAAGACATGTGATTGAGGATTGATTACCTTGAAAACGCTGTTAGAGTTGCTATATGTTGGTTCTGACTTGACAGCACATAACAACAATATAGTATAGCTTCAAGTTAGGGAATCTTAAACCTCTACTTTTTTGAGATGTATATAACCTTTATGACCTTTGAACTGCAGAGCTGGAAGGGACCATATGGATCATCATGTCCAGCCCCTCTCAAGGAGGCACAGTGGGGAACTGAACTCCCAACCTCTGACTCTGCAGCCAGAGACCTTATCTCTGTTACAAAATTTATTAATAATATTTTGCCAGTCCTTTAACTCTTCTTCCTTAATTTTTTTGGTAGCATCATAAATTAAAAAAAAAAAAATCTTAGCTAGTATCTTTGTTTTACATGCTACAATTCTGCCAGACCATCACAATCCAATTTTCCTTAAATCAGCTAACTTCTTTGTAATTAACTGTTTCAATAAATTGAAATTCTCTTTTTTCCAAATTATTTGGGATATTTACGTATACCTAAATACTTAATAGTCTTTCAAATGCTGATACCCATTTTTTATTTTTTTTATTTCCCCCTTTATTATAATAAAAACCAACATTTCTGATTTATGCCAATTTATCTGCAATCCTAGTTACCTCTCCAAATTCTTTTAAATGTAATTTAACTCTCTCTACTTTTAATGGATTTTCTACTATTAACAAAATATCATCAGCAGATAAACTAATCTTAAGTCTATCCTTAGTACCTAAATCACAGCATCTTTTCAACCGCTAGGTTCTCCTTATTTTGTTTGCTTGCTTGCTTGTTTGCCCTCACATTTCTTTGCAGAGCACAGAGTGGCATAGATGCTGAGCACTCTTCTAATATATTTCCCACACAACAACCACATAAGGTATGTTAGGTTGACTGTGTAGACTCAGTCACCCAGTGAGCTCCATGGCTGGGACTGGAGTCAGATCTGGTCAAGATCTGACTCTTCAGTCTCCCTCTCTGCTTTCTGTTCTCCCATTTCTCACTCATGGTGTTTCCATGTGCTGCATGAATCTTGCCTTCTCTACCCACAGCTCCTCCTCTTCCCCTCTCAAGTGGTCTTCTGCCTGATCAACATCTCACGTTGCCTGTGTCCCCACCTCCCCTTCCAAAGCCTTGCTGGACGTTTTTCCCCAGATAGATCAAAGTTTTGGCATGGTTTTTTACGACCGAGAGAGAAGTGGGTTTCAACCTGGCTCTGTTGGGTGTTCGAGGATGGTAAGAGTCCTGAAACACTAAAAGGGAAGGTTGAGTGAGTGGGAGGAAAGATAATCTGTCAATGACTTCATCTCCAAGATACGTCACTCAGCTGTGCTGGCTCAGTGTTGGCCGCTCCCATCTAGAAGTCACTCACCTCTTTCCCATCCATTGCCAAATGCCTTTCTGAATTGCACCCTTCCTTGCTCAGAGAACCTTTTAGTACCAGGATACCTGACTAAGTTCATCCTCCAACCCCAATAAGAATAAGTAGTTTAAAATAAATTTGTACACAGAGATGTTCCTATAAATTTAGATATGGAATAATGCCTGAATATTAGGTATGTGTTGACTTCTTTCCAAATGTCAAAAATCATTAAAATAGTTGACAATCAACATTCAAAAAGTGTTCCTCAGATAACAATACACAGTTTTTGACAGTTTATGGAACTGTATTTGTTTCCTGTCAAAATGATAAAGTGATTCTGATGTGTAAAACAACTGAAGTGCTAGTTAAAAATGTCTTAATTCCTCAGCAATCAGCAGGAAAATGCATGCACCCTGCAGATGCGCTACATTGAGATAATGAACATCAGTGGATGAAAACTTGCCCTGCCCAAGATCTTGTCGTTATTCAAGTGGAATCAAATTTATGGTATTAAATTAAATAAACATTCTGGTATCCAGTTTATAAATTATTGCATAATAGTACTGTATACATTTCAAAGTTAGAAGATTCTTTCTGTTTGATCTTTCATGACAAAGGTCTTGAATGACCTGTTGACAACTACTAATTCTTGCCAGGAAGGATTGAGGTAAAAGAGTATAAAAATACTGTAGCATCACTTGTGTGGTTTCCAGTAACATACACAACTCAGGGAAGCAAAGGGAGGGAGGAGGAGAGCAGAGGTGTCTAGTATCAGAATGCTCCACCAGTGACTCAGCAAGACCAATATAGCTCCAGACACCAGCCCTTGGGAATTAGCCCAGAAGACTATATAAGTCACCCACAGCAGGGACAATAGATCAGGCAGAACCAAGGCTTCAAGAACCCATCCTTAGCTCAAACAAGAACCCAGACGCAACAATGCGCGGCAAAAGCGTGATCCTGCGCAGCTCCGGAACACTGTCTGCAGCTGAACTGACCTGCCAGGTGTCCGAGAAGAATACTGCACAGAGGGAATCATTCAGTGCTGAATGGAAAGACCTGTCACTTACCACTAGGCCGGAAGAGGGGTGAGTGTTGGATTTGGGTCAGACAAAGGTTGGGATAAACTTGGTCAAAGAATTAATAATCTAATGGGATTGATTTTTTTTTTTGTTCTTGTTTTGGGAGTTAATTGTTGGGCAAAAGCATCTGCTTGGAACTTCTGAGCAAAGATGGATAAAGTCTAGTCAAATCTAAGATGTTAAATATGGCCAAATCGTAGGTGGTCTAGAAATACAGGATACAGGCAACTCTATGAAAGAAGTGGGAAACAGATTGGCTCTCAAGGAGTTAATACAACAAGGGATTTTATCTGGGGTGATGTTTTCTCTTCTCCATTGGGAAACAGTCTTTCCCAACCCAGTGCCCTCCAGATGAGTTAGACTATGATTCCACTCACTTCTAAACAGCATGGCCACAACATATCTGGAGAGCACTACGTTGAAGATGATTGGCCCAAAGCTACTTGATGTGGGTTTTGGCTGCAGGGCGGTAGATGGTTTATGGATCAATATTAATTTGTATCGGGCACCATGGGTGTACATGATGCTATACAAAGCAGAAAAGAGGGGCAAAACCCTTTCCTAAGGAGCCTAAATTTCAGCAAAGTGTAGGAAAAGGAGGGGGAAGAGAAAAAAGGGAAAGACACGTCAGTTCATTCAGGCTAATAGATCAGAGACATTAATTCAGAACACCAGTGATATAGCACTGGTGATGGTCAATGGAAGGGGATGAGTTGAAGGGAAGTGGCATGAAGTGTGTGCTTGTGGTTATCTAGTGTGGATTAATAACACAGTTGTGACTTTTTAAAAATGAAGATGATTTTTAAAAAGTGACTTCCCCATCTCCCATCTTCATTGCTGACACATGGTAAAAAATATCTTATTTGCTTTGAAGATTCAGATCCAGGCTGTATCTAGTCTAGCTTTCTGTCTCTATCAGAGGCCAAGACAGATGCTTCTGAGGAACATTATGGGATGGCTGCCCCTTCTTGTTCTTTGCCCATTGCATTTGATACTACCTTTGAAATGGAGAGCACCCTGCGGGATCCTACCAAAGCTCTCTTCAGTCCAGTACCTTCTGTCCCATAGTGTCCACCCAGGTACCTCTGGGAAGCCCACTGGAGGGTAACATAGCATCCAGCTGCTCATATTTCCTAGCAACTGATATACATTGAGGCATTTTGCATTTGATCCCAGTAGTACCATGCACCCATCACCAGTCGGGACTCACAGACTTACCCATCAATTTATCTAATCTCTTCTTAAAGCCCTTTAAGTTATTGCTGGGGAACCTGTGGTCTTCTAAATGTTGTTGAATGTTGGTTCCCATCAGACATACTTCTGCCTTGCCAAAAGTGAGGTGTGATGAGAGTAGTAGATCATCTGGAGGCTATGTTTAAGTTGATGGACATTGTTGCATCTTGTGATAATGTATTCCATAGTTTAAGTATGTGCTTCCTTTTGTCCTGTCTACCTCATGCAGTTTGGAGAAAGATTTTCAGGGTTCTTCAAAATCCCTTTTTGTGTTTCCAGCTTGAATAATTTGGTGTTGATGGCAATAAACATGGTCACTTCACTGGTCATCCCTACTGGTTAGTACAGGAACTTCATTTTTAGCTATCACAGTTCATTGGTCATTGGAAGTTCTAGGTCCATGATCCTGTCTAATCTCTTATAAATAGAGATTCCCACCATTGCATAACAGGGAAAGTGGGAGTGAGACAGAAGAATGAGGTGAGATTGTGATACATAGGGCGGGAGGGGATAACATTTGGCACTTTAGATATTTTGAACTTCAATTACCAGAAGCCCCATCAAGAACAGCCAAAGGGAAGAGTGGGAGTTTGAGTCCAAATTATCTAGAGGGCCAAAATGTCTCCATTGATTCCCCAGTGTGCCTACTTGACAGTGGTGGGACTCAATGATCCATAGGGTCCCTTCCAGCTCTGCAGTTCTAGGATTATTATTGCTATCCCTTCAGAACTTGGGAAAATTAGGTTTCTTGGACAGTAACTCCGAGAATCCCTGGCTCACAGAATCCTGTGAGTTGTACCTCCACCTCCAAAGTCTGTCTGTGGTGTATGGCTTTCAAGGTCAGGGGAGGAGCCTATTAGGTTGGGATATCTTGCACAATTAATTTATAATTAGGTATCTGTTCCCTTTTCCACAGGTGTTCTAGGTCTGAAGTAGACAAACGGCGCAAAGAAACCTACCACCAGCAACAGGAGGCCCGAGTTATTGTGCAACGGTCACCATGGGGCATTCTCCGCCTGGGCATGCTGGGTGAACCCTTCGTCTCCTACCATCTGCCATATCAGCGGTCTTTGCCCTTGCCCATGTTCACCCCAGCTAAGCTAACCAAAGCCGAGCGGGAATTTACACCAACTCCCTCAGAGTCTGTAGAGTCACTGCCCGTTACGGGTGTGTGCCTTGATAAGACACCTTTGGCTGAGATCACCAAGGAATTGCCCCCTGTTGTCCAGCCCAGCTGCCCCGACTTCAGGAAAGCAGGCTTACCTCGCTCATTGTCCCGTTCCATGTCTCAGGACGCCCAGAGAGGTTGAGGCCTAGGGGACAGTCCCTCGCACCAGCAATGTTCCTTCCTGGAACTGGTGGCTTGGATGCCTTGGGCCTTCGCATCTCTTGCTGCATGAGGACGGTCAAAAGAGGCCCAGACTTGTAGAAAATATTTGGTAGGATTGAATCCATCATGATGAACTCCTCTGAGAGGAGGACAGGACTGTTCCTTCATCCGTGTGTGTTTATATGATTAGATGTATACGCATGTCTGTCAGCATTGCTTATATTTTTGCACAGTGTATTTTAAAAGACCAGATTCTGGGGGCATAAGAAAAGTCTGTTGGATAAAAAGAAGGAAAAGCCCCTGTCCCTTTAAAGTGTGAATACCCTGAGGTTAGGTAGTGTGAGATAAATTTACAGATAAAAGAGTTAAAGTATGGAATGATGGGAGTCAGGATTCCTGAGTTTAGCAAGAGAGAGTGAGAGACAGAATTATTTCTAAGATCTAGCATGGAAAGGGAAGTAAGTTCTAGTGGTTAGAAGCAAGTTAGAAAATGAGAAAGAAGCAGAGGATCTTCTTGGGTTTCATTACTATTCTTGACTCTGTTACAGTGAGGGACTAGGAGGAGGGAGAGAAGATTCTAAGACTAGGTTTTGCAATGGACTGTTAAGGTCCTATTCTGCTACCTCTCTCCCCAGCAATATGACTTCAGTCATGCAACTCCTCATGATTAGATATCCCACTTAATGAATATGTATCATGTCAAATAAGGAACCTCTGCATTTTGGCGAAATGATCATCCAGAGATGAATCAAAGGATTTATTGAAATGGAAAGGAAGAAACTTTAGGTTGGATAGCACAGCACAAGAATGTTGATGTGGTTTTATATCCTTATTCTTTCTCCACCCCTGTAGACAAGTAGCTGAGAATGCTGGAGAATTCCATTGTGAATAAAAGTCAAATCCCTATATTCCTTGTCCTGTTTTTCTTTTAGAAGAAAATTAAAAGATCCATTGTAATGCAATACTGTCTTTTTCGTTATTGTGCTCTCTCATGGGTTAATAAAAGAAGGGAACTAACAGAATGTGCTTTTCTTTCATTTCTACAGCTGTACAATTTTAACAAAGTTATGCATCTCTTCTGTATCTGGTGTACATATTTAAGGGCTACCTTGAACCCCATCAGACATGAAGGGAAGAGGAAAGTCATATGAGCGTCTTGTTTAAAAACGATGAACCGTAGTGTGGTGTAGTTTTTACTTAACAGGGATATGATAACAGCTCTCCTCAAACTTCCTCTGAGTGGTGGCTACCATTCAGTTCCAGTGACACTGGGTCAGTTCTTTTTAGCAAGACCTTGCGGTGAATGGTCCTAGAGGCAATATTTTTGTGCCACCTTCTTATTGTGCCTTGTCTCTGAGGCCCCTTTGCAGCTAGGTCTTACTGAAGGAGCCAACAAGCGTCACTGGAATGTAACGGTACAACACAGAATGAGGTTGCAAAGCTTGGGCTTCTTTGAGTGACATGCAGGGACTGCTGCTGGCTCTGCACATGATGGAGAGTTGTGTGGTGGTCTTGCGATGCCTTATTCCCCCTCATGCAACCTTGTGCTGCCCTTGCCCAAATGGTCTGGCTATATGTTTCTATGAATATCCAATCGAAAGATAAGCTACAGTGATTCCTGATATGAAAGGTTACACAGGAGTGCTGTGAGGAGTGCATGCTATTGGCAGGGAGGAGAGCAGGGGGAAGATGCATTAGATGCATGCTGAGATATTATATTTTAACACACACCCCTTGAACCCCAAGTCCATAAAGTAACCTCAGGTAGGTCCCTTTCTCTCGGACTGTGTAAAACTGGACATAGATGAAATAAGATTAATTTAAAAAACAGAAAATACCACCAGGGAACTGTTGTATCCATAATGATGTGCTTGGGATACCAGACCCCTGCTTAAGTAAGCATCAGAATCACCAGAAATGAAAAAAAGAAACCACAAAAAAGCTATATGGTAACAACAAACACACTCTCCTTGTTTGATTGTTTGTTTATTGTATTTTTATCCTGCCCATCTAGTGACAGAGTACTACTGCAATAAAATAAATAACAACCCACTCACCACACATGCACCCTATTAAAACAACAACAAAAAGACTCCGGAGGTAACAGCAAACAAAACTCACTTATGGACTAATTCTGACAGCAAAGATTATGTCACTGTGGGAAAGTGAAGGCTGACTTTTTATTCACCTTGCATGTTTTTGTTGACATATACTACATAAGCTTCAAAGAAAATACTGTACTGTTCTCTCCTGACCACTTAGAGGAAAGGAAATCCAATTAATAAGATACAGCCGGATGTGGGGTAACACCAGCTGCAGGGTGAATTCTGAGACCTTTATATTGCCAAAGCAACACCATCAAAGTGGTATTAATATACTCTGGAGAGGCTGACGACTGGCAGAAGTGAGGCCACCACTGGAAAATAAATGAACAGGGCAGAAACCCCTTCAGAAGAACTCTACAGAGGGAAAGGCAGGGGGAACATGAAACAAAATGAAATGGACACACTCAGATGTCATGGCATGTAGACTGACTGTTCCACAGGCCAGAAGAGAGATGGAATGGAGTATCATGAAATGGAGGGCAAAGCTGGCCAGCTGGTTGGCCCTCTGAATAGAAGCATTCTCTACTAAAACATACACCAGGGGGTCTGTTCGATGATCTGCTTGAAACTACAGAGATTAGTCAACCCTATATACAACATACAAGGAGGCGAGACAAAGACTACAAGGCCCAAACCCTACTATATTGATTGCAGTCAACTATGAATAACTGAAACTGCGGACTCTGATCCTGTGGATATGAGGGCCCTACTGTCCCGCAGTTTTCACTGGTAATCAAGCAGTAAAGCATCCCTCTCCGTGCACAAACACACACTGTGGATCACTCCAACTGCCCCCTCTTAGCAACCCCTTTCCTAGCAACCTCTGAGACAAACTCTTGGAAATAGCAACCTTAGGACAGACTGAGACAGCAACGAGTAGCCCCAAAGATAGCCCAAGAAGCAAAGTTCAGACCCCGCACAGGCCCCTGCAGTCCAGCCTTCACATGTCCCTGCATGTGTGTAATCCAAGGTTGCTAGGATGATGATTGAAATAGGGCTGGCTGGCTGGCTGGCTGCTTAGGGAGGTGGGCGAGATTTCGCAGCCGGAGGAGGAAGGTTTGGGACAGCTAATCCAAGCCTTTGGGCCCAGCTCATGATGCCAAGGCAGGGCCCTGAGGATTTGGTACCAATGCAAAGTATGGAGTTGGCCAATAGGGAGTTGAGTTATATAATTCAGAAAGGCAAGGCTGCCAGATCGGACCCCTCTCCAGTGCTTCAGCTGGGAGGACAGTGTGATCTGCCAGGCTCAAAGCCAGGCCTCAGGAAAGCTATTTATAGTTTGGAGATGGAAGGAGCAGGAGGGAGTGGATGGCTTCAGTGAAGAGGGATGCTTGTCAGCTTCAGACCCCCCTCAGAGGTTTTTCTATAGCCCAGACATCCAGCTGAAGAGGGAATTTGCCAAGTGTTGCCCTTGTTAGAAGGGAAGTTAAAGGTAGCATGTTAATCAGCAGATGCCATTCTGAGTTATTTGGTCCTTTTAATGTTTATTTGTTTGTTGGGGCTGACCTTGAGTAGCACAGGCACCCTGCTTTTAACTGAGGTGTAATTCAAAGCCAATTTCAACCTTGTGGATCTCTTCCGAGATTCATTCTGCTTCCTTAAAGTTTCTGAGGCATTTTTTTTGCCTGAGTATGAACCACATTCAAAACCAGCTAAGAAATATACCAAGATAAGTTTTTAATGCTTTCTGGGAAATTAAGTGGGGTGGGGGGTGGGAGGCACCAATGCACTGCGGACCATTTGCCCACCGACACTGGGTGGGAGGGGTTGTTTTCCGCTTGACAGCTCCGGAATACTCCTATCCAGAATTTGGGAAAGTTATGGATTGTGACAGTTGGGTGATAACTGTTCTGTAGTGCAAAAACAAACAAATCAATGAATAACCTTCCCAGCTCTTATCACTACCAGTCAAAAGAAAATATGCAGCTATTTAATTTTCCCTATGAAATAGATTTTTTTTTCTGATAAGAAAAATGACAAAAACCAGTGGGAAAATACCAAGAGTTTCAAACAGAAAATAATGTTTTCTTGATATGCAGTAAAAAAGCATGTGTGAAGCACTCTGACTATAGGATTAAAAAAACAATCAAGTAAATTCATGCTGGATGGCAAACCCATAGAAGAAGACAGGAGTGCCCTCCTTGTTCTCCAGTTTTCTATTAAACACTGATCTTCACACAAAGCCTCTTAATATATCAAGGCCTAGTCCTCAATGACTGAACACTACTACTCTACACAGAAACAGGGAGTCATGCAATGAAATTACCCTCTAGAAACCCCCAAATTCCCTACACTATATTTCATATCTTATCGTGTATTTTTGCTACATTTCTACATTTGCTTCTTTAATTTTGCCTTTCCTCCAGTGAGGTCAAGATAGTATATATGGCTTTCCTCCTACACATCATCCTCAAAACAGTCCTGTGAAGCAGGTCAGACTGTGACTGAACCAAAGTTACCCAGTGAGTTTCCTAACTGAGGGGGATTTGGACTCGGGTCTCTTGAATCCTAGTGGAACCTTCTAACCACTCCACCATATTGGTTCTTAGGAAATTGAACATGTCAGGATCTTCTTCCTTGCTTGCTTTGTTTGCTTTCTTCTTTCTTTCTTTTTTCTTTTTTGGTATGAGGAAGAATTCATCACGTGAACAGACATACACCTGCCTCAAGTGGCACAGTGTTTGTTTGTTCGTTTGTTTATTAAACTTGTATACCGCCCATCTAGAACTTGTCTACTCTGGACGGTTTACACAAAATATAAAAAATTAAAAATAAACTAAGAACGTATAAATGAACTAAAGATACAACCCAAATTTAACATCTCAGTAAGGATTTTGTATATTTGTAAGTAGTATAATACTACATCCTCTGGGGATTGGTTCCAAGCTCCACTGTGGATATTGAAAACAGCAGATATTTTAACATGCATTACCAGACCTGGCCACTAGAGGGAACCAGAGACCATGCTATGTATTCATAGCATGGTATCTGGCACCCTCTAGTGGTCGGTTCTGGTAATACCTGTGAAAATAGTTTTTTTCTGGATTTTTTTTTCTTTTAGTATTTTTAATATTTTCAGACCATGGATAAGTGAAATCGTGGATACTGATCCCACGGATATGGGGGCCCTACTGCAAAAAAAATAAAATCCTCCTCCTCTTGCACCCCAGTACTTTCCTACTCAACCAGTATGCACTTCCATTCACATGGAAATGGAACTCCCTATTTAGAAGTTGGTGATTCCACCATTCTTTTCATCCCATTCTTACAGTTAAAACCAACTCTCTTAAAACCAAGCCAACTTACAGTTAAAACCAACTTTCAGCCTATATTGTTAATATGTCCCCCCCCCCCCCCCCAATCATGGCATCATCACTCAAAACATTTTTTGGACACATTATTGCAATACAAATTGTTGAGTAATAAAATAAGAGAGCTGACAGAAGCCTTGTGAGGAATAAATGAGAATTAGTCTGTAGCCACAGGGAAAGGAATTCAGAGCGGCAGTCTCTTTGACATGCTTAACAGAAAAATCTACCGAGTGCCTAATGCTACTAAAAGCTAATTATCAGTAGACCTTTGGGAGGCTCTGGGGAAAACAGTTTTGAGATATGGACAATGCAGGTACTTTTGCTAGGCAGTCAGTAGGATCTGTGCAAATCTGTATGTTTCTACCCCTTATCATTTGGAAGACTCTTAGGGGTGAACAGAGTTTTTAAAATATTTATATTTACGTAATTTGTAGCCAGAGGGAAAGCATCTTGTGCCTGATATTGTTCTGAGAGGGTTTACAGAAGAGTTCAGCAAATGCCTACAATCAGGAAATACTAAAAGCTATTTATGTGTGGGTCCAACAGGGGCTCGGGAAGAGCTGATTTCAGGATATGAATTATCCGCTTATTTGTACATCAGCAGTATTTTGTCTTTCTAGCTGTTACCATTTTTTTTTTAGATCTTTGGGGATAACCAACCAAGCACACTTTCAAACACATTTATAATACAATTTGCAGTTAAAGACATTTGCACATTGTGATGTTAACGCTTATGTCTTTACGTTGATGGTTAGCCGCCCTGAGCTTCTATGAGAAATCGTGGCATACAAATTCAACATATAAATAAATAATATATGAATATTTACCTCCAGTAACTGGAGGAGGGCCCTCTTCAGCACATAGAGTTCTCGGCTTTCCTTGTACTGAAAAGAGTTGCTTCTCTATCTGCGTTTGGGAGGGAGAAGCGAGCTCTTTCTTTTCTCTCTCTTTAAAAGGGATTCAGCTTTAAAAATAGAAGGAGGACCTGGTATGGAAGCACCACCAGCATGCCAGTTTCTAGATGGAAAAGCAAGCAGCATCTGTGTTTGTTTGGGTAACAGGGTGCAGAAGGTAGTGATAGTTCTCAGAGGTATTGGGAAGGAGTATAAAAGGGTAATGCTAGCCGATTAACACTACCTCCTCCCAAAAACACCCACTTTGTAAGCGATAATGCCCCTGTTTATTTGCCGTTATTTTTAAAGAGCTCATTCCCCCCTTGGGGGACTGCTACCTAACATAACAGCACGAACTTCCCAACGTGACCAAAGGTCAGAGCATCCATATAGCAGAGGGAACATGAGGCTTCAGGAGAAAGCAGTCCTGTTGATCCGGCTTCTCCAAATCCCAACTGCCCGCGCTGTCTCCCAAGCACATTAAATGGGGAATAAAGGCTTGAAATTAGAGCAGCCTTGACGGGGAGTTGCCCTCAAACCTGCCAGTCAGGGACAAAGGGAGAGTGACTCTATTTCTTTCCAATTTTTTTTGTTTTTGTTTTTACACTCCTCTATCTGAAGATAAAGCCAAAGCACAGTCTTTTTAAAATTTGGCATTTACTGGCACAGTGCAGGGCCTAGCTGTCACATTTGGAAGCACTAAAGAGAAGAGTAACTGCTCAGGAAATCCTTTTAGGAATAGTGCAGAAGGATAAGATCTGTAAACCAGGTGTCAGAAAGCTGACTTCCATGCTTGCAGAACTACTTCTCTTGCTAAAACAGAGGGGCAAGAGAAAGAAAAGTGATCTGAGAGAGAGGAAGAAGAAAGGAAAATATTACCAATCTACATGTAGATCTAGAAAAGGGCGAAACACACCTAGCTATATATTTTTCTAGCTTCTCTCCCAGTGCAAATCATTTGCTACATGCCTTGGTGAGTTGTTATTTTTTCCTTTTTAAAATATATCTCCTATCTGAATGGTTGTCTAGTCCAAATCTGATTTAAAAATAAAGAATAAGAAGAATGATGGTGAGGGAACTTGGTTGCTCATCTAGCAGGCATGCACATTAGTCTCAGAAAGGATACAGGTTTATTAAAACACGCTATAATTGTGCTCAAATTATAAAAAATCATTTACATTTTGTATATCATTATGTACATATAAATTTGTATATGCATGCAGATTGGTGACCTCTTTTTATTTTGGTGATGTGGGAATGGATACCCTACACAAAAGCAAAAGAAGCAGACAGAGGAGTAGAAATGAATATAACTGAGCAGTGTTTGGTGGGGAAAATGTCCAATTGATAAGAAATATAGATGGACCTGGTGAATCAGCCCGATCCACTGCGGAATGCACCTCCTCACACAGCGTTTCCCAAATGCATAGCCACCCTAAGATATTTGGCCACCTGAGCTAGAGGAGCTAATGCCATACATTACCCAAAATCAAAGCACACGGTATCCTAGGCCATTACAGTTATTCTGGAACATGAGACAGGAATCATCATAAGTGGCAGTAACAAGATAACAACATATTAACCATTTTCTGGCTTTTCATGATTTATTTATTTATTTATTATTAGATTTCTATCCCGCCCTTCTAGACAGGAGTCTACTCAGGGCGGCTCACAATATATTGTGCACAAAACAGATTTAAAAACAACAATTTTTAAATTGATGTTTCATGGTATTCAGAATCAGCTGTGTGCTTCACCAGGCCTCATGGAAGGCTGATTCTGGCTGCTGTGAGATCAGGATCACAGTTCACATTGGGCACTCTTGCAAACCACCCCTTGCAAGATGTTTGAGATCCTTGGGAGAGTGCAAAACCACAGGTACCTTGATAAGGAAGGAAAATGTCAACACAGGGCAAATTGGGCGAATGGCTTGAAAGGTTGTTAATTGCTTAACGGTTCTTCTCAGTTGCCAGAGAGGATGAGGACAGTAAGGGGGCAGGGTGGCTTCCTCTCTTTCTTGCCAAGTTCTTGGCTAATGCTTGACCTCTGGGGTACAAAAAGTCTCTTAAGGAGAGGAAGAAAGGGAGAAAGAGAGGGAAGAATTTCCTCATCAGGGCCTTTTGTTCCCAGCAACCGGAGGCTTTGCTATTTAGGAACAGGAGCCAGAAGGATTAGCGGTGGGGCAGAGCAGGAATGTCATCCAGGCTTGGCTGGCTTGTATGACAGGGACAGTTTGTGCACAAGAGATATTGCGAGACAGCAGCAATGACAGGAGAACAGGTGGCCAGGAAGCACAAAACATGAACAGGCACAAGGAGGAAGACAGAAAGCTGACCTTGCTTTCCTAAGGTAGCTTGTTTGTTTTCAGACCTATCTTTGTCTCCTAAACTAAAGAACTAGAAAGCGGAGGACTTGGGAGTGCTCAGTCCTCAACAGAAATAACACATTCTGGTGTGCAACAAAGTTTCAGAACACACCCAGACTTCTGGCAATTAGAAAAGCAGTGTATTCTTATTAAGGAATGGAATCTAAATTGTGCACCAAGAGGTAAAAAACTGAATTTAACAAGAAGTAAATGAATACATAGAAACTGGGGATGTGGAACAGGGAATTGTGAGTCAAGGAAAATTTCCAGTACACCCATATTTCCATAATTATGGCACTAACACCAGAGTCAACTTGTAGCTTATTGTAGCTCTAAATATGTCAACTGCATTTGCTCTGCCATCCAAAGGTTGAGTTGGTTTTCCTCCATGGTACTTTCCTCATTGTTCTACATCTTTACGGTTCAACCTTTTCTTCAGTTTATTCCACATCTGGTTCCTCCTCCTCCTCCTCTTCATCTTCCTCCTCCATCACCCCCTCCTCCTCTTCTTCCACCTCAGCTTCTTCTGAAGCTTCACTGTCCAACTTGACTAAGACGGGACCAGGAGTAGAAGGACCTCCATCACTGGAAGATGTGTTGCCTTCTTCTGCTTCCTCCACAGGATAAAAGTGTCGAGCTGCTGAGAAGAAGTCCTCTCCTACATCAAGGAGAAGAAGCCTGTCCTGGGATTGGATTATGGGAAAGCAGGGGACAAAAGTATAGAAGAAGAAGAAGAAAGAAGAAAGAAGAAGAAGAAGAAGAAAAGGTGATAATAGAACTAGTCCAACACACTCTATGTAGAAAATTCAAATAGTATTCATTCTCAGATAGTGAGAAATACAAAATCTGAATACTTGTTTTGCAGGGTACTTCATGCTGGAGTAACTCCTGTGTGAGAAATAAGGGAGGAAACGGGTATGGGGACCCTGGGCCTCCATCATGGGTAAGGACCTGCTATAGTTTCTTTTAGGAGCAGAGAACACGCATTTTAACCAATCTGTTTTGAAAATGACCAAGCAACGCCCTCTCAAGGAAACCCTATGGCCAGGTCCTGTCATTTCAAAAGCATGGTCTTCCACAAGCGTGGAATTACCCTCTTAGACACGAGCAATTGGTAATTTAAAAACCCATTATATTTTTTAATGGAAATCAGAGCCTATGAGCTTTCAAAAGAAGGGGACCGAGTCAAGCCCACTCTTTCCTAACTTAAATTCTACCTGCTGGCATCATATTATTTCTAGGCCAGGACCATAGCTTAAGAAAAGTCACCTTTTTGGAATGGCAACCCCCAGAATCCTCCAGCCAAAGTGTGGCTGTGTAAACGGTGGGCCACCCCCACAGCTTGCACATGTGGAATTTTGAGAGTTGTACTCCCCAAAATGTAACTTTTCCTCAGCTATGGTCCTGGTCCGGACACAACAGGATTTCAGCTGTAATCTAAAATAGTGTTTTCTTGAAACTCTAAGCAGGAAAACTGGTTACAATGGGGCTGGGTACAGATATAAAAAGATATCTTTTCTTCTCCCATTCAAAAGCAACCCTTACTATTATGGCTTTCCTGCCTGCTACTAGTAAGTGCAGGGCTTCCCAACTTTAGGTCTCCAGATGTTCTTGGACTAAAACTCCCAGAAGCCTCCACCACTAGCTGTGCTGGCAAGGATTTCTGGGAGTTGTAGTCCAAGAACACCTGGGCACCCAAGATTGGGAGCCATTATAGTAGTGGAAAGAGAGTAATCTCAAAAGCTAGGGAACGTTAGTGGGCAAGTGCTCACTGGCTTGTAGGGCTTTACAGGGAGCAACTGAGGGCCCGTGTCTGGCAACTCTCTGCCCCACCAAGAGCTGCCTCCTTTACTCACAAGTACAAAAAGGTATCTCTCTGGGGGACCACCACGGTGACGGCCAAAAATGCTTGTCTGCTGAGCCAGTGCATTGTGGAGCCTGCGGGCCTCTTGAGGTTTGTGAAGGGATTCGTAGGAGATGCTGGATGTGACCGTGAGAAGTCCATCAGCTTCATCTTTGAATCCTACATTGGGAAATGTTCACATTATCTCCATATCCATTCAGAACACCAACTCACTCAATTGCAAACATTCCCTCTTTTATTGCCTGTGCTGTCTGGGAAACTGCCAGTAGAAAAAAACAACACAGTTGTTAAAATCCACCTTAAAATCTGCACACAAAGCTATGATGCTGAATAAAAATTCCAGCAACAAAGAATCCCAGCCCATAAAGACTCTAAAAGGGGGGGGGGGGATGGACAAATAGCACATTGGCTTCTGCACATTCAAGACTCTAGAAGTATACAAATTTAACAGGTCTGGTCATCCATCTCCTGGCATCAGGTGAGCCTCTCTAAGAAGAGCACTCTATAAACAGGATGCCACCAAGGAAAAGTGTGTGTCTTCAGTACAAAGCATGGAAAAAGAACTCCCAGAATCCTCTGATTAGTGTGGCTGTTTGTAGTTCAAACTCCATGTCCCACTAGTGGCAAAGGTAGCTGGGGGAATGTGTAAGGCAAAGTTCAAGTGAACATCTTTTCCAAGCACTAGCCCAGTAGCCACCTACTGCGTCTCCTGAGGTGGGAGAACCCTGAGAAAAGGGAACTAAGGTGATCCCAGGATCTGGGTGGGCACATGTGGGAAGAGGTGATCTTTCAGGTCCCCTGCCCAAACCTGTTTCGGATCTTAAGGTCAAAATCAGGAATTTGAATTTGGTCTGGAAAAGGACTTGAAGACAGTACACATAAAACATGGTTACATGGCCATAGCTTAGAAAATATATTGCTTGGCCTACAGCTGACCATGCTTGCTAGTGGATTCTAGGAGCTGTAGACAAAAGTAATTCCAAGCTCTGAATATGGTCAAATCACCCAGTCCAGTTGATAGTCTTGTCCTATTTTGACTACGTCTTTCCATACTGTTTTAAAAAACTACGCCATCTACAAAGCACTGCACTAATCCAGACAGACAGTGATCAGAGAACAGGGAACTGATTACACTGTTACACAGAGCCACTGGCGGTAACGATTCAAACGCATAAGCCTGGAACCTGATATGAAATAGGAAACCTGGGACACTATCCAGACATAACAAACAACACTGCCACCAAATGTTAAGGCAAGCAAAGGCTTACTTGACAATTAATCACCATCTTGTATGATCAAAGGAGAATTCCATGTGGAGTATGGTAGTCTGGTGTGATTCTTAAGAACTTTGGCTTTTGGTTAATCAAGCTCTGACAGGCAGCAGAAACAGACAAAGTGTCTCCGTCACCAGTCCCAAACAGATCTTTCTCTTCATGCATAACAACTACATAATCAATTAATTGATCTGCATCTGCGTACCTTTCAACATACCGTGTTTCCCCGAAAATAAGACAGGGTCTTATATTAATTTTTGCTCCAAAAAACACATTAGGGTTTATTTTCAGGGGATGTTTTATTTTTTTCATGTACAACATTTACCTACATTTATTCAAATACAGTCATGTCATCTTCTGGTTGCTGCACAATGGTGGAGGGCGGGGTTTCACTTAACTGGGGCTTATTTTGGGGGTAGGGCTTATATTACGAGCATCCTGAAAAATCATACTAGGGCTCATTTTCAGGTTAGGTCTTATTTTCGGGAAAACGGTACTACGGGAGATTACTTCTCTGATGCTAGAATTCAGTGGCATTGCAGCAGTTCAGGCAATGGAACAAATGTGGACATGCAGCAAATCTCAGCTTGCTTTTAGTATATATGCTGCTAGGAATATCAGAAATGAATTTCTTACATTCTGCTTTTAAATTTTAAACATTTTCTTCCAAACAGTGAAGTCAAAAATTGGATGTCATATATGTGATAGGGCATACACTGATACAATATTTTCCTATTAATATTCTAGTTTAGAGTCCCTTTCTGCTATTTGATATCTTGCAACAACAGATATATGTCTGCTTTACCAGATAATTCTGGGGAACTCTTTGTCTAGGTCAAGAGTCCCCAACTTGGGACCCTAGAGGGGGTCACAAAGTGTTTTCTGGGGGTTGTCAGGCTTAAACAAACCAAGGGTTTCTAGCCGTATGCCAATGATGAAGCTAACAAGTTATTAATTGCTTTGCTTTCTCAGCAAGGGTTAAAGGCACTGAGTTGGGTTCCTAGAGAGGAAGGGAGCTGGGGATGGTGGGATAGAGTGTGCAGTCCAAAAGAAGTCCCTTCCTGTCTCTCCTTTCTTCCCCAGAGAGAAGTGAGGTTTCTCTTCCCCAAAGGGCTGCTTCTCCCTTCCAGGATCTGGGGATTCCCTTCCCACTTATGCCTGGGAATGATGTTGGCATCTCCTTCCCAGCTAGGCTGGAGGAGAGGCTAAGAAAAGCTGGGGGGCGGGGGGGCGGGAGTGGGAGCAGGCTTGCAAGCCCAGCTAAGCCAAGGGGGGAGGACCCTCTTATCAGGCAGCAGATATTTGGTGGCAGTGTTATGTGCTATCAGATTGCTGCTGCTTTTGGGGCCCCCTATGAATTAATGTTTCCCCTATCTCCTAAAAACCTCACTGTTGCAGTCTTGTAAAATAAAGGCTGTGGTTTATTGAGTCACTCCCTCTCGAGTTCTATCTTCCTCTTTTCCTAGCATTATTGTCTTTTCCAGGGAAGTTTGTCTTCTCACAATAGTTTTTCCCATCAAAAATGCCTTTTTATGCAAATATGGTGGAGGGTTTTTCACAGGTTACTTGGCTGTTAAAAAGGGGGTTAACGACTCAAAAAAGGTTGGGAAACACTGTTTTAGGTGTTTTGCTATAAAATGAATTTGCAAATATAACAGCAAACTGAAAAACATAGGTTTTTTAAATGATCTATTTGACAGACAAATAAGACAATTTCCTTCACACTCCCAGAAAGCAATGTCCTAATGTGTATGGCAGACAGAATTGGAACAAAGAAAAAACAGTAAGGGTAACCATTCTAATAGACTTCAAAGTTGACCTTCGTTGGAAGTACTTGGTCTGCAGACTAAGGATACTGTACCTAAAACCTCCAGGATTTGCCTCCATCGGTCGTTCAGCTTCCTACGGATTTGTCGATGGGCGATGATGTCAAAACTCAGCCGTCGGTAGCCCTTTGTCAGGATACAGAAGAATATAAAAACAATGATCCACTGAGCTACTAGCACAATACTCATCATTTTGATGAACAAAATGTGTTTGAAGAAGAAATCTGTGTACTAAAGGAAGCCCTAAAGGGATGCTATGTATACCTGTTTGCACATATACACATACCCAATACTGTACACTGGTCTAAAGCAGTGGTTCCCAGCCTCACGTCTACAGATGTTCTTGGATGACAACTCCCAGAAACCCTGGCCAGCACAGATAGTGGTGATGGCTTCTGGGAGTTTTAGTCCCAGAATATCTGGGGACCCAGGATTGGGAACCACTTGTCTAATGGGATCCCTTTTTATAGTAAGACAAGCTATTCCTTCCCATTGAATTAAGTCTGACACTGCAAATCTGCCAATAGGAGACAATTTCAAAGTGTGTCAGAAATAGCAGAGCCCCCTGCTGCGGTTCCTGACCCTACGTAGAGTTATTTAGCATAAAGTTTAGTCTCCTGGCAATCAAATTCTATTTACAAACACATGGTGTTTCTAGCCCTTATGACCATAGAGGTAAGCTTGAGAATACATGGGCAAAGCAGTTCAGCAATGACATCTGGACTCTGGAGAATTAGATAAAGTAACAAACTGTCCCAGAAGCATGCAAAGAAGATCAGTTCCAGAGCTTGGACATGTCTTTCAGGTCTACAACTCACCAAATCTTCCAGCCACCAGGGCCAATGGCTAGTGACAAAAGATAATTGAAATCAACTTCTCTAAGCTCTGGTCAGTTCACACCTTTATATCTTGCATTTCCTTTTGGCTCAAGGCACTGCTAACATCTTGTACCCACATTCATATGGAAGAAGAAACAAACAACTAGAGGCATATGACTTACTAGATTGCTTTATCTCGGTTTAATTTCACCCAATTAAATTCTGTTCCTGTAAAAACGTTCTGTGTGGGTAGATTACAGACCTCGGATCCTCGGCGCATTTTTGACCTCTTCTTCAGCAACTTGTACAACTCATAGTCATCGTCCCGTTCCATGTGGGTCCTGTCCACAGGCTCATTCCACAGGTTTGCTGCCTCCGATTGCCGACGTTTCTGCAGCTTGTTGAAATACTGCAGTGTATCGCTGCAAAACAAAGATGATGATGCTCTTCTCCAAATGGAACAGCAAACCCTGGCATAGTTTTGAGATAGTGGCTAGCCTGAGGGGCTGGAGCTACTTTGAGCCATAAGAGCAGGCACATAGGGGAAAAAATATACTCCTCTCTACAAAAATTATTCCTGCAAAAAAGAACATGTGTTTTGAGAAAAGGCTCAGCCAAGACTTCACCCTGACATGCTACAGGAGGAGCCTTGTGGTGCAGTGATAAATCTGCAATACTGCAGTCAAGACTCTGCTTATGCCCTGAGTTCAATCTTGATGGATTTAGGTAGCTGGCTCAAGGTTAATTCAGCTTTCCATCCTTCTGTGGTCGGTTAATTGAAGACTCAACTTGCTGGGGTGGGGAGCAATATGTATCTTGCATAATTAAATTATTAACTGTCCCGAGAGAGCTTTAAGTACTATGGAACGGTGTATAAGAAGCACACTTTGCTTTACATTTTTTGTCTGGAGGAATAACATTCCGTGATCTCCTCAGTTTAAGATTCCCCGTGAGGCCTCTCCACTCCAGTATATATTAGGTCAGTGTTTCCCAAACTGTACACTGTGGCTCTGTGGGCCCTGGGAAACCCACCCAAGGGTGCCACGGAACCCTCTCATCCTTCCCCCTCCCTTCTCCTCCCCCTCACCCCAAGTGTCCTACAGCACTAACTTGCAGTTTCTCTTGTATCTGTGCATAGTGGACAGAGGGAACCCTGACCCAGTCCCCAGTCCTGTAAAAGGACTGGGTTTCCTGCCCTCTCCTTCCCAAGGCAGCCTTCTTTGCCCCCCTCTTCCCCAAAACACGTGGCTTCTCCATTTACTTTCCTCAGAGAAGTCAGGCCATGAGTGTATTTCCATTACGCCCCCTGTATACACCACCGTCTCTGGTTCCATCTAGTGGCCATCCTGGTAGTACATCTTGGGAGGGTATCTTCATGTATTTTATTTTATTTTTTTCAACAGTGTACAGTGGAACCTCTACTTACGAACTTAATCCGTATTGGAATGCTGTTCGTTAGTTGAAACGTTCGTAAGTAGAAGCAAAATTTCCCATAGGAGTGCATTGAAAACCATTTAATCCGTTCCGGCTGTTTTTCGTTCTTATCTAGAGGCGCCATTCGCAAGTAGAGGCATTAGTTCCCATAGGAACTAATGCAAAGCCGTTAATCCGTACTCTACCACTAGGGGGAGAATTTTTTCTTTTTTTTCCTTTTAACCTAAGATGACTTAGGTTAAAAAAAAAGTTCGTATCTTGAAGCTCCGTTCGCAAGTAGAGTCAACATTTTGCGAATGGAGTGGTTCGTAAATTGGATCATTCGTAGCTAGGGACGTTCGTAAGTAGAGGTTCCACTGTATAAGTGAAACCACAGGTACTGATCCTGCGGATACAGCAGTCCTACTGTACTGGGGAGCCATGGCCAGTGGCCAGTAGGTAAAGGGAGCCACGAGTCAAATTTTTTGGGGAACAATTGCAGTAGGTAATAGTGTTTGGGCTAAGCTTCAGAGGGCTGATCTAAAGCAGTGGTGGGTAAAATGTGACCCTTGGACCAAATAAGGCCCTCAGAGGCTGTTTTTGCAGTCCAGAGGCCTTCTCCGACCTGCCTTTTTTTTTCAGCCAAAAGAGGTGAACTTCAGGAATATCTATTAATGTTCGAACAGGTCATAGCTCTCCTACACCATGTTTTGGCATTTTTGGCAGTCTTTGAAGCCTTTAGTGGTTCCCAGGAACAGCAAAGTGGCCTCCAGAACTGCCTAGATTGACCACCTTTCATCTAGTACTTGAAAAGGTTAGGGTTGTTTTTTTTAGATTACCACTCCCAGAACTCTCCAGCCAGCATTGTCTATGCCAATGAGAAAACTAGAGCAGATATTCTAATAGAGAACATATTTCTAAAAGTTTGCAGAAACACATAAACTTAATGATATTTTATGTTGATATTCTGTTTGATATTTCATAACCATGAAGCTGTTCACAAATAAACTGCAAGGTCATGCAAGAAAGTCCTAAGTTTCCATGCTGTGCTGATTTCTGGTTCGCTTTGATCAGCATTGTCTCTCATTGTACGGTCCTTCCTAGTCCTTCTAAGTGAGATTCTGAAGATGGAACCTGGGGTAAGCTGGAATGATTGAACATTAACACTAATTCTTAGAGTGAAACCGACAGGTTACCCACCTGTAATTGTAGTTCTTTGAGTGGACCTCTGTGATTCACACCCTGGGTGATCCGCGCCTGCGCGGATCATCATTGGAAAGTTCTAGAGCTTCTGCAGTAGCAAAAAACACATTAGAATAAGGCCTCTCCCCCCTTGTATAAGTACCTTGGCGCCAAGGCTCCCCTTTCAGTCGTGTCAACTGCTGCTACATTAAGCAGAATGGCGTGACAGTGGGGAGGACGGGCAGGATGTGTGACTCACAGAGGTCCACTTGAAGAACTACAATTACAGGTGGGTAACCTGTCGTTCTTCTTTGTGGCCTCTGTGAATCACACCCTGGGTGACTAAAAAGCTGTCTTACCCAGAGGCAGGGTGTCACGCCAAGGTAGAGGCTAGAACAGTACGTCCAAAGGCCGCATCAGACTTCTGCCGGAGATCAAGTCTATAATGCCAGATGAAAGTGGACGGCTGTGCCCAGGTGGCAGAGGCACAGACGTCTGGAAGAGGTACGCCACGTAGGAATGCTGTAGAGGTCGCCACTGCTCTGGTGGAGTGAGGGCGAATCACCTTCGGGACTGGTTTGCATGCCAGCTGATACGCGAGGTGAATGGTTGAAGCGACCCATCTAGATATAGTTTGAGACGTCACCTGGTGATCTTAGTAGGTGGTTGGTCGAGGTGAATGCCTGAAAGGTTGGGTGCGTTGGACGTAAAAGGTAAGGGCTCGCCTAACGTCTAAAGTATGGAGGATTCTTTCTTGAGTTGTGGACGGTGATGGGAAGAAGGAAGGAAGGATAAACGGCTGAGAGAGATGGAATTGAGATATGACTTTGGGGAGGAAAGAAATATCCATGGATAGTTTGACTTTGTCCAGAGAAAACTGTAAATATGGATAGTCATGACGTAAGGCCGCTAACTCACTAGCTCGAGCTGAGGTGATGGCAACGAGGAAAACTGTTTTAAAGGTAAGTAGCCATAAATCAGTTGAAGCTAAAGGTTCGAAAGGAGCTTTAATAAGTTGTTGCAGTACTAGTGTTAGTGACCATTGCGGGGAAGGCGGGCGGGTATCTGGGTAGATATGAGATAGACCTTTAAGAAAACATTTCAATTTTGGATGTTTGAAGAAATCAGCTGCCGGAGAGTTAGGGGGCTGATAAGAAACTATGGCGGAGAGGTAAACTCTCAAGGAAAAGAGAGAAAGGCCGCTAGACGAATGAAGCAAAAAACGTAGGACAGTAGCAAGTGATGGGTTGATAGAAGGCAATGAAGAAGCTTCAGTGAAATATTTGAATGTGTTCCATTTATACAGGTAAGCCTTTCTAGTGGAGGGCTTCTTTGATTGACGGAGGACGTTCATTAGCGAGGTGGAATCCTCCACGCTGCCAGGTGCAGAACAGGTAAGTCTGGGTGGAGTACTTGGGCGTTGTTCTGCATGAGGAGGTGGGACAAGCGAGGGAGGTGGTGAATGTCTGATGAGAGATTGTGAAGGACTGGAAACCAGGGTTGTCTTGGCCACCAAGGGGCTATAATGATGGCATTGGGTTTGTCTTGTTGTAGGCGAACCACGACCTTGTGGAGAAGCGGGAATGGCGGAAAAAGGTAAGTGAGGGTCTTGGGCCATCGGCCGACAAATGCATCTCCTTGGGAGTGTTTGCCGATGCTGGTTCGGGAGCAGTATCGTTTGCACTTCCGATTCACATGGGAGGCAAAGAGGTTGAGAGTTGGTTTGCCCCATCGTTCGCATAGGTGAAGAAAAACTGATTGGTCTAACTCCCATTCGTGAGCTTGAGAGTTTGTGTGGCTGTGTAGATCGGCCAAGTCGTTGTCGTGGCCAGCAATGTGTAAAGCCGTGAGGCAGATATGATGTGCACCACTCCCAGAGGTCGACTGCTAAATAGAGGAGACTTGGAGAGTGGGTGCCACCTTGTTTCAGAATATAGTACATCGCCCTGGTGTTGTCGGTGGCAATTTGTACCATCCTGCCACCGAGGAGATTTCTGAAAGCTTTGCAAGCTTTTATAACCGCCAACAGCTCTAATTCGTTGATGTGAAGCAATTTATCTCTGGAAGACCACTTGGCGTGGGTTTTGAGAGATTTGCAGTGAGCTCCCCAGCCTGTGAGGCTGGCGTCGGTGGTGACCTGTATTTGTGGTTGTGGTTGTCGGAATGGCCGCCCGACAGATAGGTTGGGAGGAAAATGCCACCACTGAAGTTGGGAGGCGAGTTCTGGGGTGACCCTTAAGAGAGTGTGAGGAGGGTCTGTGAGCGGGTCGAAGAGGGTGAGAAACCACGACTGAAGAGATCTCATCTTGAGACGTACGTGCTGCACTACTGAAGTCATAGAGGCCATGGTGCCTAGTACACGTTGCACAGTCAAGGCGGGTACCATAGCATGAGGGATGAAAACTTGAAGTAATGCGATGAGATTTTCTCTCTTGTCTGGAGGAAGAAAGGCACGAGCTTGTGTGGAATCTATGCATGCACCTATATAATGAATAATCTTTGTAGGTTTCAAATTTGATTTTTGTTCGTTGACAGCGAGACTGAGATCGCAAAGGATGGTAAGGGTGAAGTGAGTGTTTCGTTGGGCCTTGTGACGGGAATGAGCTACGAGGAGCCAATCGTCGATATATGGAAATAAGAGAATTGTTTGCAACCTGAGGTAAGCAGCTACCGGTGCCATGCACTTGCTGAATACTCTTGGAGCTGTTGCAAGGCCGAAAGGAAGCCTTTTGAATTGGTAGGCTTGTGATCCTAGCTGAAATTGAAGGAATTTTCTGTGTGAAGGATGTATGGAAATATGGAAGTATGCGTCTTTGAGATCTATGACAGTGAACCAGTCGTTTTTGCGGAGTAAAGGGAAAACTGATTCAAGGGTAACCATACGGAACTTTGTGGTAATGATGTATTTGTTTAACTCTCGTA
Source organism: Intellagama lesueurii (assembly GCA_037013535.1). Classification (NCBI taxonomy): domain Eukaryota; kingdom Metazoa; phylum Chordata; class Lepidosauria; order Squamata; family Agamidae; genus Intellagama; species Intellagama lesueurii. Next base: position 35,254,799 of record JBAJHW010000006.1, read on the forward strand.
GGTCTAAGATAGGGCGAAGACCTCCGTCCTTTTTGGGTATGGTGAAATAGCGAGAGAAAAACCCTTTGTTGTGTTGTGAGATGGGTTGTATGGCGTCTTTGAGGAGTAAATTTTTATTTCCTCTTGTAGGGTTGGAGATGGTGGAGTGATGATGTGTGTTGTCGGAGGAAGTTGGAAGAAATGGATGCGGTAACCGTCGCGGATGATGGACAGTACCCAGGCATCTGTAGTGATGGATTTCCAGACAGGTAGGTGTTTCCAGAGGGCAGGATGGGTGGAGTGGTGTGCGATCTCGGTCATGGGAGCGTCAAACGTGATGTTTGGGCTTGCGGTCGTTGCGCCTAGTAATGGGTTGTTGGCGAGGTTTATTTCTTTGATTTCTGAAATAGGGTGTATAAGATGTTTGTTTTGGAGGATCACGTTGGAATTTTTGATATGAGTTGTACGGTCGTCTCCATTGATTTTGTTGGGGGCGTTGTTGGTAAGATGGATAAACTCCCCAACGTCTAGCTGCTGATCTTTTCTTTTGTACGTTTTCCAAAATATCATCAGTTTCAGCATTAAAGAGGCCTGCGCCATCGAATGGGAGGTCTTTGATACGTGTGCGGGCATCCTCAGCCAGGCCAGCTGTCCTTAGCCAAGAGAAACGTCGTAAGGCTACTGAAGTGGCCATTGACTTTGCTGTGGCGTCTATCGTGTGCCTAGCAGAAAGCATCTGTTGTTTGGCAATGGAAAGACCTTCTTGTTGAAAGGTATGGGCGAGTACTTTTTTATCTTCTGGTAAAGATTTAACAAAGGTTGACATATTGTCCCAAAGGAAACGTTGATATGCACTCATGGCTCCCTGGTAGTTAGCGACACGCATGGTGAACACTGCTGATGAATAAAGCAGTCTTCCCATTGAGTCAATCCTTCTACTGTCTTTATTTGGTGGCATGAGGGTTTGTCGATGTCGAGATCTGGATTGAGAGGCTTCGACAAAAATAGAGTTTGGAGCTGGTTGTTTTTGAAGAAATAGAGCTCCAGGATCATGGACTCTGTAGAGGTTATCGATTCATTTAGACATGGTATGGGAAGAGGCTGGTTTTGTCCAGGATCGTTGAGTGGTGCTGAGTAGAGACGGAAGCATCGATATGTGTACTGGAGTAGTTGTATCTTTAGAGATTGGGTCGTATAGATGATCGGCTGGTTCTGTCGAAGGACGGTGGATTTGGAGATTGAGAGATTTAGCCATACGGATCATAAGTTGGGCGTAAGTCTGGAAGTCTTCCGCCGGTGATGGTGGGTCGGCATCGACAAGGTCAGATTCCCGGTGAGGTGAGTAATACTGATGGTGTCTGAGGTCTGGATCCATGATCGGAATAATTGGGATCGCATCGGGAGTCGACGGATTGTCGATCGACCTCGGTGTCGATAGGTTGAGTATCATAGTATTGACGTTTGTGGCTCGATATCGATGGAGGCATGTCCATGGGCATTTGTCGGTGTCGAGGATTTTCGATACCAAGTGATGTCATCCGAGTGTCCATGGACGTCGTTTGATATGGTTGCATGTCGGTGTCAGACTCGGGGTCATAGTGATGTCGAGTTCGATGGCTTGGTTCTATCAGGCGATGGAAATTGTGCGTCGATAGAGGGATAGAACGAGTGTTCATGGACCAGGATGGATATCGAGGATCATCGATATCAGAGCCTGTGTCTTGGTGATGTCGAAATGGAGGCTGTTGACGAGCTGGTAAAGCAGTGGAGTATATAGACGCTGGAGATGCCGAGCGAGGGGAATGATTTCCCTCGTCTGGATTAGCGGGAAAATATTGGGAGGCTGGAGCTGTAAAATCCTCGCGTGTAGAATAATAATTGCTCGACCGTCCTGGGTCTTTCAGGTGCCAGGTAGGGAGCAGGTTGGAATCCCATGTGGGTCACGGTGATATGGCCGTTTTGACACCAATGGCTGTCGAGATCAAGGCCCGCCATGAGAAGGTATGGCCGAGCTGGATAGAGCAACTGGCTGATTGGCGGTTGCAGTTTGTCCGGTTGAGCACTGGTCGGGGCAAATGGCAACCCGATTAGAGTGCTCCAGGACCAAAGAGGCTTCGGTGGACATATGACGTTTAGCAGAGGGCTTCGATATTGAGGATTTCGTTATCGAGCGCTTCGATTTATGGGTTTTTGAAGTTTTAGGCGAAGTGGATGGAGTTAAAAGACGGAGTTTTAATCTGGATAAGCGAGAACGAAGGACTCCGCGCTTGAAGTTCTTACAATGCTGGCAGGAGGACGTCTGATGCGCCTCTCCCAAGCAAAAAAGACACTTGGCGTGGCCGTTGGAGAGTGGTATTTTATTGTCACAGACCACACAGTGTTTAAACGGGCCCAAAGGGGCCATGAATAGGAGAAAAATAATTTGAGGAGAAAAGGCGATGATGGGGGGGGTGGGTGCTGCGGCCGGAGGCCGAGCGAAGGAGAAAGGAAAAAAATCTCTGATGATAATGAATTTGATCTAAAAGTTTAAAGGAAAAAAGATTGATAACAGGAAAGAATAAAAAAAAACTCTCTTTCTCTTTTACTCACAGAAGCAGAACTATAAGGCTCTCAACACGGGGGTTGAAAGAAACTGAAAGGGGAGCCTTGGCGCCAAGGTACTTATATGAGGGGGGAGGGGCCTTATTCTAATGTGTTTTTTGCTACAGCAGAAGCTCTAGAACTTTCCGATGATGCTCCGCGCAGGCGCGGATCACCCAGGGTGTGAATCACAGAGGCCACAAAGAAGAACCAATCTTTAATATTTTCTCCAACACTATTACACTGAGACAACAAAACATGCAACAGCTGTACCTTAAAAAAAACCCCAACAACAAGTTTTTTTCAAGTGCAGCCCTCAAAGTACCTAAAAATCCACTCATCAATTCAAGTAGAATCCTAATAGCCCTTGAATTAGAGTTGTTTACATATATCAGCCAAAGTCTGCAGCCCTAGAATAAGAGCAGCTGTACTTTAAGTGAGGCAAACGCATGAAGGCAAACACAAAGGAAAGGAGTTGAAAGCAAGCTGATGGACAAAACACAGTACTCAAAGCAGTGAAAGAAAGAAAGCAAGAAAGTCAGAATCACTTTCTATATATACTAACAGAGGTTTATTCTGCAGCTGTCAATCCTTATATAGCCCAAAATGTACCATCCATGCAGGAGGGGGTTGGGGTCTCCAAATTTGGAGGAACCCCAAGATCTGCAGAAGGAAACACATCTTTTGAAACAAACTCAGAGAGGGAGGAAAGAACCCCAAGACACTGCAATCATGCTTGACCTGCTGGATCTAGGGTTGGAATGGAGTATTCTGGAAAATGACACAGCCAGATGCTGGCAAGCATCCTCAAAAAGAGCACTCTATATTGCAGTGTTTTGTTACAGGTCCTACTTGGTTCGACTACAGTGGCGTTTCCTTTTTTGCTCATTTCCCCTTCTTTTTCTAGAACCTGCACAAAGATGGATTTTAGTATTGCCAGTTTCCTCACTTCACTACTTTGAAAACAATATATATATATATATATATATATATTATATATATATATATATATATGAATATCCACAAATGCATAGTACTGTGTAACATATTTACAGAATCTAGTTCAACTTAGGGTCTGACAAATGCAAAGAGATGCTCGTTTGCTGAATCACATACCCAACAACCAGTGGATTCTTCTCCAGTTCTTCTTCTCTGTGGCAACAGCAACAGCAAACTTTGTACCAGAAATCCATTTCTCACTCTGTTTTGCAACTATTGGCAGGTATTATGATATGCCTGTGACAAGCATATCAAAATGTAATAAAATGAAGATAGGGAAAATAGCATTGGGGTGGATGTTAGTCCACGCAGCAAAAGCACTTTGCTTGAAAAGAGGCAAAAGAGTTCAAAAAATTCTTTTATGATCTGCAAGTCATAAGTAGCTATCATGTGAGATCCTGCTCACATAACCCAAGGCTTTTAAACAAAGTACACGGAGTCTAAAATAGTGTACTGGCTCTGTGGTGTTTACATAAAATGAAAAGTAGGTTTGTTTTTGGTATCTTCATCAAGAACAAGACTATAGAGTTAAAAGCAAAGTCGTATAACCTCATGAAGGCAAAAGGACTGCGTTTGCCGAATGGCAAGGAGCTGGCAAAACCAAGAAACACATTTTAAAAATGTATTAACTACTGTGAGGGCTCGGTCACACTGCCCATTTGAATCAATTTCTGTTTGGATTTTTATATATATATATCACTATAAAGTCAAATGGTATATAAATAGGTACGCATATTAACTTTGACTTACATTACTTCAGTTTATTTCTGGTAATTAAAACCAGTTTGGGGGACTACATGGAAATCAACTAATTTTCCTTCTGTTTTAGGAGCATTCTATTCTTAAAGATTTTGATTCCCCCCCCCCCCCAAAAGCAATACATCACTAAATTGGGTGTCTATGCGGCGCCACCTGGTGGCATAATAGCTGTTAGAAACCATGGAGGAAACACCGGAGAGGGGACCCTAGCCAATTAATGATAGAAAAATAGGAATTGGGGGGAGGGAAAGCTTCCAGCGAGTTCAGCAGAAAGGGAGACGATGCTGGAGCCTCAGTCCCTGCATGACTCTCTTGGATGCTTCTTTTCCTAGCATGTCAGCTGTCCTCTGAGTCTTGGTGTGCTTGCTTTCTGCTTGCCAGTGCACTGCTCAGCTGCTGGGCGGGCTGAAGCAGCTTCCTGAATCAGCAGGCTGGCCAGCTGCTTTGCGGAGTGATGCTCCTGGCACGTAGACCATCTTCAATGTCCTGGTGGTTATCTGCTGCTCCGTCAGCTACTTCATTGGCCAAATGGAGAAGATGGGGTAGGTGGTTGCACTGGTGAATGTATTGATGAAGTGCTGCAGCAATAAACATTTTAAGAATTTTTTTTTTAAAATTACAAGGAAAAACCGTGATGCACCTGCCACCCAAAATCCACATAGGCACATCCACAAAATCGTATTGATTGAGAAATGAGATGTTTTGAAAAGCCCCTGCCAGCCAATTGAAAAAAAAAAAGTTCATTTTACAGTTCAGATAAATTGTTTTCACCTGTGTGTTGTGAGCCTGGGAATTTATAAATAGGTATAAATTTGGCAAAAAATCGATGTCACTGTAGTTCTTATTGCCAGTGGGCCCATGCCCTAGGTTTAGCAGATTCAGCGTACAGAAGTGGGCTATTCTGACTCTTACCAGCTCAGGCAGAAGAATCAGTGATGACTTATTTATCCTCATGGCCACCTTGTATAGTTGGTGAAGTAGGCCAAGACTTGACCTTGTGTAAGTTACTGCTGGACTAGAGGTCACAAAATCCCTCAGCTGGCACCCGTAGTGGAAGAATAACATAAAGGCTGTGTGCAGCTGAGACCATACCCTACCACCACATAAGCCACAGACAGAACTTCATTTTTAAGGAGGAGGTTTAAGTTTGGAATCTCTCCATGGATGATTCCATCCCATGGATGGAAGCTCTTGAATCATCATCTTTGTAGGATTTCATCAAAACAAGTTGGGTGGAGGTGGAAACGTTTAGATTAAGCAACCTAGTGCCTTACATGTTTTGAACTACAACCTCCAGGAACCAGCATGGCTGATAAGTCAGAGAATATGGGAGCTGTAGTGCAAACAGTGGGTTGCCTGCCTCTTGTCCCAGACAAACAACTACTTTCAGAGTAGGAAGAGAGGGTTTACAGGGACCCTTGAAGCTATTCTAGTGTCTGAGTCTGAACTCCCAAGTGGCACTATTCTTCAGCCAGAATCCCAGTCACACCATTTTGGGGTCTGAGGCAGAAAATCCCATGTAATTCCTTTCTCATTTCTCATCAGTAAAAATCCCAAATAATAAGTTAACTAACCAATTGCTGCCCTTTCACAACACCCTAAACTGGCTGAGGAAGCTGCCTCACTCTACCTAGGTTTAACTAAATAATCACACATCCATTGTATAATTTGCCTCCTACCCTTTTCAGGTTAGGCTCAACCCCACTACTGTTATATATTCATGGTGTGCCTTCAGGCAATTCAGAGGGTAGTTTTTTCATCCTGATACTTTATCCTTTCTGTGCTGGAACAGCTCAGTGTGTTGGCATGTCTGGCTGTAGAGCCAGGGGCTAAGAGTTTGAATCCCCGCTGTGCCTTCCAGGAGTTTGTGTGGCTGATGGGGTTACATGCCTGGCAGGCGGAAAGTTTCCAGAATGCCATTTGTAGGAGGGGCTGGTAAACCACTTTGAAATATTTTACACCTAGAAAACCCAATTAGGTTATTATTAAGTTGGAATTTACCTGACAGCAAAGAATTATACTTGAGTGGGTATGGTGGTCCTGTCTGCTGGATGGAGATTTGAAAATGAAGGAAACGGAAAATCAATTCCAGACCAAAAGAAACACTGAACCACATATCTTTTTCTAAGATTTTATTAGATTAGTCATAAAGACTTGATGCAAAAGGCATGTGTGTTATTCAAGTGGCTTTTTAAATGAGCTGTGGAAATCCACCCCTCACACACACACACATCAAAGCAAACAATTATGTGTATTAGGGTCACAACGTCCGCAGGCTTCTTTCCACAGTCCACATCGAAGGCTTACGAAGTACCCAAGGCGCTTTAACATGATTAATGGCTGATACTTAGAAAATGGGAACTCCTTTCAGTCTCTCATGGTGGCAGAGCATATAAAAAGTATCCTAAAAGTAATCTGGAGGGAATTTCTCTGAATGGCAGGTCTCTTTTTTATTGTCTTTCACACTGCTGGCAGTCCAGCATCGTGTCTGAGTAAACGGCACAGCTTTTGCTGTAGCGAGCGAGGCATCTTGCAAGCTCCCATCATTCTGGCAAAGATCTCACATATAGAGGGGATTGCATTTCCTGTGAGCTTCACCACTACATGGGATGAAAGGACAGTGATGCAGACATACAAAAGGGAAAGGAAGGGAGTGGCATTCCATGACAGGAGGAGAGAAAGGTTCGTGAAGAGTGGAGGGTCTTAAGGCCTGAAAAGGACATGCCCTAAAGGCTGCAAAATAAAATAAAATGTGGGAACCATGCTAGCTATTTTGTTCTTGAGGAAGCTGAGCATCTATATGACAACTCAAGAATTCTGACATAGCACATTTATGTCCTCTCTCTCCTTTATAACCTTCTGATTTGGAAGCTTGCCTCAGGGTTTTCACATGCATCGAGAGCACAAAGAGCATGTATGAGAAGTTCGACTTTCCAATTCAGATTCTGATACCTTAAAAAAAAGATGCATGTTTCTCTTAAGGAGTCCTCTCCTCGATGCGAAGTCATGAGAATGAGCAGCAGATGTTATGCAGTGTTTGTCCAACATAATCTGAGGGCTGCACTAAAAGAACCAGGGAGGGATGTGGCGGAGCAGGAAGACGCTCATTACAGTAAATGGAAACTCTTTGAAGCCAATGTAGCTTAAAACAAATGATCTTCACTATAGTAGAAAGAGATCAAGAATTTTGGAAACTTCTCTATCCCACATTTTAGAGGCCCAATCTGGTGAGGGTGACTGGATGCAGGTGTGTCACTTAAAAAGTGAGATACAAGGAATAATTTCATCTGCTATAGCCATTTTTGTCATCATATCTTTCAGAGGAAAAGCTACAAGCTGGCTGAATTTTCCATTTCTATATGGAGCCTTTACAGGACAAGAGTCCTGTCAGAGTGAAAAACTACCAACCCTAAGTCAGCCTCCTCTACTCCATTCCCCAAGAATCTTATCTCCACCCAATCACTGCCTTTGCTTGCATGTAGATCTAGTAGGTTAGCTCTGTGCGTCAAAGATATTATGTTTATGTGAAGTACAGGCATCTCACTTCTGCCTGAATTTCTTCCTTCCCTCCTGCCTCAAGCTGAACCATGTATCCCAAAGCTGACCCTTTTAAAGAGTTGAAATCTTGATTCTGAAAATGGCAAGTTCAGGCAACTCCTCGTCACGTTTTCTATTCAGAAGACAGATACTATGGAAAAGAAGAGCATATGCAACACTACAGGAACTCAAGTTGTTGAATGTGCACATTTGTCTGTGGGAATTCTAGGTTTTTACCTGGAGAACAATCACATCCATACTGGATGCAGTAGAGCTGACGAAGACAGCAAGTAAGGGCTAATCTTTTTTCTCAACACTTGTTCTGGTGATCTGTCCTAAATGAGAGTCTAAATGAGACACCCCTCCCTCCACCAAACATCAGGTGCCTTGCTCTCCTCTAATATATCCACTAGCCTTCATACGAAAAGTTACAATGCCCATGAATGAATGGGCAAATGCAACAGCAGGGAAGAAACAATCCTTCAATTCTGACAACAGATGATGGACAGGAAGGTTCTAAGGAGATATAGGTACTCATGTGAGTGCACATGTAGACATAGACACACACACCTCTTTTATCACTGCTGGAAAGGGCCTTCTGTTCTCTACTTCTGAAGAATAAACTGAAATAACTGAGGTGTCCATGAATTATGGATCCCGGTCTCTGTTTCCAGCCTACTTCAATAGAATAGAAGATCATAATGAAATCCAGGAAATGTCAGCCACGATAGAAGCTTGTCTAGAATATCACTTCCAGTTTAGTCGGCAGAGACACTTATTTCACAGCCCTTGCTGCCCACAGGAAGGAGAAATTAGAGGGAACATGACAGAATGGAGATAGCAGCATGATCAGGAAAGATGTCAGCTTAGTGCTCCACTGAAGTCCAGGTGGATTTGACTGATAGCAGGTTTCTTTTCCCCTAGTTGTCATCTCTTCCAAGATATGATGGGTATATGTCTGGGTAGCTGAACCTCCAAAATGCACAGGAATCCAGTGGAACATACAGCTCTTGAGTAAAAATAATCTTGACACAGTAGTGGCCAGAAAACTGTCTGGGAGAGCCTACTGCACTTGGGCCATATCACTGCATATGCAGGATGACAGTTTGGCACTTCTACTCTGTCATGGAAGGCGTTATGAGTTCACAGCAGTCGGCATAATGTGGTCATGCCCAGGGAGGGAGCAGGGGTACATAAGACAAAAATTAGGTAAGCACTTAGCAGATTCTGGAAGCATGTTTATAAAGGAATTTGGCACATCCTAATGCAGAATGGCTCTAGTTCCAGTAGCCCTGTTAGCCTTCATCTCCAGTGCAAATTGATGCTTCTCTCATTTGTAGCAATTTGGACCATATGCCATCTTGTCTTAAGCCTGCCAGGTAATCGTCTTCTTCAATCCTTTAATTTCTTGCCCTCCCGAAGACACCGCAAAAGGTTCTTGTCCTTGAGGTCAGCTGCAAGATATGACTTCCAACACGGGTAGGAAGAAAAGACACCCCAGTTCTTTGGACCTTGCTTTTTTTTTTTGAGCACGCTCAAAAGGCAACATCAGGAAAATAAGTTCTGTGAACTTAAGACTTTGCGGTGACCTCCATAACCCGTTTGCGCAGGTGGAACACAAACTCTGTCATGGTGGCACCCAAACTTTGGTTGATGAGGTATCGGGGAAGTCGGCCCTACAAGAAAAAACAGTGAACAGAGAATCAAGTTCATGTTTCTGTCTCTCTCTCTCTCTCTGCGCTGGTCCATTAACTCAGTACAGGACTGCATATCTGAGAGGCAGTGATTTTTTACAGGCAGAGCTTAGAACTTAAGTTCTTGGGCTACATTTTTCATAGAACATACTAGTCAGCAAGATTTCCAGCTATGCTGGCTATGGGATTCTAGGAACTGTCATCCAAAAAAGCAACTTTTCCAAGCTTTAATCTTAACCCCTTCCATTGTAAGTTAGACGACTAGTCCTACATTGCTAGTTGGAGCAGGTGGGGTGGACAAAGACTGCTGACAGCCAAGTGTGTGACATTTTACAGTTCCACGGCCTGATATTCAGGCGAAGAGCTGGAAGCAAGACCAAATTTGCACAGCTTATATTAAAAAAATCAAACACTTGAAGTTTTTTCTTCAGTTATCTGGATTCTTCTATAAATACTGCCTTCATGTTTTAACACACTGCTGGGAGGCCCGGAAAGAAAAATTATTTCTTACTGTAGTTTCTTTTGCAAAGTATACGTGAATGTATTCAGGTATATGAATGTCATAGAACAGCAGTTCAGTGTAAAGTTGCCCAGAAAGGTTCCTGCAAGGTATTTTATTTTGTCAGGGCAATTTGCATCCCTCAAACTGGGCACACCCAAAAGCAAATAGTTTCTTGTGTTTGACTCTGGCTTCTGAAGAAGAGAGAACTCTTTCAGACTTGTTCTGTGAAACCAAGCATGCCAGAAAAGGTATTTTTCCTCCTTCTCTTTTGGGAAGAAAGGAAACGTTTTGCCCTAACAGTCTGCCAGGCACTTGCGTGCTATGGGAGGGCACTCTTCTGCCTGACAAAAAGCCACCACACTTGCTGCTGAACCTCAATCTTCAGAAGGGTGCCAGAAAGGCAGGCTCCTTAGAAGCTGCTTTTATTTGGCTGTACCACCTCTTCTGCCCTTCTGTTCAGGAGTTACATTCTAACCAGCCAAGTCCTTTGAGAAGCCAGGACATAAGGAGAGCAGGACAGAAATGAGTGAAGTCTGTTTCCAACCAAAATGTCAGTCCTTTACCTTCAGGTCTGTATTAAGGATCCAGAACAAGGTGCAGAGGTTTGGATTACTGGGACATTTCAGTGCCACAAAACCACCAGGACCATTCTCCGCTCTGGGAAAAGTGAAAAGCAGAGGGGGAAAAGTGTCACAACAGAGGCAGCAGGTGAGGGGAAGTGGTTTATTGTGGGCTAAGGGCAATGTGGTTATTAACCAGAAAATCTTAGCTGCTTAAGGAAGCATACATTAAAATCATGAAAACATCACATATACAAACTATTCCCTGCCTCTTCCATCTAAGCATTTGAAAACTGTTCCAACAATACAGGTCGTTCAAAGGTCCTCTCTCCCCATAGGATCTGAAACCTAGAGACACAACTGGTGGGTCTCCCTAAGAACTCCATAAATGGGGTGTCATGCCAAAGAGGACAACACGCAAAGCAGGGTTTTATGTGCAGATCAGTTTAAGCACAAGGAAAGGATTCTCACAAATGTATTGGAAAGCTTGGAAAAACATTCTTATCTGCAAACCTCTGAGTAATCACAACAGAGAGAAGGCTCTGCCTAACGTTGCCCACCACTTTTATCATAACACCCACCGTAACTCTGGTTACCGTCGGGCCCTGCCTGAAACTCCTCTCCAAGAAGAGCTGGAGACCATAAAGATGCTCACCAAAAGCTGGAAGAGAACATGATGAATCCTCTCCAAGAAGCAATGTGGAAGGAAGAGAAACAAAAGAACCAATGGCAGGTCTGCCCACCCTTCGTTTTGTTCTCTTGATGCTGAAAAAAGCCTATTCTCAAAAATTGCTCAAGTGTTTCAAATGTTAGCTATTGCATTTTCCCCAAACAGAAAGGCATGAGGAACTGTACTGCATAATGCACTCTGACATGTGAAAAGGACACTGCCCTCCTCATAAATTGTCTCACCAGCTACTCAGACATCGAGCTAAAGGCCAATGACTTTTTAATGATATTACTCAGTAAAAATGAGCATAGGGAGCAAAGCCACCCTGGCTGGTCACCTGAGGCAGAGGCTCCACTAACAACAAAGAGGCCTTGTTGGGTGATGCTCAGACAGGGTTTTTGTTCATCACAAGACAGCAGCTGGGAGCCAAAGATTGAGCAAATGCTTGGGAAGTGCAGCTGAAGAAAGATCACATTGAAAAGCCACAGTGCAGATACACTGACCCCTATTTTATTTAAAACATTTATAGCCCACCTTTCTCTTAAAAAGGACCCAAGGTGGCTTACATCATTAAAAAGAGACAACATTAAAAGCTTAAAAAATTATTACAATATTAAATTAAACAAATATATTAAAAATGGTAAAAAAAATCACACTGAAAACACATTTAAAAGCAACAAGGCACAACAATCTTATTTTAAAAAGCCCGCTGACAACCAGTCCCTACAGGACAGCCTGCTTAGCCTCAAGGCTTATTGACTGCTTGTCCTGTCAGAATGAGGGCAAGCACATGTATGTTTGCACACATGAACACATATTGACGGGTCACTGAGTAGCATTTTGAAACAAGCCAAACTGGGGGCATTCGATTTATTGTGCAATGAATAGGTTCTGAACACTGACACATAATCTAAAAGAACATCAACTTTCAAATTAACCACTTCAGATTTCAAGGTTGTAGAGAACTCAAGATCTGGCCTCTCGCCCACAGTCTAATAATATTCTCTTGAGCAATTTCAGCTTGACACACAGATGGGCCATGACATGCACATAGAAAGCTATTCTGGGTAGCCACCTCATGATCTTGAAAAACTTTTCTTCCCATGGAGGATCACCAAAATACAAGCCTGGTCTTTCTCAAAAGTACAGTGAGGTTTTCACAAGACCAGGCTACAGCTGAGGTACAGCCTTTAAGCATTTGAGAGGAAGGACTTATTTCAAAGTTTTCAAGGTAAACCATTTGCAATCTGAATGTACACAAGATAAATCACTGTGAAACAGGAGGAAGCAACTTTCCTCTAATTAGGAGCCTCCACTATTGCTGGCTTGGGGAATACAGCAGAGTCCAACAGACCTGAAGAGCAGCAGGAGGCAAAACCAGATTTAACATCTGAGATAGCCTACTGTCAACCAAGTGTTAATAGCCAATAGTTTCTTTAGCTTTATAGACATGCTATATTTTAAGTAATATGAGAATAAAGCAGGCTAGAACCCCATTCAGCCATTGAGTGTATGGGTCAGCTAAACATACCAGGAAAAAGAGCTAGCCAGCCTACCCCTCCATCACCATTTTCCTCACAGGAACTGACAGATCTGATGAGGGAAGTCTAGTTAATATCCACGAAGGCTCTCCGCACGAGAGCCAGAACAAGGAAACCAAGATTCTAGCTTGCATGGGGAACTCTGACAGACCAATGAGTCTCCTCTCATGAGCAAAGCAATAATTGAGGACACTCTTCATACATTTAGTCCATCTAGTTCCTGAATGAATGAATAGGATTAGATCAGCCTAATGTCGCTCTTGTATATGCACTTATCATGTTTGTTGCTCACAAATGTTGCACCTGTGTCACATGATGTTAAAAGGGAAGCAGGATTTCTTCCACTTTATCTCCCCGCAGATAGCCCAAGTTCATTACTGGAACTAAGGCAGGCCAGGAGGTAAATGCCTGAAACAATGGCATGTGGGAAGGTAAAATGAGGATACAGGAGCGTTCACATGAAGCTCTTGTTAGGATCTGACCCCATCCCATCTTTTCTTATATGGGAACAGGGCAGATACAAACCTAAAACACAGCATCCCCATAATAGCTAGCTTGGCCTTTATATATTATACAATACCAGAACAAAAGTTAACTAAACAATAACCATGTGTTAAATGGAAAATGGGAATGAAAGCAGGTTTAAAGGCACACATAACTAAACATCAGCATGGCATCATCACAACAACACATATTTCAGTTTGGAGACAGAAGATGCACAGAGATGAAAAGGCTAGGTTGCTATCTTTGCTGGAAACACCATGTGGCTGAAGTTGTAGACAAAATTTAAAGATGAAAAAACAAATTTCTGGAACTAGCTTTATGAGAAGACCCCAAAATACGTCATACTGCAGTATAATTAAAGTTAAAACCAAAGAAGGTAGTAATGCTAACAGCCAGGGTACTAAGAGGAAAATACTGGAATCCTAGCGGAGAATCTCCAGTGAATAGGTTGGAGATATGGAAAGTACCGTATTTTTCCTTGTATAAAACGACACTTTTTCCTAAAATAATTAGAGGAAAAATTGAGTGTTGTTTTATACACGGAAGGAAGCAGTTGCACGCGTGCTCAGGCGCCTCTTGCTGCTGCCGCTGCCCAATTGCCTCTTCCAGAGCTCACAGCTTGTCCCCTCCGGTGGCCGAGGCAGCAGCAGCAGCAGGAAGCGGAGATGGAGGCGAAGGAGCATTCACACGCGCTCGGGCGCCTCTTGCTGCTGCCTCCCCCGCCTGCCCGATCACCACCTCCAGTGGGACTGACGGGCTCAGCTCACCTCGCAGCCTTTTCTTCCTTCCCACACCTTCTGAAGGTTTTCCCCACAATGCCACCTTCATTGAAAGAATTCAAATTGAGAGCATTTTACTGGAAACTGAGAAAAGGATTTCCCTTGCCTCAGCCCAGGGGCTGCCCCTTCTCACAAGCAGAAGCCACTTCCTTAATAATTCTAAGTGTTTTCATTTCACACAATTGTTGGAGCACATGTTTGTTTATGAATTTCATGCTTCCTTCCCATTATTGGGAGCTGACACGTCTGATGCAGGGTGTAGAATGCTACAGGTATTTCAGTCTGGCCAAGATGGATTGTCACTGGAAATCATTAGCCAAAGCAGTTTTCCAATTATGCAGTGCCTATAGCCATTCTACATCAAGGCAGCCACAATCAGACATTTACATTGGATGGCTGACAGTTCAGACTACAGTCATTTTCGTTCTTGCCTTTTTGGGTCGTGGGTGTCCCTGTTCGATTGTTGCCATTGGCTTTTAATTAATTGTCATGTCTGTTATTTACACCCGGCACTCTAATGCAAAGATGCCCATAATGATGGCTTGCATTGTTAAAAAAAAAAGTACAGACATACCGGACGTATTTGGAAATAGGAGGTCGTGAATTGTGGGTCGTTGCCATCCCTGATGAAATGTAGCGGTCTCTTCTTCTCTCAATCCGGCGCACATTTACAAAATCCCTGGGAGTGTCAATAAGAAGTTAAACACTTATTCAAAAAGAAAAAAAAATATATAAATGTTTGGATTTAAACCAAATCAGGACTCACCTGGGTGACACCACGCCGCCTGCGGCTCCAGCTGCCACATCATAGGATACTAATGTGTTATCATCCACACGTTGCAAGATCTGTTAAAAAACAACAACACAATCCCTGCTGACACAAAGCCATCTAAATTACTTTCTGGTACAGGTTTCTCCTCCATTCTAGGCAAGACGGGGATAACCTGAGAAATTACCTATGCCACAGGCATTCAAGAAATAGGCAGACTATGGAAGAACTGGCCTCTGGAGGGAAGGAGGGTAGAGAGATAGTGTACCCTCTCTGGAACAACTCAGCACCAGAGACTGGCCAACTAATCTCTAGTACCTTCACTAAATTAATCTGTAATTGTAGAGAAGAAAGAAGGATAGAATCCATTCAGCTTGAGATTCGAAAAATAAATTTTCTTGACTATGGTTTCTAGAATCTAGAGGGACATAAAACAGGATGGCATCAGCTCAACAGATGTTTGTATCCCTAAAACCTTTCCACATCTTAATTTAGTTTCATCTAGATATGCAGCTGTTCGCCCTCTATACATATCACCACTTCAATTCCTGGCCCATATAAGATGCAATCATGATAGCTCAAGGGAAATGTCAGCCTGACATCTAAGTATAGTATTGTAAAATATTTATTTATTTATTTAAAATATTTATACCCTGCCTTTCTTCTGCAGCAGATTCCATACTGGACATCAAGAACAGAATCTAAAATCAAGCTGTCAACCATATATTGAAGTGTGGGATATATTAGCATATCCCACACTTCAAAAGAGATAATGTAAAACTGGAAAAGGTGCCAAAAGAGGAAAACAGAATGATCAAGGGGTGCATCTGGAGGTGTTACAACATTTAGCTTTTCTTAGGTTCAGGAGAAGAAGCTACTGAAAGGGGACAAAAACAAGAGAGGCATGAAATTATGCATGGTGTGGGGAAGTGAACTGGAAGGCTTTCTTCCACTCTTGTAATGCTAGAACCCATATGAGGATTTCTATGACATGTCACATTTTTTCTGCAACCTATGTTTGAGCTTGAGCTAGGTTTGAACATGTTTATGAGTAAGCTGGTGAGAAAGGCCAGACTACTCATAAACATGTTTGAACTTGCTTATGGGTTCAAATGTAGGTTGCAGAGAAAATGTGAAATGTCACAAAAATCCTTCCCCTACATCACCATGAAGATAACCAGTGGGAGATTCAAGATAGGCAGCAAGGAACACTTCTTTCACACACAGCTCACAATGGTGGAATTGAGAATACCACAACAAGTAGTGCTAGCTGCCACCTTGGATGGCTTTAAAGGAGAGACTGGAAAATTCAGGGAGGATGGTGTGGCTGCCCGTCACGATGGCTGCATATGACCTCCAGCACCGGAGGCAGTAAGCCTCTTAATGCCAGTCACTGGAGAAGATGGACAGAGATGTACTGTGACATTTATGTCCTGCTTGTGAGTTTCCCATTGCCAGCTGGTCAGCCACTGTGACCCTGAGAAGAGGAGACTTTGGCTTGGATTTGGCTCAGTTCTTGCATTCTTAACCACACAGTATAGTGAAGAAATACCAAACACATTCCTCTGGACATTTGCATTGATGACATCAATTTCCAAAGCAGCAACAGAATCCCCAAATATACAAGAATATACATGGTGGCCCTATTTGCAAGCAGCCCAGGCATTCATGAAAGTAAGAAGAAATGGTCAGACAAGAAGCACCCTTAAAAATAAACAAGCAAGCCTACATCCTGCTCCTAGCTCAGTGGTTTAGTTATCTGGTTGTGGAGCCAGAGGTTGGGAGTTCGATCTCACATTGTACCTCCTGTGAGTACAGACAGCCTGTGTGGCCTTGGGCAAGCTGCACAGTCCCAAGGCACCTTCAGAAGAAGGAATTGGTAAACCACTTCTGAGTATTCTCTACCTGGAAAACCCTGAAAAGGGCCACCTAAGTCAGAATTGACTTGATGGCACATGATGATTATTAATAGTTCAGTGCAAATCATAATTCACAATCATGAGAACCACATACAAAAGTCATGGATTGAATATTAGGTTGTCACCAGAGGTCATAAATGCCAGAGATTACTTTAAGGAGTAAGGTATTAGTAACTGGCAGTTGCCAAAAGCATTAGTTTCAGAATGCTTACCTGACATGCTAACAAGGTTCTATTCCAGAGGACCATCTTATCTGGCTGGAGAATCATCTCCTGATAGATTATCTCAGGAGGACACTGGAGAACAGCCTGCAAGCAAAAGACAAGGTTTTTAGCCTTGGCCAAAGCTCTCTCTGAGGTTCATTTGTAGCAGTGTTCCTTCAACTTGGCCCCTTCCAGGAGTGCTGGACTGCAACTCCCATAATTCCTAGCTACCTAAACAGGGATGATGAGAACTGCAGCTTAATGAACCTAGACAATTGTGGGTAGGACAAGGTTAATTTTCAGCCTCATTTGAAAATTGAGCAGCCAAGTTCTCAAAGTCAGGACAAAAACAACCAATGTTGATGATGAATTGAGTGGTTAGTTCTGGGAAGGTTAAACACCAGTAATCTATTATTTTCACTTAGCTGCAAAAAAGCCACTCTCCTGCCAATTACAGAGAGCCTCAACACCAAGGGCAGAAGGAACACCAAAGGGAGTGGACTGAACATGCTTTCAACCATGCTTCCCGTCATGGGCAAAGTTAGGAGAAATGAACTAGCAGGCACAAGTAAACTAACTGCCTAGAAGAGAAGTACACACAATCAGACCAGAGAAGGAAGCCTTGAGCAACCTCAATTCCAGGCCTCCAAAACACTCTCCCGCCCCTGAAGTTGGCGCTATCTGCCAATTCCTACTCCCTATTCTTTCCATTCAAAGTGCAGAAGAAAGAGTCTCAAGAAGGAAGCTGAACACCATTCATGCCTCTTACCTTGAGGATGAAAATCTTGCCATAGTACGGCATTTCCAGGGAGTGGATGGTGTCACCAAACTCCTGTGCAAGAGGTGTTGAAGGTGGATGAGTTCCACAGTCAAAAGGGCAAAGGCACATTCTCTGCAGCATTTCAAAGCTTTATGTGTCCATTTTAAACTTGCATCTTATTCACCTTTACCATGACTCTATGAAAGCTTTCAATCATGTAAGCGTATCCTAATGGTTCTACACTAGAGATGTGCAGATTTGTTTTCAGACTGCAACTCCCAGAATTCCCCCGCCCCACTTCCAAATTACTGTTGAAAAAGACCCAATGTCTTATTATGCTTCCAGAATATGTTCAGCCTCAGTCTTTCATGAGAGTCCTGGAAAGGCTATTCCATGAATGAGATGGAAGACACCAAGGACACCTCTCAGCATGTCCCTGCAAACTTAATTTGACCTGTAGATGACTGGACTTAAGAGGGTTTTTCCAGATGACATGAGAGGTAGCAGTGGAAAGCATGAGACAGAAGCAGATCTGAGTGCAGCTACGTAAGACTATAATTATCCTAGAGCTCGAAAATAACATTGTTTTGGATGTAGAATCCAAAAACCAGCTTGGTCTGGCTGAACTGACTACGGATTCTATAAGCTGAAGTCCAAACATGTAACTTTTTCCAAGCTCTTCTTGATATAGAGACCCTTAGGAAGACCTGCCTGGAAGCAGTATCCAGAAGGCTTCAATTTCTGATTTGACATGGGAGTTGGGGGAAAATACAAGGCAATGTCAAGAAAACTGCTCAAATGATCTTTGCTTCATATAGAAATCAGATTGCAGCAAAACCAGAATCAGTCTTCAATGTTATCTTTTTCCTATGGCACCTAAAAGGGAGGCAGAATGAATCACACACCTGGAACACTATTTCTTTTGCCTTTTCCTACAGCTGGTACCTCTCTTCCACCTTGTGAGGGAAGCATCTACAAAGAACCACTCTGAAAGAATCATGCTGAGGTTTCCCACCTTTTTGTTTAGTTTTTCTTTAAGGTAAAACTCAAAGTTGCATCCTGCAGGGCTGAAAGAGCACTTCCTGTTCTGTCTCTTAAGGAGGGTCACACATAGTCTAGGAATACTTGGTAAATTCTCATCTGTGAGACTGGTATTTCCAATTGTTTAGGAACCATAAACTTACAGTGCATCTCTCAAAGACCCAGTTCTCCTCTTGAGCTAAGATCTGTTCCATCACCTCCATCGCCACTTTGCCTTGCCGGACATATTCTCTCTCCTAGGACAAACCATGACACACTGTTGAGTGACACACAACCAGCCCCACATCCAATTGAGTTCAACTTCTCCAGTCTCTTGGGATGAGACTCCTAGGTCAAGGAGAGAGGTGGCCCCGAGGAGCTTCCCCACATTTAATCAGAAGTCCTTTCCCATTGGAAGGACCAAAGTCAGTGTGTGTGGAAGCGGCTTTCTAAAACAAAACTTTTTTCATTTAAAGCAAACATTTGAAGGCGATGCAAAGGATTATATTGAGAAAAATTAATTATCTGGCTAAAGAAACATTAGCCAATCATATGATTATATTAATTAGAGTGTTCATTATTTAATTAGTTAAAATCTGCAAAATAAAGAACAATGATTCTATTTATATAAAAATCCATACTAGGGTTATTAGGCCAACCAAAAAGGCACATAATATATGCAAGCTTCTTGAGAATACTGGCTAGTACCCTTTAATATATGTACACCAGGTAAGTAAAAAAGTACATAATGAAAAAATCAGCAACAATTTCTCAAGCAGTACAATTTGCTGCCATGACTTATTCCATTTAACCTATGATGGCATACAGAAGTAATAGGATTAGGGCTGACAAGATATATGTGAAGATTCTCAGTCATCCTGGTGAGGTTATCTGGAAGTTGAGTCACGGCAACTGGACTTCTTTCTCATTAGGTTAAAACGTTTTGCTACTCATCCAAGTAGCTTCTTCAATCTGAGGTGAGTTGGTAGGAGATCCCTGATATATCCTCCATGTTGGTTTCACTTCCCCTTGGTCTGAATAGGCTAAATGATTTTTTTTTTTTGTAAACACCACATACCTGTGCACTTCAAATCCACAAACACACTAAAGCAGAGACCTGTCCACTCAAAAGACCGGACACCAAAACACAACAGGAGCAATATAGTATATGCGGTCCAATGCAAAGAGGAGTGCTCGGAGCTCTACATTGGAGAAACCAAACAGCCACTAAACAGGAGAATGGCCCAACACAGGAGGGGCAACGGCTCAGGACCACAATCAGCAGTGTTCCTTCATCTGAAGGACAAAGGGCACTCATTTGATGACCAAGATGTACTCATTTTGGACTGAAAAGAAAGGTGGTTTGAAAGAGGGGTCAGGGAGACCATACATGTGCATATAGAAAATCCCTCACTCAACAGGGGTGGAGGCCTTAGATACCTACAACCTGTCTAATATTTATCACGCTGCCCTTTCATCCCTCCCCAGAAAGATCAGGACCACACACACCAGAAAGACCACTATTAACAACCCTCAACGACCCATGACAATGGGTGGAGAAGGACTGCAGAAGTGGGATTATCCCTCCCCCCTCCCCCATCCTTTGTCTATCTAAGGAGCCTATTCAGACCAGGGGGAAGTGAAACCAACATGGAGGATATATCAGGGGTCTCCTACCAACTCTCCTCAGACTGAAGGGCGCTATGGGAGAAGGAAAAGAAAAGGGAAGTTACCTCAAGTTCTTATTGTCTACATGTTGTTTCAGGATATAACAGGGCAAAATAACAACAACATATTTTTACAAGATGCACAGATGTATTAGACCAAGCATCATTACAAGAGGCTCTCTCACTCAGAAAATAGCAAAGTAATACTTTTGTTAAAGTATTAGTTTAACACGTCTAGTACCTATATTAAAGTTCTTATATTAAAGTATTTGATATAGGTCTAACACTTAAGTTAAATATAATTACGTTTTTAAAATCTGATGCCCAATTAACTGAGAACTCTTCTTTGGTATAATACTGCCCCCTAGTGGCTGAAAGGGGATGAAAGCAACTCAAAACTCGGGGGGAAAATTTGTGTCCTTTTGGTTGAAGTAATCTAGGTATTATCCCAAACTTTGTTTTGGTACATTTCTCCTTTATCTAAAAAGCCAGAGCCCCATGTAGGTAGGTAGGCAGGCAGGCAGGCAGGCAGGCAGGCAAGCTTAATTCTGAGGCATTCCCCACAGACACAGGTGGGTGACACTTTTATCAGACCACCAAAATATCACCATGCTGGGCGCCAGTCTGGTGAAGGCCCATGCAGGGTCAAAAGCTGGCTTGTGGTTGTTGGTTTTTTTCGGGGGGGGGGGGAAATAATGGTATCACTCCCCTTATCCTTGGATTGCATACTAGAACCACACAGATTTTTTTTCTTTTTGATTTCCTGTGGAATTTCAAACGCTCCATAAGCTTTATCAAATTAATTCTGGTTACAATCAGATAGTTATCTCAAAGCTGCACAGTAGTTAAACGAAACCATGAAGATTTTTCCCGGAAGGCATCTGAACCAGAAGACAATCAAGAATTTCATCATTTGTGCACAAGGAAAGGAATGGATTCATAATTGGAACCTCTGCTTCCCAAATCAAGACCTGATACCTTGGCCACTGAATACATATACATGCAGGCACAAACAGCAGGAACCAGTTGCATGCTCTTGTGATGTCATCTTTGCAACCTGGTGGGCTGTAAATCCTTTTGTGTTAAAGAGAATTTTGTTGCCTAAAGTTCTGTAGCTTGACTGGAAGCAAGCCCCAAAGGATCACCAGATCACTGCTAAATGTATGACAGACATACCTCATCTGTTAGCGCCCTCTTCCCTAAAAGCTCATCATCTGAATCGTCTGATCCTACAGATGGAGAGAAAAAGGAAAATGTTTACAAGTCAAGAGATATGGATTCTGGGAGAGCAAAATGCAGGACAAAAACAAGCAGCTCCATATTCCTACAATTCCTAATATCACCTTTGGTACTCTGGGCAACAACTGTTCATCCACTGACATCAGAACAACAGTTATCAAATTATCAAGCTCGCTTTTAGAGTCTATCAGGACAAAAGTTACCCAGCCCCTCACAGGAGTCAGCTCTTCTGTATTTCAGCCATGAGTCATCAGTCTGAGCAGAGGCTGGAAAAATTATTTTTCAGACTGCAACTTCCAGAAACTGCCTCCTCACCACATAAACCTTTCTGAGCTCTGGCATATAGACTGTGCACTTATCTCTTTTTCACTCTTTTCATTAAGACAGGAGGGAAAGAGTGGGGTCATGCTAACATGAGCAATTAAACAAGAGATTTCTGCTGAAGAAGAACGCAATGTTATGTGAGTCTGCTGCTTCTGTATTATCTCCTCACATTCGAGAGCTGGTAGCAGAAGAGTCTCTCTCTCTCTCTCTTTCTCTCTCAGTCTCTCTACTACTCAACAATGCTTGATTCTGAGGACTGACTGTCATAATACATCTTAAATATGTATGTCAAAGTTGCCCCCAAAGAGGAAGAAACATCCCTCACCTGCAGCAGATTCTGGAGGGGAATAGAACTGCCCATCAGAAAGCGCCCCTGAATACAGAAGGGGTCCACGGGCCACAGCAGCCTGAGCTGCCAAGTACCCTGAAGAAAGAAAAAGCAATTAGGTTCATTCATAATCATATTACCTCCCACGTACATTCTGTGCAACAGCACATGAAGTGGGAAAGTTCAGTAAAGGGCAAACTGATGCTTGAAGGAAATGGGAAATCTTCTCAGAAATTCTACTTCCATATAGAAAAACAGAGGCCAGCAGGCTACACTGGAAGATCTGGGTAGTTGAAACAAAGAGATGCACTGGAGAAAGGCAAAAACCCAGTCCCGATATCTGAGAGGTGTGGAGCAGAGACCGAAAAGGGGTTCACAGAATTCCTTTCTCTCATCAACGCAGGTTATCTCAGCACAAGACACTTCCACTATACATTTGAAAGCCCTGCTAGATTCCTCATCTGCAACCAAGAGTGGAGCAAAAAGCTCTTTTCCCCACATCAAGATCTCTACGGCTTGTGTAAAGATGTTTCTAGTATTCTTTTCTTTTGAGGAGCAAAGAATGTACACACACCACAAATGGAAAAGCACACTTACCTAAATTGTGGGGTTTTGCAAAGAACGAACTTTTTTTTGTACAAAAAGTAGTTTTTGCTAAAGTGAAAATGCTATTAAAAGTCTCATGTAATTTGTCCCCATCCGCATTGGCAAGGAAAAAACCAATGCCATTTCTTATCCTTGCCTGATGTTTATATCTCACAAGAGATAGTTTGCATCTCTCACGGAGAGCACACTGTGACTGGTCTGGCCTTCTTATTTGGAGGATTTCAGCTGAAGATCTATCAGTGTGAGGGGGAAGAGCCAAGGGCAGAGAGAGAGAGAGAATGAGCAAACACAGACACTTGGAAGCGTTTTATTCCCATAAACTCAGCCAGGAGTTTCTTAACAAAGAACAGTTTGTATTACATTGTTGGTCTGACATTCTGGAGACTTAGGACTTGTAATCTAGCATCTGGCTGGGCTGCACAGAAGCAGAGTGGGATATGTTTTGAATGCCTCCCCAATAATTATACAAATACTAAATCTACTGTGAAGGTAAAATGTGTTATTAATGCTTTTATCCTGCCCTTCCTGTTGGGTAGAAGATATCCCCTTTCATCCAGTGTATACAAATATCCCTGTGAGGGACGTCAGGTCAAGTGATCTAGTGAGGAGTCCATGAAGATTCAAATTAGAGTCTCTCAAGTTCTAGTTTGGCATTCTATGTATGACACTCACACTGACTTGCTCACACTAGATCCAACATGAGAGTGTATCTTTTGTAGGTGGAAGAGAACATGAGATGCTCAGGCAGTGAATGAGAGGGACATGTTTGGTACAAACGCATGCAGCAATCTATAACCTTCTAGTCTTCAAGTTCCTAAATGAAGGACTGGCTTTTCCTTCTTCTCATCCACCCCCTTTTGTGCTTCAAATGGAAATTAAGATGTGATAAATTCGGACACATATCTTGGACACACATTTGGGCACAACAAGAATGTCCCCCATAGCTTAACATGCACACAGAGAGACACTTTTGCTTAGAAAGGCAGGCTTATCTCTACCCTGGTATGAGCAATGGCCTCTTTGCCTATCATATCTATAAAGCGATTAAGCATCTAATGCAACAGAGTGCTTTTCTCCTCGAACCAATCTGGAGTGTGTTTGTACTCCAACAGTGGCTTTAAAGTGTTTGTTCATTTCTGTTATCTTTAACCCCACCCCTTTTTTTCAGAAAAGAAAAAAAGAGCAAAACAAAAAATGATCTCCCCTAGGTATTCTGCTTTTCTGTTCTCCTCCAATACAGGAACAATTAGACATATGAAACAGGCCTGAGGCTGCAGAATGCTGGATCCTTCAAGTGACCTATCGCAGATCAGCAAGATGCCAACTTAAAATACTCTCCAGTTGCCTGTTTTAGAACAGGGGTGGGTAAGAAAGAGCTCCCTAAAGCCATTTTGTAGCCCTTCCTTTAAAAAGAAACCAACCAACCATATTTGATGCAAAATTGTGTGTGCTACACAAATTTAGAGAAAACCCTCTTTAAAAAGCAAAATATATATTTTGAAGGGGTTTTTAGGGTGTGCCACTGATATTCGGTGGCACAGTGAGCATGGGTGCAGCCTGTCTGGGGAATAGGATGAAAACTTCTTAAAGTTTCCCATTCTTATTTTACAATGTTTCCCCTAGGAGGAAACAGCTCAAAGTCTTCAAACTACCCCTGCCATGTTTCTAATGCCTTGATTAACTATCAGATCAAGGCTTAATAAAGGTATTACCAAAGTATGGATCTGTAATATATCATGCTACACTATCCGGGCTCTTGATTTCATTAGTGGGTGTGGTTACATTACATTCATTCATTCTCACTCAACTCAGGGACTCACATTGTTCTTCCTCGGTCTCCTGAGGTAAGACTTTAAAGTCCAGAAACCATGTTTCTAGCCAGGCAAGGACAAAGGAAACAATGGGCAAAAGATAGCCAAAAGCCCCTTTGCTCAGCAGCTGTTGGGAAAGAAGAAGGTTCACATCACTTACTGGATATCACTTAATAGGAACCAGACAATTCTTTTCGAAATTACTTGATAAGGATTAGGCATGCCTTAAAGCACATGGAACCACCCTTTTGCACCTCTAAACCAATGAGTATTTTTTATATGGTAAATGAATTAAAATTGGCTAGTTTTACAGATTACAATATGAAAGATCACCCAACAATTGCTGGAAGTTCTTTTCAGCAGCTTACCTGTGAGAAGATTACTTTCATTACCAGAAAGATACTGGAAACAAACGTACTGATCTTGAGAAAAAGGGAGCAGGGGAGGAGAAGAAGAAGAGAGAGAGTGAGAGTGAGAGAGATCCATGAAAAAACAATACCAGAACTATTTCTCCAGAAGCTACAAAACGTGTATGTACAGAAGATCATACCAAAAATAAATAGCCTCTTACCGCTATAACCCACCAGTGTCGGATCCTTAAAACAGCATACCCTAGAAGAAGCACCGAGAACCGGAAAAAAGCCAAGACCTTTTATGGAAAGAAATACACAGGACATGATTGTACATTACTGAAGTACTCAGAGATACAGGGCAATAGAAACTGTCTATGAATCATGCTAAATTGGCATAAGAATATGCAACCTTTCTGAATTCAGTGTACAAGGATATGCAGACTTACTGAGTTCTGCAGAACTTTGACTCAGTTAGGAAGAGGTCTGTGAAATGCTAATGCCTGCAATACTTCCGGGGTCATCCATATTGATCCTTTAAGCCAGGGGTCCCCAACCCCCGGTCCGCAGACTAGTACCGGTCTGTGGCCTTGGAAGGACTGGGCCGCCGAGGCGCACTCCTGCCCACCCGCATGTACGCCCGCCCCCCCCACGCAGACACCCGCCCGCCCACCCCTACACGCACAGACGGATGCCCATCCGCCTCCCGCATGCATGCACGCATCCCCCACACGCACTCCCATACGCACACACAGACGCATGCATGCCCCCCGCACGCACATCCGGATGGACGCCTGCCACCCCCCACAGTCCTTGGGAGAATGGTCTTCAACTAAACCAGTCCCTGGTGTCAAAAAAGTTGGGACCCACTTGCTTTAAGCAACCCTGTGCTTCCTTTTTAGCAACATTATTGCTCCTGGCCAATAAAAGGTTTCCTCTTAGCTACTGTATCAAGTCATTTCATTATTAGAATACTTACAAATATGTCAAAAAATGATGTTTTAAAGTCATAGTCAACGATTTCTTCTCTTAAACTCTTCTTGAGATTTTGAGAGGTCTGCACATAAGCAAAATTAGAGAAAGAGAAATTAAGAAATGCCAATAATGTGATGAGTAAGGCTAATCTTTGATCTTCTCTAATAGCAAGCTGTGAGCTCAAGAAAGAGTCCCAGTTCACTCTATCCACATCTCCAGGGCCAACTTTCCTTAATCTTAGTACCCTCATGACTCTCATCACCATGATCAAGCAAAACCAGTGACTATGCCAGTCGGGGATGATGACAGCTGTAGCCCAAAACACATTAAAGGATAGCCTAAGCTATATTCTCTTCTTTCTAAACTTTGACCAAAGGCATCTAGATGGTTAGGAACATACAAGTAGGCAATGAGGAACAAACACATTGACCATAAAGATTTCATTACAGGAGTCCAAGAACTCATCCTTGCAGAGAGCCTGTTATTATTGCACCTCTGAAGCAGGTACTGCTTGGTCCCCTTTTGGTGACCAATAACTTATACAGAAAAAATAGTTTAACAGAAGGTAAGCAATGTTTACCTTCTCCCAAGATGATATCTAGCGAAAATGTATTTCTTTATCAAGGAACAATGGAATTGGACAACAGAAGAATTAATTTCAAATTTATTAACAGGAGCAAGATTAGTGGTAGAAAGAAATTGGAAAGCAAAGCATGGTTTTCAGTTAAATAATTGGTATAAAGATGTCTGGAATATAGATACTAATGATAAATTAACATGTAATATTAAACTAAAGAAAGGTTTGATAAATAAGAATGTCTTTACTGATAGCTGGGGAAACTTTATTGATTTTGTATTAATAGAGGGTTCTGCACCTTTGCAAGACAATGCAGGTAGGGAAGGGGAATGGGGATCCATAAATAGAGGAAAAATTGTTTATATTTCCAAATGGTCTCCAGTTGAGGGGAGCACGTTTTGTTTATTTGCACCCTCCCACCACCAATGTTAGTCTGAAGATCATTAGGTCAAGATCGCTCCATGATTACATGGGAACACCATCAAATTCTTCTCCTCACAGAGCAGTACCTGCCTGCCCAGCAATAAAACTGAGCGTATAAAAGGCCACATATGTCAAGCAGTACGTAAATGGAGACAGGTCAACATTTGGCATGGCAGTCAGGAAATCTTAAGCCACATGTGACAAGGAGACTATAGCGTCAGACTGAACTTCTCCATAACAACAAGTTTACAGGGCCTCCAAACTCACTACAAAGACAACTTCAGACACAAAGACGGTTAGGTAGCAGGTTGGGTGGGTACTACATCAACAGGATCTCACCCCTCCTCTGTTAGCATGTACACATTTGAACCTGGCAAACAGCTGGACATAGGTCCTGAACAAAGGAAGGCAAGTAGCATTAGAGATCTACACAGATCTCTTCCCTTCCTCCTAAGTAGCAGCTTCCTCTTTATCCACAAATACCTCCTCCTTGTTTGGTGAACTCATCCAGGATTGAGTCCTACAGGGTTGAATCCCCACCCCATTTGACACTCTAGCATTCATCAACAGTGCCTTAAAGCAGTGGTTTCCAGCCTGGGGTACCCAGATATTCTCAGACTACAGCAGCCAGAAGCTTTCACCACTAGTTGTGTTGGCCAGGATTTCTGTGGGTTGTTGTCCAAGATAATCTGGGGACCCAAGGTTGGGAGTCACTGCCTTAAAGCACTGATGAGTTGCTGAAATTATCACCATAATTCCCAAAACTGAAAGAAGAACTGGTACGGAAGACAGAGCACAAATGCCTAACAGAGCCTTCCCCAGCATGGTGCTCCCCAGAGGTGTTGAGCTGTAACTCCAGTAAACCCTTAGCTAGGCTGAGATATTTTAGGAAACAAACTGGAGAAGGAAAGCCTAAAACGAAAGAGGAGTTCCCTTCCCTGTCTGTTTTACCTCCAACATCACACTTGCCTGTAACTAAGACCTGCCCAATAAGGGTGCTAGGCTTCTACCGTGTTTCCCCAAAAATAAGACAGGGTCTTATATTAATTTTTGCTTCAAAAAACACATTAGGGCTTATTTTCAGGGGATGTTTTATTTTTTTCCCATTTACAACAATCTAGATTTATTCAAATACAGTCATGTCATCTTCTTCTGGTTGCTGCACAATGGTGGAGGGTCGGGTTTCACTTAACTGGGGCTTATTTTTGGGGTAGGGCTTACATTACGGGCATCCTGAAAAATCATACTAGGGCTTATTTTCAGATTAGGTCTTATTTTCGGGGAAACAGAGTATCAACCTTATAAATCTGTGCTTGCCTACCCTCCTAAAGATAATCAAATATGGCAGGCAATCAAACAGAAAACCAGTAGTCAATAAAATAAACACCAGAAGTATGAGATGCAAACAAGGTGTAGCAACAATAAAATCCCATCATAAAATGCAAACAGCAACACACTTCTACGTTATAAAATGCAGCAGGAAATAGCAGCACATGTTAAAAAATCCAATTATAAAACATCACAGAGAAGCTAAGGGGCACAACTAACCCCTGCTGCCATGTTAAAGCAAGAACTGCACCACCTCAAAAGACTCGCATTCTCTGTGACAGCACATGACCAGTGGCTATCTTTTACCTCCCAATCTCTTGGAAAAGTTATTTTTTGAAGATTGCAGCTCCCAGAATCCTCCCCAGCCAGCATGATTAGCTAGGGAACGATGGGACTTGCAGTCCCAAAATATACCTTTCCAATCTCTGCAGTGCAGTTATGTAGAAAAGTAAACACAAATGAATAACAAGCAGCAACCATCAACTGGATCAGCACATAAGATATATATAGAGCACAGAGGTTCGGCAATTAGCAAAAGAGGCCTTCTTTATGTCACATTTCACTTGGCCATAGCACTGAATTTTCCAAGGTGCCCGGAGGAAGCAGCTCCATTGGGAGATCTCATCCAAGATTCAAAAAGGAGGCCCTATGCCATGAAATGTGTGTTGTTCCACTGCCATCTATCTAGTGAGGTGGACAACTGATGGTCCTCTAGCGCTGCTGTTGGACTGAAACCTCTGGCTATGTTGGTTAGGGCTAACAGGAGCTGCAATGTCCAGCTGGTGTACCACAAGTCCACACTTGACCTGTACCCTCCTCAGCTCTGGGATCTATATCTGGGTTTATGGCCTGGGTCTTTGACCGATACAAATACTCCCTACCTCCCCACAGCCATTCTGTTACAGTACTCCCCCCTTGGGTGGGATATCCTGGGTTCTACTCCGGATCCCTCCACATAAGACAATGCACATGCTGAAGAAGTGCTGGCTTGTAGGCTATTATTTATAAGAAGAAGAAAAAAGACCCTCATCAGCTGGGATTCCTTGAATGTGTCAGTTATTAAGTTCTGGACTACAAGTTCCTTAATCCCCGACAACTGGCCATGCTGACTTGAGAATTACGACATAAAGATGCCTTATAACAAAAGCTCAAGGGACAACAAAAATGGCATTGAGTCTACATGATCTTCACCCTGACCTATCTTACGCTGTCACTAGACGTGGATGGCAGAGAAGAGGGAGGGCAGTGGGTAGATTTTCCTGATACTCATGGGGAGCCAGCCATGAGATGACGAAGGAGTTTTCCGTCTGAGGTCAGACTGGCTCTTCTCCTTATACCCTGCAGGCTGGGTCACTCAGCTGAGTCATTAGTTCACCCACCGCCACCAGCCTGTGGCACACATTGGTCTCGATTTGTGTAGGTGTGAGGACAAATGTGCATAGACTTACTCTCTTTTTTCAGCCCAGCAATTAAAACCATTCTAAGAAATGAGTCAGCCTTGTTTATCATTTCTGCTGGGATAAACAACTTGACTAAATTCAGTTCTGCCTCTGACGTCGGAGCCTCAAAGATGTTGACGGGAAGAACTCATAATAATGAAACAAAGAGTTTTTCTCTTCTGTTCTAAGATGAGGAATTGTGCAGAAAGCAACTGGCAACTAGCAAAGTGTGGGATTCCTTGGAAGCCTCCTTTGTAGAAAAGAAGAGCAGCAGTGGCAAGCTTTTGGGCTGCAGCTGGCCCAAGCAGAATCACTGTTCTGACCAGACATGCCTGGAAAGCAATTCTGTCCAGGCCAAGATACAGAATGCTGGACTATCATGTGAGTCACACACTTACATCAGGCAGTGAGGGAGTGAGCTAGCCAGCCATCAGCACAAAGGAATCGCGTGCCTGCTTTCAACCTGGACAACATTGTTTTCGGTATAATCTCTGATCAGGGAGCAGCACTTTATGGCCATTTCTCAGTTCTGTTTTGTACCAAGCCCTATGAACTGTAACGATGGGAGACAGCTATTCCTGACTTGCTGGCTTGCGAAAATCCAAACTGCCTGGTGGATTTTTAGAAGCTGTGGTCCAAAACAAACAAAGAAACAAAATGTAAACTTTCTAACCCTGGACCAGAACACTTTATTTACCAAGGTTGGATTCTGAACTCACATTCAGCTCAATGATCCAGAGGAGTGAAATGAAGAGGAGATCAAAAGTCACAAAGAGGCAGAAGGTCCGCCGGACATCAGAGATGGCTCTTCTCCTTTCAGGAGAGTGGTAGTAGTGTGGAGAAAAACCCTGAGTATATGAAAGTGAGGACGCAATGGTGGGAAGGCTTTGCTCCAAGTCACTGTTCTGTAAGCTCAATGGCTTGGTCATCCTCAGACAGACCGGTGAAATGGCTGCTAAGCATGTGCAAAGTTGACATCCGTGACTCCGTCAGTGGCTCATCTCTGGGGAGGGAGGCAGGGAGAGAGAAAGAGAGAAGGAAAAAATAGAGATATAAAATCTTTCAGATGTGTAAAGGCTTGGAGTTCAAGATACCATATTATATTTCTTTGATTTGTATCTCCCCTTTCTCCTAAAAAGTGGAATCAAAGGCAGTTTACAATACAATTATTTATTTTATTTATAGGCCACCTTTCTCCCAATAAGAGGACCCAGTTCGAAGACATGTGCAATAAAAACATTATAAATAAATAAAATTTTATTCCTTCATAGCCAGTCAGGCTGTATGCATAAACAGAAATCAAACGATTCTTAAAAAGATAATAGTTGACAATATAAATACATATAAACAATTAGAAAAATATAAAATAAGCATTCTCAGGCAAGTATCAAGGTGTATTATCAACTTGTAGAAAATGTGAAGCAGTCAATGAATTCCGCCTTTCCACTGCTTGTTTAGAAAATGTAGCACTCCTATAGGATATAGTCTGTACCAAGTAGCAGAAGTAAAACTGTACATAAAGGGAGTTGTTCTTGATCTCAGCTGCTAAGAGTTTAAGATATATATCCTTTAAAGCTCCTGGTCTTAACCATCAATCGGTTGCTGGAATCCTTCCTAAAATAGGGAGATTTTTATGCAGTGGCAAAAGGGCATCAGGGTGGTGAGCATTCTAATGTCCTGTAGTGGGGATTCCATAGTCTGGGAGCAGCTACCGAAAAGGCTTTCTCGGGTGTCCTCACAAAAGATGCCCCTGAGAAGGACCTTTCCTGTAGATCTCAAAACCTAGGGACACTTGCATGGGAGAATGTAGAATTCTAGATATATGAAAGGAAGCCTTGCTTTATTTTCAACATACAAAGGGTGTCTGTATTTACCTTCAACAATGAGACACTTCAGGTTGATTGAGGCTACCGAGATATGGTCACCCTGTGAGAGGAGTAGGGATTGGAACTGCCATCCCATTACAGAAAGAGGGAAAGGATGTGAGCATGATTCTAAAGCATTCTGGTGTACTGTTTTGAGTGCTGGACTAGGACTCAGGAGATGTAGGTTCTTGTCTTCACTCGGCCATGGAACTCATTAGGTGACCCTGGGTCAGTCTCTCTCTCTCCCTCCCGCTCTCTCCCAGATTTACCTGAATGAGTTATAGTTGGAAGAAAGTAGCAAAGGACTGTGATATATGCCACATGGAGAAAAGTCAGGAAACAAAAACAAAACAAACACCACCACCTGTGATACACCTGAGTACAAATTGCTCGCTCTCATCCTTGCTTTGACTTTGCCTGAAGGAAGACAGCAGCTCCGTATCACTGCTTTTTTCTGCCCTTTCTTGAGAGAAAACTGATGAGGCAAAGAGGAGAGCAGAAGCACACCAAGGACCCCAGCAGGATTTTGAACACGAAATACAGTACAGGCAACGCTTTGGAGCAACAAACAGTGACCAAGAGATTGTGAGAACCGTATCTAGGCCTTTCAAATCTATCATGCTTCACAAGTATCCACAGGACTTTCAGGCCAAACCAAAGCCAAGTGTGAGAACACTGAGCCACTTTGTGCTGGCTTCTGTCGCTTGGAGCCACCCAGATGGGAATTGAGAGAACAGTGCCCCCTCCCAAAGCGCTCCAACTGTTCCATCAGATGGTGGTTCACAGACTTGGAAGGAACCAAAGGTCATCTAATCCAAGTCCTTATCCAAGGACAGCAGGGCTGGGAAGACCACTGCTCCTCCACCCTCCACTAGCTAGACTCCAGCAACAGATTAGATGTATCCAAGCTGCCGCTGCTGCCATCACCCCTTCCAGCAGTTTGTGAAAAGAACAGTTCTTCCTTCAAAGCACACGCTGATGCCCCAACTAGAGTCTCAGAACACCACAGGACCCCTTGCTCCCTGAAAACTAGGCTCTAGTCTAGTCTTGCCTGTTGAAACTCTAGACGTGAAGACGCCTGGGGCCTGAACTTCCTTATATTCTCATGGAGAAAGGGTGTGAATAATCTGGAAACTCACTCACACATGTGACTGCTACAACAGCAATAGCCTTTTTGGCTACTGATTAGAGGAAGCTGCAGAAGTTGCTGGTAGTCAAAGGGGCAGTGGTTAGACAGCTGGACCAGGAGAACAAAGTATCCGTTCCCCTCCCTGTGAGCCCCGAAAGTCACTGGTTCATCTCACTCCCTCTCAAAATAACTGGGACACAGGTGACAAACATGTTTGCTGTGAGGGACACGTTCCTTCCCCTCACACCAATTCTCTCTATAATTACTCTCTGCTCTTTGATGCCACTCTGCACCCCATACCCTGAACATAAACTTTCCATTTATTTCCTTCCCTCCTCTTACAGATCTATGATTTCCAGAAATGCTGATGCCACTGGAAAAGACTTCCTTTATATTCCCTCTGGAAAACCATGTAAAATATGTGCCACTTATTTTTGTTTCTAATGTCCTTTACAAATTTAAAACCATTTTGTCGCATGAGGAATGTTAAAGTATTACTTGTTTATATGTAATAACATAAATGCATTGGAAAGAAGTTCACTGTCTGTATAAATAATCATGTTTCACATATTAAACAATAGTTTGTTCAGATAGAAATTATAAATGTATTAAATGAAATTAACATTACTAAATTGAAATTACTTTGTTTGGAATCCTGTCTAGAAACTGAGTGACAAATAGGTGGATACTAAGAAACCTAACATATTAAATTTGGCAAATTTATAAAAAGTCATCTAGGAGCAGTATCCAACAGTAACTAAATAGCAGGATCCAGGGCAACCCTGTGCACCTCCAAAATCAGCTCTGGAGGGCTGTGAGATACTCTGAAGTCAGTTTTCATGGAGCTGAAAAGGAGGGGAAACTCCCAAGTGTGAAATCAATACAATAACAAAATAGAACAAGGTTATTTATTTTGAATGTTAGCCTTTCAGAAGAGGAGCCTGATCAGTTCCATGATGTCAAAAAAGGAAGTACTGATTAATTTCAGAAAAGAAATGGAGAAAAAAAGAGGATACCTTCTTTCCCAGTCTCACTGAATATTAATGCTGTGAAATGAAACTTTGCTTAATCATTCTCATTTACTAAGTGACCTCCAGGAGCTTGTGCTTCCCTTTTTTATCATCCCCCTAAATTTCCCAAAACTGGTAAGCTCCTTTTGGCAGATACGTTTATTTAGTTCGACCATGTCAGAAAGCTGACTAGTTTCTTCTACATGTTGCAGAAAGCAGAGGAACCCAAAGTGGACAAAAAAGAACCAAATCAGAACCTGTGACCTGTACATGTCTTTGTCATCTCATTTCAACTCCAATACATGTGGCAAAATCCTGGATTGCTTTCCGCAAGCAAATACCTGAAGATATTCTGTTTTTCAATATTTGAAGTCTCTTTCCAGCAAGTCCTAAATGTGCTTACAACTCATTATTGGGAGAATTAATAGCCTAGTACCAAATTACTGTGGTGCTGGAGGAGACTCTTGAGAGTCCCCTGGACTGCAAGGAGATCAAACCTATCAATTCTGAAGGAAATCAACCCTGAGTGCTCACTGGAAGGACAGATCCTGAAGTTGAGGCTCCAATACTTTGGCCATCTCATGAGAAGAGAAGACTCCCTGGAAAAGACCCTGATGTTGGGAAAGAGTGAAGGAAAGAGGAGAAGGGGACGGCAGAGGACAAGATGGTTGGACAGTGTCATCGAAGCTACCAACATGAATTTGACCCAACTCCGGGAGGCAGTGGAAGACAGGAGGGCCTGGCATGCTCTGGTCCATGGGATCACGAAGAGTCGGACACGACTTAAACAAAGCCAAATTAGAAGCATCTTGTCTTAAACATTTTATACATCGTCACATTAAAATACTTCATAATCCAGTCTTTCTCCCTCTTTTATGCTAAACCTTCATCCCAAAACATGGAGGGGTGGAGAAACTGTGTTTTCTCCTTCAGACTTTCGCATCTCCTCCCTCATGTGTTTTCTGGCATCAACAGTGACCCTAGATAGCTGAATATTTTAGTAGAGAAAAGGGGTCATGAAGAATGAAGGGAAAGATTTCTACATGCTCACAGGACACCCTGGCTTTGGAATTATTATGGAAACACCATACAAAAGGTCCGTAAACATCTGTGGGTTTTTGAACTTCCAGGATTTTGACAGAAGAGACACTTTCACAGCAAGACATTTCATTGTCTTAATAAGGAATTTTGGGGTGGGACGGGATGTACTATGTCTCCTTGGAAGTGAGATCCACTGAGTTCAGGGGACTAACTTCCAGAAGTCGGTATAGGACTGCAGCCTAAAAGAACCAGGTGTTTGAAAGACTTTCACAAATCTGTCAATGAGTTATTCTTAAGAACAGTTAAACCAATGAAAATGAAAAGGTCAGTTGACAGGTGGGGGAAGAAAAAGAAGAAAACGGAAGGCAAAAGAGAGATCAAATTAGCTGCTCAAAGCTCCTGCATATCCCTTCTGCACTAGGGAGAATGTCATAGCTGTGGAGATGAATGGCATAAAGAACACGGTTTGCTCTCATACTCTACAGTCATCACCCCTACTATAAAGGAAGAAAATCCTCATTGTGGATGAGCAATCATCCTCAAACATAAATCTCATAGAACTACGCAGCATGTCAGAGACCTGTCTTGAGATGAGGAAGAAAGCATGTCCCTAGAAGGGTGGATTTGATTTAAATCCAAAAAATTGGATATATTTTTTTATGGTTTACATTTTAAAAATCATTTTTAAAATTTAAATCATGATTTAAACTGTGGTTTAAATCAATTTTATATTTATCAATCCCGGTCCCTAGCCTCCCCTCAACCCAAGCAACGCTACACAATTCCTGTTCCAAGGCAACAGGAACCTTGAAAAACAGCACTAAGGTGGAGGGAGGGGGGAATATGGCAGACCACTTTGTTGCAGCTGGGATCCTTGTTGGGCTGATCACAGAATGGGTTCATTCACCAGAACACTGCCCAAACTGCCTTCTGAAGACATCCCTATGCCAAATATTTTGGATGAAACAGGTCACTGTCATAAGTCACTGAGCTGAGACAGTACTAAGCAATTTAAGTGGGCAGTTCCCATTGTGGAGCACAATACAAATGTCACTCTTGCTCTAGACACGGCAAAGAAATGAAGGCAACAGCAGCCTTCCCTAAACCTTGTGGCCTACATATATTATGGATGACAACTCCCACCATCTTCAGCCAGCAAGCTTCTGTGTGCTATGATTTGCCAAGTGTTGTTAGGTGGGCTGGAAATGGTCCAGGTTCCACCCAAACAGCTTTCATATCATAGGTGTGCCTGGAGTTTCCTAGCAGGTACGAGTTCCAAGAAAGGTTTACAGACATAGGAGGAAGTTTACACTGTTCAAACAGAATGACATGCCTTTAAACTCTGGCCAAATATGAAGCATCATTTCAGCCTGGCCCCTTGCCCAAACTTCAAAGGTTATTTCCAGCCCCAAAGAATGCTTTCAAGCACCTGAGAGTTGCACTTTGTATTCAATATCTACAATACCAGGCAGAAAGCTCCTTTTGGCCAAAAATGTAACAGCACCACAGAGGTGCATGAGCAGAATCAAAGTGTATTTGGACACTGCATTCACAATTGTGCTTTTAAACTGATCCATGCTGGTCTGCTTTAGAAGTGTGGTGGAATGTGTTTTTTTAGGATTGGACAAGAGGGGATATAGCAGCAAGAAGCATTAAATGGGTTATGAATTATTTGTTCTTGGGAACAGAAATGAGATTTATGCAGTGAGATTGCCATCACTAATCCTGAGCCCATGGGATAAATCAGCCAAAAATAAAAACTAGAAACAAAACAAAGTGAAGCTGAAAAGGGATGCTAAGGCCTGAGTGGAACAAGAGTGAGAATAAGTCACAGCTCTCTGCAGACTGGAAGTCACCAATGGCCATCTTCCATTCCTAAATATGTTTTAGGGCATGATTTCAGGAGAGGAGTTTCTAGTCACATGCAAGGGTACAGAAAGAGAGTTTGAGGACAAGGCTTTAGGAGAAGAGACAACTGATCCCTTTGGTTGCTAAAGAAAGCCACCTCATTCTTCAGGCCTGGACTGCAAGACAGAAGCCTGGAGAAAAAATGAAACGAGGAGGTGGTAGTGAAGAGAGATTAACTATCACGGCACCCCAAGTTAAAATTCAAATCTCAGAGACAATGCGATGCTCCAAGCACAGCTGGCTCATTATCTTGGCTAGTACCATTTCAATCATCTGTATGAAGTGTTTGCCTGTATTCTTGTTCACCACCACAACTGCCAAAGTTATAGATCCAGTTGCTCTATGCCACTTAAGAAACAAAAGTGACTCCGGTGAATTAGCCTGTGAAAACATGGGTGGTGGTGGTTTATGGTTGGGGAAATCTGTGCTAAAAGGGAGCTATTAACTAACTTTCTCTGTCTTTTCCAAATCATCACATCCATTTTCCCAGTCCACTCAGAAATTTCCCTCTACTTCAGAGGAAGTAAACTATAAGGATTAAGTGATAAGGGCTAGATTTTACAAAATGTCTTGGAACTATGATATCCATAGATCACAGGACAGACTCTTAGACTAACATGCCTTCTGAAGAACCACTCATCGACCTACTGAAAATATTTCTACAAAGAAGAGCAGCTTTCTTTAATTTTTCAAGTTTTTCTCCTCAGCTCTAAATTTTAGTTTGGAAATCTTAAGTCTCCTTTGGAAATCACAACAAAAAGAGGGAAATGTGGGGCCCCCTTAAAGCTAGCATTTTTTTATTTTTTTATTTTTTGGATTATAACTTGTTAGTAGTATAGCTGTCACAAGGCCCCTCCTTTCTTCTTCTTCTTTAGTTATGTTGAAACAGACTAACAGTGTCATCCAAACTCAAAGACTGGCCAGCTGTAGTGGATTTAAAATGGGTAGAAACCACCTGTATGGCACAGCTGGATCTGCTGAGGAGCTGGATTATGCCAGATCCAAACTCTTCTCAGCTCGGACTCAACAGTCACTACACCAAGGTTAGGGAAGTCCTAAATAATTTCCAGTGTATCGACGATGGGAGGTGTTTGGATTCAGCACAGTCTCAAATGGCTTAGTGTAAGCTCGGCTCTTGGCTAGTTAAGACTGTGCCCTAAAACAGCTCCATCCTTGAAACTCCTCTGAAGCTATCAAGCCATCACCTAGAAAGCTAGAAACTCAGTTATTTTGATGAATGCCAGAAGTTAATCAAAGGACATGACAGACAGCTCTAGAGTGCATTTTCCAAAGGTTGCAATTATTTTTCTTTTAAAAAAGAAAGAGGGAAATAATTGCAAGTGACTGCAGGAAAAAAACATTGGGACAGTATCTTCTGTCAAACTTCTGCTTCTGAGGGTGTGGAGACAGGCAAGTGTAGCTCTCATCTTCATCAGCCTTGCCAGTGCCACCACCATACCCTTGCTGTTACATTTCTGTAGTTCTCATTTGCACCTGTTTATATCAGCACTCATCTTATTGCTCCCGTGGGGTACCTAGTATATAATGAGGATGGAAAAGACAGGGACAGTAACTCATTAGGCACATATTTATCAATTAAATTTAGCAAGAATTCCCTAAAATGCTCCACATTTTCTAAAAAATATTTTGCAGCTATTCTATATTAGGCCTTCAGGGCAATTTACAAAGAGGCAGCCAATATGGTGTAGAGATTAGAGCACTGGATTGTGATTTGAGCTGTGAAATCACTGGATGACCTTACGACAGTCACTCTCAAACAACCCAACATACTTCACAAGCTAACTGTTATGGCAAAGTGGAGGTAAAGGTAAAGGTTCCCCTTGACATTTAGTCCAGTCGTGTCCGACTCTAGGGCGCGGTGCTCATCCCCGTTTCCAAGCCGTAGAGCCAGCTTTTGTCCGGAGACAGTTTCCCTGGTCACATGGCCAGCGCAACCAGACACAGAACGCCGTTACCTTCCCACCATGGTGGTACCTATTTATCTACTTGCATTTGCATGCTTTCGAACTGCTAGGTTGGCAGGAGCTGGGACAAGCGACGGGAGCTCACTCCGTTGCGTGGATTCGATCTTACAACTGCTGGTCTTCTGACCTCGCAGCACAGAGGCTTCTGCGATTTAACCCACAGCACCACCACGTCCCTGGCAAAGTGGAGAGGACCATGTAAAGCAAAGTGTGCTGCTTAAAGCACTCTCTGGGTGGTTTGCAGCGTAATTATGCAAACAACACTTTGCCCCCCAACAAGCTGGGTACTCATTGTACCAATCTCGGAAGGATGGAAGGCTGAGTCAACCTTGAGCCGGTTACACAAATCCATTGGAATCAATGTACCCTCTAATTTTCAGGCCTGCTGGGTGGGGCTCCACCTCTCTCACGCACAACTTCGCCCCTGCATGTGTGCGCGACTCAGCTCCCCCATGTGCAGGGTTCAGTCGCAACCAGAACCAAAGGAGTTAAACATGATCGCTGCACAGAGGAGGAAGAAAGCTGCACGGAAGGAGGCAGAGTCATGCATGTGCATGGCTTATAGGGAACCTTGATTGAGATCGAACTAGGGTCATTATCAGAGACTTGACATCAGTACCACAGTTTAACCACTGCACCACGAGACTTCTTGCACAATGTCCTGAGCTCATAGGAGGAGAGGGAGAATATAAATGTAACTAATAAATAACTAATAAACAACGATAATTTATCAATCCAAGCCTGAGAATTTCCCACAACCCAATTTTCATAAATAGTTGCTTTCTCCAGCCCTAACTCAAAGATTCAAGGTACTTTCTGAGATCCTATTATTACTTCCGTTCTCAGTAATTAAAAATATAGCTTTTTTTTTAGTGATTACACCACATATTATCACTAACTGATGTCCTATCCAGTCTTTTTTTGTTTTACTGTTACATATTGTAAAATAATTGCTTAAGTGTATTTTCATTATTGTTGCTGTATGGCTGCTATATGTAGAAAGGCATCTGGGTACACAATAATATAATAATTGTATTCCGTCAAGTCAATTCTGACTTATGGCAATCCTTTTCAGGGTTTTCTAGGTAGAGACTACTCAGAAGTGCTTTACTACTCCCTTCTTCTGGGGGCATCCTTGGGCAGCTTGCCCAAGACCACACAGGCTGGCTTTTCTAGGATGCCCAGTGGGGAACTGAACTCCCACCTGCTCTGCAGCCAGAAATCTAACTTACTAAGCTATCCTTTTTCAGTAACTACAACAATTCTCAGGTCCCCTAAGGTTCAGATTGAAGTATCAAGATGAAGAGCTCAAGGATGGAACTTAGTGGTATCTGTGGACTTTTGTTTTTACGAGATATCTCAAACGTCTTCTAACTTCTTCTAACCAAGTTCAGGATTACAACTCTCTTCTGTATATTGCTTCAAAAGTTACTGGAGAGAGCAATGAAGTTCAGAAAAGGGGATAAAGGTGTCAATTTAAAATTCAGAATGGACAAAAGAAGAATGAAGTTGGACCCTGAAAAAAATAGCACCAATCCCATTACATCCTAGCTTCTTGATCTCAAACTCATTTATACAGAGGCAAAAACAATGTGACAACTTTTTGCCTGTTGACAAAGAACCAGCTCCTCACACTTAACCATGGCAACATTGTATAGTAATGGATCAGAAAGCTTTCAAAGAGAACTCTCACTACTTCCTGAACTCATGAGATGGATGCAAGGTAATCCTCTTTCTCTCTTCGTCTCAGCTCCTCTTTGACATTACTGGCAACAATAACATTGAACTGCTCTACTGGGTTCTGATGATAATTTTAGCTGCTACTGCCTATATGTCTGCTGCCTTCTTCTCACTTCCTAAAACATTTTTGCATTCTCTGATCATTACTCATTACACAATATTTGGGGTTATTTCAGTCACATGTTGCTATTAAGAAAATTAATCAGTGTTCCTTTCTCTAGTTCATCTATTCAAGATTCTCCTTTTTTGTTGTTATGTGCTGTCAAGTTGTCTCTGACTGATGGTGATCCTATGAACGAACAGTCTTCGAAATGTCCTGTCCTCAACTGCCCTGCTCAACTCTTGCAAACTCAAATGTGTGGCTTCCTTTAGTTATATTTGGTCTTCTTCTTTTTCTGCTATCTTCAGCCTTTCCCAACTTTATTTGTCATCATGAGAATCCTATCTTCTCATGATGTGCCCAAAGTAGGATGGCCTCAGTTTCAGCATTTTTGCCCCCAGAGATAGTTCAGGCTTGATTTGATGTACGACTCACTTGTTCATGTTTTTGGCAGCCCCAGGGTATCCACAAAGCTCTCCTTCACTATCACATTTCAAAGGAATCAATTTTTCCCGTCAGATTTCTTTACTGTCGAGCTTTCACACTCATACATGGTGATCGGAAATGCAAGAGTGTGGATGATCTTGGCCTTGGTCTCCAGTGACAAACCCTTACACTTGATAATCTTTCCAATTTGTTTTAATTGTGAGAATCCCTTTTCAAACTGCCCCTTCCCCTAAGGTTTGAGATGTTCAGGTTCATAATGGTTTCATCTCTCAGCTGAGAAGCCTTTTTGTAAAAAAGACAGCATTTATATGCTTAAAGGCACAACCCTCATCATATAACAGATATTATATAGTGACAAAGATTGAGTTATGAATTAGAGACTCCCATTTAAAAAAATTACCTGTGGCACAAAAATAAGCTAGTACAGACCACAACAAATCTTTTAATTTTTCAGATGCCAGAACAGTCTTTGTTACTACTGAGGGTAGTCTAACACTGCAATCCCTGTGAAAATTAATGCATGAGAAGGTTCATACAGTGAGGCTGCCAATACAATATAAGCAAAATACTTAGAGTACACTAAACCACTAGCAATTACCAGATGCATTAACTGATGAATAAAGCTGGTGCATTCTGAGGTAACATCCAGTTCAGCCCTCAGTGACTGAACTATGAATCAGGAAGTCTCCCAAAATTTTGTATCTATCATGGACTTCAATCAAGCTATTCTCCTACTCCCACATAACCCGTATTTACTCCATTTTCTCCACACTCAAATATGCATGCGCCTGCCAAGGGCAAATAAAGCTTTAGACATAACACGAAGCCCATGGAAGCTTATGAGATAATACTATTGTATCTGAAACCAGCCTTTAGGATACTACAACACTCTGCTGTTTTAGGTCTGACCCCATCCCCAACAACAACAATACAACAAACAGATGCAGGAGTACAGTGATGAGGAAGCCCAGAATGTTAGGGTAGAAATTCATAGAAGAGATAAGCCCTTTTTCCTATTCCCCCTCTCAGCCCCACATCTGCAACACTAGGCAGCTGTAAAGCTTCCTAAACTAGTGAACGTAACTAGCGTTGGGCAATCTTAATAATTATTTGACAGCAAAGTATCTGGTCTTGTTACTCATTAATAAGAACAATAAAGATTCATGTTTTAGGGTTTGCATAGTTGCCTTAGCAACCCCTCATCCTCCTGTGCAAAACTAAGTTACATCCACAGCTGGACAATTAATTACCTGGCAGGTCAGCAATTCACCCATCAGGCGCCCGTCTCCAGTGTCAAGAAGGTCCAAGCGAAAAAAAGCGGAAGTCCTGGGAAGCGAACCGGACGCTACTTCCGGTCACATGATCTCAGCATGAACGGACATACAACCGCCCCTTTTCTCCCGCGCCCCTTTTTCCTCTGCTTTTAACTTTGGAAGTGGGGAAAAAGGGGGTGGAGCCAGAGACCAATC
Source organism: Intellagama lesueurii (assembly GCA_037013535.1). Taxonomy (NCBI): domain Eukaryota; kingdom Metazoa; phylum Chordata; class Lepidosauria; order Squamata; family Agamidae; genus Intellagama; species Intellagama lesueurii. The sequence goes on from JBAJHW010000006.1 coordinate 35,297,336, forward strand.
TCCGGAGTTGAGTGGGCAGAGCGCGGGAAATAGAAGAAGAAAACGAATTGGCCGACGGAGGCCGGGGAGAAAAGGGTGAAGCGTCCATTGGTTGAAAGGAAACCGGTTAAGTATGTTGCCCTTATTGGCTAAGTCGGACAAGAGGGGTGGGCTTAGAACGTGAGACAGAACAATCGTGTATCAGGAAGGACGAATGCGAGAGGCACTCATCGGTCACGGTGACAGGCAAGACGGCCCAGTAATTGGTTAAACAGAGGGGAGGAAGAGCCAGTAGGAACTCGAAGTGCATCAACCATTGGCAGAAGGGAGAATGGGAGAGCGGGGACTCAGTAGCTGAAAGAAACGAGAGCATCTGTTTAGTGCTTGCGCAAAGGCGAAGCCTGACAACTGGTTTGAAGGGCAAAGAGCGGGAGGCGGCTGAAACCTGGACAGGTGGGAATTATAATATAATATAAGAACTGCAAAGCTGGAAGGGACCCTATGGATCATCAAGTCCAGCCCCTGTCAAGGAGGCACAGTGGGGTGTTGAACTCCCAACCTCTGGCTCCACAGCCAGAGACTTAAAGCAGTGAGCTAGAAAGATTGTTATAAAAGGTTAGAAAGGACGACAGCGGGCACGATTCTGTTTGTCTATGTAAATGAAAGAAAAACACGGTGTCTAGAGGATGCTATTCGTTCATCTGGAAGTCTTGCGCGCGTGCACAAGCATGCATATTTCTTTATAAAATGGGCATACTGTTGTCTTGGAAAAGTTAAAGTCCTTTCGCCTTTGAAGCGGCATTATGCTTAAAACAAGGATGGTGCCGTTACTTGAAGTCCTCGCTGTTTTGGAGGATGGCTCCCTTTTGAACGCTCCTGGAATAGCGTGCCTGCCCTACGTTAATATGTTGTATTCAAATAGTAGGAAACGGGAGGGTGGTTTTGGCTCCCTGACTTTGGAGTGTTTTACTTCTCATTTGGGGACTGTGAGGATCCAGATGTTGTTGTTGTTTAGTTGTTAAGTCATGTCTGACTCTTCGTGACCCCATGGACCACAGCACGCCAGGCCCTCCTGTCTTCCACTGCCTCCCGGAGTTTGGTCAAATTCATGTTGGTAGCTTCGATGACACTGTCCAACCATCTCGTCCTCTCTCGTCCCCTTCTCCTCTTGCCCTCACACTTTCCCAACATCAGGGTCTTTTCCAGGGAGTCTTCTCTTCTCAGTCCAGATGTTACTGGACTCCATTTCCTATTAGTTCCAGCCTGGCCATTAGTGAAATTCTTGGAGTTGTAGTTCAGCAACATCCAAAGGGCTGCAGGTTCCCCACCTTTGTTTTAACTGTTGATGTAACATGACTTTTGTATCTACTGCAAATGCAGTAAACCATTTCTGTTTAAGCTTGGTTAAATTGTCCAATGAACTGTTTCCTTGGGGGGGGGGATCATTTAAGTGTACTTTTATTTGTCGGTTGTTTTGAGCACTTTGGGAAAACAGCAAAGTTTTTTAAAATGTAAATATTCTCAGAAAGTTTTGCCAACTCTCTGGATGTCACATATAAAAACAGTGTTAGACGTTTGTACAATCAATACTTTAAAAAAAACACCACTCAAAGCCTATGATATGTGCTCAGTCTGAAATCCAGCTGTGGTACTCGTGAATGCAGAAACCAGAATTTTCAACTGGGTAACAATGAACTTCCTGTCGGTCTGTCACAGTAAAATTAATAGCACTGTATTAAAAATGAGTAAATATTAAAATGGCACAGCTTTTCACAGTGTTCACTTTATCAGATGTATGAAGAGTTACCTCAGTTGGAAAATTTATATATATTTATCATTAATAATATATTTACCAGTATTTATGCTAATTGGAGAGTTCAGTGGTTTAGGTCTCTGACTGCGGAGCCAGTGGTTGGGAGTTTGATTCCCCACTGCCTCCTGTGAGTACAGTGTGGCCTTAGGCAAACTGCACAGTCTCAGGGAGCCCCCAGAAGAAGGGAATGATAAACCACTTCCGTGTGTTCTCTACCTGGAACACCCTGAAAAGGTTCACCATAAGTTAGAACTGATTTGACGGGCACATCATCATCATCATCATCATCATTATTATTATTATTATTAATGCTTACTTTAAAAAAACCCTCTGTAATATACCAATAAAATCACAATTATGTGACAACTTGGTAAAGCAAGCAAGTTTTCCATAGGTGCCCCAAACCATCTGGAACATTAGGAGATTAGGTAGTCCTTTTTGTATCTTGGTCATGAGTTCAGAGCTTTGTAAAAAAAGTACCTAAATATGCCAAAACCTTAAGCATCGCCTGCTAATATATAGGTAGCTGATGGGAGTTTCTAAGCACAAGTGCAGTATGTTGGCTCTTTTCACCCAACTGCCTGTTGCATTCTGTACCAACTGCAGCCTGTGGACTAAATCTCTGTGGCAGGCCCACATTACAGCATATTGGAGTAGTCCTATCTTAAGGTTAATAGTGCATTGATCACAGTGGTCAAACTGTCTCTGTCCAGGAATGGCTATAATTGCCTTAGCAAAACTCAGGTCAAAGTAATATCCTGTGGCAACCTGTGTTGAATGAGCACTCTTTCAGTGCTGCAGCTCATCTGTCTCTGTAGATGGTACTGTAACTCAGAAAAATGGTGCCTCTGATACGGATCCCAGAAAGTCTCAGCAGGAAGACTGCAAAGATACCATGGGTTATGTCAAAAATAAGGCTTTGTATAAATATTGCCATGTCTGAAGAAGTGGGCTTGTTCTTGAAAGCTCACATTAAAATATAGCAGTTAGTTGGATGTGAGGGCAATCTCTCTGACATCTGGCACCCTATTGATCACCAGGGTTAATTCGGCTGGCTGGGCGGGTGTCCCCTTCCACCCTCACTGCTCCATGTGCATCCCTGCGCACTCAGTGGAAGAGTTTGGCCACCCCAGATAGGAGTGTACCATTCTTCGGTCAAGGGTATACAATAGCAGTGCTACCCTACTAGAACCTCCAGTTAGCCTTTAAGGTGCCATAACACTTTGTCGTTATTTTTTTTTTAATTTTTGTTTTGTTTTTGTCAAAAATAAGGTGAGAGGTCCAGTAAGAGCAATAGGATAATGCCCTGCCCATCTCTCCTTGAGTAAAAATCAGCAGGTGGACCAAGGCTAATTCAGTCCCAAATCAAGATCTGAACCCACACTGAAATGGGTCTGCATATCAATATCTTACGCTAATGGAAGCCATTGTTCTGACATGACTCTATTGTGAATCTTCTCCAAAAGGAAGTATATGGGACTGGGTGGTTGAGATTCAGTATTATGTCCATGCATCACTATGTAAGTATGAGGCTTAAATTGTAACAGTACATTGAGTGGGAATTGAAGTGCAAAAAATACAGGTACTGTAGTAGCAAATGTTAATGTAATAAATATATTACGATATTACTACAGTCCTTCTGTCCTTCCACCCACCCTACAAGCTACCAACTGAGGTAATGCTTCATGCATCTGATGAAGCAAAAATGTCCATGAAACTTTATACCATAATAAAATGTATTATTCTTTAACATGTAACAAGTCCCTTTGTCAATTTAACTAATTATCCACTTATTTTGTATCAGTCATGGATATACATGTGCATATATGCATATGCACACACACAGAGATAGCATTTCTGTCAAACAAGTTACTGGGTTTTTTTTCCATGAATTTTTCCATGCATGCCTTTTTCTTAAATGACAAAGATTTTTTTAAAAAAAAAATCCATCTGGTATCATCTTTGATCAATTTTGTGAAAAATAAAGAAAAAAAATTAAATTTACACTTGACTTAACTTTTGAGAGTTTTCTGTCCTCAATTTATTCCTTGTATATCTATGTGGGATCTTATATTGAAGTCTATTGGTATCTTAGACATGTTGTGGTAGCAAAACAGTGCTGCTTGGGATGCTGTAGTAGTTACAGCAGTGGTGAATTTGAACTTGGGACACCTGGCCTCAAACCCCTACCTGGACATGAAACTCACTGAATGATCTTGGGCCATTTGGACATTCTCAGCCTGATCTACCTCACAGGGCTGTTGTGAGGAGAGTCATGTATAGCGCCTTGAGCTCATTGGAGGAAAGGTGAAATGTACATGCAACAAATAAAATATAATGCAGTCACTTCCTCATACATTGAAATATAGTCTGATATAACACTAGTTAAGGAGAATTCAAGAAAGGTGATACTATCATTAAATCTAGTTATTCATGTATCTGAAGCCCTTTGAATCATGTTTGGTTTGCTTTTTACATTTATGTCTCTCTCATCTTTATTTCCAGCACTCGCCTTTTGCCTTTTTTCTATTTGTTAAATGTTAGCGGTCTTCTGAGGAAGATGTGATGTTGTAAATTAACACTGCTTTAGAAAAATGAATACAATGGAACAGATGTGGGCTGCAGCTGAATTGCTTATCTTGAATCCATGACACTGATCCAAGCAACAAACCATGTATATTTTATAACGGCAACATGATTGCTGACTGGAGAAGAAGTGCAGTTTCCCAGCAACTTGACTTAGTAGTTTGAGTACTGAATATTATTTCCTGGTACAACAATATTATTTGCTGGAGAAAAGCTCTATCGAGACTGCTCAAGTTAGAACCTGTGCTTTCATTGCATGAAATCCATTAAATGAAATTTGCTAGGAAAGTTTTAGAAAATGCCAGAAGCTTCAGGATTCTCAGATATTCAAACACTGGCACCACAAAGACTGCTTTGAACATTCAGTTTTCCAAGGGAGAAACGGAACCCTGAGGATCTAACTGTATTCTGAATGTACATTACTGGTTTTTTAATCAGTTGAAGTATATGGTTCTCTACCACTCTTCTAACAGAAGACTGATGAAAATTGCAGTTTGGTGGGGACAGTTTTAGAATTGTTTCCCCAGTTCCCTAAGAGGAAATGACAGTGAAACCAGTCCTATTTCCAGAGCAAGGTTTTTAGACAGTTTTATGGAATTCTGGGAGTTGTTTTTTTTAAAAAAGTAAAACTCTCCAATTTCTGCATTCCACTCCCCCCCCCCCCCAATACATAATTTCCCAGCCATTTATATGGACAAGGAGCATGGATTTCTTTTCTGGGCAAGTTGAAACACAGTCTGCCCTCCACCTGACTTCTAGACTTTATGAGGACAATAAATAAGCTGGCATTTGGGCAACATTCCACCCTTAAGACTTTGCCACCTTATTCTGTCACATCGTGTGCTGACCAAACTGAGAACAAGCTGCTACATGCTTCTAACAACTCCCCCAGAAAGGGTCAAGAAACAAGGATTTGATTAAGAGAAGGCAACATGAAAACAGCCCTTGTCTCCTCAAGTAGGGTGGATGCAAGGAGCCAGCCAGCTTTACTCCCTCCCTCGTAGATGGCCAAGTAGCTGGTTACAAGTGACTCTTTGGCAATAACACCTCTTGTATATGCATAATTCCAGCTGGAAGCTGGCATGAAAAACCAGCTTCTGTGCTAACACAAAGGTGCCCATTTAAATAGAGCAGACTTTTCCTGTGTACTGAGAGCAGAGTCTGGGGAAAGTGCAATGGAGAATGATGTGTGCATTGAGGGGGCCCATCCAGGCTTCCAGTGGATGCTACAAAATCACTAATTTGGTGTTAAAAATCAAGGGTGCTTGTTTCAAGAAAAACACATGATTCACAGCATGGTTGCCCACAAACCCAATATGCAAGCTGCGTCCCTATGGTACAGTTGCCATGCTTGGTTGCAGACATTTTTAAAATGTTAACTCCCAAATAGAGAGGTTACTTACCTGTAACTGGTTCTTCGAGTGGTCATCTGTGAATTCACACTAATGGGTTAATCTGCGCTTGCGCAGAGGTCTCCGGAATATTCTAGAGCTCAAACACGTGTTCGCTAGGACCCGCGCCCCAGCACACGTGGTCCACCCGTCCTGGCGATTACCTCAGTTCCCCACAGCCTGCCGCTGCAGAATAAGACAGACGTGACGGACAGAGGGGAGGACGGGCGGGAAGTGTGAATTCACAGATGACCACTCGAAGAACCAGAGTTACAGGTAAGTAACCTCTCTTTCTTCTTCGTGGTCTCTGTGAATTCACACTAATGGGTGATTAGCAAACTTACCTTACAGGTGGAGGGACGTCATGGCAAAACTGAAGACAAGACCGCAGGGCCGAAAGCCGCATCCGACTTGGCCCTGAAGTCCAAACGATAATGTGATGCAAAAGTCGACGGAGTGGACCAAGTAACAGCCTTGCAAATATCCGGAACAGGTATGCCACGAAGGAAGGCCGTGGAGGTAGACACTGCCCTAGTGGAATGAGCCTTGATCTGAGTAGGCAAAGGCTTCCGAGCAAGCTGGTATGCAAGGCGTATGGTCTGAACAATCCATCGTGAGATGGTTTGGGGAGACACCTGTGTCCCTCTACGCGGCAAATGTGGAGAAACAAATAGCCTCGTAGACTTACGAAAGGAAGCAGTCCTGTCGACGTAAAAAGCGAGGGCCCTCCTTACATCCAGGAGATGGAGGGATCGCTCTAGGTAAGTTGTTGGCGATGGGAAGAAAGTGGGCAGGATAATAGGTTGCTGGACATGAAAATCAGAGACGACCTTGGGGAGGAAAGAGATGTCTGGATACAGTGTGACTTAGTACGGATGAAATTGAAGGAATGGAGGATCTACTCGTAGGGCTGCAAATTCCGACGCTCTACAGGCCGACGTGATGGCCACTAAAAACAACACTTTAAAGGAAAGCAGACGCTCAGAGGAAGTCGCAATAGGCTCAAATGGTGGTAATGACAGGCGACGGAGGACCATGTGCAGGGACCACCGAGGTGGTGGAGGAGGCCTGGATGGGCGGAGGTTGGCCACACCTTGTAGGAACTGTTTCAGAGTAGGATGTCGAAACAACAAGGCAGCATCCAAGTCCTTTGGTTGATGAGCTATAATACCCGACATGTAAACTTTGATGGCAGAGAGTGAGAGATGGCAGTCGAAGAGATAAGATAGAAAGGCGAGAACTGCCCAAAGGGTAATAGGAGTCGTAGGGAGGTTATTTTGCAGAACAAACCTCTGGAAAGCAGACCATTTATAAGAATAAAGTTGGTTAGTGGCCGGCTTCCTCGCATGAGCGAGGATGGAGTTTAAGAAGGGTGGATCCTCCAAGCCGTGAGATGGAGAGAGTGGAGGTCAGGATGATAAGTTTGTCCTTGATGCTGGGTGAGAAGGTGAGGAAGGAGCGGTAGACGGACGTATTGAGAGGCCATCGACCTGAGCATTGTGAACCAGGGCTTTCTTGGCCACCAAGGGGCTATTAGAATGGCATTTGAATGGTCCTGTTTCAATTTGACGACGGTTTGGAGGAGAAGTGGGATTAGATGAAAGAGGTAAAGGAAAAATCTGGTCCAATATGCCATGAGAGCATCGCCGAGAGAACCTCGCCCGAGGCCTGCTCTGGAGAAGTACTGGGTGCATTTGGCATTGATTGCCGTGGCGAAAACGTCTATGTCCGGTCGACCCCACTTGTTGCAGAGTTGGAGAAATACTGCGTCGTCGAGGGACCACTTGTGCATCTGAGAATTCAGCCTGCTGAGCGAGTCCGCTAATTGGTTGCGTTGCATGGCAATGTGGACCACTATAGGAAATATATGGCGATCTAGACACCACTCCCAAAACTGGACAGCAAGATAGAGGAGAGGAAGAGAGTGTGTACCTCCCTGTTTGTTGATATAATAGAGTGCTGTCATGTTGTCTGTGGTCACTTGCACTGCAGTACCCGCAATAAGTGGTTCGAAGGCACGGAACGCCTTGAATATCACCAGTAATTTGAGGTTGTTGATGTGGAGAGTTTTTTCATGGGGGGACCAGTTGGCATGCACTTGCAGGTCCTTGCAATGTGCACCCCAGCTGACGGGGCTGGTGTCGGTTGTACCATGAGTTGTTAATTGGAGAGGTGCAAACGGCCTTCCAAGGAAGAGATTGGCCGGAGTGATCCACCAAATTAGCTGAGTCACAAGTTCCGAAGTGACCTGTAGAAGCATAGTGGGTGGGTCGAGAAGAGGGTCGAATAGGGACAGGTACCAAGATTGTAGCGAGCGCATTTTCAGTCAGGCGTGCTGGATAACAGATGTGGTGGAGGCGACGAGTCCGAGGAGTCGTTGTACTTGATGAGCAGTGACCAGAGCGTGAGGTTGAAAGTGGCTGACAAGAGTGCGTATCTTGAGTGCACGCTCTCGAGGGAGAAACACCCTTGTTTGATGTGAATCTAGAACAGCGCCTATAAAGGTGACACATTGAGACGGAGTTAATACCGACTTGTCGAAATTGACTTCGAGGCCCAGATCTGCTAGTAAAGAAAGAGTGATAGCAATGTCCTTTAGCGCTTGCGAGCGCGACTGAGCTACGAGTAACCAGTCGTCGATGTAAGGAAACACCGAGATTCCTAGTGTGTGAAGGTGCGCAGCTACTGGGGCCATGCATTTCGTAAACATTCGCGGCGCGGTGGAGAGGCCGAATGGGAGGGCATTGAGTTCGTAGGTAGTTTGACCGAGAGAAAAGCGAAGAAATTTGCGGTGCTCCTGTCTGATGGTGATATGAAAATAGGCGTCTCTCAGGTCGATGACGGAGAACCAATCTCCCTCTTGTAGAAGAGGAAGGATACATTCTAGAGTCACCATGCGAAAACGTTTTTGGACAATGAAGTAATTGAGGTCGCAGAGGTCAAGAATGGGCCTTAGACTGCCATCTCGTTTCGGTACTAGGAAATAACGGGAGAAGAATCTGAGGTCGGATGTACTTGGTGTGATAAGTGAAATGGCCTTTTTTGAAAGGAGAGATTGAATCTCCAATTCGAGGGTGCTGGATGGTGAGGTTAGGATGTTCCGCGATTGGAGGATGGAAATGAATTCCAGCGCGTATCCGGTGGAAATGATCGACAAAACCCACGAATGGTGGTTATGTGTGCCCAAGATCGAAGATGGGGCGACAGTCGGGTAGTGGGAGGAGTGGGTGGAGAGTGGATTTGGGTGGCAGGCGAGTCAAAGATTCTGTTTGTTCTTCTTGTCAGAACACCTGAAGGATTGCCAAGGGTGCTGACACGGAGTGTGCTGGTCAGGTTGGAACATGGAAGATGATAGAGGTAAGTAACGTTGTTTGTCTGGAAAAGACTTGTACTGGTGAAAGGGATATGGGCGACGCCACTGATATCTCTGAGGCCTGTAATACGACTGAGTATTATACGAGCGTGCCGTCTTTCTCATCTTTTGTAGGTTATCCAGAATTTCGTCTGTTTTCTTGTCAAACAAACCAGCACCATCGAAAGGTAAGTCTTCAATGCACATTCTAGAGTCCTCTGAGATGTGGGCGGAACGTAGCCAGGCGTGCCTACGTAAGGCTACAGCTGTAGCCATATGTTTAGAGGCTGCCTCTATTATGTGCCGCGCTGTGATGCGCTCTTGCCGAGCTAACGCCATAGCCTCTTGATGATAGGCAAGGCCACAAGGTTTGTACTTTCCAGCGGCTGACTGTAGGGACGGAAGGGCCTTGTTCCAGAGGAACCTGTGATAGGCTCCCATTGCTGCTAAATCGTTGGCAGCACGCAAATTGAAAGATGCCAGGGAGTAAACTCAGCGTTCGATAATGTCCAACTTCCTGCCCTCATTATTGTTTGGAGTGGTGTTAGAACGATTACGAGCCCGGTTCTGCGTTGCATCGACAATCACAGAATTAGGAGGAGGATGTTTCGAGAGAAATTCCGTGTTTGTCCCATGAGTCTTGTACAAATTCTCGACTCTACGAGAGATCTGAGGCACTGAAGACAGTTTGGACCAAGACTCCTTAATCAGCTTGAGCAGTGACGGAATGAAACCCATACGAAGCGGGGGTGTCTGATCCTCCTCAATGTCCTCATACACCTTGTCGGATTCTGATTGCGTTGGTTGCTGGACTTCAAGGCCCATGGCTTTGGCAATACAGAGAACCAATTGGGAATAAGATGAGAAATCCTCAGATGAAGATGGAGGGTTGATGTCAGCCACGTCCGAATCGGGAGTCGGAAGATTGGGGGGGTGACTCTTGTAAGGCTATAGAATCAGAGGAATCAGAATCTGAAGAATGTGCTGGTGAGGGCGAGGAACCCTGTTGATACGAGGAGGCCGACGTATCGGGCGGAGTGTCGGGCAAATGGTGTTTAGGAGGCATGGTACCGCGCTTACTAGTTATCGGTTGAGCAGAGCGATGTGACTTACACTTTTGAGGCTTTTCGGAGTCCCCAGTACCGGGCGAGGGTCCAGTGTAAGTCGTGGTGACTTGTAGGGGTGGTGCCGGTACCTGAGGAAGAGTAGCAGTATCGGTAGGGGGTACAGAAGGCTTAGCCGATGGTTTCGATTTCTTCAGTAGCGAAGACGATGGTGTCGGGGCAGCTAGAGCATGCCGTTTGTGAGCTTTCTTGTGGAGCTTCGGTACCGGAATGGGAGAGACGCCCTCATCGTCTGATGACTGGTCGTAGTAATAGCCCGTATGGTACCGAGGAGGTGAAGGGGATTCCGAAGAGTCCGAAGGGTAATAGTAAGCATACCGAAACTGCTTGGGTTCAATGTAACGTTTGGTATCATGCTGCCAATACCGGTGTGGACAATGTCGATACTGTTTAGATGGCGGTTCATAGTAGACAGGAGGCTCATAAAATGTGACTCGTTTGGGCCGATGGTGTCGAGCCCGAGAGTCCTGAGATACCGACAGTCCCAAAAGTATCAGAGGCTATGAGGGAACGGTATCCAGATGGCCAGTGTCCTCAAGGTGGTGGAGTTTAGCTTTCTTTTTCCTCAACGGAACTGGATCAGCTGGAACAGATGCTGATTCAGACTCACACCCGGACACAGAGCAATCCAAAGATTTGGGGCTCGAACAGGCCGAATAAGGCAGCACAGTAACCTCAGCCGAGGTGTCCGCCCAAGACAGAGATTGAGCCAGGAGAGGAGAGGGCGTTTGGCCGGACGGAGGCGGAATGGATTCACGGTCGATATCGAGATCAATAGGTGGTTGATTCTGTACGGGAGGTTGCAGTACTGGTGGCTGAGAGTCTACAGAGGACTTCTTGGATTTCTTTGGTTTGGTACCGACCGGTTTTGGAGTAGGTTTCGGTGTCGGGGTCAATTGAGGCGTTGAACCCGAGGATTTCGGTTTAGGCAGTTTTGGCTTAGACTTAGGAGTTGGTAACGGGGAGTTGGTGGCAGAAGAAACCGGTGGTGGTCGAGAGCCCTGAATGTCATCCATCTTAGACGGTGGGCGAAGAGACTTCTCCCACAGGAAGGATTTAAGGCGCTGCTGACGGAGTTTGATGGCCTGTTTAGTAAAGTTTTTACAATATGAACAGGAGGCTGGTTGGTATGATTCCCCCAGACAAAAAAGGCAAAAATTGTGGCCGTCAGAAACAGGCAACTTATTCGTGCACGAAGTGCACCTCTTAAACGGCCCTGTGGGGGCCACAAAAGGCGGGAAGGGAAGAAACAAAAAAGGGGGGCAACGGGTCCAAAAAACAAACAAACTCAAAAAGTCTTACGAAAACAGTAGTACAAAAACAATCAATCCTCAAGAACAATTATACGATCTATTAAATCTCCTCAGGAACAAGAACCAAGATGCGCGAATGGAGAGCTCAGCAGAAGATGAGACCTCAGCGGAGGAAAAAAGGAACTGAGGTAATCGCCAGGACGGGCGGACCACGTGTGCTAGGGGGGGCGGGTCCTAGCGAACGCGTGTTTGAGCTCTAGAATATTCCGGAAACCTCTGCGCAAGTGCAGATTAACCCATTAGTGTGCATTCACAGAGACCACGAAGAAGAAACAAATTTTCCTCAGGGCCTGCCTATTTTCACTTTCAAAGAGGCACAGGATTGTACTCCTTTTGTCTCACCTCACTCTAAACATATTCAAGTGCTCAGAATTTGCACCAGTTTGTATTAAGTTGTAAAAACCCAGTTCCCAAATGAAACAGACATGGCTGTACCAGATAGTAGATATAAATACGGAACAAGATTAGGTATAAATCTATTACAGAATTTGTATCATTTGGCTGCTTGCACAGTCATCCAGCTATGCTTCTTACCTCATTAGCTGTTTGAATTTAACACTTCTTAGCCTATGTAAGTATACAAGACATGTGAATATCTTGTGGAACGCCTAGATGTTGTAGTGTATCCTCCATTTTCCCTCATCCTCACTTGTGCTAGATACAATTGAGGGGAGTTGCAATCCAACAAAATCTGGAGGGTTACACATTGCCCCTCACAACATACAGTAAAAATAGCTATTAAGCAACTGCAGGTTGAGGAAGAAAACTCTAAACAATTAATATAACATTGTGAACAATGACAGTTGACTGTCCTTACAACCAAAGTGATGAAAGCTTAGAATTGAACATTTGGAAGTGGCTTATTTGCACAGTACTGGTTTTGGTGGTTACTGGCTAGAGATGCAGGGGGAGGGGAAAATCCTAACTGGGGATCATCATGGGCCATGACTCTACTCTCAAATGCTGTCACAGGCCCTGCCAGTGCATCTGGGTTCATGCATTCATGGATAATTTGCAAAGTAAATCCCTCAGAGTTGGGGAAATCTTTCTTCTTGTAGTTCTTGGCTGACACGGTTAGAAAGAGTTGGCTGTTAGCTGCTCCCCTCCTCCATAAAACACACTTTAAACAACTTTATTTACAAAGCTTTAATAGAGCAGAGAGGCACATGGAAAGGCATTGCTGAATACACAGGAAAAAGGGTGCAGTGGGGTCAAAGGGCTTAGAAAAAGCTAAAGAGCAGCTTCCACTATACAAATTGATAAGATCTTGATTTCCAGCTTTCAGACAGAGGAATGTATCACTCACTGTGCAGACAGGAAGAGAGGTCAGAAGAGGACTGCTTACCCTTAGACCACTGGATTTCCCCTCTAGCTTATAAATCCCATGCTAGTTATTGGAACATGTGCACTTTTTCAAATTCCCTCCAACCCCACAATATCTTCAAAGCATAGGTACTTCCAAACAAGCCTTTTCTTGTGCAATCTTCCTGATTCATTCACAGAATTTCACTGAAGGCTGAGACAATGATGCCTGCCATTTCTAATCCTTCTGTCTTTCTCCCTTCCCTCACCACAGGTGTCTGTACAGGTGAGAACGGCAGAATAGCTGCACAGTCTCAGAGTCTTCCATTGGGAAGTACCCCACTATTTAAATCCCTTGAGTAAGATCATCAAAATCCAATACACCACAGGTGCAGAATTTCAGGTATAAGCAGAGCCATTAAAAACTAAGAACTGCCATTCTGGATGACACAAAGAATAATTTATGATGGTTGTGTCCTGTTTCAGGCAATACCAGGACTGCATGGGTTCCTGACTAGAAGGTGGTGAGGGTACAAAAATCTAGCAACCCAACAGCAGCAGCAACAAACAAAACCAAAAAAACCAAAAACGGCATTTTTCCCTTTAAGACAAAGGTATGTTGAGAGTGTGCATCTTGTTTTTAAGCAACATCATACTTATAGGGGTACAATTTGTCTTAAAAATAAGGTGTACAGTCTCTATGCATCATGTTTTAAAGTAAAAATTTGGCTTTTGCTGCTACTGCTGTACAGCTCAAATCTTAAGTTTAAAAAGTGCTTTTTTCACCATTGGTACCATGCTGCCAAATGTCAATGGCAAAATCAATGGCAGGGACACAATAGCCACATGTTACCATTCCTATTCTAGCCCATAAACTGCATACAATGACCTAATGCCCTCTCTCCTGACCATTTCACAACCAAGGCACAATAGAGACAGCTACTGCTTATCACTTGTCCCCAACCATTAGAGATAGCCTACCTCTGAACGTGGAGACTTCATTCCTAGATTCAACTTTCCCGACAACTTTCCTTTCATTTTTCCCACTCCATTTCTCTATACTAAATAATTCACTGAACACAAACCAAACACTGCCAAAGGAAAGACAAATTTAGAACAGAAAAGAGGATAAAAGATCAAATAGTTGTTAAAGAAATAATCCAGTTTCTTTTGGTGAAAAATGAGAGTTCTCCATCAGTAGGACAGCTCCCAACTCTATTGTTTGCCTCTCTGTGCTAGGTGGTAGTGCGGATTGGGGGTGGGGAGGAACGGTTTTCCAGGTTAACAGCACGGGGAGGTCTCTCTTCCCAACTGGAATGACTCAGTTCCATAACATGATCTGCACAAGGAGAGAAAAAATGTATTTAGAAAAAATTCTTCTGCAGTATAACAAATCCACATTTTAAAAACACCCTTTATTTCAACCATCTTAAGTATAAAGGTTGCTCCCAACAGAATGCTGGGAACCATATTTTGTGAAGGTGTTGACACTTTCACTTTAGATATATCTTGCCCTTTCATAGTTTCTGCAGTCCATTTTGAAAACAGTTTAAACACCTATGTAATCTACACTTGTAGAATTCTACACTGACTTGTCATCCTTCCCAGTCTGGACAAATAACTTTTCCAGCCTTTATTCCCCTGTCAGTCAAATATGGGATTGTTTGGATAACATAGTGGTTTAGGTATCTGGCTGTGGAGTCAGAGGTTGGGAGTTGATTCCCCACTGTGCCTCCTGTGAGTAAAGCCAGCCTGTGTGGCCTTGGGCAAGTGGTACAGTCCCAGGGCACCCCTAGAAGAAGGGAATGGTAAAACCACTCCTGAGTGTTTTCTACCTGGAAAACCCTGAAAAGGGTGACCATAAGTCAGAATTGACTTGACAGCACATGATTCGTATCATTATTTCATGGGATTCTTGTGAGGAAACACATAATAAAGATGATGAAACCCTTTAGAAAACTAGAAATATAACAAGTTATTAAGAGCCAAAGACTAGGCCTAGCAATCTATTGCTAAGCAACCACTTGCAGATAGACATAGAGCTCCATACAGCTACTTTACCTGTTAGCGGTGGGTCTCCCTGTTCCACCTCCACTGCTCTTTCTTGGTTCTGCTGCTCTTCTTGGCCTTCTCCTCCTTCAGCTCCTTCTGCTTCTTCTGATTCATTGGGGACCTCCTCTACAGATCCAGCAAAGGATACTTTCTGCCCACCTGAGAGTGAGAGACAACCAACGTCACAGTGACATATCTCCATGACAAGAATTCTTACAGAGCTCAGGCCTACAGGCAGCAGTAATCAAACAAGGGGATTCAGCAGGTGGACCAAGGGATTCTAATTGGGAGCCAATTCTAGACTAAAAAATAAACTAATTATAGGCTACTAAAACCTTTTGTGTTTTATAAAAAATGAAGCTATTTAAATAATTCATGCATGTATGAAAAAACCCAGAAATTGTACATTAAAGCAGTGGCTCTTATGTCTCCATATTTTAGCATCTCACCCGTCAGTATATCAAAGAAGCTGGGCCCCACCATGATAGAAGCATAAAGTCCACTCTTTCTGAGAGGGATATTCATATATTTATATGTAATATATTAGAATACTTTATCAGTTACATTATATATTTGGATTTTATCTTGGATGCACACTGCAATATAATGAGAGGGTTCAAGTGATCTGGGGAAGCTGAGAGTAAGATCATCAGAAGACAGACTCTGTTCTGAGTTTAAACTTGTAGTATGTCACCCAAGACTGAATGGTAAAAGGTGAGATGGCGTAAACCCATCTTTTTCAGGAATTCATGGCCACACATCAGCAGAAGAGCAGATGATGTGAGCGTTCATGGGTCAAAATCCACTTCCTGAGACCCATGGAATGCTCATACGATGTCACCTGTATTTATACATATACCCATGGGGTGGCGGCGAGGTCTCAACCAAGCGAGCATACAGACTAAAGATGAGTGATAATGATATCCCTCTTCTAATAGCAAACTCAGGTGATGAGGGCTGACAGGAATATAGCCAAAACCGGGCCATTTATAAACAAGACAAAATACCAGCATCTTTAAGAGAACCTAAAAGCTTGCAAATTTAAAACCCAAGAAGTGGGGTGGAGAGGATTCGAAGACTCCAGTGACAGATGGGCATGTTCAGTACTCCCAGAAAGCAAAGTGATAGGCAGAAAAGGAAGGAAGAAATTACTAGAACGTGGATGTGAGAAATGATGAGAGTGTGCTGCTTTAGAGAGAATAAGCACTCCTTTTAGGTCCTAAAAATTAGGGGAATGGATATACCATAAGTTTTCAGTGCAGATCTGACTTGTTTCTTCTAACTGCAAACTTGTGTGATTGAGCATCATAAAACAGTCCATCTGAACACAAGGTACTGAACTCTGCTTAAAAGACTCAAATTCTGCATACTTAGAGGACTCCTTTGATTTAAATAAGCGTTTACACTTGTAAATTGAAAGGGAAATTTAAAATACCATAAAAAGGTGTGTGAGGGTTTCTGTAGCCTATGACATTCCAAACCTATGGGATGTGAATACTCCAGCACCTGCCAAGTGTCAGGCAAGGCCTCTTCAGCCATGGTTTCCATAACCTCAAGACTCATTGAGCTACTTGACACCAGTCACTTCCCGACCCATCAGTATTTCTGGTGGCCAAGTTGCCACCACTATTCTCCCAAGTGGTTCAGTCTCTTCCTGACCCCAAGTTATTTCCACTGGCTGGTGTCCGTGTTAATTAGGGAGGCTGGTATTACTGCTGGCTTTTAAATTCGTTGATCAGCAGCACCTTCCTGGGATTTCAGAGGTTCAAAGTTGGAGATGCCAAGGGCTAAGACAGACTGTATGCTTTTGATTTTGTTTGTTAAAAGACGAGGTAGGAGCTAAGCCCATGTTAAACATCTTAAAAACAACTGTCTGCCTCTGCCAGTTTTGAAGTGCTTCATCCCCTACTCAAACAGTAAATCCCTCTTAAAACGTATACCGTAGAACCCAAATTTACCTTTCCGTTTCTGTGATTTGGAGAGAGCTGATTCTTTGGGCTTATTTTCCAAGACTTCTCAGGAAATTGCAGCAAAGATTGGAAGGCAGGAAGTGGATGGGAAGAGAGATAGAAAGAGAAGGGGGGAAAATGAAGGCATGCTTTTTCTCAAGCCTACCCTTCCCCTGAAACAGTAAAAAAACCCCTCCAGTTTTCTAACAAGATGTACCATTGTGCCATTTTTATTCCTTCCTCCCCTGCAACATGTGGTCAGTTCTTTTGAGCCATGTTTCTGCAGGGCTGCTTCAGTACTACAGTTTTTCTCTGACGGTCCAAGATTAACCTTATGTCTCAGATTGCACAGGAGGGTCTGTACAGAATATGATTGGTATAACATATTGTCTTGTAGTTAAGTCTGTTTTTCATCTTTTTCTAATTAAATTAAAGAAAGTTATTCTACAGCTGACTTAGCTTCATCCCCCATGACTTGTTTTCTGTAGCCTTAATAAAGGCTTCATCTATCTTGATTATTCAAATGGTCAATTATTTTCTTAGAAATTGCTTCCTTTTGAGTTTTCTCCAAGGAAGGGCATTGAATGTCTTGCTTCTCAACCATGTAACCCAGGAATAAGGAACATGTGGCTGTCCAGATGTTGATGGAATGAAACTCCCACTACCTCTGTGAACATTGATCATACTTACTATAGCTGATGAAAATTGGAGTCCAACAACATCTAGAATGGCAGAAGTTCCCTCCTCATGAAGCAACTTGAGTTTTTCTAAGTAATGACTAAAATGACCAGAAATTAGGATAGGGTCCTGTACCTTCTATGGGAATGTATAGTTTGCCATGGAGGAGTGAAAAGAACAGGAATACTGAAATTTGTTCTTCTCTGCAGCTATAAAATGCATAGGAGCTCTATCCTTTGCTTCTGCTATAGTGGAGATTGCTTTAAATATCTAATTTAAAGGACACATCACTATGACATAGTTCTGGGGTCAGAAGAAGCAGTTTTCTTACCAGTGCACTGCCTTAGCAAAGTTGTCTTGGAAGCTGAGCCCAGCTGTTTCTGTCCTTGGGAAACTGCAGAATATAACAAAAATATATGAGCAAGTAAAGGAGACAAAGTCAAAATTGTCATTTGGAAATGATACCACAATATATATATATATTGTTGGTGCTCTCTCATTCTCTCTCTCTCTCTCTGTATTTCAAATGTAGTATTGTAGTACCAACAGCATTAAGGGGGGAAAAGGACTGTTCCCAGTCCTTATTATTAGAGGCTGAGGGTATGGTACACAAGCCTTCCATTTCTAACAACATTTGTATGAATGCCAACTGCATTCACATGCAAAATTAGCATCCCTCTTCCTTTTAAAAAAAATTCAGATTGAAAGAAGGATCATACAGCTAGATTTCATAAGGTTCTGAAAGCCACAAGGTCTACTTTAAAGCACCAAATTTTAGCAACCGTTTCAAGTTTCAGACCTTTGCTCTGGAATAGCAAGAAAAACAAGTACGTGGACAGAGGAGCTGTGGGTGGGAGAGAAGAATGACTTGTATAGATGCCACCTCTCCCATCTCTCTTGGCTTCTTCCTGCTGGGGAAGAAAGCTGGTTTCCTAGGAGACTGGTAGCTCCCTGTAGTGGGGTAAGGAGCAAGAGTATGTATGTGTTGGGAGGGGAGGAACATTTGCAGGTTTCTCCCTGACAGCAGAGGTGCTAAATGAAGGGAAATTTATTCAGTACACGCAGTGCACCCCCAGAGAGTGGGATCCGTGGCTAACAGCGGGAGAAGGCCCTTTAAATAGAAGTGCGTCACCACAGTAACAGCCTACCTGCTGGAGAACTACTTGACCTCAGGAATCAGTTCCCCTATCCCTCAATACCCTTTTGAGATGTTACCCTAAGTTTAAGTAAATGTCTGTGTTTATCTATTCCATTTATTTACTGTTTGAAAATAGGGTGGGATATAAAAACAAAAACCCCAGGAATCATCAATCGATTTTCAATATATTTCTGAATTGAGTGAAACCACTGGGATGATCATCATAAAATTTAAAACTCCCCAACACTGTGTATAATTAATTATAAATGGAGGTCTGGTTTCCAGATTAAGAACATAATCCAGCCTTCCAGCAAGTATCTGGTTATCAGGGTCAGCCCAAAACATTTTGCAGCCTGAGGCAGAGAATAAGATGGCACTCCCTCCCCTTCTGAGCAAATTTTTATTCAACATTGGGGATGGCATAGCGTCCTTCACTTTACCTGAAGGCAGCAGGCTAGTGCAGGAGGCACAGGATAGCTGGTATGGAAGATGGCATTCATCTCTAAAGCCTTGCTTTTTTTGTACCTGTCCCTGATGTGATTGCCTCACTCTTCCTCAAGGTAGGACTGGCCCTGCTTGCCAGCTGGAAACAGGATGCTAGATTTAGATAGATGCAGATGGTCTTCTAATCTTTTCTTTTCTTTGAATGAACATACCAAGCTTAGAAAACTTACTTTTTAGACTGCAGATCCCACAGTCTCCTAGCCAGCATGACCAGGCTGGGGATTTGAGAGATTATACCCAAAAAAGTAACTTTTCCAGGGCTTGTGAATACCATCTGTACCCTTTCCTACATTATTGTATAGGATAAGAGATCAAACTGTCCTTTCTAGAAACATTTTGCTTTTGTAGAAAACTGACAGGGTTCCCAGAAAACACTCCTATAGTGGTATATATTCCAACAGTACATGTAAGTACACTTTCAATGATTGTGGACCAAACATTTTATTTTTTAGATTTCAGTGCAAAATTCACATAAACTAAGAAAGCAGTTTTCTTTCTTTCTTTCTTTCTTTCTTTCTTTCTTTCTTTCTTTCTTTCTTTCTTTCTTTCTTTCTTTCTTTCTTTCTTTCTTTCTTTCTTTCTTTCTTTCTTCATAGAGACATATTTGCACCAATAACAGATTAGTCCCAAGGAGAGAGACAGAGGAATGGTCTGGAAACAGGAACATACAGCTATAATAAGCTCTTTGTGCCAGATTTATCAAATGGCGCATGCACGCTAACAGCATCAAGATGGTGTTCTGCAAACAGTAACACTAGATTGGTTAACAAATAAACCAATATAAAATCTCCATAGGAGCAATCTCTCTAAACTATAGAAGCTACTCTCTCATGATGACCTGTCTTTGCAATGCCAAGTTCAAGAGGGAGTTTTTTGCTGCCCCCTGCTGGCTTCACCTGCTCCTTCCCCATTTCTTTTGTCTGTTTGCTACTGTCATTGCTTACATCCAGACTTACACAGCCCAGGCATTTCCCTCACGGTGTCATCTGAATCCTGAGCTTCTTCTTCCTCCTCCTCCTCCTCTTCCTCCTCCTCCTCCTCCTCCTCAACATCCTCAGCATAGTCTTCATCCATCCAGGAGCTGTTGGATTCCAAATGGCTTTGTGCTAGGCGCTGCACAGCTATTGCATTTTAAAAAGAGAGACAAGTGGTTAGAAACATTCAAAGAAAAAATAGATCTTGAAGCTGGAGAACCTCGGCGTTGTTCTTTTTTTTTTTTTTAGCATTTTAATGATTTTTGTGAAGTTTCTGACCCCAGAAAGAAAAGAAAAACTATGCAGATTGTATCTTGTGTGACCCTAGACTACAGCTCCCAGAATCGCCCAGCCATGTTCTCCACATCACAGCTCTAACCATTGCACCACACTGGGTGACGCAAACAACGCACCTTTAGACCTGAATTGCTGTAAGCTAAGATATCTCCATAGACATTATCTGTTGCAACTGAGTCACATATTTTGGTACACAACAGCTAGTATCTATTTGTTGTTTAGTCGTTAAGTCGTGTCCGACTCTTCGTGACCCCATGGACCAGAGCACGCCAGGCCCTCCTGTCTTCCACTGCCTCCCGGAGTTTGGTCAAAACTAGTATCTATAGGTATTTCTTAACTTATGGCAATTCAAGTTTGAAAGTTATGCAGTTTGCATAACTGCACAACAGAATTTCATTGAATCTCTTGCACATCCCTGTCACTACAGTAGAGAGGGAAGATGCTCTAGAGCCATTCACAACCTTAAATTTGTAGATTGTAGGACCATGAAGTCGTGCAATTACTTTGTGCTTGTGCTTCAAAAGATAGTCCCTTATACATCACCAAAACTGACAAGAGGCCATAGATTTGCACAAATGTGCATATACAAATTTGTATGCTATCAATTTGAAGGTAGAAATGGAAATACAAGACATCTCACCAGAGAAAAGGAAGGACTATGACTCAGTGGTGTGTGCACATACAAAAATAACACCAAAAATAAAAAACAAAAAAAGAGGAGGAGGAAGGAAGCATTCTTTGCAAAGTAGGACACACTGCCGCCCTAAGGCTGCACCTCATTCTTCCTAGTTTGCCAATGGACCTTGGCAGAGTTCCCATTCTCCCACTATCATGTTGGCTCCAAGGCCCAAGGATGAGACCTTGAGGCCAGGCAATGAATTTATCAAGGATGTGAGGTCACCGTTCCTGACTGTCTCTGTTTATTTTGCAAATCCAGAAAAGTGATGCCCTGCTGTATTCTCCCTCCACTGTAGTCCTTTTGACAACTCTCTTCTCCAGCTTGCTTTTAGGCAACAGAAGAATCTTTTCCTTCAAACTGGCTAGAAAGCAGCATGGGGGTAATGAGAATGGGGGTGGCATTCTCTAACCAACATTCCCAGCTGCAGATCTGTTAAAAAACAAAACAAAAACAAAAAACTGCAGACATATCTGCTTCCTTGCCTACTTACTGTAACTGCTCTCCTACTCTCAAGACAATGCTAAAAGCACACCCTTTCCCCTATGTACTGTGTAATGTTTTTCCTAGGCCAAACTGACCTTTCAGTCATCCCACAGATACCACAATAACACTGTTTAGCATCCTATATAGCTAACCCCTTCATCCTGAGCAATTAAAAGGTCTTTAAATATTCCATATCATGACCAGTGGATGGGATGTGTGATAAACTGCAAGATTTGAAACATTTGTGACTTGTTGCAATTGCAGAATATCTGCAGGGAACGTTGTTAAACACCCTTTCCTCCTCCCCCAAATAAAATCATCTTAGTATTTGACAGACGAAAATCTCCATTGACAGGATGAAAAGAACATTTAATGGAAGTTATTAAAAACAAGAGATGAGCTGCTTCTAGAAACTACAGATACTATCTTCTCATGGGATGCAACATTTGTACAGGCAAATGGTGCATGTCATGAGAAGACAGGATTCTCTGGAAAAGATAATAAAGCTGGGAAAGGTGGAAGGCAGCAGGAAAAGAGGAAGACTGAATATGAGATGGATTGACTACCTAAAGCAGTGGTCCCCAAACTTTTCTGAACCAATGACTGGTTGGGGGGGCGTGGGCCGTGCGCGGGGGGCACCCCCATGCTCACAGGTGGGTGGGGCATGCTCGTGGGTGGGCGGGGCACGCTCACGCGCATGTGAGGATGGGCAGGGCGCGCTCGTGGGTGGGCGGGGCACACTCACGCGCACTCACAGGTGGGCGGGGCGCGCTTCCGTGCAAGCGTGGGCAGGCCGTGCCTGTGGGTGGGCGTGCATAGGGGGAGTGCGTACGGGTGGGGGGCCCAGGAGATCTGTCTCCGTGGCCCAGTCCTGCCAAGGCCACGGACTGGCACGGGGCCACGGACCGGGGGTTGGGGACCCCTGCGTAAAGGAACCTTGAGTTTGCAAAAGCTGAGCAGGGCTGTTGAGGACAAGACATTTTGGAGATCGCTCATTCATGGGGTCACCCTAAGTTGGGGGGGACTTGACAGAACATAAGAACATGTACAGGAGGAATTTTCTCACAATGTCACAGATACAGAAGTGTGCACAAAGGGGGAAATAATGTCATTGTTCAATGCACTTGACACAGATCTCTTCCCCAGCAAAGAATGCGATTAAGCTTATTTGAGGAAGAAAAACAGCCACAAGGGAGAGAAAAGGACAATACCTCTTTTGTTGAGAGAAGGATATTTATTTGGTACTGTCAGGTTAACTTCTTTCCCAAATATAATACCCTCAGTTGTTGTTTTTTCAGATACACCTGGCTTCAGGTTCTTTTACCCACATCCTACTCTATTTGCTTGTCAAAGTTCAAACTACTTTAAATCACTTCTATCGCTATACTTTCAACTTTGTCATTAATCAGCTAAGATTTCAAAGAGTAGGAGGTGTGTGTGTGGGAAATAAAACCAAGTTTTAATGCATTTATTGGAATATAAAGAAAAGCAACTGGTTATCAACTGTGATAATGATGGCGGGAGTATATGTAAAAGAACAAATAATGACAGACAGAAGCCCTTGCACCTTTGAACGGGTGTATAGAAGAAAAACATTCTGTAGGCAATTGAGAAAAGCTAGTCCTCCTGGTTCTGCATACTTAAAAATATAGTACAGTATCCTGCCCTCCTTTGCTTTTTGCCACCATCCTTCCAGCCCAATACATTTTGTGGCCTGAGGCAAAGACTAAAAACACTCCTTCCATTTCACGTACATACCGAAGGTAAATGGGCCAGTATGGAATCTTACACCAACAGTGGCCACTGGATAAGATCCTCCATTGCACCAACAGGAAGCAGGCTAATTTAGGGGGTGCGGGAAGGCTTTGTGGCACATGCAGCTATTTGTCCCAAGAGAATGGAACAGCTGACTGGGGGATAATGAAGAACTACTGCAGAGCTGCCATTGCTACTCCCAAATTTGCCACTTGAGGCAGCTGCCTCATTTTGCTGAATGATAGGGCCAACCCTGTAAACAGAATTGAACTGCTTTTCATAACCACAAAATGAATAGAGCTCAGCTGGTGGGGTAATGAGAAGATTAGGTTGCACATTCAGATTATTCTAAACTTGGGATTTTTAATGATGTCATGGGAGACCCACCTCTTTAGATGGCCATGTGTATTTTTCTGCTAACTTCAACATGGAATGAGCCCTGTTATGTTTTGGGGACCTGCCTTTCTACTGGTGGGGTGCTGGACCTCTGCTACCATATCCTGCTCCGATGACACCACTGTCAATGATTCTAACCAGGAGTTTTAAAAGATTCAAGGAAGAATAGAGCTCCTGAAGGTCCAAATAACTGTGTAGAAAAGGAAGTTCATCAGTTTGGGTTGGTCAAGGATCCCGCCCCCTCCTGGAATTCCCTTTATTTAAGGGTACAAGAGCCTGGCCTTTCTTGTATCTCACCATCCTAATTATACAGCTTCATTAGCTTAAAGTTAAGGCATTTTAAGGCTGCAGCCTTAAAAACATGTACTATGGAGTAAATCACACTGAACACTCAATTTTGAGCAAACAGATTGTGTTGTAAGCTAATTTAAACAAACCCTGTCTTTTTCGAAATGGCATACAGGGACATTCAAACAGTCTCCTAAATTATGTCAGAACAAAATCTCAACTGTCGTTGTGGGAGAGGAAGAAAACAGCTACTGCTCTTGGGCTTCTTTTTGGCAAGTAGGAAGACATATGCAAGTGACGTACTACACCGTCCAGCTAGTATTAAGAATCCATGCAAAGCTGAGATACACTCATAATAGCAAGCCATGACATCCACTTTACTTTACAGAAGATAGCCCTCTCTTTGAAGGGCTGCCCATTCCAAGTTTGGTGTAAAGAGCTTCCTACAAATGGAGAGCAACCTTGATGTTGCGCACACACGGTCAACACCTGAGCATTACCGAGAGTCAGATCACATGGCTATGCATACCACTTACTTCTTATGGGAAATCTTTCAGTGCTGCTGGGCTTAAGTCATTGGACATGCAAATAAAGCTACACTGTCTTCTGGTTGATCAGTTACAAAACAAAAGCAGACTAATTTGCCAAATGAGAATAGAGGGAAGTTTCCATTAGAATAGACCAGCAGTCTTTTCAAGTGTGC
Organism: Intellagama lesueurii; assembly: GCA_037013535.1. Classification (NCBI taxonomy): domain Eukaryota; kingdom Metazoa; phylum Chordata; class Lepidosauria; order Squamata; family Agamidae; genus Intellagama; species Intellagama lesueurii. The sequence continues at coordinate 35,322,092 of JBAJHW010000006.1, forward strand.
ACTGCTTCCAGACAAGGAATCAGCATCTCAATCAGTTAAGGCATTGTATAGGTAATACACAGGTCACCAGATTCTCTCCTATGAAGAAAAATACTCTATTTCAAATAATTATTCCAATATACTCTTTCATCCTCTGTTGCGATGATGCATCTGTTGTATTTTGGTGATGTATAAGTCACGGATTGCTGCCTTGTCGTGGCGAAGGGGCTTGAGTAATTCAAAGAAGCTATGGGCTATGCCGTGCAGGGACACCCAAGACGGACAGGTCATAGTGGAGAGTTCTGACTAAACGCGATCCACCTGGAGCAGGAACTGGCAAGCCACTCCAGTATCTTTGCCAAGAAAACTCCACGGACAGAAACAAAAGGCTAAAAGATATGATGCTGGAAGATGAGCCCCTCAGGTCGGAAGGCGTCCAACATGCTACTGAGGAAGAGCGGAGGACAAGTACAAGTAGCTCCAGAGCTAATGAAATGGTTGGACCAAAGCTGAAAGGACGCTCAGCTGTGGACGTGCCTGGAAGTGAAAGGAAAGTCCGATGCTGCAAAGAAAAATACTCTGCATAGGAACCTGGAATGTAAGATCTATGAACCTTGGTAAGCTGGATGTGGTCAAACAGGAGATGGCAAGAATCAACATTGACATCCTGGGCGTCAGTGAACTAAAATGGACGGGAATGGGCGAATTCAATTCAGACGATTATCATATCTACTATTGTGGGCAAGAATCCCATAGAAGAAATGGAGCAGCCCTCATAGTCAACAAAAGAGTGGGAAAAGCTGTACTGGGATACAATCTCAAAAATGATAGAATGATTTCAATACGAATCCAAGGCAGACCTTTCAACATCACAGTAATCCAAGTTTATGCACCAACCACCGATGCTGAAGAGGCTGAAATTGACCAATTCTATGAAGACTTACAACACCTTCTAGAACTGACACCAAAAAAAGACGTTCTTGTCATTATAGGGGACTGGAATGCTAAAGTAGGGAGTCAAGAGATAAAAGGAACAACAGGTAAGTTTGGCCTTGGAGTTCCAAATGAAGCAGGGCAAAGGCTAATAGAGTTTTGTCAAGAGAACAAGCTGGTCATCACAAACACTCTTTTCCAACAACACAAGAGGTGACTCTACACATGGACATCACCAGATGGGCAATACTGAAATCAGATTGATTATATTCTCTGCAGCCAAAGATGGAGAAGCTCTATACAGTCAGCAAAAACAAGACCTGGAGCTGATTGTGGCTCTGATCATCAGCTTCTTATAGCAAAACTCAAGCTTAAACTGAAGAAAGTAGGAAAAACCAATGGGCTAGTCGGGTATAATCTAAACCAAATCCCTTATGAATACACAGTGGAAGTGAAGAACAGATTTAAGGAACTAGATTTGGTGGACAGAGTGCCTGAAGAACTATGGATGGAGGCTCGTAACATTGTACAGGAGGCAGCAACAAAAACCATGCCAAAGAAAAGGAAATGCAAGAAAGCAAAGTGGCTGTCCAACGAGGCCTTACAAATAGCAGAGAAGAGAAGGGAAACAAAATGCAAGGGAGATAGGGAAAGTTACAGAAAATGGAATGCAGACTTCCAAAGAATAGCAAGGAGAGACAAGAGGGCCTTCTTAAATGAACAGTGCAAAGATATAGAGGAAAATAATAGAAAGGGAAAAACCAAAGATCTATTCAAGAAAATTGGAGATATTAAAGGAACGTTTTGTGCAAAGATGAACATGATAAAGGACAAAAATGGTAGGGACCTCACAGAAGCAGAAGACATCAAGAAGAGGTGGCAAGAATACACAGAGGAATTATACAAGAAAGATGGCATTCCAGTTGAACTATTTAAAATCTTAAAAGGTGACGCTGTTAAGGTGCTACACTCAATGTGCCAGCAAGTTTGGAAAACTCAGCAGTGGCCAGAGGATTGGAAAAGATCAGTCTACATCCCAATCCCAAAGAAGGGCAGCGCCAAAGAATGCTCCAACTACCGTACAATTGCACTAATTTCACACGCTAGCAAGGTTATGCTCAAAATCCTACAAGGCAGGCTTCAGCAGTATGTGGACCGAGAACTCCCAGAAGTACAAGCTGGATTTCGAAGGGGCAGAGGAACTAGAGACCAAATTGCTAACATGCGCTGGATTATGGAGAAAGCCAGAGAGTTCCAGAAAAACATCTACTTCTGCTTCATTGACTACGCAAAAGCCTTTGACTGTGTGGACCACAACAAACTATGGCAAGTTCTTAAAGAAATGGGAGTGCCTGACCACCTTATCTACCTCCTGAGAAATCTATATGTGGGACAGGAAGCAACAGTTAGAACTGGATACGGAACAACTGATTGGTTCAAAATTGGGAAAGGAGTACGACAAGGCTGTATATTGTCTCCCTGCTTATTTAACTTATATGCAGAATACATCATGCGAAAGGCTGGACTGGATGAATCCCAAGCTGGAATTAAGATTGCCGGAAGAAATATCAACAACCTCAGATATGCAGATGATACCACTCTGATGGCAGAAAGTGAGGAGGAATTAAAGAACCTCTTAATGAGGGTGAAAGAGGAGAGCGCAAAAAATGGTCTGAAGCTCAACATCAAAAAAACCTAAGATCATGGCCACAGGTCCCATCATCTCCTGGCAAATAGAAGGGGAAGATATGGAGGCAGTGACAGAGTTTACTTTCTTGGGCTCCATGATCACTGCAGATGGTGACAGCAGCCACAAAATTAAAAGATCCTGCTTCTTGGGAGGAAAGCGATGACAAACCTAGACAGCATCTTAAAAAGCAGAGACATCACCTTGCCGACAAAGGTCCGCATAGTCAAAGCTATGGTTTTTCCAGTAGCGATGTATGGAAGTGAGAGCTGGACCATAAAGAAGGCTGACCGCCGAAGAATTGATGCTTTTGAATTGTGGTGCTGGAGGAGACTCTTGAGAGTCCCCTGGACTGCAAGGAGAACAAACCTATCCATTCTGAAGGAAATCAACCCTGAGTGCTCACTGGAAGGAGAGATCCTGAAGCTGAGGCTCCAATACTTTGGCCATCTCATGAGAAGAGAAGACTCCCTGGAAAAGACCCTGATGTTGGGAAAGTGTGAGGGCAAGAGGAGAAGACAGACGGACAGACAGAGAAAGAGACACACAAAGACAGATAATAATAGGGATACTTGAGGAATTCAATGTTTTGTGCACATCAGTATGAACTGTGATGATCCCAGTGTTTAAAAATGTATTTAAACGTGATTGTTTTTTGTGGATATTATTTTTAAATGTAAATGTATGTGAACAGAAAAAATGAGAGCATGTGAAAGTGACACAGACCTGTAGGAGATTGATTCTATAGATTGGAAAACTTCCTGTTTTGGACAACAGAATCTTGGTGGCTGGCTGCACAATTCTGGCAATTAAAAAAAAAGAGGAATGTTTCTAAGCTTTCATTGATTCAACTACCTCTATGTGAAATTAAATAGGGTTTGTGGATATTTTAAAATAAATGAAACTACTTTGGCCTGAAAGGAAAATAACATTAAAACTGAAAAGGACCTGAAAACTGGCCAGGTAGTGAGCAGGTTTTATGGTGGGAAAGTGTGAAGAAGAGATAAGGAAGAGAAGAGGAATGTTTGCATGAGGTAAAGAAGAAACAGGAGAGAGTTTGTTTGGGGCAAAAACATTTGTACTCATTAACAGAAGATCTAAGGAAAACCCGCCTTTTGTCTTGTCAATTGTTCCAACCACGCATGCGCACGTGTGTGTAACTGAGCTTGATTGGATTTTCATCAGTAGCCTAGTCACTGTGTCCCGATTTTTCAAAATGGCATAAGGCCAGTGTTCACCTTGCAAACCACACACAAGCATAAATGCACAAACACACAAATACACACACATATATACATACAATTCTGACTCAAACACAAAACAAGGGTGAGAATGGTATTGGTCATTATACCGAAGAAGAAAACATGTTTAGTGCAATAGTTTATTAACCCTGACAATGTTGAAATCTGCTTGCTACTTTGGGCATGTCTGATGTCACAGGGTTTTGTTTTGCTTTCAGCAAGATCTGTTTATCTACAGGGATGTTTAGAAGGTTAGCATTTGAAGTAAGGTAGGAGAATAAGAGCTGTGAGTAAGACAATGCTTGCTTGTGGAATGAATCTGAAATGTAAGTCACATTTCAGCATCCTAACTTTTTTTCTCAACATGAGAAAAACACACAGAAGTTTATATTGAGATTTTAATTTATGGTCAGGTTCCTAGCAGACTAGTATTTCAAATATCCTAGCCTCAACGCAGAGACTGGAAGTAGTGAATTAAAATAAAACAGTTGCCTATAATGAGTTACAGGAGCAGGAAGATGGGGAAAATTGAGTTATTTTTTCAAAAGAAACACAACAAGAGTAAGATTACTGAAACCTTCCCACCTTTATTTAAGAATGGTATTAGTTAAGTACTCCCACCATTAATGCCACTATATTTTTAGTATAGCAATAACATTGTTCTAGTTACTTTAAAAACAAATTATTTAAGACCATTTTACAGGTATTTTGACAGGAATTTTTCAAGTTTTATGTAATTTTTAAACACTCCATCATGTTCGAAGGGTGAGTGAATGGTATACATGTTGTGAGGAGTAGGTGGGAGTAGAAAAAAGATGAAGCAGATCAGTGGCAAAATTTAATTGTACTGGTTCTTAGATACCATGTTTTAAGATAGCAATTCCTAACATGGTATTTTCCGATATATTAGGCCACAGATCTACATGTATTTGAATGATGCCATATTAGGAAAGGCAGCTTAAATTCCTTTTAAAGAATTTAAGAACCAACAAGCTGCTCCACTTGCAGGCAACAGCAATCAATCAAAGCTATCTTTGCAGGCGAATCTGTCAATCTTGTGGCTTCTAACGTCAATGTTAATGACTGACATTAAAATATTTTAGTGCATTTAAAAAAAACCACACCTGTCCAACATTAATATAAAAAGATTCAATTTTTGAACCCACTAACAGTTAGTGAAATGTGTCAGGTAAACATTAACATTTTGTTATCTGTCTCAAACTGTTTAAGGCTTTACATGTAAGAATTAGATTCAGAAATGCACCCAAAGCCTAACAGGAAGCCAGTGCAACTGAAATAGGTCCATTCATTCTGGGTCCCTAATGAAAAAGGAATATTGGAGACAGACTGAAAATTATCTACAGTTGTAGGCCCTAGTGGTTTCCTCCAAAACTTCTGTCAAAAGATCAGGAAACAGTCTTCCAGTAAATAAACATTTTACAGCCTCTAAGCACCTCTCAAGGGACAAAGGGCAGAGAGAGTTAAGATGTCAAGGCCAGATTTTTCCCATAAGTGCAAACTCTTGCAAAAGCGCATGCATGCATGCATGCATGCATAAATAAATAGTATCCTTACAAATGACTGCCCATTTGAGTATGTTGGTGAGCGTGGCCAGAAGATGCACATGCACACTATTGTTGCCATATTTTGGTTCCCCCCCCCCCCTGCTCCTGTGCCCATGTTTTTAGCAGCGGCATGAAACATGAAGATTAAGCAGTGAAGCTTTCTCCATCAGTCGGCACAACTTCAGTGTCTGATGGAAGGAGGGAGAATTTTATGCCCCCTACTTCTTGGTTATCTGCACCTCCTGTTGCTCCTGTTGTTGCTGAAAATCCCACTGCCTGTTTGTCGATAAATTCATTTTTTGCATGTGCTAAAACAAGGTGTCATGGGAATGGACACCTTGTTGTAGAGAAGAATCATGCTCCAGGAAACTTGATTCTTCTCTCAAACAAGAAAGCCCCATGAATGTGTACTTTTTTTGTATAGCCAAAACACAGAGGAATGTTACTGACTTCAGTGAGCTCCAAAAATGGCCTTGGGCGGGATATCACCTGCATCCCATCTGCCCCCAATGTTGGTTTATATTACTGCTACAAATGTTTTACCTGCAAAATGTTTCTATGGGTCAGGCTGCTTTTCCAAGTACAGTGGTGCCTCGCTAGACGATGTTAATCCGTTCCGCGGAAATCGCTGTCTTGCGAAAACATCGTCTAGCGAAGCACGTTTCCCCATTGGAATGCATTGAAATCTCTTCAATGCGTTCCAAGGGAAAAGTCGTCGTCTTGCGAAGATCGTCCATAGGGAAACCTCATCTAGCGAGCGCGGGTCCCCGTTGGAATGCACTGACAGCTATTGACCGCTAGTCAATGCATTCCAATGGGGAAACCTCATCGTCTAGCGAAAATCGCCCATACGGAAACATCGTTTTGCGATCGCATTAGCGATCGCAAAAAGCCATCGTCTAGCGATTTCCTCGTCCTGCGAGGCAATCGTCTAGCGAGGCACCACTGTACAAGGAGCAAGAAAGGTGCCAGTCCTAATGCCTGTGTTCCTGTGCATGCACAATGCACACTCATAGTCTCTCTCTCTTGTCCTCAAAGTTGGATTTGCTTACAAATAGTCACATTTATAGTCTATTGAAATAGGAATCTTAAAACTAATAATATAGCTTGAAGGAGTTTTGTTTTGCTTTGACTACACCTATTCCTCAATTCCAAATTTCAGAAGCAAAATCTGAATCTTTTGAAAATGTTGCTTGAAAATGAATTTGAATATTGAAGGAACAGCATAGATTCCCACACCCTGCTGCAAGTAAGCCTGTGGACAAGCCTAATAATAGGTAACCATGGGTGGGAGGGAGGGAGGGAAGGAAGGAAGGAAGGAAGGAAGGAAGGAAGGAAGGATACACCAAATTATTTTTTGCATCCTTTCCCAGTTCATCCTTCCCTCTCCTTCCTCTGCTTATTTCCCTTGTGCTGAATTTTAGATTGTAAGCTCCTTGAGGAACTTGTATTCTGTGAAACACCATGCATATTGATGCATACAACCCACTTACAATGTTCTAGCCATTTTTGTGTGGGCTAGGGCTCAGGTGGGACTGGGCTGGGTACACAAAACTGCTCTATTCTGGCAGCTAGGCATGACTGGCTAGTTATATAGTGCAGCTATGGCTAAAGAGCTAGACCATGAAGAGTTTTGATGAATAGGAACAATTACATCATTTGCCACCCCTTCAATCCTATCTGTCCCTCTGAAGTTAGCTGAAATCCTCACAGGGGCTGAGATGTGTGATTGTTATTTTCTCTTAGCAACAGTGTATCCTTGTGAGTTACCTCTGTTGTAATGCAAAATATTTCAGGGAGACTTGGTCTGAAATGGGCAATAAAGACCCATTAGCTTTACAAAAGAGCTTTTCCTGGAAGAGATTAAAATTGCTGGAACTGGCTTCTTGATCTGGATTATGGCATCAATTTGCCTTTTTTTGATCCTTCTTGGTAATGTGCCTATCAAGAGAAAGGCCTGTATCTTAATATAATTACAACACTACCTTTGGCTCTGTAAACTGTTAGCGTTGGAGAATCATATGTATGCTACATTTCAAAGGAAGAGCAGAGTGTGAGCATGGCAGACATTGCTCGCATCCATGAAAAATAGTATATAAAAAAATTTAAACCACCATTCCCAGAACACTCTAGTCAGCATGGTCAGTGGCCATCCTGGTTGGAATATTCTACAAATTCTAATTCAAAAGAGTAACTTTTCCTATCCCTAGTTACATGCTGGTTGCTTTCACACATCAGTTCAAAAACCATGGCACAATCAACAATAACATTATGGTTTGTTGTACCAAATGAGGTATTGTTTTTGGCTCATAACCCTTGACTTGTTTGGGAGAAATAAATCATTGTCCTAGGTTTCAGACAACAACAACAACAACAACTAAACTGTGTGTATCTAGTAATGATTTACTCACTTGCAGAAATGGAAGGAATGAAGCAGGTATGAATGGGCTGTGTGCAGCAGCATTTAGCCTGCACATGGTGTGGTTTAAGAAACCAGGATTCCTGGCTTTAAATCATGTGTAGCCATGGTCAGTGGAAACTATTAGGTGAAAACTGGTGAGAGTTCCTCTAAGCATGTGCAGCATATCCATGACTGCCCTATGTAACTAGTACAACCCCTCAATCTTTAGAATTAGGGAAATGAATGTCAGCTTGCATGATGCGACTCCTAGATACTTGTTTAAGGATTAAAAATTGCGATCTCCCCGCATTTTTCCTATGACTAGTCTTTTTTTAAAAAGGTTTCTGTCATATCAAGAAAATGGTCAATTCCAGCTGTGCACAAGTATAGATCAATAGCTGCACAGCCTAAAGATTCTTCTCAATTCTCCTTTGTCTACACACATGAGAGAAAGGGAGGGAGAGAGGAAGAGAGAACCTTTAAAGGCAACAGCCATGGAACAATATAAAAGCTTTAGGCATGTGTGGGAAGGCAAAGTGCCAACTCCCCCTCAGAAGATCAAATAGCTGTAAGAGAAAAAAGAATTACAGAAAGACAGGTGTGAACAATAGGTGCGGGGGGTGGTGGTGATGATGAGAGCAAAGGCTGATGGGAAATGGATGAGTGCGACACTGAGTGTTGCAAACAAATGACAGTGGGTGTTCATGCATTAGTGAAGAATCAGAATTGATTCTCATATTACTTTAAGCTCAACCCAACTCCAGCACTAGAGCATGTGCTCCAAATACTGAAGCACACAGCTGGTTCCCTTGCCCTCGGTTCTGGGTTCATTCACCAATCCCTCACATAATTCACTACCATTCACACTTCTCAAAAACAGCCCTGACAATCGCTTTGCGTTTGGGTAAGAAGTAGTTATCTGATGAAAAAAAGGAGTCAGCTTCTGGGATTTTCTCTTGCTTGCTATCACTCTGTGAATGATAGTGAGCACAAGAGGGTATCCTGTAGACCAGAGGTCCCCAACCCCCGGTCCGCGGCCCGGTGCCGGTCCGTGGCCTGGGCCGGACCGGGCCACCGAGACAGACCTCCCGCCCCCCCCCGCACGTACTCACCCCGCTCTGCCCGTTTGCACCTGCGCGCATGCTCCAGCACCCCCGTGCGAGTGCCACGCCGCCATTTGCGCATGCGCACGGGCGCTCGCACGCACGGGCGCACGCTTGTTCACGCATGTGCGCGAGCGCGGGGGGTGCCCCGCCTTCCCCAGCTGGTCCGCGGACCAAAAAAGGTTGGGGAACGCTGCTCTAGACCATCTTGACTGCTTCTATTGATGTTGCCAACATTCAGGCTGCCCTTTGCTATGTAGAGCTTGGCATCCTTTTTCCTGCTGGCAACGTGGGCATGATATTGTGCAGCAATATCAGGCCACTTCCTGGCATTTTGCATTGTGGATACACAAGCACAATGTCCCACATTCATAAATGGGAGGGTTTTTTTTTTCAAAGAAGTGACTTTAAGAATATCCAGTAGTAATTTTCTACAGTTATCTATTTTAAATGTGTTTTATCATCCTTCACATTATGCCCAAATGAAGGAATTATATGCTTTTCTGAACTATATTGAGCATTTTATTAGACACAGATATTTTGAGAATATAAGTTCTCTCTTGGTATTGTTTGCTTTCCTGGAAGCAAAATACTCCAAAACTCTCTTGCATATTAAATATATGAAGGATTCTCCTCAGGTACAAGGCACTATGGCATTGTGCCTTTGGCCCTCCTCCTTACACTGCATTACCTCCTTGCCCGGACTCCCTCTGACATGCAGCTAGTGAACAGGGATGCTGGCATAGACAACAAAACATATCTGCAAACATGTGGTGATACTTTCTTATATAAAAAAGACAGTTTTATTTTAAAGCATCTGGAATAATGCCACCATCTGAGGGTCAAACTAGGTGGTACAGATAGCACACTGTTAGAAGCAAAAATTCCTTAAGTGCATTAGAGGTCTGATGATTGGAGCATACTTTTTCTCCTTTCCTGTAGATTGCAAATTAGCTTGCTTTGTTTTGTGGTTGGTCACCACAGGTTTTATTTGCAAATCTATTGGCTCTGAGACAAAGCTCTGAAGAAACTGCATTGCTGGAACACTAATTGCTTTCAGCTTCAGATAACATGCTGCTATCCTTATTATCACTGGCTAGATAACTTAGTGAGTTAGGTATCTGGCTGCACAGCTAGAGGTTGGGAGTTCTGTTTCCCAATGTGGATCCCAGAAGAGACAGCCTGTGTGGCCTTGGGCAAGCTGCAGAAATGCCCCCAGAAGAAGGGAATGGTAAACCACTTCTGAGTACCCTTTACCTAGGAAACCCTGAAAAGGTTTCCTTCTCCATGAGTCAGAACTGACCTGACAACACACTGTTGTTGTTGTTGTTAACTTTGACTCTGAATGAAAAATATAAATTCTGCCTCTTCACCTTCTGTTTATGTACATCCACAGCAAATGTAGAGAAGGCAGAGCTCCTAATAAGACATGGCAGTAATGTAAGTGTGTTGTAAGAATTGTGATATGCAGAGTTTGGGAAGTTACCTTTTAGAAGAATTAATATAATAACATGGCTGAAATAATTCATAATGGAGCAGTAGTAGGACAGTGTTCTAGTATTCAAAGCATCATACATTTTCTATCCTTGATGTATTATAAACCACTTTATTATGTCAATATAGTCATTCTTTTTAAAAATAACAGTTTATTTTCTGGCTCTATGTGTGGCATTTCGCAGGTGGGTCTAGAACTGAGTCGGGACCCCTGAAGCAAAGAGCTGGGCAGACCAGATAATTGCTTAATTTGACCTTGTACAGGCAAGACTCTTAATTTCTGCTCATGGAAGATCCCTATTCCTATTTTCATTGAAATAGTTTTACATTTATTTCAGCTTCTTGAACTCTGAATGTTCAAGAAGCCAAAGCCCCAGAGTGGAATGGATACAGTAGTCCTGAGTCTACCTAACTTGAGCCATGTGCAAGGATACTATTTCCAGCTGTTGTGCCCCTCTATTATTTCCCCTCAACCAAGCAGTATCAATTCCAATCACAACTGTTGAGTTGAGTCAGAATTAAGAATCCTGCTGTGGCTACTGCCAGCCTCTTTCTCCAAGGATGCTTTTTCTGTCTGTGGGCTGCGTTCGGCAGGAAACACTCCAATATTTGGCAGTGCTCATGACACAAACAGCAGATTGTGGGAAACGCACACGGCAGGAAGAGGAGGTCTTTAAATAGGGCTTTGTTGTCAAACATGTTTTGTCTCCAACTGCCTTGGTGCTTCCAGTCTCCATTTGGGAAGTTCCAATCATCACTGGGAAGAAAACAGTGATTGCTATTATTGCTGACATTGGACGAACATTGGAATTTGGAAGCTTGTGTACTTACTGCTTGCCCTTCTAATCTACCTTGAATATATTTTAAGAATAAGCCTTCCTGATCTCTATTCTCCTTCCCATATCTGCCTCCCTCTGTGCACATTTGATATTTCACTTTCAGAAATGCTCTATTGAATTATGCCCATTTTCTTGTTCTATGTGTCTTTGCAGTGAAAGGCTGCTGGAGAATATTAAGCAGAGCACCAAACTAACAGGGAACAAATGTGTTGTAGTAGGGGACATCTCCAACCTGTATCTATAGTCCAGCCCATGAAAGATTGAAATCCAGCCTACCAGAGGTTCCATATGGGGATAGGAAACAAAGAGCAAATTGTTTACATTCCTGTTTCATATTCTTTATCCATTTATTCAAAGGTCTTTTGTTTTTAGGACAGTAGAGACTGGTGGCTCTGCTGTCCTCACTGTAAAGGGACTATCCATGGTGCTGAACCTAATCTGGATTAGCTCCTGCAATGCCCCATAAAGTGCCAGCTGCCCTACTGACTTTGGACCCACCACCTCTCAAGACAAACTGAACACCATTAATTTCCCATTCATTATTCTGTAAATTCCATAAAATTATCAATGGAACTCGACAGATCTGAGGGCATATATGCCCTACCTATGAAACACAAAGATGTAGGTAAGCATTCTAAAAACATTTCATGTAAAGTATTCTTGGTATCAAACTATTTATCTCATTAATAACATGTCATTCCCCTTTCTCTGTACTTTCATTTTTGGTCTGAAGAAGCTGCTCTAATGAAAGAGAGATAAATGGGATAAAACAGTCAACATCTCCAATGGCTTCTGGACATTATTAATCAGTCATTACAGTGATTATAGACATTATGAAAGAAATCACAGACTGCTTTTTATCATTGGATCTCAAAATGGTGGTACTCTATTACTTAAAGAAAGCACTTCTTTTGTACTGACGTACAATTGGCGGTAAACATATTGACTGCTGCCAAGATTTATATTGCAGTGTTATTGGAGAATACATAATCCACTGCCACTTTTGAAAATATGGCATATTGTAACCATGCAGTTTAAGACAACATACTTTTTTGAAAGAAGGATCCATGAAGAAGTGGATTTTGCATGGCACCATTTTGGAATAATAAATTTGAAATACTGTATAAGTATGTGTGTTTTTACACAGATGCACACACTCTATAGTCTTCATTACAGATTGCCTGATTTAACTAATTTTGATTGAAATTAATTATTATATATAATTTTTTTGTATGGTTTATATACTTCCTAAAAAACCAGATTGGAGGAGAAGGGAGAAGAAAGAAATATTCTAATCCTCCCCTACTTCCATAGTGAACACTCTCAAATAGCTTTCTTAGCCCTATGAAAGGAATGATGGTATCAAAAGCAACTGGGGGCAATGATCTGAGGTTGAAAAGGGATGGAAAGGAGTAAGATGCCCCTCCCCTAATGGGCTGCCATGAAAACTTTAGGCTAAGAGTACATATCAGGTAAAAAGTAAAGAAAATAAAATGTTGCATCGGGGTTGGAAGGGACTACATGCAGAAAGCAAAATATGGAGTTTGAGCCCTAGAGAGGATGCAGTTTTGTTACAGGAAAACATAATGCTTTGTAGGATGAGACTCAAATAAATGTTGGTCAATTGGTTGGTTTTAGCTGATTAATCTATTCATTATATGAGCACATATATGCATATGAGAAAAAGATACTAATATGGTGAGAAGTAGATGTTCTTTCTTTCTGGAAGATGCACAAAGATATTCAATCAGACATCTCATCTTGGTAGAGGCATTTCCTGTCCCCCCCCCCCTCTCTCATTCTCTCTCTGTGTGTGTATGACAGAGAAAGGAGAATGCTTCTATTAACATCAGAAGTTGTTATTAGCACTTGTGTTACATGTTACACAAACACACATGAGCACCCATACAGCCAGATTAACGTGCATGGTTGTTGAAACTTAATCAATTAAATGCAGCTTCTTGTTTTGAATTCATTGTATTTGAAATCTTTTTGAAAGAAACTGAAACTTCTACATGTTCCATAGTGATTTGGTAAAGTACATATGGAAGCATTTTACTCTCTCTCTCTCTCTCTCTTCTATGAGTCATTCCCTTTCCCTGGAATCTTTCTGTTCTCTAAAACAGATATAGATAATGCTAAGTAATGCAAAGTTTTGTTCATATATGTAGACACCCACACATGTTTGCTCTCCCCACTCCACTTTGTGCCCCAGGGTTACCTTCACTTTTGCAGAATGGCTAGCTTTGAAACAGATGGAGTTTTCAACATTATGAAAAATATAAAAATTAAAATGTAGGGAAAGAAGAGGGGGGCACCTGACAGATTCAAATTAAATGTAAGATAAGTCTGTTGCCTTCGAACAGGACGTTCCCTGACAGCCTGGGGGGGGGGGGGGGGAATTAGCATCAGTAAGAGAGTTTCATGAAAAACAGGTTAGAAGAAAAGGGCATTTGTGTGAAATGTCTTCCAGGGGAATTAGATATGGTAAGGTTTGGAGGCAGGCTGACCCAAAATGTCACAGTTTGCTAAATTATGAACGATTGCAGCAAGAATTCTGCATTTAAAATAAATTAAAATGTTCATAGTTCACCCTGTGGAACGTGTGTGTGTATGAGAGAGAGAGAGAGACAGAGACAGACAGAGAGAGAGAGAGAGAGAGTGTGTGTGTGTGTGTGAGAGAGAGAGAGAGAGAGAGAGAATATTTATGAGGGAGAACCATACTAGTTAGTAGGCTTTGGCAAGGTGCAGATTACAAAGGGATACACACAGTTTTCAGGAAACGAAGAAATGACAGCTTCTGGATTTTGACGCCCCCCTGAGCATAAGCACCCTCAGTCTGGAGGAGGTTGTCGTGTTACCTGCTTTCTTGGGTTACTTCATATAAAGTAGCCTAAGTTGCTCTATTGAAGCAGCAAAGCTTTTCCTGGTCTTTTTCTTTGGGCCCTTGTAAATGACCAGAATCACTATAGGCTCTCAGATATGATAGGAACAGAATAAATAAGCAGGGGAGAGCTTGGGAAAGTTATATTTTTGGCTAGGAACTCCCAGAATTTCTTGAGCAGGACCAAACCAGGGATATCCTAGATACCATGTATATTATCAATATTTTTTTCAACAGGTAATCATAGAATAATTGAGTCGGAAGGGGCCTATAAGGCCATTAAGTCCAACCCCCTGCTCAATGCAGGAATCCACGTTAAAGTATATCTGATAGATGGCTATCTAACCTTCTCTTGAATGCCTCCAGTGTCAAAGAACTTCCTCTCCCAATGTAACTGGTTCCACTGCCACATTGCTCTGTTAGGAAGCTTTTCCTGATATTTAGCTGAAATCTGGCTTCCTAAAACTTGAGTCCATTGTCACATGATGTGCAATCTGGAGTGATTGAGAATAGATCCTGTCCCTCCTCTGTATGACAATTTTTCAGGTATTTGAAGAGTGCTATCATATCTTCCCTCAGTCTTCTTTCACTTTCCTCTGAGAGTTTGGTTTCCAATCCCTCAATCATCCTTTTTGCTCTCCTCTGAACCTGTTCAAGTTTGTTTGCACCCTTCTTAAAGTGTGGTGTTGAGAACTAGACACAGTATTCAAGACGAGGCCTAACCAGTGCCAAAGAGAGGGGAACTAGTGCTTCACATGATTTGGAGACTATACTTCTGTTAATGTAGCCTAAAATAGCACTGCCTTTTTTGCAGCCACATTGCACTATTGGCTCATATTCAGCTTGTGATCTACAACATAATAATGTACTCAGTTGCATGGTGGACAAAAGAAATGACTCAAGGATTAGCTAAAGACATCATTGAAATATTTTAATATTGATCACGTCAATTGGGAAGCTGTCACTCTAATCCTAAATGCCTGATGAAACACTGCGAAACAGAGGGCTAAAAAAATTGAAACAAAAACAACCAAGGATGCCGAAAGAGAGAAGTGAGAAATCATGGATGTAATTTCTCGACAGCCCCAACAAGCCCAGGTTAAGCTAATCTGTCCCCACTGTTTCCACAGCTTCTAGACTTGTATTGGGCTAGTTAGTCATGCCCATGTCCATAATTATGCTACTGCTCAACCTTAACTACTCTCTTCTACTCTTTCCCCCTCAAAATAGTGAGTCTGATGGAAAGCTTCAAAAATGAAGAATAAACAATATAATAATGTCTAAAAACTTCACGTATCTTGTAACAGTCTCATATTGTCTTCTGCTTGTTCACTCAGTGAGACTTCATAGTGGCCATACTTTTATTAGGCCCACCAAAAGGGCACAAAATCTGTGCAAACTTTCAAGGTCAGCAGATCCCTTATAAGGCACGATGTTACAAAAAAGGAGGCAGGGAAAAATGGGGGAAATGGTTTTGATCTTAAAGTTAATGTCCCTTTAAGATGAAGTCATCCCCTTTCACCTTTTATGGTATCAAGACCACAGCATTCTCAGACTTCTGTGTCTTTTTAATTTTGGAATTTGTCTTTTATTTTACCTCTGCTTTTATATCATGGTCATCTATAGAGGCATTTGACATTTCGGGTTTTATCCCATTTTCTAAAGAATCTCAAGTTGAAAGACCTGTATTATCAAAAATGACCCTTAGAGGGGAACGAGAGAGTATTTCTTTATATTTTTTAGCCTGTTGGCAAGACAATGCAAAGAATTAATAACTTGCAACACAATGAATTACTTGCACATTTGGAACTATGATAATGATAACAGCAATCTGCCCCAAAGTAATGAGTAATGCAACAAATCCCTTTCTGAAATGAATGTTCCAGGGACTGTAATCTGTAAAGCTTTACAAACAAAAAGGAGCTTAAGAAAGCATTGCAAACACTCAGTTCTTTAACTTCCCAATAGCTATTTATACTACATAACACAAGGCTGCCACAGTGGATCTAACCTTGAATATTAATAATACACTTTTCAGTTCAAAGCTACCTTACCTTTAAGAGAAGGAGGCATGTAGACACAAGGGGAGGTTCCTTTTATTTTTAAGGTGGTAGCCTTCACCCAAGCTCTCTGGAGAAAGAGAGGGGGAAACAGTCCAACAGTTCAAAGGCAGCACAATTCTCCAAAGACTTCCCAGTGGAGTGAAATGTAGGGATGTTACTTTAATTATGGGGGAAGGGCAAATGGAAAAAGCAATTACCATCATTTGTTCAATTAAAATATTGGCTTTGATCCAGGGTGATCTATTGTGAGTGCACATGGGTTTGGAGACATGTTTAGCTTACCCTTTTACATTATATTTTTTTTCTGCAGCTGTTTCCCAGCACCCCAACACAAGGAGCTGCTTCTGAAATGTGGGGTTCTAAATAGGACTCTAACATGATTAAAGAAATCTGTTAGTTAATTTTTATACATTATAACGTATTAATCCTTAAGTAAATCATCATGCATTTGCAGACAAATGTACTATAATTCTGGAGTAAAAAGACGCATATGGTGTTTCTGAAATAATGTACCTAATATGTTATAGCATGCATAATCTTACAAAATGCATTTACTTTTGTAGTTCAATTAAAGGCGAGCTTCTTCTAAAAGGAATATAAAACTCAATGAAATATAGCAATGTAACTTCCATTGATTCAGTGGGTCTACTCTAATTGGGAATAATGTTGGATTCAGCTGTTAATAGAGTAGAGCATCAAAGTCAACAAACTCGTATTGATTTCAATGAGTTTACTATCTTAAGTACAACTAAATCATCATCTAACTCTACACTTTTTTCTTTTTAATTTGGTGATTAACTCAGCAGAATCTGTGAGATGCCAGCTTTGCACCAGGAAGCAGAACACCCTTAAGAGATAATAGACATATATACAGTGGTTTTGGCTATTATATAGTTATAGTTGATGAGAGGCTGTACAGTATTTTCATCCTCCATAGTGATGAATGGTGAAGAATGGTATGTTTTTTTTTTTTTTTGGCAAAGCCTTTTATTGCAGCTATTATTCACTGACATTGTGTTTCTTCTACCTATAAACTCTGCCACCTTTCAGAATCTTGAAGTATCTACTTGTGCCTTTTACTCACGCACAGAATATATAATAGCAATTATTGTGTGAAATGTGCAGTTTGAAGGGTATTTAATACCTTCTAATCGTAAAGCCAGTTTAGTGTCTCGTATAGTTTGGCCCTAAGTTATTAATTAGTAAGTCCTCATTTCAAAAATCACCATTCCTGCAAAACTGCTACACACGTTATGGTAAACCATGATTATCTCAAATGTGGGCCACCATTTACAATACAGAGGCAATACCCCTGAAATCCTTACCAGGCAACTATAAAAATACTAAGACCATGAAGTCCTCTAAAACAGACACAAGAAACCACCAGATATTTTGGACTATAACTTCCATAATCTACTCTGGTGACCATGCTGGCTGAGGCTTCAGGGAGGTGAAATCCCAAATATCTTGAGGATCATACTTCATCCTTGTTGTAAGAGAACTAAATAAGTGCCATGCTATTGTTTCACATTCTCCTAGATGGTGACCATCCTCTGCCTATGAATGAATTTTAAATCCTCGGCCACTTTCTAATTGTTCCTCTGGATTGCGCCTTTCTTTAGAGTCTGCCCAATTACCCTTTCCAGCACAAGAAACACGCATCTTTTAAGAATCTAACCCACTTGGTATAGATGGGAGAATTAAAAATGTGGATGATAAGAGAAAGTGTGTGTGAAAATAATACGTATATTAGTGGAAAATAATATATATTAGTGGAAAAATGTAAATCCTTATGTGGCTCCTGACAAGTGGGGGGGCACCTTTCCCTGAAATTTTGGGATGAGAATCCCCATCTCAGTCCACAAGCTGTCTCAGTGTATAGAAATGCATCATGTTACAGGAAATTGCTTTCAGTTCAAATATATAGAAATGGTCATACAAGCTTTTAGAATAAGCATGGACTGATGCAGAAATGAACTGAACTTAAAACAGAACTACGAGAAATCGAGTAAAACTAAAATTGGTACATTTGTCCATCCCTACCCCCTACTCTGTGCTATAGCAATAGCTGACTTCTATCCTGTAGTCTATTTCTATGAGCAGAAACCTTTCAAAACTTGGCTAGCAATAGTATAGCACTGATGGACAACAGCATGATTGCCTGGCATTAAGAAAGGGGCTTTCGTATGGAAGGATAGAAATGTACCCTGAAACTGATAAAATCAGAACTTGGAAATCATTTGTTTAACACAATGATTATAAAATTTTTGCTTTTGTGTTTTCAGGGAATCTACTTAAAGAATAACATTTTGAAAGCCACATTTTAATTTTTAAAGGATAACATACATTCTTCCCATTTTTGCATTAATATTTTAAGTGGAGCTTGTTATTACAGGCTGGGGGGTAAAATATCCTCACCAATGCTAAACATGGCAACTGGCTAGATGATTGCAAGCAAAACCCATATCTAACACTCCAAGAGAATTTTTTACAGGGACACAAGCTCACTCACTAGGCGATCCTATCTATTTGTTCTCAGTATCTCAGGTTAAAAAAAAAAAGAAGCACAAGGAAACTGGTTAGGGAGCTATTTTTAGGTTTCCTTTGAGATGTCTCAATTTATGTTAAGGTTACCCTGATAAATATATCTTTCTTTTGTGTAGTGGTGTTTATTCTGGCCCTGGACCACTAAGAAGTTCTTAACAGGCTCAAAGCCTTCTCTAAACACTGGCACTATGTTACAATAAAATTCACATAGTGCAGAGGCAAAAAAACACATTTGTCTAGAAAATAGTATTCAGCAAAATGGAGGGGGCTTTTTTCTATACAATTCTTCTCACAAGACCCTATCTTTCAATGATAGGAAAGTCTTGAAAAGGCAAAAAAAATGCTTAAGAATTTTTTGTGGGGAGGGGGGAGCGCATTCATCAGCAAGCAAGCTGATATTCTGGTTGGTACACAAACTTAGTCATATTCACAAGAGACACTGTTAAATGACTTATGTTAGTCATGACCAGAATTTGAACACTTACTTTTTCAAACGTAATATATTCCTGTGTTCATTATAATATTTAAAAATAATTCATGATTGTTATTCATTAGTTATTGCAGAGAAACTTATAGAGTTCTTTGTTGTGTTGCTTGTTATTTTTTCATTACTTTAAGAAAAGAATTGATACAGAATGGCATAAAATGTGTCCAAGTGCCTCAGAAGGTTCCCTAAAATGGGCATTAGCAATAATTTTCAAAAGGCAACCAGAAAACAATTCACCTATAAGATAACTTGATTCTTAATTATTACTTTTAAAAGTTTATTTTATTGTGCCCTCACTGTAAACAAAAACAACTAATTACAAATAGCTATTTTGCTTATTACTTCCAAACCATGGTCAACACTACGGTGTTTACAGAGCATAAAAATGTTACTTTTTTTGGACAGCAACTGTCATAAACCACCAGCAGTTCATGCTGGCTGGAGCATTTGGAGAATTACAAGCCAAAAAGAGCAACATTTCCAGATTTTGTGGTTTTAGAACACTAAAATATGGCAAGTACGCTGGCCTTGGTGCCGCAGTAGCAGGAGTGCTTTTCCTCACACCTACAATGGCGAGGTATTCGGCTCGGGGATCTCCTTCACTTTTTGCTGGAACCCAACAATCTCCAGTAGGAGATTAATGCCAAAACATACACAATAAATTAGAGAACTGTTGGTACTATTTTTCAGAGTACCAATACTGAACTGACCTCACCATCCTACCAAAAATCCACATTTAATCAAAAGTGCCCCCTGCCACCAACACCTTTCATTTCAGCAGTATATTTCAGGGTTGTGATGTGAGCTTATGGAATCTTGCTATTATCACTAAGCAATTGGGAGTCCAAAATCTTTCCTGCTCTACTTCAAATTACCCAGAGGTCTCTGTTTTACTCAACATGATCCCTATTCTGTGACGCAAAGCGATGCAATGCATGATGGCATTGTAACCCACAATCCCTGACTGGTAGGACTGTGTCGTATAAGAGAAAGAAGCTTATGAACACAGTGAAAAGGAGATGACATCATTGTAGCAGCAGTTTTGGGGGAATTGTGGCTATCAACAGGTGCAAGAAAGGTAAAGTTTTTTTAGAAGTAAGGAAGTTGAAGGGAGGTCATTTCAATCTCCTCAAAAGCAGAGATATGAACATTTCTTTCTTTTTGTCTACAACTCCCAGAATATCCCTGACAGCTGGAACCTGTAAGCAAAAAAGGTAACTTTTCCCATTACCACTCAAAAGCATTTCACTTGCAAAATATTCATGAGAGAATATTTGGCACAATGCCATTGAAAAGTCACTGTTGTGTAGTGGGAGTCAGGAGGAATTTAGGGATGACTCCTATTAGCCAGCTCTTAATTATTTAGGACTACTAAGGGCTGATGGTAGATACCCTGAAGTGAACATACACATTCTGGGAAGAGGAGAGTAGGCTCACTACCAACATGAATTGTTAGAAATGAGAGGGTGTTCTCATTAAGGAAGAACATATTTTGGCTTCTTCTTCTTCTTCTTTAGTGCGTGCAACAGATGTTTTGCTGCCTGAAGTGGCGTTCAAGTGCTCCCCCCACCCCAACAATATTATAGCCGAGTCTTGAAACAAGTTAGATACAAGCAATCTTCCAGACACAGCACTTGTTCTACCTTAAGGGCTGGTTATGTGCTGATCATGTCTGAGTTTTCCTCGGTGTCCAAATGACATAGAATAATGGAGTTTGAAGGGGCTTATAAGGCCATCAAATCCAACCCCCTGCTCAGTGCAGGAATCCAAGTTAAAGTATATCTGATAGATGGCTGCCTTACTTTCACTTGAATGCCTCCAGTGTTGGAGTGCTCACCACATCCAAAGGGAATTGATTCCATTGTCATATTGCTATAACAATTAGGAAGTTTTTTTTCCTGACATTTAACTGAAATCTGGCTTCCTGTAACTTGAGATCATTATTATGTGTCCTCTGGAATGATTAAGAACAGATCCTGCCCCTCCTCTGTATGACTACCTTTCAAGTATTTGAAAAGTGCTATCACATCTCCCCTTAGTCATCTTTTCTGAAGGTTAAACATGTCCAGATCTTTCTTCTCTTCTCTTCTCTTTTTTCTGATAGGGCTTGATTTCCAGTCCCCTGATCATCCTCGTTTCTCCTGCATCCCTTTGGATATTTTTTCCTAGTGTTCCTATATTATTTTCTCTCTCCTTAACCAAAGGTTTGTTTTTTGTGCTACTTTGTACTAGGGGCAAAGTTTAGTGCCATTGCCCTTTCTTGACATTTTAGTGCAAATGCACCTTGAGAACCAGGAAGCAACAGTCAAGAAAGCACATGGAAGTTCAACCGTAGCCAATAGCTATGGAAATATGCTGGACCCTGGCAAAGCAGTACTGAAAAAAATCTTACTGCTAGACAATTAACAAGACATGTGTCCCTGTATGTCCAGTGATATCACTTCAAATGACAAAAAAGAGGCATAACAAGGGGGAAGAAGTTTTGTTTCTGGAAAAACTCAAATCTAAAATTCCTGCCTTCATCGTTTCTCTTTCCCTCCTCAGTGCTGCCTAAACTATGTCCCTTCACAGACCTTGTTGATCTCACAACTCCTGTAATTTTGACAAAGAAAGAGTGTTAAGCAGTTAAACAGGATCTGAAGATTAAGGCTGCAAAATTTAATCAGTAAATTGAGCAATGGAAGTGTTAACTGTAGTGATAGAAAAATGTAAAGTTAGGGCTGGAGATTAGGTTCATACTTTAATTTTTGAGGTTCTCATTCTTACTGCGATACACAAAGAAGATTTTTCTGAAGATGTCATTTCCTTTATTAAATTGTCAGTTTTCATGTTTCTAATATTTCTAATATTCAACATTTCTCCAATATTTCATTTTTAAAAGTGCACTAGTGAACATTTGGGACTCCCAGACTTTGGAACTCCTTCCCACAGGAGGCCAGACTGGCCCCATCTTTGCTGTCCTTCTGCAAGCAGGCAAAGACCTTTCTCTTCAGGCAAGCCTTCCCTCAGTAATCTAGTTACCTGTGTGTGATTTTTAGATGGATTGTTACTGTATTTTCCATTTTTGAGTTTTCCATTTCTCAGAGTGACATTTTCTTTCTCTTTTAAAATTTGTATATATATTGTTCCTACCTTTAAGCCTTTTTAATAATGTAAGATGCCTCTTTATACTCATTGTTCTTAGCTTCAAATATTGTCCTTTAATGATGCTAACCACCATTGAATACTCATTGTTCTAAACTTTAAATATTGTCTTTCAGTGTTGTAAGCCACCTTGGGTCCTTTTTAAGGAGAAAGGCAGTAAAAATATTCTAAATAAATAAATATAGAGAGATTGTGGGAATACCTGTTAAATTTAATCAGTCACTTCTTTAGCAGATAGTTAAAGGCAGATAGTTAATTGGATTAAAGTATCTTCTAAGCAGTTGATTATTTTATAAATTGATCTTCATGATGCTAGCCAATTCTTGCATGGTGACTAGCAAAACCTTTCTGTTGCTTGTTCTTGCCCACCCTACCCTCTTTAGATTGAGAAACAGGTGAAAAAGTTATGCATTCAGTCTGACCTCTGCCAAGGTCTTTACCTTTTCTAAATAAACTGCCAAATGAGGAAAGGGGGTTGGGAAGGCAAGCATACTCAGCGATTAAAGGGATAATCTGATAAAACAACAGACAAGTCATGGGGCGAGCTTGAAAAGCAGCCAGTTTCTTTCAAAGGCACTAAGCTTCTGGCTCTTGACTCTCTGTCCCCAGGATCCCATTACGTACAACCTAGTACTTTGTCTTCTATTAAAGAGGAATTTAATGTGACTGAAAATCAAGGGGAGAAGTCATGGAAAAATGCAGGCAGAAATAAATTTGTTCCACAGGCTTGGGGGCAGTGGTAGGTGGAGTGGGGAGAATAAGAAGCTAACAAGCCAGGCTTTGCAATGGATATTTGCTACCTCAGTGAATGCCAAGACCTCCTCCTAGCGCAGCCACACTGCTTGCTGGGTCTCCATGTTCAGGCAAAGAGCATGCAATGAAAAATGGCAGAGTTACAAAATTGTAATCTGGCCCACCCCACCCCCTTCCCCCCTTCCCAGCTTACTACTGGTGAATGGAAGGAGCAGAGAGCCATTCCAGCCAGCATTGATGCTGTTCTTGCTGGTCTGGGCATTCTGGGATTTGTAGTTAAAAACTGAGTAAAATGCCCAAGCTCTGTGAATGAAGGGGCTTGAACGATTCTCAGTAGCTGAGAAAAAAAGAAGCTACATTTCCTTCCTGCCTGCCTCTCCCTTCAATCTACCTCTGTTTCTTAAGTGCAGCCCCCCCTTCCATTACTTGAGGTATAGATGTTTTCTCCACACAACTATTTCAAAGTGTGTCTCTTACTATGTTTCAGTTTTCCTGACCTATATTTCCCAATTCAAATGCAAGAGTGATCATCAAGCCCAGAGACAGAAAATATTTACTTTGTTTTGGAAGTCAGACCGGAAATATTACCTTTTTTAAAAATTACACCCAGAACAAACCAGTCAGCCATGCTGGCTGGGGATTCTGGGAGTTGTAGGCCACAACGTCAACATTTCCAAGCTCTGACCACCCCCACCCTGAGCCACCTACAGGGAAGATTGCTAAAGGCACATTCAGAGTTGTTCATGATTACTAACTGTTTAGCCTTGTTACACCACAGCGGAAGAAGGTGAATGGCTGTGTTTTCCTCCTCCCTCATTTTAAACTGTTCAGGAGATGTCAAATCTATAAAACACCAAAATCTTTTCCAAAACTGCTGAAACTATTTCCTCAGAAGGCAATGTCTGTAGGTTGGCAAATGTGAGGATGGAGCGTGCACGCTATATATAAA
This sequence comes from Intellagama lesueurii, assembly GCA_037013535.1. Classification (NCBI taxonomy): domain Eukaryota; kingdom Metazoa; phylum Chordata; class Lepidosauria; order Squamata; family Agamidae; genus Intellagama; species Intellagama lesueurii. Next base: position 35,346,161 of record JBAJHW010000006.1, read on the forward strand.
ATTGATAATGGCTTCTTCATTCTTTGGCTTCTGACTCACTCATCCACATTTCTCCTCCTGAGTTAAAACTGGAGGCAGAGTCAGCTCTGGAATCAACACTGATCCTTTAAAGATTGACTTTTAATAATGTGTAAGAGTATGATTGAGTTTGCTTCACAGGCACTCACTTCGTGCGTTCTTGAATGAGTCACTGATCTGAAAATGGTTTCAGATTAGGAAGGGAGAAGCCCAGAGCAGGTGGTGCTGACCCAGATGTGGTTGGCACCATCAGTATTAGCAGGGTGCACTGTCTATCTTGCCACTAGCCCAATATCCCACCTATTGTACTTGGTCCTATAGTGCTGACACTTGTATGGCTGGTGGCTATGGCTGGTGTTGGCCATTTACATAGAATGCCTCTGGGGCCTCAGCACAAGGGGAATTGAATTGGTGGGCACCAGCAGTGATCCCTTCTGACTCGTCAGGCTTTTATTTTTCCTCTTGCTTTCACACTCACCTGCCACCACTAACATGAAGTATAGCAAAGACATGGCTGCCACCAGGAGGTTGTGTCACACCTGAATGTGCAGCCTGCAGTGAATGTAGGAAATTCTGTTGAAACTCTCTGTTGTGACTGATTTAATGATCCAGAGTAGAGAGATAGAGGATACAGCTGCACAGCAGGAAAACATCTGCTTTGAAGTTGCACCCAGAAAGTCAGGTTTCCCTGGGTCAATTTGTTTCAGCCAACCACACAGAAGTCAGCAGAGAGAGGAGGAAATCAGCTTTGTTTGCAGCTTGTTAAAATTTGAATCATCTCCTCCCCACACTTGATGCCTGGGTCTGCTTGTTTCCCTCTTCCCTTTCCATTCAGTTTCTTTCTTCTAAAGGCTTACTGTCCTAACAATGTAACAGCTAGGAGACCAAAGAGAAAGGGGGGGGGGGGGGAAGCAAGGAATTGGCACAGAAACAGGAGTACTCTTTCACTTCAGCCTTGTTTCCTGCTTGTTAAGAAAAACAAGAATAAGGTCTTGGTGGAGAGAAGTGGGCAGGAACTACACTTTTCAGGTAAAACATAGTAAGTTTTTTTTTACTGCAAGTTATCTGAAAACAGTCATGAAACTGCCTGTTTCACATGTCCTGCTTGAATGTGAATCCTCACATAAAAGCAAGACATGGGGCAATCCCTGGCTTGCAAGCTGGCCAGTGCTGGGAGGCTTCCTGCTGCTACTGGAAGCACCAGGGTGTGTGTGTGTGTGTGGGGGGGGGGGCAGACTTGTCCACTTGCCATGTGGGGAAAAAAGTGCCACTACCCTGGCAAGAACAAGAGAGCTAGCCAGCCATTGCTGAGGTGGCCAGAAAGCCTCCCCAGCACTAGCCAGGTAGTTCTTGCCCCGGGGCAGCACCAGTAGCTCTGGTTTTGCCACACTGACAAGACCCAATCCCAGCACCATCAGTAGCTGGGACAGAAGCCCTGGTGCAGTTTAAAACTGGTGCCAATGCACCCTTTTAAAAACCGCACCACATCTTGCATCAAATGACCAAAATTACTGTGAAGTGACTTCGTTCTTTTCTGTAAGCATATTTGCAGCCATGAGAAAGTTTTAAAGTAGCTCTGCTCTGACTGCCCAGATCTGCAGGAGCAGATTTGCCTTAAAATTTCTTCTTGGGTCATCTAGCTGCCCTAACACTAGATCAGCAAGCCTTTAAAAGAAAAAGAAAAGGGGAAAAAAAAAGACAGAAAGAAAACACAGAAGGGAAGATAAAAGCAGCTCCAGGCACCAGATGTGGGAAGGAGAAGATTCAAACAGCAGCCAGTTTCCCCACTGCTCTGCTGGTCTCCCTGCTGCTGTAGCTGATTGGAAGGGGCTTCAAATAGAGTGGCTACAAACCCCTCCACGTTGGCTCAAGCGCTCACATGGCCTGAACTGATGCAAATACATTTAATTCGAAAGATGTAGAAGCCCCCACAGTGGAGAAAAAGAGTACAGGTTAGAGAGGAAAAACTCAGGGTCGATTCACATTGACTTCTGCATCATGTGGTCAACAGAAAATAAAGTGAATCACACTGTCCCAATCCTAGATAGCCCCATAAGAACTATGAGGGTGGTACACTATCATGTCTGTTGCAGATACAAGGCAGAACTATCCAGCCAAGCAAAGACTGATATAAAGAGAACAGAACCCAGAACAGAAATACATCAGGCAGTGTTCTTGTGAAAGAACATTTTGGGCTTACAAAAGTCTTCAGTTATTCATCTATTTACTTTTCCCACAGCTCACTAGGGCACAAGGTTTGACAATTCCTAGGCTAGTCAGTTTCAACTGCTTCCTTGTAGGAAAAGCATTTGACTTCCACACCTTGACTATGTAAAATTTTGAGATTTTATCACTGTAAAATTTCAATTGTCTTGAAATGTTGAAAGTCTCTGTTATGCAACCCTGTATTTTTATTGGTTTATATTTTTGGAGTGAGGTCCTAGGGAGGTTATAATGTAACAAGACATTAGAAAAGTTATTTCTTGGAGTCTGGCAGTTAAAGGATAAAAAAGTAACTTCTCCAGACTGCAAATTAAGTGACTAGGCAGAAAGGTAAGATTTGCCACTTTTAGAAACTGTTATTAGAAACTGTTGCTACAAATATCTCTATACTGCAGTTTATTTATTTATTTAAAATATTTTACCCCACCTTTCTCCTAAAAAAGGACCCAAGGCAGCTTACATACTGTATTTTTCCGTGTATAAGATGCCCCCATGTATAAGACGCCCCCACTTTTCTAACCCAAAATTAAGAAATCTAAGTGGGGCTTAGCAAGTGGAGAGGAAAGCAGGGATCAAAGCCCTGCAGGATCACTTTGATCCCCGCTTTCCCCTCCACTTGTTTTTGTTCTCTCCTCAGCTTACTTCCGTGTATAAGACGACCCTCAATTTTTAGTCTAAAGATTTTAGACAAAAGTATAGTCTTATACACTGAAAAATACGGTAATTAAAAACACAATATTAAAAGCTAAAAAAACAATATTTTTTTCAAATATTAAAGAAGAATTAATAACATCATATTAAAAATGTTAGGTAAAAGCATTACAAAAAAAAAAAACAACAACCAGATTTAAAAGCAACAAAATATAAACCATCTCATTTATTGTCTCCTAGACACTCAGTCACAAAGAAAAAGCCTGTCTGAAAAGAAAGGTCTTTGCCTGTTTGTGGAAGGACGGCAAAGATGGGGCTAGCCTGGCCTCCTGTGGGAGGGAGTTCCAGTGTTTGAGAGTAGTGACAGAGAATTGGTGTCCGCACCAAAAGTGCCTGTGAAGGTGGTGGGACTGAGAGAAAGGCTTCCCCTGATGATCTTAACACTCAAGCAGGCTCATAAAAAGAGATGTGGACCTTGAGATAGCTTGGACTCAAGCTGTTTAGGGCTTTATATCTTAAAACCGGCACTTTGAACTGTGTCTGGAACCAGATTAGCAGCCAATCGAGCTGCTATAACAGGGGAGTTATGTGATCTCTGAAACCAGCCTCACTTAACGATCTGGCTGCACCATTTTGGACCCTCTGAAGTTTCCAAGCACTTTCCAAAGGCAGGCCCAAGTAGAGCACATTACAGTAATCCAGCTGGCATATAACTAAGGCATGTATCACTGTGGTCAGGTCAGACCTCTCCAGGAATGGGAGCAGCTGGCAACTAGTTTTAACTGTGCAAAGTCACTCCTGGCCACCACCACGAACTGGACACCCAGGCTTAGAGACAAATCCAAGAGAACCCCCATGCTGGGCACCTGTGTTTTCAGAAGGAGTATAATCCCATCTAGTACAGGCTGTTCTTTTGTTCAAATTCAGAAGTATATGACATCACCATAAAGCAATAAAACAATTCAATAAAAACACAATAATGCCACATATGGGAAAGTTCCCAACAGCTAACTCAAGCCAAAAAGATAAATTTTCAATCAACTCCTAGAACCTACTAGCACTGAGTCCTGATACATGACAGAGGGGATCACTGTCACTGAGAAATACTGCCTCCCTGTCATAACCCAGTGGAAATCTGTGGGCTACCACATTAACAAGGTTTCCTTAAATTAAGTTTAAAGATCAAAGGCCAAACTATACAACACATATGAAGTGTCATTAGAAAATGGAATTCTTTATGTGGCGAGAATGTCTGATTGCTACTGCAAGAGCTTTTCACACCTCTCATAGTTTTATAATTCAATTGATTTGTTGGTGAGGGGTCATTAGGAAATATGCATAGGCTTCATCTGCAAGTAAAGGTCTGTCGGGTGTGGGCAGGATCAGGCTACAAAGGATCTGTTGAGGTCAGGGCGGAGGAGCAATGTGCTATTCGGCATGCTTTTCCCATCCGAACAGCAAACAACCCCTTGTAGCCCAACCAGCTGTCATTTAAGTGCTTCCTCTGGTTGTCTGCAGAGGATCAGGGGAAGTGAAATTATTTTTTACATCATTCCTCTCTCTCTCTCTCAGTGCCATTGTTTTCTCCTTTTTCCCCTTCCTGCTCCTCTTCCCTCATTCTCCCCCCACTTTCTCTCTCCTTCCTCAAATCTGCAGCCATGATGACAGAGGCTTCTGGAGGCATCTATTTCCAGGCTAAACAACAAGCATGCCAAAAAGAATGCATGCCCTACTACTGGGCCAGAAAGGTGCACAACAGCTTTTTAAGGGTAAGGATGGATCGTTCTAAGTAGTAACACTTGTGGATGAGGTCTTTCCCCCCCAATCCAAACCATGCCATCAACAATCCATATATCATATCTATATGCCAGTGTGGACGGAGCCTAAGGTTGCTCAGTCATGATGCCTTGCCTGCATCACATCTCTGGAGACTAACAGATTTCAGCTTCTAATGACTGACTGTAATATATAGGCCAAATCCTATTGCATAATGTAAGCAAATTCGTAAGTTAAGTCCATTCCTCATAGGCAAAAAAAGACACACACCCCACTGCAATTCTCAGGGGTATTTGCATATGCACCAAGCCAGCATATACATGCCCCCCATTGTGCCAGGATCTCTCTATTTATCTGCAAGGAATGAACCAAAACCTACAAATTTACTTATGCATTAAAAGTTTGGCCATTGTATGGCCTTCTGACAGTTGTGGCTGCCTTTGTTACAGTTACTATGGAAGGGGGGGGGGCTCCAAGTTAACTATCTGAAAATTGTGTGGGGAGAAGCAATGTTTGTTTGGATTGGTGATGGGACTCTTGTAATGTGACTGACCATTGTCTAACTTGAGTGAGAATACAAATTGGTCCCAGGTTTCAGCCAGGAGTTTTAAAGGGAAAACAAGGCCTGGGAAGCCCTAGATGGTATGTTGTGAAAAAAAATCAGAGCCATTTTGAAATATTCAAAGACTGAATCTTTTGGTTTCAGAGAACAGGAAGCTGTGCTGTGAGTTTGTGTTTTCAAGTTTCAAGGTTGCAGTTTCAAGTAGGTGCCAGAGCCCTGCACCAGAAAGGTTCAGGAAGAAGAGGAAACTTTAGCATTTAGTCCTCAAAACAGACTTTTCCGAGAAGCCAGAGGAAACAGGAAGAGCTGGTGGAAAAGAAACACTAATGTTAATAAAATTTATCCCTAGTGGCAAAAGATTTGCTGGGGTGGAGTATAAGGAATCTGGTCTCAGGAGAAAGCTATTGAGAGCTTATTTAGCCAGAGAAGGTTCTGTTACATATTAGTAAGATAAGTAAGCAAGCACGTTTAATCTAAGTACATCAAAGCAATCTTAGCCTATTAAAAAGTGATATCTTGTTCTCCTTTGTGAATAATTCCCTTAGTAAACATTAGTTTTGTTCCTCTTTCTTCCAGTGGTATCAACCCAAAGTCCATGCTATAAGCTGTTGAATCTCTACAAGTGACATAGTTTATTTTGGTGGCAGTGATCAAGTAGCTTGTAGTTCAGAGAGCCTTGTTGCAGTGAGTTCCATAGACTCCAGTCTCAACATTTTGATCAGGGAAATGTGAGTGAGGTAATCATCCCCATTTCATTACATTTGATGTCAACAGTAGGGAAACATTTGTGTTTTGTCCCTCCAGGGTTTCTACTAGGAAAAGAAGTAAAAGAATCAGCTGCCCTCAATATTGTGAAGATCCCTCATCATTACCTGTACTTATGGGGTAAAGGGGAATAATGACCCAGTGATGAGGGGCAAACACTTTGTTCCAGGCCAGAGACATCTTCTTTCCTCAGCTCACATACATACATGCAGAGGAAAAATGGACACTATTTTAGGAGTACTCTGTAGCATGCTGCCCAACATATGCCAGTGTCATGATGTACAAAACGTACTTTGAAAAAAACCTGGTTTCCTTGGAATCCCAGCATTGTCTCCTCCATGGGAAACAGACCTCTCTGAAAGATGGCTTTCCCACAATTATCAGTCTTCCCTGTGCAGCGTACTAATTTTATAAATGGCTGTATTCTAGGTTGGGGTGGGATCTGGAGCTGATCTACTTGTAAGGAGATCTGGATCTATTTGTAGATAGTGGTAGATGTCCTAGTGATCTGCAGTAGATCAGCAAAGATTATTCCCAATTGTTTAACAGCAATAGCAACAAAAATGGCTTTTCCTGTAACATTATAGTACTAAACTGGAGAGAGTGCGGAGGCAACAAGGAGTGGGTCTTTGTGTGGAAAGACAATGTGTTCAGTTCAGTTCTTGTACTCTAAACGAATTCCTGGACTCAGAAATCTTTAGTTTTACTGAAGGAGAACTCTAGCAGACTCTAGTTGATGCATCTTGGGGTTTAGTAAAAAGATTTTGATTGCGCTTTCATTTCACAGTGAACAGTGGTGAGGGGTACAGTATATAGCTGTGACTGGTGCTTCACATGAACAGTATTTGGTCCAGAGGAGCCTTCCCCAACCTGCTGGGCTCCAGATATATTGGAGCGCAACTCCCACAGTGGTCGTGGATGATTATTTGGGCAGGGCTACTCTAAAGTGCATCCTGGATTCCACTCAAGATATGGCAGGTAAGTTGATGGAAATAGGATTCCCTGGTAAAATGTTTGTGGGGAGACTGTAACACGTATACCTCAGTGCATTCCTAGGGCACATCCTTACTACAAACTTGTAACAATCTTATAACAGTTTAACTCTCAGGGCTCTCTTCAAAAGATTTTGGGAACAGTAGTTTGACGAACAAGGTGGGAAAACAGCTCTGCCCATCTCCAATTGCTGATTATTATTGGTGATACTGACCTGGTATGGTGATCCTTCCTCTTCTGTGGCAAGCAAATGGGAAAATGGAGGAAACAAGAAAAGAGAACAATGTCAGTAGGGCAAAAATGAATTTGAAAAATATATCTAACTTTAGAACGTTGGTGGTTCAACTGTTTAAATTCACAGCTTGTAGCAAGCATGTTAATTAATTAATACACTCAGACAGCCTGAGTAATGCACACTTGAAGCTACAACTGCGTCAGTTCTACAGGGTAAACTATTTTTATGTATGCCTCCACTACTAGATGAATCAAACTGCACCCATGCAAACCATTAAAAAGGGGAGATTATAATTGGGTTGGGGCTTTTACAGAGGCCAGTGCTGTATTTGAAGTTATCCTCCATTTGAAGAAATGTATGGCTGAAATCTAGTTTAAAGATAAATAACCCTAAGGAGGGAGAGCAGGCAGGGGCCTTGACATTGCCTCCCAGTAGTTAACTATTTGAACAGGAGAGTGAGTGAGCAGGTACATAGGTCAGGTATCTCTGTTCCCCCAGTTGTCAGATATCTTACATTCTTATTTAAACTATAGATAAAACTTCTAAATTGGTTTTGAATATAAATTAGTACATGCACATTTAATGACAATCCATGTCTTGTCTTGTCTTGTTTTTCTAGCAATGTGTAAGTAGCCACTGAATGGTTCATAGCTGTAGTTAAAACTCACACAAAGCAAGCATAGGAAGGCACTTAATACATAGATTCCCCTCCCTATGGTTGTGTTCAAGTGAAATTCATTCAGCAGCTTGAATGGATGAACCAGGCTGGAGTATTTACTGCTATTCAGTAATTATCTGGTGCAGTCCATTATACACAGCCTGGAAGCAGCTGCCTCTATGTTAGGCTGTTTAGCATAACGTCTGCTGATGAACAGAGTCATTAGCAGGCATAACTGAGTGTCCAGACAAATAGTATGTACAGCTCTTCCTTGGAAATCAGGTTCATGGAGGTGAGTTGGAGCAACAACAGTAGATCATTTCCAAGGTTGTTGAAATCAGGGTTGTCCTTATGCCCCACCATAATATTATTTTCTTTAGAAGAGTGGGATTCTTACAAAGAGGGAACTCTGAAAGATGTTCTTGTTAGTTGCTCCTTAGTTCTGGGAATCTCATCCTTCAGTAGATAACCAAAACCCACTGACAAGTATCCACAAGATTATGTGGGTCAGGTATATATTTTAAACAGACTTGTGTTTGTTTGTTTGTTTGTTTTAAACAAAACAACCAACTTTCTGTTTGAGTGTTGTTTTTTTTAACATTGTTTATTTCCCATTTTGATCCTCCTTGGATAAACAAATCTTCCTAAAGTGGAATCACAAGGCAGCAAGCAAGCAAGGGACAAATGCATACTTATGTTTTGGGTGGTTATATATCCTACTTTATAGAGCATAGCCCTTTTTATGAATGTGTTGTCAATTTCAAGGACTGTCAAGTTGATGTCCTGTTTTAAAAATATATAAGAAGGAAAGCAAAGGGGCTTTGAAATTGCGTATCAGCAGTTAACAGACTAAGGAGGCAGATGGGTCAGCTGGTTGCAATATTCCATACCACTTTATCAACTCTCATTCTGTCTGTCTGTCTGCCTCTCTCCTTCTGTTATGTTATGTGCCCTCAGGTCAGAACCAATCTATAGCAACCCTGATAAGGCTTTCAAGGTAAGTGAGTTATTTAATTAGTGTTTTTACCAGTTTCATACTTCCAGTGAGCTTTCATGGCTGAGCAAGGATTCAAACCCAGGCCTCCTCAATCAATCACTCAAGCCACTACACAACACACACAATAACAATTGTGTGCCATCAACTAAATTCTAACCTATGGCAACCATTTTCAGTGTACTCAGAAATGGTTTACTATTCCCGTCTTCAGTGGATGCCCTAGTACTGTATCTCCGCAGCCAGATAGATACCTAAACCACTAAGCTATCCAGCCAGCCAGCCAGCCAGCATACATACATACATACATACATAGATACATACATACATACATACATACATACATACATACACAGTCTAAAACACACACACATGACGAATCTTCTGTCCTAACAATATCTCTATATATTCCAAACCTTTTTCTATTGCTTAGTGTGCTGGGGCATGAAAAGAGCCAAATTTGATAAGACAATGGACATCTACATTTGGGTTTTCTGTCTCTTTTATTTTCAAAGGAGTTTTTTTTTTTTTTAAAGGAGCTTTGGTGCAGCCAAATTACTTTGGGTCCATGAAGCTGGTGGAGGGCTTTTTAGTCTTTTCCCTCCATATTTTCTTGATTCAAATCCCATCCCTGCTACTTTTTGCCACATTAAGGTGAGAACTAGTGTTCCAGTATGTTGTTTCAATTGGTGCAAATAACACCTAGTGAGCTTTTTGACGGAAAAATTGAACCACAGGATGAAATGCACCCTGCCTCACTGCCAAAGGCACAATCTAATTCCTAAGACTCTCCATTTGCTCCTAAAAGAAATTAAAGGGAATGAGAGTTCTAATTTTGAATCTGTAGTATTTAATCATAGTTTGGCATTACAAAAACTTTACACCTCACTTCCAGTATTTAGTACCAGGGTTCAAACTTGCTTGAAATCCATATCTGATGAATTCAGAAGCTGTGCTTTCTAATCCCCAAAGACCATGGACATTAGCTATTTAATTTATTGGTTAGTGAGAAAAATTTTGAACGTGTCTAGAGGTTCAGTCTTCATTTGAGGTTTTCAACCAGAAGTTAGCTATCATCTACCAGGGAAGCTGAAGTGTTGCTTTGAGATTACCTTTAGTTTACCTTCCACGGCCCTGCTGTGCTTCTATGACTTCTACCGCCACAAAAATGAAAGTGTGGGGGAAGAATACATTTTTTGACAGAATTTGGAGACATTAGGGTTTTTAATTATGCCTTCTTGAGTCTTCCAGTAAGGATGGCTGGGAGATTATGGAAGGTGCAGCCCCAAAACTTAAGTTTTCCATGCTCTGGTTTTAAATGGCTGGGCTCTGGCCAGAACACACCTGGAAGGATCTCAAAATACTGGACGATGGCTGAGTGACAAAACACATGTTTTATATGCAAAAGTTTCCAGTCCAACATGGTATAAAGCAGCTTTCTGTGTTCTGTGTTCGTCTTACTATAAGTACTGCCTAGTCATTGCCATGTGGGGTTAAAAAGTAGAATGTCATAGGTTCCAGGAATACACTGACACTCAAAGATCTCATTGCAGAAATCAAGCTGTTGTGTCAAACAGAGCATAAGAAACGCCACATTCATGATCCTCCTGAGGTCTGAAACATTGCCAAGTACAGGCAACCTTCAGCAAACATTAAATGAAAAAATGCTACTGGTCCACAGTTCTGACTGTGATGGTTTCCTGGCCATATAAAAATAACTGGAGGATATGTTTAGGAATGTTCTTTGGAAGGGAACCAGCCTGTGGAATAGGCTGATTTGGTCCTGTGCACCGTTCGGGCCTCTCCCTGGACAACAGGAGGCCTATTCTCCAGAGAGGAGTTACCAAGTGCTGGGAGACTCTCTATCTTCCAAGAGATTTCCAGAAAAATATGTCTCTTTCTCAGCATCCTGGGACAATACTTTGAGAATGGAGGCAATGGAATAAAATGTATTGTTCACTCCTGTTTTCAGTAGAGGACAAAAATTGCTTTAAAAAAGTAATTAATTACAGTTACAGCTCAAAGCCCCCATTAATTACTTACCATTATAATTATAACTATCTGCTGTACAGTACTTTCTGTTCAAAAGTAAGTAAATAGTTATCTTTCATGTTACTTTAAAATATGAATGCTACAAGCTGCTGGCCTGTACGTAATGCTGAACACACCTAAGCAGTGAGGCAACATATCAGCTTGTCTATATAAAAGGAATATAGGTATAGTTAAAGAAGTGAATTCTTTCCCTTTTGTAATGTAATTTAATTATGCCTTGGTTATAGCAAAAAGGAATGAACCAAGTAATTCTTTGCAACCAGTTGCTTCCAACTTGTGTTTCTGAGTCTGTATTTTGCTTACAAAATTGGAAATCCTTTACTTCTGAATCTTTAGTTATGTTCAGTATGGATATTGCAGCACCATTCCTATGTGTACCCATTCAAAAGTAAGTCCCATTAAGTTCAATATGGTTGACTCCCAGAAAATTAAGTGTTATTACATTGTGAATCTCAGGTGATTTTTGAGAGATAGCATAATATAGCAGCTGGGAAGTCTCTATTTCAATTCTTCCTTGAAGAATTGCCAGACACTTGCACTGCAGTGTTCTCAGCTTCACTTTTCCATCCCATCTACAATAGGAGAATTACAGTACCAGCAAACTACACAAGATTGTTCTAAGTGTTACTGACACTTTCCAATGTTCTATATAAATCCTAAGGGGGAAAAGTCTGATAAATTTAGAACAGATGCAGCTCAGTTCTCTCAAGGAGAGAGAGACGGAGAGAGATGGGGAAAAATTAATGCATAGATTTTTGAACAAAGCAAGATGGCTGCCATGCAGTGTATTACCTACATTGATCTGCTCCCTGGCATCTTCAGGTAAAGGTACCAAAGATGTAACATGATATTCTAACCCCACAGCTGGGACAGTATTGCCTGAGACAGCCAATGTTAGTGGCTTCATATGTTCTTATATGCTTATGTACTGTTCTCTTGCTTGGGTCACACTGAGGCACTTATCGTTCATGGCCAAAGCTTGGGAAAGTTACTTTCAGGGACTATAACTCCCACAATCCCCCAGCAGCATGCCCACTGTCTGTGCTGAGGGGGGATTCTAAGAGTTATAGTCCCTGAAAGTAACTTTCCTGAACTCTGGGCCAAACCTTCTCCTACCCAGGTCAATAAAGAAGAATAAAGACTCACCAGGAGATGAAGTTTCTGACAACTGGAACAGCAAGGCTGGTGTTGGTCTTCGTCGACGGATCTAGAGAAGAAATTATACTGTGCTTAGTATCTCACAAGAAGATTATGGAGGGGAATTGGGCAATGCATACCTTTTCAACAGCTGAGGATTTCAGACCCTTTTCCCAGTTGCCCCTTTTGCCTTTAAAAATTCACAACCCAGCTACTGCAACATACTCTTTCTGTAAAGTTGTCCTTATAGCATGTGTGGGAGATTTGACCAGCTGACATCACAATTCTGGATCTGAATAGACCTCTGGAAACTATTTCATCACTGCTCCAAAGTCTTTTGGTCTTGTGGCACAACAAAGGTGTAGTTGGTGTCGGTGTGAGGGTGTTTTCGTTTTTGGCCTGTCCTGTTCCTCCACAGGCAATTGCTTGGGATGCCAGGATTTTAAGTGTGCCTCCCTAGACATCTCAGAGAGATGGCTGTGCTGACACTTTTGGATTTGCACTGAATTGGCTGTGGGACATTTTCTGCATGCCAAGGGAGAGGACATGACTGGGAGCCTACAGCTGATCGCCATTGGCTACCCAGAGGGGAGGAAAACAAGGTGTGGGGGAGAGAAGGAACACTCATGAACAAGGAAAAGAAGGAAAAACAAATATCCAGGTCACTTCTTCATACTTTAACCTGTTGTCAGCATGGGTAGGACAGATGGTGTGAACTCAATTTGCTTAGTTTTAAAAAACACTTCTCCCAAAATATCTTGGCTAGTCATCATGGTCCTCGCTTCCTTTTGCTGGCTTCCCTTGCCTTTCTCTTCTTTTACTCCTCACCAAATATTTCTATCCCAGACAACTGAAAATTAGTAAACGTCTTGGAGCAGAATTCTGCCCCCGCCCCCATGTTTGTGAACTCACACATGCCAAGTGCAGAGTACCTGCTGGCTGGGGGATTCTGGGATTCATAGTCTTCAAAAATTACTTTCCCAAGCTATGTGTTTGTGTGTGGGCTTATTTTACTCTCCGAAGTATCATGAATGTTGATGCCAATAACATTACAGATTGCTGGGCAGGGCCATCCCAAACATTAGGCTCAATCCCCCAGAAACATGCCCACTGTCCATGTTGCCCACTGTCTCAAGAGGCCGATGCTGGATGATGTAGGTGGGGTGGCAGCAGCAGCAGATCCCCAGTTATTCCCTTCCTTTGACGGACAAAACTGGACATCCTATGACCTGAAGGTCCTATGCTAGCTTGTTAGCCTGCAGACAAGGCCGAGAATTGTAGGATCATAGAGTTTGAAAGGACTGTAGCTGTTGTCTATATCAGCTCCCCACCAACACAATGGAACAGTATTATATTTCCAGAGGGAAATGAGATTCAGCTGAGAGCTTCTGACCAACTTCTGTAAATGGCACTGGGGAGGGAAAATATCACAGTCTTTGCCTCAGGCAGCAAAATATCCTGCGTAGACCTTGGTTTGGGGCCTAGCCTATTACTAGAACTGATTCTGGCATCCCGGATCAGGTTCAAGGTTTTGCCACTTACATACAAAGCCCTCCATGGTTTGGGCCCATGTTACATGTCGGAGCGTCTCTCCTTAATGTCATCTGCCTGACCCACAAGGTCATCCCAGTCAAGGCTCATCCAGGTGGCCACCCTGAGGTAGGCCCATAAAACCTCTACAAGAGGTAGGGCCTTCTTCGTGGTGGCTCCAACTTTATGGAACCAGCTTCTGGAGGAGCTCCACCTAGTCCCCTCCCTGTGGACTTTTAGGAAGCAATTAAAGACATTGCTTTTCAGGGAGGCTTTCCACACAGACCCCAGCTGACCACCTCCCCCCCCCTTTTTTTTCTTCTTTCCCCTTCTCCTCTTCTCTCTTTTCCTCCATCTGCTCTGAGATTAGTCGGTGCCATCTGTTTTTTTTTCTTTTTAGGGGTATTGTTATCGGTTTTAATATTTCTATTTTCGTTTTTGTTTTCTATTTTACGAGTTGTAACCCGCCCAGAGTAGTGCTGTGACACTAATGGGAGCGGGATACAAATTTAATAAATAAATAAATAAAATATAAATAAATACTTCCATAAATAGATCATGGACCAGTTTGCTCATCCAGCACAGTCTATGAAAAAATGAAGCAAAGTGCCTTATACTAGATTGACTATTTTCCCATCTAGGCCTGTATTGTCTATGCTATCTTATAGTTGATCTTCAAGGTCTAAGGCAGAAAAGCTTCTCCATCATCAGCTGCTCATCTGTTTCCCTGGAGATGTGAGGAACTGAATGTGGGACCTTCTGAATGCAAAGCAGTTTCTACCACTGAACGACAGTCCTCCCCCTCCATTCCTGGCTCTGCTACAGCCCCCATGTGGTTAATCTACCCATGGCTGTGAGTGGAGAATTGCATTCCTGAATATTTGTTTAGAGCTCAGAAAAACTTGCCTTTTGGATTACGACTTCCTGATCCTCCCATTGTGGGGGAACATTGTGCTGTTCACCACACCTGAAGCAACAGGCTAATTCTGGGATCCCAACTGTAGGTATTGCAGCAAACATCACATTGTCCTCTTAACAGAGGAGAACAGAAAGCTCAAAAGGAACAGTCAGGAGACTGCCACTGATGCTCCCAAGTATCCACTATCCAAGGCAGTGACCTCACTCTGTCCAAGAGTGGGAATGGTCCTGGAAGAGACCACAGTGAAGCTGCTGCAATGCATAGCTCTCTGGTGTACATCCCATGTGTTCAGAGGCATGGGCTAGCAAGCAAGCTCATCTGTTGTGTGAAAGGCAGTATGTTGCAGTGATTAAAGTACTGGTCTGAGAACCTGAGGGGATCTTGATCCAAGGCCCCACTGAACCATGAAGCTGCGTGTGGGTCAGTCAGTCTGTCTTACCTCACAGAGTTATTGTGAGGTTGGAAGTGGGAAGCAGGACAGCCATGTGTACCTCCTTGAGCTTACTGGAGGAAATAAATGTACACATAATGGTAATGTGTCCATAAAGCAACCTTTCTTTACCTGGTGCCCTCCAAAGATGTTGGGCTACAATTCCCATAACCCCACTCTATGTAGCCACTTCAACAGAGTTAAGGTAGAAATAAGGTTGAGGAAACCAAGGAAGAGGAGACCCAATTTCTTCTGCCTTCACCACCATGGCCTCTCCTATCAGCTTGAGAACCATGAGGCTATACTATGAGGCTGAAAAGCTCCTGGGAGGCTTAGAATCTAATGTCCCTGCTCAGGCAACATTTATTTTACCTTAGGCTGATCATTCAACCTCATTCCTCCCACTTTAAAATGGAATTTTCAAGGACTTGCTTAATGAGATTGTGGCATAAAACTGATCAGTGCTACACAACGATTGTCAAGTGTGCAAAACGAACAGAAGCAGAAAGCCTAGCAAAGCCTGAAATAAAGGGTCTTATGTGACATCCTGAAAACATACATATTCAACATGAGTACAGAGGAGTGGGGAAGAGGTAGATGATGGGACCAAAAAGGTAAGAAACATAAGTCATTACATAAGTCAGTGTTTTATGATCATTGTTATAAATCTCTTCCCCATCCCTATAACCCTGTCCTCATATATATTGGCATTAACCAGCTAAATATAACCTTACATGCATCTTTATTGTTTAATTTGCAGATATCTCACTTTGTCAGATCTAACAATTCTTTCTTTCACTATGGTCTCTTGTAAATTATCACATGTGTGTATTTAAAAATGTTGTGTGTACAAGGATGTATGTGTGCATTTGTATTTACACATCTCTCTGTGTATTTCATTTATGTTATCTGAGAGTGTTCACATTGGTAGTTAAATTCCATTGCTTTCAACTGAAGATCACTATTACACTTGAAAGTGCATGTTTCTGGTTATATTGTACCCCTAGAAATAAATAATAATTTCTCTTGGACATTTTGTGGCCACATTAGAATATTCTGATCTCCAGCATGCATGCACAAGTATACACGTACTCACTAGAAAGATAGGCTGATCATATTTTCATTTTACAGTTGGAGAACTATGATTGCCTGCCATATCAATGTCCCACTCAAGACCATCACCAGAGTGGCCCTGGCCAGGGCTGTATATACTCTAGGGGTCCACCTCCCCCCACCCCACTCTCAATGTGGAAAAGTAGTAATCTACAAATGTACACACATACTTGCTAAGTTGAAACCTCTTCTGCTTGTCAAAAAGGGAGCAAAGGGGAAGACACTGAAGCCCTGATGTTTGCTGCCCAGTGTAAACATCAGATTTCTGCTTAACAACCTCACTTCTTGTTTCAGAGTTTTTTAGGCATTATACACATACCTCTAGTTGGTTTTCAAACATAAGGGCTAGAAACTGTTTGCTTAAAACACATACACAAGGTTTTGAGGTGTTGACCTCTGTACCTAGTGATTGCACAGCTCCAGTGTGAACTCAAAGAAAATAATCAAGCATATGTGAAAAGCCTGGATTGACACTGGGTATAAGAATTTGCATATAAAGATTTTATTTAAATATACAAGAAAACTTTGTACATCTGCAGACAATGGTTTTTGTATAGGAATGAGTACCCTGTTTCCCCGAAAATAAGACCTAACCTGAAAATAAGCCCTAGTATGATTTCTCAGGATGCTCGTAATATAAGCCCTACCCCAAAAATAAGCCCTAGTTAAGTGAAACCCCGCCCTCCACCATTGTGCAGCAACCAGAAGATGACATGACTGTATTTGAATAAATGTAGATTGTTGTACATGAAAAAAAAAACATCCCCTGAAAATAAGCCCTAATATGTTTTTTGGAGCAAAAATTAATATCTATTTATTTATTTAACTTACATGCCGCCCACTCTACCCAAAGGTCTCTGGGCGGCTTACAACAATTAATTAATTAATATAAGACCCTGTCTTATTTTCGGGGAAACACGGTACATGTACATTAACAGCATGAATGGTCAGAAGTATGTGCATCCGTGAGAAAGAACATATTACAAATATGCTTGGGTGCAGGTGTGACTATACAGGAGAGAGTATTGTACATCTGCATGGTTATGAGTAGATACAGGAAAACAGGCAGTCTTAAATGTCTGGATGCATTTTCCCCATCTGTATTTAGGAGTACATTTTAGTGCATGTTCACAGTTTCTTTGGTATGTGTGTCAGTGCCCCTATTTACTTATTTAAATGTTGGTGTAAGGATAAACACATCGGGTCTTGTAATTTTTTTTAATTGATTTTATTTACACCAATCTCCTAGCCATCCCATTTCCACAACTTCCCAGAATAGATTCAAAAAAGTAAGAATTACAAGAAAGCAGATCCAAACAAACATATTGAAACAAGAGCATCAAAACAGCATGCTATATTATAAAAGAGTATGAATGGCTCATGCTATTTATAGACAACTGGCAAAGTACAATAGACATGTTATATAAACATATATACTCTTAAGCGGATGATTTGGAAATCAGTCTAATTTATTTCTTAGCCTTTTTAGCCATGACTAACTTCAGGATGCAAATCCAATCCAATCAATGGTGAACCAGCGCATACACGAGAAGCTATGCACATGCTTATTTTTTATACCCACATTAAACATCAAAAGCTTTGGCACACGCGCAAGTAAACTGTGAATGCACACCAAAATGCCCTTGTGGACACAGATGGGGAAAAATAGATGCACACATTTAAGAATTTTAGTTCTATTTAAGAATTTTAGTTCTACTTAGAGTGACTCATTTAGCTATACTTAAGCCTCAGTGATTACAGCGTGTCTTGTTGATCCAAAAGACTGATGTTCCTGCCGTGTGTGTATGAGCGTGTTGTGTATGTGTGTACACTTCTGGCTATGTGTCTTTAAAAAAAAAATACAGCTTGCTGGCAGGACAAGCTGAAAGACTGGCCGTTCAGGAACTCCAGGGACTCGGTGCCAACTCGGAATTCACGAGCCAAAGTCTCCCACCACCTCCAGACCCTTGACCCCAACTTTCTCGTCCTCTCTCTGCTTACCATTTCCACTTGTCTCGGGTCCAGCTGGCTGGGGGGCGCAGGCACCGAGAACTGGATTTTCTTCCTATCCTTGGGGTCCATGACGGTGGAATCCGAGGCGCTCTCGCCCCACGCTTTCCCTTCCACGCGGGAAAAGTCTCGCGCGCTTTTTGCTCCCTGGGCTCGGCTGAAGAGAACGGAGAGGAGGACCTGGTTGGGGGGTGGGTGGGATGGAGGGTCCTCGTCGGGTCACTCGGTCTTTTCCAGCCCCCCTCAGTGTCTGCCAGCCACTCTTGCGCCGGGGAATGGTGTCTCCGGCCGGCTTCAGAGGCTGTGCCCGGTGGTGCCCACTGCTCTCTCGGCGAGAGGCAACTGAGGGTGTTGCCTGAGCGCAAGCCTCATTTCCCGCTGCGTTCGGGAAACTGTGTAGGTAGAGAGATGGGAGGGCAGGAGGCAGGCAGAGAAGAGGAGGTGGCGGGGAGGGGGGGGGGAGAGAGAGAGAGGGGAGGGGAGGGACGCTTGCCCTCTCTCCAGCGGCACTCTGAATTATTTAATCCGCTTCTCTCAAGGCAGGTAGGAAAGGCAGCCGGGGCTGGTTCCTCCTCCTAGCGAGCCGCCCTCGGCTGGGTGCCCATTAGGAGGGCACCAGTCAGCAGACACACACTGGCCGCTTCTTTCCTTAAGCCCTTGGAACGAGCCGAGCTCCGGAGGGACAGGAATCACTTCAGCCCCCGTTCGGTGATTCCTGTCCCTCCGGAGCTCGGCTCGTTCGCAGGGCTTGAGGAAAGAGGCGGCCAGCGTGGGTTCGCCTCAAGCACCGAACTTTTCCTCATCTCCTGTCCGGGCCCCTTCCCCGGCCCTCTTGGCTTCAGGCCAAGGGGGGGGGGGGCGCGCCCACGCCGGCACGCGCGCGGGGACATACACAGGCACGCGTGCACACCTGCACACGCGCGCGCGCGCGCACACACACACACACACACACACACACCCCTGAGGGGACCCAGGAGAAACGCATGGCAGCGGGTGGCAAGTAAAACACATTGGAAACTGAAGAGGGGGGGGAAAGAGTGTGCCTGTGGACGCGCAGAGTGCCACGTCTTCGCAGCCAACGCCTCTGGAACTCAAAGCAAGGGGCTTCTGTTCGTCAATGGCATATTTTAAAGCAGCCTTGAGTCTCACTTGCCTCTCATTTTTTAAAGAAGTTCAGCATCCGGCCCACGACCCTGCAGGGTTTTTACTGCTATTAAGGGCCTGGGGAAGTGGGTTTTAAAACTTGCGGAGGTGTTGAATGGCCTGGTGAAACAGGACCGAAGCATCTCGCAGTGTTCAGCCCAGAGCTGGGAAAGATTCATTATCAGTCAGATGGGTTCGCTTTTGAAATTCTGGAGGCTGTCACTGAAGTTCATTTGGGGATGACTCAGAGGACATGCAGGGTCTTTCTTCTCGATCATTCAATTTTCTATTATATCACCTCATTTACAAAAAGAGATATGTAAGAGTTTTTGTAGGTTACTGTTCCTCTGATCCTTCCCCCCACCACCACCTTACTGGCTGGGGGTTGCTGGAAACTGTAGTCTGAAAAAGGAACATATGCAAGCTGTAGTGATCATACTGTGTAAAGGTGGGGTGGGAGGAAGGATAAATGCACCTGAGATTATCTTTGTGCCCTTCCTAGTTCTGATTCCATTATGAGATGGTTGGTGCAACATAAGAAGCAGGACAGGCAGCTGCCCTGCATAGGCTTGCCTCCTTTCAGCATATGATGTGTTGTGTCTAGAAGAACCAGTGGCCATTCAGAACGGACTGTTCCCTCTCAGAGCCTGGGGAAATGACTTTTTTTGTACAACACCCCCCAGAATGCCCCATGACCGTGTTGATCCTGACCTGCTGGCCTCTGAACTATCTTGTCCAAAAAAAGTAACTTTCCTATTCTCTGGGTTCAACTATCTTGTTCTTGCCCTGGACAAGCTATCACATACTGTATTAGTTGGCAAGAACAAGGAGCAGGAGAAAGAATCACCCCACTCTTTACTAATGAGAATTTGGAATACATGTGAATGTGTGTCATATCCCGTTCTTGCATGATTTTTCTCAGCTATAGCACCCTCCTCCTTCTGTTTATCTAGGTGGAAGAGGAGAAAGCCTCTTTGTATGATTTCTGTTAAAAAGGAAAAAATTGATAATCACTCCCCCAAATATGCCTTTTCCAAAGAGCCCAGGAAAATGTAAGAGTGTGTTAGTAAGTTGATCTCGTTGGGAGAAATTAACTTCCTGCCTTGTACCAACAAAACTTGCTATACATTATTTTTGTCTGAAGTTCACTTGACTCCATACCCATTTTGCATTGTGAAAAGAATAAAGCAAAATAAATTGTAATGTGATATGTGGAGCAAAGCCTCATGGCTATTCTGCTTCACTTGTTATTCCCCTTCTGTTAATTACCTGAAGGCTCCCTATCTCTCCCCATTAGAAAGCCTCTTCAAATTCTCTTCTAGATTCGGTGATTTCAATTGCCATAAAGTCTACTTTAACTATTTTATTTATGCATTTATTTAATTTTTTTAAAAAAAAAGAAACACTAACCTACATTACAACAGCTTGCCAGGTAGTGTTCCCAGGTCTCTAAACACTGGCTGGTGCGTCAGGGAATTGCTATGTTTCCTTGCTGGAAAAACAAATTCCTGGAAGTGCTGAAGGAAGACAAATTTTGATTTTACTGCATATGGTGGCTTTAATACCTGTGTGCAATCTCCTCCCAGCTGGTGCCAGGACTCACCGACTTAGTGTGAATGTGTTATTGTGTGTGCTGCATATATATTTCTTTAGGAAATCAGCATTGTTTCAGTCACTTGTGCACCCATATATGTATATATATTGCTTTGCAACTGGTCCACAATGGCACATCCTGTGACATCATTAGTCTTAGGTTTTGGTGCTTAAATCTCGGAATGGGAAGCCAACAAGCTGACTACTCTATTGCCAGATAGTGTATGGCGTAAAACACATAGCTAAGGGAGGAAGAGAATGGTAGTTAAAGTTAAACCTCAGTGCTTATGGACATTTATGCAATCAGTAAGTTTCCATGTTACTTTCTTTCAGTGGCCAGAATCATATTGGTTATATATGCTGGCATAAGTGCAACTGTGTGAATGACAGCAGTGAATGACCATTGGCTAAGGAGATGTTGCTTGCATTCCTTCTCATATATTAAGTCGTGGGTCTAATCTGTGATATTGACTCCTTAGCTACTGGTCATGTACTGCTGTGATTTATGTTGTACGCTGGCGTATGTAAGCAACAGGATTTGGGCCAGCAGATCTAACAAGAATAAAACAAAGATAAAAATTGATATATTGAGGCATCTTAAAGACGAACAGATATATTTCGTTCTGAGCTTTCATTGATTACAACCCACTTTGTCAGACACATAGAATGAAATAATTTGCCACCGCTTCATATGTAAGTACATTGGAGAGTGGGTGCTCAATGAGGTGGGATACAGGCACAGAAATGATATGATCACTCTTGAAGTTTGTTACTTGTGTTAATAATGCTACTGTCACTTTAGAAGTTTATTTCTGTCCCTGTATTCTTCTTTACTGGGTCCCCACCTCAGAGAGTATACTTGTATGTAAATATGTGTCTAAATTTTTCACTGGATGAGTTGAAGGAAGTGCATCATGAAAATCTGTACTGAAATCTATTAGTTTTTAAAGTGGCACAAGGGTTTCTATTTCTGTTTTGTTATCATTGACGAATAAATGTAGATTAATTTCACTAGATCTTGGGATGGTGAATTCTATGTTTAGTATAAAAGTGTGTGTTTGTGCAGTATGACCATCTACACAATGCTCCTTTGAAAATACTCCTACCTGTAATGAAAACAGCTTCTCGTGGCCTATATTTTAAAGTCTTCTTTTACCTCATTGCAACCACATTTTCCAGGTACATTTGTTTGGCAGCAGCTTGGAAAAATTCATTTTTGAACTATTAGAACCATTCCCATTGAAATCGCCAGACTGCATTGCTAGTGATCATTCTGGGAGTTTGGAAGATACAGTCCAAAATTTTTAGTTTTTAAAACTTTGGTCTGGGAGTAGAAATTGTTCACTCCATCCTGTGTTAACTTCTCCGAAGTAAACTCTCAGAAGTAAATTCAATGAATCTTACTCCCAAGCAAGTGCACATAAGATTGCAGCCTGTAACTTTATGTTCTGTACAGTGCCCTGCCTTCATCTGCTGCCAAAGGAATCCTTAAATAGTGCATGTCCTGATATTATTGGTTAAAAGGGAAGCAGGCAATTAAGTACACCGTGTTGATGTCTAGCAAGCAAAATGTGCAGGAAAAACTGGAAAGTATTGGCTCAGGAAAGCACTTTCATAACCAAGTTTAGTGAGTACTGTAATGAGTTTCTAGGCTCCAGTTTAATCTGAGTAGCCTTTTTTACCCACTAGCCCAATCATTTCCTGTTTGGACTACATATTTATCCGGGAATTATCTGGGGGAATAAAATAAGGAATTGGTTGCAACCCAAGAAGAAGAAAAAGCTTGCTGCTAGCAATTTTTGAAGTCAGGGCAGCAACACTGCCCAGATGGAGTTCCCCAGTAAGGAAGCAATTTGTTAGCCTGGGTATACTTGAAAGGAATTAACAGCAATGACAGGTGATTAAGGTGTCTGTAACATCAAACATTGTTCTGAATAAAGTAAGCCTGTGAGATTTGGGCACAAGAGTGTCTGCTCATGTAAAAGCAAACTTTGTCTTTCAGGAACATATCTGCCTATTTTTGATGAGACCCTGTTCAAGGTAACAACATGGGTTAGGAATAAGTAAGAGAGCTAGACTAGCTGGAATTTTCTTATTTTTCTAAGTGTGTAAGTTCTTTGAGATGATCCAAGATTGGTTTTGTAACTTGCTACAACCTTGTTCTATTTTACCAAGAATCTTGGAGTAACTTTCACCTTTTTAAATTTTTGTAACCATTTTCCCCTTTCCCCTTTCCTTTCCTTTCCTTCCCCTTTTTTTTTTTTTTTTTAGTTAACCCCTTAGAAAGCATGGAGCAAAGGAGCTGGAGTGCTTCGGAGTGGAAAGGAGAAAGTATTCTGTGGTGTTGTTCAATGGAATCTCTCCCTCTGTAGCTTCTTGAGTTCCCCCATCTCAAGGCAACAAGGTGCAGGGAGGTAGAAATACTATTGGATGAGCTAACTGAGGAAACTTGATACAAAGTACCTTTAAATTAAACAGTTTTCCCCCACAGTTTAGAATGTAAAACATCAGCACAGCTTCAACAAAAAAGAAGAAAGTCTAAAACTCAACAAAGCCTGGCTCCCACCACTGAAAAATACAGCCTGCAAAAAGGTCAACAAACTCTACCCAGCCACAAGGACCGGAGTTCACTGCACACAATAGACTAGCTAACAACACCCATCAATCACAGTGACAGATCATCTCCCCTTTATCACAACAATACACCCATAACAAAAAACACCCTGATCACCATAATCACCCAATCTCCTGAAAAGGACAAAAAGCTGATCCCACAGCTACAAATACTCAACTATCCCACACACTACACCAGAACACAGACAAAGTTCTGACTCCTGTCTTCTGAAGATGCCGACCACAGAGACTAGCAAAACATTAGGAAGAAAAACCTCCAGAACACAGCCAAACAGCCCGAAAAACCTACAACAACCGTAAAATGATATTCTACACATACACAGATAAAGCTTGCTACCTCAAGTTCAAGTTCTGGATACCAACAGCTGTTTAAATAGAGTGAAGCAAGCTTTTAAAAGCAATGCAATATGGAATTTACCTCAACATTGGTCCTTGATAATTTGCTACAGCTAACAGTGCAAGAATTTTAGCAATTTGTCACTTCACTTGGTTTTTCTTTTTTTTTTAAACTTAGAAAAAGAGTAAGATCACAGAATAGCGTAAAATTAAAAATTCCATTCAAAATGCTATTTAAAAGTATATTTGAACCTAACAAGAACAGATTATTCATTTCTACAAAATGTTAAAATGTCATTTTCACTTGCTAGTGGCTTTTGAAATATAACTTTGTTATCTCCTCATTACTATAAACATGTATTGAGTTATAGTTAGCTTTATTTCTTTTAACTCTTTCTTTCCAAATTCTGGTATAGGTTACATAACCAGGTAAGTATAATAATCCATTACTGACTGAAGTGATCATTTATTTGAAGTTCATTATAGCAGGCTTGATACGGTGACATTATTAAGGCCACCGGCTGACTTTCCATTCTCCGTGAACAGGGTGGCTCCTTTTGGGAAGAAGAATGAAGCAGTTGCTTCAGACAGCAGATTCCCCACCCCCCAAGAACAACAAATAGTTAATTGCTTTAAGTATTTAATTATCAAATTGTGAGGCAGACAGCCTTACAAGCCTCTCTCTTTTCTCTCTCTCTGTCCTCCTGGCCATAAAGAGAGAGGCTTGTGAAACTGTCTGCCTGGCTTATTAGGCAGCTCAGGTATGGGAGTGAGAAGATGGCATTTACTACACTATTTCAGACAGCAAAAGGTCTGGGCCCTACCCTTATAGGATTACTTTAATAGGGAAGTCATCAGTGCTTGAGGGAGGTGACCCACTTCTCTAGCTAAGAGAAGGGGCACACTCTCTCTATGTGTGTGTATGTATGTGTGTGTGTGTGTGTGAGAGAGAGAGAGAGAGAGAGAGAGAGAGAAGAAAGAAGAGGATAAATTTGGAACAGAGAGCAGAAGATGATAAGCATGGGTCAAAGTCAATGGATCTAATGATTTTAAGGATTATGAATTTCCTCATACTCCCAAAAAAAAAAAAGTGTCTCAACACATCACAAAACACCACTGAAAATTATTATCTTGTCAAATTACCACCCGGTAAGATCTTTCACCCCTGCATGAGGGTGAAAAGCACAGTGCTTTTCTCTTCTGCAGCATTAGCATTTTTTTAAAAAAGCTTGCATTCATTTCTTGCAAAGGAGATGGTCTCAACCATAGATTTTGCCTTGTATCTATAAGGGCTAGGGACTTACTATAAAATGAAAATGAAAACTTGGAACCCAGGCCAGCTTATGGTCTGAACTGGAACAGGATATACCTAAAATCTAGGTAAAACTTGGTCAAACAGATAATATGGTAATCCTAAGAGATAATGGCTTACATACCCATGTTCTGAGATTTTTTAAGGGGAGCCCCTTCCCTTGGGCCCACAACTCTTATTGGCCCTTTTATTTTAGACTCAGACGTGTCCCTTCCCAGTGACTCTTCGAAGGGTGGGCGAGTAGGATGGCCCCTTCCTGTTGTCCTTCTGTGCACAGACAAAGAATTCCTGGATAGCTCAGTGACTTAGGTTTCTGGTTGTGGAGTCAGAGGTTGGGAGTTCGATTCCCCACTGTGCCTCCTTGACTTCATGATCCATAGGGTCTCTTCCAGCTCTTCAGTTCTGAGATGTTGTTGTTGTTGTGTTATGTAGATGAACTTGTTGCAACTGAGGAACTATTGAAAATTGGGACTTTAAAAAATGTGCATAATACTTATTCATGTGTTTTTAAGTTTATTTGTATCTTAGTATTTAGTATTAGAGATGGGCATGAACCAGGAAAAAGGTGGTTCATGATGGTTCATGGTTCATCACTTCATGAACCACAAACCATAAACTTTCACAAACTTTCCAAACTCACAAAGAATCTTCAGCTGTCTCTCCTCCCCACCCTGTCCAATTTTGGTGAATATTAGATTTGGGACGACCGAATTATAGACCCCCAAAGCAGGTGGCCAAAGAAAGTGCTCTTTAGCAGCTTCCTAAAGCCGGTGTCCAGTCTCTTTTTTAAAGCTGGTGAATGTACACACCATCATGTGGCACAGATGTCATACCAGGATGGTACTGTGCTTGATGGAGTCCTGCCTTTGCTTAGCTTGTCGAAACCCAGTCCAGTTTTCAGGCTGAAAGCCTGAATTCTCAATATATGTCCAGTGTGAACATTTTCCATCTTGATATACATGTCTAGGTTGGAAGCTAGTTCCTTGTTTTGCTCAGAATGACTATTTCACAACACCCACATCTTTATGTTAAGTGTGTAAAGTGCCCATAATTATTTTAAAAACATACTGAAGATAAGTTTGACTTTTTCCAATACAAATGTTTATTTTTTATTTAGTTTTCAAGGTATCTTACTATAAGGTAATCCTTACAAAGAATCAACCCAGAGACTGAAGACTTTCAAAAAATAAGCCAAAGACTTTCAAAGACTCAAGCACATGAAACACAGCAATAAAGCTTCTAAACCTTTTAATAACCAATATGGTCAAGGTAGTCCACAAAAGAGTCAGATGGAAATATGTAACAAAATAATCCCACTGAAGAAAACTTGTGACAAGTACATCGTGTACTCTGTACCTGTAGCAAAATATCAAAGGAATCATATCACAAGCCTTAATGACATTACAAATACGTAAACAAAGGAACAATACCAAAACAGTTAATAATTTCATCACAGGGTGTGTTTTTTATTGTTGTTCTTTTCCAAAATCCTTTGGCCTGCTGAGCAACAGGAGCAGGATAATGGATCAGAATTGCCAGTGTAGGCATGGTTGATGGGGACACAAGAGAGAGAGGGCCTTCTCTGTGCCAGGTCCCAGGTTATGGAATGCTCTCCTGGAGGAGATCAGGCTGGGCCCCTACTTTCTATCTTCCACCCATCTTTTCAGGCAGGCTTTTAACAATCAAGATTGAGTCCCTGAATGCCTTTTTGAAGTTAAGATAGTGTTCAACATTTACTTGCTTTTAATTATTCAATTGTACTTTAATTAGAGTACAGTTTAACTGTTTTTTATTGTTTAACTTACTATGTTTTTGATTCTATTCTTTTTAATATTGTGAGCTACCTTGGGTCCCCTTATCAGGAGAAAGGCAGCCTATAAATAAAACCAACAAACAAGGACACCTCCATGAATGAGGAAGTCATGCTCAGTTTTCCAGTGTTGATAGGAAAAAGGTGAAATCATTGGTGAAACTTGAAGGGAACAGCAGAGAATGCTAGGACTATAGTGTGGAGAGAAAGAACTATGCAACTCGCAAAATGGATTGAACCCTAGAAAGGTCTAGCTCCGTCATATACAAAACCGGGTTACTTAGAAGTCTCTTAATATTCTATGGAGTGGAGTTGATAGAACCAAGGTGAACCTAAGAAAATTGGGGGTTTGCACCAAAGCAGTTCTTTGTCAATACAGTGAACAAGCAACTTCATAGCTGTTTCAGGGAACTCCCTGCCCCTAAACAGCTATTATGGAAGACTTGATGTTAGTTGTTGCAAATACTTTTGATGTTGCCCATTGTTGGGTGAAAATTATCTGATATATTTATTAATTGTATTGTCATGTTCATGCCATGAGAAAGAAAGAAAGAAAGAAAAAGGTTGATCATTGATTGATCCTTGGGCCTAGATGGCTTCTTTGACAATGATGAGGAACGCAAGAGTAGCAGCAAAGGCTTTCCATAACACAGCAGAGGGAGGCAGGGGGAGTTGCAGGCATTGTCAGGTGGAAATGAGACAGCTAGCACAGCTCCTCTCTCCATCTGGGGCAAGGAATCTCCTGGGCTAGGCTGGCTCTGACTTCTCCCAGATGATCCCCTTACTCTCCTGTTCAAGCTGGTCTTCCAGTTCTTAGATCGGAAAGTTTAAATTTTTTTAAAATTCTAAAGTACATTTCTCAATATCCCGGTTAGTGTTTTTTAGACTGCAATCCTATGTCTTTTCACATCTGTGGCCTTTAACATCAGCCTAACATCAACACAACATAGTGAGGATCTTGTGTGTTCTCAGCCAACTCTCTCTTCCTTCACTGCTCCCACAGGCAGCTGGAACTCAGTCTCCCACCCCAGTCCCATCCTGGCCGACACAAGTCTTCCTCAAGACATGGATAATTTATGCCCCTGGGAGAATTTATGCCTCTGAGCCCTGGAATCCCCCAATTTGGAATGTCAATGGGATGCATCTTTGACTGGCACCCGCATTCCGAATGGCCCCCTCCCCCCATGTGGCCCCTCCCTCCCACTCACACCTGCTGAACTGCCTCCGGCTCTGGCTGCAACAGGGAGGGGCAGGGAGGCCTCCCCCTCTACGTCCCTGCCCCCCATCCTCAGGCACATGCAAGGTTGCTATGGCAGCTACATTTTCCAGGGTCCCCAGAGCCTTGAGCTCCAACATGGGGGAGCCTGGGAAAGGTAGGGGATCAGGTGTTGCTGAGCTTCCTCATTTCCCTGTTCACACTGTGTTGCACCCCAGGATGGGAAAGGAGAGGGAATCTCCCAACTGAAAGGTGACTCTCCCCAATTCTAGTGCTGAGGTGAGACTCGGACTATAGCAGGAAAAGCAAGGCAGGGTCTAGTCTGAAGACTCTTTATCTTTTTGTGCTGTCCTGTGAGGGAGTGTTCTTGTTAAAAGAACAAAAGAGTAATAGAAACAGATTTAAATAAGAACCGAGAAAGCATCCCACCGTCAATAGGAGTGGAGAATGTTGCTGAGTGAAGACAATGCTTGTCTTGGTTCATTGTGGAATTTCTTCATTAAGGTGGACACAGAGCGATACATGTTAGTTGTACTATGGATTCCACACCTCCATCCACCAATGGCGTGCCAAAAAGCAGAAAAGAAGCAAGAGACGTTTTGGAGAACCAAGGAGGGAGAAGGGTTGTGGACACTTTGTGCCGGTAGAGAATGCCAGGAGCATTCGTTGATGCCTAATCCCCTCAACCTTTCCCACAGACAATCCCCCAGTAAGAACCCAAAGTGAAGCACAGATCTAAGAGGCAACAGAGTTTAAAAACAGAATAGAAGAGGAGCAACTAAACTCAGAAGTAGTAATGAAAGGATCAGGCCCACTGTATCCCACTATCATTGGAATGAGAAGGATTAAAAGAAGTGTGAGAAAAGGATTGAAAGATTTGACAGTTATCCACTATGAGACCCATCCTGCAAAGTGTAAGTCACATACCCATGAAAAAAAAATTGGTGGGCAGTTTTATTCTACTCCCAAGCAGAGTCCTGGAAATACAGCACCCTCCTTCTTGAGATGACCAGAGGCAGAATTGTTGTAGGGGACAAAGATCTCAAAGGATCTGAGCAACTCTAAGTAAATGAGAGGAGTCCCTGACAAGGGAAGCTCAGGGACCGTCTAGAAGAGAAACGCACAAAGCAAGCAAGTCAAAATGCCAGTAACTTAGCTCTGGTGTGTGTGTGTGTGTGTGAGAGAGAGAAGTTTCCTGCTCAAAGAGCACAACAATAATAGAAATCGATTTAAATAAGCATATAGAAGTAAGAACATAGAGAAGCCTCCCAAGGTCCCAGAGTGTAGCAGAGTTAAGAAAACGCTTCCCCTGGTTCGTTGTGGAGCAATAGAAATACAGCACCTTTCCAGTTGTGGTGTCCAGAGGCAGAATATTTGGGTGTCTGTATGGGTCTGAACCATGCAGAGGGTCTGAACAAAAAAGCAGTGACTGACAACGGAGGCGAAGGGGAGCTACAGGGGCAGCCAAGAAGACCAAACCCTCAAAGCAAGGAAGAAAAAAGACAGTGAGGCAACAGAAAGAGTCACGGAGGAAAACAGCAAAGGATGGTTTCCCGCAAGGAAAGAGGATGCTTTGGGCACCAATGGGGGTGGGGTGGGGCGAGCTTTGGAACCACAGCAAAATGATAAATTATAACTAATCCATCTGATTTGTCTGGGATACTTAGCAGATAATTGACAAATTCCTGTTGCTGTAGGTCTTCCAGTGTAAACCAGATTGGGGTTCTGGAAATAAAGGCTTCCTCAGGGCAAAAGGGATCCCTAGGGAGCCTCTGAAGCTGATTCCGGTTTACACCAGCCAAATGGCACCAACAGGAATTTGCCCAATGAAACATTTAGACTGTAGACATGATGGCAGAAATCAACAAGGATGGACACCAGATGGAATTCAAGCTAGACTAGGAGACAGATACCACCATTGTTCCACTTGTTGTATTTGGGCAACGTTCAAGACAGAGCCTTCTAGTTAGAGATCAGCCTGAAGCAAACTACCGGGAAAGGAACTGGCAAGAGTGGGAAGAGTCAAAACCACCATGTACAGAAGGCAAAGGAAGAAATCAGAGGAATGAAATGTGGGCTCAAGAGATTTGAACATCCTGTTAGGTCATTAGGTTGTGTCAGTGCCTGAGTTGTGTGGTATTAAACACCAAGTTCACAGAAAGTACTGTTCTCCTGCAGGATCTGAGCTGGACGAGGTTCCCCATGAGATTAAAGAGAAAGTAGATTCCAAACCTCTCTCTGCTACTGTTCTTTGACAAATATTTGACTGTTGACAAAGTCAAGAAAAGAAAATGACTATAATGGAAGATATGGAACCCTTCACACAGCCTATAAATCATCTGCAACAAATGAGCTTCAGAAGAAGGTATTTCAGGAGATCAGAATTACTCTGATCACAAGGACCAGTTCCAGGTCAAATCTAATGAGTCAAAGAAATGACATTCATAGGCTTGGAACAGTAACAAAAAATGTCAGGTTTATTGCCAAGCCTCCCTCATTATTATTTTTTGTGTGAAGAAGATATTCAGCAACATGAATGCATTGCACCAGTTGGTCACACAAAGCACTGGACATTGTACAGGTATGGGAACATATGCAAAATTTTATCACTGGACCACATCTAATCATGAGAATGCATCGTAAGCGCTTGGCCCCTGGAACAACTCCCTGGTCCCATGGACTGCAGGGCACCTTCAATTCTACTGATGCCCCCAAACCAGGTCCTTTACCAGAAAGCATGTGGAGACACTCAGCAAATGAGAAAAGTCAAGAAGAGGGGGACACAATGACAACCATGACCATGGTGCTCCATTCCATGAAGGCTTGAAAGCTTGGAAACAAGTTTTCTGGACTGGATGCTTCAATTCATTGCAAAGGAGTCTGCATGTTGCCCTTTCTGTGCAGTTACCCTGAAATATGATCAATCAGGCAAAACCAGCCTTTCAGAGAAGCAGAATCTTTCCCTTCGGGAATAGAAGACAGGATGATCAGTTCTGAGCAGAACCGTCACGAGGCATGGAAAAATCCTAATAAAGATTTGAAGAGAATTTTTTTGGTGAAGAAATGTGAGCTAAGTTCCTTATTTGAAGAATCAAACACAAGGAGCTTCTGGAGGAAGAGGGAAAGTCCAGGACTGTACAAGAGAAATGAAAGAGTGATTGCGCCTGCCCAGTGGTGAGATCCTTTGGTCAAGGATGCCTTATAACCCTGCAGGGTCAGCACAGCACAGGAAGAGATTGGAGTCATCCTTTTCCTGCCTCCTGCACGCCAGGGAGATCTTCCCTTCAGCCTCACCCCAGCACAGAAGGAAAACATGCCCATCTTTTCCCCATCCAAGATCTAATCAGAATATAAAGGGACTGTCATCATAATCAACGCTCCTATTCTGTCTTGGGTCCTTTCCCCCCACGATTCTCCACCACAGAATACAATTTATTTTGGAGAAGCTCTGGAGGGAAAACCTTACTCCACTCCACTCGTTCGACTCCCCTCTGGAGCTCTGGCTGCAGCAACAGTGATGGCAAGGAGGAAGGGAGGACCACATCCTGCTCTATCTTCTGCCACTCCAGCCTCATCACCCTCCCTCTTTCCTACATCAGGGAGCCTGCAAAACCACCTCCCCTTCTAGTTGTGGCTAGGATTTTGCACCTGCCCTCAGATTCTGGTTTCTCCTCTGCCTCCCTCTCTGCCTCCCACCCCTCTTCCCTGCCCTTCCTCCTTGGCCATAGCAGCGTTTCAAGTGCCAGGGAAAGTAAAGACCTGCCGAACCTCCTACTTCCCTGGTTTGGGAGCAGGCTTGTGGTGCGCTCGTACTTTGCGCCCATCTCGCCATCCGAGCCAGAGGACAGTTAGGAGGGCAGTGGGCTGCTCCTCCCTCCCACTCACACTCACTCACCCGACTTTGGCTGTGCTGTGCAGATGGCAGTGCCAAGGTGCCAAGCTTTCTCATGGCTTGGCTCAGATCAAAAAGGTGGTGCATCGTAATCTTCACCTCAAATATGTGGGAAGTTTTACGACCCCCCCAGAGTTCTTCCCTGGCTGGGATACCCATCCGAACCGTGGAAGAACTCAACTCCCCGGTCCCCTCTCTTGAGTCTCCAAGGCTCCCCCTCCTCCCTCCGTTCCTCCCGAGAGCAGTGAGCCCTTCACTTCTTCCCGACACACTCTGAGCCCCCTCCCTTCCATCCAGCAGCCCTCTGGTCCACCTTATTTGGGACAAACATTTGGAGACTCAAGGAAGGGCTGGGGGAGGCCTCTCACAGTTTGGTGCCCCCACTGGGGGACAACTCAATCCAATCGGAGTCCAATTTGCTTGGAAAAGGCCAAGCCATGGGCTTTGATTCAGCCCAAATGAGGATAAATTGGGGGGGGGGGGAGAGGCACACATCACTAGATGGCAGAAAAGGGAGGAAGGACAATGGCTTCCCTCCCTCCCTTCCTCTCTCCCACTCCTCCTCCACTCCCTCCCCATCTCCCCTTCCTCCCTTTTCTCTTCCTTTTCCTCCTCTGCCCCTCTGACCTTGCCAAGGCTACCCTAAGAGCATTGGAAGAGCCAGAGGGAAATGGAGGAGGAAAAGGAAGAGAGGCAGAGAGAAGGGAAGCCAAGAAAACTGGGGGGGGGGGGGAGGAGGAAGTGGGAAAGAACCCTCCTTCCTGCTCTGCCATTGCCTCAGGCACTCTGTAGCCCAGCAGCTACAGCCGTCAGGTAAGGGTGTCTGGGGGTCCACAGGTGGGAGGATGGGATGGGGCTCACAGGGGGGAATATGGGGGCTGGGGGAGGGCTCAGAGAGATCTGCCAATCTGGATCATTGCATCCTGGGACATTTCCCTCTTGATTTCCCAATTAGAGGAAGGGGCTCCGGTTCCAGGTATTGATAAGGACTGGGGCCCTGGGAGCCACAGCAAGTCAAACTCATGGGGAGGGAGGGAGGGATCTGCTGAGAGTGAACAGGATCCTGGAGCAGAGTGAGAGCAGAGATGGCAACACTGAGGCAAATAACAGTTCGTGCAAATAGTTCCTGATATTCATTTCCATCTTTCTGGCAAGTCCACTGTGGTTTGTATTCAGGAGGGCTCACGGCATTCTTCAGAGACCTTTTTTTTTTTTTTTTTTTTGAGAAAAAGCAAATTTGTGAAAGATATCTACACTTTCTTAGTACATATGTAGGTATAAATACTGCAGTCACAGAGTTTTTTTAAAAAAAGAAAAGAAAAGAGGTTAACTTGCTTTGGGAATAAGACCTCTGTATTCAAATGGAAGGTAAAGTTTGGTGTGCCTTATGGTGATTAGTTCTGCAGAAATCAGGGTCATGGAACATTAGGAAATGCAATGTGAAAATGGATGGATCTTTCTGTTATGGATTACTAAGTGGTATTTGTGGAATATATTTATCTTTTTAAAAAGATTGTGCATTTTATGTGTCATCATGTCTCATCTAACTTATAATGATCCAAGTAGGTTTTTCAAGGTATGTGAGATATTGAAGGAGGGGCTTTACCAATGCTACACCTCCAAGAAGTTTCTGTGGTCACTCAGGGATTTGAACCCAGGTCTCTCAAGTCCTAGTTTTCACTCTGGCCACTATGCCTAGTTCTTGCACCCTCATCACCTTTCAGAAACTAGCAGGACTGCACATACATTTTTTAAAGTAGGTTTCTCACTTAGCTGGAAGTTGAGTCATGGCAACTGGACTTCTTTCTTGTTAGGTTGAAACTAGATATAGGCTTATTCGTATTCATATACGAATACGAATATCCCCCCACAGGTGCAGATAATGAGGGTCCGGCCCGCTGGGGCCAGACCGACCACTCATGATTCCGCTGCTGCCGCTGGCTCCATGGAGCCTTCCTATCTCTCCGTTGCTCGCAATGGATTAGCCACTCTGCGACCTGGCAGAGAGGCTCGTCAACCCGCCTTCTGCCAGGACTGGCTAATCTACCGCAAGCAACCAAGCGGTAGGAAGACTCTGCGGAGCTGGCAGCAGCGGGGGAATCATGAGTGGTTGGTCTGGCCCCAGGGGGCCGGATCCTCGTTATCTGCACCTGTGGGGGGATATTTGTATACGAATACCCCCACCTTTAGTTGAAACGTTTCGCTACTCATCCAAGTATCTTCAGTCTGGATGAAGTAGTACTTGGATGAGTAGCGAAACGTTTCAGCCTAAGAAGAAAGAAGTCCAGTTGCCATGACTCAACTTCCAGATAACCTCACCTGGATGACTGAGAATGCTCACAGATATGTTCCTCACTTAGGTTCTTAGTGTGGGCTTCTTCACGTCATCTGTGAATTATTCAAATTGCCACACAGCCATGGATCTTGTTGATTATCCTTACAAAAGTTGGTCTGGCAGAAGTTCATTGGGAAGCATCAGATGTTTGGGGGACAGCTGTACAAAATTAAAAATAAATTAGATGCAATTAAATTACACATTTGGGCAATGTTTTTGTTTGGGGGGGGGGGTGAGAGAGGGAATGTTCTTTCCTACACAGCTCTTTGTAGAGATGAGCAATTTTAAAAAGAGATAAGGGTCCAAGCAAAATATTCAACCATTTGGAAAAGGATGTGAGAATGAAATTAACACCCCAACTACTTCTATATCCTGGAGTGAAGAGGTACTCTCCCAAATAAAGCTGTGCTTGAATATTTTACAGGAATGGCTTTACTCAATCTACAATTCACACCCTCATCACCTTTCAGAAACTAACATGGCTGCACATTAATTGTAGAAAGTAGGTTCCTTACTGAGGTTCTCAGCATGGTTTTCTTCACATAGTCCCTGGCTTGTTCAAATTGCCACACAACCTTAGATATTGTTGATTGTCCTTCTTTCTTGGCTGTGGAAACATATACTGTATATCATCTTGTTCTTCTTTCAAATATGTGGATAATAATATTTCTCAGTGTTTACGCATTGAAGAAGTCTTTCAAATCATCCCCTTTCCCACTTGTGTTAAATCAAGGTGCATAGTATGCAGGACAGGCCACATTATTTGGACAGTTGAGGCAGAAAATCCTACACATCCCTCTTTGGGAGTCAAGGTATCACATAAAATAATTTATTGTCCCTGCTTGACACTTGAATTGGCTTTCTTTCTCTGCATCGTAGCACGGCTGCCCCAGACTTGTGAATCAGGAACAAACTAAGAAAAACATTACTTCTACAGCAAAAGATGGAAAGAAAGCAGAAACTAAAGGTCACCTGAATTACTGACTCCTTGTTCAAGAACTTGCGCTCTCCTGTTGTCTGGCATTCCTCATGACCATCTATTTGCAATCAGATAAAAATTAAAGATGTTGATTTTTTCTTTCTTTCTTAGGCACAGTCATCTAGTTACTCAATCTCATAGGCTGAACTAAAGCTTGGAAAAATTACTTCCATTTCTCAGAATTCCCAGATGGTATGGCCACTGGCCATCCTGACCCAAGGTTTCTGGGAGTTGTGGTCCAAAAAAGCTCTGAGGGAAATGTCCTCTGTGAAGCACACAAAATAGGCAGGAAAGTACTAGGAAAACCTTCTCTATAAATCCTTCTAATAGCTCCCCATTCTTAAAAAGATCAATTTTATTGTCCTTTTATGGCAAGGCATTTCCAGCTTCTGGTGACCCTGATAGGATTTGTGAAGTACATAAGATTTTCCAGGAGTGGTTTACCATTGCTATTCTCCAGAAAGTTTTGAAGGCCAAGGAGGGATTTGAACCCAGGTCTCCTGAGCCATAGTCCAACGCTTTATCTGCTATACCACATTGGCCCTGAAAAATTAATTCAACTCCCCCCCATCCAACCTTTTCCTTTCTCTGTCATGAAGATCCATGCTGACCATGTTAAGGCTCAGCCTGACTGTTAACTGTCACTTGGTTTGCAGAGAAACAGATCCTCTCCAGATCGGGACCTCATTCTGACATCAGAGAATTCTGTTTCTGTTTGGCCCTGGTTGTATCCATGCCAACTGTAGGAACCCATCAATCCTTGTGATTACAGAACCATCAATATGAACCTTCAGCAAAGCAAAGTGTTGGTCTTGTAATGGACCTGAAGAACAGTCTATACTGACCTATGCCTATGGTGACATGGGATTCTGGGAGCCGTAGTCCAAAACGGAAACAGTTACCAAGCTCTGCTTGGAATGTTTTTATGAGCCATCACATTGCCTTTGACTTATGACAACCTTATGGATGAGTGACTTCCAACATGGTGCAAACTGTCCAGAGCAAACTGTCCTCTAGCACTCTGGGGTGGTATATAGGTCAAAAATACAAACAAGATATCCTGTTGTTAACATACATCCTTTGGTGTTGCTGGTTGTCCTTATGAAATGTTGGTCTGCAGGAGCACATTGTTAATCATCAGATGTTTGAGGGAAGCTCTGTTGAATTAAAAAGACTTTTGAATACAAATAAATAATATGATTGTTGTTTGTGTCATGCAGAGAATATCCTCTCCAACACAACTCTTTCAAAAAATGACCAATATGGAAAAAGAATGAAAGGTTAAACAAGAATATTTAACTCTTAAGAAGAGGGGGTGCGAACAAAATCCATACCCCAACAACCTCTGTACTCTGGAATGAAGAAGAATCATCCCAAATAAAACTGTGCTTGAATATTTGTAGGAATGGTTTCAGGACAGGGTGCTTGAATACTATATGGTTTCTCCCATTGATGTGGCTAGTTGCTTTTTCCTGCCAGTTAAGAAGACATCACATTTCTTTATCTTTTGGTTCTGTCCCCTCTTCTTTCTTGGCCATGGTACCATGTACCGTATATAGCCTTGTTCCTTCATCAAATATCTCAGTAATAATATCTGTTAGTGTTTATGTATTGAAGGAGTCTTTCAAACCATCTGCTTTCCTACTTGTATTAATTTAAAGTGTGTAGTATGCAGGGCTGGCCAAGTTATTTTGACATCTGAGGCAGAACAACCCACCCACCCACCTCTCTCTGGGATCCTAAATTTAACACAAAAAATGGTTTTGTCTTTGCTTGCCCCAGACCTGTGAACTGAGAAGAAAAGAAGGAAGACGTTAGTCCTGTAGAAAAGGGTGGAAGGTCATCTCAAGGACTGACTCCTACTTGTTCAAGAGGCTCTTACGGTCTCCTGATATCTGACATTCATCCTCACTCAAGAATTTTAGAGCTCTGGCCCAAAAGGGAAACTTTGCAAGCTCTGGGGAAAATGCTATCTTTGAAGAACATCCCTATTTTGAAATGTCAGCCATTTCCCTTACAAGACAGACAACCACTATGAACACTTTTTCTACAAATCCTTCTAAAATCTTTTCCCATCCAGGAAAGGATAATGTCATTGTCATGTGCTATCCTAAGGGACCCTCAAAGATTAATACAGCCCCTCCTTCTTCTTTACCAGTCACGAAGAGTCATCCTGACCACGTGAAGGCTCAGCCTGACTATTAACTGTCACTTTGTTTGAAGAAAAACAGAAGCTCTCCAGGTAGTGACCTCATTCTGACATCAGAGAGTTGTCTTTCTGTTTGGCCTGGGCTGTACTCATGCCAACTGTAGGAACCCATCAATCTCTGTAATCAGGAAACCATCAATCTGAATCTTCAACAAATCAGAGTGTTGGTCTCATAAAAGATGTAAAGAAGGATCTGTTGTGATACATAGCTATGGTGACTGAGGGGATTCTGGGAGCTGTAGTCCAAAAAAAGAGGGACATTTCCAAATTGTGGTATACCTGTGTTGCAAGACATGCCATCTTTCAGTAACAAATATGGTCAAAGGGGTTTACAACACAATCAGCAGAAAAATAACAGCACAATCCTGCTGGAGAATAACAAAATGTTTCATAACTGGCACATAAAACATTAATAAATGTAAAAATTGTAACAATTACATAACAAGCACCAATATTACAACACAAAGTAGATGAAGAATACTAAAACAATATTTTCACTTCTGGCTTTCAAAAAAAAAGAAAGAAAGATATTTTGATCTTGTTAGTCAGCAACAAGCAGGACCACAATAGAAGGGAATAATACAACATCATAACATTTTAGGTCAGCTGCCAGTTGCAGGTGTTGGTAGGAAGAGGGTAAAAGCATCCTTTGGCCCCAATGGCTGAAACTGACCCACCTTCTCTGCTGATGATAGACAAAGCATTACCAGCACCATCAGAATATGTCCTTTTAATGAACAGCAGAGAGAAGCATTTTTTAAAAAAATAGGAAACGGTGTGTGAGGAAGTTGACCCACTTCTCCCGCCAGGAAGAGGGACATGTAGAATGTGTGTATGTGTGTGTGAAAAAGGAAGAGAATAAATTTGGGACAGAGAGGAGAAAATGATGAGATTAGCTGAAGGTTGCAGGACATTTCTGGGGATCTGACATGGGTGCGGGGGGAGGGAGTGAATCTACTGCTTTTATGGATGCAACAATTCATGAGTTTTCTTGTCCTCAATGAAGAAAGGTGTTTTCCACTGGAAAAAAAAATCTCACTATAGTTTTTAACTTCTGTGCAATACCACCAGTTTTGTGAAGAGGGAATATCAGCAGGTGTAGCTTGTTGCAGGTTACACCCAATAAAATGCTTTTTTTTATTATTACAGGTACACTAGTTATTTCCTTTTTCTTTTTTAAAAAAATCAATTATGTAGCTGCTTTGGAAAACTTACATTCTGTTCTTCTGCTGTCAGAACAGTGCTCAGAGTAGCACAATAAATATTACAGAGTAAATAACAAAAAAAAAACCCAATTAAATATTACAAAATAAACAACAAAGGAGAAAGATGTAACAGTATCTAAAAGCAAGGCATGAAAAAGGCAGCTCCCAGTCACTTACTAGTCAGTTAAGTTATTTCTCCAATTTTTAAGGAGCTGCCCTACCGTCTGAACCAAAGACAGTCTCCTTAATCTCCATGGATTTACCGTATGTCTCATGGAATTCTTGTGAGGGCATTGGTCAAACTGGACATTACATACATGTCTTGGAAACATGATTGATATGAGACTTAGTTTCTTGCAAGCATGACAGAATTATTTTTAAAAGTATGTTTTGCCAACGGGTTTTGTTTTGGTTGGCTTTTATATGGACATGTGGTATTTCCCTGTAGCACTGTACTTTAAAAAATAATTTTGTTTGCTTTTTCTCTCTAGTATTTCAAAGTTCATCATATTATACTCAAAAGCACAGATGGTTAATTTCATCTTGGACTTTGTCATTTCATATTGGACTTTGTATGAATAAAAACTACTTTTCTATGAAATGATTTTCTTGTTCTCTAACTTCCCAACACTAATTAAATTTGTCAGTACAGTATTACCATATGTGCCATGTCCCATATCTTGTATAACTGTTCTGTCCTTGGAAAGAAATATTTTTTACAGTATTAGAAATGCAATTCATGCTGCTGTTAATAAATGTACAAGACTATGCAAATCAGGTAGGCTTATTTACATAGTATGCAAATTTGCATATTATGAAAATTAAATTCACGGACAGTTACATTATTGTTTTTCTTCCACCTTTTTCCAGCCTAGGCATCACTTACATTGTAACCACGGATGTAAGAAAGCCACTACAGAAACTACTGAAGTACCTACTGGAGTACCACAGGACATGAAGGATGCAAACATCGTCACATTGTACAAGAACAAAGGAGACAGGGGCGACTGCAATAACTACCGTGGCATCTCTCTTCTCAGCGTTGTAGGGAAGCTGCTTGCCCGTGTTGTGCTGAAGAGGCTCCAGGTGCTCGCAGACAGAGTCTATCCAGAATCACAGTGTGGATTTCGAGCTAATAGATCCACCACTGACATGGTATTCTCCCTCAGACAGTTGCAGGAGAAATGCAGGGAACAACAACAGCCACTCTTTGTCGCCTTCATAGATCTCACAAAGGCCTTTGATTTGGTTAGCAGGGATGGCCTTTTTAAAATCCTTCCCAAGATTGGATGTCCACCTCGACTCCTTAAAATCATCAGGTCCTTCCATGAGGGAATGAAAGGCACTGTAGTTTTTGATGGTTCAACATCAGATCCCTTTGACATCCGAAGCGGAGTGAAACAGGGCTGTGTCCTCGCACCAACCCTTTTTGGGATCTTTTTTGCTGTCATGCTGAAGCACGCCTTTGGAACTGCAACAGAAGGTGTCTATCTCCGGACTAGATCAGACGGAAAGCTCTTTAATCTCTCTAGATTGAGAGCGAAGACCAAAGTCCAGCTGAAATGCATGCGGGATTTCCTCTTCGCCGATGATGCAGCCATTGTTGCCCACTCTGCTCAAGACCTCCAACAACTCATGAATTGTTTTAGCAAGGCCTGCCAAGACTTTGGACTAACAATCAGCCTGAAGAAAACACAAGTCATGGGCCAGGGCGTGGACTCACCTCCCTCTATTACCATCTCCACACAAGAATTGGAGGTTGTTCATGACTTTGTGTACCTTGGCTCAACGATCTCTGACACTCTCTCTCTAGATGTCGAGCTGGATAAACGCATTGGCAAAGCAGCTACCATGTTCTCTAGACTCACGAAGAGAGTATGGCTCAATAAGAAGCTGACGACATATACCAAGATCCAGGTCTATAGAGCCTGTGTCCTGAGCACACTCCTGTACTGCAGTGAGTCCTGGACCCTTTGTGCACGGCAGGAGAGGAAGCTGAACTCCTTCCATATGCGTTGCCTCCGACGCATTTTTGGTATCACCTGGCAGGACAAAGTTCCAAATAGAGTAGTCCTAGAACGAGCTGGAATCTTTAGCATGTATACATTACTGAAACAGCGACGTCTACGTTGGCTTGGGCATGTCGTGAGAATGGCTGATGGTCGGATTCCAAAAGATCTCCTGTATGGAGAATTAGTGCAGGGAAATCGCCCCAGAGGGAGACCACAGCTGCGATACAAGGACATCTGCAAGCGGGATCTGAAGGCCTTAGGAATGGACCTCAACAGATGGGAAACCCTGACATCTGAGCGTTCAGCCTGGAGGCAGGCATTGCATCATGGCCTCTCCCATTTTGAAGAGACCCTTGTCCAGCAGACCGAGGCAAAGAGGCAGTCACGGAAGCAGCAAAATCAGGGAGCTGGACAGGGGACAGATTGTATTTGTCTTCAGTGTGGAAGGGATTGTCACTCTCGAATTGGCCTTCTCAGCCACACTAGACGCTGTTCCAAGTCCTCCATACAGAGCACGTTACCATAGTCTTTCGAGACTGAAGGATGCCTAATACTACTACTACTACTACTACTACTACTACTACTATTATTATTATTATTATTATTATTATTATTATTATTATTATTATTATTATTATTATTATTATTATTATTATTATTATTATTATTATTATTATTCCCTTTTTTTTGGCAGGAAATGACAACTGAGTCTTTTCTTGAACATTAAACTTTTTATTTATGCTTCCTCACAATGACATAACTTTTAAGATAATTATCGGTGTTTGTACTTATCGCATTTTAGCCCCTCCAGATCCCCTCCCCTGAATGTGTGTCTAAATATCTGCTCACCAAGACTACACTCTGTGGCTCTGAAGAAATGG
Source organism: Intellagama lesueurii (assembly GCA_037013535.1). Classification (NCBI taxonomy): domain Eukaryota; kingdom Metazoa; phylum Chordata; class Lepidosauria; order Squamata; family Agamidae; genus Intellagama; species Intellagama lesueurii. The sequence continues at coordinate 35,387,784 of JBAJHW010000006.1, forward strand.
GGTGCAATTCGCAAAAACAATTGTCAAATATTGCCAGATAAAACCTTTTGGAGGCCCGCATGCTGTTTCCAGTGAAGAACGGACATTTGCTTTGTTGTTACGTGCCATTAAATCACTGCTGACTACAATGAGCCTATGAATTAGTGACTCCAGAAGGCCTAATCATTAACTGTCTGTGAAGGAGTTGTAGAGGAAAAGGAGAGAGAACAGAGTGAGCCGCCCCTCAAACCAAGACGACGGAGACGAAAGGAGAAACAGAGTCAGTAGGGATAATAGAAAGTGAAGAGTTAAATGTGGAAGAGGAGGAGGAGAGAGAATCAAAAGGAAAGAAGGAAAATGTCGAGATTTGTCTGGTAGAGGAGAGAGAGGGAGAGAAAGGGGAGGAGTTAGTTCTACCAGTCTGGGAGGAGGAAACAGGGGAGGAAGAAAGGAGGAGGGAGTTCAGAGTTCCAGTGACTGAGGGGAAGAAGGTTGGAGAGAGAGATAAGGAAAAGGAGAAAGAATTGAAATATGATAGAATGTGGGCGGCTGTTAGAAGATTTCCCTAATTTGAAGGTAGGAGGACTACTACCTAATCCAGAAAAACCTAAAGAGAGTTGCGCGTCGGTGGATCCACTAGAATGGACTGCCGTGGTCTTTCCGCGGGGACAAGGTCCCTCGAAGAAGGTGATCCATCCAGACTCTACCTTCAACAGTCCACGACCGGAGGGGGATTGGGCCAGACACCCCTGCTGTGGGACAATTTGAGCGGTCCGGAGTGTTCCTATGAGGAAGCCCACCAATCGAGAACGCTTTGGGCCAGCCCCACAATGAATCTTGTTGGTTCTAAACCAGAATTGTTGTCCCCGCAATATGGACAGTTACCAGATGTTAGTTTGTTTGAACCTATAGAAGTTGTTATTGATTCACCCAATGTTGAACCAAATAAAAAGTTTAATGTTCAAGAAAAGACTCAGTTGTCATTTCCCGCCAAAAAAGAGGACCTGCTCCAACTCTTCAATGGACCCAATCACACTGTCCTACTCAGGCCTTGAGAACTCAAGGCTGTGGTTCCTTTTTGGTGTCAATCCACCTCACATTTGATTTTCCTCTTTCCTTGCTGCCTTCACCTTTCCCCAGAATTACTGTCTTTTTGTCATGGGTCTTCTCGCTTCATAATGGACCCAAAGTACAAAAGCCTCATTTTAGTCTTGTTTTCCTTCCAGATAGGTTTGATTTGACCTAGCATCCCCTTAATTGTCTTGCTTGGCAGTCTATGGTATCTTTAAAGTTCTTCTACAATACCATATTTCAAATGAGTATCATATTTGAAATGAACATGACTCTTGTTAGCCTCTTATACTCTGCTTGTATGTTTGAAGAATATCATTGTGTACTCCTCCTTCAAAGGAAACTAGATGTGGGTCATAATGCCCTCACCACTTCTCACAGGTACATCAGACAAATCCTTTTTGGGTGCCTACTTGTCAGGTGGTTCTGGCTGAACATTTCGGATATACAGTATTTGTGGAGAATACCATAGTGTGATGGCCTTTGTAGCTTTAAGGGAATGAAACTGAAGAAGCAGTTTAAGCACACTGTTGATCTTCTGGTTTCAGAGAATCTTAGCTTTCTAGAAAGAAATTCCAAAAAAACCATTATGTTCATCCCCATTCCTAAATCCCCATTCTTCCATCTCTATCTGTGGATGCCAATCTTATGTGACCTAACCTTCATCAATGTGGCAGTGAAACTCTGGGCATAAAAGACTGCTTTGAAGGAGAAACAGAGGAACTGAGCCACCACAGTGACTACTCCAAGATGCCTTAAGAAACAACAGGATTGCCACTATGACCAGAATTTGGATAAGTTCTTTGTTTGTTCTACAAATCCTAGAATCCCATCAGGCCTGAGAAGGTTCTGGGAATAGTAATACAAAAAAGGAAGTTTTCCAAGCTTTTTGTGATTGAGAGAAAAAGGAGCAAGAGCCAGTTTCACTGATGTTATGTTTCCCCCCCATATTAGAGGAAGAAGAAGACAAAAGAGCTGGATGTGACAATGTGTAGGTGACAAAGGCCAACTTCCACAGGAGACCAGAACCCTCCTGAAGAAGCACAGGTTTCAGAGTTTTTGAGCATCAGAGCAGGTTTTCAAACCAGTTAACCAAATCATGTGCTGCAAAACTCAGAATATAGAATGATCACACCACAAAAAGGACAAAAAGCATTCACAGAGAGAGAGAGAGAGGGAGAGAGAGAGAGAGAGGCTTACACGAAATGTATATGTGTTCATTTATATGCATAGATGCACATGTAGAAATAATTATTATAGTTTAGATAGAAATACAATACATCTCACTTGGGATGGCAAAGAAATTAATTGAGCTTATGCTTCCCTATGGAAATATCTGTTTCACACTTACTGAGTTTGCAGATGGAATGCATCTTGCCTTGGAAATCTGTACCTCTCAGAGGCTTGTGATGCATTTTGGAGGAACAAATGCACTGAAAACCATTTATACATTTGGAAAACATGCATGGCTAAAAATACAGATGTATCCTGTCCAGGCTATTTGATGCACCCATTTTCCACTGAGCAAGAGGGAGAGATGGACAAGGCAAGGGACTTCCATTCCATTGGAGCAGGAATGAGATCCTTATCTTCTTAATTTAGGGCCTTGAGGATTTTTGTCTTTGGTCAAAATCTTTGAGCCTTGGATGTTCATATAAAGAGAATATTTTGAAAGATAGAACTGTCTTGAGGTTTAATTTCTGAGAATTTTGGGAACTTTTTTTGTGGGTGATTCCTGCTCTGGTGTCTTGTTTCTGCATGCAACTCACGGACATATATATTCAGCCTGATCTGGACTGAAATCTAGGAAAAGTTGGACATTTCCGATCAAAGGTCTTTGATCTTTCCTCTTTGATCCATAATGTCCTTTTCCTAGATATCAGTCCAGATCAGGCTGAAGCACTCTGGATCCTTGCACTTCTCCCTAGAATCAAATCTGGCCATCCTTCTTCCATCTGGACCTCAAGCAAACAAGTTTAAATAAGACTGATTTAGTTCAGAATTCAAGATTTGCCCACATTCAGAGATCAGCCCTAATACCGTGTTTCCCCGAAAATAAGACAGGGTCTTATATTAATTTTTGTTCCAAAAATGCATTAGGGCTTATTTTCAGCGGATGTTTTATTTTTTTCATGTACAACAATCTACATTTATTCAAATACAGTTATGTCTTCTTCTACTGGTTGCTGCACAAGGGTGGAGGACGGGGTTTCACTGAACTGGGGCTTATTTTTGGGGTAGGGCTTATATTATGAGCATCGTGAAAAATCATACTAGGGCTTATTTTCAGGTTAGGTCTTTTTTTCGGGGAAACAGGGTAATAATAGAATAACAACAATGTTGCTGTTTTTCTCTAGAACATCAAAAATCTGAGGCCCTAGGCAGCTGCCTTATTTTTTTACATGGGAAGTTCAAGTTCTGCTTCCTAAGGATAAGGTGGTCATGGGAGCTATGATATATAGGATTGCACTCCATCTGAAGGGCTACCAGATGACAGTCCTCTGTTTGTCCTCTGTTGGAAGGACTCTTCAGCCCAGGTTGGGTTTCAAAACATCAACCACCAGAAGAAGGGATAGAGGGGCCTTGAAGCTGTTTATCAACAGTTAGGATGTAGCATCTAGAACAACATAGTGATGAACTGTGACGGATTGTATTGTATTTTTATTTATAGGACTCATCTGTGAATTTCTGCACACATGTGTACACACAGAGATACCGTATGTCTTCTCTTTTGTCTTCTTTTGGGGAGGGCAATGCATTTTTTCTTTGGAGGCATAACTGTATTTATATATTTATTAAAAATATTTTTACCCCACCTTTCTCCTTAAAAAGGATCCAAGGCAGCTTGCATCATTTTAAAAGACAATATTTAAAAGCTAAAAATAGTAAGTACAAAACTATTAAAAAAGAATTAAACAAATATATTAAAAATAGTAAATGAAATCAATAATAAAAAATGCATCAAAAAAGGCACAAGGCACAACAATCGATTTAAAAAACCCTCTCAGACAGCCAATCACTAAGGCAAAGCCTGCCTGAAGAGAAAAATCTTTCTCTGTTTGTGGAAGGACAGCAAACCACTATATTTGGGGATCGGATATCATGCCAGTAGCTTTGCTACCTGTTACAGAATGTTGGGTTTGCTTCCACAACATTCTGTTCTAATAATCCCCCAAAGTAACTTTTGGTCTCAGTTAACATGTTTAGGATCTTGGGTTGTTCTTTTTTTAAAAAAATCTTATTAAAACACTTTAAGTAATCAGTGCAAAGGAAATTAAACTCAGTGATGTAAACCCAGTAATGTTCTACTCTTTGCAGTGCTCACAATTTAAGGTAGTGCTTACTACTCCTGCAACAACAACAACAACAACAACAAATGCAGCTCACCTCCATCCCCACACCAACCCTTTTTAGTGTCCTCTTTCCCTCTTCCAACATATGGCTGGTAAGCCCTGAGCAGGGACAAAACCCACTGATCCAGTTTTCTTTAGAGAAATCTCATTGGGGTCCAGGACGCCACCCCATCCCTGGTGCTCTGGCAGCTACAGGAGCTAACCCAAAGAATATTAGGCAGGCAATTATTGGAAAAATTATTTTTGGGGTGATTGCAACTCACAGACCAGAATCCTGCTGAACAGTTACGGAAAATGCGTAATTTTTAGTGGCAAACTACCATAAATTAATAAAGGCATGATTTTTTGTAGGCATGATGTGTTGCATGCAGAATTGCTTGACTCGGTAAACAGCAGATAATGCCTAAGGATTTTTTTTAGCGCAATTCACCACTAAAAGTTAGATCTTTTGCGTAAGTGTGCAACAGGATTGTGGCCCCTTTATCCTTCTGCTAACATGTCTTCTGGCTATATTGGTTTGGAAATTCTGGCATTTGTATTCTACACCCTCCAATCTGTTCTGTCCCAGTGACGCAATCCATATCTATTTTAAATCTAAGAAGACAGAAGTTGTTTTGTTTTTAGAAACAAAACTTGTTCTGATGGATGTAGATACTGTATCACTGTATCTTTCTACGAAGCATGTGATTCCCAGCAAGAATCCTGCAGTTTGGTTAACATGATTCATTGAAGTATGTTTAGCCTGGCTAGAAAGGCAGTCCAAAGCAGCTGAAAACCTTGGGAATTTCAAGGCAACTCAACCACCTCCATGGCTGGTCTCCAGAATTTACAGCAAGAAGAAAAAGAAAAAAAATTACTCTGTTAGAATGGCTAGCCAGCAACTCCATTCTATCCTTTTTTATACCTGGATGGCTGATAGATAGATAGATAGATAGATAGATAGATAGATAGATAGATAGATAGATAGATAGATAGATAGATAGATAGATAGATAGATAGATAGACAGACAGACAGACAGACAGACAGACAGACAGACAGATAGATAGATAGATAGATAGATAGATAGATAGATAGATAGATAGATAGATAGATAGATAGATGTTTGCTCGTGGGAGCAAATCTGTCCATTTGCTTCCTCTATATTTTAAGTAGAATTTATTTATTTATTTATTTATTTATTTGTTTAACTTATATGCCGCCCACACTACCCAAAGGTCTCTGGGCGGCTTACAACAATTAAAATGCAATTAAAATATATACTCTAAAAATTGCCATCAGGACCCACAGTTGATATTATTTCAATTAAAAGCCTTCTGGAACAGGAAGGTTTTGACCTGGCACCGAAATGTCATCAGCGTCGGCGCCAGACGAATCTCAGTCGGGAGGGCATTCCATAGTCTGGGGGCAGCTGCCGAAAAGGCCCTTTGTCTACAAGCCATCCCTCTTACCTCCTTGAGGGACGGCTCTTTCAAAAGGGCCCCCTGGCTAGATCTTAACTGCCGGGTAGGTTCATATGGAAGGAGGCGGTCCTTCAGGTATCCAGGGCCCAAGCCGTTTAGGGCTTTATATGTCAAAACATATATGTGGACAAATCATTAATTTTTCAATCTTACAATCTTGCTGCCGCCTTGTTCTGGACAAAATGGGAAGCATAGAGTTGCTGTACTGATTTTATCTACAGATCTAGTTGCTGCCAAATGTGTGTTGCAGTACAAATTCCATCAGTCCAGGCAGCATGACCATGGAATAGTGTTGACTGAGGATGATGGACATTATTGTCTAACACATCTGGAAGGGGCACAATGAGGAAGGGGCAACACTGCAGTTTGAGGGAGGCTGTAAAATTTCCACACACTCAACAAGACTTCTCAGTAAACATATTTAAGATCATGCTGCAAGCTTGTGAAATATCTTCTTTTTTCAAAGCAGAAACACTGTCACAGCAGATGACCCTGGTATTATCATATTTCTCGTCTTAGCAATTACTGAATTTGAAGACAAACTGTGTTTGATCTAAGGCTGCCCCCTTGTATTTTCTCTCTCTCTCTCTCTCACTCACTCACACACACACACTGCAATCTGATCTGCTTTTTTATCTTTAGCAGAAATCAGTAGATGAAGCTTTTCACGGCATTATCAAGGTTTGAAATTTTTTATGTATAGAGCATTAAAATAATGAAGGGGATATAGAAAAATAGTCCTGAAAATGAAAGTGCTTTTAAAATTGAGGCTTGTAAAGTAGTTTGCTATAAATCCTGCCAGCTCTCTAGCCAAGCATGGTCACTGAATAATGATATCCTGGCAGCTGCATGTTTATGTTACAATTTGTAAAAATAGAGGTGGTGTTTGCACATCTTATAGTATGCACTCTTTATAGTTTCAATATCTTGGAGCTACAAGGTTCTATTGTAGCAATATTCTGGGATTCCATATCTTTTATACTACAGATCTTTACTATACTCCAGGCTCTGTAAATTTTTTAGTTAAAACAATGACATTGCTACGATTATGCTCGTATTATACTCATATGCTCGTATTGTGGCATTCTGCTAGGTTTTAAGTTACAAACTTTTGGAGTTATAATATGTGCCACAATAATTGGAATTCCTGCTGACCTTTTTTTCTTGGTTCTCCAGGCTTTTGGACCTCCAAGTCTTGCAGAAAATATTATTTATAATGGACAAAGGGACAATAAGAGTATAAATAATAATAGGAAAAGTTAGCCAAGGCAAGGAAGCAAATAATGCCAGGAGAATCTTGTTAGAGGGGAGAAAACCCTGCTGGGGTGGTGGTAAGATATATGCTGTTGTGATTTTATAATTGCTTATGCTCTACTCTAGTCTTTTAATTTCATAGTTGTTGTTGTTGTTGTGTAGTCGTTAAGTCGTGTCCGACTCTTCGTGACCACATGGACCAAAGCACGCCAGGCCCTCCTGTCTTCCACTGCCTCCCGGAGTTTGGTCAAATTCATGTTGGTAGCTTCGGTGACACTGTCCAGCCATCTCATCCTCTGTCGCCCCCTTCTCCTCTTGCCTTCACACTTTCCCAACATCAGGGTCTTTTCCAGGGAGTCTTCTCTTCTCATGAGATGGCCAAAGTATTGGAGCCTCAGCTTCAGGATCTCTCCTTCCAGTGAGCACTCAGGGTTGATTTCCTTCAGAATGGATAGGTTTGTTCTCCTTGCAGTCCAGGGGACTCTCAAGAGTCTCCTCCAGCACCACAATTCAAAAGCATCAATTCTTCGGCGGTCAGCCTTCTTTATGGTCCAGCTCTCACTTCCATACATGGCTACTGGAAAAACCATAGCTTTGACTATGCGGACCTTTGTCGGCAAGGTGATGTCTCTGCTTTTTAAGATGCTGTCTAGGCATCTTAAATTACATAGTTAAGATGCTTTTAATACATGTGAATTGAGAGATTAAAAACTTTTACAATTTAGAAAGTATGTCTTTGTAACATTTTTTTCCTTAAGTAATTCTAAGACTTTAAATAGTCCTATTATTTCATTCTTAAGCATCCTATTAATGTCTGTTAGAGTTTTATCAGAGCATTTTTAAGTTTAGTTAGAGCACTTACTTATATTTTTCATTTAATTCACTAAGTTTTCATAGTCATTCTCCTATAATATTGTACATTAGATTTTTATAGTTAAGCTTTTTGGATATTCAGTAGATAACACATTTATAGCTGCTTGCATATGCCTAATGAGTAAAAAGAAGAAAGAAAAATATATTTTCTTGGATATTTAGTTTGTCTGTCCTGCATGGGGCAAATAAGTTAACGGATATTCAGAAGAAGGGAGAATTGTACAAAGTGCAAAATATTCTTCTGGGTCACACTGGGATTAATCCTTCTGAGATAAATGCCAGCTCTGACGAACACAGGCTTCTGTTTTTCCCCTGGAGGTCTATAAAGTTCAGTAGGACTCTGAGGGAGAGGTTCAGGCGTCAGTTTATCTGATCTGACAGCATAGTGATAAATATCACCACCTGCTAACGTCTCCTCATCAAGCCACTGTTAAAATAGTCTGTGAGGTTTTGAGTTCTTCATTAGGCTTGGTGGCAGAAAAAGCAAAAGATGAAGTAAAAGAGAGATAGGAGGAAGTACATAAACCAAATCTGATACTATATGCATGAGGTATGCATTTAGCTCAGTGGCTTAGGTCTCTGGGTTGACAGTTCAATTCCCTGCTGTGCCTCCTTGAGAGAGGCCGGACTTGATGAGCCATAGGGTCCCTTCCAGCTCTGCAATTTAAAGGTTATTATTTTAGAGCCAATATCAAGATGGATTCTAGAAGCGGAACAATTTGTTTCTATAAGGTGCTACACTAATCAGATTAAATTTAAAATTCTGGGAGAGATAAGCAATATCTGATCCCATTTTCTGAGCCCTGTCTCACCAGTTGCTGCCAGTCAGAGCAAAGAACACTGGGCCGATTCTTGTATTTCTATTTCTGTCTCGTATATACTAGATTTCCCTTATATGATGATTAATTACTTGATGCTGCGTTGTTGTGCATTGTGCTCACCTCTGCCAGTGACATGTTTGCACTGTTTCTGGTTGTTCACCCATTTCTCTGGCACTAATAGATATGAGCCCATCCCCAAGAAATTCTGAAAATTTCAGTCAGGATGAATTCTGATGCATATTTTATCTTAACTATTCTGAGTCAGGATAAAATATGCAATGTATAGCAAAGAGCTGATTTGCTATACCAGTGGTTCCCAACCTTGGGTAAACCAGATGTTCTTGGATGGCAATTCCCAGAAATCTTCACCACCAGTTATGCCGGCCAGGGTTTCTGGAAGTTGCAGTCCAAGAACACCTGGGTTACCCAAGGTTGGGAACCATTGTGCTATACTAATGCCCAGATTGGAACATACATGGAATTGACCATGTTCTGATTTTTGCAGTGCAGTTGTCATCTTCAGAAACCACAATAAGATGTATTTCAAAATAAATAGGATAAATTATCACAGCTGGAAAAATAATCTTACATTTCTTTAATAATCCTGAGTCAGCTTGGCAAGATTGGTAAAACAAATATAGAAATGCATACTCTGAGATAAAGTGTCTTCAGAAATGTATTTTTTTGTTGTTGAGAAAATACATGAAAAAATACACATTTAAATATAATTTTAGGCAAATTTTTAAAATTCAAAGATGAATGCGAAATCAGGATGGGACAAATATATGAATGAACACAAGTGGCCTGAAACAGACTGAGTTCTCCATTCTTAATTAGGAATTATGTAAAAAAAAAAACTGGTTAGCATCACAGCCCAATGTAGCTAATATATATTATTTTCTACAGAATGTGATACTGGAACAAATGAGTTTCAATAAATTGCATTCATGTAACATGGTATTCATTCCCCAGTTACTGCTCCCAAATACTAAATCCTTCATGATGCTTCATGGGTGCTCATTGACGGCACACCTAAAACAAACTTGTAATATTTGCTTATCACTTCTTTTTCCTGTAAATGGAACCAAGAGACTAAAGAGCCCAAGGAATTTAAAATCCTGTTATTAGAAGTCGCTAACAATAATAACAAGGTGCCACACTGTGAGAATTATGATAAAAACACAAATTGCTTTCTCTCAAGTGAAATATCTTTGAACTTGCATTAGACAGAATTATTGGGAAAAGTGAAATATCTGGTAAATTATTTGGCCTTTAGACTCCCCACCCACAGTAGCTACACAGATGTGGTTACATTGTCCAATTACAAACATACAGGGATAGGTTCATGCTACTCAGAGAGCAATTAGCAATCAAATTAAACAGTTCTGTGGTGATCTTTAATGTGTGGACAAGACAATGTCATATCTAAGGAGAGGATCTCAGACTTTTTTTGAGGGGGAGCAAAAGGGATTTCCAATCTCAAGAGATTGATAGCTCTGCTGGCTATGTCTGAAACTGGATCAGCAATTAAATATAAGAAAAATGGGAAGGGTCTGAAACCAGAGAGTATTCCATTACGCGATATAGGACAGAACTGAAAATCCCCACTCCAACTTTTTTCAACAAAATGGGGGTAGATGAGGAGAAATCTTATGGGGGAAAAAAAAAGATTTCCTGAAATGCCTCCCCAGCCATTCAGCCATTTAAGGGTTCTTGGGGTCCCTGCAGGTCATAGTTGCTTCCCTCACCCCACAAAAGGCTGCTGTACGATCTAAGGTTGCCACATCACACACACTTTCACTGAAGCACTGCCCCTGCATGTTGAAGAAAATGTCCAGAGCAATGCATTTCTTTTTCCCCAGCATGGGCATTTTCTCACACCGGCACGTCTTTCTTCCTTTTTGCTTGATGGGTTGGATGGAGGATTTACCTGCAAACAGTTTCCTCCTTTGCTCAGACAGTGGGATCTTTCACTGAATGACTATTTTCTGACCAATCCAGGGCTAAAAATATATCTCTATAGTTGATTCTCCTCAGTTTTCCTCCCCCCCCCCAAAAAACTATAACATCTCTGTTACAGGCAGAAGCAGCATTTTTCTTCACACATGGATGGGAAAAGATAGTGGGAAGGTGTAGAATGTGAAAATCTGTGTGTCTTACAACTGATGAAAAGGAAGAAGCCTCTAAGACAAGAAGGGGTACCTCCAGATGTTGCTGGATTCAAACTTCTATCACACCCATCCATTAGGCATGCTGGCTGGAAAAGATGTGGCCCACCAGACATCTGGCAACATCGGGGAGCCACAGGTTCACCAGCACTGCTCCAAGATGTCCTACAGATCATCAGCCCTCCTCTTAAGAAAATTGTTTTCCATATGTGTTGGACTACAAGCAACATTCCCTCTAAGGTGAGCACATGTGCAGGCACACAGAGCTCTATCGGCACCGCATAGTGGCAGCCGGGGTTGACGCCTGTTTGCTTCCAGGTTTCAAATGAAACCCTTCCCACTCACGCAGATGGGCGAGGCTCCCGCGCAGCGGGGGTGACAATTAGAGGGAACGTTGACTACAAGGGGCCATCCTGACTGGGGAATGGCTGGAAAAGATTGATCTAAATGTTTTAAATGTATAATATGCTGCAGAGTTTTGAATTTCTGGTAAAATTCCTTCTGTAGAAGTACAGAGACTTACAGAGGAGAATAACTACAATTTCCCAGAGTCCACCCCTTTCTCATCAACTGGCACTTAGAATCCCAATAACTCACTCTGAGACAGTAGGAGGAGAAAGAATAAAAACCATTTCTTTACTTATAGTTCCTTGAAATTACAGACTTGTGTATGCTGCTTTCCTTACTCCACTCATACTGGCAACTAACTGAACAGATCAACAGCAAGTGAACAAGAGACTCCCAACAGAGAAAAAGAGGGAATGAGGCACTCAGCAGAGAGGTGGGGGCTCTCTTTGAATTCAAAGGCTAGAAGGAACTATTGGTTGGTGCTGGGTAAACAGGCAATCACCCCAGCCCAGAAGAGTCCCTCTTAATCACACAAACTACAAATAGCATGCCAAGTTGCAATTAAAACTCCAACAGAATATTGAGTCAAATTCTTCAGTATCTCTCTAGATCAGGGCTTGGCAACTGTAGTCCTCCTCCCGTTGTTTTTTGGTATCCAGCTCCCATCATCCCTCAACACTGGCTGTGCTAGTTAGGGCTACTAGAAGGGGCCATCGGACTACATGTGGAAGGCCATGTGTTCTCCACTCCTGATCTAGATGCTGCTGCGTTTTGCCTCCTTCCTTCCTGGAGGATTCCAGGCTTCCACAGGGTGGCATATTGGGTAAGGCATGAAAGAAAAACATTTTTTTCAAAAGAGCATTCCATCAGTTGTGGCCCCGAAAGTTCAGCACAGGTGGGCACAGTCGATCTTTCTGCCATGGTGAGGTGTGAGTCACCCAGGACCCTCTGGAGAGGCAGACATTTTGCCCACGTGCTGTGCAGGAGGTGTGGGTGGAAGAGAGGATGCCTGCCGGTTACACCTGCCTGCTTATGCAATCCTCACAGCTTTGCAAAGAAGCTTGAAAGCATGAAGGGAGCATCTTCAACAATGTTCAAGTCTTCTCAAACAAGGAATGGCAGCTCAAGGCTCTGTTCTTTGTTGTGCTGTTTTACAGAGTGAATTTCTCTTACACACAAGCAGCACACTGAACCACTTAGGACATCACAGTGAAACAACACTGTGAAGTAAATCTGTTTGCCAATCCACCAACAGTGGATAGACTGGACTACTTTTCAACTACGCAGGAGTGGTGAACCTTTGGCATGTTGTGAAGTTTTGAATTTCTGATATAATTTGTTTTCGTTACACAGTAGAAGTGCAGAGATCCACAGAGGAGAATAGCTTCAAGTTCCCCAGATAGTCCACCCCTTTCCCATTAACTGGCACTTAAAGTCTCAAGAACTCACTCTGAGACATTTGTAGGAGAAAGAATATAAAACATTTCTTTACTTACAATTGCTTGAAATTACAGATTTGTGTATACTGCTTTCTTTATTGCACTTGTATTAGGAACCAACTGAACAGATCAACAGCAAACAAACAACTGAACACCAGCCAAGGAAAGAGAGGGAAAAGAAGCACTCAGGCAGGACTGTCTTTCAAATTGAAGGCTGGAAGGAAACGGTTAGTGCTGGTTAGGCACACAATCACTCCAGCTCAGAAAAGTCCCTCCTAGTCACACAAACCATAGAGAGCATGCAAGGTTGCAAATAAAACTCCAATATGGCACTCCAGATGTTTTGGGTTTTATCAATTGCCAGTACAAGCTCGGGAGTTGAAGTCCAAAAATCTAGATTGCCAAAGGTTCACGACCCCTGAACTATGGGATGATTGTCAGATTTATTTATATAAAATTATTTAGAAATAGTTTCTTTTAATTAAATATTATATTTAAATATATGATATGATATGATATGATGACTCTTGGCCCATAAATTTTGAATAAAACTGGATTTCTGGGATTAAAAACTGTAACATTTTCACTGGGCGTGAATGTTTCAGCTGTGCAGTTTAGAATATCTTGATTTCAGCAAAGCCTTTGACAAAGCGCCCCAGGACATTCTGATTAGCAAACTAACTAGGCGTGGGCTGGATAGAACAAGTGTCAGGTGGATACACAGCTGGTTACAGAATCATACTCAGAAAGTACTTATCAATGGCTCCTTGTCAAACTGGGAGGAGGTAACTAGTGGAGTACCACAAGGTCCAGTCCTGGGCCCAGTGCTCTTTAACATATGTATTAATGACTTGGATGAGAGAGTGCAGAGAATACTTATCAAATTTGCAGATGACACAAAATTGGATGGAATCACTAATACCTTGGAAGACAGGAACAAAATTCAAAAAGATATTTAGGCTTAACGGGAATAAGTGCAAAGTTTTACATCTAGGGGAAAAAACCAGAATGGACAGTTACAAGATGGGGGATACTTGACTCAGTAATACTTTGAGTGAGAATGATCTGGGAATTGCAGATCACAAGTTGAATACAAGCCAACAGTATGATGTTGCTGCAAAAAAGGCAAATGCTATTTTCGGCGGCATTAAAAAAAGTACTGTATAGTCTCCAAATCATGTGAGGTACTTGTCCCCCCTCTATTTGGCACCAGTTAGGCCTCATCTTGCCCATTGATGTTGGGAAAGTGTGAAGGCAAGAGGAGAAGGGGACGACAGAGGACAAGATGGTTGGACAGTGTCACCGAAGCTACCAAGATGAATTTGACCCAACTCCGGGAGGCAGTGGAAGACAGGAGGGCCTGGCGTGCTCTGGTCCATGGGGTCACAAAGAGTCGGACACGACTTAACGACTAAACAACAACAAAAAGGCCTCATCTTGAGTACTGTGTCGAGTTCCTAACACTGCAGTTTAAGAAGGATGGCAACAAACTGAACAAGCTCAGAGGAGGGCAACAAGGAGGGGACTGGAAGCCAAGTCCTACGAGGAAAGACTGAAAGAACTGGGCATGCTTACCTTGAGAAAAGAGGACTGAGGGGAGATATGATAGCACTTTTCAAGTACTTGAAAGGTCGTCATGTCGAGGAGGGGCAGGATCTGTTCTTGATCTCCGAGACTGCATGTAATAATGTGCTCACATTATAGGAAGCCACATTTCAGTGGAATATCAGGATACACTTCTCAACTCTTAGAGCAGTATGGAACCAATTACCCTGGGAGGTGGTGAGTGCTCCAACACTGGAGGCATTCAAGAGAAAATTGGACAACCATCTGTCAGATCTGCTTTGATTTGAATTCCTGCATTAAAAAGATAGTTGGACTCGATGGCCTTATAGGCCCCTTCCAACTCAGTTATTCTGTGATTCTATGACTTAGTGGAAAGCCATGACACTGGGTGGCTTGTAGGAAATCCTACATTGTAGTAATAATATCTGTAGCAAGAATCTATTAAGCTGATTTTAAAAAATCCTTCATGAAAAGCTCACATCTCACACAAACCTAGAAATCTCCCTCCCCATTTGATCATGCATAAGGATGGACAACACTGTTAGTTTGGTATTCTTGCATTTCTTCTGCCCGTTTAAGCAAAAATTTGCAATTAATTTTTTTATATGTAGAAATGTATATGCTTGTTGGTGCATTTTTCCTCCTATCATATGGAGTTTATACATATTTTTACATGGTCTACACATTTTGTAAGCTGTTTTTTAAAACAATGAATCTACACACCCATTTACAGGTACTTTCCCATAATACTGTATACACATTTCTGTATGCATTTTTTTAGCCATCACGTTAAATCAAAGTCCAGTTTTCAGTCCAGTCAGCTTCTATACAGGGATTAGGAGGTTGTGGGAGGAAGATGATCTTATCTTGTTCTTTGCCTTGGGCAACAAAATGGCCAAAATCCTGTTGCTTAGATGAAAGCAAACAACGTAACTTATAGCATGTTCTTGTGGGCAATTAATAAGTCTTTGCTTGGAGTTTTGGGCATTCACCTGTCTGCTACCCTTACTCAAGCAAGAAAAGCCAAGTGGTGACTCATTAATTGCCCACAGGGATGTGCTGGAAATTACACTATTCGCCTTCCTGGGGCATAGCTAAGCAACAGGATTTTGGCCCGTATCTTGAGCTGGCCATGACCTTTTCATATCCTGAGTAAAGCTGATGGCTAAAGAGGGTTCTGAGATCTAAGCTCAAATACATGTAATTCACAAAGTTAAACTCTACAGCCAGGACTGAATTTTCCCCAAGTCTTGGGAAGTCCTGATAGATTTGTCATTTTCAGCTGAAGCAAAATACCAGAGAAGCATCTAAAGTCAGAGGACTGGAGAGAAGATCAACTCTCAAAGGCAGAGGAAAGAGAGACTTGAGACTCACAGACAGGGCAGCTTGGGCAGGCCAGAAGGAAGTGCAGATTTGGACTGAGCAGGGTCAAAACCTCTGGAAAATTCAGTGTTGAGAGAATGGCTACATTTGAGGACCTGGTGGGGCTGCAGAAAACTTTGAAAAAGCACAACAACTTTGAATGAAACTGCTACATGAAATGCTGCTTCTGCGGTGGAGACAGTAGAGGCCACATGGTTGTTATAGCAACGAATGGTACATATGCAAGCACGTGTATGTTTTAAGTACTATTAGATAATATTTCCTTGATTTTTAAAATTGCAGGGAAAAAGAACTTTCTCCACAGAGATTACTCCCCCACTTTTGCTTTGACAGAATTTTTCTGCCTGATGAGTATGCAGCACGATCTCCCACCACCTCTTCCCTAGCCTCAAAATGGAGCCTATCAGCATTTGAGATCATGACTGCTCACTCAGTTTGCCTTCGACATGATCTCCTGGCATCATCTTCGCAGCTCTTTAAGGGTCAAAGTCAACTATGACTTTTATGGTGAAATCCTATACATGTCTACTGAGATATAAATCTAGTTGTGTTGAATGGGTCTAATTTCCCCAAATCATGCCAACTGCCTGGTCCGTTTGACATCCTTCACCCCTGTGGTGGTGTCTCTCTCCACTCATATTTCTACATCAGAAGAAGATTTTTTTCTGCATCCACTTACTCAAACTATTCCTGTTTAGCAACACAGCCCCTCTTTCACCTCCTCAGGGGACTTTGTAGATGCCATTTCTTTAGAAACAAATAGACAAATAATGATGTGTAAACTTCATGGAATCAAAGAATACTTGAGTTGGAAGGGGCTATAAGGCCATTAAATCCAAATCAAAGTAGATCTGACAAATAGTTGTCCAATTTTCCCTTGAATGCCTCCAGTGCTGAAGTGCTCATCACCTCCCAACTCCTCTAACAGTTAAGTTTTTCCTGATATTCTGCTGAAATCTGGCTTCGTATAACTTGAGCCCATTATTATGCATCCTGCACTCTGCGATGATTGAGAACAGATCTTGCCCCTACTCTGTATGACTAACTTTCAAGTATTTGAAGAGTGCTATCATATCTCCACTCAGTCTTCTTTTCTCAAGTCTAAACATGCCCAGTTCTTTCAGTCTTCCTGCATAGGACTTGGTTTCCAGTACCCCCGGTCACCTTTGTTGCCCTCCTCTGAATTTGCTCCAGTTTGTTGGCATCCTTCTTAAAGTGCGGTGTCCAGAACTGAAACTTATGCATTAGAGTCACTCTTCAAGTTCGTCTCCAAGCTGAATCTGTACAGAGGCCTTGCATCAGCATCTGGTATCCTTCAGTAGTTGTAAAGGGCCAACAGATTGTGACACTTGTGATGGACTAGGCCCACCCAGTAACCTGTTCCCCACAACTGGTAGACCTCCAGTGTTTTCCTGCTACTAGCTGAAGTCCTGCCTCTTCATCTAGATGTTTTCCTGATTATTCCCCTAACACTATCAGTCACCCTGGCTTTTAATGCAGTGTTCTTAATGGATTTTAAAATTTGCTTTATTCTTTTATTCTTCTAGCTACTGGTTTTATTGTATTTTTATTGTATTTGTTATCTGTAAATTGCTTTGGGATTTTTAAAGCAGTACATGTTACAAATGCTCTAAAGTGAAAGATACTAAAATGAAATGATTTTTCTCCCTTGCTCAATGTTGTCTGTAATTTAATAATTTCCCACAAGGTCCCAGGACAGGGCTGCAGAAGGGCATTGTGAGAAATCTGAAATGGGATGCGTTTTGCAACTGTCTACTGGAGACATGGTATTTCTGTCGCTTGTCTTTCCAGAAAATGCAACTGATAGCAGGGGGCAGCTGATGTGCCAGTGGGGTGCTACAGATGGTGAAGGCTCAGCAGGAGCATTTTCCGAGCAGCCAATGAAAATGAAGCTGGATCCATCTGTATACCTGAACTCTAGAACACATGGACATTTGTGTACATACATAGACCTTGAGATCTCAAGTAGGACACAGACATGTTATATGCTGCAAATGTGAAGATCTCTTCTGAGCTTTTAAAGCAAGGGTGGACAAACCTTTTGCTTAAGTGTTTCCGGAGCTGCATTCCAGCAGTGGGTGAGGCTAAGGGCATAGGGTGGAGCCACAGCAAAAGGGGCTGGGACAGATTCTTAGCAATCCAGACACTTTCCTCAGTGTGTGAAGTGATGTGTCGCTCAATCCTATGCCTGTCTACTCAGGAGCAAGGCCCTCTGCAACAGCTTCCCAGGTTGCTTGAGAATTCTATTTTCCTAGTGCATTCTTCAAGGAAAGAACTACCACCTTTTTACTTTCAAGTCACTGAAGGTGATTATGAGGGTAAATAAATATGACATGAGAATACTTCAATAATGTACAATACAGGGGTGAGGGAACATGACGTGCTGACAAGTTGAAACTGACTAATAGTGACCCTAATAGGGCCTTCAAGGTGAGATAATAGTAGTTTACCAGTTTCCACTCCTTGAGGTTCTATGGACAAGTGGGTATTCGAACCCAGGTCTCCTAAGTTTTTGTCTATCACTCTATCGACTACACCACACTGGGTATGTGGGGAATGTAGAAAACCTTGTATATAATATGCTGGGATGTGTTTATTTTGTGAAACAAATACTATTTCTTATCACTTGGTGTCGCATGTCGGTGTACGAGACAGTTGGGTGTGGGAGAGGTCTTGGAAAAGTTACCTTTTTGAACTCAACTCTATGTTGGCTGAGGGATTCAGGCAGATGTAATCCATGTGTGTGTGTGTGTGTGTGTGTGTGTTTGCAGTTCTAAGATTCTAAGGTTCTTTGCTTTGGTGGCTTAGAGCCTGTGCGAGGACAGAAGCAGCCAAGTGTCACAGTTGCCTAAGGGCTCAATCACACCTGGCAAAAGAACCCCAGTTATACTGATATAGTTATTTTTCAGATTGTTTCATAAATTTCTGAGCACATTGACTCATTTTCCTGGCCATCGGTTTATTTCCGGTTTATTTCCCCTTCACCAGGAGGGTTGTTGCTTTATTCCTTATTGTTTCAGCTGGTGTGAACATTGCTGTTGATTTATTTCCTTTGCAAAGGGGTCGGGTTTCTGGCTGCTGTGGCCACTTCATGGTCACTGCGCTTGTATCCTTAAATATATATATAATTTTAAAGGTATATCAACACATCGGCAGTAACAGCTCCTACTGCTAGCAAAAACAATAGGCATCCATTGCTCAGAAGGAGATAGCTCGAAGGATACAGCCTTCCTCTCCTCCCTTGTGGGTGAAAGAGGGCTTGAGAAGAGACATTTCCTGTTTTAATTGTAAAGAAAGGAACATTGTATCTCCTCTTTTTTTTTTAAACCCTGCTCTTCATGATACTTTGCAAGTCTTTCAAAGCCGGTTTCCTCCTCCTGACACTGTGCAAAAGACTTGCAAAGTATCATACTGTCAATTTATTTCCTTTGCAAAGGTGTTCAGTAAAGAAGGGAAGGGAAAGGGGGAGAAGGAGAGAAGGCTTGGACTTCCCGATTTCACTGTCAATATATCATTTTTATTATTTAGAAAAAGGACAAGGGGAGACCTAATTGCCCCAAGAAACAGTAGAGAAAATGAACTGATACAAAATTAAGAGCAGTATAGCCTGCTAGAAAGGTTCAAACAGAAAGAAATGAATCAATACAGTTTTTAAAAATGTGAATGCTCCTGCCAGTATATATATCATGTGAATGCAAAATAAATGTATCGGTACAATAGAGGTATGAACAGATTTGGTATACCTGGAGTTTTTTTGGCAGGTGTGATTAGACCTTAAGTTCATGACAAAATGACCCCTTCCAAGTAGTGCCTTCCACATACACTCACATTTGTTTATTCAACTCTGTTTCTTCCATTTCAGCTCATTATGCCCCCTGACTCCTGTCTGACTGACCAAGGAGCATCAGAGATACTTGAACATTTCCCCATAGAAATCCAACCCCCCACCCCAATTGTTCTGTAGCTAGTGGGAAAAGCTGCATTTTGCCGCAGCGGCAATTTCACTTGGAAAGCGAGCGTGAGAGAGTGTTAGCATAAAAATAGAAGAACATTTGTGATAATTACCACTTACAGCCTCACCCTCCTCGAGGAATTAAATTATATTTTATGACTTTAGGTTATTTTGATGGAACATAATGTGTCTCTTTTTGTTGCAGAAAAGTCATCAGCTTTGGTGATGGAGGAGGGGAGATGATTGAAAGTGGGGTGGAGGTGGGGGGCAGTGAGAGAACTACCAAGCACACCCCCAACCCAGAAAACACAATTTGCATTCAGGGAAAAAAAAGTTCCTGCACGCAGAGCAGCCGTATGGGTTGCACACAAAGCCTGCAGGGCAGAGGGAAACTCAGGCTTCATTTACTCATTTTTAGACTATATTCGGCTAAACATCTTTGGCTTCTAGAGAAGCCTGTCAGCCATTCTGTCAGCCATCACTGATCTTCCTAAGCAATTTTCCTGAGTGAGAGTGCGCTCCTAATTCACATAGGGTGACTGTGAGGTCCAACAGTGTTGTGCCACTGCTGCTCAAGAAGTGGGAGCATCGCTAAAGGCTGGACTGGGCAGAAAGAAGATGGTGGTCCATTGCTGGATTAGTTGCATGTTACAGATTGGTCACCTAGTATGTCCTGGACACTATATTGTCTGTAATTCTAGGCATTTTTACTCAGAAGTTAAATTTCCCTTCCTCCAGTGGGGCTTACTCCTTAGTAGGCTCCCAAAGACAACTTTGGTCTGAATCGGGAAGACTGAGTTCACAATGTTGTTAAGAAGACTGTGCCTCCAGTTCATGATGTTGTTAAACGGAAGTGCACGTTTTTTGAATGGTTTAGTCATGCTTTAACTTAGGCGTGGAGAGTATATGGCTCTGTGATGATCTTGGACTGCAAAGCCTACTATCCTTCACTTTGAGCTGTGCTGCCTGGGGCTGACCGATGGAAGTTCAAGAATAATTGGTTTCACAGGGTCCTGCCATTCCCCATCTCTGCTTTGAACACTGGGGGAGCCCAGATCTTTGCACAGTTGTTTTGTTAATATAAAACACATTGCGAGACTACGTGGATTCAAGTAAGGTGAAAAATTGTTTCGTGCAAATATTTAAGTCAGCAGGAACCTATGCAACATGCCATTCTCCCTGATCCTCACTTTGAGGTAGTAATCCTGTACCCGGGTTGGATCACTTTGAATTAAAAGTGGAAGCTCACATGGCAGAAATAAAATTTACTTTATTCAGAGCATTCCACGTACTATAATAATCAGGAATAAGGTAAATTTTATTTTTTGCTTCACATCTTAGATTCATTGGCATTAGGAGGGGAAATTGGTCATCACATCTTGTGTCTGCAGTCCATGCCTCTATTTGCCCCCCCCCCCCCAGATCACAGAGATGGAAAGTATACTGGAGGTGATCTAGCTAACTCCTCCTTGTGCAAGGCAAAGATACAACTGCAACATCCTTGGCAGAAAGCCATTCAGCCTCTGCATTAATAATTTCAGCAAAGGAGACCCCACCAACACCTGAGTCCCTCTTTGGCTGAAAAATATCCATCCCTCCACAGTCCATTTAACTAGTATTAAATAAATAGGCTGTACAGATATGCTTTTAAAAAAATCTAACTGGTTACAATAGGAAACTTTAATCCATGGCAGGTGCTGACGCAGAAGGATGTAGTGCCAGGACATTCGGATCATTAATTACCAGTTGACAGTTTGTTTACCCTAGCATGGATTCCGTCTTGGGCCATATCACATGGGTTAACCAGGCAACAGCTGTTAGGGAGGGCAAATACTGGATACCAATGTTCCCCCCAAACCAAGCATGCACTAGCTACTGGCTTCAACTCTGAACTGGCAAATTTCACAACTTTGGTGATTTCAACAAGCCTTTTGTTGGGATCTTAGTCTAAGCTGTCGCTCATTCTTAGAACATATGATATAATTCCTATTCCGACACTGCAGGAGTCACTTGTAGTTTGATGCCTGCGCATATAATGTGCATGAAAAGTGTAAGCAAGCACTGCAACACACCTTCCTGACACCCACATATGCAAGAGGCTTGAACTGAAGTGAACAAACCCAGTACACAAGATTACCTTCTGTTTGTTCTGTCTTGTCCCACCAAGGGAAGGGGCAATAGGCAAGTTATATGACACAATGCAATGTGGCTTTTCGTTAAAAAGCTCCTGTTGTGTAAGGTAGATGAGGAGAGATATTTTCTGGTTTCAGGCAAAGACACCTCTGAGTATCTATTGTGTGCCATTTGATCACTGCATAAACATGATCAGCCACATATGCAAATGAATGAATGCATGCATGCATATATGTACAATATGAGAAGAAGGGTCTGGACTTCCAGTAGGGTAGTCACTTTCACACTACCAAAAGAGAGAGAGAGAAAGAGAGAATGAGAGGGAGAAGAAATGCACAACATTTGTTTAGGAAATGTTTACATAGAAATGTTGACTTAGAAATAAAGGTCTATGGCCAAGTTTACTGCATGAACATAATGATAATTCTACCAGCGGTTTTTGCATTTTGCCAGCTGTCCATCACATGGCCAGGTACACAACTGCTGGCATGATTGACTGCGCAATAAGGACATGACAGATCATGCCAAGGATAACCCCCAAAATAAAGCAAAACCTTTGTGTGATTGCTTTTCCATGATCTGCAGTCCCAACAGGATTCTGGTACTGAACTTAAAACACAACGCAGCTCTCCGTAGTGGAGAGGACTATAAAGAAGTGCCCTCATTGCTGCTCAGTCTGCTGCCTTCTGGGCAGTCACTGTCGATGGGAAATGTGAGTCCTTGCTGCTCTCTCTTCTTAAACCTCTTAACCAGACTTGGTCTGGACACCCTTCAAATAGAAGAGTGTACGTACTTGGTAAAGCAGGATGCACAGCCATTGTACTTCTAGGCCAGAATAAATGCCTACTTTAACAACCCTCATTTTAGGACATGTGGCATGCTATGCCCAGTTCTGGCCAAGGCTTGGTTTTGAGTCTATGGGATAGTTAACAGGGACTGGGAAAGGCATGCTGTTCAGAAGGAACAGATTTCATAGAGTGTCCCAGGACAAAACTGCTGGAATACCAACACTGATCCATTCAGGTTCAGAATAGAACTTGTTAGCATTATCTTTTGGCCTCCAGATCCTGGAATCCTTCAACCAGCATGGCCAATGGCCATGCAGGCTGACATTGGTGGCTTACCTTCTATGATTAAGGCATAACGTTCAAGGATCTTGTTTTTAAACAACCTCTGTCGCCACAAATAAACTCAATGGACAGGTTTACAAATACAGTAACATATTCTCTTCTACCTGGCATGACTGATTTCCCTGGTTTTGCCTGCCTGAGAAATGTTGGGAAGGCTTCTGATCATAGGTGCTGTAGGTGCTTGCTCAATATAGTTTGCAGCCACCTCCCAGTGCCCTCTGAACTTCTCTCTCAGATTCTGAGCATCTGTGTCGGGAAAGAAGCTCCAGGTACTTGCAAATGGCTGGATAGGAACTGTATGCAGCATGTGAAGACAGCAGGCAGCAATTAGAAGCATTAAAGTATTTGCTTTGTATAAGGAAAGAACTGGCAGGAAAAGAGGGCACTGAGTTTTTGGACCCAATGGCCTTGGATAACACACACCTATCAAATTTTTCACTAAAATAAACACCTTTTCTGGTTTCTACATTGCTTCTCTCTTGTTTTCCTCCCTGCTTCTCTCGGGCAAAATGTGAGCTGGAGAAGAACAGTACCATCACTGCCCTTTGATCTTTGTCCTCTTGATCATCTGGCCCACCTATCCCTTCTCTGGGGAAAAAAAGGGCGAATGTTTCTCTCTGTGTGTGTGTGAGAGAGAGAGAGAGGGGGGGGGAGATTCAGAGACAGAGAGAAAAAAATCATATAAAGGTATAAAAACCATTTCCCCCCATGCTTTAGGGGGTATCCTGGATTGCTGAAGCTCTTAACCTGGGTATAAAATCCCTTCCATGACTTCCTTCTTGTTGTTTACCCTGATGATCACATCCCCAATGCATGTGATATATCCAGTTCATTTTGGCTGAAGGTAGTGTTGCTCTAGCATTCTTCTGAAGCCGTGCCATGTTGTCCCTTTCACGGGCAAAGCTATCTCCTCAACTCCCTTTGGCACTGGAATCTTCAGAGTCCAGAGCCAAGTGGTCCGGTGTGGCACTGCCCTGGCATCCTGATTCTGTTCCATGCAGTTCATTCCACAAAGTAAGGCAAGTGCCATGGGTGGCAGATTTATGAGAAACAGGAGGAGCAATGGAGTAACTAATCCTTTTCAGCTCTCTGGCCATTCCACTCTGTTGGCGGATGTTGCGTACCGCAGGGTCTGATCTTTCTCCTTAAGCCAACCTGTTGCCTTCAGAGATGGTGGAGGCTACTATTCTAGCTCAGTCACCTTCTGGATTTGGAGTGAGGAAACGGGTGCCATCTTACCCTTCACCTCAGGCAGCAAGAGGGCCCAGGCCAAGGTTTCAAGGCTTTTGTCGGAGAATTAACTTCGGTCCAGTTCCTAAACAGGCCTGGGTTGTTGTTGTTGTTTTGTTTTTTGCAGTCTGATCGATGAGCAAAGTGCCTCATCTGTATGAGCCGAATGCAACTCTGTATTCCTAGCTTTGCAGATGTGGAGGAGTTGGAACAACGTTAATAAAGGGATAGGAGGCGGAATGGATTAAAAGCAGACCAACCACGGGGCGTAGGCAGCCAAAGGACCGTTCCTGATCCAAAAATGACAGTCTCATCATTCCCTGTGATATTTAAAGAAGGTCTTTTTATTCACCGGTGAGGTGGTGGTGACGGTAATGATGAAAACAGTATTTGGGCCACTATTGCCCCCTGCTGGTTCCATCCTTTTCAGCATGGATTGGAACATATTGTCTCTATAAAACCAAAATTAATCTCAGTTTCAGTTTTCAGTGAGTAAAGCTGGGGGCCAACAGGGGATACAAACGGGCACAGGACTGCCAGATTGGCATGTCAGTGTCTAATGCTGAAGTCATCAAATCACTTCCACTTTGAAAACTAAACTCCCCATTTTGATGAGTTTTATATTCATGAAAAACAATGTAAGACAATTGAAGAAAAGGGTAGCCATGTGGTCCAAACAAAATAAGACAATGTAAGCCCTGTAAAGTTTCCTAAAGCATCTAACAGTGCAACCCTATATGTGTCCACTCAGAAGTAAGCCTTATAGAGTTCATATTTGTACAGGCTTGAAGCTAATCTGATAACAATCATAATGTTCAATATTTTTCTGTCTCTTTGTCTTTGGGTAAACAGATTCAGCAGGGACGTGGTGGCGCTGCGGGTTAAACCGCAGAAGCCTCTGTGCTGCAAGGTCAGAAGACCAGCAGTCCTAAGATCGAATCCACGCGACAGAGTGAGCTCCCGTCGCTTGTCCCAGCTCCTGCCAACCTAGCAGTTCGAAAGCATGCAAATGCAAGTAGATAAATAGGTACCACCTCGGTGGGAAGGTAACAGCGTTCCATGTCTAGTCGCGCTGGCCACGTGACCACGGAAACTGTCTACGGACAAACGCTGGGTCTACGGCTTGGAAACAGGGATGAGCACCGCGCCCTAAAGTCAGACACGACTGGACTAAATGTCAAGGGGAACCTTTACCTTTACCTAAACAGGTTCAGCAGGTTTTTTTTTATAAAAAAAAATTGGATTACTGGAGTGTATCAGGGCCTACCATACGACAGGGTGAGGCATCACCAAAAAGAAGGACAAATGAGGTCACTGCTTTGCATAAAATGGGCATGGTAATTTGTATGCACAGAGGCAAGATTAAAAAACTATTTCAATCATTTAAACAGAATTACAATTACAGGGCAGCTCATATGAACGGGGCAGATCATGGATAGCTAGCTGCCTTGTGTGCCTGCTGAGTCTCCTGTCCAGCTATTCACTAGGTATTCATCTCTGATAGATGTCTTGTGCTTTTTAACCTTTAAATCAGATTTGGACTGAACAACCCTGCAAATGGAGGACACCATCAAAAGGGGTGTTCATTGGCAGACCTTCAAATAGAGGTATGCTCTCCCTAAAATAGATTGTGTGGCTACTATACGGAAGAGTTAGTGTATATAATATGCAACACAGTTAATACCAGTGTGATAGCACTTTAACTGTCGTGATTCCATCCTACTGTATCCCGGTACATTTGTACTTTGTAATGGTACTTAGAATTTTCTGCTGTGCTCCATAGAAGTGCACTAATGTTCTCTAGCAGAGAAATCTGAACATCTCATCTAACTACAAATCAGAAGATTCTGTAGGATGGAGCCACGATGGTTACAGTGAATCAACCTGCTATAAACTATATCAGTACATTCTCAGAGAGCAAGAAAGGGCAAATCAGCCGTCAGGGCCAAAGAGCAAGTCAGAATGAACCAGGTGGCAGGTCAGACTCAAGGAACACAGCAGAGTCAAAGATGTCTTGAATGGAAACAGGAAGCCCTCTTATACGGGTTCCTATCCAGGAGGAACCAGTGGTGAGTCTGAATGGGTGGAGTCACCGGGACCAGTCAGTACTTCATGGACAAGCTGTTGCTTAAAAGATCCAGCAGTTATTGACAGTAAGAGACCAAGTTCTCTGAAGAGGCATGCTGATAGTGAGCCCTGGCTAAAGGAGGTGAGAGCTACTCCCTATCTCTGGCTGCTTCTAGCAGCTGTCAGGCCTGGATGATGTGGAAACTGCTATGTTTAGTTCTTAATAAGACCTAACATTTGCCAGTTAAAACATGTCAGGTCATGAACATGTGAAAAGCCTAACTGACTGGGCAATAGAGATTTTTTTAAACCTAATTATTATTATTTTATGAATGAAAGTATTCATAAAAACCCCAGGGTGGTAGGAGTCAGCCTCACAAGAAGCATCCCCATATCCTTCTCCCACAAATAAATGTGGTTTTGAACATGATGCCTACTGCAGGCATTCTTTAAAAACAAAGAAGGGACACTCTTTTCTACTGTTCATTCTTATGCAAATCTTTGCAACAAAATGATATAGCTAATCGGCTGAGATTAATCCAAATGGCCAACTGCCCTAGGCTGCACAGAAGCAGCAAAGGTAAAAAGGAAGGGCAAGAAGCATACTCAGCGCATGGAATGGGTGACCAGGAAGAGCTAGCTAGTCTGTACAAACAAAGGTCAGCAAGCATCCTCTTACAGACCCGTTGAATTAATCGCTCAAGTGTGGTGTAGTGGATAGAGTGATAGACTAGGACTCAGTCAGGAGATCTGGGTTCAAATCCCTGCTTGGTCATGAAAATGCACTGGGGGTGTGGGTGGAACTATAAAACTACTCCTTAAAGGTCTCACCTACCCTGAAAGCCATGTTAGGGCTGTAGTACATCACATAACACACACATTTGTTAACTCTTATGTAAATCCCACTGAGTCAATGAGCCTACTCTATCAAGGACTGGCACTAGGATCGTGGTGAAAGCATTGCTTTGACTTTAGTCAGGGGTCTTCTGTACTCACCACCACTTGCCTCTGACACTTCATGGAAGTCCCAGGTCCATGTCTCCTTAGCAGAGATGGGCACAAACTGCCGTTTTGATGGTTCGTCCTGGTTTGTTTACTGGCCAAACAGGTGTTTGGAGCTTCCAAGCCCTGACCCCTCCAGTGAGCGCCCACTCAGAGGCAGTGCCCAGAGGAGGCAGGGCAGGGAAGCTTGTGCACTACCTCCAAGTGGGCACCTGCTGGATGAGACAGGGTGCCAACGCGCACCAGTAAACGAACTGGACCGAACCAGCAATTAATGCTCATCTCCTCTACTCTTTTGCTTCCAAGATAGAACCACATCCAGCAGGGCCACTCCAGTCACTTTGCTGCCTGAGACAAAGGACAAGATCCCATGTCACATCCAGAAGTTGACAAGACCGATAGTTTTACTGTCCTTCAACATCAGTAAGGGGGAGCATCCAACACAGCAACTGAAAGCAGCAAGCTCACTTACAGGGTGCAGAGAAAGCTGATACATAGAGCTTTATCTTCATATCTGTTTCCCATCCCCCTTTATATTGCTTCCTCACCCCTTGAGCAGTAATAAAACATTATCATCATCATGTGCCATCAAGTCAATTCTGACTTATGGTGACACTCTTCCAGAGTTTTCTAGGTAGGGAGTACTCAGAAGTGGTTTACCATTTCCTTCTTCTGCCCTGGGACTGTGCAGCTTGTCCAAGGCTACACAGGCTGGTTCTTTTCCAGGGAGGCCTAGTGGGGAATCAAACTCCCAACCCCTGGCTCCACAGCTAGATGCCTAACTAACTGAGCTATCCAGCCAACTTAATAAAATAATAAACTATACATATAAAACGCACAACTAAAATACTGTGTTTACGGGGGTGGGTGGGTTGTATCTCTTTTAGTCTGTTTTGCTTGGGGAAAGTCTGTGGGGACCGCAGCCCATTTCATCAGCTATAAAGCTTATATTGAATAAAACATGTTAGCTTTTTAAAAGGCCACATGAATGTTTGCCATGGTACATAGTTAATGAAATACAAGTAGGCTGGCCTACGTAGGGAAGGCTTGTATTAATGGGTGCACACTCACCATGTGTCCAAAACAAAAAATGTTACAGCCGGTCAAATATCAGAGGGGACTATTTCACAATGCTACAGATGCCTTGCCCTGAATGAGCACAGAGTGGACTTCAGGAAAATGTGGTGTCCCTAGGAGAGTTTCTCCAGATGACCTCAAGGACTGCACGGGTCAATAAGGAAAAAGGTGGTTTCTCCGATAACCAGGCCTCAAGTTATTCTGATAACCAGGCCTCAAGTTATATGGGAAAGAGTTGAAGGGGGGGGGGGAGAGGGATTTCCAGGCATGTTAATGAGTTGAACTCATTAACATAAGATGTGCTACCTTAAATTACTTTAGTTGGCTTTTAAAAAAAGAAGTGTTGCAGTAAATTCATGGAGGATGGCTCTGTCAGTGGCTGCAGTTGACCACAGATAGCTGAAGGGAGCCTCCATAGACAAATGCATGTATCTTTGAAGGCTGGAAGTTGGAGTTGGTGAAAGTTGAACACTGAGTGAAGTGATCTAGCAAAGCAGATTGTAAGTTTGTTCGATTTTATTCTATTCTACTGCTTGCATTTATACTGTACTTTTCCTCCAGTGAGCTTAAGGAGGTATACATGACTCTCTTCCTCGCCTGTTTATCCTCACAATGACCCTATAAGGTAGGTCAAACTAAGAAAGAGTGACTGGCTCAAGGTCATCCAGTTAATTTCATGGCTCACTGGGACCCAAATCCAAATCTCTCGGGTTTTAATCATCACTCTCATCAACCACTACATCACAATGGTGTGACATTTCATGGCATTGTATTCAGGATATCATACAAGCCTTGGCAGGGCTGTCCCGAGATGTATTCCTGCCTGAGGTGAAGACCAAGATGGCTTCCTTACCCCATTCTGTATACAGAAGTTGACTGAACTGTCAATCAAATCTTCATTTAGCAATGGTGATGGGATGGTGCCCTCCATCCTCACCTTGCCTAGCCATTGGGCTGGCCCTGAGATTAACAGAGGTGGATTTCTGAGAGAGAAAAGAAAGCTGCTGGAAGTGGGCACTAACTAGAGCAGATCATGACAGGGGATGCTGACAGCAATAGTTGACCACACTTTCTTCAGCCACCGCTTTGCACAAAGATCAACAATGAGCATTACATCCTGATGTCTGGTTCTGCAGGTGTTTTCTTGCCCGCAGAGACGATAGGGGCCTGCAGTACCTCCGACTGGCAGCAGGTGTCAGTCCTTGGCCAGAGTTGTTGGCAAGCCCCCCTGCCAGCGTCTGGCTCTTGGCAGAGTCCCCATGTCACAAGTTAAGAGCTGGGCATTAGATCAATGACCTTGGCAGGGGGAGATGCGGATGGGAGACAGGGTTGGATTAGACAGAATTTGGCAAATTGCAGCCTGCTGGGTTCTGCCAAGCCTTGCTGGGCAATCAAGGCTCATCTTTGGGTTTTCCTATAAGATAGGCAAGGGATCTCTCCCCCCCCCCCCCCCGGCCCCATGCTGTGGTTTCAAAAAAGAGCAGAATAAAGACCTCCTTTTGAGTTTCACAAACCAGGACTTCACTTTCGGTTGTGGTCTGAGAAAGCAATTTCGGTGCTGGTGCAATAAAAGCCACCATAATGCTTCTGAGCATATGCAGAGTCCATTTCCTTTTCAAACATAGGAATGAATTCCAAGGCAAGGGATGTGGCTTCCAGTCAGTCTTCCTGAGCCCTGCCAGCACCCCTTAGGTGAGGGAGGAAGTGCTCCTCAAAATGACTCCACCTACCCCCCCCCCCCCCAAGTTGCAACCAGAGGTGAGAAAAGCTACCCTTTTTATATACTACGGCTCCCAGTTGTCTCCCTGCCAGCATGGCCAGTATGACTGTGCTGTGTGAGGTATTCTATACATTATATTGAAAGGCAACTTTTCCCACCTCTGAGCTCAGCCCATAAACTGAACAATGGAATTCAGAAATAGCTTCTGCTACACATGATCATAGCTTGTGGCAAATACAAGCTTACACACACCAGTTATTGTGAATGGGTGAACATTCTTTGACCATGCCGTGTTGACTTGGGATAACAGTCTGTGGGGCAGAGCCTTGGATACAGAATTACTTAATTATTTATCACTTTGAATTATTAGTTCCTCCCCTAAAGATAGATGCCCACATGATGGATTCTGGGAAATGTAGTCCAAATAAACAAACATTTCCCACCTCTGACTACAACCACTGTGCATCCTGGCCCCTTCCTTCACTTTGCCTCCTTTCTATCCTCTTCTTCTGTCTGATGGGGGGAACTTTTTAGACAAGAAACAAACCTCAGTGATAGCCAATGGCTCGTAAGAGGTGAAAGCACATTTAAGATTGCAGAGAACTGAGAGAAGCCGTCTTTCTATGTTTATGAAATCTGACTTCAAAGGAATCACCAAACATAGCAAGGTAATTTGTATAATCCCAGAGGTGAGAGAAGTTTGTGCCACGAAACCCAGGTCAGAAACAGAGGTTAGAGATAGCCTCTGACTGGAAGAGGGAAATTTTTAACTAATGCAATTATCCCAGTGTCATAGCATGAGTTCCTCTCACCTCTAGGATTATGCAAATTAGTTTGCTTTGTCTTCAAAACTTTAAGCACTAGATTCCTTTGAAGTTTGGTTTCCACAAAGGCAAGACAGCCTTAGTCACCTCTCTGCAAGAAGGACCTGCTTTTGGCTCTTATTACAGGCTGTTTTGAAGATCTGTTTCTGGCTTCAGATGCCCACATTGGTTAAGCATTTTCTTCTTCAAATCATGGGCTGTCTCTAATGTAGATTTCTGGCCAGAGCACTTTGACTGGGCAGTGCAACAAATGTGAGGAGAAGGAGAAGGAAGGTGCATGAAAGGACCAGGGAAGGAATAAGTCCAAAAGCTCAGAGTATGTGCCAGTGCCTTGGAGCATCTCAAGGTCTAGGCACCATCTCTGTGAGAAGACTTGGCATCCACGGACAAGCGGTGGTGGACCTATATTTTTGGGGGCCTGAAGCTTGAACTGTAATGGGGGCCCTTTTGCAACCAGCAACAAGTTCTGGGTAATGAAAGTTATCTTTTTCAGTGGGGCTGTGCCATGGCATCAAGATCACCACAGTTGTTTTTTTAAAAAAAAATGTGAATTAAAGTTGCTTCTGGGGCCCCTCCGGAATTAGGGGTCCTGAGGTTTTAAGCTCCATTCGTTTCACAGTAGATCCAGCCCTGTACACAGGGATGCTACCTTGTCTATGACACACAAAGACCAACCCGACTTCCTGCATTTTTTCCATTTTTTTTTCCTGAAATGGAAAACATTTGCATTTTGGACTACATCTCACAGAAGCCCCAAGCCAGGGATTCTAGGAAATGTAGAAGGGGAAAAACCTATATCTGGGACAGCCTTATTATTACAGATGAATTACTTGGGCAAACACATTCCAGAGGGACAACATTTATAATTTTTTCTTTAAGATTTATAATCAGCTTTTAAAGTCAAAACCTTGCATAGTAATGTGTGACAAAATTTTGACCTAGTATGTTATAATAAAAACAGAAGACCAATAATTAACAGTAAAAAATCAAATTGTATTATATACCTGTACTACATAATCGCCCCAGCAGAGCCCACACTCAGTTGGTTCGCGAAGGTGAGCAGGAGAGTCTTCAGTCAGGGTGGATGAATTTGTCTATGTTGCCTGTTTCCAAACTCCAGATTCTTTTAATCTCAAATTCTTTTCATCCAATTTGTTAAGAAATTTATGAATTTTGGTAAATTCTTACCAATCCTTTTTGGCAAGTTCTCACCGTTTCGGTTAGTCCAAACCCCAATCAGAACAAATGCAATTTTTAGCCATCTATACTAGTCAAATCCAACAGGTCACAGCTACTTTCAGAATTGAGATGATCAGGTTGTACCTACTGGCTTTTAAGGATGAGGCGCCTCACAGGAAAAAAGAAATGGGCAGCCTTGATTCAGCACCACAAAAAGTACTGACTACAAGATTCAAGGACAGACTGTCTGGGCGGGTGAATCTGTCCATTCTGTTTCCTTTCATGTTCAAATATTTTTATTCTCAAGCCCTTTTTTCCCTACATTTGTGAATTTAGGTTTTTCTTTTTAAATGAAATCCTTACTTGATGTGGTAATGCTAACAGATTTAACATGACTTTCAAGGAGTAGACAAATCCATGCTGGATAAGCATATGAGCCAGGATAACCTAAATTGATATCAACATCCTCTGAAAAGAATGTATGTGTGTGGGGGGGGGGGGGAAGAGACAGTATGATGCAGTGGTTAGCCTGATGGATTGTGACTTCAAAAATCCACGTTCTAGTCTCCCAAGGTCACACACACACACTAATCTAGGTCTACCTCACAAGGGGGTTGTTGTGAAGAAATGGGGAAGAAGAAAGTAAATAAATAAGTATTGTCCTCTCTGCCTTCCAGCAACTTCTAGCTCTGGACATCATTTTTTTAAAAGAAAAAAGGGTTATCTGAGTACTTCGTGGACTTTTTCAGCCCAGGGGCTTGAGAGCACCGTTGTACTTTTGCTTAGAGCAGTATTCCTTTGAGCTTTCAAGCCCTTTAAGAACATTGCTCTCCCTCCCATAATCTCACTCAGCACACAGCTATGGGACACGTGGGGGGGGGGGGCACTTCCTAAAATTCTGCGGTTAAACACGAACACAGACGAAATCTCCTCCACAAGCTCACGACTCTTGTTTGCTTCTGGGTACGGACTGCCAAATATTTGCCGCTTCATCCTGCTTTTAAAGAAATCAACGATTCCCGATGCCGGGCGTCACACAGTTTTTTATTCGTGTTGCGGGCGAGCGACGTGGCGCGGGCGGGAGACACAACACTTATTTCCTGTAACACGTGAACTAGTCGAGAGGGCGCCCTCTATCGCCCTTTCAGATTAGTACAGAATGTCTTTCTACTAGCTATAGATTTGTCTTTGAAAAGAGAACTTTTCAGGTCCTTCAGCATTCACGTACGAAGCAATCCGTTCCTATATTTTGCCTGCCTGCAGACAAAAACCGGCTCAAGCAGTTCGACCAAAGGAGAGAGCCACATTCCATCTGATCGTGGAACTGGGCTGTGATATCCTGTTTCGTTGCTATCTGGCAACACCAGAGGAAGGAACCGTCATCTATGGGTTTTCTATCTTGGTTTTTAAATAGGGGCCCAAACTAATCTGGAATAGCGATCGTGCAAAAGTTACTTCTTGAACTACAACTCCCAGAATCCCCCGAAGGTGCTGGCTGGGGAAGTCTTGGAATTGTAGTATGCAAAGTAACATTTCCAAGCTCGCCACCACCGTCTCTTATTTTATTTGCCATCTATACTTATAGCTGTTGTGTGGAGATTCTCAGGAGGGTGCAGATTACTCCTAAAGGCTTCTAGGTGCCGACTCCAAGGATAGTGACAAAAGGAGGTCTACATTTCTCCTTCTAAAACTGGATGTAAAACCTCTAACTTTACAATATATACTTGTACATTAAATCCAGTTTCCCTGTAGGTGGACTTTTACTCACCACTACCACAAACTTTACTCACCACTACCACAAACTCACCACTACCACAAAGACCGGACCAGCATTCCT
The DNA here is from genome assembly GCA_037013535.1 of Intellagama lesueurii. Taxonomy (NCBI): domain Eukaryota; kingdom Metazoa; phylum Chordata; class Lepidosauria; order Squamata; family Agamidae; genus Intellagama; species Intellagama lesueurii. The sequence continues at coordinate 35,421,672 of JBAJHW010000006.1, forward strand.
GCGCTCAGGGGAGCCGAATAACATCTGCCTTCTACAGGTCACTGTGTGAGAGACAGTGGGACTGTGGCTGGGCTGCTGCTGGCTGTCAGATTCCCTGAGGGAACTGGCTGGTGAATAAACTAGGAAACAGGGGGGTTTGAGGGGCCTCTGGGGCAACCAATAGAGATGATATATGGCAGGGGAAGATATGGCGGTGGGAGTAGAGCATGCCCACGTAGGAGAAAGGAGGTTAGATACCTTACACCTATCCCCCTTTCTAGCTCTACTCCCAGCCAAACGGTACAAGGTGACCCTATCAGCCACCCCCCGGGCCACATGGTACTGTTGCTAAATGCCAGGTCGGCAAAGAATAAGACCGCCCTCATCCATGATTTAATTTTGGATGACGGGGATGACCTGGCATGCATTACTGAGACCTGGGTGGGAGAAGAAGGAGGAGTTCCTCTATCTCAGTTGTGTCCCCCTGGGTACTTGGTCCAACACCAGGGTCACCCGGAGGGTCGGGGAGGAGGCGTGGCGATAGTCTACAAGGATTCCTTCCACTTTTCCAGACTCCCTGTCCCCTTGGGAAATGGTCTAGTCTAGAGGGCCTGTATTGTGTGTTGGACTCAAGACACAGACTGGGGGATTCTGTTGTTGTACCGCCCACCCTGCTGCTTACCAACAGTCTCCCTACCTGAGCTGACGGAGGTGATCTCGGACCTGGTGGTGAGGACCCCTAGACTTTTGGTACTGGGGGACCTCAACCTCCATGCTGAGGCCACCTTAACAGGGGCGGCTCAGGACTTCATGGCTACCATGACAACCATGGGGCTGTCTCAACATGTCATCGGCCTGACTCATGAGAAAGGCCATACACTTGACCTAGTATTCTCAACAGGACGGGGGGATGGTGGTTTGGATGTGGTGGGTTTATCTTTGACCCCGTTGTCATGGTCGGACCATTTCCTGGTAAAGTTTAGACTCTCTGCCACTACTACCCTCTGCAGGAGTGGGGGATCAATTAAAATGATCCATCCCCGGAGACTTATGGATCCTGAAGGATTCCTGAATGCTCTAGGGGAGTTTCCAGTTGATATGGTCGGTGCTACTGTCGAAGCCCAGGTCGCTTTGTGGTACAAGGAGATGGCCCGGGCAGTTGACATGATCTCACCTAGGCTTCCTTTCCCTGCCCACAGAGCCTATATGGCTCCATGGTACACAGAGGAGCTTCTGGCTATGAAACAGTTGGGGAGACGGCTTGAGCGCAGATGGAGGAAATATCACTGCAACTATGACCAAACACAGCTTAGAGCCCATTATCGGGCCTACTCTGTGGCAATACGGCTGGCGAAACGCCAGCATTTCTCCAGTCGTATTGCTTCCTCGGCGTGTCGTCCAGCAGAGCTATTTTGAGTGGTCCAGGACCTTCTTCAGCCTAATGGTTTAGTGGAGGTCCTGGACTGCTCAGTGGCTCGCTGTAACGAATTTGTTACACACTTTGAGGGAAGAATTGCTCAGATTCGCAAAGAGTTGGACTCCACTGTTGATGCAGAGCCTATGGTTGTGTCCAGTGCTCCGGACTTATGTTATAATTTATTGGATGGGTTTCAGTTGTTACGACCCAAGGATGTGGACAGGGTGCTTGGATCGGTTCGTGTCACCACTATGCAACTCGACCCTTGCCCATCATGGCTAATAAAGGAATCTGCCAAGGGAGTTCACACCTGGATCCTGGAGGTCATCAACTCCTCGTTAAGAGAGGGAGTGGTCCCTGCCCCGTTAAAGGAGGCAGTGATTCACCCACTCCTAAACAAACCTAATCTGGACCCAGGTCTAGTGATCAACTTCCAACCAGTAGCGAACCTTCCTTTTCTGGGCAAGGTGTTGGAACGTGTGGTGGCTGAGCAGCTCCAGGCTCTCCTGGATGAAATGGATTATCTAGATCCATTTCAATCGGGTTTCAGGCCGGGTTATGGGATGGAGACTGCCTTGGTCGCCCTGTTTGACAACCTTTGCCAGGAGAAAGACAGGGGGAATGCATCCCTGTTGATTCTCCTGGACCTCTCAGCGGCTTTCGACACTATCGACTATGGTGTCCTTCTGGACAGATTGGCTGGGATGGGAATGGGAGGCACCGTTTTACGATGGTTCCGCTCCTACATGGCTGATTGAGTCCAGAAGGTGGTACTGGGGGACAGTAGCTCTGATCCATGGCGGTTGCGTCATGGGGTTCCTCAGGGCTCTATACTGTCCCTTATGCTATTCAATATCTACATGAAACTGCTGGGGGAGGTCGTTAGGAGGTTTGGGCTGAGGAGTCAGCAATATGCTGACGACACCCAGCTCTACCTCTCATTCTCTACGAATCCAGGTGTGGCAGTCGCCGTTCTGAACTTGTGCCTGGACTCGATAACGGACTGGATGAGGGTCAATAAACTGAGGCTTAATCCAGACAAGTCGGAAGTGCTGCTGGTAGGTGCTCCGCCAGATAGGTTAAAGGGCCATTTCCCTGCCTTAGACGGGGTTACACTCCCCCTAAAGGACAGGGTCCGCAGCTTGGGGTTGCTCCTTGACCCGGGTCTGACCTAGGAAGCCCAGGGGGACTCGGTGTCCAGGGGTGCCTTCTTACAGCTGCGGAGAATATATCAACTTTGCCTGTTGCGGAGCCTGGCAACAGTCACACATGCACTGGTAACAACCAGACTGGACTACTGCAACGTAGGGGAGCCTTTGAAGACGGTCCGGCAACTGCAACTGGCAGAGAACCGGGCTGTGGTGCCGCCGCACGGACACATATAACGCCAGTTCTGAAAAATGTATACTGGCTGCTGGTTGCTGCTCGGGCCCAATTCAAAGTGCTTACTTTGACATATAAAGCCCTAAACGGCTTAGGACCTGGTTACCTAAAGGACCGCCTTCTTCCATACGAGCCTGCCCATCCTCTAAGATCAGGCCAGGAGGCCCTTCTGAAGGTGCCATCCCTGAAAGAGGTGAGGGGGATAGCATATCGAAATAGGGCCTTCTCGGCTGTTGCCCCCCAACTTTGGAACACCCTCCCTATAGAGATCTGCCTGGCTCCAACACTTTTGGCTTTTTGGTGCCAGGCAAAGACCTTTCTGTTTAGCCAGCATTTTAATTAAATAGTATTCTTTAGCTGGCCATATGAGCAGCAGGATTTATTAATATTAATGTTTTAATGATTGTTTTTAATATAGGGAATTATTATAATATTGCCTATTTTTAATGGTTTTAATGTTTTTAAAGTTTTAATATTGTTGTACGCCGCTCAGAGACCACTGGTAATGGTGCGGCTAAAAGATATTGTAAATAAATAAATAAACTTGTACATCTTCTTTAGCAGATTTGCGTTCCTCCTACTTCCTGCTGGTTGCATCTGCTGAATCAGGAAAAATTTATTTTATCAAATCCACATCTTGTCACTAAAATGCTGCTGCTGCTGATAATGATGCAGCTTAACCAGGTTTCTAACAAAATTCAGTTAGAAATAAAAGATGTGAGATTCTCAACTTAATTGTACAAAAAGTTACCTTACAGTGCATCCACAAAAATAAGATACAGAGGTACAAATCTAGAAGCTCCTGGTTTGTGGCCAAGCTGAGAACAAAATTTAGGAGTTCGAGATCCTAGTTCAAGGGTTTAGAGTGCAATGCTCTGCATATTTGCTTAAAGTAAACCCACTTCAGTTCAATGGGACTTACTCTCAGGAGGTGTGTATACAATTCTAGCTTTAATCTCTAAGAGGTACCACCTCTGTGTAATATATTTAGGAGTGGCAGATGTGTGAAGGATATTTATTCTTATTATCACCACTAGTAGTGGCAATGCATTAGCCTTCAAGCATTCCCTCAGCTGTAAATAATATTGGTGCACCTTGCCAGGTTGCTGTAAGAATTATTGAGGCAGTGTGTGTGAAGCTTTGGAAGGACAGTGAGGAAATATTACTCAAATATAAAATATAATAATAATAATTACATTTTTAAATCCAGTTCTAAACACATTACACTGTGGTAAGTCCCACTAAATGTAACCAGAGTGTATATATGATTTGATGATGTGCAAGTTTGTGTTTGTTTTGAACAGAGCTGTCAGAGCAACTGTAAACCCCTAGGCCAAATCCAGCCTTACAAAGCGTGTTGCTTCTCCTCACTGCCCCACCTGTGACAAAATAGAGACGAACGTTGTTTGAAGAAATGGATGTGTATGTGGTAGACGGCCTGTGCCAGCTGAGAACTTCAGTGCTGCTGTGTGTTAAGGTACTTCCCCCCTGCCCTCCCCACACTGCAGGAGTGGCTCAAACTATACATTTTTAAATTGCATTAATATTAACTTTGTATATGCAAAGAAAGGAAAGAAAGAAAGAAAAAGAAAGTCTTTGAAAAAGGTAGGCTTTTTCGGAGTGTAATCTTCTAGCCAGTCTGACTGTGCTGTTTGAGAAATGCTGGGAGCTGTAGCTAGGAAAAGTAACTTTTCCAGGCTCTACACACATACGCACCTCTGTTTGTAATTTGGGGCGGAGGCGGCTGAGGGTGGGGGAGGAACTGCCTTCTCTCTACTTAAGTCCTCCCAACACGCCATGGTAGGTGTTTCTCTCCACTTGCCACTAATGAATAAATCTGATCAGCCCATTGTCTTGCCGGGAGTGAGAAGGAAACATGCAGGGGACCCAACTGGGTTCTTCTCAGGGTCACAGGAGGGTAAGAAGAGTATGTTTTTCTTTGACAGGACTCCTCACTTAGCCATTCATGGGCCAGCCTTGGGAAGGAGGGGATTTGGTTGCCTCAGGCCAGAAACAGACATTAGAGACAGCCCGGAATTAGAGCTGAAAGAACCTTAATGTTGTTAGAGCTGAAAGCACATTAATGTTAATGACTGAGGCCTTAATTCAAAGGAAACTTGTGTTTAACCCCCTCCCCCAACCAATCACCAAACAAAGCATGCTAATTTGCATGATCGGAGAGGTGACACTCAGAGGTTCCTGTTAGTTAAGAATTTCTCACTTCCATTCATGGACCAGCGTATCTTTGGTGTTGTTTCTGGCCTCAGTCAGGCAGTCCTTCACCTTGTTGCTTCTGGGTTCTGGGACTGCTGCCTCTGTAATAGGGCCTGCTGGAAAACCCAGTTCCTAGAATTCAAAAAATTCATTTGGTCAGATTTTGAAAGGATTTGCAGGATATGGTGTTATTCTCATCCAGCTTCCATGTGTTTGATGTACCAGGGATATATGCAGGAGAGGAAGATACCACATCCCTTCCTGGGTTAGCACATGCCTAAACCAATGGGTTTCCTTATTCATCTGCCTAGATGTGTGTGACAGTCAATATTCATTTTCAGGCAGATCTTTGGATTCAGGCCATTATTTATGAACGTATCAAAAGTCTTACTGAATAATCCTGCTTTATTTCCAAAATGACATTTCTTCCCTGCTTTTTGAGGGGAGGATGTCTTTCAAGGACCCTTGCTGTGCAGACGATGGTAGAAAATATATTCTAAAATTGTGTCGATGGACGGCTGCTTTTGAAACAGATGTATAAATAATACCATCTGACCTTCTGTGTATGTGAATATCACCAATGTTTAAAATTACAAGGGTGAGCTTCACTGATATACCATAACACTTTCAAAAATGCAATTGGGAATATGCCAAAATATTGGTCCATGCTAAAAACCCTAAAATCATTTCAAACTGTCCAAAAAAACAGGAGGTTTAATGAAAGCATTTCGAGGGACATTAAACCCGCCTGTACAGCCTTGAGCAAGCTGCACAGTCTCAGGGTACCCCGAGAAGAAGGGAAAGGTAAACCACTTCTGAGTATTCTCTACCTGGAAAACCCTGGAAAGGAAAGGGTCACCATAAGTCAGAATTGACCTGACAGTATATGATTATTTATTATTAAAATATTTCCAACATTTCACTCAGTATAAATCTCAGGTTTGAAGTCAGTCAGCAAACCACAAGAGAATCCCCCATCACCCCAACCAGCAGCACTTGCTGGCCTGAACTTGCTTGTACGAGAAGCACAAGATTTTAGAAATATTACTTTTTTCGGACTACAACTCCCAGAATCCCCCATCTAGCGTAGGCACTGGTTCTGCTCCTTGGAAGATTCTGGGAAGTATAATAGCAATAATAATTTTAAAAATAGTGTTGATTGATTTGTGAACTTGGAGAAAACTAGATCCTGTCTTTGTATTCACGAGGTCCGTTTCAGTCTGTCATTTTCTCCACTGGCCTGCCTGACTTGCCTGTTGTGTGGGATTTCTACCCATCCCATCCCAAACAGCCCCAGTAAATGTATGATGTATGCTAATATATTTAAATGCGTGATGTGTATTGATATAATCGTATATGTGTCTGATTTTCTACTGACATATTTTATTTGTTCTGTTCTGAAGGGTATTTGTTGTTATAGCCTTCTTCGTAAGCTCATTTTATGAACTAAAAACAGGAGGTTTGCAGTTGTATATAAAATACCATTTCTCCTTGAAAGCTGGTCTTTCCCCCCCCCCCCTTCCACATTCACCCCACCCACCATCTGATTGGAAACACAACTGCAATTTTGAAGCCATCTTCTCATTTTATCCAAGCGTGGTTGCAGGGCATCGTATTCAAATATCCACATGCAACAGAAAATGTCATGGCTGCTCAGCAATGTGCCATCCATTTAAAGCCCTCCAAAACCAAACATCAACAACAAAAAGAGGACATCGTTTTCCAGCAGACCCTCACTGTCCAAACTGGTGTTTTTGTATGTTTTAAATTTTATTTTAACAAGGGGAATTTTGGGGGAGATAATGTAACATTGCATGCTTCTTTGAATGTTCTCTTAAATGCTGGTGCTATACTGGGGAACCTGTTAAACAACACATCCTGGCGTACTGTTGTCAAAGGAATGATACGCCAGTGAAAATGCCATAGTGGCACTGAAATGCAATCATCAGATCTGCTTGGCATGGCGGAATTGTGCGCTTTGTAGGCCTTCTCCTCCTTCCCCCAACCACACACAATTCCCCCCCCCCCCCGGCTTGCTTGCAGCCGATTCTGGGCCCATCAGCGGCAGACAGGACCTGGGATTTGAGCCAAGGGAAAGACCTGGCACGTGTCATGGGCACGGGGCAACGGCGCCAGGCCCGCCGCCTCCTTGCAGGAGCGACCTGCTTTGCCACCCCATATGCCAAGTCCCCAGTGCCACTGCCAGACAAGTTTGAACGGCGGCCAAGAACCCAAGATGGAGTCAGCTGCGGCTTTGACCTCTTCCCTTCACCCGGCACAATCCACTCTCTCTGTTCAGCACAGCTCAAAGAAAACAACCTATTGCCGAAGAGAGGGCAAGGGAGGCCTGGAATCGCAAACAAAGCCAAGCCGTTCAAGCTGCACTGCAACAAGGCTCCCAAGACATAGTGGGTCACATCGATGGTTGTTATGCACTAGAATCCACAAGGCCCTCTTGGATGATATGCTTTTGTGTACCAGAATTTGTAAGGCCTTTTTAAAATTAGGAAAGGAAAGGCAATCAGGATTGGAAAAGTAGAAGAGGGGTGTGCGTGTGTTAACTCTTTCCCCTCCTGCTATTTCTTTGCTTCATATCAACTTCCCCAAATGCTTTGTCTTCTGTCCAGGTCCAAACGAGCCCTGGCAAAGACAGATCCAGAAAAGCAGATTATTACACAGAATACAGCTCAATCACAAATGGGATATTAAAGAAGTGTCTCACACGAGAGACGGGAGAGTGGATGGGCAGGTGGAAATTGCTTTTTTAAAATTTATCATAAACAAGGTGTCTGGATTTCACACTTTGGTGTAGTAGATCAAATGCTATTAAGTAAATGACTAAGTATGTTCAATGTGCAAGGTGTCTGTTTGTTTGTTTTATTATTATTATTTTAACTACAACATAAACATAAACATAAAATACATAAACCAAAATACAAATTGACTGTGTTCCCCACCACCATAGTCGGGACCAAGGTATCAGTTTGTAGTTACTCTCCTATACAGTGTTTTTGTAGGTGTTTCAAAATGTTTTGTTTTTAATCCAGTATTAATATTGCACAATCATTAGGCTTGGTTGTGCAACCTCTTTACTTTTTTTTTTTTTTTTTTTGGTAGGGGCTGGATTTTTTTCTCTCTAAAGAGACAGCCCTAAGGAAATAGGCAGCACCAGAGTGACAGACTAGGACCCTGGAGAACAGGGTTCAAATCCCAACTCAGCCATGGTAACTCAGCTGGGGAGTGGAACTGGTAAAACCACTGCTTAAATATCTTACCTTGAAAACCCTATTAGGGTCGCTATACGTTGGTTCTGACTTGACAGCACAAAACACACACACAAGGACTAGAAACATGTTTTTTTTTTAAACCCAACATGAAGCTTTTGAGGAATCTAAATCTGTATTAGTCATCACATTCCACACGGGATCTGACACTCATGGAATTACAGAAGAGGAATAGACCTGGCACTGGGATGGGGATTTAACATGTGCACACATGCGCACACACTCATACATGGAAAACCCAAACAAATCAGTTTCCTCTTTGCTTTTTGCGCCCTGTAATATGAGGTTTGGGTTGACTGGTCCCAGAGGCTCTCTTCTGGCTCCTGTTCCGATGAATCTAAATGTGGGAATTGGGGACACGGGAAGGAAAAGCTTCTGCCTTTGCCAAGGGGATGGATTAAATGGCACCCCAGTGGGCTTTTACCCCATCTGCCAGTTTCACAAATCCCTCAACAGCATTGCATGTAAAGCGTGTGCGTGTGTGTTGCTTTTTTTTTTTTTTAAGGCTCCAAAAGGCACACTGCAAATCTCTTTCTGTTGGTGCCAATTCTACCAGCTTGAGAGGTTGACCACCTCATTTTAAGGTTGACTTACCTCCCTACCGCTCTGGAATCTGATCTAGCAGTTCCAGATTGGGCGGCGGGGGGAGGGGGGGACAGGACTGGTTGTCAGAGGCAGTACTCTGGTCAGCTTTCTCTAGAATGGCACAAAAGGATTTACCTCTCCAGTTAAGTTGCCCAAAGAAGGTTTGTGTCGATTGATGTCAGCTCAGGTCTTGAACAACATTAAAAAACAAAACATTAAAAAATTAAAAATAGTTCTAATCAAAGCCCCTTAGGAAACCCCAGTCTATTACTGTCTGCTGTCAGTACTGGACTGAAGGAGCAAACTGAAGCTTAATCCAGACATGCTCCTTATCTATCAAAAGGCAGATCAGGGAATAGGAGTCCAACCTGTACCGGATGGGGTGCCATATGTATTATGTGCTATCAAGTTGCTTCCAACCTACAGCGACTCTAATAGGATTTTCAAGCTATCTGAGCTATTTAAGGAGTAATTTTGCCATTGTTGCCCCCACTTCACTCTTGTGATTTTCCATAGCTGGCCAGGGATTTGGACCCGGGTCTCCTGAGTCCTAGTCCAACAAAAAGAAGAAAAAAGCCATGTGGTCCTTGTACACAAGCAGAAGGCAATGGTCAATGATACTTTTGTTAGGTCACTAAAAAAAGTCCAAAGCATAAGCAAGCTTTTAACTTCATACATTTCTTCATCAGGCTACGCTATGCACTGCACCATGCTGGCTCTCAGGTGGAATTATATTCTTCCAGAAAATTCAGGTTTACAGCTTGGATATGTTCCAGGATTGTTCCCTGAGCCTGGGTGCCCAGGTCGTGGCTTTGGCCAAGAGCATGTTTGTTTGCACAGTTAAAATTAGTGTGCCAGCCATGTCTGCTCTTTCAGAGGTCTGTTCTGGGCTTGATGTGTCCCTTAATTCTGTCCTGTTTGGGTTACTCTAATGTGCTCTTATCTGGGGCTGCTAGGATGCTGCAGTTGAACTGCTGATGAGAGCTGGTTACAGGGATGATAGATGCTCCTTATTATAACAGTTTCACTGGCTACTTGTCCATTTCTGGGCATAATTCAAAGTGCTGATTTTAACACAAAAAGCCTTAAGCAACTTGGGTCCAAGCTGGGGAAGGGCGAGGCTTCTCTTTTGATTCCACTGCCTTCATAAGCATGCTTGGTGAAGACAAGAGACAGGGTCTTTTTGGTGGCTGTTCCCAGGCTGTGGAACTCCTTCCCAAGGAAGAGCAAGCAGCAGTCCTCACTACTGTCCTTTCACCAGCAGGTGCAAAAAAAACCCCACACATACAAATTGAGAGAGAGAGAAAGAGAGAGTTAGTAAGTAACTGGGTGCTAAGGAAGGGAATTTAATGTGGGAGCTGTATTTTTAAAGGCTTTTAAAATGTACTCTTCAATTTTCAAATGTTTTTTATTCACTAGTTTTAATTAGTAATCTGTTAAATTGTTTTTAATATTGTAATGTACTGTATTTATAGATGTTTTATTATTTGCTTTTCAAATTATTTCTAAACTACCTTGAGTCTCTTCGTTGGGAGAAAGGTGAGGTAGTAAACAAACAAACTCCTTACAAAACCAGTGAATATGATATACAAGGGACTGCCCATAAAGTGCAAAAGAGGAGGACAACATCTCTACCAATAGACAATATACCTGCAGGACTCGTGCACACACCATCCAGCGTCCACTCCTTTGGAGCAAACTCCATCAGGCTTTGATTTGCCCACAGTGTTAGCCAGTAGCCAATGCACCAGGCTGAAAAGCCTCCTATGATAAGAACTCATGCCTGAGTGGTTGGTTGGTTAGTTGGCTTACTTGCCTGTTTACCTTTTCCCTCCCTATCATCCTTTCCTTTTGTGTTACTAATCTTTAGATTGTAAACCTGAGATCTCTCTTTCAGTGTTTTCAATATGTAAGTTGTTCTGAACCATTTCTAGCAGTGCAATAGCATATACTGTGTTTCCTGGAAAATAAGACAGGGTCTTATATTAATTTTTGCTCCAAAAAATGCATTAGGGTTTATTTTCAGGGGATGTTTTATTTTTTTTCTTGTACAACAATCTACATTTATCCAAATACATTCATGTCATCTTCTTCTGTTTGTTGCACAATGGTGGAAGGCAGGGTTTCACTTAACTGGGGCTTATTTTTGGGGTAGGGCTTATATTATGAGGATCCTGAAAAATCATACTAGGGCTTATTTTCAGGTTAGGTCTTATTTTTGGGGAAACAGGGTAAATTCTAGACACAAACAAACAGACAAATAAAGATTGCTACTGTTTTAAATGGCTTTAAACATGGAATAAAATAGAATAAGCATCTTGGTTATTCTCCAGATATCCTCCAGATAATTTGGGCTACGATGCCCATAAGTGTCAGCCAGAACAGACATGGAAGTGGGAGTCCAAAATATCTGGTGGGTGCCAGGTTGCCTATCCTGGTAGATTCACTGGTGGCTACTAAATTTGATAGGTAGACATATATTGTCCATGGGAAAATATTTCTGACTATCAGTTGCTGGAGGCAAACAACTGAGAAACTTGTGTTCTTCCTGCAGCTGTTCACTGCTGGAAACAGGATGCTTGTACATGATGGGTCTAAGCTGGCAGGGATTTTAGGTCCTAAAATCATGTCATGCATCACAAAGGAGATAAGGACAGAACTGAAGTACAAAAGGAATTGGACCATTGGCTGAAAAACCTATGTGGGGCCTGTCGGGCCTTCAAATGGTGTGAGCCTCCCATTCCCAGTCAGCAAGATCAATAGCTAGGAATGACGGGGGCTGTAGTACAGCATCTGGAGGGCCACTGGATTCCCACCCTGGACTAAAGCTTGTCATGTCATGCTCTGAGGAAAGGGTGGGGACTGTGGATGTCTCGCCTCACACACCTTTAAAAAATTCTAAATTTCAATTATTCAAATGAAAGTGAATTCTTTCCCTGGCTTCATCTTCTCTGTCGAACATACCTGTCAATTAATAGCTTTTCAGAAGCTTAGCTACTCAGCTAAAGCAAAGCATGCTACAGTAGCCCCTCTGTATCCTCCAAGCATGCACTGTACAAAAGACTCATCAAGAAATCCCAAGATTATTCTCTTTATCTCCGTTACACATCTGCTCAAGTGTCAGGCCAACCAAGTCACTGTTTCTCTGTATGGATGATAGGTGTGTGATGCAGACTGGTGATCACCTTTCAAGGCATATTTACATCATACAGCCATATTCTGCTTTTAAAGAAAAATAGCTTAACTATAGGTACATCCACACTAGGCATTTAGTGAGGAATTGTTACACTTTGTTTATTCACTTCTTATGGACCACCGACATGAAGCTGACATTCATTCCTTGTCCTCCTACATTTTCCCCATGGGACATTTTTTCAAAGGCTGTAGAAGATATGATTTTTGAAGAAAGAAGGAAACATAGCATAACCCTCATAGGTGTGGACGTTTCTTAACAATACTTTCCCCTCTTTGCAAGATGTGTGGTTTCTGTGCATGCAGCAACGTATTGAGCTGGTGAATGTATTATTATTTGGCACTTCTTCAGATATTGCCCTTGTAGCTGGCACCACTTTATCACCTCAATATTTTTGTTATCAGTCACTAAAATTAATTCCAAAATTCTTATCTGGTGTGTGTGTGTGTGTGTGTGTGTGTGTGTGTGTGTGTGTACACACACTTCTCCCTTGAATTGCATGAATCTGAGCAGTACAGTTTTGGTGATACACAATAAATAAATAAACAAACAAATAAATAAAGTGCTGCTATTCATCTCCAGGAAGTGGTCTGACAAAAGTGGGTTTTGAGCTTACCTAGGGCCTGTGGTTGGCAGTGCCGCAGCCCCCATTCTGGCCAGCCCCTTCTCCTATCATGGTGGTTCCACTTGGTGGAGGAGGAGGGTACTGGGCCATGCTGGAAGGCTGATACAAGTCAGGGGTGGCGTGTGTGTGTGTATTTATGCTTTGCAGTTATGTTTTTGGGAGCACAATAGTTATACATAGATTTTGAACTACACAAGGGTCTGGTACCACTAACACCAGCATTGTTGAAGAGAAAAGAGAGAGTGTGTGTGTGTGCGCGTGAGCACACACACACACACACACACACACACACACACACACACAGAGTGCAATAATGCTTAAATGAAAGAGCATGTTAACACTAATTAAAGGCACAATTATTTTTAAAAAACCTTGCCTTCATGATAACCATCAATTCAAAAACATTTCTGAGATATTCAGTCCAAAACTTCTGATCGAGCAGTTTTGATCTCAAATATTTCACACAAGACATTTTTACAAGCTATGACAGCAACTGGACAATTACACTTCAGTGATTAATTAAAGAAGTTCTAGGGTCATAGGTGGCCCACAGACCATGGATGAAGGGTGCCTCCCTGAAATTTGGGAAAAGGCACTTCCCCTGCTAGATCCACAGTTGGTTACTGGCTATAGTGTAAATTAAATTCTATATTGTACATACATTTTTTAAAAATTAAAATATTTTTTTTTAAAAATGAGTGAATTGTGCATTTCTCTTTCCTGCCCACGCAGCTATGTCACACTAGCAAGTGTAGATGGAACATATTGTAGATGAAACGTACAGGGAAAACCTCAGTACCCCTAATAGTGTGGCAAGTCTGTTCTAATGCTTGTAGTCTGCATTGAAAGAACAAAGGAAGGGTAGCTCTAGCAACTGTCCATCTTCTCAAAAAGAACCCAGGACATTGTAGTTTGGTAGGAATTTTGAGTATCTATCTTTAGAGTTCCAAGGTTTGTTGAAAGCTTGAGGGGCTCCTGATGGAGCAGATAGGAACAACAGTGGTGTAGTGGACTCTTGATTTGCAGAATCAAATCTCCATAATTTTTCCATTAACAGGGATGATGATGTAATCTGTGATTCTCCCTCATTTTGCCCTGTTCCCTGTGATTATAGCTCCAATTCATCCTGTTAACTGGAGAAAACGTAAAGTGTCCTGGGGTGGTTTGATCTTTAGTCAATATTCAAGAGCTATAAGATTTACAAAAGACCTGCTCTTGCCAAGGATGAAAAGTACCAGACGTTTGTAGATCTGAATCAACACAGCTGTCAGCATTACTTGATTCTTCTGGTGGGAGGTGGTTATTGGGACTATCAGGAGAGGTTGGTAATCTGCACTTGAACATTTACTATTCCATCAGTGTTCCTCAGATATAGCATCTCTTCCCGTTTTGACCTTTTGGATATATATACATATACAAACATACAAGGTGTATATGTACTGTGTATGTACACCTATGTGTGAGAATTTTAGAGCTAATTTAAGTGATTAAGCAATATGGTGCTGCAGGAGGGTATTGGACTATAATCTAGGTGTGTTCTAGGCCACTTGTACTCTCAGTTCAAGCCTTCTGGTGCCTGATGTTTGGAAATAGGGTTACTAAATTGTAGGCGTTTGCTACTCTAATCCCAAGGCAAAGGCCCTGAAGGTTTTGAACTTGCCCGTAGGGTGGCCAGATGAAAAAGAGGTCAAGGCTCCTGTGCCTTTTAACAGTTGTCTGGAAAAAGGAATTTAAACAGATGTAGTACTGGCCATGCTGAAATTTTCTCCTCCGCATAATTATTACAGCACAGAAACGCTATCCTCTCTCATCTGGCCACCTTACTTGCCCCAAAGCCTCTTCCACCAGGTCCTCTCCCATGTTACTAAGCTTTTTCAGGCAATCACTGCCAGAGATTTTACCATTACTTAAAAAAAAAAACCATAGTGGTCTCTGCACACAATATAGATTATATTCAGTGAAAGTTGCTCAATTAGCAGTTACTACATGGTATTACATGACTCACTGTGTTAATTAGGCTGGACCCACATCACAACACTCCTAATCGTTTAACACATTTTTTTTGTCTCTACTGTACTTCTACATGCATTCTGTTCTCCCCTTAGGCATGGTATCAGTACCTACCGACTCTTTGCTTACCAGGCTCCATAGAGCTGAAACAGGCATTCTTTTCATAGATCACAGGTAAGTAACCTACAGCTTCCAGAGGTTGAATGTGGCCATTTGTGTAATTTCCTCCGGAGTGGCGAAGCATTCTGGAGAGGTTTGGATTATGCTGGCTGTGTCTGTTGGCCCACTGCATGCGCTTGCGAGGGCAGCTGTCTTTTTGCTTGTGTAGGTTGTTGTTATTGTTGTTTCTGTGGGTCAATGGCCCATGACAGAAAAAAGCAGGGCTGGCCATACCATCGAACAGACCAAGGCAGCAGGATATATGTATGTTATTGGTGAAGTCTCAGAAAGCACAGGTGGGGATCATGGAAGTGTCTGAGTGGGATGTCCAGTGACTGAAGAAGCAAAGTTTCATCAGGCCTGGCCAGGGTTGGTCCAAGTAAGGCAGGCATCTCCAATGGCAGACACTGAGAGGTGGCAGCAAAGTGTTGAGAGAAATGCTTAACAGCCTGCCCTGCCCTGGTCCTTCTGGTCTATCTTGCTGTTTTCAGATGTAATACAGGACGTTGCATCTATCCTATTACAAGTGCTGAAGAAAACGTCAGCTGCCCGTTGGCTTTGGCATATGAAATGGGAGAGAGCGGCATTTTATTTTTTTGCCTCAGGAAACCAGAGAACCTGGGCCAGCTCTGTAGCCCCCTACCCTACCATTTCCAAAAGTCTGGAAAGGCAGGTAAAATTACATTTGAAGGCAGAAGATGACAACTGGCAGGAGGGGCTGATATAAAAACATGACAGTCAGAGGCAAAGTTAGAGAAATCCAGGGTTGTGGCTGTTGTGGGGAGGATCACAAGACAGACTCTGGGAGTTAAGCATGGGAACTTAGGTGCTATAGGGAGTCGTATTAATGGAGCCTGGCTAGTGGCCGAGTGGTTAGAGTGTTGCACTTGGGAGATCCAGGTTCGAGTCCATCACTGACTCACTTTGGGCCACTTGCTCTCTGTCATCCTGACTTACCTTGTAAAGAGGGGAGGAGGAAAACTAGGCAGATGTTCCCTTTGACTTTGTTGGAGAAAGGGCCTGGTGTAAACAGACGTAACGAAACAAATAATTAAATAATCAGCTCTGGATACCTGATTCAAAGGTTTTACTGGTATGATTCCTGGTCCAGTTAGATCTTGGGCAAGTTACTTTTTTGGACTACAATCACCAATGGCTGCTTAGGAATTCTGGGAATTGGAATTTAAAAAAAAAAGTAACTTGGGACGAGTACCTTGATAGCTGCTTAGCAGCTCTGCCTAGAAAATGGTGAAGCTACCCATAATTTCCTCTTTCTGGAGGATTTTGAATAAAGGAGTGCTCATAGCCACAGGCTTTTCTTTACACTGTGCCATACCTACCGATGAAGATGTGAGAACCAAGGTGGAAATTAATGATGCATCATGTCCAGTCTGTCTACATGGAGTGGAGTCACCCAGCTACGGCCCTGCTATCTGTGGATAATTCTCTCTCTTTCTCTTTCTCTCTCCCTTTCTTTCAATTTCTCTCTGGGCAAGGGCTTGTGGAAAGAAGCCAGGGCAGGGGTACTCCCTTCCTTCTTGCATCCTCCTCCTCCTCCTCCTCCTCCTCCCTTAGTCCCAACCTGATGCTTGACTTACAATCACCAACCAGTTTGCCGCTTCCAGTCCCAGAAGAAAGACTAAAGTTAAAACATCTGTTAATTTATAAACCAATTTAACCATGACTGGTTAATAAATAGCGAACAGCTGCCAATTCCACTACCCCTTAGCTCAGAAGAAGGGCACTCTGGGAGCCAGGATGGGAACAGATTAATTGAGCTGCCTTCTTAAAAAACTCAGGCTTCTTTCTTGGGCACACATGTAGTTTTCTCTCACTCTAGCTCTCCTCCGCCCCCCTTGCCAGCTCTAGTTGTGGCTGTGGAACATCCTCTTGTTGAGCTGATTAGCTTTGGATGGTTTTGTTTTGTTTTTTAAAGTATAATTTGAGAAAAGGAAGGACTGGAACATTTGAAATGTACTCCGGCCATCATATTTTGCTATTTAAAAACAAACAAACAAAAGATTAGCCTAGTCATGAATCAGATGACTGGGGGGCTTGATTTCTGAAATAAGTCATAATAAAATGGGTTTTAAATTTGTCTCAGGCTGATAAAGTTAGTTCTGGGGACTACAACTCCCAGACTCCCCCACCCAGCATGGCCACCGATAGGAAGCACGCATACGTACATGTTATCAATATAAAGGTGAGAAAATGGCACTGATTAATACAATACCGAGGTTGGGAAAGTTACTTTTTAGATTATACGTTACAGATTAGCTGGGGGATCCTAAGAACTGTAATCTCAAAAGTAACTTTTCTGAAGTCTGTTAATAATTTTAGACTTCCTTGACAAGGGCAGCAACGGTTTCCAAATACCTTTTCCAAACTTTTCCCCAGAGTCAGTGCTCTTAGACAGCTCCCATTCATGCTAATGCTCTTGTGGAGAGAACCTTCCCAATGGATTAACTGCTCATCTAATGGCACAATTCTAATGCCTATGGAAGTGGGACTTTCTTACCTTCCTAGTGTAGCCCTCTGTGGATTAGGAGAAGAAGAAGTCGTGCTACAGAGGGTTTACCAGTCCTGTGGAGCAAACATTTAAGGTGCATGGGAGTTATGGGAAGAAGAGAGGGTCACTGGTTGTGGTGGAAGCTGTAAGAGTCAGCAGGATTCCTGGCCTTCTTCAACTGTTGGATATCACGATACTTCCACATTTTGAAAAGGAACGATTTACTTCCTTAGTTCTCAAAGATTTCTAAACAAGTGAGCAGTTTAGTTACTCAAAAACCAAAACATCTGAATGCTGCAAACTGTCCTCTTCACCTCATTACTCCAGTAACTCACAACAGAGTATGAGAGAGCAGCACAAGACAATCCTGGACGTCTGGAACTTTCTTTCTTCCCCACTTTGTGAAGCTACACACTGCCTGTAACTATAGAAGTACAGGGCTGGGAATTGTCTATGAACCTGCAATCTTAATGACCAACACAAACTAGCAATCATGCACTGGCTAACACAAGGCACATGTTATTGGACTATTCCATTGATGTCTAGCTAACTCAAGGAATGAACTGATAGATTTCTCAACTATACAATTTCAATCTGCCTGTGAAGTGGAAGGGATACAATTTGTGTGTGGTGTTTAAAAGAGGGATTTCTGTCAACCCTTTTCTTTCTTTTGCTTCTGAACACTGGAAAACACTGAGCTACTGTAAGTCTCACTAAGTGACACACAAGGACAGAGTTTTGAAGCAAGAACAGTAGCAAACCCTCACTCCACCACCTGTAATCTGCAGCCTAAAGCCACTATCACCATCGCAGAGGTGGGACATGTTACCTTTGGGGACTATAGCTCCCACCATATCCCAGTGATAAAAAAGTAACTTCTTTCCTCTCTGAAATAAAGGGATCATGGTCTCACTGCTGTGGAGGAGCAGCTAAGCTGGTCTTGGCACACTGGCAGTATTGTATTGGCCTGGGTCAGGCTAAATGCCATGTCCTAGCAGACAACTGTGATGCTCTGTGATAGCTCACTGTACATACCAGGCTACACTTGGGCATTTAGAATTTGGAGCATCTTTAATTATGAGACAATTGGAACGGCATCCACCTCAGCTCTTCTCTTCCCTCCCACCAATTCCTCTCCATCAATAATGCATGGCTTTGTGTTTATTGTGACTTAATTAATCCACACTTAGGACAATTAAAAGCCTACAGAATTCCCCGAGGTGAGACAGAAGCAGGGGCAATGTGCCTCCACCATGACTTTAAGCTGGGGAAAGTGGATGGGTCAGATGAAAGAAATGGGAGAACTTATCTAGCCGCTTATCTCCCAACAGTGCAGCAGTTTTGCAACTTGGTGCTCTCCCAATGGTTTGAATAACAAAACTTCCAACCTTCCTGAACCTTGAGCTAGGCTGGGTAGGGCTGTTTGGAGTGGTAAAATCCAAAATATCTGGGCGGGGGGGGGGGGGGAGGCGTGATGTTGGGGATACTGTGCTAACTAAACTCCAGAAGCTTTTTAGTATAGAGAGATGAGGTGGTGAATGCAACATTAGTACAAATTTTGAAAATTGCAAACACAATATTGAGAGCCAGTGCAGGCACTGGACAGATGAGACCATTGTCCCATGCACTGCATGTATAGGGAACATCATTTATTTATTTATTAAATTTATATCCCGCCCATTTAGACCACGTCTACTCTGGGCGGCTTACAATAGGAATATCATAAAACAGTTAAAAACAACAATTTAAATCAGTAATATTAATATCATTCAAGATGGAAGAAGTATAGATGGAAATTAAAATAGAAAAGTAAGAATCAAGTATTGACAGGAGGGAAGGCCTGCCTAAAGAGCCAGGTCTTAAGTTGGCTCTTAAAAACACCCAGCGAGGGTACCAGGCAGATCTCTGACGGGAGACTGTTCCAGAGTCGAGGAGCCACCGCCGAGAAGGCCCGGTTTCTTGTTCTTTCTTTCCAGGCCTCCCTCGGCATTAGGCCCCTCAGCCGTCTTTCCTGGCTATAGCGAGTGATTCGAGTAGATCTAGGTGGGAGAAGGCATTCTGCCAGGTATCGAGGTCCTAAACCGTTTAGGGCTTTATATGTAATCATTAACACTTTGAAATCAATGCGGAAACGAATGGGCAGCCAATGCAAGGCAGCCAGAGTGGGAGAAATATGCTGATGTTTTCTCATCCCACTAAGGAGTCTGGCCGCCACATTCTGCACCATTTGAAGCTTCCGCATCAATCTCAAAGTTAGCCCTACGTAGAGTGCATTGCAGTGGTCTAATCTCGAGATTACAAGCGCTTGGACCAGAGTGGTGAGGGCCCCACCATCAAGATAGGGATGCAGCTGGGCAATCCGCCACAGATGGAAATAGGCGGAGCGGACCACTGACGCCACCTGGGTTTCCATGGTGAGTGCCGGACCCAGATGGACCCCCAAGCTGCGAACCTCACTCTTCGCGGTGAGAGTCACCCCCCCAAAAGAGAGGGAGTTTCCCAAACCACCAATGGAGGGACTGCCCACCCTCAGGACCTCCGTCTTCTCTGGGTTTCATATTAGAAGGGGTTGTACATAGCTGCCTTTCACCAGTTGGGGTAAAAGGAAGAAGCCCTTGCCAACCACAGAAGCACAGGATCCAGCCCCCCAAACTCTCTTAGGGTACAGGGGACATTGCAGTGCTTTGTGGGTAGTGTTCACATATATATCACTTCAGGTATGGGGAAAATGCATAGGAGTTTGGAAAGGTTACTCTTTTGAACTACAACTCCCAGATCCCACCAACCAGTGATCCTGGCACTTGAAGATGGTGAATTCTGGGAGCTTTCATCTAGAAAAGTAATTCAGGTGTCTTAGTGAGCTTCTTGTGACATTTCTATAGTTATCTGAGCATCAAAAGAGATTATCCAATTAGCACATCATTAGAAGTGGAGCTCCCTTAGGACAGAAGTCATTTGCTTATTCTAGCGTGAGTTTGCCTCACTCCAGATTTTGTTTTGTTTTGTTTTATGATTGGTCATTGGAAAATAAACAAAGATTCATTTGCAAATTTGATGGCTTAGGTATGGAAGTTTGAAGGAATCACATGTCTGGAGGAGAAATTTTTTGGTAGCTGGAAATACTAAACATTTCCCATGACATGTAACTTTACCCTACTTACTTTAGAGAAAGAAGGATAAACTGAATCCAACCGGGTGCCTTCCAGATGTGTTGGACTACAATCCCTATCATCCTCAGCCTGTAATCCAAAGACACAAGGTTGGAAAAGACTGAAATACCTATTAGACAGAACATTTGTCCACAAGGCAGTTTGGCATGTTTATATCCAACTTTTCCCCAGGATAGGTGTTGGAATATTGATCCTGCCAACACTTACTAAGCATTCACGCACAAGCTATTTTGCATGTCCAGGCACCTCCTACTATGTGTGCCATTTCCAAAAGCCTTCCTCTACTCTTCTGCTACTCAGATTCAAAGCCACACATCAGCCAGATGATTCTTTATTTATTTAAGGAGGAGGAAAGCAAGACTTGTCCTTTGCATCAACTTTCAAAGACTGTTTACGGTCCACTTTGTCAGATGCCAAGACAGAGGACTTAAATTATGAGAAGACGACTGCTAAATCAGACCAAAGTAATCCAGCCTTCCAACTGACTGTGAGAAGCCCAGTAACAGGATGTGACTGCAATAAGACCTGACCTACCCAGAAACCAGAATTGTGGAAGATAGAGAGTACTTCTGGCTGTGGAGGCAGGCCAATCCAGAAAGAAGGCCTCCCAGTGAGGGAGGGAGGGCATTGCCAGTATCATCCAGCTTCCACATGCAGTTTTACCACTGTCAGGGAGGAGTATAATTTCCAGGGCTGCCAGCCAATTATCACAGTGCTTCCTCCTGCTTTGTCCCAAAGAGTTTTTAAGGTACCTTGTTAGCCATAGCCAGTTTGTGACTAGAACAGGGGTGGGTGTCCCAAAGCATTTTAGGGACTGAGCCATCCCCTGCTCTGTCCATGAGCTGCCCCTGCTTATATCTACAGGGAAAAATCGAAAGGAAAGCAGACTTCATCACATAAACTTAGATATAGTGAAGAGTCATATGATGGTGAGCAATCTCAGATATTGCTAAGCAGCAGACAAGGAGGGTGGCCATATTAAAAAGAAGAAGAAGAAGACAGGACCCCTGTACATTTAATAGTTGTATGGAAGATAAGCTTTCAGCAAGTAGGGCTTGTATGAAAAGATAGCAATGGTAGCTTTTAATAGAAGCCCCACCTACTTCAATTTCTTCCACGCATCTATTAAAAGTATAGGAACCCTGTTTCACCACCACGTGCTTACCCTACTGCCAATTTATCCGTTCTTTACTTTCCCCAAGAATAGCAGCTGGGATAGGATTTGAAACTTGGTTGTCAGAAGAAAGGTTGGAGAACCTACCTTTGCTTTATAACGTCTGGGTTGAGGACTGGATATAATGGTTGCCAGGCAACAGCCAGGTGTTTCCTTTGTATATGTATTTCCCTCCAAAAGTGCAGCAGCAACTACTACAGATTGAAAGATGGTGCACAGGAGAAAAGGGGGACATTGGCATCAGCAGGGGCTTCTGACCACAAATAAACTGCAGATAGCGATGTAGAGGATAGGTTCCCAGTGTGATGTAAAGGATAGAGTGATGGACTAGAACTCTGGAGATCAGGGTTCAAATCCCCACTTGGCCATGAAAGCTCACTGGAGTATGGAACTAGCAAAACCACTCTTTAAAGATCTCACCTACCTTGAAAGCCCCATTAGGGTCTCTATAAGGCAGCTCTGACTTGACAGCATGACTAATTAACTAGGCATGTAGAGAGATTTTGACAGACTTGAGCGTGGTTCTGTTAATCCCCTTCCTGATATGCTACCATCCAGACCTCCCACATAACCTCAATTGTTGTTTAATCCTACAGTCTTAAATAAGGTAACACATTTAACACAAAATATAGTCTGATCATAGCTCAGTAGGGAAGCCAGAATACAGAGAAGCATCCAATGAAATGGATCCCTATAATTTTAGGTCAACAAGGGTTAGATCCAGACCGAGTCATGCTTAGAGCCACTGACATTAGTGGACCAAGAAAGTAATGACTAAAATTCATTAGAAGCATGATTACTGGGTCCAACCTACAGAAAAGAAACTATATCATGTAAGGCACACACACAAGTAACGTCTTCTGGAATTCTTTGCCACAAATACAGTGGTGTTCTAAAGCTGGGGGAAGAATGTCACACAGAGAAGTCTGGTCCTGTTGTTAGATAAAGTGAAGGAGTTGCATAAAGCAGCAGATCTGGAGTGTTGCGAAGGAGCAAGAGATGATTCTTTGTTTTGTTATTATATCATTTTCACAAACAGAGGGGAAGAAGCTCTGGTGGGATATAATTTGGCTGTCTTTTGGTGGATTATAGTTTGGCTGGCTTTTTGGCACCATCAGCTGCATGAAGGGAGGCACCATTTATTGCAACAAAATGTACTTGGTGGTGCTGTGCTTCTCTCTGTACTTCTGCCCTGCCACTGAAAGTCATTGTTAGCCATGATTCTCCATGGGCAAAAAGGAACGGCACAGTTCTCCACCTCTATGTCTCTGTAGTGAAAGCCTTCTATCCTTGGCCATGGCAATGAAGATTTCATCTGTAATGCCAAAAGAGTCAAGTGGGACCTTCTGTATTGGGAGGAGACTCACTTGTAACTTAGATGGCTTTTCAAAAGATGGATTGGTCAGTCCACAACACTTACTTGTTTTTCATTACTTATAGTGTCACCTCTTTCAATGTTTGACTACAACATTAATTTTGTAGTTCTGCTACCACAACAAATGATGCTTACTCCTTATTTCCAACAACATTATTTTAGGAGTCCGGTTTGGAGGGGAGTCATTGTTGTGATGACTGTTTTCCTGCTTCTTTGACAGTAATGCATTAGCAGTGCAATACAGGGTTTGTTACTCACAAGTAATGAGTAACTCTTCAAAAGCCAACAAGACTTCTGTTGCCTTTGGTTGAGGAGTAGCACTTCCAAACCGTGAAGCTTGGCTATTCACCACGTTGGCTGAATAGAATTTCATTTCATTCAAAGACAGTAGGGTTGTAGATGGACATTTCTAGTAAAGTGGGGCTATGTGGTTAATTTTCTTTAGATTAAACATACTTAGTTCCTTCAGTGAGGTGCATAGTTATAAAGTCATGATTTGTCTCTTAGTACCTCTGTTATCCTTAAGATCCTTCAACAGGCCCTTCTATTAGCTTGCTTTAAAAAAACCCCACTAACTCTCTTTCTCACACACACAAACACAAACACACACCCCTGAAGAAGGCCCCTGCCCCTTTAAGATGCCAGCCGTTGTCCTGGATCAGCCCAAGCGCCTATTAAAATTTTATGCGAAGTGTAAATGGGGCAAGTCTCCAGCTTCCTCGCTCCCATCGAATGATTTATTACTCGCAAATACCACAGAACTAATTAGTATAGTAATTAATTAATACGAATTTGCATATTTGCATGTGCAATTAGCGCAGTGGAGTGATTACTCTGAAAATGAGAAACTTGGGCTTGTCAGATGTTGGTGTGAACTGGACTGGAAAGGGGTGTGCAAATGAACTTTAAACAGCCTCGCACGCCAGGCAGGGAGAGAGGGAGACGCGCGCGCGCACACACACACACACAGCCAGACAGAAAGAAGGCCTTCATTAGGAAAAGAAAGAAAGGAAAGGGGTTAGGTGTCTGTGTGTACAAGGAAGGGCGAGATGGATTTACACACACTTTGCACTACACTCCCTTCTCTGCAAACTTGTGTATGTGTTAGATCAAAGCTGTCTGTGTTGCAATAATCTTCCCCCACCCACCCTTTTCTACTGAAAAAAAAAGAGCTCCCTTTTATTCATGTATTTCTTTCGATGGCACGGATCCAACTTTGCTGAGATCCAACCTTATTGTCATGCATTACGCTCTCCTTTCGTAGCTAAGCTATGTGTAATGGGATAACGCAAGCTGTTTTCCAACCTGGGCCTGGAATCATAGCAGTGACACCTTAAATGCGCTGGGCCCTATTTTTATTTGCCCCTTCTGTACCCCTTTGTGAACATTTAACCATCAACCAACTTGCAGACCAGCAATAACTATCCAGCTACTCAATTAACATGGGAAGCTTTTTTGGTTTTTTGCTTTAAAATGAAACAAAAAAGAAGAATCACATAAACCCTTGAGCACAATGCCAGAGCGCTTTGTATGCTAAGCTAATAGTTCTGTTATTGGTGGTAAGGAAACAGTGCGATATATGCAGTAATGCAGGCAATTAGCACTATATCCCACCTCTGGTATTAACTCCTGTAATGCTGAATGTTCATGAAGGGTGTCCTGATTACTGTGGTGTATGCCATCACGGGTAATTGTAACAAGATTACCTTCATATATGCATAGCTATTCCCTACCCTGCCTTCTTCCCTTATTCTTGGGGCTTGTCTATGATCATACTATCAAAGAATGAAAATTTGGATGTTCCTCAGAATTTGGCACCCCGAGGCTAGGAGATTTGTACTAGTATTGACTCATCATACAGTAATGAGGGTTGCCAAGTCACATCTTGTTCCTTGAGATTTTAGGGTCAAAGCTTGAGATGAGTGGGCAGGTCCCTGTGACATCAAAGGAGAGAGCCTTCATAATGTCACATTGGATGGATTCTCATGATGTCAACGAGAAAGAACAGTCAAGGATTGGGAGGGAAGAAAGAATAGAGACACACAACACCTTTGGTAAGTGCAAGCACCACCTGGGGATGGCTGCAAATGGGTGCCCGGGCTCTGAAGCCACTGGACACATGAAATTCAAACTTGCTCCTTCTTCTCCAACACTGGTTGTGCTGAGACTTTTCTCCTTGCCTCTAGACCCAGGGCAGCACAGCAATTCCCTGGGCTTTCATCCAGCTTCCTGAGACCTGGAAACCCTACAATTATGGGCTCTACTCTAATTGGGACTAGCAATTGGATGTTGGCCTGTAAATATCAGCTTTCATGTTGTTGACCTTTAAAAAAAGTATGGTGTAACTTTATGCTACACAATTATGACAATGTCATCAGCCATGACAGTAATTTAATTGAAAGCTTCCTACCCTTCTCCTTCAGGCTTCAAGGCCCCCTAGGGATCTCTTTTGACCTGTGGAAGCCTTTGGCACCTTGGGAAGAAGGGGGAAGGCTTTAATAGCCAAACATTGCTACCAGATCAGTCGTGGTCCTGATCCTTGTTGGTGGGAGTGACAGCAGTGATTTTTTGCTATTAATAGCTCTCCTCCCCTCCCAAGTTCCAAAAACGCCTCCGGATCAATTAAGAAAGGGATTTTGGGGGGGGGGGGGGCAAGAGAAGCTTTTAGTTAAATTAAATTAAATATGACTGCCATGGGCTAATGACATCATCCTAGTTGTTCAGCATAAAGTTATGCCAACAGGATTTCAGCCTGTATGTTCTTAAGCCTTAAGGCTGCAAAGATACAAGCCCCTTCATCAGCATCAATCTGCCTGAGCCTGGAAATCATCAATAGATGCTGCTACCCTGAGGTGGTTAGATTTTTAAGTACAAAGAAAAGGGACTTTTCAGTAGTGGCCCCATAGCGACCTTCTATTTTCTTCTTGCAAGGTTTCAGGAACACTCTGAAGACTCACTTGCTTTTGTTGACTTTCTCTTGAACTGCATTTTTCAACTAGTGCGTTCATGATCATTTGCATGTTTGGGAGCTAGATTTTGTTGTTCTGTTATCACTGACCTTTAAAAAAAACTTTTTTATATTTACCAAAACAACTATATAGTTATTCTAGAGTTATTTTATAACTTTAGAGTTATAATATTTTTTCTACTAGGTAACCCACCTTGGGAGCAAATCATCCCTTGAGCCTGTAACGACAGAGACTGAGAGAACATAATATCTGTTGACTCTGGTAACTTGTGAGACTGCTTGAGCTTTGTAGAGTTACTTTAAAAAGCAGAACTCCCAGATCTCAAAGCCAGAATGGTCACTGTCTATTCTGGCTGTGGGATTCCAGGCACTGTGGTCCAAAAATGTAACTTTTCTGAATATATTCTTTTTGCTGATAAAAGACAAAAAAATGTAATTTGCATTAATTGGGCAAATTTCACATAGTTGATCCCCTTGCCATTGGAGAGGGCAAATAACTAGCTGGAGTGGTGGGGTTTGTATCCAATTCAACTGGAAGGTGTCAAATTAGATAGTACTGACCTACTATAGTAAGAATCTAACATGAGCCCCACTCAATCTATTCAAAGGTGTTGGTGTTTCCTAAAGACGGGTTCCCCAGATATGGTTGGACTACAGCTCCTATTGTTCCCACCCACCATGGTCAATCATGAGGTCCAACATCTGACAACCAAAGATTAGCAATAACTGATTCTAGTCCAATGCTCTGCTTCCAACAGTGACCACTCATATTCATTGAAGTATTTCCAAAACATGGTATGAATATTCTGGCTATCTTCTGTGGCTGTTCATCACAGGTAAACTGTCTCTGAACATGGACATTCCATTGCAGATAATTGCTCAGTTCAGTTCTGCTGTTCAGCTTAACAGCTCTGGCATACTTTGATACTGGAAGCAGCCTTCTACCTGTTGCTTAGACTTTCTCCAGTTTGTATTCAGCAGGAATCTGTCTTTTCATCTCTTTTTCCAGTTAAAAAAGAAGAAAGAAAGAAAGAAAGAAAGAAAGAAAGAAAGAAAGAAAGAAAGACAGACAGACAGACACCTTAAATGACATGGCATAGTGCACTGGTGATGTCATAGTGTGAAAAGCATTTTATATGCTGCTGAGATGGTGCTGGCCTATGATAGTCAGCTGCTTCAGAATGTCCAACAAAAGAGCCCAACCTTTATCTCAGTACCTTTCATTCATTCCATTCTAGGATATCCTGAGAGTGCTTTAGATTCTGGCATCCCTTAAAGTAGCCACCCATAAAATTTGTTTTACTAGAATTCATAAAACAGAAGTTCAATTGAAGAATAATAGGTGTTGTTGAACTATAACTAAGTGCATGGCCCTAACTGCTATTTCCCCAGTCCCCTTCCCTCCCTGCTAGTCAGAAAATGGACCTTCAGCTTCACAACTCATGAGACGTCTTTGTTGTATGCAATCTGGCAGCAGCTGTGCAGAGCCTAGGAAAAAAATATCCCTTACTCCAGTGGTCCCCAACCTTGGGCTTCCAGATGTTCTTGGACTACAACTCACAGAAGCCTTCACCACCACCTCTGCTGGCCAGGATTTCTGGGAGTTGAAGTCCAAGAACATCTGGAGGCCCAAGATTGGGGATCATTGCCTTACTCAATCCTTCCCTATTCCATCTGTTTCCTATCACAGAGCCCTGCCCATGTAACATTACAAGGTCTTTACCTTAGATTTTGGCACAGAAATCTCAGGGTACAGGACCTGGCAACCCTCCTCTGGATATGAAAAGAAAACATATTCTAGGTCTGCAATAGGATATACAGCCCACAGAGAACTGCCCTACACATGATTGAGAAAAAGCTTCTCATGTACGTATGTAGGATGTAATACAGGACTGTTTTTGAGGCTGAACAGACAGGTGTGGGAAAGGCTGGGCAGGTGTGGAATTTACAAAACAAAACCAAATTAAGAAGTAATTAATTTAGTGTGGATCACAGGTTGAAACACTACTTCTAAAAAGAATATCTAATTTACCTGCTACCTATTTACAAGACCCCAAAAGTACCTTATTGCTTTAGAAAGGTTTAAAATAACATGTTGCATTGCTCACATTAATTGTTGTATTATCCAGTTTTGCACAAAAGTATTGCTTCTTATCATAACTATAGACATGGTGGTGCTGGATGACTTTTTCCTGTACTTATTACTTCAAAACAAGGCCTCCTACACTGCTCAGAACAGCAGGGACCCTCCTTGCTGCTGGCTACATTGACAGTGGACCACAGTGATGCTCTGGCTCAGATTTGGGTGACTTCCAGAGGTCTGAGGGCGGCAGTGCTTGCTCCTGGGCCTTGGAAAGCTGCTTGCACAGGGCATCCCAAAATATTTCCCCCTCTTTTCTTCTTCTCACACTTTCTACAGACCTGATTCCTGGATAGCTCAGTGGTTTAGGTCTCTGGCTGTGGAACCAGAGGTTGGGAGTTTGCTTCCCCACTGTGCCTCCTTGACAGGAGCTGTACTCAATGATCCATAGGGTCCCTTCCAGCTCTGTAGCTCTAATATTATTATTTCTTATTATTTCTTTTAAAATAACAACACTGGGGGGGGTATAAACATGGCAAGATTGCTTCCCACGCATGGAGGGCACAAGGGAACTTTTTGAGCCCCAGATGTTTAGTTTTAAAAAATTTAGGGTGTGCCAGGGACAGAGGGATCCAGTGGATGCTGGAGATCCCACACAACCTATGGACGACATGTTGCTGGCTCCTGCTCTCCAGCCACTCCAGGAAGTGCAGCTGGTGGCTGCCACCCAACTTCCTGAAAGGACTCAGGCATCCCATTGCTCTAATGTACTCTGAATGTTGTGGCCAGCAGGAGAATCTTCTTCAAACAAGGACAGCTGTTGAGGAGAATCCTTCTGGCCAGCTCATGCAGTTAAGCAGGCAAACTCCAGCCTTCCCCCGAAGAAATGGGAACAAGAAGTAAGCCTTACCTCTGGAACCACAAAGCAATGGCTTTGGAGGTCATCATATTGCATCACAAAAGAAATGGTGTTTTGTTTACTGCAAAAGTAACTTGTTACACATAATGGCATTACTGTACTTCGAACATGCTCCTTTTAAGCTCTCCTTCAGATTTGTGACATTTTGCATCATCTAGCAGGAAGCTTGCAACTACCATATTCAGTCATGTCTTTTCCTGTGAGGAAAAACCTGCAGCAGTTCTTGGTTCTTCAGAAAGTGTGGAATCCAGATGTCACTGCTGCTGATAAACTGTGGTTACCTCGCAACACAAGTGCTGGGTGGGAAGACGTGGCCTTTGCCATTATGAAGCGAAACACTTTGAAATGATGGCTTTCTTGCACCGGTTTGCATGTACAAGTGTGTTTCTATTCACTTCCTATCTCAACTGCGGAAGTCCCACCGTCCACTGTAATAGCTTCACTGAGCTTCTCACTAACACTCACATCAGGCTCAAATTCTGCAAAATAAATTGATCTTCAACAATGGTCCATGCTACACCCCCCCCCCCCAACACACATAGTCTTTTCTCCGTGCTTTTTTTCCCTTTCTGCCATGTGCTGTCTCTGTAGCAACCACCATCATTACGTACAGTTGCCATGGCAATGGGTGTTGATGTGTGCCATCATCTCCACATTGCCTGTCTCCATCAAGGCCCATCTCCATGGTGACTTCTTCTCGGGCTATATATCCACAGTGTTCTTCTCCATGTAAGGCTCCACCTCTTGGCCAAGGAACAGCAGGCAGCCCTAAACAAGACGCTCCAACCAACACGGTTGAGTCCCATTACAGCGCCCCCTAAAGCCTGCAGCAGGATGAACGTGGGATCTGTCTTAAGTACAGGTCAGATCTGGGTGGGCTTGTCCCATCCTTCTCTCCTTACAATGGTGGAATTTTTAAAGCTCTACAGATACATGGTTTCAACAAATATGAGTTGACAGACATGTGTATCCAAAGCTTTGAGACATTACTCTTTTGGACTTTATCTCCTCAAATCCACCAGCAGGCATGGCCAATTCAAGGAATGTGAGGTTCCAATAACAACAACAACAACAACAACAACAACAACACTTCTAAGCACTATTTAATATAATAACAGTTATGTATCATCAAGGCAATTCAGCTGTATGCTGGCTTCTTCCAGGGTTTTCTAGGTTAAGAATACTCAGAAGTGGTTTATCCTTCCCTTCTTCCAGGAGTACTCTGGAACAGTGCAGCTTGCCCAAGGCCACACAGGCTGGACCTTCTCCTACAAGGCACACTAGGTAATTGAACACCTGCTCTGGTGCTCCACCTCACTGAGCTATCCGCCAGCAAGCTGTGTTTATCATACAAATTCTAGCCGAGAAGCCATGTAAATCTGATGGAGCAAAAACAAAATCCCAGGGAGTTTTGTGGCATTTTAAAAAGCAAATAATTTACTGTGTTGTACACTTTCATGTGTGAGAACCCACATTTTTAGAAGCATGAAGTGTTCAGAAAAATGTCTACATTCTAATGGTAGGATGCATTCTGAACTGGTTACTAGGCCCAGTTACTCCAAAAGTTCTTCTCTGGCTCTGAACAGGAAAGGAGTTTTCAAGTATGTAGTGTAAGTGTCCAGGCAATCCAAAGTGAAACACTTTTTAGATACATGCACAAACCTTATTTAATACTTTACTTATTAAATACTTTACTCTTGTGGAAACTCTCACTGATTGCTGTGAAAACATATGCAGCACAGCCGTCTACCTTATAAGCACGTGTGACATTCATATCCATCCCTTACTCTCAAATACAGTTTTGCTGACTGCTATGAACTATGTGAGCAGAACATCCTACCAATCAGCTTTTTCTTTTTTAGCATGTAACTTCTCTATTTGAATCTGATGCGTTTCTAAAGGAAGCCACAGGCTTGAGTGTGGCTCAACTGAGCTGGGCAGTTGAAGACAGGACATTTTGGAGATCTCTCATTCATAGGGTCGCCATAAGTCAGAGGCGACTTGATGCCAGATAACAACAACGTTTCTCACAAATGATATGTGTGGTTAGTGTCCTACATCCAGATCTATTCTCTGAAGTGTGTTTGTTTTGGGACTGAGGGGAGTTGAACTTGCCATGGATTGTCTTGTCATAGAGTTTCAAGGCCAGAAACATTCAGAAGCGGCTTGCCATTGTCTTCTGCTGCACAGTAGTAAGAAAAGTAGTTGTCTTCTAGGAGTTTCTCAGCTACATCACCATCGGAAGTACTCAAGAAGAAGAAAGATATGATTCATTCAAAATATGATGCTGGAGGATTGCTTTGCAAGCATCCTGGATTGTCAGAAACAAAAACAAGTGGGTCCTGGGACAAAGCACGCCTGAACTCTCTGTAGAGGCAAAAGCAGTGAAACTGAGGCTATTGTGCTTTGGGCACATCGTGAGAAGATCACTAGGAAAGACAATAATTCTAGGAAAAACTGAAAGTGGCAGGAAAAGAGGAAGACCAAATATGAGATGTATTGATTCATGAGCTTGAGTTTGCAAGAACTGAGCTGTACTGCGTATGACAGGACATTTTGGAGGTCACATTCATAGGTTCACCATAACTCAGAGGCAACTTGACAAAACATAACAGCAACAACTCTCCCATGAGTGGTGCTACAATTGACTTGGCCGATACTACAGTTCACAAGAAACATCATGAAAGCACAAAGGCACATACCAAAAATTAAAAGCCACTTTTAAATTCTCTTAAAACAACACCCAACTCATTTCTTCTAGTATTCTCTGACAGTACACAGAGTTGCTGGCCTGTTTCTGAATCAAGCTAAGGGCTTTTTCTGCCCTACCGCTAGTCATTTCAAAGAACTAAATGCACACTTGCTGATGAAACTCCAGTTTGCACTTTAGTTTCTTTGAAAAAAAAAAAGAATAAAAAAAGAGAGAATTATAGTAACTTTCCAATCAGCATATACACATCTTATAGGTATGCTCAAAAGATGGGATTAATGCACTCAAGTGAAGGGAAGTGATGAGATAGGTTAGAGGTTTCCACTCAATTGTACACTTGCTGGAAAATGCAGGGTTTCTGCTACTCCCTCCCTCTATACCAGTCTGCCCATACTCTCTGTTACAGTATTGATGGTTGATAAGCACTATTTCCGTTTCTTCCCTTTTGGGGGTGGAGATGTCTCTTAGGACTTGGCTGACACTCCGTCTTGCCATATTCCACCAGACAGTAACATTAAAAAATAAATAAATTCTGGCAGGCCTTTGGTTTAACAGCGTAAGCAAATTTCTATCTAATGTCTTTTCTTACCTTCTGAACCAGTCTTTGTTTTCTCCTGTGGTTATTTTGTACAATGTTGTTATATTTTATAATTTGCTTTAATTTAATTTAAGCAATTAGTATTGTGCAAGAAATCCCCCTCCCCAGGACCAACTGAAGACATTTCGCTGCCAGAAGTAAATAGTGCCAACCCCACCAGACCCAAAGTCAAGGTGCAAAGTATCCTAAGCCAGTTCTGTTAGGGTGCCATCTCAAGCAGAAAAACCTACAAACACATCTCCCCCTTTCTGGTATTAAAAATATAATAATGTAACAATTTGCTGCCTTTTCATGATGACAACTCCCCCACAAATCTGATGCCTGAGGCAGATGCTTCAGCCTGCCTAATAGCAGGGCCAGCTCTGAAACCCTTCCATATAAATAAAGTGTGACATGGTCCCACACACCACACATCACAGGTTACCTTTCTGTGTGTGTGATGGCAAGCAAATCTTCTACTACTTTCTTGCCTGTCCAAATGTTGTTCTTCTGAGATGGATGTCCTCCTGCCCACTTTTCTTAATCCTCCTTTCCTTCCTCAACATGAAGTGTGTGTGGGGGGAGCTGTGTCCTCATCTTGCTACGCAAAGAACTGCATCTTATCTTCAGTGACAAATCCACACAAAAAGGGAGTCTTCAGCAACCATTATGCTATCTGTCATTCATATAAGAGGTGGAGATAACATATAGGGCGAAGCTTCTCCATATAAAAGAAATGAATATATCCCTATATATAGGAGACTACCTGCATGGAGAAAGGTTCCAGCCTACCTTCTTCCCTGACATGCTAGGTTTCTAACTTTAGAGTAAGGATTATTTTTATGGAGGAGAAACCAGGTATGCGATCTCCCTGATACAGACTGAAATGGGACAGTCCTTAGATAGATAGATAGATAGATAGATAGACAGACAGACAGACAGACAGATAGATAGATAGATAGATAGATAGATAGATAGATAGATAACATCATTTCCCTTCTGTGCCAAATGTTGTGGCAGCCAGCCAAACCTGTAATGTTCCATAAGCTGCTGCTGCTGCTGCTGCTTGGGTTTAGCAAAAGAGAAAGAAAAGGGAGGTGTGGATTGAGAGGGCCTGGCACAAGCAGCACAAAGAAAAGTGGGGTTATTATCCATCCCATGGGAGCGGCCGAAGGAAAAAAGACTGGCCATGACCTGGCCATGCTGCCATAGAAAACAGGGTCATATCATGGTCTCGCTCTCTCTTGCTCTGTCTCTCATGCGCATTCATATCACCCTCCCTGCCTCACGCCAGCATTTTGTGAAACTGGCAGTGCCAACTGAGCTCGCTTGCACAACGTCCTTCGAAATGGGACTAAGCCGACACCATCTGGGCACAGGGAGGGGGGTAGGTGGGTTTTTTTAGCACTTGTTCTCTCTCCCTGCAGACTGGCTCTGGCGAGTGCCAAAAGAGCTCTTGTTAATCCATGACATACTGTGGCAGGGTGGGTGCCAAGCATGCATTTGGGCTGTGAAAGATACCCTTTTCCCATTTCAACTGTCGCGCTGGAGGATCATCTTGTACTCTTTTTTGCCTTTCTATTGCATGCTCTCTCTCTCCCAATCTCTCTCTCTCTCCCAATCTCTCTCTCTTTCATTCTCTTTCTCTTTCTGCCTTTCTCTCTGCCCATGCATCAGTGACCGTCTTTGACCTAGTGGGGCAAGGCAGAATCCTGCACTAACCACCACCTCTCGTGCCCCCAAACCTTCCCCAGCAGCAGCTCTCTTTTAAAAAAAAAAAATGGAAACAAGACAGAATTAATTATGCAAAGTAGGGGTATTTGCATAAAATGTTTAAAAGATGTAGCTTCCATTCTGGATTGCAAATATATGAGATTCTCCTTTCTTCTTCTTCTTCTCCTCCTCCTCCTCCTCCTTCTTCTTCTTGCAGGAATTAGGTTGCTCATAGCAGGAGCCACTAATGAGGGGGGAGGAGAAAATGAGGGACCAGGACCAAGCCAGGTCCCCCTGATGTCAGCTGCTGAAACTAAAATCTAAGAAGAGCTAGGAGAAGATTATTTTATGGATGACATCTCCCAGAATACCCCACCCACCATAGATTCTAGCAATCTTCATCTAGAAGAGGTATGTTGCCAAGCTCCAGCCTTAAAAGTATTGGGCAAACAAGTGGAGAAGTGCGGCAAGCCTTTGGACAGCCAAAGTCAGCCAATCAAAAAGGCTTCAGGTTGCCTACCAGTCACATATGAGGGCTGATTTTCCACATTCCTGTTCTTTCTGTGCCCAAAGAGTTCTCTGACCTGGGCATAAATCCAGACTGGGCTGGCCCTACCAGTTGCCTCGAGTGGCAGATGGTGAGAGGTGGCTGCAAGATATTGGAAAGAAGGGGCTGTGTGATAACACATCCTATCCTGCACCCCTGCTACCTTCAGGTGTGATGGAAGATGCCGTCCTGTCACCCCTGCTGAAGAAAGATTTAGTGCTAGTCCTTTCACTTTTGTATAAAGCATCAGGGGGTAGCCATCTTCTACTTTGCCTCAGGCAAAAGAATGTCTTTTTCCAGGCCTGAATCCAGACCTAGATTACGTTCCAGTTTCATTTTATGAGATACTTGCTTTAAATGCTGGAATCCCTGAGATGGATTCATAAGCATACGGAGGATGGTTATTAATATGGAAAGAAAGGGACAGGGCATACCACTTCCTACAGCATCCTCCCCACATCCCATGCATTCCAGAATGAGCTGGACTCCAGATCCATTATGCTAGATAAGGATGAAGAGATGGTAATCTAATACATCTGGAGGGCCACAGAGAGAGGAAGATGACTCAGAGGGAAGCGCTGCTCACATCAAAATGCTAACTAGAAGGTGCTGCAGAGAAAGACATGGAGGAGCAGAACCTCCATAATGGCAAGCACTGCCCCCTTTGTTCTATACATTTGCATATCTGGATGTCCCATCCATATCGCTTAGAATCAGATACTTGATAAGAAAGTGACTGCTCAGTTTATCATTGGCATGGCATAAAGCTGAGTTTATCATTAAGCAGAGGGAGGAGGCTGCCTAGAGCAGCTGATTTGGGATGTCACAAAAGGGCACCAAATAATTTACTTGTTCATCTTTCAATGTATGTTTATGGCCAAGAACAGGTAGAGCAGCTTGTTGCAATTTCTGCCTCAGGTGTCTAACTTGGTCAGCCTTGGGTAGAAAAAACCTTTACAAGGAATGGCGATTGTCCATTTGCTGATCAGTTCCAGCGGGGGGGGGGGGGAATGGTCTCCCACGGCCAAGTCTGTTTGGCTCCAAGTTGTAATTTGTAGCCTTGGAAGAGGCAAATACTCTAACATGGATGTTTCCTGAGGGTGCTGTGTCCTGCACACTAGAACCCTTGACAACAATATTACTTTTAAGGGTACATTTTATGGCATGATAGCACAAGACTCCAAGGCTAGGTAATGCCCTTTAAATTCCCCACAAAGGAATTTCTAGTCCAGCTCATTCTGGAAGGTACCATAATACTGTGTTATGTACCATCAAGTTGCACCTGATTTACAGCAACTCTAATAGGATTTTCAAGATATGTGAAATATTCAAGGAATCAATTTTTTAAACAGGTGTCATCTCACCCACCCCAGTGAGTTTCTGACTGAGCAGAAATTGGAATACAGGTTTCCTGATTTCTGGTCCATCACTCTGTTCACTATACCACGCTGTCTCTCAACCTTATTGCTATTTTCCTCTTAATATTAGATAATTTCTTCAGCAGTCAAAAGCTCACCATGAGACTGCTGCACTTTGCAGGTAAAATGATCAAATAATGGGATCAACATCCAGTTTTGCTGGAAGCCATTCCAAGTCCTGTAGAGATTGCTAGCCACCTGAAAGTGCTGATCTGGAACTACTGCCTGTTGGGTGCCCTGCTAAAGATGCTGACTGAAAACCTGGTAAACCTATTCCATTCTCCTGGGCTTCCCATTCTGGCTCAGAGTTTCCCTAGTTGCCCCATTCTTTCAATGGGAAGCCAGGGCAAGATCTGGGGATTTCTGTGACCAGAGGCGGAGGGGGGGGGGGCTTCACTTTCGGTATGTCTATCAAATATACTCTTTTTTTAAAAAACTAAAACTAGCAGAATTGTTGGGAAGCAGCAGCCACCCTATGTGGCTGGTTGAAGCCAGTGTTACATTGCTAGGACAAAAGGGAGGTTTCGTTTTTGCTGCCTACTAAGAGATTGCATAGGTAGAAGTGCACATAGGTTCAACTGGAGTTCAAGTAGTTTTTTTTATATCACCTAGAGAAGTAATCACAACCATTTTTCCAACCTTGGACTTTTATAAGATAAGCTGTAGAACCTAACAATCCCTCCCAAAAAGGCCCAATAAACATAGTTTGGAATCTTTTACTATTTGTTTTCAAAACAAGTAGACTGCTGTTGAATTACTAGATTCAAAAATAGCACTGACAATTGGCAATCCTACCACATATGCCACTGGGTGCCCCTAAATCCATAGTCCCTCCAAGATAGACCTGATACCGAGCAGTTACTTTTAAAAACTTTGAAGTGCCGTTCTATGCCATTTGTGTAGTGATTTTAACAAATGTCCCCAAACCTAACAAAGATTTTGTCTCAATTATCAATTGGTGGGGTTTCTAATTCTCAGCTCATTTTAAATCCTTTTGTATTGGTTATTGTTTTGTTAAGGAAGACATCATACAGTCTAGATATCTATCCTTTGGAATAATCAACCACCTACAGAATCAATTGATACAAATATATCAAAGCTTTAATAGCTGCCTGTTTTATTGGTATTCATTCCATAGAATTTTTAATTTGAAAACAGTTAAGTAAGCTGATTTGTTTTATGTGGTCACGAGGATTGACACAGTCATTCAAAGGACAGGGGCTTTAGGTAAAGGTAAAGGTTCCCCTTGACATTTAGTCCAGTCGTGTCCGACTCTAGGGCGCGGTGCTCATCCCCGTCTCCAAGCCGTAGAGCCAGCGTTTGTCCGTAGACAGTTTCCGTGGTCACGTGGCCAGCGTGACTAGACATGGAACACTGTTACCTTCCCACCGAGGTGGTACCTATTTATCTACTCACAGGGGCTTTACTTTCTGATAAAAATCACCGAGACTGTAAATTACGTTTTCACTATATTGTCCAATCTGTTTCTCAAAGTAACTCTGGAAATGATGAGTGATATTTTACGGGTGTGAAAGACAGAGATGCGGACTTGAGTTGCAGGTCTTGCTGTCAAATCAGACTTAAGTTGCACTGGTGATTCGACTCAGACTTGACTTGGAGTTTTCTCCCCAATGACTTAGACTCAACTCGTGACTCGGAACCCACCTCCCTTTTTTGTGGGGGGGGAAAGCTTGTTTTTAATAGGGACTCAGACTTGGGGTTTGGGACTCGGGCTTTGGTACCAAAGACTTGGACTCAGACTTGGGACTTGGATGCAAAGACTTGCCAACTTCCATGGTGAAAGATGTTGTTAATGAAGATATGTTATGCTGCCATTTTCTCCGAATTTTCAATGTAGACCTAGTAAAGATCTGACATGGATGCCATCAATTTTTTGTACATTCTGGAGAAAATCAACTGCATCAATTCTCTTATTTGTCTATAAAGGACTTCTGTCTGAGTCGATTCTCTCGTATCATTTTCCAACAAAAGGGCCAAATGTGTTTCAGTTCGGAAGTGTAAAATAGACCTGCAAATTAGAATACTCTTGCTGTAGCTTCATGTGCATTACACTCATCCAGAGCCTTGATCACTTTTTGTTTAGTACGCACTTATTTAACACTGTTTGTCAAATATTTATGACCTCAGCAGAAGATATTCTTGGTGTAACCTGATAATGATTTTGGTAGTGTAACAATTTTAATTCCTTGTACCTGATGTACAAATTTAATCTAGTGCACTTGGATATATCACATTTGATTTTCCTATTATCCATTCCTATAATTACATTGTAATATATACAATTTTAATTATATACATTTTAATTATAATTATATAATTATAATTACAATGTAAGATATTCTTCAGATTTTTATACATTCAGGTTCCCAAATATTTTTTATATTTTTATTTGAAAGATCTAATTAATTTTTTTCTGAATCACTGGACTTGTATGAGGGGATACTATCTTAGCTGTGTTTATCATTTATAATTTGCTAATTTACGAAAATAATCAATTTCTTTAAATACAGTGGTGCCTCGACTTACAAACTTAATTGGTTCCGGAACTCCGGTCGTAACTCGAAATGGTCATAAGTCGAAGCACCATTTCCTATAGGAATGCATTGAAATGCAATTAATCCATTCCAGCTGAAGAAAAAAATCACCAAAAAAACCACACACACACACACACACACACACACACACACAAAACAACCCCACTGCAAGACCCATCGGAAACGCGATTAATCCATTCCGGCTGAAGGGAAGAAAAAAAAAGAAAAGCAAAGAAACCATGCAAGACCCTTCGGAAATGCAAAAAAAGCAAAGCAAAAAGCAAACAAACCGTGCAAGACCCATCGGAAACGCGATTAATCCGTTCCGGCCGAAGGGGGGGGGGGGGGAAGAAAAGCAAGCAAACCATGAAAGACCCTTCGGAAATGCAAAACAAGCAAAGAAGAAAGCAAACAAACCGTGCAAGACCCTTTGGAAATGCAAAAAAAGCAAAGCAGAAAGCAAACAAACCGTGCAAGACCCTTTGGAAATGCAAAAAAAAGCAAAGCAAAAAGCAAACAAACTCTGCAAGACCCATCAGAAATGGAAAAAAACCCCCCAAAACAAACAAACCCTGCAAGACCCATCACAGCATAGAAACATAATCCCACCACCCAGCCCAAAACCACGCTGCAAAACCCACCCAGAACAGTTTTTTAAAAGTAGAAAGCAGCACCTGACCAGGCAGTCCGAAGCCTCCTCCAATCGCACACTCTCTAACTGCTGGGGCAAAAGAGCTACAAAGAAGCAGCCTCTTCGCCACCAACGGTTAGCAATTTGAATTCCCCACCTTTTTCCCCTGCCTTTTTCTGGTTGTAACTCGAACCTCCCATTGCAAGTAGAAGCAAAATTTTGCAGCCGGAGCTGGTCGTAACTCAAAATGGTCGTATGTCCGGACATTTGTAAGTCAAGGCACCACTGTACTTTTGATATACCTTCCCTAGGGTTAGCTAAAAATAAAGTTGCATCATCCACATACAAGCTAGTAAGGTGCTCGTGGTCTCTAATCCTATGTTTCATATTTCTGAATTCGCTCTTAATGCTTGAGTGAGCAGTTCCAAATAAATAATGTAGGGAAGTGAGAACAGGGGGCATTCCTGCTTAGTATCACAAGATAATACAAAAGGTGCAGCATCCCAGGTTTTAACTTGTACCATGGCTTTCAAACTATAAAGCTTTTGGATTGCCTTAAATATATATAATTGATACTGTATCTCTTGAGAACTTTGATGAGAAAAACCCACTTAAGGCAATCAAATGCCTTGTCAGCATCTAAAGTACTTATTTCAAGTAGTCTTCTATGATATTTATTGTGTGTTGCAACATTATGCAGCCATCTAAATGGATCTCTAATATAGCAGCTACCAATAAAGCCTGACTGATCTGTATGCGTGTAACTGAAGACTATAGTGTTAAACCATATTGCTGCATTAAACAACTTCTGGTCCTGATTCAAGCAGGGAGATTGGATAGTATGACACCACCTCCATGCTGTCCCAGGTTTCAAGCTACTATAATTCTTGCCAATACCCACACATCTGGCATAATGTGGCCTTCCAAATATTATTTATAACTTAACTGACCTAGAGAGAATCAGATTTTTTTAGAAAATAAAATACTGACAGAAAACTATTGGATTCCAGGGCTTTATTATTCTTTAATATTTTGATAAGCTATTTCACTTCTTCTGCTGTAATTTTTGCTTTTAATTCTTTCTTAAGTATGGAGGGAAGTGTCTTAATCTAGATTTTACTAAGGTATTTCTGGATATCCTCTTAATTGTGGGTGTGTTCTGTGCCATCAAGGCAGAACTGACTTACAGCGACCCTAATAGGGTTTTCAAGGTAAGTGAGATATTTAAGGAGTGATTTTACCACTTCCACTTCCCCAGTGAGATTCAATGGCTGAGTGGGGATTTGAACCCTGATATCCAGAGTCCTAGGCAATTACTCTATTCACTACACTACACTGGGAATTCATCCCCTTAATCAGGATACCTGAAAGTATAAGATTTTGATAATAGTTAGGAATATTTTTTGCCATGTTCTGCACATCAGAGATTTTGCAATCAGCATTACCCTGAGATGCATGTAGTGCCCCATTTGTTTGTCTGGAATGCAGTGCAGCTGTTAACAAGCTGGAGCCTTTATTACCATCTTTCTAATATGCTTGATTTGGATATAAAGGTGCTTTCTACCCATCTCCAAGCTGTTCAATTCATGGTGCTTGATCTATAGTGGTTCACACACTTTCTTGGATATTGCCTGTTTATATTTTTCTGTGAATTATTCTCTCTCTGTTTGTAAATTCTTCCTACATGCCAATTTATACCTACATTGAACTATACTTTCTTTTAAAGACAGTGCTCCCAATAGTAGTCTTCCGAGCATCACAGATAGTCCTATATTCCCTAACAGATAGTTCTGTATTCCACATCAGTGTCTATACATATGTACATATATCCCTTTCCCCCTTCAAGTTTCCTTTCCAATTTATTCTTCTGTGTTTAAGAATTAGAAGTGCAAATCTCACCCTTACCCTCTCACAAACACCATAAGCCAGGCAGTCTCCAAAACCCAAGAAACATTAACAGGTTCTCCAAACTCTCATTAGGCATTGGTTGATGTGTCTTCCTCCTTTGAAATCCAAAACCCAGATTCTCCTACCACCCTCAAGGCATAGTATTCTAAACACACTGGCTAAAATCCTGTTGCTTTGTTATACAGGTGAAGACAAATGGTATAATGTTCATTTGCCCCGATGGGGCAACACACTCTACTTTGCTGCTGCCAACTTACCTCAGTGCCCCGATGGGGCCCAAAAGCCTGTCCAGGCATCGCCCCATCGCACGGCTTGAGACTGCAGAGTTTATCTTGTGCCAACAACAACCACCATCCCTTTTCTTCATCAATAACAAAACAAACAACACCATTGCACAGCTTCAGACTGCAGAGCTGATCATCTGGTTTTCCAAAGCTGTCCTCCTGGCTTCCCCGTGCCAAGAGTGCTGGGCCGACCCAAGCCCTTCCTGGTAGTCAAAAACAGCATACTTGACTAAATAATTAATTCTTTCTGGAGGCTTTTGTTTCATATGCCACCTTGATGGCAAACACCACCCTCTTGCTCATCGATGTTGAAGATTTCTGCCATTACACACCCAATGGGCAAAGCCTACTTTGCTGCCAATTGCCTCGGTGCCCGATGCCTATTAAGACATGCTTTCCCACCTACTTTGGAGCCAACTACCTCAGTGCTTGATGCGGCAACACACTCTACGTTGCTGCTGCCAACTTCCTCAGTGCCCGATGGGGCAAGACACAGTACTTTGATGCTGCCCACTACCGCAGTGCCCGATGGGGCAACACACTCTGCTTTCAGTCCCATGCCAACTCGGAAGGTAGGCAGAAGTTGGAACAAACTACCCAAACGAATTAGCTCAGCTCACCAGCGGCCCCGCGGATTAACCGCTGTAGTAGCAGCGCAGCTGGGCTCTGCCCCACCCACCCAAAGCCTGTCTGACCGTCACCCGAACGTGCTAAGAGGGCCATCTAACCCTTTTGGCTGGCACACCCAGAGCCAGTCCCGGCACCCCCGAACAAGTGAAGAGGGCCATCCAGCTCTCTTGGCAGACCCAGACTGAGCAGTAAGAAAAATGAATAAATAGTTGCTCTTGTACAACTAAAGTGTACAAGAGCAAAGTGTTGGGTGACGCCCATAATGTGCCAAGACAGAGGGCTGTCCGGCCATGTTGGCACACCCAAAGCTGGGCTCTGCCCCATCCAAGCTTGTCCAGGCGTCACCCCAT
Source organism: Intellagama lesueurii (assembly GCA_037013535.1). NCBI lineage: Eukaryota > Metazoa > Chordata > Lepidosauria > Squamata > Agamidae > Intellagama > Intellagama lesueurii. The sequence continues at coordinate 35,464,039 of JBAJHW010000006.1, forward strand.
CACCCCATCGCCCCATCGCCCGGCTTCAGACGGCAGAGCTTGTCTGGTTTTCAACCCGAGCATCTTTCTTTCTTTGAAGGTTGTCAGCAAGTCTAGTTAGACTTTGGTGGACAGGTGAGTCTCCTAGGCCAGGATCTGCCCCACCCAAAGCCTGTCCGTGTCCGGGTGTCCCCCGTGCCAAAGAGGGCCTGTCTCAGCCCCACCCAAAGCCTGTCCAGGCGTCATCCCATTGCCCCATCGCCCAGCTTCAGACGGCAGAGCTTGTCTGGTTTTCAACCTGTGCCAAGGGGGCCGGCCTGTCTAAGCCCCCTCAAACCTCCGAGGTCTATCTTTATCATATCCGGGCGGTCTCAGCAGCCAAGTTGCAAGCAATCCCCAGCTTTCCAGTTCTAAACAAGCATCTTTATCGCCCCATCGCCCGGCTTCAGATTGTAGAGCTGATCTGTTTCCGACAGCCCCGCGGCCCCGTGGATTAACCACTGTTAGTAGCACCGACCCTGTTCATCTGATGGTGCTGCTGGTGCTGTTGGAAGTTGCAAGCAACCTCAGTTGCCTCCTGGGGGCAAAAGCCTTTCCTTTGCAGGCAAATCTGATGTTGCTGAAGAAGACCAGAGTCTGCTCTGCTTCCTTTTGCCTCAGTGCCCCGATGGGGCAAGACACGGTACTTTGCTGCTGCCAACTACCTCAGTGCCCGATGGGGCCAAAAGAGCCTGTTTTCCTGCTGCCAACTTCCTCAGTGCCCGACGGAGCCAAAAAGCCTGCTGTGCTGCCAAATACCTCCTTGCCTCCAGTCCTCCTGAGGGCAAACTCTACTTCACTGGCAAATGTAATGTTGTGCTGAGCTGAAGACAAACTCGATGCCTCATGCATACCTCTGCCAAAGGGACCTCACATTCTGCTGGGGCTAAATATAATTCCCTCAATGCCATGGGCTTCTATGCCGTGTGGTAAACTCTCCTGGGGGGACCCAATTTGTGGGTGAATAACTTGGAGTTCTGATATCCAATCTTCACCAACATTGGCAGGCATGTTGGGGAAAGACATAGGAAGCGCCGTTGTGATTCCGGAGTCTCTAAGTCCCTGGGGGGAGCTTTCCTGGGGGGTCCCCTTTGTGACTATATAACTCGGGGGTCCATGATCCAATGTTCACTAAACTTTCAGAAGTTGTAGAAAAGCATCTGAGCAAGCTTCCCTGCAAATTAGGTGTCTCTAGGCTATCGGGGGCCAGTATTATAGCCATTTAAAATGCAGATGAATCGACAGATTGATTCATCGATTCGTCGAAGAATATTCGTATATTCGTATTCGTTGATTCGTTAACCTTGACGAATAACAGATCAAAACGAATCACCATTTTTTTTATTCATCCCCATCTCTAATCATCACTATGATTCTCGAGGATGAAAACATGAGATGGCTTGGTGTGCACTTGAGAATTCCAACAGGGACTCATTAATTGCTGGCTAGTAGCAAGTGAACGTTATGCCATTTGCTTTCCTCATGCATAACAAAGCAGCAGGAATTATGGAAACTGGGCAGAGTTGGGCTTCATCAGTAGCCAGATGAAAGATCAGAGGACACCAAGGACCTGCAGGTAAAGCTAGGAAAGGATTCTTCCTGAAATCCTGTGGATCCACTGCCAATCAGAGTTGACAATACTGGGCTAGATGGGCCAATAATCTGATTCAATATAAGGCAGCTTCCTCTGTCCCATGTCATTGCTTGCCAAGGGAAGAGATTCCCCTTAAATTGTCTAAATCATACAAAATATTTATACAAAAGCATACCATCATATTTTGCATTCATTCCTCTGGAACAACACCATGGATTGGCACCATCAGAATCAACACCTTGATTAGCTCCTTTACAGTTTAGACTAAAACCTGCAGAGCATTCACAGTCCCTGCAAAATTGGAGACCAGTCCCAACTGCTTCGAGCTCTACAATTCTTTGACAGTTCTTTGTAGAATCTAGTAGAATGCAAAGTAGACCCTGCCAGCCTGAAATCTTTTCACCCTTGGACTAGATTACCTCTCAAATTTTATAACCAGAATCCTGTTAGTTATGCTTGCTGGTATGACTTCGTCAGCACAGCTTTCAACTATGAAGTGTTGCAAATTAAGAAGTCGGTGTAGGAATTTTCTGTCACACAGTAGTCACAGGTACTATGTCTGTGATAAGAACTGCCTACACTGACTTCTTGACTTCTGGCAATTGACTTTTGAAAGTTATGCTAATTGAGTCATGCCAGCCTAAATATGCAAAAGGATTCTGGCAAGAAATTTTCTAATCCTTTTTTTTTTAATTTGAGGAAAGAATCCCCATGTGATCATGCTTTTTATTAATGCACAGCAACCCAAAGAAATTCTCAAATCACTGAGAGTGCCTCTTTCCAGCTGAACTCTGCCACCCACTCTCAGGGACTGGCTGTGCTCCATTTGCCCATAAGCTTTTGCCTGTTCTGGAACGCACAGGATTCTTGGATTGAATAATTACTTGGTGCTTCCAGCCTTCCATAATGATAGAAAAACAATATGTACATTTAAACTCTTTCCTTTTCCTTTCCTTTCCTTTCCTTCCTTCCTTCCTTCTTTCTTTCTTTCTTTCTTTCTTTCTTTCTTTCTTTCTTTCTTTCTTTCTTTTTCTTTCTGTCTGTCTGTCTTTCTTTCTTTCTTTCTAGCAAATATGGCCTATTTGCATAATAGATTTTAATTACTGAACTGGAGTTTTGTGATTGTAAAATTTTGAGACAATGTGCTGAATTCTTGCCTCCCTGACAATGGATGGAGTAGCTCAGCCAAAAGAAGCTGAAATATTTCCTGTCCCACACTTCCCTAGGGAGCCACTTGATTGGCTGAGTGACTGAAAGGCCACTTGATTGCTGCGATACCATTGGATGAAAAACTTGGCACTTCTTTGCCTCCTGTGTCCTTCCCAGGCTGCTGTCCAGCATGCTTTGTTTATTTGAAATCTAATACCAGGGCTTCTACAGAAAAGAAAAAGGGAGAAATCAGGCCTAGAAACACAATAAAAATAAGGAAAATATCTGTTATTTTTTTTAAAAAAGCATATGATCCAGGCTGGAACAGGCACGGAAAGAAAGGACAGTGTTAAAAGATGAACAAGGATCCAACAGCTGTATTGGCTTGGCACAGCTGGGAAGCAGGGACGCAAACATCCAAACGACGCTGGCTATGGAGAGCATCGGGGAAATAGAGATCAAGCTGGAGAACGACAGCAGCAAAATTGAGACAGACAAACAAAATTAACGAGGAGCAAAACAAGGGAGCGCAGCGAAGAGAGCTGCATTTGAGCAGCCACAAGTATTGCCTTCCTTGGAAAGCAGAAAAACAAGCTGGACCACAACTGGGACAACCAATGGGTTCTTTGCCATCCCAATCCGTTGGCCCAAACGGTGCTGATACCAAACGGCCAACCCTTGAGAGACTCAAAATCCCTTTAATAAAAACAAATGGTAATATGATGAAAACACATTGGTTTCACTGGACTTGGGACTGATCCACATTTCATACTGCTGATGTGTCTAGTGCATAGTTTATTGATGTTACACTGGAGTTTTGTTTCCTTCAGTCAGATGCTTGAGTCAGCATCTCAAACGCTCAGGTATTTCATGCATCTTTTAAATGTCCTTGTCCATGCACTGACTGGACCAAGGGCCCCCAAAACATATACATGATTACAGCAAGGCATTTTCTGGGGAAAATTCCAGGGTTAACATCTCTGAATTTCTCTCAGTGGAAACAGAGGCTGCAGTTTAACTTCAGAGCTTTGAGGGTACATAGTTGTAGCCTTGTGGTGCAGTGATTAAACTGTAGTACTGCAGTCAAGATTCTGCTCATGACCTAAATTCAATCCTGATGGGCTCAGGTAGCCAGCTCAAGCTTGACCCAGCCTTCTATCCTTCCGAGGTTGGTAAATTGAGTACCCAGATTGCTGTGTGTACAGGAGGGGGGGAATGTGTACTTGCATAATTAAATTTTAAAACCTCCGGTGAGTGCTTTAAGTGCTTTGGGGCGGTATATAAGCAGCACCCATTATTTAAAGACGTGAATAAATCACCCGTGCTTGTTGAGTGTGGCCTAGGTGTACCTCCCTCATAGTCACTACAGAGTCTCCACATTTCTCTCCAGAACAAAACAGAAATAAAACACCTTCGTCTGAAGAAGAATTTGGAAATGGCAGTTTAAAAAACTACAACTCTCAAAATTCCACAGGCAGTATGGCCATTGACTGGAAATTCTGGGAGTTATAGTCCAAAACAGAACTTTGTTTGTTTGTTGTTTCTTTAAATTATTTATATGCTGTCTTTCTCCCCATAGGGAACCCAAGGCAGCTCACAAAAGGTAATTTAAAAAAACTATATAATTTTTTAAATTATACATTAAGATTAATACAGTCAAGTATAAAAACAATTGAAAAATATTTAAAAACCTGTAAGTTAAAAACCAGTATTCCTGAGATAACTTACTGCTTAAGGACTTGCCTGAAGAGGAAGGTCTTTGCCTGGCACCAGAAGGACAAGAGGAAGGGGCCCAACCTGGCTTCGCAGCCACAGAGAAATCCCCCTCTCATGTCCTCACCAAGCAAGCTTGGGAAGGTGGTGGAACCAAGAGAAGGGCCTCCCAAGAAGATCTTAAAAGCCAAAAGGCTCAAATGGGGTGATACAATCCTTCAGATTGTATAGGGCTTTATAGGTCATCATAACCAAGGCTTTGAACTGGGCCTGGAAGCAGACTGGCAGCCAGGGAAGCTGTTGTAATAAGGAAGTTACATGCTGCTCCCTATAACCAGCACCAGTCAACTTTTCCAAGCTTTTCCATGACCAAAAAAGTCATGATCACAGCTGCCTACTAATTAAAGAGCACAACATTGTTTTTTGAACAGTTACCAAAGAAATTAATTAACTGCAACTATAAGAGCTTACTGTTCAAACCTCAACAGACAGAAGCCCTGTGGAAACAGAGAAAGACCTCTGAGGCTCTTCGACCATGAACGAACATTGTGCTCAGTCTCTTCGGCAACAGATTTTGGATGCTGTTGGGAATGACTGTATATGAGAACCATTCTAGTTCCAGGCCAGGACAAAATCCATTAGAAAAGTCCTCTCTTCCCCATAGGGCCCTTTGATGTCAACAGTACATGTACATGAACACATTAAATGACCTTGACATGACACCTAACTACTTGGCAAGCTGATCATCTGGAGTCAAAGAAGCAAACAAAAGTGGGGGTTACTTGAGCCCATGCTCAGGAAACCTATACCAGGAGCCATGGCTGGAGCCGAAAATGGTAATAGACACAGTGAGTGCAGTTTGCAGAGTGAACTATATAGTCTGTATGCAGCAAAGGCAGGAGGTGGCTTCAGGCCTCCTGTTCTCTTTCCTTGCTACCAGAGGCTAGGCTGGGGTGAAAGACAGCAATGTGTGTCCCCTCTATTTCCTCAGGCCTCCCTGGTCGCCTTGCGCGGAGTGAGTCCTGCAAATCTTCCACAATACACAAGACAACTGTAGGATTAAGCATTAGTCCAGTATCCAATGGGCCCGACCTAGGAGCAGGTCCCAGAGAACTCTGAAGGAGAGGTCCTTCAGGAGTTCTTCTGGAGCCTAATTCAGGATGAGGTGGTCCTTCTGCCACCTGCTGAGAACTAGGGAGAAGTTAGGGTTTTTTTAGGACTACAACTGTGGTCATGCTGCTGACAGAAGGATTCCGGGTGCTGTGGTTGAAAAAAGTAACTTGGGTGAGCTGTATTCTGAAGCTTCCTCTCCTTTTGGCCCATTTCTGCTCCACTTAAAGAACACCATGAAAGAACCTGTGACCTCTCCTGAATAATGAGGAGAATTTTGCCATCTGCTCAAAATCTGGACAGGGCAAAACTCTCCATATCACTATGTGAGATGATACAAATAACCACTCTGCGATTAGTCCAAAGCGTGTGTGCATGTGAGCTCACGTGTGTTTTCTCCTTGGAGAACAGTTGTGTGTATTCAGCCTGGAGATGAATGCAGGCAATTTTAGGAGTTTGGGCACAAGAGGAGGAAAGGGATATGCTCAAGGTCTTAATGGAAATCAGAAGCAGAGGCCCACCACTAAGATTTAGATGGGACAGAGGAACTCCCATTTATACAGCATAGAGATAAGAAATGGCTGATCAGATACCAGCCATACAGCTGGGAATAGAACCCAGCTGCTGTGATTCCCAGTCATGTACCCCCAACCCCCATCCACAGACCAACAGTGCTCTGACACCACCATAAATCCCTCCCTCCCCCTCCTCCCTCGTCCTCCCCCCCCCCCCAAGCAGCTCGCCAGTTTGGCTGGTAGCCAGATCCCCTTCCTGCAGCCCCGGCTGTCTATCGTTAAGATGCTCTGGGGTGATGGAGTGGGAACGGTGGCTTATTAATACGCCTGTGCCCCATTAGAAACATCTGCATAGATGGGGAATGCGATGGGGGGGCAGGTTGGGGGGAAGGGAGAGGTATTAATGAATTGCACTCCCGCAGGGATGCCTAAATGGGAAACTCCTTTATTCACTGGAGGAATCTATGTGTATGTGTGTGTGGTTGCCTGCATGTTGGTTATGGGTGTGTGTGTGGGGGGAAATTGGGGGATGCTCTCTTTACCCCCACATCTCTGCTGACTCCCCACCCCCCTCTTGTGATGACTCCATTACACACTTTGTCATTGTGATCTGTCTGTTACGTTCACCTCCCAGAAATACTGCAGCGCTGAGGTTGTTCCATCTGGCGCCACAGCCATGCCTCCCCCCCTCCTTCTACTCCCCCCAAGCTCAAGACTCCCCTCCCCAGCAGCCACCACTCTGCCACACAGCAAGGATGGAGGAAGATCAGGTTAGGCATGGCTTCATTTGTAGCAAACAAACAAAGGGAGGAAACAAAAGCAATAGAGTGAAGGGGCAATTAAGTAAAAGAGGAACTATGGCTAAACATTGTCTGGGAATCTTGTCTGTTCATAAACTGGAATTCTAGTCCTCGTTCCTGGTTTCATGGGATTGCTTATGCTTCCTTGGCACTCTGCATATGCCCAGAGGCTCTAGCTACCTATAAGTATTAATGTTCTAGAGAAGCAAAACTTGAGAAAGCTACTAGCTTTGAACTACAACTCAAAGAATCCTCCAGCCAGTATAGGCACTGGGATTTGGGAAGTTGTAGGCCAAAAAAGTAACTTTATCAAACTGTGTTTATTTGCTGCATTTATGTCCTACCTTTCTTCTGAGGAGCTGGAGGTAGTATCTATGGTCCTCCTCCCATTTTTATCCACAGAACAGTCCATTTGGTGGGTTTATCTGAGAGGTAGTGGGTCCTGCTGGCTGGGGATTTCTGAAAGACACAGCCTCAGAAGGTAAAGTAAAGGTAAAGGTTCCCCTTGACATTTAGTCCAGTCGTGTCCGACTCTAGGGGGCGGTGCTCATCCCCGTTTCCAAGCCGTAGAGCCAGCGTTTGTCCGAAGACAGTTTCTGTGGTCACGTGGCCAGCGTGACTAGACATGGAACGCCGCTACCTTCCCACCGTGGTGGTACCTATTTATCTACTCGCATTTTTACATGCTTTCAAACTGCTAGGTTGGCAGGAACTGGGACAAGCGACGGGAGCTCACTCCGTTGCGTGGATTTGATCTTCCGACTGCTGGTCTTCCGACCTTGCAGCACAGAGGCTTCTGCGGTTTAACCCGCAGCGCCACCACGTCCCCACGTCCCCTCAGAAGGTAGCTTCTCCAAACTCTGCCCAGTGAGTTTTGAGTTCATGGTGGCCCTTTCAGGGTCTGGTAGAAGACACAGAGTATTAGTGAACACCTAATGCTATCCCAGTCATCTTTACAATGGCCCTATAAGGAAGACCTCTGTTAACTTAACCCATAATAAGAACCAAAGGCCAATTCACATGTATACCCAGCAGCTGGAAAGCACATCCACCTGCAAAGGGGTAAATGGAATAATAATGCACGCATGTGGATGGGGTCATGGAGTTTATCCTGCATGATAGACACTCAACTAAGAAATAAGTGGTCGATCAGGTGGGATAGACCAGTGTGGCAGGTCCTGCCCACACTGTTGTGATAATCACACATGTGCCCCTGCAATGTAGAAGTGTAGCAGGTGGATGTGCTTTCTTCATTGCTGAGAGGCACTGCTTTCACTACAATCTATAAGTAAATACAGGCAGACCCAAAGCTGGAGAGAGTAAAGTATTATTGTCTAGAATGAACTGCAGGCTCAGTGGCACAGCTCCCCAGTCTTGTACAATTGCTGGCACACAACTGGCACAGCACAGAGAAAGCAACAAGGCAGTGCCACACACCTAGAACACATACCTGTGTTCCTGTATCTACACTGACAGCACCATGAAAGGTCCCAACCACAACATGGGGAGGGGCGTTACTCGCTTGCTCATCCTCTATTGTGATTTATGCCATTTTCCACTGAAAGTGCCCTCTCTGCTTCCCACACAGGAGAAACAGCACACTCACTGTGCAAAAGAATGAATGGACACAAATCCTCACATCAGGAATGGCAAGAGAGTGAAACCCATTTCAGAACATTTCAGCTTCCCAGGACGCTCTGTTATGGACCTCCAAGTGGCTATTGTAGAACATAAGTAATTATAAAGGGAGACAGCAGAAATTAGCTACCTAAAGATATTATTCCATTTCATATCTAATTGGCTCAATAAAGATCAATTAAAGGCTTCTTAGTACACTACATATATTAATAACCCACTTTTCTATAATGTCTTATGTGTGCAAAACAATTGTCTCCCTCAACGGACTCAAACCTCTACCCTAGAAAAAATCTTTAGCATTTCAATTACAGTCTACCTGACTATGGCTTATTCTGGTCATGGCTTGGAATTTTCACATCTTGATGGTTCTGCTCCTGTGCCAATGATGGATTGTGATGTTGTCTGTGGTCTGTACTGTCACCTGGTCCTGACCCCCTCATGGGAGAGTGTATAAATACAGAGGACACAGTATGAATATTCCATGTATCTGAAGAAGTGGAGTTTGGTCAGCAGACAGCTCATACAGAAACAAATTTGTACGTCTTTAAAATACCACAATATTTTGACCTCTACCCCCCCCCCATTTAATTTTTTCCAACATGCTGAGACAGACTAACATAGCTTCTTCTCTGTTTTAAAAAAAAAGATGGAAGAGGTATGCTGGGCAATGCCTTCTGACTGGTAGTGCTAGAAGCCCCCTGCCCTATTAGCAAAACAGTGTTCAGGAACTCCTAATGTAGTCCAGGATGAATCCAGAGGATAACAAAGGCAAGCATCTGCCAAGGTCCTGAGATCATCAAAGGGTCAACCTGCCTTGATTCTCTAAGATTCTCACTTTGCATGGAGAACACAAGAAGAATAAAGGCAGTACAAGAAAGTTTTGGATTTCCATCAGAGTTGGCAAATATTACCTTGTTGGGACTCACAGTCCCCTAACTGATGGGGGATGTTGGAAGTTATAGCCCAAAACAGTAACTGTTCCCAGCTCTGAGTGAAGATCAGCCCAGTACACAGGAGGTTCTTGGTATGTACCAGGGATAGAAAGTGTTGCTTTTCTGCGTAGGCCAGCAACCCCATAATCCAGGTGTGCATGGAGATTGGTTGTGCCAGCTGAGGGGGAGCCTGAGAACTGTAGTAAAAAAACAACAACCCAATTCTTCACATCTCTGGTTTGCACCCAGATTCCTCAAAGTGAAGGCAGGTCGGCTGAGAGTTCTGCACCCAGGTGTCACCCCAAATCTTTGTGCATCTACTAGGTCTACCCTCATGTCTGTCTGATGGAGGGAGGGAGGGAGGGAGGGAGGGAAGGAAGAGGAGCAAAAAGAAAGAGTAGAGGAAGTCTTTTGAAGGACTAATTACCTAAGGATGAGTGGCGGGGGTTTGTTAGCAGGGCTTTCTTCCCACCCCCTCCTCTCATCAGTCAGCACAGCCGCTGGAGGAGAGAAGAAAGTGAAGACATTAAAAAGATCCAGCAGATGAAAGGAGAAAATGGGAGATGAAAACCCAACTGTTTCCTAATTGCGCTGTGGACTGCCTCTAATGGGTGCCACCTTAACTGCTTGCCTCACACATGTGAGTGTGTGCAAGTACGCCCTTTGAAGGAGGAAACATCATGCTGGAGGCTGCAGCCCTAGCCAGACTTCAGGCATTGTGCCAACCAGATTTATAAAATATTAGATCCATTTTCTTTGCCCTTCAAGCCCTGTCCCTTTATCCCAGGTAGGTGGGAGATCAGCTCAAAGGAAAGTTTCTTTTGAGTCCCAGACTGTCTTTCTGGGACCACAGTGGCCTTAGTATATAGGGGGTGTGTGTGTGTCTGGCAAGTAGAGTACGTTTTCCAAGGCCTGAGAGGAATATAGGCTGCCATGAAATGCACTCTGCAGCTACCTAATGTAACAGGCAGTGTGAGATTTTTAGCCTCTGCCTCACTACCCACCTTTGGCCATGTTGGAGTATTTGCAACCTTGCATGCTGCCTCTAGCAGGTGAACCAGGAGAGACCTTTCTGGGCAGGGTGACTGTCAATCCATCCAGCAATAACCAATAGTTCCTTCTGCTTCTGAATTCAAAGAGAGCCCCACCTCTCTGCTCTGAGTCTTTTACTCTCTCTTCAGTCTGTTGGAGGCAGTGAGTCTGTCGAGGTCTGTTGCCGAAAGGAAGTCAGCTAGATTGTTAGCTTGCTGTTATCTGTTCACTGTAAGTAAATGAAACATTTTATTCTTTCTCTTAATAATGTCTCACAGTGAGTTATTGAGACTGTAAGTGCCAGTTGATGAGAAAAGGGGATGGATTACTCTGAAGAATTTGAAGCCAATTCTGCTCTATTAATCCCTGAACTTCTGCTGCACAGCTAAATTCAAAATTCAAACTCTGCAACAGGCCAAAAGAAGGAATAACAGTCAGGAGGTGAGCAAAGAAGCTTCTTAGTGGCAGTAGTCCTCAAGTGGTATAAAGGAAACTTGGTCTCAGCATCTGAGTTGAAATTACAGGATTTTGCTCTCTGAGGGCAGAAACAGATATTATCGATAACCCTGCCATTAGATAAAGAAAATTCTGAAACGCTGAATGTGTGCAAGTGTCACAGCAATAGTTTTGCTCCTCTCCTCGAATTTTGAAAAGTAGCTTGCTCTGCATTGTGATTGGACTTCAAGGCTTAAACCTTGAATCACCTAATTTCCCCGGCATGTAGGACCTGAACCTGAGTTAGCTACAACATCTGTTACCCTCTCTTATTTAATAAACGGAGCTGCCTGGAGATAAGAGATTTGGCTCTGTTGACGAACCAAGTGCAAAAGACAACCTTCCTCCTATTTACAGCTTTTGGAGCCAAATCCAGTATTTATATATTATATTCAAGTCCAGTTGAATGACCAAGGCCCCCAAGAAAGGGGAATAGGGTCTTGAAGTTAACCATCCAGAGTTAGCACCTGGACAGCAGATTGAGCAGGGCCACAGTTCACCCGGTCACAGTCTTCACTTTCCCTATGGTGAGATGTATCGTATTTTGGTTTGAATTACAGTCATCACCTCTATACCAGGCTTTCCTATCTTTCTGTTCTTTGGATAGTTTCAGCTTCAGCAGCCCTAGCTAGAAATTTTATGATTCTTTAGAGGCACGCTGAATGATTCTGCCCAAATCCTTCAGAGGGCCTCTACGTACATAAATTAGCACAATGGTTCCCAACCTTGGGTCCCCACATGCTCTTGGACTGCAACTCCCAGAATTCCTGGCCAGCACAACTAGTGATGAAAGCTTCTGGGAGTTTTAGTCCAAGAACATCTCGGGACCCAAGGTTGGGAACCACTGTATTAGCCCCTATGTGGGTTTGTTTTTCTTTTTGCTAATCTGAGTCCTACTGCCTTTCTCCACTGTCCTTTTTGGTTATGTATAGTGGGTCATACTAAAGGTTAACTTCCATGAGATGTTCAGCCTGTAGTTAGAAACTGAGACTATGCTTATGTTCCAGGGACAGGAATTCCTCATAGCCATGTATGTGCCTGAGCAATCCGACTTGCAAACAAAGCCATCCCAGTGACCAATTACAAATCAAAGCAAGCCGATTAGCAAGGTGCGGAGGTGAGAAAGGCTCATGCTAGTTGATAATAATGTTGACTGTTGACTACTTAAAAGTGAAGTGGGAAGCTGAGGAACTTGTACATTCAGTGAGAAAATGTTTTGAACAAGCCCCATTGAAATGAATGGGGCACACAAGTGCTACCCTTTGGGCAGCACTTTGGCAAGATATAGAGCAGAATAACATCTCACTGGTTTTTCTCCTTCCCTCTTACCCATCCAAAGACTTGCATCTACAACTAGAAATGCTGACAACTCTTTGAGTCGGGGTGGGCGGGATGTGTGCGTGTGTGTGCACTTGCAAGAAATTGCTTGAAAACTTTTCTCCACAAATTTATCTCACTTCAAGCAATTGTGAGAGTCCTTTCTGTACTTGAGAAACAGCTCCTCTGAACGGATCCTTCCCCTACCCCATCATCTACACCACCTTCTGCTCTCTGGAGATCAGTTGGGAGGCGAGCTGTGGATCCTAACATGCTAAGACAAGGGAAATCACCGTCAATCTCTTCAGCGTGGAGGCACTAGAGCAGAAGGGTGCCAGTGAGAGCTTGGGCGGCCCTCAGGCCCCGGCAGCAGGAGAGAAAAGAAAGAAGCAAACAAACGAGGCAGGCGGCCACATGGACAACGATGGCTGTGTCATGTGTGGGGTGCATTCTGGGGGAAAGAAGGGGTGCTTTCAGAGAGCACTTGGGGACTTGAGTTTGGGATGTGCTTCTTGTACAAAAAGAAGCTGAGAATGGTTTCAAACAATAGGACCAGCTTGGCTCATGGGACAGTCATGGGTAAACCAATTTCTTTGGGCATTCTAGATAGAAACAAAAGGCATCTCAACCCCATAACAGACTCCAAAATCCATTATAAAAGCAACGGTATCTACAATAGCCATAAAAGAAATGGCAAAATCCACACCGTAGCGATAAACTTTATTAGATCAACCTGAAAGGTACCAAGAAGAAGAAAAAGAATAAGAATAAGAATGCATGCATGCTTTCAAGATTGCTATCTCTTCACCACACCACATGCTACAAAAATAAGCAGGGGGAATGGGAAAGAGGAGCAAGGCTGGATTTTGAATACCTGCAGCCTGCAAGGTGTCTTGGGATGTGATGCATAAGGGAGGCCATTCAGAAGATCACATGGCATTCTTTGAGGGATAATGATGGTGTTCGAATGCAACAAGGGTAGCTGGAGCTGAAAAGTTAGAAAAGTTTGGTTTTCTGTCTTAGAATAATACATGTCTCACAGTAAACACAGACCTGCAAACGCACATGATCCATGTTTGGTAATAATCTTTATTAAATCAGTTGAAAAAGCACACACACAAAATCTATGTGCAAGTTTTCAGAATCCTCAGGTCACTTTGTCCAGCATAAATGTTACAAAAATGAGGCAGGAGGATAATTAAGGATGACTCTGTGTCCTTCCTTTTCCTTCCCACAGACTGTCTCTTCCTTCTCCTCGGCCCTGTGCCAGGCTCTTCCTATATCTCTACACATCCTCCTCCTGGCAGAAAAATCAGTCATTGTCCAAGCGTATCCAGACAACACGGAAATCTGGAGAACGTACAGGAACGATGGCCCATACCGTCATCTCTACATTGTGCTTTGCGGTGAGGGGAGGCAATTTCAGTGGGTCTGGAATCCAATTCTGGCCCTAGCATCTGCCTGCAAGTAACCAAAACCAACCAAACAAAAGTTGAGCGATGCAAAAAATAAAAATAAATAAAATAAAATAAAAATTAAAAGCCACAACCTCTAATTCAGAAGGTGGTCATGTCCAGTTTTTATCGGGGGAGCAGCTTACAGAGTTCCTCCACCACTTGACTACACACACACAGACACACACACATACACACACTTTTTGCTCTGGGAATTTAGGGGGCCTCACAGCCATAAACGGCCATACTTTGCCCATCCCTCCTTTTAAGGCACCTGAAGCAGATCCTGACACAGTTTCTAAGAGGAACACTATGCTGGATAGCCTTGAGCTTCTGTTTGAAAGACTAGATTTTAGTATTTAGTCATTCGCAGTGTTTTCAGCGTCATGTGCAAAATATTGCAGCACCCATCTATTTACAAGAGCCGTTGTAGTGCTTTTGTTCTCTAGAAATGTATCTGGCCTACCGTAAGCTGTTGTTTTACCTGGTGTAATAGATTCGCCTTAGTACAAAGTGCAATTGTTGTTACTGGGCCAGAAGGATGACATTTGTAGTAATAAGGTGGTTCTGAACTGATTATTTGGTGTGCTGCATACTCAATTGGCGGAGAATTATTTTTTGCAGCCTAATTGTATCTGGCAAGACATTCAGTACTGAATAAGACAGGACAGCCAATTATTATATGTTCTGTTGTTTCAAGTTTATCTTTTGCATTTTCCGCAAGTGGCTCTATTCAGTGCTGTTATGGCCATATTCCTGATTTTTTTTAAAACCGAGTTTTTTATATAGATCCTTCTCTCTGCCCACGTAGTGACAGCAAACCATTACATGTGACAACATAAGCAGAGCCTGGTGAAATTAAACATGTTTTGACTATAGCTTCTAGAATCTCCCAGCCAGAACTAAGCATCAAAATGGTACTTGTAGTCTAAAAATGTTACAAAGTTCTGAGTGCAGTAAAAATGGAACATTTAGCCTAGTGCAGATATTCAAGTTTCTGTCAGCAAATATTCCAGATTTCATTCAACAACCAAATTCTTGTTTTTGTCCTATTCTAGCTTAGTGTGATTTCCAAAAACCTGGCTGGAGATCTAAAGCCTCATTTGTTTTATACATTACCAATAATTATTGGTAATAATTACACAGTCTTAAATATCACTGATAAAACCATCACTTTCTGCTTCAGAATAAACTACTTCAAGCCATTTCAGCAATGAAACTACATAAATATTTCTATTTTTATGACTTTCAGAGTATCCTTAATTAGGGATGGGTGACAATTTCATTTGGTTCCATTTTATAAGAACTTTCCAGAATTCACAAGAATTCAACAAAAAGGATCTGAGATTTTTTTTTAAAAAAAGAAGACTGTAGAGAAAGTAAAAGTGACAAGTTGCCCTATGTATATACAAGTATGCCTTTGATTGAATATGGTTTTTTTTTAAATTTGCAGATTTCTTCATAAATTTGACAGAAAGAATTTAAGATTGTTTTTTTAAAAATTCAAACATGGGAGACAATGAAACTGACTTATTTTTCCATCTCTGTTCTCCGTTCAGCTGTTTGGATAGCTCAGTGCGGTTTAGGTATCTGGCTGCTGAGCCAGAGGTAGGGAGTTCAACTCCCCACTGTACCTCCTGTGAGTAGAGTCAGCCTGCGTGACCTTGGGCAAGCTGCCCAGGGCACCCCCAGAAGAAGGGAAGGGTCAACCACTTCTGAGTATTCTCTGCATGGAAACCCTGAACAGGGTTTGCCATAAGTCTGAATTGACCTGATGACACATGATGATGATGATGATTCTCCATTCATATTTCAATTCATAACTGAGCGTTGTAATTACATTTTATACCTGAGGCAATTATAAGGGCATTACATTGAGTTAATATATAGCCATAAGGACTGGTGCCATTATCACCTCCTGAACAACACAGTTTACCACTGCATCACTGATGATGGTAAAGGTAAAGGTTCCCCTTGACATTTAGTCCAGTCGTGTCCGACTCTAGGGGGCGGTGGTCATCCCCGTTTCCAAGCCGTAGAGCCAGCGTTTTTTGTCCGTAGACAGTTTCCGTGGTCACGTGGCCAGCGCGACTAGACACGGAACGCCTTTACCTTCCCACCATGGTGGTACCTATTTATCTACTCGCATTTGCATGCTTTCGAACTGCTAGGTTGGCAGGAGCTGGGACAAGCGACAGGAGCTCACTCCGTCGCGTGGATTTGATTGATCTTACGACTGCTGGTCTTCCAACCTTGCAGCACAGAGGCTTCTGTGGTTTAACCCACAGCGCCACCACGTCCCTCTTCACTGATGATGAGTCGACAGGAAAGGCTGCCTCTCAGTCACCTCCTTACTTCACCAACTTTTGCCTTTCTTATACAAAAATATATAGTTCCTACAATGCTTGACAATGCCGTGCTGCCATGGGCTTAAATCTAATTGCTAGCCCCAGTTAAAGTAGAGTTGTTGAAACAATAAGATTTCTATAAAGGTAGACTTACCACTTGGCAACTAATTCAATGGGTCCTACTCCAACAAGGGTTATCAATTGGGATTCAGGCCATGCTGTACTGATTTCCTTCTGGAGTGAAGGATAGGAATCTAGAGTCTGGGAGAAAAACATTCTTTCAGTTGACTTACAAGTCGAAAAAACATTTAAAGAGAGAGAATTCCTTTCACATCAGGATGTGGAACCTGAGGCCATGGGGCTAAATTCAGCCTTCTGAAGGGTAAATAGCCTGCCTTTTGAGTATCCCCTGTTGATGGTGCTTCTTTCCCCTGGCACCAGAGTTAGTCACTTCCTACTTTGAAATACCTCTCTTAGGCCTTAGTTACCAGCGTCAAGAGCTTCAGGCTGGTAATTTTGGTCCTGCCCTTTGGCTCTGGCCACCACTAGAAGGCCATTCTGGAGACTTTGGGCATCATTTTCTCCCATACGTTCAGACGAGGAAGACTGCCTCTCCTAAGATGGCATTAGCAATGGGCACTTTTGCAGGTGATATGCTGTGTTATGAGAACAGAGCAAAAGGGCAGTATTTAAGTTATTATATTTTCACTGCCAGAGATGGGAGACATAGTTGTGAGATTTTCTGACTCCTGTGCCAAAAATTGTTTGACAATAAAAAAATTACTCTTAGGCAGCAAAATGTCTTGGGTTGGCCCTTCAGAAAAACTTGCTTCTATGTAGACATCCATGAAGCTATAAACATTGTAATTTAATCTTTGTTTGTTTATGGTATATTCAGGTTGCAACTCTATGTATATTTCCTGTCTTAGTCACTGAGTTCATTGAGATTTATCTCCAGCTGCATGGGTTTAGGATTGTAGCCTTTGTAATTTTCATTATTGATTCCTACTTTGAGGTCTAATTGCATTGATCCTTCCATTGTTTGATGTTATGTGCCATCAAGTTGCCTCCAACTTATAGTGACCCTATGAATGAGCAATCTCCAAAATGTTCTGTTCTTAACAGCCCTCCTCAACTATTGCAAATTCAATCCTGTGAGTTCTTTTAGGGAGTCAATCCATCTCATATTTGGTATTCCTCTTTCCCTGCTACCTTCCACCTTTCCCAGCAATATGGTCTTTTCCAGAGACTCCAGCCTTCTCATGATGTGCCCAGAGTAGGACAGCCTTTGTTTCATCATTTTTACCTCCAGAGATAATTCAGGCTTGATCTGATCTAGGATGCACTTGTTCATCTTTCTGGCAGTCCAAGTTATCCTTACATCCTCTTTCAAACCTTAACCTTGAACAAACAAACACCACAAGCATAATAAGATTAATAGCAATGACGATGGTGATGGATTCTGCATCTTAAGACTATCAAGTATTATTTTGCCTTGTGGTTGAAGATAACTCATCAGATTCATAGAATGTTACCAGAGATGGGAGGCAGACAGTTAGACCCATAAAAAAATGGTGTAGTTTCCCCCCCCCCTGAAATTTTGCATGAATGCAGAAAGAGAAAAAGTAGTATACCAGGACCTTGTACATATGAGATTGTTCGGGTTGCCTGAAAGACATGCTGTTCTCTTCCTGAACCTGAATTTGCAAAGCTGACAGTCAGAGTCACAGGGCCCCTGCTGATCATTTTGTTCAGAAGAAACCAAAGTGGAGGTGCAAGGAGATGCTTTTCATTTAACTGGCCAAGAAGCACGAATCTCTCCGGTCTGGTGCTCAAACTTAGTTTGTGCCTGACCTTTTTACACATTGTGCCGAGCTACATCTTCAGGATCGCTGGATGAGTTCTTCATCCTTTAGCAATAAAATGCCCACCTACTCATCAGCACTTTCCTGGATCCAGAAGGAGAAGAGTACAGAAAAACCGGCAACAAGAGCTGCAGCTGGGCAACCAGCAGCTGGCTTCTTGATAGTCCCCCAAGGCCTTTGCCTAGAGGCATTTTTTTTTCTTTTACCCTTGAATAAGCCTGGTCCTGTTGACAAAAAGTACTTATAACAGAAAGAGTGAAATATAGCCTTTTAACTTGGAATTATTGCAACATTTATCATTGTTGCATATGTATTGGCCTATGGCTAACAGCAACAATAAGAACTGATTGATTTGTTGATTGAGTGATAACATAAAGAAGAATAATTTTTTTATCATTCTTATTCTTATTTGAAATCTGGAATGAATAAATCATTTGTAAACCCCTTTGCTACTGCTAATTCAAAGTAATACAGAGAGCTTCTTCATGACTGCAGTTGTCTTGTCATGCCCCGAAGCTGATTATGCAATGACTGTTTTTATTTATTTATTTACAGCTCTTATATCCCACCTTGACCCAAAAACTTTTTTTTCCCTACAAGGAAGCGATTTACACTTCAAATGGAGTGATAGATAATAGAACAAATATATAAAAGTCAAACAAGGAACAAATATTTCACACACACATGCACGTACACATGCACACACACACAAAACAAGCTAGCACTAAACAAGATTTATACATTTATACATACAGACAGTTATTCTTCAAAAACCAGCTCACAAGATTAAACTAAATAAATAAAAACAGGTGAATCATCATATTAAAACATCAAACCAAAGTGAAAATGTACAGCTGAGTAATAACAACGAATACTACAGTGAAGACATTGATTGAATTTTTTATATCTTGATTTTCTGTATCTTGAACCAAGATATAGAATGGATACTGCCATTAAAAGATCAGAATAATACTGAGTCTTGGAAGGGCAGCTGTAAAGGAACTAGAAAAGATCCTGAAGTGTCAGAACATGGCATTAAAGATCAAGGTCAGGATCATCCACATACTGTGGTGTTCTCAGTTACTATGTACAGATGTTAAAGCTGGAAGATGAAGAAAGTTGATGCGGGGGGTGGAGGCAGATCAACATATTTGAAATGTGGTGCTGGAGGAGAACGTTATGAATACCCATAGACCTGCCAGAAAGACAACGGTCTGTTCTAGATCAAATCAAGCCTGAATGTCCAATAGAAACTAAAATGACTGGACTGAGGCTATTGTACTGGGGACATACCACAGGAGAAGACAGTACTCACTGGAAAAGACTTGTCTTGGAATTCTGTGCTAGAGAATGGTCCAGCATTCCGCTGAACTGTAGCAGTGAATTCTATGTGCCTCCCCAGCTACAAATCCCATGACTTTTAAAAGACTGGACAATGCCAGTTCAAGTGGTATCAAACTGCTACTTGCAGCTACTACTATTTATTTATTTTATTTATCTGCAATTGTCTCACTTTATGTAGTGGTAGGGTGGGTCCTGCTTGGCTTCTTCTTTCAGATGGCTTCAGTGAGGACAAACATGCTTTAACTCAGTGCTGGCTGGCAACTTCCATTTTGGAGGTTCTGTAAATCCACTCTGACTTTTAGTCTGAACTTTACAAGAGTTCTCAAAGATGCTGAAACTATTTTAGAATTAGAGTTCAGCACCTTGGGTAGGTCCCATAAAAACGCAGCCTCAGTTCACAGTAGCTCTGAAACTGGAGCCTGCGTTGCTTCCACCTCACCTCCCAGAGATAATCATTGTTGCCTCCGAATCGGTGGAGGCGAACTCTTTTTCTTCTTCTCTCTGTGGTCCCCTTCTAAATGCTTTCACACCTTGGGAAGCATAGCTTTGGGTCCAGACTAAGTTTGTTCAGTTTGAGTGCCATTGAAAGCAATAAGATATTGACTGGACTTACTTAGACCCATAGATTTCAGCTGGAATTAAATTGAATGGACTTGCAGCCCATAATAATAATCTCCAAATTTTCAGGTGCTGACCTTTGAATGTCGTTGATATATAATTAGAAATGATTCCATTTTTAAGGAGACTAAAATAGAACCAAGTAGTAGCCAGAGACTAAGAATATATAATCTCACCCCACCAGCAAGTTCCTTCTGTCCCAAGAGTGGCATCCAAAAACTTCTCACAAATTTCTCTGGATCCAAATAATTCAGAGCTTTCATAACAACATCAGAATTCAGGTGATCCACATGACCTTGCACCACATCATAGGTTTTGTAGTATTCATTTGAACTGTGTAGATCAACTTCCCCAACCTGGAACTCTTCGAATGTTCTGGACGTCAGCTCCAAGCATTGCAGACTAGTGGCTGTAACAACTGACCCGGAAGGGGTTCCGAACTTTAATGCTTTGAGAGGTCATCAATTTGAGAAAGCTGACTTAAACTAAAGCATATGGGTAGGCTGGAATCTACCTCGCAACTCTGTTTCATGAAACAGGTGTTTTTGTTTTATGGTACCTTCACTGAAAAGGTGATATTGTAGGGATTTAGGGTAATTACTGTTGCAGATTTTTGAATTTTTGGTTAAATTCCTCTGGCTGTGCAGCAGAATTGCAGGGATTCACAGAGTAGAATAGCTTCAAGTTCCCCAGAGTAGTCCACCCCTTTTCTCATTAACGGGCATTTACAGTATCAGTAACTCACTCTGAGATATTAGTAGTAGAAAGAATTAAAAATGGTGCATTACTTACAGTTGTGAATAAATCAAACAGCAAACATGACTGCCTTCAACAACAGACTTCAACAGATTCAAGAACGGGGAAAAGAGTTGGGCAGGGAGGCGGTACTCTCTTTGAATTCAGAGGCAGGAGGGAACTATTGGTTACTGCTGGATAGACTGACGGTCACCCCAGCCCAGAAAGGTCTCTCTCAGCCACACCTTCTCCAGACAGCATGCAAAGTTCTAAAAACTACAGCAGTTGCATGAATGTAGTTCCAAAGAGCTTTAAAATATTTTGAGAATCCCAGTCATGCAGCAAAACTACATGATACTTACAGGTGTCAGGGCAAAAGCAATTTTTAAAAACTGCATAGGGCAAAGCAAATAAGTCACCAATTTGCCCAAATCATGACAGATTGGCAGAACCTGCACAAGTCTGGGAACACCAATATTTCACAGGAATTCCTCTTTTTGTACCTTTTGGCACAATCCAGCCAAAGTTAAACATTCCATACATACATCTATTTCAACAGGGAGTTAAACATGGATTTACAAGGTCCAGTCAAAGCTGATTGTGTTATAAAGATTTTAACTTGAGCTGGATGATGCTTTTCATTGACAAACCGAATTGCACTGACACATCACCCACCTACTGAAAACAAAACACCCTGCAAAGAATATCATATCAGTTTCATCAGCCTTACTGAGTCTCTATGCCATTGAGAGCACTGAGGATCAGGGCCAAGGGCCAAGTATCTGCAACTGTTCATTAATTGGTCGCTTTTGATTAAAGAGTGCAAGGAGAGAAAAGGCTACCCATGAAATATTTGGTTAATGGAAGCTTTTCTTCTGAAAAGAAATGTACTGAGATGTGTGCTAATGACACCCTATTATGTTACGTACACCTCGGCATTTACTCACCCTGTTATTATCTGTTGCAACTTTCCCGACGGGGCTGACATTGATCCTTGTTGAATTCTCGCCTGCCCGCCCCTCCACCCCACTCACTGGCAAAGCCTGCTGGAGCTTGAGCAAGAGTCAGCTTATGGCTTCCTAGCTTAAAAGCACAAAGCAAAGTTTGGGAGATGTATCTCTGATGGTAGTACATACTGTGTGTCTTGGAAAAATAGCAGAATGCTCAGGGTTGCTAAGAATTTTTCTCTTCCCAGTCAAAATACCATGACATTATTGAGTATGCAACTGAGAGCTTTATATGTCTTCATGAATGCATTATAATATTTTTATTCCATGCTTCTTCTGAGTAACTCCAGCTGATGCACACGAGTGCTTCTTTAGTTATACTCCATTTTAATTTAAAGGTGTAATTCAGCAAATACCATTATTCTGACCAGCAGGGCATGAATTGGATAAGGGCTGATATGATTCCAAAACACTAAGGAGACCCTCCACATAGCAGGATTCTCCTGGACAGAGCTTTGTTTTTGTATATGAATGTCATCATTTACACTGGAGAAAGTAAGGGAGTGAATCAGGGAGCCCTTTGGAGGGAAGGCAAGATCTGCCCTCTGCCCGTGGTAATCACAGAATCATAGAATAATGGAGTCGGAAGGGGCCTACGAGGCCATCAAGGCCAACCCCGGCTCAGTGCAGGAATCCAGATCAAAATATATTAAACAAATATTCTTCTTCTTACAACTGCGGAGAATATATAAACTTTGCCGTTACCTGGATGAGCGGAGCCTGGCAACAGTCACACATGCACTGGTAACAACCAGACTGGACTACTGCAATGCGCTATATGTGGGGCAGCCTTTGAAGATGGTCCGGTGACTGCAACTGGCACAGAACCGGGCTGCGCGGCTGGTAAGTCGTGCCGCCATGCGGACTCATATGACGCCAGTTCTGAAAAATTTACACTGGCTGCCGGTTGCTGCTCTGGCTCAATTCAAAGTGCTTACCTTGACATATAAAGCCCTAAACAGCTTAGGACCTGGTTACCTAAAGCAGCGGTCCCCAACCTTTTTAACTCCATTGGGGAAGGCGGGGCACCCCTCCGCGCTAGGAGCGGACGTGCGCTTGCGCAGGCGCGCACACACTCATGCACAGGCGCAAAGGGCAGGGGGCTGCTCGGGGGACAGTTGCGCACACTCGCGAAGGGGTGGGAGGGCACTTGCGAGCTGTGCGGAGCTGTGCGGGGGCGGGAGTGCGGGCGGGGTGGGTGGTAGATCTGTCTCCGCGGCCCGGTCTGGCCCAGGCCACAAAACGGCACCGGGCCGCAGACCAGGGGTTGGGGACCCCTGACCTAAAGGACCACCTTCTTCCATACGAGCCCGCCTGTACTCTAAGATCAGGCCAGGAGGCCCTTCTGAAGGTGCCATCCCTGAAAGAGGTGAGGGGGATGGCATGCTGAAATAGGGCCTTCTCGGCTGTTGCCCCCCAACTTTGGAACGCCCTCCCTATAGAGATCCGCCTGGCTCCAACACTTTTGGCTTTTCGGCACCAGGCAAAGATCTTTCTGTTTAGCCAGCATTTTAATTAAATAGTGTCCTTTAGCTGGCCATATGAGCAGCAGGATTTATTAATATTAATGTTTTAATGACTGTTTTTAATATAGCGTATTATTATAATATTGCCTATTTTTAATGGTTTCAATGTTTTTAAAGTCTTAATATTGTTGTACACCACTCAGAGACCATTGGTAATGGCATGGCTAAAAAATCTTGCAAATAAATAAATAAATAAATAAATGATTGTCTAATTTTCTCTTGAATGCCTGTAGTGTTTGAGTACTCACCACCTCCCGAGATAATTGGTTCCATTTCTGTACAGCTCTAACAGTTAAGAATTTTTTCCCTGATATTCAGGAAATCTGGCTTCCTGTAACTCGAGCCCATTACATGTCCTGCACTCTGGGATGATCGTGAACAGATCCTGCCCCTCCTTTGTATGACTATATTTCAAATTTAAAATACTTGAAATATATCATCTCTCCCCTGAGTCTTCTTTTCTCAAGGCTAAACATGCACAGTTCATTCAGTTTTTCCTCACAGCCCTTGGTTTCCAGTCCCCTGATCATCCTTGTTGCCCTTTTCTGAACTTGATCTACTGTCAGCATCCTTCTTTAATTGTGATGTCCAGAACTGGACACAATACTCAAGATGAGACCTAACCTGTGCCAAATAGAGGGGATCTAGTACTTCACAGGATTTGGAGACTATACTTCTGTTAATGCAGTTATCGACAACAATTCCAAGATCCTTCTCACATGTAGTATTACTGAGGCAAGTATCCCCCATCTTGAACTGTGCATTTGGTTTCTTTCCCCTAGGTAGAGAACTTAGCAATTATCCCTGTTAAATTTCATTCTGTTTTTCAGCCCAGTGCTTGAGCCTATGAAGATCATTTTGAATTTTGTTTCTGTCTTCCAGGGAATTAAGCTATTCCACCCAATCTGATAAGCATTCTGTGCATCCCCTCATCCACTAGGCCAGGGACTGAGCCTTGTGGTATCCTACTTGTTTCCTCTTCCCAGTTTGAGAAGCAGGCACTGAGAGGCACTTTCTGAGTATGATTCTGGAATCAACTGTGCATCCACCTGATATTTGTTCTATCAAGCCCACACCTAGTTAACTAGCTAGTTATGGGGCACCTTGTAAAATGTTTTGCTGAAATCAAGATATATTATGTCTGCAGCATTTCCCACCATCAATCAGGGAGGTTACCCAATCAAAAAATGAAATAAGGTAATGCATTCCATCTTCATAGCTGCCTCCTGGTTTCTCTACCTTCTCAGATCCATTATGATCATGCCAGATTGTTGCAGATATTGGATGAAATCCTGTTGCACAGCTCTGCATGTGCAATGGTGATGACATCATCACAAGCAGCAAGTTCCCACTGATTAAAGGCAAATCACTGCTGATTAAAGGTGATTTTGGGGTGCACATTTTATTTATTTATTTATTTGTTTGTTTATTTCATTTATTTAACTTATATGCTGCCCACACTACCCAAAGGTCTCTGGGCGGTTTACAGCAATTTAACTACAGTAAAAAAAAAAAAAAAAAAAAAAAAAAAAAAAAAAATTAAAATACAATTAAAATATATACTTTAAAAGTTGCCATCAGGACCCACAGCTGATATTATTTCAATTAAAAGCCTTCTGGAACAGGAAGGTTTTGACCTGGCGCTGAAATGTCATCAGCGTCGGCGCCAGACGAATCTCAGTCGGGAGGGCATTCCATAGTCTGGGGGCAGCTGCCGAAAAGGCCCTTTGTCTACAAGCCATCCCTCTTACCTCCTTGAGGGATGGCTCTTTCAAAAGGGCCCCCTGGCTAGATCTTAACTGCCGGGTAGGTTCATATGGAAGGAGGCGGTCCTTCAGGTATCCAGGGCCCAAGCCGTTTAGGGCTTTATATGTCAAAACAAGCACTTTGAATTGGACCCAGGCAGCAACTGGTAGCCAATGTAATTTAAACAGAATCAGCTTGATGTGTTCCCTAGCAGCCTCACCAGCTGCGCAGCTCGATTCTGGACCAGTTGCAGTCACTGGACCATCTTCAAAGGCAGCCCCACGTAGAGCGCATTGCAGTAATCTATACGAGATGTTACCAGTGCATGTGTAACTGTCATGAGACTCCGCTCGTCCAGGTAGGGCCATAGCTGGTATAATTTCCGCAGCTGAAGGAAGGCGCCCCTGGCCACCACCTGGGCTTCCAGAGTTAGACTGGGGTCCAGGAGCACCCCCAGGCTGCGGACCCTGTCCCTTAGGGGGAGTGTAACCCCATTCAGGGCAGGGAAATGGCCCTCCAACCTGTCCGGCGAAGCACCCACTAACAGCACTTCCGTCTTGTCTGGTTTGAGTTTCAATTTATTAACCCTCATCCAGTTCATTATCAGGTCCAGACATGAGTTCAGCATGGAAACCGACTCACCTGGATTGGTGGAAAATGAGAGGTAGAGCTGAGTGTCATCAGCATATTGCTGACTCCTCAGCCCAAACCTCCTGATGACCTCTCCCAGCGGTTCCATGTAGATGTTAAACAGCATGGGGGACAGTATCGAGCCCTGAGGAACTCCATGACATAAACGCCATGGGACAGAGCAACTCCCTCTGGACACGGTCAGCCAGGAAGAAGCGGAACCACCGTAAAGCGGTGCCCCCAACTCCCAACCCAGCCAGCCTATCCAGAAGGACACCATGGTCGATGGTGTCGAAAGCCGCTGAGAGGTCTAGGAGTATCAACAGGGTCACCCTCCCCCTGTCTCTCTCCCGGCAAAGGTCATCGTACAGGGCGACCAAGGCAGTCTCCGTACCAAAACCTGGCCTGAAACCCGATTGAAATGAATCCAGAAAATCCGTTTT
This sequence comes from Intellagama lesueurii, assembly GCA_037013535.1. Taxonomy (NCBI): domain Eukaryota; kingdom Metazoa; phylum Chordata; class Lepidosauria; order Squamata; family Agamidae; genus Intellagama; species Intellagama lesueurii. The sequence continues at coordinate 35,490,068 of JBAJHW010000006.1, forward strand.
CATGACTTGTACACAAAGCAAGAAAGCTGCAGGCACCCTGAAATCCTCAAAGGAAGTTTTTAATCAGTCACTGATGGTGATAGAATCACTGTTGCACAGACAGAGCTGTGTAACGGGATTTCAACCAGAGTAATAGGAGCTGACTTCTCTGTTTAGCTGTGAATGAAATGCCTGTCATTTTTATAGACAGAAAGCAGCACAGACATGTGCGCACACATGTGTTTGTGTATGAAGGGCATCCATAGAAACATAGGATGCTGTCCCATACTGAGTCATCTCTAGAGATTCTTGGTTGTTCCTTGAGATTGCCCTCCAAATACTAATTAGGAAGGCTCACCTTCCTTAACTTCTAAAATCAGACCTCATTAGATGTGTTCAGGGTGGTACAATGGTATATGAATTCACTCATGTGGGTGAATGTAAAAGGGCATGCCCAAAGGACAGTAGCAAGGCAGGTGTTAAGCCTGGTTGTAATTCTCTGGGGATTCCAGACATTGAGTATCAGGACCATTTCTGTCTGAACAGGACCATTTCTGTCCATTCACTTCTAAAGCCCCATACAAGACTGTTTTTCCAGGTCAAAATGGAGTATAATGGAATGTTAGAAGGGTGGATTGGAGTTTCAGGACTTGGCATATATAGACAGGCAGACAGATGTAGTGTGCATTGTGAGGATTGGCTATTTCTACTTCAAAATAAGCTATTTTATGTATCAGGATGTTCTGGTACATAAGCATTTTCCTTTTTCTCTAATCAAACGAAGCATTAAATACACAGAGAGCTCCCAGGCACTGCAGTGATTGAGTCATCAAAATAAGAGCGTGCTGGTCTGGAAAGAGCTCAGCAGGATTACCAATAAAAACAGGGTTAGAGCAGAGGCTGATCCCGAAGGCTAGGTACTAGAACCCTAATAGTGATAGTGTTGCACCAGCAAAGGTTGGATTCTTTCTGAACTTTTGAGGAGCTGAGAGTCAGGATCACATACCCGGCCAATGTCTCTACCTCTCCTTTACAAGTAAGTTCTTCAAGAGGCAGTGCTTGTGAACAGGCAGCCAGAAATCTAGAACCATCCACAGTGGTAGACCCAGCCCTGCCTTGTCTGCTGTTGTCAATTCAAAGGGGCAGAAGCTTTCCAGCATCTCAAATGAAGATCATTCTTCATCCAGCTACCTAAGATCTTTGGTATCTTTGGATCTTTGCTGTGCACCAAAGATCTAAGGCCCAGTAGCCCTCCTCTCTCTGTAGGAAAGCTGAGGAAAGCTATGGAAAACCAAGTGCTAAGTCTTCAGTACAGGAGGTGCTTTTTTGTATTACTGGGCCTAGAACGATTACTTTTTTTGGACAACAACTTGCAAGGCTGGGAAAATTCTGAGAGTTGTACTCCAAAAACAAACCAACCCCTCTTCATGCCCTATCTGTTCTACAAGCCAAGCAGCCCCTCAAAATAGAAAAATGAAAAGCACACAAAACATGCACTCAAGACAGCCAATATTTTATACTCTTCAGATTCGAAAATGAGTTACAATCTGTATCTATTTGGTGAAGGCGGTTCAAAGGTTCAAAGTGAATTTGCTGTGAGAATATTCAGGAAGCATCTTTTAGACCAGTGGTTCCCAGAAACCCTGGTCAGCACAGCTGGTGGTGAAGGTTTTTTGGGAATTGCAATCCAAGAACATCTGAGTTACCCAAGGTTGGGAACCACTTGTCTAGAACCTTGCTCACCCATTGTGCAAACACTGTGTAATTAGGACAGAAAGTAGATGGGCATAGTCTGACTGCCCCAAACAAACCTTGGATTGGTTCAAGACCTATTGAAAAAAGAGGGAGTCCAAAAAAGTAACTCTTCCAAGTTCTGCACTTGCGATAAAAAAGGGCAGGTCTACTTATAGCAAATTATCCTAAGTCCCATTGATTTCAATCAGTCTACTGTGACTGTGGTTGAGTCTGGATCCAGGCTATTGGTTTAGATTTGGGTGCACACTTAGGCACATGACAGTGGACTAAGTAGAATTAGGCCTTCCTGCTGAGACAGATTCCTCAGCCTACCAAAATGCTACACAAAGGAGCTCTGATGTATGGGGTGAGTTGGGCTATATTTGGGTAAGGGGAGATCCCCTGTAATAGCCACCCTGGGACCTAGTAACTACCTTGGCTTCCAGCTCTGGAAGAAAGGCAGGATGTCAGATAAAATAAAATAAAATGCATGTATCTTCCAGAAGCAAAGCCCTCTTATTCAGAGAGGGCAGGCCCTATTTTCAAGACATATTAGATTTAGGCACATAATGTTAAAGTGGCAGAGCACAGAGACTGCTAGCTCAACCTCTACTGCATAGGAATCTGTAGACCAATGAACGCTTCATGAATGAGTTTCTCCCCCTGGTCAAACCCTGAAACCACTGGTAGAAGTCACATCTCATGGCAGGAAAATCTGTCAATTAATAATGTGAAATAGTATTTTATTCTGTCTGTCCAGAACCTGCTGCCTGTCAATTTCACTGACTGACCATCCTCTCCAGATTCTAGTCATTTTAGGATGAGAAAAATCCACTCAACTTCTTCACCTCATGACTGATTTTATAAACTTCTAGCACATTCCCTCAATTGCCTTAAAAAGGTAATAATTTGAAATCCCCAAGGTTTCTAGCTTTTGCTGGCTTGTTTTGGCCCTATAATGTTCAAAAAAGAAATAGGGGGGCCAGAACTACACAAAAGTATGAAGTATGGGATGTGTACATACATCAATGATGGGCCTGTTGTGGCTCGTGTGGCCTTGGCATCCATTTTTGTGTAACACCCTCATCACTGCAGAATCCTGTCTGTCACCAATATCCTTGCAGCTTCCCTTCCCTTCCTGTGGATTATGGAAAGGAGAAAGGCACTCTGTCCTGTGATCTCATCAAACTCTTTGGTGTGTTAGAAAGCTATGGTATGCTCCTGCACATAGAAAACCACCATAATAAATCCAGCACTGGTTAAAACAAAACAAAACAGGGAGGACTGGCTGCATAGTTCCATGAGTTGGGTACCCAGCTCTAGAGCTAGAAGTCAAGAGTTCAATTCCCTACTGTGCCTCCCTAGAGAAAAGCCAGCCTATATAGCCTTGGGCAGCCAGAGCACCCACACAAGAAGGGAATGGTAAACCCCTTCTGAGTACACTATACCTAGAAAATCCTAGAAAGGGTCACTATATGTTGGAATTAATTTGATGACAGCAGCAGCAGCAGCATAAACAGTGAAAGATCTTACAGGTTTGTAAGTGTTCCCATTCGGACTCCTCACCCACCTTGGAAAGCTGCTTATTCCTGACACAAGTGAAAGGCTGGTGGCAAACTGCTCTGTCCATCCACATGTGGTCTGAGTTAGCTTGTTTCCTTTTCTCTGCCAATCTGTTTTCCTTTTCTGTCATGTCTTTAAGATCATGAAGGGAGTAAGAGCCTTATTATCACTGATCTTTGTAAACTGGGCTGGAAGCCTTTTTTCAGCAGCATGATAAAAAGCATGTTTCTGTCTGTCTATCTACCTATCTTCTCAGGAAGTTTTCTCCATGTAGAGGTGGCCATACTATGATGCCAGGTGAAGTGAGTATCTCAGGTAGGCGATTTAGGATACCATGAAAGAGCAAGATGATCCTAGATGATGGTTCTGCTTATCCACTGGTATCAGACATTTTAAAAGTACTGTGGACTCATTTTTTCATACATGATCTGTTGCCTTCAAAAGCAGGAGAATGGCACACGGACATAAAGACCTAGGGCTATGATCCACCATGATGTTCTCCACTGGAATGTATGGAGATGTTTCTCTGTCTCTCCCTTCTTCTACCTACTTTAAGGGCCTCCAAAGCTGGTGGGAGGCTTTGGATGCCCTTAAGACAGGTAGGAGACAGATGTGTTCTGTCTTGTGCAACACCCAGTGAAATGAATGGCAGCTGCGCAAGAGCCTGCATTGGCTCAATGAAGTTTGTACAAGAGCATTTCCTGGAGGACTGGCAGTATTTGGAGTTTCCACCTTTGGTAGAAAAATAAAGAAAATGTGGGGACATAAGTCGGCAGCGCTCCAAAATTCACCATCAGCCAGTACCTCTGAAGGTATTTTGCAGGAGGCAAAGCTGCACTATGGTACTGCACATCACTACAATGCAGTGTCGCTGCATCTCTGTGTACATTAAAATAACAAAGAAACAAGATTCTGGAGGAGGAGCTCATGCCCTCTTAACCTGTGCAGACATTCTTGCTCCTCAGTCTCTAAATCCTCTTGTCCATAAACAATAATCATTTTAAAAAGGACATCACTTGCTATACAAACACAGACACACACGTGTGTGTGTTTGTACATGTGTGTGAAAGAGAAAGTGTGTGTGTGTGATGTTCTGGATAGAGTAGTGGACTAAGACTCAGGAGACACGGGTTCAAATCCCTGCTCAGTCATGGAACCTTACAGGGTACGCGTGTGGCAATGGCAAGCAATTCAACATCTCACATCCCTTGAAAACCCCGTTAGGGTTGCCATAAGCAGGAAGAGATTTGAGATCACACAACAACACAATGTGTATATGTATGGAGACACAGAACAGCCCTAGAGAAAGATTGGCAGCCTAGGTGTGGGACAGGGCAAGGGAAATGCGGGGTGGGGGTGGGGGGTGGGAGGCTCCACTCCCCACATAAGGTCTCTAATATCCTTTCGCCGGAGTAATTTACAGCCAGCCACATAAAGGTGCACTCCAGCGATCCACTGCCTTCCTCCCTTTCTTTTTCCTATTGTTTCCAAGCCCCTCACCCGCCCGCCCCCCACATCTCCCCGTCCTCTTGTCAAGCAGATCTGTAGATCTAAAGTCGATGTGGTCGGGTTGGGCTTCTTTCTTTCTTTCTTTCTTTCTTTCTTTCTTTCTTTCTTTCTTTCTTTCTTTCTTTCTTTCTTTCTTTCTTAAGAGTAGGGAGTGACAGATGGTGGGCCCGCTTTCCCCAGGGAGCGAGATCTCCCTACACGCGAGCGCATGTCAATCAACGCAGCTCATGTGATAACTCCAGCGGATGACGTGCCAGCCATATGGTCTGGCATCAGAGTTGGTACCCCTCTGCCTGCTTGAAGCGTGCCACTTCCCTCCTCCTTTTGGATAAGACACTGAAGGAGACGGGGTGGACCTCAAGGAGTCTCTTTCCTCCCTTTTCCCCCCTTAATTTTCCCCCTCTTTACTCCCAAAAGATGCGGGATACGAGGACTTGAGGATTCCTTCGCTCAGCTTTGGAGGTAAGTTATGTAAGGAAGGAAGGAAGGGGGGCAGAAACTTAAACACGGGGTCGCAACTTGCTTCCCCCACCCCGCCGTCCACCTTCTTAGATTTTTCACCCTCCAGATCGTATCTCTCCCCACCCCTCCAAACCCCTCCAGCCCCGATTCTTTTGCCCACACAATTTATTTGTAGCTTTGGAGAAGAATAGATGGGGCGCGGGAGGAGTGTACGTGAAGTGATGGGGGAGAGCAATCTCTCCGCAAGATTTTTATAGATCCAAAATCGCTTATGTAGCAAAGACCGTTTGGTACCATGGTTTTTAATTTTTTTTAAAGGGGGGGGGGGAACCCACCAGTTTTCGGCAGACTATGTGGACCATTTAAAGACCTCTTTTTTTAAAAAAAAACCTATTAGTATTTTTATAAAGATCTAAACAGATGATCTGGTAATATATTCTTTTCTAATTATGTCTCTAAAACAACAGACGGGTCTCTCTCTCTCTCTTTTAGAGCTGGAAGAATAGGGTTATCAGGCAATCGGATCTATAGCGTTTACAGAGGGAGAAAGACCCCCTGTTATTCTAATTTCATCTATCAAGCGGTTTATTTTAGCCGAAGGGGGTTTTTTTGGAGGGGGCGTTTGCCGGTGCGCTTTCTCCCTTCCACTCTCTCCGCTTTGTCCCCCCCCCCCCCCCATAAGACAAAATGAAATTACGGCAAAGCCTCTTCGCACACACAACATTGGCAAAGGATCCGCCGCTTTTTCGGCAGCTCTGGATTCTCCTAGGGAAATAGTCTTGGGTCCGTCTGGGGTGAGGGAACTGTAACAGAGGGGAAGGCGGTGGCGGAGGGGAGGCAGACAGAAAGAGAGGGAGGGATACGATGGGTTTGAATGGGGAAATCTGGCCATTTCCCCCCTCAACTACGTCGAAGATCTCCCAAAGCAAAAAAGATTTGATTTGCAAATTAAGTGTCACGCTCAAAGTAGTAGCAGTGTGCTCGACTTTAGGTGTGAATCCTTTCTCCCTACCTGAAAGGAAATGCCGTAGAAAGAAGCCAAAAAAAAGGAGTAACGCAGAAAGAAATGGGGAGAAAATAAAAAGGGAAACAAATAAGAAGTTAACGGGGCTTCGATTGGAATGTGATGGAGGGACGCCACGATCCCGTTGATGATCGCGGTGATTTCGTGCGCTTGAAGGGAGAAAGTTCAAAATTCTGATATTAAACACTAAGTTTAATGGCAGGTTTTCCAAACAGCGGCAGGGAAGGTGACAGGAGAGAAACGTTGAAAGAGGTTTTGTTTTGGTATTCTCGAGATCTCGGGCCTCAGAGCTCTCCCCAAAATAAGCACAACTTGGCTGCCTAGAAGACCTCAAGCACGTCTGTGGGGTGAAAGATCTAGCGTGCCCGTAAAATCCCGTGGAAGCGGCTCCAAGCGCCGAACATTTAAAGAGAGGAACCCCTAAAAACGCAGCCGGGCAGGCACCAAAAAAAAAAAAGAAAAAAAAAAAGAGATAACTCTCCGTTGCCTTTCAACCACAAAACATGAATCCAAAAAAAGATGGGGTGGAAGATGTCCATAATAAGCTGGGATCGATCAGACACCTCAAACCCAGCTTTGCACCAATTCATCAGGAAAGCAACGGAGACACCAATTAATTTTAATCGCGCTTTTAAACGAGTCAATTGCTTTTATGGAGGGAGGGAAACATATTTCAAGCCAGTTCTAAGCAAATCTCTTCCTCCTCGCCCAGCCTTAGGAAACCTGTGTGTGAGAGAGAGAGCGCGGTCGCGTGTGTCATATTTATTTATACGCATATTATTCGCACGGACACAGGCATCTTAACCCGCTCTTTCAAAATCTAGGGTGGGCGGCGAGGGCAGTGGAAAAAGAGGGAAGGGGCTCTTTAGCTGTCTGAGGCGGAACGGTAAGGAGGGGAAATCTGTCGGGATTTGGGGCAAGATCTCTGCTGCAAATCGTTCCGGGGGACAGGAGGAAACTGTGCAGGAAAGAGGTGAAGCTAAGATGTGGAAAGGTTTTACTCTATTTATGTTTTTTTGGGGGGTGGGGAAGCCTGGGAGTAAGAAGGTTGGGGAGAGATGGCAGAAAGGTTACGGGAGGAGGGGTGGGGAGGGTGAAGGGCGGGGAAAGGCCCGAAAGCTCTGGACTTTGGAAATAGCCGAGGGGACTGTTAGGGAAAGGGGCGCGCGCAGATGGGCCGGAATGGCCATGGCTTGGTTGGGATTTTAAAAATAGAGGCATCCGATAAAAGTGGAAGGAGTGGAACTTGGAGGCACGTCCGAGCGCCAGCCTGGCATTTCGGAAGGGATGGGCTTCCAAAGGATGGAGTCTTTACTTGCTTCTCCTCCCCTCCCCTTCCTTCCTTTCCCTCTCCGACCCCCACCCGGAAGAGCTCCTTTGCAAGGGGGAGACACCCCCCCCAGGGTTCACATTTTGGGGAGGAGATGGGTTTTCTCTCCCAGCTTCTTGAATAATGAAAGCCCTGTGCAAGGTTGGAATCCGCACGAAACGGGTGGATGTCGGGGCTTGGACTAGCCAGCCAGCCGAAATATCTGGGGGGCGAGGGGGGCCGCTCCGAGGGTCGGGGCTAGCCGAATAGAGGGCGGTTGAGGCCGGTGGTGTTGCCCTGGGAAAGAAACGTGCGTCCTTATTTCTTGTTTCCCTTCTTCTGCCCTCCGACCCCTCCTGGCCTCCCCCGTCCTTTCCCGCCGCCTCCCCCCGCCTCCGGTGTCCCCCTCTCCAGCCACCATGTTGACGCGCCTCTTCAGCGAGCCCAGCCTGATCCCCGAAGTCCAGAAATTCTCCAGCTGGGCGGACGACTGCGAAGACGACGACGAGGCGAGCGACAAAGAGGAGCGGAACTCCAAGAGCTGCCCGCTCCAGGATGAGTCCAACGACGGGGAAGTCAAAGAGGAGAACGACTTAGCGGGCGATGACGAGGAAGAGGAGGAGGAGGAGGAAGGCGTCGAGGAGGCCGAAGGGGACCGGCCCAAGAAACGCGGCCCCAAGAAAAGGAAGATGACCAAGGCCCGGCTGGAGCGTTCCAAACTCCGGCGCCAGAAGGCCAACGCCCGGGAGCGCAACCGCATGCACGACCTCAACGCGGCCTTGGACAACCTCCGCAAAGTGGTGCCCTGTTACTCCAAGACGCAGAAACTCTCCAAGATCGAGACCTTGCGGCTAGCTAAGAACTACATCTGGGCCCTGTCCGAGATCCTGCGCTCGGGCAAGAGGCCGGACTTGGTCTCCTACGTGCAGACTCTGTGCAAAGGCTTGTCCCAGCCCACCACCAACTTGGTGGCCGGCTGCCTCCAGCTCAACTCGAGGAATTTCCTCACCGAGCAAGGCCAGGAGGCCGGGAGGTACCACGGGCCCAACTCCACCTTTGGCATGCACCCCTACACCTACCAGTGCTCGCGGCTCTCGGGCGCGCAGTGCGGCGCCTCCAGCACCATGGCCAGCTCCCACGCCTTGCGGACGCACGCCTACTGCGCCACCTACGAGTCCCTCTATGGGAACGCCTCGCCGGACTACAACAGCTCGGAATACGACGGGCCGCTGAGCCCTCCTTTGTGCGTCAATGGGAATTTCTCCCTCAAGCAAGACTCTTCGCCGGACCACGAGAAAAACTACCATTATTCTATGCACTACTCCGCCCTCCCCAGTTCTCGCCCGTCCGGGCACAATTTGGTGTTCGGCTCGTCCGGAATGCGCGGTGGCGTCCACTCGGAGAACGTTTTGCCTTACGACATGCACCTCCACCACGATCGGGGCCCCATGTATGAGGAGCTCAATGCTTTTTTCCATAATTAACGCCTTTTTTCTCTCCCCACCCACCCCCTCACCCTTTCCCACCCTGCAGCCTTGGGCGTCCCGATGCGCTTCTGGTTTTACACTGAGCACCTGTAGATTCCCCAACAGATTGGCTTGGAAAGGGGAGGGTATGATTGGAAACCCTAAAAACAGAACGAAACAAACTCCTCGGCCTTCTCTGAGGTTGCCCCCCGCCGCCCCCCGCCCCCTCTTCCCAAGAGCTGCGACTTTTAATTCAATGGTGAGCCGCTTCCCCACCCCCACCCCCTCGGAACTGGAAGGAATAATGATGATGGTGATAATGATGATGATGATGATGATAATCATAACCATATCTATTCCGATCCCTAAACTAGTTGAGCCGGGCGCCCTTGTGTTGAGGTTAACGGGGGTAGCCGGATCCTTCAGCCACTTAGGCCGGAGCAACGGGCTTCGGAATCCTTCGAAACCCGTTTGCGTGCGGCAGTCTCCGCTGAGTTGGAAGCGGATGGCTCCGGCTGAAAAGGGAGGTCCGGGGAACTGAGAGAAGGGCCCTGCCCTGGATCCCACGCGGCTTCAAATGTGACTGGGTGTCGGGTTGCAGACTGGATCTGTGATCCCGTCCCTTTCCTTGCCCCCAGTTAACGAAAAGAAATCTGGTGCAATATGTTCTCTAATGCAATTTTATACTTAAAAAGAAAAGAAAAAAAATCAGACTATATAGTTAGACTGTTTAACTGTGGTCTCGACCATAGGGAGGAAGGTTTTTAGATCCAAACTGGAAATGCTGTTAACACCAGTGTTCAAATGTATGGGGGAGGGAGGCGTTGCCCCATCCTAATCGATTGCCTATATCCAACAATGCCTTATAGGTATTTAATCTATGACGTTCTTAAAGATCAGAATGGCTTTAGAACAAAATAATGAGTGAGATGCAGGGCACTGAGATGGTGGTTGGGCGGGGGTGGGGAGGGGGAGGTTTTCCAACCTTCCAGCAACTGAATCAAGAATTCGCCGAGCATTTAATCTATTTAAGGACGTTTAAAAGGGGAAAAATGTTTGCAAACTTTAAGTCAGACTTTCAATGCAGTGAGAACTTTACAAAGCAATAAAGGGGCAAACAGATGATAAATATATTCTATCTTTATCTATGCAAGTAGGTACTGAAACTAGGAAAAAAAGTTTTTAAAAGGAAGGAAAAGAAAAAAGGGGGAAAACAATATCAACGAAAGGAATCCATATGAAATATTAGAAATATGGACCAACAAACTCGATGAGGTTTAAAATCGTGCACTTTTTTGATTTGGGGGAAACGGACTATCGTTATGTTTCCCTGGTATTTAACAATCACGAACTTTTTGAACCACCCTTGTAACCCCAAGTAACTTATTTTCCAAAATTTGTGTGTCATGCTGTTTTTTACCTGTTTTAAAAACGTTAATGAAAAAAAAAAGTGGAAAAAAAGATTTTTATGAAATGGCAAAAATGTTTTGTTATGCATGGATAGGAGGGGGAAACGCAAATATGCAAATTTTAAAGGTGATGTGAAGAGAACACTGATTATTCTGCTTAATACTTACGTTGGCTAGTTTTTTTCCTCTCCCCCCGAAATTAGTAGTAAATCTAAGTTCTTTCTTTCTGTAATGGGTTGGTGGGGGGAGGCATATGTTTATGTAACAATACCCCGGTATATAAATCTCTGTATAAAAAAACCAACATCTTCTAAAGACTCAGACTGGTATATTTTCCCCCAACAGAGTAATGTTTCATTTCGTGTTCTTTTAATGACCTTCTTTTCAGCCAGGGGAGGATTTTAAAACATTGTCTCCGATTCCCCACCACTGCCTTCTTCTAATATGGCCTGCATCACCTTAGACATACCAGCATTTGTAAAATTCAAAGGAAAGGGGCATACATTCCTGATCAATGTTTTTCAAACAAAAAAGAACTAACAATACTTTAGGGGGGAAAGAAAAGGAAAGGAAAGAAATAAGAAAAGTAAAATAAAAGTTGTAGCCAATATGAAATGTCTATTGGACACCAGAAGTGCTTTTTCGTGTGTTTCTGTTCTGTTTCCTTAAGATGAATAAATATTTATGTCAAATGATATGCTAAAGAAAAAGATTTCTCCAAGTCTTGTTTCAAATAAGGAGAGCTATTTTCTCTATTTTATTTATTTAGTTATTTGCTTATTGGAAACCCGCCCTGTTTGGTTGACCTGCCACACTTTTATATTTTAGAGGAAGGTATTTGGTTAGAGGAGCAGCCTTTCCCACTCTGCTCTGCTCTTAAATCTCCCTTTTTCTTAGAATACAGAAGAAATAATACTGACAGAAAGACAAACAGGTTTTATGAATGGAAGGTGTAGAACTGCTCCCTCCCCTCCCCATACCTTGGCATTAGCATTTTTTAAAACTAGGAACAGGAGAGAAGGTTGGCCTGCAAACTTCCGAATTGGGTTTTAAATGCATGCCTTGGTTAGAGGCCGAAAAGGGAGGGTGTGTGAAGCCCTGGCATTCAATGGTATATTTTAAGCATTGATTTACAGATCTTCTGTGAAATGCTTTCCGAACACTTTTTGACGGGCAGAGAGCTGCGAGTCAGCTGTGATCTTATTCAAACTTGTAATGAAGGCGCATCCTAAGACGACAATTAATAAATATTAGATGTTGACTCCCTCAGGTTTTTCTAGTTTACTTCAAACAAGGCATGCTAAACATATAGAGGCGAGACCCCATTCTTTCATTTTGGCCAGACACGTTTCAAAAAGGGAGGAGGGGGTGAAACCCGGAACAGATTAAGATGACTTCAAAGCATCCTTAGCTTGACAATAAGTCTTTGGAAGGCCTACTTAAAAATATATTAGATTGCTCTTACACATATTCACTCTCTCACTGACTTTCTCTTTTGCACAGACTCTTATATTTAAAGGGGGGGTCTACTTCTCATTTTATAAAGACTAATGCAGTTCTCTTGTCTTGAACAGATGGCATTTTTCCTAGCATTTTCACTCACAAAGCCCACCCTACTTTTTTCTCTCACTCTCTCTCGCAAGGGCACACACATGCATACATGCTCGTCCAGATCCCGTAGGCAAGAGAATATTGAAACCAAAGTCCCTCAAATGACATACTGAGGAGATATTTAGCAATGGAGTAATAGATGAATAGGTTTGTGTGTATCTGAAGTAGCTTGTTCCAATAAATCCCCTTCTTTTACTGTGGGACATCTAGTGAGGGAGGCAGCCAAATCAAAAGGAGACGTTTGGGAGCTGTCCCCAAGACTTGTGGTGCTGAACCAGAAGCTCCAGTTAAGCCACTGGTCTTCAGTCATCCTTCCGCTCGAGAATCCACAGAGCTGTTTAGCATCCATCAACGATCCTTCCAAGCGGGTTGCGGAATACAGAAGAGGGACGCAGGTCTACTTCCCTACAACCAACAGGGGAAGGTTGCACAGGCAGGGCCGGATGATGTCAGAGTAAAAAAACCTAACCTGGACAACTAAGGTCCTGACTTAAAGAAGTTATTGTTTGTTTCTGGGGTGTGTGTGTGTGTGCGGGCGCACTCAAGTTTACTTCAGGGTAGAACTGCCAATATCATGGGCGTTCAGGGGGCGGATTCAGTAATCTGGCCTCGCCTTAGATTAATCACAGACTTCCAAATGTTCTCACGAAATCTTTGTCCTTCCAGGAGTTAAGTTCACGCCACCCAAACCTCTCCAGCTTTCCCCTCGCTTCAGGGAGAGAACAGCAAGTGAAGGCTCTAGATCGTATGTGTGCTTTTAAAATAGCTAGCGGTTTCAAATGTGAAGATCTAGAGGCAGCAAGGACACTGGTGCTGGACATTTATGGAGAATCCCCTGCCCGCCCACCCTCTCTCACTGACCCTCGGTGAGAAGAACTACGGCACGTTGTGATTTTTTTAAGTTGGCCTAATCAAGGTTTTACACTGTTATGGATTTTGGAATTTTCACTCTCTGATGATATCCCCAAGGTTCATGGGGTTCTCCATTGGCTATTATCAGGAGAGGCTGTGCCCCGAGGAGAAGGCTTTAGAACGGAAACTTCACTGAGGTCCAGCTTTGTGCCTCCTTTGCCGACAGTCGGGACCAAACACGTGTGCTCAGATGTGTCGACCTCTTCGGCTTCGTCAGGGCTCTTCCCCCCAACTCCTTTTCTTTCCAGCGCCTGTCGATGGTGTTTGTGTATCCACCTGATCTTTAAAAATCTCAGCTTGGAAGGACTGTAACTTTCAAGCAGTGTCCTATGCAGAAGATTACATTGTGGGTACTTGCCAGTGAATCTCCCTCTCCTTGTCACACAAACACTTTAATACAAAGTGGAAATCCCACGTCCGTCCTTCCTTCCTTCCTTCCTTCCTTCCTTCCTTCCTTCCTTCCTTCCTTCCTTCCTTCCTTCCTTCCTTCCTTCCTTCCTTCCTTCCTTCCTTCCAAGCTACCTATCCCCCACCCCCGCCCCGTTTCTGTCAGTTATTTTCTTTCCCCAGTTCAACACAGCAGTTTACTACTAGGGAAAGTGTCTGAAATTCCTACCCCACGCCCGAACACACTCACACCTTGAGATACACTGACCTCCGCAAGGTCCTCCGATTCCAGTCTTGCAACTTCCCAGCACAAACACCCGCCATCGCATCCTCGCTATTACTTTTTTCACTCTTCCAGCAGATGTATTCACACACACCTCTTCAGCAATCTTCCTTTAGCCTTGGACACAAAGCCTGGCAAGGGCATCGGGCTTGTCTCTTGCTCAGACCCATGCGCGCCTCCTTCACCTGAACAGGTGCGCCCTACCCGCCAACAGTCGCTACCTGTTTTCGTCGTCCCAACGTCCTTTGGCTGTCTAGTAGTCAGACAGGACAGAATACCTGGGCTGAAGACCCACAGAAACCAACTCTATCTGCCAGCCCAAGCCCACACAACTCCAGGTCGGTCCCACAAGTTTGTGGTTGTGTTCATTTGCATTATGAATCCGTTCCAATTCTGGTTCTTCCGTTCAACTGACCCGAAACTGGTTCAAACCCCACTTCTGTTTGTCTAAGAGGTGGATCTATTTTTCCCTGCTGCACAGAACACAACAGCTTCAGCCACCTTTGATAACACAAATAATATTAGATTCTCAGTATAATTAAAATAATTTGTTATGGTAGCTAGAACCGGATTCAGTTCGGTTTGGCTCACCACAACGAAGGAACCAAGAAATCAGCGCGCTCTCCTGTGTAAGTGGTGCTCTCCCCCTCCCCATCTTATTTCCCCTTTGTTGCCGACATCCCCCATAAGGCATATATAAAGTATATTCATGGGCTTGCCCCCCTAGTTTTCTAGAGCCCTACACATCTGTTCAAAGGAATCAGGCACGCGCACAAGCGCGCACTTCCCCTCCTTTCAGCTACCAAGAAGACCTTGGTGCATTTGTCAATAATTACATCCTGGTTTCCGAAGTCCTGCTCAACCAGTGTAAAACTCGGGAAGGATTTGGTACCCGCCGGCCCCCTTCACCCTGGAACAACCTCTCCCTCCACGATTGTACTCGTCACTCCAAGACCTTTACCAAACGTAGTGGCACATTCATACGTGTGATCACTGGGTTAGAATTTCCAAAGTTTTTATGCGGAAAGGGGAAAACAGGCGATACCTCTGGATTTCTTAATTAAAACGGCCAAGAAGAGAGCAGTCGGGTTGGCTGTTCAGTTCCCATTTCCCTTCAGGCTTCAGGGAGGAAGGGGGGGGATTCACCCCAGAAATCTCCAAATTCCCATACTTTTGCTCCTAGAGAATGGGGAAGGGATAACGCTTTTTCAAAAATAAAAAATAAAAAAATAAAAGATTGTGAGAGACCTGGGCTGTTGTTAAAATTATGGCTTTAAAAAGACCCCACGGGCTCATAATGTAATCTAATCACATCTGCCGAGAAACAGCGGAATGTTGGCCACACCGAGAAATAAAACCCAAGTCCAGTAAAAGCGGCCATCAACAGCTGCTTTCTGAATGCCAGAAGGCAAGCGCTCTAGGTTGTGGGCTGCTTCATACGTGTCCATTATCCCTCCACAGGTAGACACTGGTAGTGATAGCGGTATAAAGAATCTACCCGAGTTCATTTTGCCGAGGAAAGCCTTCTGGGAAACGAGAGACCGTTCACACACAACCCAGACCACCACACAAACAGTCCCAAACTGCCCACAGAGGTTTGCGCGCCATCTGCACGTCTGAAAGCTACCTGGGTCGCTGTGTGTACATGCTGTTTTTCATGTGCTGTTAGATATGGGGAGGCAGTCTCTGCGTTGACCGCATTTACTTGGCATTCTATTAAGGCTGAAATCCTATATACACGAGAATAATTCCAGCTGAACTTATTGGGACTTACTTCAGTAAATATGTGTAGAACTGCTCAGCTTTCAAGTGGTTCAGCCAGGGAGGCTCATGGTTGCGCACACCATGTACAGAGGCCTTCACATTTCTCCAAGATAAGCTACCTTCAGACATAAAAGCTGTCTATTGCATTGAATGGATTTAGCAGGTATGACATTTTAAGTAGAAATAAAGAAGGATAGGGTTCATGATGGAAGTAGGAAACGGATCTACCTGTAGAGATTACAGATATCCTATGTTCAACTATATACCCGCAGATCTCCAGGATATTTCATATATGTGCATACCTCACCTCGACTCGCATCACCCCGAGGTGATTCATATGTGCCCTTCTGTGCACATCACTATATGACGTGTCTCCACTGAAAAGCATGGTGTCTGAAGCGAGACCCCTGGTTCTGCCCGTGTCTTTAGATCTGTCGTGGTCCACACACTCAGGCCAAACCCTCCTTTTGATGCGGCAAAGAAAATGGAGTAGTTGTTAAAGAAAATACACCAGCAAATTACTCAACATTTGTGAACGTCTGGCTGAAATGAAGCGAAAAACGTTGCCTTGGAGTAGACACGGGCTAGTGTGGGTGTCCATTGGTGGCGGTGGCTTTAGACTTGCACATATTTCCCTGATGTTGGGGGCATGTAGGTGTGAACAGGTCATGAGTATCCGACTCATGCCTTTGCCTCGTGCCATAAGGTATCCTTCCCCCCACCTGACACCATATCAAACTGTGTAGGGGGAAATTATATCCTCATACATTACTGGAAGGAGGAGGACTAAATATTTAGCCTTCCCTATGGGAATTGTAGTCCAAAACATCTGGGGGGCATGCAGGACAATCCTATGATCTGTGGCCGTGTGGTTTCTGTCCTGAGTCCCTGTAAGGTCAGGGATAGGCAGAAAGGGAGTAAGGTGTGTACAGGGAACTGAAGCGAAGCAGACCTGGGAGGACCGCCTGGAACCTTATCTGCGCTGCCTTGAGTTCCTTGACAGAAGAGGAAAAGCGGGGTATAAATGCACAACGACAATGGCTGTGGGAAGGGGAAAACGCCAAAAGGTTCATTTCCCGTTATTTAAAAAATGGGTGTTAAACCCGGTGGGGTTCTATTGTCTATTTATAAAGTAAATTGCCACTCCTAGAGGCTGCCAGGAGAGGCAATTCACCTTTTTTGGTCCAAAAAGAAAAGAAAAGAAAAAAAGAGGGAATGAGGGAGGGCTAAGAGCTCCACAAAAAACCACCTTGTGGGGGCCGCACGATCTCCCAGAGCCACATTTTGCCCGTCCTTGATGTGCAACAAGCAAGCCATCTACCAGGAAGGAAAAACAAAGGATAAATTCCTAAGTCGGGTTCAGGTCATTCAGAAGAGCTTGTCAGTTCTCCAACGTCCGACAAGCAGGCTGAGAAACTCCTTCCCGGGGAAGGAAGGAAGGAAGGAAGGAAGGAAGGAAGGAAGGAAGGAAGGAAGGAAGGAAGGAAGGAAGGAAGGAAGGAAGGAAGGAAGGAAGGAAGATAAATATAGAGAAATTATTCTGCACTGAAGTTTGTTGAGCACCAATTGATAAGAATAGATATTCAGCGCAACCATATACATAGCTACTCAGAAGACATTTCCCCAGGTCACTATGTAGAGGAGTAAGAGCGTCAAGACTGAATGTACAACATGGGAAGAGAACCCTTTAGCACTACTGAAATGTGAACTTTTCTTTTTTTCTTTCTTTCTATCTCTCTCTCTCTTTCTCTCTCTCTCTCCGAGGCAGTGCTGCTTCGTAACAATTCTGCCTTGGGCAGGCCGGCGCCTATTTGTGTAATTCTGTAGACGGATCTCCAGCGTCTGATCCTCTTGCCAGCCAGTCACTTCTGGTCCATTTTAGTCTCTGGTTGTTGGCGTGGAATCAAACGTCTCTCTCAAGTCGCAGCGCTGCTGCGTGGATGGGTCACCAAGCCATCACTTATATATATAACTTCTATATATATATATATATTTAACTTGTGAATTTACAGAGAGTATCTCTCCTTCCCAGAAGCCTGTACATCCCGCCACTCCCCTTTTTTGGATTCTAGGTATTATTAGCAGGCTGCGACGTCTGTTCCCCCGGCTACCTCCTTCCACTCCTCGTTCGCGTTAGCGGCCCCTGGCCCTTATCATACCCGCACCCTTTCTGCTCCAAGTAGGTGCGCCCTATCCAGGCACTTTTGAGCTCCCCAAAGAAGCCCTTCGGCTTGCTCAGGAGCCCAGGGAAACACAACAGTCCTCTTAGCACGAGCCCTGAAATTTACAAAGAGGGCGTCGCTTCGCTCCTGCAAGGCTCTGCACCAAGATCGGACTACAAAAACGGTCAGGACCAAACTACATTTAATAAATATCAACTATATTTCTATGGGGCTCCTTTTTAAAATGAGAGGGTTCTTTTAAAAAAAAGTTCATTTGAAAAAAATATATTTTAATGCCCTAGAAATAAATGCTTAGTAGAGGAAGGTGCGCTTTGAACACGGGGCGGGGGGGGGGGGGAGGTACTAGTTGGCCGGAATAAAGCAAGGCACGTCAATTCAGCTGACAAAGTTTTGCGAGGAGAGGTGGGAGGGGAGGAATCAATGGGTATTATGAGGCTGCATTTTTAAGGGCATTTCCATTGTCATTAAATTATAAAACATAGATTTTCCCCCCTCTTTAAATCGGAGCAAAACATATAGTTCCGGATTTTCTCTTGGCATTTGCACGTTCAGACACACGCACAGATTGCGTGTGAGGGGGAGCGAGAGAGATGCTGGATCCATAGATAAAGCGAGCTTAGCTGGCATATTTCTGGTTGGCACTGCCAGCTTCCTGATTTCCGCAGTAGTAAAAGAGAGTCTCTCTATGGGGAGTTAGATGCCAGGCTGTTGCCTGTGCCAACTGCCAGCCAAGGGCCACTGAAGGGAAGTGGTTAGCTTGCTACAACGGAGTGTCGGACATCTGTTCACTTCAGAGCAGTTTTAAAGGGGAAGGCCCCCAGTATTAAAGGAAGGCGAAGGGACACACGCACGCACACGCACACACGTGCTGCAGAGCCACGAAACACACAAGCACGTGCAAAGATACGGCATGGACCAGAGAAAAAAAAAACACGGCACACACCAAATAAATAAATAAATAAATAAATAAATAAATAAATAAATAAATAAATAAATAAATAAAAATGCAAGTTCAAAGTGGAGATGGATCTGATTTCAGAAGCTGTTGCTAGAGTTTCTATACCTCTAACCCTTCTGAAAAATCACTGTGAACTCGGCTTCCAATTTCGGAAGGCAGGCAAGGGTTCCAGAAGCCTGGAACTCTTCAGGGAGAAATCCAAACAAAATCCCTGAATTAGGTAAAGGGGAAACCAAGGCGGAGGAAATTTCCGCACGGGATTGCGCTGCTTGTGAACTCCAGGGGAAGGCCGGGGTCAGGTACCTGCGTCCAGCTGGACCTCGCCGGACCTTTGGTCCTGTGCCGGGCCCCAGCCCCACCGCTTGTCAGGGGGACGCCTCGGGGCGAGTGGAGTTCGCCAAGTAGAGGACCTTTCTCCGGAGTGCCAGAGGAGGAAGAGGAAGGCAGGCAAATAACGTGGGAATGAATTCGATGTAAATCAATAATAATAGCCAGATGCCAAATAGGTGGCTGCGGGCCGGGACTCTCCACTCCTGGGTGCTGTACTTAACGCTATATGGAACTACTGTTACTCCATTAAGGGGTGCGCGGAGGGAGCCCAGTGGTACCTAAAGAGCGGTGTATTGGTTTGAAAATATAGAGTGCATAACCCAGATTTCTTAGCAAGAAAAGTAGATGGGTTTAAGGGAGAAAGAAGCCCCAGACACGGCGATTTCCTCCAGGTCTGCCGAGGAAGGTGGAGAAAAGTAGAGGGACAAAGAGGCGACCCCCACCTTTCCCCCTCCACCCCTCTTCTCAAGGCCACATTGCAAATCGAGGAAACGCGTTCCTTTATGGTGGGTCGGAGTGCGTTTTACGAATCCAGCCGCTCTTTGTGCCAAGCCGGCGCCTCCCTCGCCGCTCTGCACGGGACCACAGCTCAGCCCTCAGCCGCAACCCCAGTCCTGACCAGACCTCCAGATAGAGTTAGAATTGGCGGAGCTTTTTCCCCCCTCGCCCCCCCCGCCCCCGCTTTTTTGTTTTTCTTTGCTGCAAATAAAAGCAGCGCCTGCCGAAGAGTTCGCCTTGGAAAAGTTTCTTGGGAGGGGAGAGGCCGCCTGCCTCCCACTCGACGGCCCGCTCCCCCCCTCCCTCCCCGCCAAACGAGGGCCATTTCCCTCTCTTGCTCCTTTCCATTGTATTTATTGTTGTTTCCTTTCCAGACTCAGGGAAGAGGAGAGCGAGCGAGGCTAAAAACATAAAGCCTCCCTGCCAAACGGCCCCATGCCTCTCGCTTTGCCCAGTGGCCAAGCCGATGCCAGGCTAAGCAGAAGGGTGGGGAGAGAGAGGCTGGGGAGGGAAGGAGGAGACCTTGCTTCAGTTTAAATTTCGTGGCATCTGTTCATTATTATACAGTGTAGATTTTTATATGGACAGCTAAATTAAAGACAGATTTCTGCCAGAATTGCAGATATCATTTTAAAAAGAGAAGGGGGAGAGAGAGAAAGGGAGTGGAGAGAAAGGGGAAAGGGAAAAAAAGAAAACAGGAGGATTTAAAACAAAAAGGCTGATCGCTAGCTTGCATTCATTTATTTCAGGGCTGGTTGGAATGAAATATATATTATAAAAATAACCCCTCTTTACAGTTTCGTGATTTTTTTCCCCCTGCACATGTGTACATGTGTCAATATGCTGGTGACATGGACCAGATCCAGTGTGTGTTTGGATCTCTCTCTCTCTCTCTCTCTCTCTCTCTCACACACACACACACACACACACACACACGAGTACATGCCCGTGTTTGACATACGGGAGGCGATATAGACAGAACAAATTGATTCTCCCGACAATCCGTTCTACCTGTTCATTTTTGTTCTCCGTAACATTAAGATGATCCATCTGTTAATTCAATTTTTCAATTCCATCCTTCTATCCACTGCCTCCTCACCAATTCGCTCACAGTTACCCCACTGCCTGCTCAGAGAGCATTCTTTCTTTCTTTTTTCTTTAATCCAGGTATTCATCCTGCTCCTCTCTACTCTATTTTGCTCATCTTTTACACCCTTTTACTGTAGACTTATCCTTTTGTTTTTCCCATGGTCCATCCACCCAGGCTCCCTCTCTACCGGGATAGAAAAGGTCAACCCTGAAGGAGGAAAGGACTGGTTGAAATTGACAAGAAGGCCTTCTGAATTGGACAGGTCCTTGTCATGAAGGTATGGCGATGCACAAGGCGCTGGGAAGCGAGGGGTCTGGGACTCACCTCTTTCTATCCACTATGCTCACTGGCTGACCTTAAGTCAGTCATGATTCCTCAACCCAGCCTACTTCACAGGGTTATTGCGAGAGAGAAAAATAAACTCACTCGGTTAAATAAATGATGAGATTTTAAAAGTTTTTCGAACTGCATTTCTTACACACAGCGATACCCAGTGTAGTGGACAGAGCGGTGGTTTTGAACCCAGGAGGCCTGGGTTCGAATCCCCATTCGGCTATAGAAGCTCGCTGGGAGTGTGCAACTGGCAAAATCACTCCTTACATATCTCATTTACCTTGAACGCCCTATTAGGGTGGCTAGAACTCAGTTCTGATTTGAGAGCACGTAACACAACATTGTTACACACAGCATAAGCCGAAGAGTTGAGCTGCTCGAAACATACAAATACAAGAGGACACACACCCAGCACATTCGTTGCCAATATACAATAATAAATTAAATAGGTGATCGTTAAATAAGCGATCATTCAGTCTCTTTAATGGTACATCAGAATATACTGCTTGACATTAACCAACAAAGAAGAGAGGAAGCTAATGCTCTTCCCGGTGAATTAACTTATACTTTCCTTACATTTTGACATTTAGCTTCCAAAAAAAAAAAGAAATGTGCACGGTAGTGTGGGGATGTAATACACACCCACACGCAGATTGTGGGTAATCACAAGGTGTGCAAATTATTGCATGGAAGGGGTCTTACACCCCTTTAATGACTTTTAAAAGAGGGAGAGAGGAACATTTGAGGAACAGGGATATAAATTTCACCTGGCTCTTCGGGAACAGGCGAAGGTCTCTCCGGTCCTAGACAGGGTTGGACATGATTTTCACACACACACACACACAGAGACACACACACACACACAGAGAGAGAGAGATCTGACAAGATCCCCATCGAAAGAGTTAAAAGGAGTGACATCTGTGCCTGTGAATTGCGGGGAGTCGCAGGCCCTGCCAAGGAGGGCTGGCAGAAAACCGTGTGACAAATGCTCCGTACTTCGGAATGCCGAGGCGCTTGGCAGGTTTCGTGTTCCCGCACACGCACGCACACACCGGGACACAACCCGGGGACTTTTCCGCAGATCGGCGCCGCTCTTTTTCTCCCCTCCCTCGGTCCTCTCTCTCTTGCCTCGGTGGGGGACGAGCAGGGTAGGGGCCCTGGCTCGCAAACGGGGCCAGCTGACTCGCCGCGTAAACACGGCGAGCTGGGAAGAGGGAAGAGGCCCCAGAAGACGGTCCCAGGAAGGCGCTTCAAGTGCCCTTCCCAAAAGGGAACGAAACCAAACAACCCGGCAAGTCGCCTTGAAATGCGAAAGGAAATTGGCTTCCAACAACCTGCTCGTCGTTACTCGGAAGTAAGTCCCACGGAACCCAGTGAGGCTTACTCTCGAGTAAGGAGCTTTGGGATCACAGCCACTCTCCCCCCCCCCCCCGGCGACTCCTCTTTGAACTCGGCCGGGGCTTACTTCTGGGTAGAGACAGTAAAGCGTCTAAACAGGCAGAATCGGAGCCGGAAGGGCAGAGAATCCAAGCGGACAGACTGGCCACAATCCACCGGGAAGGTCTGCTGTGCAGGCCCGCTTTGTAAGGAGCCGGATGAGGCCTGAGCAAGAGACCGTGCCTTCCCGAGGGACTGGGCCCCAGTGGGGCTTCTTAAAAGGGAGCGGGGAGCTCCACGTGGTTCAGGAACTTTCAAAGAGGCTCCGATCTGGACCCTCAGCGCTGGACTTTCCTTACAGAGTGCCCGCAGGCATGTGCAGAGCGCCACGATTTCAACTCTCCAGTCCCCCCCCCCCTCGCCCCACCTAACTGGTGGCTCATCTCGGGCGGTCCTCCTACAGATAAGTTCAGCGGTGGCTTCCCAGTGAACTTAAACCCCGGAGCTTCTCAGTTTGGAAATTACAAATAGAAAGCAGACAGCTGGGGAAAATGGAGCGAAAAGCTGGCAGGAAAGACTCCGTCCTGACATTCTCTCACTCAGCTAGGGTGTGTGTGTGTGTGTGTGTCCCCGTTTTACACGTACATACTTGTCGGTCTGTGTAGAGGCACATATGAGAATTCTTACTCACTGCAAAGTTACGCCTCTCCACTAGCAAACTCACTCTCTACCATGCAACATCTTACGCAACCTGAAAAGGTCTCTCTGACCTTCTTCTCCCTCTTGCCAAATAAATAAATAAATAAATAAATAAATAAATAAATATGACAAAGAGATGGCAGGGGGAACCCTAGGATCTGTCCTTCGCCCCGGTTGCTTTTTCCCTTTCTCTCTCTTTCTTTTAAAGCCAGGAATATGAAGCTTCGCTCCAGGGGGATCTTGGTGCCATTCGGTGCCCGGTGCCAGCTGTGGGGAGGAGGGGCAGATAAGGGAAGGGGGAGGCTGGCAGGGAGGAGGGGCGAGAGCGCGCATCTGAAATTCCAGGACATCTGTTCCCTATATAAGACAGCGCTCTTGATACATGAAAAAAATAAAAATAAAAAAAGATTCTGGAACTGTGCAAGCCCACGCCCATCCCTTGTCAATATCCGGAGGTGGAGGGGAGGATGTTTGGGATTTATGTTGCGGGGATGGGGGTGGAGGTGTAAAATGCACGTGGATGGACCCTTATAGGAATGTAACGCGTTCCCTACTTGCGTTGGCAATTCGCGTTCACACGGGTTGATCTCCAAAACGACACGTCCCCTAAACCCCTTGTTTGTGTGTCTGTGAGAGCACGTGCGCGCGCGCGTGTGCGTGTGTGTATGTGTGTGCTGGAGGGGTTGGATTTCCCTCCCTCTCCCTCTCCCTGATCCACACCGAACCGATTCCCTTCACGCACACGCACACACACAAAGCGGTCTCGTTAAGGAGGCCGATCCGGGCTTTCCCGCGAGCTGGAGGAGCGACCAGTTCTGGCAAGCGCCGGCGCGAAGGTTAGAGGACAAGCCTGGTGGTAGAAGCCAGAATCAATTACTCGGTGGCCCTGTTATTACCAGTTTAATTTGGAGGAAGGCTTCCATACACGCGCGCGGGCGCGCGAACCCAGCCCAGCCCCAGCCCCTCCTCGCTGTTGCTTTCCTCGCCTCGAAAACGAGGCAGCCGGCAAAGGGGGACCAGCAGCGGGACCGAGGGGTGGAAGCGATCGGGCGGGGCGGAGCGGCAGCGGGGGGGGGGGGGGACGACGAAAAGACGAGGCGGAGGGACGGGCCCGGAGGCTGCTGCTAGCCAAACTTCCTGGCCGGGGAGGAGAGCCGCTTGGAGCCAGCGGCCGGGGATGCGGCAGTTAGACGGGCAAAGTCCACCCTCGGCCACTGAAGCGGAAAGGAACAAAAGCGATTAAGCCTCACTCACTCTTCTTGAGCTCTCCTTCCTTCCTTCCTTTTTCAGTTTTACTTCCCCGATTCTTTTTTTCACTTTCCGTTTTTCCTCCCCCTTCTCCTTCTCTCCTCCTCCCCTTTTCCCTACCCTCCTTTACTCACTCGTCCCTTTTTTCCTTACTTTCCTGCATATCTTTTTTCTCTCAGTTCTTGACTTTCATTTTTCTTTTCCCCTTTGTTCTTGTCCCGTTTTTCTTCTTGCCTTTATTTACTTCTTGTCGCCTTTCTTCCCACTTCCTTGGCTTCCCTCTTCTTCCTCCTTCCTCTTCTTCCTCCTCCTCCAACACCTTAAGTCCAGAGCCTGCCTTTGGGCACCACAGCGAAGCCAAAAGCCAGAGAAAATTCTGTTTCAAGAAAGAAGCCGGCTGAACACTGAGCAAGGGAACTTGGCTGCCTTGGTGATTTGTTCTCAAGTGCAAGCCAGATGGAGGAGTTGGATGTAGTTGTAATTACTTAAAAACGAGACTCCCTCCTTTAAGAAAAGTCAGTTCCTGGGGTACAGTACAGCAGGCATTTTCGAGGCGGAGAAAACGGTGGGGAAGGTTGAGGCTCACCACACAAGAGGACTTTTGGATGTTGGAAATAAGAGAGAAACTCTGAGAAGCTGGCAGACGGGGGAAGGCATAAACGTTCAGAGACGGCGTACGTGAATGTGTGTGTTCTCTGGTGGGGGCAAGAGAATTGGTAGGTGGGGTTGGCCTTCTGCAGTTGACCAAGGCTTTCCTCATCCGGTGCCCTCCAGAAGGGTGTGGACGGCATTATCTCCATGCAACAGTGGCCACAGCCGTGGGAGTCAATCTCCAATACATCTGGAAAGCCTCAGGTTGGGGCGAACCGGAGTCCTCCTTATTCCAGACCGTCGCTTTCGTGTTCTCTATTCCTTAGCCCGCTCTACCCTTGCTTTAGGGCCAGAACCCTCCTCGGGACACCTTTTGGACCGAGAAGTCAAACAAGGCACATGGGACACCCCCCCCCCCACACACAC
Organism: Intellagama lesueurii; assembly: GCA_037013535.1. Lineage (NCBI taxonomy): Eukaryota > Metazoa > Chordata > Lepidosauria > Squamata > Agamidae > Intellagama > Intellagama lesueurii. The sequence continues at coordinate 35,515,213 of JBAJHW010000006.1, forward strand.
ACACACCCTGCAGTCGCCTCCGGCAACGCTGGACTCGCTTTCTGAGAAATTAGAAAATAAGTCCTCCGCCTAAGGCACGAATGCGCTGCCCAATATTCGAGCAGCGTGCGGGGGCGGGGGGGGGGAGAGAATAAGACTTGCAAAATATCGTAAGAGCTCGCTCTCTCTGTGTGTGTTTGTGTGTGTGTGTGTGTGTGTGACAGAGAGAGAAATTAAATTAAAGCCCCTTTCTTTCTCCTCTCAAACAGTTCCAAGTACATATAGAAAAGAGCCCTTTCTCTCCCCAACCTCTCTTTCCCCTTTCCTTCCTTAAACCTGCAAGCCAGTTGCTTGTTTGGCCATAGTAAGCAATGTCTTTAATCTTAGGAATTCTGCTGGTCCGTGGATTCCTCCATCTCCCTGCTCTGTCGAATACACACACAGGTCTAGCTCCTTCAGGAGGCTCATGACAGGGAAAACTAGAGTCCGAGCCCGCCTGCCCAGAGACACCCTCGAACTCCTGCCAAGGAACCAGGTGGCTCCCACCTGATCAGCCCTCACAAAGCCAGCCGCCCCTGGAAGGGAAGTCCTTCCCTGCTGAGTGGAGAACCAGGTGCCAGGGGAGGGGGAGAAAGGCTGTCTCCTTCGGAGAAATGTAGCTCCTGTTGTTATAGGTGAAAACAAGGTAAAAAAAAACCTACAAAAAAAGAGAGACAAAAACTTGGTGGCACCTTAAAGACTAACTTTTATATTTTTTTAATGTGAGCTTCCGTGGACAAGTCCACTTCATTATGGTTCCTGCTGCTGCTGCAGCTGCAGGAACTTTCAACAGATAGAGGGACCAAGTCGATGACAAGATAGTCAGTTAAGAAAACCAGGGCACCCTCTGTCCAAAGAAGTGAACCTCTCTTTTAAGTGCAGATATTGTTGGTCTTCCAATCTGGTTGCATGTGTATTTAGTGTCTCTTCCTCCCCCCCCCCCCCCTTTCTAGGAATGCTTTGCAGACTCCCTGGACTGAAATACAAACAAGTGGGTCCTAGAGCAAATCCAGCCTGAACTATCTTTGGAGGCAAACACAATGAAAATGAGGCTGTCCTACTTTGGGCACATCATGAGAAGGCAAGATTCTCTGGAAAAGATAGTATTGCTAGGAAAGGTTGAAGGGAACAGGAAAGAGGAAGACAAAATGCAAGATGGATTGGCTCCCTAAAGGAAGCCACAGATTTTATTTTACAAGAGCTGAGCAGGCCTGTTGATTACAGGACATTTTCGAGATCACTCATTCATAGGGTTGCCATAAATCGGACGTGACTTGATAGCATATAGCAACAACATGTTGGTGGGAAAACAACTTTTTTACACATCCGTTCAAGAGATATGAGTCAAAACCTGCTGGCAATATTCGGGTTTTTTTTATCCCTTTCCCAGTGTCCACCATACCCCCACCTTTTCTCTTTTTTCCTTGTCTTTCCTCTTTCCATGCATTCTTCCCTTTTTCTAAAATGGGGAAAATACTAAAAATCGGGATTTTAAAAGTGGGAGAAATTACACAATACAAAACACATTGAGTCATATTTATATAACCTGTTCTGGTGGCATCATTTTCAGTTCTATGCCTTTGAACAATGCAGGAGGGTGGGGTGGGGGAATATTATCATGATGTGCCTCATGGATTAAGTCAAGAGGGGAAGTTGTGTTAACTAGATTATGGCAATGTGCTACTTGTGTGGCTGCCTTTGAAGTGGTCCTTGTACACACTGGGAAGGTGAGGGGTGTGTGTGTGTGTGAGAGAGAGAGAGAGAGAGAGAAAGTGAGTGAGTGAGTGAGAGTGTGAGACACACACACACACACACACACACAGAGAGAGAGAGAGAGAGAGAGAGAGAGAGAGAGAGAGAGATTGTACCATTTTAAAAACTGCAAAATAAAAAAACCCAAACCCAATAACTTTCAACCCATATGGATCTTCATCAGGCTGGGCACCACAGGTCTGTGTGTAAGGTACAGAAAAAAAAACATAAAGAGTTCTAAAAGCCATGACGATTACTTATAAAGCCCTAAACGGTTTAGGACCTCGATATCTGGCAGAGCGCCTTCTCCCACCCAGTTCTGCCAGAGACACTCGTTCTAGCCAGGCCGGGCGATTGAGGGGCCTAATGCCGAGGGAGGCCCGGAAGGAAAGAACGAGGAACCGGGCCTTCTCGGCAGTGGCCCCTCGCCTCTGGAACAACTTGCCCATAGAGATCCGCCTGGCTCCCTCTCTGGGTGTCTTTAGAAATACACTTAAGACATGGCTATTTAGGCAGGCTTTCCCTCCTGCTGTATTTTAATATTTACATTTTTACATCTTGGATTTTGCATGTTCATGGTTTCTATTGTTTTTAAATTTTGTAATGCCGCCCAGAGTAGACTATCTGTCTAGATGGGCGGGGTATAAATCTAATAAAATAAAATAATAAAATAAAATAAATAAATGACCGCATATGCAGGCCAGGCGTCTCTATTTAAATTAAGTTGCAGAATAGAACTGCGTGGATTTCCAAATCCATCCATGGTATGCATTGGAATGTGTCTCTCAACCCACTTAGGCTGTCATTCATTCAGCATCCCCCACTCCTGACTCCATTACCCTATATTGAAACACACAGATTATTTTCTTTTCTTTTCTTGAGACAGAGGCACCCAGAAAAGTGGCAAACCCTTTCTCAGAGAAGCTGGGATAAAATTTAGTTTGATTGGAGATGATGCCCTTGTCAGTTGTCCCATATATCTCCCATAGTCCAACAAACAATGGTGTGTGTGTGTGAGAGAGAGAGAGCAGTGTGGTTCTTGTAAACACACACCTTGTAAGGGGATACCTTTATTAGACTACTAATGTTTGAAGATAACCCAGAAACGTTCACTGGTGCAAAACACAGCCACTGAGAAGCTACTGGAAAACTAAATATTCTGACCATATGACACCAGTTTTTGCATCTGTTGCATTGGCTGCCAGTTTCTTGGTCCAATTTGAAATGTTGTTGTTGACTTTTAAAGCCCTAAAGATGTTAACTTCTAAGGCTCTTAATGGTTCATCTCTATTGTCCTGCCCATACACTCAAATCTGCTCATGTGCCAACTAGTAAAACTAGTTAAACTAGTGTGCAGAAGAGGCAGCGCCTTCTTGGTAGTGGTGTCATGGTTCTGAACATCCCGACTGGTAGATTGACAAAACCTTTGAAAAGGTTTTGATTACTAATCTCTTCTTTGCAACCCTTTCTTAAGAATGTGAATGGCTAATATGAGCTACATGCTTCCCTCTTATAAAGGATACTTTTTTTCCTGAATCCCCTAATAATTATCTGATGCAATTTCTCAGATTTGCTGGCAGCCCAAGGGGTGCTCTACCAAAGGAATAGTGTGTGGCCAAACAGGCAATTTGCCAACTTTGTTAAATGTTTTTTGCACGCTGCGGTTAAATACTGTGAGGTTTGCTACTGTGTGTTTTTGTGAATGAACAAAAATAGGGTTTACTTTTAAAAGCCTTTTTAACGAACTGTAAAAGCTCCCTTGTAACCTGTGGGTTTGGTTTTTTTAAATTAAAAATGTTTATTGGATTTTCTAGGAATGCTGAGGGGCCCTCAAGACATGGCAAAAATTCTCCCACACCTCTATGTGACATAAGGGGACTTTTTGAGTAATTTGTTTTCAATTTTTAAAATGTGTTTGCGGGGGGGGGGTGAGTGCCCTTCTTTTTCCACAGAGAAAGGGTGTTAGAAGAGCTGCCAAAATGTCCCCCGGGGGGGGGGCTGCCTGCAGCCTTCAGGTCACATGTTCCCTAGTTGTACCTTGTAACATCCCTCTTTGTGCGTTGCTTTGTTGGGGCTTGGCCTTGTCAAATGGCTTATAAATAACAGGAATGAATGGACCAATGGGTGGGTGGATGGAAGACCTCCACCTCTTCCAGATTCTTTGGCTTAGGGTAAATCAGTATTAAGAGTTGGAAAGTGGGAGTGGAGGTGTAATAGGTCAAGGTGTGTAGGTCTTTGCTCTTTGAGAATTGTTCAGGGGATGTCCTTCTGTAGCCCGCTTTCTCAACATGGCAGTTTCCAGATGGGTTGGACCATCACTCCCACCCAGTATGCTGCCACTGGTGTACTGGAGGGGGTTGTTGGGAAATGTAATCTAACACAACTGATGCACCAACCTGGGGGAAACTGTCTTATATCTCCCAATCCTAAACAGCTCTCTCTAAGGATGACAATCCACAGCTGACATGTATTCTTTAAAACATAGTTTGTTGACTGAAAACAGGTACAGACTAGAATCATAGGAACTAGAAGAACTAGGTTCAAACATCCATTCAGCTTTGGACTTAGGAATGTTTCACATTATTTATTTAGTGGTTCATTTTTCTTTTGAAGTATTTATATCCTTCTTATCTTCCTGACAACTGGCCTTCAAGGAGGCAAGCAGAGACAATTAATAACAGCATACAGATAGGATTCTCCCATAAAAGCAGTCATGACTCATAGAGACACTGGGAATATGCAGATGGAAAACACTCCCTCCTCAAGCTTTAGATCAGCCTTCCCCAGCCAGGCATTTTCCAGATGTGTTGAGCTGCAACTGTCAGGCTGGAGGAGACTCTTTGAGACTTTGCTGTGGTTGTTGACTTCTGTTCCACCTGCTGCACTTGGAAGGTTCTGTGGTGACCATGCAGGAGAATAACACAAACACACCATCACCCCGTGTGCACTAGTGAGCAATGGAGGATAGAGAGCATCAGCTGTTTTGATCCTTCATCTTTTCAGAGCAGTGGTTCCCAATCTTTGGTCCCCAGCTCTTTTATGCTCCACTGCCACCGTCACACTTGCTGTGGAGGCAGTGGTAGGGAAGAGGAAAGAATTTGGTGGCATGGTGGCAAATGCAGCAAACACCTCCCGTTTAAGTGAGCACTTCCACTTTGAAAGAAGATGGAGCTTCTTCAGCAGTGTAGTGAAAACAGTGAGAGGTAGTTATAGCCACAAGTGGGCAAGATGGTGACAATGTGATCCTCCACTACTCGTAAAAGATGCCCATCCAACATACAATATATGAGGTGCTTGAAAAACATATCTCCCCCAAAATTAGGCCTAAGTTGCCCACAGCCAGTGGTGGCTGATGCCTATTTGGAGTTGATGGAGCAGATGGGAGATACTTGGCTCAGCAAAACTACGAGCGAGAAGGATCTTGGAATTGTCGTAGATCACAAGCTAAATATGAGCCAACAGTGTGATGTGGCTACAAAAAAGGCTAATGCTATTTTAGGCTGCATTAATAGAAGTATAGTTTCCAAATCCCGCAAGGTGCTAGTCCCCCTCTATTCAGCACTGGTTAGGACTCACCTTGAGTCTTGTGTCCAGCTCTGGACACCACACTTCAAGAAGGATGCTAACAAATTGGAACAAGTTCAGAGGAGGGAGACAAGGATGGTCAGGGGGCTGGAAACCAAGCCTTATGAGGAAAGGCTGAAAGAATTGGGCATGTTTAGCCTTGAGAAAAGAAGACTGAGGGGTGATATGATAGCACTTTTCAAATAGTATTTGAAAGGCTGTCATAAAGAGGAGGGGCAAGATCTGTTCTCGATCATCCCAGAGTGCAGGACATGCAACAATGGGTTCAAGTTAAAGGAAGCCAGATTTCGGTTGAATATCAGGAAAAACTTCCTAACTGTTAGAGCAGTACGACAGTGGAACCAGTTACCTCAGGAGTTGGTGAGTGCTCCAACACTGGAGGCATTCAAAAAAAGCTTAGATAATCACCTGGCAGATATGCTTTGATTGTATTCCTGCATTGAGCAGGGGTTGGACTTGATGGCCTTGTAGGCCCCTTCCAACTTCACTTTTCTATGATTCTAAGGCACAGCAGACGGTGGTGTGCAAAGACAGAGCAAATGTGAGTATTCACATATATATTCGTGCACAGAAAGGTGGCAGACAGGCAGGGAAGCAAGCATTCATGCATCCAGGAGGGTATTCAACCGGACACTGCCCCACCCTATCCCAACAGTATATTATGTAACTCAGCTGAGAAGCAGAAATATACACCTTGCCACAAGATGGAAAATGTTCTTACCCATTTCTTCTTTTCTCTCACCTCCTTTATCTCTCTTGCACACACTCTGCCACAGCATGAGGCTGGAAGTTCAGCAGGAGGGGAATACATTACATCTCCAGTAAGAAGGCACACAAGAGTGAACTGGGTTAGGATTACACCCTACTTGTTCTAATGAACCAGCCAATGGGCTATACAGAATATTTAGGATTCACCTTCTATCAGCAGCTCCACCCGCCCAACACATACCCAACACACACCAGCAAAAGTAAAAAAAAAACAGCAGAGGTCAATGACAGCAACTCTCTCTCTCTCTCTCTCTCTCTCTCTCTCTCTCTCTCTGTGTGTGTGTGTGTGTGTGTGTGTTTCATGCTCAGGTGGAAAATGCTGGCTACCAACATGGGAAGGAAAGAGGGCTGATCTTTGTGTGTTGCTACAGGAAACAGCACCCCTAGGCTTGATTCCTAGCAGCCCTGTAGGATGCAGACAGGGAAGAGGACTTCTTGGATAGACTGGGGCTGGGATTTTTCTCTCCCTCGGAAACCCATCTCATCAGGGGGAGGGTTGCTGAGTGGTACAGATCCTTACGTCTCAGATGTCCCTAACCTCCAGTGTGCTTTTATCCCATGACACTGTCCTGCTCATGGCTGCTCAAGAATTTGCACAGGGATTCTGCCTAGGGTTGCTGATGGTATTTTCCTACACACACAACCTCCTTCTTTTCAATTGCATTACATTCCTTCAGCTTTTCTCCTCCTGGTCCCTCATGCACATATTTTCTCTCTCTTTCTCTCTTCCTCCCAAGTGGCTGTAAGCAGGCTGGTCGTCATGCTGGTACTCACAGCTGCAACCCATCTGCTTTGATTGAACGCTGACATTGATGAGACAGGTTCCCTGCTTGAAGCATCCTCCTTTTGCTTGCACTGGCTGTGGCAAGAGGGGGGAGGCAGGGATTTTCACCATGAAGTGAATCATGAAACTTTGAGGTGCAGAGAAGGCAAAGTGGGTGCAGGCATTTGGGGGTGGGGGGAGGAGGCTGCCAAAGGAACTCCCTTTGCATTTTCCCTCTTGTCAACTCACACAACAGATGTCCTTCCCATTCTGCAAAACAATCCATCCAAGATAACAAAAAGGAATAGGACCACCTTAGTGTAGGCTCAGTCAGTTATCCCAAGCAGATCCATCCAAATTCTTGCTTGCTGCTCTCTAGTAGGTGGGTTTCCCGCTGTCCTGTGTATGAGCTGCTGGCCATAATATCTGGCCCAAAAATTGGAAGAGTCTTGCTGGCCCAGGGTGGTGGTCTGGGAGTTGAAGTAAAAAAAAAAGACTAACTTTTCTAAGCTCTTCTCCTTGTGCTTCCCCAGGTGTGCCACTTCCTTGCAAGAAGACACCCTCAACATCTGTATTCCTTTAAGAAGGTACAGATTCTTTAACATATATGTGGTCTGCATGACAGATGCCAGTCAGGAAGGGGGCATGAGCTGTGAGCACTGCAGTAGAAAGGGGCTCTGTAGACCTATTGATCAAAATGTCCACATTTTTTTCTTCCTTTATTTGTATCAGGGCATTGCACAATTTAGAATTATGGGCATATATGAAATATAGGTAAAGTTAAAAAAATTAAAATGTTAAAACAATTTTTGACCAGAAATGAACTACTTCAATGGTGTTGTGACCAGCTCCAACCCAGGTTTGTCACTGGAAATAGCTTTCCAGTAACATGTTTGACACCAGCAATTAACCACACCAGACTTGGTGACTAAAGAATGAAAATGTTATCTTTTTATTACATAGGAACATCAACTTGGGAACAAATCTAGGCTTCAATGCTTCTTCAGTTACCACAACCCAACAACAACCCTGTTTCTTCAGTTACACTCTTCTTCTCATCGTGTTCCAACCCTCCAGCTCCCTCTCCCTCCAAGCTCCAGGATAGGCTCGCTACATGCACCACCCAGCCAATCACCTTGCTTTCCTGTTACCAAGCAGATTGGTCAGGGATCCCATCACAAGCATTATCTTGACTGTTTGTTAGATCTTCTCTTGTACACATGGTGGGACATAAATTGCATGCACATAAGTGCTGCAATGATTGAATTTCTCCAGCGTCACAGAAAATTTGTCCTTCATCCAAGTAGTCCCATTTTACTTGATTATTCTTTGATCTTCCTACTTTTCTTTGAAGTCTATAAAGTGACTTCTAGATGGTCGGCCAGAGTCTTGTCCTGAAGCATTGCACTGCAATGCCCATATTAAAATGCAGAACCTTTACATAGCAAAGGCTTGAGGAGAAGGAAGAGGATGAGAGAGATGTTGGCAGCAACCGGGTTTAATATCCACATGTAGAGCTGCTGTGGGAAAGGTGTGGTCGGTGGACTGCATGTACTCCCAAAGTCTCTCAGTGTGGTCCCCAGACCAATCCAATCCCCACCCCACTCCACCCCACACATTTTTTTTATTCCTCACTGCACAAACTATTTCCATTTCCTGGGCCATATCAGATTCTTAACCAGATTGGGGGATCCTTTCACAGCACAACGACAAAGCCTTATTGTGACTTAAACTGTGGAATTCACTGCCACAAAAGGTACGGGTAGCCACCAACACAGATGGGTTTAACATGCCACTGGACAAATTAATGGAGGATAAAGCTACCAGTGGTCATTAGTCATGAGGGTTTGGCGATGATATTGTAGAGCTGCCATCAAACAACATACTGTGGACAATGAGTTCACAAAGAGCAGAGCTTCCAGAGTAAACATCAAGCAGAGAAACACCCCAAGAAACAGAATTCAGTACGGGGTTCTGTGAAAATGAACAGCTTTGATATTCCACAGCATGGCTGACCCAAGATGCTTTGCTGTCAAGGGAAAAAGAGGGCAGCAAAAGGTTCATTCCCTGTTCATTCAAGTCAAGCCATGGGAACCAGGCATTCCATTTTCAGAGCTGCTGTGAATGCGGGATGAGGTTTGGTCCACACTTTTCAGGAGCTGTCCAAGGTGCTGAAACATACTTACTGAACCCTATCCCAAAAAATGCTTTCAGCACCTTTGATAGTCTTTTCAAGTGCAGATTAAAATCCAGAGTGAATTTAGAATACCTTTGACATTGGAGTGTCCAGTCTTCACTATAGGGCACTGCCCAAAGCCAACCAAGTTAATTTAGCTGTTCCTTCCCACCTTTGATGCTTGCCCTGCCTCTTGCCATCCCTCACTTGCTGTTCTCTGGGTGGTCACATGGGGACCTGTGTCCTACATGGCCACAATTCCAGCCCTAAGGTCTAGTTTTAGCCTGATCTTGGGGAATTTAGTTTTTGGACTGCTATTTCCAAGATTCCCCAGCCAATATGATGCAAGGAGTAGTCTTTTAAAAAAAGAAAGAGAGAAAGAGAGAGAGAGAGAGAAACTCTTTAAAACTCTGGCCCTAGATGAATAACTGTTTCCAAATCCATGTATTGCAACAATGGAATGCTTGACTTTCATACTTATTCACTGCTGAAGATTAGAGGGAGAGACAGAAAGTAGAACTTTGCAGTTAATGATGGCAAATAATGAGTTGTTTGTAATTAAGTTCCTTCCTCTGTGTGTGCAATAACTGAAGGATAAATACGTTTCAATATAACTGTAACTGACAACTTTATTCCTTTTGTGATGCAACAATTTTCATTACTTTTATCATTGTAGGGGGTATTATAATTACATTACTTGGGTGTGTTTTGTTAACCCAGGCCAGTAGATTGTAGCATTCTGTTGTTGTTTTAAATAACTAAATGTAACAACTTTAATTATTTCTGAATAACTGCAGAGTAAATAATTACTTATTTTTTAAAACACAACTATAATGGTAATCAGGCCTTCTAAATGCCTTAATGGGACTTGAGCAGCTTTCTAGCATTGAGGCCCACTCTATCCTTGGATCTGCTCTCCTACCCTCTGGATTTAGCAGGCACCAATAGTTTATGGATTTCACTTAAGAACAGATGGTGGACTATGGATAAATGATAGAATGATGAATCTGATGTTTATATTACTAATAGAAAGAAATTTTGTGAAAGTGCACTAGTGAAATTTCTATACAATTCAGTGCGTACAATAGTTACTTTTGTAACTATTCCAAATAGTTACATAAATTATTTCCTCAACTACATCTAAACTCAGGAAATCCAGTGTGCAATTGAAAAAGTCTACCTTATTAAAATGACAAACAAAACATGTGTTTATTATAAAACTGCAAATCAGAGGTGAAAAATATTAGTACAGGACTGACAAAAAAGGAAGAAAAATGCTTGATATGACCAAAGGAATAAAAATTGAGTTACAAGTCGCTGTTCTTTTTAAATGAAAGAGTAGCTGTGTTGGTCATAAGTAAAATACAAAATTCATTTCATGGCAACACTTTCTTTAGGCCAACCCCAAAGGCACAAAAATAACTGTGCAAGCTTTCAGAACCTTCAAGTCTCTTCTTTAGAAAAAAATTTTTAAACGTATTAAGCAAGAGAAAAGGAAATGGGGTGGCAGCCATGTTGTCTGCATGCTAATTGAGATTCAAACTACCTTTCCAAACTTCAAAAAGGGATTTTTTAAAAATCAAATCTATAAACCTTCCAAGAGATAAGAGCAGTTGTAGAAACAGAAGGCAGTCAGTGGATGTTGCACGTTGAATTGGATGCATCCCAGTCAGGCTTGCTTTGCTCTCTCTTCCCCTCCACTCCCAACAGTTCATTCGACAAGCAAAATCCAGCGGGGTTGCATGCCAGATTTCAGCTTCAAGTGGGAAGGGGTTTGGCTGCTTGAAAACACAACGGGGGCCAATGACATTTGGAAAAGCACCAAGGGTGTGTGTGGAGTATTGAGAAGAACTCTAAAGGTCTCTACCATGAAAGATCAAGCCGTGCTTGATTCATCCATGCTTCCTCCCCCACCCTTCCCCACTCTCATCCAATAAACACAGAAAACACTCTGGCATGGTTTCTGACAGGAAGGCAATGGGCCTGGTTCTTTGTAATGTTCCAGATCATGGTTGATCTGTTGTAGGCCTAATATATTACAGAGTTCAGTTCTCATACCATGTATATGCCAATGCTTAGAAAAATTGCTGTTTGGACTGCAACTCCCAGTCCAGCTGGAGGATTCTGAGAAAGACAGACTGAAACACTGACTGAAACCCTATTGCACAGCTCTGCATGCTTAATGGTGATGATGTCAGCAGCAAATTGCAGCTGATTAAAGGCTTCCTTTGGGATTATGGGATGCATGCCTTTGTCATATTGCGTATGAGATGCATGCACCTTAAAAGCACCTATAATCAGCAATGATTTACCATTAATCAGTGGTAATTTGCCACTAATTATGATTATTGCACACAGAGTGTGCAACAGGATTTCAGCCGCTTACCTTGCCTGATGCTTGTCACTGTGTCCAGGTGAAGGATAGTCTGAGGAAGACACAGTCCACTACATGTAGAGCTTGTCAACCCAATTGGTAACCTGGATTTTTCAGGCTTCCTAATCACATGGAGAGGCTCTATGTTTAGCAGAGTCATCCCTCTTCAGACAGTCTTCAGACAATCTCTCCCTCTATGCTTGGAATAAGGATACGCCTAGTATACATAGAGGTATTCAGTGTGGTGTACTGAATAGAGTGGCGGCCTAGGGCACAGGAGACCTGAGTTCAAGACCCTGCTCAGCCATGGAAACTCTGTGTGTGTGTGTGTGTGTGTGTGTGTGTGTGTGTGTGTGTGTGTGTGTGACTGGTAAAACCACTCCTTAAATATCTCACACACCTTGAAAACCCCACTAGGGACATTATAAGTCGATTCTTACTTGTGGCACATAACACACATACATACTAGACATGTTAAGTTGTAAGATTGTGGTTCCCCATCATCCTTTAGGATTGTTACATTGGTGAGATGATGGGAGTTGCAGTCCAATGCCATCTGAAGAGTCACAAGATGTCCATTCTTGTTCTCCACAGACACATACGTGTATACAGTAAAGGCCAGTTCCACATCTTCCATCAAGAATCAAAACCTGGCATGTGGATATGCAGATCAGAGATAGGGAAATGTTTGGGTTCTGGAGATAACCTCTCAGTATCCCGCAGCATTCTTAGTCATCAAAAGCAGTGACCAAGTAGAGCTCTCTGCACTTTTGTGGCCTTGCCCTTGATGAAAGACCCCCTAAAAGGGTACCATGTACAAAACAATCAACTATGGACTCTCTCCAACTCTTCATATACTTTGAAGACTTTTCCTGAGGTTCCATCACATTCTAGTATCATGCCAAGACTAGTAATAAAATCCAGGGTGTGGCTAAGCAGAAAAAAGGATGAAGCTACACATATCATGCCCTGAAGCAGCTCTCAGTGACTTGAACTGATATATTGAACTGACTGCTGGATAGCTCAGTGGTTTAGGTATCTGGCTACGGAGCCAGAGGTTGGGAGTTCGATTCCCCACTTTACCTCCTTGACAGGGGCTGGACTCAATGATCCATAGAGTCCCTTCCAGCTTTGCAGTTCTAAGATGATGATGATCTACAGGAGAAAAGAAGAAAGAGGCTGTCTGTGAAACAGTACTTGGGAGGTAAAACCCGACAGATTTCTGAGTGTCATCAAAGGCAACCTGTGTGCTCAGCTACTGAGCTATGGTCCCCTCACCCGTCCATTGGCCTTTTCTTCTCTTGACTGCCATGCTTCCTCTGCTGCATTTCCCTTATTTACTACTGTCCCTTTGTAGAGCCATCCTTGTGTGCCTCATTCAGCCTCTCTTCCAATTCAGTTGTCCAACCCAACTATCCCCTTGGTTTTGTGCTTCTTCCTGCATCTTTCATTCCTATCTCTACCCTTCTCTACTTTTCTTTGAGATAGCACATAGCCCTTATTCCTCAGCCTTATGCAAGCTTCCCTACCCAAAAAAAAAAAAAAAAAAAAAGCCCAACCAATGAATTATTCATTTTCTTTGCAGTGTTTGCCAGCATTCTGTCCCTGAGCCTTCTCTTCTTCCCTAGGATTGGAATGTTTGTAAATATTCTGAGGCTGCTCAGCAGTTTGGTTAATGCCTACATAATGTTTGCGCAGAGGCAAATGTCAATTTTGATTGAATGTTTTGACCAAATATGTGGAATTTATCCCTCTGTACATAGTCAGCTCTCTAGAGAACTGGACCTTTCTCCTCTCCTCTGGCTTTCCTGGCCCCTTCCAAGCTCTGCCCTTGTTCCTCTCTTTCCCCTTTGTTGACAAAGGGACACAGATTGTTACCAGTGGCTTATTTCCTGTGTATGCATGTGTATGTGTGTGCATGTGTCTATTGAAGCCCAGGAGGTAACTAAACCCCTTTCCTGTTCTAAGCTCCCTGAGTATCTCTGGAGCTTCCATTACAAAGTTAACATCTGTTATTTCAGCTTTAATCCTATTAATATGGCAACAATCTCGTCAAGCACTGAAAGCACAGAAAAATAAAACGATATGTGTGTGTTGGTGTACCCTATATGTATCCTTGCTTGCAGGCAGACTGAGCCTGTTTTACAAGGTCCATCTCACCTCCATTTACACTTACCTTTTCTTCCTTCTTCATTTGACTGATCATTCATATAATCTTCTGAATGAATTCATGGATGTGTCAACAGATCTACATGAGCCGTACCAACAAACTGTAGAAACAACCACACAAACCAGGCTCTTTGTTCTCCCATTGAAAGTTTCTAGACCTCAAGGGAGGGGTGAAATAGGAGGAATTTGAAAGAAATGACATACCCAGTTCCTACTAATGCTTAAATGAAAAAGATTGTTTAGCAAACACTCTACTCTAGGTATTCCTGTGTTTAAATCTAACAATGAATATTCTTAAAAATTCCCTGGATATTCAAGTATTTCCCAAAGGCTACCAAAAATGTGAACAAGTGACGTTTGCCAGTAGTATCTGGTTTTGATCAGAGTTTGGGAAATATAATTCTAGAAAATTCCTTTTAGATCACAGATGTTACTTTTTTGAACTAAGTCGTGTAACTTTTTTGAACTTGAACATGGCCATAGAAGCCAGTGTCCATGTTAGTTGGTGGATTTTAGTGATCTTAATTTAAAAAGGAACTTTGCCAGCATCTGAGTCTAACAAATGGGAAGGATGTCTACTTGACATTTGACAGCAGTTAAGAATGCTGGACATGTATTGGGAAGACCAGGGACCAAATCCCAATTCAGCTTTGAAGCAAACTGGAATGACTGACTTTGGGTTGGTCAGTGGCTCAGATCACACCAAGGCCATTGATGGGGAAATCTACTGGGCAACCCAGGCTGGAGAGGAAAGTGGGCCAATTTTCTGCCTTGGGATCCTCAATGGGTTGCAGAGACTGCGAAAAACGCAAGGAGAAAAGAAAGAAAGAAAGAAAGGAAGGAAGGAAGGAAGGAAGGAAGGAAGGAAGGAAGGAAGGAAGGAAGAAAGAAAGAAAGAAAGAAAGAAAGAAAGAAAGAAAGAAAGAAAGAAAGAAAGAAAGAAAGAAGGAGACTAGATGTTCAGTTTCAGTTCTGAAAAAGAAGTATTTGGAGATGTTAAATGGTGCTGCTGAATAGCTCTGTGGTTTGGATAACTGGCTACAACGCTACAGGTTGGAAGTTCAATTCCCTATTGTGCCTCCTGTGATTAGAGCCAGCCTGCATAAACCTTGGACAAGCTGCACAGTCCCAGGGCACCTCAAGAAGAGAAGAATGGTAAACCACTTTGAGTGTTTTCTATCTAGAAACCCCCAGAAAGGATGCCCAGAAGTCAGAACTGATTTGTTGGCACATGATTATTTAAATGGTGTTGCTGGGAGCCCTGTGATCTATTTGAAAGGTGATTCACTTACAGTTTGCTTTTCTTTCTTTCTTTCTTTCTTTCTTTCTTTCTTTCTTTCTTTCTTTCTTTCTTTCTTTCTTTCTTTCTTTCTTTCAAAAAGGGACTGATAGTCATGCTGGCTAGGTGGATTCTAGTGGTTCTAGAAAAGTTACTTTGCAAAGGTCTGGCTGAGCCTCTGGTTTGCACAGCCCCCTTCTCTTTGTGTCCCCTTTAAATAAGAGGATAATTAAAATTTCTGCACTTAGGGGAGAGGGCAAATGAAGCCAAGCAGTCTCAAAGTCTTCCCTACCCCCAAGTGCAGCTGACAATGCGGATGATGCATCTAGATGTGTCACACTGCATGGGAAGGCAAAACAACAGTTCTGTCCAAATGGTTGCTGGCCAGCAAGAGAAGGAGATAAATGGGAAAGATTTCTTTCCTTCCCTGCCTGCAAATGTACCTAGAAATACACCTCACCTTTTCCTCCTCACCCACAAATATAATGACAGTGACTGAGTTCTGCCGTGATTCAAGTAGGTATGTCTCACAGCTGATGTCGGCAATATCAAGGGATGATTGCATGAGGAAATGAAACACAATAGGTGTAATGGCATAACCACACATTCGTGTACATACCTGACAGCAGCTTATCTTCACTACTTTTTAGTAAAGTCTATGGTATGCATGTGCAAACCTGCTGTTCATCAGCAGTAGTGTAATCAAGTGATAAGAGACAAAGTGACAGATGTGAATGGATGAAGCAGTCCTCTGAACATGCACAAAATGTGCATATTACACTTTTACTAGGGCCATTTTACCCTTTCAATTGTCATGTTACTGGGTCTAGATCACAGCAGAAGACTCATTGTGCTGTGAGGAACACAATATAACAAGAAGGGCAACAGCCTAAACCAACTCAACCCACTTCCTCTACCCAGGCCAAAATAGCCAGCCGAATCAACTCAGACCCATGGTCCATTTAAATCTGTATCACCCATTATAGAAAATAGTGGCCAGCTGTGTGCCAGATGTTCTAAAAGTCACTCAATCTGCCTTAGTGTACCAGATGCTGGTCCCCACTCTGACTCTAGGAAGGTCTCATCTATTCTAATCCCCAATAATGTGAGATTGGCTTAAGGCTCAAATCAGGTTTTAATTAATCAATAAGAAGTCCTTCGACCAAAATAGAACAGTATGCACGAGTCTTGTTGGGTGAAATTGGTGGTGGTACTAAAAGAACAACATTAATATGATCAGATGGAGTGTAAAAAGGAGAGGAAAAGGAAGACAGAGAGGGCTGCAAGATTTAACCATTTTTCATCCCTAAGGACAAAGTGGCATCTGATCTCACATGCAATCTGCCCGCTTGCTTAAAAGGTCTTCCTGCATCTGGCATATGTCTATTGTTCCTTTTGTAACTTGCCTCATTTTGTTCTGCTCTGCAGTGAAAACATTCTTCCCTTTTTCTCCTCAAGATCCTTTTTGTTTATTTTATACTTCCATTTACTTCTGGCCGCGAACACCCAGAATGACATACTGTACATCATAGTACAAACAACCATCACATATATGACAATTCCTTTATTCTCTGATAACAATCAGATAATAAAACACTTCGTATAGATGTCACAACATCATGTCGCGACTTTAATAAAAATTAGCAACAACTGAAAGCCCACCAAACAATTTTGTTGTACATACATTACCACATGAATGGTGGAATAGCAATATAGTAACATGCAAAGGCCCACTGAAATGATTCTGTTTTACATAACCTCCTGAATCCCGGGAAGGATGTCATAGTTCCAAAGTACAGGGTCAGAAACATGCATGCATGCATGCATACAAACGTGCATATGATCTCTCTCGATCTCTCTCTCTCTCTCTCTCTCTCTCTCTCTCTCTCTCACACACACACACACACTTTTCCTGACATATTCAATCCAACCAGCTTTAACCATTCAGCACCTTTAGAAGAGCAGTTCTGGATGATCTCAGTCAGTGCAAGGCTCATATGGGAAAATATGGTTCAGTACCATTTGCCAAGAAAACACCTCTGGGAGGAAATGTCAAAATTCTTCCACCTCGTGCCTTTATTGCAGTTGTGACTGGGGCTGTGGTGGGGACTAACAATTCCCATCAAACCTAGCCAGCATAGAAAATTATGAGTGACAATAGGAGCTGCAGTTTATGAACATCTGGAGGGCCACTGTTGCCTGTCCATGCACCATAAAGATAAATCCTTTTATAAAGCAAAACAAAGTGTGCTGCTTTTATACCACCCCATAGGGCTTAAGTCCTCTATAGATGGTTTATAATTTAATTATGCAGGCTACACATTGCCCCCCCCCCCCGGCCTAGTTTGCTGGGTACTCAATTTACTGACCTCGGAAGGTTGGAAGGCTGAGTCAACCTTGAGCCGGCTACCTGAATCTGCTGAGATCAAACGCAGGTTATGAACAGAGTCTTGGCTGCAATACTGCAGTTTAACCACTGCTTATATGTAGAAAACAGGTAAATCAATGAGAAGGCAAGGGAAGGGAAGGCAAGTATCCTCCTTCTTCACACTTAATTTTATGTCTATAATCAACATGGTGCAGTGATTAGTTAGTGTGTTGGACTGGGGATTCAGTAAACCTGGGTTCAAATCCTTAGTCAGCCATGAAACTCATTAGGAGACTTTGGGTCCATCACTATCTCAGCCTGGCTGACCTCACAGGGTTAATGTGAGGAGAAAGTGAGGAGGAAAAAAGCTGCATTCATCATCTTGAAGGAACTCACTGGAGAAAAAGCAGGATATAATGTAACAAATAAATGATAACAAATATACAGATAGGTTTCCCCTGCCAAATGGAGATATACTTAATCAAACGAGCCTCCACTTTCGGTCTGAAGTAGACCTGGACACAGACTGATCAGCACAGCAACAACCAGATGGTAGTCTGTGAGTCAAGACTTAGGGAAGGAGAATTTACCCTGTGAGTGTTAGAAAAAAGAGAGAGGTGAATCTATATGTTCACCTACTTATAATTAAACTTCACGTAACTGTAAATCTTTTTCCCACTCACCCACCGTCTTAACTCATCATTGTAAAGTAATTGGGAGAGACAGGTAGAGACACATACAACTTTGAAATAATGATTTTGACCTAGTGTCCCCTTTGATTACTGCAAAAATTTAAATGCAATTTAAAGTTAAATTTGGTCAGATTAGGCCAAGAGACAATGTTATTCTGAGAGGAGGAACAGAGGTGGGGAAGGGGAAGGGGAAGGGGAGGGAGAAGCAAATGAAATTCTGCCAAAGTAATCACATTTTCCATCGTAAACAGCTGTGATGATAATCCTAATTCTGATCCTTTTTGGTGGCAGAAATATAGATCTATGCTCCTCAACACACCACCCAGAGAACAGATGTCACGGAAGGCCCAGGAAAAATCAGGAATCAGTTGCTTTTTTGAGGATGAGGTGGGCTTATGGATTTATGAGGACATGAAGTCTGCATTCAAAATAAATGTCTGCCTGTTGGTACAACTCAGGTACATTTGCTCATTCTATTCACTCTGTGCTTTATTTTGAATTAGATTAGTACTGGGTTCAGAGTAATATCTGGCTCCCCCACCACCACCACATTGAGACCCCTTGGACTTTCAGAATCACTTTGCCCCCAATGCCATCTTCCCGTTGGCTTCAGAGACCAATTTTTCTGGCCACCAAGATCAAGGGCGGGCAAAAGTCACCTCCCTGCAGCTAGAGGGGTGGCAGCAACTGGGACAGAGGCAATGGGGAGTATAAGAGGGAGAACACAATAGCCAGTGACAAGTTGTCCAGACCGAGGGAGTGCAGTGGATCTTGAAGCTTTATGGTACGCGGTGGCATCTCAGTGGCTTTCTGGGATCACCTGATTCTGAGGATCAGGAAGCCTCAGTTGCCAGGCTTACACTTCCTGTGGTTTTGTTTTCCTGTTCAGTGGCCCTGATAGTAGAGAGGATAAAGAAGAGCTGCCTCACCTACGTAAGGTCCATGGAACCACAGCTGCATCGGAACTTTAATAATAACAATAATAATAATAATAATAATAATATCTATCCAGAATCACAGTGTGGATTTCGAGCTAATAGATCCACCACTGACATGGTATTCTCCCTCAGACAGTTGCAGGAGAAATGCAGGGAACAACAACAGCCACTCTTTGTCGCCTTCATAGATCTCACAAAGGCCTTTGATTTGGTTAGCAGGGATGGCCTTTTTAAAATCCTTCCCAAGATTGGATGTCCACCTCGACTCCTTAACATCATCAGGTCCTTCCATGAGGGAATGAAGGGCACTGTAGTTTTTGATGGTTCAACATCAGATCCCTTTGACATCCAAAGCGGAGAGAAACAGGGCTGTGTCCTCGCACCAACCCTTTTTGGGATCTTTTTTGCTGTCATGCTGAAGCACGCCTTTGGAACTGCAACAGAAGGTGTCTATCTCCGGACTAGATCAGACGGAAAGCTCTTTAATCTCTCTAGATTGAGAGCGAAGACCAAAGTCCAGCTGAAATGCATGCGGGACTTCCTCTTCGCCGATGATGCAGCCATTGTTGCCCACTCTGCTCAAGACCTCCAACAACTCATGAATCGTTTTAGCAAGGCCTGCCAAGACTTTGGACTAACAATCAGCCTGAAGAAAACACAAGTCATGGGCCAGGGCGTGGACTCACCTCCCTCTATTACCATCTCCACACAAGAATTGGAGGTTGTTCATGACTTTGTGTACCTTGGCTCAACGATCTCTGACACTCTCTCTCTAGATGTCGAGCTGGATAAACGCATTGGCAAAGCAGCTACCATGTTCTCTAGACTCACAAAGAGAGTATGGCTCAATAAGAAGCTGACGACATATACCAAGATCCAGGTCTATAGAGCCTGTGTCCTGAGCACACTCCTGTACTGCAGTGAGTCCAGGACCCTTTGTGCACAGCAGGAGAGGAAGCTGAACACCTTCCATATGCGTTGCCTCCGACGCATTTTTGGTATCACCTGGCAGGACAAAGTTCCAAACAGAGTAGTCCTAGAACGAGCTGGAATTTTTAGCATGTATACATTACTGAAACAGCGACGTCTATGTTGGCTTGGGCATGTCGTGAGAATGGCTGATGGTCGGATTCCAAAAGATCTCCTGTATGGAGAATTAGTGGAGGGAAATCGCCCCAGAGGGAGACCACAGCTGCGATACAAGGACATCTGCAAGCGGGATCTGAAGGCCTTAGGAATGGACCCCAACAGATGGGAAACCCTGACATCGGAGCGTTCAGCCTGGAGGCAGGCGTTGCATCACGGCCTCTCCCAATTTGAAGAGACCCTTGTCCAGCAGACCGAGGCAAAGAGGCAGTCATGGAAGCAGCAAAATCAGGGAGCTGGACAGGGGACAGATTGTATTTGTCTTCAGTGTGGAAGGGATTGTCACTCTCGAATTGGCCTTCTCAGCCACACTAGACGCTGTTCCAAGTCCTCCATACAGAGCACGTTACCATAGTCTTTCGAGACTGAAGGATGCCTAATACTAATACTATAATAATAATAATAATAATAATAATAATAATAATAATAATAATAATAATAATAACAACAACAATAATAACAACAATAATAACAACAATAATAAACACAGTGCTTTAAGCACTATGGTGTGGTATATAAGCAGCATGCTTTGATTTTGCTTTGCGTTGCTTTGCTTTGCCTTTGAATTGTGACAGTGGACACTCTTCTACTGCCAGCATTGAAGGAAGAGATGATGATGATGATGATGATATTAAGCACAAAAGTTACAAATTAACCAAAAGCAAAAATCAACATTTAATATACATAAAACCAAAATCTTAAAAAATCAACTTAGTTATTACATATACCACTCAATGTGCTCCCCTCCCCCACCAGGACCACTGACGATACTCTGTTTTCCTTCCCTTTATGGAGCCCCGTTCCCCTTCCAGAAATACATTGACTCTTGTGAAGGTACAGAGCCTTCCCCTTTCTTGATACAAAACCAATAAATTCTTAATACAAAATCAATAAATTCTCTCTAAACATATTTTTGTCCTTCTTTTCCTTAACATTCCTTTTCCTTTAGTATTACATGTCAACTTGGCATTGATAGCTATATTCCACATTTCTTTATACCATTCATTTAATTGGATATAACACTTAACTTTGTTTGCTATTATTAATTTAACAGTTGTTACTAAATTTGTAATCAATTCTTTTGTTGTCCAATTCCATTGCTCATTCTCAAATATCTACAGAAGCGCTATTTTAGGACATATCCTTAAATTTAACATGAATATTCCATTTATTTATTTAAAAACCAAATTCCAAAATTTCAATATATATTCACATTCCCACCACATATGAAAGTAAGTTCCAACTTCCTGACCATATTTCCAACACAAATTACAATATTTTAAATCCATTCAAGTCAATTTCACTGATGTTAAGTACCATCTGCAAACCAATTTATAAAAAATTTCTTTAATCCTTATGGACATACATTTTAAAATTCTTTTTTCCACATATTCCTCCATCTCTCAGTACTTATTTCTCTTTCCAAATCTACTTCTCATCGTGTATTAAAAATCTCTTGTTGATCCTCTGCTTCTCTTAATATCTTACAAATTTTATCACCGCTTTAATTCTTTTACTCCCATTTTCTTTTTCCTTTTGTATCACCATTTCTTCAAATTTTGTAAGCTCCCTACATTTACCATTTCTTTTCCCCCATTCTTTAATCCAATGTTCTAACTGAATAATATTAAACCAAGATAACTTTTCCATTCCTAACCCACCTATTATTTGTTCTTTATTACCCATCTTTTCCAACCATTTGCTCTAATAAACTGTTCCCTCAAACCATCCATTTCTGATGACATGTCAATATAAGGTGGTCATGTGGTGGCTCAGTGCTATATGGATTGGATCTGAACGTGCTGCTGAAGGGGGCCAGGAAGCCCTGTTGGTTGTGACATCTTAAACACATTATGTGCTGAGTTGTCTGCACACCCCATTAGCTGCCACACAGCTGCCTCTCTTATGTGGGACTGGCTGCTTACCTTAAAAGATGGGAGGGGGAGGAAGTAAAAGCCAAATCAAGAGAATAAGAGAGAGCCACTCTCTAATGACAGGAGAGCGGCTCTCCAATGCCAGCAGTGTTCTTGTTTTGCACAAAACATCAAAGAATGCAATGAAAGGCATTTCTCGGTTGTAGGGCAGGCCCTTCCATTAGGCAGAGTGAAGCAGTTACTTCAAGCAGCAGATGCTCAGAGGCAGTACGGGGTGTCAGAGGATAGAACTGTCTGTTCAACAGCCTGCTCCACACACCCCAAAGCCAGCGGACTGCTTCCGAGGTCGGTAAAATGAGTACCCAGCTTGCTGTGTGTGTGTGTCGGGGGGGAATGTGTAGCCTGCATAATTAACTTGTAAAGCACCCAGAGAGTGCTTTAAGCACTATGGGGTGGTATATAAGCAGCACTGCTTTGCTTTTGCTTTGCTTTGAGGTGTGACAAAGGACACTCTTTTACTACCAGCATTGAAGGAAGAGACAACTACCAATCCAGTCAGCTTTTGTGCAAAAAGAGGTCATCTTGTTCTTTCTCATAGCCGCCACTCCCCCCCAAAAAAGCCCCAAACCCCCATTTTGGGCTGGCCCCATTGAGTCATTTGAGGTTGAAGGAACCTTCTTTCATCACAAAGGGTTCTCTAGGTGGGAAAGAGAGAACCTAGCAGCCCATATCCCACCCCGCAACTCTGCACGTCTGGCAGGGACATGTGGGAACGCAAGGCGTATTGAAGGATTCAACCTTCGGTACATACTAAGCTCCTAAATATTTTTCTTTGAACATGGAGGGGGTACAGGCGTGCGAAACAAAGAATCTCAAAAGAAAAGATCTTGATGATCCCAGTTTCACAAAGCTGGCCGCCTTCCACTCAGACTGCCAGTTCCTTGAGGGCAAATTGCTGAGTGCTCTGCGAGGTTGTGTGAATTTTCCGAAGGCCTCGAAGGTCTCAATCTGCTGTCGCTGCTGCTGCTGCTGGGTTGTGGTCTGAGATTTCATCTGAGCAGGAAACCTCATCTTGCAGAGGCTTAGAGGATCTCTTTCCTCCCCGGCCGCCAAAAAAAATTAGAATCGCACACAATACAAACTGCTTCTTGTCACTTCTACCTTCTTTAAGAAGTATCGTACAACACAGAAAAGCAATATTTTGATGGTTTAAAGAGGTCAGGGTTTCATCTCTCTCTCTCCCTTCCC
The DNA here is from genome assembly GCA_037013535.1 of Intellagama lesueurii. Lineage (NCBI taxonomy): Eukaryota > Metazoa > Chordata > Lepidosauria > Squamata > Agamidae > Intellagama > Intellagama lesueurii. Next base: position 35,538,363 of record JBAJHW010000006.1, read on the forward strand.
CAGCAATTCACAGAAAGGCAATTTGGGTTTGTGGTAGAGAGAATCCTACCAGGCAATTTCTTTGAGAAAACAGCAAGGAAGCATTAGAAAAGAGGCAGGAGGAGGCAGGAGTGGAAAAGCTTGATGTGTGTGTGGTGGGGGGGGGGGGGAGCGGCCGGGAGAAAATAAAAGGTTATTCACATCTTTCAAAGGTACCTCAGGGAGCATTTGCTGCAAATGTCTATTGGCGCTTTTTTATTAAAGTTGCCAAAAAAATTGTGTTAGCTAATGGATTCTTAATTCTGTCGGAAAATGGGCGCAGGAAAATTATGCTATTCATCTTGTATTGGTTCGAAATCACATCTGACATCTAATCGATCATGGTGCGCAACATTAACTCTTTGGATCGGGACCAACTTTCTCCCCCCACCTTGTGCGGCGCATTCTCCATCTCTCTTTGTGTGTATGTATGAGTGCATTTATGTGTGTGTGCACGCGCGCCTGTATGAAACTCAGTTTAACTACTTTACTGCTGGTCTTTCGTACTCATCAAAAGGGCTTTAAAAAAAAGGTATGTGCCATGTGCTGTGTGCTTTCGTTCCGCAGAATTATTTTCATTCCTCATTTGCTGACAGATTGTGATGTTGTGTTATCATCAATTCTACCCCCCCCTCCAAACATCACTCTTTAACTGCATTTTGCCTCCCCAGCTTGGCTCCCCCTGTGACCTTTACTTGACCTTGTGCCCTTCATTCTCCTAGGCAAGGGGAGACAATTGAGAAATAGCTGATTTCCCCAGCATACTTGCATAGGAATCTGTTTTGGTTTTGGTTTATTTCTGGTGCTCCGCATTGTAAAACTGCCTGTTCTAGTAAGAGATGTTACTCCTTTATTGTATGTTGCACACCAACCAATGGTAGGCAGAGCCAGGAGAAAAGCAGATATTCACATTCACACATGCACACATGCGTGCCCAGAGAGAGAGAGAGAGATACGTAGCAGCGGGCAGACAGACAGGCACCACACATATACCCACAGAGGCCTCCTGTAAAGAGGCAGGCAGAAGTGGAATGACCAGTGGTAGCCTGAGCCTAAGCTGTATGTGTGTGTGGATCCCCTCTGAAATTTTGAAAGGAAGCAGTCTTCCGGCTTCGACCATGGGCTATGCCCGCATATGTTTTTCATACAGGTGTGCATGTAAGGGATATGTAACTTGTAGCTGACTGTGGCTAACTGGTGGCATTATGGTGCCACTTCTTAGTCACATGCCTGCTTATGTGCTCAACTGTAATCTGATATGTGCCCTGATACCTCATTGATTAGCTACAATTAGCTGCAGCAAGACACACAGTTTTTAATGAGAATGCCAGTAAGATTCCAGCCACATTTTAAACATAGCAATAATATAACAATAAAGTTTTTTAAAAAAATCATTCAGACTGCAGATATTTTGATGCTCAAAGCACACCATTTATACAATATCTCCGAGGTGCAGTAAAAAGCATGCTATGAAGCTAAATGGTTGGCAATTTGCTATCCTTTATTGGTATTCATAAATCTGCTGTCTCACTCTGCTTAATGGTAACGCTGGCCCACAATCATCATTTATGACACCACAAAATCCTAGAAAGAGTACATAATAACAGCTATTTGCTAACCCAAAATTGGTCAAGGCTTGGATGGAGGCCACTGGGCAATCCCAAGTATTGATTTATTTATTTAAAATATTTTTTACCCCGCCTTTCTCCTTAAAAAAGGAACCAAGGTGGCACTTACATCATTAAAAACACAATATTGAAAGCTAAGAACCATAAATTATTCAAATATTTTAAAAAATTAAATAAACATTATATGAAAATGTTAGGCAAAACCATCACTAAAACAGACTTAAAAGCAACAAAAATACAAACCATCCTGTCTTAAAATCTCCCCTAGACAGCCAGTCACTATGGGAAAGCCTGCCTTAAAATAAAGGTCTTTGCCTGCTTGCAGAAGGACAGCAAAGATGGGGCCAGCCTGGCCTCCAGTGGGAGGGAGTTCCAGAGTCTGGGAGCAGCAACCGAGAAGGCTCTCTCTTGTGTCACACCACATGAGACACACCTGTGAAAGTGGTGGGACTGAGAGAAAAGCCTCTCCTGATGATCTTAACTCTCAGGCAAGCTCATAAAGGGAGATGCAGCCTTTGGAGATAGCTTGAGACCAAGCCATTAAAACCAGTACTTTGCAGTATGTCTGGAAATGGATCAGCCGTCAGTGAAGCTGCTGTAGTGGGGGGTGGGAGGTGGGGTGGGTTATGTAATCCTTTTAATCAGCCCCAATTAACAATCTGGCTGCAGTGTTTTGGACTCACTGAAGTTTCTGAACACTTTCCAAAGGCAGATCCATGCAGAGTGCATTACAGTAATCCAGCCAGGATGTAACTAAGGCATGTGTCACTGTGGTTAGATCAGAGGAACAGGTGCAGCAGGCACACTACTTTTAACTGTGCAAAGGCTTTCCAAGACACCACCAAAACCTGGGCATCCAGGTTGATCTCTAGAGCAAAACCGAGTAAACTGAGACTATCCTACCGTGCATATATAATGAAAATACAGAACTGACCAAAAAGGCAAAATTGCTGGAGAAAGTGGCAGAGGAATAGGAAGAGAGAACAACCTAACATGAGATGTTGTTGGTTTGCAAGATCTGAGCAGAGCTGTTAATGGTAGCACATTTTGGTAGCACTCATATACTCACCACACAGCAGAAGTGACTTGATGGTACATAACATTTTTGGAGTTTTTTTTCTTAATTATCAAATAATTGTCTAGTGACAAGATGCATGGAATGATTGAAATTATGACAAGATATAGGCACCAAAGCTCTGCTAAGTAAGATCACTCCCAGCCATGAAGCAAAACCCAGTAATTTTACAGCGTAAACAAATGACCTTCTGAATATTTGTTCTCTATTCTTTTTTAAATTTAAGTATTTTTACAACCAGACATAGAATCCCATTGTAATGCCTGTTTGGCCAGGAAAGAGTTAAAAAGTTTCCTTCCAAATAAAAAAGTGGGTGGGGCCAACCATTCTCTTTCAAGATACACAAAACGTATCTTTTTCAATTTATCTGAACTGTTTAAAATCTGGAAATGTTTAAGGTTGCTTGTTGCTGCATGAGGGGAACAATTTTACTTTTAAAAAATCATAACTCAAAAACCCCTTGTTCAAACTTCCCCAGATTTGGCACAGAGCAAGAGCTGTCTGCTACAGCTGTACCAAATTTGCTGCTAATCTGAAGACCATTTTCAAAGTTATAATTTTTTTGTTTGGGCTGCCCTCGTTTTTTAAAATTGTCTTGTAGAGTGTTGATTTCCTCTGCTGCACAAAAACATCACTGTCCTCTTGTGCAGTGATAATAATAGTTTCTTGGGGTTCAGAGAAGAACCACTTTTTTTCTATGTCCTACCGGGCTTGCTCTGGAATTGTCTTGGGACCATTAGAAATGTTTTGGCCACATTGATCTCAACAGAAGGGATATAAACTATGGCAGCTTTGGATTTGACAGTGTCCCCTTCTCCCCTCCCATCCTGGACTACAACTCACAGAATCCCACAGCCAGAGCAGAAACATGGCAGTGGGGTGGGAGGACAACCACTGGCACTCCATCTTTCCCCGCTTTCTGAAGTCAGAGGAGTGCTGGCTGTGAAGAACACCTCATACCTTCACAGGACTCTGAATATTAGGAATTACTATTACAGATATTTGGAACTATCAAATTTGGATTCATATATATTTTGAACTATCAAAATATGGCGTTATTCAGTGAATTCCGAATATTTCCAAATCCGAATGCACATTCCTATTTATGGGAGTTGTAGCCCATCCCATTTGGAGGGCACTGGGTTTTGGAAAGCCTGAACTGAACAATGAAATAATAAAATAGCTGCTCCTGACACGAGCACAGCCACAATCCATGTGACAATCACAATAAAACTGTTGTTTGCCTAGAGGGGAACATGGCATTTTCCCAGCCACAAAATACTATGTTTTGAGTGCTGGTGCTATGTAATATTCCTATAACAGAAGTGCTGATGGGGGAATCTGCAGAAATTCAATGTTTTGCCTAACAAACAACAGTCCTGTGGTTACTTGTATTTCTGTACTCCCATAGAATCTGATCCTGAAGAGGTTACTCTTTCACTTCACAAAAGACTCGTTTCCAAGAATGTCCCTTTGCTTATGCAAATACTGATCCTTTTTTTCCCCTTAGAAGTTTTTGCATAGTTCACTTACTGTAGGTCCTAGCTTAATGAACATTACTTACTACTCGCTGTATATATCTCACTTGCTTAGAGTGGATCCTGGGAGAAACCACTTGAATAGTTACCATGCAGCCAGCTAAGAAGAGAGACATTTGTCGGGCGGGTTATTCTGAGAGCATGTTGTTTGCTTTTGGGGAAACTGATGATACTGAAAGGTTAGAACTACTGTAATCCTTCCCTTGGGTGCTCGCTGCCTTCCTACCTGCGGTGTGTATATTTCTAAATCAACAGAAGTCATGACAACACTATAAAACCCACAGCATTTTTCCTCAAAAGGAAACTGGCCTCGTCCAAAGCAACAAAGAGTAGACCATTGGTCTAGATGGGTGGGGTATAAATCTAATAAAATAAATAAAATAAATAAAAATAAACTTCTCCCCACCGCAACCCTGAAACTTTCTATTGCTCCACAATATGGCGAGGGTAAAACACTATGAAAACAGCCGGCAGAGCAGAATGGTTTGTAAAAGGTGCGTTTACTTGAAATCTAAAGGGACCCGGGCTGCTACCATCAGCATGTGCAACCTGTTCATCAGGCACCCACACCTTCTGAAGGATCTCTCACAATCGTAGGTGGATGGGAAGGAGAATGTATTCCAGCCCTCAAACATCAGCACCACACACTCTTCCCATCTTCAGGAGCTACAGAGTTTTGTCTCTCTTGTGATACTAAGTGCCTTATGCATTCTTTACCATCAGATACACACGTGTGTGTGTATGTGTGAGCACACACTGGTGCATAAATACATGTGTGCGTGCACACACCAATGCACAAACATGTCTGGTTTTCCTTGCCATCTTTTCCCCTCTCTTCCTTTTTCCCCCTGCAAGATGTCTTGTCGGGCATGGGGGGGGGGGAGGTTGAGGTGGGCTAAATAAATAAATAAAAGGCAGGCCTTATGTTGCCCGCCGATCTGAACTCTGAGGCGCCTAAAGGCAAATGTTAATGCAACAGCAACTCTGAGAAGAAGAAATCTAAATGACTGAAGAGGGCAGCTAGAACCATATGGCAGGGAGACTCAGGATGCATTGCGGGAAAAGACTGGCTTCCCTCAGCCAAGCTGGGCCTTTCAGCTTCATCACTTGGGTCCCTGCATTTGATAGAGATGTACGCGTGCCATATATGGGTCAGTGGCTCCCAAGCCAATCTGCCCCCAAAGACAATTGTTTCCTATCTCCCTTCCCCTCACCAATCAAAGAGCAAACCAGAGGAGGCAGAAGCTGAGGTAAATGGACTTGCGAACAGGCAGGGTCCAGGGTCAATTGAATGAAATTTCTCAACCTCAACTGGTAAGTGTAAGCCTACATGCAGCAGCTGAATGGCACAAAAACAACATACCTGAGGTTTCAAGAGGCCACACACGTATTTCTCGTTCCCCTTGGTTTCCTTTTCCTTATGCCATCTATGTTTAAGATGGCAAACTCAGATGATGACAGAGCATATTCAAATAGATGACATAGTGATGCACTACATAGCACTAGTCAGTTGTTACTTAAACTGGGTCTCAACAACATGCTTAGAAAAGAGTGATGTGCCCCTCCCCCCATCATCTCTGTCCCTTCAGGATTTCGTATTCTATAGTTGCATAGAAAATGCGGCAGTCGTCAGTGTCATGGTCTCATCCTCTCCACTTGGAGCATGGTTTGTCCTAGTCCTCAGCCAAGAAAGAGCAGCACTACCTATCTAGGTTGTCCACAGGGAATTTTGGGAATAGGTTTACCATCCAGACCAGGACTGGGGAAGATCATCCATTGATGATGCTGGCTAGTGCTGTTGGGCATTGCAATCCACCAACGGCTGGAGAGACACCTATCCCTATGGGCAACCTGGGGTCCTACAGCTCCCATGTGCCCCAGCCAGCACAGCCAACTGTTAGGGATTTTGTCAATTGTGGTCTAAGATATCTGGAGAGCACCAGCTTCCCTATCATGTGTAAGCCTCTTGCCTAAAAGTGCAACTTTGTTTGTCCACTAAGCGGTCCCCAACCTTTTTGGAAACCGCGGACAGTTGGGAGGGTGGGCTCCGTGCGTGGGGGGCAGGGGGCACCCCCACGCTCGCTGGTGGACGTGTCGCGCACAAGCACGATACGCCCCCATTCATGTGCGTGACTGCGGCACGCCCTCTGCAAGCGCGACACGGCCACCCGCAAGCACGACACACCCACTGTGCGTGCATGCGGGGGGGGGGGCGGAGATCCGTCTCTGCGGCCCAGTCCTGGGAAGCCCACGGACCGGCTCCGGGCTGCGGACTGGAGTTGGGGACCCCTGCACTAACCCTAAGAGCTCTCAGCCTCCCACGTTCTCTGGGGGTAGTTAGTTCCCTGCCTGCCGTGATCAAGTTACGATAAAACAGCTGTTTTGTATTTTCCATACAGCTATAAATACAGTCCTACTGCAATGCTTTGCTACAAACATAGCATTCCTTATCCTAACCTATGGTTAGATTTGTCAGGGTTGGATATAAAAAATGATTGGATGTCTTGACTAGACCAGGGCCCCGATTAGACACAGTCATGGGAGCAGCTCAAAAGATACAAACAGGTATTTTCATAGTGGGAGTAATGACAAAATCTGATTGATGTTGGTTGGAGGCATAGCAGGCTGTGGACAGCAAACCTAACAAAAACATCCCGGAGAGCCTCGTTGTACTAAAGTGTATTGCAGCATAAGTTAATGCCACAATATTTCTGTTGGCTCTTAAGGCAGAGTTCCAGCACAGGGCACCCTCCAGGAGTGTCAGACTACAATCCCCATAATCCCCCCCAGACAGCTATGCCAGTTGAGGAGTCATATTTCACACATCTGGAAATGCTACTTTCAGGAAAACAGTCTTAAGGCCTCCTAAAACAAAACCAACTGATGATTGCTGTTGTGGTCAAACCAGCCAACCAATCATTTTCCTTGAAAACAGGGCACACAGGGAATGCACAATTTGTGTGTTTTATCTGAATTGCTCTTCAGGGAGTCTTCTGGGAGCAGTATTAAGCTTGGAAAATAAGGTGCATGGGGAATATGCATCTTGTTTTAAACCTACATTGTGCCTCTGTATTTTGGTGGCATACTGGTAAACACAGCAGCAGGATGGTGGGGCCTGCAAAAGGGATATGCGGTCTACATTCTCCATACAGCCTCCTTGCTCTAGGGGCACAGTAGCACCGCGTACAGATGACATTCAACAGATGCAGCTTGATCCAACACTGCCTCTCTGTACTAAAAACACCACTATAGCATCTATTGAATATATCCCTGTTGCACAGCAGTTGAATGCACAAGAGCCTCCAGGACAGTTGATGTTCCCTGGTCACAGAACTGATTTTCTGCACTGACTCAGAAATCATTTATTCATTGCTCAGGTGTGAGCATCATGGACAGACAGTTCATTGAATTCCACCAGATATCAGCCTTGGGGTGAGGGGGGAGTGCTCACATAATCCTTAACTTGCACCTGTTTATTTTTACACTGGGAATATTAAAAATAAAATTGAAAAACCCCTCTACTGTTTATTTATAAAGACACACCTGCCTCTTTGTTTGAGTCAGACGTCACAGCAATGCAAACCAGTGTATACCAGAAATGTTTTTGGTTCTCAAAGGAAACTTCTTTCAACTGGTCAACTTTTCATCATTGGTGGAGGAGATTATTATCAAGAAGAAGAATCCACAACAACTGCCTTGTACAGGTACAGAAATTAGTACCAGATGCAAATGGGGACCTCTTGGCTATAACCTGCTGAGCAAAACAATGCTACAGAGGAAAGGGTGAGAAGGTTGCACAGCAGTTCCCATTTTTGGGTGCTGGGCCCATGGAGTGTTTTGTCCCTCCCACAGGAAGTGGTGCCATCATTCAGGCAGAAGTCTAGGATCCCACTCATCACCTTGCAGGATCTGATTTTACTGCTTTTTCTACATCCTGGAGATCTACCTATCAAAGCTTGGTGCAGCAGGCTCATACTTGGAATTTTAAAAATTGGAGCCCAGGAATTTTTTCTGAGTACCAGAACTGAAGATAGCCCTCAGTTTTATTGCACACAGACCCATCCTTTGCCCAACCCTTTTTCAATTCAGCATTAAAATACGGAGTGAGTAATGGGAAACCGGCTGGCTGGATAAACTCAGTGAGTTAGGCATCTGGGTGCAGAGCTAGAGGTTGGGAGCTCAATTCTGAAAATCTGTCCTGTTCATTTTTTGGGGCTTAACTTTTATGTAAGCGTGATGAAGGTTACTGGATGACTAGCAGTTTTTCCCCCAATGGCCTTAAGAATCTGTTTCAGTATCCTACTCAGCTTTCCAGGGCAGTGGCCCTATTAGAGTGCCATCAGAATCCCATGGCATTTGAAGACTAGCTCATTGGCTCTGGCTGGAGCTTTTAATCAAGATCCAAATTTTTGGCTCCCAGACTAAATAAAGAAAATGGCTGAAATCCTTTTAGTTAGCTACACTGGTGAAACCCAACCATCATAACTGTTGGAGGCCAATTGCCCCAAGTTAAGATATCACCATAGACATGAAGAGTTGCATACGGAGTTGTATGACTCTGTGTGCAACTGATAATGTCTACAGCGCTTTCTTAACTTGGGACAATTTAGTTCCAACCGTTATGCAATTTGCATCGCTATGAACGAGGATTTTGGCTCATGTCTTCCTGGTCATAGCAAAAACAGCAGGTTTTTATTTTAAAATGCATGTATTTCAGAGCTGTTTTTGAGGGGTTGGGGGGAGGAGAACCTTGTATGAAAGGAAAATCTGTCTGGAATAGGACAACTGATTAATCCCACACACACATTCACCACTTACTAGCCCCAGTTTGCAGCCGTTCCTTTGAAACTACTCCAGAAACAAACAGAGATAAGTATTTCATGGCGATAAGTATTCTCCCACCCTCCTCCTTACAAATCACCTAACATTTTCTAAAGCCCACATGAGTACTAGGACCTGCCAGATAGTAAACTATAAGATAGTCTATGCCTGCAAACTGAGGATCTATTAGGTATGATATCTATTTTTTAAAAATTATTCTGGCATAATGTTGCTAATTTTCTGCCAGGCCAAATTCTTTTTCTGTAAGAACAGGCTGCCATGAACAAATTAAACAGGCAGTTTTTGCCTCATTTTTCCCATGCCATGAGAAACTTCATTTGATAAATTTCTTTATGTGAAGATGTTACAGAGGGCAGTGGAGGGCAGCATTTTTTAAAAGTTGCCAGCTCTAAATCTGGGGACTAGAATGGGGTGGGAGACATTATGTGGCTTTCAGGAGTTCTCTGGAGCAAAAACAGGGCTGCACCGGGGCTCATTGACCACTAGGGGGATTCTAAGATTTTTTTTAAAGGGACTCTGGGGAATTAAGATTCTTTCGGAAAGAGACATGGGAGCTGTAACAGTTCATTGCAAATACTGTTTGATATTAGTTGAAAGCCATTCTTACTTAGGAGCGGGGTGGGGGGGGAACAGAAATAGCATATTTGAAGCAAAAAAATATCCTCCATCCTTATCCACAGTATCACTGAACCCAATAAATGTTTGTACTATGCATATAGAAGAAGGGAGAGCAGGAGAGGGAGACAGCTAGTTAACTGCAGTTTCATTTCTGAATTCAGTATATTATACAAGAATAAAATAACAACATGGTGTCTCTGAATTTACACATGAATTTAAAGCTAAAAATGTTTTTTAAAATCGCGGATTTTACAGAACACCTTTCTCTATCCCTAAAGAATGAATCTTTATGGATCACCCATTAAAGAAAGGCTGGAGAATGTGTGGGCCCTGCTAATACTGTTGGATTGCTACACCTCATCATCTCCAAGCGTGAATTCATTCTGGCTTCTGGACGGACATGCTCCTACCATTTTATGTTGGATTATTCAAGGTCATACAGTACTCTTGGAAGAGCCAGTGGTGGTCCTTTACTGCTGCTTCCCCCAGGGATGCTTCAAGGTATCAGCAGAATTGGCTCAGAAGGAATATAAGGCCACTAACTCTGTGCCGTCCTGATAGGACAGGCCCTACTGTTAGGCAATCGTGTCAGGTGACAGAGGATGGGAGGTAGGGCTGTTCCTCATGGAGTTCCTGGTTGTTCTTGTTTGTTTGAAGGCCCAGATGTATGTCACACAAACTTCCTGACCCTTTTTCCAAACTAGCCTGCCAAAGACCCTTATCTGGTAGCCCATGTTCAAGTAGGAGCCATTTGAGTCAACAGCCAGTGTGGTATACCAATTAAGAGTGTTCGAATGCACCTCCGGTGACCTGGGTTCAAATTCTTACTCAGATATGAAAGTCCCTGGAGGCCTCGGGCTATTCAGGGTCCCTTGGTTTTATTTACCTCACAGGGTTGGTGTGACAGCAAGGAGGAGAGTCATGTACACCACCTTGGACTCACTGCAGGAGAGGCCAGGAGGGTAGGAATATATACACAACCAAATAAACACACTGCCAGCCCAGCTGGCTTCTGTATGGCCTGGGAAGGGGGGTTGCCACCTTTGCCTCAAACAGCAAAAGGACTTGAGCAAGCCCTGTGACCTATAGAAAGATAGTTGGGAACCGCAGGCTTTAAAGGCAGAAGCCCTTCCCTCACCTGCCTTACATAAAGCATGCCATTACCCCTCCCTTCCCACCCGCACCCCTAGTGTAGAGAGCAAAGAAGAGAACCAGCCATTTATTTATGCCTAAAACCACTGTGTTCACCTGCAGCCACACATTCACCATCCCCAGGGTTGCTGCTACAGGAGCAACTGCCATCAGCCCCAGCCAGAATGGCTGTTAGGGATACCGGGAATTCTATGCCAAAGCTTCTACAAAGACCCAGGAGTATCTGAGATTAATACGGGGGAAAAACACCACTGGGAAAAATCCTTACTTTGCTTGCCCAAGTTCCTCCAATGAGTTTCGGGGTGTTTTTTTTTTAATGGGATGGTTAATTTTCATAACACGTTTTCTAAAATATGTCATTTTTAGATTCTACACAGAAATTGTTCTGACCTAAATTTCAGAGCTCAGGAAATTTGCCTTACTCAGACTACGCCCTACCAGAATCTTCCATCCAGCAGGCTGCAGGATTCTGAGCCTTGTAGTCCAGAGCAGTAACTTTTCTGAGAAGGGACCTTGCTACTTTAACCCTAAACGAGAAGCTGACATATGATCAGCCTCACATTTTGCTTCCCCCACAACCACCACCGCAGCTCCTTCTTCCTAGAACACATCTTTATATAGAGACGGTGATAGAGGCTTTAATTACTCAGTTTGGCAGGGCGAGAAACCCTCACGCTGGCGAGCCAGGACTCCCTGAGCCGAGCGGGAGCTGGAGACAGCCAGCCCTGAGCCTCAGCTGCATGCTTCATTGTTGACATATTGCTGAAGATTTTTCAAATGTCCATATTAGAAGGAGTGAATTGACCTGCAGTTGTTGCTTCTTTTTTTCATTTGGTCAAGAATTTACTGCAGGTGTGCATCTTTCCTTTGTTATGCAAAATATTTTGGTATATGCATGAGAACAAGATAGAATAATGTCTTTCTCCTCACTTTCACAAAGATAACACAAACAATGCAAACTGCACGAAATTGCAACAGCTCTCACTGGCTGAAACGCTGTTGCTTAAAAATTGCCCTAGAGTAGACTCATTGAATCAATGTGGTTTTAGTGAGTCAACTCCTCTGTAAGTTTCATTGATTCAAAAGTAACTCAGAGTTAGAATAGGCCCATTTGAAGCTATGGAACATACAGAGGAGTTGACTCACCAAATCCCCATTGATTCAATAAATCTACTCTAGGGCAATTTACTACACCAGGCAACAGGACTCTAGCTACTGTGTTTCTAGAACTTTTACGAATACCAAAGATAGTCTGTGTTATTTATATCTTTTTGAACAATCGCCTGCTTCTGTGCTTGCTATGTTTGTGTGCTTTGCTTAGGAAAGAGAAAGGATCCCATTTTGAACAGGGACATTTTGCATAAATTGCAGATACCCCAATGAAAAAGAAGGGATTCTTTAAAAGATCATGAAGAGTAAGGATGTGTCACTGGAGACCAAGACCCAAGATAATTCACACTCTTGTATTTCTGATCACCAAGCTGACAGGGAAAAAAGTAATAATTTTTAAATGTGGTGCTGGAGGAGAGCTCTGCAGATACCCTGGACTGCCAGAAAAATGAACAAGTGGGTCCTAGATCAAATCAAGCCTGAATTATCTTTGGAGGCAAGAATCCTGAAGCTGTAGTATTCACATGCACTGATGTTCTCACTATACATGTTCTGTTAGTTGCATTATATCTTTGCAAAGCTTGGAAGTAATGCTTCACAAGTACCACTGTTACTACTTATAGATTTAGTTTATGGATACATTCCTATACCTTTAGTGTATGGATCAGCTTCTGGACTGGCCTATGAAATCTGCCAGTGATTTGTCTTAGATCTAATAGAGTCATCTATCCATCACACAATTCTTGCCAATCTGTCAATTTCTTTCCTCTCCCCATTTTATCCACCTATTTTGTCAAAAGAAAAAAAGCCTACTAATCATCCCTTTCTGTACACTCATTGATACTTCTGTCCATCACTTTCATTCTGATTGTGTTATTCCCACATACGCTATCTACTGCAGTGTTGTCAGACTCTGTTCCAGGGAGCCCTAGAGGTTCCGCAGATGCTCATCATCAGAGTTCTTCCAGGGGAGCTGAATGGAGAGAAACTGCTATGAAAGACAGTTTGTTCTGTCTCCCCTACCAATCTTATTTTACATTGTTGAGCTTCATGGAAGTGCTGGGCGTGTTCTAGGTCACACATTCAATTCATGTAGTCTCGATCATGAGGGGGCTTGACTGCAGAGTCAATTCTGCAACCCCCTTCCCCATACTGCTCACCAGTACAAAGAGGACAGAACAGGTTGTGAGAGACCTGTGGGCTGAACTACCCTTCCAAGAATTCCTGCCCCCCCCCAACTGTTCTGTGGGACAAATAGTTAGAGGTGCCTCAGTGGGCAATCTGATGTGGAACATGTTCACCAAAGGTAGAAAGTTTGAAAACAATGATCTGTTCTACCTCTCTGTAGCTCCATTCCAGAAACCAACATCCTGCATCTCCTGATCTTGACTGGCATGGAAGCTCCCAGACTCAACAGGGGTCCGAAAAAGAGGCAAACCCAACAAATTCCACTTCTGGACCTTCCCCACTGTTCTTTGGCTTCCACATTTTCCTCTTTCTTCTCTGTTGCCAAGGCAAACCAAGTCTCTCTCTTGTGGAGAGCACGTCCACAAAGAGGAATCAGTTAAGAGCTTTTTGCCAGTCCTGCTGTTCTACCACCTTCTTCCCTGTGCCCCCCATTTTTGTCAGTAGCTGGGACCCCACTGTGTGTGAGCTGCCAAAGGAATCAATCATCGTAATGAAGCTGTGGCTTACCATGCATGCCGGCTCACCGTAGGAGCACCAAGATGTGGAATCAGTGCCAGCGTTTCCAGACGGTTCAGAGATGATGGGCCATGAGGAGGAGGAGGAGGAGGAGGAGGCTGGTGGAATATGAATAACTTTCTTTGTACCATGGCAACTGCACCTTGACAACACAGCTCAACTGGCATTGTTATATTTAAAGGTGTTGGCATGGCTTTAAAACCAGAACAGAAACCAGACCCAGTTAGAACCAATAACTGAACTTTGCATGGATAGCTCTTATGCCAGACAACCATAAGAGTGGAGCTGAATCCACCAAAAGGGTCAACCACAGAGATCAAAGAGATCCACATCTGTTACACATGTACAGTCCAAAGGAATGCCTGGATAAAACCCTTAAGCATACTTCAGAATGGAAATGTTATTCTCACTCAGGTAGCCTCTGTAGCCTCCATTTTGCAGCTAATTCTAGTTGCTGGTACTGACGTGGATTCCCTTGCCCTCTGTAGTAATCGGCTACTCTTAAAAGAGTCTGTTCTGTCCACTGCCTTATGAAAGCTTCACATAGCCTGCCATCTCCTGGAAAACTTCCCAACTGTAGGTAGCTTGAACACAAAGGTGATGGTGAGTCAGGAGACCAACATGTTTCTGGAACATTCTTAAGAGCCATTGTTGCCCTGCTCCAACTTATTGTTTTCTCAACCTACTCCCATGCTCATCCATAATGTGGAGATAAAATGCAGACTTATTTTGCAGCACTGTGCAAGCAAGTTCAGCAAATCTGTCGAGTCTTCTAGAATGCAGTACAACTGCTGAGCTTATTATCTGGATTTAAACTCTACCCATGGCAGGCTAGGGGGCCTTGTCTGTCTTCTATTCCCAACTCCATCTGTAAAATGCAAAAAGAAAAAGAAAAGACTATTCAGTGAGTTATTTTGAGGATATGTTAAGGTTTGTAAAGCACTATTGCACACAGGGAGTTTTCACACAGCAGTTTTATGTTGCCACTGGATTACCCACATCTTGTTCTCTCTGATTTTCACACAATATCTTAGGTAGTCCTATCTCCATCCCATGCTTTTTTGCCTTCAAGAAATAATCCATTTTGAAAATTACTGCAATTTCTTTGTATTTTTCACTCCATCCAAAAATGTGCACCCATGTGCACTGGCACTGGCAACAATAACAAATGTGAAGGGAATTGGCCAGGGTGTGCGTCTAGGACCCAAAAGAAGCACAGAACCTCTGCAGTTGCATTTCCAGCCATGCTGCTTAAGGTCCTGGAGCGCCTCCATCACCATCTGTCTTGGAGGAATTCCACTGAAAAGAGGAGATGGTGGAAATTCAGGCCATGCCTTTCAGATGACAATGAATCACTGTTATAATTGCATAAGTAGTATTACATCAGTTGGCTGGATAACTCAATGGTTTAGGTATCTGACTGCAGAGCCAGAGATTGGGAGTTTGATTCCCCACTGTGCCTTCTACAAGTAGAGTCAGTCTGTGTGGCCTTGGGAAAGCTGCAAAGTCCCAGGATGTCCCCAGAAGAAGGGAATGATCAATTATTTCTGATTATTCTCTACCTGGAAAACCCTGAAAGTGTTGCCATAAGTCAGAATTGACTTGACAGCGAATTATTATTATTATTATTATTATTATTATTATTATTATTATTATTATTATTATTATTATTATTATTACTACTACTACTACTACTACTACTACATCATCATCATCATCATCATCATCATCATCATCACTCCAGTTCATTATGATATTGATTACATACAATTTGGTTTGAGGGGGGTTGCATTCTGCAATTACTTGGGGATACCTTCACAGGATTTTGCTTCAAATCAGGCTGAATCTTAAAAATGCAAAAATCTTTTTTGCAAGAACTCCCACCCATCCTTTTAGAAGCTAAAAATCACACCCTTCTGGTGGGCTGCAACCAGTGATGTCCATAAGTGAGCATACAAGCATGCACAATTGTGTATATGTGATTGGGAGAAAAATTTAAAAAGGAAGTGAACAACTGGCAAGGAGGAGAGACTGTGGGTGTGACCATGCACATAAAACTGAAGCAATGTGTAACCAGCACTTTGTAAAAACAGTGACACAATTCAGTTCTGAATACAGGAACCCATATTGCACATGCATTTTAAAAAAACACAAAGCACTGGCTGCATGCACAATTTATAAGGACAGGTGAAAAGTCTCTAAGACTGCAATCCACTGTATAAAATAAACTCCTTGATCCATGATGGAGTTTCCCTTTCTCTGCAAAGAGAAAGACAAGAACAACATGAACCTGCATCTAGTCACGGGTGAATGAAACCTTTGAGTTTTACCAACAAGAAGAAGGAAATCAGTTGTTTCTGAAGAGAAAGGGATTAGCCATCTTATTTCCTTCTTAATGGGCTTTGCAAGAGACCATATGATACATGACTCCTCAACTGTTATTTATCAGTTTGGGACTAACTTGGACTGCAGTTTTCCATGACATGAAATACCCTGCCAAATATAAAATTTCATATCTTCTCCCATTTTCCCATTTTTTAAAACCAATTCTAGCTTGATGAAGAGTTCTAGAGAACTTTGAAAGCTTACATATTTTGTAAATTTACAGCTGATCCTAATAAAATCATTGTCCCTTTGTGGATCTGAGGTTTTATTCCTATAGATCTTGGCTTCTTCTTCTTTTAAAAAAAATCCTATGTTTATTTACTGGAAGACATCCAGAGTCTAGAAATGCTACTTTTTAAATATTACAACTCCCAGAATCCTGCTCAAACCCAGGTGTGATGTTTCAAAGCTCTGGGAGCAGGAGCAATAGGACTTACTGGTAAGTGATGTGGATGTAATCAGAGCATTAGGCTGCAGTTTGATGAAAATGTATATGTGGAAGTAAATCCCAAAGAAGTCAGCAAACATAGTTGGGAACTCTCTGTTCATCCTCTTGTTGTTGTTGTCGCTGTTGTTGTGTAAGTTGGCCTGCCATAGAGATTTTGATGATGCCAAGGATAAGTAGAAGAGGAAGCCATTCCAGGGAGCATAACCTTGTGAACACAGAGAAAGCACATTACCAGCACAGAACTGGGAGAATTCTGAGCCAAGTATGGTGAAAGTTGAAAAGAACAGAGCATGACAGAGCAGTGGCTCTACTGGTGAAGGATACTTGACTCTTGCAGCGTAAGCCACACAACTCCTGAGCTCTGTCTGTGCCATAATGCTACCAGTAACACTTTCTCTTTAGATAAGTGACTGTGCACCAAATCAACATAGAGGATGGATTCAGGATAGGTTCTGGTCCACAGCTATGGATCTTATTTTAGGTTGCCAGTAGGCATAGAGAAGTAGCCACCTCGGGCAGCTGATTTTCGGCACCAGGAAATAATGGCAAATTATTAACAATATAATTTATGGTTATACTTTTACTGTTAGGAACAGGCACTTATGGGTATTTCCCCCCACTAGTGCCAAACAACGTACCCTCTAATTTTCAGCCCCACTGGGAGGGACTCCGCCTCTCTCTTGTGCGACTTCACCCCTGCCTGCATGCATGACTCCGCTCCCCCATGTGCTGGGATCCATCGCGACCAGAACCTAACGCGATCGCTGCATGGAGGAGGAAGACAGCTGCTCGCAGGGAGGCAGAGACGTGTGCTCATGCATGCGCACCCAGCTTAGCAGGAACCTTGGTGCCAAAACAATCCTCAGTACTATGCACCTGGATTTGGAGAATGGGGGATTTGCTGTTTGGCCTCAGACCATGTTTTGTGATGGTCCAGTTGTGTTGAGACTTGGCTAAGTTTCTGGCCTAAGTGACAGGGCCACTAGATTAATTCAGCCTTGAAGCTGGTTTTAATTAGGATCGAACTTATACCACAAGCATGTAGAAAAGTTAAAGAGAATTACATTAAACACAATATAAGTCCCTGCATGTTTGCTTCAAAGGTTTGGGCCACGCCTTCTGAACTCTTACAACCCAGAAAAGTGACTCAGGAGTTGGTGTAACTTTGCCTAGTGTAATGCCCAGGCAAACCAGACTGCCCAATTCAATTGCACAATCAGCTGCACAATTCCTGTTGTGGCCAATTGCACAACACACCAGCAGAGAATTCTGACCAAAAGATTTCCAGTGGCTAGAGAGTGGGCCATCAGTGGCCTGCACACCCTCGTGGTACTTTCTGTTTCTACCTAATACTGTATGGTCTAAGGATACATAATGTAGCTACCTCACTAAATCTAATCAGGTCTGTCTATAATTACTGCTTGGATGGGAGAACACCCAGAAACGATATATCTACTAGGACAGAAGAGGCCACAGGTTTGTTTAAAATTGCATATGAAACTGGCAGCTGTTGCAATGTGTGTGTGTGTGCGTGAGTGTGTACGTGCGTGCGTGTGCAAGAGAGAGAGAGAATTGTGGTAACTGGTCTCAGTCAACAGTTCATTGCATAATAATAATATTTATCACATGGTTGTGGTGTTGAGACAACCATATAGCACCTTACAATTCTGACAATGCTGAATGCCCTGCCTACATGGAGATTTATGTGTACAACATGATACTGTGAGTGTCTGAAAAGTCACAACCAGTTTTGAGGGTGCGGTATTCCTTCCTGCCTTCCTTCCTTCCTTGGAAAAAGCATATTTCTCATTCCTTGTGGTTGTGAAGATGGGTTCACACCACGTTCCTGAAAAACCTTATTCCGTGGGCAAACCGTGACATTTCACTCTTTCTTTCCACAGCTGGTAGATGTAGGATTAATAATGAAAATCTGCAAATACTGAAGAATAGTTTAGTCATTCAGGTTGTAGAGTTCCGCTATCCTTTCCTCATTGCAGAATCTGGGTTTCCTTGGCCCAAGATTTTGAGAGTGGAGGTATAGCAGAGTGCAGTCTTATTCCACCACCACCCACTTTTTAAAAAAACCAAAATACTTAACTTGAGAGTTAGAAAAACCTGTAACATGTCTTTCAGGCAACACGGGTATACAACAATGCACACCGGTTCTGCCAGAAGATTGTGCAGATTGCCTGTGTGTGTACACACAAAATACCTCTCTCTCTCCCCCTCCACTCTCACTTCTATCTTGCCGTCTGCCAGCCTCTTCCCACCCACCCGCCAGCACCGTCGTATTTTATGTGGCGCGACATCCTTTGGAGAACGCTCACTCTCCGACCCCACCTGTTCCCGAGCTGCGAGAAAGCCCATTAATGAAGTTGGGCTGGTCCAGGAAGCCAGCCAAATCCTCGTGTCCTCATCAAAAGAGACATCTGTCCTTATGAAGAAGGAAGAGATTCCCCCAAGGGGGAGAGGAAAGGAAGGAGTAGGGGAAGGCTGATGGCGGCGGCGGGGAGGGGGGTGCAGAGAGGGAGAGAAGCTGCAGAAGAGAGAAGCATTCTCTCTTCAATATAAACTACCCCTTGCAAAAGGAAAACAAAAAACCAAACCCAAACCCCACATTCCTCAGCAGCACAAGTGATGCCCCCTCCTTCCAATATAGACAATGGCTTGAGTCCAAGCCAGGCCTACCTACTCTCCCTCCCCAAAGGCTCAAACCTGCACTACCTTGTTCCTCCCTATCAGGGAGGGGAAGAAATTGTTAAAAAGGCTCCTGACTTTCTTTTATTCATGTGTTGTTTTATTGCTGGCAAAAGCTGTCAGAGGGTGACTACTGCCAAAAAGCATCCCCGAGCATCTTGGCCTAACATACAAACGGCATGCTAATGTGGAAATTTTAAAGAGCCTCTTTTGGTTTTTAAATCGGAATTTTAAATGAACGGCAAAGCACAGAAGGGACCCAGCGAAACGCTAACAATAATATTGCATCTTTCTCCCTGCTCCCCCCCCCCCCCCCCAATCACATCCAACACCTCTCTTTCCTCCAACAGGCAAGAAATGTGGCAAGAATTCGCCATACTCAGTCCTGGTTGGCAACCTGTTTTCAGAGGGAGGTATACACTGGGTTGATGCGGGTGGAGGTACTGATGGTTCAGAACATGCTCCAGGGATTGTTTTCAAGGAGCCTGCCTCGGCAGCCATGTCAGTTTTCATTGCTCAAGTTTTACACTGCTGATGTAATGAAGAGAGGGCTGCTTCTAAACATGAGCAGAGTGCCTCCTTGAGCAACCACTGATGAACTAAGAACAATCCAAAAGACAGGAGAGAAGACTGCTTTGAATTAGTTTCATGCCCTGAGTGGGGAGGAGCAAGGCTAAATGTCAGATCTTTTCTCTTTCATTTCTGTTCTCTGTTCACACATATTTGGCAAGTATCATACAATGACAAGCCCATCCATACGTGCACGAATTCTTTTGTATTGCATCACTTCTTTATAATTGATCACTGTGCACTTTTGAAAACTTGGAGATGAAAGTGTGAACTTCTCTGAACAACTAAAGGGCATTTTGTCTTGAGGGCAGAGTTCAACATGATGGTGTTGGGGAACTTTTTTTGTTTTGTTTTGTTTTAACCACAACTCTGGAATCCTCATGGTCATCCTGGGAGGGGAGCATTCTGCAAGTTACAATGCAAAAAAGGAAACTTTCCAAGCTCTCCAGGATTGGAAGGGGAGAGTGGAGGGCTCAGTTTTCAAAACATAAGGAGCATATTGGTGATGAGGGCAGGTCCTTTCCCTCCTTTCACAGCTTATTGTCTTTTTGCCAGAACTTTGCTTCTGCTTGAGCCCACTTTTACTATTGCAACTTGGATGGGAAAAGTGGTATGTGTGTGGAAAGGAAAATTTTTACAGGAAGGTGAGATATGGACAGGAGCATGGAAAGCTCAGTACTCCTCACTTTTCTGTTTTTCAGAATGGTACCTCATACTCCTTCTTTATTTGTGATCTAACCATATCCGTGCTCAACACATAGAACAGGTATCATGGCACTATTTTTGTTCTAAAGAGGACTGCAAGTTCTGTCTATTCAGGCTGATCTGTGACAACTCATTCCCTCTCCCATGCAAGTCATTTTGTTTTGCTTTTTAAACAGAAGTAGGCAAATTAATAATCTTAGAATGGCACAGATGGAAGGGACCCTATGGATCAATGAGTCCAGCCCCTCTCAAAGAGACACAGTAGGGAATCAAACTCCCAACCTCCAGCTCCACAGCCAGATGTCTAAGCCACTGAGCTATCCAGTATTCTCTGGACTGAGAAGGCATCATGGCTGCTTATGATCATGTTCTTTCGTAATCTTATGGTAATTAGGAGAATTTTTTTGTCAGAGTCACCATTTGCTGTAGTGACCACAATTTCGGTAGTGCTTTGGGAGCAGCCTATCTAGTGACTGATTTAATGGCAGCAGGGCTGGGTTGAGGTTTAAAAGCCACTTGTGATGATCAATGCCATTGGTTTCCAAACTCGGGTCCCCAGATGTTCTTGGACCACAGCTCCCAGAAATCCTGGCCAGCACAGCTAGTAGTGAAGGCTTCTGGGAGTTTTAGTCTAAGAATATCTGGGGACCCAAGGCTGCGAACCATTTATCTATGCATTGTATGTGGCCCATTCCTGGTTTAAAGTGTTCATAGGCCCTCCCAAAGCAGCTTCTATCAAAGAGTTAAAATACAATCATACAATCAAACATCATAATAAAATCATAATCAATGTGATTGATGGGTAATGTATGACCCTTCTCATCACAGAAGACACTTCTGACAAGACCACTGATTAATTTCTAATCAAAGAAGCATGAGGGCTGAATGCTGTCCCATAGTCTTACTCCCTAAATCACAAACATCCATGTCTGGTGATGGGCTGGGCTGGGGAAGTGTTTGTATTTGCAAATACGGCATGGTGAGCAATAGGTACTCTAGTCCCAGAAGGGCAGAGAGCACCTCACCTCAAAGTGGTAAGAGAGACTTCTCACCATCACATGGCACCCATAAATCTAAACATGTTTAGTAGCACTCTGTTCCCAAAATAGCCTCTGAGATCGCTAGCTATTCACACCCACCCTCACATTTCCTCACCATGTCTGTGAATCTCATAGAGAGATAAAGACCTGTAACTCCATGTACCTCAAATGCCCCATTTCTATACCCCTCTCCCAATTTTTCTCTCTAAAGTACCTCACAGGGTGCAAGGCAGGGCAGATTTCACAGCATCCCGGAAAGCTATGTGTAAGAATCAGGCTCCAACAAAATGAGCTGTGGCCTTGGTTCCTCGGGTGCCAGATGACCCCTCCCAGGGTTCCCTACTTCATGTGAAGTGGCTGTTGTTCTTTTACAGAGATGACGAGAAGGCCTCAGGAGCAGCAGGTCATGCTAGCTTTCAGCTTGAGGTAAAAGCTAAGAGGAAGAGCAGTGGAGCCTGTAAGGCTCCTTTGGAAGCCACGACAACCCTAAGCTTATTCAGTTAATGAGTTACATTTCCTTATACTTGGATGTTGCTCTGTGTTCCAATGGACTTTAACAAAGGATAGTTAGTGGAGGCATCTATGGGCAGTGCTGTTTCCTACATACGAGTGGGAAGACGTAAAGGGGAAGACCTTTGGTTTGAAGCCTAGTAGTCCCTACAAGGCCATGCTGTTTGATACCCTTCAGTGCCTAAAGTCACAGAAGCTCTAAAGCAGCCATTCTCAACAGGGGCCATATGGCCCCCTGCCCCCCCCCCTGCACATTTGAAGGGGGCCATAAACTAGAAACAATTCTTTACACACCATCTTATAAGGTTTGTTATGCAACTTATACAATTCCAATTCAGCCTACATGACTTTCATATTGTGTTTATGGCCATGGCAAAAATAAAAAATAAAAAACCACCAGGTTGAGCATGGCTGCTCTAAAGGATTTGAGTTCTTGGAGAAAGCCACTGTGTTCAAACACTGGAGCTAGACTAAGAGTCTGAGCTCATGGGTTTCCGAGTCTGTGGTCTGCAGTCTTGGTGGTCTTTGATTCTCTAGCAAGCATGGGGTCTGAGTATCTTCAGATGATATCACTGGATTCTTCTTCAATCCCAAGAGCCTTTCACTTAGAGTCTTAAATGTTTAAACTATTTAAGGCCATGGTTCCCAACCTTGGATCCCCAAATGTTTTCCAACTAAAACTCCCAGAAACCTTAATCACTAGCTGCGCTGGCTAGGAACTGCAGTCCAAGAACATTTGAGGACCAAAGGTTGGGAACCACTGATTCAAGATCTAGGCTCATGAACACACAAATACACAGTTTCCTTATCACCTCTCTCCTTCCTTCTTTCTCAAATTCAAAATACTGTAACTGTCTCACTGTTTCTCTCACACACATACTGTCATCTTTAACCCACAGCTCTGTAAACAATATTCTGTGAAGCTGTAGACCAAATATCTAAATGCAGCCAGTGAGTTGTATTAAATTCTGCAGATTTAATTCTTATGTCCACCTTTTTCCTAAACTGAACAAAGCTTAGTTTTTCGAACTTAGAATTATTCCATCTTGGGTTTTTTCTAAAACCCCTAAATCAAGCTGTTTCTTAGATAATGTCAGTGGAGTTGGGGTGCTTTCTATTTAAAATATATACTTTGAATTTTGTGGGGGAAAGTTAAGCTAAAAGATTTTGCATGAGAATTCCATATTCTTCCACACAATACATTTCTAATTACTTTCTCTTTTTAAAATACTGTGTCTAATTTTGGGAGTTAAGCTGTGCAACATTCGGAAAGTAACAACTTCCATTTGTTTGTTCATGAAGTTTACATGCTGCTCTATAACAAAAAGTTCTCAGGGTGACTCACACATAGTCTTTGCCACTCAATAAGCAGTTGGTTGAGCAAATGGTAGGCTTTGATTCATTTAGCATTTATTTGCAAATGTTTGTTTGTAATTGTGGTAAGCCTCTTGGTTATTTATATATTTAAAAACACTGGTAGGTTTCTCACCTTTATAATTCAATTGAACCACCTAATCCAATTAGAATGGAATGAGAAATTAAGAACAACAGTCACCACAATTATCTAACTGCATGGCTGATGAAAATATAACATAAAAAATTGATCAAAAAGGAAATGAGACAAATAAAATTAACAATGGTAGATTGAGTCTTTTCACTGTATTACTGCCCATAATCCTATTATCTACACACACTGGGATAAGTCAAATGGTGTAAATCATAGGGTTACAGAATTATAGAGCTGTAAGGGATCCCCTGGATCATTGAGTCCAAACCCTACTGAAGCAGGAAATCTGCAGTTACAGTATCTCTGACAGGTCACCATCTAACCTGTGTTTAAAAACCTCCACTGAAGGAGTCCATCATCATCTGAGACAGTCCATTCCACTTCTGAACTGTAAATAAGTTCTTCCTAATATTCAAGTGAAACCTCTTTTCATGTAATCGGAATCCACTATTCTAGAGTCTATCCTCTGGTGCTATAGCAGTAGTTCTCAACCTTGGATTCCCAGGTATTGTTGGAATAAAACTCCCAGAAGCCTTCACCACTAGCTGTGCTGGCCAGGATTTCTGGGAATTGCAGTCCAAGAACATCTGGGGACCCAAGGTTGGGAACCACTGTGCTATAGCAAATAAGCTTTTTCCATTTTCCACATGACAGCCCTTCAAATATTTGAAGAAGGCTATCATACTGTATTGTCCCTCAGTGTTCTTTTTTAACTCTCTGTCCAGCCTAAACATACCCATTTCCCTTAATCATTTCTCACTGGCTTGGTTTCCAAGCCTTTTATTATCTTGGTGCTCTTCTCTGGAAGTGTTCCAGCTTGTTGATATCCTTCTTACACAGTAGTTCCCAGAACTTGACACAGTATTCCAGGTAAGGTCTGATCAAATCAGAATAAAGTGGTATTACTTTTATCACTTGGTATGGACACTGTACATCTACGTATTGATACTATCTAGTATTGGACTTATGTGTATGTTTATGTTTGTTTGTTTGTTTGTCTTGCTGCTGCATCATACTATTGACTGCCATTTAACCTATGGTCTACTAAGACTCCTAGATCCTTTTTCTGTAGACTATTGCCAAACCAACTGTCATTGGAGCATCTGGGTTTTCTGACCTGAATGTCGAACTTTATATTTTTCCTTGTTGATACTCATTTCAATCACAGTAGAGAATTGCTGCTAGTTAAGAAGTTGAAGCTTGTATTCCCCGTCGCATACCAGGTCATGAATGGAAGGATACAAGCATTGCATTCTTAAATAGCAGCAATTCATCTCTGCAGTTTGTGCAGTTTGGCTTATGCCAATGTACATATGCAATAGGATTTTGGGTATGGCATCAAATTCTGGGATATTACCATGAAAACGAGCCCACACAAGACACAATTCAGTGTTTTAAAGATTTAACCATGACTTTGCCCATATCCCAATTTCAAGACAGAAGGAATAAGTTAGTACCAACCTTCAAGACAGAGATCAAATGCAAGTTGGCCAACACAATGGAAAAGCATTGTGCGTACACTCAGGCATCCCTGAGCAACAGGTGCAGCTGGCAACTCCTTCACTTCCAGAAGTATTGAATTGAAACAGCACCAAACCCACCCACTTCATGGACACCGACATCCTGGACGATGGCTGAAGTCATGGAAAAGTTTCTGCATGCATCTCAAGCTCTAGCCACTTCTGGTCAAAAATAGTCTGATTGTCTTGACATTTTAATTGGTTTTTTATTTAGCCTACATTTCATGTGTGTCCATGATTTTGAATTGGACAACACTTTGATATGAATAAACAAAGGAAGAAAAGACTGCTAATAAAAATAATTGTATGCCATCAAGTTGATTCCAACTTACAGCATCTCCTTCCAGGATTTTCTACATATACTGAGAAGTAATTTGCCATTCCCTTCTTCTGGGAGAGCCCAGGGACTGTACAGCTTTCCCAAGGCCACACAGGCTGCTTTTTATTCCTCGGATGCACAGGGGGGAATCAAACTCTACAACCAGATACCTAACTCACTAAGCTATTCAGCCAGCTATACATGGTGCTGTATTTAAGTAATTTTAAAACTCTTGACATAGTGATCTTATGGAACTATTTCTTTCAATGGCAATGCATGTTACTTCAGTGTGGTTCAAAATGAGGAAAGCTAATTCTCCTGCATTTAGCCTCTTCCCCACTCTTTCTTCTATCAACCCCTGAATTTCTGCTCCCTAATCCTGTCCCAATGGCCCCATTCAGAGCACCATTACTGTGGGAAAGGAGGAGAAAGGCATGCAAATACACGGCAATATGATTTATGAAGTGAGACAATGTGAACATTGTGCCTTCTTAGATGGAACAAATGAAAGATTTAGTCCAGAACAAGGAATGCAGATTCTAATACTTGTAATGAGCAACTAAGAACAAAGCAAAGAAGGGAAGATTTTTCTACTATATCAATACCACAAATGCACTGGCCTCATTCAGATAACAATTTATCAGAGCTCTGAAATATGGATATGGACTGTAACTTTCAGCCACCATGACCACTGGATTTGGAGAGTTCTCCCAAAGCAATTTTCCAAGCTGCACACCTTGGAGCCTTGTGGTGCACTGTTTAAACTGCAGTATTGCACTAAAGCCTCTGCTCATGACCTGAGTTCAATCCTGACAGATTCAGGTAGCTGGCTCAAGGTTGACTCAGCCTTCCACCCTTTTGAGATGGGTAAAATGGCTACCCAGCTGAATGGAGAGTGAAGTGTTGTTTGCAGAATAATGTTGTAAACCGCCCAGAAAGTACTTTAGCACCATGGAGTGGTATATAATTCAAAACAACAACAACAACCTATCCACTGTCAGTCTGCCCAGCTATGGAGCCCCCTCAGCTACTGGAGAGGTTCTTTACCCCAAACACATTATCCTCCCTGATCTGAAACATGGTTTATAGTAGTGAATAGCAATAAACTGTGTAAAATTTTAGGCTTCTGTGCAAGAGTAGGAAAATGAAAGTGGCTGTTTTCCCTTTAGAACTAATCACAATTCCACATTATTAATGTGGGGAACTTTTCATATGAACTCAGAGCACGAAACAAAGTTAGTGGTGCATTTTTTAAGGCTCAACACTTGTTTCTCCATCCATGATTGTTAACTCATGTTGGTGGAATCCAGTGGGTTAAATGGTCCTTGTTTTGGCAAGTCACCACCAGCAGTAAAAAGACAGTTTAGGGAATCCTAGATCCTTACCAAGGCTTCCAGTGCTGCTACGATATTCCATCACATTCTAGTCAGTGTATTACAGAAGGCCAATCCTGTGAGATAAATAAAAATAAAAATTGTAATGAGCAGTTTTGCCCTAATGCATTATCTCTTACATCTGGGATGGGCAAATTGTAGCCTTAGGTTTGCTTGAACCTGATCTTCTGCAGCCCTTGGCTTAATTTCAAAACACCTCTGTGAATTATTTGTTCAAGTCCTAGAGTCTTAGGATAAAGAGGAGTAAAAAGAGAGAAAAGGGAGTGGTAGAGTGAGGGGAAGGAGGCGGAGGAAAAAGAAGCAGAGAGCTTGCTTATTTTTGGCTATGGCCTATTTAGTACTAGTTTCTGTTCTGAGGGATTACCCAAAGGTAAACACTCATGAGAACAAAAGATGACACTTGCATAAAACTGAAGATGTTGATTTATAGGTACAGATGCAAAATGGGAGTTTTTTTAACAGAATTTAAACAAATTTGCAATATCTCTCACTCAAGTGGCAGTGATGGCGACCAGGTGACTTGTGTGCCTTCAGAGACTGCTGTCCAGATACTCACTGTGGGTAGGCAACTTCAACACCTCTGATCTCCTTCGTTCTGGTTCTTTTTCTTGAAGTAACACTTGGAATGGACAGCCCTTCAAAAGGAGGACATGCCTCCCAGAAGAGAGGACATGTGGCCACCCAAATAACTTCCAAGGGAATGTGGGCCCGACAGCAAGAAGGATGTCTATTCTGTCTTATGCAGAAATTCAGTCCTATGTTCTCAGTCAATTTAGCTGCACAGCAAGTACCCACAACAGCATCCTTGCTGGCACGCAATCTGGCAGATCCCCTAAGGAAGTGGATTCTAGGCCATCATCTTCCTCTCCCCCTCCCACTGCCCCGCTATGAGCAAGGTTTTTTTAAAAAATAAAGTAATACAGCCATTTACAACAACACCCATGAATCACATGAACGGTTACTCCCACAGAGCTGGTGAAAAGGTTATCTAGTCTAGTCTGTGGGCTGACTCAGCCTAGGCTAGTCTGCATCAACAGATTGCATTTTTTCTCCCCTTTCCCCCCCTTCCCCGCTTTCTGATTTTATTTTATTTATTTTTTTGCAAACCACATGGTGTTCCCTTAAAAAAAAAAAGGCACCCAAATGAAATCCTCCTCCCACCCCTCCTTGCAGTCTTGGCCATCACAGTGCCAGCAGTTTATTAAGGACGAATGTACCAATTGTTGCTAAGCAACAGGTCTTGGCACAGGACAATCAGCGTGCTGGCAAACTGATGGGAGATGTGTTTGGAAAAGTTGCCCAGAATTGAGTTTCAGCCTGAAAGCTGGGCACGAAGGTCTTATAGGACCTTTACACATAATTATGTAAGGTGTACCCCAAATCTTTTTTTTCCTCTCCCTTCAGACTTCCAGTCACATTAGACAGATTTGGAAGATGCAAGCACAACACCACATAGGCAGGAAATAGATTTAGGAGGAAACAACCCTTGTTGCTTGATTTTGTGATAGGCATATATTGGCCACATGGCAGTTTGCCTGCCTTCTGTGTAGGCTGTGGACCTTTATGAACTAGTCCTTGATACTACTACAGAAGGACATGTAGGGTGCCTGAGAATCAGTGACAGAAGGAAAGGTAGCCAAGAGGTCCTATAAACCTCATTTAGATTTTCCATTCCTGCATGAGTGGAAGACCAGCCCATTTTATATCATTGACAAACACTTACGTTTTTTGCACAATACCTTGCATTTTGCTCAGAGGTTAATTCCCATGTCACAGCTACTGTGCCATTACATTTGTGCAAGAGCTGTAATTATGTTATTCATTTATTAGCCTTTTATGTTTCTGTTATACTAAAAACAGTAGCAAGAGAGTGGCTAACAAGCACCACTAAAACAAATTAAATAATTAAACAATACAAAACCATCACAGTGATCAATAAGAATGAAAACTGTTTGAGAGAACAGATTGAAAGGATGGGTCTTCATAACCTTCCTAAAAGTAGTTAGAGTGGGAAGTGTTTGCAACAGCAAAGGTAGTATATTTCACAATCGGGGAGCAACACAGGAGGAAGCCCTCTTCCGACGTGCCTCTCAAGTGCGCCTCCGCAGGTGACAGTATTATCAAGAGGGCTGAGAGTTTTTTGTTTTTTATTTTAAAAAAAAATTACATGAAATGCAAAATAAACGTTTGTACTTCATACTGTCGAGCAACGTTCCCTCTAATTTTCAGCCCCGCTAGGCGGGGCTCTGGCCCTCACACACGCAACTCCACACACACACACACACGTGGGTTTCCGTTGCAACTGAAGCTAAAGGGGCTGAAAAAGATCGCAGTGGGTGTGTGGAGGAGGGCAGAGTCGCATGCACACACACACATCTTGGAAGGAACCTTGCTGTGGGGTGTCTGTGACTCTGATGAGCATATTTTACTGGAATGAGGTACGTCTCTGTAAAGGCGTTGCTTTTTAACATGCAAACTATGTCAATTCTTAATAACCTTCATCAGTTCCTTTACTTGAACCACAACCACAACACACTGTTTTAAACTGTAAGACTTGGGAAAGAAGGGATATTTTTAAAAATAAAAAAAAATTGGTAGCTTTTTTTTCTCTCCATCAGAAGTTTAATACAGAAGATGGCAGTCTCTCATGGACATGAAATTCTGTAGGCTACTTTTTGTGTATTACTGTATTTAGCAAAGCAAGTCCCCTTTAAGCACAATCCTGCTTCTGGAGCCTCCCTTATTTCTCTTCCTGAAACCCTGCTGAAGGCCTGTTCAAGAGCTCTGCCAAGAAGTTGTGTCATCGTTTCCTCTCATAACAAACTCAGCTGGTTCCGGGCCAACAGGATTTTAGCCAAAATGGAGCCACTGAGAGCTTTGATACATACAGAATTCCATTGAGATGAAAGAGGGCAATGAGGACTGAGGCTGCTCTGTGATCTTCAGGAATCATATAATATTTAGTATCAGTTAGAAAAGAAAAACAGAAATCAGTGGTAGGGTGTATGTCAATTGGCATCTTAAGAGCATCTAAAGAGAAGGAATGGGGAGACATCAATCTCCAGAAGTTGTTCAGTTGCAATTCCCATCAGCCATCATACCACTGGCTGTGCTGGTAAGAGCTGATAGAAGTTTGACAACATTTGGAGGACTACACTTTCCCTGCCTTTGCTTCTGAGTCAAGCCAGATATTAAGGGAATTAATGCAATTAACATTTTCTCCTCTAGCAAAAGAATTTCCTCAAAAATATATGCCTAGCACTTAGACATGCAAAGTAGGCTTGTGTTTCCCTTCCAATGACCAATCACAAAACAAAGCATGTAAAATGCAAAATATTGCAGTGAAGAAAAATATGTGGTACGAGAAATAAGATGACTTTCACCACTTGAGGGAGCATTTCTTCTAAACACACACAAGTGCATTAGTTCCTCCCCTAGCACTCACAATATTCTGGTGGAAGGTATGGCTGGCTACATGAACAAGAACATTCCTGTTAGGCAGTGAAGGTACATTTTGTTGACAATGCCACCAACAGAATCCTGTTAATAAACTTATTATATTACCGTCGCCTGCATAGAGCCTGAACTAGGCCCAACAGATGGTAAACTTACAACTTCTGGGGGGAAAGGTCCTGTGAAATTTACTTGCAGCCCCTCTGCCTCATGGATGTTATTGTCAAGAGTTCACATGATATAATACGATAATGAATGGAATCTATGTGAGTCACTCACCATTTAGTTATGTACAGAGATGGAACAGAGCTTTGAAGGTTACTCTGAAAAAGTAACTGGTTACAGTTATTCCAAGGCCTGATTTTTTTAGTCCACTGACACTTTAGTTACAATTTTTTAGAAGTAACTATTCGCTTTCCAATATCTCTAAAATTTCAAATTACTGGCTTGTAATATAAAAAAAACCCTCTCCCCCTATCCATCTCATTGTTGCTTCAACACCTACAAGAAAGCATGATCAAGCACCTGAATGATGGGTTTTCCTCCACTTCACAGTTAAATCTCATCTTTGTAACTACAAAAAATGTCAAAACTTATGGCTGCACCACAAAAAGAGGGAAGTTATTCATTGCTAATTTATGAGGTATAACATACTAATATCTTTTTCACTGGAGGGGGATGTATTATATATAACTAAACATTTCCAGGTTATGACCATTAGTATAGTTAGCATGTAAGTTGGAGTATTGTGGATACAACCTCAAAGAATATGGTGCTCATGGATATTTCTCACAAACATGGATATACTGGTCAAACCAGTAAAACACCACCCCCAGAACTTTTCCTAATATAGCCCAAAATTTCCTGTTGTTCTCCAGCTCCACCACCCTCCACGATCACAAAGCTGCCTGCTCTATTTGACGGCCCCTTTCATTCTCTCTTGCTGACCCTTATGCTTGGAACTGCCCTCTGCAACACCTCTGTCATGCCATCTCTCTTACTTTTTCAAAGCCCTTCTCAAAAGCCACTTTTTCTACCAAGTTCTACAGCACAGTCCTTCAGTTCTGATGCCCTACTGTAATGGGAGGCTAAACTAGACACTATAGAGAGCTTGTTGTTAGAATAAAAGTTCTTTCCGTGTTTAAAGCCATTTGATCATAACTCCATGAACTCTTCTGATCTCTTCTTCCTTGCAGATTAGCTAGCTTTCTTTTGTGATTGGTTTAGCTCCTCTTAGTGAATGTAGACACCAGCTTAGCTTTGTGTTCTAGTTGTTCAGACCAACAGTGTTAGAAACTGTTATTCTTCTTCTTCTTTAAATTTGAAAACATTTTATTAAATTTCATATAAGGCAGAAACACAAAAAAGAAAAAAGAGGGGAGAGGAATAAAAAAGAAAGAAAAAAGGGAAAGAGGTTCACAGGGGGCTGCGCTGGTTTTACAATTTCTTCACTCTGTGACATTTTGTATCTTCTCATAATTTGTTAATCATTCTTACAATTACTTCTTCACTTGTTTCTAAGAATCATCCCAATATTCACTGCATTAATAACTGTCCATACCCAAAGTTTTAACTCTCTATATATCTTATATACACACACATATATATCTTATC
Organism: Intellagama lesueurii; assembly: GCA_037013535.1. Classification (NCBI taxonomy): domain Eukaryota; kingdom Metazoa; phylum Chordata; class Lepidosauria; order Squamata; family Agamidae; genus Intellagama; species Intellagama lesueurii. Next base: position 35,570,210 of record JBAJHW010000006.1, read on the forward strand.
TATATATCTTATCCAAGTCTCTAACATTCAAAACTGAATATTAAATCATTAAATCATTTTTTTCTCTGTCTAGCAAAAAGTCTAATAAAGGCTTCCAAGTTATTTTAAAGTTTGTCAATGCTTTGTCCTTTATAAGATCTAACAGTTTTGACTGTTCTTCTTCTAATGATGTATGCTAACTGTAGAACCTGCTTTGACCCTAGCCTGTCACTCAGCCTAAGGACACTGACTGAAACAACTCTATAGACCTTTTTATCCTATTTTCCACTTGATTCCTCTTCCTCTGCTGTTTCTTCTTCATCAAAGTTTAGATACGGACCTGTTGTCTTGTGTCCTATAAATTGTCATGCACACTGATGGCTGCACATAACAATAAACAAATATATACGGATATGCTACCGTCATATCTAAATCGGCCCAAAGAAGCACAAAGAAATGTAGAGAACTACAGACAAACTATAACCTTGCTAAGTGTTTTTGTTATATGCAATTTAAAATAAAACCTAGGCAAAACAGAAGCCGAATATGGCGTACAATTTATCCAGTTGCAGGTGTATGTACTTGCACACATTCATATTTTTCTTTCCCCTCCTTTCCAACTACAAAATGAGAAATGTAGCGGGGTGGAGGGCAAAATGGCAGCAGCGGGGGGGGGGGGGGGAGGCAGGGCGGTGGTGGTTTTCTGAGAAAGTGTGCACTGAAGGGGAAGCGGGAGTTGCTGTAAAGGAGGTAGAGGGAACATCTGGTTCAATTTGGAGTGACTCTTGGTTCAGAGCCAAAAGAGGAACCATCGTCAGATGCTTTAGGAAGCGAGGGGGAGAGGAAAGATGAAGGAACGCCCCAGGGGATGGATAAAGCAGGCGGGAAGAGACTGCAGTAGGGGAACCTGGAGGGTGGAAGATCAAGGCTGAGGTGAACGGTTTAGAACTGGCTTGTCAGTGGAGATGCCAAAGGAGAAAGAGCTGGCAAGAGAAAGGAAGCTTTTCTTTCCTGCTCAACAGCTTTGTTTCAGCTCACTTGCAACCTATGATTATAAAGTGTATGTGTATGTGTGTGCGCGCGCGCGTGTGCTTTTTTTAAATAAAGAGCAGGAAGCAGAGGGAGAAGCTTGTTACCCCAAGACAACACATTGCATAAAGAGGGCATTTAATCTTTAATCAAGTATGGGTATGCCCTCTGTAGGATTGCCAGCCAGCCTGAATGCTACTGTTCTTGGTCATCCCAAGAACTGACTGGGCCAAGTGCCAAAACTGGAGGATTTAAACCTGGGGGTGGGGCAGTCATTGTGTTTGGACGGCTTGTTGTTATTTCTTGTACTTTGTATAAGATGTATTCACTGAAAACAAACAATTTTGCTTTGCAGAGGCAGGGAGGGCATCTGCACAGGGTGGAACTCTCTGTTCTTATACTAATATCTTTTTTAAAAATCAGCTTCCCATCAGAAAAAAAAAAGCTGTTCAACAAATGCACAAAGACCCTTGGCATTTTGTAGAGAGAGGTGAGTGAGGACTTGACTTTGAAACAGGTGTTGTAAGCGAGTAGCATTCTGCAAGTGCTCAGAGGCACTCAGCTCGAGGTGCAGAATTTTTGAATGCACACCTTGGCAACCTTAGTGCTTTGTGGTGCATTTTCTCTGCTTGTCCCAGCACAGTGTTCACTCAAACGCTCCCAGCTCTGCCACTTTTCAGTTTTTGCCTAGAGGTGGCTTCACTAACTCAGCTTTTGGCTAGGATCCACCTTGAGCTAAGTATTTATTTATTCATTGTATCTTTAGCTGTAGATATTCCACTTTTCTTTCACAATGGCATACATGGTGGGATATGCAGAATTTCTGGATGATCTCCCATCCAGGCAGTGAGCCAACCAAGACCTGCTTGGCTTAAGACAGAGGCTGCATCATGTCCCTTTGGACCATACCTGGGACCATAAATTGAGAAGGGAATTCATTGGGTAGCTAAGCTTATATTCTTAGTGGTAAGGGGTGGCATAACCAAAATTTGGGGTTGCAGAAGTTGAGTGGTATTGTACTACATTAAGAACCTGTGTCCTCTTTCCATTGAGGCGAGAGGTGGGTGTGGGAAGCCCACAAGCCGTGGTGTGAAAGCAATAGCCTTGTTCTGCTGCATACTCCACCCAAATCCAGTGCACAACTTCTGAACTAGAGCTTTAAAAGGTTGCTTTTTCAATTACAACTCACACTAGGCAAACTGGTTCCAGGATTCTGGGAGTTGTAGTACAAAAAGGTATCTCTTCCAAGAGCTCCTGTAAAACAGGGGAGGCTCCATTCCGCTGACAGACCAAACCACCCTATGCTGCCACCCCCTCTTTAAAAAGAAAAAACACTATCTGAGCCTTGGAGCACTGCAGCTTCTTGTGGAAATGAGTTCCATAAGTTTCACTATTATCTTGTGAGAGATACAACTCGTTGCCTTGTTCTAAAACCTAACACTGATCAATTTAAATTGGATCACCCAGACTTCTGGTAATCTGACAAGAGGAGGGAAATAAAAAAATCTCTATTCTGTTTTGCTTTCCTGGCCTACTAAACACACCCTGTGGAAAGCCAGCCCCAAAGTCCACTGGTCGGACTAAAGGCAGGCAGAATTAAGATATAGAATGTTAACGTATGTCAGGAATAAATGAGTGTCACAAAGGAGTATAATCTGTTTTTCTAATATGACCACAAGCAGAGTGTTAGTGGAATTAGGCCGACAGCTGCTACGTTATTTTTTCCCTCCTCTCTCTCTCTCAACCCCCATCCCCGCCACCCCTCCTCCCAAGCGCTCCACTCACTAGTAGGAAAGGGGAAAAAATACAGCACCCACCACCATCCTATTTCTCTGCCTCCATTCTGCGTTTTTCCGCAGGCACTGCTGCCGAGTTGGGCAGTCCTTCGGCGTCACACCTTACTGCTTTTCAAGATTGCTCCGTAGAGAGCTGGAGAAAATGGCAATTTTGTGTTGACGCCGCTTGGCAGCAGGGGGAAGAGTGAAGAAAAAGTTGGAACCCGTGCAAGGCTTCCCTGGGGAGAGATAGGAAAGATAGAGAGAGACAGGCATAGGGAAAGTTCACACACACACATAAACACACACCTCACATACATGAGATACTGTTCGCTACTTTTTGTGTTCCAGCCTCGTACATCAGGTTGGAATTGACCAACCCCATTCGAAACATGCAATGTATGTTGCCACTCGAAGATGGTGAGAGATGAAGGTGGTGAAGCGTGTTCCTTTCTGTGTTTGTGTATGTTGCTTTTTTTTTTTTTTTGGATAGCAGTAGAATGCAGTATGCAAATGAGATTGTTATTACCGCAATGTTCATCAAGCTGAGCTGAGAAGACATTAATAGCCTGATGAATATGCATGTGAATTTGTTAATTAAGTTAATTATTCTGCTGAAAATGCATTCGTCTTCCAAGGACATTCTCCCAATGATTTCTACATGCTCCAGTCATTAGTCATGCTATATTTTATCAGTGAAATGAGTTTGCTTAAGTTGTAAAAAAAAAAAAAAAATTGAAAAAGGAAATACAAAATAAATGAAGGAATTAAAAAATGGGGAGATAAAGGAGAAGGTATAAAAGCTAAATAGGAAACTAAACAATGTAAGGTGACAAGTATGAAGTCAAAGTTTGAAGGACTCTGTAGTCTGGAAACAACAATGAGATATTCTTGTTGGGTTTTTTTGTTGCTGTTGGGGGGCAGCGTGGGTGATGCAAGCTTACTCAATTTCCCTTTCCGTCTGTCCATCTCTCTTCTTTAACTTCTGTCTTTTGTTTGATGAAAAAAAACTTTTTTTATTCTGGTGCCAAATTTCCAACACATTAATTAATTGTTGTAGCCAATTAACTGTAGTTGTGCAAATGAGTTTAGCACTAATTACCATGCAGTGCTTGTAATCACATAAAAACTTGCTGAGAGAGAGAGAAGGGGGGAAGAAAAGAGGAAGAAGAGAAAAAAGAGAAAAAGATAGGAGAAAAAGGAGGGAATAAATGATAGTATCACTACAATCATAACTTACAGCAATGGTGCATGTGCCTGTTTAGTTAACATTTAAGATACATTAGCCAGAATATCACCACCAATTGGCACAGGAGTTGTATTGGGAGTGACTCTAACCCATTGTAAGGGGGTGGAGCCCAAGGGGTGGAGCCTGGGGAAAAACTGGAGGTTTGGCTTGAAAGGTCATAGGGTGGGCAATTCCAGTCTTTTATGATGACAAGTAAATGTGCAAAGCCTTGCCAAAAATGATCATCTGAACATACATACCGCTTCACTTAAAAACAGCCAGATTTTCAAAGGCTGGTTCCTATGTATAAAACCACCTTCCTGAGATAGAAAAACTGATAGATTTTTAAAATGAGAAAACCTATATCGGGGCTTTTAAAACAAAAACAAATCACCGAACACAATTTAAAGCATTTGGAATGAACTCAATTCTGTAGTTCTACAGAACAACCATCTCCAATTGCCATGTTGGTTGGGAAAAGGCAAATGGTATTTTAGGCTGCATTAACAGAAGTATAGTTTCCAAATCCCGCAAGGTGCTAGTCCCCCTCTATTCAGCACTGGTTAGGCCTCACCTTGAGTATTGTGTCCAATTCTGGGCACCACACTTCAAGAAGGATGCTAACAAATTGGAACAAGTTGAGAGGAGGGCTACAAGGATGGTTGGTCAGGGGGCTGGAAACCAAGCCCTATGAGGAAAAGACTGAAAGAACTGGGCATGTTTAGCCTTGAGAAAAGAAGACAGAGGGGTGATATGATAATCCTTTTCAAATACTTGAAAGGCTGCCATACAGAGCAGGGCAGGATCTGCTCTCCATCATCCCAGAGTGCAGGACATGCAAGAATGGGCTCAAGTTACAGGAAGCTAGACTTTGATTGAATATCAGGAAAAACTTCCTAACTGTTAGAGCAGTAAGACAGTGGAACCAATTATCTTGAGAGGTGGTGAGTGCTCCAGCACTGGAGGCATTCAAGAGAAATTTAGACATCCACCTGGCAGATATCTTTTGATTTGTATTCCTACATCGAGCAGGGGGTTGGACTTGATGGCCTTAAAGGCCCCTTCCAACTTCACGATTCTATGATTCTATGAATGATGGGATTTATATTGAAGCATCTCTGGAGAAGATCAACAGGGTGGGCAAGGCTGGCATAGAACAAAGCTTTTACAGACACCAAAAAGGAAGATATATGTCTATGCATTTCCATTAAGCTCCAGAAGTCTTAGAGAGGGTCTGTGTAAGGAGGCCATGGTAGGACCATCAATGTGACTTACAAGAGTTGAGCCCATCAAGAGTGTCTCAAATCACACTTCTGGAATCAAGACACTGAAAATTTCATCTATTTAAATATCCTGTTTTCAAAAGACGGGAGAAAAGAGAAATTCATGCTCCAATGCTTACACATCTCTATGAGTATTGTGTATAATACTCTCCAGCTAATAGCTAAGCTGAGATTTTATTTCAGAGTCTGACCACCCATAAAGAGCTCAGTCATAGCACACAGCAAAATAAACTTCCAGACTCCGAACCACTGTTTAGAGCAGTGTTTCCCAATCTTGGGTCCCGAGATGTTTTTAGACTAAAGCTCGCACTAGTTGTGCGGGCCAGGAACATCTGGGGAGCCAAGGTCGGAAAACACTGATTTAGAGGAGAACAGGGTATAGAGTAACAGGGGAAATGGTCTTCCATTTCTTAGACACTTCTATATGTTAAATTAAAACCAACTATGTGCTGGGAGGAGTCCTAATTTTAAGAAGAAAGAAGAGCATCAATGGATGGTGTATATTAGTTGACCATGAACAGAAAGGGCAACTTCCAGGATGAGATGCATCTGTGTATGGCATACCATATGGTTTGTATAAATCAGCCTTTCCTAGTCTTGCTCCCTCTAGATGACAATTCTTCTCTCCTTGGGGATCATGGGGTTTGTAGTACAACACATCTAGCAGGAGCAAGGTTGAGAAATAACAAGTCACACAATCCATGTGGTGAACCATGAGCAGACAAGGTGTCCTATTCCAGAAGCTTCTCATCTGGTTCAAGCCCAGTTGTAATTGTATCTGCATGTATGACATTGTGAATACATGGTGATGGGTTGTGGGTGGTGGGTACACACAGCATTTTTATTTCCCAAGCAAGCAATGCCAGTTCGTGCCTTTCAAAATCCAACTTCCTTTGAGCATAACAAAATCTAGCACCAGTTTCAGGATTTTTACCAGAGAAGGGGCACCCATATGCTGACTTACTGTACATCCCATCATTCTATTAGAAATCACAAAGGCTTCTGTAGATAACTCTGTCTGCATAGCTCACTGGCTCTTTCAAAAGCCATACAGGTCCAACCTTACATGCTGCTTCCAATGTACTGACCACCACCATCACACCACCAATCAAAAGTCCCAGATAATTCTTGGACAGTGTCTTGAATATCAAGTGTGAGCTGGGGAAGTGAATGTGGTATCCAGCTGTGTTTAGGACATGTTAAGGTTAATGGTCAAGGACAGATGCTGTCTTTTGCAATCTAGGCCCCTTGAGGTTCATAGACAGGGCTACTGAATCACTATGATGCTGCTAAGGCACTCCTTTTTCAGCTAAGCATCACTATCAATTTAGGACTCTGGGGCAGATGCTCAGGGCCTCACTCAGCAGAATGTGTATGTGTGAGGCGGGTTGTCCTCAAACAGCAGCACTGATTTACCAAGTGTTATGTGCTGTCAAGTCGGAACCAAATTATAGCAACCCTAATAGGACTTTCAAGGAAACTGATATGTATGATTTTATTGGTTCTACTCACCCAGTGATTTTCCACAGCCAAGCATGAATTCAAACCCAGGTCTTCTGAGTCCTAGTCCATCACTCTTTCCACTACACCACACTGGGTAACGACTTGCCAGAAGATGAAATTAAAAATGGAGTTATAGAAATAGGATGGTCACTTACACATCTCTAAAAAGGAAGAGGATGAGAGAGGATGTTGATTAGCATAAAATTGTTTATATGAATGTACTTGGGCAGTTGCAAAATGAGAAATCCTTTTTATAGTTTAAACAGAACTACAGTGCATCTCATTTAAGGAAGGTGATATAATCTGTCCATTGCTTGGTCTGCTGTCCATGTGCTCACTGTGGATGAGTAACTTCAAGATCCTTGATCTTCTTCCTTTTGGTTTTTATTGTTAATTCAGGTTTGGATTGGCCAGCTCCCCAGCTGAAGGACACTTGGAAAAGGAGGACTGTCCTCTGGCAGCCCTTCCAGCCCTTTATATGAGCTCCCTCTTCACAGAAGACCATTAAGTCTACAGTATAAAATACTTTGGCTGCACTACACTCTGACTGTGGTTTCCTTCAAAGGCCAACATACAGCAACATTTTATTTGTGACATACTAAGTCTGTCTGTAGACGACCTGAGATTGTCTGGATAGCTCAGTGGTTTAGGTATCTGGCTGTGGAGCCAAAGATTGGGAGTTCGACTCCCACTGTGCATCCCAGAAGAGCCAGCCTGTGTGGCCTTGGGCAAGCGGCACAGTCCCAGGACACCCCCAGAAGAAGGGAATGGCAAACCACTTCTGAGTATTCCGTACCTAGAAAACCCTGAAAAGAGTCACCGTAAGTCAGAATTGACTTGACTGCACATGATTATAATTATTAAGTCTATCTGTACACAAGTTCTATTTTAATAATCAGGATAGAGGCAGCTAGTGGTCAAGTCAAACCAGTTTTTTTCCACATCCTCAAAGTATCAAAATGAATAACTGATTCACATCTTTTAGGAATGTGGTGTAGACTGCTGTACTGCAGGGATGGGGACTGCCAATCCCACCACCTCAGTTCTGGACTGCAACTCCCACCACCTCATCTTTGGTCAACCTGACTTGGCCTGATGGAAGTTGGAGTGCAACAGAAACTGAAGGGTCACATCCTTTCCACCTGTAGGACAAGATATGGGACATCTGGGGAACAAACTTTCTGATCCAATTTTCTTTCTCTTCTCATAGTGGAATGTCTCTTCTTTGTGACATGGCTTGACTCTGCCTCACTACAGACAACAGTGCTCAATTTCTAAGCACATGGAAGCTTCTTCCTCTTGAAATTCAAGAACTACGAAAGCTAGTTATGGCTATACAGTGAAAAAGATGAGACTGCCTCATACTGATTCAGACAAGTCCAGACAGTCCAACATTGCCCAATCTGCATGGCAACAGCACTTCAAGGCCTCAAGCAGAAATCTTTCTTTTTCTCACTGCTGTTCCTTTAGATCTGTTAAGCAGAGGCATCAGTGATGGAACTCAGACTTTTCTGCATGCAGAGCATGTGTTACATCCTATACTGTAGTTCCCCTACTCTCAATAATCTTCAGATAGCAGATGGGAGGCCTATGATTGGAAAAGTGTGGACTGTCCAGAAATCAGGTAGGAATGCCAGACCTAGTTTGTGCCATTATAGTTCTTCAAGAAGGGAGGAAAAAGGCCCTTTTTGCATGCTCAGAAGCATCCAGGCCTGTATTAACACCTTGGAACCTTGGCAATAACGACAGGTTCTGAGCACCAGGGGCCCTGGCATAAATTATACCCTGGTTGATTGTTTCTCTGCCATCTGAGAGGGAAGGAGTTAAACCACATGGTGTGGGCATACCATAAATTTCCTTTTGCAGAATGCAGAGGGAACTGAATTAGGGGAATGGTGGGGGAGCTGGGAAAACGCCAGTAGCCTGTCTCTAGGTAACAATAAAGACTACAACCAAGGAGCATCTGCTTCCTTTACTCCTGCTGCATCACAATGTTGGAATAACGCTAATAAATTGGCAAGCACCAACACACACACACATACACGCATGCATGCACACAGAATGGATTGTAGGGCCAGGCTGAACTGACCCCCCACATTTAGGCAGTCACTACCTTTGTGTCGGTGAAGAAGGTACAGCGAGAGACAGAGAGGCAGAGAGAGTCAATACACAGGAATTTGTTATCAGTGTTAGGCCCACACATCCCACCTAGCCACTGAAGCAAACCATCTTCATATAGGGTCAGTGTCCCCAAAGGCAAATTTTCCAAGCTGTACAGACAACCAGTAATATTTTTAGTGCCAGGGCCCACAGACAAAGGAAGGAAGTTTCCCCAAAGGACAGGAAATTGCCCAAGAGTCTCTCCAACATGGAGCCACATCTATAAACTAGGGATAAAAAACACAGGAGCCACTGTGTGATCTATAGCAGAGTTCGCTTGATTCACAGCTCATTCTCAGGAAAACAATCAGAATAATAGACCCCTGGAGTAGGGCCCTCTCAGTGGTGACTCAACCCATTTTCAGCCAGTTGCCTATGGAGACTCATCTGAGGATGACAATGCACTTATTTAAGAAAATATTTTAGAGTTAGGTGCATGGAAGGGCTAAGAGTCCATAGGCAACAAATAATAGGCAATAAATAATGGCAGTATATGTGACTTCAGGATTCCTGTTTCTGCTGAGTGTGTATTGTTCTAAGTCTTGTACAGCAATTGATCTTAAATTGAGAGAGATTGAGAGAGAGAATGAGATTAGCCATGAGAGACTGAGGGCATTCAGTTACCACAGAAATTTTTAATTTGTGATATTTCGTATTGTCTATTATATAATAAGGCCCTCAGAATCTTTACATAAAAAGAGGGCTAAAATATTCTAAATAAAATGTAAAGGTGATATATTTAGGAAGAGTTTAAATTACCACCACCCCACACTAAAGAAATTTGAGACTGCAATCTTATAACAATTTATTTAAAGAAAGCTGCATTTGATTCAACAGACATACTACAGGAGACCATTGCCCGTTAGATGCTGAACTGTGTGAGCTATAGTCAGTTTAGACTACTGGGGGGGGGGGGGGGGGAAGCAACCGAAATTATCAAGGGCTAAAGCAAATTCCCTAGGAAGGAAAAAATGCATTTTTAAGGCTCTTCAGCTTAGCAGGGAAAAATAACAGAGGGAAATTGTGCATGGTGTGGAGAAATTAGATAAGATTGTATTTTGTAACAGAACCTAAGATTAACCAGTAAAGGTGAATACTGGGAGAATCAGGCTATATGAATAGAAAGAAGTACATCTTCATAGGATGCATAGTTATACAGTGGCATTCACCACCATAAGATGCAACAATGGTAATAACCACCACCAAGATAGAGTGAAAAGGAGATTAGACAAATTCATGGAAAATAATGCAGTCTACAACTACTAATCATGATGGCTAGTTGGCTACACATTTTTTTCTGGTGCCAGAGACAGGTAGTAGGCCTCTGAGTACAAGCACGTCCCTGACTACTGGTTGAGCAGGAAGGTGTTTGCACTCACGTCCTGTTTGAGGGCTTCACAGAAGCATCTGAGTGGCCACTGGAGAGGCAGGATGCTGCACTAGACAGGCCTTCAATATGAGATAGCATGACTCTTCTTACATTCTTCTTGTTCAGTGTTATTTGCATATAAGTATAAACAATTGCTTCTGAAGAAAAAAAGTATTATTTGCTTTAAAAACACAGCCACCCTCTTTGCATTTCCTCCTGGGTGAATCTTTTCATACTCTGCTTTTTTCTTTCTTTCTTCTTTTTGGTATGTCTTTGTATTAAAAACAATTAACAGATCTTTAAAATCTGCCTGATGAATTTGGGACACTTTTAAATAAATCAAAGTGCTTTAACTGGTTAATTTAAATGACTAGTCAGCTAAACCTGTGCAATTTCTTTTTCCTCCATTGTTTAAAATTAGCAATTTTTGTGTATGTGTGCTTTAAAATTGTGTCATTGTATCGGTCTAGTAATTTATAAGAGAGCAGTTAATGATTCTGAAATATCATGGAATATATCCATCTATCTATCCATCTACCTATCTGTTTGTAGCCTAATAAGGGCATGTACCCAGACAATAGTTTTAAAACATAGGGATAAACATCCTTTCATACTAATAGTGTTCCCTTATTGAGATAGTTGCAACTATGAATGGAAGAGAATTTCACTGGGTTTCTGGAGAAAATATACATTTTGCAGTTCCTGGGATGACTTGTGAGAAAAATTATACAGCTACTCCAAAATCTGCAACACAAAAATGACTAAATGTGTATCTGAAAAATACATGGAAATATATTAGCAGAAGAACTGTATACAAAAGAAAAATTCATAATGTCTTCATGTGAAAAAAAAGTATTTGCGAAAAGGGGCAGGCAAAGTCTTACAAATCCATCTAAAACAAAGAATGGGACAGGACTCAAGATGGAATTTGGAGAAATGCAGATGGAATTAAGAATGATTCTCACATCCATTGCCTCAAACAGCCTCTCTTCCATTCCTACTGAAAGGATCAGTGAGAGAACAAGAGTATTAGGGGGACACACAGTCAGTGTAGCAGTGGGTGTGAAAGGAAGGAAGAGCCATCTGAATTCTGGATATACTGTAGATCCTTTTCTAGCCTTCTGCATTTATAGCTCAGTCCATAAAGCTGGCTGGAAAACTTCACTAGGATGGTTGCAGTGTTGATAAGAGAACCAGAAAGGGATCCTACATGTGCACAGTACCCAAATATCCGAAGGTCTTGTGGCTCCATTTATCACTCTTTCTTGAGATCTCTCCTCAAAACTCTCACTGTCATCTCTCTGTACCCCTCCTTCGATCAGGCCTTTCTGTTAACCTCTTGATCCTCTCCCACAGCAGCTCTAGCCAACATTCGGTAAAAGTAGCTGCAGTTGCCTAAGCTCATCTCTCCTAGTCTCCTTCCTCTGTTGTCTCTAATGAAACTCAACACTGAAAATGTCTCACCATCACTTTTGCTTCTTATACAGTATTTTGTAAAATACCACATACATTGACAGTGGTTTAAACATTAACAGTGACAAACATGTGAGAATTATATTTTCTTGCTTTGTTAAAGAACACTGCATTACCACAAACAGTAACCTTGTTTTGCTGGACAAAACAGAGAAAGGCAGTAAAAGAAAACTGGATGTATAGCCTCAAGGAACAGCTGCATCTTGGAGAAATGGTCCAGACCATAATAGATGAATATGAGAGGAACAAATAACTATTTGGTGGTAATCAAATTGGTTTGTCAATATCTTGCTCACAGAAGACTCTCTTTTTCTCTCCCCCTCAACACACACACACACACACACACACACGTTCACTCTCTCTGCAGGTCACGGATGGATGGCAGCTGTCCTTCCCTGTGGCACCCTTCTTGCCAGCTGTTACTATATGACCCAGATAGTCTGGGTTTATCTCAGGCTTTCTATATATCTTTACTCCTCCATGGACATTGTCACCTCTCCAAATTCCATTCCTCACATTGCTCTGCCCCCTGTCAGCCCCCTTTTCTCTCTTTGGTTCCTTACTTCTGGAATAGCATCCTGCTGTTTACATTTCCTCCAAATCCTTTTTCAGGACCTTATCTTTTTCACATTATCACCATATTCTCAAGTCCTTTTCTGCATATCAAAGCACACCCACCTACCATTGCACTTTCCTGTTCCCACCTGATAGAGCTGACATTGTCACAAGTTTAGAATGTTTTAGAATCCAGACATGCCTACAGAACAAAACCAAATATTTTTGAAATGATCTTGAAGATTTCTTTCACCGTTTGGTTTCTTAAGGCCCAGAGGATCATCAAAGGGCCAAAGAATGGGAATCACTGTCAGTGTACATGGCATTTTACAGTTCTCTGTTTTTCAATTTTTGTTTTTTGAAATGGCAGCTTTCTGGCTCAGGACTACCAATAAAATTTGGTTGTGTCAGTCTCTTAAGGATGACAGCTCCCCACCCCCACTGCATCACAAGACTAGAATAAGGAGGAACTGAAGGTTGTCATGCCCACCTCTCAGGTGAAGTAAAGCCACTTATAGCTTCCTACTATTATTCAATCCAGGGCAATTTGCTAGCCAGCAGCAGAGGACTGAAAAAAAGAGATGGCTTGCGAAAATGAGCCATGTTGATGTTTGTTCCATGCTTGTCTCACCTTATTTGCATTTGTCCTGTTACATAACTCATTTATCTTCCCCTCCTCTTTACTTATTCCTCATCCCTAAGCTTTTACTGCCTTTTGACATACTGTCGTCTTCAAACCCTCTGATCAGAGAACTGACTGTATTTCTTGTTTTTGTTTTGCTTCTAACACTGATGCCTAACTTCTAAAAAGAGAGGCACTCCAGAATAACTGGAAATAGCACCTTTTAGTCAGAAAGCTCAGTTTCCTAATCTGATATGTGTACAGATAGATTGCAGTTATGTACATCTGCTCACTGGAAGGACAGATCCTGAAGCTGAGGCTCCAATACTTTGGCCATCTCATGAGAAGAGAAGACTCCCTGGAAAAGACCCTGATGTTGGGAAAGTGTGAGGGCAAGAGGAGAAGGGGACGACAGAGGATGAGATGGTTGGACAGTGTCACCGAAGCTACCAACATGAATCTGACCAAACTCCGGGAGGCAGTGGAAGACAGGAGGGCCTGGCGTGCTCTGGTCCATGGGGTCATGAAGAGTCGGACACGACTTGACTAAACAACAACAACATCTGCTCCCCGTACCAGAATTACGAATAAGGTCCCCCAGATGTACCTTGCATGTGATCTAACGTGAAAAATTCTTGATCTCCATATCCTTCCATCCCAGAAAAGAGCTGGAAGGACTGTGGACACTGCAATATCCTATGAACAAATATATATACATGCCAAATTCACATATTCAGTTTAATATACAATAAGCCTCTCCTTCCCATTCCCCATGGCTACCGTAAACTTAGATTTTGTAACCTTAGATCCTTTTGTAACAGGTTTTAGTACTGAAGGCAATATACTCGGCAAATGATAAGAGGTTCCTCTCCTTTATTATTTCACATCATTTTATTTGCCATGAAAGCATGTTTTAGTGCTAAATTGTGGGCTGATTCCATTTAACCTTGGTTTCCACACTGGGTCAAGACATCAGGAGAGGAAAGTTTTATCCAGGCTTTGCACCGCTGTCGCAGGGCTTATACAACAGGAAGACCCATGAGCCCCAATGCCAGTGTTCTACTTCATTCAAATGAAAGGCTACATGTTGGCATATCAAAAATTCAGGACTAAAGGGATGGGACTGAGGAGAGAGCCAGCGGGTGCTTCAGCCTATCTTGCTGTTTGTGAAAATACACACAGAGAGACATTCATGTTGAGCCACTAAGCCCTGATGCCAGCTATGAATGGCTAGAGATTGGTGCCCAGGTTATAAAGCCACAGCACAGGAAAGAAAGAAGATCTCCTCCCCCAATGTTGCTTGCTCTGAGATTGGACTGGAAACCTGAAGAAACATAATGATTCCTGAAACTCTAGCCAGAGTCCAGAGACCTGGCAAACCTCATGGCCATCTGTCAGAGATGTTCTCATTCTGGATTTCCTGGTTTTTCCAAGGGTCAGGCTTGATGATCCTCAGGGTCCCTCCCAGCACTGCAATTCTATGACTATATGTGTGGTTGAGGTAAAATCCCACCCAGGAGTAACTGTGGGAACTCTACCCACTCAGTGGGGGGAGGTTCTCCAGGGCAAAGAGTACTCCGGAGGTTTCTCTGGGCCTCGCATCTGGCCTGGGTGGGCAAATACATTCCAATGCAGAGAAGAGCAAGCACAGGCCTCCACAAGCAAGGCAAAGCCTCCCCTCCGCACATTCACACTTTCCCTGTTGTCCTCCAATGACACTAAATATTAATGAGTGGCCTACATTAAAAACCACAAGCACCTGACTCTCTCCTCCGCCTTCTCCACCTCCCTTCCTTCTGCAGGGCAGCTGCCCTCACGCATCACCGCAGAGACCATCTTCTTTACCAGCAGGAACCCACCCTCCCTTCCTTCCCCCCCCCTTCCTCACCACTCCCTTCCCCCATCACTGCCAACTGGGGACTCGCCAGAAGGCAAAGGGGGGCTGGTACAGCTGAGCAGGAGGAGAGCAGCACCAGCTGTGCATTCATTTCCAGAGGTTTCTCTTCCCTAGCCCAGTCTTGCTTCTCCTCCTTTCTTCGGAGGCAGCCGTAGCAAAGTCTGGTTGAAGAAATCACACATGAAAAACCAAAGGTAAGGAAATAAAAGACTATGTCGAACGTGGTGAGTGAGGTGTTTAATAAGACCTGCTCTAAGGAACAGTCATTGTCGCATAAGTATTAGAAGAGGCCAAACCACAGGTCTTTACTTGGGTTTCTGTGTTTCAACCCCCTACCCTTCACTACAAACAGAAAACTGCTGCCAACTAACAAGAAAAAAAGAAAAAAACAGAAAAAAACACAAAAATTGGCCTGGATAGACTCCCCACTTTCTGTTTTTGAGTCAGATGTTAAAAAACCAAAGGACACGGTTCGTTATCCCCTGCTCCTTTCGCTATTTTATTTTTTGCTACATACCAATACAAGGTCTTTTTTTGCTGGGTTCTTCCTGTTACCTGCCCCAAACCCCAAGATCAAGCCCTGCTCCCTGCAAAACAACAACAACAGTCTCAACTTAAGGCTTTGCAAGGAACTAGAACTTGTTTTTCAGGAGTTGGAAATCTAAACGGAAAAAGCTACAAGCAGAAAGAAGAACATAGGAGAGAAGATTATGCCTTCATTTTGGATTGAGCAAAGTTAGCTCAGAAATGTTTAACATGGTGTATTCTTCTTCACTTCCATCAAAATTTGACGGGCCTCCTCCTGTGTCTTTTTTTACCAGGTGCCGGAGTCATGGAAATTCAGCAGGTGGAATTTTTCCTGTAGAAGAGTGATGACAAAAGCATTTCCTTCTTTGTATGGAACTACAATTAAATTTAAAACAGAGGAAACACAGCTTTCATGAACAAGAAGTCTATGGGGGTGAAGAGTGAGGGGTGGCAACCTGACATTTACTGTCCAAAAGTATATATCTATGTTCAAACTTAGAATGTGCTCTGTAACATTTTCTTAAAATTAAGATTCTGTACCCAGGCTATCCAAATTCTGCATCAACAACATATCAGTTTTGCATTGGAACCCCAATAAAAACTACTATCTTATTTAACCACACATTTGGCTTCTGAGATTTGAGAACAGACTTTTAAGGCATACTTTCATAACCATTTGTGTTCTCTCTTTTGTGCACATCATCTCTTTCTCTGTCTCTTCGAAGCTGGGTGTACCAGTACATAGCAATGAAATATTCTGTTCTATTTTCTCTCACAGTTCTCCTGAGGAAGGACAGCCTTATAAGAAATGTTTGTGAGATTTTTTTAAAGGTGTGCCTTCACAAGCAATGCAGCCACTTTCAAGTCTGCTTAATCCAGATTCCCAGTTGAAAATAAGAGAGTCATGAAGAGGAGGAGGTATCACCAAGACAACTGTCAGCAACCTGACAAAAGGGAGTAAAACGATCTAACTCAAGCTGAAACAGGGTGACTTGTGAGTTGGAGATCCTATGATTCAAGAAGAAGCTTGTGGAGTCCATGAAAAGAGTATCTGTAAACTTGTGCAAGTTGCATGTCAAATCACATTTTAGAAATAAAGTATGAATTTTAACCTGGCTCCTGCCTGGTCTAACTTGGACTGCTCAAAACAGAATGGAACAAACTACTTAGGATAGAAGAGTAAAAAAGAAAAGAGGTGCTTCACTCCACAACTCACTCATCAGAACGCAGATAAACACCATGTTTTGATCTTTTTAAAAATTCAGCCCTAGAATCACAGGGGCCACAGAACCAAGCCCCAAAATGAAAGTCTTCAGCTCTAAACCCTAATTTCGATGCAGAGGTTAAACCATGTGCTTGTAAAAATGAAATGTCACTGAGAAAGGGCATATTACTTACCTCTTCCATGTTTCCAGCAACAAGTGATTGTTCCTCAGGAACATCAGTATGAGGGGTGGGCAACCATTTTGTTGTAGACAGCTGCATTTTAGGGGGTGTATGGATCTCTTGGGAGCTGCATGCTATGATGGGTACGACAACCTCTTTTCTCTGTCTCCTTCTACGAACCACCTCTCTTTTTGTCATTTACTTCTCTCTCCCTCCCTTCCCAACCAACTCTTCTGGAAGGGTCAGACTTAAGATTTTCATCTTGAGTCATGGTTCTATGGACCCTGTGAGTATAGGGCTGAATATTAAAAATAATACTAATAATAAAAATCTAAATCTGATGTTCATCTCAGATCTGATGAGCGAGTTTTCTTTTCCTGCCAGAGATCTGAACTGATCTCTTGCAAAGAGTCTTTGAAATCAGGCCGTGCAGGTTGCCCACCCTGATCTTTGACCTGGGACAGTTGTTATAATGAAGAAAAGGGCTTATATGTAAAGTGTGCATCCCTATTGCACATATCCCTTTCGTGCAGCATTGCATTGGTTTCCACAGCCGACCCCAAACTCATTTAGCTGAAACAAAGGGGGTGTGACATTTGCCTTGAGACTTGACTCTTACTTCATAGGAATGATATACAAACGGATAACAAAAACAAACATCTTATCTTATAATTAAAACACATCTATTAGCATCCCTATAAGTGGGGAATGGAAAACATGTGGCTCCTGAGATTTTGCTGGACTGCAGTTCCCATGATTTGTCCACCTCCGGTTAGGCAGGCTAGTTCTGATGGAAGTTTCAATCCGACTGCATCTGCATGGCCACATATTCCTCACTCCTGTTTTAGCTTCAGGAATCATGCCCTGCCCATACCCACTTTTACTGACTTTTGAAAGGGCACTTGATTATAAACGAGTGCCTCTCTTCCACCAATGAGTGATCATAGCCTACATATATCACATACCCTTTAAAGGAGAAGATGCACATTTCTCAAAGAAAAAAGTATTATCACTTAACCACTGATACAAATGTGATCTATTTGGAACCAAATTAAATAACAACCCTGGCCAACATTCCCTCTAAGCCACGCAGGCATGCGGCCATGCAGTGCTGCAGCCGACCCAGTGTTGCCACCCATTTTCTTCCAGTCGTGGCTGGAATCGCACGCACTTGGGACAGGGGCCCCACCCAACGCTCTGGAAAATTAGAGGGAATGTTGACCGTGGTCCAAGATATTTTGCTAACCGAGGCATTCCTCATTCATCCTCGTCAAGACGCATAGTACCTGAAACCAGGCATGTCACATCAGCTAGAAAATCCTATTAGGCACATCTTCCTTGACATTAAAAATGTAGTAATAACAAACTAAATAACTTAACAATTTGCTCCTTTTCCATGGCAGCACAAATTTGCTGCCTAAGGCAGCTGTCTCACTTTGCCTAATGACAGGGCTGGCCTTCATAAAGAAAAGCCAATAACATACATCTTGAAATTCCTGCCTTGTCTCCAAAGTCTAGCAGTTGGCCAAGACTTGTCCTTAGAAGGAGGGCAAATTACTCTCTTTGATTACTTGCCTGTCCTACACCGATGTTACACACATTCACACTCACACACTCTCCATTTCCCTTTATGCTGTGCTCCATCCAAACAGCCCAAAGTGGCCCTTGATTGATGGCAGTGTTTGCCCGCTAAGCGCACCCTGTGGTCCAATCCTTGCACGTTCCCCAATTTCTCCCCAGTCCCTATTCAAAGACCGGCAGTGTCTCGTGTTGGTCCCCGAGGTGCTATTAATTAAAAATACATCCAATTAAATGGCAGGTGAGACCGTGCCACACGAGCTCCCTCCTCATCCTACTACGATTGGCTCATCTGTGCTTTGATTTGAATGAGACAGAGAGAGAGACAGAGAGAGAGAGAGGCAGAGAGACAGAGAGGGGCTACAGGAGGGTTCTCTGAACCTGTGCCAACATAGGCCATGCCAGTCTGTTCGGGTGGCGCTGTGCGTGCGTACTTGTGTGTGTGTATGCACAAGAGACATGGAAGGCTGATTTCCATAGCCGGTGGTTGGCATTATTATATTTTGTCAGCTGCGGCCTGCTCCATTTTTATGCTCTCCTTCTTCCAAACACCAAGGCTGAAACTGAAGGAGGATTCTCTAGCAGAGAAACAGTTTGCTAAGTCAACAGTGCAGATCTGTTTAAATCAGGCTGCTGAGAAGCTCACAAGCAAAGATTTGGCTAGTGATTTCAAAACTAAAGTTTGAAGCTCAGTTTCTTCCTAGCTGTCTGCTCTGGAGGGTCTTCTCTGCTGTTTCTCTTCAGCTAATTTTGGATATTTTGCTTCAGTTCCCTAGGTACTGAGGTGAAATATGACTGGCCTGCATCATTCTGGTGCCTGAGGCAAAGGACAAAATCACCACCACCACCATACTAATTCCACATAAAGAAACTGACTGGCCTGGCAACTGAATTTGCTTCAGCATTGCTGATGGATGTAAAAACTAGGCCAAACAGCATATACAGTACTCTATCACCTTGCTAGGTGGCTGCATAGCTCAGTGGTTTAGGTATCAGTTGGGAGTTTGATTCCCCACCGTACCTCCTGTGAGTAGAGGCAGCCTATGTGGCCATGGGCAAGCTGCACTGCCCCTGAGTGCCCCCAGAAGAAGGGTATGGTAAACCACTTCTGAGTATTTCCTACCTGGAAAACCATGGAAAGGGTTGCCATATGTCAGAATTGACTTGACTGCACAGGATTATTTATTATTATCATGTTGCTATTACTCTGACCCCTCACATCTGATGCTGAGGTGGTTGATACACTTCACCCAAATATTAGGGGCCAAGATAAATCTAGCACTCTTAATGAACATAACTGTAGGAACCTACATTTGGGTCACAGCTGTGGTGTAGAGGAAGGAAGGCCTCACTTCTCCCTCAGTTGTCTTCCCATCTTAAATTACTTCCCCCAACCTGCTAATGGCTATAATGCCAGGGGAGGGGGGCACAAACAGGATATCTGGAAGTTGAGTTATTCAACCAAAACCCATTTCATTCTTTTGTTGTGATACACTATCCTGGCAAACCCCTGATATTTTGTATTTGTGTTATTGTCTGTCGCACAGATCCAAGAGACCCTCAACTGAAGTAACAGGGAATTTTTAACATTGAAGAACATTCCATTTCAACATGTTACTTCTGTATCAACATCCAGATTTCCCTGTTTCATGCTTCCCCTTTCAATCTCACTTTTGGTACATGTGTATGTATCGCTACATCTGCTAGTTATCAAGGCAATCTCATAAATATGGCTTGATTTAAAGACAGGAAACCTATTTTGAATGTCAGTGCTTCAACTGTTGAAACTATTCATATAGACCATACATTTAGTTAAAATGTAGGCATTTTCAGACTTTGCTTTTGTAAGAGTAATATTTCTTGTTGTCATCAGATTCCATTTTTCAAAAGATATTGTAAATATTAGAATCCTTTGGAAAACATTACCTTTCAATATCTTACTTTGGTACCAATACATGAGAATCTGCAGTCACTGCCACAATAACTACAAGGTAGCCAAATATACACAGAATTCATGGGCTCATATTCTGAGCTGACAATGTGTTATTATGAAGAATCCATTTTCCCAAATTCTTGTGCCAGGGGGTGAAGCAGGTGGTTGGTACCACAGCTGCCTCTGCGTTTCAAACCAGACACATTTTTAAAAAACAGTATTTTCTTTCTTACAGCCACAAGGATTAGCAACTTGGGCTAGATTTTATGCATACATTTTTGAGAGTAATCATGACTGAACACAGCAATATTACTTCTGAGAGTATGAATCACTGAACTCTGTAAATGGCTGGCCAAACCCTGGATACCATAGCAGTTATGGATTCTTATTTCTTACATATGGGCCAAAGTAAGATATTGAAAGATAGTGTTTTGCCTTACTGCAATACTTACAGGATC
Organism: Intellagama lesueurii; assembly: GCA_037013535.1. Taxonomy (NCBI): domain Eukaryota; kingdom Metazoa; phylum Chordata; class Lepidosauria; order Squamata; family Agamidae; genus Intellagama; species Intellagama lesueurii. The sequence goes on from JBAJHW010000006.1 coordinate 35,590,966, forward strand.
TTTTGAAAAACGGAGTAACAAGAAATATAACTCTTACAAAAGCAAAATTTGAAAATGCCTACATTTTAACTAAATGTATGGTTTATTTGAATAGTTTCAATTGTTGAGGCACTGGCATTCAAAATAGGTTTCCAGTATTAATATCAAGCCATAATTATGATAACTAGAAGATGTAGCAATATATACTCATGCACCAAAAGTGATATTGAAAGAGGAAGCATGAAACAAAGGGGAATGTGAAAGAAAATATTGTAGTAGGCCCTAAACTGAGTTATTCTGAATCCTGTGTGGACGAAGCCTCATAAAGGTGTTCCCAGCTTTGGAATCTGCTGCATTTCTTGCCAACTTACATTCCTGCTAATTGGAGATTTTAATCTTCAGCAACTTTCTGCTCAGGGGTGCTGACAGGATCACCAGCTGTGCAGCTATTCCAGAAGCAGCAGCTTTTTAATCAAGTCATCTTGGCAGGGAAGGTGGGATGGTAGAAGTGGGGAAGAGGAGCAGAGGGGTTATGAGGATGAGGAAGGTGAAGGCTTGGCGTTTGTCCCCCCTTCAAAAAACACACCAAAAAAACCAGCTTTGGAGGAGGCTTCTCCCTGCAAAAGCCAAGGATGGTGAGACCCAGGAAAATCACTTTGTGTTAGATCTTATACAGATTGTACCTTCTCAACAGCAGGCATGTGTCATAGTGCTTGATTTAGGGCTGAGCCTACCATTAGGCAGAATGGGGTGGCTGCTTCAGGCAGCAGATTTTGGGTGTCATGAAAAGGGAGCACATTGTTAGTTAATTAATTGGTAGTCACTTTTTTTTTACTGTCAGGAATATGGGGTGAAGCTTGGGCCAAATAACCTCCCAGCTATGGGTGCCATGCACCTTGCTTTGGGTGTTACACACCTTGCTTTGGGTGAAGGGTGGGGTGCCATCCTCTGTTCTGCCTCAGGAAGTAAAATGTCTTTGGCCACCCAGTGTGAATTATAGTGGGGTGAATGAACTTACTGTCTTCATTGACTACAGTTGTTAGAAGGCAATTAGGAAGCATAATTTGGATGTATTTAGTAGGGAACAGGGTATGTGACTTGTGGGTTTCATTTAGTATTGCCCTTCTTCCCCCTCAACATTTGATCACTGGCACTGGATCACAGGTGGGCAGGTGCATGGGCACAGTCACTGTGGAGATGCCTCAAGCAGCTATGGCTCATGTTCCAAACTCAGTGGTGATATCTCAGTCTGAAATGATGGGAGCCCCACTCCCAATCAGATCACAAGCTACCTGCTGCCTCAGTGTAATAGGCAATAATGAGCACAGAGGATGTGGCATTACAGTTGTTTTTTGAATTGTGCCACTTGACAGTTTCTCCCTGGTTTGCGGGATCAAACATTCTGCAGCAGCAACCTGCCAACACGGCTGACCCTTGCTCGATCAGTCAACATCCATCTAGTCCTCCATTCTCTTTCCCATTGTACTCATTTAGAAATTGCTAGAAAGTTCACAAACTGGGCCTCTTGGCAAGTACCATGCTCTCTGGACACGACAAACCATGTCCTCTTTGTCTCCTGTTGTTTGATAATCCAAGTTATTCTGCTTCTGTATGCAACATTCTCAAGATGCATAACTATCTTTATCACTCCTCTTCTGTTAGAAGTGTATCTACACTACACAACTATAGTAGTTTGACACCATGTTAAATGTCATGGACCCACCCTCCAGAATGCTGGAAGCTGTAATATACTGAGAGGCTCTGAATTTTCTGCTAGAGAACTAAAGCACTAGAGCCATCAAGCAAAAAAATTCAAAGGGCTTCACCAAACTACCAGCTCCAGAATTCCATTCAAGAGAGCCATGTCCATTAAAGATGTACCCAAACTGCTACAACACTCGAATGTAGATACATTCTAGGAATTTGTCTTATCCATTAAAAAACAGCCAGATGTCACCATCAGGGTGGGGGATGGGGTACCACCTGCACATCACTCAAATATTTGCGTCCCCAAATAATAGGACAAAAGAGGATACCAATTTGCATAACATTCACATATGCTAAAATATCTATATAGATGACATTTTAGACAAGAATGCAGTCATTTCAAGAGAAATATAAGACATCAGATAATTAAGAGTAGGCAAGACTGCGACCAAGTGACCTATATGCCTACTCAGCTTCTGGCCAGATGCCCACTGTTGATGGGCATCTTCAAGGCCACTGCTGTGTTCTCCTTTGACCTGATGACCCCCAAGTTCTGTAACCAGGGGAGCTAAAAAGCATTGCATTCTATTTTCTGCTCCTACTTGTTTAAACACCTCTATCATGTCCTCCTATTAAGCAAGCTGCTATACACTTAAATATACTGAATGTGGTTGGGTTGGGTTTTTTCATTCCTTTTTGTACATTCCCTTGCGAAACTGAAAAATGGGTAGGATTCTGATTTCTTCTAAGGGCGTGGCACAAATTAATGTGAGAAAACCAGCTTTGTTTGCTTTTTAAACACTGATATTCTCTTTAGCCAGCAAAGAACAGTGATCTTTACCAAATCAACCTTGATAACTTCCTCTGCCTCCGTTTAGTTGATTTCTTTGGCTGTTAAGGTCTCTCTTCAGCAAGTGATCAAATGAAATAAAGCCAAAAGATAGCTCAGGATGCAGTTAACAGGCCATGATGACCCAAAACAGAGATGTCAGAACAATCTTCCCTGCTGAAATTCTCTGAAGGTTTATTGTCATGTGCTGCCCCCGTGTGTCTAAACAGAAAGATTGCCGCCCTCACCAACAACAATCAACTATTTGCTCATTTTGGAGGGCTTGGGTTTCACTGCGCCACCATATTTAGGCAGCACTCAAAGTGCTCCTCATGTTCTCTTGAATGTTTTTACAACCACTATATAAGACAGGCCAATCATCTACCTTTTAAAATTATTTTTAACATTTCTATCTTGCTCAAAGCTGCTATTACTACTTTTTAAACAATTTAAAATGACCCAAACAAAATACAATCAATAACAATTTAACAACAATATTAAAAGCCAACTGTATGCAGGCAGGCAGGCAGGCAGGCAGGAAGGAAGGAAGGATAATCACCTAGCATCTAAATGACAGCACTATAGACAATAATAAATATATCTGGACAAGCATTCCAGCAACAAAATACAGCTAGAGAAAAGGATCTATCTCCAGCCACCAGCCCTTAAATGCTGAGATATATCACCTGTGCAGCAGAATGGCTGATTGTGTGATCTAAGGCAAGGGTGGCTAACTTGTTGGCCTCCAGATACTGTTGGAAATGCAATGCCCATCACCCAACCATCAACCATTCAGGTTAGAATGAATGGGAGCTGGAATCCATCAACATCTGGAGGGACACAGACACCAGCACCACCATTATCTAAGTTTATATAGTAGAAGGTGGCCTTTCAGTTTTTCTCTAGTCCCAGGAGGATACTATAGATGGTTGCAGAAGCTAAGTGGTAATACCTTACTTAACTTCACTCATGAGAGCAGAGTATGCTACCTTCTACTAGGTCAGAGCATGGGGCATCTAGTAGTTCAGCCCTCATGAAAGGATTCCCCCAGATCACTTGAAAATTCCTGGGAATCTCAGGATCCCACTTATTAAACAATAGAGGGAACAGACATGGACAATTCATGTTTAAACATATTAATATTATAATCAATGTTTTAATAATACTTTTCTTTAGCATCAGCATCCACATCAGTGGTTCAGCTTTTATGCTTTGGACCGTGGTTTCCCATGACCACTGCCAAGTCAGCATGCCATCAGATGCCGCCACCCAGTCAGAGAGCACCAAATTGGGAAAGCTTATCTAATTGCTATAGCATCCTGAGTCTTCAGTTACACTCAAGATATGGACACTTACAGCAAGCAAACATAAATCTATTCTAATTGTTAAGGCTTCTCTTTAAAAGAGCTTTAGGAATGACAGCTCTATCTGGAATCCAAGAATGATTTACTGTGGTCGTGGAACATCTACAATTCCTAAGGAGGTTTTTAGGGGAAACCACGATAGTGATTAAACTATGTTTTCAGTAGTCTTACAGTTGTGGTGTAGATCCAGTCTGAGCAAAGGGTAGCTGTCCAAATGTTATTGGATTCCAAGTCCCATCAGTCCTAGCCAACATGGTGAAGAATACTGGGAGTTACAGCATTACAACGTTGGGATTGTCGCAGTTTGACCATCCATGGTATAGACAAATCAGGATTCTTTTATATGAGATTCAGAACTGCAGTGTTCTCTCTCTCTCTCTCTCTCTCTCTCTCAAAAGCTTTGTTAGACAGACTTGGTGTGAATGGGAGGGAAAATGTAAAGTTTGTATTTGTATTCTTTGCTTAGAGTGCCATCTGGTGAATACAAAACTCATATATCTGGTGGATGCGCAACTGTTCTTAATTAAGGGTTCACTAGCTCAGTGACTTGGGTACCAAGATGTAGAGCCAGAAACTGGGTTTGATTCTCCACCATGCCTCATGAAAGAAGAGCTAGCCTGTTTAGCCTTGGGCAAACTGCACAGTCCTACAACACTCCCAGAAGAAGGGTATGTAAAATATTTCTGAGCCCTCTTTACCTAGAAAACTCTGGAAAGGGTCGGCACAAGTTGGAATTAACTTAACAGCACATAATTATTAATTACACCTGGAGAGAACTAGATGTTTATAAAGAGTTGAAAAAAGCGGATGTAAATCACGCCTGATTTGTCATTTTAGGCTACCTGATAAAAGCACAAAACAACAACAATTCTCTTCATCACAAGATGGCAAGGCTCTTTATTTAATTATTTTTGTCACCCTGGAAGAGAATTTGTGCATTTGTGAGTTTGTATTCTATGCCTTTTTGTAAATATGTGACAAATATAATAACTCCAACACCTGCCATGTATTTGACTCTTGCCTGACTTAGCACATAACAGCTAGCAAGAGGGAACTGAACAACTAGTTTCAAGAGGGAAAAAATGCCTCTCTATAAGAATGTGTAACCAGTGTGGTGTAGTGGGTAGAGTGACAGACTAGGGCTATGGAGACTTGGGTTCAAATCCCCGCTCAGCCATGGAAACTCATTGGGGGAGTGGAACTGATAAAGCCACTCCTTAAATATCTCACTTACCTTGAAAGCCCTATTAGGGTTTCTGTAAGTGGGTTCCGACTTGAAAGCACATAACAAAAACAACAAGAGGGTGTAAATCCAACTTAAAGAAGTTGCTGTAAGATCATTTTGGGGAAGGGGGATCCTTCCTTGGGCTCACCACATCAAACTAATCACCAGCTACTGACAAACATTCCTTTGTTGAGCAATGTGGTTGATCAGGCCACTTCAATTCCAACTACGTTTGGATGAGGACAAATAAATTGGTCTCGTCTTAACCTGGTTTTGGTATAGCAACTGCCACTGCCTTGGTTACCTTGCTAGGTGACTATGCCTTGAGGATAAAGTGAATGCAATCCTGTTCTTTCTTTCAGTACTACTCCTGGATCTTTCAGCAGCTTTTGATATCATTTCCTGCACCTCCCAACAGCTTCCAATACATGTGCTATACTGTAGTATTAATCTCTGCAGCCTATCTGGGTTGGGAACTAGATGCATAGTTTTCAGTCCTACTTTAAGATCTAGAATGCAATGCAGCAATTGTGATTCCAAATGTAACAAATTAATGTGAAACTTCACCTGTCAACCTGGTATCATTACAATGATTAGAATAAAACTTCTTGAATTATTAATTTTTTTAATGAATTAAGGATGACAAATTACACTTTGAACAAATTCTTTCCAAGCTCTGGTTAGAGATTTTACAATCTCATCCAGAACCACTTGGAAACTTGTTACCTGCCAGGAAGCTGTATTTTTGTGCATAACCAGAACTGGTTGTTGCAAACACATCCCATCAATGGTAAAAAAAACTTCATGACCTTTCAGTCCAGTTTTGAGCACAATTTAAAGTGCAGATACTTGCCTTTAAACCCCAATGGCCTGAGACTCGGGCACCTTGCAATAACTTAGTTTTGCATTAATCTTCAAAGTTCCTTTCTTTGGCTACCATGATTAGATAAGGTGTGGGCCTTCTCAATTGTAACACCTTATTTGGGAATTTATCCCTCCCCTGAGGCTTGCCTGATCCTTACTCTGATGTCTGTTTGGCTCAAGACAAATACTTCTTCTTTTTATCTTTTTTTTTTTCAAAATCAACATCTATTATTTGTTTTAAACATTTATGGAGTTAAACATAACCCCACTGCTATTTGCTAAGTGCCTTTTCCCAAACTATGTATTTATCACTTTTAATTACATTACTCATCCTTCTTTGTTGCTGTAAACTGCCCTAAAATGCTTACTGAATATGGTTTTAGTCAAAGGGGAAAATATACATAAAATGTATACATTAAAATATGTAGCAGAGAATGTTGTTGCAGTGTCTTTTTCTTATAATTTTACCAAATTCACGAATTTCTTGATGTTTGGAATGGAATGAAATTTAGGTGAAGAATTCAAAAGCAGGAAAAAGTTAAACTAACTGATTCAGTCCTAGGGCTTTGGGTGTTTTGCTGTCAGAAATCTAAGGTTGACTCTTGGTGTATTCAGCCTGGTTAGTGGTCACCACTTCAAAGGCTGCCTTTTTTTTTTCTCCTGAGAGGCACGCCATCTTTAACATCCGCAAGGCAGGCAGGTACAACCCAGTCATCTCTATGCTGGAAATAACTGTGCCTACTAAATTTGGCCACTGCAGAGGGGGGAGGGGGCTAGTTTCATTGCGTTTTTAAAATAATCTACTGAATTCACACATTTCTTAATATTCAGGGTAAAAGCAACTGGACATTTAAAAATGGCAAATAAAAGCAAAACTTACAGATTTTCCTATGCTCATGTGGAATCCCTTGTGAAAAGAAAAAAAACAATGTTTGATCATCTGTCATGAATTAAGGACAGAGGCTTGAATAGATGACATTTCAGTGGCAGCCATATTAGCCATAAACCACAAATAGCGGCCTTATCAGAACTCCCTTCTGGTGATACTCTGGGACTTGTGGCTTGCCAAAGGCTACACAGATGGCAAGGCATGTAACCGCATTAGCCACAGATGTACCAGGAGATCTTGGCTGCCCTATCTCTGAAGAGGCACAGTGGGGATTTGAACTGCTGGCCCCTGGTTCTACAACTCTAACTAAGCTACACCAGTTCTGCCCATTACATTACTTACTTACAAAGTTTGTTTCTTCACTCACTGAAGAGCAGGAACTAGCATTGCACGAAATCGTACAGATGTCAAGATGAGGCATCTGAGGGTTTGATCTGCAATTAGAAAAAGGAAGGATTTGGTCAAATTAGCTCAGCTCGCAGCTTAGAAAAAAAAGTACTCTGGGGCAATTACAACTCCTAGAATTCCCCAGCCAACATGGCCACAGGCCATACTGGCTAGGGGATTTTGCCAAATGCAGTTCAAAAACGTGTAATTTCCAGGGTCTGAAATTAACTCAGGTAGAAGCAGTTACAAAAGCTAAGTGCAGAGGGTTTCTGTAGCATCGCAGTCAAACATGTGAAGTTGAAACCAGAAACTACCCCCTCCTGCTTGCCAGCTCAAGTATCACATTGGCCTGATTTAGATTTCAGCCCCACTTCAAAGGCCTTTGCCAAGCCTTTACCTCTTTCAGTTTCAGATACCCCAAATTAGCAGTGTTAGGCCTCCAGGTTTGCCCTGCAGTTTCAGAATCTAATTCCCATTCAATGGATATCCAAAGCCAAGAGTAGCAAAATCTCATAGCACTGGGACCAGAAGGGAAAGTTATTGGCTCCGGTTTGGCTCAAAAAGATTTTGCTATTGGCCCCGCCTCATGTCACCAAAAAAGCTCCACCTCCAAGTAACCAGATGACATTCTAGAACAGATGCTTCTGGCCTCCTCACCCCAACCACAAATCTCTGCCTCACAATCATATTACCTTTTAGCACACCTAGCAGGGTAACAAAATGGGCCAACCTTAGTTAGACAGGGTTTTATAAGACTTACAAGGAATATGATTTGAGTTAGAGATGGGGGTATTCGTATTCTCATCCTCCCTCCCACTGCCTGGAGTGGCCAAGTTAGCAGGAAGAGAGCGGAGCTCTGGGAGCGACTAGAAGGATGAGCGAGGCTGCCACCACCGTGGACAGGCTGGCCACAGAGGCCGGCCCCTCACTAAGTCCAGCTGCGTGGGGACATTAGTATTTGTATACAAATACGAACACTCCCATATCTAATTTGAGTGTTTAAGGGGGGAAAGCAGTATTTGAGGGCTTTATGGAGCCATGGACAAAGTAGTTGTTTGTATTTATTCTTCTAAACTAATATCCCATCTTTCCTTCCAATTTTTATCCACACTACAAACCTGTAAAGATAGTTTGGGGAGAGAGAGAGAGAGAGAGAGAGGGAGAGAGGGAGAGACGGAGGGAGAGAAGGCAAAAGTTACCCAGTGGGCTTTAAGGCCAAATTCTAGTTCCCTTAGTCCCGTGGTTCCCAACCTTAGGTAACCCGGGTGTTCTTGGACTGTAGTTCCCAGAAGCATTTACCACCAGCTGTGCTGGTCAGGGTTTCTGGGAACTGCAGCCCAAGAACACCTGGGTTACCCAAGGCTGGGAACCATTGCCTTAGTCCAACACTTAACCATGTCACCATGCTTACTAGTCAAAAATGCTTAGTATCATTTTTTAATTGCACCAGTTTTAACTGTTGTAGAACTTTTGCATGCTTCCAGACTAGCAAATTGTCATCAAAAACATCCTCATCAGCATTTAAAGTCTATTAACAGAAGGTGAAAAAATGCTGAACAAAATACCTGCAAATTCTGCCTGCAAAAAAATAATAAATGAAAACAGGAAGATGGTGTGCTTCCATTCATTTACATATGTATGTTTACTATGGATTTACACATGTGAATGAGCCATTGCAGGATCTAACTATAAACACATGCATGAAGCAGTCCAGTGACTGGAACCAGCTTGGTGTGTATCCTACAATGGAGCTGCAAAATTGATGAGAGGTTCGTTGAGTGGGTGGAGATGTTTATTATTGTACTATAAGGATGTCAGACTCACTAGGGTGTTTGGTTTGGCCTTCACAGTCAGTCTTCCTTCTCATAAGAGATATATATATAGGGAGAGGGAGCACTTTAAGCTCAGGAATGGATTTCAGTTAAACAAGCCAGACTGGTCTGCAAAATGTAGCACAATTTATTTTGGGGGTGGGGGTAGTTTCCTGTCTTCTCAGATATGAAATGGCAGATTAATCAGTATTCTGGGAGAGTTTAGGGAAGTTGTGTGTTTCACAATCTTATCAGTTTTCCTCCAACGTGTTGCCTTCCAGATGTATCGGTCTATACAATCCCACTATTCTCAGCAAGAAATGTATAGATGATGGGAGTTGTACTCCAGTATATCAGGAAGGCAACGATTTGGGTAAAATTAGCCTCAATACAGCAAGGGCAGGAAGCATTTGGCTTGCCAGATGCTGATGAACTACAACTCCCATTATGCCTCATCACTGGCTGAACATACCTCATTGTCAGCTAAGGCAGATAGGAATTACAGTCCAGTAACACAGGGAGGGTCACAGCTTTCCCAGCTCTGAGATACAGTATTCGAATATTAGAAATATTGTTGTTATAATTACAAATAAAACAAAACTGGATTATGAGACATATATTAATACCTTTTCACCAATACATAATTAGCTGGGTTTGGGTGCAGAATTTATTTTAAAATAAAATAAGTTTCTGCTCTGAATAGAAAAATATAGTTTTCCCTGATATTCTTCTGTTGGTGGTCTCATAACATGTATTGCATATGCTATGTATCTGAATATATTCTATATCACTACAGAATAGTGATGACTGAGGAGTACATTAATGATGTCAATTTAACCCATAAAACATTTCCTCTTCCATCAGTGTTTCTTATTGGGATAGACAACTGTGGCCTCCTGATGTTTTTGAGCTGCAATCCCACCATCTCTTATCACTGCCTATGCTGGATATGGCTATAAATGGAAAATATAAACCAGTAAATCAATCAATCAATCAATCAATCAATCTGAAGAACCACAGTTGCCCACCCATGCTGTAGATCATGGAAGCACAAACACTTATTATGGAGTTTTAGGAAAGAATTAACATATTCCTCTCTTTCTCTCTCTCAAACAGAAACAGCTATAATCATACTCAGCACAGGTAATACAAACTTCTCACCCGCTTTTTGCACGACTGGAACATTTGCACCAAAACATTAATGGACAAGTGAAATTAAACTAGTTACAAAAAATTAGCTCTTAAACACAGTCCAAAGTTGGAAACATGCAATGGAACCTTCTGGGTTTATTTAAAAACCTCAAGTTATGAAGGTCATTCACTCACATGCAGCTTATGAGCCCTGCTATGCACCCACACTTCCCACTTTTTTTGCATTAAATCAAGGAAGCCCTTGAAAAGGAAACCCAAACTTGACAGAAGGATGTCTGAAATAAGTGTCTGCTGTCTGAATGTATGTAGATGGACACAACAGTCCTTAGTAGAGAAGCAGTGGAAGGCTGCAACACACAGTTGCACCAGCTGACAAAGAGTGATATGGTAAAACAACTGGCAAAAGAAGAGCCAGTCACAGAAAAAGCAGAGAATGTGGCATTTCACTTGGGAAAAAGAGAAAAATCTGTAGCTCTTTTTGCAAAAAGAGAGGAAAATGTATATGCAGTTGGCTTCATGATTATGTTCTGCCTTTTTAGTCTATTAAATATTCTGCCTGCTTATTTAGATAGAAATGTTAAAAGTAAACATTATGAACTTATTTGCAATGTATCAGTTACAGCTAAAATACTGATCACTAAACTCGTGAAATTGAGAATATGGTCAATTTAGCAATCTTATGGAAATCAATGGGGCTTGCTTCTTGGTAGATACTTGGAAGAATTTGGAGACTGGGAAAACTGACTACATATATACATTTTAGCTATCATGAACAAGCAGATGTTTTGAAGAATACACGCCCTTTCCAAACATAAGCTATACCTCAGGTATTTTATCTGTATCTTTGTATCTTTATTGTAAATATATTTTTCCTCTTTAATTTGTGTATTTTTAAAATAGCTGATTGAATCCAGATTTAGGCATTTGCAGTCAGGCTGGTGGAAGCTGCCTTCCCTGTCCCTTCCTCTACTCTGCACTCCCCCAGCCCCCTGAAAATGCTAAACAGAGGGTTGTGGGGACCCACTGAATGGAGGACTATGGGGGCATCCCCCCAAATCAGGCAGAGTGGTTTTTCCGTGAGCGGAGTGCTTCCATGAGTGGAAGGCAGAGTCTGGATCCAACCCTTTCATATAAAGCAATGTGAGATGGGCAATGCCTAGAAACATTTTGGAAGTCAGAACAGTTGCTAAAGAAAATTTCCACTAGTTCAGAAATAAATAAATAAATACATAAATACATAAAAATTACATAACTGTAAATGCTGCTGAATAAATTATATCAAAATATGTTCAAGTTGTATGATTCAAGCCATACAGCTGTGGATTTTTTAAAAAGTATCTATTATGTCCATGGATAATCAGACTGCTTGGCAATATACTACAGCAGCTCCATCCATGTGTAGCATTTTCTGGCTCCTCCTAGATTATCTCAGCTGTATCTGAGTTTCTATATACCCTTTTTCCTCCCCTGTCTCAAATACACACTTCACCATGAGTTTACTAGTGAAACCTTTGTTGAATGCATTTCTAGTAACATAATAGTAGAAGAAATGTAGGTCAGTGATGATGGGTTACAGAGGAGGAAAATCAGGGTAGGAAAAATGATCAAGTTCACAACAGAGAGTGACTTTCAAACTGTTATCTTCAAGGACTCTTTTTCCAATAAACCATCTTGGAATCCCTGAATATTCCAGTTGAGTCCAAGGCAGGGGTGAACAGAGTTCAGGCTTATCGTATCTACTTCGGCTTTTAGTAGAACTCTATGATCCACCAGCTTAAGGCAGGTATAAAAAGGCATACACTCAATTCAACAACGGGGTGTTTCTCGTCACATTATAAAGCTGAGAATTTGCTTTCAGTCCCCGAAAGGAACTGGTCACAGTCCCTCTACATAGAAATCTACTCATGATTATCCACCTCCTCAAGCTCTTCTTTCAATAACCTCGTTTAATGGTAAATGTCTTTTTACTATTGGTATTGTTAAACTGAGAATTAGGAAATTCATTCAAAGATGTGCTATTTAAGTTTCAGTCTGCTTTCTACCCAGAAATTGGGGGGGGGGGGCCAAACCCAACACCATTATGTTGGACTACAGCAATCCTTGAGCCAGTGGCCACAATGGCTAAGAAATGTTGTGAATGATAGTCTAACATTTTTTTTCAAGCTTTGGTATAGCCCACCCATGTTTTAAGGCATGATTGAGTGACACTGACCAAGAATGCTCTACCCTACCCTTGTCTGATAATGTAACATATTCTTCTAAGTATCTTTGCTAGAATCTTATTTACTTATACAGTTATGAAAGGGCAATAGTGTGATACTTGGTCCCACTTCCAGCAGTGGATACTTGGGCCCACTTTGAATACCTTATCTTGCATTGGTTGCAAAGTTGACAGTGGAACCAATTGCATAAAGGGAAACACACACAAAAAGAGAAAAACACTATGAAATTGCCCCTCTGCACACCATTTTTTTTCTGACTGAATTTTGGCCTAAGTTGCATAGTAACTTAACAGTAGTTTGGGGCAGGTGGTCTTGCAAATATGCTGGTCTGCCACCACCATCAACAGCTCTGATAAACTCTCAAGAGGTTTCCCAGAATATGGCTTGAAAACTATGGGAAGAGTATAAGCAAAACTCCTGTTCTTACTGTTGGAAACTGAAGTCTTATGCAAATAGTACCTGAAAGATCTCAGATGTTATTTCCCCAACTGTCAAAATATTTCTGCATTCTATATTTTCAGAGTGGAGCAACATACCCCAAGGGCTGCTAGTGATAATCTGATGGCATTTGATAAGTAAAACTGTGTTCTGTGAGGTAGCTAGCACTGGAGACTGTTAAACCACAAGGTTTATCCATGCCTTATTAGGCTCTATCCTGCCATCTTGTCTCCCTACCTGTGTGTTTTGTGTGAGATGACTCTATTGAAAAAGATCCAGTGCAGTGAATTACAAAGTTCTACTTATGCTACTCCATGTGCAATAGGTCTTTCACAAATCGGAGTCATCACTTGGCGTTGCAGAAATCAAGTGACACAACTAATGTGAAAACATGACCTTCTGAAAAGCTCAAACAGGAATTTCTACCTCTCAAAATATTTAGTATTTTCTTGCAGGCGGCCTAAGACAATACTGCTCCTTATGTGCTCAATTTTGTATCTTAATGCTTAGAATCACCATGTTTCTTGAGATTATCAAGATAAAGATCTTCACATTTACCCTAAAGGGTCTTTATAAGATACTGACTCTCCCATAGTTAACATCTACTATCCTTCAGTACCCTCCATCGTCCCTCCTGCCTCCATTTCCCTACCAGAGATTTGAGCCTGGATTCAATGGTTCCTTACGAACCCATGGAGAGAACCCTAAGAGAACACATGACAATAAAAATATAGATACAACCAAACTTGGATGGGCAGGGTGTGACTGCAGTAACAGATAAACTAAACAACATCAGCTCAGAACTATTAACACAGGTCTTAAAACTGTGCATGAAAACTGGCAAGGCAGCAGAAGGAAAACTCCAGGGGTGAGACTGGAAGGAAGGTTTATATAGCTATGGCACCTTTAATTCTTCCCAAATTTAAGGCAGAGCCTTCTTGGGTCAGTTGCACCCTCTCAGCTTGACCTGCTTCACAACCTTTTTTTTTTTTAAGATAAGTGGGGATGAGGACAGCCGTATATACTGTGCCTTGAACTGACTGGGGGGAAAGTGGGATGTAAATCTACTAAACAAATATGGTGAAATGCTCTGCAGTCCTGGGACTCTATAAACTTATATTTTACATAAACGTGGTGTGAAAGAGTGGGAAAAGGTAGGGAAGGTCAAAAAGGTGTTATACTAGATATTTGGGAAAGTACACCATCATATTAAACTATAAGCTTCTAAGCAATTTGTCCAAAGAAAAAATTCCCTTGCAAGATGAAATCTATATGGGGGATTGACAACAATGAAACAAAAATATATAAGGGAAAAGATGGTTCCAATCAGAATTTCCTAGATCTTGTTAAAATAGTGCGGTCAATTTCCTTTAGGTAAGCATGATTATGACAGCAGCAGAGAAAATATTAATTGACATATGATGAATGATAGCAGAGGAGAGACACAGAAAAGAATTACTCCATAGTAGTTTTATAATGCCAAGTTCAAAATTCAACAGGAAACCTGCACAATGAAGAAAAAGAGAGAAAAAGAGAAGGGATATTTAAATAAATACCTAGGAGAAACTGATCCTTTGTTTATTTACCATACCTTAATGTACAGGGTTTTGTTTTGTTTGGCATGTGAGGCATGAACTGGTGACTCAATTTTAAAACCTCCACAAAATTTACACTTAGAACTCTGTAATCTCACTATTCTTCACAGAATTAATTAAAAAAAAACCAGTGACACATATGTTTCATAGTGCCCCTCTCTTGCACACAGTTCACCCTAAATACTGTTTCAACTGCCTTGAATAACATCAGTGTCTTGTTCTATCTTTCTCAATCTGGTGCTCTCCAGATGTGTTGGACTGCATCAAGCAGCTATACAATTTAGTCTCAGTCCAAAACATCTGTATGGGACAACTTCCCTATTTCCCATTAGGCAAGTTTTCTGCTGTTTAATATGAAAGCAACATTTTTCTTTAAAAAATCTATAATTCTGTTTTCCCTTCCCATTTTCTGACATTCTTTTTCTTTTGAATGTTGCCATTTTTTAAAAAAAGGAGCAGTGGTTACATTTTACTGAGAAGCCATAGTGGCCTTTTCAATTCTCTGCACTTCAGCATCTTTTTTCAAACTACAGGCTCCAATAGGCTTGTGTTCACCCCTACCTACACTAGAGTTCACCAAAAATATGTAAAAAATATGCAGTGTTGCTGGAGCTACTAAAGATGATGATGATGATAATGTCCTAATTGAAGTGTTGGTGAAGAAAGCTGCAAAGGGTTCATTAACATTGAAAACAATGAAATTACACAAGAGATAGCAACACCAACTTTGAAAGCTTGAAATCATCAAGTCTAACTTGTTCAGTTTAAAACTTGAACACCCTCCTCCTTGAAGAATTTAAAGATTACAAAGTTTTTGGTTTTTATTTTATTTTCAGCCATTTACTTTGGCCTTCAGAACTTCCAACAAAAGGACACTCACCATTCTTGAGAGAAATTAAAAAAAACTAAACCCATTGAAAAGCCAACGGACTCAAGGACACTACAAAAACTCAGTTCAGTTAAAGGTTGGAAGGTGAGCATGTCAGGACAGGGCCTTTCACAGTAAAACGGAGAACAGCTCACTCAGGGAAGAATGTGGTATTTTGTCTTCATGTAAAGAAAGTGTAGCAAAGGAAGGAAGGAAAAAAGAAAAAAAAAGATTCCCAACATGTACACAACACAAACCAAGTTCTCTTAATTCAGTATAAAAAGGCATGTAGGCACCATCTGACAAATCTTGAAATTCAAGGAGGCAAGGAAAACAACACATCTCTGCAATACTGAGGCTGGATCCAGATCTATACATGTTGCAGAATGTGGTGGCAGAATGGACACTCCCCCTTCAGACTGCACGTAGAACTGCCCATATGGAATGCTTCCGTTTGCATAATTTTGCAACCTTATCTCCAAGTAGGAAATTAACACAGTGGAGATAAGAGTGGAATAAAACCACCCCCATACATTAAATTTTCTGCTTGCATTTTTCCTGTGTGTGTATGTGTGTTTGGGCAGGGGATTAAAAAAGGACACACACACACGATCTACAGCAATGCAACTCATTCTGCCCTCTCATTCCACCACATTTACAGATCAGGGCACTGAATCACTTCATCCAGATCATCAGTGGGCTCACTCTCAGAAATAATGGCTCAAGGCTTGCAAACACATTCAGTTCATATTTCCAATTTATTATGCATTTTTTCAAGGATTCTTTCCTTCCCCTTTCACCCTTTCCCCTGCATCTCTGAGTTGGAGAACATGCCACATCAAACCCAAATTTGTAGATATTTTGGTATACAGGTGTCAGGAGAAGGCTAAGATTCTTCATTCTAAAGCCACTGGGGAAAAGGAAGAGCAGCAGTCTGAGAAAAAAAAGAAGAAGGGAGATAACAATAAGCCATTTTTGTGGTGGCTAGACATGGGCACCAGGTTGCCCTGATACACTGACTGCTCTAAGGTCAAGAGGGCAATAGGAGAAAACACAACTCCCCAAAAGTACCAAATTTCCACTTTCCAGTCATGTTAATAAGGGATCCCTCTTCCTCTTCCTCCTCTTGGAGGCACTCTGCTTTGCCCCCGAAAGGCCTTTCCATATGAAGTGGATTGGACTGGATTCCCCCATGTGTGGCTTGTTCCTGTGTCACTAGAACTAGCATTTGCCACTCCCACCTCACTGTAGTTATGAATTTTGGCCTCTGAGTGTACCAATGTGTTGTTGCTCCCCTCAGTTTTGATGAAGGATTGCCCAAGAGCAGAATGTATCCCCAAGGGGACATGAGTGAAACGGAGGTCCTGGTCCCCTGGGAACTGAACCGATCCTGCGCCCTGGTAGGTGCTTGACTCCCCGAGATGACTTGTGGAGTCCAGAAAGGTCCTACTTTTCCCCAAGGTCTGGGGTGATGTCTCAGTTAAAGTCTGGTTGGAATCCCGTTCATCAATATCAAAGCTGCAGCCCTCAGGGCCACTGTCAGCGCCGTAAGTCCTGGAGGATGTTTTGGACCTGGTGAAATCCAAGGAGGGCCTCTCAACTTGGGGTTCATGCTTTGGGTGGCTCAGTGGCCCTGCCTCTTGCTGGGATAAAAGGTGCAGGAGGGCAGCTGTCACTGCTGGGTTCAACTCCTGAGCTGCATCAGAGATGTTGTCCTCTGCCAGATTGGGCGGTGGTGGCGGTCCAGGAGGTTCAGGGGGTCTCTTCTCTGGTGGGAGAATGTGAGGACAGGCTGTGGAATGGTTACGGCTTTTAAACACCATCTTTAAAATACACGTGAACAAACATCAACACATTTCAGACACAGATATACAGGGAAGGGCCACAGCTCAAGAAAAGGTCCTAGATGAACTCCTGCTCAAGGCTATCAGAGCACAGGGCTTGAGAGACCTCATCCTGATATGCCTGACAGCCATTGCCAGTCACAGAAATGGCACTAGTTCTGGAACTGTAAGTAGGGCTGTATGCATGTTTGAGCTCTTCGAAAAAGAACAAAACAAAACAAACAGAACAGAATTTGTGCAGCAAGATAACCCATACTCTGCAATATGAATACAAGATGGAAAACTTTTAGTCTATTGGTTGTGTGTGTTTTATTCTACTTTTGCTAGTCACTGGAAGATACAAAGAGCTAAGCAGGGTGTGGTAGTCCCACTTACTGAAAGATGCTAAGTCATCCTCCCTTTGGCTTCTGATATTTCAATAGTTTCCCACTAACCTACTTTCCAAGACAACCTCTGCAATGAAAAGGGCTAAACTTTTGCTCCTTCAAAATTATCAAGATTTTTCCATAATTGAAATTCATGTGGAATACACACCTATAGCTACTACATTCTGTGCTGGAATGTGTGTGAGTCTGATGGAGAAATCATGGAGAAACTAAGCAATTTACTTCTCATCCCTGTTCATATTAGATGTAGGGATTCTCCCCTGTGTTAATCTTAGAAGATTGTTTGTTGTAAGCAGCCGAACAGAGTAACAGTAAAGGGCCAGGAATGTGTCCTTGTTAC
Source organism: Intellagama lesueurii (assembly GCA_037013535.1). Taxonomy (NCBI): domain Eukaryota; kingdom Metazoa; phylum Chordata; class Lepidosauria; order Squamata; family Agamidae; genus Intellagama; species Intellagama lesueurii. The sequence goes on from JBAJHW010000006.1 coordinate 35,608,866, forward strand.
CCTTCATTGAGCTAGGAACCATGCAACTGTTTTCAATTTGGATTGTTGCAGTTTCCTCTACAGGAAAGGCAAGAAAAAGGCCTCAAGGCTTTTGGGGGAGGGCTTCCCCCCTTCACATGGACGAGCTGGATTCTGTGTGAATGGCTGCTCTACAAAACAGATGGTTGCTTTTTTTCCCAGGTTCAATCTAGTTATAGGCTCAATGCAATTAAATAAAAAGAGTGTGTTACATCATATTTGCCATGCATTATTCTAAAGCTGTCTTGTAGCAGATAAAGACTGTAGTTAGGCTACTGTGTTAGAAAATACAAACTATTGCTCATAATTCGTCCTTGCAGAGAGATATGAGCAACAGATGATTCAAAGACTCAGAAAAAACACATGGTACAGTCCTCTTCTGACTGCAGCATTTCTGAATGCAGCACTTTCCTCCATACAAAGACAGCCAGGAGGGTTTTAGCCTAGCCTTCTCAGTACTATATTCACTTTCCATTTGCAAAGTTTTTATGCCAGAGAATATTTAACCTTCTCAAACTACAATGGGATACTTTAGTCCCATGGAGTCACATTTTGCTGCAGAATCCACAAAGAAGTACACCTATAATGTAGGCATTCTACAACATTGTCACTTGCAGTGTTGCAAAGAACTTGCCATGACTTTTTTTTTTCTATGAATCAAAAACAGCTACAATAAAGACGAGCCCAACAGATATATGGTCTTTGCCATTTGGGTATTTTTTCTATTCCACCCAATATAATGTACTTGGACAACCCCAACAAAAAATGTCATCCTGTTTTTCAGCTAACCATGATGTGTCGAAACAGAATTTATGTGCTCTGGTTATCTGCTGGGTGGCTCCATTCAGTGGAAATGTGATTTCCCTGGGGGGGGGGGGGGTCACTGGAATTGATTGAGACCACAAAATGCCCCACAGAACAGGAACAGTGCCCCCCCCTTTTAAAAAAAACTCAAAATGCAAGAGAAGCCCTGTTGGCCACAAGATAAACTCTTTGTTATGGTAATACCTTTTTTAGGCCTACTAAAAAGTCACAAAATTATCTGTGCAGTCTTTCAAGATAACATACCTCCTTCTCAGGCATGAGGTTAAAAAAAGTGGCAGAGGGGAAGGCTTGATGTTAAAACAATGTAGTCTACATGCTATCTGAAGATACAATGGGGGAAAACCGCAAATGGTAAAGCATGGCTCATAACCCTGAATGGCCCCTAGACTTGCTGTGAAAAAGAAAGGCATAAAAGGCAATAAACTCAGAATTGCTTTTCCTCACTGTTTGTAACAACATGACTGAGAAACAGATACATTATCTTGAGAGCTTGCACAGAGTATTTTGTGCCTTTTTAGCTGACCTACTAAGGTTTCACCCTAATATGGATTTTGGATTTTATTTTATGTAATTTTAAGTTACTTAATTCCACCTTGTTTCTTCTGGGCCTGAGCATCTGACTGGAACAGACTTGATTTTCCACAAACATTCTTGGCAGTAGGGCATTTCTACATCTCACAATACACTGGAATCTTCATTGGGATCAAATAACCCATAATTCAAGTAACTGAAGTGCTTCTAAAGCAAAAGAGTAAAACAATCTACATTCTAAGGTGATGAAGTCCAAAAAAGATTGTACCATGGGCTTTTTCTGAATGTCTGAGTCAGTTCTGTGTGATGGGTAATTACTGCTGCTTCTGCTGCTGATTCAGATATTTGTTTTTATATTTCTAAACACTTTCCCCATCTTACATCCCAAAACTTACCCTGTGAAGTAGATCATTATTCTGATTTAGAAGATGAAAGAAGGACAAGAGGACACAACCTACTCAATGACTTATGATGTGGATTCTCAGGAGCCCAAAACTGTCACCAAATTCCACACACACTCAGAGAGATGACTACAAGGCTTGGTTACAGAAAATTCAATGTGTTTTTTATTGACCACTTGGAAAGCCCCCACATCATTTCCCCCCTTAAGTCTTAGGTGCAAGGGGGTGGGGTGGGTCACAATTATTTACCTGCTGTTTCCTCCTGAAGCAAAGTGGGGGTTTTCCGTGGCCCCCTCAGCTCACTGCTCTTTTCACTGTTGTTCTCCTCCACATTTGCTGCAGGCTCCTGGGTCTTGATGAGTTGGCTCAACAAAACAGCTAGGACGCTCTGCACGTCTCCCTGAGTGCTGGCTGCTTCTGGGGTGGCTTGATCCTCAGATGGCTGGGCTGGGGGGTGGCGGCTCCTCAGTGGCTGATATTTCTTCTTCAACTACTTTCTGGGTATCCTGTGGTAACTGAGTGGTGGTGGTGGCAGCTTCATTGAGTGCATTGATGGACTGATTGAGAGCTTCCAGCTGTTGCTGCATCTCAGGGTTTGAGTGGATGTTCAGCAGTTGGGCCATCTGTGGGACGCTGAGATCTGTCTGACTTTGCAACAAGTTCAATAAGACTGCCAGTTCGCTCTGATTCAGCTGCTGGGTGATGTCACCAAGGCTTGCTGCAAACACAAGGAAGAACACCGGGGAAGAGAAGCAGGGGCAATTAGAACTTCAAGAACGGAAGAGCACTATGGGCAACCACCCCACCTTTCAAAAAGCACATCCAGTCTCAGATTTTTTTCCTTCTCTGAGATGATTTCTGAAATTGCCAAAATGCAAGCTATGAGTTCTGTCAGTGTAAGGATGTGGAGCGCATGGGCAGATCAAGGATGCAAGACTATTCTGATGATCAGAAAAACTACTTCAAAATGCCAGCCATTCACTTAGCACACCAGATGTGTTGCATGGTCTACTTGTGGGCTTAAATCTAAAGGATGAGCTGGAGATGTGTAGGATAGAAGACTGCAAAAAGGTTTCAGCCATCATCTCCTGTATAGATAAAGCACTACTTTAAGAATTTCCTCTGTCCAGCCCTGTTTTGTTTACCTAGATTATATTAGCCTAGATTATATTCAGATTTGTATTTCCACCCCATCCCCCACCCAGAAAGCTGGTTCCCCTGATTACAGGGGACAATGTTTTTTGACCTCATGGTATTTATATTATCTCTGTTCCCCTATGAAAGAGTTGTCTGTGCTCTTGTAATACGAGGACTACTACAACATAATATATGTGAGACTGCATTTGGAGAGTGCCTAGAAACATCAGGTAGCTCAGACTACAACCAAAGGTCATGTGACTTCAACTGACTAGAGGGAGCATATCTATGTTTGCTCTGTGCTATCCAATCACTTGTGACTTATGCTAACTCTGCTACGAGTTTCAATCTCCTGGGGAATGTATTACACCAGTCTACAAAAACTGACAAGTTGCTGGTCAGGATTAAAAGTGTTGGTGCTTACTTTTGAAATCCTAGGTAATTGGGAAGATTAGATTAGGCAACCTTCAGTCTCGAGAGACTATGGTAACGTGCTCTGAATAGAGGACTTGGAACAGCGTCTAGTGTGGCTGAGAAGGTCAGTTCGAGAGTGACAATCCCTTCCACACTGAAGACAAATACAATCTGTCCCCTGTCCAGCTCCCTGATTTTGCTGGTTTCGGGACTGCCTCTTTGCCTCGGCCTGCTGGAAAAGGTAAAGGAAAAATTGGGAAGGTAGATACCAAATAGAACGCCTATTTCCACTTCATCCTGCTCATGTGTTGAAAACACCAATGGAAGCTCTTCTCTCTTCTGGATGCCCCTGACACCGGTGTGAGGCCAGGGAAAAAAGCATCCTCACCCCATTTTGGAATTTCATCCCCAGACATTAATATTTCCAGTCTTACTGTATGTAATCTGTCTAACTTCTGTTCTTGCCGAGAAAATTTTCATGTTGATCTTAGTACAATTCTTTTGATCATTTTTGTAAATTATAAATTTATTTTCTTCAAAACCACCCTGACCACTGACTGGTTAAAAGCACCTTGCAAACATCTAAAATATCTAAACTATAACCTATTATTTTATTTTATTCAAAGTATTTTTACCTCACCTTTCTCCCTAAAAGAGGACCCAAGGTGGCTTACATAATTAAAAACATAATATTAAAAACCAAAAAAAAGTACATTATTCCAATATTTTAAAAGAATTAATAAAACGTTATGTAAAACTATTACAGAAAACAGATGGAACTATGTCTTAATTTGTTTTACTGTTATACACAATCTCTGGGAGGTGCTTACAGAAGCAGCTATACCCATTTAGTGCACTACAGCTACCATCATGTGTTAAACAGGGCTTCAGGTGATGAAAGGGAAGGACAGCCTCACCGCTTCCTCACTCCATTAGCAACATTCATGCATGCAATGTGGAAGTCTGAACAGGGGAAGCAGCAGGTTTCCATTTGAGAGGGATCCCAGCTTGCAATGGCTACAGGCTTCATGTGCTTCAATGTCAAAGCTCAATGTAGTCCAACTTCACTTCCTCTATTTACATGAAAGGGGGAGAGGAGCAGAGGTAGAATCTTGACCCTTTGTGAATATTCATGTGAAGTACTCATGTGTGTACTTTAACTCCTTTTAAAAAGAATCAGATGTGATAAAAGTGGCCCGTACTTCACTGGTTAGTACAACTACACTGATGGCCTGCATCCTTACTTGCTGCTGCAATCCCCCATGGGCGCAAACCCGCACCATTATAGCTTCCTAAACCCACAAGACAACAGTTGTAGCCCTTTTGCCACAATTTTTCCTGCAGAGACCTGACTTCAGAGTATCATCTCTTTCATTAGCCCTTGATAAAGGCAGCCGGCAGCCAACTGGCTGATGAAGAGGAATCCACAGTAATAAGAAGCTTTAGATAACATATTAGATAGCTTTAGTGATTGCCCTATCATATATATACTGACCAAATGAGTCTCCAGCACCAGTTTGGACTTTGATTTGGGCAGGCTGGGGCTGTAATGGACTGCTGTGATTCTTTACAGTATCTGTGCTTGTTATGGAAGCTGACTCCTTCCGGGAAACCTTTGCCAAAGAGGGCTCCTCCACCACAATACCACTTTGTCGCTGTCGCCGCCTTTTCTTGCTCCACAGTTCATGACAGTCTTGCCAGCGAGGAAGGCTAAAAAGACAGCAAACGGATATTTCTGAGAGGGGAATAATGAAGGTGGTGATAAAGGATCAGAGAGCACATTCTTAATAAGTTAAGAGAAAAGATAGGGACTCCCTGTGGACAATCTTTTCACTACAACTTACATATATCTTGGGCTGTGTTACAGAAGTTTAAGACTAGAGATTTTACATGTTATGTGGAAGCTGAATTCTCCAGGTCTCTTCTGTAGTTAAGTGGGGAGGTAGAAATAGGAAGCAAGGATCTCTTAGTGGATCTTCGTTGCCCTTACTACAGGGATGGGCAAAAGTGTAGGCCCCTGGCCATATGTGGTCCCTAAGGTCCCCGGCACAGCCCTTCCAGACCCCTCCAGCCCTTCTCCAACACATCTGGCTACCGGGGGGAAATGTATTCCTCAAAATGAAGAATCTGGGCTTCATGGAATGGCCTTTTGTAGCCAAAACAAAAACAAAACAAAACAACCAGGAAGGAGCAAAATTATATTTATAAGGGAAATTGCACCCCAAATGTTTCTAGGGGCATGATTAGCCATTTTGGGGACTAAATTCACCCCAACAGCATGTGGGAGTGGGGTGGGGGAATGTAGCTCAGAAAGATCCAGGGATAAAAGGGCCCCCTGTACCCTTCGAAGTTTCCTATCACCTGGATACAAAAAGTGACACACTGTTTCTCCATATGCAAATGAGAAACAAGCATTGAACCACATTACTGAGGCATTTCCAACCCATTCACTTCCTCCCACATGAGACTGGCTTGCAAACTGGGGTGATGTTACTCCTTTCCATTAACAGGCACTATCACTAATATGGTCAAGGCTTGTGCAACCACATGTAAATGCAGCACCTTTTGTGCATGCTTCCCCCCATCTTTCTGATTGTGACATGCAGTGATCTGAACCGCACAGGCAACAGGGGTGGGAGTGTGGGGGGATCTGTGTTGGTATAAATCCAAGCACCCAATACAAGGAACCTCCGCATTTCAATCCCAAAGCCTCCTTTCCCTGAGGAACAGTGGTGTGCTTACTCTGGAGGGTCCATCTTGCTAACATCAACATCTTTTAGGAAGTCACTTTGCAAGGCTTGCTCTGCTGTGCATCGTTTACTAGGGTCCAGTGTCAACATGTGGTCCAGCAGGTCAAGTGCAGCAGAAGGAATGCTGCAAGAGAGAAAATGTAGACGAAATAAAGAGTTTTCATAATGGTAATATTTTCTACAGTACTTTCCCTAAACATATAAGGTACTTTGCCACAGTCAAAACATGTTGAAACACCTAAGCTGAGATCTGGAGAGAACATTCTAAGTTGGGAGACTATGACAGAGGTCTTGTGTGTGCTTTCAGATTTAGAATTCAGCTCCCAATCTTTTTACTAAATTACATCTACACCTTATCCTCCAGGAAACGTGTAGAGAAAAACAGTAGCCTCACAATGACCTGCAAAACAGCTCTGTTTGGAAGACTTTGTAAAAGCAAGGCAGTATGCTTCCTAGCTACACAAGGATATGAACATCACCTTTTCAAACAGCAGTCCATTTCTTGATTACACCACGACTGTTGCCTCACCTGTATTACTGAAACCACCTTATGTCTTAAGCCCTGCTAGCCTCCCTTTGGGATGAGGGCATGCCACAAAATGCTCTAAGTGGAGGGATTCACTCCAGACAGTGAAGAGGCACACCTACTTCCATAATGTACTCCCAAGCTGAAGCATTAACTTAGCATACGGAAAGATTTGGTTTCCGTCCCCAAAATCTATCATGAAAGGACCCCTAGAAAGGGCATCTGTTAAGAGAGCTACTGCCAGTGAGCAAAGACATTTCTTAGCTGAGAGGACCAATGGCCTAACATAGTATTAGTCTTCTTCATGGGAAAGGAAGTGATAAACTAGGAAAGTTTCTTATTAAAAGTGTGTCTCCCAACAAAATATTTCAGTTGCTCTGCTGTCCCTAACAGATGCATTCTTGTATAAGGCTGCTACCAGAATGGAACAAAACAGTCATAGCTCTCTTTGGGGTCCTATTTGCCTGAAATCTTTCCCACTGCAGACTGCTACGCTACTTGAGTTTGGTTCCAGCTACAAGGTCCAAATAAAAGCACTTTATTGCTAGGTATGAAGGAGTTCTTGAGCATAGGAAAGAGATAATGCATGGCAGTGGAGAGAGCAGACACTCATGGCACTTTTCCTCCAGAGTTTAAAAACCTGCCTCTAAGATATTCACCACAAGCAGTTCAGGGCTCAAGAAAGCAATTGCGTTCCTCTTCTCCATTTAACAACCTGCGGCTTGGCTACTGTAAACATTCCACTGTCCCTAGAAGCTCACAAGTCTTTGCTGAGGCCTTTTTTCCTAAATGTATGTGTTTCTTTACAGACTGATGTACTTCTGTGTACTCTAAGTATGCAAATACTGCTGCCTTGTCTGTGTGGCTCTGTTTTCCTGCCAAACTGATAGACAGGGACCACCAATTTCTGTATCAGAAGACTTTGTTCAAAGTTGGAGTTGGGCAAATTATCAGAGGTAATCATGAGTATCACTGTTGAGCTGCATAGTTTGGTTTTTGCACTCTAACTTTGTACACAAAACCTGAGCAGATGTAACCCAGAATGTTAATTTCTTCCTTGGTTACACCCCATTTACCAACCTCTCTTTCCGTTGTTTCCCCCATGGCAGATTTTAGACCATAAGCTACTTGGGACAGGGGCCTACCCTCTTGTACTTTGTAAATAGGCCATGTCCAGTGATGGCCCTACAATAAAACTGACATTTTCAGATGGTACTCTTGCCTGACTGGTTTAGCTTTCACTCCACCCACTTTTGGTACAGGATCCACATTTGGCATGCTGCCCCAAGGTCAGCCACAAAGGAGTGTAGTCCTTGGTTTCAAACAGATTCTACAGCCTCAGAATAAATCAATACACACAAGAAGCAGCTGCAAACAGTACTCCTCCCATCATTCAAAAGTCATCCTGAACAAAATGGCTTTAAATTGTTTCCTGAAACAGATAGAAAGGCAACCAGGCAAGCCTTCATGAGAAGGTGCAAAACAAACTTACAAGGCAAACTCCTCCCGCAAACGCCTTCGATATTGTTTCTTCGGTTTCATGGTGTTGAAGTAGGGAAGTTTGATGACATCTGGCCACACAGCTGGACATGGGCTCCCACAAAGACGGCTACAAAAAGTGGGAAAGAATAAAACATCATTTGTTATTGGAATTATACACCTATCATTTTATCTTAAAGGACTTATTGGCTTGCAAAAATATTAAAAAGCGCACGCATGCATGCTCACACACAGTTACAGACTTTCTGTCAAACGAGATAAGGCTTAAAGCTGAGACCATGTGGATAAAATACTACATGGTCTTAGCTTTAATCCTATTTCATTTGAATTCTATCCATCCTGGGCTGGAGAACACTGATCAGTGTTCATGTTAAGAGTAGGTTACCTCCAATTTCTCTCCCAATTGATGAGGCATAACAGTAAGTACTGGGTTTGTGTGTGTGTGTGTGTGTACAACCTCCCTTCCCCTGACATCCTCCAATGAGATCGGTAATACAGAGCTTTCTAGCAAGGGCAGACAGATATATATGAGAAGTCAACTGAAACACAAACAGGGAGCAAAATACTTTCAGAAGCAACAGTTATGAAATTAGCCACTGCAAGATTAACAATAGAAAATTGTCTGTTTCTTTGCCTTTTAAGGACTCCTGTGATGCTAGCTGTCCTATCAACCAGGTTGCTTTTCAAAACACCCATTTGTACAAAATGGAAAGGACTCACTACTCCTTGTAGTCAAATACGAAGTATCAGACAAATTCAGTGATGCTTCATATTGGGATGACAAGGAGGGGGCTGTTGTTGTCGATATGCCATCAAGTTAATTCTTATGGTGACCCTTTCCAGGGTTTTCCAGGTAGAGAGTACTCAGAAGTGGCTTACTATTCCTTTCTTCTGGGGGTGCCCTGGGACTCTGGAGCTTGCCCAAGACCACACAGGCTGGCTCTTCTTGCAGGAGGCAAAGTGGGGAATTGAATTCCACAACCAGATACCTAAACCACTGAGCTATCCAGCCAGCAAAGGGTTAGCTAACAGGAGATATGTGGCAGTGAAATTCGGGGGGGGGGGGGGTAGTGCAATGGGTTCTCAAACTGTGGGATGGCTTCCCCTGACCATACACAGGCATCAAGATACTTTTAAGAAAGCATGTCATTCCAGGGAAAGAGAAAATACTGCAACCACCAGAGCCAACACTAGGTCTGTGTTGCAGCCATTCAAATGTGATCGGGCCACAAATTGTTCACTTCTGCATTACACAATCTATGGAAGCTGTACAGCAGTTTTTATCTGAGCTATTCTCTTCTAAGAACCTCAGCAGTCTTCTTCTAAAACAATGTTGGTTTACCAAAATCCACAAATCCTTTCGGCAGATAGGAGTGAAATGCACTAGGAGATTTTGCATGCCTGCTTCCTAAAGAGGGAACTGCCATCTTTGGAGATGTAATAGTTTAGTAGATGGAGCACATTTAGATGGAGCAAGAGTTGAATTCACAAAGTGTGAGGGAAAGGAGTGCCTCTGTGATGGGGGTAGCTAGGGTTTCTACCTAATTTTGATCTGATGTCAACTAAATGGGCATTCAAGAGACATCTAGGGAAGTTATTTTTCTCTTAGTGATATCAAATCTCAAAGTTTGTTTCTTGATGTCTGTGACACAATCAAACACCACCACTTATTTTCTGCTCATACAAAGAACTGGTGTGTACAGATATCTGGCAACCTAGTTGCACATCTTAAATAACTGCTAGCAGTTCTGAAAAAACAGTTGCTAGCTTTGCCAAGAGAAAGCAAATGAACTGTTTCCTGCACACAACTTTCATTTCTACAGTGAATGACGTACCTGATTAATTCAAGCTGGGACAACTCGAGGTTGGCTTGAAAAATAGGCTTCTTTGTAAACAGTTCCCCAAGGATACAGCTGGGATGGAAATAGAGGGGAAAAATGAAATCAATAGCAGCAAGTGGTCTTAATATTTGCATGGGTACAGTGGGAGGCAAGGATTCATGGCTGCAATAGTGAAAGTAAAGGGGAGAGATGAGCAGCATTGTTGCCAAAACAAATGATTGGCTGCCAAAATGGGAAACCAACTAGAAATTGTGAAAAACGTGATTGCATCATTTTCCATTTTGAAACATTTACGTCTATGAGACATTCAACATTCCAAAGGACACAGGCCACTCTAAATAAATACAGAAGAGAGGTAGCCAGGAAATCTCTGTTCCAACTAGGAGAGTTTTACCATCTGGCTCATAGCAAAGATGGAGATCACAGAACCAGACAGAGGAATATTCAGTTTTTCTCCTTAGTGCAGGGAAATGAGTGGAATCTTTATGCAACAAAAGGCCAGGTTATCAACATTTGACAGGCATAATATTATCCAAAAAATAAAAACAAAGAAAGCCCACAGGCACTTTTACTGAAGTAGGAACTCATACAGACATGGCCACTGCTTTGGTGCATATTGTGGAATCTAAATTATAATATCATTACTTAGTTTGCATTAAATTTTATGAGCCAGCCAAGTTACTATAGCATACTTAAATAATGTTTAGAATGGAAAGTTTTAAAGCTGATACTTCCAAATAAAAATCTTTTTTTTTAAAAAAAAGTCACATAAATGCATGAGCCACTGCAAACAGACAACAGGTGGGGAAGTGCTCAGTATTAGCAGGCACAAGCTTCTCTCAGAAGGCAGAAAGAACAGGAGTAATTGACTCACCCACAGCTCCAGACATCTATGGCTGGTGTGTAACGCTCCTCGCCTAGCAGCAACTCAGGTGGTCGATACCATAATGTAATTACCTTATTGGTATATGGACGGCTAGATGGAGGAGGGAAAAAGCAATCTAAGTAGCATCACAAAGATTTCGAAAAAGAATTAGAGCACATAGACTGGAACCAGAGTGGTACAAATAACTAAATTTTTGAGTAAGAATAAAACTGCCATTTTGGATTCAAGTAGCTGCCTCCTATGCACAGACAAACTAAACTGAAGAAACACTGATCCTCCAAATGTTTTGGACCACAACTTTTAGTGCTGGCCGTGCTGAGTAGGCTAATAAGAGCAGAAGACCAAAATGTCTAGAAGGTTTGTTGAAATCCACTGCACACTACTCCAAAATCTCTAATAAGGAGTGGTTTTATAAACCCCATAAATAAATAAGATCACAAGTGCCCCACTCCTCCTGTAGGTTTCAATCCCAAACCAGTGAGATTTTTCTGCATAAGCTCCGCTGGCCCAAACAGGAAATATGCAAGAAAATACTTCTGCCTTTCTGCAACTGATTTTCATAGATCTGAAAAGGAGTCTACTCTGGTGGATTACACCTGAAAGTGCTAGACATATGTCTCTGAAGCACCTTACCTTTCTTCTGAACTATAGAGTCGGGCAAGTCCAAAGTCTGCCAATTTGATCTGTCCACTGCAAAAGAAGGAGATAGTGGACGTTTACTAATGAAACTCTACACAAAAGCACAAGTAGGCAACAGGAAGTGAACAAGAATTACTAGAATGACACTCTTTCACTTTTGCAGCTCACATTCTCTCAGGATATCCAAGCATAAAACTTTTAAATAGAGGGGAACACATATTTAACAGCAAAATCTAAAACAAGGAATAAGGTCTTGCATGTTAAAAAAAGAGAGCGGATTTCAAAAGCCCAAATCCTAAACAGCTAACATTGCACAATGGAGACTTGCACACAAAACCCGTCCCCAGTTTCAAACTGGAAAATGCCTCCACCACTTGTAGAAGAATGATTCTCAACATCTCACTTTTCATATGCTTGGTGGACTTCAGCTCTCAGAACCACTGACCCTGCTGGCTTGGGCCTCTGAGAGCTAAAATCCAAACATATAGTAGACTAAAGTTTGAGAACCACTGTTATAAAAGTTCCAGGGCTGCCACTGCACCTCCTGCCTCACTGCTCCCTAGGTTCCTTTGCTCAGTCTCCTTCCGCCTCCTGTTAGAGTAGAAAAAAACACTATAGCAAATGGGATAAAACCAGTAAAAAACATGTGGAGGAATACAGGGCAGAAGTAGTTCCTATATCTAATTCCAGAGTCTCGATATTTTTTTAAAATATAGAGACAAAATTCCTGGGTTGTCACCAGCATTGTGCTGTTTTATACTGAACATCTAAGAGATGATACACACTCAGCTATTTGAGTGCCAGTTATCATGGCCAGATGAGATACAAATTTATCTGATATACACCCTATATATCTTCCAGAAGTGACACTAAAAGCAGTCCAGAACATGGTTAATGAAAAAGGTACACAAAAACACAGAAAATGTAGAATTAAAAACCAGTTAAAAGCAATTAAAAGCACAGTTACAAGAGGGAGAAAGAGAAAGAGAGACCCATCCATTGAAAGAATCTTGTTTGGCAAGCAGCTGATCATTCAAAGTCCATCTGAATAAAAAGATATTTGCTTGCTGGTGGAAGGATTGAGGAGCGGGAAAGCCTAAGTGCCACTGAGAGCTGAAATCGAAACATACTGTTCTGAAACTTTAGCCCCCCATATATTTGGATTCCAGCTCTCAGAGGAGATTCTATACCCTGGAAACAGCCACTGACAAAGATATTGTTCACATTTGTATCAAGCTTCCAAAAGTAGCAGACCTGAAAGAAATGCCTGCCCTAAATATTTTTATTTTTATTGCTTGGGATGTCTCACATGGGAGAATAAGTTCCTTCATAAACATGAACCCAAGCCATTCAGAGCTTTATAGAGCACAATTCTGTAGAGAAAAAGCATTTTCAAAGGCTAGTAGCCTGTAAGACTACTATAACAACATGGGTCTTCCCTTTAATCCACTACAGTCTGGCCACAGCATGCTGAACAGCCAAATACTCTTCAAAGGCAATCCAATATAGAATATGTTATGGTACTAAACAGGATATAACTAAGACCTGTGTTATTTTGGTGAGATCAGATATCTCCAGGAATGAGTACTGTTAGCATATACCTTTAACACTACAAGCACGCATGTGGTCACCACCTACATTCCCTCTAAGCTGCCCGTGCGTGCAGAGCTCTATCGGGGCTGCGCACTGGCAACCGGTGTTACTGCCTGTTTAGTTCTGGTTTTGGCTGGAACCCTGAACACATGGAATGAGACTCCTGCACAGCAGGGATGAAAATTAGAGGGAACACTGGTCAACACTAAAACCTGGACATCCAGACTTAGGAGTACATTCAAAACTGAATTCAGGAGTACACTCGAAACTGCGACCCTGAGGCTTCTGAAGGAGTATAACCTCATCCATCAGTTTAGTAACTAAGAAATTTAAAAATCTTTTTCTCTTGCTGGTGCAATAATTTTAGGAAAACAGCAAGGTGTCCTCAGAAAGATCACTGCCCCAGTACTAGCCTGCTAACAGAAAAGACTTCACTTCTTGCTTAGATTTGACTTGAACAAATTACAGAATACACAACAGAGCTTCCCTCTCAGGTCTTAGAAAATGAAGAAGGAAACAAAGGAAGCCATTCCTTAAGAGTCTGGCCACGAATGGACAGAAATCTAACATATGTCCTAAATAAAGTGGCATCCTAAACTCAACCAGCAGAAGAGAAAGCCAAGCCGTCACCTGTTATTTAATAAGATGTTGGAGCATTTGATATCTCGATGGAGAAAGTTTTTTTTGTGACAGTAGTCCAGTCCCTCCATCAACTGCTTCATGAAAGACTTGATGTGGTCCTCTGAGAAATGCACCAGTCCAGATTCTAACAACCCCATGAGGTCATGGTCCATATATTCAAAGACAAGGTAAAAGGCACCTGGCAGAAAGTGAAAAGAAGGCATCACTTTTAAGTGTGAAAGTGTGAAAGAAGGGTGGGTCCTGTGTGCTGGGCAAGGTCTTTCATGCACCTCCTGCCCCTTCTAGAGCCCCCCCAAGGCATACAAACGAAGAACTCACTTTCCCTTCTAAGGAAAAAAAAAGAGACAACTAAGAATACATTGCTCATCACTCATACCCCCTTCTCTCTCTCTCTCTCTCTCTCTCTCTCAGTATTCACTATCAAGATCCAATGAATTTGGGAGGAGGCAACTGTGATACTGTGCCAGTCTATACTGATCTTGGAATAATACAGAATCCACTCAACAGGTTAGCCAAGCTCCTCTACATTGTATCCTGCCCAACAGATAGGCTCTGAACTATGGTCACAAATCTAATTTTTCTTTTTAAAAACTGTAAATTTCCTCCTTCCTATACTGATTACAATCGCCACAGCAAGTAATAGACTGGAACAACATGAAACCTTTCTCAAAAAAGGTCTCTCACAGAAGATCCTCAAAACAGAGATAAAATTTCAGATATTCATGTTTATTATAAAGCAAATATTTATGATTCTGGAACTCCCCACACAACAAAATATATAGCCCTGACAAAATGCATTACTGAGAGTGCAGTAATGTTCACTGCTATTAAGTGAGCATCTTGACCCAAAGTAAAGGCCTGAAGTCTCCCACTACATATCTGAGTCCCATACCATATTCCCTAAGAGTGAATACCTTTGTCCTTCTTGAAATCCAGTGCATCTTGTTTATCTGTAACAATTTCCTTCATGTTGACAACACTGCGGTGAATCAACTGCCGGAGGATCTTGATTTCACGGATAGCTGTGATGGGGAAGCCCTCCTTTTCATTGTCCAGTCGCACTTTCTTCAAAGCCACCAACTCACCTGAGAAACACAGAATGTAGTGAGGAAAAATTCCAAATAACTATTTGAAATAACTGTGAGATCCATGAAAAGTCTAGCTCTCTTAAATATAACCCATCTTCCAAATTACTTGAAGTGGCATTATATTAGTACAATAGCACTTTTGATTAGAACTGGTTGTGTCAGGAGCATAAAAGTATACAGTGGTGCCTCGCTAGACGATTGCCTCGCAGGACGAGGAAATCGCTAGACGATGCCTTTTTGCGAGCGCTACTGCGCTTCGCAAAACGATGTTTCCCTATGGGGAATTTCGCTAGACGATGAGGTTTCCCCATAGGAGTGCGCCGACTAGTGGTCAAAAGCTGTCAGTGCAGCTGTCAGTGCATTCCTATGGGGACCCTCACTCGCTAGACGAGGTTTCCCTATGGGAAATTTCGCAAGACGACTGCGTTTTCCCTTGGAACGCATTGAAGCGATTTCAATGCATTCCAATGGGAAAACGTGCTTCGCTAGACGATGTTTTCGCTAGACAGCGATCCTCGTGGAACGGATTAACATCGTCTAGCGAGGCACCACTGTATATATATTTATTGAGCTGTTCAGGTAGTAGCTTTCATCCTTATAAATAAATCCTCATATGGTTCAGCAAAACTACTATCCAACATTCTAAGCATCATTCATCATAGAAAAAACAGACAAATATTCCTTATTGTCAACAGTCTTGGACATTTCATTCTTTCAAATACTTGCAAGAGGTTTGTGAAACCACTGATTTTGAAGGCTTTAGCAGAGTGGCAATCATTGTTGTTGTTGTTTAGTTGTTAAGTCGTGTCCGACTCTTCGTGACCCCATGGACCAGAGAATGCCAGGCCCTCCTGTCTTCCACTGCCTCCCGGAGTTGGGTCAAAGTCATCTTGGTAGCTTCGATGACACTGTCCAACCATCTCGTCCTCTGTCGTCCTCTTCTCCTCTTGCCTTCACACTTTCCCAACATCTGGGTCTTTTCCAGGGAGTCTTCTCTTCTCATGAGATGGCCAAAGTATTGGAGCCTCAGCTTCAGGATCTGTCCTTCCAGGGAGCACTCAGGGTTGATTTCCTTCAAAATGGATAGGTCTGTTCTCTTTGCAGTCCAGGGGACTCTCAAGAGTCTCCTCCAGCACAATTCAAAAGCATCAATTCCTCGGCGGTCAGCTTTCTTTAGGGTCCAGCTCTCACTTCCATACATCGCTACTGGAAAAACCATAGCTTTGACTATGCGGACCTTTGTCGGCAAGGTGATGTCTCTGCTTTTTAAGATGTTGTCTAGGTTTGTCATCGCTTTCCTCCCAAGAAGCAGGCGTCTTTTAATTTCGTGGCTGCTGATCATCTGCAGTGATCATGGAGCCCAAGAAGGTAAAATCTGTCACTGCCTCCATATCTTTCCCTTCTATTTGCCAGGAGGTGATGGGACCAGTGGCCATGATCTTAGTTTTTTGGATGTTGAGCTTCAGACCATTTTTGGCGCTCTCCTCTTTCACCCTCATTAAGAGGTTCTTTAATTCCTCCTCACTTTCTGCCATCAGAATGGTATCATCTGCATATCTGAGTGGCAATCATGCTAGGTCCCAAATTGGGAAATTCAGTGTATGTCTCATTCTAACTTACTATGCATGTGGGCACTATCAATACCACAACATGACGCATCTATCCACTGGGGATTTGTTCCAAGCTCCCCCCATGGATATATATGTCCATGGGGGGAGCTTGGAACATACATACACACACACACACACACACACACACACACACACACACACACACACACACACATATATATATATACATATACACACACACACATACTGTTTCCCCGAAAATAAGACCTAACCTGAAAATAAGCCCTAGTACGATTTTTCAGGATGCTCGTAATATAAGCCCTACCCCAAAATTAAGCCCTAGTTAAGTAAAACCCCGCCCTTCACCATTGTGCAGCAACCAGAAGATGACATGATTGTAATAAAAAACATCCCCTGAAAATAAGCCCTAATGCGTTTTTTGGAGCAAAAATTAATATAAGACCCTGTCTTATTTTTGGGGAAACACGGTATATAAGCATAATAAAAGGGAAAAAAATGGGGTGGGAGGAATAATTTTCATATGCAATACCAGAACTAGCCACCAAAGGCCACCAGAGACCATGTTATGTATTCTTCACTAGCAAGTACTCATAACATGGTTTCTGGTTCCTTCTAGTGTCTGGTTCTGGTAATACATGTGATTTTTTCGTTTTTTTAATCTTTTCAGATTGTGGATAAGTGAAACCACAGATACTGATCCTGCAGATACAGGGGTCCTACTGTACTTTCAGCATTAGTTTACACCAGAAGCAAATTCAAGTTTACAATCTACATTTAGAGGGAAGAAAGGAGGGGGGAAAAGCAAAGCGTACTGCTTATATAACATCTCACAGTGCTCAAAACACTCTTAACAATTTAATTATGTAGGCTACACACTGCCCCCACCTCCAGCAAGCTGGGTACTCAATTTACCAACCTCAAAAGGGTGGAAGGCTGAGTGAACCTCGAGATGGCCACCTGGGATTGAACCCAAGTCATGAGCATAGTTTTGGCTGCAGTACTGCTGTTTAACCACTGCACGAGGCTCCAATGAAAGCAGAACAAGAAATAAAAAGTTTGTCTGTACATGACATAGCATCCTATGTAAAATGTACCCTCAAACAGGAACAACCTTCCAGTTCTTTGCAGAAAACCAATGCAGCTCTGTTGTTAGGTACAGTACTTTCATATGTGTTTTCCAATTTCAAATCCCTGATGGGTGACCTGGTACAAATTACATTTTATCTCTGCTGTAAAATGGCAAATGTATGAGCCATTCACAAAAAGGAAAGTCTTTTGTAACACTAGAATTCAGGGGCATTAAACAAAACTGATTGGCAACAGACTGAAGACAGGCAGAAGTCCTTCTTTAGAAAGTATCTATTTAATTTATTAAATTTGGTGTCACAAATTGAAGTGACAGCCATTTTCTCTGACAATTTTAAAAGATCAGATCAACAAAACATGACAGCTAGATGCAATCTCCACAGATACAGGCAGCAGCGCAGATGCTGGGAGCCAGCAAAAGGGGAGAGCCATATCTTTCATTCTTTCAGTGCCCTTGCTTGGCTGAGGAATTCTAGGTGTTGTAGTCTCCAAGTAATAACATTTCCAATCTCTGACCCTTTCTGTTGAATAGAAATAAAACCCAGCAAGCACCTGCCTAGGACACCAAACAAACAAATACGAATTTAATTTTTTTTTAAAAAATCTAGACAAGTTAACAAATACAAAACTGTCACCTAGCCTGCTTCATTTTACAGCATGGCTATATGACAGTAAAGAGAGAGGTGGAAAGGAGTGAAAATTGTGTGTATTGAACACCCACCTGTGTCTTTGTCCTTGGCTTTGTACACTTGCCCATATGTCCCCTCACCGATAATACCAATGATGTCAAATTTGTCCACACAACGCTTTCCCCAGTCACTTTCTGTTTGTCTTCTCTCGCCATAACGAGGACAACAGATTCTGGGAAGGAAGAATGAGGAGAGAAACACAAGAGCGGTAAAAAATTACAAATGTTGACTTGACAAAAATATTCTGGTTCTTCATCTTCACTTATCCACTTTTAAGGTACATACATCTTCAACACTAACAATGTTTATGCATGTAAAGATTGCAAAACAGCTCTATTTCATCCAATTCAAAACATTTATCACATTTACAATCCTCCCATCCTTTGAGATCAAAGCACATTATACACAATTCTTTGGCAATGTTTGATCTATGCAACTTAAAGAGCTAGACAAAATATCTGTGAAAGCATATGAAGCTGCCTTATATCAAGTTCCACCACTCATCCAGTAGTATTCCATAGCAGCTCTTCAAAGTCTCAGAAAGGTTTCTTTCCCAGCCAGGCTATCACAGAGATCCTTTACCTGGAGAGGCCAGAGACTGAATATGGTATATTATGCATTCAAAGCATGGGTACTAGCAATGAGATATGTCCCTTTCCAAGAGAATAAAGTGTAGGTTCAGGAGTACAGCTGTATTGTATGCCTTCAGACCATTCTTTAGGCTGCAATAATAACTGCAAACACTTGTAGGGTACCTAAAATTATTCATGTTCTAAACAGAGAAAACAAGACAGTCCTTGTCCATGGGTTCAATCCAAGTTACAATGCTAAAGTTAAATGTGTTTAAAAGTTTAAATGTGTGCTTGATTCAGATTTTTCAAATGAATGATGACCATTAAAGATGGTGAAAAGCTGGCTGGATAGCTCAGTGTTTTAAGTATTGGCTGCGGAGCCAGAGATTGGGAGTTCAATTCCCCACTGTGCCTCCTGTGAGTACAGCCAGCCTGTGTAGCCTTGGGGAATCTGTATAGTCCCAGGGCATCCACAGAAGAAGGGAATGGTAAACCACTTCTGAGTATTCTTTACCTGGAAAACCCTGAAAAAGGTTGCCATAAGTCAGAATTGACTTGATGACACAGGATGATGATGATTAAAGATGGTCAACTTATTACACACTTCATCTACCTTGCACTGTTATCTGTGAAATGTGTTTTAGGAATGGCTCTCCCCTGGCCAGCATAGCCAGCGAGAAAGGCTTCTAAGAGTTGCAGTCCTAGAAAATCTGGGTTACCCAAGGTTGGTAACTACTGGGTTAGTTAATGGCAGAATGAACTACAGTCAACCCTCGACTTACAAACTTAATCTGTTCCGGAAGGAAGTTTGTAAGTCGAAAAGTTTGTAAGTCGAATCAGCATTTCCCATAGGAATGCATTGAAAACCAATTAATCCGTTCTGGCTGTTTTTGGTTCTTAGGTCAAGGGGCGGTTTGTAACTCGAATCATTAGTTCCCATAGGAACTAATGCAAAGCCGGTTAATCCGTTCCTACCACTAGGGGCAGAATTTTTTCTTTTTTTTTCCTTTTAACCTAAGATGACTTAGGCTTTTTTTCCCCCGGTTCGTAACTCGAATCTAAGTTCGCAAGTCGAGTCAATATTTTTCTATCAGAGCAGTTCGTAAGTCGAAATGTTCGTAACTAGGGCCGTTCGTAAGTCGAGGGTTGACTGTAATGTATTTGGTTCACTAATTTCTTTTAAAACAGGGATGGACAATCTTCAGAGATTGAGGGGTAGGGACACATATATTCATTCCTAGAAATTCCTTAACAAAAAACAAAACAGAAAAGAAAAAAGAAAAAAAGGGAGTCAATCAAAACATGTCAAAATTGCCAACCCACACCCTCTAGAGATCACAGCTGGCATTTTCAGAAAAAAAAATCCTTCAAACTTTCAACATTTCTATGGCATAGAAGGGTTGAATGTTGGGCTCCAAAAGGGCTACATTGCAACCATGGGCAACATCTTGTTTTAAAGAAATAAAAAAAGTGTGGCTTGTAAGTTATTTAGACATCCAAAAAGTTTCTTCCTGGCAGGACTGTTACTTAACATGGGTGCATGGCTTAAAGGGTCAGACTTTATTCTGCTCCCCTTCCAACATGGGTGAGTGGCTAAGGCTCCCCTTCCAGTCTCACCAAAATAGCCAGAATGTATCCCAAAAATTGCTGCTATGCAAAAAGGAGTACTCCATACTTACTTTGGTCTCTTTCTCAATGGTTGCTGAGGTGGTGTGGCTGCCTTTGGTTCTGGAGACTCTGGTGGAGAAGGGTCTCCACCGGGAAGCTCTGGAGGGAGTGGAAGGTCTGTGAGTAGGTGCCGGGGTCTCTGTTCCTTCTCCTTTTTCGAAGGTTTTGGGGGAACAATCTCTTTTGGACTAAAGCACCAGAGAAAACAGAAAGTGGGTATTATTTTGACAACAACTCTGTATATCTAAAAGGCCTCAAAGATATTAATTATAATTACTAGTTTTGTTAGAATTTTGCAGCAGTTGCTACAAATTTGACTTTTAATAATCAAGCACTTGGTAGCATTCAGTTCATTTGAAATGTGCCACATAAACACTCAATCCACTATCTATCATAGCTCTATAGGATATCCCAAGAAACTGAGCTTCTAAAATAATAAAGCAAGGACTGAAAAAGCATTTGCGATTTTAGAAAAAAAAGACAAATGAGTAAGTAATGGTTAGTTAAGGCTCATAAGGAACTGTCCTGCAGTTCCTTATTTTTCTAATCATTACTTTCCCCCCCCAGATAAGCCTTGCCCAACTTTGTATCCTCCAGAAGATATGGACTATAGCCCCAGTACTCCCAACCACTGGCTACAGTGAACTGTAGTTGGAGTACCAAAATATCTGGAAGTTACTAGCTTGGGGAAGGCTATCCAAGAGTATCTGAGTACCTGAGTTGCTACAAAGCAACTCAAGCTACTTGAAGAGTAAGAGACAGAAGAGTTTCCAGCATGCACCCACAAAAACAGCACCTTCTACATTAATCACCCCAGTATATTAAAACCATATATGAGAATGCCTTTTCTCTCCTGACACTTCTGAAGTCCATTCTCCCTTCCCTGCTGGATGTTCCAAACTGGAATTGTGCCTGCTCCAATTACCAAGAGGTGTTGTGTATTAGCTCCATGTGAAGTGCATATGCAAAAGACAAATACAGTAGAGATGTGCCTCATGATTACAATCAAACTAATTCCTATATTTGAAGTGAGAAAAGAATCCCCTTCATGGAAATCAGATAACATGGGGTTTAGAAGACATCTGTTTTATCCTGTCGAGTGCTACTTGACTTTTTCTGAGCCAAGAAATCTAGAGGTATTTGCTCTGCACACACCATCAATGGCACACTAGACTAATATGCAACAAGTAATGCAACCTGGATTTCACAGGCTAATCTGGTAAACAGAAGGCCATTGCCTTCAAACAGTTGTAAAATCAAACCTTTCAGCTCCACAGCTCTAAATATGGGAGATACATGCATACATGTCTCATGTTCCCACCCCATCCCTTTGTCAACCTATTGTCCCCTTTCTTTTCTGAGGAAATATCTCTCCTTTTCTGGTTTCTCCAAAAATAAAAATATTACAGCATTATCATCACCACCATCATTATTATTATTTTACTAAGTATGCATCTTGCTACACTCGTATCAAAAACATCAAGGTATTCCAATTTGGTTTGACTTCACCTTATTTTCCTTGCTAAGAATTATACTGGGATTTATAGGCATAGAATCTGGCCATTGATGCAGCATTCCCTCTCTGTCAGTATCTACTATGACCTCTAGCTTTCTCAGAGAGAACAAACAAAATAACAGATGTTCTGCAAGTCATCTCTCATATCTGCTTATGACATCACAGTTCCTGCTCTTCAGAGCCTCTGAGCTAAAAGGAAAGCCAAATTCTATATTCATGGCTAATTCAGTGGTTATGCCAGGTTCAATTGTATTTATATGAACACAAATGTCCCTCAGAACACTACAAAAAATTCTGCAAGGGTTGAAGCTGATGTAGTAAATTAAAAACAGAAAGCTTAAAGCTTACACTAGTACGTATCTTGAGAACTGAAGTGATGGAAAAACTGTGACCTGATTCAAACAACTGGGCCTGAACCACAATGAGCCTTGCTATCATATGCTCTTCTTCCCCTCTGCTTGAATTAAAGGAGGAGAAAGGTTTTGCTTACACATTTGGTGAACCTGATTTCCTTGGTGCCTTAGTTTAGATGCAACACTAAACCAAAGTACACAACCCTGCTTCCTCTCCCAGTTTGAGCATGTTATGATGGAGAAACTGTAAGCAACTGCTTTAGCTTCTAGCTAACTAAGATTTGTTGCTCTGTCTTAACTCCGAAGTGCTGTTAAACTTTGTCTCAACAAGCCCGAACCAGAAATCATGGTTTCAACTAATATTCCTTGTTCTCTCTCAGATTAACCAATTAACTGCAGTTGATTGTCAACAGGAGTAGATACTTCTTATCCCCTCCTTACATTTTTACCAGCGGGAGAATGCACAGAATGCAGACTAATGTTTGTCCATGTAATACTGAACTATGGTTTAATTTTATGTCCAGATGTGGCCCTTATAAATGTCAGGAAATGCAGCTTCTTCTAGTTTTCGCTAGTTCTATACAGTATTGTCAAAATAACCCATAATCAAATGATGATTTGTTAAGTAGAATGACAGTGTGCCCAAGAAGAGGAAAAGCTCAAGAAAGCTTTTAGATGGTTTAAGCAAATAGGCTTTAAATAATAATTTTAAAAATTAAAAATCTCCCAGGAATCCAAAATCTAACTAGGAAACAAAATTATTTCAGGCCCAATCAAATGCTACAGACTAGTCTAAAGAGAACATTCAGCACAGTTCCACAAAGCCGGCACATGTAGTCATATTTTTAGTTATCGAAATTCCTACTGCTGCACAAATTAGGCAGCATAACCAGGGAGACAAAGTCAAAACTCCTCACACTTTACTTATATTTGCTGGTGGGAAGTACTGTGGGAAACACAAGGACACACAAAAAGCAGAACTGCCTTACATCATTCAAAACAGTTATTCACATAATCCATAGCCAGTACTATCTTGACCAAAAATAGCTGCCCAGAGTTTTAGCATAAGCCTTTCTCCACCTCTGCTATTCAAGCTCTTCTCTATAAGGGAAATACATCCTCCATCATCTCCCAGCCCTGTATACTCCGCTAACCTGTAAGACAGAGCATGTAAGATAGAAGCCTGTCTACATGCTCAATATATATTATACATCTTTTTCACCACATATTCCAAAGCTGTCTTTTACATTTTAGAAACCATGATGTTATGATTTACATTTTGGTCTTTTCATCAATGCTAGTTTATGGAATGCCAAACTGAAAGTCAGATATCTGAATCTGTAAAATAAGTAGACATCTGGGTTCACAACCATTCTGATTCATAGATTTATCAACCATATGTAGAAACGAGATGTCTGCCATCTCCTTACCTATCCAAGTCATCTTCCCCTGGCAGGATGGGTGGGAAGGGGAGTGGAGGCAATGTTGATGTTTTCATATGTGGAACAGCAACTGTCACAGAAACATGTGCCTTGAAGGAGGACTGCGTGGTGGACTGAGAGTTAGCCTGAGTCGTCAGAGATGTCTTGGAGTGGGTAGAGGTTGGCAGACACAATGGGACCAAAACAGGAGGATGAACAGTGGCTGACTGGGGAGTTGGCAGAGGGGGAACAACTGGTGATGGAGGCAAAGGGGGCAATGGAGGTGGAGCCTGAGGAGGGGGCGATGATGTTGGCAGAGGAGGTAGAAGCTTAACAGAAGGCAAGGGAGGTGGGACTTCTTGTTCAGCTGTCTCCATCTCCTTTGGAGTCACAACTTCCTCCTTTGCTACAAGTTTTACATCTTTTGTTCCCACTGCTTTTGAGTCTTTTACCGAAGCTGACAATTTCTTCTCAGAGTTTTCTACCACCTTTGTTTTTACAGGCTCAGGAATTGCTTTTGTCTCTACATTGTGGTGTAAGACATTTGTTATTTCAGCATCAGAAGGACACTTCTCAGGCTTAGCTGTTTTTGCCTTCTTGGCCCCTACCACTGACTCTTTAACTTCAGCCAGACTGTTTTCTTTCCTTGACAAAAAACTAGGTGAGTTCTTGGTCTCCTTCCCATCAACTTTTGCTGCTGCCGCTGCCGCCGCTGCCGCAGCTGCTGCCCTTTCCTTTTTCTTCCTACTCAGCTCAGCTCCCAGGCTGGAGTTCAAAGGCAGCCGGGCAGGTGAGATACTGGAATGGCGACTCCGGGACCCAGATCTTTGCTTTTTGTTATGAGATGATGAGTGTCTTGAATAAGCAGGACTTCGACTTCGGGACTTCACAGGCTTCCTGTGGAAACAAAATAGAATAATCAGAATTCTCAAAGATTTTGACTGCTATTCTTCAGGTAATCAAACAAGCCTCTAGTTTTCAGCACTGTAGGAGCATGTTTGGCAATGTGCAGACACTGGTCATAATACAACAGCTTCAAATCCAAGACCAGTGCACCATTTATTTCTATGAGTGGGCAAATTCTATGTGCATACCTGGACCCCTTCCCCAGTTGCCACTCATGCACAATGGATTTCATCCATGGTTTCTGTAATGTACTTAAAATTTCATGTCTCATCTGCCAAAACAAAGATGGCAACTTTTTCAGTGAAGGGGGTGTTCATTCTCTGGCCAAACTATTTGCAGGATGGAAAATCAAAGAATGATGTCCCTGTTAGTTAGCATATGTACAAACTCATATAAACACAATGTAGCTTGGATGGGGTGGAAGTCCAAGTTCTTGAGATAATAGAACCACTTTAGCACTGAAGGGGAGTTATGTGCCAAAGCCTTTCTGATAAGCCCAAAATCTTTGCTATTGCACACAAAAGGAAGTGCCAGTCCAGACAGCTTGGGGCTGAACAGCAGAGCTGCCTTTGCACAGGCTTCCTCTTTGTGATTTGCTAGTGCCTGTACAAGATGCCTCTTCATTCCCCGCGTCATCACAAACACAGACTACTGAGGTATCCCTTCCTTCAGCATTAAGAATTTGTAAGAGGGAGTGGCAAGCTCAGACATGGCAAGGTGTCCTCAGACATGGTGTACTGCATAACCATGATTGCTTACATTTTCTGGCATAACGACAATGCCTGGCATAGGCTGCCTCTGAGGTGAAAGAATGCTGAGTCCAGAAGTGATTTGTATTTTTCACAATTAGAAAAATGTCAGGATGTTTATATAATTTACTCTGAATGCTCATAACTGGTATTAATAATGCCAGTTTCTTTTTTCATATCTGTATCAATCTTCACTGTGTCCCCTGTGTCTATATATTTGGATAAAAATTTAATTGCCTGCCATCAAATGAATTCTCACTTACAGCAACCCTTTCCAGAATTTTCTAGGTACAGAATACCCAGAAGTGGTCTACCATTTCCTTCTTCTGGGGGCACCCTGGGATTGTGCAGCTTGCCCAAGGTTATAGAGGCTGGCTCTTCTCCTGGGAAGCACAATGGGGATCTGAACTCCCAACCTCTGGCTCCATAGCCAAAGACCTACCTCACTAAGCCATATGAGCTAGCAGGGTGTAGGAGAGACAGTGTTAGACCCAGAGGCCACGGTTCTAATCTCTACCCAGCCATGGAAACTTACTTGGGGGTGGGATAGCAATGGAAAACCACTCCCTGAACATCACACTTACCTCAGAAACTCTATTAGCAAATGGTGCTGCTTATATACTGTCCCATAGTGCTTAAAGCGCTCTCTGGACAGTTTACAATTTAATTATGCAAGCTGCACATTGCCCCCACAACAAGCTGAGTGCTCAAATTACTGACCTTGGAAGGATGGAAGGCTGAGTGAACCTCAAGCTGGCCACCTGGGATTGAACTGGGCCATGAACAGTTTTGGCAGCAGTACTGCAGTTTAACCACTGCACCAGAATAAGTCAGAAGCAACTTGACATTTAACAACAATGAATAAGTAACTCCATATATCTGAGGAAGTGGACTGTAAGCTAAGAAAGCTCACACTTAAATAAATATGTTAGTCTTAAAAGTGCCACTATGCTTTTGTTTCTATTATGTTAAACATTCTGAAATAACAAAGCTACTTCTTTGAAAGCTGCTACTTCTTACTAGCAACAAACAGCAATGAGAAATAACAGAGTTGATTGTCCTATTTTCCAATTCCAATTGAAGTTTCTTTTCCCCTCCAACACCAGATAATATAGGGCATTCTTGGAAGCCTATTAAAATCTCCAGAATAATTTTCAATAGTTTTCTTAGGGATGCTGATTCCTTTTGAATGGCAAGTCTACCACTGTCTCTGCAACTTTGTGTAGACAAAACCAAGTTCTTACCTATCACTCTAAAAATGACTTTCTGAACTAAAGATTATTCATTTTCCAGTGTCTCCACAAACATCTGTTTCAATGAACTTTGGTAAATGAACTAATCATTCTTTTTCTGATATAACAGGAAACTTGAACATTTTTCAAAATACAGTACTGAACATTTTCCATAATAGACTACTGGCCGGAATCTTGCTGATGCAGATCTATGACTGGTACTGTCCTCAGCTACGGCCTTTCATCGTTAATGTCTCCCTCCATTCCTAAGGACTCCAAATCAAAAGACATCCTTAGGGAGCCTCAGAACCTGGCGGGAGTGGTAGTGGATAGGAAATATTTAATTAAAGATAAAATGCTCATGACATCAACCTTTTGCATGGGGAGTTACACAGGATTCCAGCAAATGTTTTTTTTTAAAAGTATAACATGGGCCCTCTTTCAAGTTGGGAAAACAGTTATTGCAAGAGTCCATGGGGCAGGGAGATCACAAGATTAAATCAAGTTTAAACTGTAATTTAAATTATGGTCTAAACTGTGATTTGAACCAACATATAAATTTGATGCAATATATGGAGATGAAAAATAACAGATGTGATCAGCCCTATTTTCAATTCTGAGGGAAATTATTCCAAGCTCAGAAGATCCCCATCCCAACATGATTTCAAATCAAAATTTAAATCAAACTCACCATACCACTGAACATGGTAGAACTTTTATTTGGTTATCCCATTACTTGCAGGTGATTGGATAGTTTGGGAATACTGTTTACTATGATTACTGAAAGACAGTGTGGCTACAGAGAGTCACAAACACTTCTAGAAAAGAAGTTTCTACTGGCAGCTTCAACAAATGTGCAAGATAAAATGCAGTACTGCACATGACAGGTACTGGAACTGAAAGTTTACGATATGACTGTAGAAAGATCAAAAAGTTATAGAATACAGCAAACACAGCATATAGCATCCCACTAAGACACTGGGAACCATCATAATAGTTCAACTGGTTTGGGTATATTTCATACTGGTTAATATACAGCACTCACCTACAGGCCAGTTACTCCAGCTTTACCCTGTGTGAAAGTTAGGCAGTCATAAATAACTAAAAGTACACCAGCATTCAGACAGTTCTAACAGTTCTAAATGTCCTGGCATAATATTTACAGCTGTTATTCTGAAAGCAGAAAGACAAAGCACAAAATTAAACCTCCCTTAAGAGCAAAAGGAACCTACCACCTTGAAGAGGCACAATGCAGCACACCAGCCCTTTGAGCTGATGACACATATTTGTCCTATACATTCAGTCCTTAAGGCTTTTAAATGATAGACCCAAGGATCCTCTAAGATTCTGGCTAAAATCCAATTGATGCAACTCTGCTGCATAAATGATAATGACATTATCACCTGGTGACATTAATTTTTATTAACCATCTGACAGTGATTTTTTTACATTAAAGGCTCCATTTCTGTCCTGAGGTTCCCAAAAACTTCACAGGGCAAAAGGAATCCCTTGTGAGCCTTGAAGCCTAAAGGGAGAGATAGGAAGTTTAAATTAAATTGAATTAAATATTAACATTGCTGGGTGATGACATCATCAGCATTTATATCTGGCAGAACTGTGCAACAGGATTTCAGCCATTATGTGAAAACAGGCACTAGCCAAATTGTCCGTAGTATGAGTCACCTTTTGCCACCTAGGTACTGGACCTTTGAAACATAAAAGAATTTGGTTTTATTTCTTTTAGGCTAGGTCAGGACATGGGGGCTCTCCAAATGTTTTGGACTGTAACCCCCATAATTCCTCATTATCTGCTATGTTGGCTAGAGCTGATGGGCACTGGAGGCAAAAAAAAAAATCTTGAAGGCCACTGTTACTTACCCTGTTTCATATTACTGGCAGTAACACAGTTAAGTCCAACAAAATCCTGGATGTTGCATTTAATTTTGACCAAAGCCATTGTTCAAGTAACTTGCCTCTCTACATTATTTCACCTACACACTTATAAAATACAGATAAGGAATTATTGAGATTTTCAAAAGATGTGTTGAAAACTATTGAAATGTGTAAGATTTCATATAGCTCAGTGGGCTGGAGTGGAGGGAAAGGAGTTTGAATCCTCACTGTGCCTCTCTCATAAACTGGGCCAGCTGAGATCACCTGTGGCTGTTGGCTTTATGTATCCTGCTACTTTTGCAGCCTCAAGCAAATGTACAGACATAAAGTGTCAACAGAAGGGTGGTCTAGTAAACCACTTACAAGTACTTTATATCTAAAAAACATAGGTTAGAACCAACTTGATGGCACATAAATGCTATAAGATCTTATCTATACCAATGGTCTTCTTCAACACTGTATTCTACACCAGATTCCAAGAGTTCTACAAGCAGCACAACTGCTAACTGGGCAAACTGGTTGAAAGACAGTTTGTTCATCACACCCTGTAACTAGCTAACTAACTAACACACAAGTTATATATGTTGCAATGCACACTCCAATGTGTTTTTGGTACAATAAGCATCACTTGAAATTCCTGAAATTCAAGAACGTACCTTAAAATATTGTTCAGAACCTTCAGTAATGTGCCAATGCTCTGAAATTAATGGACCAGTCTGGAAAATGATCCTTAAGGTACAGGATCTGAATTACTTTGATCAATCCCATTCTTTAACTGCCATGAAGCAGGCATTATGACAATCTCTGCCAATTTAGGAATCTGACACTAGCAGCTGGGGAATCGGATATTTTTTCAGCTCTGTACAAAGCAATCCTCACAACTGATACTGGATCCAGAAATGTGGAAGTACTGTAGTTATTTAGCAAAGTTGTAGTTATTTAGCAAGGCTTTTTATGTTAATCTCCTCCAGTTGAGGAGAAAGCCCACATGCTTTTCACAGAGAAGCAATACCTCCGTACTTCAAAATGCAAACAATTACAGCAAGTTATGAGTTCCTTAGGCAGACGATAAAAGAACACAGTCCATGGAGAATGGGGGGGGGGGGGGGAAGAATTCAACAAGTATAGCCAGATTCTTGAAAGCTAGGAAGGTGAACAACAGTGTGAAAAATGAAGACTAAAGAGGTCTCCTCATAGCTTTACACATTTAAATATAGGGTTCCCTGTTAGTTTCTTTCCTCTCCAAGCCCACTACACACAGTACACCATGATGCCTCAAGCAAGCAGCCTCCTTACAGCAGCTTCCTGAAACTACTAAAGGTAAACCAAGATGTTTACAATCTGCTCATATAAACCATTTGCTCTATGCCAAAAAAAAAAGAAAAAAAGAAAAGAAAATTCCAACAGGAGGTGCTTCTTCAAGCACTGAGAATGACAACTTAATTCATCCTGCATTTGATGTACTCTGTTTAAAAGTGATTTTCAAATATTGATGAACAAATTTGTCTGACCCCCAAAGACAGGAAATATTGGGTTCAAATTCTAACAGTAAATTCAGGTCTGATACCAGAACATATTTCTTGGTCGGAAAAGCAGTTAGATAACATACATAAACCACCCCATGAAACTGTCAATTCCTTTCCTGTCAATCATGGTGAAGATTTTGTCCTGGTATAGATAATAGCAACTATTTTTAAAGAGTTTTCTTCACATAAAATGCTTTATATTATTTGACTCATCTCCTCACAGACAGTACCAATCCCATGGTAAAGGAAGAAATTTTGTCTGAGAGGCAGAAACTTATCCAAGGGCATCTACAAAGTTTATGACTAGGCAGATGTGAGCCCCATAAATATTGAAAATAATGGGACAACATGACAACTCTACACTTGTTTAGTGCTGACAGGGTGCTAGACATGCAAGAACACAAAGGAGCATATATTCAGATGGCAAGTATGGACATTTGAAGTATTAGCAATAGCTATAAGAAAATAACTATGGATAATACTTTCCTCAGAAGGTTTAAATTCTCAGAAGTAAAATATGGCAACCAACTTTAGCAGTTTTACACATTCAGGTTATAAAGCGATGACAACAACTTTCAAACTGTTAATGAAAAGCACAGACATCCTAAGTTAAGTGAAAAAGACAAGGATGGGAGGTATTGACTGGTTTCAATAAAGGAGTAACAAGGACGTTGGAAGGAGACTGAATCTTTGTTGCTGTTGTTATGTGCCATCAAGTCACTTCTGACTTACGGCAACCCGATGAATGAGTAATCTTCAAAATGTCCTGTCCTCAACACCCCTGCTCAGCTCCTTTCAATGTTCTGTTCCAATGGCCAAAATCCTGTTGTTTAGCACAGTAAATCACACTAGAGGAAAGAATCAATGGAGATGTGATAAGTCAACTCCTCCATTAAGTCACAATTAATCAAATAGGCCTAGTCTAACTGTCACTTACTTTAACATAGTAAGTTGCAGTTAGAACAGGCCCATTGGAATCAATGAAACTTATGGAGGAATTGACTCATCAATTCCCCATTGATTCAATGGGCCTACAGTAGTGCAATTTACTATGCTAAGCAAAAGGATTTTTGCCAAAGTCTGATTGTCAAAGCACCCAGTGCCCACCAAGCCAATTTAAACAGATGTTAAAATCTTCCTTTGTGGTGTCCATAAACATCAGGAATGGTAGTCAAACTGGATTTGCAAATATTAATTCCCATTGCCATGTTAAAACACCACTAAGAAATATTTATGTACACTACATGAGATAGCATGTTACAATAGAGAAACCATGGTTCTACAACAAATAGACATATCATTTTTATCTTCCCAAAGCTATTCCACAGTTAGAAAAGCTAGGATCAAGGCAAACTTGCATGGGACTAGTTTCTGCTCAAACCAGTGAGACTCCCTGCCTAACAGGACAGAGGCAGGTGCCATGAGTACCACTGAAATTTGAGACTTCAGCACTAAACATGTATCTAATTTCTACTTATGTGTTCAATGTGTTTAACATCAAGACAGAGCAATTTTCTCCAAATTATAATATTGGTGTATTATTTACAACTTCATTTAGTTTTAATAAAAAGATGTCTAACAATTTCATTGCCTTTTCATGAAGCCTCGTGGCACAGTGGTTAAACTGCTGTACTGCAGCCAAAAACTGTGCTCACGACCTGGGGTTCAATCCCAGGTAACGGGCTCAAGGTTGACTCAGCCTTCTATCCTTCCGAGGTCGGTAAAATGAGTACCCAGCTCGCGGGGAGGGGGGGGGATGTGTAGCCTGCATAATTAACTTGTAAACCGCCCCGAGAGTGCTTGAAGCACTATGGGGCGGTATATAAGCAGCACACTTTGCTTTTTCTGTACATTTTCTACAGCTGCTTACTTTTACAGCTGACAAGGAACAATGTGAATGCCAGGCAACGGCCGTTCTGTTTAGCCAGCATTTTAATTAAATAGTATTCTTTAGCTGGCCATATGAGCAGCAGGATTTATTAATATTAATGTTTTATGACTGTTTTTAATATAGGGTATTATTATAATATTGCCTACTTTTAATGGTTTTAATGTTTTTAAAGTTTTAATATTGTTGTACACCGCTCAGAGACCACTGGTAATGGCACGGCTAAAAAAATCTTGTAAATAAATAAATAAATGTTGGTACAAGGGATTGTATAGAACATTCAGTCTCAATCATTGCTCAGTCATGGGGCGCATACCAAAGTTATGCTAAACCAAAGTTTAGTGTGACAAGAATGATCCTAAGGCCTGCATCTTCCCCACCTGACAGTGGGGCAAAGAAATCTTAAGATTTCCTTTCAATTTCCATTAATTACTGTTCAGTGTACTGTGCAAATAAACTGTTTAACATTATCTATTTAAGCAAGTCAGTTAAGTTATATTTAGACAACATACTAAGAAGCCAAAGGTTCTGAACTCCTCCTTGCATCTATGATGGATGACAAGTGAAGCTATACTATACATTTACTGTAAGCAGTTTTTGCCAAGATAAATTACAGTTCAGAGTGATATCTGAACTAGCTATCTTGCTGGCTAACTGGACTTGGCTATTTTAAAGATACGAGTCCCCCAAATCAGTAAAATATGACTAATTACTTCAGCATCAGCAGTATGAAAAGAGAAACAAATAAGTTTTATATTGAAAATGAACTCTGCTACTAAAAGTATGGTACTTAGAATGATGACTCTCAGAGATCAGTGCCTTCAGTGACATTTAAGCCAAAAAAAAAGTCAGATATTTCTGACCAACTACACAAATTATCTATTCACATACCTGGATACAGGACTCCGGCTCAATGACCGTTTAGGAATAAAAGGACTGCTGGACCGCCTTCTGCTGGGTGGGCTGGGGGACCTTCCACTGTATGATCCACTTCCTCTCTCATAACTGGACGACCGTCTCCAGCTATATGGGCTGACTGACCGCTGCCTCCTACCATAAGGACTGGGAGAGCGCATGCTGGACTGGTACGCAGCTGGTTCTTTGTATGGTGGGCTGTCCGATGGCCGTCGTGAGGACCCACCAGGACTTTTCTTGTAGGAATCATAATTGCTAGATGTGTGAGAGCGCGGAGGGCTGATGTCATAGTCCTGTGTGTAGGATGCTCCTGAAGGGCTGTCATCCTGTTTGGGGCTGACAGACCATTTCCGGTGAGGGCTCCTGGATTTTCGTTTTGGACTGTCCACTGATTTGTAGCTTTTGGGAGCATCTCTTTTCCGGTGACTTTTGCTGCGGTCCTTGTGTCCAGATTTTGCTTCCCGCTCTTTCCTGGACTTCTCCTTATGCACTTTGGTTGACCGAGACTCCTTGCTGCTGCTTTTGAATGACTTTGATGAGTGGTCATCAGTCTCCTCATGCAGTCTTTTTGAGGACCCTGACACCCTGTCCTTAGTGGAACTCAACTTGCCTGAAGATTCTTGGTTCCTTTCCAGCCTTTTCTCCTTCTCTGCCACTTTACTTTTCATCAGCTCACGAATGCGCTTGTGCTGGTGATGACGATGCCTATGTAGTCGGTCGCTCCTCTCCGACATCCCTTTCCTCTCCTCATTCTCCCTGCGTTCTGGTTTGAGGACTGCTTCATCAGAGAAGGTGTCCGAGTCAGAGCTAATATCATCGTACTCCACCAATGGTTTGATCATGCTGCCAAGCGATGCTCCTGCTTCTTGGGCCCCCAGCAGTGATTCTTTGGAATGCCTGGATTTGTGCCTTTTATGTTTAGAGAGTCGATGCCTCTCCTTACTATTTGAACTACTACTACTAGATGCTGTCTCTTGACACAAAGACCCCCCACCTCCTGCATCCTTCTTGCCCCCATGTCTCTCTGGGTTTGGCATTCCTTCTCCACTGTGCTTGAAAAGAGGGGGGAATTTTCCCAAACCCCCAAACCCTAGTGGTCAAAACACCCCCTCCCACAGCAGAAGGGGCTGTTTTCTTTTTCGTTGGGTTTCTCCTACATTCAATCTACCTTTCTCTTTCCTTTGAGTCAGAAGTGTCTGGGTCTACAAAGCTGGCTAGAATATCACTCAAAAAGTTGACCAAGCTGGAGATTAAAAAAAAATCTAAACAGGGCTTCCTCAAAGCCTTTTAAATAGGACACGTACAACTCTGATCAGATTGTCTTCTGCCCAAAGTCTCAAGGGTAATATGAAAAGGATGGGCTTAGTAAGGGTCTACTCCTCCCTTAACTCCAAATTTCAATTAATCCCTAGTTTCTGAAATTAATAACCCTAAAGGGCCAAATGAAGAGTCTATTATAATTTCAGACCCTGCTGATAAACAGGCAAGGTGATGCAACTCTCCAAGCTCAAACAAAAAACAAAACACAAGCCAAAAAGTTCTGGAAAGTGACCCCACTCCCTTCCACTTCTGGGGTATGGGTTCCCTCAAAGCAGGAGGGGCCCCAAGTACTTAAGCAATGGTTTCCCGTGAGTCAGAGCTGCCTCTCCCCCTAACTCAATGCCTTGGGTTCCCACAGAAAGAAAAGCGGAAAACCGGATTGACTTAGTACCCCAACTCTCTTTTAAGTTCCTAAGGAAGCGGGGGAGCGGAATACACCTCCACCCGCCCCAAGGCCTGGGTCTTTCCGAATACGCCGGGAGGCCCCTGGTTAAAGCGAACTGGTTCTTCCTGAAGAACCCCCTCCCTCTTCCCTCGGCCTGGGACTCTAGCAGGGCCGCCAGACCGGGATCCCCATCCTTCACCTCTTACTTCCCTGAGCGAAACGGCGGCGCTTCCAGGTTGGGGGGAGGGGCGGGGGAAAGGAAGGTAAGGAAAGTGAGGGGAAGAAGGTTAGCCACCAACTCTCGCGAGAACACGAAAAAATCGTCGTCTTCGTCCCGCTGGCCGCCGATGCCGTCGCTTTCTTTGCCACCGCTTGAGGAGGAGGAGGAAGGGGTTGCTTCCCCCAACTCCTCTATACCTGCTCCTGTTTCTCCAAATACCGCGAGAATACACACATGCACGTGCGCGCGCGCGCGCGCTCTAGCTCGCGCAGGCGCTCACATATAAACGTCTTCCTGCGACGGTGACAGACAGCGAATGAAGGGGTTTCTTTTCCTCTCTTGCTGGTTCTTTTTACCACATGAGCCTGGCGGCTGTAATCTCGCGAGAAGGGGATTTCTGTTTGAACCAAACTATTTGACGCTGGGAATAGAAATCCGCTGTTTTTCAATGAAAAAACCACGGAACCTCAAAGATATTTTTACAAACACGAGCAGAGAATTTGGCATCCTTTCCTGATCAAATTCCATTGAATCTTAACCGAAAGCAACTTTTTTTGGTCCTTCAGAAAAACTTTTATTATTCATTTCCCCCTTGGTAACACGAACCAACATTTTAGAAGAGGGAGCTGTGTTAGTCTGTGCAAGCATATCAGACCTTTTGTCCTTTGTTTAATTATTATTTTCCTTTGGGTTTTGCTTGATAATTACTGTGGTATTTTATATTTTGGTAATGGCTTAAGAATCCTTTACTAATATTTAATCCGCTGAGATGAGTATCAAACATATATTTTATTTCAGCTGTTTCCCTCTAGATCCTTGTCCTGTAATGTTTTGTCACAAGGCTGGCAACTTTCAAATCCCGTGAAGAGTATCCAGATTTAAATTATTTAATTCTATTTTCTGTGCATTGCCATTTCTGATATCCAATTTGTGTCAATTATTTTGTGCAGAGATTGTCCCATTATATTACTATCTGCTCTTTATGTTCCATAGCCCAGGTTCCTTCCCAACTAACCGCTGCCACTTGTACAGAACAAGCTTCAATGGTAAAGTCGGGGATTCTTAACTAATTACCATATCTGCAATACCACAAGGATTATGTTGTTTCTGCTGTTATCTACAGTCTGCTGTTCCTTTACCCACCAACCGTTGTCACTTTTTAGTTTCAAAGGAAAAATAACTTAATATCTAATAGGGGTCTTAAATCATTACTAGGTGTGAAATGTAACATCGACTCAAACAATTTGCAACTTGTCTTTTTATTTCGGAGCCATATGTTTGCCATGTAATCTCTCATGTCTGAGGAAGTGGACTTGATCCACGAAAGCTCACATTAAAATACAGCAGTTAGATTTTGAGGTGCCACAGCGTTTTTGTCTTGTGTTTTTTCTCCTTTCTCAT
Source organism: Intellagama lesueurii (assembly GCA_037013535.1). NCBI lineage: Eukaryota > Metazoa > Chordata > Lepidosauria > Squamata > Agamidae > Intellagama > Intellagama lesueurii. The sequence goes on from JBAJHW010000006.1 coordinate 35,644,989, forward strand.
CTTTCAGCTATTGAGTACTTAAAAAACGCACTCGAACCGTGCATGGGGAGAAACAGCTGCCTCTTCTATTTTTGCCACAAAACTTTACTATTTAAAAGATCCCGACGCATGTCAACAGAACAACGCTTATTCGCGTCGAGGGCTGAGTGTTCGACCTTTAAAAGGGGTGGGTGGGGGAAAACAATGCGAAACCTCGCGAGAGTTCGCGGTTTTCCCGACGTTGGATTGGCTACCCTTCTCCGGCACTGAGATTTTTCTCGTACGCTTCCTTTCCGCCTTTTGACATTTCCCCTACTCCAAATCCCGCGAGAAAGACAGCGAAGTCTCGCGCAGTTGGAAGCGCGATGGCGGTTCCTGCGGAGTGGGCGCTCTGGCTTTCGGGCGCTGCTTTTGCCTGAGTCTCGCCGTTTCGTCGAAACCGGAGAGGGCCCTCTGGTCGAGGCGGTTGTACTCTTTCCCCCGCCCCATGAGAGGAAGTGGAGCGGGGCGCCTGGCCCCTCTTCCGCCTTCCCACCCTCCTGAGGGATGAAGGCAGCCCAGGGGGCCGCCGAAGGTGAGTGCTGAGGGTTGGGAAGAGCTCCCGCAGGCGCTTCGGGAGCTTCCTAAGGACCTTGGCCTTCGTGTGAAGGACCCTCTGGAAAGCCCCGGAGGCTGGGTCGTCAGGGTTGGGCCAAGGCTTGCGGGGAAGTCATGCTCGGTCTTGTGGTTCATTTTCTCTCCGTAATGTGTGGGGGAGTCTGTCGAATAAAAAACTGGAGGAAAGGTCCCCCCCCCCGTTTAGAGGCCGCTGGCAAAGGGGGGCGGCTGGGTTACCATTTGTAACTCCCAGGGATTATTGCTAGAGGTCGTGGAGCTGGAAGGAAGGCATGGGGGGGGGGGCGACGATGAGTAATTTCGCATTCCCGTCGTGCGTTTTATGGAGGAAGTGAAGACCTGAAAGTAAAGGGTCCTCCCTCCCGCGTGAGGCTCTAATGTATGCTGGGTTATCTAACATCTGTGGGAAGTAGGATGGGATCAAGCACCTACTTAACTTGAGATTGTGTGCCCCTTTCACCAGTACTTGTTTCTTTTCTCTTCTTTCGTTATCTTTGAGGTGTAATACCTGGTGAGGACAGGTTTTAAGGATTTACAGTAGTGTTTGTTTGGCCATCATCCAAAATTTATAATTTAGCAATATCTTTATTTTCCCCCTCCCCCACTAGTTGTAGACAAGGTGTTGACTTGGAATCTAATCAGGGTGGATGTTGAGCACAGAGGAGGAAAAAAGTTGCATGATCAAAAATGAATAATCTTAGGGCATGTTTCTGTTTCTGAGCAGTCCTAGGTATAACCTGAAATCTGTATATCACCTAATAGGGCTTAATCTGTTTTTTTAAATAAAAAAAACTGTATATGTTAATAATAATTGAATGCCATCAAGTCAATTCTGATTTATGGCAATATGCAGAGTACTCAGGCGTAGTTTATTATTTCCTTCTTTTGGGGGTGCTATGGAACTGCAGTTTGCTCAAGGCTACCACAAGCTGGCTCTTCTCATGGGAGGCATTGAACTCCCAAATTCTGGCTGCTCAGCCAAGTACCCAATTCACAGAGCTATCCAGCCAGCTTTTCATACATTAAAGAGAGCTAATTTTTTAGTAACTATTGTTTATTTATTTATTAGATTTTTATCCCGCCCATCTAGACCAAGGGTCTACTCTGGGCGGTTTACAAATTTAAAAACAATAAAACCAAAAACCAAAAAGTCCAATATGGCGATGTTTAAATAATTAAGATATTAATTAATTGTTATGTGATGTCACGTTATTTCAAACTTTCATTGAAACTAATAGGCTTTCCAAGGTTTGTGAGATGTTGAAAGAGTCGATTACCATTGCCCCACAAATAGTGAGTTTCCGTGACTGAATTGGGATTGTAGCCAGAGTCCTTTCTGATATCAGCTACATCTCACCAACTCCAGTGTATGTTTAGAATTAGCTAAAACTGAAATAAGCTAATGGTTCCCACCCTTGAATAACCCAGATATTCTTGGACTGCAATTCCCAGAAACCTTCACCACTAATTGTGCTGCCCAGGGTTTTTGGGAATTGCAGTCCAAGAACACCTGGGTTACTCAAGGTTGGGGACCACTAAAGTAAGTGGTATTTGTCCATAAGAACAAAACAAAATCTATAGATCTATACTTTTTTTAATTGGGATTGATTAAATCTTGCGTTGAACATGCAAGATTCTTTTGTTAGGCTGGGTGTTACCAAAAAAGTGTGCAGTGGAAGAGGAATAATGAAGGTTCCAAAATTTAGCTGGATGGTGATAGCAGTTAAAGTCAGTCACAAGATGAAGATTGTAGAGTCACTCGTGAGTCATTTGAAACCTGCAAATTTATGAGTGCTTATGTGATCTCCATTTTGGGACTGAGTTTAATGAAAGTCCTCATGGCTATGACATCTGTAATTTATTTTAAATTTGTTTTTAGTATCACTTATTTTAACATTGTGAGCCTCCTTGTGTTCCCTCACACAGGGAACAATGGTCTACAAATGATACAAAATAGGCAAACAAACATTTGATTTAATATTTGGATTTCCTGCATCCCTCTTTTTGTTTTGTACCACCATGTTTACAATTGTAATCTTCAAGGGAATGAGATTGATGGAAAGAAGCAGGGTAGTGATCCCCACCCACAGGTACCTACATGTTGCTGCATTTTTGTTTCCAGTAGCAGAAGGAAACAAATGGTTTGTTGCTAGTTTCTTCACAAACCCTTGACTTAGTATGTGTGATAATGTTCAGTTTGTTTTCCAAATTTTAATAAGACTGGTATATTTGTTTATCTGAAAACCTCTTTTATAAGAATGATATTTCTTTCACTTTCAGGGGTTGGCTATTTGTTTATTTAAATTTTATTTATTTAAAATATTTTTACCCCGCCTCTCTCATTAAAAGGACACAAGGCGGCTACACCTTTTAAATATCAAATGTAATCAGAGTCTTTAACACTATAAATATAGATCTTGACATATTAACAATTTAGGGCCAGTCTATGTACTGAAAGATAGGATACTTGATTTGTGCATAGTCCCATAGCAGCAGCCAAAGAATAAGTTATTAGGGTAAAGAAATAAGATAGGTCACTATGTATAAATAATTGGTCATTCCAAACTAAGAGACTCATGTAAATGTTCCTTCAGAACTATATTTAAACTGTTGATGCAATAATCCACCCATGACTGTTAGCTGACTTGTCTTCTATTTTTGCCCCATCGTGAGTTGGTTTCTATTATTCCCATTTACACTTGAGAACTGAAGAAGTGGATTGAGTCTGTGCATTTAATCTTTAAGGCATCTCAAGACTTTTTACAATTGCAACAGTAAAATAACACTGTCCCTCCTCCATTTTCTGGCTATTGAAAAGCTATCTTCTTGTTGCTTTTAATTGAATCGGCCTCATAGAATTTAAGGACAGATACATAAACCTCTTTAATATAGACATTTGGTAATACTAGCCCCATTATTTATTAGTGGCCATTAGCCATGATACCTGAATTGAACCTCTTGCGCAGACAGCAAATGTTGAGTACCAGACAGAGGTTAGCTACAGGAGGCAGCTATTGCTATATGAAGGGTTTGTGAGCTTCTGAGAGATATCTGACCGGACAGTGCTATGCCTGATCCAGCAAGGCTATTCTTAACTTTTTAAAAAAGAGTCTTACCAACATTGCAGTCAGAGCAGTTTGCTGCAGGCAAAAGATTTGTATGCTTTCAAACCCATAGAATTGTATTACCCTTGCTTGGATTTGATTTCTCTCCAGATTGGAGCCAATCCACTGCTAGCCTGTGAAATGTCACTTTAAATGAAGATAGAGCTGATGTTAGATTTAGTCAGTGCTTTGCTTTCTGATGTAGTCTTCCTACAGGCCTATCTTTTGTCTCCGAGATTGGTGACCTATTTTTCATGATAATACCATTTCTAATTAGCTTTGTAAATAATGCAAATTGCTGTTTCCAAAAAAAGTTAAACCAGTCCCACAGAATTTATATTTAACCATGGGGAGATCATGTTCTACCATTGGCATCTTCTGGTGGATCACCTAGCATTGAAACTGTTTCAAAGAATGCTGGACTGCTCACTAAAGATGGTGTTGTGATTTCATTTACAGATTCAGAGAAATTGAACAAGATGAATTCACTCCTGGAAAGGCTTCATGTAAAATTTAATCCCAATAGTAGACCTTGGACAGAAACCATGAAACTTGTCCGACAAGTTATGGTGAGGATTTAGCAGATTTTGCACTTAGCTCTTCATAGCTCTTAGGCCAGCATCATATAGTTTTTATTTACAGCAGTGACTAAGGGCAAGTGGAAACTTCTGGGGACTGGGTAAAATCCTCTAATGTGCTGCTAAAATGACAGTTACCAAGATTTTAGGATATATTGTCTTACACAAATTTTGGTGCAATTTTTCCAGAACTTGCAAAAGATTCTGGGTTGCGTTCTAGTGTGCGTTCTCCATTAACGTAGTACTGCTGAGGCCTGTCCACTTTTGTTATGTTACATGTGAATTGGAAATGCACCTGATACGGTACTGCAGCTAATTACTACTTGTGCAGCAAAGCTAGAGTTTTTAAATTGCTTTATTTTAAAAAAATTATAGCTCATAGGTGTATAGAAAGTGCTTGTTAAAATAAGCTAATCTTTGACTAACACATTTCATTTCTGAATACAGGAGGAACAAATTGTAGTGAGCTCTGTTGGTCTTCAGAATATTCTGAGCCGCTTGAAAATGTTTGTTAGCATTCTAAGGGACATTGCTTTGCTGTCTTTTGTCTGATGAATGTAGCTCATTTCCATAGTCTAGTTTTTATGATGCACAGGGCCAGCATCATATAGTTTTCATTTACAGTAGTGACTGAGGGCAAGTGGAAACTTCTGGGAATGCAGATGAATGTGCTGATTTCTCAGCTTTTGCTTCTGTTTCACAGCATCACTGATGGTAACATGAAATACTCTAATTTTTTCTCCCTTGTTCCTTTTGAACACAGGAAAAACGAGTTGTAATGAACTCTGGAGGTCACCAGAATCTTGTCAGCTGCTTGGAAACATTGCAGAAGGCCTTGAAAGGTTGGTAAGAGCTTCAGGAATATAAGAGCTACATGTGCTAAAGAAAACTGGCTGGAAGGGTGAGCATTAGGATTCCCAAAAGAATTGGATACATTAAATTGTTACATTTGACACTCTAAAGAGCTTTTATTTAGAAACATATTTACAGTGCACTGTTTATTCAAAAGTCTCACTGTATTCAGTGGGGCTTAAACCTGTGTCGGCTTGTTTCAGTGTTAAGCTCAACCTGGAGCATTGCTTGAACACTCAATAGCAGATTTTTATTTGCCAATAAAAGTCACAAGTACTCATTGGCTGAAATCCTGTTGCTTAGCATAGTAAGATGCAACTGGAGTAGACCATTCAGTCATAAAACATATGGAGGAGTTAGCTCACCAAATCCCCACTGATTCAGCGGACATACTCTAGTTATGATGTATTATGCTATGCCACAGGATTTCAGCCATAGTAAAATCATTCCTGGGGGTGGGGATATGTTTTGATAATTAAAGATTTCCTCTTCATGTCCCTCGGCCAACATGGGTTCCTGACAATGAAAGGGATTACTCAAACCCATAGGAGCTTTGAGAGGAAAAGGAGAAATATTAAGTTTAAAAAAAATTGCTCTAGCTGATGATATCAGCTTTAAGTCACAGAACTTATATGAATAGGATTTCAGCCACTGAAGCCTCTGAGGGGTGTAACTGGCTGTTTGAGGCTCAGACTTTTGAGAGTATGAGGGTAGAGGCAGCCTTCCAAAGGTGTTGGATATGGCCCCTCAATACCTATTGAATTTGCCTGTCCCTGCTTTAAATATAGAATTTTGAAACTAGGATATCTAGGTGGCCCTCAGCAGAGATGTTCACTTTGAAACAATAAAAAATTATAGTTTAGCTCATGTTATAGAACTGCATCAGCTAATCTCCGATTAGCCCACCTTGTCCCATGCATACAATAATAGTCATGTAAGTGATCTCCTACAAAAGGTGCCTCACAAATTAGCTGCATCTATTTGTGTAATTTCCCTTGCATTGATAGTAATTTGAACAACATGCTCACCTTATGCCTTAAGGCAGCCTTGGGAGGTATTATAATCAAATGTGGTGAAATTTGAGTAGGTTTTCATTCATATTGGGGTTTAAACAAACTGTCTTCCTTCTAGTGACATCTCTGCCTGCCATGACAGATCGCTTGGAGTCCATTGCTAGGCAAAATGGGTGAGTCTTTTCTTGTGTCATTCACAGATGCTTTCCAATTAAAGTGTCATTCTAGTCTCATTGGTAGTTTGATTTGTTGGAAGATACACACAATCCTCTTAAGAACTGAATTACAATTTCAGACCACTTTCAAGGACCTTAATTTACTTAAACTATACATTAAAAATTCTCAAGCTAACAGATTTGGGGAGCCAGTCTTGTTTCCCCTGTGGTATGTTGATTGGCTTAATTGCTTAGGTTTATAAGGACCTTGCTTCTCTCAGCTTGGAACCCACTGTGGTCTGGATTGCTTTGACTATTATTTGAAGAGGCAGTTTTTTGTTCTTTTTAGGTAGGGTGAAGGACAGACCTTTGGTCTTTTGTGACTCTAGCTATAATAATGCTGATAATGTAACATTTAAAGAGCCAGTTAAATTCTTGTTTTGTATTTCAAAATATGAAGTTCTGTTAAAAAAAGGTGAAATTTATTTCTTCTACCTTGTTTAATACCGAGACAACCAATTGCTTTTAAATAATTATTGCTATTTATGTTTGAAACTAAGAATGAAGATGATCTTCCTGATTCAACATTAGATCTCATCTTACCTGAACATAAATCTTTTCCCCCAGCTTGTGTTGTTTCCATAACTTATGTTTAAAGACTAACTGATTCTACAACCAACTATTTTTTAATATATTTTTTGTTAATTGACTGAGCCTGTTTTGAAAAGCTAATGTGCTTATGACTGTTGCTAAAAACCATTGTTTGATGGACATAGGAAACATAGATTCTATCTTATTTCACAGCCAGGGAGTAGGGGTAGGGTAGAAAAGAGAGAGAGAGAGAGAAAGGACAAAAGAGTGCCCTACTACATAAGGATCTTTTTCTGTTTTTGTGAATTAGACTGAAGGATAACATGAAGCTTACTCACCAAATCCCCACTGATTCAACAGGCCTACTTTAGGGCACCTTAGGGCTAAGCAACGGGATTTCAGCCATTGGATTGGATTCAGATTAAGTTAGGTCACTGATTTTCATGGGAACAAAGTGAACTAACTTAATCTGAATTCATCCCCTTGATAGACACCTTCTGCTTCCAGGAGAGGCCAAGATATAGTTACATATACATAAAATACTCTGTGCTGATTGGTGATATTTCATAATTTTTTTCAAATCTAAGTATCTTTTTTGTTTGTTTTTATTAGCCTTGGATCTCATCTTAGTGCAAATGGCACTGAATGCTACATAACTTCAGACATGTTCTATGTGGAGGTCCACTTGGATCCTACAGGACAGCTATGTGATGTCAAGGTGGCACATCATGGAGAAAACCCTGTGGTATGTAGAATATGCAGGACACATTTATAACTGCCACTTTCTGTCTTTAGAAACATTTTAAAACTGTTTTTAAAATAGCCTGTCTTCTTGAAAGGAAATGGGGCAGGTTGCAGTATGTACCATGGACCCCTGCCTTTGAGGGCGTACTCAAATCCATCTGCATTAGGATACTCATATCTGTACTAATGTCTACATTTAATTTTCTAATCCCTCAGAATGAAAGTTATCTCTTCAAGCAATTCCCTTGACCTTCTCTTGGCCACATTCTTTACAGTGTTGCAAAACCTAGGCAAGCATTTTCCATCTTTTAATAAAGGTTTATGGATACATAGCAGAGAGAAAAGTCTTTGCTTCCAGTGACTAAATATAAGGATAGTGTAGTTTCCTCATTAGTTGGTATCACTGCTTATTTTCTCCGGACATGTGTTCTGTTTTCTTGTCCAAGTAATATATTAATTTGTTCTTAAATATACCCTTCTCCTTCAAAATGCTTGCAATTGGCCCATTCTCTCTTCTTGTTGCTGTGTGATAATCCAGAAACAGAGTGATGTTTCCAGCGCCAGGAAGCTGGTGGTCAACTTCCTTTCTGCTCTGTTATCCAGAAACCATGTAGGATTCTGTGGGTAAACATGTGATCAAGGGGACCAGAGTTTCTACCTGCATTAAGCTGGCATTCACTATCCTGTATAAACAATAGTGTGCTGGATAATCATAACAGCTGCAAATGAATTTGAGATAGCATCCTTTTTTCTTTGTAGAGTTGCCCAGAGCTGGTACAGCATCTAAGGTGAGTACTGGTATTCATGGATAAAATGATAAAATTATGAGCATATCACTCTCATCTGATTTCAGCAGCTAAGTAGGGTAATATCTGCTTAGTACTTTAATGGGAGACCAGCAGGGAACAACAGGGGTCCAGGTAGGGCAGGGAAAGAATCTTGTTTTAAACTCTGACAGGGCATAGTACAGAACCAAATAGCCTGGGCAACATCCTATTCTATCAGTTCCATTGATGTTTGCATCCCTCTTTCCCCATATTAAGAAAGAATTCTGTTATATGGTTCTAGTTTTCCACACATTGCTAGCCATAATTTTCCTGCAGAGGTGGAGGACATCCATACATGCTTTGATCCTTCCTCTTGCTCTTATATGCAAAAGCATGTAAAAATCACTTTCTTATAAAATTATATATAGCTTTTTCAATTTGTATTTCTTTTCTTAATCTGCCTTATAGTTTGTCCTGGAGTATAAAAGTGTAGATCTAGTATTAATCACTAGATTTTCAGTGTGTGGATATTGAATGGTTCTGTCTAGAGTTTTGAAAGGTTTCATGTTTTCTGCTTTTTAAACAATTTAAAATTGACAATATTTGTAAAGCTTCCCAGAATTTTAGGGATAGGTTATTAAATTCTAATGAAATACTGTAGCCCTTCCCCCATATGGAGCTTCCCTGGTCTGGTTGTAAATCTTGCTGAGCCCGTAAAGACTGGCCCAGACAAGTTACCATAAACCCATCTGAGGTTTGTTTTTGTTTTTTTCAAAACTCAGATTTCAACCAAGTGATATTCATTCCTTCTCTGGAATTTTATGAAGAAAGGCAGTCTAGAAGAATCAGATCGTTTCTCCCAAGTCAGAAAGCAGAGCTTAAAATGTTACAATAACTAAAAATTGTAGGTGACCTACCTCAAATTACTCCTTTTTTTAAAGTTAAGGAACATGGCTGTTAAGAGGGTGCAAAGATAATTTGGTTTTGACCATGAGAGTCATATAGGAAGGGGATCCTCCCAGTCAGAGAGCTCCAAGAAAATCTGGAACAGTGCAGAGAAGATATGGCCTTCCAGATTTTGTCAGGCTGTAATTCCCATCAGCCCTTGCTGATATAGCCAACGATAAGGGATGAGTTGCAGTTGGACATAATGTGGATGGCCATATATCCCTCATCCTGATCTAAGAAGACACCCAGCTAATCTAATAAGTCCCAGATAACTCCTGAGAAGGCATAGCAATGCAGCTGAACAACTTGGGCCATAATATGAAAACAAGAATACTGAAAAGAAAGGTTAGGATCTTTTAATGTCAAAAATGACCGTTTCCTCTTATATCTTGGTGGATCTAATTTGTAGAAAGTTAATGTCTCTGATCTGTGTAATAAATGCAATTTTTCAGGATTTTTGTTTTCTTTTCTTCTAGAGAGAGAAACTTTGATGAATTTTCTAAGCACCTTAAGGGTCTCGTGAATTTGTATAAACTGCCAGGTGACAAGTAAGCATTGTGTTTTTTTTCATATTTTCTGTGATTTGAAAGCCTCCTGGAACCTGATCAAATATTTGTTAAAGTTTTGTATACAAAATGAGCTGCTTACCTGCATGTTGTCCTGCTCTTTCCTAAGTTTTACCTGCATCACTCCTTTCTTTTCCTTCATTGCCACATAATGTTCTTGACTCCTTTGACTTTCAAAAGGAAAGCATTCTTCAATAAGCAAGAGTTATTGTCAAAACTGTAACAATACTCAAGGACTAAAGTCATATTTTTAACAAAATAGAAAGGAAAGTGTTCAAAATTCCACAAGCATGGATCCTATATTTAGTTTTGTAAGTGATTGGTATGTCCTATTAATGATCCATCACTCTGGATAAGCTGACAACTGAAGCAATTACCATTGATACTGAAGATAGTGATAGGCAAGGCAGGGTTGTGTGAGGAAGGTGTTGACTTGAGCCACTCACAAGGAAAGCTGTGGTTTCAGCAGGTGGTTGAGGCCATCTGATTGCTGGTTGAGCCAGTTCTGCCATTGGTGCTGCTCTTTCCAAAGTCATATCTGTAAATCTGAAGATCCTTTTCACAGTTCTATAGTTCTTGATTCCCATGTTGTAGGATGATGAGAAATTGCATCGGGGGAATGCCTTCTGAATCCAACAAAGCCATGCCCTCTTGTCTGCAGGACCCTGGGGTAAGAAATGATGACTGTCCAAATGGTGTGTCTTCACCATCCACCTTTCCTTTGAATTTTAAAGAGGAAGGCTAGAAGACCCTCTCCCAACATATGTAAAACTGAATCCTTCTTATATTACCATCCCATGCTCTCTTCTTAATTGCTTTTAAAACTCAAAAGAAGATAGATGAAGGAGGCATCATTCAGGCAGCCATCATGTCTCACTCTGGACCTTCCACACTAGAAGGCAAGTATTTGCTAGACTCAAAAGATCCACTACTAGGAGTCCTCACCTGCTGGCCCTAGAGGTGTACACACCTTTGGGATCAATAGCTGTAAATAGAGATGGGGGTATTCGTATTCATATACAAATATCTCCACGCAACTGGAGTTAACGAGGGTCCGCCCCTGCGGCCGGACCGTCCACTCACACGTCTGCTGCTGCTGCTGGCCCCGCTCATCCTTCCAATTGCTCCTGAGCGCCATTCTCTTCCTGGTCATCTAGCCACTCCTGGCAGAGGGAGGGAGGATGAGTCTCCCTGCAAGGCTGCTGAGTGGCTAGCCAAGCGGCGCTCTGGAGCAATTGGAAAGAAGAGAGGGGCCGATGCCAGATGTTTGAGTGGATGGTCTGGCCCCAGGGGGCGGACCCTCATTAACTCTAGCTGTGCAGAGATATTCGTATATGAATACAAATACCCCCATCTCTAGCTGTAAATCAAGAAAGAGACCTTCCGGAAAGCAGTGCAAGTGTTGATTAAATCTGTAGCATGTCAGCAATCTTGATTATCTGTTCCTGAGATAACGAATGACCACTGCCAGTCAGACAGTCCTCAGATTAACCATCCAATCATTTCCCTATATATTCAGAAGCAACACTCATTGAGTTCAGTGGAACTTATTTACAGGTAAGTGTACAGGATTGCAACCTTAGAGGAAGACATATTTTTATGTGTTTTTTGTATCAATTTTAAGGAAGATTTCCAATTCTCCTTTCAGCAAACTGAAAACTAAAATGTACTTGGCTCTTCAGTCCTTGGAGCTTGATCTTTCAAAGATGGCAGGAATGTACTGGTAAGAGCACTGTTCTACACCAAGCCCAGCATTTACCATTGTTTTTTTCTTGATGTAATAAACAGCAACCTTGTCCAGGAATGGAAAATTGCATCTGGAAGGAGATGAATGTGAAGCCCATTTAAACCATGGATTCACTAGACATCCTGGGGGAGGGACAACATTTTTTTATCTCAGTGGCACAATATGCAGGCATGACTGATTTAATGAACAAAGCAGGCTTTTGTAGGAATGAATGGGCCAAATATTACAAAACTCCTTGCACCTAAAACATTCTCTAAAAAAGAACACTCTAAAAAGAGAGACTGTTCATAGAGAAGCCTGAGTATTAAATAAGTGTGCAAATAAAAAAATTGAGGTTCAAAGGGTAGCATTCATTAAGAGTATAGAGTCCGGAATCTTGAAACTCTGGGCTTTTGAAAGCCTAAGGAAGACAGGTGGAACTGGAATTGATGGCTACCAGATTAAAGATTAGTTCTCTGCCTAGTAGTACACTTCGGTACTCAACATGGCTTTCATAACCAAAAAAGGGAGAAAATGTGATAGAATTAAAAACTGAATATTGTCTCACCTTATATACTAACAAGATTTATTTGGCCTATTTCATCCAATGCGGTTTCTCTGCCAAAATACTAGAGGCCGTAAAAGCTTATGTCAGAAAGAGGTATGAATCTTGAAGATGATGAAACTCTTCATTGTTTTTGCTGTAACAAGCATGCTCTGCTCTAGAAAAATAAAAACATGTTGCTTTTGTAAATCTATCTCCAAATCCTGTACATATGTAACTGGAAGTAAATCTAATTGAATTTACTAGGTCTGGCATAGAAAAGATACAGTTAGGGTTATGCTGTTAGTGTCATAAACCTAGGGTTTCCATTTTAGCATTTAATTTGTCACAAGTGAGATATAGTGGTCAATTGTTTTAGTGAAACAGATCATAATTCTGCACAGGTTTTATTACAAGTTTCCAATTCTGTCTGCTTGTAGGCAAGCCACCAATGCAAGCCCATTGGACAAGATTCTGCATGGAAGTGTAGGTTACCTCACCCCAAGGAGTGGAGGTAAGAGACTATCTTTTCTCTAAATAAGAGGAACAGTGTGCATGCAGATCGGATATTTGTGTGCTGCAATCCACCTCGTAGTAATTTCTGAAAAAGGCTTGAGAAATGGGTGAGGCAAGTATGAGGCTACTCAAAATACATCTAGAAAGACCATATATATACTGGTTCGTTACATTGATCAGTGTATGCAGTTCAGAGCCTAATGTGCTCTTAACAGAAAGAAAATACATCCCAGAAGGCCATCAGTGAAGAAGACAGATCCAGGTAAAGTGAAGGTAGGGATGGCAATCTTTCTGCACGTCTGAGGCCAACATGACTTCAAGGAAATGCTTTCCCAACCACAGATGTGGTCATCAGAAAAAATGAAAGTCATCCAACAAATATTCCCCCAAATGTGTTGCATTTTAGTTACATGCTTACACCATCTGCTCCTGAATACATGTCTGGTAAATCAGTTATACCTCAGGTGATTCATAAATTATCAGCTTGCCTGGAGCTGGTACTGGGCCGTGACTTGTTGTTAACTTTGCATGTTGAAAACAAGAATTCAGACTCCTTCTCACCTAAGATATTGATTTCATGATACTGAGTAAAGCACTATGCTGGACAAATCACTTCCCCGTGGGAATGTTGCAAAGATGAAAACAAAAGATACAGATGCCACTACCAGCACTTTGGAATAAGAGCACGATAACAAGGCAACAAAGATATCTGACCCAAATCATTAAGCGCTACATTTGGAAAAATTATGTGATTGACAACTTAGAGTCTGCCAAGTATGATTATTTGGAGGAGGTAAAGAAAAAAATCCATCCACCAGACTAAACTCTTTTCCTCCAAAAACCCTTGCCTCCCTGCTTATATGTTAACCTGGCATTCAGCATAATTCTATACTTCATAATTCTATACAGGCAACAACTGTGCTCTTTCCACCTCTACTGTATTTCATTTTCCATTTCTTCATCCAGGTCACTTGATGAATCTGAAGTATTATGTTTCACCCTCCAATATGATTGAAGATGGAACTGGAGCTCCTGTCATTCTAAATGAAGGCAATGGTATGTTCTGTTTGCAGAATACATCTAGCTGTACTTCAAGCCTCTAAAGCTGCACCAGGAACATGTTCTCAATTGTTTTGAAGCCTTCCTTTGAGTCCCTGGCAAAAGTTTCTTGATAGAAATATATCTTCTATAGCAATATGATAGAGGAACACTTGGAAGGATCTGTTGCATATTCTCTTTTTAAAAGCTTTTAAGTACTTCCCCTGAAAGACAATATGAAAGCATAACCATGCACTTTCTCAAGCAGCCTCTCAGATAGAAATAAGAATAAAATCAATTCCCTTCCTAGTTTGCGAGAGAACACAATACCCACGTTTGCTAAACTTCTGCTTCTCTATTTAATGCAGAGGAGAAAGGAAAACCCTGTCTTTTAAAAAATATGAACCAATTTTGACAGAGCTTTTTTGATGCATACTACTTTGATATCTGACAGGATCAGAATGGGGGATGAGGGGTTGATTTTTCTCCCTGTATTAAGATGGGCAGGTCTAATTTGCATAGTATTCTTTACTGGATTGAGTGGGAGCTGCAGCTCATTTGAGGATACCAGCCTTTACTGCCACTGAATCAATTTTTCATAGTCTGTCCAGGGGGTAATACCAGTGAGCTATGCAGCATACTGTTTGTAACTCATTGCTCTGTAATGATTTTTTTAAAAAAAACATTGCTGCTCAAAAGGTTTTGACTTGGTTGTTCTCTTTCAGTTCCTCGACACCTTGGTATGAATGTGTATGTTACAATTGAGGGAACATTGACTATGAACAAGCTTCCAATTGCCCCTTTGATTATGGGGTCTCATCCTGTGGACAACAAAGGGTAAAAAAAAAGCACCATTTATATGTTTTCTGTTGCCATTTTGCCATTGCCATTGTAAAAGTAATTCCTCAACAATGTACAGAACAGTTTTGTTCTCCATAGTTTTGAGGAAGTATTTAGGTGTATGGGTCAAGGTGCAGTGAAACAGACTGAGAAGCATGTTCTGTGCCAGGGAACATCCAGAAGCTGCTGGTGGTAGTGGTGGTGGTGGTTGAGAACAATTCAGAAGTGACTCGTACCCAAGTTCTACCCTAAAATCAAAGAGACCCTAATGCAGATCATATGCTTAACAAATTACTTTAAATAGGACTAAAATGCTTAGTATTATCTAGCATCTGATGAGATGAAAATTATTATTTGAATGTAGGATTTTTCAGAAAAAAAACTGTATCCTTATTTTCAATTTCAAATTACAAGTTGTTGTTAAAAAGGATTGGATAATGATGAAAAGTTGGGAGACATGAGACTTTTTTCAAAAATAAAAAGGGAGTATGATGCTGAAAAGTTTGGGAACCACTGAGTTAGAGTTTGCAATAGCAGGTTCCTAAGGCGCAAAACCAATTCATAATCTACATTCATTTATTTTTAAAATGTGTACTTTATATTTCTACCCCAAAGAGTGCACATGCCAGTTCAAAATAGTAGAATAACATCATAAATACATCACTCAGATCTGGCTAAGGCTTGTTGAAATGCAAATCTCTTTACAGCCTTCCTGCAGTTAGAAAGAGACAGTGTGTAGCACGTACTGTTCCAAAGCCCTGTTTCATCCAACCATACATTTAATTTGCAGTGATCAGAACACAAGGAGCAAGGCCTCTGTAAGCAAGGAGGTTTGTGTGGGAGCCGGAACTCTCCCCAAGCTCTGAATTCAGCCCCCTTAAGGAGTAAAGCTGAAAAGCAGCACCTCTGATTGTTTGAGAAGCTCTGTTCTAGAATACTGAATGCATTTGTGTGACTGCACGTTAATGCTAAGCACATTAAACACTGTTGTGAATAATCTCTTCTCTTTTAGGACTCCCTCCTTCTCTTCAATCACCAGTGCCAATAGTGTTGATTTGCCCGCTTGTTTTTTCCTGAAGTTCCCAAAGCCTATTCCAGTATCTCGGGGCTTCATTCAGAAACTTCAGAACTGCACAGGTCAGTCACAACTTCAGAAAAGCTAACGTTCTGCTAGTTTCAGTGAAGATTTTTTAGTTCCACAGCCTGACACCAAGAGGGCAGCAGTCAGTGCATTTTTACATTCTTTGTTGGAGTGAGCAGAGTTCTTCAGCATTTCTGCAGCCTAGAGTTTAGAGCCAATATCAGCTTCTAAGGACCTCCCCAACCTAACCCCTCCCACATTCAGCTAT
Organism: Intellagama lesueurii; assembly: GCA_037013535.1. Classification (NCBI taxonomy): domain Eukaryota; kingdom Metazoa; phylum Chordata; class Lepidosauria; order Squamata; family Agamidae; genus Intellagama; species Intellagama lesueurii. The sequence goes on from JBAJHW010000006.1 coordinate 35,660,914, forward strand.
TCCTCCTTCTTTGAAAGGAAGACTTGGTCTTCTGAAGATTTGCAAAGCAGATTTCTGGATTATGAAGCAAACATTCAGATATATGATAAAGTCTAGGAGAGGGCAAGGTCAAAGTAGGTGAAATAGTGTTTTATGTTAGTAAGGTAACATGGTTGGTTTTACACCCCACCCATCAATCTACCTTCTGGCCATCTAAAACTAATCTCTCTACTATGCTTTCAGTCTGTTTTCTTTCTCCTTGTGTTCAAAGAAGCTAAATCTAATCCCTTCAAGACCCTAATTTTATGTAAAGCAAACAGATACAAGAAAATTGAGTTTGTTTCACTGATGAAGGGAGAGTTATATCGGTATTCACACACAAAAGACTGTTTAGCCTTTAGTACCTTTAGTATCGTGCCTCTCCATCCACATTCTCACAAACACTCTAGAAGAACACTTTGCTAAAGTGCCTGTTAAGTGGATTGGAAAGGTAAATAGTTGGAACAGAGAAAGATGTGCTTATTTTACTTTTGAACCCAAGTCTACGCAGTGCAGCAAACTGTCTGCAGGACCTCACGGGTTTGGAGGTTTGAGGTTTTGTTTAGGTCTACTATGTCAATAATAATAATATATTCTTTGACATATTTATAAAATGTTGTGCTGTATCTCAACATACATGGTTTTGAATACTAAATTGTATTCCACAGTGTAGCGATCCTCTCCTATACCGAGAAAGTAAAAGAATTGCACTAGAAAATTGTTGTAACCCCCTCTGCTACAAATCTTGCCTTGTTCATGTCAGAAGCACCACAGTACAATTAATAAATAAATCGGCTAATTTTCACCCACTAATGGGTATTTGGGGTAGCTAACATCGAGTCTTCCATAGTACATGTTGAAAGGCATAGTGTGCGCTGACATAGGTGTGAAGTTGCTTATTCTCCACACTCACAAAAGACTGTGTTGGTGCAAACCCCTCATTTTCTTAGGTTCACTTTTGTTCTGTCAACTCCATAGCCTGTTAAGTGACTTCCAAGTAATCCAGCTTTGTGTGACTAAGACTCGACTTTCCTAGAGCTCCATCCAGTTTAAGAGATGTGTAGTTCTTGCTTTCTACATCATAGTCCTGGCATTCAGTTTCTTCAGGATTTACAGATGTTCTGAAAAAATTGTTTCCTTGATTTTAACCTGGGATAGAAGGTATGGTAGCCAAAGAGGGAATGTATATTTCCTGTAGATGCATTTAGTCTTTTCCTATTTAGCTGCTACCTCTCTCTGTATGTCACTGCGTGCAATGCCTACTAGGTAATTGTTTTCATCCATAAGGTTGTGCTTCAGACACCCAGAATGATTCTGCAGTTACAGATGTAAGATGTGGCAACAGTTATTTTTGTTTGTCACGAGGGGACAGGATCTGGGGTGGTAGTCATGGTTTTTCTCTGTCTGTCTGCAGGCATCCCGTTATTTGACTCTCCTCCAACATACGTCCCTTTATATGAACTCATCACTCAGTTTGAGCTATCCAAGGAGGATGACTCTGCACCTTTAAACCACAGTATGCGCTTCTATGCTGTAAGTTAAACAAACTGAGAAATTAAACCATAAGACTCTCTGAGTGTATCTATGTGCATATACAATTGTACATAGCTTTTCCAGTTATGATTAAAACGGATGGGATTTGACTATAGAAACACATGTTCTGTGGTGTACATCATTACATTTGTGGTGGGCATGCATCCAACTTGGACTTTAAAGAGACTTATGATAAACCCATTTTCCCTTCATAAGGGCAAGGTGAATGCACTCGGAGTTGTACTGGAATTAATGTGAGGAGTATTTGCTGTAGGAACTGTATATAATTAATAATAAATGAGATCTGCCAAAAAGAAGAAATGTGGGGTATCTGTATTTTTGTAGAGCAAACCTACATTATTTAAAATAAATAAATAAATATTGTGCACAAGTGGTTAAGTATACATCTACTGACTGTATAAGCATGCATGAATCTTCTTGTAGAGAATGTGAGACGGTATGTTTTTTCACATCAGGCCCTGCCAGGACAGCAGCACTGCTACTTCCTCAACAAAGATGCCCCCTTGCCAGATGGGCGAAGTCTTCAAGGAACTCTCCTTAGCAAAATAGCTTTTCACCACCCTAGTCGAGTTCCTCTCATCCTCAATATGATTAGGCATCAGGTGGCCTATAACACACTGATAGGCAGCTGTGTCAAGCGAACAGTCTTGAAAGAAGGTGAGTTTTGTCCACAAGACACTTACTAGAGTGCTTTGAAAGACATTTGTCTCAATAATCTATGTTATAATTTGATATATACGGTTGCTGGTGTGTTCATTCCGGAGAATGAAAGATGAAGAACAGATTCAGTAATGTGTTTATTTGGGCCACAAATCCATTAAGTTAGAAGGCTGCTTCTTAGACACAGATGCTTTTCAGGCAAAATGGTTACTTACGTGTATTTATGATTGTTCCGGGAACACTGAAATAAAGTTATAAATCTACCACTCTTTGAACATCAGCCTTTCTGCCAATTAAGAAGTACTTCCTATAAATACTTTGTGATACTGCTATAATTGCAAGCGTGGGAAATATGTGGCTCTTCAGATGTTGATGGATTCAGACTTTCCTCTCCCCCCAACGCTGGTTTGCTGGCTAGGGTTGATGAGTATTGCAGTTGAATAACATTTGGAGGGCCAGGCATTCCCCACACCTGTTTTTAATAATAGATATTTTCCATTCCGTATATGCCTGCATTTGTTACTATGACCCATGAAAAACCATTATAAGCAGAGTTGTTAGGAATGTGGCTTGAACATTTAAGAACAGTGCATTATTTCAAATAAAAACAGGTAAAACTGGGTCACATTTTTAGATATATAGACATATATGTTCCACATTTTTATCCCATACTTTCTTAATAGTATTTAATCCTCAGAGAAGCTGTGAAATAGGTAACACTGAGATAGTGAATCACCTAATCCCGTGAAGTTTTTTTTTTTTACCAAAATCAAATAAGAATAAGGCTGGACACTTTATTGTGATCTCCATGGGATTATTGTTCTATTTGATAGTTACTAGGTTGGTTAGGGTTAGTAAATGGAACAAAAGTGATGAAATTCAGAATTAATAACAAATAAACAGGAATTTAAGCTCAGCTTCTTAGATTTCTTTACATGATTCTCACCATCTGTTAAAGAAAAAGGTGTTTAGTGCATATGCATACATATGTGACAAAGGGCAACCTAATTAAATTAGTTGATTGAACTGAGTGTGTGCCCCACAGGGGGAACTGGGCAGATTCATGGGGAAGGCAGCAGGTGGGAACATGTGTGTCTGTGTTCTATCTGGAAATCCCTAAGAAGCTGCAGGATGGCTGTAAATCTGTTTACTTAGGAATGCATTCCGTTCCCTTTTGTAAGAGAGAGATGGGGATATTCGTATACGAATATCCTCGCACAGGTGGCGTTAACAAGGGTCCAGCCAAGGGGCTGGATGGTCCACTCACCGATCTGCTGCGGACGCAGATGGGTGTGATTCTATGAATGGCGCTGCAGCGCATGATCCGCTCACTACTCCTGGCAGGAGGCAGGAGTTCAAGCCTTGCTGCAAGGTCGAAGAGTGGCGAGCGGATCATGCGCTGTGGTGCCATTTGTAGAATTGCGCCGTCTGCGTCCACGGCGGATCAGTGAGTTGACCGGCTGGACCCTCGTTAACGCCACCTGTACAGGGATATTCGTATTCATATACGAATACCCCCATCTCTAATTATAGTACTTAGTGCATAGATAAATTGTGCTAGCAATTGATCTGCTATTCAGCATTACTTCTATATGGCCCAGATAGGGAATGACTTTAATCATATCAAATCCTGCTCACTTTTTACTACCATGGGCTGAGTGATTTAAGGCTGAGCTTCCCAAAATGCAACATGCATGTGCCAAGAGAGGCAATATTCTTACCAACTATTTTCTCTCCAAGTCCAGATTTTTTCTACATAGCTGAGCTGCAAAAATTATTATGGTGGCTTTGATGTCCTTGAATTTAGCAGGGATGTTGACAAGTCTTTGGTTCTGAGTCTGAGTCTTTGGTACCAAGTCCCAAGTCCCAAACCTCAAGTCCATCCCTATTAAAAGCAAGCTTCCCCCCAGGAAAAAAAAAAGACAGGGTGGGCAGTTTCAAAGTCATGAGTTGAATCCAAGTCATTGAAATAAAACCCCGAGTGCGTCCTAAGTCCAGCTTGACAGCGAATCCCACTACTTGAGTCCACATCTCTGGAGTTTAGTTGTAGCAGGAATGCCTTTCTTCAACCAGATGAAAAGAACATAATTTCTGAATCCATTGATATACTACAACAGGTATTTGCTATATTAGTAGGTTCTTCTGTGTTTTCAGATTCTCCTGGCATCCTCCAGTTTGAAGTCTGCCCTTTGTCGGACTCCTGCTTCAGTGTGTCTTTTCAGCATCCTGTGAACGACTCCTTGGTTTGTGGTGAGTTTTTGGAGTAGTGTGGTGTCAGATAAAATGTAAGTATAAACTGGAATTGGATGAAGGCAACCATTTCTAAGTTTATGACTGTCTTTGTGAAACTTTGTCTTTCAGTGGTAATGGATGTGCAAGATTCTACCCATGTGAATTGCAAATTATATAAAGGCCTCTCCGATGCACTCATCTGCACAGATGACTTCATTGCTAAAGTTGTCCAAAGGTATGTCATGCTTCTTAAGGAGAACAAAAACTCATCTTTGGAGACTGTGGTATATGCATAAGCACATTTAGAAGTGTACTTAAGTGGAAATTTATAAGAGTGGATTTGTTTTTCCGCCATTTGTGTTCTTATTTTCTTATTTCTTACATTCTGCTTTTATGGAACTAATAGTGACACCAAAACATCTCAGTAATAAGAACCCACGTCTCACTAGAGGTGAGGAAGTCTGCCCTGACTTCCCCCTACAGCAATGAAATCCTGAGTTTGTTTTGCCTGATTGCTTCAAAGGTTCAAAACCAGAAACCTGTCATTTGATACTGCAGTGACATTGCCAGGCAGGATCAATCCAAAGCTGTTTTCATTTCTGAATTCATACTGTCATTTCTAACTAGTAATCTCCATGATGATCTGTGGTATCAAAAACGTCAATCTATTCCCCCCCCCCCCCCGGGCTTCTCATGCTCTGTACATGCACCTGAAAATAGGTTGGGTTTCCACACATTGGAAAGTGGCATACTGCCTGCCAGTTCTCATTCTGCTGTCTTGCTCTTACAGGAGGTGTCCCTTATTCTTACAGCTGAGAAGTCAGCCTATTTGGAAACCACTAATTGATCTCGGGTTTGCTGTTGCACATCAAAGTTGGGAAAGCCCTGCTTTTTTTTTTTTTTTTTTTTTTTTTTTTTTTTTTACCATTAATGCTATTTTCTACCCTCTAGCAGCAGAAGTCTGGCCATTTTCATATAATTTGTGGGGGTTTTTTCTTTCGAAGTGTCATTTTTGTGTAGAAAACAGTGTGGAAAATATATGCAGCATTATATGAACAATGCATGCATTTTATATTTCACTATTTGTATTTGGCTGTGGCTGGCCAATTCCTGTCTGCACAATGAAGTAGACGTGTTTTTCACTGATGGTGATATATGAATGTTGTGCATGCTTTTACCTACATGAAATGATAAAATGAGGGAAATATATCATTTGTAATGTAGAACTGAAACGGGTCTTAAATGTTTCCTGCCTTATGTGCCTTCTCAGTTCTCGGAGAAGTGGCATAAGAAAAAAGGAATAGATATATTCTATAGATATTTTGTAACTATTTGTTCTGAGCTTAGAATTTGATGAGAAAATTTTGTCCTCATGTAGATAAAACAAGAAGTACTTCAATCTGTATATTCTGTACTTTCTCCTGTAACTTAAGGTTAGTCTTTCAGTTTAGAATCTTCGAAAAGATTGTGGTACATTTTATTAAGTCTCTTAGCCCAGGTTCATTTAACTTACTTCAACAAATGCTTAATATGCTTTAATTTATTCTGTTCCTTGGATGAGAAACGGGATATGTAGGAGTAGATGCTTAGAAAATAATAGTACAATAGGGTCTCATTCTGTTTCCCAGGATGCAAGTGTCCTATGTTAAGAACAATAAATGCTTTTTTAAAATTCATTTAAAATGTTTATATGGTGCCCTTCATCCTTTTGTCTAGAAAGACTAGGACTACATATTCCTGTACATAGCAGTTAACTTCTGTGGGAGATACAAAAATAAGGCTATATAATTGTGGAGAACTCTGCACTGTGTACATTTTTTATGATGTATACAACTTTGAATATGTATGGGGAAATTGCTGCAGCCAAGTTGGTACTAAACCGGTCTTCTTATACATTGTGTCTTTTAGATGCATGTCAATTCCTGTGACCATGAGAGCCATCCGGAGAAAAGCTGAGACCATCCAAGCAGACACACCAGCCCTGTCGCTCATTGCTGAGACAGTTGAAGATATGGTGAAAAAGAACCTGCCTCCAGCCAGCAGCCCAGGTTATGGCATGACCACCGGAAACAACCCGATGAGTGGCACCACCACCCCAACCAGCACATTCCCTGGCGGTCCTATCTCTACCTTGTTCACAATGAGTATGGGCATAAAAGAGCGTCATGATTCTGTGAACCATGGGGAAGACTTCAGCAAAGTGTCACAGAACCCCATTCTTACAAGCTTGCTACAAATCACAGGCAACGTAGGCTCCACCATTGGGTCCAGTCCCACTCCTCCACACCACACACCACCTCCTGTGTCATCTCCTGCAAGCAACACCAAGAACCACCCGATGCTCATGAACCTCTTGAAGGACAATCCAGCTCAAGACTTCTCAACTCTCTATGGGAGCAGTCCTCTAGAGAGACAGAATTCTTCTTCTGGCTCTCCAAGGATGGAAATGGGGCCAAGCGGGAACAAACAGAAGAAGAAAAAATCACGTGTCCTTGTGGACAAACCCAAACATCAGACTGAAGATGACTTCCAGAGAGAACTGTTCTCCATGGACGTTGATTCCCAGAATCCCATCTTTGATGTTAATATGACAACTGACACTTTAGATACTCCCCATATTACTCCAGCACCCAGTCAGTGCAGCACTCCACCAACAGCCTATCCACAGTCTATGCCTCATGTCCAGCCCAGTATTCAGAGGATTGTCCGGCTCTCCAGTTCAGACAGTATTGGTGCTGATGTCACAGATATCCTCTCTGACATTGCAGAAGAAGCATCCAAGCTGCCAAGCACGAGTGAAGATTGCCCTCCTATTGGGACACCAGTAAGAGACTCATCCAGTTCAGGACATTCCCAAAGCGCCCTGTTTGATCCTGATGTCTTTCAGTCAAACACCAGTGACAACCCATACACTGATCCAGCTGATCTGATTGCTGACGCCACTGTGAGCCCAAACAGTGACTCTTCTAATCAGTTTTTCCCTGATGGCGTTGATTTCAACCCTGATCTCCTGAACAGCCAGAGCCAAAGTGGTTTTGGAGAAGAGTATTTTGATGATAGCAGCCAGAGCGGAGACGCTGATGACTTCAAGGGCTTTGCACCACAAACGATAAGTACTCTGGGCGTGCAAGTGCTGGGGGGAGATGGAGGGGAGAGTAAGTTCAAGGCAAGTAGCCAAACGGACACAGTCGACTTTAGTATTATCACTGCTGCCAGCAAAGCTCTGGGAGCCTCTGATGTTATGGAGCATCATAGTAGAAGCCAGAGCCCTTTACTGAGCACAGGAGATTTGGGGAAGGAAAAATCACAGAAGCGGGTCAAAGAGGGGAATGGATCTGGGAGTTCTTTAACGGGCCCTGGGCTGGATGGCAAGGGTGGAAAACGCAGCCGCACCCCATCCAGTGATGGGAAGAGTAAAGAAAAGGTCCAGAAGCGGAGGAAGGTGGAGCCAGAAGGCAAATCTCCCTCTCATAGTTCATCCACCAGACCTTTCACCCCACCAGCAAGCACAGGTGGCTCAAAATCTCCTGGAAGTTCAGGCAGGTCTCAGACACCCCCTGGGGTAGCCACTCCTCCCATCCCTAAAATCACCATCCAGATTCCCAAGGGAACAGTGACTGTTGGCAAACCCTCCCATGGGCAGTACACAAGCAGTGGCTCAGTCTCCTCTTTGAGCAGCAAAAGTCATCATAGTCATTCCTCCTCCTCCTCTTCCTCCTCCTCATCGTCATCCTCGTCTTCGTCGTCTTCCTCATCGACCTCCGGCAAAATAAAGAGCAGCAAGTCGGATGGGTCTTCTGGGTCCAAGATGAGCAGCAGCCTCTACTCGGGCCAAGGCGGCTCTGGATCAGGTCAGTCCAAAAGCTCCACCCAATCAGTGGGCAAGCCTGGGTCCTCCCCCATCACAAAACACGGCCTGAGCAGCGGCTCTGGAGGTACCAAGATCAAACCTCAAGGGAAGCCTTCATCGCTTATGAACCCTTCCATGAGTAAACCAAACATTTCTCCTTCTCATTCTAGACCCTCGGGCGGTTCTGACAAGCTGGCCTCTCCGATGAAACCCGTTCCAGGTACTCCCCCGTCGTCTAAAGCAAAGTCCCCTATTAGTTCCGGTTCCGGAGGCTCGCACATGTCTGGGACAGGATCAAGCTCAAGCATGAAGTCCTCTTCAGGGATGGGATCCTCCGGTTCTATGTCCCAGAAGCCACCCCCTTCTTCAACTTCTTCAACTGGATCTTCATCTTCCTTTTCATCTGGCAGCTCTTCCATGTCATCTTCTCAGAATCAGCATGGGTGTTCCAAAGGCAAGTCCCCAAGCCGGAACAAAAAGCCATCTTTGACTGCTGTCATTGACAAACTCAAGCATGGTGTTGTCACTAGTGGCCCTGGTGGGGAAGACTCAATGGATGGACAGATGGTTCAAACTTCTAGTTCTTCAAGTCACTCCATGTCCTCAAAACACAGCTTGTCTGGAGGTGAATTACAGGGGAAGCGGGAAAGAAGTGACAAGGAGAAGTCCAAAGTCTCTGTTTCAGGAGGTTCTTCTGAATCTTCTAAAAAGACATCTGATTCAAAGAATGTTGGAAGCACTGGAGTGGCCAAGATCATCATCAGCAAACATGATGGTGGCTCTCCTAGCATTAAAGCCAAAGTTACCTTGCAGAAACCTGGGGAAGGAGGTGGGGATGGCTTGAGATCTCAGATGACCTCTTCTAAAAGCTATGGGTCACCACTGATAAGTGGGTCTACTCCAAAGCATGAGCGCTGTTCACCAAGCCACAGTAAGTCTCCGGCGTATACCCCACAAAACATTGACAGTGAGAGTGAATCAGGATCATCCATAGCAGAGAAATCCTATCAGAACAGCCCCAGCTCTGATGATGGAATTAGACCTCTTCCAGAATACAGCTCAGAAAAGCATAAGAAGCACAAAAAGGACAAGAAAAAAGTGAAAGATCGGGACAGAGACAGGGATCGTGACAAAGAAAGGGAGAAAAAGAAAACTCACAGCATTAAGCCGGAAAGCTGGTCTAAATCTCCCATCTCTTCTGAACAGTCTCTGTCTATGACAAGCAGTGCTATCCTTACATCAGACAGGCCCTCCAGGCCTAGTCCTGATTTTTCAATTGGGGAGGAAGATGATGATCTCATGGATGTTGCCCTGAGAAGAAACTGAGAATTTCTAGCAAAGGTGGCAGTGGGGTGGTGGTGTTTCATTTATTTTATTTTTCTGTTTTCTAAGTTTTGAGTATGCACGACACCCAAATGGGTTAAACTAAGGACAAATCTTCTGATTTGGACAATTTTCTTGATGGCTAGTGTAGTCAAAAATTTATTTAAATTCTAGGACATGGTATACTTACACACCAGCTTCCATCTAATAGCAACTTCTGGGTTTATACAACAAAACTGAAACTCAGATGTTTCAGATGTTAAATATTTGATGTGTTTTAGAAGAATCAGATTATTCTCTGAATGTTTTAGGAACATTTCCATTTTGCTGCATATTTTAACATTTTTAGCATTTAAAGTTTAATTTCAGTTGCATTTTATTATTCATACTTGGAGTATTTCCACTATGAAAATAAGTGGAATTGATTCAGTGCCTGATTATCTCCCCACTTTCCTAAGGTGCTCACTACCATTTCTTGTTGAATATAAATGGGAGATAAAAAGCTAGCACCATTTTGGGACCCTCATCAAAACTGTCAAGCATCTTGACATAAACATGTTGTACCTTTCTAGTTATTTGACTAAATCTTTAAAATGTTCTTTTTTCATACCTACAAAAACTGCTTCATTTTACATATCTCCTGTGTTATAAGTGAGTTGTAAAGAAAGGTGAGAATTTGATCAGAGAAATGTGGACTTCTCATACCTGTAATTTTATTTAATACAAGTGAGGAATCCACACTGGAGATGAGGAGCCTAATATGGGCAGGTCCCTCCCCCTTTTTAGAGGTTAAGAGAAATGTTTTGCAACTTTCCCTATAGCCAAGCAGTATATTGAATTTACATCCCTCATTTGAATTTATTTTGTTTGTTTGTATGTTCTTGCTCATGAGCCAAGGCTCTGTAAACTTCCAAATAATGCAAATGGACCTCTTTCTGACAGCAGATCCCTCATGTTCTTTAGCAATTTCACATGGTACATTATTCTCATATTCCAGAGAATGGGGCAACATTTCATGATACCAAGCTCTATATAAGTATCAGAGTATCTAGACTTGGGCATATCAGCGGCCTCAGGACTGAGTGAAAATTAACCATATAACCCAGAGGATGTTATAACTTAAATTGTGCGACTGTCCAACAATGGATTCTCAACCTGAGAAGTCACGCCATGTCTTCAAAACCTGCAACCTGCTTTAATCTGGTTCTCTCTAGATGTATTGGACTACCATTATTACCAGCCAGCACTATATTGGCCTGGGTTGTCCAAAATACCTGGTGGGAAACAGCTTGAGGAGGGCTGTTGTAATATATCAGGGACATAGAAATGCTCAAACTGGCATTTCCCTGACTTGTGTTCATGGTCCCAATGTTTCCAGGATACTGGAATGCATACATTCAGACCAAATGACATTTTCTTTGACTGCAAGAGGCTGGCTGGGGATTGTTTGCAAGGCTTACGATTTTTTTAAGTGACATATCTTACAAATGTAGCCACATCATGAGATGTGATTGTGGCTCTGTCCAAAGCACAGCAGTTGGTTGTCATAAGTGCCATAGTATTATTTTCATTAGGGAGGAAACGGGGTTCTGAGCAACTTATTAAGCAGTTCTCAAAATGTAAGTCTTTACTGTTCAAGAGCCTTGGAAAAGTTTCTTGTATCAGCGACATCTTCATAGTGAATATTTTTGAGTTTTTGGTATCCTGTCTAATTTGCATGCAATTGTTGCAAGTGTTTGCAGGAATGAAGGCTGTGGACAGCAGTAAAATACAGTTGCTCTTTTACGTACTGATGGTGCCTAGCAGACTTCAGTATTAAAAAAGTGATTGGTTCCTGAACCATGGCCTCATTAAGATTTTTGAGAATGTTTACAGTTTTTAGCCCCAAGGTGAAATATTTCTTTGTTACACTTTTCAGTTGACAGTTATCTTAATTTAACTGCAGACCCTTTGGGTTATACAGAAAGGTTCTTTAGAATAAAAAACTAAACTTGATTTAAAAACCATATGTGCAACACTCATTTGCAAATGGATTCCCATAGGAATATAGCATCTTTGTCCTTGCACACCAGCATGTTGTGCCAGCACATTATGGAGAATGGAGTATGTCTGTACAGGCATTGCTTTCTTGTACGTGTTGAGTATCTAGTTACATGGGCATGGGAGAACAGGTCATCATTATGTCCTATGGGATGCCTCTGTGCATTCATTGATAGAGACAGATGACTTCAGTGTATGTCTAAAGCCTGAGACCCTACTAGGCAGTGAAAAATATTTTTGAAATATGTCTATCATACAAGCAGGGTATGATTTAATAAATTTTCTAGCAAGACTGATGTTCTCTGCCCCATCATCAAGAATGGGGGGAAAGAGTCAGTAATTCAGTTAAATTGCGTTGGTTACTACTGGGGTACATGTGTTAGTATCACACAGATGTTCTGTTTTAAAATATATTTATGTGTAAATGTGCATTTAATTTTTCACCATATTTTACAACCTTCAGTATTGGAAAAATGAAGTAAACAATAGAAAACATGGAGGAGCCAAACCTTTTAATCTCAGACGGAGCTGCTTATAGATTAAGAGGTTATTTTTCTTTTTCCTGTAAATAGTGTGGACTTTTGTGAACAGTTCTGTAAATATTGCTTCTGGCGGGCAAAGGGAGGAGTGTAATATATTATTAGCTTTTTGAAAGTATTACAAATATAATGATGATTTTACCAGTAAATAAATTTGTTTGTTAAAAATGTCTTGTCTCACATTGATTAATGCACTGAAAATTGAGGAAGAAGTTCTGATTGTAAGGCAGGTACCGCACTAGGCAAAATCCTGTGCACATAATTACACTGGTGTAAACCCAATCCAGGCATTGGAAATAATTTAAATGAATTGAAATGTTTCTATTCCCCACCCCACCCCCATCCAACCCTAGGGCTCTCCTTTGTTCTGGGAAAAACCTTTGGAGCTTCCATACACTGGTGGTGGGGAGCTTTTAATACTAAAAAATCACTGTCAGTTGGATGAGGCCCACTAGTGGCAGTCCAGCAGCATTTTTTTACTATTACAGTCTCTCCCTCCTAGTCCGAAGGCTTACACTGGCATAACTAAGCAAACAGGATTTTGTCCATTGACTTTTGCTGATGTAATACTAGCTGTGGGTAGATGCTGGGTTGTAGTAGTAGAAGTAGTAATATCTTTTCAAGGGAAATTTAATGTACATACAATACAAGAAAGTGAGTTTCTGTCTGAAGTATGACAAGATTATGGCTTCACACGTTGTATTTACCCTGTTTTTAGAGTATCAGAGTCTGGAGGTCACTTTGGATGGAATGTGGTTATAACCACACCTCTGTGGTGTTCCAGCTGCTGTATTAATTAATCATTGCCTTTTTGGTTTTCATTTCTAGAACATTTACTAGGTGTTCATGCTCTATTCGTTCCTGACATCTTGCACTACTGGTTGAAATCGCTGGACTATAGGCTTCAATAAGATGGAGATAAATACTGCATGAACACCTATTCATTATTGTTGAACAGTTGGCATAAATTCTGTAAAGACATGAGTATAGTCTTGGGGATACAGTACTTGCCTACCATTATTGTGTTCCATTGCAATGCATAACCACCAGGAAGTATTAAGTAAGTTGTATTATCTGTTTATTTGGGACAAAGTGGGATCCAACACCCCTTGCTAGTGCTGCAGTTGAATTGAATTGAATACTTAACTTGGAGCTTTCCTCCAAACATCTGCCCATGCTTCAATTCCTCACAGTGTATAAATGAGAGATGAGGGCGTTCTGAAACCCCTAAGCCCTACCTCATCTTCAAATCATATCTTCTGTAGCCTTCTAAAAGCTGCAGCAAAGGGAGGTTTCAGAGAGTGCCCTATCTGGCACCTTAAATTCTACCGATTCTCAGCAGCCAAGCCCATGTGTAAAGTGTTCTTATGATACATTTTTAAAAATAGCTTTAACTAATAGCTTTTTCTGCCTTTCAGATTATGTATTGATAAAACTAGTGTTATATCAACTACAGGTGATGTTAGTAATTCTTTCCAAAGAGAGAAAGTAAATAGGGGCCTTGGCATATTGCAAAATATTTACCCTCTCCTACAGTGAAAGAAGCTTGCTAATTTATTCCTGGTAAAGTAGAAGGCAGAAGAAGCAGGTCTAAATGAGGCCTACAAAGTGTTCAAAATAAAGCAAAGTGTAAGAAATTGTGTGGACTATATGAGAGATTGGCTCAAGGAAAAGTAATTGATGGCAAAATGCTTCATAAGTCCCAGAAGCCCAAAATATATTAAAGTAATGTAAACGTATGAATGGCATATGTAAAAAAAATGCTAGGATGTTAGAATGAGATCATAGCTGTAGAGGAGGCTGTGCAATGCTTAATCTGATGGGCAGGAGTATAAGGATACAATACTGTAAATCAGTTCCAGTTTATGGTGAATCCGGGTTTTCTTGGTATCAAATATTAAGAAGTGATTTATCAGTGCTTCCGTCTGGTGGGTCAGTGGAACCATACAGTTTGTCCCTAAACCAGATGCTCCAAAGAATCAGAGCTGGTCTCTTGCCCAGGAGACCCACCAAGAGATTCAAACTCCTGGACCCAACTTCCACAGCCAAGCGCTTCAATCCACTGAACTGTACCAGCACTGTGGAATACACAATGAACCCTCCCCTTTTAGCCAAATTGTACCTATTGTCTAAAAACCCAAAGGTCAAAGAGATCTGTCACGAAAGAGAGCTGATTGGTATGTTTTCCTTTCCCAGCCTACTTTTGAGTATACCAGCAATGCTCCTGTAAAAATGAAGTATAAGGATTTTTTTTATCTGCTGTGTTATAAAACTGAAAATCGAATCAATGTAGAAGAAATTGGTATGTGGAGAAATAAATGGGAATGTTTTCCAAAACGTATTTTCTGAAGTCCACAGAAACTAATTGACGGAGAAGAGAAATGGTGTGTTTCTCCCCCCCCCAAAAAAAAATCTTAAAATATTTTTAAAAGATCAAAATCAGTTTATACTTTTCTTAGGCTTTTTAGTGTGTGATTCCGGCGATCTGTAGAACTGGTCGCATTGACAGATCAATTAACGCTTAATTTCTCCGCCAGAAAAATATCACAACCCCGTCTCTCCGAGAACTCTACGCTGATTGGGCGAAGGAGTTACCAAGCGGAAGTTTGAAAGGAAATCAGAGGATACAAGCTTCTTCCGGTGGTGTCCTAGAGAGGAGCCCTAGGGAGGCAAGGATGGGAGGGAGAGCTGACTTGGCGTGCTGTGCCAGAATTGGGGGAAACCGTTATATCTTGTAAACTTCGTTTTTCTTTCGAAGTCAAAAATCGGAGAGATCAGTTACTGTGGCATTAGTTTAGGTGTAAAAGATGGCGAGAAAATCGTGAGGTGAATTAAGCTGTGTGGATACACTACCTCTCCATTCCTTATCGCCACCAATGTTAATGTGCTGTATTAAGATTCGTCTAAATCATGATTCAGCCAAAAGGTTCGTTCACTACGATAGTGTTTGCTAGGGATCTGTCGTATGGCTGAGTCCAAGTAGCTCGTAGATTTCCCCCCTCCTCCCCTTTCTTTTTGAGTTACTTGGTCCATCTTTAGGGAGACTAAGCAGTAGGATTCAAGAGATTTAACATGTTGGATGCTGGGTACAGAAACATGTTATTTCCATGCTTGGAGGGAGAATTAAGTTCACAGCTTCCATCTAACAACACAGAATGGCTCTGGGATAGTTGTACTCTAGCTTCATACAATATGTGTATTTTTGCTGATTCACCATAACAGCTCAAAGGGGGTTCAAAAAAAAATTATAGTGCAGTCTTAAAACATATCTCCTCAGAAGGAAGTTCCAGTGAAGCTGGGGATGATGGTATTTCCAAATAATTGTATATAGGAGTCAGCACAAAAGTTTCTTTCCTACACACAAAATGCATCTTATGAGAAGGAAATTACACAGATGACATAAAATGGTATTACAGTTCCTGTATTGGTTGGACACAATGATCCTTGGGGCCCCTTTCAGCTCTATGATTCTACTAACTGACATCTACAAAACACACCAGTATCTGAGTCTGCACTGCCGGAGAGTCTAGTTTATGCTTCCAGTCACCTACCTAACCCAATGAAGAGTGCCTGTACTTTTTTTTTCCTTTTGTATAATTTAGCTTGAGGAAGAATTCTGGAAAACTCACACAATTACACAATTTTGTGGCATTTTGGTTCTTTTTAAGGAAAATGTTCAACTGTGGATTTTCCCCCCTGATGGACTAACATTGTTATCTTCCTTTGAAAGAAAGAAAATATGATTAATGCCAGAGTTTAGTTTGTTAGCTAAAGAATTTATTTTCCAGATTAGATAAATAAAGCAAACGCACTTGTATAATAGTCAAGTCTTGGTATCTAAAACTAGATTTGTAAACACTTGCAAATCCTGCCTTTTTAATCATACATGGAAATGGCAGCCCTAATGATAATGAAAGCAGTGTCTTGTACATACAGTATCTGGGAATCATTTACTTTATGTGTGCCAACAGATGTGGTTATTTCTAAGAGAAACAGTCAAAATTTAATGAAATCCAAATAACAGGTTTGTATAAAAATTATATTCTGTCCCATACAGACATGATCAATTAAATTTGAAGCCCACCCCCATAGTAGCAGTAAGCTTCTGGCAACAATATTACTTGGAATTTGTAGTTGTCATCAGTAGTAGAAAAGTAACAAGTAAAATAATTTTGCTCAATAACAATAGTAAGTATACTATATTAAAGGTATGCTGCATTTACGTTCATGATCTCTGATCTGTGCTCTTAAGGTAGTTGATATATACGTACTTATATTGTACAGATGAGCAGACTAACATCATCCTATTGTGTCCTGCCAGCTTAGCATTTGCAACTTAAATTACTATATCAGCTCTCAACTGCCAAGAGTACATTATTAAGGTTTGGATTAAAGCATGTATACCCTAATGCTGTCTAGTTTTGTGTGGTGGGGGAAATCCAATTTATAAGAATTTGAACCCAGACCCTGATGCCTAGTTTTTCACTCAGTGCACTATACAACAAAATCTAGATAAGGATCCTATCTAACTTTTTAATACAATTTATATACTAATTTTATATAATAATACTTAAAGAATAAGTAATTTTTAATCTATATACTTTTTTGCATTGGCCATTTTATTCTTAAAGAGATTTGGTTTTGTGTGATGCTTTATTAGTTTAATATTGTAGTTTACATTGTTATTGTAAGCCAGCCAGAGTAGTGGTCTGGCCATTAGATGGGTGGGATAAAAATTTAATTGAAAAATAAAAATAACTTGAAAGTTCGCATCCTTTCTTATTGGATAATGGTCTGAAAGCATGGTAGATGGGGGGGCTCCTGAACCGAAAGACAGGAGACCCTTCCTAATCATAGGTAAGCCAGGGCTATCTTTAAGAGTTCAGCTACTACTAAGCAGTCAGTGACAGGTTGAGATCAATCCGTTTGTTTAATAGTTTATTAAGCAGAGATTAAGACTGCTATCCTACACCACTTTGCAGGAAGTCGCCCCTGCCCTACTGCGCTCACTGAAACGTCCGTAGTGCTCAAAGGAGACGAAATGCCCCCGAGGGCGCATACCAGGAGGTCCAAGCACCCCTGCACTCCGCGGGATGGGAAAGGCGTCTAGGATCAGCCCCTGCGTCGACCTGCGCCGAGACCACCGCGGGATGGTGGCGGTCGGGAGGCGGCGGTAGGTTTGCGTGCGTGCAGCCGCAGCGACGGGAGTAAAAATACACACCCCTCCGCCTCCTAGCAGGGAGGAAGGCACGCGCGGGCTCGGGGGCGCGCGCCGCCTCTGCTCTCCCCTCCCTCCCACTTCGATCTGCGCCGCCCTCATCCAATGAGCGGCCCTGTTGCTGGCAGGTGCGGAGTGTTTTTGTTTTGGGTTGAAGAAGAAGAAGAAGTAGTAGTAGTTGTTGAGGAGGAAGGCCAGACTCTCTTTTTTTCCTCTTTTTCCCAGTCGGAATCCGGCGAGTAGGGGGCGGGGGCTCCAGCTGACCCACCGACGGGCACCCCACGCCACCGAGCTTCAAGGCCCCCCCCCCCGACCCCTCCAGCCAGCCACCCTCTTCCCACCGCTGTCTAGGGCGGGCGACCGTCTCAGACGCTCGTCTTCTCCCAGCCCGGCTCCACCTCTCTTCCTCGGTCTTCTCCCCACCCGGTGCCCGAGGCGAAAAGGGAGGACGCCGGGCCAAGCAGGCGACCGAAGCCGCAGCTGCTGAGGAGGTGGGGGGGCCAGGCCCGGCTCGGCCTGGCCCGGCTTCGCTCGGCCTGGCCTGGTCTCACCCGAGCCGACCCCTGCCGGGCCTCCAACATGAGGAGGGAAATGAACGGGGTCACCAAGAGCCGGTTTGAGGTGAGCAGACCATTCGTTGGTTGCCTGGCCTTCGGAAAACCTTTACCCCTTTGGGGGAAAGACGTTTTGCATTGTAGCGGGGTCAGCATGAATTGTGAAAGGGAAGACTAGGTTTCGTTGAAGGGGAAATATCCTTCCTTCCTTTTCCCGGTCTGGATGATAAAATTGGTGGGAGATGAGGAAGGGCTGTGGTATGTGTGTCTGTCTGTCTGAATGAGTCGGTGTTGGGGGAGACATCTAGATGAGGTTGAAGAAAATTCGTTACCCTCCTTCACTACACACAAAACGACTGTCGACTGGAGGGGGGGGGAAGGGTGTTTTTTTCCTCCTAAATTCCAAAATCGATGAATTTAATGAAGTGTCCAGAAGGTGTTGGGTCACATACGCATCTGGAAGCGGGTTTTGTTGTTTTCTCAGTGAATAGGAGAGCTTTCCTTTGCAGGAGCCACCTTCTCTTGCAAAAAATTAACAAAAGCCTCAAACAAAAACCTGAAGCGGTGTCAGCCCTTTGACAGTAGTGAACTGTTTGTGGCAGAGGATAGAGAAAGAGTCAAACTGTGTGAGTGTACCTGTATGTCTTGCATGGGAATATTGTCCTCCGTTGTGAGTCAAGGTGTAGAGGTTTAGACAGAGGAAGTGACTTTTTCCCACATAATTATTCACAGATTATAATTTAGGAAAATTTATGCCAAATAAAATTTGTTAGTCTTAAAAATGGCACAAGATTATTTGTTGGAGCAAACTAACAAGGATACACACACACCCCTTCTGTATATCACACTGGAGGGGAGGAGATGAAAAGGAATTAGGAGGCTGTGTGCCTTGTACTGAGGCCTTAGCAGATACAGAGTTGTAAGGGGGAACATTGGTTTGTACTGAGTTTTGTATGTCTTCCTTGCCCTTCCCCAACTAGATTGGGTTGGGTGAGCTAGCCAAGGGAGGCTGGCCTTTAAAGGAGGAGGAGCCTGAACACTTACTGTGAGTGCGCCTGTCTCTGTGGGAGAGGGTAATGAGAGAAGTGGGAGGTGCTTAGGTGTACCAGTAGAAGTCTTGTGTCATGTTGGAGACTAATCTTAATGCTGCTGATGTGGCCAGGCTTTGTCTTGTTTAGTGCTGTTTTTATATAGCTACTAACAAACAGTTTTCATTCATTGGTAGAGATAGTTGAAAAGGCCTAATGGAGCTAGCTCTCCTAGTCTGTCATGGGTTGAGGAGAAGGGAAAAGGAAGGAGGCAGTGACACACTCAGAGAATAATGTTGTTCGGGTTGTATGTTTTGTTAGGGAAAAAAAGGATAGTACTTTTGGAGAAATAGTTCATTTGTCTTTATGCATTAAGAAAATGATATAAGATTCCAGATTTTAAGTAAAATGCTTAATTAAATATAGGTATACAGAGATTTTTGTTCACCTGGAATTCATAGAATTCTTTGTTTATGAAAGCAGTGGGATTTGTTGAAAAGACATCCAAAGACAAGGGTCCTACAAGTGCTTATCGTGATTAGATTGTCACAACTGTGTGCCAGGCATGACCAATGGTAGTGGTGAGAGTTCTGTATATGAGCACATGCATGTGGCCTCTATACTGATTTTAGAGTAAGTGGTCTATTAACTTTGCTTGGTTTATTTTAAATAAGTGAATCTTCTTTAAGGGTTTCATAGAACTTGTAGGTATGGGCATCTGTTTTCAGTGTGTGGTGACTGTGTGTGCCTGTAGACATGATGCAAGGTTAATGGTTTCTTTTCTTTTTTTAAAGGAAATCAAATGGCCAGTATTTTGTGTTTAACTTCCGGATGGGCAAAAGTGGTACAGTCCAGTATTACTGTTGCTTTCTTACTCTGACACTAAAAAGCGGGGGCAAATTGTACTTTGGTAAGTCTGAAGGATAGATATGCTGAAAGGAGTGCAAGCAAGCAAAGAGTAAACAATGAACTATTCAGTAAAATATAACACGTAATCAGCTTGATCTGGTACCACACAAAAGCACCCTATCAAGGCAGGGTTTTTTCCAGTTCTTTGTTTTAACAGCTGTCCCTCCCCCCCCCCCCCATTGAGAGTGTTGGGTGTGGGGGGAATGGATGACACAGAAAAGAGTAATGGGATAGTTCACATCTTTTCATTTTCCTAGAATTTCATGTTCTAGGAAAATAAACTGTCCTGATGTAACCTCTCAAAAATAACTTGAATATGGGGAAATAATACCATTCCTCAGAACCCATTATGGCTTTGGACCTAGTTGCTTCTCCACTCCGAAGTTCAGACAGGAAAAGTAAACTTATTTGAAGGAAAATCTTGGGTAATGTGTGTGGCATAATTCTGCAGAATGAAGAACAGCAACAACGTCATCCAGAAACTGGCTGGTGGGCTGAGACAGGTAGAAATCATGTTTTGATTTAATTGTTCGAATTTTGACAGTACTCATTGTTTGATGCAAAAAATCAGATTAAAGAAGTTATATTCACTAGCTGAATTCCCATAGGTTAAATAGTATAATAAAATATCAGTTAATACAAAGTCCAGTTAAAAGAGCTTAACTAGTTTCAGCTACCAGAGAATACAAGTAGCAATAACGATATTTAATTATTTTGTTCAGTTTAGCACAATTTTTCATGATGCTGAATGCAAATTTGGGTTTAAGATCCTAGGAGAAAATTCTTTTGATTTGACTGTAGGTTTTGTTTGTTTTTAGTTTTGAAGTAAGTTGTATGTATGTAAGTTGACAAAAGGAGGATATTGGCAAGTCTTCTCCTTATGAAAAGTTTCTATAGGTACTGGTAGATTGTGACATTGGAAGTAGTGACTGAGGGGGCATTGGGAAGTTAATGGGCAAAATCCTATTGATGTAGAGTTACGCTGGTGCAAACTGAATCTGGCACCAGAAATGATTTATATAAACTAATTGAAAGCTTCCTATCCCCCCAATTTCAGGCTCCAGGTTCCTTGGGGCTCTTTTTGTCCCGGGGAAGCCTTTGGGAGCATTAGGATAAGAGGCAGGGAGCCTTTCATAGTGAAACTAATAATAGGAAAAACAGTCAGTGCCAGATAGCCACCGTGGTTCCAATCCCAGTGGTGGTGATCCCAGGGTAATAGAGAGCCCTTGGGAGCCTCAGAACCTGAAACAGAGATAGGAAACTTAATAAGTTTAAATTAAATGTTGCCAGTGCTGGATCCAGTTTATGCAGGAGGATTTTGCTGATGATATTCAGTTGTGTGTGCAGTTTGCTTAACTATGCTATGTAAATTAGTACATAACATTCTTGTGAAGAATAGAATGTGCATATTCTGGTTTGGTGATTTTAGAAGACTGAAATAGTAGAAATTGCAAAAAAAAAAATCAAATCAGAGTGGTTTTGCTGCATTAATTTCTGTTAGTGAAAGAGTATTTTACTCTTTGAGTTACATCAAAGAGAGCAAATACAAAGGAAAGGTGTCAAATTTCTGGCTTGAATACGGAAAGAATAGTTATTAAAGCAGATAATAGTGTATTTTTTCCATGGAAAAGTTTTTCACTTTTATAAATTCATTGTCTTGTAAAATTTGTCAAACATGAAGTATCTCCCTAACTTAGTCTGGTTCACTGATGCTTAGAGGTATTCACATATGTGATACCAAGCCATGGTTAAATCATGTTGTAAAAAATGTAAGAACACTAATGTCTCTCAGTGCTGTAATGTCTCTCTAAAGCAGGGGTCTCAAACTCAATTTACCTGGGGGCCGCTGGAGGCAGAGTCTGGGTGAGGCTGGGCCGCATCAGATTTTCCACCAAGCAGAGCAAGAGCCCGAGGAAGCCGCGCGGGAGTTTCCTTAGCCCAGCTGGGGCTCCGAGGAGGAGGAGGGGCGTGCGAGCCCTCGTCGCCCGGCCATGACCCCCTCTGGCTCCTTCTTCACCACCACCACCAGCAGCAGCAGCAGGACGAAGAAGCGGAGAAGGGAGGGAGTGCCGGCAACCGCCTAGCCGGGGGGAGGAGGGCACGACATAAAATTTAAAAAAAAAAAACCCTCACAGAATTCACCTTGTCAAAGGAGAAAAGCCTCCACCGGTACCCGCGAAATTAAACAGAATGGGGCGGGGGCCCCCCAGGTGCGTGCACGCGCATAAACACACACACACACACAAATACACACACACAAACACACACACACACGGAGGTCCGGCAACCTTCCTCTGAGGGCCCCCCCCTAAAAAAAAGGCGCACTCAGCAGCAGCAGCAGCTACCCCCACCACGACAGAGGAGCAAACTTTGCGAGGCGAGTCCAGGCAGCCTCCAGAGCCGAGGCGGCTGAAGCAGGACGAAGAGGAGGAGGAGGAAGCACCGCCGGGTGCTGAGGCAGCTGCTGGCCGGGCTGGTACTGGGGGTGCCGAGAGAGAAAGAGAGCCAGAGAGCCGCTTCCCTGGAAGAGGCGGCGGCAGCAGCTGCTGTTGGCGGCTTGGAGGTGCTCTTCGAGGACGGGACGGGAGCAACTTGACAGCAGAGGACGCGTGGGTGCTTCGGGGGGGAGGCAAGGTGGGGGCCACAAACTATCATCCGGCGGGCCGCAAATGGCCCCTGGGCCGCATGTTTGAGACCCCTGCTCTAAAGATACCTTTTGTAGTATTTCATGGATTTAAATTTTTTTAAATATAGAAAAAAATCCTATCTCAACAGGGTTTGAATAGATCTCTTGACATGGAAGATGACTTTTCCATCATCACATGGTAATAAAGCTGATGAGTTATAATGTCTTCTACATTTTCAGTTACAAGGTAATGGTAGGGTTTCTCCTCCAAATTAATAGACTTTGAAGTATCTGTATCTATATTGATACTTGGATTTCTGTCACTAAATTAGTCCTATTCCTTAACCTTTGCACCTCTTTTGAGCAGTTTGATAAAATGAAGATTATGTGCTTGAGCGTCATGAAGTATTTAAGAATTATTACATGACTTTGTTTTTTTTTAAAGTTCCACCCAGAAATGTATAAGGTATGGCAGGTTAAAGTTTTTTCCTTGGTCTCTCCTTGGTTTTTTTTTCATCTTTTGCCAAATTTAGACTTTATCAAACCCTGCAGGAAATAAACAGATATTTGTATGCTGCACTGGCCACAAGATGCTAATAGTTTTGCCTCTGCTTTATCTTTGCTAGAAATATTTAACATGGCAATATAATAGCAGGCATAAAAGCAAGTAAAATATGTAAAGAGTGGTTCTGTGGTAGTATGATGTGATGTTTTATTTATTTACATTGCTATGCTATATAGTGGCCTAGCCACAGATTTTACAACCAAAACAAATCAAATAAAGCCATGGTAAGGTTTTAAAATGTTAAGATGGTTAAAGCCAGCAGTAAAATTTAAATAGTAAAAATGAAAATACAGGACTGAGTGCTTTCTGGAAAGGCAGACCTTAAGTTTAAGGCCTACCTGTTGCAAATGAAAGCATCTGGCAGATCTCCCTTGGGAGGTCTATAAGTTGAATTAAAAATCAGGGTTGGACAGTACCCATTGGATCATAAAAATGGCACCAAAAAAGCAAACCTTGGAGTTCTCAAGAACTCTTAAACAGGCTGGGAATTACAGAACTTAAACTGGGTGGAGAAAAATAAAAGTTGAAAAATAATATTTTGTAGTATTTTAAAATATTAATTGTTGTGATGTTTTGTAAGGAGGTATTCTGCAGTATGAAAGTTATCGCAAAAATCATTCTGGACAGATGTCAAGGGCATAAGCTCTGCATGTGGACTAAAGTCCCAGGGTTAAGACAACAGGTTTACCCTGTTTTTGGTGGTCCAGTGAAGATATTACCCAATCTTATTTTTTGTAGAAGTAGTTCCTTCAAGATGGATATCATCCTATATGTGACCTGCCTTGCTGTAAACAAATCTCTCTCTCCAAGCTAATGATTCAGAAGGTTAAATGGTCTAGTAATAGACAGCCTCCTTTAAATTCACCAGTTAAATTCACTAGTTAAAACCAGCTATGGTGGCTGGTTTTCTTATGAATCCTTTAGTTTGTGAAAGCTGTAAAGCTGGACTCACAAATCTTTTTATTTAATACTTTTGCTCCTGATTCCTAGAGTTAAAATTCAGTAAGAATTCTCTCATGCTACATATGGTTTTGAAAACCCTATTTTATATGCATATTATCTCTAATTCTGTTGGATATTTGGTTATTTTTTAATCATGACACAGACATATGAGCTGTGCATTAAACATTTGTTTCATATTCCTCATAGCTGCATGTCATAATCAACTCACTACAATTTTTTTTAAAAGGTGAAAGAAAGCTATTTGGTCTCTGTTCCAGATTGAGAACATATATTAAGAATGTCTGTTCTGAAGGTGTGGCTCCTATGGAGAAAATAATCAGATTGCAGCAAAGCAGACAGAGCACAATTATGCTCACTGAACAACTCCTTTCCCTTTTGACTGTGGCCAGCAGCCTTAATTTAATGCAAATCAAAATCCAGCGTTTTGCAAATTGTTTCTTTACCATGTACAATAGTGAAGAAGGCCATGTTGATACAGTAGGCCTCCCTTATCCACTGGAGATTGGTTCCAAGCCCCCCTGTGGATAACTGAAAACTGTGTATGGAAACAGGAAAAACAGGAAAAATATTTTCACATTCATTACCAGAATGGACCACTAGAGGGCGCCAGAGACCATGTTATTTATTCATAGCACAATCGCTGACCCCCTCTAGTGGCCAGTTCTGGTAACAAGTTCTGGTAATACATATGAAAATAGTTTTTTTTCCTGGATTTTTTTCTTTGAATATCTTTAATATTTTCATACCGTGGATATTGGCCCCGTGGATAAGTGGGTCCTACTGTATATTGGAACGGATTCACATAGTCCTTAACATTGTATCTCCTATTTCAAGAGTATATAGAAAAACAGCTATTAATATAGAAATTGGAGGATAAACTCTTCTAAAGCAGGGGGTCGCATAATCTAGTTATGACCAAAATACTTAGATAGAAATACTAGAGGAGTATGAAATCAATTTCTATACAAATACAGATTGCTCTTAAATAATAAAAATAACAGCACTTAAGAACCTCATTTTCTAATTGGTGCCTTCACTATCACTGTACTTTGGAACTGTGTGGCTTTCTTTTCCTGTGCTAATAGTAAGTAGAGTTTACTCTTGTATTGGTTAAGAATGTTTGTCCTGAAGGTATGGCTTCTGTGGAGAAAATAATCACTTAGACAGCATCAAAGCAAATAAAGCAGAGTGCTGCTGACTGTACCTCTAGCATTTATATCTATATTGATACTTGATGTAGTATAATGGATAGATTGACAGACCTGGGAGCAGGACTCAGGAGACTTGTGTTCAGATCCCTGCTTAGCATGGAAACTGAAAGGGTGGGTAGAAGTAAAACAACTAATTAAGTATTCAGGTCATTGTAAGTTGGTTCCAAATTGTGGGCACATAACACAATTGTTACGTTGAGTAACAGCAGGCTTTCCCAATCTGGTGCCCTCCAGATGTTTCAGACTTCAGTCACAAGATCCCTCACTGTTGGCCGTGCTAGGTGGATGTGATGGGAGTCATAATCCGAAACATATGGAAAACACTAGGTTGGGGAAGGGTGAACAAGGTTTTAAATAATTAATTAACTATACGTATCTCTTATAGCAAGGTTCAGGCTTTGCAAAGCTGTCTTTTAGGTAGGGGGCTCAGTGGAGGAGTTTGGATTTTGTAGTTTTCTTTGGAGGATGACAGGGCGAGGAGGATCCGTTCATGGGCTTTCCTTCTTGGGGGCTTTGGTCTCTCTTTGGATAGAGAGCGGGGTGCAGGCTTTGCAAAGGTGTCTTTTAGGTAGGGGGCTCAGTGGAGGAGTTTTGATTTTGTGCTTTTCTTTGGAGAATGAGAAGGCGAAGGAAATCCCTTCATGGGCTTTCCTTCCTGCGGGCTTTGGCCTCTGTTTGGATAGAGAGCAAGGTGTAGGCTTTGCAAACCTGTCTTTTAGGTAGGGGGTTCGATAGAGGTATTTTGATTGTGTGGGGTTTTTTTGGAGGATGACAGGGCGAAGGAAATCCCTTCACGAGCTTCCTTTCAGGGGGCCTTTGGCCTCTATTCTCATAGAGAAAAAGGTGCAGGTTTTGCTTAGCTGTCTTTTAGGTAGGGGGCTCAGTGGAGGAGTTTTGATTTTGTGGTTTTCTTTGGAGGATGGGACGTGGTGGCGCTGCGGGTTAAACTGCAGAAGCCTCTGTGCTGCAAGGTCAGAAGACTGGCAGTCCTAAGATCGAATCCACGCGACGGAGTGAGCTCCCGTCGCTTGTCCCAGCTCCTGCCAACATAGCAGTTCGAAAGCATGTAAAAGTGCAAGTAGATAAATAGGTACCACCTCGGTGGGAAGGTAACGGCGTTCCGTGTCTAGTCACGCTGGCCACGTGACCACGGAAAACAGTCTACGGACAAACGCTGGCTCTACGGCTTGGAAACGGGGATGAGCACCGCCCCCTAGAGTCGGACACGACTGGACTAAATGTCAAGGGGAACCTTTACCTTTACCTATCTCTTCAAATAGGCTTTTTAGAATGGCAGACCTCATAAGATTCTTTCAAACTATTGTTTCTTTGCATGTTTCAATCACCTGTTACTGCACAAATAATTCTTATTTTTCATTTTAAAAATGGTAGTTATTTTGGTACAGATTAATTCATTTTGGTGTATGTATAGGCCTCTTATTATTCCTGACCCCAGCACTACTGGAGAGTTAGGTTGTTGTCTAGTAATGGAAAAACACCGAAGGGAAATAGGCACAACTGGGGTAGATGCCAAGCTTGGACGTGGTGGGTTTATTTTTAGCCTAAATACCATGACTGACCCGACAGAGCACACAGCCTATGGTACATTTGTGTGAAGCAGGTCTAGCCTGGGCCTTGGGTAGCTGGGCAGGCGTGATCTGACAAGGCAGATTGTGTCCCTGCTCCAAACAAGGGAATCATGAAGTAGAAGTCCTCTGAAGAGGACTGTGCCTTCCAACTAGGGCCTACCCCTGTTCAGCCACTCATTGAGCCTTTTTTTTGTTTTGTTTTGTTTTTGGACCTACCTGTGGCGTCTGCCCAGGTCATGAATATTCATATGCTATCTGCATAGACCAATGGGAGTGCTGGAGGGGCGGAGTCTCGAGATATAAGAGACTCAGCAGGAGGAGGGGGAGTTTAGTTAGAGAGGGAGATTGAGAGTTGAGAGAGTTTTGGGAGTTTGGGCGGCAGAGTGGTAGTTGAGCGTGGATAAAGGAGGATGTTTGTTTAAGAGGTAACAACATTGCTTGAACTATTATCATCTGTAACAATAAACAATTTCTATTTGGTTCTTTTAAAATGACATGTGGCCTGGACCTCGATCATTAATGATAGATAATGCTGATGTAATCAACTAGTGGTAGCTGAAAGACACGTAGTGTGAGCTCTTAGTTTGGTGAAACAAGCAGGGGCCACGTGGGGATCATGATAAATTGGTGGTGGCAGCGGTGGGATACGAAATAATCCAGTGAAAAACTGAATGGGCTTGAGTTTGAAGGAATTCCTTGCTGGAGGGGGGTTAGGAGAAGTGGTTACCCGTTAGAGTCTTGGTGAAGACTTAGTTTCGGGCCTTCTGAACCCAGATCTGAGGAATTTTAAGATAGGGAAAATACCTACTCAAGAGAAACCATTTACCTCAGGATTTACAAGACCTAGTGGCTAGCTCAAAATTTGGAGCTCTGAGGGTAAAGAGCATATATATTACCAATCATCTGTCCTAATGTGGCTGAAAGAATGGATTAGTCTTTTGTATTTAGAGGGGCACGATTTACAGTTAGGTTGGCATGCCTTTTTATGGTATCAGAAAGCTAAAACCCACAGGTATTTCCAAAACCACTATATTAGAAACTCCTTGTATATAATATGGGAAAAAATGAAAATGTACACAAAAATACCAGGATGGGTTTCACCTATAGAAGCATTTGTTCATCCCAATCTTCTGAATTTTGAATTTTTTTTTTTACTTATACAGATATCTTAGATATAGATAGGAGATTAAAACCGAAACAACACCTTATAGACCAGGGATTAGACGCATGTAATCAACTAGTGGCAGCTGAAAGACACATCGCGTGAGCTCTTAGCTTGGTGAAACAAGCAGGGACCACGTGGGGATTGTGACACTCTCCTTCTCCAAAGCAATGAGAGATGGCAGGCTGCTGCCTCCCTAGAATGTCTGTCTTACAGATGGGGAAGAGCCAGTAGGACTGTTCACCTTTTAGACAAAGGGAAAGGAATATTCATCTGGCTAAAGTACGATTTTGTGGATGCAGAGTCTCTAACATTTATAATGAGTGGGTTTTCTGTACTTGTGAATATGGGCAGGTTTGAAGTGTCCTGTGTCACCAGAGTTGACTCACTTCCAAATATGTAGCCAGTATGTAATATGTCTAGAGCTTGTTTCTTTCTCCTTTGTTCATCTGAATAATTCCAGTAATTCCATTTCTTTGTCATCATACCTCGAAATATGTAATGTACCTCCAAATTCTGTTGCTTCCTCTACTTTTCACAAAGACTAGGGATGGGGTAGATTGAAATCCAAAGGAATAACTACAGTGGTGCCTCGACTTACGACCGTCCCGACATACGACCATTTTATTTATTTATTTATTTATTAGATTTCTATCCCGCCCTTTTAGACAGAGTCTACTCCGGGCGGGTTCCATTAAACATTGTAATCTAAAACAGTTAAAAACAATTCAAAACAATAGTGATTGGTAATGCTTAGTAATGCTCAAGATGGGGAAACAGAAAATTATAATAAAAATAAAGTCAAGTATTGACAGGAGGGAAGGCCTGCCTAAAGAGCCAAGTTTTTAATTGGCTCTTAAAAACATTTTGAGTTGTGACCAGCTCTGGCTGCAAAATTTTGCTTCAACTTGCGACCGGAGCTTCGAGTTGCGATCAAAAGAGGCAGGGAAAAAAGGCGGGGAATTCAAATTAGAGGGCTAACTGTTGGTCGGCGAAGAGCTTCTTTGTAGCTCTTTTGCCCCAACGGTTAGAGTGTGTGCATCGGAGGAGGCTTCAGACTGCCTGGTGCTGCTTTCTGCTCGTAAGTACATTTACTTTGTTTTGCAGCGTGGGTTTGGGTTTGGGGGGGTTATGTTTCTGTGCTGTGGGTGGGGGGTGTTTTTGTGTTTTTTTTTTCCAGCCCCATTGCGTTCTGATGGGGCTGACTGTGGTGTGTGTGTGTGTGTTTTGCTTTGTTTTTCAGCCCCATCGCAACGTGATGGGTCTGGCTGTGGTTTTTTGTGTGTGTGTGTGATTTTTTTTTCTGCTGGAACGGATTAATCCCGTTCCAATGCATTCCTATGGGAAATGGTGCTTCGACTTACGACCATTTCGAGTTACGTCCATCTTCTGGAACGGATTATGGTCGTAAGTCGAGGCACCAGTGTAACTGTAAGAATGAACATATTGAGAACACAGAAAAAAGAGCAGCCACAAAACTGGTTTTCTTAATGGCTTTGTAACAGTTCTCATAGTTGCCTTTTTCTGACTTCATTCACACTGTTGCTTTTTTTTCTCCTCTCACTCTAAAAAGTCAGTAATATTTCCTCAAGTTTCCTGGAGAAAGGACAGCACACAGACATAACAAACTATCTACATTTCTGAATATAACCCAAACTTTTAATTGTGGTTCTTTGTTATTTGTGGGACTGTTCAGAACCCTAGACTGTAAATTGGGGCTATTTCTCTTTTGTCATTGTAGACTTTTATCTAGGTACTTTGGGCTTTTCCTACTTTAGCATGTTGTCTTATGCCTCCTCCTCTTCCTTCCAGATGACACACACAACTCCATGAAAATTAGAGTTATTTCATCAAATAAAAATTAATCTGAGTTCATTGCTAGATGCCTTTATGGTGTGCTCCAACATATCATGAAAATTTGAAATAGAACTGCAGAACTTTGTACATACAGATATATTATGGCTAGAGATAGGCACGAATCGCCTATTCAGATGATGGCCCAACAGGTGTTGTGTGGTTTGGCATCCTGCACCCTCTGGCAGGCGCCCACTCAGAGGTAGTGCCCCGCCTTCTCTGTCCTGCCTCCTCCGGGTGCTACCTCTGATTGGGTGCCTGCCAGAGTGGGCAGGGTGCCAAACCACACAACACCTGTTGGGCCATCATCTGAACCAGCACAAACCACCAAACTGGCAGTTCATGTCGATCTCCAATCGTGACCAAGTATTGGGACAAACGAAATCATGCTCCTTATTGCAGCAAATGTTCATTAGGCACATGAGTTGTATTGTTGATAATAGGGACATAATCTGATGATAAGAAAGCAGTAATCCAAAATTGTTCTCATCTCAGCATGTAAATTACAGGGAGGAGAGTGTCATTTTTCTACCTCTATTCAAGGGCACTACATGCCACCAAACCGGGTTTTGTTCATTATCTGTCTCTGGTTATGTGTCACATGGCAACAGTGATCTAATAGTACTTGGCATACTGTCAAGTCAATTTCGACTTAGGGCAACCCTTTTGATGGTTTTCTAGGCACAAAGTACTCAGAAATGGTTTACCAGTCCATTCTTCAGGGGTACTCTGGGACCGTGTAACTTACTAAAAGTCATGCAGTCTGGCTTATTCCATACAACATGCACTGCAGAATTGAGCTCCCTACACCTTGTCTTCCAATTCAGTGAGTCAGCTAAGCCACATGAAGTCAGAATGGTGGTGACATTCTCAGGCTGAGTCAAACACTAGGGATAATCAGCCAATCACTGTGCAGTGTCACTAAAGAGAATCAGTGCAAATTGCTTGAGAAGTGTGGTGTAAACTACTTCATGGTGAAGTTTGGAATGCTTCATATAAAGGTATGTAGTTCATCTATGACTCTGTGTTCTGCAAGGTATATGAGATGAGTAGTTTACTATTGCCAACCACCAGTGAGTTTCCATGGATGAGCAGAGTTTTGAAGCCATATCTCCTGAGTCCTGGTCCTGCATTTTATCCACTAAACTACACTGGATCGCCAAGTAAAGATAGACTTCCTGAAGAGCCAGTGATGGCAAACCTTTTTGATCCCGAGTGCCCAAACTGGAAAAAAAGCCCAACCCAGCGGGCAGCAGTGGCAGTAGCGGAAGTGGCAGTGGAAGGGGGAATCCCGGGCACAGAGGTGCCTCCAGACCCCACTCTGGATCCGCCTCCAGTTGTGCCCAACCCCGCCACTGCCTATAGCTTGGCTGGCCCACTGCCGCCAGCGCCAGCTGCTCCGGATCCTGGCCTGCCACCTGTCGGGGCGCCAGCACTGTGGCTGCAGCCACCTTCTCAGGTTTGGCTGCCGGGGGTAGCGATCCAGCGACTTATGGCTCGTAAGAGGGCTCTGCGTGCCAGCTGTAGCATGCGTGCCAGAGGTTCACCATGACTGGCTTAGGCAATGTCCTGGAAAGGGGTAGCGGGACACAAAGAGGAATGGAAAGAGCTGGTGTGTAATAGATCACAGCACCAAGTGTGTACAGCAAATCTGTGCCTGTGACAGCTGCACTGTTGCAAAGCAAAAAAAAATTGACTTAGATGCAGAGGAGAGTGTGTGACTAACTTGTTCTTCTCATAGTATGCATTGTCCACATTGCTTTCAGAATACCTGAACAGTTTCAGTTGCCCTCCGGTTTTGTGTTGACAGCTGTGATGATTTGGGAACTATGCTCATTTCAATGGTGGTCATTAGAGATGGGCATGAACTGAAGTTTGGTGGTTTGGCCCAGTCCAGTGCCGTACCCACACAGGTGTTATGCAGGCACCACACACTCCCCTCTCCTGTCTCTTCTGTGCACTTGCCCATTCCCCAGGTAATGTGTGCTTCCTCCCCACCTTCCCAGCATGACTGCCCACTCAAGGATCGCAGCGTGCATTTTCCTTCTTCGCGTCCTCCAGTGGCCACCCAGTCAGACAAGGAGAAGGGGCAGGGAAGACTGCAGTGCTGTCTTTGAGTGGGCAGGCTCTGGAGGAGGTGGGGGAGGGAAGCATATGCTGTGATCTGTGAGTGGGCAGTCACGCTGGGGAGGGAAGCATGCATTGCCCAGAGAATGGGCAAGCATGCAGAGGAGATGGGAGAGGGGAGTATGCAGCACCTGCGTAAAACCTGTGCAAGCTCAGTGATAAACTGGGCTGAACCACCAAACTGCAATTCATGCTCATCTCTAGTGGTCATTGCATAAGGCTTCCTCTGCCATGCGTTAGATCAGTGGTTCTTAACCTTTGTTACTCAGGTGTTTTTGAACTGCAACTCCCAGAAACCCCAGCCAGCACAGCTGGTGGTGAAGGCTTCTGGGAGTTGCAGTTCAAAAACACCTGAGTAACAAAGGTTAAGAACCACTGCGTTAGATGACTTACCAGTGCTTATCTCTGTTGTCTTCACATTTGACTTCATTAGGTATCATTCTGGGTCCCACTAAATCTGAGATATATGGTGTGTTATCAGAGAAGACTTGAAAGTTGTGAGAGTTAATGATGGCCATTTCATTATGTAGAAAGCAAGTGGGTTTTCTCGCTTATCTCTGCTGATAAACAGTCATGATCAGAATG
Source organism: Intellagama lesueurii (assembly GCA_037013535.1). Classification (NCBI taxonomy): domain Eukaryota; kingdom Metazoa; phylum Chordata; class Lepidosauria; order Squamata; family Agamidae; genus Intellagama; species Intellagama lesueurii. The sequence goes on from JBAJHW010000006.1 coordinate 35,693,521, forward strand.
CTGTAATAAAAGTGGAAAGTGGCAAAGTTGGCCTAACAGACAACTTTGATGACCTTCAGCAGTGGATGGTTGCCAACCCAGAGGTTGCCAGAGTAATACAAGAATTTGAGGAAGCCCATCACCACTGGAGAAAAGGAGCAGCAATGCATCATCATAATTAAATGCTTAGCATGCAGAGAGCAAGCAATTTGTCAAAGCTGTTGGTTCACTCATGGAAATGATTAAAGAGTTTAGTAACACTTTTGAACAGTGGAATGAGAACTTGTTTGTCCTCAGTGCAAAAGAAATAAAACAAAACCCTTCAGCTGATGATTCATGATGAACATGAAGAAACCTAGCCAAGACTAGTTCAGTGTGTTCATAAAACAGCTTATGTAAAGAACCAAAGCTGCTAAGGGTATACAATGCAGTAAGCTAACCTTTATTTAAATGTTCTAGATTTAGCCATGTTTAGAATAGTTGAAGTAAAACAGGGTTTGAGTTAGTTATAACTGATTTGAGACCCATTGATTTCACAGGGTCTACTCAAAGTATGACTAATGCTAGAATCAACCCATGATGCCAGACACAGGTTGGCAATCTCAATTTTGTTTCTTTCGACAAAAAAATTGTCTAAAGGCATTTACCTTAACAAGAAAACTGTCTATATGTTGATTTGATAAAATGCCTACAAACCTTTCAAGGCCACAGAGTGAGCTATTCATCATTACATATGTAGTCATTGATAAAATTGCCTTCATTCCAATCCTTAGTACTGATACTTCTAGAGTTGTTAATTAAAATCTCCATCCAGTATTTCTGCCATATGTCCTGCAATACTAGGACATATATTGCATATATGTAAGATATGGGATTGCTTATAGCAAACTCTAAAACTTACACCCACAACAAAGCAATAGCACGTTGTAGTTATCTGCTCTCATCCATTATATTAGAAACATTGCATGTAGAGAGCAACAACTCACATTATTCAGATTCTTCTAAAAGATTCTCCTCCAGTCATCTGAGGAAGCAGAAGGAGGACATCTTGTTAATAAAGAACAAGTTCATTTTTGCATTACAGCAGCATGATCTTCACTCACACTCTCCAAACAACCATAACAAGGACTTGCTTTGTGTAGTACATGTTGCATAGAGAATGGCCGTTGCAAAATGCACATACCTACTGTTGATACAAAAATTATAATATCTATAAATACTGTAAGGCAAAGACCTTTCTTTTTAGGTGAGCTTTCCCAGAGTGACTGGCTTCCTGAGTGGGGTTTTTTAATTGATTGTTGTACCTTACTGATTTGAATGTGTTTCGGTGTTGCTTATGTTCTTTAGTACGAGATAATATTTATTTGATCCTTTTTAGTATTTGTATACTTAGTGTTGTTAGCTTTAATATTGTCTTTTAATGATGTAAACTACCGTGGGTCCTTTTAAGGAGAAAGACAGGATATAAAATTTCAAATCAATCAATCAATTTTTATTGACTCTGCTTGGTATTTGGACTCGGGGAAGTTTTTCGTTACCTGAGTGCTATACATGAAATATCCACTTCACTTGGACCCTGAAAATCACATGCCTTGCTAATATCACATGCCACTTAGAGGGTGTGATACTATATCACAGTGTGCTCGGAATTGAAAGGTCTACTCCATGTGGAACACTGTGCCAGAGCTTGCTGGTGTACTGTCAAGGCTTGTATATGCAGCATGTAACATCCCAGAAACTTCATATACAGTGGAAACTTCCATCATACTGTTCTATGCTTGAATATGCACAATGAGGACAAGGCCAAAAAATGCTGTTGGTAAAAAGGGATGCCATGAAAGAATTCTACCAAATTAAATTGCTTTTGAGGAGCTTGTAATGAGAGTGAGTGATCCCATCTAAGGCCAAACATGGCTCAGTGTCCTTTCCATCACAACCAAACTGGAATGATGGATAACTTGACTATATAGCAGTGCTTCCCAACCTTGTGTATCCAGATGTTCTTGGACTACAACTCCCAGAAATCCTGTTCAGCACAGGTAGTGGTGGAGACGTCTGGGAGTTTTAGTTCAAAGATATCTGAGGACCCAAGGTTGGGAACCATTGCTATAGACTTTTCTGGGTAGCACTCCCTAAAACTCCCTGGGCTTGCTCTGAGTTTTTCTCTTGTGGCTGTACAAAAGGATAGCAAATGTGTTGCATTGACACAACCCTGATCTTCCACATAGTACTCTGTTTTCTCGTGCGATTTAGTGATCCAGCAGTTAAATTTCATAGCCCAAAGTAAATGTTTAGCCACTGTATTTGTTAAAATAAAAACCTTTATCTTTTAAAAACATTATTTCCACTTGATTTCTGTGAATCTGTGTAATATTACATCAGATTAACATAGACTTTTCAATTGTTGTGTATGTCTAGGTATATTTAAAGTTCTTGTGGTCTCTATGACTCACACATATGGGTCTTGCACCTACACAAAGGTCAGAATCTTCTAGAAGCTTTAAAAAGGAACCTCTACATACTCAGTGGTTTTCCTTCCTTTCCTTTTTGTCTGTCAAGGGATCAGCAGTAAAAGGAATCTTCTAGAGCGTTTCCCTGTTCAATGTAATAGTTTTATTGCATTTCTCTCTCTCTTTGTTATCTTTGCTCTACTTAACATTTGTTAATCCAGTGTTGTTTTTAAAAAATCAGAGTGGAACTTTCTGTCTCACTTATGCTCTGCACAACCCTTTTCAAGAAATATGTCACTTATTGGGAAAAATCACCCCCTTGGATGGGCACAAAAAATGCTTATTCTGTTTCAGACAGTCTCTTCACACAAAAGGGACTTTGACTGAAGCATCTATCAAGGTTTTACAGAGGTTAGTATAAAAAATAACAAATCAAAGATGAACATTCACCTTTTTTCATGATGCTGATATGACTGCACAAAAACTTGCCCACAGCTTCTGTCAGTTTGCAGATCATGAACTAAAAAAGTGTTAATAGTGGCATTAGATACTACTGCTTTTGTGCAACAACTTTCAGATCTTTCTTCATTAAGCCTTTCATAAGGTTCAATATCAAGCTTCTTGATATTGATGCAAACACTTGCTTAGGTGCTGAAAACTAAGTTTTTTCAAGGAAAAGAGGACCTAAAAAGCCAAAGGGGACAAAAAAGGAGGAGTGACCCTCTGTTGCTGTTGTGGGCTTTCATGCTTCAGGAATGCCTTCAGCTCCGCTTAAAATCTGCAATACAAATGCCGCCAGCTACATTGTTGTTGGCTTCATTTTAGCATCTGGAGGCAATTTCAGAATTGTTTCCAAATGAAACTCAGGACATTTCTCAGATAATGCCAGCTTGGCATTGACAGGATGGATACAGATTGTCTTCTGTTGAAGTGGTCTGCATTGGTTCCTACTGCAAGGGAAAACTTGGCAGTTCATCTTATTCAAGTGTGACACATTCTTGTTGGTATCAGAATGATCTCTCGTTCAATATTACCGTGGAGACTTACCTGATTCTCAGACATCTGATGGTTCTCCTTGATATAGATGTGGATGCTCTCAATCCTGCTCACATGATGCCAACTTTATTCCAAGTCTCCATTGTATCAGGAGAGTCACTGTAGGTACTATTCTAGCACTAGTTGGTGTTTACTACACCATAGAGCTTCACTTGGCTACAGCTCTCTGAGATGCTACAACTGGTAATTTCCAAGACTACAGGTCTCTGGGATATTGCAACTTGTCATTTGCAATGTAATGAGAGTGAGTGATCCCATCTAGGGCCCAACATGGCTCTGTGTCCTTTCCATCACAACCAAGCTGGGATGGTGGGTAACTTGACTATAGCAGTGCTTCCCAACCTTGTGTCTCCAGATTCAGTTCCCTTGTCACCATTGGAGGACATTAAACCTTACATTGATAAAACTAATTCATTGCTTAAAGCAGTGGGTCCCAACCTTTTTGACACCAGGGATCGGTTTAGTTGAAGACCGTTCTCCCAAGGACCGGGGGGGGGGGTACTTGTGGCGAGCAGGAGCAGGAGGTCAGCTGCAATTGAAGCTCCGCCTCCTGTTAGATCAGCAGCAGCTTAGCACCTAATAGGAGCACAGGCTCCTATTAGATTCTAATGCCACAGGCACAGCTGATCTAGCAGCAGCAGGAGGGGAGTGGGGAGCGAAGCTCCGCCTCCTGTCAGATCAGCAGCGGCATTAGAAACTAATAGGAGTGCACTGACAGGAGGCGGAGCTTTGCTCACCGCTCGTCTGTTCCAGCGGCCCGGCCCTTCCAAGGCCACGGACCAGGACTGGTCCGCAGACCAGAGGTTGGGGACCCCTGGCTTAAACTATTAACCATACCTTCAGTTTCTTTTTTTTCCCCAACCTTTTATTCATACATATCTAAACAGACAAACCATACCTTCAGTTTCTCAAAGAACAGAAAACTTGTCCAGAATCCAGCAGTTAGATGCAGGGTTTTTGTTTTGCCACCCAAAATCTAACACTATTATTATGGTGGCAGCTAAAAAGTCAGCAGTGGAAGGTCTTATTCATCAGCTGTTTACTAGGAAAGTAGAAAGTGGACCAATTGGCTGATGTTTTTCTTCTGCTGCTGCTTTGAGGAGTATATATATTTGCTGTACTAACCTGCTGTGACAACATATCAACAATTTTTCTGGGAGAAATTTACATCTTTACTGACTTTTTTGCCTAAGATGTAGGTTTATTGCCATGTTTCAGGAGAGAGGCACATACGCTAGCAACGGAGCGGATACATGCAACCTGTTTGTTGCATAATGGCTTGCTTTGCAAAGACCATGGATGCAGTCATTGCCATGTAATGCCTGAGATCCGCAGGGGTGACCAAAGACACCAAAACTGGAATTAAAGATCTATCTTTTGATGATGAAGGCCTCTTTAGTCCATATGCTAATAAGGCCATGCCTTTTTGTTTAGAATTTGAGCAATGGCAAATATGAGGATAGTTTCACAACAGAAGAGGGAAAAAATCAGTTTACTTTAGTATAGACCATCATCTTTCACCAAGGCTGTATCACTAGCAAGGAAGTCACAGTCATCATTTCTCTCCACAATATCAAAACCAAACATCCACATCAGTCCTGGCTCTTACAGATCACTTAGTACCATGGATATTAACCATAGCAGCCCATGAGTATGCTGTTGAGTTTGTTCTTCTGCCAGCAGAATAGTTTCAGCTGATTGTGTCATCAAATAATCTTCAGGATGAAATCTCCACCTGTCTTCAAAAGAATGTCATGGGATCTGTTCATCTTCAGTCGAAGCCAAAGAGGTACAGTGGACCCTCGACCTACGGAATTAATCCGTATTGGCACGGTGGCCGGAGGTCGAAAAGTCTGTAGGTCGAATATGCATTTCCCATAGGAATGCATTGAAAACCATTTAATCCGTAACCGGCCCAGGAAACCCCCCCACACACACACCAAAAAAATGAAAATAAATAGACCTTACCTTTCCGAAGCTTTCCAGGGGTCCCCCGCCGCTGCCATCGCTGCTGCCCGAGGCCTCCAAGGGCTTCTCCGCCGCTGCTGGAGGCCTCTCGGAGGTCCCCCGCCGACGCAGGCTTTCCCAGGGTGGACCGGGCCTACCAGGGGAGGGCTTCCCCCAGTAGGCCCGGTCTACTGCCCGGGAAAGCCTGGTAGACCGGGCCTACCAGGGGAGGGCTTCCCCCGGTAGGCCCGGTCTACTCCCCAGGCTTTCCCGGGGAGTAGACCGGGCCTACCAGGGGAAGCCCTCCCCTGGTAGGCCCGGTCCACCCTGGGAAAGCCTGCGTCAGCAGGGGTGGGGGACCTCCGAGAGGCCTCCCATGGTGGCGGGGAAGGCATCCGGAGGTCCCCCTCGCCGCCGATCGTGCTTCCGGAACTTCTCCAGAGGCATGATCAGCGGCGAGGGGGACCTACGCAGGCCTTCCCTGCCGCAATGGGAGGCATCTCGGAGGTCCCCCGCCGCCGCCGATCGTGCTTCGGAGCTTCTCCGTAGGCACGATCGGCGGCGAGGGGGACCTCCGCAGGCCTTCCCCGCCGCCATGGGAGGCATCTCGGAGGTCCCCCCCCGCCGCCGATCGTGCTTCGGAGGCACGATCGGCGGCGGGGGGACCTCCGAGATGCCTCCCATGGCGGCAGAGAAGCCCTGGAAGGCATCCGGAGGCACAATCGGCAGCCTACAGACTGGAAGGGGGAGGCGGGGAAAGCAGCAAATTTGAATTTGGCACTTTCCCCGCCTCCCCCTTCCGGTCCGTAGGTTGATTCTCCGGCCACAAGTCGATTGGAAATTTTGGGGCCGGAGAATTCCGTACCTCGAAAAGTACGTACATCGAGCCGTGCGTACGTCGAGGGTCCACTGTATTGCTTCAAAGTACCAAGGACAGTTAGAGGTTTTCACCTAAGTTTACCTGTTAGCAGATGCCTCAAAACAAAGGAAATTCAAATGGCTGTGCCCACAACAGTCCTTCCCTTATAAGAAGAGGAGACTGGTTTGCAGTAGTTGACCTGAAGGTTACTTACTATCATATCATTATATGGATGCTTACAAAGAAGAATGCAGACAATGCTGCCATCATGTATTATATGAACAAACATGATTGCAAGCAATCTCTGCAGCTTCTTCAAGTCACCATGACACTTTGGAAATGGTGCCTGGATAGACCTAATCTTCCATTTGCAATTCACAATACTAGAGAAGACAGCAGGCTTAGTTGACAGTTCACTGGACAATATGAATGGGAACTAGCTTGTTTCTATTTCTGATGTAATGATGGGGCAGTCTTCAGACAGTTATTACTCAAGAACAGGATACAGTATGACTCTGTGTGATGATTTCCCTCACCAGGAGTTTCTGGTTCTGTTCCCTCTATTTCCACTTCCTTAAGAGTGATAGAAAAACTTGGGTAGGATATGGTCAGTACAGTACTTCATGGTGACCTCAGCAGCTTTAGTTCACAGCATTGCTCTTGTCCAGTTGCAAACTCCTGAAATTACAGTTGTGCCAGGATCTGGCCTGATAGGATGTCAGGTAGATTCAGTATCCAAATCTGGACAGATAGAAATACACAGCCAGGTGGATCCATTCCTGTTAGCTCTTCAAGTAAATATTCTCTGTGTGATAGACTCCTTTAAAAAAAGATTTATTTGAGGTTTTCACAGATTGCACCACTGGCACTATTAAATGTGCCAGCACGGTCTCTTTCAGCATTGATAGCTAAGCTCATATCTCTACCTTATGAGCTTTCAGCCACTACAGATTCTGTTTAACATTCAAGGCTGTCCTTCTAATAGCCATCCCTTCTGTATGAAGGGCAAGTGAGCTCTGCGTTTTGCAATAAGATGATTCATTACATTTCATAGAGAAAATATTGTGGTTTCGGAGTTCTATATGGATGAGTTGATAGTTCTGCCTACATTCCCCCCCCCCCCCAATTCACCCAATGCTTTAGAGACTTGTGTCCATACATTAGATCTCCGTTGGCCCTTAACTTATACTGTTAGAACAAAAAAAGTTCCACAAGTCCCTAAGTTATTTCTGTGTTATCATGGGGCATGAAAAGGTGAACTAATTTGTAACCAACACTTTTCCAGATTTGTTTGGTGTATGGGCTGGGTCAATTACCAGTCTCAAAAAACTTTCACAACTATTTTGTTAGGGCAGTGGCATTCTACATTGTACTACCAAGAGTTGTTCCGTTTCTGAAATTTGCGAAACAGCAACATGGTCACATTTGCTTACTTCTGTCACTCAGACTAGATGTCTGGCTAAAGTGAATGTATTCTTTGGCTGAGCTGTATTGTCATCAGTGTTGGTGTGACATTCCCTGTTCTGGTAAGGGAGCTGACAGTCATCCATATGTGTGTGTCACCGAGAACGTAAAGACGTATAACTGTATTTCTTGAGTGACCTCATACTCACTGAGGCATATGAAGTAGTAGGATGGGAATAGGATTCCTGCCAAGAGCTATTTAGACCTAGAAATTCTTCCAGGCTTAAGTCTCATGTATGTGAGTTCATAGATAACCAATTGAAGAATTGTAATTACAATTGCAGATTCCTGCATTGAGCAGGGGTTGGACTTGATGGCCTTATAGGCCTCTTCTATCTCCATGATTCTATGCTTCTATAAGCAACCTGTTCTAACAATCGCAGTATTCTGCTGTGTTTAATGACTTCATAAATTGTGATGATATGATTTTGTTTTACGTAATTCATGTGCTATCCCATGAGCAAATAAAACATTAACATTTTCATTACAAGTACAAGTAATATAATTTCTTCAGTGTATAAAAATTATCATTTTATATTGTATATTTATCCACAGATGGTGTGAACATAATAATTTTATTATAGACCACAAGGTAACTTTGCTGTGCTGCTACAACATGCCTCTTTAAAAAAGAAGGTTTTCATTTGGTATGTTTGGTGGGGACAAAGGAGAGGGCCTTCTCTGTTGTTGCTCCCAGATTTTGGAACTCCCTCCCACAGGCTGGCCCCATCTTTACTGTTCTTCCACAAGCAAGTGAAGAGACCTTTCCTTTCAGGCAGGCTTTCCTTTAGTGTCTGGCTGCCTGAGTGGGGTTTTTAAATGGAATGTTGCACCTTACTGCTTTGAATGTGTTTTGGTGTTGTTTTTTTACCATTTTTTAGTATGGTACTTGTTTGATCCTTTTTGGTATTTGTATACTCACTATTGTTAGCTTTAAAATGATCTTTTAATGATGCAAGCCACTTTGGCCCCTTTTTAAGGGAAAAGGCAGGGTAGAAATATTTTAAATAAATAATAATAAAATAATATACGGTCATGTGAAAAAGACAGTATACATTCTTTGAATTCTATGGTTTTACATATCAGGACATAATAAAAATGATCTGGTCCTTAGCAGGTCTGAAAATTAGATAAATACAACCTCAGATGAACAACAACACAAGACATATTACAACGTGTCATGATTTATTTTACAGAAATAAAACCAAAATGGCAAAGCCATGTGTGAAAAATGAAGTACACCTTATAATTCAGTAGCTTGTAGAACTACCTTTAGCAGCAATAACTTGAAGTAATAATTTTCTGTATGACTTTTTCAGTTGCTCACATTGTTGTGGAGGAATTTTGACCCACTATTCTTTACAGTGTTGCTTCAGTTCATTGAGGTTTGCAGGCATTTGTTTATGCACAGCTCTCATAAGGTCCCACCTGAGCATTTCAGTCAGGTTGAGATCTGGACTTGACTGGCCCATTGCAACACCTTGATTTTTTCCCCCTTTTTCAGCCATTCTGTTGTAGATTTGCTGGTGTGCTTGGGTTCATTGTCCTGTTGCATGATCCAATTTACCCAAACTTTAGCTGTCAGACTGATGGCCTCACATTTGACTCTTGAATACTTTGGTATACAGAGGAGTTCGTGGTCGACTCAATGTCTGCAAGAAACGCAGGTCCTATGGTTGCAAAACAAGCGTGAATCATAACCTCTCCACTACCGTGCTTGACAATTCTTATGAGATGTTTGTGTTGATATGCTGTGTTTGGTTTTTGCTACACGTGGCACTGTGCATTATGGCTGAACATATCCACTTTGGTCTTGTATGTTGAAAGGACATTGTTCCAGAAGTCCTGTCATTTGTCCAGATGCAACTTGGCAAACCTAAGTCATGCTGCCATGATCTTTTTAGAGAGAAGAGTCTTTCTCCTGGCAACCCTTCCAAACAAACCATACTTGTTCAGTCTTTTTCTAATTGTACGGTCATGAACTTTAACATTTCACATGCTATCTGAGGCCTGTAGTCTGAGATGTAACTCTTGGGGTTTTTTGCAGTTTCTCTGAGCATTGCACGGTATGACCTTGGAGTGAATTTGCTTGGATGTCCATTCCTAGGAAAATTGGCAGTTGTCTTGAATGTTTTCCACTTGAGAATAATCTTCCTCACTGTAGAATGATAGACTTTAAATTGTTTGAAAATGGCCTTATAATGCTTCCCAGATTGATGGGCAGCAACAGTTGCTTCTCTATGATCATTGCCGATGTGTTTCCTCCTTGGCATTGTGTTAATACACACCTGAATGCTCCAGACCAGCCAACTGCTAAAATTTCAGCTTTTATAGAGGTGGTCACACTTGCTAATGATCAGTTACTCAAAGGCATTTGGTTAGCAGCACCTGGCTACTACTTCGCCTCTTAATTCCTATGGAAGCAGTAAGAGTGTACTTAGTTTTTCACACATGGCTTCTCCATTTTGACTTTATTTTTGTAAAATAAATCATGACGCGGTGTAATATGTCATGCGTTGTTGTTCATGTGAGGTTGTATTTACCTGATTTTCAGACCTGCTAAGAACTAGATGATTTTTATTATGTCTTGATACGTAAAACCATAGAATGAAAAGAGGGTGTACTTTCTTTTTCACATGACTGTAGATCAAATTAAATCTTAAATTAATTTTGCACTCATAATGAGTATATAGCTAGCAGATGCAGTTATTCTCTTGAATTTCATTGTTTCAAAATACATTAGTGTAATAAATTATGTAGCGGCAGTATGGCTCTGAATACCAGTTAATGCGAGTAGGAGAGAACTATTGCAATCATCTGCTTGTGGGCTTCCCTTGGGCCATATGAATGGCGACTTTGAGAACAAAATACTAAAGTCTGTATGATTTTTGGTCAGTTTATAAGCATTTTTTAGCTGAACGTAGCCAGCTGTTCTGTGGAATTCCAGATTTGACACGCAGAATAAGGAAAGGTGACTATGGTAGATGACAGGGTAGCTCCTGGTTAGTTGGTTTGTAACTGTCAGAGCACTGCCCTCCCCCACAAGTTATCTAGCCTCTGTCTCACAGTCTTAGAGCAAACATTGATTGTGTATATGTGAGAGAGAAGCTGTATGAGATACTGAAACTGGCTTTCACAACTGGAAATAATGTTTGCATGTCATTTGCCTTCTGAGATTTCAGCAAGCATTGCTTTGAAAACCATAGAGAGAGAAATTCTTAGGAAGCTTAATACTGTATCTAACATATATTATGAAAACACACACCCATTTCAGTAAAATGGTGGCACGTGTAATGGCTCTGGTAATTACACTTTTAAATGAGACTTTTTAAGATGCAGGATCTGTGTATCTCTCTCTCAAAATAAATAAATAAAACCCTATTTTGATCATGTACATCCTCATTTTATATGCTATCTTAACTCTACACTCAAAACATCAGCCTGAATAGGATAAACTTAAAATAATTTTCAAATATATTCAAGTTCCTGCTTTAGCAATTCTCCAAGAAGAGTGGGGTTTCAGTCATCAGAATCTCCCTTTGTACTCTCTTCATGCTGGTCTGGATCACCAAAGATGATGGATAATGTTTTTGCATTGTATAGATCAGCATACAATGAAAATACATTCTTGGTTCATCTTTGAGATTATAATGTTCTTTCAGTATAGAACACTGTCAGGTGGTATTAACAAAGGATAGCTTCTCTGATCGAGGTGCAGAAAACCCAGTTACTTAGAAAATAATCATATTCTCTCTGAACTTGAGAACTCGCTTTTTGGCATGCAGTTTTCTTTCTTGCAGTGGCTCTTGCTCTGTCATGCAGATTAATTGATTTGTGTTTCCAGTCTTAACATAAATCAATATTCCTTACTCATAAGTATTGAAAGAGAATGATGAGAGAGCTTGTTGTCTAACTACTGAGACAGGTCTTTTACAAAACAGAATATTCAGTATCTTTGCATAATTGTAAGCAAAGCCTAGGGAGAGCCAAGATATCAACTTACATGGTTTGATGAGATGTGGAAGTTGAATGCTGGGGCTGAAACTGAGGAAATAGGTTCCACCATAAACAGTATTTACCCTTTCCTAGAGTAACTTTTTAAGAGTCAGAAAGGTTAGAAAGGTATTAAGGGGACAAGACTTTGTGCTATACAGGCAAGATACTAGAGCTGCTATAGAGACATGTACAGGGTTTGGTAGGAGCTTGATATTGCTATAATGGCATCCTTAGCTGGGAAAATGTCTTAGAGGAATAACATCTTACAAAGGCACATATGAGATTTAAGAGAGAAGACCCTGAATAGAAGCAAGGGTTCTGAATTCATAGTTGGTAAGATTATGAGCCAGATTGTGGTGATAATGTGCAATTGCACTAGCTTTACCTAGTAAAGTATGTGACTGAGAGAGGATGAGCTTGTGTTTCTCTGGGCCAAGTTTGGATTACTATCTACTCAGCTAGTGATGGCAACCAGTTGGACTCCAGATCTCATCAGTTCCAGTTTATATGCTCAAGGATCAGGCTTGGTGGAATTGTCCAGAAATGTCTGAAGTGCCACAGGTTCTTCTCCCTATACTAAAATTATAGCCGTTGTCATTTTCTGCTTATATTCCCATTCAGAGATGTCTTCAGTTAATGCAAGCAAGCTGAAGTGTTCATACCTTGTTTGGTTTGCTCCTGATTACTGCAGTACTTTAAGGGATAAGGTGCTTAGGCTAGTGTCTTTGCTAACAAGTAATACCTGAATAAAAGGGGGGAAATGGTGTTTACACACAGATATTTTTGAAATGCATGACAGAATGCACACATTCTTTGTATAACCTGCCTCACAAGGGTATTATGACGCTAAGAGGGAGGGAACTTGTTTGCATTGCCTTCAGCTGTTTAGGAAAATTGTAGAATATTTGCCATAATCTGATAGGCATCTGATTAGTGGTAGTGAACAGTTGCTTAGGCTTAGGGCATCAACCATATGCACTGGTTATTGTGGCTCTGCATGGAAATGAAAGCATCTATATCAAGTGGAAAACTTTTTTCTTTTTCTTGTCCTTCCCTCCTTTTCTTTTTCTTTTTCCTCCAAGAAAAGTGTGGAAGAGGAAGGGAGAGAGGTTGATGTTAGCAACACTTGTATACATTTCAGCTTGCAGTGAGACTCTGACTATAGCCCTTGCATAAACTCAACAAGTTTTAACGGGAGGTTACTTTTTCATTATGGAATTATGGGAGTAAAAAACCTCAAACCTGCAGGAGTTGAAATATCCTTCAAACTTCCTGCTATTCCCACACTGTTCCTGTCAAATAGGAAGAAAAGCACGCTGCTGCAATGTGTAAGTCACAAGGATTTCCTGCAACTTGCAGAAGTTCATGGGAGGACAAATTCCAATAAAAATTGCCTCTGCACACAGTGTAAATTACTTTCTTTCATTCAGAAAAACCCATCTCTAGAAATCAGCTTTACTAAATTAATATACACCAGCTCCAAGTGTAGCTTAGGCTGCTTTGGGTTGAGTGGCTGAAGCCTAGGAAAGGCTGTCTTGGACATTCCCAACACATACACAGCAGCACACCTTTTTTATTTTTCTGGTGTATCTTGCTATTTAAAAAAAATAGCTATGTATAGAACATGTAACAATAGCATTGTGTACTTATTTAATTTTGTTTAACACGTAGATCAAACATGATAAATCTGTAAACCTATCTATTTAAGACCATCAAAATTGTAGGCAAATGTTTCCCAAAAGAAATCCTCTCCAAATTTCTAGAAAATCCATTTGACATTGTATATTGGTAAATTATATTGGTAAATTATAATTACTGGCAGGACTTGGATTATTCTGTTATATAGCTTCATTATAATATTATGTATAATGTTAAGACTAATGACAGTAATTTGCATTAGGTAGATGTGACCACTAATAGGCAGAAGGTGAGGTTGGCCTTCACCCATTTAACTATGTGTCCATGCACGGGTGCTTAGAACACAATCTCCTTCCAGAGTACAGATTTGAAAACTAGTGGTAGCTGAAATGAAGACACTAGCAAATATTTTCTCAGTATATGGTTGGTAAGGAGTGCAGCCCTATGAGCAAGCAGCAAAGTATGCCAGTAATTGCAAAGCCTCCCAAAATGCAGTGGAGCACAGAAACTTACAACTTTTTAAATAGAAATGTTGAATGATTTTTTTTTTTTGGAAGGGAACAGGAAAGATTCACAAGACATTAAAACATCTTATCCATGTGGTCTTGCTGAATAAGGTTGATTAAGTTATAAATGCAAAACGCTTCTTCTGATGTTGTATCTGAACAAATATTCTTATTTTTGTTTTATCTTACAGTATTTAAAATATAAAAATATGTGCATTTTTTTAAGAATAAAAAAAAGTTATTTGTGTGAAGGATGGAAGACAAAAAATGAAGCCCTAAAAGATTATGTAGGCCTGTTTCTTAGTCTTATTCCCTGTACACGAGGGGTGTATTGAGGTGGCGTCCATTTCACATAGAGAAAATTATGGTGCTGAGGTTGTTTCCTTGTTCACACAAAACTTCAAAACATAGCTTATTTATTCAGTTAAAACTTGATGTTTGAATTTCCATGTGCTCTCAGATTAAACCTCAAATATCCTTATATTATATGATTGTCAAACACTCCCTCAACACAAAAAAAATCTCTGACCAATATAATAATTTTAACAGGATTCATATTAATGCATGATGACTGAAAATGAAAATCACAAAAAAGGATCTAGCTACCGAGAGACAGCCAAACAACTTTAAAAACTTTACACACCAGCAATAATTGAGATACTGGTATAAGAAACAGACTCTGGCTGCAGTAGATTCCAGTTCTGTCCCTATGTCTACCCTGGAAACAGTGGTGCAGAATGTAGTGATATCATCTACAACTTCAGGGGTTCATACACCTTGTCCACCACTGTGATACTTGCCATCATTTGCCAGCAGCGCTGTCTTTTCTGTCCTGTAGCACTGCATATAGGACAGAAAAGACCGCCTTTATTTAGAAGAATAAATGTATATGAAACAGATATTAAAAACAGCAGTACCCAAAAAGACTGGGGAAACTAGTTTCCAGAATGCTCTGTCTGACTTCAAGCTTGTATTTAGAGCCCTACCAGTCATTTTGAATAGAGTATCAAAGTCCTTGCTGTGCCTTCATTGTTTTATCTTTTTCTTTCATCAGGCCTTCGGCAACACTTACAGCTGTTTTGATGCCAACTTTGATCTTCAGTGACATAGAATCATAGAATAGTGGAATTGGAAGGGGCCCATAAGGCCATCAAGTCCATCCCCCTGCTCAAGACAGGAATCCAAATCAAAGATTATCTGACAGATGATTGTCTAACTTTCTATTGAATGCCTCCAGTGTTGGAGCACTCGCTACCTCCCAGGGTAATTGGTTCCACTATCGTACGGCTCTAACAGGAAATTTTTCCTGATCTTCAACTGAAATCTGGTTTTCTGTAACTTGAGCCCATTATTATATGTTCTGCACTCTGGAATGATTTAGGAAAGATACTGCTCCTTCTCTGATGACAGCCTTTCAAGTATTTGAAAAGTGCTATTGTAAGTCATTTTTTTTCAAGGCTAAGCCTGTCCAGTCTTTCCTTATAGGACTTGGTTGGCAATCCTTTGATCATATTTGTTGCCTTCCTCTGAACTTGCTCCAGTTTGTCTGCATATTTCTTAAAGTGCAGTGTACAGAACTGGACACAGTACTCAAAAAGGGGCCTAACTAGTGCCAAATAGAGGGGAACTAATACTTCATGGGATTTGGAGACTATCCTTTTGTTAATGCAGCCGAAGAAGCATTTGCGTTTTTGCAGCCACATTGCACTGATGGCTCATATTTAGCAAGGCTTATATTCAGTTCATATTTCACTTCCCTTTCTGAGCCACTAATATATCTGTAGTTTGCTTCTCTCCCTCCCCCCGCACCATATAGACACTTATAGGCAAACAAGAGGCATAAATGTGTTTAATTCATGAGACGTTTGCAAGGATAGCACACTGAGTCTTTACACATTCTGAAGTATTGTGCTGGTAGCACTAGAAAACTTGGGAAGAAAAATGCGGCTTTTAAAAGAAGACAGTTAAGATCAATGAGTACCATCAAGGTATAATTTGGCCATGGGAGTATAAACTGCTTCTTGAGTCTGTTTTCTTGTTTGCATCAGTTTACAACCAACATGTTAAAATCTTGTTGTTCTAAAATCAGTCTTTACCCTGTTTCCCCAAAAATAAGACCTAACCTGAAAATAAGCCCTAGTATTATTTTTCAAGATGCTCGTAATATAAGCCCTACCCCAAAAATAAGCCCCAGTTAAGTGAAACCCTGCCCTCCACCATTGTGCAGCAACCAGAAGATGACATGACTGTATTTGAATAAATCTAGATTGTTGTACATGAAAAAAAAATCCCCTGAAAATAAGCCCTAATGAGTTTTTTGGAGCAAAAATTAATATAAGACCCTGTCTTATTTTCGGGGGAAAACGGTAGTTATGTATCTGTAGCACATCTCTTACACTATTCTTTATTAAGGTATTTTGGAAAATATGTGCCTGTCCCTTTTTGTATCTCACAGTAGCCTCATGTTAGAATAAAAGCTGCATAAAAGAAAACAGGGAAAAATAGAAGTACCTGGACAGCAGGGAAGCTTGCAAGGAGAGCACACAGAGTCTCAACTTTTGTATTATTTATTAACTTCAGTGGACAATATTATACTGCTTACTGCTTGTCTGAGGGGAATGACAAGCTTTTAAATGCCATTTGTGGATGTACCCCATTACTAGAATTTATTTTTTCAATAGCACAAATAGAAACTTTTTAATTGTTGTGGGTTTTCTGGGCTCTTTGACCATGTTCTTAAGGTTTTTCTTCCTAACGTTTCGCCAGTCTCTGTGGCCGGCATCTTCAGAGGACAGGAGTCAGAACTCTGTCTGTGCTCTGTTGCAGTTTGTTGGATAGTTGAGTATTTATAGCTGTGGGATCAGCTTTTGTCCTTTTCAGGAGATTGGGTGATTATGGTGATCAGCGTGTTTTTGTTGTGGGTGTATTGTTGTGATAAGGGGGAGAGATGATCTGTCACTGTGATTGATAGGTGTCGTTAGCTGGTCTTTTGTGTGCAGTGATCACTGGTCCTTGTGGCTGGGTAGAGTTTGTTGACCTTTTGCAGGCTGTATTTTTCAATGCTGGGAGCCAGGCGTTGTTGAGTTTTAGACTTTCTTCTTTTTTGTTGAAGCTCTGCTGGTGTTTGTGGATCTCAATGGCTTCCCTGTGCAGTCTAACATAATGATTGCTGGTGTTGTCCAGTACTTCAGTATTTTGAAATAGAATTTCATGTCCTCCTTGTTTTAGGGCATGTTCAGCTACTGCCGATTTTTCAGGTTGTTTTAGTCTGCAGTGTCTCTCATGTTCTTTGATTCTGGTGTGGATGCTGCGTTTTGTGGTTCCAATATATACCTGGCCACAACTGCAAAGTATCCGGTATACTCCTGCAGTGGTGAGGGGGTCCCTTTTGTCCTTTGCTGACCGTAACATTTGTTGTATTTTTGTGGTGGGCCTGAATACTGTTTGTAGGTTGTGTTTTTTCAAAAGTTTCCCCATGTGGTCCGTGACCCCTTTGATGTATGGCAGAAATACTTTATTTGTGGGTGGCTGTTTTTCCTCTTCAGTTTGGTGTTGTCTTCTTGGTTTGATGGCTCTTTTGATTTCATTCTTGGAATAGCCATTTGCCTGTAGGGCCCAATTCAGATGGTTGAGTTCGGTGCTGAGAAATTGAGCTTCACAGTTCTGATTTGCACTTTTGTGTCCCAAAAGGAGGTCAGTTTTGCGTATGACCATGACATCTAAGAAAGGGAGTTGGCCCTCTATTTCTTTTTCCATGGTGAATTGTATATTTGGGTGGATGCTGTTGAGATGGTTTAGAAATTCTTCCAGTTTTTCTTCACCGTGGTTCCAAATTGCGAAGGTGTCATCCACGTATCGGAACCAGACTGTGGGTGCGAAGGGTGCCGAAGCCAGGGCCTGTTTTTCGAAATGTTCCATGTAGAAGTTTGCTATAACCGGGCTGAGGGGGCTCCCCATGTCCACTCCATCTGTCTGTTCATAGAACTCGTTATCCGACTGAAAGTAGCTGGTCGTTAAGCAGTGTTGGAAAAGGGCCTTGATGTCTTCTGGAAAGATCTTCTGGACACAAGGTCTACAGAAAACCCCCACACACAGACCGGTACCTACACAAAAACTCCAACCACCACCCACAACAAAAAAGGGGCATAATCAAAACACTGGTAGACCGTGCAAATCCCACAACCACCATCAGATCCCAGCCGTGAAAGCCTTCGAGAATACAGAAATTTTTTAGTTTCTCTTTATGTGTGTCTTGGGTGATTAGTACCAGGAGCTATGTATTTTTTGTGTGTGTTCCTAGCCCAGTCTTTTGCTAGGGCTAATGGTGAGAGATCCTAATGTAGATGTAATATTGGCCACCTGCAAATCATGGCCTTTAAGTCAGAAGCCAGTAATGGGAGAGTTCATTCTCTCCCTGTGCTGGCTTAGCTGAGACTTGTGGAACTAGGGTTTGCAAAACAATTCCCTGATTTTAAATCCTTTGTTGTTGTTTAGTCGTTAAGTCATGTCCGACTCTTCGTGACCCCATGGACCAGAGCACGCCAGGCCCTCCTGTCTTCCACTGCCTCCCGGAGTTTGGTCAAATTCATGTTGGTAGCTTTGATGACACTGTCCAACCATCTCGTCCTCTGTCGTCCCCTTCTCCTCTTGCCTTCACACTTTCCCAACATCAGGGTCTTTTCCAGGGAGTCTTCTCTTCTCCTGAGATGGCCGAAGTATTGCAGCCTCAGCTTCAGGATCTGTCCTTCCAGTGAGCACTCAGGGTTGATTTCCTTCAGAATGGATAGGTTTGTTCTCCTTGCAGTCCAGGGGACTCTCAAGAGTCTCCTCCAGCACCACAATTCAAAAGCATCAATTCTTCGGCGGTCAGCCTTCTTTATGGTCCAGCTCTCACTTCCATACATGGCTACTGGAAAAACCATAGCTTTGACTATGCGGACCTTTGTCGGCAAGGTGATGTCTCTGCTTTTTAAGATGCTGTCTAGGTTTGTCATCGCTTTCCTCCCAAGAAGCAGGAGTCTTTTAATTTCGTGGCTGCTGTCACCATCTGTAGTGATCATAGAGCCCAAGAAAGTAAAATCTGTCACTGCCTCCATAGCTTCCCCTTCTATTTGCCAGGAGGTGATGGGACCAGTGGCCGGTTAGTCTTAGTTTTTTTGATGTTGAGCTTCAGACCATTTTTGGCGCTCTCCTCTTTCACCCTCATTAAGAGGTTCTTTAATTCCTCCTCACTTTCTGCCATCAGGGTGGTATCATCTGCATATCTGAGGTTGTTGATATTTCTTCCGGCAATCTTAATTCCGGCTTGGGATTCATCCAGTCCAGCCTTTTGCATGATGTATTCTGCATACAAGTTAAACAAGCAGGGAGACAATATACAGCCTTGTCGTACTCCTTTCCCAATTTTGAACCAATCAGTTGTTCCATATCCAGTTCTAACTGTTGCTTCCTGTCCCACATATAGATTTCTCAGGAGATGGATAAGGTAGTCAGGCACTCCCATTTCTTTAAGAACTTGCCATAGTTTGCTGTGGTCCACACAGTCAAAGGCTTTTGCATAGTCAATGAAGCAGAAGTAGATGTTTTTCTGGAACTCTCTGGCTTTCTCCATAATCCAGCGCATGTTAGCAATTTGGTCTCTAGTTCCTCTGCCCTAGTGAACTGCAATATCCTGTTTAGTTGAAAGCAATATGGTCAAGGCAGGTTCCCAGTTTTTAAAATCACGTTGCTCTTTCCATAGTATCTGAAGCATGGGGAACCAAGCAATCCCGTGGTTGATCTTAGAGGTGACAATTGAGCATAGGGTTAAAAGGCTGTCTTTCAAGCAGGGTTAAGTGATCTGTTGCCTACTACATGTTTCCATTACTTCATCCCAGCTAGCTAATATGGATGATGATGAAATAGTAGTATATCAACATCTGGAAAGCCTGGACCATAGCTTCCCTATTTTTCCTCTAATGTATATAGTATTCAAAGGGGAAAATCTCTTGTATCAATCTCTCATTATAAATAATTATTCTTTATTGGAAAAAATATGTGTCACTTCTGTTAGTCTCGAATGCATTTTCCATGCACTTGAAGTATAGTATAGCCCGCAGAATCTTTCCTACAATAAACTTACTCCTCAAATTGCCATAAAATTCTTCAGTTATTTGCTAGGTGCTTTGCTTTAATTTAATAATGGCTGCTTTTCATTAGCAACTCATCATGGACAAAAAGGTGAACAAAAAGACACAAGGTGTTTTCTATTCTGTTTTCTGACATGCTAATATCTGGCCAAATGGGCTTGTCAATCTGTTGTACTTCTAGCTATACTTGAGATACTTATGTTGGTGAAGAAAAGGGGTGGGGGAAGGCAAAATATTGTTGCACTATAAAGATTAATAGATTTATTTCAGTGTGAGCATTTGTGGATAAAAATCCCTCCTCAGACAAGAGAGTACAAATACACACCCCCAATATTTATTCCATGGTGATGAGATTAATGTCTTGGCTAGGATACAGACGATAGACAAAATGACAATGGTTGATCAACAGAGCTGTTAATTAGTAAATCTTAGCTAGGATGATAAACTAGGAAGACTTTATACCCATAGTATATTACAGAGAGCTTGGGTTATTAATATACATAGTATGCTAAGAAGCCTTGATCTCTGTTTAGGCTCTATCCAAGATACTCTTATTTCATTTTAATATGAATATTATAACTGGAATAAAAATGCATCATGAAATTTTCATTTTAAATACTTTAAAATAGTTGTAGTTCTACAAGTAAAATGGATTTCAGTGATGATATTGGCGTGATTGGGTAGAAATATCTGTAAAGCTTATTTTAAGAAAACATAAAGAGCTTAAGTGTTCAATTCTGTTTTTAATATGCTTTAGTTGTCTTACAATTCTGAATCTGTGTCCAAATACTGTGTAGATGTTTTCCTGCTGTAGCAAATGGGATGGCAAATCTGCCCTGTAGGAAGTGGTATCTGACATTGGAGGGAGGGAGAGTAGTGACCAACTTTTTGCCCAACGTACTGTAACTCATTCCAATTTATATTAAACAACAGTCTTCTCCGCACCCACACATCGTTGTTTTGAGGTTGGGGATTTGGCCTCTGATTTCTTGGGCTGAAGAGCAGTCTTCATTTAGATTTAAATCTAAATGATTTAGATCTAAATCTGAGGAAGCAGTTTCAGTTCTAGATCAATGTTTGGTGTCAGTAATGGACGGGATGAAGGTGAATAAACTGAAACTTAATCCAGACAAGACAGAGTTGCTCCTGGTAAACTGAAAGGTAGAGCAAAGAATAGGGATGCAGCCTATGCTGGATGGGATTACACTCTCTCTGAGAACACAGGTATGCAGTTTGGGTGTATTCCTGGATTTGTCACTGAGCCTGGATGCCTAGGTTTCACTGGTGGCCAGGAGTGCATTTGCACAATTAGAAGCAGTGTGCCAGCTGCACCCGTTCCTGAAGAGGTCTGACCTGGCCACAGTGACATGTGCCTTAGTTACATCCTGGCTAGATTACTATAACACACCTTTAGAAAGTGTTCAGAAACTTTAATCGGTCTGAAATGCTGCAGCCAGATTATTAACTGGGACTGGCTACAGGGATCACACACAACACACACACACACAACACACACACACACACACACACACACACACACCGTTACAGCAGCTCCACTGGCTGCCAACCCATTACCGGACACAATTCAAAGTGCTGGCTTTAACTTGTAAAGTCCTAAACAGTTTGGATCCAAGATGTCTCAAGGACCGTGTCTCCCTTTATGAGCCTGCCTAGGTGTTAAGATAATCAGGCAAGGTCTTTCTCTCAGTCCGGCCACCTTCCAGGTGCATTTGGTGGGGACACGGGAGAGTGCCTCCTTCTCTATTGCTTCTCCCATAATCAGGAACTCCCCCATGCAGGAGGCCAGGCGGGCCCCCTCTTTGCTATCCTTCTGCAAGCAGATGAAGACTTAGCTCTTCAAGCAGGCTTTCCCTTAATAACTGGCTGCCTGAGTGGGGTTTTTAAATAGATTGTTGTGCATTGTTGCTTTAAATGTGTTCTGGTATTGATTTTTTCCCAATTTTTTTAGTGTGGTAGTTGTTTGACCCTTTTAAAATATTTGGCAGGGTTGTGAGAGTTCAAGCACTCCTAGGCTAGACAAAAAGATCTGCAAGCTTTATGTCCTGGCCTGCATGTGTGCTGCCTCTTTTGCACTGTGATGCAAACATTTATTTATTAATGAATGAATGAATGAATGAACGAATGAATGTTTGCATCACAGTTCAAAAGAGGCAGCACACATGCAGGCCAAGACATAAAGCTTGCAGATCTTTCTGTCTAGCCTAGGAGTACTTGAACTCTCACAACCCTGCCATCCATAGTAAATTGGCCACACATTACTTAAGCTGCTGCTTGAGTAAAGGAACAGATATCAAGGTAAATCTCTGGCTCTTTTGATGAGACACGCTTACTGAGAACTTAGTTCTCTCCACATCTGCTTTTATGGCCCATTTTCACACACACACTTTTCTCTCCAGATTATTGGGTTGTAAAAAAATAAGAATTTTAAGTTGTTAAACTACTATGGCCCTTCATTTCAGGTCTTGTTTCTAAGAATTTCTTAGATTCATTTGAGGGGCCTAGAACTTGGAAAAATCCAGACACACTTCTCTCATGTCTGAATGTGCTAGCACAAAACTGTAGGAAGGGCTTTTTTTCAACAGCTATCTAAAGAAACCTCTCTGACTAGGTCTCCTTAATAATCTTATACTTTAGAAGAGTCGCTATACAAATCAGAGTCTTCTTTCCAGGCCAGCTGTTTCTGCATGTGGCTGATTTTGGCATAGAATCTTTTAGTCATAAGGGTTGTGTGAGTTTTTTTTTTTAAGGGAAACGAAGGCCCTGAGTCTTACTTGACTGAGAGCCAACTGAATTTGCCAGCAAACCAGCATTTGTTCTGACTTTGCTCAGGTCAAGACTTTGCATATTCAGTGCTTTCCTGTGCCACACAGTGTAAGAGGTGTTCACTGCATGGAGAAGTCCCCCAGTTTAGCACCTGACATCTGCAGGTAGGGCTGGGAAGAGCACCTGTCTGTGGAAAGTGTAAGGCAGCTTAGAGCAGACCCAGGTAGGCACACAATCAAGATACTGGTGTATGAAAACAGCTCTCTTTCAAAATTTTGCATTGGAAAGGGAAGAAAGATAGTGAGCATGAATGTGCAGGTCTTTTTGGTCCTGCAGTACTCTTAGATTGTTTTAGCTGTTTTAAGTCAGCCCTCCTAACTCCTGAAGAGTTTGACAGAGTCAGATGTAAGTCGACTGGTAATTCTGCGTCAGAGATTGGTAACATGTGGCCCTCCATATGTTGTTGAACTGCAGCTTCCATCATCCTTGGCTGCGCTTGCTAGGGCATTGATTGGAGTTGTAGTTCTGTGACATCTGGAGGGCAATATGTTCCATAACCTCATTCCAGGTATCAGGGAGAATGCTGTCCTTGTGCTTTATTGTATGCTTTTGACCTGAAACCCTACTGGCATGCATCCTCTTTTGTAATTTCCTGAGTAGTATGATCTGCCCTAAAAGTAAGAAATGGAGAGAATATCAAGATTCTGTACTAAGGGCAGCTGAAGCCATATGATAGATGCAGATTTTCATATTTTTTCTTTATGTAATTTGTGCTGCTTCTCTTGCTCAGAAATGTAAATTAATGTAAAATCAGATTTCCTGTTTTGCCAGCATAAGATTGTTTGCTAACATGTTTGTTAAACACTTAGTAAAAAGTTGCAAACTAATGGATTATACTTCAAAACATTTCTTTATATAGTCCATATGCCCTTTGTACTAAATATGCATATGTATATACTCCTTTTCTCTTGCTACAGCTAATTGTAAAAGTATTTCTCAAAGGCATAGTTATTAAAAACATTTGGCTCAAAGTAAGAGGGCCAGGCTGCGTACTATTAAGAAATGAAAGAGGAGTGCATGTTGGGAGAGACTTCCTAAAACCAATAAGAGTTTCTATGGCTAATAAATATGCAGATAGACATGTTTCAGCCAATGTGTGAAATTGTCAGCTAAAAATGTTTAAGGTAGGTGGTAAGTTAAATAAAGTAAAATTATGGTTCATTTTAGTGAGTCATAGTCATAAATGGATAACTTTGGACCAGACCAAACTACAGATATACAAGCATACGTGCCGCATTCTGGCCTGTAAAATACAAAAGAGGGAAAATAACTATTGATGTTTTTTCTTTGGAAGTTTTATATCTCTACAAGTGCCAACTGAAAAATGAATTAGATTTCATTTCTGCTAAAGCTGTACTGTTCTGGCCTCTTAATTCTCAAAGTGATCAGTAGACTGTTGATGGGAAGGGTGAGCTTGGCCATAGCCAGAAAAAAATCAGGATTGACTACCTTCCAGGGTGGAATTGATTTAAATCATGATTTAAATAAAAATTTGGATGTTTTAATTATTTAAATCAATTTGATTTTTATCCACCCTGCTACCTTCTTATCATCGCTGAGTTGTCACTCATCTAATAAGTGTGCTGAAGGCTCTGAAGTAAATCATCCTTTATTTTTATAGCTCTTGCATCTAGCTGTCTGAATATTCTCAGACTGAATATTCTCAGAACTGGTTTCTACACCCAAAGTCTTGGAATTGTGCTTCTCCATACATTGAGAGCCAAAATGTGCAGTTCTCTGAATCCCACATCAAACAGTAGATTCTGCATTAAACTCTGTATGCCTGGAATTGCAGTAGACAAGCAGTCGTGATATGTTGCAGAAGAAGGAAATGTGACCTATCCCAGAAGTGTATTTATAATTCAAGGAATGCATGAATTGTAAAATGAGAATGTATATAAATAGTGAAAACTTCCCACAGTTTTTTGCCCTTGTTATTTTTGTTGCCTTGAAGCAGGAATATCTTTTCTTGTTTCCATAAAATGTGGCATATTTTCTGTAGCAGTAACTGCTAATGAATAATTGGGTTAAATATTCAACTTACATTTTTATTCATGCCATATAAAAGATAATTATCTAGGAAATAACTTTTTAATATAAACTAGGGACCACACTTCAGCTCTCTGAAAAAAAATATAGCTGTGTTGCTTCCGATGGATGTGGGTGGGGTGGGGTTTCTGCCTGTAAGGATTCTCTAAGAAAACTGACCCTAACTCATTTTTATATATATGCATGCTACTTCAGGATGGACAGCTATGAGCCTTCAAATATTTTTGACTTCTCATAGTTGGCTATGGAGGCAAGGGTTGATGGGAGGAAGATATGGGCAAAAACATCCACTGATAGTGATATATATATAAAATAAATAAAACAATTTTTATAGGAGGTTCCTACTGGTCTCCCATTCAAGAGCGTGACCAGCATATTTCACTACTTCAGATGTACCGTATATCCCAGGTCTTTCATTTATTATGCCTCTTGTCATTAGCTTTAGAATATGCCCATGTTGTCTCTTTTCCCATATGTTTCTTGTGTAACAGAATAAGCACAGGTAGCCTTCTTCAATTTATCTCACACTTTATATCCTATCTTTCCTGGAAGGAACATACATTGAGTTTTCCTATGAGGCCTATTGGCTGCCCCTAGATAACCCAGTGAACTTCATGAGAATTTAAATGTACTTATTCCAGTTAAGTTGGTGCTTATGCAGTGCCAAAACAAAGAGCAAATAGATTATCAAAAACAATAGGGAAAAAGTGAAGATCAGTATATGTGCAGTGTACATTTACTAAATTATATGAATAATGCTAATTTAGATATAATTGCACATAATCATCCTGCTTCTAGTCCAACACTATAATGGGTATATAATTTACCATGATGACTGACTGGGCAAACTATTTTTGAGGTCTTGATTCCAAAATATGGATTGTAAACAACTCAAATTGTGATTTAAAGGCACACAATGAATGAGAGTTAAATATTTAGATACTGTTGAAAACCTGTGTGAGAGGATGCCAAAATGTGGACAAGAGAGTCTGTGTCAGAACTAAACTTGTATTACATGCTGTCAGAACTGGGCTTTGGATTCTGCCAGGAGAGCAAAAGTCTTTCTGGTATTATGCATGCACAGTGAGCAGCAGGGTGAGGGTTAGTTTTTAGGAGCTACCACCAAGTATCTAGGTAACGGTAACTTAGGATAGGTTGACTGCTATTGTTTTCCCCCTGGCTTTTCATACATGAAGTAACTTGGCAAACAACATTATTCTTGAGCTATTCTTGAAGTCAAACAGTAACAATCAACTCATAAAGCTGCAAACCACAGTGTGCAAACACAATATCTGTGTTCTGGGATGGGCTATTCTACCATGAATCATATAGTCCTAGATCTTAGGATCCTCTGAGATCTCAAGATATACAGCAGAATATTAATGTCTTAAATAAATAAATTGTGTTAGAATTGCTCCCTTTACCTACAGAATCAGGTTGCATCTTTCATAGGCCAACTGAAATGAATCATAATGCATTATGCATATTGATTTCTTAAAGAAAGATCCCTAGTTCTCTGGTTTGTGAAGTCGTGTTTGCCAGTCACTTCAACTCTCTGTGGGCCTGTTTTTCTAATTCTCTGTGACTACATGGCTGTGCAAAAATCCTAATTGCTGAACTGTATCTACAGTTAGGTCCGGAAATAATTGGACAGACACATGTTTTGTTATTTCTGCTGTTTACCAAAATAAATTCAAGTTACAGTTAAATAATGAATATGGGCTTAAAGTGCAGTCTCTCAGCTTTAATTTGAGGGTATTCACATCCAAGTTGGAGGAAGGTTTAGGAATTACAGCTCTTTATTATGTAGTCCCCTTTTTTCCAAGGGACCCAAAGTAACTGGACAATTGACTCAAAAGCTGTTTCATGGACTGGTGTGGGCTATTCTTTTGTTATTTCATCATCAATTAAGCAGGTAATAGATCTAGAGTTGATTCCAGATGTGGTGTTCACATTTGGAAGCTGTTGCTGTGAACCCACAACATGTATCCAAAGGAGCTCTCAATGCAAGTGAAACAGGCCAACCTTAGGCTGAAGAAAAGAAAAGAAAAGAAAAGAAACCCATCAGAGTGATAGCAGTAACATTAGGAGTGGCCAAATCAACAGTTTGGTACATTCTGAGGGGGGCGGGAAACACACAGATGAGCTCTGCAACATAAAAAGGCCTGGATGTCCATGGAAGACAACAGTGGTGGATGATCATAGGATCCTTTCCATTGTAAAGAAAAGCCCCTTCACAACATCCAGCCAAGTGAAGAACACTCTCTAGAAGGTATGCATATCATTATCCAAGTCTACCATAAAGAGAATACTTCATGAGAGGAAATACAGAGGGTTCACCACAAGGTGCAGACCATTTGTAAGCCTCAAGAATAGGAAGGTCAGATTAGACTTGGCCAAAAAATATCTTTAAAAGCCAGCCCAGTTGTGGAACAACATTCTTTGAACAGATGAAACTAAGATCAATCTGTACCAGAATGATGGGGGGTAAAGTATGGAGACGGGTCATGATCCGAAGCATATCACATCATCTGTAAAACATGGTGGAGGCAGTGTGATGGCATGGGGATGCATGGTTTGCAATGGCACTGGGTCACTAGTGTTTATTGATGATGTGACAGAATACAGAAGAAGCCGGATGAATTCTGAAGTGTATTAGGGATATGTTGTCTGCTCAGATTCAGGGAGATTCAGTGGATTAGACAGCACTTCACTTTACAGATGTACAAGGACCCAAAGCATACTGCTAAAGCAGCCCAGGAGTTTTTTAAGGCAAAGAAGTAGACTATTCTGCAATCGCCCAGTCAGTCACCAGATCTCAACTTGATCGAACATGCATTTCACTTGCTGAAGACAAAATTTGAGGCAGACACAAATGAACAGCGACTGAAGACAGCTGCAGTAAAAGCCTGGCAATGCATCACAAAGGAGGAAACCTGGTGTTTGGTGATGCTCATGAGTTCCAGACTTCAAGCAGGCATTGCTTGCAAAGGATTCTTGACAAAGTATTTAAACTGAATATTTTATTTATGATTGTGTTAATTTGTCCAATTACATTTGAGCCCCTGAAATAAGAGGACTGTGTATGAAAATGGTTGCAGTTCCTAAACGTTTCATATGATAATTTTGTTCAGCCCCTTGAATAAAAGATGAAAGTCCGCACTTCAATTGCATCTCAGTTGTTTTATTTCAAATCCATTGTGGTGGTGTACAGAGCCAGAATAATGAAAATTGTGTCAGTGTCCAATTATTTCTCGACCTAGCTGTATCTATAACAACTTTAGCTACATCTTCTGTGAAGAATTTAGACTGAGAGAGAAATAGGACTGCTAGCTGACACATACCCTCCAAACTTCCACAAGTTCTGCCAACTTTCCATTTTTGGAATGGCAGCTGGAAAACAATGTCAAAGAAACGGCTAGCACTACTGAAACTGCTTTCAGCCCACTTCACTTCTATATAAGTGATTACAGACTGCTCTTCATGAAAGCCACCAGTGTACATAGTTGCACCTAGAAAACAAACTTATGGCAGTAAAACCAATGCTTGCCCCCAAATGGTCCGCAAAATTTGCTTTCACCATAGACAGAAAATCTCCCGTAATTGTCCCTCAAGAAACAGTGACTCAGAAATTTATAACTAAATAACTTTCAAAAACCTATTGTGACGTGCCCTTCTTTCTTATTTTCTGTCTAAACCTTGGGGGCACACTAGCAAAAAATGTGGGAAATAGTACAGGTTTGAGGTGGACTGATCCACTTTGTTTTCCATTAATCACATCACACAATGAGAAATGCAAATCAACCCAGAGTTCCTACCATCTGGTTTTCTCCCTCCACCAAAGAAGCTTTGGCTTTTTAAAATGCAGATCCTTTCACGTAGGTTCAGGCATGTGATTTCTTGAACCAGTGCAGAAAGATGCTGTGCCAAAGCACTTTCCCCCTCACCTCTTGCCTCTTACCTCATGAGGGAGTATAAGCACACATGCACAAATACAAGAAAGCACCAGCACATACTCTCCTAAACTAAACCTCTCTCCCAAGACTCTGAAAGCTTATCTTCTGTAGGCAGCACTCCTGTTCTGTTTTGTTTTTTAAATAGTTTAAGAATGGAGTGCAAAGCTCGGAGGCAACAGGGTTTTTTAAAGCTAACAAGCAAACACTTGAGAAAATTGAGAGAGGAAGGAACCATCATGGCTTGTTAATGCAGGTCTTTGAATGGTGCCACCTAAAAGGCTGTAGGTAGAACTGCAAGCCAGCAGTTCAATTTAAGCATGGCCACTTAAATCTAATAGACCCAAACTCCCTGTGCAGATTCACAACAGGTGAATATGTGAGTAAACTCACGGTGTAGTCGCACCCTTAGTCTATCTTGAGGTATTGGATACACGGGGTATTGAAAGAGCACATCTGAAGCTCAAAAGATGAAACATTTTAAATCCATGTTTTGTTTGAAGGTTATAATTTCATGGGAAATCAAAATTTATTTACATACCAATACTTCTTTAGGTGTCAGAGCTTGGAAGATTACTTTTAAGAAAAATGAAGTTGCTGAAGCTGTCCATAATTAACTGCTATAATACTTATATAAATATTCTATTAAAATAATTATAATAAGTAAATCAAGATTAGAAGACCTAAGACCTCTGGACACTACTGGACTCCAATTCCCATCACCCTCAGGTATCATGACCAGCAGGCAGGAACTATAGTATTTGGAGCCCAGTAATGTTTGGAAAACGACAAGTTTCCCATCCAGAAACTACAAAGTAGCTGAAATCCTGTTACTTAGTGTAGTAAGTCACATCTGGAGTAGGCAGGGATTTGATGAGTTAACTCTTCCATAAGTGACATTGATTCAATAGGCCTACTCTCGTTGTGACTTATTACACTAAGCAACAGGATTCTGGACAGTGTGTATGTTTCTAGACATAGCCCACTTTTTTTCCAAGTATATCCTCACAAAAGAAAGGGCAGGAGAGTTGCACTTTAAATTAGAAGTTTTGAGTCCACCAATGTTGATCATGGAAATTCAAATTCTCACTCTGCAGCAGTGCTATTGTTCTGTGTTTTTTGGTTTCTGGTACTGGTACTTCAGAAGTCTCTGGTAGTTTTTTTTTTGGGGGGGAACAAATTTAGATACGGAGAAGTGCTTTAATTCAGCAGTAGAGGACACTATTTGCATGTAGAAAAGCCCAGATTCAATTCTTAGCATCTCCAAAAAGCACTGGAAAGGATTCCTAAAACCCCTAGAGAGGAGTTGCCCTGGCTTTTTAAAATTTGATTCACAAATCTATTCACTATCTGACAGTTTTGTTCACTGAATTAATCCCCTTCCCTCCCCCACTCTAGCATTTTAATTTTTTCTGCCAGTTGAAAATTTCAGGGTACTCTGAGCTGCTGCAGAGAGATTTGTAGTATGATCCCTGCTGGAGAGTTGTTGCTAGTCACTACAGACTGGCTTCTCCAATTGTTGTTCTCCAGAGGAGTTGAGTTACAGCTTGTACTGTGCTGATTGGAAGTAATTGGGAGTTGTAGTCTAATACCTGGAGGTGCCAGGTTCGAAAAGGCTAATATATCCAGATGGTGCTGTATAAGGCAATCTACCTTAGACAGCACACCTGGGATAAGACAGGTTCATATACTTCTGATTATATCTCATGGTTTACTTGTATTTTACTTGAAATCTATAGAGTTCCTATCTAGACAATGATCAGATCCAGACTAGCTTAGCAAACTATGCTTGGGGATATAGTTGGACTTAGGAAGATTCCTGTTGGACATTGTGAACAGCTGGAAATTGCATATTGGATGAAGCAGCAATATCTGAAAACAGATAACTTATTGTATCTAGAAAAGCAACTCTGCCCTAGAGTATGTTGCACTTCTTTCATAAAGAAGAGGTGGCGTGGCTGGAGAGTACAGACAAATGGGCACCAATTCATGATGACTCAAGCAAGTAATTAAAGCTCCACACTTCCTAGGAAAGCAAAGAATACCTAAAAAAAACTTCAGGAACTTGAGACATTCTCCCCTGGGAGGATAGTTATATTCTTGAGGAAAACCATTCACTACCCATTCAGCTGATCTCATAGAAAGAAAAAGTTATTTGAACTCAGGTCCATTCTCCTCAGTCTGCACCTAACTGTGGCAAATCTATATGCTCTAGTAGAACAGAATGAAAGCCTCAAGATCTTATGAGGAGCATTCTTTACCTGATCCCAGATCCTTTTGTTGAGATACCGTGATAAACCAGTATCACAAAATTCAGACTAAGTAAAAATCATAATGTCTTCTATAAATACCACTCTTTCAGATTGTTTCACTAATACTTTTGCCCTTTTATGGAGACATATTCACCTATGTTTGTAAGAGATAATGATCCACAATGAAAATGCAAAAAGTTAAATGTGTGTTGTTGGTGTTTTTCCTTGCAGATGTTCTCAAACAATGATGAAGCCGTCATCAACAAAAAGCTTCCCAAGGAACTGCTGCTTCGGTAAGCTGCCTTCTAATTTATTTAAGGCTGAAACAGGAGTTTAGATAATACCTGAATCAGCAAAGACCCAAGCTGCAGCAAGTGTGAAAAAGAATACCTCTGACCTTTAACTTTGAAAGCATTTTTTTTCTAATACTGAAAGATTTGTGCAAATACCACAATATTTAGTCAGTTATGTTAACTGTGGTGAAACCTTTCACCATCAGATGTTGATCAAAGAGGCTATCCACACCGTATTAGAATATATGAATGTCTGACCCATCACCTCTGTGAGCAGTGAGAAGTTCAGGGACAGCAATTCAGTGGTTTGTTTTCTTTTGAAATGAAGAAAGCACTGGATATGTGGTGGATTTGTAAATGGTTTATCAATATACAAGGAGATTTTTTTTTTAAACAAGCAGATTCTTATATGTATGACACCCTAACAGCTAATCCTGCTCAGATGCTGAAACAGCTGTTGTCGAGCTGTGCAGCAGTTCAGCAATATTAAATGTTTGTATGGCTAAAAAGAAACTTGCTCCACATATTTTCATGTTCTCCTCAGTAATTTTAGAAGCAGAAATGATATGTTTCCAGCCATTCAGAAACATTAATATTGTTTTATTAAGTTCCTGCAATCCATAAATGCCTCAATAATAGGCTCACTCATAGTCACTGCAGCAAAATTGTTAAATGTTATTGTTGTATATTTATGTAATTATATGCTAACTATAACTGCAGGGGAGGCAATTCTTACAATATTGATGTCTGTACGTGTAGTAAAGAAGCTAGGGTTCCTGCCACTGCAGGAAGACATCCCAGATCATCTCCTTTCCGTAATATGACACAGACATTTGTCCATCGGTGAGCTGATTAACAGATGTTGTGTGATAAAAAGTCTTGGTCCCCGTTAAGCAGACATAAAATTGAGTCTGTTGATGAATTCTTGTTCAGCAGTTTTCCCTGGAAAGTTTCTTTAAAGTTTTTCTACTACTTTGTGATCAGAAGCCAAAGTGACAATGGAGATTGAAATGTTTTCCCATTGGTTTTTAGTACTGCTATTTCTAATATGAGATCTGTGTCGATTTATTCTTTTGTATAGAGACTGGCAATGGTCAGTCTGTCCTGTTTAGAAGGCACTAGGGCTTTGCTGACAAGTCATGTATTATATCACATCAGAGGATGAGCAAGTATATGTACTCCTGGTGATGGTGATGACATGTCCCTCTGTTTACTCTGGCAACACTCTTACAGGACCCAAATGTATCAACTGAAATGTCTGTGGATCTTATGAAGTGGCTTATGGTGTATCAAAATTTATACAAAGTAAAGCTTGCTAGCTTTTAAGGCTTGCCAGGATGTATAGTATTTGCTGCAGCAGACAAGTGTGACTATTTGCCTGGAAACAATGTAATAATAAAATTTTATTCAATCTAGAAATTGATCTCAGTTCCTTCTGAAGTAAAGAATAGGTAAATGAGTCTGTTGCTGGTCCATGTCTTATTTGCATAGTTAACTCAAAAGTCCATTCAGACCACTTTCTGCCTTCATCTCTGATCTTTTTTTAAAAAAAAATTGTACCAAAATTGTTTTCTTTTAAACACATTCTCTCCAACAATGAAGTGGTTTGAGGTTGCTGTATGAATGGAGTCAGGAATTAGAAGTAATTATTGCTTGAGTATTAAAAATATATAAATGTTTAGTAATGCTATGCAACACTATTGTGTTAGCTTCTAACATTATACTGTAGATAGAGGTGAAATAGTCTGTGTTTACCTTCAAAAGTTAGCATCTGAAATATATTGTTAGCCTCCGAGCCTTATGGCAAATTTGCATAATCAACTATTGCTTGTTATTTTCACAGTTCCCACAAGTGTACAGTATTCTTACTCAGAAATTATAAACAGATGATGAAAGAAGATGAGTCAGAATGAGTCTTAGATATTGATTTACTTGTAATGAAAGTTGGAGGGCAGAACTTGGGACTCAAGAGTGACTCTTCTGCCTAAAACATGACTATCATCTAAAAATGTTTTTGTAAATGAGATTCTGACAAATCATCACCAGTTTAGGTGATGATTATGAAACTGAGAACAAAGTAAACTCAATTCCATTTAGTCAAGAGATAAATAGCATATGTCAAACAGCTCAATCTACCATCATCATTTGACTTGGACCAGTGTAATCTGCCTATGGGCTTCCAGGTTGTACCGGTTTTATTTTTCCCTTTTTTGTCTGAACATCAGCTGTTTCTTTAGGCTATGTATTATTGAGCTGAAGCAATCACCTGCTTAAGTGTAAGAGGTAGATTCTCATGTTCAGAGTAATAACTGATAAGACGTGATAAAAGAAACTTGCCAGTCCTATTAACTCAGATTATAAACATGATAGATCAGCAAAAGGCAGATTTCTTTCTTTCTTTCTTTCTTTCTTTCTTTCTTTCTTTCTTTCTTTCTTATACCATCCAATTAGTTAATTCACACTACTCTGGGCAGTGTACTAACAAGATTCACATTGGGAAGTTACAGAGCTAGTTGTACAAGTTTTGTTACTCACTGCACAATAATAATTATTATATCAGGCAAAAACAAAATAAAAAATAAAATAAAAATAAAGACAAAACTATTGTGGCGCTGCTATATTTTAATGTGAGCTTTTGTGGACAAGTC
The DNA here is from genome assembly GCA_037013535.1 of Intellagama lesueurii. Lineage (NCBI taxonomy): Eukaryota > Metazoa > Chordata > Lepidosauria > Squamata > Agamidae > Intellagama > Intellagama lesueurii. Next base: position 35,727,583 of record JBAJHW010000006.1, read on the forward strand.
CACTTCTTCAGACATATGTCACACATATGAAGAAGTGCCTGAAGAAGTGGATTTGTCCACGAAAGTTCACATGAAAATATAGTAGTTAGTCTTTAAAGTGGCACAACATTTTTATCTTCTTTATTTTTATTTTTATTTTTGCCTGATATTGTAGCACAGACTAACATGGCTATCTCTTCTAAAAATAGTAATTATGTGCCATCAAGTCAACTTTGACTTATGGCGACCCATTTCAGGGTTTTCCAGGTAGAGAATACTCAGAAGTGGTTTATCATTTCCTTCTTCTAGGTGTGCCCTGGGACTTCACAGGTTGCCCAAGGCCACACAGGCTTCTAGGGGGCACAGTGGGGAATCAAACTCCCAGCCTTTGTCATCGCATGATCAGTTTATAAATAGCATGACTTGGATTGGCCTTACTATCTACCTTATAGCAAAACAGTATTTGAAGCTTGTTTGCTTGCTGCCTTCCTTCCTTACTGAGTTTGATTGCAGCATATTAATCATCATCATCATCCCTTCCATGGGCACAGGGCTTGTTGAGGCTTGCGCACTTCAGTGAGGTTGAGAGCTATGCTGAAGGGTCTCCCAAGTCAGACAGGTCTCAGCCGAGAAGCCAGGCCAACTGTGTCCACCAACCATCAATTATGGTGAGAGGAAATAAACAGAAATCCATACCGGATTGGTTGTCACCCAGGTCAACTAGGACCACATCAGATGCTATAGCCCCTGGACATCTGGTGACAGATGGGCTACAGGGCTCAGTAGACCCCGTTGAGGAACCAGGGCAGGCTGGTGCAAAGCTGCTGGAACAATGTAAATGCAAAATGTGGACTCCTGCAGAAAATTGAGAAATTATTAAATGTTATTACGAGGCAAACCCAACAGCCCATGTTTTTCAAAAAAGAGTGATGGGAATTTGGAAAAGGAAACATCCAAGTAGTGACATAACTGAACAACAATTAATGGACCAGAGGAAGTTTATCCATCTGGAGTAAAGTGTTTTTAGAACTGGAATTGCAAGAACTAGAAAAAGTGACAAAAGAAAGATCAGCACAAAACAATGACCATAGTGTGGAAGACAAATGGAGGGTAGAGGTAGATTCAGTAGTGGAAGAAAACATATCTATAGAGGAACAACTTATGGAACAACCCAGAAATTATGAGTTGACAGAATGGCAGATATCACTGAGGGAAAAAATAGTAACCCATATTAGCCAGAACACAGAAATAACAAAGACTCCCCACTTTGCTCCAATTACAGAGTAAACCAATAAAAGATCTACTGAATGATACAAATGTAGTCATCAGAACAATCCCAACCAACATGCTAAAGGAAACAAACCAGCTCATGTATAACACAGTAACCATAATAACCATGGAACTTGTTTACAAGCTGCAAAAAAACCCAGAAAACCCTGGCACTCCTAAATGGAAAATTCATCTGGAAAGAAAAATAAACAATTACGTGCAGACATTTGCATCTTAAAAGACTTAAAAGATTCAGACCTTAAAAATTAAGTAAAAGCCACACTATGCAAAAAATATGACCTAAAAAGGAAAACGATTGTTGAAACTATGGAAGAATTGAAACAACAGGTAACAGCTACAGCAAAGGAAATTGATAGATATGATTGACGCTTGAAACAATATAGAGAAAACATGCAGTTTCGAAATAACCAATTATTATTCTATACATCATTAAGAGAAAATGCAGAGCAAAAGAAATTAGGCCAGTGTAAAGACCAGATGCTCTAAAATTTTGGAAAGAAATTTGGGAAAGCCCAACCAGACATAACAAAAATGCCTCATGGATTAAATACATTTGTAAAGAAGCTCAAAGAAATGTGATATGTGGATAATATTGTAATAACAACAGAAATGATTAAGAGGCAAGTAAAGGCTGTGAAAAATTGGACTGCACCTGGTCCAGATGAGCTGCATGGATTTTGTTTAAAGCACTTAACAAGTCTCCATCAACGTATAGCAGTGCAATTTAATCACTTACTTCAAAATTCTACAACTGAATATTGGATGACAACAGGCTGCACATTTCTGATAATAAAAGATCATCAAAAGGGCAATGAACCCAGTAATTATTGACCAATTACATTCCATCCAACAATGTTCAAGCTTCTCACAGGAATACTTGCAAGATGAATATATAATTATTTAATTGAAAACTCCCTATTGTGAGGGTTCAAATTTTAAGTCTTCGGTCTCCACAACAAAACCAGGAGTCTTTTTCAACTTTGTACCAGGGGAAAGGTTTATTGGAGTATTCAACAAGAAATCAGTGTCCAAACAAGTGTTCCATAACTTGTCACCTGCCGCCAACGGGTCAGACGGGTACCCAAGCGTCATTCAAAAAGGGGTTGGTTTCATTGTTGTTCCACGGTCCCAGCCACCCAGTCGTCACGTCGTCTTTCACAGCCTCTCTGACCTCTCTTTCCAGTAGGGGAACGGCCTCGTCCTCTGGGGGGGTCGATCCACCCGGCATCTCTTGTTGGGGAAAAGGTCGCCCAGGGTCCTCCTGGTACCCTCTCCTCCTCATCTCTTCTACCCTCCATGCCAATCTTTCCCTTTTCTCTCTTTCCACCTTCTCCTTTTCCTCCCTCAATCTCCTCCGCCACTCTCAGGCCTCGGCCTCACCCCAGTAAGATGATCTAGGGGGAATCTCTCTCCAACGCCGGTAGTCAGCCTCTTCCTTGGGAACCCGCAGCCGCTCCCATTCTCCAGTCCATGGGTCTTGTAGCCATACCTATTCCCAACCTGGCGGCAACGGGCTTTCTCCCCTTTTTATTTCCGCTGTTCCCGCCTCAATCTCCACCCTCTTTGCTCTTCCTGTTCCCGCCAAATCCTCTGTTTGAACGGCTACCGTTAACCCGCGCAACTCCCTCTCCGAGTCCCGGGTGTCAGTACCCCTTTGTTCTCTTCTGCAGGGAGCTGGAGTGGGCTTTCCCTCTCAATGGTCTGTAGAAAGGACGGCACTCCAGCGAGAGACTCCTTTCTCTCGCCCTTGGTCTCACACCTATACCAAACTGAACAGAAATGGAACTTTAAAAAGTCAAGAGGCATGGAAGATTAGCTACTTATCAATAAAATGATAGTAAAGAATGCAAAAAGATGAAAAACAAAACTTAACATGGCCTGGATAGACTATAAAAAGGCATTTGACACACAGTTGGATTAACACCTGCCTAAAAATTTTTGCAATTAGTAAAAACATGGAAAACTGCCTTAATGGCCTATGGTGAAGAAATTGGAGATGTTAGCATCAAAAGAGGAATATTTCAGGGGGATTCTTTCTCACCACTGCTGTTTAACATCTCACTAATCCCCATGTCAATAATTTTAAATAAAACTGGATTGGGTTACCATATTTAAGAACAAGCAGGAACAATTAATCATCTGTTATACATGGATGACCTAAAACTGTATGTAAAAACTTCCACGGAGATAGAATCACTGCTGAACACAGTGCGAATATTTAGTGAAGATATCCAAATGAAATTTGGAATTGACAGATGTGCAACTCTGTCTATACACCATGGCAAAATCCAAAAACTAGATGGAATAGAGTTTAAAAATGGCTATTATAAAATCACTATCAAGTGATGAAAGTTATAAATACCTTGGAGTACTAGAAGCAGACAACATCCTGCACACAAAAGGTAAAGAACTGACAGAAAGGGAATATATCAAAAGACTGCGGAAAATCTTAAAATCAAAATTAAATGGTGGAAATACAGTTAAAGCCATAAACATATGGGCAGTTCCAGTAATCGCTTATAAAGTCGCTTATAATCTCGCTCACAAGCCTCTACCATCCCATCTCACTGCACATTCCACCAGAGCTGTTGCTGCCTCCACAGACATCTTGAAGTGTATTAGTATCCCAGACATTTGCAAAGCTACCATATGGTCGGCTCCATCTACTTTTGCTACTCACTACTGCCTTGATGTCGGAGCCAGGGTGGATGCAGACTTTGGCAGAGCCGTGTTGTCATCAGTAGTTCCGTGCCGTCCCTCGTCCGGTAAATAAGCTTGCTATCCACTATAGTGTGCATTCACAGAGACCACAAAGAAGAAAGAGAGGTTACTTACCTGTAACTCAGGTTCTTCAAGTGGTCATCTGTGAATTCACACTTCCCTCCCATTCCTCCCCTCTGTCCATCATGTCTGTCTCCCTTTTATACTGAGGTGGGCTGTTCTAAGGAACTGAGACAATCGCCAGGACGGGCAGACCACATGTACTAGGGGGGCGGTCCTGGCGAACACGTACTAAAGCTCTAGAATATTCCGGAACCTCTGCACAAGTGCAGAATAAACCCTATAGTATGAATTCACAGATGACCACTCGAAGAACCAGAGTTACAGGTAAGTAACCTCTCGTTTTCATTCATTCACTTTGTTACATCTTCATTGGTTTGCCTCTTGAGCTAGGAAATTCTTAATATGTGATAGGTCAACATTTCAGTTGCTTTTTTGCAGTTGGAGAATTGTGAACATAGAGTTATAAATGATTCACCTAAATATCATATATACATGGGAAGTTACCCATTTTATCCTCACAGTTCGTGGACTGAGAGTAGGGATTTATTCATCTTGACTGTCACAGGAACTTTTCATACAACTGGGAAAATTCGTATGGCAAGGCTGGCAATACAGCAGGGGCATTGCTGTAGAAATGGGCTTCCCATGAAGGTGAAATACAAACTAGCCTGGAGACCCCTTCACACTTGCAGAGTGCCTCTTGAATCAGGCTGTTACTTATAAAATTGATTACAGCCAGAATCATGCAAGATGCTTTCTTCTTTTTGCAGCAGCAAATTAACATTGCTGCCCTCTTTTAATTACTCTTGACAAACTGGACTGTACTTTCAGAGTTCTGCCAAACTTTGTATTTGAGCTAACAAGTAGAATTGAGTTGATTAAAAGTTAACATTTAGACATTATATTTTGAGAGCTGGAGACTTTGTGTTGTGTGTATTGTGAAAATTCATTAATGCAGATTGGCAGGGCAGCTTTTGAAAGGGAGCTGTATCGCAAAGACTCTCTTGTAAATGGACATCAGTTTTTCCAAGACAAAGATGGCTGTGTTTTCATACAGAACTGCTGTGTAAGTTCTTGTTCCCTTGTTGCCTCATTCCAAGGAATGTCTTGACATCTCATGTATGGGGGTGTAGAGTGAAAAGCATTATTTATCTTCCATTCAGTTACAGTAGTGTGGACAACGGGTGGCTTCTAATTGTGATGACTCTGTGTTGGGATTCCTGCATAGTGCCTGACACTGAAGGCTTATTTGCCCATCCTACCAACATTTCATCATGCATGGAAAGCTTAGAAAAGGTCACAGGGAGGAGAATAGAAGATAGCAGTGCCATGCCTCCCCTCTTGTTCTTTTTTCACACACTTAATATAGACAGCAGCTGCAGAATCATAGAATGGGAGTGAGTAAGGATTATAATGCTTTGTCTCAATGTTTGATGATAGTGCCAACAGTGGAACAGTTGTAGAACCTACTTTTTTTCCAACATACCTAGGAATTCTGCTTTATAGGATTTCTAGGTTGTGTTAGAACATTAAAAGTAGGCCAAATCTGGATCTGTACAAAGGATATAATGGATGCTGGTGCTTATTCCTGTCAGGGAATCCCATTATGTTGATTCTATATTCTCACAGTGGTCACTGGCTTCTTAGCATGCAGAATTCATGAAATTATTGATTGTGTCAATAACGAACCACTCCAGAGAAAAACAGTTTCTTTCATAAGAACTTGGTTTGGATTTTGCCACTTTTCATTTCTGAAACTAACCAAAACCAATTTTTTCATTAGGTTAGATTTGCAGGTAAAGCCCAATAGCTCAGTAGTTTTGGTATCTGGCTGCAGAGCCTGGGGTTGGCATTTTGATTCCCCACTGTGCCTCCTTGTCAGGGGCTGGACTTGATGACCCATAGGGTCCTTTCAGGCTCTTCAGTTCTAAGATGATGATGATGATAATTATAAAAGCTTCCAACCACATTTTTATTCCATTTTTATTTATCCTTCCATTTTTATTTATCCTTGTGGTACTTTGAATAACACAGAGATTGAGTGGGTCTGTTACGCTGCTTGCTTAGAAAGCAGCATTATTCTCTAGGCAAACTGTCACCTGTGTACATTTCTAATTGACTAGTTTTGAGATTGTGTGTGATGTGGAATGGAAGACAAATTTGTTTCATTAGTGTTGTGAACCAGTCTAAAATATATGGTCATTTTGTGCTTGTGAAAATACATAGGGATTTTTATTCAGTTTTTAAAAATTGCAAACTGATGTTGGGCAAGGGAAGAATAAAATTATCCTTGAAAAGATGATTATTTTTATTTTCTTCTGTTTTATTTATTTAAAATTTGTAACATCACTTATATTGGAAAGTCTGATTTGGGGGTACTATCAGTGTAATAATCTTTAAACAGTTTGAAAAAGGGGCAATAATTCAGACAAAATAAAACCACCTCTGCTACTTGTAAATTCTAGAAAACAAAATCAAGACATCTGTTCATTCCTAATCTCCATGCACTGTAAGAAAGCATAATGAGAAGGAGAATTTGGGAAGGCTGTAATTCATGCTTAGGTTTCTTTTAGTTCCGATCAAGTTATTTTGTATCTTTTTGTTTCTTCCTTCCAAGGAATAGATTTATTCTTGATTGGTAAAGGGTCATTAAAGGAAATGTTTGTTGTTTCCACCGAACCCATAACAATCAACTGAGATATTCTAGTTTTCAGAAGTTTGTAAAAGTACTCATTCTTAAGTGAAGCTTGGAAAAGTTACTTTGGGAGTTGCAAACCAAAATGTAACTTCCAAGCTCTTTTGTAAAGGTCAAATATTTGGTCACAGAAAATACATGGAACTCTTCTAACTGCAGTTTCTTGTGTTTGTCAAAAGCTGTAGCCAAGCTTCTGAATGAGAACTGATGTAGTGTAGTGGATAGAATGTCAGATCAGGACTCAGGAGGTATGACTTCAAATCCCAGTGCTTGGCGATGGAAATTCACTGGGGTATGGTAACAGTAAACTACTGATTGAACATCTCACATATACCTTGAAAATCTGATGAGGTTCACCATATGTTGCAAGCAACATAATGCCGCAGAACAAAAAGAACAGTAGCTTTTTAACGCTAGTGGCCAATCAAAATGGGACTAGTACTTTTCCAGTTGTGTTACAGTGTGAATGGGCTATGCCATATCTTCTCTTGCGGCAAGTAATGTTTCAGTGTGTCTTTGGACCTGTTGTTGAGAATAGGGGATCTTCGCTCAAACACAGTCACACCACTACCTAGTGAACAGTTCTACCAAGTGAGCAGGGACTGCTGAATCTCAGACCAGGGCAAGTGTCGGGGGCTGAGGGCACCAACCTCAGAATACCCATGTCTATGTGTGTTTCACACATCGAATACATATAAGCTGTAACACATTTAAAAGTCACTACCATAAATGGTTCTTCACCATAAATGCTGGAGAAAAGACTGGAAGAAAATTAACATTATCAGGTGACAGTTAATATACCAGGGGAATGATAGAAGACACCCTTCACTGTGGGTCCTCAGACTTCTGTGCACTGAGAGCTATATTCCTTGCTTTGACTACCCACTTGTTTCCTGTACAACTTTTATCCTCTTGTGCCAGCCCATTCCAGGAAAACAAAACTCACATTTCACCTCAGTGGTTCCTCTTCCTTACCAATAAACAGGGATCTACTGTTGTAGTAGTACAAAACCAGAGGCCTGCTGGATGTTTCTAGTAGTGGCCAGCAGAATGCTTCTGGAGGCTCAACAAATAGGATATGAAGGCCCATTTAATGCTCTTATAAAGTGTGGAGATTCTGTTTAGCCACCGTGTCTGATGCCTATTGATAATCCTGCACCCCATAAGTTTAGTGAATCTCATTTCAGTACTATCTGGGGATGTGGCTTTAATCAAATCCAGTGGCATCCTGCAGCCTGTAAACTATTCATTTCATATATGAATTAGAATAACAGATCCTGAATAATTGTATGCATCTGTCTCCATCACTGGAATTAAAAAAAATTAAAGTTTAGCTAGTTGTCTTATTGTACATTTGAGTATATTTGTGACCTCTTGCCTGGGAAGCACCCACATCTCCAATGTATGGACAGGTTGGCAAATAAGTGTTTTATATAGAGTGGTGTGGGGATTTGTTAACCTAGGAGGTCAGTAAATTGGCAAAGATAAAGATCAGCTAGTGAATTACACTTACATATGATTTTAGTAGTAGGAATAACCCTGTTTCCTCTGAAGAAGAAACAGCAGGAAAAGCATCTAAATTCTGTATAATTCCAATAGGGAAAGAAGTGAAGTTGCAAGGGTAAACAAGAACTTCTGATTGGAGTCATTAAACATTTGTGCTGCTACTTTTGTAGATACATTTGTTGTTTCTCAACTGTAAGACCATAATAAATAAAATTGGTTTTGTATTTTGAAAAATTTCCAGATTTTCTAGTAACAAGTTCCAGGTCTGTAACTATGTTAACTTGTTGCAGCAAAAAGACTAAAAAAATAATGTAGCACCTTAAAGACTAACAGATGGTGTTTGGCATGTGATAAACTGAGCAGCAGGTCACAAAAGCCTTTGCCAAATAAAAATTGTTAACATTTGAAGTGTTACAGGGTGCTCTTTTTTTCCCCATCTAATCTAGAAATATTTTTCATCTAATTTTAATCTTCAGTAACAAACACAAAGCCATATTGTAAATGATATGGACCGGGACTTGACTGCAATTTTTAGCTAATTATTTTCCCTCCACAGATTACCAAATTACACCACCCCTGATACCTATTCACAATTTGTGAAAATGTATGAAGAAAAATATGAAGAAAAGCATAAGTGGGGGGTAACTTCTTAGAAAAGGCATTTCTCCTGTTCTCTTGACACAAGATGCCTCTTCTGAAAGAGCTTGCTGTGACATATATGTGCATCCTCTAAAGAAGGAAAGATTTATCAATTTAATCTCAAATCCAGTGTAATTTTGGGCCTTCCATCTATCACAGGCCTGTAGAATTTGATTCAGGATCAAGCTTTCCCCTCCTGTTTTTAATATAGTTGCAGTGGAGTAACTATATTAGACTTATAATTTAATGTTACACACTTAGGTGTTATACTGAAAAGTAACTCAGGTAAGCTTCTCCTTCCTGACTGATATCATTGGTGGCTTTCCTTCTAACAAGAAGACCTTGTGTCTCTTCAAAGTTTATTGGTTATTGTGGCCAATAAATTTATTGGTTATTGTGGCCAATATTATCTTTGGGCAATATGTACATCTTTTCTCCACATCATTAGATAAATTGCTTGAGTCTGTATCTCAATGATAACATGCATCCTGATGGAATGAGCATCATTAACTTGTTCAGTGACCATTTAATCCACTAACATGGAAAATGTACCAGGTTAGTCAGAGTTTATTGCAGTAGTAGTTGTCGTAGAAGTAGATTGCTGAATGTAAAATATAAACCAAATGCATTACTAGAGCATGCTTGATTAAAAGCTGTATCACTTAGGGGTACTGCTCAGTAAAAGATTATATAATTGTTCAACATTACTATCCTGTACCCTCTAATATAAGAGCTGTGATCAGACCAATCTGGCTAATCACCTTTAACCTGCTCTTTTCTTTTTCTGGGCTTGCTTACAGCCCAATATAATGAAAACCGAGCAGAGTTTTCATATGAACCAAATTGTAATTTTATTAACATCATATTGGTTACACAAAAAGGACTCGTGTGTGGTTACAATTTACTTTCAGCTTGGATCTTATACTTCAGGCAACTAATCATCAAACCAACTGCTTCAGCCAACTGCTTAACATAACTGTATCCCCTCTCCCCTCTTCTTACTTTCAAATATATATTTCACTGGCACCATCTGATTGGTTCTCATCTCAGTGACCCATCAACCCATGAACCAGTCTAATATTGCAGGGTAAACTTCAGCACTTCTATGGAATTGCCACAAGGGCAAAACCCTCTTGTGTTCTTAAACATCTGTAGGATTATACTGTAATTACCTGTGTTTTAATTGGCTAATTGATTGAAGATTTGAATATTTTTCATATGAATAAAGTAATAGCTGTGAAGGCAATGAATTTTTTTTTCCTTCTTTAGATGATACACATAGATGTCACAGCAAGCACTCCGTCAGAAGAGGCACCCTGTGTCAGAGAACAGGAGGAATGCCTTTCCTAACAAGTCACCTCCCACTTACGCTTTTCTTCATATATGTTCACAAATTGTTTGAAATCTTCTCAGGTGTCAGGGGTGCTTTGGTAATCTGCAGTGGGGGGGATTAATTAGCTTAAAATTACAGTCCAATATCAGTCTAGATCTTCTACAATGTGGCTTTGTGTTTATTACTGAAGATTAAATTAGTCAAATAATATGTTGCATGTGGAGGAAAACAGGCTTCTGCAGGTAAAATTACTGTATAATCCCAAGGATCTCTGGCTCACTTGGTCATGTACAGTATGTACTGAATTATGTAGGGACAATGGCATAAACATGGCTTTTTCTTGCTCCCTCACATCTTTGGATTGGGTCCATTTTGTAACCAAGCTGAGCTCTTCAATCCCTCTTTCACCTGCTCCTCTGCTTAAGTACTGTGGTGTATTCCACCCTCCCGGAAAGTGAGCTATTTAAGTAGAATCATTAAGCATCAGAGGTCAGAAGGTTAATTAAACATGCAAGGGATTTACTTGGTATTAGTCTTGAAAAAGAGAGCTGGGAAAATAGTTAAGAGGAGGACAACCTTTGTATCACCAAGGAGATCTTTCCCTCTCTCCCTGCCCCTCCCACACATAGAGGCATATATTCTTTCTCACACACTTACAAAGTGTAGAGGTTGATTTTTCTCTTAGAAGACACTGTTCACAAGAATCAGTGAAATACGTATAGGATTTCTTACTTTTCAGTTCTAGCTCTCAATTTTGCAGATGAAAGTGATTTGGGAAAGATGTGGACAGTTTCCATGGGGCCAGTAGCTGTTTTTTCAGGTTGGTGAGCTGCTCAGGATGCTACCCTCCAAAGTGAGCAGGACCGGAGACAGTGTGTGTGGCCTAAGAGGAAGTTGGTAGCACTTAGATTTTGAAAAAAGAAAAGGTGAAATATTTTATTACTAATATAGAATACATGTAGAAGAATTTAAATCAGAATTATTCTTTCATGTCAATTTTACTACATTCAATAATAATAATAATAGCAATAATCAGTATTTTACTTAATTGCAATTTATTCATTGATAATTAAATAAAATTATTTCAGACTAAAACTGAAATAGAGGTTACATAGCCAATTAAGATTATTACATTCATTGATTATGAATGGGATCCACTGTTGGATCCCACACCCATGGGTTCCACTGTTACACTTAATTGTAATTAGAAGAGTAGACCAGACCACTGATACTGGCAGAAGCAACTGGTTGGAGAGCAACTTGCAGTGAGTCTATGGAATGTTGTGGACCCAGATCCTCTCAGCACCATAGAGGCTTCAGGAACATTGGTCAGATAATCCCTAAGGAAGCCCGCTTATGTTTGATGACGGAAAATGCTGCAAAATAGCAGAGAGAAGAAACACAAATATGAACAAATATAATTTCTGAATTAAGCGGACAGCTGTAAGGCCCTCTTTCATTTCCTTTAAAAGGTAGCATTTTGATGGCAAGCTTCACTGCCAGTTTTTAGTGCTTGGTATTTTTATGTCATATTTACTGGTGAGGCACCAAGGGTGCAAAAAGAAAAGGTTGGAGGCCACATTCAGCCCACAAACTATATTTTGCCCTGCCTTAGGGAAAACCACCAGGGAAATGAGAGTTCTAGGATTTTTACCTCTGATTCAGTAGGAATTATTTTTACACTTTGACTTCTAAGCTCATCTTGTCCCTGATGGCTTTACTAAACAATTTATGTCTTAGTGTATAGGATTCAGAGTATTTATTTACTGGCATTCTACATCCTGCTTTGCCCTGAGGTTTGCTTACAGTAACCTATTGCAGATTAAATTGATGGCCCACGTAATAAACTCTTGCTCTGAGGAATCTCTCTTTCATCCAAATAGAAATATCTAGCAACATGTATAAAAGGTGTTCATACTTGGAGCATCTAGTAGATCTCCTATGAAAACAGTAAGGATGTTCCATTTCTCCAGAAGAGCACAATTTAAGTGTTGGTCTTTACAGATGGAATTCCCAAAATGGAAAATCCTGGTATTTGGAGTAAAATAAGTAAAAATGAATGGCACATGCCTGGAAAGCAGGCCCACATTTGAGGGAACAGTCACAGAGGCATATCCACGCTGCAATCTTAAATTAAATTGAAAGTAATTTTAGGGGGACCTCGGAAATCTAGGTTTTGGGGAGGGTGGAAAGAGAACTGTTTAAATAAACATTATTTGCACCTCATCAAACAACATTTCCTAAGTGTCTTTGAAGGGAAGCCATGAAAGTTATGCTGAAACTTGAGCATAATTTGTATCTTTGTTAGACTGTGCACTTCCAGCTTGGGAAGCACCCAGTTTTTACAATCTCAGTAGAACAATCCAGTCTAGATCAGTCTTCTGTAACCTGTGACCCTCCAAATGTGTTGGCAGTGATGGGTGAGGATGATGAGAGATGTAGTCTTACATATCTGGCAGTTCCTTGGGAAATCCCTCTTACATCAATGGAAAACTTGATGTAAAGAATCTTGATGACACAAAAGAAAGTGTGTTAAGTAGTTCTGATATGTAAGATGCATAAAAATGACTTGTTCGTAGCTCATCGTTATTCAATACATCTAGATAATGTTTCTCCCTTTGTTTCAGCAAATGTTTAACCTGCCCCTGCCCCCATCTTAGCTGCTTCTTTGTTCATCATGTCAGTGAACTCTGTACAAATAAGTAGCTCGCCTGCATTTCATGCGTAGAATCATGCCTTTATTTTGTATCTTTCCTTGTGCATACTGGTTGCAACTTTCTGATACTGTGAGAAATTTGGAGGCAAGGAAGAGTGGAGGGTTTTTTAAAAAACAAAACAAAAATAACTGATGTAAACAGAGATTAGCTTTGGTGAATCCAGTACTGTAGATGTGGAGATTAGCCTTTTTGAAAGCGTGTTGTCTAATTACAACTTTACCCATCTCTCTTTCAAATTGACAAATGAAAACTATGTCATCACCTCCTTGCTCCTCTAGAACATGTAACAATCAATGTGTGTAGAATCCCTAAGCTGCTGTAACTTGGCAAAGAGAGCATTTGTGCTGAGCTTTTAGGCAGCTTTTAGTGCTGCTTTTAGTTCTGGAAATGTTCCTATTCTTTGAAAGTTTGTACAGGTTTTTCAAATGAAATTATTCTGTGTAACTCTGGAAGCTGCCCTGTCATTTCTACCTAGGGACACAAGAGATGAGTTCAGATTCATAGATAGCTAAAGAGTGTCATAATTGTTTTTAGTTTTCTTGCCTGTTACTGCTTTTGGAAGGGCTGGATGTAGGGTAACTTCCCAGTATTCAAGTGCCTATTGTGAGAAAAGCTGAAATCCAAGGAATAACTATATTCAGAAGAGACTTGTGTTAAAAACAGGTAATTCAAGTTCCAGAAGTATTGTAGTTATGGTCTGTAGCAGCGAGAAAAGAAAAACATCTTTAATGTGTTATTGAAAGCTGAGGGAAATGTAGTTTACATGACACCGTTGTACAGGATCACAGGAAAAAAATACAGAAAGTTATACTAGATGCAAAATTTGGCTTCCGGAAAATCTCCAGTTTGATTTTAAAGAAAGTTTGTAGCCCACATGTTGTGTAGATGGATTAAAAAATATACGCTACTGCCTGCTGAATACTCAGAAACTAGGAGCTATGTAGCTGTATGACTTTCCCATTGATGGAGGGTTTGTGCCAGTGCCCTGCATAGTTCCTTGCTGACTATCAAATATCCTACAAAGGCAAGTTCTAACTTCTAATTGCCTAATAGTGTTATCTGATAATAAAGGGAAGAGAAGGACTCTTTGCCTCCTGGATGTGTATACAGGAATGTAGATATAAATGTTACTTAGTGTCCTGTTTAAGATTTACATTTGCACAACTTCAGCTGCAGAAACTGCTGTGTCACTCTGACAAGGTGCAAGTTCACATGCAACCAGCACCTCATTGAATTACTATGGCAACTTCCATGGTTGGAACTCCTCATACATGTAAATATTGAACAGGATACTGGCCACTAGCTTTTTACATCTCTCTTTCCTCCTTTGGAACACTGTGCTGTAACTGCAACCACATTTGAAAACGAATGTGAGCAGTGCCTTGTTGCTATGTGGTTTTTGGGTTTTGATTTTACATGTTTGTTTTACTGCATTATATGACGTGTCATCATTTGGTCTTTATTTAAGTGTGGCACTGTTTGGTCTGGCCCCAAAATTCCTAGATTGTTTGCGCTAATAATAATCAAATATAACATTTGGTAATACAGGTTGTTATACCTACAGTCTCTTATTCTTTCTAATTTAATTCTAGTTAAAGAATGTATGATTTTATATTATATTGTCTTTAATTGTGAGTTGATCTGAGTGATATATAGATTCTTGAAGAGCAATATAATTATATATTAATAAATAAATAACAGTACAGTATGATTGAATTGCACAGTTTTAAGCTGTGAACTGACTTGTTTATTTGTAATGTGTGTTTCTTTATTACAATTGTATACTGATGAATTAGTCATTATACATATACATTTGAAGATACTGTACCTTGTTTGTTATTCTGGGAATCAGGCTTTGTTACCATTCTGATGAACGCTATAAGGATTTGACCAGTTAGTTGGTTAAATATTTTTTAAGTTTTGAGCTCTATTCTACTTTGAAATTTTTCAGGAGTGACACAGATTGTCAAATCAAGTTCTTTAGATTACTGCTAATTATTTGATGGAAAACTCCTGTGTAAAAGGTCCAGTATTAAGTTATTTTTGTGTATGTGTTTATTAACAGAATATTCTCCTTCCTGGATGTGGTCACGCTATGCCGTTGCGCCCAGGTTTCCAGGGTAAGAATATTTGCTTACCAATATTAGTAAGGGCTTAGTTGCTTGTCTGCTAGATACCTCTGTTTTGCCATCTTGTCTCAAAGCCAATAAAGTATCAGCTTCAAGCAGTATTTCAATCAGAATGCATGTTCCCCCACTGCCACCTCATTAATCTTTCTGTAATACTACCAGAAGCTTTTGCTCCTCTGTTAATTAGGTGTTTCTTAGTTTTAGGTCAGTAAAATTAACCTAAATGAATGTTGTTTTGCCATTTTGGAATTTGAAAGTATCCTTCTACAGAGATTCACAATAGGAGTACAAAGAGATAAACCTACCACTGATCAAGAATAGAAGTGCTTGATGTAAATATCATTCTCATTCTGACCCAGGTGAGGAGAGAGCACCAAAAGTGTCTTTTGGTCCAAACTTAAGAATCAGAGTACAGATTATTTTATGCAGTTCAACTTTACTGAACTAGTTAATGAGGTAGCTACAAACTGTAAACCATATGATCCATTAAATAATCAGCACCATCATTCTACTCTTGGGCAGTCCTTCAGCCAAAAGAAGGGGAGCGATTACTTTAAACATGTCCTCGCAAGTCCTCTGGGTTCAGAATAATCCCTACCCATGCCTTCTGCCTCAGGAGCAAGAGGTCATGAGTTGAATGCACTTAGCTCCACTTCTAACTGCCAAAGTCAGTTAAATTGCCTCTGCTTCTTCTAGCATCTCAGCTGGGTAGGAATGGGTTTCATTGGGGCTGGCTCCATGGGTGGCTGCTGGCATCCTCTCTGTGTGATGGTGTCTGTGGGCCAGCTAAAACTAGATGCCTTTGGTACTTCTTTCAGTGGCTCTGGTTGGGGTCCCTCTACATGTCCACCCAACTCTCTTGTTTCTCGTCTCCTTCTTCCCATTCCTCCTCCTTCTCCTCTACCTGCTGCTATCAGTCCAGCCTCCTTCTGTTTCCTTCTCCCTCTTCTTTCTTTCAGATTTTCCTCTTCTCTTCTAAAATATTTGGACAGTACATCCCTTTCCTGACTCCAGCACTTTCTCAAAAGCTCCCTGCCTTCATACCCTTCTGTTGTCTTCTCTTCCTGTACCTCCATTGATGATTTTGGTGGGGTTAGCACCTTCTTAATGGACAGCACAGCCACCTTCCATGTATAGCATAGTCCAGGTGAAATCACCCATGAGGTGACTAAGGTGGAAGACAGGGGGAATGGCCCAGCTTCAGAGACCCTCTCACAGTCACACACAATAGTTCCCTTTGTTATAGAATAAACTGGTCATACAGTTAAGTCATCTCTTCTGTAGGGTTGTGCATATATGTATTTCTAGTAGAGCAGTGAGCTCCCTGATGCAGCGCATTTTTAAAATCTGACTTGAAATGCCTAATCTTGCCATTCTGGTCACTTCCAGTTTTAAAGAGAAGGATTCTACAAGCCATTTAAGCTTCTTTTGCAAAATGTAGAGTCATGGTGCAGTCCAGTGAGGTTTCAAGGTGGCTGATGCAGCTTTTGGACATCTGGAACGTGTCCACCCCACCTCTAGCATGAGTGGGTTTAGATAGCTTCGAATTTCCTTTCCAAGAGAACACACACACATCCCACCCACTCCCAGTCATTTTTACTTGCTACATATCATTCTGATGTCCTAGTAGCTTTGCAGTTTTAAGATGATGATGATGATGATGATGATTCGTTCCTCGCCTCCTCTTTTTCTCATTGATTCGGTAGCTGCCACCAGCCTCTCTGGAAGACATTTCACTGTTAGTTACAAAGAATATTAAGAAAAGAGGAAAAGTGCATATTTTGCTACTATAGAAATCAGTGAAAGTTGTTGAATATAACAAATACAGCCATTCATTCTGATGGGTGATTACATTCTTTCACATTCCCAAAGATTTAAGACAACGGCTTTTATAGACTAATACTATAAACTATTTAAAAAGAGAAAAACGTTGTGTGGTCCTTGCTTACAATCCAAAAGCAAGTGGGGCAATACCTTTATTAGACTACTAAAACATTGATAGATATAAGCTGACTTTCAACCTCATACAGATCTTCATCAGGCTGGGCTTCACATGATTGTGCAGAAGAAACATAACAGTTCAAAAAATCATGAGCAGAGGTGACTGCCAGGTTTCTCCGCTTAAAAACGAATTTTAAAATGGGAGCTGCAGACTCTGGTCAGAGGTATATATTTCAGATTTTGCCTCTGGTGGTGTGTATTAGAATGTCTTGCTAGACAAAAGATTGCATCCTCACTCCCCATCACCTTATATTGAAAAACATGATTCCTGTTTGGCTGGGAGTAGAGGCACATATAAACATGGTGAATTCTGTATCAGAAAATTTGAGATAAAAATTATTGACACAGTAGGTAGACCAATTAAAGTGAAATTAAAAGTGCAATAATATTCCAGTTAGCACTCAGGATACGTTCCTAGAATGTGGTGTGTGAAGCAAAACAGTGGTAAATGGGATCAATATAACACTGTATTGGGTTGGTGAAAATACAAGTGTAAGTTTGAGTCTCCATGTCCATCGCACTAGAGGGGGGGAGGGGGAAATTGTGGAAGGAAAAGTCAGAAAAGGAATGTATGTTGTGTGTGAGAGGAGAAGAAGGGGAAAAGGAAAAAGAGAGAGAGGTTGTTTCAGCTGCCCCATGCAATCGGTGCCTTTGCTGCCTTTACCACATGGGAGGGGAAAGGTGGATTTGATTTAAATCATGATTTTAAAAAAAATGATTTGAATCCAAAAATTGAATGTAAATCAATTTAAAATTTAGATTTTTAAAAAATTTACATCAGATTTTTAAAAAATGTTTACTGACTAGCGATTTAAATCGTGATTAAAACTGACTTGATTTAAATCAAGTCCACCCTGAAGAGGGGTCGACAAGTGAGGAACAGCTGTGGAAGAGCTCCCTACCAACTAACCATTTGCTTGTCCATTTGCTTGTGTGTATTTGTGGCCAGCATGCATGTTTGTTTCTAGGATAATGTGTGTGAAAGGGAGCTGAAGGAGGAGGGAGAAAGAGAGAGAAGAGAAGAGGGGGAAAGAGAGGTGCAGTTTGCCCCAAGCAAAGAATAATAAACAACTTACTCTTGAGAGGGTGGTAAAAATGGTGAAAAGTGTGTTATAACAAAAATGTGCTAAATGGGACAGCGGTAAGCAGGGTATTACTGTATTAACTAGTGCTTGAAGAAAGATGTCCTCAGTTGTCCTGCTTGGTTATAGATGGTTCCAATTTTGAAGGCTCCAAAACAATTATTGCATGAATCCTTGAATGTATTATCACATTTTGACTAGGTTTCAGGTTATGAGATCCATGTTAAAAGATCAGCATTCCTAGGATTTATCATTGATATTGATATTGCAAGAAATTGTAAGGTTATATACATTTCCTTAAAAAAATTAGGAAGAGGCTATGTAGTCCTTATGATTACACAAATGCAAGAGTAGGCAATATATTTATTAGACCACTAAAAACATGAAACAGCAAGCTTTTGAGGGTAAAATCCACTTCTCCAGGCTTGCTTGCTTATTTCTTTATTTATTTGTTTATTTTTTATTTATTTAAAATATTTTTACCCCACCTTACAACAATGAAAGACAATATTTAAAGCTGAAAACAATGATTATACAACAGTAGTTAACATCATTAAAAGACAATATTTAGAACTACAACAATGAATAAAGATGTGTCTTACATCAACAAGCAATATTAAGGCAAAAATCAATAAGTATTCAAAAAAATAAAAAATGCCTCTCTGAGAAATGGAAAACAAAAAAATGGAAAACACAAGTAGTACTAAAAATCTAATCAAAACAGCAGTACATAACAATCTATATAAAAATCAAACACAGGTAGCTGGTTACTGAGGGAAGGCTTGCCTGCAAAGAAATCTCTTTGCCTGTTTATGGAAGGATAGCAAAGATGGGGCCAGTCTGGCCTCCTATGGGAGAGAGTTCCAAAGTCTGGGAGAAACAACAGAGAAGGCCCTTTCCTGTGTCCCCATCAGACGCACCTGTGAAGGTGGCAGGACCGAGAGAAAGGCCTCTCCTGATGATCTTAACATCTGAGCTGGCTCATAATGGGAGATATGGTCTTTGAGATAGCTTGGACCCAGACCATTTAGGGTTTTATAGGTTATGCATCAGTGCTTTATGGATAGTGCAGAAAAATTGTAAATAAGATTCCTAAAAATTCATGGCAGATGTCTATGCCAGCTCTGCTTGAGGTGCGTTTAAATGATGAATGCAAACTGCCCCTAGGGGGCATGGTCTCCAGCCCTACCTCCGGCTGCATGGTTGGAATTTTCCACATTGTTCAGGTTTGTGAATTACTTTCCAAATATAGAAAAATATTTGTGAGCTGTTGTGCTCCTCACTTAAGGGTTTTATTCAGTGAAGATGATTTGTGACAAGTGTACTTGCCACAAAAATAAAAAATGCAATGGCTGAAATCCTTTTGGTGGAGCTGTGTTGTGCAACAAGGATGATGTCATCAGCCATGGTCATGTTGTAGTCCTTTTAAAGCATTGAAATGCTTCCTAGAGACCCCACCCCAGGTTTTTGGGGATCCCTTGGGATTTCCTTTGTTCTGGGGCAGCCTTTGGGAGATGCAGAACAGGAGGGGGATGATACAAAGTCAGAAAATCATTGCTGGTGGTCCTGGTTTGGCTTTAAATTGTTCTCCTTCCTGTTTTGGAGGTTGAATAATATGTACAGTATCTAAGAGTTCCCAGTAATTTTTAGAGATGTTACGTGGAGATACCACATTTGCCATGTATTTTGATCATGTACGAATAAGGGAAATCTTTGAAAATTAATTCATTAGTGTTAATATTTAAAAATGGAAATGCTTAAGTCTTTGAATTAGTGCTATTAATTTGTTAATTCAAGTAAGTTCTGAAATACAGTGAATCACACATTTCATATGGATTTCTTCAAAACTGCTGTTTTTGTTGCCTTACAGTTCTGTTTCCCTATCTGACATTTATTTCTAAATATTAAATCTTATAATGGAATTATTAATTTGGGAAGATGGTGTCTGATTTGGGTGGAAACTTTGGGAAAGGTTGTATGCCCCTAAACATAGGACCTCCATGAACCAACAACAATACATTGATACAGTGCCAGCCAGTCTTTGACAATATTTGTTTAGCTTTCTAAACAAATCTCCTGCACAGTTATTTACATCAGAGAGCTCGGTTTCTGCACATAGCCACTATGTCTGTGAGATAGACACAGACTGAAAAGTGCTAGCTTCCAATCTCCCATGGATAATGTAGTTTGATTGTAGATGATTCAAGAAGTTTCAATGTGAAACAGAACTAGTGTTTTAGGAAGATTTTTTGAAAAGTAGAATATTGGGCCTGCATGATTTGTATGACCCCTCTCCTAAGCAAAGTTTTTCTTGCTTGTCTTGTGTATTCAGTGCAATATTTCTTTTTATTTCAAAGCTGGCTTAAGTAAAGATATTCTTATAGTGCCCTATGTTATTTTGCTGCAAATAAAGATTTTTATCCTGACAAGACATCCATACTGTTCTACAGTAATATATGTCCTTAGGCGAGAGGCCATCAGTTATAACATCATTGGGTGGCTTTCCAGCTTTTGAACATTTTCCCCCTGTACTTAATGGTTGAAATACCTCTTAACTACTGGTAGTCGGAGATTTAAGTCACTAAAATCCTGCCCTTTTTGTCTTTGGCCAAGTGGAATATGCCCCTCCTGAGAATTTATTTAAAACAGAATTTGGTTTGAAAGGGGTTTCCCACCCTTGGTTTTAATATTCAGCAGAACAGATGCTAACTAGAGAAGATCTAAGCATTCAGTCAGCAGTGTAGTTGTCTAAAAAAATTGATGTCTGGCTGAGGCTATTTCCATGTTGCTCTGCTGAATCTTATAGAATTGATCTCATTCTCGGTACCACATCTCTCTGGAAGCCAGCAGCTTCGGTGTGAGTTGAAATTAAATCACTGTCTTCACTTGCTCCTGTTTCATCTGCATTTAATCACTGATTTACTTTTTTCCCCTTTTTTCTTTTTAATTCTTCTGCCCTTTCACTGAAGGCATGGAATGTCCTGGCCCTTGATGGTAGCAACTGGCAGCGGATTGATCTGTTTGATTTCCAGAGGGATATTGAGGTACAATTAATGATGTACAAGAAAACATTTCTCTCTTGTTAGATTGTAATTACAGCACTGCATAAGATTAGTAACAAACCATGTACTCTTTCACAGATCACCCTAGAGACAGAAATTGTTAATTTTTATTTCTTAGCTCAAGGGAGCCTTTAAAACTCAGCAGTGAGTCAGATACTGAAGCTGTGCAGAATTATTGTGTGTACACAGAATGGTCTTGTGTGTCTGCATGTATTGTTTTCTATGTACAAAGACACAGATCCTTAATTTTAAAATGTTTTTATTAAGGGAAACCTATTTGTTTGTGAGGGTATGAATGATGCCCATTTGACAGATTGGATACTTAATTATTTGAGCATTCTCTTACAAAACATGTACCTTTAAATGTAGCCTTTCATTAGGCAGCCTGCTTCAAATGGTAAGATTAAGAGTACCATTAAAGGAAAATAAGTTGACAGTTAACTTGGTTTAAATATACTCACCGCCCTCTGCTAATGGTGTAATTTGGATTTTGCATTTCAGGCACCAAAAATGTCTTGGGGTCTTTTTTTTTTTAACGTTTAATCTTTATTGCATTTTAAAAAGAAATTATAAAAATAAATAAATAATTATCACAATATTAGCACATAGCCAAAATAACTTTCTGTTATCTCTTTCGCAAAACAGTAAGTCTTTAACATTTTTACTTCCTTATTTTCCACCAAACATTTATTTTCTTCACAATCTTAATAATACCTTTCTTAATTCTTATTTTATATCCTTATTAACAGTCTGCTTTACTTTGTTTTTACTTCTGTTGAGAGCAGTTCTGCTTCTAATTTAAGCCTAAATCACTTGGAACAGGTTTGGAATCTTTCTTCCATTTCTCTTTAAGATAATTCTTTACTTTCCCCCATTGAGATTCGTGCTCCGTTCTACTCTTTCCTTTCAATGAGTCTGTTAGTTTGTCCATTAATATTAGTTCCTGTAATTTTATTAAACAATCCTCCACCGAAGGTTCCTCCTTGTCTTTCCATTGTTTTGCCACTTGAATTCTGGCTGCGCCTAATATGTATAAACAAATTTTTGTCTCTTGTCTTGAGTTTAGCTTTACCATATTGAACAAATAAGTTTCAGGTTTCATCTCCATTTTTATTTTTAAATCTATGGTGACTATTTTTTCTATTTCTTTCCAAAATTTCCTAATAAATTTGCAACCCCACCACATATGATATAGTGTTCCTTTTATTGTCTTACATCTCCAACATTTATCTTTCTCATTTTTCTTCACCTTTGCCAATTTCTCTGGTGTCATACACCATCTATATAATATTTTAATATAATTTTCTTTCAAATCTGTACTTATTAATAGTTTTTGGTTATTATTCCATGCTCTAAACAATCCTCTGTTTGAATTGTTCTACCTAATTCCTGCATCCATTTTATCATATTTTCTTTAATTACTTCCTGTTCCATATTTCTTTCCAATAATAGTTTATACAACTTTGCGATTTGGTGATTTTCTTTTCCTCATATTATCTTGTCTAGTTCCGTAGGCTCTTTATCCAATCCTATTAATTTATTATCCATTTTCATTCTTTCTGATAGCTGTCTGTGTGGAAACCACTGGCATATTATTCCTACTTGATTCATTTCTTGTCTTGTTCTTAATCTTAGTTGTCCATCATCTTCCTCTATGAGTAGATCTTTACATGTTAACCATTTATCATTCTTTATGTCAATTTCCTTTGAGAGAGCTTCATGGGGGGGACATCCACATTGGAATCCCACAATAAAATTTCCCTTTATATTTCTCCCATATATGGGAGAATGCTTTTCTTATTATATTATTATCAAAAGCTTTGTTCACTTTCATTTTTCCATACCATAAGTATGCATGAAGTCCATATTTTAAATCTTTGCTTTCTAGTATTAATATTTTTTCATTTTTTCAAAAATGTCTTGGGGTCTTGACCCAGTTTTTTCTGCCATAAGAGCAGACCTTGGTTGGAAGAAGAGGGGGAACTATTTTGGCAAAGTTGCTTGGTCTTTTAGGAAAAATGAAGGCATGACAATTTGTCCTCCATGGATGTGACAAAACTTCTTTGGTGCTCCTGATCAAATTATATCAACAAAAAACAAAAACAAAAAATGAAAAATGAGGAAGACAAAAATGTTGTGGCACATTAAAGGTTAACTGCTATATTTTAATGTGAACTTTCATGGGCAAGTCCACTTCCTTAGTCTTCAAAGCGCCAAAATGTTTTTGTCTTCTTTATTTTTGATTTTTATTTTATTTTTGCCTGATACACTGGCACAGGCTAACACAGCTATCTCTTCTAAAACTGGAACTATGGAGGGCACTGATCAAATTAGCTGATTTTCCCATCAACATTTTCAGGTCTATACCATCAGATGTCACCCAGTGATACTGCCTCATACAGAATCTAGCAACTTTTGGCATTAGCTTTCAAAGGTGGATATTTGTATTATTTATATCAGAGTTTCTTAAACTGTATAACAAACAGTATTATGTGAAAAAATACAACTTTTTGAGCCTTCCCAGCTATAATCAGATGAGCCTAGGAGGAATGATTAGCTGATCATTTTCTGTCGTGCCCATAGATTTTGTCAGCCTCAGTTCTGGTGAATAAACCAGTTGACTATGAGCACAAGTATATTCATCACAGCAACCATCCTTGACGAGGGGTTGAATTAACTCTTTATTTTTGCTGCCTGTACTGCAACCATTCAGATGACCACAACTAGTTTGCCACAGGAAGAGGAATCTGTGTGAACTGTTACTTTTAGGCTCCTTTATTTATAGACCAAATAAAATAACTGTTCAACAGAGTACAAATTTCTGGAAGACATAATTTATATACACAGATATAATTTATATCATGCGAGAGGACAGCAGTGTATTGTAAAAGATAATAATGAATATTAGAGGAATATGTTAAAGAAAAATTCCTCCCTCCCTCCCTGCATGGAAAGTTAAGGAAAGCAAATTGTTTTAATAGATTACTTTTTTAAAATTCTCTTCCTGGTCTTTTTCTTATAGGGACGTGTTGTGGAGAATATTTCTAAAAGATGTGGGGGTTTCTTACGAAAGCTAAGTCTACGTGGCTGCCTAGGTGTGGGAGACAATGCATTAAGGTAGAGAAGCCAGATGCTTCCTTGGTGAAAAAAAATGTGTTTTATTCGTATGTTTAGTAGAGATCCTGGAATATGAGTGTCAGGAGGAGTTAGCTACTTTCTAATGTAGTATCCAGGTTTATAACAACTTCCAGGTAACTGGCATCTGTTTTATTGTAATGCCATATAATACCAAACATGAACCAATCCATATAGAAATTTTGGGAAGGCATGGCCTGTATGAACCCTAAGTATCCTATACTGTTCTAGAAATGAGGATTTGGGTGAAGAAGATGCATGTCATGAAGTTAAATTCTTTTTATGGACTCTACAGAGACAGAGGGTGGTGTTACACTGCAGCATTTGTTACAGGCCTCCACTTCTGTTCCATAATCATGTTGTGATTCATTGACTGTAGCATGGTAAATGTGGTTTCAGCAGACCTCAGTTGAGTTCAAATCCCAACTTGGATCATACACCATCTGAAATGTCAGTATTGCTGTCATTCTGTGGCTTTTTTAGCTTCTCCCAATAAGGCATACAACTTTCACCCTTGTTAGGAAAAATTGTGTGATTACATTCCAGTTTGTAACGCCTCTCTTGTTAGAAGGTGTACATTATAGCTATCATATAAATAAGGCTTCTTTTGAATGTACTGAAAATGCACTTATGGCTTGCCACAATTACTTTATCCCTGGCCAGTTGCTTTATTCCTGTCCTTCTCTCCAAGATGATAGCACTTAGTAGTCAAAAGTATGCTTTTTTCCATAAGGAAAGAGACTTTTTATTGGTTGTTTAGTAGATGTACACTTTCTAAACATAGCTTCATAAAAGCAGATGTGCACATTTGGTTTTCCTGTATGGGACGTTTTACCTATCAGGAAGATAGGATGTTTTTAAAAATATTCAGTTTATTATGGCTAACCCACCTGCAGGTAATTACAAACTCTTAGAAGGAAAGATTTCTGAATGCAATTATATTTGTAAGAACTTTCAGCCTGTGAGGTTGGCACTCACTGGCCCATGCCTGGTGGACTTCATGGTTAATTGAGGATTTGACTCCTGCTCTCCTGAGTCCTGGTCAGACATGCAACACATGTATCCTGGAATTTTCTCCTTCTGTTGAACCCTCTTTCAGAAAATGGTAAAAAGAAATTTGGAAATTTAGCAGGGTATGAATCTAGTGCCCAGCTGTGGGTTATAGGTAGGGCATGTTGTTGAAAACACCTTAATGTATATGTGGACCCCCTTTTGCTGTACCTTATGTGAGTCTTCCATGTGTACCTAATTCTGTACATCACAGCCAATATCTTTAAGAAGTAGTTTCAACTTGCTTGTGCCAGTGTTTTTGTTTTGCTCAAAAGCCTCCATTAACTACCTTCCATTAACTACAGTATCTGCAAATTACCACTAAAATAAAAACTGTATTGCTGCCTTTGATTACTTCCACCCCAACCCTTCAGAGATGTTTTACAAGTCAAATGCTATTAATAGAAAATGTGTGTCATTATAAGTCTGAAAAGTGTTGTACCTTTTCTCTGCCATGAAGGACATTTGCACAGAACTGCAGAAATATTGAAGTGTTGAATCTAAATGGCTGCACCAAGATTACAGATGCGTAAGTGATATTTGTTTTAGAGCTCCAAAATATTACATTACTTCTTTGAGGCTATAATCCTATGCCACGTACTTAAGAGTAAACATTAAATTGAGGGGGATTTATTTCTGAGCAAAACATATGTGGGATTGCAGTTAGGGATATGCATGGCAATTTTTTTTCATATTTCATTTTGGTTTCTTTCAGGGGGTGCCTCTTGTTTTCATGTTTGTGTGTGTGTAGGTGTCCTTTCATTTTACATAAAAGGGAAAGCCCTTTTTGGGTCATTCATTTCATGTTTCTCCATTCATGTTTTCTGGCAGCCCAGAAGCCCTGAAGAACCCTTAAAACTACTTCAAAAAGCAGAGGCAAGGGAACAGAGAATTAGTCTACTTGAAAAGTAGGCAACAGTTCATAAGAAAAGAGAAAAACAACAGTCAGAGTTTAGTGCCACCCACCCAACACAACAGACCCACTGGGTCTGGCAGCACAATAGAAAGAAGGCAGAGAAGTAGCCAGGCAGGTGTACACTGGCTGCTTGGCCCACAGAGATACCCACTCACTAAAGCAACTACTAACAACCCAGGACTGAGAACAACAGGAGAGAAATGCCAAGAGTTGCCCAACCAACAGCAGCAACAACCACCCACACAGCCCAGTAGCACATGGCAAAGTAAGAAAGTCCTTTTTGAGAGAAAGACAGGACAGAAATATTTTAAATAAATAAATAAATTGCTTTGTCCCACACATGCCCACAGAAGTAAATAAAACCACTTCCCACCAAAAAAAAGAAAAGAACACCCAGATATATACCTTCAGAGAGTAAATTGACCAAATTACACTTTTTAAAAAATCAGACAAGTAAAGCCCCACCCTACCCCACAGGGTGGCAAAATACACACATACATTCCTGTCCCAAAAACCAAGATAAACAAGCAAGCAAATACTATCAAAGCCCCTCCACCACACAACTAGGGTATGGGGAGATTTCTCTTTCCTCTACCATTTTATGTCTTTTACTTTTCTTCTCTGGATCCAGAGTGAGGCCAAGGCAGTAGGAAAAATAATCCAAGAAAGGAAAGAACCACCACCAGCCCCAAGAGAGAAAAATAAGTCCCCAAAGAAACTGGGAGATGGGGAAATGCAAAATAAATCCCAAAGTGGCACTCTGATAGCAGCAAAAAGTCGTGTGTGTTCCCCCCCCCCCCCCCGCAAATCAATATAATCCCAAAAAAATCAAGAGGAGGGATGTGAAAAAGGAAAGTATCCAAGATGAATGTTCAGGCAGGCAGCAGTCCAAGATGGACGACACCAGGAGCCCAGCACACGATAATCCCACAAAGGACAACTGAAGCAAAGAGCACTCCCCATTGGGTTCCAGGCCTTTTTCATAATCAAAATTCTCACTGCATGTGGACATTCTGTTGGGTTGCTGAGAGCCTTCACAACATTATTGAGTGAAAAATCTGCAGGCTGTTTGATGTACGAAGGGGACTGGAAAATTACATTAAAAAAGAAACATGAAAGAAACATAAAACTTTACTGCACCATTCATACCTCTCTTTTTACAGGGGTTTTTTCTTCAATCACCAGAAGAACACAAATTACACAAAAGAGACTTAAAGAGTTTTAAATACAAAAAGCCTATCCCTAATTGCAGTGTTAGGCACAGTTTCCCCCTTTTCTTCCTTTTCCTTCTCTCTCTTTTTTTAATTGTTCAGCTGCTTGGAGTATAGTTATATATGAGTGTATTTCTTCCTCAAAAGAGGAAGGCTAAATATGAGATGGACTGACTCCCTAAAGGAAATCACAGGCTTGAATCTACAAGAGTTGAGCAGGGCTGTTGAGGACAGGACATTTTGGAGATTGCTCATTCATAGGGTCACCAAAAGTTGGAAGTCACTTGACAGAACATAACAACAATTCCTTTTTTTAAATCTAAGAATGATTGGGGAGACAAAAGGCAAAGCAAAAAGCAAAGCGTGCTGCTTATATACCGCCCCATAGCACTTCAAGCACTCTCTGGGCGGTTTACAAGTTAGTTATGCAGGCTACACATTGCCCCCCCCCCCCCCCAGCGAGCTGGGTACTCATTTTACTGACCTCGGAAGGATAGAAGGCTGAGTCAAAACAAGCCAAAGGATCTGGGCATGGAGAGTAAATAATCAATGGGTCTCACTTTCTTCATTTCTCTGCCCTCAGCTGCTTTCTTCACCTTCACATAGTGACATAGTGCACGCAAGATGCAGTCCTCTATGTCCATTTTAAAGAACCATGGATTCAGAGGTTACGCTCAAATGGCACATGGCTTAGATGTACCTCCAGCCACCCACATTTCTGGGCTTCAAAATGGAGGTTTAATTTAACTGTCTTAACCATGTATCATCTTAACAGTACTATAATTTTGTAAAAACAAGTTGAGCATATCCTAACCATCTAATGTACTTGCAAATCAAAGTGGCTAAACACAGAATTTTAAAGGGGTTGCAGATTATAGCCTCTCCTCAAATCCACCCATTTTTTTCCCACCACTCCTTGCTTCTTTTTTCTTGCCATAAAATACCAGTTAAGAATATCCATGGAATAGAGAAAAATGGGATAGCTACATAGTATCATTTGACTGGCAATTAGAGATGGGCACAACCCACTGGTTCGTTTTTCATCCAAACAGGTGTTCAGAGCTTCCCAGCTCTGAGTGGGTATCCGCCAGAGAAGGTGGGGCTGGGAAGTGCCGAACATTTGTTCAAATTAAAAATGAACCACTGAACCAGCGTATCTGGAAGTTGAGTCATGGCAACTGGACTTATTTCTTATTAGGTTGATACATTTCTCTACTCAGACTGAAGAAGCTACTTGGAGGAGTAGCGAAACATTTCAACCTAATAAGAAAGAAGTCCAGTTGCCATGACTCAACTTCCAGATAACCTCACCTGGATGACTGAGAATCTCCACAGATACACTGAACCAGCAGTTTGTGCCCATCTCTACTGACAGTGTGAGAAACTTTCTGACTGGAAGCACCCTCAATTCCACCACTGCTGCTTCTGTTTGTTTGTTTTTTTAAACCAGAGCAATGAGCCTATGTGTGTTCTCTTCTCTTCTAGTACCTGTACTAGCCTTAGCAAGTTCTGTTCCAAACTGCGGCACCTTGATCTGGCTTCTTGCACTTCCATAACCAACCTGTCCCTCAAAGCACTGAGGTGAGGCCAACACTTCCATAATCCTTATTATAATCCTTATTAACTTCAACTAGGATTCCTAAACTTAAAGAGAACCTTTTTGATTGGAAAATTTCTTATGCCTTTGTGATGAACACTCTTCATTTTACCATGTTCTGGCTGGTGATGAGGGAGCTGAGCAGAGTTGGAATTTGAGAAAAGAGGCATCTGGTTATTTCTTAGTCTTGTTTGAAGAGGTTGCTGGATACTGCTCCCTGGTCCCAGGAGTAAATGTGAGGGCTTCTGGATAGGTGTGCTGCAGGCATAATCCAATAACCAGAGGAGGTCTCAAATGGAGCAGTCTTTTATTGGTATCCATTCAGATGGGAAGCCCTCCTTGTCTCCCTATTGCTTTCCATGTCTTTTCTGCTCTCCCTGGCCTCCTACACTGCTTGAATTTTTATTTTTAAGTGGAAGAACCATATTTCAAGATACACAAGCTGGCCAGGCCCTCTCTTCATTAGTTTTCCCACATGACCGCTAAAGCTGCCGTCAAGTCTCTGTGGTTTAGGTAGTCCTCCTTGGGGCTGCACTCTGGGGAAGAGAGGAGACATGCTCAGAGTGTTCATAGGCTAAAGGAATGAATGACAAACAAGGGATGGATTTCCCTTGTCCTTGAAGTAAGTGTTAATCTCACTACTTTTTTCTCCCTGCCCCACTCTCCTTTCATGTCGCAAGTGAGGGGTGCCCTCTGCTGGAACAGCTCAATATCTCATGGTGTGACCAAGTAACAAAAGATGGCATCCAGGCTTTAGTGAGAGGCTGCGGTGGACTCAAAGCGCTCTTTCTTAAAGGCTGCACGCAGGTATGGTCTTCAGAGAAAACAGAAGAGCTGCAGGAAAAGCTGATAGGAGTCACTTTTTTTTTTTTTTAAAGAAAAAGCCAGGTGAACGTGCATCACACATCTGACATTGGGACCAAAGAAAGAGAACAATGTTCAGGAAGAAAGAAATGGTATGGGTATGTGGGTGGGGATTTGTAAAGAACAATAGTAGTGATAACACAGTTTGTCTTACTGTTTAGTTCTAAGCTTAGGGAAGGAGGAAAAGAGAAGTGCATTGCAGGGTTATTTGAACAGTAGCATGATGGAACAGAAGCTCTGTGTATCTTAATCTTAGCCACACAAACATTATGATAAGTGGCTTTTTTTTAGGATAGGAACTTTTTACTGCTAATGTAAGATGTCTACTTTAGGTCAAGGAAAGAAAACTTCTATTGCCACCGTAATACCCATGCCAGTTTTAAATTTTCCTGCTACTCTACAGGGGAGGATTGGTTATGGCTGATGGTCAGCTAAGAAATTCCCACTTCCACTATATTTTTAAAACATAGTGAGTGACTTCATCAAAGTTTTGCCAGATATACTCAAATATTAGGATCTTAAAAGGTGGCAGGCTGGACAATGAACTGACAAATGTTTTGTGCACTGTCATACCAGCCAGGATGGTGTCTGACCTCAGGTAGCTGATGACCATAGCTTTTTGCACTTTGTTCAGCCCAAATACCTGTAACTCCTCCTATAACTTTAGGTTATTTAATACATTGCCTTATCTAATGGGGAAAAAAGGCAAAATATTGAAGTGATACATTCTGCTGTCATGATTAAGAAGCTTTTCCCGTATAATGGATTTTTGCAAATATGTTTTTGGTACAGATTGTATAGGCCTTGGAATTCTAATATTGCATATTTGTGTGTGTAGCACTGATACATGTAGCTTAGGAATGTACCAAGGTTCCTACGTACTAGTTCTAATAATTGGCATCTAGTTACAAACAGCACCTTTTAGCCCTGAAACAGGATGTTCATCCACATCATAGTCTCTGTCACTCACACATATAGCTTGTTCTGCTACTGCACAGAACTGTTCAGAAATTTCTAGATTTGAGTTAAATGTTCTGGTAGAAACTCTGCCCTCATACCGTGGCACCTTCCTGGGCAGGATTCCTAAACCTCTCTCAGCACTGTTTCATCCATCATATGAATTGGTATTTGGAATTTCCTCTGCCATTTGTCACACTTTTTCCTTATGCTACTGGCTGAGATTTTGAACTGTTTTTCTTGAAATTGGATTGTTTCTTAGGACTTACATCCACCATCCCATGAGAGCTTTCCCCTTATTTAAGCAGTACTAAGGAGAAAAATGTACTGACAAAAAGAAAGCTCTTGTTGTCAGTTATTTGCCATCTGTTCTACTTGTTTCAAAGACATCTGTAACATTTTGGTAACATAAATAACTTGTGTTATTTATGAGTTACAGTATCAGTCTTTGCTTTAGCCAAGGAAGTTTTTTTCCCCTTTCAAACAAACATCTTATGTGAAACCTGTATGCAATTTGTTATAAGTAGTGGGAGGATTTCTAGGACATTTCACATTTTCTCTGCAACCTACATTTGAACCCATAAATAAGCAAGTTCAAATATGTTTACGAGTAATCTTGCCTTTCTCCAGATTACTCATAAACATGTTCAAACCCACCCTTAAACTCAGACAGGTTGCAGGGGGAAAAATAACATGTCAAAGAAATCCTCCCCTATATAAGTCTATAAAGTTCAGAAACAGCACGTTCACATGTTCACAACAAGACCAATTTTTTAAGAATTAGTCTTTATTTGTGTTAATCATATTTTTTTCTTTTTGTTAATCAGATATTGCAATATGAAATGCACAATAATTTAAAAAAGAAAAACAAGTTCACACTGTACCAGAAGAAGATCAGGAGCTAGTATGTTCAGTTGAGTAAACATGGGTCACGGGTGGAGAGAGGACATCATTTTTTGAGTTTAGAAAGTTACAGGAAGGCCAAGTATTTTAAGAACCTAGTCACAGAAATTCTGGGACTACTACATTTCAAAAATAGCCTCTGTGGTTGGGTGGGGACCTAGCAATCAAACAATTTCTTCAGATTTTACCTTCTCTGTGAAAGGTGTCATGCTAGTGGTTTGCTTGGCTGGCTGGTTTTGCCTTATTCAGCTCCAAAGCCATAATAGCTATTCTGAGTCCCACTGCTCTTAACTATTCTTGGCTGTGAGAGATGGAACCTTCCCTTTTTAAAATAGAAAATGAGACTCTCAGCAATCTGGGATTTTAGGAATGCTACTCCTTAAAAAGAGAGGGAACACTCAGTATAGGTTTTTAGTGGGTCTTATTAAAGTTGCTTCTCGCTCTCTCTCTCCCCCTCCTTTTCTCATATATTTGTGTTCTAGCTGGAGGATGAAGCTCTCAAGTACATTGGAGCACACTGTCCTGAACTGGTAACGTTGAATTTGCAGACGTGCTTGGTAAGCAGTTGGTCCACATCAGTCCATTTATTTCACATGCACAGCCTGGCATGTAAACTGAATTGTGCAGTAGGACACCCACATCCCAAGAAGTGTTTTTGCCACCTATAGCAGTGGTCCCCAACCTTTTCCAAACTGCGGATCGGTTGGGGGGGGCGGCACCCGTAGCGGGTGGGCGGAGCACCCATACATGCGTGCACGGGTGGGCAGGGCACCCATACACACGTGCACAGGTGGGCGGGGCACCCATGCATGCGTGGGGGGCATGTGTTTGTGTGCGTGCATGGGGGGCGTACGTGCGGGGGGGGCGGGAGATCTGTCTCCGCGGCCCGGTCCTGAC
This sequence comes from Intellagama lesueurii, assembly GCA_037013535.1. NCBI lineage: Eukaryota > Metazoa > Chordata > Lepidosauria > Squamata > Agamidae > Intellagama > Intellagama lesueurii. The sequence goes on from JBAJHW010000006.1 coordinate 35,760,330, forward strand.
AAGGCCACGGCCTGGTACTGGGCCACGGACCGGGGGTTGGGGACCCCAGACCTATAGCACTTCATATTGTCCCTGCTGGTTTCAAGAATTTGCAGTCATTATTTTATTTCATCTTATGTAATAAGAACACAATACCCACAGAATAATGAGTGGGAATATATGTGAGAACTCGCATACTGCAAAGACCTCTGTGAGGGGTTGTCCATTTGGGGGATCACTGTCAACAGGGACTGGACCGCTCACTCGGGGGAGGGATACTCCTAGATTTTCTCTTTATACATTGGGCAAAATCCTGTTGTTACAACTTCATGCCGGCGTAACACAGATTAAGTGCCAAGAACATATAATTGTATGTAGGAACCCTATATAATAATTAGAACTTCTGAGCACATAGAGTTTTTTCCTATACCACTGGACAACTGCAACTTTTTTCTCCACATACATTTAGAATGGGACACAAGGCTTCTGTAACATTTGTCTCTCACCTTTCTTTTTAAACTGTGTGCTAGTCCTTCATGACTGATTCTAATTTTTTTTTTCATTCTCCTTAGCATATTAGAATCAGGGCTTTAGAAAACCTGGGTTTTTGGACTACAGTTCCCAGAATCTCCTGGCCATGCTGGCTGAGGGATTTTGTAGTCCAAAAAAAGAAAAAGGAAATTTTCTAAGCTGTGGCTAGAATCACAGCCATTTATCTAGCCCAAATGCCCATTTCTCTTAGGTTGTTATGCCTCATATATTTTACCTGTCCATTTATCATTTTTGTCTTACGCTTTGTATCATCTGTTGTATTAAGGAAGACAGCTGTTTGGAGCCAGGAAATTTTGAAGTATTACATTGGTTCCACCATTGGGCTCTGGCTTTAACCCTCTAAACCTCATTCACTAAGAATGCCCTAGACTCTGCTGATTTACCAAATGCTTTTAAAATTATAAGTTGGCAACCCTCTGTTCACATACAGTACTGAATATCATTTTGATATGTTGAAGAAATCTCCCAAACTAGCCCTGATGTTTTTACTTTTAGCAAATATTAGCAAATCAGACCTAACAAACTGTATAGCAAATCCCAGATATGAGCATGCCTTTCAAAGTTTTGTTAGAGATTTTTTTCTGTTGGGTTGGAACACTGTGCTGACCTTGACTCCAAATTTAATTTTTTGCATGTATTTAGAAATCTGTGTGTGTGAATGAATGTAGGAAGTGGAAGAGGAAGCATCTCTTTGTCATGTAGGAAAATATCCTGAAAATATCCAAAAATGGATGGTTTAGCCTAGAAAAGAAGCTGATTCTAGGAGGCTGTAGTTGACATCCTTCTTTTTGTCATGGTGGCTGCCAGTTAGTTGTTCATTCAGTGTTTTACTGACAAAATGGTTTGTGCATGGTTAGCCAATGTACAGTTTAGAGTTTGCAGCGGTGCTGTGTCCAAAGGCACCATCCTAACACTGATTTTCCCCCTATTAACCACTTCAACCACTCCTCCTTTTGTAGCAAATAACAGATGACGGCCTCATTACAATATGTAGAGGGTGCCACAAGTTACAATCTCTGTGCGCCTCTGGCTGTGCCAACATCACTGACGCCATCTTGAATGCCTTAGGGCAAAACTGTCCAAGGCTAAGGTAAGTAAGCTTTAATCTAGAGGGCTGCCTGTAATGCATTCTGGGTAAAAATGGGTAATGTGAGAAGGATCAACAGTTCATGAAAGCAGTTGGGCCTTAGAATTTTGGCCAGGATCTTATAGAGTCAAACTGCTTCTGCAGCAGACTGTAGTGCAAGCAGTCTGATTTTTTTTTCTCCAAACAAGGACCTCTATTTATGTTAAGTGTAAGTTGAGTACTAAGAATAGTAATGGTCACTGTTATTACATCAACAGGGCTTTAGGTCCAGTCAGGTCCCTGTATTTTATTTATTTATGTATTTCTACATATATGTGTGTATATTTACATACTCTACCACAGAATTTCAAAAGAGTAACTTTTGAAAAGTACAAAATTGTAATTGAACAAAATAGAACAGAATCCATAACAGTTTTATTACCGGTCCACACATCCCTTTCCAAAGCTAGTTTCATTTGTCAGAAACCACCATGTGGATCTTCCCAAAGTGACAGTAGAGATGGACTTAGATTCTTTGAAACCCCACAAGGTATGAGGCATTGTTGGTGTTTAAGAAGGGAAAATACTGAGATATCAAATAAGATAAAGAGAGGTATAATGCAAATAAGATAAAGAGATATAATGATTTTTCTCTCGTGTGTAAAATCTTTAGGATGTTTGCTGGGAAACATAGTAGGAATCTCAAAAATAGAAATAAATATTTAGTTTCAGGAGCTTAATGAGCTTTGCTTATTCCTCCTAAACGTGTTCAATAGGATAGTCATTACACAGAAGGAGCCCAGGAAGCTGGGCAGGTATCATGTCCCCAATTACTTAGGAGTATGTGACCCAGGGAATTCTCAGCCACATTCACCATGGTCATGAGATTTTAAAAATGGGCTCTGAAAAGCGAAGATGGTTAATTTACTGTATTTTATTTTCTGCACAGAATATTGGAAGTGGCTCGGTGTTCTCAGCTCACAGATGTAGGCTTTACAACTCTAGCTCGAGTAAGTGCCTGATTCTTTTCTTGCATTCCTGTGAGTGCAGAATGTGGGAGTAATAGATTACAATTGATCTATTTGCCTGTAGTGATTTGATTTTTTTTTGTAATAGGGTGATAGAGTTACTTTTCAGAAGTAATGAGCCAGAATATTTTACTTTTTTAGCATAATATTTCCTATTTATTGTTTACCGTTTTAAGCAGTTCAAGCAGAATTTTTCAAATGCTATGCTACATTCTTTGATCAGTGCTAAGAGTTTGCTCAAAAAATAAGAAAGCAGCAAGTAATGTAGCAAGTGACTTAAATATGTTACACTGCTAGGCATAAATAATTGCATTAGGTGAGGGTTTCAAATAGTTATATAACAATTACTGTTAAAATGTAACTTCCTAATAACTGCGTATGAACTCAACTGCTCAGGACAGTAGCCTCTTGCAGTCCATTTCTGATACATTCTATTCTATGGCTAGCTAGCTGAATGATGAAGGCAAAGTTCACTAAGGACCAAATTAAATATGACAAGGACTTCACATGTCTGCCTTGTTCATATATGAAGTGCAATATGTGGAATATGTGGGGCTTACCTCAACAGGAAAGACAATAATCAAGAGAAGAGTGCAAAAGCTGTCCCACACTCATTCTTCAACTCCCTATGGTTAGTTGCTTCACCCCTTCTTTTTTTCCCCTCTTGCCTCTGTTATCAGAGGTGAAGTGGAGAGGGAGAATGAGCAATGAGCTGAGAGGTGATGATGCATGGTTTCAGTTGCCCCTTCCCTTATTGTACTATTTAAACAAGGTACCTTTCTACTTTTTTTTAATGTGAATGGAGTGAAGGAAGAACTGCATGCTTATCATAATCACAAAAGTCCTGGGAAGGAGAGCTTAGAAGGCAGTTTCTAGTTTTAGCAGTTGTGCACACAGAGGGTAATGGGAAGACTCTTAGCACACTCCATGCCCCTATCTCCCATCATGGCCATCATTCTCTGCCTACCTCCATCCTCAGCAGCTCTCCAGAAGAGGTCTCTTCCATATCTCTGGATCAACCTGTCCCTACCATGGTTCCGAAATAAAGTTAACTACAGCTCTCATCATGACTGATCATTGGTCTTGTTTGCTGTGGATTTGGGGGGTTGTAATCCCATATACCAGGACATTAGAAGTTCCAAAGATTAGGAAAGGCTGTCTCATTGGAGTAATCCTATTGGAAGTATATGGGACTATTCTGGAGTCATCTTATACTGCATTGAGAAATCTCTAGCAGAATTAGACTATTGGAATGAGTAGATGTTACCGGAACTCTACAGAATCTGTCCTGAGTGGAAAATTGGTTTTTTTTGTAGAGCTGGATTGGGGTGAGGGTGTAGTAAAATAGAGTAGATTCAGCTTGGCATCTGCTGAGCAAAATGAATTTCCTCCAAAGTCTCTGTGCAAAGTACTGCACTATATGCAGTTGGATCATCTTGCTCTTGAAACTCTGATCTTAGAAAAGAATGTTTATTTTTAAAGTACAGATTGGCCTCATTTTTCAACCAGCTTATCCCTTGAAGTAAGTGGAACTAGCCTGGAGTCATCTTATATTATGTTAATAAAAGGAAAGCTGACCAATTCATGCCTTGAAAAACAAAGTGAGTGCTTACTATTTCTGTGTGTTTTGTTTTTATCTTTTTCTCTCCAGAATTGTCATGAGCTAGAAAAAATGGATCTGGAGGAGTGTGTTCAGGTAATTGCAATGTCACCTATGTATTTCTATATCTGCATCATCATCTCTATGTCTGATTGCAGTAATCTCTTCTTTATTTTGAAAAAATGTGGCCAGTCATAGCAGACTATGGACTGTGGTTTGACTATGTCTGTGGAGTTCTGCAACATGTCATCGTTCGTTAAGAAACGTGGCTGCTTAAGTAAGCTTTACCACATATTACCACAAACATTAAAGTTGGGAGCATGCATTGCTTCTATAATACTAGAAATGGCAACATGTGGTTTCCATTCATGGTGTCCTTTTCATAAGAACCTTAGATACTCATCACTCCCAAGAAAAGATGTTCATGAACTTCCTGTAGTTGTAAGGTGAAAGTTGTCTTTCTGAATGCCAGTCAGTTGTTTCTCTGAACGATTGCTAATGGCTGCACCTTTTCTTCATTCCTTCTCTCATTAATCTGCCCAGTGATAATTTTGTACATGGGCATCGTAGTGCAGAGAGTTTCTCCACCCACATCATTGACCATTTCAAGCAAGAAGGGAGCAGGTTTGCCTGCAGTGATGTGGAGTTGGAGTGGGGAGAGGGTGTCTGTTCTGCTGCTGCGTGTGTCATGTGTCTCCTCTGCTACTGCACATTACCATTAATACTCTGCTCCATTGCCATACATAAGAGAGAGAGGAAGAGGCAGTACAGAGATGCTGTTCTTCACAGCAGCCATTAGCCTAGGGAAAATCAAAACATGCCTGATGAAGAGGGGACTATCAGAGTTAGGATTTCTCATAATTAAACCTTATCAAGGCAGGGAAATGATTTATAACTCAGATAAGTGGACCACCTGACATTGCTCTCTTTTGTTCTCAACCTGAGAATAAGCAGAATGAAGAAGAAATATGGATGAGGGCTTCATGCTTTGAATCAGGTTTGGAAGTGGAGGATTTCTCTTCAATTGTATATGGCCTCTTTCTTGTCTCTCCATGATCTACCAATATATTTTAAATTTACAAAGCAAGAGAGCACACTCAAGGTCTCTTGCCAAGACTAATATATTTTTGTTTAAGTGATCTGAGTCCACATTCTTGCTTAAGAACTTAAGAGATGCCTTGCTGAATGCTAGCAAGATTTGCCCTATCTAATTGGGCACTGTTTGCAAGAGTTCCTGCTTTAAAGTCACCATGGGATGCACTCTAGGTAACTAAAATTTACAGAACACAGATATGTACCTGTGTGACAGATAACCCAGAGATTGGAAAAGTTCTTTTTGCATTATATGTTCCTGAGTGTGCTAGCCAACATGGTCACTATCCAGGCTGGCTGGTGGATTTTGGTGAATGTGCTCCAATAACATAATTTCTTTAACTTCTGCCCCAGAGAGATACTAAATGAATGGAGTGAGACTCAAATTCCTCTGAGCATTTTCCTCCTGTGTCAACCAACCAACTGTGGAAGGAAGTTCAAGATAAATTAACACTGCTCACAGTCCTCTGTCTCTTGAGGAAAATCTGTCTCAGGTTTGCTGGAAATAGTTATTGATCTATCGGTTTTAAAGGAGGACTAATGCAAAACAGACATAATATGTTTTGAAACTCTTCGTAGGAGCACTATTTTCGCCCTTAAAAGTGTATACTTTGCTTTGTTTCAGATAACAGACAGCACATTAATCCAGCTCTCTATACACTGTCCACGGCTCCAGGTTTTGGTGAGTCTTGGGTTTTCTTGTGAGAAGATGGTACAACTTATCCAAAGCCAGAAGCTCAGATCTTGTTCTTTCAGCTGTGCTGTAGCAGAGACATAATTTGGAGAAACATTTTGCTGTACGTTTTCCAGTGATTAGGGAACATTAAAAGGGTACAGTGTTGTGGGTCCAATTAAAATGGCAACTGCAGCATCTGAACAACGTGCTTTAATAAATGAATCCTTAAGTGCTTTGCTGTTCAGTTGTATAGTGAAATCCGTAAACAGAACAGCATATTTGGTAACAACAGAGCCCAACCAAGTTAGCTTTTAAGCTAGTGGCTGAGTGTGTGGGTTGTGAACCAGAAAGTTCCCTGCATTTACATCCTATGTTAACCATGAACTCACTAGGTGACCTTGGGCAAACCACCATCTTTTGGCTTCAGTTCCTCCATCTGTAAGCATTGCTGAGACAATATTTGCTTCATAGGGCTATTGTAAGGATTACTTCAGTAATGTTATGTTAGATTTCCTGGATGCTCACAAAGTAGTGCTAAGCATTATTATTAGAGGTGAGCATGAAGCGCTGGTTCGGCAGTTCAGCACGGTTCGTTTCCTGGCTAAACAGGTGGTCTGTGGTTCACCCTGCCCCCTCCAGGGGGTATCCACTCAGACGCAATGCCTGGAGGAGGTGAGATGGAGCGCTGCTGCTGAGTGGATACCCCCTGGAGCGGGCAAGGCACCGAACCGTGGTTCAGCTGTTTGGCCAGGAAATGAACTGCGCTGAACCACCGAACCAGCGGTTCGTGCCAATCTCTAATTATTATTGCTGTTCAAATAACACAAATGATATAGAAGTGAAAGCAAAGGTCAGAGAAAGCATATGATTATAATAATAATCTTAGAAGAGACCCTATGGATAATTGAATCCAGCCCTTGTCAAGGAGGCACATTGGGAATCGAACTCCCAATCTCTTGCTCCACAGCCAGATACCTAAACCCCTGAGCTATGGTTGAAACAGGGAAAGAAGGGGAGCCTGATGCAGGCAGAGGGATCAGCATGGTATGCAGTGGTGGGACTGAAACTGGAGCTCTTGTCTCATGGGGATAGCATACATGTGTTCAGCATATTTGCAGCCAGAGCCCATAGAATACGCTGGTTTTACAGTCACAGACTTTGCTGAAGAATTTCTTTGGAACATAATCATTGAGGATAATTTAGGTATCTGTCTGGTTCTGTCCTCCTAGGCAAGATAAGCTGTGAATCTTGAAAGGACTGTATAGTAAATCTTCTGTGTGTACCTCCTGCTATTTCTTTGTTTTGTGACATGGTGGCAGAGTTTATCACATTGCGAGCTGATCACTGACGATGGTATTCGCCATCTGGGCAATGGTGCCTGTGCCCATGATCGCCTGGAGGTGATCGAGTTGGACAACTGCCCTTTGATTACAGACGCCTCCTTGGAACACCTCAAGAGCTGCCACAGCCTGGAGAGGATAGAATTGTATGACTGTCAACAGATTTCACGGGCTGGAATCAAGAGACTCAGGGTAAACAAGTACATTCATTTTTTTTAACCAGACACAAGTACATTCTGTCTCCTGTGCTTGTTTGATTCTTTTCCCAAGCTGCCACCAAGCAAATTTGGTGGGTTATTATTTAAGCCCTGCCTCTGAGTTGCATTCCATAGTAGATCAGAATCTGGGGCCTGAGGGGGTATGGTTTCACGCAGTCCTCTGCAATACCAGTAGAGGAGTTAGCTTCCAAACCTCTGGAGTGCTAAGAAAGCCCACAAATAATTGGCAACTTTCAGCTGGGAAACTGTAGAAGGTAGACATGACTGAACTGGTTTCACTCTCTTGCTCTCACCCTCTCTCAACTCCTCCTTCTCCCATCCTCCCTCTTTTCAGAGCCAGTTCATCACAACAGACCCCATAGCCAGACCCTAAAGAGAATACAAAAATGTAGGCTGCTGTGTCAATCTATATCAACAAGCTAGTTCTAGAAGCTTTAATCTCCAGTAGGAGTAGATGTTTTTTTAAAGCTATTTGGTCTTAAGTGCCCCTTCAAACCATTAATAGCTATTGTTGAGCAGTTACATAGTAAAATGGAGCACATCCTTTCCACTATACTTCTTGGTCTAACAACACAGTATCTTACTCACTATTTACATCTATTCCCACCCTGCTCTTTAGCCATCTTTTGGATCTTGCTCCTTCATGAATCAGCATATTTTCTATAATCAATACATGGGATCCATCTTTAGCTCTGACCAAGTGCAGGCAGTGACATCTGCAAATCTTAATGCTATGTCTGGAGGAAGGATAAATTGCATGCCTTTTTCACTCTGGTCCACTCCGGATGTATTTGTGAATCTGCAGCCATAGATACAGATTCAACAAAAGAAATGAAGCCAGGACTGTGTGGGCCTAGAATATACTTTCGATTTCTAGGGCGCAAAACTTAGGGAAACTAAAGGCATGCTAAACTCAAAAGGATTTGACAATACTGTAGGAGTTGGGGAAGAAAGCACTAGAGCTGCACATGTTTGTGCAGGAGACCATCTAGACAGCTGAATTCCACACTGTATACACTTACCTTGCCTGCCATTTAAAAACTAGACTTTTTAAAATCACCTAACAGTTCTAAAGAGAAATTTGAACATATAGGGCAATGTACAGTTACATCTCAGATATTTAGTGAAGAGTGAAAGGTTTGTGCATTAGTACTATGCACAGGTCTGTGCTTCAACCTGCAAGTATATCCTGGTCATAAGTTACTTAGGTTACAGAATTTCAATTTTCTTTTTTTGGGGAGGGGGGGCTCCTTTGGGGCAGACGTTGAATTACTATTTCTGGATTTGGAGAGCACACAATATGCTCAGTGAATGAAATAAGAAGAGGCAAGTCAACCCTCTTTGTCCTTACATTCATTGAGAGCTATATGGGATGCAAAGTTTAAGGACAATATCAGGGCTCCCACATCTGCACCTTTCCAACAAAGCCCACAAATCTTCAAAGAGTTAGAAACCTCTACAAAATGAAGTGGTTTCCATCACTGGTAAGTAAAATAGTGGTTGAACAGGAATAAAATAAATATATATACATTTTCCAGTGACACAAAATTCGGGATGAGAATAACGAGGGGGAGTTCAACATCTTCCTTAAAAACTCCTCTTTGCTGTTTCAGAGAACTACTTTGCAACTCCATGGGTTCAGTGTCACTCTGTGTATAGCCTCCTCTCCACCTTTGTAGTGCTTACCTTTCCAAGTTTTCTACCTTTTCTAAATGGGAACAAATATGTGTTTGTCTTTTCAGACCCACTTGCCCAATATTAAAGTCCACGCCTACTTCGCGCCCGTGACCCCACCACCATCTGTGGGGGGCAGCAGACAGCGCTTCTGCAGATGTTGCATCATCCTATGACGCGGGAGCCAGTCTACCTTCTGCAAAAAAACAAACAAACCACCAAACTGAGTATTTAAATTACCCTTCTAGAAGTAACCGTGGACACCAGTATCTCCACACACAAAAAGTGATGGTGGTGGTCTTTCACAAGGGCCTTTGAAAAGAAAGCAAAGCAGGGGAAGCTGGACGAACTGTGTTCCCCTTTCTCGCCCCATAGCTACACAAACAAACACACGGCATAGTGTACATACACAGACACACACATATATACACTCCTTATTTCAGCAAACAGAAGGACCGTGGATCTGACAACCTAAGTCAGTGGGATCTTTATTCTCCCCCCCCCCCCCCCCCCCCGTAAGTGAATTGGTATAATTATGAACCATTCCTACTGGGCATGCTCAGAAAAAGTCATGGGTAAATGGGTGGGAGAGGAAGGGGAACATCACGCACATCTGAAGAACTGCTGTTTGGGGGAGGGAGGGAGGGAGAGAACTGTTCTTTTGATGATGGAAACAACAAGATGGACAAACCCTTCAGGAGCAGTCAGTGGCAGGATGATAACTGAGGAAGGGGAAAAAATGAACACTGAATCCTACAGTTGCTGTCCAGAGGGGAGAAAAATGATTTTTAAAAAAGGCCCATGGTTATATTTTTTTATTTAAAAAAAACCCATCAACCTTGTGATAGGGAATGTTAAAACAACAGCATCGTGAGACATTGATTCCTGCGCTTCTGTATTTCCTCGTTTTCTGTGCCGGCACATACACTGAGCATGCTCATGTTGAGGGTTCAGCAGTTTCTCTTCTGTGTTTCATAGCAATTGGCTCAGAGACTTCCTAGATTGTTGTGATGATAAAGCTAGAAATCTGTAATGTCAGGTCTGATTTATTTTCTTTTGTTTCCTTTCCTCTCTCTGCAGAATCTCCAGTCTTTTTTTTTAAAAAAAAAACACAAATAGATGTCTAATTCTGAAATTGTATGAAATGATTGAACATAAAATACTTGTCAAGTTAATTTTCCTTTTAAAAAGGCATCTTTTACCACTAAGAGACCAAGTTTTGAAAACACGCTGTGAACTGGGTTTTAAAGTTATAAAAGCAGTTCCACAGAGATTCTCTTCCAGGCTTTTAATCAATTATTCAGGCTGGGGATATGGCAGGATTTATATCACAGTATGTGTTCAGATGTATCCCCATTAAAAAGACATGTGGCCCTAAATTAGAAATGACACAAGTAACTACTCTGTTTTTTGATAGCAGAGCTCTTGTATCATTAGATTCCTTTATAAAATGTCCTCTTTAGTTAATCTGGAGTTTGTGGAAACATCACCAGATACATTATTTTCTCTACAAGTAAATTACCACCTTGGTTTGAAAATTGGCCAGATCCATTCAGTTTAACATTAAAGGTGAGTAGTAATAGCAATGCTATCTTTTCTTCTGTTTTGCTTCAAACTGCTACTTCTGAAGCACAGGGGCTATTTAAAAGTGCTGCAGAGGTCAGATTGAGTAGATGGATGAATATTAAAAAGAGTGTGTGTCAGCATCATTCCAGTTTCCTCCAGACTAAATGTTTACAGCATTTTGATCATCTAATGTCCTTCCTATCCTAAGGGATGCTAACAGAACCCAAACATGGATTGCTGTAGCATCTCCTTGGTTTGATTGCATATGAAAGCACAATGGAGACCTTTATAAGGAGACCTTTATAGGAAGCCCAATGTATATGGCTTCCTAGCTGATTCCCAATTCCCTGCTCTTTCTTCTTATGAACTCAACTGGTCTTGTTAACAAACGTTTCCCATTTGCCTGTTGCTATCCCAATCACTTCTAATCTGCTGCTTTGTTTTATGTTTTGGCCCCTGTAGCCCCAAGGAATGCAGGAATTCCTTTTCAGATGGGTACTGGGACCCTCAAAGTGAAAAATTGTGTCTTCAGAAGAAGAGATATTGCAGTCAAAGAGACATTCATGAGCATCAGGGCATCTTGTAATCTGAGCAGAGGACGAGTGTGTCTAACCCCAGAATTCCAGGATACACCCCATTCAGAGGATGATCTACCTATGATGGATCTTTAGTGCAGCTTGCCATGGTACTGGCAGCCTAGATAGCAAATGCAAACAAGAGGCTTAAACATCTGCTACAGAAATTGGTTAATGTTTCAGGATTTGCACAAGTTACCAAGGGTAGGGCAGGGGAGCTGAAATACAGGCATGGCAGCAAAAATTGGACACTTTCATTTAGCTCTGGAAATTTTAAAGTGTCAGGGTCCCTATCCAGAACTGGAGACAGGTGTCAACCACAAATTGCACAAATAGGTCAAAATGGTCCCAGGTTGTTAAAAGACAAGGTCAATTACTCATAATGTCCTCCTGCACTGCCAGGTTCATAGATCCTAAATAAGACAAGGTGCCACAGGATACCACTGTTTTATGGAAATTGCTGTGTAAAATTATTCTCTTATTTTAACTATATCAATGAAACAATTTATTTGGAGTTAGAGTATTTGTTTCCCCAAAGCCCCCAAGAAAAATTAAAACGTAGACTTCTCTATCTCTTGTACCCACGTGTTCTAAAAAAAAAGTTCACTGACTGCAGTCCAGAAATATGGCTGGTATTTTCTAGCGCCATCTAGAGTTTAAAAGAGCACTGAGAGTAATTTTTAGAGTGCTTGAGGTCTTTCCCCCTTTTTTTCATCCTCATCTAGGAATGGAAAGGTAGACAAGAAAAGCTCAAATGGGGACTTTAGGTTTTGTTTTTATTTTGAGAAGGGTGAGTGAGCCATTGGAGAGCCTATGAAGTAAAAACAGTTTTTCTAGGGTTTTTTTTTTTTAAATTTAAAACGGGGGGATTTTTATTGGGGGTTTACATGTAGCCTATGGGCCCCACTTAATTTTTGATCAAAAATGTTCTGATATTGCTCCTTCCATTCTCTCATTTGCTGTATGGTCCCCATGGTGCAATCCAGTGCCACTGGAGAGTAAGTGGGAGCATTTGAACCATGTGGGAAAACTAATTTTCCAGAATTCAGGTTTGCATTTCCTCCTGGTTTTCCCCCTGTCTTTCACCTTGCTAGGTAGGGCTGACTGCATGGCCATCCCCACCACAATGAAGTTGTGCACATGCCTCTATATTGCATAGTGAAGAAAACTGATATGCCTGCTCTTTGATCCCATACATAAAAAAATTGAGACCAAAGTGACAGAGCAGAAAAATAATCTGCATTATGAGGTTACTGAAAAGTCAAGCATCATTCCCAACCTCCCCAAACCCCTTGCCAGTGTATCTATTCGTAATGCCAATAAACTAGAATTTCCTAACTTCTTTTTAGAATAACAGCTTTGCATAGGATGAAAGCTTGCCAAGTTCTTGGTTTTTTAGTGTTCATTCCCATTTCTCTTAGACACATTTCTTTTAAATGCAGCAAGAAGACAAATCTATAAGCATGTCATATGGGGAAGGATAGATACATATCACTACCTTCCTAGAAGGCTAAATAACCCTATAATCCAGCTACCTGCATAGGCAGGTCCTTAGGAAGTTTGGACTTGAGAGAGCAGAGTTCATGTCTGCTGCAGCCTTTGAGTTGTTTCCAGCTTTAATCTGTGTGCACCTCTTGGGCTTTGTGCTGATGGCAGTGTAGCACATTCTCACTACCACACATGCACAGAACCTGGAAGTAATTCTGTTTTCAGAAGCCTTTGAACTCAGAAGCTACAAAAGCACAATACTTGTTTTTAAGCTAAGACACCAAAAAGCCAAATATTCTCATTCCATTATTTCCATCTATTTTCATACATAATTTTAAACAAGAATTAACATTGGTTGTTGAGAATAGACTTTCCTTTTCAGAGCTAGGACACCTATGTATTCTTGATGTTTAGGACAAGCAGGGGTAGGGCAGAAGGATAATATTTTTAGGAAGTGATGTGAATAATAATTTTGGAATGTGTAGTAACCCTTTCATAGATAGCTGTTATAAATTGCACTATGTCATCAATCTGTCCTGTTCTCTGATAGGTTTCCTATGTTTGTGTGATTGCTACAGATCTGTGTGTGTGAAAAAGCGCAAGCTGCACACACATTTTTGAAGATCATGAAAATGCAGTAGGTATCCAGACTGCTGGGGTCAATGCATAGACCATGAGTGAGAGTGTTGAGGAAGGGTTTATTAACCATATTGGTAAATACTTGTTCTAAAAAACTGTGCCAAATTCATTATCAAAAGAAAAATTGTGGTCCTCTGCTCCTTCAGGTTCCAGTTACAGCTGGGTTACTTGTGTATAAGTCTTGTAATCCAAAGGCCATTGTGATTGATGTAATTTTCATAGAATCATAGAAAAGTGAAGTTGGAAGGGGCCTACAAGGCCGTCAGGTCCAACCCTCTGCTCAATGCAGGAATACATTTTATTTATTATATTCCCTCCTTTCTTATCTGCTTATTCAACTAGAAACCATTAAAATCCCAGTTGTCAAACGGTAGCATCACCGCTGGCTACTCTTGTGCTGGAATGGTACAGTGGTGCCTCGCTAGACGATTGCCTCGCAGGACGAGGAAATCGCTAGACGATGCCTTTTTGCAATCGCTACTGCGCTTCGCAAAACGATGTTTCCCTATGGCGATTTTCGCTAGACGATGAGGTTTCCCCATAGGAGTGCGCCGACTAGTGGTCAAAAGCTGTCAGTGCAGCTGTCAGTGCATTCCTATGGGGACCCTCACTCGCTAGACGAGGTTTCCCTATGGGAAATTTCGCAAGACGACTGCGTTTTCCCTTGGAACGCATTGAAGCGATTTCAATGCATTCCAATGGGAAAACGTGCTGCGCTAGACGATGTTTTCGCTAGACAGCGATCCTCGTGGAACGGATTAACATCGTCTAGCGAGGCACCACTGTATTAAGTTCTGCTACAATAGAAGCTGCATGTGTGTCAGTGTTCAGCCATATCTGGTCACATCATATGGAAAGTTAGGTCATTATCCATCAGCTAGTGCCTGCTTGTCTTGAGAGCAGAGTGAAGATGGTGTCAATGATGTTACACGTACAGCCAAGTAGTCTGAAGAACCCCAGTCTTTTAAAAAATGCTGCGGCAGCCATCTCATAGATTTTGAAGGTGTAATAACACAGCCATAAGTCAAAGTTGTGAAACAGCACCTACAGTGGATGCATAGGTAGTTTTGCACCATACTGTTAAAAACATATGTTAAGAACTCCATGTTTTAATTTCTTGTTTATTGAAATGTGAACATGGCAGGTCCATGGCACAGTGTGATTGGGATGGATGGTGGAAAAGGAGTTGTGTTCCTTAGCAAAAAAAAAAAAAAGGCCTGTTTCAAGAGGAAGGAACTGTAAGAGGCATCCTAGACCACCCTTAATCTGTGAGCTGTTACATGGCTAAGGTTTGGAACTTGAAGACAGAAACAAGTATATCAATGTATTAGTTGGGCTGTTGGTTTTCTATAGATTGGATGTTTAGTAGCTATATGCCAAAAAAAAAAACCAAACTTTTTTTGGAACTGAGAATTTTACAGTAAGTACAGTCATGGCCAAAAATATTGGCACCCTTGCAATTCTGTCAGAAAATGCAACCCTTCTCTCAGAAAATTGTTGCAGTTGCAAATGTTTTGGTACTCACATGTTCATTTCTTTCGTTCGCGTTGGAACAACACAAAAAAACAGAGAAGAAAAGTCAGATCTGATACAATCTCACACAGAAACCCAAAAATGCACTGGCCAAAATTATTGGCACTGGCCAAAATTAATATTTGGTAGCACCCCCTTTGGAAAAAATAACTGAAATCAATCGTTTCCTGTAACCATAAATGAGTTTCTTACACCTCTCTACTGGAATTTTGGACCACTCTTCTTTTGCAAACTGCTCCAGGGCCTTCAGATTTGAAGGATGCCTTCTCCCAACTGCTGTTTTGAGATCTCTCCACAGGTGTTCTATGGGATTCAGATCTGGACTCATTGCTGGCCATTTCAGAACCCTCCAGCGCTTTGTTTGTAACCATTTCTGAGTGCTTTTTGAAGTGTGTACCAAAACATTTGCAACTGCAACAATTTTCTGAGAGAAGGGTTGCATTTTCTGACAGAATTGCAAAGGTGCCAGTATTTTTGGCCATGACTGTAGGTGGTCCCATTTAGTAAATTCCATCAGGAAACCCATGGCATCATGCTAATATGAACACTTTTTATACAAAAAAACTATTAGTGAAAGATTGATGGAGATCCCTTACATGACTTTTCCTGCTTTCCTGTGTGATTCCTTTAAAAAGCTTCTTCAGATTAGTGGAGCACAGTTCTTCTCTTGTTCTGTGTCATATTGGGTAGTTGTGGTCAACACATTTTTTTGCTAATGAGATTACTAGGGTTTCCCCCAACCCCCCCCAAAAAAAACAACAACCCACAGTATATTGGACACCCAAATTCGAACCATTCAGTCTCCTAACTATATACAGAGAAAGATCAGAGAAATGTTTTAATAATTCTGTGCTTTCCCCTCTACTGGGCACTTTAGTGTGGATATAATCAATTCACTAAAAGTAAAGTGCTCGGCGGGGGGGGGGGGGGGAGAGCCAACCTTTATTTCCCTGTCCACCATCTTACAATATTGTTGTAATCTTGGCTATGTTTGTATTGTGGAAAAAATAGTTTCAAAAAAGAAAAACATGTTTCCAAATCCTTGCTATTTTGTGGCTGGGAAGGGTAACACGATAAGAATTTTTTGTGGAGGAGGAGGTGTATTACTTAATTTTTTTTTAGGTAAGTCCACAATCAGCATCTGAATTTCATCTTGCTGGTGCATTTTATGATAATTAGTTCAAGACCAATTGGTTGTGTTCTTAGAAATGTGAAAAATGAACCAAAGCCATTATATAGTTGACAGGATATACAGGTGGTATACTATAGAAGCATTCACTCTTGTAGGGATTTTATCTACTATCCTGTACCATAGTAATTTATGTTGGTGGCACATGAAATGATTTTGATGACTACAAGAAGCAATATGCCACCACTTTAACATGCTGTTGTCATAGGTGGACACTAAGATTAGGGTGGACATTGGGAATGTTATGTTTAAAAGACTGTATATTTACATATTCAGAAAGCTATCTGTGTTCACACGGTGCAAATCTTGGTTCACTTCATACTTATATTTCAAGGTGTTAAGTTTACTATGCTGTGTACAACAAGGCCTGTGGACTAAAAGATCATAACGGTCTGTATAGAGACCTTTGTGATGCTGTGATTTGTTTAAAAGACTGGGAGTGTGATTCAGCCAAGTTTGTTTGTGTAAATTCAGAAAGGTTTTACCAGAGTTTCCTTTGTGTGGGAATGGAAAGAGTTCTGTGGACTGCCAGAAGGTTCTGGATTACAAGCTTAAATGTTTGAAGAGATTACTGTGCACTAAACAGCCTTTCCTTCTCAGCCAAAGAAATAACACTTCATATGTGTTTGCACTAATACATTCTGTGTATCTGGCACAAAAATAAGACATTCTTGATTACTTTGTAATTACGTTGCTGATTCCCTGCAGTGCAGAAGGATTTAGACCAGTTTTTAAAAACTTCCCAGCTGGTAACAGATGGCAGTAAGACACAGACATGTTTTAATACAAAAAGGCTTAGACAAATACAGCAACACCAAAATAAAAATATCTTTTTTTTTCTTTTAAGGTTGCAGTTAATACTAAAAGGTAAAAAGGAAGCGTCAATACATATACATTTCTTAGGAAGAGACTTTTGAAAGCTAATTGGAAAGAAAATATCATTGTGTTTCTAGTCTGCAGATTATTTGCAGTTTAGGACTCAGTAACAGCATGATCCTCCTGTACAGGTGTGTTCCAGGGCTCATCCCGAAATGTTGGAATGAGTGCCCCCTCTGCCCTGGTCACAAGTCATCTGTGGTATATTTTGAAGCAAGCTCCATTGGGTTCAGTGGGGCTTACTCTTGAAGAAATGATTTAGCTACCTCTCTACAGCTTTCTCTCTTAAAACTAGCAAAATAATATCCACACTTCTACAATCTAAGCTTGGAAGGCAAATGAAAGAAATGTTACTGTTACGAGATTCTTTATTTCTTTAGCCACTGGAGAAGTGACCTTGCTTTGTCCTGGAAGTTGGACTGCAGGTTGGAAAACTTTCAAGTGCTCAGGAAAGATATTGTTACACAGTTCCCCTTCTGCCAGGTGTGTGACCTTGGCTTGCCCTGGTGGCTTCCAGCATACCTCATGGCAATGTGATAGATCCCTCCAGGAAGACTGCTACCAAAACTTGTCAACTGTTGGTTGCACCTCTCAGCAGAAATCGAGTGTAATGGGTACCACTACCCCTTCTCCCCAAAATAAAATGGTAGTTGATGCTGTTGCATTCACCATACTTTGTCTTAGACGTCACCTGCTCTTGGGCAGGGATGGGCAGCTATACTCTTCCATTGGAAATGGTGGAGGTGCTCAAAGCAGAAGATGAAGAGGTTCTGAGTAATTCCTGACGGTCACCACCATGCAGTAGCATCTATTGGACATAAACTCAGGACTGAGGCAGACTGAATTTCTTCAGTGACTCATTACATAAGACAGGAGGTGGGTAACACTTTTTTGACCCAGTGGTGAAACAGGCTCCCAAGAGGCACCACTACTGGCATGTGTCCCCAGTGTGAGTTCCTAGGCCCTGTTCACTAATGTAACACACACACTACACAATACATTCTCATATTGCCCTACTGTCCGTGGCAATCGGAGTTTTAAAAAAAGACTCCACTAGTGTCAGTGGATGCTTCCTAAATGCCTGATTACAACAGCAGAGGGTGATTTCTAATGGGTTGTTAGTCCGAAACAGCAACCCACCCTAGACTACAATGAGAGTTTTGAAAGCTTCATTACAAATTTCTTTATTGGTATAAGGTGCAACATATTCTAGTTATTCTGTAAAGTTACTTTTTAAAGTTGTTTAGAATGGGATTTTTCAACTTCTATACCATTTTCTCATCAGTCCTAAGGGTTTTCACCTCTTAAAAGTAACCATAAATAATAGAAAAGTAACAAGCAGCCCAACAAGTAACATAATGGGTTACTTTTCAAACACTGCAAAGAACAGCATAATTTAATTACTTTTTAAAAGTAACTTTCCAAGCTCTTTCATTATCCAATGAGTAGAGGTTTTGCCTTTCCTTGTGTCAGTACCTCCTCGCAGGTACCTCCCAACCAGGCTGACTGGAAATAGGCTTGGCTTTTTGGAGCATGATGAAGAGTTTGCAGGAGATACTCAGTGCAAAGGGTAAAGTAACTTTTCTGGCTTACTGATTGTCCTGCTTAAATGTACCTAGCACGTTCACATTAAACTAATGTGTAGTTCCAATTCTGCACATATGTTGTGCCCTTACCAGTAGAGAATTTGAGAATTATACATAAATCCATTCTTTTTTTTTTTAGAAGAGGGCTTGTAACCAGCTGTCGATACTTCTTAATTTTAAAAAAGAAGTCAGGTTCCACATTCCAATAAAACCTATGTTTACAAACCAGCAACCTCTCACCCTATACACTTTTGTCACAATATCTCTGGCTAGGGCTCTCACTTTATAAAGTATCATCATGACTGTGCCACTGATCCTTCTATCCTTCAATAGCTTTTTGGCAAGACTATGTTCACTCCACCCCACCCTGCAAATTTCACAGTGGAAAACTGCATACAGCAGTTTAGTGCACTACCAGTGCCTTTCTCCTGGCAGAAACCTGCTTGCTCCTTCAGTTCCAGATCTAGAAGAGTTTAGCCTTGGGAAATCTTGCACTCATTGGAATACAGTGATTTTCTGGGTTGCTTGTTTTTCATTGTTAGTATTATTGCACCTGCCTTTGAATCACTGATCCACACCTTCTCGCAGACCAGCAACACATCTTCTAGAAGGTCCAAGTCTATTTTAGAACTAAGTGATAGCCTTCTGTGTTCTGCACTGTAAGGACACACAACAGAAGACAAAGGAGTCACTTTCAGTATCTTTGCTACTCCTACAAACTTACAGAATAATTTACACTGGATAGATCACAAAGAAAGAACCTGGAGCAGCTTGAAGTCTACCCAGGGCCAAACCCAATTCATTCAAACAGTCCTATTTCCCACTACCAGCGGTTACCAGTATAGTGCATATGGTGCAGGGCAAGCTGGGTGGTAGCTATTGCTCTCTTCAAGAAGAAGACTGAAAAGAATGGCTGGGAAGTTGATGTCTCTGCTGCCTGAGACAGTTTCCTTATTCTGTCTAGTGGGAGGTGTAAGCCACTCCAAAAGAGGCCCAGAAGCCATCGAACAGAAATCAGGTCTTCTTGGTAGTGGCTGTCCCACTCTGGAACTCTTTTCCCGTGGAGGTGCAATTGACCCCCCACCTCCTGAACTTTCAGAAGTAAATTAAAGCCTAGCTTTTTATTCAGGCCTTTACAAACCTCACCCCTTTGTGATATTAATTTTGTACTAAGTTTATGCCAGCCCATGGTTGGCCATTCTGAGTTTTGGATTATTTGCTAGACTGGAATTTGATGAGGAGTTTTTGTTTTTATATCTTCATTTTTAAAATTTTGTTTGTTTTTTCTTGTTAATTGTTTGAAAGCCGCCCAGAGTAGTGGCTAGTCCACTAAATGGGCAGGTAATAAGTCTAAACAAACAAATAAAAAAAGTAAGCCTCCTTTTACCATCAGAGGCTGCTTTATTAGACTAGGCTCGCGTCCTCCAATTTGCCAGAAGTCTTTATACGTGTTTGGCTCAAACCAGACTATTTGAAGCCAGCTTTTGGATTTAATGAGGCCTTGTCTAAGAGGGCCACAGCAAACAGACCAAAGAAATGTCATTGCTCTCCTTTATCAGCATTCAGCCAGTCCAGCTTGCTCTTGCACACTCGCGCTCTCACTCAGTAAATCAGTTACTTTTTTCTCTTTAACCTTGTGGAGTTGAGGGTAGCATTTGCAAGTCACAATCTATAAAAAATCAACTCCTCTGAAAACGTCTGGTGGGCGTTTCACCTAGATCTCAGTGCTACCTACCACAAATGGAAAAATGTTTTCTATTCCTGTTGGGAACTAGATCTGCCGTATTTATTATAAATAGCTGCCCTCTTTTGCTCATCTCACACTCACAGATTTGGCCACCTGAGGACAAGCTTTTCAGGTGACACAAGACTGCTCATTATACACGCGAGTTCACCTACCTTTTGTTACAGTTGCTACAAAGCATGTTTCGTCTGAGAGATTTCTGACCATCTGTAACAACCCAGAAAAGAACAACACAAGATTACATGTTGGCTAGACTTTTCAGGGTTTTAAAGAAAATTAACGGAGTTACCAGGTATGTTAAAAAATTTTTTTTATTCTTTTTTAATCCCCAGTGATTTCAGTGACAAAGAACAATGATGAATCATTGGAACTATGGATGGGCAGAAGAGGTTGGAGGAGGCTACATTAGACTGTAGTATCCTCCAACAGTTTCTGCTGCATGGCGGGGGGGGGGGGAATTTGAGGTGCAAAGTCAAATACATTAATCAGTCCCGTCCCCCCGTCATCCACCTCCAACTTTTGTGCACTAAGCAGATACCCGGAAGGTGGAATCTGCTTTTTCAGCTGAATGCACATACAGGCTTGCTGTGCAACTGGGATCCCAAAGGATTCCTAAGCACAATCAGCCAATGTGCTTTTCAGCCTTTCCACTCAATGCAGGGTCAGCAGGAACAGCAATGTTGGGGTGGATCAAATTGTAGATCTACCCTCACTCCACCTGGCTCCTGAATGCCTACAGAAGAATCATTTCTAAAGGCTGTTCTGGCTAGATAGAAAACAAGCTGTTATATACATAGTTTTTATATTAGGAAAGTTCTTGAATTTTGGGAATGCTCTGTGTAAATGTGAATTACAGCACTTATCCTGTCTTTGTATTTGACTCCCATCCAGTGCGACCTCTCTGTTGCCCAAACCACTTGATGCCATTCCCTGGGAAGTATCTCTTATAGTCCACCTACTTTCTGATTAGAGCACTCTGTGGTCCTAATTGTGTATATTGCTCAGATGGGTGGCTGATCTGCATGGTGCTGTGGGTTGAGCCCTGGACCAGGGCTATGGTTATGAGGATTTCAAATTCCCACTCAACTAGAATCTTACTGGCTGAACTCAGCTAGGGAGTGCCTCAGTTTGACCTACTTCATGTGATTGCTGTGAGGATGAAGAAAAGAAGAGGACTGTGCACATCAACTTGTGTTTTTTGGAGAAAACACAAGATCTAAACAGAATAATGGATAATTATTGCTGTCTGAATTCACATTTATATTATCAACAATTACAAGCTAGGCCTTCTGAGTAAGAGTGTCTGACATACGCTGTTGACCCCAGGCAGACCCCTTCTAAGTTGTAGAATAATGCACAAGCCAAAAAATATAAGCTTGATTGGGTCTTCTGAACCAGTCACTCCCAGTTTGAAATCACTTCTCTGTCAAAAAGTCACCTCAGACAAGCTTTTTGAGATCTCTTTGAGGCAGAAGCCTGGATCACCCAGCATTAGTTGCTGAATGACTTCCAAGAAGGTGCTGTAATTCATTGGTGGTGGATATGTTTGCAGGTCATACTAAATTCAATGTCATAGGTGTACTAATGGTCTGACTGAACATAACTTCTTATTACATCTGTCGTCTGGGAGATTCTGAGACTTGTAGTCCAAAGAAAGTAACTTTTCCCAGCTCAGGTTCTAAGTTTCAGACATTTTGTGCTGGGGAATTGCAGGGTCACAGAAATTAGATGATATTTAAACAAACATTTGCAGACAAGCATATTCACTTTGGATTTTTGGTGTCAAATCAAGATGACCAAGTGTCTGTGTTTTACAAGCTGTGCTGGCATGGGGATCCTTGGATTTATAGTTTACCAAAGGAAGTTTTCCAAGATCTCATTTTAGGCATTGCCTGGTGATGTCATAAGGTTCATCCTTACCTGGTCACTGACAAGGATGTGAATTCCTGTAGGCCCCTGTCTAGAAACCTGCTGAATCTGATTGGCTGGAAGGCTAAGCAGTTCTGCCAGCTTATTGGTTAGCTCAGTGGCACTCAGTTCTTCCAGGTACAACTCCTGGTATATAGCTTCTGGAAATGGGGAAAGAACAAATAGTATATGAATATTTACAGAGAAAATGGCAGATTTTAAAATAATATTTAAATAGATGCCTTATATATAGGGGAAAAACATGCCTAATGCATATGCCCATTCTCCTGTCACTATGAGAGAAGAAAATGAAAATTCTAATTCAGATTCTCATGGTATGTCAAATATATTTTTTCTCTCCTAAATGTTATATCCCACCTCTCAAAATAATCTTCCAAACTAGTTTACATTAAAATGAGTCAGCAACTCTGACATTGTTGGGCTGCAGTTCTCCGTGTCCATCACCATTGGCTCTGATGGCCAGGGTAGATGGGGGTTGTAGTCCAACCCCATCTGGACGGCCACATGCTTCCCACCCTGTGTTGAAAGAATCATTGCACCACACAGTATGAGAAATTACACAAGAGGCTAAAAACACGCAGCCTTTTAACAAATGAATCCCCAGAACCCAATAAAAACACTATATAAATGATAGCTGCCATCATTAATATGGATTCTGGAATCTCTTTTTAAGACACATTTTTGCTGACACCTCTTGGCAGGTGTACACAAAGTTAGGTTATCTCTGATGAAAATCTCTCAGTGCTTAACCTGATAGAGTAATGCCCACTCACCAGATGCATTATTGGGGGAGCCATTTCTCCCACTCCCTTCAGCCTCTTTGGACACATAAAGGATGAGTCGAGGGCGCACACATCTGTGTAAAGAAAGGGAAGTGAAGTCACGTTCTGTGGCTTATCTGGACTCAGTTTGGTGGCTAAGAAGACCCATTGGAAAGTTCCCCACTCAAATCTCCTAACAATTGTAGGTCAGCTGATCCCTCAACCTATGCCCTGCCATGTTGTCATAGGGAATAAAACTTACCTGACACCAAGGGTGGCCAGAAGGTAGAGTCTGGCTTACAGTGAGGTGGGGGTGAGGGGGTCTGACCCACCAGGTATTGAACTGAGTTTCCATCAACTTGTGCTAGCCTAATCAGTAGTGAGAGAATTGTGAGTAGCAGTTTGTTAACATCTGCAGGGGGCTAGATTTCACACCTGGGGGAATTGCAGTTGACGGATATGAATGCTCAAATTTGTTTGCTCAAATGAAGAAAACTTAGAATAATCAGGCATGTGGATTTTTGTATGGAATGACTGGGAACTCCATTTAGTGCTAGTACTCAAAACAGATTCCTGGGCTCAGAATTATTTGCCTTTGAGGAGCTGTTTTTGCACCTGACTCCTGTTGGTGGGTCCAGAGCTTCTAATAGGGAAAAAACAAGGTAGACACCACCAAGCAAAACTAAACCAAGGCTACCTGCCTTTCATTCATACAGGTGGCCCAATTAAAAATCCACCTAGCTGATCTCTGAAAGATTCCCCCATCTGCATTCTTTTTACTATTTCACAATACAGGAGGGGAAAGGAGCAGACCCTTCAACCAAACAAAACTAAACTCTCATGAGGAGGTTCCAGAGCTGAGCTATTTGCAAAGATTATGCTCAGGTATGTGGGCAAATGAGTAAGGGTTGTTGTCTTGTCTAGAAAAAGGCATTGCTCTTAAGACTGGAGTGCTATGGAAAGCGGACTGGATAAGGATGAATGAATGTTCCATTAAGGCAGAAGGGGAGTTTTTTCAGACAGTATGTTTACCTGGGTTTTATGAATGAAAGGAAGGAAGGTAATGGTTTGGTGGGATGGGCCATGCCCTCATTTTCCCTTGTTCTTAGCTTTCTACCCACTCCCTGCTGCCCCACAACCACTTTGCCCCCCTACATTCACCCTCTCATTCTGGATGCAGTCAGGAGCATGGAAAATGCAGCCCACACAAAACGAAAAAGTTCCATTTTTGGACCATAGCTCCCAAATGTAACTTTCTCCATCTCCCCCGCTATTCCCTAATCTGTTTCTCACTGTGAGGTTCAATTCTGACTGAAGCAGGGAATGGTAAAGAGAGAGGGCTGGGAAGACGTCTTGGCCCCATACACCCTCATTCCCACCCTTTAGTCTCACTCTAGGCAACACAGAGAGAACCGGCCAAGTGGCTTCTGGATTTAGCTCGCTGTGTTGTTGTCTGTGCCAGGCCTCCAGGGTGGGGCTGGCTCAAGGCATTATGCTCCCTGATGCAAATGGCATCCCCTACATACATATCCAAGTAAGGTGCATAGCATTCAAAGAGAGCAGTGTTATTTTGGCACACGAGAGAGAAAACCCCACTAAGCACCTTTCTCTGACTCCCTGCAATGCACATTTAGCAATAAAAGAAATGACTGGTCATTTGCTGTCCTTTCATAATCCCCTAAATCTGCTGCCTGAGCTGGCCACCTGAGTTTGCTTAACGATAGGACTGGCCCCTTTTGCTGGGGTGAGCTGGAACAAGCAAACAGAACTCCTGCCTTTCAAAATGAGAGGTTCAAGTTGTTTGTTTCAATGACAAACTGCGGTGCAATCTAATCCTAGAGTAATCCTGCAAATGTGACAGCGTGCACCTCATCATCCTCACTCCCGTTTTTAATCTTGCATTCTGGGGTTGAGCATAGCGCCATGCACATAAGGAGGAAAGGGAGACTACAATGAGTCTTGCTGGCTCCTGTCGATACACAGGTCAAGGCAAGAGAGAGGGAAGGCAGAAGCAAAGGATGGCCCTGTTTCAGTTGCAGGAGGCAGGTTCAGCTTCCTAACACAGAGTGCAGCAAAGCATTAAAATCCCAGAGTTGTATAAAAGTAGAATTGGGCATAACATTGGTACGTAAATCCTACTTTATAATAATATAAACAAAAATGCAACAGAGTTGAGCCATAAAGCACAACTGCAGCCAGTGTGCACTTTTTTGTTGTGTGGAGGAACAGGAACAGTCTTAGTAAGGAGAATGGGTGCAAGAAGAGGAAGTTTTGTTCCCTGCCACAGTCCTGGCAAAAGCTACCTTGAGAAGTTAGTTGCTATTTGCATTTCAAGGAAAGTTCCTTGCAGCCTTTGAAGCAGGTGAACTTGAGGGCAAAAGTACCAGAGAAATCTGCTCCTAAGAGGAGTGCTTGTTGAAGTGGTAAAAAAAAGGTGTAATAGTGAAAAAACATTTAAAAGGAGAAGCATGTGTGTCATCTGCATCAGCTCTGGCATGTAAACAGTGACTTCTTTTGCATGTATAACTTCAGAGTCACAAACAATAAAGCAGATCACATTGCTGGGAAGAAAATCAAAGAGCAGTGGAGATGCAATTCTTTGAACATGTCTTTTTTGCCCTCGGAAAAGGTGAATGACCTGCTAAGCCTACTGCACCTTGTAGCAAACTAGAAGTTTCCATCTAGTTTTCCCAGTCCACTATACCAGGGACGGGAAAGATGTGGTGTTAAAAACTGTGCTGAACAAAAAATTCCCATCGTTCTTCACCATTGCTTATGCTGGCTAAGGCTGATGTGAGTCATCCAGCAATGTTTGAAGGGTCATACCTTCTCCACCCCTGTGCCTCCCATCTACTGTATACTTCTGTTGATATGCACAAATTAGGTTGTACCTCCTGCCCCATGAATCTTGAGATAAAAACAGTTATTCTGAAGGTCTGCAAGCATTAGATCTTTCTTGTAGATGACCACTGGATCATCAGGAGATGGGTGCAGGACATGCAGGTCACTAAAGCAACCCTAGCATTGTAGGGCAAAACAAAGTGATAAGGATCACCATTCTCATGGCGATTATCCCAGTTTCACCCCAGCACCTCCAGCTAAAAAGATTATGGGCATCTCTCAGCCAATCACAAATTACTAATGAATGTAAACGTATGTTGTGTATTCTGGTAAAATTTTCTCATGCTCCCTATCTCCACCTGGAGGCCAGAAAGGGCAAGGACAGAACTGCAGGAGAAAAGCAAGGCTTTAATCCAGCTTTTCTATTTCTCTACACTTAATCTAAAGAATAAATGATCTCTCTCATCCTCTGTCCACTCCCCTCTCAGCCAATCACAAACCCATTGGGCACGGGGATGACAAGTGAATTTTTTCATGCTTGCCAAGGAATTCTGGGAGTTGTAGTTTTAAAAAATAACTTCATCTCTGTAGCTACATTTCCTGATATTTTCCCTTCTATCTAGCTGTCAAGGATGCAGGAGTCCTATATATAAAACATCAGGAAATGTAGCTACAGAGATGAAGTTATTTTAAAATAACTTCAACTTCAATATAACTGATATATATATCAGTTCCTATATATATAGGGGAACTGATTTTTTATGTGTGTGTGTGTGTGTGTGTGTGTGTGTGTGTGTGTGTGTGTGTGTGTGTGTGTGTAAAGTCAGTTCTACCATAGCTTTGTTTGTTTTTTAAACTAAGACCTTTCATAATAATCCATAAATCTGCTCCCTCTCTTTCTACTTTCATACCTGGCCTTTAGGGCATTTGAGAGTCGGATTCCATCTGCTGTTCCACAGATCTGTACTAGATCCGTACGGGAGAGCCTTAGCAGATCAGATCCTGTAAGAGAAAGAAAGCAGATGGGCAAAAGCATCCTTGTGTGGAATTTTTCACTTTTTTGCAAGTGAAACATTCACAAGGTATTTTCATGGGTCTTTAATAAGAACAGAGTAACTTCGCTGGATTCAAGAGTGAATGGGCCAAATTTTAATTCTGATGCCTTATTCTGACCCAATGGGGTTAAAGGTTTTCAGCCTCAGTATGATTTGAAATTCCTTGGTCTCATCCCCAGTAGGAACAACACTTTTGAAAGTCTCGTCCCCAGTGCTTTGGAATTCCTCTCTTCATATCTCTTGGATATCAAGATCTGGTGTGTGTTTTTTATCATAATCTCTCTCACTCATGTTCCTCAGCAACTGGTATTCAAAGACATACTGCCTCTGTTCCTAGAAGACAGATGGACAGACAGATACCTATCTTGTCTAGTAGCCATTGTTGACCTCTTCCTCCATGAATCCATCCAGTCCTCACTTAAAGGCATCCATACAGGCAGCCATAATGACTTCTTGTGGTAGCAAATCTCAACATCTGACTATACTTCATGTGAAGAAGTACTTCTGTTTTCTGTGTCCTGAGTTTCCACCATTTGGTTTCAGTGCAGGACCCTCAGCTTCTATAATTATGTGAGGAGAAAAGGAAACTGCCCACATTCATCACATTTATCTACTTCTCCATACCATGCATAATTTTATGCATTTTTAAATGTTTTCTCAGAACTTTTAAAAATGGAAGTTAGAGTGAGAGAGGACCCAGGTTTGTTTGTTTTTTAAATTGTGAATGCTCCCCACCTGGCTAAAAAAAGCATTGGTCTGGAGAAAATGCAAAATTGCAATGAGATGGCATATCTTTATGGACAACTTTGTCAGGGACAAAGAGTGACCTCACCTGTATAGCTGGAGAAAACCCGGGAGTAATTGGAGAACCTGTTTTTGTGCAACCACTGTTGAGTCTCCAAGATGGAGGCACTTGGGCTCAGGGTCTGGAAAGAACCAACCAATGGAGAAACCATCATCCTTAGTTACAACCTACAAACACTCTTGGAAGGAATCTCTGTGTGTAATAAATTCCAAGCCCAAGGGTAGTATATGAGTGGGAGTTGTAATCCTCTTATTTTTACTTCAGCTCCCATAGACAGATGCCTCATTTCAATAAAAAAAAAACAAAGCTGGTATCTTTACTTGCTCCGCTTTTCTGTGATTGCCTTTTTCAGAAGAAAAAATGGTAACTAGCTTTCTGGAACCTCAAGAGGAAATTCTTATTTAGCTTGTAAGGCACCTTGGGAATATCCAGTTATCTAGTGCCTTTTTGTGTTTGGAATGTACACATTCGTCAATATGAATCACGTGTGTCTTTTTAAATTATTATTATTTTTAGTGCCAGACATCAAAGCCACTTTGCCACCAGGAGGCAACCTTAGACTGTTTTTGATCAGCTGGAGTGGCAGTACAGAGCTACATACCATTTGTCCTGGTGCCAGCCAGCCAGCCAGCCTCTTATGGTGGATTGTATTTCATGAATCACATCTATTTTATCTCCCATTCTGCCACAATTTAAACCAAAAACAGACTGTAGCCTCGTTTTGCCTCATGCTGCTCCTCCTGCCATTACTTGCTTACTAATCCCTCTCCTAGAGCAAAGGTTTTCAGATCTGTTACCTTAAGAGAGCCCTTTCCAAGGCGCCGTGTCAACCAGAAAAGCTTAGCTTTTCGGTTCTGGCTTATCCGACCTTGGATAACTTTTTTTTTTTTTGGTCTACAAATCCCAAGATCCACCAAACAGTGTAACCAAGAGTCGAAGCTTTGCTTCAGTTCCTCCTTTGGATTAACAGCATGACCTAGAATGCTTTTTGATTTTCTTCTTCAGGATCAGCCCAAGAAATCTTACTTCCTAAGCCAGAGGCACAAACCTTGGCCACCCGCTGTGGTCAAAGTTCATATCACCTACAGCCACCCAAGGACATTTGGCACACAAGACAGAAACTCCCACAAGCACTTTTTCTCACCCTGCACAACAGTAATACCTTTAAAAACTAGCAGGCTGTTGTCCTCTCATGAATCTGATGCACCAGATGGCAATCTCATCCTGACTCATGGTACTACTGGCCCTGCTCTTATATGACTGACTATGGGAGAAACCAAATTCCATTTGGTTGGAATTCTTGGGCACCTCAGGGTTACACACACATCCCAGAGAAAAGAACAAAGTTTGAAAACTGCTGAGTGAAATATTCAAAATAGTTTACTTTTAATTGCAGAAAAAGAATCTGGACAAATGCAATGCATTAGAACAGTGGTCCCCAACCTTGTGTAACCCAGGTGTTCTTGGACTGCAACTCCCAGAAACCCCAGCCAGCAGAGCTAGTGGGGAAGGCTTCTGGGAACTGCAGTCCAAGAACACCTGGGTTACACAGGATCGGGAACCACTACATTCGAAGTTCCATTCTGGTTCGGTTTTCTTATCTGATGAACAAAGCAAGCGAGGACTTGCAAAGCAGCCCTGCTAACCATTCATGGGTTTTTAAGGTGATTCCTTTTCCTTACCTCTGCTGTGCTTTCTGATGAGCTGTCCAAAGCATAGCCAGGTGAGGAACAGACCCTACCAAGGAAGAGTGACCAAGTTGGTTATTCTGTTGGGCTGCCAAAGTTTCAGAAATGTGAGGATAGGCCTGGTGCAAAAAGCTTTGCCCAACTTACCTTTCTGGTGTCTGAAGCTTGAAAGGGTGTGGAGAGACAAGGCCAGGGGTGCTGGGAGGACTGTGGAGGCTGCTGGAAGCTTCTGGCCATGGAGCACACTGGGGAAAAGGACAGGAAGAAATAGATGCCAGACTCCGGGAGTTGCATCTCACACTTTTACCAGTCATCAATAGCTATCTGGTTTGGAGTACAACATTTTGAATACTTACTTTTTTTGGACTATCTACTTTTTTTCGGACTACAACTCCCAGAAGTCCTCAGCTGGCACAGCCATTGGCCATTATGGCTGGGATATTCTAGAAGCTGTAGTCCTCCCCAGAGTTGAAAGCTGGGATCATCCCAAATCTCATGAACATCCCACTGAAGAGCTGTGCATATGGCACCCTAAAATTACAGCATGCTTTCAGTTTTTAAAAACCACCCTTCTAGCCCTCATGGGTGTGAAGTTCAGCACAAACTTAGGTAGGCAATGCCTAATGAAAGCATACATGCTAATGTTCCTTTTGCCATGGTGTCACAGGGAAGCAGAAGCTCCTCATTGGATTACTGTGCTCTGAAACATGGTCAAAAAGCCTGCAGCTACTCCCCCTTTCCTGGCTTCTCCTTCTGAACATCTTGGGAGAAGAAAAGGAGAACCTCCAGATGCCTTCCTTCTTGACTCCTCCTTATTCTGTCATCTCCTACTGCAAAACACAAGCTTGCTTGGAGATATATTTAGCAACAGCTTGCTAAGTGCCGTACAAATTATAATTCTGGGAACAGACAACTTCCACTTAATGAGCCAAGGAGGGATGAGGAGGGACACTAGGAACAGGTAAATTAGTAGCGTAGTGGAAACTTTGGGTCAAACTATACATAGCAGATAACAGGTTATTAGAAAGGGGATATCTGTATCTATATCTGCCAATAGATGTCTGATTAATATGACCTTTTCACACCTCCACTGTTTTACAAATTACTTTGTTTTGTGATTGGTTATCACAGGTAAACACACAATTACTTTGCAAGTATGATTGCTCAAACACAAACGTCTGAACACCAGTGCAACCTAATGATGTGCTATCTGTAATGTCTAGTTTGACCCTAAGTAGGGGCGGGGTGGGTTAAGGAAATGGGCCACAGCTTACATCTTTCTGTGTGCGCACACAAGTGTATGCAGATATATCAGGGATGTTTTTACATAAGTTGATGGGAAATGGGTTTATCATCACCAACATCATCACCACCACTGCTACATTCTAACAAGGAGCTCAGGTGCTAAGTTAAAGCAGCTACATAGCCAAAAACTGGGCTAGTGAGAAACAAGGCAGTGTTATAAGCTGGTTCAGGGAAACTGCAAGGTTTGGAGAAGTAGGCAAAAATCTTTAGAAATGGGAATTTAAATTGGGTGGAGGTTGATCCCACTAGAAAGCTACCTAGTGATGATTGTTTCAGAGCAAAGTTAGTGGCCAAAAAACACTGTCCGACAGTTGGAGGAGGAGGAACCAGAAAAGGGAGTGGAAAAATGGGATGGGATATGAATTCTATTCCATATGGCTTCCTGGCAGGCAGAAAGCCTGAATACAATCTGTCATCACTGACAGCTATGTTGTGTACTACTTGTCAATGGCTATAAGCCAAGGCAGGGAAACCGAACAAACCGAACCTTGTCTTGCAAGGGCAGTATCAGTGACGTAGTGGAACTAAAGCTCACAGAGGTCCTGGGACTTTCTGAGGAGCAAGGACTATCACATAGTATGCCACCCCTGTTAGGATTCCCTGTGCTCTCTAAATTTACAGTACCAGGGAGAGAAAATGGATTTTGCCAGGAATAATATATTGTTGTAGACTATCCCTGTAATAATGCGAAGTCTTTGAGAGTGGCATGGTCTTGAATTAGCAGTTAAGAGCCAATTAGCCTTACAGACAGACTATTCTATATTTGTTAGCGTGAATTCATCCAACTACCCGCATTTTTGATTATTCTCCTAATGTGGGGGTTGGTTACAGGGACTGAGCATCTGTACTTCCAGATTTATCACAATATCATTGGGCAGCAAAAAGATAGTAGTAAATTGGTTAAAAACATTTTTTTTAAATAACAGTTAAAAATCTCATCAACAGCTGAGTTATAGAAGAAGGTTGGGTTTTCAAAACATGTTTCAGATTTTCGCATTATGCAGGTGAATGCATTCCACTGGGAAAGTGATATGTTAAGGTTGCAAAGAACATTCTGCTGTAAGGAAATTCGGGATAAGATAATGCTTTAAATGTATTTCAACCTCTGCTTTTCCTCCTATAAAGCAGTTACTGTTGTTTCCATGACCAGCTTCTGGTGCTGACAGATAATCAGAATGAAAGCAAGCTTTCAAGTTAAACAGAGCTCTTTGGCAACCAGGCAGCTGCAAATGAAGAAATGTCATTCATACCTCAGTCAGCATCGTGCTTTCATATGAAGGCTGGTACTTCTCACGTTCCTGAAGGGATTGCTTCTCAATCTTTTCTCTGTCTGTTTTTTGCTTCCGGTCTGCTCCTTTTGGCTAAAAATATAAAAATAAAAATAGCAATTGAAAAATACATCAGATTTTCAAATACACTTGCACATGCACAAGAAGCAGATCTAGATTCTCTGCATTGCTCAAGTTTTCTACACCTGCCTTTATGCTGCAGCATTTTAGAAAGAACCTCTTATGTTGTTAAACCAGCTAAGAACTATGTATCACCCAGTTTCTCTGAACTTGATTATTACACACTAGATAACTGGCAACTGAATGTGTGAAGTATAATAACAATCTCAGAAATCACACAATCAGAGCTACAAAAACCGGCAATATTAGGAACAGCATACATACTGCACAGATATTTAACAGATACTTAGGTTTTTGGTTAAAACTTGTATCTGTTTGTTATATAATACCAGTCAGTGTTTTTATAATGTTGACTGTGCCCGGAGTTCCACAATAATAATAATAGTAAATATATACGCCATCAAGTCAATTCCAACTTGTGGCAACCATCTCAGGGTTTTCTAGGGGTGAAGAATCAGAAATGGTTTATCAGTTCTTCCCTGCGATGGTGCCCCGGGATGGTGCAGCTTCCCCAAGGTCACACAGATGGCAGGGCTGGGAACCTCATGAGCAACACACATTACATTCCAGATTATTTCACCTGATCCCTCTCTTGGGAGTTATAGTGGAAATTTAACCTCCTGTTCCTTGGCTCCACAGTCAGGCACCCCAACCCACTGAGCTATACCAGTGAGTCTCCTGAAAAAAGCATGCGGGAAGTGTGTGTGTATTCTGGGCATAATTAAAGGTCAGGGAATTGTCACTTGTTAAACTTGCATTTATGGTATCCTTATTGCCAGAGACAGAGAGATGAGCTTGTTTGATTCCCCCCCCCCCCCCCCAATGTGCCAGAACCACTGGCCTGGCTCTGTGTACTGTGCATCTTGCTCTGAGTCTTGGTAGGAGACCCATTTGCTGCTCTGAGTCTGATGACACAATACTGAGTGATGATGCTGGGGAGGTGGGCTTGGTCTCTTGGTCGTGCAGCACAAAACAGTTGTTACCTTGAAGACTTTGATGAGGCAGCTGGCCGAGTGCAAGTGCTCCGCCTGTTCCTCCTTCTCATTGGGCCTGAACGTGTCTACCTGGATGCGGAAGGGAACTCCTTTCTCCCCACCATTCTTGCGTAGTGTGAACTCAGTACTAATGCAGTGGACCTGGTGCAGAAAGAAAGATGGGGTAGGGAGAACAGCTGAGCCATCTTCTCTGACCTAGCTTCTGCCAGACATTTTTAAACTACAACTCAGAGCACCCCAGAGTCAGCATGAGTAGCAGACCAGCACATCAGGAGGATGCTAGATTGATGAAGACTGAGATAAAGCCGTATCAGTTGGAAATAGTGGGCGCAGGACAGAAACATCCATATGAAGAGCAGTGCTAGATGAGACCTACAAGCCTATCCAACCTAACATATGGTGCCTACAGTGGCAAAAGGAAAACAACAGGCAGGACATCACACAAGAACACTCATGCAGGTATGTTCCCAAGCAACTGCTGTGCAGAATCATACTGTCTCTGATACTGGAGGTAATATGCAGCCATCATCATGACTAGAAGTGATTGAGAGACCCATTATCCATGAATTCCTCACGTCTTTTCTAAAGTAATATAGACTGTCCAGTATCACTACCTCTTGCGATGGTGGATTCCTTTGATAGAAGACAACAGTTCTTTCCCTGTTTCAGCTGATCCCTGAAAACTATTTATGTAACTGTGTTTACTTGTGTGCATGCATTGCTTAGCTGGCATTCAGGTCTACTCAAAGCAGCCTACAATGCATCAGCCATGTCTATCACTGCTATAGTCTTTTCACACCAACTTTGCTCTTCCCACATTCAAAGCCAACATAGATCTAATTCTCCTTCTTTCCTGTGTGGATCAGATTGCTTGTGCATCCAGAAAACAGCAACCCTAAACCCCTGCAGCATCCACACAGAAAAGAGAGGCATCGGCACGATGTGAGTGCAACAAGAAGACCCATATTCCCCAAAGGGGGGGGGGGGAGATCCAATGTGAAGGAGAAGACCTTAAAACAAGCCAGTGGGGACACTGAACACATCCATAGGCCAAGGAATGATGAGGTGCAGGGGAAGAAAGGGCTGGACAGAGAGCTATCTGCACCGCAACATTTTATTGCAGATCTGACTTCTACCACCACCACCACCACCACTGTGTTTACACACATTCAAGTAACTATATTAACCTGACACCATTCACCTAATATACTGTTGCTAGAGACACTAAATCTTCCCTCATTTAAAAGGAAATGGTGGTGGCCTTCCTTAGAAAACCGGCAGGAAGCAAAACTAATCGAAGAAGGAAACAAGATGAAGGTTAACCAAAGAGAAAGTCACAGCAGCTGTTGAGAGCCCTGCCCACAGGATCTTGCATGCCTACCTGGACAAAGACCGATGTCCGCTTAGTTGGATCCCACAGGAATTCCACAGTGTTGAGCAAGGTGGGGTGAATGTGGGGTTCGAGGATGCCTACGGACATGGGGATATCTACAGAGGGCCATAAAAAGGGAGAGGAGGTGCCATTTTACAACAGAAACAATCACTGCTGACAGGAAATCTATTTGGATCAGGACGACTCATGGATGTAGGCACAGAACTCTCTCTCTCTCTCTCTCTCTGCCTACCTATATCAGGCTCCGGTTCTCCAGATATGTTGGACTAGACTCATCATCCCCATCCAATATGATGACAGCATTTACAGTGTAACACAACTGGAGGGTGCTGGATCACAGAAGACCAGTATTTACTGCCTTTTTCAAATCCCTTCTCTAAACCCCAGCTTTTTTTCCAGGGAAACTTTGCCTTAATAAACCTTCACATCAAACAAACTGGACACCAAGCAACTTTCCTGGGGGCTCACAGCACCCATGCATACGCACACACCACCATATAATATTTAAAATGGAGGGGGGGAGTTCTTTCAGAAAGTCCCCTTCTGCTATCTTTTCCTGCTGTTTTGAGGGCCCTTGAAACACCCCTTTATTTTAGAATATTTTGGCCACTAGAGGATGCAAGAGGGATTTTTCAGATTTTTAAAGAAAAACATTTTTGTAAGAGAAAAATTGGGGTGGAGTGGGGTGTCATAGAATTAATATGGACCTTCAAGGGCCACTGTGCAGTCTCTCAAATGCTGGAAGTTGCACCCACTTTGTGTTTAAGATCTGACTCCCACTTGCAACCAAGATATAACTGCATGCATCTGCAGAGGTCCCACTATTTTGCATTGCATATTTCACACACTGCAAGCTCTTTGCAGGCAAGGAGCTGTGTGTTTTTGCTTGTGAACCTTTCTCTATATCATTTAGCATGTCTAAATTGGGGGAAAAAAAAGGAAATCTTAAAATAATGCTACAGAGATCATTAAGGCATTGGAGAGGTAAAGGTTTGTTGTGGCAGGACTAGGAAATTGGGTTCTCTGCAAGGGAGAACCAAAAAATTTTCCCACCTGAAAGAACATTTCACTTCCTCACAGAAGTGATATTTGGGATTCTTTTTTCTCCAGGTTGATTTTTTAAAATTTTATTTTTAAAGGTGGGAGTTATCAGTCAGTTGGGGTCTGCAGTTATGTGTGCTATTGGTTATGATACGTTGTAAAAGAATCAAGCATACTGAAATTTTTATACATATTTACATTTGAAATCTTTTTAAACTGCACTTCATCTTATGATACATAGACCAGAGCAATTTCTGAAATATAATTTTTTAAAAAAATCCTGAAAAGCCACAGTAAAATACAACAAAAGAGGAAATTTCATAAATTAGATAGCTACATCAGCTTCATAAACAAATCTAATATGACCAGACAAATAAACAGGATTAGACCTGGTACTGAAAAAAATAGATAATGTTGCGACTAAGTCACAACTCTATGGGAAGGGTGTCCCAAAATTGGAGCGACACAACAAAGAAGGTACTCTCCTTCTCTCTTGTTAACACACAATGTGTTGGCATTTTTGCAACCTCACATGCTGCTGTTAGCAAGTTTGTCTGGGAGGGACCTTTCTGGGCTGGGGTGATTGTCAATCCACCCAGCACTAAACAATTGTTTCTTCCCTCCCTCTGAATACAAAGAGAGCCCTGCCCTCTCTGCTCTGCATCTCTTTCCCCCCTCTAGAATCTGTTGAAGTCTGTTTCTGAAAACAGTCATGTTTGTCAGTTTGCTGTTTGATCTCTTCAATTGTAAGTATCCTTTCTACTACTAATGTCACAGAGTGAGTTACTGAGACTATAAGTGCCAGTTAATGAGAAAAGGGGTAGACTAATCTGATGTTGAAACTATTCTGCTCTCTGAATCCCTGCACTTCTGCGCAGCTAGAAGAGTTCAACCAAAAGTTCAACACTCTGTAACATAAGGAACCTCCATTAGTCTCCTCAAAGTCCAAATGAAAAAGATATTCCTTCTAGGTTCAATATTGGTTAATTCCCCAATTACCAATATCCAAGATGCGATCACCAGGTCGGTTCCACCTCCATCCCTCCAGCTGCTGGTGTTCTGTATATTGCAATCTTCGGTCGTGGAACACAACCCTGACCACACTCTGAGGGGCAAAAAGAGGAATCTGAAATTTCCCTGGGCCCATTTGAACTAGTAATTCAAGTTCAGCTTGCTAAATGCAAATATTCTATTTTTTAAAATAATTTTTCTCTTAAATAGCCGAAGTCCAAAAGCATTCATAAGAATTAAGAATATTGAAAACATGTGGATAGAAGGAAGCTCTTTTCCCTCTCACACAATACCAGAGCCAGGGGACATCCACTCAAACTGAGTTTTGGGAGAGTGAGAACAGAAAAAATAAAAATAAAATATTTCTTTACCCAGTGTGTTGTTAGTCTGTGGAACCCCTTGCCACAGGATGTGGTGATGACATCTGGCCTAGACGCCTTTAAAAAGGGATTGCTTAAACCCAGGGGTGGACAAAAATGCATTCTGTCGGCCATATGCAGCCTCCCCATGCTCAAATGTGACACCCAGCCCAATCAAACATCCAAAAAAGTTTTTAAAAAACCACACCCTTTTAAAAAAATTGCTCATTGGGGGCCCTTCTGATCTTTAGGGGGTGTGGGGAGGTAATTTTCTCTCTCAGCATACACCCTAATATTTATTTATTTATTAACTGCCACTAGAGGGGGTCAGGGGTTGTTTCCAGTCAAAACAGGTTGTGCTGGGAGCCAAAGGAAAAGACGCAACCCTCAAAGGTCTGAGTATCAGCTTGCGTAGCCCACTCATCCACTCCAGCAACTGCGCTGGACATTGCCCAATGCTGCTTTGAACTGTTGTTTGTTAAGTTTCTCACAGGCCAAATTGTTCAGAGAATGAAGAGCAAGGAGAGGAGATTTCCCCCTTCTTGTCCCACCCTGTCTCCTCCTCCTCCTTTTTGAAGGAAACTTTCAATTTTAAATTTTTTTTAAAAAAACCCTAAAACGCAGAGCACATCAGTGCTGCCTTACAGGGCTTTAAAACAACAACAACAACAACAACTTTGCTTCCTCTCCCTCCCCCTCCACAAAGGAGCAGGAGGAAGCTTTCAATTTCTCAATACCATTAAGTGGCTTAAGCACGGCAGCCTTAAGCCCTTGGCTGTGGTTCGATACCAGGAATTGCACATGCTGGGGAACTGAACCAGGATGGAGTGATCCTGCCCATACACAAAATAGCTCCTGGCAGGGACCCAAAAAAGATGCTTGTACAGGCTGGTTTGTGATGTCACATATGTTGTGTGGTCACTCAGAAAAGGAACGAGCCAGCCCATTGCCAGAGCAAATCAAACCCTAGGACAGATCTCCGTCCAGTTTCATCCTCACGCAGCAGAACCTAGAAAAGTTCCTTTTTGGGGGTTAAAGTCCCAAGAAACCCTCATCCTGACTACAGAGGGAATGTGGAAGTTGCAGTCTGAAAAAGGAACTTTCCCGAAGTTCTACACAAACCAAAGTGGTATTGAGAAAACACGAGAAAGCTGTAACCTGTGAGGCTGACAGTTCAGACCCTACCTCACATGCACATTCAGTAAATGGCTTTATGTGAGGAGATTCTGTTAAGAGTTTTTACAACCTCACATGCTGTTTTTAGCAGGTTTGGCTGGGATGACTGTCAATCTATCCAGCACTAACCAATCATTCCCTCCTGCCTCTGAATTCAAAGAGAGCCCCACCTCTCTGCTCTGGTTCTTTTCCCCTCTCTTTAGTCTGTTGAAGCAGTCAGCTGTTGATTTGTTCACAACTGTAAGTAATGAGACATTTTTATTCTTTGTACTACTATTGTCTCAGTGTGATTTATTGAGATTGTAAGTGTCAGTTAATGAGAAAGGGGTGGACTACCTGGGGAACTTGATGCTATTCAGCTCTGAGAATCTTTGCTCCTCCACAGCACAGCTAGAGGAATTTAACAAAAAATGCAAAACTCTGCAACAAATTATTCTTTAAACTTGCACACCCACATTGATACACACACACACACAAAGCCACTTACCATAGGACAATAATAGCAGCCTATATTATAAGCCTATAGTAAGGACAGCTATGGTAACATTTGAAGTTATTTGAACCCTAATAACACAATACAAACACTAAGTCTATTGTTCACTTTTATATTATCACTAGTAGCTACTCCTCCTTAACTACGAGAGTCTTGAGGAGGACAGATTAGTGTTTTACCATCCTTAGCTTTTATCCACAGATTCCATATGTAAGGCATGATGGTAATTTCCTTGTTCTGCTCATACCAGTCAGAGTTTTAATTCCTCAGAAGAAATAAACTATCCAGCTGGTAGTTGTGACTAGTGGTTGGATCCATGATCTATGTAATTATTGGATCAATTTTTGCAATATTCTGTGTCCATGCATTGATTGTACAGTGTGAGACAAAGCATCTTGAGTACTGCATATCTTTAAAAATGTCCATCCCTTCTCCCTTCTGGTCCCTCACCTTCAGCAGCCTGCGCCCCTCTGAAAACTCTCCCATCTTGGGGTTACACAGCATGCGGATTTCATATGATTGCCCTGGGGAAAAAGAAGACTGAGTCAGGAATGGGAGGCTGGTGAGTGAAAAGCATGTTGAAAATGCAAAATATCAAACCAAACTCTTCAGTTACATTTACATTAGCAGACTTTCTGAGCTTACTGCTATGATGGCAAATTTTCAAAAGCTGGAGCTCCGTGTGACACTATCCATAACCACATCCCCAAGGGGGATCCATCACCCATACTCCCAGAAGAGGAGACACATGAATGGAGAGGGGGAAAGTGTGCTAGACGTGTTTTTCTATTTCTGAAAGAGTGGGACACAGTCCACAAAAACCTATGCCAAGTAAAAGGTGTTCAGCATCAAGGTGTCACAAGACCTTTGGTTGTCCTTCCTTCCTTCCTTCCTTCCTTCCTTCCTTCCTTCCTTCCTTCCTTCCTTCCTTCCTTCCTTCCTTCCTTCCTTCCTTCCTTCCTTCCTTCCTTCCTTCCTTCCTTCCTTCCTTCCTTCCTTCCTTCCTTCCTTCCTTCCTTCCTTCCTTCCATCCATCCATCCATCCATCCATCCATCCATCCATCCATCCATCCATCCATCCATCCATCCATCCATCCATCCATCCATCCATCCATCCATCCATCCATCCATCCATCCATCCATCCATCCATCCATCCATCCATCCATCCATCCATCCATCCATGGAGGCACTAACAATCTATTTAAAACCTGTTTGAAAAAATATCCAAAACAACCAACAACTAATAACTTCCCTCACATTTACAGAGCACGACTGTGCAGAAGAGGTGGAAGTGAGATCTACTGAACCCCCAAGGTGTTTGCTTCCCGGTATATCTAAGCTCAACTGATCAAACATGCTGCCCTTTCACCAATCACCTTCCGTCAGCTTAAATGCAATCTATGCATCTATTAAGATGAACAGTCTTCAAACGAAGTGTTGGCATTTGAACAAGACTTCTCCATCCTGCTCTCCTACAAAGTATTGGGCTACAAACCCCATCATCCCCAGTCATCATGGCCAGATTGACTGAGGATGATGGTGCTGTAGTCAAATGTATCTACAGGGCAGCAGGTCAGGGAAGACTGGTTCACATGCTAACATATTAATTGCTAACACATTAGAAGCCTTGACTAGAAGCAAAACCAACCAAGAGTTCCATGGCACACGACAGACTAACTTTTGTGGACTATTTTTTTCATGCAAAGCCCAAAGGAAAATAATAATTATAACATTAAAAAAATAAAAAAGACAAAAATCTGTAGCACCTTAAAGACTAACTGTTATATTTTAATGTGAACTTTCATGGACAGGTCCACTCCTTCAGACATACAGTAAAATATGGACTTCACAAGTAAAACATTCATGCCAGCTTTGAGAGTCAGTGGTGTACAGTTGCATCTCACATTTGCAGTAATTTATGACCTGTGTTTTCTGTTCAGCTCTTTTGGAGTCTGGTTTGTAAACATTCCCACAAGCAAAAGAAAACAGAATACAAGTCATGTGTGTTCTTATATTGTGGACTATAATCCAGTTAATCGGCAACTAGTTTTGCAAATGGCCGGCGTTAATAATGTACCTGCCACTGTTATTTTTTCCTGTCTTTAATTTCCCTGTAATCTCACTGCCTACAATCCCACCTCCTGTGTACATATAGATATACATGCATACATAAAAATCTGGATAACACTCAATGCATCTGATCACATGAGCTATAACCCACAAAGGCTTATGCTGTAATAAATGTGTTACTCTTTAAGGTGCTGCAGGATTCTTGTTATAATCATATTCCCTTGCCACAGCACAGTGGGTTCATCTATCACTCTAGTACTTCATCAGATAATGTCATTGCTCCTACAGTGGAAAAAAATGATGCCCTAGAGCTGCACCCTCATCTGTTCTTCCTCTGTTACACCACAGCGTGAACTTTGCTGTCCACGGTTCAC
The DNA here is from genome assembly GCA_037013535.1 of Intellagama lesueurii. Lineage (NCBI taxonomy): Eukaryota > Metazoa > Chordata > Lepidosauria > Squamata > Agamidae > Intellagama > Intellagama lesueurii. Next base: position 35,801,457 of record JBAJHW010000006.1, read on the forward strand.
TTACTGTAGTGTTAAGAGAAAAAGCTAGGAATGGGCCCATTCACATCTCACCCCAGCTCTTTTGCTGACTTCTAAATTATAGGCAAGCCGTTCTCCTAAAGCACCCCCCCCCCCAAGTTGTAGTATGGGGATTTTTATAGTTATAGGAAAGGTCAGGATTTCTGAGATCATACGTACATCTGGGACACATTAACACCTTGGGAAAGTTCTGTATGAATGCTAAGGGTTATTACCTGGTGAAAATCTGTGGTGGGGAGAAATTGTCTGAAATATTAAGAGTTGTTCTTTCAGAATTCTGGTGGGGGTACGTTTGCCCCCAAATTTCAGGTAGCACTGCAACATAACTGTGCCAAACATGCCCTTTCTGGCTGGAACAGAAAATAATTAGGATGCAGAAATGCCATGCTTTGTTCACAAGGAACTCCTTTTGATAAACAGGTATTCTATAATGCATTCTCTTTGAAGCATCATTTTGAGCATTTGCTCAAAGGATTTGCTCAAGATTGGCTTGTCAAAAGCCAATCTGGGCCACATCCTACATGGGCAGGCTCATGCACATGGCAGAGGCTCACTCAGCTGAAATTCAGAGTAAGGGAAGAGGGTGGGCTTTCCCTGACTTTCGATGAAACAAAGTTCAGAAGACCATTAGTGCTCCCTGTAATCCAAAACAGAAGTAAATGGTGGCAAACATACTTTTAAAAACTGCACAGGAATGACAACCTATTCATGTTCACTCAGAAGTAAGTCCTAGTATTAGGTTTAGTAGGAAATGCTTATGAATAAGTGTGCATAACACAGCATCCACTATCAGTTTCAGTTTATTATTATTATGGTCCATGACTAGCAGAAGACATTGAGCATAATATAGATTGAATTTATAAGACAGTCACAACTCTAAGGGCTTGCCCACACCTGCCAAAAGAACGCCAGTTATACCGATTTGGCTGTTTCTAAAGATTGTTTCATAATTTTTTTGTCACACGACGCATGACCAACATCGATTCATTTGCCCCGGCAATCGGTTTATTTCCCCCTCACCTGCTTCCTCCCCCTGACACTGTGCAAAAGGGAAAAGAAAAATGAAATCTGAGAACTGAGAGGGAGAGATATGCAACGAAATAAGGGAAAGGAGACAAGTGAATAAAGGAGGAAAGGGGAAAGGGGAGGAGGAGAAAAGGCTTGTACCACTTTATTGCTCTACTAATATATCATTTTTGTTATTTTTTTAAAAAGGACTGGGGGGGGGGGCTGATTGCCCCAAGAAACAGTAGAGAAAGAGCAGTGTAGCCTGCTATAACAGTTCAAATAGAAATAAATTAATTCATGCAGTTAAAAACAATGGGAACACTCCTGCTGATATATATGTCATGTGACTGCTGGGAAAAAATGTATCAGTACAACAGAGGTACAGTATATCACAGAAGTGAGTACATCACCTCACATTTCATAAATATTTTAGTATATCTTTTCATGTGACAACACTGAAGAAATGACACTTGGCTACAATGTAACGCAGTGAGTATACAGCTTGTATAACAGTGTAAATATGCTGTGTATGCAGTGTGCGGCGTATGGTCTGAGCACTGACAGGCTGACCCCCACCCCCCCACCCCTTCAACCTCTGCAGCAATGCTGGCCACACTCATACGTCGATTTCCCAAAGCCAACCTCTGGATATGACGCTGAGAAGAGGCACTCAACTTCTTTGGTCGACCATGGCGAGGCCTGTTCTGAGTGGAACCTGTCCTGTTAAACCACTGTATGGTCTTGGCCATCGTGCTGCAGCTCAGTTTCAGGGTTTTGGCAATCTTCTTATAGCCTAGGCCATCTTTATGTAGAGCAACAATTGGTTTTTTCACATCCTCAGATAGTTCAATACCATGAGGTGCCATGTGGAACTTCCAGTGACCAGTCTGAGAGAGTGAGAGCGATAACACCTGCTCCCCCTTCACACCTGAGACTTGTGACACTAACGGGTCTCATGACACCAGGGAGGGAAAACGACTACTTGGGTCCAATTTGGACATTGTCACTTAGGGGTGTACTCACTTTTGTTGCCAGCGGTTTAGACATTAATGGCTGTGTGTTGCATTATTTTGAGGGGACAGCACATTTACACTGTTATACAAGCTGTATACTCACTGCTTTACATTGTAGCCAAGTGTCATTTCTTCAGTGTTGTCACATGAAAAGATATACTAAAATATTTATGAAATGTGAGGGGGTGTACTCACTTCTGTGATATACTGTATGAAAAGAATCAGTATAACTGGTGTTCTTTTTACACGTGTAATCGAGCTGTAATACAAAGGAAAAAAGAGATAAAGGAAAGTCATAGCTTAAAATCATTACCCATTAAATCTTTATGTATCTTGCATTCAGCAGTGAGAAATTCTGCACAAGTAAGTGTAGTCTGAGGATTAAGGCCTAAAAGTAACTTGTGTAAGATCTCTGTTTCAGGACAGCCCAGGAACTGAATAAGCAGAGGGAGAATAATTTTAACACAAGATTCATGACAGAACTGGCATTGTAACATAATGTGTGTTGTTGATTCTACTGTGCCGTCACCACAAGGGCAGACCCTCTCTGCCATAGGTATATTTTTATAGCTCCCATTGGTAACCTCTGAGGGAAAAGCATGCAATCTAGCTAGTGAGAAGACCCTGCGGTGGGTTGGCAATGCCAGGCGAGAGAGGTAGACAGCTGAAGCTACAATATATCTGGAGTTATCTGCTGTGAGGAACTTGGAGGCTTCTGAAAACATCACCTTGCCTCTCTGTGCATCTAGAATCAGCACAAGAGATTGACTCATTTTTCATTTCATTTTTTTTCCAGCAACTCTCCCCTTCCAGATGTTGTTGGGGTACAACTTCCATGAGCCCCGCCAACACAGGAAGTGACAATGGATCATGGGAAATATAATTCAACAATTGATGGGAGCAACATGTTCTCTAGTTCTGGCATAAGTTGTTATGAGCTACCACTGCTCCCATTTTTAGTCACATGAAGTGGTTATCTAAGGAACAGTGTATATGTGTTCGAAAAGGAGCGAGAGAGCGCACACAAAATAGCAGCATAAAATCATGAGCATACTACCCCCCAGCAGTGACCCACGCTGCAGTTAGAGGAGGGTCTTTCAGCCCATGATTTCAGAGCATGTTGTTCTCTCTGCTGAGACCATGGGCTATTGCTGTGTGTTGTAGCGCTATGTAAAGCACTAAGAAACACCAAATCTATTAATTGTGAGTGTGATCCATTCCTGACTAGCAGATACTGGAGATGAGCAGAACCCAGCAAGACTGATGGTATCTAATAAAAACCTCAAGAGGGACAATTGCTTCTTCTGAATTGATTAAACATCTTTATTCATTAAACAGCCTCATTAATTAAACTGCTTTTCATGGATTTATTGAATCACTTGATCTTAATTCCTTACAGTGAGAGTGGAATACCTCTAAACCTTCAGATGTTTTCGATTACAACTTCTACTTTCCTGGTGGAAATATAATTTAAGTAAAATTCCGGATGAATTTAAAGTCCAAACAAGGAACTGATTTGCATTTCTAAACTCAATTGACCATGGACCAGAAGAACTGTGTATTGAACTGCAGATATTATTAGGGAAGAATGCAAAACTACAATTCTTGTAGGAATAAGAAAAGAAAAACCTAGATGGAAGTGCAAGGAAACACTTAAAATTGTAAAGGACAGGCAAGAAACAAAAGTAAAAGGTGACAGAAATAGGGTCGGAACCCATTTCAGTGACTGTCACATAGAGACAAAAAGAGGTACTATTACAACCAGTGCAAAGAAATAGACTAAAACAAGAAAAGAGTAAAAATGAGAGATCTCTTCCAGAATGTCCATGAAACCAAAGAAAAATTTAAGTGTAGATGAGGAATGCTGAATGACCAACAGGGAAGCACACTATCCGACCAGGAGAAAATATAGAGACGATGGAAACAATATACTGAAAACCTGTAGAGAACAGATAAAAAGATGACAGACTCATTTGAAGGGGAATCCTAGGACAAAGAACCTGCCACTCTAGAAATAGAAGTGAAAGCTGCTCTGAAAGAACTAGGAAGAAATAAATCACCGGGTTAGATGGAATACTGATAGAACTATTTCAAATCACAGAGACTGAATCTGTCAAAATCCTAACAAGAATATGCCAACAAATATAGAAAACAAAACAATGGCTCACAGACTGGAAATTTTCAATATATATTCCAGTCCGCAAGAAAGGAGATGCCAAGAAGTGCAGTAACTATAGGACCATTGCTTTAATTTCCCATGCAAGCAAAATGATGCTCAAGGGATTGCAACAAAGGCTTTTATCTTATATGGAGTGAGAAATGCCTGATGTTCAAGCTGGATTCCAAAAGGGAAGAAGCACTTGAGATCATATCACAAATATCTGTTGGCTACTGGAGTGTACCAAAGAATTTCAGAAGATCATCCTAGGTTTTATAGATTACAGCAAAGCCTTTGACTGTGTGGCTCATGAGAAACTATGGGTTGTTCTGAAAGAAATGTATGTGCCTCAGCACTTGATTGTCCTGATGTGTTACTGTGGACAAGAAACTACTGTTAAGACAGAATATGGAGATACAGAATGGTTTCCTATAGACAGGCAGATAAGGGTGCATTTTATCCCCTTATATGTTCAATCTGTAGGATGTGTCTCTAGAAACAAAGGCCAAGTCCATCCACACTCATGCATTTATCATCACTACGTGTGGATGTGAAAGCTGGACAGTAAAAAAAAGCTGAGAGGGGAAAAACCTGAATCATTTGAAATGTAGTGCTGGATACTCTAGACTGCCAAAAAGATGAATAGGTGGGACCTAGAGCAACTTAAGTCTGAACTATCTCTGGAGGCAAAAAATTATGAAACTGAGGCTGTCCTACTTTGGGCATATTATGCGAAGGCAGGATTCTCTGGAAAAGACAATAATTCTGGGAAAGATTGAAGGTAGCAGGAAAAGAGGAAGACTAAATATGAGATGGATTGACTTTCTAAAGGAAACTACAGGTTTGCATTTACAGGAGTTGAGCAGAGCTGTTGAGGATAGGACATTTTGGAGATTATTTATCAGTTGCCATAAGCCAGAGGCAACTTGATGGCACATAACAATAACAAGAAGATTTGTATCAGCTTACACTGTAAGTCATTTGTAGGGCTGCCTGAACAGCTGGTAGAAAGCAAGGAAGGAATTGAACTTTTATGAAATGGTTTGTTCATCAAATGAATAGAGCAAATAAACAGATTATTGTGAAAGGGATGCTTGTACAGCATGATCTTAGGCATGTTTATGCAGATTTAAGGGACATGTGGTGAATAACAAAAAAAAATAACAACAAGAGAAGCAGCACAGTGTACAGATTATCTGATTTATTTCAGTGTGAGCTTTTGAGGATCACAATCCACTTCCTCAGATAAACGTTGGAGAGACTAACAAGGGTACTTCATTTGACACTCCCAAATAAGTATAAATCAAATTCCAGACTTAAATTACCACCTTTTCATTCTTTTTCTTTGAGTAAAAGAACACTAACATTAACAAAATAAATAGAGAAGGCCAATTATTTTGCTTGCTTTGCATAAAATGAGAAGTGCTATCAATATCTTTGACATTCATTTTTGTCCCAGTAATTGAATATATCTAGATCAGTGGTTCCCAACCCTGGGTCCCCAGATGTTCTTGGACTACAAATCCCAGAAATCCTGATCAGCACAGCTAGTGGTGAAGGCTTCTAGGAATTTTAGTCCAAGAATATTTGGGGACCCAAGGTTCAGAACCATTCATCTATATCTATATCTATAGGGTGAATCCTATACTCAGTGACCTGGGAATAAGCCCTGTTGAAATTAATGGGACTTGAATGTTAGTGTAAAAAATGTGGAGGTGGAATTGAGCATCAAATATCTGGATCAAATCTTGATACTGAACTCCAAGTGGCAATGTTTTTAGATATATGGAATGTTTAAATGTTTACTTCAGTTCTATTGTGATGCCTATTGAAATGTTAGGAAACGTCCACCCCTGAAACCTCTTGGCTTTTTTTCTGTGTACAGATGAAACTTCAGCACCTTCATGGCATCCTCCTGAACTGCACATGTTTGCCTAGGTTTTTCTTTTAATCTTAATATTGTTACCATCTAAATGTGCATTTTGAAGAGTTTCCTGCTATACAAGGACTGTGCCTTCTTAGACCTGCAAAGGCCTACGGAGAAACCTGCTCGTTGCAGATGCATGTTGTTGTTGTTGTTTTTGTCTTGTCCCCTCCCCAGTGTCAGCGATACCTGCATGACCACCAGACCCATCAAGCCCAACTTTCCAATTTGGGATTCCCAAATCTCACCCCATGCCGCTTCTCCATGGTTTGAAACACCGGGCCATAGATTTGGACTTCCACGTCTTTTCTCTCCTCCCTTATGTTTGACTATCTAGAAGACTTCCATACTGCTCAAAAGCATGGGATTTCATCCATTTACAGTTTATATACTAATAAAGGTATTGTCCGCCTGTGGATTTTGGCATTTGGATTTTGTTTTTCTCCTATGGGTCAACACAGCCTCACCTTTTTTGGAGACATATTTTGAAGCCATAATGTATCTAATTTATGCAGTCCAGTGAATATGCCTTATATGCACCACTAGGGGGTAATATGGAGGCAAGCCTTGATCCATCTTCCTCCCTTACCTTGGTTGAGATAGGTGAGGGTCTCCTCATGCTGTTTCACAGCCGGAGAAGTAGCTGCACACAGGATGTACTGGAAAGATGGACAGTGTTGTTCAGCTGAGGTTGAAATACTGTTTGGTTCCTCTTGTTTCAGGAACGGCAATGCCAAGGGCTCCCTGCAGGTAGCAAGAGAAGGTGTGGACAGAGGAGATTGAGGCTGTGTTCCCAAATGACACCTGGCTCAGGCACAAGTGAGGTTATAACATTCTTTTGCACATCCATGCAGGAAGATACATGCAAATAGGCAGTCATCTATGGCAACTGAATTGCAACATGTAAGTTCATCAATATCATCACCACCGCCTTCACCACCATCATGACCACTACATATAAAGTGTCCAGTATCTTCTAAATGCTAGACAGATATTGACAGACAGTCCCTGTTTTGCAGGTTCACAATCCAAGAGACACAATAAAAAAGGGGAAAGGAATGAAGAGTGAAAAGGAAAGTAAACACGGGACCAGATGTTCCTTTACTGGTTGATGTTTGGGAGACTCAAAGGTCCTCTCAATTGCCATGATGTTCTTCCTGGGAGACAGGAGGTGCTGTCTGCCGGCAGCCTTTGGTCCCTTGGATGCTGGATGATGATGCAAAACTATGCTGTTCAGTCTTAAGAGGCAAAGTATGAGAAAATTCCTTCTTGGACTACAACTTCCAAAATCCCTCAGGCAGCCTGGCTACTGGCAGGAGCCATCCCTGGTCTTGGACAGAGCACACCTTTCATGTTAAAGTAGTTCTCATTCACTTTCTGTTCCACATCAAGAACATTCATGCCCACTTCACAAATAAATACACAAATGTTACTAGACTGCAAAATGTATATTTTGCCTGCCTGCTGCCATTAACCTACATGAGTTGTTAATGGCAGTTCTGAAGGAAAGGGTAGAGAACCAGCTGTTTTTCAAATTAAGAAAGCTTACTTGCCTGTTGCTCAAGAGGGAATTTCCATCACAATATGAGAGTCTGGAAAAGTTACTTTTGTGTGCTGTAGCTCCCAGAATTCCCTAGCCAGAATCTTCCTATCTACTGGAAGCACTGGTCGGGCTGGTTGGAGTATTCTGAGCGCTGTAGACTAAAAAAAGCAAATTTTCCCAGCTCTGCACAAAATATCAGATAAATGCCAACACAGGACCTAGTTCACCCACCATCGCTGATTATAAAAAGACACTGTAAAACCCATTATAAAAAGACTCTATAAAAGAAGACCTTTGAAAACATCTTCTATATTTAGCCATATTGCGCACTGGATGGCTTTGGGCAAGTCAATGCCTTGATGCCTCATGTACTTTACAGAAACAGCTCAGCCTCCCTGCATGTTGCATTGCTGACCTTCAACTCTCAATAGTAAAATGGGCCATTTCACACACCAGGTTCTGTGGTAGCTGCAAACCTGCCTTTCAAAAGCCTTGCTCAGGACTTCCCAAGTATATTCCTGATAGAATCGTGCTGGTAGGGTGAACTGTGTACACTTCAAGGATGGTTTTGGTGCTAAACGTGGGTGTTGAGAGGGAGACAAACTGGTGGAAAAAAGTGTTCCAGGCACAGCAAGCAGAAGACAGAGATAAAGACCATGAAGAAGGATACAAAGGGGACTGTCAGTTCATGACGCAAAGTGGGCCAAATGCAAAGAAGGACATCTGCTCCAATTGTAGCAAGTGCAGGATTCCCTGTCCTACAGACCCATTAAAGGTGTTGAAGCCGCCATTAATACCTAAAGATGCTGGAGTGGAGAAAACAGGAGAGGCAAAAGAGAGAAATAAAACGTGAAGCTCTTTGAGTAACAGAAGAAATGTTACAGGTGAGAGAAGTTCCTGAAAGAGGATGACTGGGTGGAACCAAGAAGGAAAGCAAGGGAGACCTTAGTGCAGCTGGATCTCACTGTTATTCAATGCCACAGATTAATTTTCTTAATATATTCAGAGAACTTGGTGTGACAAGGCAGAGTGATGATACAAGAAGACATGACTTTCAGTTGATGGTGCAAATTCTTTAAGGAGATGTTTTGTGATGGGTATCAACCAGGAAAACAAAACGGAGCATCCATGTTCAAAAGCAATATATTGGCAAGAAGGAGCAGATGGTGGACACACAAGTCTAGCCCATCACCATTATACTTTGCTTGTGAACCTCAAGAGTTGTCTCAAGTGGCTGCTGGTACAGAGCTTGAGAAAACAACTCTTTTGGACTACAACTCCCAAAAAAGTTGGGATGCTGTAATCCAAAAAAGTTACTTTTCCAAACTCTTCTTAGAAGAATCAGAATGCTAGACCTGATGAACCTTGTGCTGAGCCAGAGAGACACCGTTTATGTTCTAAGCAAGATATGTACCCACTGCTGGAAGAACTGGCGTATTGGTGCAATCCAGCTGTAACATAAATATCATATTGGATCACACTGGGAAGTTTCACTTGCTGAGTGCAATCTTTAAAACAACTTTTTACAGCGACCCTCCCATCCAAATGTGATCCGATCCCAAACACTCAAGCCTGTTCCAAAAAAAGAGCAACCCTACTGCTAGACCAGAAAGGTCCAAACTGGTCACGGAATAGGGTTGGACTGGTTCGCGATCTCATATATATCATCTGGCCGTCGGCAAATAGAGGCAACTAGACCATGCCCTCAATGTTCTGAAATGCAATTTCAAATTCAGATGCAAATAACCTTCTGATTGCACCCTTGTTCTATACATCCTTTCCCAAACAATGCTAGGCCTCTCTGGGAACCTGGCCTTTTTCCAAGTCTCTCTGATTTGTGGGAAGGGCAAGACATATAAAAGAAGGCCTCTCACCTTAACAGATTGCTGCCAGAGCAAGGATACATTTCGCCTGGGCTTGGCCAGTAATGGTCAGGTTGGCTGTGCCAGAAAAGCATGATTGGTGAATCCAAAAAAAGATGGATAGGAAGAACGGCAGAAGCACAAAGAGAGAAAGAAAGAAGGGAAAAAAGGTCTCTGTCCTGCAGAAGTCTGTTCCTGTTCTGGAGTGCAAGGGCCATCTCTTTCTTTTTATGGACCTGCTGGCCAGGTGGGTGTGTACAGGGTGTGGTGTCCTCCAATTGGCCGAGGCTGAGATGCTTTGGATAACAGCATTTTACATTTTTGCCTTTCAACAGGTTGGCCAGGGGTGTGGAGAGCCCTTTTCACCACCTGCTTTTTTTCCCCCTCTGGGGCCAAGGAACCCAGCAGAGATTTCTTTAGTCATAACATCGTTAAAAAGAGGTGCAGGTGGATGCCTTCGAGTCAGGGAGAGACACACACAAAAAAGCCCAGATAGGTAAAGGGACCTGATGGACGGATCCTAGCATCAGTCCAGAAGAAAAAAAAGGCCTGTTTGAGTCTGATAAATTACAACCACATCTACAGAGTCTCAGCAGTTCTCACTGCCTTAAGAAAAGGCCTGTCACCAGAAATGTGAAGGTCCAATGGGTGCTGAAGAGGACAAAAAAAGTGGAACCTTTTGTATGTATACACACTTGCATGGGGACACACACACACATATATACACAAACATGGATAAAGTAGATGTTACCCCCACGTCTTCACATCTCTCTCTATTTATGTTATTGTTGTTATGTGCTATCAAGTCAGGACTTACAGCAACCCTAATAGGGCTTTCAAAGTAAGTGAGATATTTTAAAGAGTGGTTCTACCAGTTTCACCTTTCCCCCGCCCGCTCCCAGGTTTCCACGGCCACTATGGTTTCCTGAGTCCCAGTCAGCCACTTCACTAAACCATACTGGGTATCTCTCCCTATTTATTTCTCTATTACAATTCAATTAAACAGACAGAAATAAGATCTTTTAAAATTGCTGAATAATTGTTACCAGGATAAGCAAAATAAATTCTGTTAAAACCACTTGGTTTCAGTATTAGTATGCTATTGACTGCTAGAGGAAAATGTGTTATAGTTTTTATTGTGAATTAAAATTCAGTTCTTCACAAAATGTTCTATATTTTCAGAGACTGGTCATTTAGAAAAGCGAGGAGTGGCATGGACAGAGCATGCCTCTTATGTCAAACTGGAGCAGATTTATCAATCCACAATATTAAAAGGTTATGGTTCTCCACAGTGGTAGGATGATGGTGCAATATTTTTGTCTCTCAGTGCACATGCACACACATAGATACACATACATGTACACACAACAAAAGCTCCCCAAAATGTTGTTTGTTTGCTTGCATATTTGTGTAACGCATTTTTACCTCACTGTTTAACTGAAAACAATCCCAGAGTAGTTCACAAATATCAGCAGAGTTTAAGCCCTCAGGCTAAAAGTCTAAAAGACATGACACATAAGGATAGATATGGAGGAGGAAAAAAATAAATTTTAGGCAACAGTTCTGGAATTTAATTTTTTCTAACTAATTTTTGGGATGGAAGCTATTCTGATGTACGTCACCCTACATGTGCAAAAACAGAAACTGATTGTTGTGAGGAGAGCTTTGTGGATACCCTTGATTGTCAGAAAGACAAAAAAGTGGATCCTGGATCAAATCAAGCCTGAACTACTCTGAAGGCAAAAATGTTGAAACTGAGGCACATCATGAGAAGACATAATTCTCTGGAAAAGACTATAATGCTGAGAAAGTTTGAAGGCAGCAGGAAATGAGGAAGGCCAAATATGAGATGGATTGGCTCCCTAAAGGACGCCACAGGCTTGAGTTTAGAAGAGCTGAGCAGAGCTGTTGAAGACAGGACATTTTGGAGATCACCTATTCATAGGGTCAGCATGGGTCAAGGGTGACTTGAAGAACATAACAACAACTCCTCCTTTTGTTGGCATCCCAAAAGCCCTCTCAAAAAGTATCTGGGATTGAACAGCGGCTAGCCATGCAGTCATCTTGCTCAAGGAGGCGATACTTGCCATGGGCCAATAGTAACTGTAACCCAACCATCACCAACCTGTTGTTTTGAACTACAATGCCCATCATCCCCACTTGTTGGCCAATTGCAGTTGGTGAAGACTGCATAATCTCTGGGGCACAGGAAAGACTTTTGCAGGAGTGGTTTCACAGTCATCTCTTCCAGGACAACTGTAAGAAACTTCTCTCACCAGGAAATACTTAGCGTGAGCTGGACCCAGCCAATTAGACCTTTTTTATCAAGTGCTCATGTGGATATATAACACACCAGATACTTCTCATGAGTTTTGTCCATTTGCACAGCCTATGGCTACTGCAATTCACCCCATGATCACAGGACTAGATAGTGCTCTGGATGTGTCCCTTTCCCTGCGCTAACTGTTGCACCCAGGCTCCAGATTTTATCCTCAAAGCATCGAGGAAATGTATTGCAGCATGGTTGGATTACAGGCCCTACCCTGAAACAGAATGAGGCGATGGCCTACGTTGGTTAGTTGCTTTGTATATTGTTACTATATTTTTATCTCAGGTAGGGGAGAAGCGCTTGTGGAGTTTTCTGCCTCAAGAGCCAAAACAAGTTGGCTGGCTTCGGCTCCTGTGTGTTGAGTTTGGTGGGCTGTCCCACTTCAGACACCCAAATGTTTTGGACCAGCCATGAGATACTCTAAAGGTGAGAGGAAATGCTTCCCTCTACCCCTCACAAAGGGTAAAGCTGGTCCCATTTGGACAAAGCCCTTTTTATATTTAATATCTCATTTGATTGACAGATCTCTAACTAGTAAGAATAATGCTTACCATTATATAACACCTTTAGGGCATTTAGAGCACCTCACACATGTTACCTTAGTACAGGTGCCCCATAAAGTAAGCTCATGTTACCCTCATGTTATGCAGTGTTTCAGGACTAAACTTCCTGTGTTAAATCCACGCACCCAATGTTATTACAATATACATTAAAGCCATCCAGTAAAGCTGAGCATCTATTTCAAAGTAAGAGTGTGCAGACCACCTCTAAATCAGAACCAGAAGATATATGGGCATTAACAAGGGTAATATTTTCCTCCCATGATTCCCCCCTGAAATTCACATCCTTCAAGTGAGAGGCCTGCACCCCTTTGCTGTCAATCGAGTTCTTTCTTCTTCCTATGCACTTGCACAGATACAAGGTCTGAATTGGGAGCTTTACAGTTCACCCTGTCATCTCTAGATTTCCCACACACACACCCAAGATGGGATGGTACAATGACCACGTTGATGGGGTTAATGTTGGGGGAAGTGTTCTAACACATCTGGGGGGCACTAGGTTAGGAAGGGCTTCAATCAAAGGTGGGGGACATGTGAGTATCTAGATGTTGATTAACTTGTACATCCATCATTCCCAGCCACTAACCAGGTTGGTTGGAGCTAGTGGAAAATGGACTCCAGTAACAGAAGCGCTTTGTATGTCCCCAGTCCTGACTTAAAACTCTGCCCGTTCTGTCTTGTATAATATGTTGTCTTCCTGTGCTAAGGGGAAGCCGGCTCAGAAGGGGTTAACTCATGAGGCAGCGGTTGATATTAATGACTGTTGCATTGGAAAACACACAGTTGCTTGGAGTGTGTAGGAGGTCAAGGGAAAAGGAGAGAGAGAGAGAGAGGTCTGACGCAATTAGGAAAGGATGAATTATTTCTGTTCTTGCCCAATCTTGCTGGAAACATTTCCTTATTACGAAGAAGTGTTATAAATGTATCATTATATAAACCGTGGACTTGGACAATCACCCTCGGAAAGAAAAAGGCAGCAGGTGGGAGGGGTGGGGGGATAGTTGCTACCTCCCCAGCTGTTGCCAGATGGTTTCCAATTGTGCTCCAGTTTGCACCGTCATCTTCAGCGCGTCAGAAGGAGCTCCCAGGACATGGTGGAGCCAGCGTGAGACAGCCAAATTGTACCTGTACATCTGACATCAAGTCTGCAGGGGACATCACTCTGTGCTGCTTAACACATTCTTGGCACAGCTAAGGATCCAGACTCAACCCTCCTCTGACCATCTCCAGGATCCTGGGAAGCATGAGAAGTGGGCTGGAGGGCTGTCCCAGATATTTGGCAGCCTGAGACAGAGCAGCGAATGTGACACAGACATTTTGCCACCCAGGTGTGCATTTCACCCAATTAAGGTATATCACACCCAAAGCCAGCCAAGCTATTCCAACACCTGAAACTCCTGCAAAACACTTCTCCCTATGCCCAAACCCAACAATAGCAAGCAAACAACTAAACATTCCATGCACAGGTAGCTAGTGGATCAGGCAAAGGGGCAGCCTTACCCCTAAATATTAAGGTGGGACACCCCCCTCCTTCAGTGACAACCTGTCCATGCTTCCCTAATGTCCCATATCTCATATCTGTTGCCAGAGTCATCCTTTTCCAATAACGGGGCCAGACAGATTTTGCTGGAACCTTAGAACACCACTGCCATTCAGTAGAAACTGCAGCTTTGATACGTTACATTTTTGGACTGCAGCCACCAGAACCTCCAGCCACATGGCCATTGTAGTCCAAAAAATAGTAATTCCAAGTTCTGGTGCAGATGAGGAGCAGACAAATTTCTGGCTCGCTGCGGGATCTATTCTGGTTGGTTAGGTGTTTTTTTGCTAGATCTCTGAGATCCACCATCCACACAGAAATAACATCCACTTACAAGTAAAGAATTAAGAGCCCAGAGAATGTCTTCTGAATAATAGCAGTAAACAGGGTTCACAGTCCTTCTACATAAAAGCTTTTGTTACCTGAAAGCTCTCTACATTTCAGCCACGTTGGTCATGTTAAGCAGCTGAGCATATTAGATAGCCTTAGCAATCTACAACAACTCCCATTAGCAGATCCCAGTCCATTGTTGTCCCATTAGAAGTCACACATTCTGCTACGGTGGTTCTCAGACCTGGAGCCCCAGTTGTCCTTGAACTATAATTTCCAAAGGTCCTAATCAGCACTACCTAAGGCCCCAGCTTCTGGTAGAACCTCTAGACCCCAAGTGTGAAGACTATTGGTCTATTGGAAATCATGTCACTAGGTCACCATTTATAATTAAATAAACCCTTGCTGATCTACTGCAAGTCATCTAGAGATGCACCCATAAATCCAGATCCAAATCTACTTTCTGCCTATCTGTGGGATAAATAATCAATGTGCAAAAATGTCTGATTTTGTTTAAATCAACTTAGTATGTTCTGCACAGTGTATGAACAGACATGCCAAACATCTCCTTCTTGTGCAACTCCCTACCAAACCATGCATTGTTGTGGCACAGCAGATATGTTTTCTCCCTCTGCAATGGCTAAATCTTTAAAACTATTCAGAACTGGCATGTTGTATGAAACTCTAGTTCAAGCGTGGGCAGCTGGTTGTGGAGCTCACCTCAAACCCGTGGTGGGGGAAGAAGCATCCCTCTGCTCAGACAGCTATGGATTTAAAGGAATTGAAATGTGATTTTTTTTAAGTGACTTTTAACTTCCTAGAGTTAGGAAAATTTGGGGTAATTTTTCTTCTCCACTTGTTGCTGCCAAAGTAATTTCACGATATAATGGTGCAGAAGGTTCTGGGTTGGTTGGTTTTCCTTTTGTAATAATGCGGGCCATAGAGTTGACTATTAGCCAGTATCTAGAATCTGGTATAAGTTGGTATCTGGAAAGCATGGAATCCACTTTCACTCTTTATTAAATCCAGTATCAGAGTGATCTTCTTCTGAAGCACAATCAGTAGAATTGAGGTGAAGGAAACATGGGCATAAAAGGGTCAGTTAGGCTTTGAGGATGAGCTGAGCTTAGAAAAGTGATATTTTTAGTTGTTGATCAAGAAGCTGACTTTTGCAAGCTGTAGCTTGGAGACCAGGGACCTTAGGAAAAATTAATCATGTGGACTCGGAACCCAAGGAGTTTTCCAGTGCTGATGATGTGTTAAGAATGAAATCTGCAGCTCTTCTTCCTACGCAGTCCTTCTGACTAAGAAGGTGCATCAAAGGCCAAGGGGATAAGAGAGCTTTGCGAGGTGTGAGTCATATAGGCTGCCATATAGTTTTGACAGCAACCAACTTTTCCTATTATTGTATTTGAGAAAAAAGAAAAAGAAGAGAAAAAAAGAAAAAGAAGAAAAAAGCTGTGTTTCAAGTGCCAAATAAATAGAAAGGGTGATTCTTTTTTTTTTTGCCTCCCACTGATCTATGCATATTAAATTTGTTATTCTAAGATTTTGCATATAAGCAAATTGGTCTTTTGGGGGGAAATAGGTCATTATGAGGAAGCTGTGATTTTGCATTTTGTACTGGTGCTTCATTTTTAGATTTCAGCTTCTAGGCCTCAGTGTGGTAAAGTTATCAAATGCAGCAGAACTGCTGTGTTTTTAATTTAGTCAAGTTTCTAGGCCTCATTATGTTAAACCCATACCTCTGAAGCCATGGAAAATACCTACCCCCCAACCC
Source organism: Intellagama lesueurii (assembly GCA_037013535.1). Classification (NCBI taxonomy): domain Eukaryota; kingdom Metazoa; phylum Chordata; class Lepidosauria; order Squamata; family Agamidae; genus Intellagama; species Intellagama lesueurii. The sequence continues at coordinate 35,817,522 of JBAJHW010000006.1, forward strand.
TAAATCCCCTTACCCAAAATCCTACTCCCATTGAAAAGAATAAAAATTATATAGGAAAAAGAAAATGGCATCCTTATAAGACAAAATGTCAGATCTCTGTTTAGGCATTTCATGATTTCTAGATCCTCACTTGTTCTACTCTTTCCTCTCCTGTGATCGCTATGCAATAAATAAATAAATAAATAAACACACACACACACACACACACACACACACATATGCATGCATACACACTTATTAAAACCTTGACTTTTCTATGAGCTCAGAGATTACATCAGATGTAAAGCTTTTCATACATTCTATGGATCTGCATCAAAAGCTTAGGGAGTTATAGGTAAGTCAAAAGAAGAGATATTAATTACCCCCAGAGGGACTCAGGTCTGCTCTTCCAGCAAGATCTGTTTGTATTCTGAAGCTGCCTCTACATACATTTACATGGCACCTTCCCATGCAGCTGACTGTGCTTTTCAGCAAGAAAGACACTGAAAAAACTAGGAAAGGGAACTTGGTTGGTTTTATGGCTATTAGAGCAGAACTCTCAGGACAGTGAATGGTGTAATTAACAAACAGCCACTACTCTCATGATCTAGGGTGGCATTGCTTGCTTATAGGGGAGGTGAATTGATTTACATGGATTATGTACCATGTAAATTGAATCCTCCTAAGTTAGTTCAAGAGATCATCTGACCGTCCATTTGTAAGAGCAATCAGTCAGCCAACAGTGTTCTTGGGAAACGTACAAAGAGACTATGAAGGCAGCAGTGCCATCAGGGAAGGACTTAACAGCTCATGTCCTTGGTTCCACTTTGAGATAGTAAGCCAGAGAGCCCCCAAACACAGCAGCAGATCTGGCTTACTACATTTAAAAAAAAAAAAAATATTATTCATAAGTTACAATCCTCTGGTCACATAACAAAAAATGAAAAAGTAATTACCTATAAATACAGTTACACTTCCAATAATTTTCTTATCTATAGTATACTAATAATATTTAAACATTTATATATGTTCTACTTCTGACCCTACAGTTATTAAAACTAACCAGCATTTCAGCCCATTTTCCAATTGATCTCCTGGCTTACTACATGTTGAAGTAAAAGCAGTATTATATAATGTAATCTGAAGAGTATCTTCCCCCATAGCGCCATCACATATGGAGCTTAAAATGACCTACAGGTACTACTGTGTTAAAGGGACAGTCCTCCTCCATCGTTTGTTTCTCAGCATCTAGTTTTCACCGGTATACTGCCTATGAACATGGAGGCTCAACCGAACCATAATGGATATTAACTAGATCAGGATGACATCTTCTGATTTGAAAATGAATGTGTCATTGGTAAAGTCTGCCTAAAAGCTCTGCCGTCCACATGGAGATTTTGCCCATCATCCTAATTTATGGGATTGTATCTCAAACATTTACCCCAATTCATATTGTGAGGTGACCGGCATAATGTGCAGAGCTGGGTACACATATTTTTAAATCCCAGGATCCTGTAGCTGGCATAGCTAGTGACCATGTTGGCTGTTTTTATCATGCAAGGTCCTGTGTGCATGATGCTCAGATGCATGGTTATTTTTATTATCACATTACAACAGCTTAGAAAGATTACTTGCTTGGACAACGATTTCCATAATCCACAGGCAGTTGAATTTTCATTGCAAAAATATGTCAGAACCAATCCCTGGCTATCTCTGGCTCTGGTTAAATATTTGGGTGTAGCTGTGTTAATTAATTACTTTTCTGCTTATGTTTGATACTGGGGGCCACAACAGGTAATCCACAGAAAAATGGAATCCTTAGCTTTGTAATCCTGTAATAGTGTTTCTATTCTATTCTTCCACTGTAACCTTTTGCTTCCCTTTTTAAAAAATGAATTCAAAATGAGGAGAAGAAAAAGAAACAGCCTTTTCAGAAAATGATATGTGAAGAGAAAATTTGTCTATAACCAAACCAAGACAGATCGGCTTCCGCTTTACTGAAAGCACCCAAGAGACACCCTGGGGAAGCATTCCTCAGAAATATGAAACATGTTATTAATATCTATGGTCCAATGGGTGGCAGAGAAGGAGGCAAAGCTGTTGGCTTTCTGCCCACCACCAATGGAAAGGAAGAGCCTAGAAGTGGAGACCCACATGCATCCACTCACAACATACCTCCAAGGTGTTTTAAATCGAACAGCAACAGCATGGTGCCTTGTCTAGGGAACACTCTTTCTGTTTTTATTGATCTTGTGTCTTGACTGAGGCTTAAGTTGAGTCTATTTCAGTTTTGGAATTTTGTTTTATTGAAAAAGATCAGGAGAAGAATCTGCATTGGACATTTTTACACAGGATGATGATGATGGGCTATCAAAGCAATTCCAATGGTATGACAACCTTATTCGGGGTTTTCTAGGTATAAAATACTCAGAAGTTATTTACCATCCTCTCCTACTGGTGATGTTCTGGGACCACACAGCTTGCCCAAGGCTACACAGGTAGGAGATTTAACCTCCTCAGCAGAAGCCTCCAAAAGGTAATGCTTTGGCTAGCAGGGACAGTGGCAAGGGGGAAGGGGGGGGACTGAATTCCTGACTCCTGACTCTGCAGCCAGATACTCCAACTCACTGAGCAACTCAGTCAGGAGAGTTTTATCCTGAAGGGTGCCCTACATCAGTGACTCTCAAACGAGGGTCCCCAGGTGTTATTTGGCTGCAACTCCCAGAAGCCTTCACCACTTGCTGTGCTGACCAGGATTTCTGGGAGTTGCAGTCCAAGAACATCTGGGGACCCAATTTTGAGAACCACTGCCCTACATCATTGGTTCTTCACCAGTGGTACACATGCCACAGTGGAGACATAGGTTTTCACAACAATTAGAATTCAGTCTCACTCAATTCCCATTGTGTGTGATCATACCACCTTCTACTGGTCCTATAGATGAGCCATGTGTGATCATTTGACATGCTAGTAGTCACTGGGCACTTGGTGTTTCTCCTCATCTCCCCTGCTTATTAAATTATCGTCAATGATAAACAAAGTAATAAAATGCCTATAATCATATAACCATACTTTTTAGAAAGGGGGCAATGTTTCTGCAATGATGCAACCCATATATTTTTCAGTAGTGTATCTGGTGGGACATGAAATACCATAGGTTGAAAACACATGATTATGAATAACTTAAGGGCTTACATTGGCCAGAAGCAAAAAGTATTGAAAAAGCTATGCCTGGAAGCTTAACTCCAGCTTGAGGCAAGCTGTGGTTATTTAAGGCAGAGACCACGGCTTTTCCACTATACCTAATCTCTCCCCACTTCACCCCCTTCAACTCTTAGGAATTAACCTCTAACCTTGTCATTTCTCTACAAATAGAATATATCACATCCCCCTGCTGAGATTTTATCTGTTTCCCCTCTTTCTGCAGGGGAGTTGCTGGCACGTTTCCATCTGCCTTTGGTGAAGTTTATCTGTAAACAAATAAGCAAAGAGTACCTGGGGTAGATTGCCTCCCCATGGCCTCACCCCACTGACTTCTGCTTCTCTTGTTTATACTGTATACATCTCAGAGCCTCTCAGGCTGTCCTAGAAAACTGGCATGTATTTGATGTCAAAACACATGGAGATCAAAGGCAAAGGGGAGAGGGAGAGTACTGGAGGGAGGAGAATTCGGATCCCAAATCCAGATGCTTGAATTCTGGTAGCAGAGCAGATTCATAGAGGATGAGCCCTTTTTTTAAAAAAAGAGGGCCAGTGGCATACTATTTGCATTTGCATACAGAGATTTATATGACTGCAAGCTTGGGGAAAAAAATTACTTCATCTTAGGACGCCGGCTGTGTCTACAAGAAATCTTATACTATAATGTGGCAGAAGTTCTGTTGCATAACATAAGCAACGTTTTAAGTTTCAGTCTGTTATTCACTGTTAAATAAAGGGCTCTGCTGCATTTCTGGGGCGCACGCGTGCATATGGGCTTAGTGCCCCACAAACCCTAGCCAGGCAGCATAATCGATGGGGACCAAATAATAAAATATTGCCAATATGATATTTTTAAAAGCCTGAATGCAGTTGAGCCTCTCTTGTAAGAATATTTCTGCACATTTCAGAAATGGGGTACACTGTAAAAATGAACCTCCCTTTCCAGCTAATACTTTCTTTTCAGAAAGATAGAGGAGTTTAGTGAGAGAAAAGGAGAATTGAACCATATTCTACTTTTTGCATGGAAGGTTTTGAACAGTTTATCTGTGAAAATTCTCAGTTATCCAGGTGAGGTTATCTGGAAATTGAGTCTTCAGTGGCTGAAATGTTTCACCTTAATAAGGAAGAAGTCCAGTTTTTTTGTACAGTTATATGATAGGGAGGGGAAAGGGGCATACTTAACCCTAATGTCAGGATACAGAATTAATGGCTGTACCTTGTGGGTATCTTATCTATCCCTCACGGACCTGTTAAAGCACCAGATCTCCAAATATTCTAAACTGAATTCTGCTCTGCACATGGAAGAAGCCAAACTGGGAACTAAAAGGTTTAAAAGACAGAAAAATAATGTTGGGGTGGGTGTGTTTTCCTCTTTGTCTTTGTTTTCATTGTTGCACCTGATCTGTCATCTCCTCATTCTTTTTTCATTTGCTTTCCCAAATATTTCAGTGGAAGACCAAGCTACGTTTCTGTTGCCTGCACCTTCTATGTCTGCCTTACAAACAGTGTGAAATTCGTCAGCATTTCTAAAAGCCCCCCAGGCAATCAGACATCCAACTTTCAGACAGATTGAGGAAGACATCTCCATTTTATATTTAAAAAATTGGTGCCCGTTAGTTGCTTTGATAGATTGCTGGTCTTGGCATGAAATTGTTTGGCTTCCTAACTTTCCCGCTAAAGAATTGTATGTGTGTATTCTGTGCCACCAAGTCAGAACCAATTTACAGTGACCTTAATAGGGTTTTCAAGGTAAGTGAGATATTTCAGGAGTGGTTTTACCAGTTCAATACCCCCAGTTATGTTCCATGGCTGAGCGGGGATTTGAACCCTGCTCTCCAGAGTCCAAGTTCATCATTCTATCCATTACACCACACTGGGTGTCCATCCAAAGAATTAGGCCAGTGAAATTTCCTAGTGAGAAGACAAAGTGTTCCTATTTTATAGGCAACTGCAAACAAGTACACAGACAGTCTGACAGCTAACTACTTTTTAACTGTCAATTTTGCTTTCTTTCTTCTCCTTTCCTGTGACCTTTCTATGACCTGTAGAAGCTCCTCTAAAGAGAGTGCTATTTCCTTTATCAGTTCTCTCTCTCTCTCTCTCTTCTCCCTCTTCCAGTGAACTTTTGGTGAACTGCACATAGTGTTCTCCTATGCAAAACAATGCCTCCAATGCAAAGCATTTAGAAATGAATGAATGAAGAATTAATTAACACATTCCTGTTTCCTTTTCACAAGGTTATCTCCCCATTTTTTCCCCCTTACAGTTAAAACAAATGAACAGGTGAGGCCTCATTTTCTTGTCTTTTTTCTTTTTTTGTGAATTAAGCAAACACATACTCCTACAAGTCAGTATCTCACTGACCACCAAACATGCACTCCCTAGTGAGACCTAAATATGTGCCCCATAGTCATCATGCCTATGTCATGGGAGAGAGGGAAGTGGATACCCCAGATAACAGGTGCTGGGGTGCCAGGGGGCAGGGGGCAACACACACACACACACACACAGAGAGAGAGAGAGAGAGAGAGAGAGAGAGCAAGCTGGGTACTCAATTTACTGACCTCAGAAGTATGGAAGGTTGAGTCAACCTTGATCAAAGCCCAGGATCAAACTTAGGTCATGAGCAGAGTATTGACTACAGTACTACAGTTTAAGCACTGCCCCAGTAGGCATCATGAAGCACCACAACAATGTAAAAATGCCTGAATGTTCCTGGTCCAGCTTGGCTGTAGCATGGCAGCTTACACACCATCCAAAAGAAAGATGCTGGTCTGCATAACATTTCATATGTCATTCTGTGTGTAAAGATGCAAAATCAGAAATGAATTGAACAGAATCGCCACGCAACACTTTGAGAGGGGAAGACGGTGGCCAAAAGACCTATGTGCCTACTCCGTCTGCTGACCAGGTCCTGGCTCTGAGTGGGCGACTGGAAGGTCCTTGAGCTCCCTGCTGATGATCTTTCAACTTTGAATCAGACTCAACTGCACCCTTGAAATTGAGGACACCTTTGTCTTCTGGCAGCCATTTACGTAAAGCAGGGGTCTCTGGGCCGCCTTGCTTTTTTATCTGGCCTGGTCCACAGGCTCAGGTCCATTCCCTTCCGCCCATTTGCATGCGTGCGTGAGGGTGTGCGCACACGCGCACATGTTCCTTTGGCCCTCGGAAATGTGGAACATATATGATGTGGCCCTCACGCTAAAAAGTTTGTAGACCCCTGATTTAAAGGGAGGACTGTCTTTCTTAGAAGAGGACATTGACAACATCATCATCACCTTAGAACTGCAGAGCTGGAAGGGATGTCCCCATCTTCATTGACCTGTGATCTGAACTTATTGCTTTCCTGCTGTATGCTACAGACAGCTTCTCTAGGGAAGACCCCTGACAGAGTGAGCTGGGAGAGAGGCAGCGAGCATGCAGGTGCACGTATTGTTTTTCTCCCAGGGACCTGTGTGAGTCTCCTCCCGTGATGAGCACTCATGCTGCACTGTAACGTTTTCTTGAGTAGATGGCAAGCAGGTGCCAGGCAGATGGAGCAGAGAGGGAAGGACTGGTGTGCAGAGCTGTGTGCACCTTTTAGCCGACCCTTTGCCCTCAGGTTCATATGCTTACCTCAGGTGCAGGGAAGGATGCTATCCTGTTGCCAGCATTGAAGTGACATGCAGCGTCTTCTCTGTTTGGCTTGTGTAGCTGGAGGGGGGGGGGTTGTCGCTTGTTTCAGGTGGCAGAACATCTCTAGGTCTATTGGTAGGTCAGCTGATCCACAGGTCAGGACTGATGATGCATAAGTTGCCCTTTGCTGTGCCACTGTATTCCATCATCTTTCTTGATGCCATGGTAGTCAGCTGCCAGAAGCCAAGTGAGACCCTTGGGTGCTTCCTGGTCATCATTCTAACCCCTTTGAAGGCGTGAAAGGGGATGTAAGGCATGGCAAGCCAATGCTGCTCTTCAGCAGGGAGAGGCAGCTGCTTTAGGATAAGGAGGGCCACAAAGTGAAGAGAGCACTGTGTGACACATGCTCAGGTGCAGGGTAGAATGCTGTCTTGCCACCACTGTTTAAATAAGATTTAATTGCTTTTGTATGTGGAGTGGAGGCGAGAGACGTGAGGCACTATCTTCTGCCGTGCCTCAAGTGCAAAGGTTTTGATCAACCAATACAAGGTCAAGGCCAACTTTAAATAGACATGGTTCTTTCATTGTTACACACACAGAGAGAGAGAAAGAGAGAGAGCACTGGAAAGCTGTATTTTGTGCTTAATGCTTATCCCCTGGGAATTGGAGTAAATGGGAGAGAATTAAGATGGATTTGGAGACACGATAACCTCTTTTGATGGAAGAGGTACATCTTGAGGTCAGAAGAATAGATAAGGATGGCATAATAATGCTTTGTTCCAAAAAGGAGAGACGGGGGACTCTGATTTATTTAAATGTCACAATCTCTGGTTTGGAAATTTGGAGAACTTGATTTGGATCACTCACCATTGTGGGAAAGGAATTCTGCACTCAAGAGAAAAACACTTGACTGTGGAGGCTTGGCGTTGCTGTCTGTGTTAGGTGTGTCCCTTTCCCCCAGAATGTGAGACATTCTGACAGCAGAGCACTTGAATCAGGTGGCCGCCTATGTATCATGGAAAAAGAGGGGAAGGAAGGCCATAGATTCACATAAAATGCACACCTACTTATGTACAGGCACAGACGCAAATTTAGAATGCAGACCATAATTGAAAGAGAAACACAATAGAGTTCACCGGAGTGGGGAGACCTCTGGCCTATGTGCTTACTCAGGCAGCTGCCCAGGTGCCTCCAGTTGACGGGCAGCTTCAAAATTGCTACACTCTTTTCTTAGGATTCTTGATCTTTAAAACAAATGAGCATTGGGCAGCCCTTCAAACAAAAGATACTTTCAAATAGTGGGCAGTCCTTGAAATAAAGAACTGCCTTCCACAAAACAGAATGCGTGGCCACCCACATTTCTTTTCCTCTAGAGACTTACAGCATTTTGCCATATTCACAGTCCCTGATGCTGGCTAGGAGATTCTAGGAGTTTTATTCCACAAAGTATATTTTCTGAGTTCCAAGCAAAGTGTGGGATGGCTTAGCACCATACATATGCAAGATCTATGGCAGAACCAGTCCTATCATGAGGCAGAGTGATGTGGTCACCTCATGGAGTGGATTTGGGATGTCACAAAAGAGTGGCAAATGGTTAATTGTTTATTTTGCAATTGTTTTCTTTCTGTAGCAGGGATGGAGACTGAGACACCTTTGTGGGATTTTCTGCCTCACATAAAAAAATACGTCGGCTGGCTTTGGGCAGTATGCACCTCAACAGGGGTGACAGGGTGGCATTTGCTGTTCTGCCTCAGGCAGCAACGTAATCTGAGCTGGTCCTGAGCTTTTGTTTAGCGGGCTTTTGTTCAAATACTCACTCCTCAGCCAAAGCCCCAGCACCACCCCCGGGCTTTCTCTGTTCCCTAGAATATTTAGAATCAAAAGTTGGCAACAGTAAATAGGAGAAAGGCGAGGGTACAACCCTAGGGTGTGTGGTAGGTAATTGTGTCCCAATGCTGTTTTCTATATACACATACCCAAGTCTTCCAGTCTGTTTCTAGTAAACACTCTTGCACACATGCACCGATGCTAGTAAAACTCCAAAGTCCAGCCCTGCATGTTTGAGAGGCCAAGAAGTTTTATTAGACAGATGCCTATGCTGGAGCATAGATTTTGTTTCCCTTTTGCTTTTTAAAACTTAACACTTTACTGACATGCTGTTCCAAGGAAGCGGAAGAGGTCCACTGCATCATAAGCAAGACGGGTGTATTTTTAAAATGTAAAAGTTAAGAAGATCCAGTGTCCTCTGCCCTCCTTTCTGCTTGACAGTTAATTCAAACTGCAAAAGTGAAAGCAGAGGAAGGGGAAAGACACTGGATGTGTCAGCCAGAGTGAGGAGGCTCAACAATCCAGTCTGAAGAAATTGTAGTTGAGCTTGAAGCCTCTGGCCATTAAGGAGAAATGAAGTGCAGTGTGATTCAGCACTGAGAAGTCTAATTGCCTTCAGTGGAATTTACTTTTCTAACTTCCTGTGTGTTGAGGCCTGTGTCTACAGCTACAGCTTAATCTAGATTCTGTTTGGCTGCAGACTAATCAAGGTTCATTAGCTTCCATACAGACCACTGGCTCTTTACAAAAAACTATTGATTGCAATCTACTCTTTTTCAGTAGAATTATTAAAATTCAAAAGGCCACACCTAGCACCTCTGTAAAATGACAGACTATGACTCAGGAAACCTGGATTCGAATCCCTGCTCTGCCATGGTAATCTCATTTACCTGGAAAGCCCCATTAGTATTGCTGTAAGCCAGCTAATGGGACATAACACCCCAAGATACTTACATGCTTTATCTTCTAACAAAATGGGAGTACTCAACATGCAGCTCAAGATAAATCCCCCTATCAAAAACAGACTGTTTACTATTGGGAAAATGAACAGATATACAAGGGCAAACTCCAGCCAAGAGGCCTCTCTAGCCAAGAGGCCTGCAGAGGTCCCCCATCTGGCCTACAGATTAGACACATATATAAACTACTGTGACATGTATATAAACTACTGTGTTGATGCTTGAAACAGGAGCTCCTGCAACACCCTCTGAGTCCATAGAATCTCTGCTTTTATCATCAATCACTGATTAGAGATAACAGCAGAGTTTCAACTTTGTACACCACTTGTCCTCCTAATGTGATGAGTGGCATTCAAAGCAGCCACCCAGCTCAACTGGTGCTTGGAGGAACAACTCTTCCAAGTGGCACCTGATTCCCTACAACCCCCCTGTTATATCTGATCATTGAAGGGATCCCTCTTCTATGCAGCTCACTGTCCAGTGGCTGGAGTTAATAGCAAAGTGTTGCTTTTGCCCATATGATAAGGGGGCACTTTGTCTTGAATTAGAATATTGGCCAGTTGAGTATTTCACCCAGAACCCTCTGATTAGCTCCAGACAGTGTGGTCAGTGGTCAGGGACTGCAGTCCAAAACACTTGAATGGACCCATATTGGGGGAGGTTGGCCGGATCCTAAACTGGGAGAATCTCTCCTGCATCTCAGGAAAAGGACTTTCACAGCCTCATCACCTGTGATGCCTAAATAAGGGACACCAGGGATTGAACTGGGGAGCTTGTCCATGAAAATCAGATCCTTTACCAAAGAGATCTGGTTAATCTTTCCGGAAGACATCAGTGATGATTATTAGTCCAACTTGGATGGACATTTTTCCTGCCTTCTTAGAAATAGAGAGAGAGATTTTCAGGAAGATCTCCAGATAGATAGATAGACAGACAGACAGACAGACAGATATCACTTTTCAAATACTTGAAAAGTAGTCATACACAGAAGGGGCAGGATCTGTTCTTGATCATTTCAGAGAGCAGGACATGTAATAATGGTCTCAAGCTACAGGAAGCCAAATTTAGGCTGAGTATCGGGAAAAATCTTAAAAGATGATACTGTTAAGGTGCTACACTCAATATGCCAGCAAGTTTGGAAAACTCAGCAGTGGCCAGAGGATTGGAAAAGATCAGTCTGCATCCCAATCCCAAAGAAGGGCAGTGCCAAAGAATGCTCCAACTACCGTACAATTGCACTCATTTCACACGCTAGCAAGGTTATGCTCAAAATCCTCCAAGGTAGGCTTCAGCAGTATGTGGACCGAGAACTCCCAGAAGTACAAGCTGGATTTCAAAGGGGCAGAGGAACTAGAGACCAAATTGCTAACATGCGCTGGATTATGGAGAAAGCCAGAGAGTTCCAGAAAAACATCTACTTCTGCTTCATTGACTACGCAAAAGCCTTTGACTGTGTGGACCACAACAAACTATGGCAAGTTCTTAAAGAAATGGGAGTGCCTGACCACCTTATCTATCTCCTGAGAAATCTATACGTGGGACAGGAAGCAACAGTTAGAACTGGATATGGAACAACTGATTGGTTCAAAATTGGGAAAGGAGTACGACAAGGCTGTATATTATCTCCCTGCTTATTTAACTTATATGCAGAATACATCATGCGAAAGGCTGGACTGGATGAATCCCAAGCCGGAATTAAGATTGCCGGAAAAAATATCAACAACCTCAGATATGCAGATGATACCACTCTGATGGCAGAAAGTGAGGAGGAATTAAAGAACCTCTTAATGAGGATGAAAGAGGAGAGCGCAAAAAAGGGTCTGAAGCTCAACATCAAAAAAACTAAGATCATGGCCACTGGTCCCATCACCTCCTGGCAAATAGAAGGGGAAGCTATGGAGGCAGTGACAGATTTTACTTTCTTGGGCTCCATGATCACTGCAGACGGTGACAGCAGCCACGGAATTGAAAGACACCTGCTTCTTGGGAGGAAAGCGATGACAAACCTAGACAGCATCTTAAAAAGCAGAGACATCACCTTGCCGACAAAGGTCCGCATAGTCAAAGCTATGGTTTTTCAGTAGTGATGTATGGAAGTGAGAGCTGGACCATAAAGAAGGCTGATTGCCGAAGAATTAATGCTTTTGAATTGTGGTGCTGGAGGAGACTCTTGAGAGTCCCCTGGACTGCAAGGAGATCAAACCTATCCATTCTGAAGGAAATCAACCCTGAGTGCTCACTGGAAGGACAGATCCTGAAGCTGAGGCTTCAATACTTTGGCCATCTTATGAGAAGAGAAATCTCCCTGGAAAAGACCCTGATGTTGGGAAAGAGTGAAGGCAAGAGGAGAAGGGGACGACAGAGGACAAGATGGTTGGACAGTGTCATTGAAGCTACCAACATGAATTTGACCAAACTCTGGGAGGCAATGGAAGACAGGAGGGCCTGGCGTGCTCTGGTCCATGGGGTCACGAAGAGTCGGACACGACTTAACGACTAAATAACAACAACATAAGGAAAAAACTCTTAACTGTTAGAACAGTAGGACAATGGAACCAATTACTTCAGGATGTGGTGAATGCTCCACCGCTGGAGGCATTCAAGAGAAACTTAGACAACCATCTGTCAGATCTGCTTTAATTCAGATTCCTGTATTGAGCAGGGAGTTGCTCGATGGCCTTACAGACCTCTTCCAATTCAAGTATTCTATGATTCTAAGATAGATAGACAGACAGACGGACATAATTGAGTGTAAATAGAACAATAAAGTAGTAGTACAGGTCTCTCACTAAGATCACAGAATCTAGCAAAGCCCATCTCCATACACAGTGTGGTGTAGTAAGTAGAGTGACAGACTAGAACTCAAGAGAACTGGGTTTGAGTCCCCGCTCAGGGTGTGTGTGTGTATGTGGCACTAGGAAAACCACTCTTTAAATATCTCGCTTATTATTAGGGTTCTATTAGGAAGTCCTATTATGAAATCTATTACGGTGGCTATAAGTTGGTTGAACTTGATGTCACATAACATAACCTGAAACTAGAATCTTGCTTCATTTCTCAGGAAAGGGCCTTAGATTAGAGACCAAGCATATGATTTATGTCCAGCGGGTTCTTTGTTCATCCCCTGAGATCTCCAGGCAGGCTTTAGAAAAACTCCTGTCTAAGCCAACATCATTGAATCCGATGGACCAATGTTCTGATGTCATGCAATTGTTTTTAATTCAGCTGTTTGTAGTTTGAATGGGACTTTGATAAGATATTTCACATCTCTATTTTAAATCTATTTTTAATTGACCAAAGCCTTCAGGACAAGGTCTGGAGTCAGAGAATTAGTTTTGTAAAAATCATGCAATGTGTCCGGCCTTCTCATCCTGCAAAAGAAAGGAAAGAAGGAAAATATAGGGATTTCCCTGAAGAACTCCCTGAAGTTCAGTGGGAACCACAGAGAAAGAGGACTTTTGGACAAAGGATCTCGCTTTTTGACATTTAAGGTACTTTCCAAGCAGCTAAAGGAAGATAGTGCCCCCTGCAGCTCAAGTAAAGAACAGCAAGGACATGCTTAATACAGTACTTGTGTTCTAAGCTCTTCAACTGACCAGATGGGCGGGATATAAATACAATAAATAAATAAATAAATAAAATTCAAGCGCATTGTCATGTTGTAATTCAACCCTTCCCCAACCCAGATCCCTTCAAAAGTGCTGGATTACAATTTCTATCATCTCTGACTGTTAGTCAGGCTTGCTGGAGCTGATGGAAGCTAGTATCTAAGATATTTGGAGGCGCCTAGCTTAGGGAAAAGAGAGAAACCCACTCCAAAAGACATGTGAGATAAATCAGTTTGGTGTGGATGGAGGAGAGGGAACAGTAGCTGTAAGATATTGCTTGCTTAATGCCACCTAGAAATGAGTTTGTATCAGATGCAATATTTTTAACGAGAGTGTTCCTCACTGAAGCTCTGTTTTTCAAGCAGTTTGCTACCCCAGGCAGTAAGTAATTCATGGATAAAGCACATGCTTTTGAGCGAACCCTCACAGGTTCAATCCCCTGATCTCCAGGGAGGGCTAGGAAAGAAGCCTGCATGAAACTCTAAAGAGGTGCTACCAGTCAGCAGCAACAATGACTAAACACAGGGGCAGCTCATGGAATGGAATGGGCGTGTCTCACCCCAAAGTTTTAGGGGACCACCTCCCTGCCTTGGTCATGCACTACCCTTGGTTAAATAGGCCAAGGATCTGACTAAGCATATGATAGCTTCCCATGCTTCCTGGAAGTTCTCCTATTGGGACGTCAACGCAGCCAGGAAAAAGGCATAAGGAATACCAAGTAGGCCAACCCAGCCCTACCATTCAGCAGAGCGAGGTAAGCTGCCTTATGCAGCAGAGGTTCAAAGTCAGGCAGTAGACAAAGCTGTGTTGCACTCCTGCCCTCGCTTTCTGCCCTCAGGGACAGAAGAGGATTATATCCATGTTGTCCATTAATCAGTGTGGAAGTACGTTTCAGCTTTCAATCTATGTTGCCTTGGCATTCAGAATGGGGAGAGCTGCCGTCTTGTCACCAAAATGTGCCAGGACGGCCCTGAGTGCAGTGTCAGGTTTGTCTCAGCCATGAAATCTTTTGAGGTCTGTAGCCGGGGTTTCGCTCTCCCTCTCCTCACACCAGAAGGTAAAATATGGGCCCAGCCTCCTGCCCCATGTACTCAGGACTCAGCCTGCAACGTTCTCCTCTTCTCCTGCACCAATCGGCCAAGAGAGGCATACAAAGAGGGCTGTTCCACACCATTAGCTTCGGCCTAAAAACACTGGCAGAAAAATAATCAGAAATGGCAGGCCCCAGCTGGGCTATCCTTGTCTCTCCTAATGAGGCCACATTTAACAAAGGAAGAGGTTCAGGATGAGCATGTGTCTTCTCTCCTCACCTTCCTTAGGCATTACTTTTGCTACAGCAAAGCTCAGACCCCAGAGCACCACTAAAAGGACCAGAATCCCCCAGCAAGGTTGGCTAGTGGAGATTCTAAGCATTGTGGTCCAAGGCCTATCAGTAATTATTATTATGTGTCATCAAGTGAATTCTGACTTATGTTGACCCTCCCTGTATTTTCTAGGTATCAAATACTCAGAAGCAGTTTACCAGTCCCTCCTTCTGATGGCACACAGCTTGCCGAAGATCACACAGGTGGCAGGGTATGTAACCCCATCATGCCCTCCACTGTCCTCTCCTGGTGATCTTGGTTGACCACTCTCCCAAAAGGCACAATGGGAATTCAAATGTCTGCCCCTGGACTCCAGGTCTCAAACTCTATCAGGCTCCTCTCTTATAGCTTTGGTTAGTTGCTGCTTTAATCCCATGCTGGCACCAGCCCCCCAGGGTGACGGTCCGATGATACCACCACTTTCCTGCCACCTTCGCAGGGAGGCCAGTGTGGTTGCCTCCCAGTGCTTCCAGGAGTTAAGAGTCCAAAAAAGTAACTTTTACAAGTTCCATAGGACATTAGGACACAAACAAGATGCCTTTGCCACTATGGAGGGCAAGGAAGGCATTAGAGATCATGTGCCACCTGTTTAAAAGCCCTTGTAGCACAAGCAACCACACATTTCACACAGCCGTTACTTCATTTTAGCCTCAGGGATAATTAAATCAGAAAGTAGGGCCTGGGGGGCCAAGAGGAAAGGTCTAGGCAGGACCTCCTGCTGCCCTAGCCCCTCCCTTGCCATTGGTCAGGCGTATTCTCTGGCTTTGAGGCAGGGGTAGCCCTATGGCCCCCTTTATGGAGGACTCTCCATTAGTGCAAGGTCTCTCAGAGGGAAGCCCTCTCTCTGTGTGAAGTGCAGCCCAATTAACATGTGGTTTAAAGGTGACAAGCCCCATAACAAAGAAGAGCAGGAGAGGCCTTGAACTGGCCCAGCCCCATGTTGGCCCTGGACAGCCATCAGAGGAGGCACAGCCGTCTCTTAGTCACAGTCGTCCCCATTGTGGTAAGATGGATTGCACTTGAATTATAGTAATTATTTCCATCTGTACATATGAATTAACATTTGGACATTTTAGGCGAACATGTATACTCCTTTGTCTTCTTTTTTTGGCACTGTGCAAGCAGCCGGCCTCCTTGCATATTCTGCCAACCACTGCACACATCTTTTCTTACTCAGAGCAAGGCTGCCCGAACCCCCCACCTCTTTTTTTTTTAATGGCTGCCCACTCCAAATTGGGTTGAAAGAGGAAGAGCCCCTCCACAAAGCAGGCACCTGGACAGCAGACTTTCCAGTCACACAGGTCACCAAGTCATCTCACTAGGGAGAACTGTAAGGTATTTTTATTGGCACCACAGTAATGTCTTCTAAATGTAGTTGTAGAAGAGGTAGACCTGTTAGTCTGTGCTAGCATTATAGGCAAAAACAAAATAAAAATAAATGAACAAATAAAAAAGACAACAATGTGGTGGCATCTTAAAGACCAAAATATATTTTAATGTGAAATTTCATTGACAAGTCCACTTTTTAATGATTGTCTATATATGTAAACTAGCCCATGTAAATATTATGCAGTCCACTTATTTATTTATTTACACATGCATGCATGTGCTTTTTTGCCGTTCTGACCGTGCATAAGTGATTACCCTCCTCCTCCCCCCATCAAGACCTCACAGTTGTACCTTCCCAGCCTGGAAGCTTATAGGGCCAGATCCACTGTTAATTTTCAGCAAAGTAACAGGCTTGTGTATATTCAGCTCTTGTTGCTAATGCTAACATGAATGACAGTTGTTGTTTTATGTGCCATCAAGTCTCCTCTGACTGATGGCCACCGTATGAATGAGTGCTCTCTAATATGTCCTGTCCACAACAGTCCTACTCAGCTCTTGCAAACATGTCTTTAGGGAGTTAATCCACCTTGTATTTGGTTCTTCCTCTTTTCCTGCTACTTTCAAACTTTCCCCAGTTTTGTCGTTTCCAGAGAACCCTGTCTTCTCATGATATTCCCAAAGCAGGACAGCCTCAGTTTCAACATTTTTGCCTCCAGAGATAGTGCAGTCTTGATTTGCTCTAGGACCCACTTGTTTGTCTTTTTTCTGGCAGTCCATGCATCTGCAAAGCTCTCCTCCAGCACTGCCTTTCAAATGAATCACTTTCCCCCCCGCCCCACTCCGCTTTCTTTACTGACCAGTTCTTACACCCGTACATGGAGTGTGGATGACCCTGGCCTTAGTCTCCAGTGATAAATCCTCACATTTGATTATATTTTTTAGTTCCATCATTGCCGCTCTCCCTAGTTGCAGTCTTCTTCTGATTTCTTGGCCACAGTCTCCCCCTGGATTGATGACTGAACCAAAATCTTTAAGACATAAGACATAAGACATAAGAAATTTATTTGTCATTACACTCACAAGTGGGTGCAACGAAATGAGGTGCTCTTCCCAAGGTAAAAACTGGACAACACCACTACAAAAAAAAAAAAAAAAAAAAAAAATTAAAATATACACCACACTCTCCATACAGATATAAATACCCCGTTACTCTCCGCAATTTAAATTTCCACCAGACACTTATGACCCTGCATTTAAACTCAGTACTGCACTTGGGTAAAAGCTGTTCTTGAATCTGCTTGTCCTTGCTTTCAATACCCTGAATCTCCTTCTCGATGGTAATAGTTTAAAGAGTTGATATCCCGGATGAGAGGAGTCACTCAGTATGTTAGATATCTTCCTCTTACATCTGTTCTTATACAATTCTTCCAAAGAGGGGAGTGAACAGCCAATGATGTTCTGGGCCGTCTTAATCACCCTCTGAATTGCCTTTTTTTCTGCCACTGTGCAGCTCGCGAACCATACACAGAGACAGTAGGATAATATGCTCTCAATCGAACTCCGATAGAAGGTGGTTAACAAACTCTCAGTCAATTGTTGTTTTCTAAGAGT
Source organism: Intellagama lesueurii (assembly GCA_037013535.1). NCBI lineage: Eukaryota > Metazoa > Chordata > Lepidosauria > Squamata > Agamidae > Intellagama > Intellagama lesueurii. The sequence continues at coordinate 35,835,015 of JBAJHW010000006.1, forward strand.
CCTTAGAAAATACAACCGTTGTTGCGCCTTCTTGATTAACGCAGCAGTATTTGCACTCCAAGTCAGGTCATTAACTAATTCAGTTTCTTCACTGTCAACGTTAAAGTTGTGTAGCTCTTCTGTAGTCATGATTTTAGTCTTCATAATAACAGTAAGAAAAAGGAAACATGCTTTAAAGCAAAGACTGTTCTTCAGTTTACACCCTAACGCTACTGTGGGTGCTTGCGTGGAATACAATTATAGCTAAGAGATTGGAAATATTACTTTTTTTTTTTACTACAACTCCCAGAATTCACCAGTCACGATAGCTCTCAGTCTTGCCAGCTGGGAGATTTTGCAACTTGTGGTCCATAAAAGTAACTTTTTCCAAACTCGTATTGCCAGCCGTTGACAGGTGTCTGAGCCAGGGGAGCCTCGAATCAAGAACCAAGACACATTAAACGTTCTGAATCATCAGTTTGTCCCGGGATGATTGATCAAAGCGGCCTTGAATCCTTGCTCTCCATCCGAACGGCGGCCACCCCTGTGGAGCAGGCCGTTCGACAGCTGGGCTGGATTACGCGAGCTGTAAGTACAAACACCCTGCAGAGTTCAGAAGGCAGCGGCAGCCAGGCAGGGCGCGTGGATCTGGCAGCTCGGCTCACTTTCCTTTTTATCGAAACAGATTGGCGGTTTTTTCCTCTCCTGAACGCTCAACACGCTGCACGGAGGAAGGGGAGGGGGAGGAGAGAAGGTGCCTTTTTTCTCTGCCCCCCCAGCAACTTTCCTCGGTCCGTACGTGCAATACTTGTTCCTCCAACCTTGCATCCCGAAGCTCGCTGCATTGCAGTTTCTCAGCGGCGGGTAATAAATCCATGCATGACAATCAGCCGCTAAATATAGCCACGGCGGGAATGTTTTTATACCGGGCCAGCCACACCTGCCCTGGGAGGGGAGGCGAGGGAGGAGGAGCTACAAGGGTTGCGGGCACGGCCCGACTGCTTCTTCAGCAAAACAGGCAGGCTCGCTGACCCAATTTCCTTTCCTTCTTTCCTTGTGCCTTCTCTCAGAGAATAATGTTGCAGAGTTATGACTTTTTGGTTAAGCAACTCTCTAGCTGCACAGCAGAAGTGCAGGGATATAGAGTAGGGCTAGTTTCAAGTTTCCTGTTGAGCAGAACCACCATTTTTTGCTGTCTTCAACTGGGACTTACCGTCTCAATAATTCACACCGAGACATTGGTAAGAGAAAGAATAAAAGGTTTCACTTACTCACAGCTGAATACTGTACAAGGATGAACAGGCCTTAACAGACTCGTAGCTTGCTTCCAGCGGACGCCTGTACACTACATTCTAACTGCACTCTAACAGCACTAACTGCATACTACCTGCCAGGAGACTGAAAAAAGAGGGGGGAAAGACTCTCAAGCAGAGAGTCCTCCCGTACTCTTCATGAGGCTGGACCTTACAGATCTTGGAGTGCAGGAGTGCTGCCCTCCTCCCACCAAATATGGGGCCAGCAGGCAATCCCTCATTCACCCCTTTATCCATGATCTCAAGACTGTTGAGCTTGTCCAAAATTGGGTTTATTAAACTAAGAACAGGGCTTACAACAACAACCCTTCACTCTCTTAATCCCCTCAGAAGGCTGAGTTCAGTTCAGTTCACTAGCCCTCCTTGGGGTTCAGTCCAAGTCAGGCCCCCAAGCTTACTGGGACCTGAAAGGCCAAAGTCTGAGCCTGAGATGGCTTCTGGTTTGCTGGCTCTGAATAAGGAAGGTTTATAATACCTGGTCCCTGTCGCAATCTAGAAGTCCCCAGTTGCTGCTGTAGGAAGCGCTGCTGCTGATCCTTCTGTCTCTTGCACCTCTAGGGCTGCCTCTGGGGCAGAGTGGGGCCAGTTGGCCCTCTAGTGCTTTGACACAGATACAGCTGGCAGGGGACCTGATCAAACACACCTCACCCCCGAACCCCATTCCTAGGGGAATAAAAACTATAGTACTAGGATCCCAGTCCTGGGGTCTTCCGTGTACAGTAGGTGTAGTCTACAATGTCATATCCTCTCAGGGCCTCTTTGGGTTCATCTTGCACGTCTTCCCAGGCTCCATTCTCCACAATCACTATGAAGGTGTCCCTCCTTTTCATCTAACAGACCTTCCCCAGCCTCTTCCGGAGCCTCCTTTATGGCTTCCAGCTGGTAGCTCAGGCCTGCCCCTTCCTCCTCAGCCAGGTGGCTCCCATCAGCCACTGTCTCTTCTGCCTTTTGGCTGGTCAACCTGCTTCTGCACCCACCTGAGACCCAGTGGTAACTACATCTGATGGGTCTGACAGGGGCCAGACAGCCCACCAGGGGCACCAGCAGTGGCTGCCCCACAGGTTAGGGGATAAGAAACAGAACAGTCCAGAAATCATCCTCCAGAGCTATAGTTTAGTAAAGACCCAAAATGGAGACTGCAGACTTGACAAATTCTCTTGAGGTGTGGTAGTGGCATCAGGTTCCATCCCAGGGAAAGTAGAAGCAATTATTTCATCTCGATAGCTAAAGGAATTCCAGTCACCTCATGGCTTCTCTGTTGCCTTTTGCTGAAGCACTCAGAAACACGGCAGTTCTTACATCAAAAGTGTTAGAGGTTAAATTTAGGCTGAGCACTCAGCAATGGCAGTCAATAGAAGCCAAATTATGAGCATTATCTAGTGGCTGGAAGAAAGTTCAACACCACCCTTTTAGTGCTGTGGCACTGTGAAGACTGGCAGCCTGACCCTATGCGTATTCACTTACAAGAAGTGCTGGCCCTGCCACTCGGAAGAAAAAGGCAACTGCTCCCTCATAATCCTTATGTATCTTGAAATAAAATCCCACAGAATTAGGGGAAGTGCCAACTTGTTCCTTACCTCTGGCAGCAAAACATCTGAGGCTCCCCCGACAATAATTAAGCACCACTATGTTCATTGGGTTTTATTGGCATTCACACGCATGCTTCCTTGGAGTAACTGCCCACAAGCACATGCAGTGCTGGGACATCCATCCTTCTACATCCTGCATCATGACACTCTTGCTTGCCCCCTCTCTATTCTTGATCTCACTCTCCAGTCCTAGCTAAGATTGGTTTGGGTCTCTGTACCTTCACCACAGGAGCCCAGATTCCTCTTCACCCTGCACTGCTGTTCTCTTTCCACATGACTGTGGTTTGCATGTCACTAACAAGTGCACTGGTCAGCTGGTATTGCACTGCAGAACAAGGGTGGCCCCGTAATAAACCAAAGGCAATAGTTAGTGGAAACCATGGCCAGTGTGGTCTTGCCTGGACTTTGGAAGACTCAGGTTCTAGTCCCCCGCAGAACCATGGAAGTCACTCTGTGACCTGAGGCCAGTCACTTATTCTTAGCCTGACTTACCTCACAGGACAACTGTGAGAATGACGTGAGGGAGGAGGAGAGTCATCTCCACTGTCCGAGCTCATTCACGTGCATGTGCCGAAGCACGTACGCACGCACAGACACAGACTTTTCTTTCCTGGTTTGCTTCTCTCATTCTCTCTCATTCTCTCTGTATGTGTGTTTTCATTCCCTCTGTCCACCTGCCAGTCTGCCTCCTCGCCTCCCTTACCTCCCATTGACCATCTGTCTGTCTTTTCTGTTGTCATTCCTTTTGTGTCGCGGTCTGTACTTGTCGATTCTCCTCAGTGCCCCTGTGCTGTCTCTTGTCAGTCTTAATTCCCCCCCGTCTGCCTTTTACCTCTCTATCTTTCCCCATCCTGCTCCTCCGTTCTTCGCCTGGCCTGCCTATCAGCTCAGCCACCACCCGCACAGCTCGGAGGAAAGGAGAGAAACTGCGTCAGCCGCCTCATGCATATTAAATGAAAGAGCAGACTTCAGAAACAAAACAAGCCCAATCCAGCTGGTTTCTGTCTCTGGAATAAGAGTTCAGAGGCCTTGGAAGACCAGCCTCGGGAACAAAGGGAACAGAATCCTGCCCCTCTTCCACTTTCACCAACAAGCTTTCCAACTGAATACCCTTTACTCAACCCAGCATTAATTCACTCTGACAATTATAAAGAAAAGAACGTCTTTCTCTCTGACATCACAGTCATTTGCACATCACATAGCAGAGGTGTCTTTCTAACTGGCAAATGTCATCATCATCATGTGCCATCAAGCTAATTCTGACTTATGGCAACTTGGCAAAGGAGGTGCATAAAGTCACCTAATATTTGATATAGTTAACTGGCAATAGCATGACTTCACGGACTTCATTTGCTGGTCTTTACAACAACCCTTTAAGGTAGGAAAGCCATATTATTTCTCCTTCAAGGCAGACAAGAGGTATTATTATCCAAATTTCCCAACAGGTGGTAGAGGGACCAAGTGAAAGTGGCAGCTTGGTTCACGGTCATGGCTAAAAGGAAAATTGAATCAGAGTCTTCCAGATTCTCCCTGATGCATTTCCCTGCTGGGCTATATCAACCTTTATGCACCTCCTCGATTTACTCAGCTTGGTGATGGGATGGAGAAGGGAGAATAATCTTGATTCAGACCAGCTGGCAGTGCTAATGGTGGGTGTGCCAACTGGCAGCTTTGGACCAACCAGAACCCTAATAAGCTTCACTGAGTCCTGTTGAGCATAGAAAGCTATTGGTACCTTAGCAGGTTTGTTGTACTGATGGTTGACATAGAATTAGCATGATAACAATATAGCCAAAGGAAACATGCAGACACCTTACATTCTGGCAATTCCCTCCCTGAGTCTAGGTGGGTGTAGTCTATTGAGATAGTTCACTATATGGATGACTGCAATCCCCTTCACTTCTGTGGCAGAGAGGCAAGCCTAACCAGGGCACCCAGAAGAGTTTTATACCATCATCTCTCCAAGTTGAAACTGTCAGGGAGGAGTGGAAGACAATAAGCACCCACACAGAGACAGACAGACAGACAGACAGACAGACAGTAGGAAAGGGGATTTGTTACATGCCCACTGGAAGTGCTGGATTGTTCAGTAACTTTGGTCCCTGGCTGTGGAACCAGAGGCTGGGAGTTCGATTCCCCACGGTGCCTCCTTGACAGAGGCTGGACTCAATGATCCATAGGGTCCCTTCCAGCTCTGCAGTTCTGAGATGATTATTATTATATAACTTCATTAACTAGGTTAGCATGTTATCACCTTGATAAGCTACCTTGCTCTTACAACACGGGGTTTTAAAATACAGGATGTCTCATACAGTTTCTTTTTATGCTAACAACTCCCACTAAGCATGGAATAGTATATGGATGTACTTTCTACAGCAGATTTCCAAGTGTTACACAGCTGTAATCCAATCCCAGTGAGCCATCCGATCAGTCCAGAAACTGGAGTGCAGCCCCCCCCCCCATTGTGGAAGGAGTTGCCTTTTACACGACGGGAAACAGAAAAGCTTAGAAAAGTAAATTTTAGGGGCTTGAATCTAATTGTTCATCCCAGCTAGAGCAGACTCATCGAATCAATGGGATTTGCAAGTGGTTCAAGAACAAATTGAGTAGGTAGGTTGTGGAAAGGATTCACAACGGGATGTATGCCTTAGACTAGGAATGACATGTGGACTAAGATGGGTGGGTGCCTCATCCCCATAGTTCAGGGGGATGCCCCCTTCCACAGTCATGAGCAACGTTCCATCTAAGCTGCACAGGTGTGTGGCTGCAGAGTGCTGTGTCGGTGCCACACACCCACAGCCAGTGTTGCTGCCCATTTGGTTCCAGTTGCGGCTGGAACCCCATGTGTGTGGGGCAGGGCCCCTACCCAGCATTTGTGGAAAATTAGAGAGAAGATTGATCATGAGCCGTCACTGCCTTGGTTGATATAGCCAAGAAGGGAAACACATCAGGTAGACGTGGACATGCTAGCTGGAGGATTCAGGAAGGTGTAGGCCCCAAAATGTAACTTTGCTAAGCTGTGTGGAACAGGTTAGGAATATTTCTGGACCCTGTTCAGTTTCTGAAGACCCAGGAATGCCTTCCCTTAACTGTGGCTAGGCTCAAACACCACCCTTTGCCATTGCTACTTTGGTGAATTTTGAAGTGTATGTGATCATGACAGCTCTCTTAGGCACAAATACAGGCTGCTGTTTTGATCTGTATCAGTAAATCAGGGCTTCTATCAATTGTCTTCTCCAGTACCATCAGATCTTTTGTAAAGTCAATGGGTCTTAATGGCACATCCAAGAACAAGCCACCTCTAAATACTTTGCAAGAGGGATCACTCACAATAGGAATATTAGGGATAGGGGGAAAAATTCTCTAGCTACTCTGAGGATTGCAGCTAAGTTGTAAAGGAATCATGGAGTGCGAGAGGGATAGCAGACAGTGCCCTCACCCATGTTAATCAGACGTTCCCAGCATTCTATGATTTTTAATTCCTCTGTAGCATTGGCCACAAGCACAATTAGGGAACCTGACCTGGCTATCTTTACACACTTTATGTGAAGCTGACTTTAAAGGCTTTCCAAATAGTGCAATTAATTGCTTACAAAGTCTGCCTGCTTGTTAGTGGAAGTGACCTATATGCTGACACATCAGAAATACTGCCAAAATACAAAGCAAAAGGCCTCCACTAGGAACCGTGTTCTAAATCGATCAGGGACCAATTGGGGCCACAAACACTAAGAAATACAGCCTTGGCCCTAGGCTACTCTGCAGGCAAATATGCCACCCTGCTGTAGTATAGTTCAGCCCATGCAAAACAGGAAGATGTAGCACTTAATGAAAGCTGTAGAATCATTACTGGATGCCTGAAGGCAACCCCTATTGAGAAAAATCAATTAGCTAACAGGTGTTGCACCCAGTGGTATACAGAGGGAGGTAGCAGCCAATAATGAAAGACTGAAAAGCATCAAGATCAAATGTGTATCCAGCTGCCATCCCATTTTCCCCCCAGAATGTCTGTGAATCATGAATGAAACATCAGAGAATGCCAGGACTATAAGGTGGAAAAAACGAAATACCCACCTCTTAAAATGGATGGAACCCCAGGAAAGTCTAGTCCCCAGTCACACGGAGAACTGGGTTACTTGGCAGTCACTTAACAGGTGATGGACTGGAGTTGGCAGAACTAAGAAAATGCAGTTTTTGCATCGACACAGTTCTTTACAAGTATGCAGAAGAACTGGCAACTTTACACTTATATGAGTACACTCTGCTCCTCAATGTGTACCACGTAAGACTGGCTACTAGCTGTCATTAAATGCTCTTGATGTTGGCCATTATTGGATGAAGGTGATCTGCAGTACTGTGGTGCTTCTGACATGAACAAAGGATGTGGGATTGAGCCATGGATACTTGATGGACAAGCTCAGAGTTTGGAACATGTTAGACTGCAACTCCCAGAAGCCCAGCAGGGGAAGTGAGCATGCTGGCTGGCCAATTCTAAACTAGTTTGTAATTCAAAAAAGTATCTTTTCCAAACTCTACCAGGTAGTGGAGCAAAAGATGTGGACAATTGAAGTCTCAATGAGACTGTTGCAGGTGTCTGCCATGAACACAACTTCGAGCTCTGCTTCAGGCAGCAGAATTATTTGGACTGCACTAATGTCAGTGCGGAGAGGTTTCCGTTGCTTTTGCTTATTTTTGAACTAAAATTGGATCCATGTTTTAACGGTTGCACATGTCACGGCTTTCTCTTGTTTTTCTTGTTATGATTTAATTGTGATCTTTTGTTTTTAACTTGTTATAAGCTCCCCTGAGTGCTACAAATGGCATGGAAGACTGGAAAATCAGATTTCTAAAACAAATAACCATGAATTACTAGTTTTGTTATGTGACGGCTCTGAACACATTTGGGTGTTGCCTGGGGCGATGACAGTGCCCTGTCAGCTGGTAATTCCTCTCCAGAAGTACCATTGGATTGCTTCTGACGTGAACGAAAAAGACTAGATTTAAAGAAAAAATCTTTAGAGTACAATTCTAAATACATTGGAGTGGATCCAGACTTAAAGGCGTGATCACACAGAGAAATCGGTGGTAATTTGGTCTTCTTCTGGAGCAGTCCAGTGTGATTTATTTCCCAGCGATCACATGATGCACAGGGGTTGTTATTTCCTACTTATCACATGATGCACATGGAGCCCCTGATCCATGCCTGATCCATGCTTCTGCTTTTGCAGCGGGAGGGGGTGGCAGGCTGGAAAGATTCCTTAGCAGACAGAAAGGTTGCTTTTAAGGGAGATCGCTCCTGTTAAAGCAATCCTTTCCAATGCAATCAGGCACATGTTTTTGAAGCCATGTGATCACACTCTTGAGTTATATCTCAAAAAGATTCACTGAAATCTGTGAGTCTTGTTTTTTCTCAAAGTTCTTGATTTGTAGTGTCCATTCCAACCAGCCTAATTATTAAGGAAGTATGTTTCATTGAACAAATTATTGAGACTAGCCGCAGAATCCGAGATCTCTGGGTGAACATGCATAGCCTTGTGTTGTTCAATTCCTAAATTATCCAAGACTCCTTAGAAAAGACTCTCTTCCCATTTAGCCCTCCCTGTACCTTTTAGTCATCCAACAGGCCCTGCTCCAGGCGCATGCATGGCCTGACACCATCAGGAGGTTAAGGGCTTCTTGGTGCTGCACTGGATTTCCGATACACTGTTACTTGATCACACAGTTTGAGAGTTTTTCTTCTTCTGGACTACAGCTTCCTCAATCCTCATCCAGTTGGCTAGGGATTCTGGGAGTTGTAGTCCAAAAGAATTAATACTTCTAAGCTCCTCTTTGCCAGTCTGCACAAGTCTTATATTTTTCCATGCTGCTCAACATCCTTAGGTCTTAGGGAAGCCCTCCAGCACTTTGCAAATATGGCTATTGCTACTTTTAGTATATACAAGAGAAGCCTGGACAGATTTGTGGCTTTTAAAAAAATCTAATGAAGATATATTACAGAAAGATTGGGACTAAGTAGAAGCGTAAAATGTAATAAATAACTTTTATCCCTGTCTTCCAGTGTCTCAGTGCTTCATATGCGTTGCGGCCTAGTGTGGTTAAAACCAGCTCCTGACATTCAATAGTGCCTGAGATGATCGTTTCCACTCCAGCGTTGCGTGTTTCACTTCTTCTGGGGGTGATAAATACAACTGTATAACTCTTTTGTTACTTCAGTATTACTGAGAATTGTGAACAACCTCCTCCGCAACATATCAGTAGAGATATTCCATTATAAATCCTTTCCCCATTTAGATATATATGTCATGTTACATTGCATTTCTGGTTTAGGTATAATAGTTTATGCATTGTTTTATTATCTTGCAAGTGCTAGTTTCTCAGTGTCTATTGTAGTGCTTAATAATACATGGAGTCTCTGTTTTTTGCAATGTTAGAAAAGATCACATTTTGCAGATAATAATAGAAAAAGGATTTTCCACCAATAATAGATTAGCAAGTTGGTCACAATATAATGATGCATAGTCTGAAATCGTCTTGCTTAGCTAAGTAAGTTGCACTAGAGTAAGCTCATTGAATCAATAGGAATTTCCTGAATCAATTCCTTCATAAGTTCCATTGATTCAAATGGGCCTATTCTGGTTGTGAGTGTTTAAGTCACAACTAGAGTAAGTTAAGCTACAACTAGAGTAGGTCCATTTGAATCAGTGGAGCTTATAGAAAAATTTACTCACCAAATCCTCACTGATTCTATGGGTCTACTTTAGTGCAACTTACTCTGCTGAGCAACAGGATTTCACCCACCATGTCTTTAAAAAATGAAGATAGCATTGTAAATGATGGGGTTTGATCCATGTATTGCTATATTTAGAAGAGACCCACTGAAACAAATGGTCAAGTCAGTCATGACTAATTTAAGTCTCATTGGTTTCAATGGGTCTTTTCTAAACACTACTAAATCTGGATCCACCCAACCTATTTTAAAGATTTTAAAAGGACCAGCAATGGAAAAACATTTGTATTCTGGACTACCTTCCCCAGAATCGCAGCCAGTGTCTATTCATCCATACCAGCTATGGCATTTGGGAAATGTAGTCCAAAAAAACAACATTTGATTTGCCATCTCTGAAGATAACCAAAGCAGCTATCTAAACTGAAATCTTCATAATCAGTCAAAGATGCCACGGGGAAAAGTGCATGTATGTTTGTGCATGTGCATGGGGCGGGGATATCACTTCTTCCTACACTTGTTCTAGACTGCTACCATTTGAAGTCATTATTGTGATAAAACTGATTTCTTTTAAAACAGATTATCCAAGGAAGATCATACCATAGATTCTTGCAGCATGCTTGCTCTGTGGACGAACAGGTTCTAATACTCTCCAGTGAAACTCCTGCAACAGGAGAGCCAGTGTGATGTACTGATTCAAGTCAGGGCTGGTATACATTGTCCCACTGCCTGAGACAGGGGAAGAGAGATGCTGCCTCCTTTTCTCCCCTCCATGTATGGGGTGGGTGGGAGAGAAGGTGGTCATCAACAGAGTTTGGAAGGCTTCGTTTTCCAAACTGCCACCCACGACAGCATGACTTATTTTTTGCATGGCTATGTAAATAATGGCTCGCTCTGAGGTCCTCAGCACAGGGGATTCTTGTGTGTGGTGGGGAGGGAGTCACCCTTTCCACAATGCTTTGGCCTCAAGAACTATAACTCCCCCTTGCTGGCATGGCAATTGGCTTTAGAGCAGTGATTCCCAGCCTTGGGTCCCCCTGATGTTCTTGGACTAAAATTCCCAGAAGCCTTCACCACTAACTGTGCTGGCCAGGATTTCTGGGAGCTGTAGTCCAAGAACATCTGGGGGACCCAAGGTTGGAACCATTGCTTTAGAGGAAAGGCTGCTGACCATGATTCTGGCACATTCTAGGAGGTGTAATTTAAAAAAAAAATCTGAATGTCTTCAAATGCATGTATGGTTGGATGCAGACTGAGAATGCAGTCTTAACACCCAGATCATCTGGCTAGAGGGCATTAAGATAAGCTGGAAGCATCAGTGGTAGGTTTGGTCAGGCCCCTTCTGAGGGCCCTACTCCCTCAGTGCGGCCCATCGACCCAAGACCTTTGGCTCTGCTCTTCCTCTTCACCATTGCAAGTTGTTTTCTCACCCTCATTCTTATTCTGGGCCAGATAAGTGTAAGAGTGAGATAACGGAGAATCACTAGACTCTCTGTCCTGCTTGCTCACAGGATCTCTGCCTGACAAGCAGCATGGATGAAGAGCAGGGACAGTAACTGATGGTGGTGGTGATGATGAGAAGGTAGTCTTTTGGAACAATTTAGGGCAGTGGTTCCCAACCTTCAGGCCCAAATGTTCTTGGACTAAAAGTCCCAGAAGCCTTAGCTAGCATAGTCAACGATAAGTTAGCTAAGGCTACTGGGAGCTGAAGTCTAAGAACAGCTGGGGCCCTAAGTTTGGAAACCACTGGTTCAAGGTGTCTTGAGGGGGGCAATGTGATTATTTCTTATTTTGTTTGATCTTGGAAAAAGTTCTTTTGAAAGACTACGATTCCCAGAAGCTCCTAGCCAGGATTATAGGAGATGTAGTAAAAAAAAAAAAAAAGTGACTTTGCAGGCTCACTCTCTCACACACCATATATGTCAGACCAAAAAAAAATCAGCTACAGTACTTCCACCAGCTCTCTGGCCCACAAAAGCCCATTGCCATTCCACTGTTATTTTCCCATTTTTAGGATGCCATGTGAATGCAAATGCACTTAATTTCTCCTTTTCCAAGGGCACAGGATGGGCTTTTGCTGTACAGAAAGACAGATCTGAGACTAAGGCCTTCCACTAGTGTATACATTCTGAAAACCCCGACCTGCAAGAAGCTGCCCCCTGCTGGACAAAGCTGTAATGCCATCACCTCTCCTGGATAAATTAGTTTTCTTCTATTGCCCCTAGAAAATTGCTGGAAGGCTTGCAGTTTTCCTACATTTTGTATGTAATGCTTGCCATTTTCTTCCTTGCTTCCAGCCAGAAGTGGGTAGCCTTACTCTGTCTGCTTCGGAATCAAATTCTCCCAAGCTTCTCTGGACCTCCCAGTGTCCCTCTGCATAAAACACCAGCAGCTTGACACTGATTGATATGAAAAGTCACCTACAGCTCAGGAAGCTCTTGGGAGTGTTATCACAGCCGGCCAGACTGTAGATGCAATCCACAAAAAGGATCATCATCCTCCGACTGAAGCTGGAAGGAATGGTACCAAGAGCAGGACACAGCGTTTATTTGTTTCGAGAGCCACAGTGGCAGTGGTCACAGAGGGAACAAGGAAGTCTCAAGATTGGGGTGGGGGGGGGTTTAAAACAAAGAAAACAATAGAAAAACAGGAGAACAACCAACATGAGAAGCCGCAAGCCTTCCCCGCCACTATGAACCAAAATATTCCCTCATCCTGAACTTGAGCTCCTGCAAAACCCTGCTGGATCATGGGAGTCTTTTTTACGTGCACTGCAAATTTTCTTTTTCTTCTTCTTTTTCATCCTGTGGAGAAAGAAAACCTCAAGTTTTCCATGGGAAGAACTAGAGCCCAGGGACACTAGTTGCTCAGACTACAGCCCCCAGAATCCCCCACTCAGTGAGGCTTCTCAAGAATTTTCTCCCAGAATAATATTTTTCGCAAGGTCTGAAATATACCCTGTGCATATGATGCTTGCCAGGTCAATATGCCAGCTAATACTACCATTAGGCCAGGGGTGGGATGTGGCCTCCAGATGTTATTTGTTTGCAGTCCATATGAATATTTGGTATTTATGCTAGCCACAGTTTACCGTGTTTTCCCCAAAATAAGACAGGGTCTTATATTAATTTTTGCTCCAAAAAACACATTAGGGATTATTTTCAGGGGATGTTTTATTTATTTCATGTACAACAATCTACATTTATTCAAATGCAGTCACGTCATCTTCTGGTTGCTGCACAATGGTGGAGGGCAGGGTTTCACTTAACTAGGGCTTATTTTGGGGGTAGGGCTTATATTACGAGCATCCTGAAAACTCATACTGGGGTTATTTTCGGGTTAGGTCTTATTTTTGGGGAAACAGGGTAGTGCTTCATGTAGGGTGATTAAATAGGTATAAGTACTCCAGAAACATGTGATTATGTCACAATAGAAAACTCCTATTTTATACCTTCAGTCCAGGAGGGAAGAGCCCTAAACGTGGTAACAGAAACCACCAATGTGGGTGTCTATTCATGGGAGTACACTGAGAACCATCATGCACTATCTTTCTTTAACAAAGGAGAAGGAGAACCATGCGAACTTTCAGGAAAAAGGAAGAAATGAAGCCAGAGTATAACAATCTGCAACTGGTTACTTAGAAATGACCAGAGAGGGCAAGGTGCCCAAACTTACATGAGTATTTATCTGTCTCTCACACAGAGAGAGCCTTCTGCATTGGTGCCTTGACTTATAATACAAGCTGCAGCTGACCCTAGCCAGCAAAGCCAATAGTGAGGAATGCTGGGAGCTGCAGTCTAAAAACCTCTGGAGGGGCACATGTCCCCCATTCCTGCATGGGTGGTGTGCACACCCCCAGAGTGCCACCCATCCTTGAGTTGGCTGGCTTGCTACTACTGGCCTGGTCACCTTCTCCTAAATGCCTCACAAACAGAATGACTACCGATGACGTGTGGCCAAGCTTGCCAGGACCCAGGTAGGCCTCACATCCCAGCAGCGTTTGTGCCTTGCCATGCTGGGGTGCTCTGGTCCTGAATTGCAGCATTGATCGGAGCAGGTGGTGAACAAGCACCAGGAGGAACAGCAAACTGGCCAAGCAGAGAAGTGTGCCCATGTAGCCTCACCAGGCACTCCTTATGCGGCCCTGTTGCTGTCAGGGAAGGTGTTTGTGCCACCATCAGCTCCTGTATATGGAAGGCGGCAGGGGTGGGCATGGCCATCTGGTCTTTCAATACAGCCAGCAAAATGTCTTGGCCCAGCCTAGCCATGAAGAGCAAATTAAGTAACTCTGCTTAGGGTTGTTCTTTAGTGTGTAGTGACCCAGAATATATCGTACTCTGTCTTAGAAAAATGAAAGGCACACATCCTAGGTGGCCCAAACTCTATGGAGTCAAAAGTTGGATTACACAACTTCTATCAATAATGCAGGTTGAGTGATTTTACATAATATTTTGTGTTTTTCATAAGTCATGCTGCAGTGTCACATCATGTATTCAGGATTTGCTGGGCATGAGAGAAACAATGACTGGAACCTTTTGTACCCAAGCACAGAGTGTCTTCTTCAGCTTTCCCTCAGGCTTCTAATATTTTGACAAACAATTGTCTATCACGTATATCCACATAATCCTAAGGACTAGAAACTTACTTAGAAAAAAGTAGTCTGAGAGTCTCAGAAGCTCTCTGCCCACTACAGTATTACATTCTGCACTTTCTCCCTTTCTTTCCTACAGAAACCTGAAACCTGTTACGTTTGTTACAGTCTGGATGGTAACAAATGTGTTCTTTGTTCTTTATTTTTACTGGCTGCCTATTATCACAGCTGAGTTGCTTCCACGCAAGTCCTTTGAAACTGGCATCCTTTGTATTACCCATGTTTGAAATGGATGTTCAGATAACTGTTCTTCCTCAATCTAGCATCCTCTCCTGCCCTCTACATTCTACCAGAGCTTCCAGGAAACAGCCCCAATTACTCCCAGGAATGGTAATCCAAAGAAGTGACTTTGCCAAGCTATGCCACTGGTTGTGTTAATTACCAAGCCTAAGAAGAGAAAATGACTCACAGCAAACTACGTTGCAGTTCAGCTCCCACAGAAGAAAAAGTGGCAACCTTTCTAGGGAGGTGAGTTTGAAGTGTGCATCCATTTGAGCTTCTCTGTCCCTCTCCATTCAACTCAAAAGCAGATTTAATCTTCCTCCAAGCCATACGTGGTGGCTTGGTACGATCAAAGCAAAGATTTCCTGCTGCTTTCTGCTTATTACTGCTTTCGGGTTGGGTTTTCCAGATTGATGGGTTTTCATCTCTCCTTCTTTAACCTGGTTTTCTCAACAACCCCCTTGTATCTATTCTGGTATCAAGAAATGGGCTCCTTTTCTATCACAATGATATCAGCATTTGTGATTTTTGCTCTCTGTTTGTGGGGGTGGGGGTGGGGGGGTTTGTATGTGTGTGGGGGGGTTATCTTCCCTTTGAACAGCTGCTGTAATTTGCCAGGAGAGGGGGTTGGGGGGGGGAGGGAAGAGGGTTGTATGGTGCTCCTTGCAAAGTTTTTGATACAGACAATGGCTCATTTCCTCCCCCCCCCCCCCACTTTTCAACCTCCCTTTTTAAAACACGCTCACATCTCAAGAGAGAATGAAGATAATTTATGGCTTTCTTCCACCACAATTAAAACCAGAAATTATACTTTTGGCTGTTCCCGTCCCAGCCGCCTGATGACTTCACCCCACCTATTCATACGCTACCCACCACTTTTTACTCATAGAGCAGCGCCCCCCATGCATTATATGTGCCAGACATCCTTTATTCTAGGCAGCACTCCCCCCCCCCACCTTACCCCTCCTCTCTGACCTTCATCCCTGCTCCTCCTATATCTAGCCAGATTTCCCAAGGGAACGTCAGCTCCTGGTAGCCAAATGGGGTGGGTGGGTGGCTGGGAGGGAATGTGCTTTGGAACTAACAGCAATGTGAAACCCCCGAAGGCTAGGGTTAAACAGGGGCACACAGTCTCCTTGACACCTTCCTTTCAGTACCCCCAGTTCCAAGACCTAGGTGTTCCTACTCAGCCTATAACAAGCTCCACTTAGTGTTTCTCAACCTTTTCTTTTAAATAAATAAATAACCGGCTCATTTTTTATCAGCATAAAATCTTGGAGCTCACTCTTTCCCTGCAAACCAGCTTATAACCCCCCCCCCCCATAATATTATTTTCCTTCTAAAATACTGAAGCTGAGAATGAAGGAGGGGTAATATAGTGGTTAGTGTGCTGGCCTGGGACTCAGGAGAGCTGGGTTCAATTCCCTTAGCCATGAAAATCACAAGGTAGTCTTGGGCTGTGATTCCCAGTGTGGTGCAGTGGAGAGAGTGGTGGACTCGGACTCTGGAGAACAGGGTTCAAATTCTTGCTCAGCCATGGAAACTCATTGAGGTGTGTGGAACTGGTAAAATCACTCCTTAAAGATGTCACTTACCTTGAAAGCCCTATTGAGGTTGCTATAAATTGGTTCTGACTTACAGCACAGAACACACGTAGCCTTGGGCTACTCACATTTTTTCAAGCTGATCTGCCTCACTGGGTGGTTGTGATAACTAAGTGGGGAGGAGAAGGATCAGGTCTGCCACCTTGAGTTCATAGGAGGAAAGGAAAGGAAAGATACAAATGAAATACACACATTTGTAAATTTAGAAGGTATGTGTATTACTGCTCATTATAGGATGGTGTATATGCTTTGTACTAAGAAATCAAAATAATTCCACCACTCTCCTCTTCATTAAATAAATAAAAATGATTAAACTGCAGTACTGCAGTGAAGACTCTGCTCATGACCTCAGTTTGATCCTGACGGGCTCAAGTAGCCGGCTCAAGACTGACTCAGCCTTCCATCCTTCTGAGGTCAGTAAATTACCCAGCTTACTGGGGGTGGGGAAAATATGTAACCTCAGAGGGAGCTTTAGCACTATGGGGTGGTATATAAGCAGCACACTTTATATTATGTCACTGATTTTTTTCCCCAACGCCTCCTCTGAAATCCTGATATGGTGCTCTCTCATATTAGTCTGTTGCAGCACAACCAATAAAAGCTCTGTGGTACCTTAAAGTCTTACACATTATTACATTATAATGGTCAGAATCCTACAGGTGTTTGCATAAGATATGTATAATTTCCCATGGCTAATTGCACCAAATTGATGAGGTGCCAGGGTGAATCTCAGTTGTATGCATGGTCACATGCCCAAAAGTGCAAGTGAGACATGTCCTGGCACCTCATAAATTAGCTCCAATTAGTCTTGGCAGTCTCTGTAATCATTATGCAAATACGAGTAGGACTCTGGCCAATAAATGTGTTAGTTTTTAAGGTGTCACAGGGTTTTATCATTTTTCCTGTTGCTGGCAGTTTATATTGTGGTATAACTGCAAATAATAGTTAAATAGTTATCTTAAAGACTTACACATTTATTACATTATAATGGCCAGAACCCTACAGGTGTTTGCATAAGGTTTGTATAATTTCCCATGGCTTATTGCACCAAACTGATGAGATGCCAGGGTGCATCTCAGTGGTATGCATGGTCACATGCCTTTTAAATTGTAGTAGAACTGCAAGAATAGTTAAATTCTTTCCAGTTATAGCATGATCTAAAAGGCCAGCAACAGGAAAAGCAATAACTCCATAAGCTTCAACTAGCATAAAATTTCACCTGGTATAAAATGTTGTGGCTACCGTTTCTCAGATATACGGCTCCATGGTCCTCCAATTTCACTGCCTATTTCCAAGTCAGTTTCAAAATTCCGCTCATGATCTTTGAAGTTCTCAATGATTTAGGGCAAGGAAGGATGAAGGGCTGCCTCTTTCCACATCAGCCTTCTCGCCCACTCGGCTGACTGACGAAAGATCTCCTTCGCATCCTACCTCTGCCAGTCGGTAGGCGGGGTGGGGGGGTGTAAGGCCACATACTCATAGCAGTGCCGTCCTTAGGAAAGTTACTTTTTTCAACGACAGCTCCCAGAAACTCTCAGCCAGTACATCTACCATCTGTGCTAGCTGGAAGATTCTGGAAATTGTAATCCAAAAAACCCAATATTTTCAAGCTCTGTTTCGATCAGTTGAATTGTTTCTTGGATATGGTATTAAACACGGATTCCCCACCCCCCACATGGTGCCTGAAGGTGCAGCCAGAGGCGGCTTTTCCACGTGGTTGCCAACATGAAATATTGGTGGAATTTTACCTGGAGGCCCAAAAGGTGGTTGCCTTCCATTTGTAACCCTTCTGTGTTTTTCCACAGCTCCTTCTGTGTTAGTTTTATGTGTGTTAGCTTTATGGCAAACGGGGGAGGGAGAATGTCTAGGGAGGAAAAGACAGAACAGCTGTATGTGCTTTTTGACTGGGATTACTAGAAGCCCACCCTTGAGAAGCAGCCTTAGTATACATATTTCATAAATTGTATCTTTAAATTGTGCTTAATTATAGGCTGTCTTGGGCATTAGGGGTGGCCAGGAAGTAGATTATTATCTGCTTGTAGATTTCTAGGTAATTTCCAGAAGATTAGTAAGGGTGTCTGACTCCCCAAATGGTAGTAGCCACAAAACAATTTTTTCCACCTTAATTAAGTTTCTAAAATGAAGAAAATTTAAGATAAACAGAGGGGATTTGTGTGTGTAAGGAATGCAGTTCAGCCTGTTTTTGTTCTGAAAACAACATTTCTGGGTTCAGAATGTGTTCTGAGATACCTGGTTTATCTTAATACTAAGTTTACTGGCTGGATAGCTCAGTGAGTTAGGTACCTCCCTGTGAGCCAGAGATAGGAAGTTCAGTTCCTGGGAGAAGATCCAGCCTGTGTGGCCTTGGGAAAGCTGCACAGCCCCAGAGTGTCCTCAGAAGAAGAACTAGTAAACCACTTTGGAATACTTTTTACCTAGAAAACCATGAAAAGGGTTGCTGCAAGTCGAATTGACTTGATGATACATATTATTTACAGTTATATGACTTCTCATTGGGTGGATCTTAAAAAAAAAAAAGAACTTGCAAATGCCAACCGCAGACCACAAGACCAAACGGCAGAAGGATCTGGAGAAAGTCAAAGTATCACACCCCCATTCTGGGAGGCAGTTCCAGGCATGAGAAAGCATCAGGGAGAAGCGGTGGTCAAAGAAGGAGACGTCTTGACTGTGTAGGTTGGCAGGCAACAGAACTCAGAACTGTATCAACTCAGGATACTGCAAGTTGTGGTCCAAAATTGTAACATCTTCAAATTCTGGATGGCAGGGCTAAAGGAACAAAGACCTCTGACAAGGAGGCTTGATTATGGTGTAAGAGCAGGGACAAAGGCAGTTGGAAAGTACGCACGCAACCACAAGAGGGGCAACATTAATTTGTGCATTCACCCTCTGGGAACTCGGAACGAGTACTCAAGCACACTTCTCCCCCCTTTGCAAAGGAAACACATCCACACTTCTTGCTAAGAAAACAAGAAAGCCCTTGTTTATTAGAGAAACACACTTGTGATACAAAACGTGGAGGACATCCTAGTTCCTGAACAGTTGGGAGATGCCTGCTCCCTTTGTCTCCTCAAGAACAAGGCAAGATGTCTCTTCCTTGAAAGGACCAAGAGCAAAATGTGAGGAGGAAAGAACCTCAACCCCAAGACTAGTAGTCGAAGGTGGAAGGAGAGTCCACCCAGGTCAAAGCATGTAAAGGACAGTCTAAGAAACCAGATGAGGTCTTCTCTCTGGTCCTCCCCATGCAAAGACACTCATCTTCTTGAGTGTAAGCTGAGTTGGGTCCAGTCCCTTCCAACAAAAGGAAGTAAGGCCCTCAGATCTGTGAAGGGCAGGGAGTTTGTGCCGGTTCGTGGACCGGAAGCCATTGCAAGGATTTAAGGAGGGATGTCAGGGGATCGGAACAAGAAATAACACAGAACTAATTTGGGCCAGAGACTGCAGTCACTATAATGGCAGCAATGTTTTTCAGAAGTATCATACCAGACAGATCTCAGGAAGAAAGAAATGGCACCTCAGATCTGGCTTGTCCCTGCAAGCATCCGAGTGCTGGGTAATTTCTGAAATGTAGTAATATTGCATTGGCCAGACATCAGTCCAAGACAGAGTACCCAGTGCAGACTGCCAGTTAAAGGCGGAGGAAAAAGCCAGGATATTTTCTCGCTTCAATGTGCAAAAGCCAACCGGCCTGACTGCTGGCTCTCACTTCATAAGAACATAAGAAGAGCCCTGCTGGATCAGGCCAAGGGCCCATCTAGTCCAGCTTCCTGTATCTCACAGTGGCCCCACCAGATGCCTCTGGGAGCACACGAGACAACTGGATACCTGTCTCCTGATACCACTCCCCTGCATCTGGCATTTTGAGGTACCTTCCTTTTAAGCCTGGAGATTATACATCCCCATCATGGCTTGTCACCTGCGATGGACTTTTCCTCCAGAAATCTGTCCAATTCCCTTTTAAAGGCATCTAGGCCAGATGCCATCACCACATCCTGTGGCAAGGAGTTCCACAGACGAACCACATGCTGGGTAAATAAATATTTTCCTTTGTCTGTTCTCACTCTCCCAACACTCAATTTGAGTGGATGCTCCTGGGGAGAGGGGGGAAAAGCTTCCCTCTATCTACTTTATCCATCCCCTGCATAATTTTATACGTCTCAGTCACGTTCCCCCTCAGGCGCCTTTTCTCTAGACTAAAGCACAAGGGGATCAAACTGCCTCTTTTACTTGAGCTCAGAATGCTCAACCAGCATACCTGACAGGGGATTCTGGGCTTTGTAGTCCATAAAAGAACTCAGACGCGCTCTGCTTCCACCATACACGAGGACAGCACGCTAGCTGAGGCCGCGGGGCACGGGACGGCGCGCAGACGGGTCCTCCGGCCACCTGCCACCACGCGCTGCCCTCTAGCATTTGCTGCCTGAGGCACTCCCCTCCCCCCCCCCCCTTTGCTTCCTGGTGGAGCCATCCTCAGCTTCCTCTCCGCTGACGCTGAAAGGCGTTTGTATCTGTTTCTGCGTGGGGAACTGAGGAAAACGAACCCTCCACTATCCCCCCCCCCCCCGGGCGCGCGCGCGCCTCTGCCTTCTCCCCAAATACGTGTGTAACTTTTCCGCCGGGATCCACCCATTGGTGGAAGCATCCACTCCTCCTCTCCCGCCGAAAAGGCCAATGGGCGAGCAGGTTCCTTACGGCGCTCATTAGCATGTCAAAAGAGAAAGGCGAGGTTAACGAGTCTCTCGTAAAAGGGAGGGAGGGGGGGTGATGCGTATCTATATAAGTATAAGGATAATAATAAAATGAAAGGGAGACGTTAGATCGCTCCTGTCATCGAAGTTGGAAGAAGCGCGTCGAAGCGCGAGTGTTTCACACGATCTGGCCAATTTCTGCCTCGCAGGGTTTGTGGGGAGGAGGAGAAACATCAACAAAACTCCGTAAGGCTGCCAATTCCCTCGCTTTGCTTCGCTTCGCTTCGCATAAAAGGGGAGGTCTAAACGGCCAGCGAGACACCATCTGCTTCGCATTCAGAAGAGTTCCTGGGACTGGTGGCGGGCCGGGGGGAGGGGGCGAGAGTTGTTGGTGGCGTGGACTGAAATAAAGTAGGTCATTTCTTCCCTTCCTAAAAGGGAACTAAAGTGGGAGGAAGAACCCCAAATAATCCTCACCGCGGAGGAAGGGCGGGAAAGAGGGGGAAATTAAAGCCTCTAGCGGAGAGCGGTAGGAAGAGGAAGGGTGAGGAGAGAGCCTGGACCCATCCGGAAAGGTGCTGCTCCCATCGGTCCTTACTCCGGATCTCCATCCCAGTTCGACTTGGCCGAGGCTCACCATGACCGAGATCACCGAAAAGGAAAATGACCCCCAACACAATTCAGACGTGCAGCAGACTCCGGGCACTGGATCCAGCCTCCATGAAACGAAGGTAACCCATCTTCCCCAGCCCCGTCTCTCCCGCATCCTTGCCGCGTCTTCCTTGTTGGTTCGCGATCCATGGCTTGGGTGTCACATTTCCTACTATTACTACGTTCTCCTCGCAGGACGCCCTTTCCTAGGGTATGCGGGGAGGGCGAGCGCCAGGATGTTGCGGGGTGGTCTCTTTTTAAAAAAAAACAGCAAACCGTGACATTTCCACTCCACCCACCCGCACCGCCTCGGTTTGCAAACAGTTCTCCGCTACAGACGCGGGTGTCGGTCGGTCTGTCTGGCTTCATCTCTTCTCTCGTGATTCCACAGCCGCTCAGATTACCTGCCTCGCCCCCGCCCGGCTTGCAGTAGCGAGCACTCGCATCCCACCTATTTTGTTGTTGTTTGTGTGGGTGTTTTTTTTTTTCCAAAAAAATAAAAATAAACCACAACCGCAGTGTTTCAAGTGGAAATACTGAACGGCGGCAAGCTCTCTCTCTCCCGCGCTCCCCTTCCTCTTTCCAATTGCCATCTTTATAGTCAGCTGGGCTTGTCTGGTATTCTTGGTCGTCCACCTGCTTTCCGCATGGGGCAAGGTGGTGGGGTGATGACGGTGTGGAGCTGGTCGGGGTGATGTTGAGCGCGGCTGCATGGACCAAGCCACGGAAACGTGCCGCCGGATGGACCACTGGGTTCCTCTTCCCGGTCTCTGAACTGATTTATGCTATCTGAATATTCTGGATGTGTCTCCCCTCAACCGTGTGCATATATTTATCTCTGGCATTTCAGTAATGACAGCTTATATCAACACCTAACATGGTCTACATCCTTTATATCTCCAGGCGTTACAGGTCAAATGAGAAGATGGGTGCCCCCCCCCCATGATATGCTGCACCTCTTCCTACAATATGGTTTGACCTTTTAAAATTTAAATTAACTGAGCATCCCTCCCCACCGCCATCATATATAACCAGGATCATAAGCTGCCCACGTGTCTTCCTTCCTGCCATTCTCTCCACACCCTTCCTTGTTCCCTTGACCTCAGTCTTTTAAAAGACAAATGTGAGTTTTAAACACCTTACAGGGTGTATGTACTGTATGTGGCCATGGCCATCTGGGGTGTTTGAGTGCCAAATTGCTAAGCCTTGGATAAGCAGCAAAAAGGCAGATGTGTGTGTGTGTAGGGGGAGTGGAGATAAATGACACACGCACTTTCTGTACACATGTGTGTATGTGCAAGAGGAGCGGAGAAGCAGTGAGGGAGTGAGTTGCAAAGGGTTACTAGCACAGGGATCATAATAACATCTTAATTATGATGAGGGTGAAGGGAGGGCTTGGAAACCAGCAATTTAGCCTGGTGGGTCTGTGCATGTGTGTGTGTGCACGCCTGTGTCTCACTGCAGCAGTGTGACTTATTAGAACAGGCTTTAATTGCAGGCTTTGCTATTCTAATAGTTGTGTTCTTTAGCAGTCTGAAAGCCCAGAGGCAAGAGTACCTTGGGATCGTGCTTGAGAGGGGAGAGGTGGTGAAAGAGGGAGAGAATGATTTTGCTAAATGTAGATATTTATTTATATATTTATATGTATTTATAACAAATGAATGAATGAAAGAAAAAGAACAGCTTGTGGCTGGATCAGCCTTCCATCGAAACTGCAGTCTAACAACCTCCAAGATCCCTCTGAGAAGCACTCCAGGGAATGCTTCCAGTCCTCAGGGCACTATTGCCATTACAGCTGGAGGCTCCATTAGCTGCCATGGCAAACAGGCCTACCATCCATCCAGGAAGAGGGTGTCCACGTGTGTACTCATTAGGCTTTTTTGAAGCCAAAAAGGTTTTTGAGGCAATGAGATGGTACACACCCCAGCATATCCAAGCTGAAAGGAAAAGAACCAACTGGGTTTGTTTATTTGGAAGTTGTTGGCTCAGTTCTAGCAGCTGAATTTCCCAACTCTAGCCTCTCACAGTCCAGATGTGTCAGACTACAATGCCAGTCATCCCAGTCAGTTCATGCTGACTGGGATGGTGGGAGTACAACACATCTGGGGAAGGATGTGTTGGTGAGGGCTGTTCTGCCCCTTTCCCTCTTGTGGTTAGAGTGGAAAGACGCTCAGCCCATGCTCAAAGCCCTCTTTTTTCCCTTTCTCTGGTACGTCACTCCTGAATTTTCACATTGAAAATTGAGTTTAGAGAGGGACTGCTTACACCCTGGAGGGTGCAAACTGAGATGAAGCCCTACGCCAAGAGTTCTTTAAAAGACAGGCTAGGAAGAAAGTCAGCACCTCCTAAAGGTTGACCTGTTCCACCCCAGATGACGAAGTGTGGCTTGTTATTACGGAGGTGGGCTCTGATGATGTCACTCTGCAAATGCAGTCTGGAACTCTGTGCTGTTTTTGTCAAAACTGGGTTCTGATGTAAGAAATTGCCCAGGAGGAGGGAGAAAGAAAAGGACCTTTTAAAAACACAGACAAAATTAATGGGAGTTCCGCCCCCTCTCCAAATGGGTACCAACAAACCCATGAGTCAAGGAAATGACAGACGTCCTTTTCTCCCTGCTGATGTCGACACTGTGACGTTGGCAGTCGGTGAATCTAATCTCTTAAGCGGGTTTGAAACCAAAAGGGAATGAGCCCCAGCTCCTCCACTGGCCCAGGGGTTCTGCAAACATTGCAGCTTGTGTGGGTGGCTCCATGCACAGGTGTGCAAACTTGTTTCACACAAATGCCACCCAGAATATGTTGAGATGTTTGGCCTGCAGTTCACACCTATTGGAAGTTCTGTGTAGGGAGGAGGAGAGAGACAGCCTTCTTCTGTGTGGGATTCTGGGACTACCTCTAAGTGGCCCCCGAATCTGCACATTGGGTTGGTTGTTGCCCTCTCAGGTTACTCATCATTTGCCATTAATGCGTTGAGCTGTCACCCTTTAGTTGGACGGGGGGGGGGGGCTCCTGCTCTTGTTTAACTTGTGCAGATCAGTGTTCCCCCAAACCACCATCCCTTCATATGCATTGGACTACAACATCCATCATCCCCAGCAAGAAGGGGGTGAGGACGGGCTCAGTTGTAGTCCAGTACATTTGAAAAGCACTAGGGTGAAAAAGACCAAAATTAAGAGGCACTTTATACCTTTATAGTAAAGTTTGCTCCAGGCAAGCCCATTCCAGTCCAAGACTTTCTGCTGCCTGAGGTGAAGCAGTCAGAGAATTTGGTAATCAAGACTGCTCTGCAGCTGAAACAAGAATTTGCTTAACCCTCTCTCCACTACCCTGCCAGCAAACAACTGATTATTGGCTGCCTTTTCATGAGACTCCACATCAGCTGCCTAAGGCAGCTGCCTTACTCTGCCTAACGGTTAGGCAGGCCTTCACACAATTCAGGCTGTCACCAAGAGGGGGAGGGAAGGAGCTGCTCTTTTTCTCATGGAGAAAAATCTGGAAATACCCCCAGTACACCTGTACATTTTCACCATGGGGGCAGGTAATGGCTTGGGAGAGGCCATTTCAAAATGGGGAAAGAGCATGCAGACTGTGACGGTTGTTTTGGTCCTTCTCCTAGAGCCCATGGGCCCAGTTTAGGTTTCCCCCCCCCCCTGCTATTCTCGGAGCTGTGTGTTTTCTTTGTTTTATTTTTGAGACTCACATGGCTCTATGGGGCCAAGTTGCCCGGAGGCCAAGATTGTTCCTCTTGAGTAGCCTTGAACAAAACCTTTGAAGTCGCTGTATGTTCTTTCTCCAGCCCAACTTATTTGTTTAAAGCACTCCACATGTTACACTCCTCAATCTCCTCTCAAAGCTAAGAATCTCCTGTCAGCAGGGGAGAGGACTGTGGGCATTGTGGGTTTTCTGAGTTTTCTGTTTCTTCCCGTAACTGCCCAATAATTGATAAATATTCAGTGAATACAACAGCTGTGTTCATTGGAGAAGCCTTACGTTTACATTGTACCAGACAATGTGAACATTCTGTCTCTGGTGAGGTGATTCATCAGTGAGAGTGCATTCACACATGCAGGTCATCTCATCCTCTTACAATCCATGAGCCACAAAGAAGCAGACATGAGTTGACTTTGAGACATTTTAAGGGTATGCCTAGAAAACTGGACCTTCCTTTTCCCCCACCTCCCATGTCTGAAAGTGTCGTGAAAGGAGAACCAGATAGGAGAGGGGAAAATCTATTTAGTTCTGTCCTGTACTCATAGTACTGGGACTGAGAATATATGGAATACCTCTCTCAATGGGTCTGCAGCTCTCTTCAGCCCAACTCTCATCAGCATAGCCAGTGACAAGAGACTGTGGGAACTGGAGTCCACCAACATACTGTATAGAGGACTAAGTATTCCCCCATCTCAAATTCAGAAGTGATTCTTATAAGTGGAAATGCAATACCTCTCATCCTGGAGATTGGGAAGGACTGAGTCTCATTAACTTATGTACATGCCTTCATGGTCAGCTCTCTGGTGTTCACTGTAGATGAACAACTTCAGGTGGCTCTGACTAGAGTATTCTAGGAGTTGTCATCGGACTCATTTCCTATGCTCTGACTGGGATATTCTGGAGGCTGTAGTCCAAAAAAGCTCCTTTCTCCATCTCTGTTTCAAGGGTGCCACTTTTCTCCCTTTGCAAAGCCCTTGATTTTTCAGCTGGACTGAGACTGGACACCCCTTCAAAGACAAAGGGCCATTCAAATAGAGGACCACCCTTCATCAAGTAGGACACAAGGCTACCTGTGGTGTCCATCCCTCTGTGTTCCTTCTGGCGCACCTATTTTGGGGGCCCAAAAAGAATATCCAAATGATCCTCTCCAGACCCTCTAATTAACTCGGATATTGTGCACTGGGAGGTATTCTACAAAGGCCCTGTTGAAGTGAACGTAAACTAAGGAGAAGCCCTGCTATACTTATGTGGTTCTCACTTCCAGGAGGTCAGCTTGGAAAAAGAACTTGCTTCTACTTTGTGCCTGAAAGTAAAATCACCGTCTGAGGTGGCTGCCTCACTTTGCCTCTTGGTAGAGCTGGCCCTGTACAGACTCAACACTTCTTTGGGAGTGCCTCCCTCTGCTACGCAGGAAATGAGTGTATCTAGGAGAAGGGCTCGGTCTAGACCTCTTTCCAAGGTGCAGCTTCTCTCTGGAGAAGTCTAGTAGAAGTCTGGTTTCATTTGCTGTTGCAGGGGGTTGTCAGGGAAGGAAAATTCAAACATGTAACCCTCCCCCCCATACATACACCTGCAGCTGGAATTGATACGGACCAGGAAAAGCTTTACCACTTGATCCTGCCAGACAAAGGAGGAGGGACAGGGGCTGTCCTGCGGCTGGAATAGCCTTGCATCAGAGGACGTGGGCCACGGTCCATGAAAGCATATGCCAAGTAAAACCCGTTAGTCTTAGAAGGTGCCACAAAGGTTTTTGTTATTTTGGGAGACCTTGTGACTTAGTGAAACAAAAATAGCAGCAGTGGCAGAGGGAGCTAGGGGTGAATCCAATTAAGAGGGCAGCACCTGGCAGAAGTTTGAAAACATTCTTCCATGGACACCCACCACCACCACCAAAACGTCCTACTTGTCAAACAGGGGGAGGGAATTACAGCACAGCCTTCTCCCCAGTGGGGTGCTTTCGGTTTAGTTGATTGTGTGTGAGAAAGACGGGGGTGGGTGGGACGTACAACCCATCCATCTGCAGCGGCCACGCTGTTATTGCACAGCTTCTGCTTTATTTCCTGCACAGGAGAATCTGTGTTGCGCCTCCAAGAAAAAGCCAGGCCAGGATCATTGTTTTGCATTCTGCCTCCAGCAGCCACTTCATTTGAACCTCGTCATGGTTCAAGTGACGTGGCCTGCTGCCACATTTCACAGACAGGAACTGTTGCAGAGTTTTGAATTTCTGGTAAAATTCCCTTCTGCTAAAGCGTAGAAGTACATAGGCCCACAGAGAATACCTGCAAGTTCCCCAGTGTGTTCACCCCTTTCTCATTAACTGGCACTTAAAGTCTCAGTACTTCACTCTGAGATATTGGTTGGAGAAAGAATCAAAATGTTTATTTACTTACAGTTGCTTGAAATTACAGACATGGGTATACTGCTTTCTTTACTGCACTCATATTGACAACCGACCAAATAGATCAATAGCAACAAACAACTGCCACTAGCCAAAGAAAAAGAGGGGAAAGAATCACTCAGCAGAGAGCTGAAATCAAAGGCTGGAAGGAATGATTGGTTTGCGCTGGATATACAATCGCCTCAGCCCAGAAAAAGTCCCTCCCAGCCACACAAACTGCAGATAGCATGCAAGGTTGTAAATAAAACTTTAACAGAAAGGGCATTTTTATGTATTTACAATGGGCCTGTTCTTACACTAACAGATGTTCATTGCCACCTCAGGTCTTCCTCCCATCTAAGCTGACACACTGCAGAAGGCTCTTTTGCTGCTTGCTACGTTACATATTCATTTTGTTTACAATACCCTCTTCTGCCACGGCTCCTCAAGCAGGATGACTGAGTCAATTGGCTGTAACTTTAACACTGTACACTAACAGCAAATGGGTTCTCGGAGGTGGTTCCTTGTGTAGCCAAAATGACACCACTCGTGCAGTAAGGGGAGATATTGGCAGATTCAGGGAAAGATCACAGTTTCAGGCCAATAGGGACTGAACACACTAGTTAGCCATAGAGTGCTGACTGACTTCTGAGTGCAGGGGGGGGGGGGGGGAGGAGGGGGGTGGCATGGCATATCCTCCCAAGAAGGCATGACTGAGTAGTTGACTGGAGACTTCAACAGGGAGGGTACTATATTTTGACATTGTTGCAAATGCAATTTGTGATTTAATTATTTTTAAATTTAGATCTCCCCTTCCCCCTTTTTTGGTTCTTGAAGACAATGTTGTGGGAGTAAAAAAAAAAAACCAAACACTTCATGCTGAATGGAATATTTATTCTCATAGTGGATCTGGTAATACTCATTTATTATGGAACAGCTACAAAGTCTGCGTGGTGTAGTTAGAATATGTTGTGCTAAGTTTTGAGGACTTGGGTTCAAAGCCATATTCTTCTTCGTGGCCTCTGTGAATGCACACAATTGGGTTTAGACAGCGCCTGCGCTGGTCTTCTCGGAATATTCTAGAGCTTTTGTAGAAAAGTAACAAAGTTTAGAGTTGCCCCTATAGCGCATGCTCCCGCCGCCTCAGCCTTCAGTTCCATTTTACCGCCTCAGGTGCTTGGAACTTCTCGGTATTAGAGCGATCTTTGCTAGCTTTTCGGATAGATTATTTGGTTTGAAATCGGACTCCGCTACGACTTTCCTGTTCTCTGTTGCCCTCGACCACGGACTGTTTTTCGGATATCGCTTCTTTCGGTTTTGCGACCGATTGAACATTTGGATTTCCCGCGCTTTCCGGGCCTGCTCGTTCAGAAGCCCGAACTTTCTGACGCTTAGGACTCGTCTTCAATTCTTAGAGGACTTTATTTCTTGGACTTTTATTACGATCGTGAGTCTTTCTTCCTTGCTCTTATACTTTATGTCCCCTTCAGGACCTTTCAGCCGGTGCGTGTCGTGCTCCCGTAAACTGCCCTTTTCTGATGGTCACGACCGCTGCCTATTTTGTTTAGGGGACACCCATCAACCCCAAACCTGTAGGCATTGTAAGAAATTCACCAAAGCCGCTCTTAAAGCTCGGCAACAACGCTTAAAACTTTACCTGTGGGATAAGACCCTCTCGGCGTCGAAACCCAACGAGATGGAAACAGCGAATACTCCCTCGTCTACTCCACGCCGGGACAGTTCAGTTGTATCTCCACCTCTCTCATCGACATCGAGACCTACGGATAAAACAACAAAAAAATCATCCGCGTCGACAACAAAAAAACTACCCTCGTCGACGTCGAAGACCTCTTCCGGCGCCGTTTCGAAGGATCCTCTAAAGAAAAAGGTGTCTTCAAAGAGTAAGAAGGACAAACCCAAAGATCATCGGAAGCTAATCCCTCCGGTGTCGGCGTCCCTGCCATCTTCAATTCTAGAGGATTCATCTCGGGACCGGGAATATCTTTCTGAAGCCGCAGCCTCTCTTCCTCCACGTCAGCTGGAGCCATCGCCTGCTCGGCCTGACCGGTCTCCGAGCCCTAGCCAACTAGTAGACGTTGTGGTCTCTAGCCCGGCTTCTGCCCACCATAGCCCTGTTTATACCGGGCGGGCGTCACCGATACCCTTATCGCCGTCGATTTCGTCGAGGTCGAATTCTCCGCCTCGAAAACGGACGGCGAAAAGAAAACATCTTTCGCCGGAGCGGCACCGAACCTCTCGCCGGGAGGTGGTTGTCTTGCCTCGTTCGTATCGACGTCGAAATAAGTCTAAATACGATGATCCAGTGTTCATCGAGGTCGAACGCGGCCGATCGCGTCGTCGACGCCGCCATGACGATTCGGACACCGACTCCTCTTCGAGCTCGGAGACTTATCGTCGAAAGAAAAAGCTTCGATATGTTTATGCCTCCACATCATCTTCGTCTGCATCGTCTCCACCTCGACGTCGACATCGGCGAGATCTCGATGTCGACACACGTCCTTCTAAACGCCAGGAAGGGAGTAAGATCTCCTCTAGCAACAAGACGCTACAGTCGACGTCGAAAACATCAAGGGTGCATCAGACACCTGCTCTCGACAAGAAAAAACAAACATATAGAAAATCCATACGCTTACCTTCACCCTCTGAACAGGAAGAGGTGTTCTCATCTGAAGATCAGGACGAGGAGGTGTTTTCTGAAACTTCAGACGAATCCCCTGTAGATGGAAGAACTCCTGAATCAGATGCGGGAGACCCTCACCCTTCCTCACCTTCAGAGGACTTCACCTCATATGTCCAAATGGTTTCCCGGATGGCCAAAACATTAAAACTTCAAACTGAACAGCCCCCAGCCCCCAAGGAGGATCTGGTATTTGGGGATATTAACCAAGAGAGATCTCCTCCATTGAGTCTAGCCTTTATCCCAGCCATGATGGAGCTTATTAAAGAATCTTGGAATCTACCATCTTCATCTTCACAAGTACCCCGTAGGACTGAAAATCTATACCGCACACATGGGGACGATACCAATTTCCTCATTAAACATCCTGTGTCTAACTCTATAATCGTTCAGTCTAATTCTTCCAAGTCTTCTGGGAAAGGCCTCGTCACCCCTACAAATAGAGAAGGACGCAAGTTGGACGTATTGGGGCGAAAGATATATTCCTTCACCACCTTCTTACTTAGAGTGGCTAACTACCAGGCAGCTATGGGGGCATACCAGAGACAGCTTTGGTCAAGAATCCTTCCAGCCCTACAAGCAGCACCAGATGACACCAGACAGGTTTTCCTTAACACTTATGAGGAAGCCCTCACCGTTGCGAAACACCAACGCCTGGCGTCTCGCCATTCGGCGGATGTAGCCTCAAGAACCCTAACATCAGCCATTACTTTGAGGCGCCATGCATGGCTCAGATCCTCCGGTATCATAGAGGACGTCAAGACTCGCATTGAGGACCTCCCATTTGATGCTAAGGGACTCTTCAATGAGAAAACTGATGACTCGCTGGAAAATTTACATAAAATTAAAAGAACAGCTAAGTCCTACACAATTCAGCAGCAACCTAAATACAACAGATATCAGTGGCGCAAGCAATACTCTCAACAGCAGTACCAACAGCCATCTTCTCAACCTTACCGGTCTTTCAGGAATCAGAACCAGAATAGATCCTCTCAGGCCGCTGTACCTGCTTCCACCTTCAGACCGCAGGCATCTTCCCAACGACGTCAATCATACCGGCCACCTGCCAAGAAGTCAAAGCAATATCTTTGACTCAATCACACGTCTTCCCAATCTTTCCCAAACTACTCGATTAGCTCCGTTTTTCCGAAACTGGAACCACATCACAAAAGATACTTGGGTCCTAAATATCATTCAATTCGGCTACCGCCTCGAGTTTATAGAATTTCCACCTCTAGGACAGGTGAGACATACATCCTTCGACCCTGCTCTAGAAGACGAGATTCTTATTCTTCTCAAAAAACAGGCTATCCAACAGGTATCACCTCTAGACATACCCAACGGTTTCTACTCCCGTTACTTCGCTGTTCCCAAAAAGGACGGCGGAATCAGACCCATTCTGGACTTAAGAATCCTAAACGCTTACCTACATCCACGACGCTTCCGAATGGTGACGTTGGAATCCATTGTTCACCTCCTAAAAGAAAAAGATTGGTTTGTCGTGATAGATCTGAAGGACGCATATTTTCATATTACAATACATCAAAATCACAGAAAGTACCTCCGTTTTGTCTTTCAAGACACCGTTTATCAATTTTGTGCCCTCCCCTTCGGCTTGTCCACAGCTCCTCGCACTTTCACAAAGTGCATGGCCCCGGTAGCGGCTTTTCTCCGTCTGCACGGCATACAAGTGTTTCCTTACATAGACGACTGGCTGGTGGTATCCCCATCCAGACGACAGGCCGTCCAAGATACCAAGTTTGTCCTGCACGCCTTACAAGACCTAGGCCTCACAGTAAACAACAAAAAATCACATCTGGTTCCATCCCAAGTAGCCGATTACATAGGAGCGAAATTCGACTCCATCAGGGCACGCATATTTCTCCCACCCAGCCGCATACTGAAACTTCGCAAGGCTATTCGCAAGTTTCATCCAAATTCGATGGTTTCAGCTCAGCATGCCCAGCATTTGCTCGGCCTCATGGCCTCTACAACATCTGCACTGACACACGCTCGCCTAAAGATGCGCTCCCTCCAAGCGTGGTTCCTGGCTCTCTTCGATCCTCTGGTAGACAGCCCTCGGAAACGACTGCTCGTTACCTCGGAGTTAGCAACCCAACTGAGATGGTGGACATTTCTACCACATCTCCTCATCGGCCGTCCTTTTCGACCCTTGCACCTCTCAGTTCAAGTAACAACGGACGCCAGCCCCACGGGGTGGGGAGCTCACTGCGACTCCCACAAGATACATGCTCTCTGGTCTCACCAAGACAGGAATCTGCACATCAATCAGCTGGAGATGCTGGCAGTCATAAAAGCTTTTCGTGCATTCCTCCCTATGATACAAGGTCGTGGTGTGCAAGTAATCACCGACAACACCACGACCATGTTTTACATCAACAAACAGGGAGGGACACGATCCATGTCTCTCCTCTACCTATCAATACATCTCTGGGAGTGGTGCTATCAGCATCATGTCTTTCCGGTTGCCATCCATATCTCAACGACCGACAACCAGTTGGCGGACACGTTGAGTCGACTTACGGTACAGTCCCACGAATGGGAATTGGACATGGACATTTTTCTACTACTCTGCAACAGATGGGGTCCCCCCACAGTGGACATGTTTGCTACACAGGACAACAAAAAGTGCGAGAGGTATGCCTCTCGTGCGGGCAGGGGCATGAACTCACTTGGAGATGCCTTCATGATTCCATGGGAACCGGGTCTCCTCTACCTCTTTCCTCCAATACCACTCATACAGAGGACCCTGGTCAAAGCTCGACAATCAGAAACGGAGGCCATTCTCATCGCACCATGGTGGCCTCGACAGCCGTGGTTTTCCGCTCTCAGAGCGATGGCGTCGGATGTCTTCAGACTGCCTCTCCTTCCACATCTACTCACTCAGGACTCAGGCAACATTCTCCATCCAGACCTGCAATCACTGCACTTGACAGCCTGGAGACTGACTCCCTGATCCAGGAGGTCTTGGACAGGGCAAGAAAGCTGTCGACCAAACTCCTTTATAAATATAAATGGAACAACTTTACAAAGTTTGCTCAATCAAGAGGTTTACAAGTTTTGCCGATTTCTCTTCATACTTTGCTCAAATACTTACGTTACTTGTTTGATTCCGGTCTAGCGTTGTCTACCCTTAAAGTGTACATTGCAGCAATTGTCTCCTTTCAGCCTCGTGACTCCGACTCCGCACGTCTCTTCTCGCACCCAATGCTTAAATCCTTCTTGAAAGGTTTGTCAAATATTCGACCACATGTCAAACCACCAATGCCTCAATGGTCTCTGCAGCTTGTGTTACGCTCCCTTATGCGTCATCCCTTTGAGCCCATGGCCTCTTGTGACATTCGCCTTTTATCTTTCAAGACTTTGTTTCTTGTGGCTATTACTTCCGCTCGGCGTGCAAGTGAACTAGCTGCTCTTCGATCTGACTCTCCTTATCTTCAATTTTTTAAGGACAAGGTCATTCTTTATCCGGATATTTCATTCCTACCCAAGGTTGTCACTGACTTCCACCTCAATCAACCTTTGATATTGCCAACCTTGTTTCCACAACCTTCCTCGGACATTGAGCGCACGCTCCATTCACTGGACGTTCGCAGAGCTCTGGCTTACTACACCTCGCGAACTAAGGACTTCCGTGGCTCTCCAAGGTTATTCCTTTGTTTTCACGGATCACATAAAGGCTCGCCTGCTTCCTCCTCTACAGTCTCTAGATGGCTTGTCTCTACTATTAATCTGGCATATCAGCTGCAAGGCAAGATTCCTCCTGACGGCCTGAAAGCACATTCCACCAGAGCTGTTGCTACATCTACAGCATTGCTTCGTGGTGTGGATGTTCCGGACATTTGTCGAGCTGCTACATGGTCTAATGCGTCCACATTTGTGACACATTATAGACTGGACCTTCGGGCCAAGAAGGAAGCAAGTTTCGGTAGAGCAGTTTTGACTTCTGTTCTAGAGTGACGGCCCTCCTTCCGGTAAGTGAGCTTGCTAGTCACCCAATTGTGTGCATTCACAGAGGCCACGAAGAAGAAAGACAGGTTACTTACCTGTAACCATGGTTCTTCAAGTGGACCTCTGTGAATTCACACATCCCGCCCAGCCTCCCCGCTGTCCGTCACTACTATGTCTCTGCTAAGCACAGGCTTTGTGGCGGATAAATGGAACTGAAGGCTGAGGCGGCGGGAGCATGCGCTATAGGGGCAACTCTAAACTTTGTTACTTTTCTACAAAAGCTCTAGAATATTCCGAGAAGACCAGCGCAGGCGCTGTCTAAACCCAATTGTGTGAATTCACAGAGGTCCACTTGAAGAACCATGGTTACAGGTAAGTAACCTGTCTTTCTGTCATACAGCTTAATGAGTGACCTTGGTCTGCAGCTCCATCTCTCTCACACCTTCTGTTTCCTTGTCAACATAACCTGCCTTAATTATTGTTAACATACTATGGGAAGGGACTCCATATAACATCTAGATAGGCAGTTATAAGAGGGAAGGCATAAGGTAGCTTGCTAGTGGGGTTACACTAGCATTTTGTGTCCACGTGTGAGTACATTTATGTGGGTGTGGGGTAAAGCCAAAGTGGATCTCCCCACCTACCACAATCGCTAGAGATTTCACTTCTAGAGACTTGAGGAACAGGGCTGAATATATTGAAAAGGCATTTCCTGGATCTCACCCAAAGGGAAAGCAAGGATGAAATGACAGGATGATTCCATGGATATCTCCCTACATGTCCCTAGGAAGCGGGACTGTTAAATAAGATCGGACGCAACACATGAAACCAGTCTTGCCACCAAACTGATATACGAGGGATCAGGGGAAGCCAGAAAGTTGATTAGCATCCACTAGTAGATCCTTGGGTGATTACTAGCAATTGATCAGCAAAGTTTTCTGATTCTAGTAGTTCTGTTGTACCAGTAACATGTAATTTCCCCATCCTGGATTATGAAGCTGAAACAAAGAAAGCCTAGAAGAGGATTTTTGTGGGAAAGGATTGTAGTCTTAGCTGATTTCTGTACTAAAATTCTACGGCTCATTTTTTAAAAATTGAAACATGATGTTTTTGTATCAAGATCTGGTTGGTATATCTCATGATCTAAATAAAAAAGTAGTCAATGCTGTAAGTTTCTTTACCCCTGCAAAATGTTGTTAGTGTTTTTTTAGGGTTTTTTTTTTTTTGCCTTGCTCCACTAATGATCAGCACGAACAGTAACGAACCACAGATGCCTTTTCCCTCTTGTCTCTCCCTGTCTCTGTCATTTCTTTCCCTTTTTAAGACCTTTCCTTCACTAAGCTGGGCACTGCACAGGCAGCCTGCCCTGGATTCAGGTTGCAGCTCCTTCTAAGGGAGCCGTGCTGAGAAAAGATAGCCAAGCAGGCGAGCAAAGAGGAGGAGAAAAGGAGGCCATGATTAACTGTCCCAAAACACCAGACCCCTGAGAGGTTTCCAAAGATTGTGCCACCTCTGGAGGAAGCCTCTCTGCATGACCAATCTGAACAGTGTTTTATGTTAACAGGGTTAACCCATAACAGGATTTTACTAATATCTCCAATTTTAAAAAAAAAACTTCCTCTGGAAGGAAGGCAGGAAGGATTAATTGTTATTTCTTAAAATGGCAGGTTGAAAGAGAACCAACTTTTCCTCTTCTCCCCTTTTTCCGTGATCTGATTAAGGCCAAGGTGTCTTTTCAAGAAAAAGTGCCATACATCAGGTTCCCGCATGTTTATGATGCGTAAGGGATATCTTTCCGTGGCCTTTGCCGCAGCCCCTTGAGCAATACAAAGGATCAAACAAAACAAGCACAAGAGGTTTCTGCTGATTCACACTCTTTTTCTTCCTTCCCCTCACTTACCAAGGGTGGATGTGGGTTTATAAAAGGAAACTTTTAACATTTGCAAGCCATCGCTCTAGTTGGTTGCTTTTTTGTAGGGGCAGGAGGAGGAGAGATGTTTGAATTCTAAGCTAGACCAGAAGCACACTCCTTTCTTATACAATGGTGGGGAACATGGAGCACTCCAGATGTTTCTGGACTGTAATCCCCACAAGCCCTAGTCAGCAAAGCCAGTGATGGGGGCAGCTGTGGTCCAGCAACACAGAGAGCCACAGGCTCCCTTTTGCTGTACTCCAAAAAATTCACTCTCTGAGTCTTGGAGTCATTTCGTCACTTAATGTGAACAGCTGTCCATTGGGCTCAAGCACAGACATCCTCCCTTACTACGAACATTTAAAAGTTGTCCTATACAGAACCAAAGACCATTGGTTCATTGAGCCAGGGCTGGCAGCAATGTCTCTCCAAAACAGGGATCAAGACATTTTTCCTAACCTTACATTTTAGGGCTTTGATAGGTTAATTGCTGGAGGGTTCTGGAAGTTCTAGTCCCAGACAATAACCGAAAAATAGCAAGCTCTGAAAGTAGATATGCCCAGTATTGAACTGGGGGGCTTTGCTATGCAAAGGATCTGCTTTAACATCATCGTATAATAACATTCATTCATTCATTCATTCATTCATTCATTCATTCATTCTAGGGCAGTGGTTCCCAACCTTGGGACCTCAGATGTTTTTGAACTAAAACTCCCCAAAGCCTTCACCACTAGCTGTGCTGGACAGGATTTCTGGGAGTTGTATTCTAAAAGCATCTGGGGCCACAAGGTTGGAAACAAATGTTCTAGGGCAACATTTTTCACATTCAAATCAGATTCTGGTGATAAGCTCTGGAGAGTGCTGCCTTAATTTAAAGTCTGATTGCAGGGCTTGAAAGGGAGTTAGGGAGCAATCAGATGATGAGAAAGGATTGAGTCTGATTGTGCTGAAAATGGTTGCTTTGCTGAGAGCAATCTCCCTTACCGCCGGCTTTCCGTCTGTGTGCAAATTGCTCCAGACTGACCCAAAAAATAAACAGTAGCCCTGCCACTGGACCAAAAAGGTCCCGCACAGGCACACAGCAGGGTCTGGCTGGTTCACGATCTCCCCTGTGTCATCTGATCTCCAGGAAATAGCTTGCACTGGATCGTGCCGAAAGAGGTCCAGGATGCAAGCTGTTTTCCCATCTGATTGCACCCTAGGCTCCTGCCATGGAAAATGCAGATTCCCAAGAAGTAATGTAGGCAGAATGCTTGAGTTGAGAATTGAGAAGTGTGTTGATTCTTAACAGAGTATTGTCAGGAGATGGTTGAACCATCTCAGCCCAGACCTTGGAAAAATATGGGGAGATTGTTTGTTTCCATTATTTATTTGCTGGCTTGTTTTTCCAGTCCTACCCAAGCTCCACCTCCTGCCCTTGCTGATCCTTGGGCTGTGTCCCTTCTCTTTTTCTCTCCGTCCCCCCGCAAAAAAACTTTGCATCTACTTTGTTTTCATGAACTGTGCATTGTGGGAAAAGCAGCTGCAATTAAAAAGTGATGGCAGAAAGAGAGGGGAGTTTAGAGGAACTTACAAATGGGTGCAAATGGAAAACTAGTAATTTTGACAGAGATGGAGGTAGAGGCCAAAATGCCGAAGGAGAGGGGCATTGGGCACGACAGGAAGAAGCTGGCGTTTTCAGGTGGAGCACTGAGGAGCCACGCTTTCCAAGCACAGTCTGGGTTACCCGAAGCTAAAAGTTAGTTACGTTGAACAAAATGATGTGGCATTTGCTGAAGAAGCTCAGAAACAGCTGGTATCAGAGATGCTGGAGGACATTGACTCCCGAGATCTACAACAAAATGTTGCAGTGTATCCTCTCTCCTAACAGGAATGCTCCCCTCATTTGTTGTAGCTGTCCAACCATACACTCCCCTCCAGGAGAGCATCAACTGTAGAGGGATGGAGCAGATCAATTCCCACCCACCACCCATCCTTGATTTCTTCTCCCACCTCAGCTGTATGGGTTAGAGCATTTGCATAGGAGGACTCAAGAGATCTGGGTTCAAATCTCCACTTGGCCAAGAAGTTCATGGGGTGACTTTGGGTCTGTCCTAGTGTCTCAGCCTAACCTCCTTCACAGGGCTGTAGTGGGGTTAAAGAGGGGAGAACTACCTACAGTGCCTTGGGCTCATTAGTGGGAAGGTGGGATTAGAAATGTAATTTATTCCCTTCTGGTGGCTCATGAGACTGTTCAGTCTTCATTAGGTAGGGGATGTTGAGTTCTCCTCCCCACCATGCATTTTAAAGAAATCTGTTTCTGTCTACCTCAAGTTTTCTCTTATTTCTTAATGGACCCATTTAAACTCTAATCCCGTGGGCTTTGAGTTTGCTCAGTCTGCAACCTAAGGAAACAAATGATCATGTAGACTGCAATTCAGCACAGTCTTAATGACGAGGGAAATAACTTTGATTAAAACCTTGTGCTTTTTGCATCCAAGGGACATAGTCTACAAATGAAAGAAATTAGGGAAAGAACAGAAGGGCATTAACAAGTAACTACTTTGATAATTCAGAATAGATGGTTAGGGGCTTGGACAGAACGTGGAAGTAAGTAGCTTAATTTAATTAATGCTAGTTGCATTAATTGTGGTTACATTAGTCACCTTAAAATGCATTAAATAATGTATTACCATTTAGCTCATTGTATTACATTACCTAGTTGCTTTGCATTGCTAACATTAAATACCAGTTACACTACTTGATATAATTCTTTTCTGCCATATAAGTTAGTCACTATAAATTCTTGCAATGAATTCATTCTCCAATGAGTTGTAGTTAATTTCTTGCAGTACCAAAGGCATACTTTCATTTTCAAAGAAGTAGCCATGTTTGGCTGTGCAAGTATCTCAGACAAAAAAACAAAACAAAACCCAATAACAAGAGACAAAAATGTTGCAGCACCAACGTGGACTAACAACCAAAATTTAATGTGGGTTTTTGTGGATCAAGTCCACTTCCTCAGATAGAAGACTGAGACTATATGCCATATTTTCACCTGGCCCCGTGACAAGATGAGAATACAGATAACTGATGAAGTGACTATCCATTAGCAATGGCATAATGTTAATTATCGGTCTACAAGGTCACAATAGCATACTTGGCATACGAGAGACAAACTGTATGAATCAGTGTACAGTTTCATACTTGGTATAATGACTGGCTGGATAGCTCAGTGGTTCAGGTATGCTAGGAATTCAATTCCCCGCTAGGCCTCCTGAGAGAAGAGCCCGCCTGTGTGGCCCTAGGCAAGATGCACAGACCCAGGGCACCCCAGAAGAAGAGAACGGTAAACCACTTCTGAGGATTCTGTACCAGGCAAATCCTGAAAAGAGTCATCATATGTCAGAATTCACTTGACGGCATGCAATTATTTTTCTTAAGAAGCCTTGATTGATTTTTAGTCTTTTTCAGTGGGTCTCCAGATCATTCAGATAGTGTCCAGGTAGATTGAAATCTTCTGACACAGGTTTTTGTGTATTGTCATTCCTGATGTCGGATTTATGTCCATTAATTCTTTTGCACAGAGATTGTCTTGTTTGTTCTGTGTAGAGCACAGAAGGGCATTGTCGGCAAAGGTTAGCACACATCACATTAGCAGAGGAACAGGTAAACATGTCCCTGATGTTATGTGTGATGTTGTTGGGGCCTGTAATTGTGTTGCCAGAGTACATGTGGGGGCAGAGCTGACATCTGGGTTTGTAGCAGGGTTTAATTCCCTTCTCTGTACAGTGTTGTGTAGTCTGTTCCAGGGGGGGGGGGCTGTCTATGCAAGTACAGGCATGCCACCAAGAGCTTGGGAGGGTGAAGAATTCATGTCAAGAGTGGGTTGAAGATTGTTTATGATGTGGCATAACTTAAGTCAACTTCTAGCTGTAACATTAAAAAGGCAAGTGCGCTTGTTTTGCAATGTATCTCACTGTTTTAATAACGTTTATAGAAGTTTGGAGAAGTTCCTTTTTGGCAATCTTTTAATAGTACAACTCTAAGACTTCCCAAGCCAAACCAGTCATGTTGCCTCCAGGATCTTTGGGAGTTCTGTTACAAAATGATAACTTTTTAAAGTTCTGGAAATGAGGAGAGCCTGGAAAGAGGAGGGATGCTGGGTGGCTGTGTTTGTATAACCAGAAAGAGAAAATGCATCTCACTTATATATATCAAAAGACGCCCAGAGAGATATGCATAATATATACATGTGCAAACTTAAATGTATACATGTACCTAGAGAGAAACTGGAGCTTAAATAGAAACCCTGTGCACCTCACCATAGTAGGGGAAACTGTGACCCTGTGACCTCTGCTGCCTTGCAGCAGGAAAATGGGCAATTTCAGGAATTGATCCCTGAAACAATTTGATCCCTGTGGGAGGAAATTTTATGTGAAGAAGTGAAGATAGAATAGAAAGAGAAAGATCAGGGTAAAGAGCAGTGCAATTTTCCTTCACGTCAGTATCTTTCCTGCCTGAGAAAATTCACAGGTCTTTTCTTCATTTGTGCAGAGCTAGGGAGAGGGTTTTCTTTTCTTTTTGCTTTGCTTTGCTTTGCTTTGAGGGGGGCAGGGAATATGACTCTGAGAATCCCCAGACAACATGGACATGTCTCCCAAATTTCTTGTAGCAGGGGGACCCGAAGCACAGCATCCAAGATGGAACAGACTTCTCAGGCCGTCTGATTGGGATGGAGTCAATTCTTGAGATATTCTGGTCTCAATAACATTTGGGGCTTTAAAGGTCAAAGCCACCGCCTTGAACTAAGCCTCAAAGCAAGGTGACAATCTACACAGCTGGCACAAGATCAATGTAATGCGACTTGGCTCTGATAAAAGGGGCTCCATTCAAAAACCCGACAGGAGCATTATGAACCATTTAAAGGCCATCTCTAAGGACAGCATCTTTCAGTAATCTAGGATATAATCATAGCATCGCTTTCTGGTCCACAACTTTGAGAATCCCCCAGACAATACAGCTAGTTCTAAGAGCTGTAGAGAAAGGAAAGAAAAGGAAAGGAAAGGAAGATATTTTAAAATCCTGGGCATGAATGATCAAGGCCAAGTTTGATTTCTCCAGCAAAGGACAGGTACAATAGATAAAGTGAAACTGGTAAAAGGTACTCCTAATCACTGATTTCACCTGAGCATTCAGAGCAGGACCGGATTCAGGAGTGTTTGGGGATGAACACCCACGCCACTCAGGCAATGGTCTCTCCATGACAGTACTTCCATATTGTCTAGATCAGTGCTTCTCAAACTCAGTTCCCAGATGTTCTTGGACTACAACTCCCAGAAATCCTGGCCAGCACAACTAGTGGTGAAGGCTTCTGGGAGTTTTAGTCCAAAAACATCTGGGGACCCAAGGCTGGGAACCACTAGTCTAGATTAAGCTTCAGCAAATCTGACCCAACTATTAGGCAGAGTGAGGTAGTTGCCTAAGGAAGCAGAGTCTGGAAGATGACAGGAGAGAGCTGTGCACCTTACAGCCTGTTGTGCTTCTTCTGTAAGCCAGCTTGCTGTATTTTGGTGCTGTGGAAGACAACATCCCATTATTATTATTGACAAAAATGCTAATCTACCAGTCCATTTGGCTTTCAGGATGGTTTTCATCTTGGGGTTTTTGTTTTCACTTCAGTTAATATAATTCCCAGAACCTGTTTCTGGTGGATTTCTGGCAGCTATACGCCAAAAAGAGTAAGTATGCCAAGCTCTGGGTCATTATAGCAGCAGAAAATTGGGGAAGAATAGTTAAAGATAAACCCAAAGTTGTAAAAGCTGCACTTGAAGTGTCTGCAGGAAACACAATGGGAGGGGGGAGTCGCTGGGGGTATGGGCAGGATGCTTAACGTTCTGTACAGCTTCATAAATACAGGGGCGGAGGAGATTTTTTTGGAAAAGCTGAGAGCTGAGTCGCCGATGAGACTTCTATTTGCCAAGCTGTTTTCACAGCAGTTTGGTTAAAAATAGCTCCTGGAGGCTGGAGCTGCATGTCAAAAAATATTAGATTTTTCCCGCTGTAGTGTCTTGGTTCCTACGATCATCACAGAGGGTGAAAAAGGGAGAACTTGGCAGCACCTTCTACTCATATAGTTCAAATGAGAGTCTAGAGACTGTTCTCTTGAGCATCCACTTAAAAATGGTTACAGGGTAAATTAATTTGAAAGGTTACAGGGAACATATAATTCTTCCATCACAGCTATCAGTCCATTTCCAGGCTTAATTCAAAGTGCTGGTCATGACTGAGGGGTTCAAGTCATCTAAAAGATGGCACCACCTCATATGAGCCTCATACGAGTCCAGGCTCCCAGCAGCGTCACCCA
The DNA here is from genome assembly GCA_037013535.1 of Intellagama lesueurii. Taxonomy (NCBI): domain Eukaryota; kingdom Metazoa; phylum Chordata; class Lepidosauria; order Squamata; family Agamidae; genus Intellagama; species Intellagama lesueurii. The sequence continues at coordinate 35,877,466 of JBAJHW010000006.1, forward strand.
AGGCAGGAGGTTGAGACACCAAATTATGGTACAACCAGCCTCTTCAGAAAGCAATGGTCCCATCAGCAGAAAAGAATCTACTGTTCCAACAGTGGCAGGGTGGAGAAACTCCTGAAGAGCAGAGCAGTTACTGGGGAGCAGTAATAGTGGAAGGTGATGCTGATGGAGGATCTTTCACAGGCAATGGCAATGACAGTCTATTTTTAGCAAAAGAAAGTAATGGTAAACCATGTTTAAATATTTTATACCTTGAAAAATCCTATGATGACACAATCCAAAATGAAGCAAGCGATAGTGCTGGAAGGTGAGACTCCAAAGTTGGAAGGCACTCAATCACCTACTGGGAAGAGTAAAAGAGAAATATGAATAGAACTATTGCCAATGAAGCAACTTGACTAAAACCAGAAGGACACTGAGTTGTTCATGTGCACAACAATTGTAACAAGGTTACAATTCAATCAATCAATGTTTATTTGCATTAGCCATATGCCAGAGCAAAGTAAGTATAAAATCTACAAAGATACAGAATCAACGCATCTGAGTCAAAATAATAGATGAATACATATGCATCGGATAATTATACCTACCAAAATTGGTCAGATAAAACTATATAAGATTACTCCTTTAGAACCATAATCAACCTAATTTTAATTGCTACTATTAAAAATTTGGCTATCTGTGCCATTACTTGTTTATCTTGGTCTGCGAGAAGAAAAGATACATGGAATGGTCCTATCTTTTTGCATACCTAATAGCGACACTGGGATTCTCAGTGTTGTGTAGTGGATAGAGTGGTGGACTCAGAATCTGGAGAATAGGGTTTGAATCCCGACTCAGCCATGGAAACTCACTGGGGGTGTAGAACTGGTAAAACCACTCCTTAAATATCTCACTTACCTTGAAACCCTATAACAGTGGCTATACATCAGTTCCAGCTTGATAGCGCAGAACACAATAGTGACACCTGTTGCTATATAAACTGTTCACATGAATTTTCATTAATGTATACATTTATTTCTGCACTTGTCCTAATCTATGCATACTTGTACTCATTTTCCACCTTGACTAGAGCTTGTTCATCTGCATGTTTCAATTGCACATATTTTTAGCCATGTATATTTCTTAAATGTTGGCATGATTTCATACATACAAAGTATGGCATAAGAATCACAAATATGTCACTTTCTAAGGAGCTTTCAAATAACTTCCATTCCTGTGTTAACACACCATCGTCACTTTATATATCGGTATCCTCACCTGGTCATGGGGAGATGTCTATAGGGCCTTATTTGCATCCCTGTGTCTGAAGAAGTGGGTTTTGATCCACAAAAGCTGATAATAAAATAAATCTATTAATCTTTGAAGTGCTATAATAATTTAGGTTTTTTGCCCTTTGACCAGTTTTCTGAAAATTGATATAAGTTTGTTCCCCATGCTTCTCAGGAGTAAGAAATCATTTCACAGAGAATCTCAAAAGTATTGAAATATTTTTCCATCACTATTCAGCGGTATAGTGCCAATGAACATGGAGACTTTTTAGCCAAGAGCCATTAGTAGACCTATTGCTGAGAATTTCAGTTGTGCGTGCATGTGGGTGTGTGCATGCATGCCATTTAAAGAAAGACTATTCCAAGATCTTGTGGCAATGAGTTCTGTAAGTTCATTGTGCATATAAAGAAATATGTTTTGAAAGCTATCGTGCCCAGATCCACTTCACTATGCCTCACCTTGGCTGTCCCCTCCAATGTGGTCCATGTCTTCCTACCTCACCTGCCCCCATGATCAGGTCATGAGACTGACTTGGGGTGGAACTTGCACAGCCCCTGAGGCTGGAGCTGGTCCACAAGGCTGTTTTTGTGGGCTCTAGAACCTTCCCATGTTGCAAATGTGTTTTGTTTTAGCTTTATGTGCAACAAAGTCACATCTCCAGGAACGGCAATTTACCTTTTGAACCAGTTGCAACCTACCGCCAACCATTATTTATTACTTATTTATTTGTCTTATTTATCGGCCGCCTTTCTCCCAATAAGGGGACACAAGGCAGATCACAATATTAAAAACCTTCTAACATTTAAAAAAATCAAAAAATCAAACTGGATGTGGATTTCCAGCCACTGCTGGTTTTCTTCTTTTCAGGTTTTATTTTGTTCTGGGCTGGGAAATCAGCCCCCTGGAGCCCCAGAGCTTGTCCACCGTGCACTAAACTGCTGGAATAATCACACAACAGAATTGGCTTCATCAGGAGACTGGAGCCTTCGTAGTCCATGCATAGGCAAACAAATTCTAGGGTTCTGGCTCAGGTCCGAAATAGGCCCTGGCCCGTGCCTTTTTTTTAGGTTACATCTACCAGAATCAATAATGGCTAAGTAGTCCAGAGAAGTAACAGTTTGCAGCTCTGGTCCTGGCTGCCATTTGCAAGGACCCTCATTGAGCCAGCAGGATCCCAATTCCCAGCCTTGTGAGGTGTCATGGCTTCCATTAGTTTGTTAGGTCTCGGAACCTGGCACTGTCTCTCTCGCTCCAGTGGCTCCGGCAGCTCATCAGCAGTAAGTGGAGCTGAAAGCTTTTAAGCGCCAACGGCCAGGGCAGCTGGGTCCCCCGCTGAGGCAGCAAAAATGGTGTGCACTCCTTCTCTCTCACCTTGTGCCTCCCGCTTCCTCCTGCTTTTCTTTATTTCTTATTCACTTCAGCCCTAGAGCCACTTTTAAGAGCCAGAAGCAGAGCCTGGAAAAACGGCTAGAGCTTGGGAAAACTTCCCCCCCCCCTTTTTTTTTTTTTTTTTTTTTTTTGCAATCTGGTTAAGCTGGTAGGGAGATTCTAGAAGTGATAATAATAATAATTTTAAAAGACTTTTTCAAAATCTAGTCAATTTCAGAGACCATTGTCCTTCCCACAAATTAAAAAGGGAGCGTCCCTAAGTTCTGGCCCAGACCTGGTGCAAAGTAGCTGCAACAATACAGAGTGCCTCTGAGAATAAACAGAATGTACATGATCATTTTGAAGGTTTTATTTTCCCCAGCTCAGGTTGGAGACAACGTTATTTTTATTTTGTTACAACATTTATATCGTGCTGCCCTATCCAAAGATCTAAGTGTGAAGTATGGGTAATAAAGCAGCTGTAATGCAGGTTGCAATCTTAAAACAGTTAAAACTACTTAAAACAATTCATTATAATCAACTAACAAAATTATAGCTGTTTTTCTCAGCTGAACATGATATGCAGAATAGATTGCTGCTGAATATGTATATACACACAACCCACTTTTGTCTCTGGCACACCAGATCTCTTCAAACAAGGGTAATGATAAAGAAATTTACACTGTGGGAAGCAGTGCACCTCTCTCAAACCTCTTATAGCCCTGTTAAAAAGTATAGCTTGTCTGAAAACTTAATTTGGTGTTAGGTATTCAGGCCTGCTGCTGCTGAACAGTGAAATATTTTACTTGTTTGTTGCATTTGTATGCTGATTTATAAGGCTTTCAGATCAATGCTGACTGAGAGAGACTGGGAGTTATATTCGAAAGAAAAAGAAAAAAAGGAAAAAAATTCTCACTCTGGCAGATTCTAGTTGTTATACAGTCTGTTTCATTCTGGTGGCAGGGGGGAGTGGTTAAATACAGAATAAAATAATCCTAGCGGGAGAACATATTCCAAATACTTGGATGGTGATTGGCTTTGTGGTAAATGGATTCTTCCCCTCCCCATGCACTGTGTCTGGGTAAGATTCAAATGATATCTTAAGAAATTGCCTTGCCCTTCTTTTTAGCTATCTAAATCCATTCATATTTCTCTTCTATTTTTTCTAATCTATGACTGAGCATGAATAGACCACAGGTGGGCAGATCTAAGAAGCCTAGGGTCTTCAGACCAGGATGATTATTCCTTTTCAGTAGTCACAAGTTCTTCACTGGGCCACTGCACTGTTCAAGTGTAAATGCCAAATATTCCTAACATGATTGTCCTGAACCTCATCTGTCTCCAGTGATACACCATCCTATCTTGATCTCATTGTCTGCTTCCAGTCTGTTAAAATGAGCATAATAGTAAGCAGCTTCCAAAAAAGGACATGATGAAAATCATGATGATTGCAAACGGCTTTCAGAATTTAAAAAGTGCAGCAATTGCAGCTTGTAGTAAATTGCTCCAATTCAGGTTTTAACACTGTTAAGCTCCCCCTACTTTCCCCAAGCAATGAGAAGCTCCAAGTGGACATTACAAGATTTAGCAGCCTTTGGCTGAAAGTGTACTGGAGTCTTAGGATGCCTTTGTAATATTTGCTTTATTTAGTATCAGCAAATACACTCCCTATTAGCTGCCGGAGTGGTTTCTAACCCTGCACTGGGGCCTGACTCCCAGATCCAAAATCTCTTATTCTCTTTCCTTTTAACTTCAAAGCTTATTCCAAACTGTTTCAGCCCTCTCTCACTTTGAGATGGAGGGGGTCCCCTTTGCTAAGCTCTGCTGGGCATATTGGAAAAGCTAGAGGGAGTTTTCCAACTATCAAGAGGTAATAATCTCCTGTCATTGTTTTGTCATTGATGGAGAATTGATCAGTGGATCATCTGAAATAGCAGGCTGTCAGCCTGAACAATAAAGGGTTCCTAATGACCCTAATATAACCCTAATAGAGACTTCTCCCTTCATGAACACTGGGGTTAGGGGCGCTGGACTCCTGTGTAGTTCAAAATCTGTGTATAACTCTTATGCTCCCCCAAACTTAACTACAAAGCATAAATAGTTGATTCACACATGCAGATGCAGAGAAAGAGGGCAGGAGGGGGAGAGAGGGAGAACCGTTCTCTCTATGGAGGTTCTCTTTCATAGTGATGACAATCCTTTCCATACAGTACCATGTGTAATGAGTCTTAAAGGTCCTTATGTGACCCCCCTGATCTAGAGGCTGAATTAGAGATGTTTTGTTTGGGGGCAAGTAGACCACCTTGACCCCTTGGGTGTTGAACTCATGAGGTCTTGGGTGGCCAGGGGCACAGTATTTATGAATGTTTGTTTAAAAAAAATACTCAGTGCATATCCAAAACCTTGTTTCTCAGACCTGTGCAATTCAAGAGAGATGCCAGTTTGCTCTTGAGCCTGTTTGCTTAATTTGTGTCCTTATTACTTGCCTCCTCCCACCACACAGCCCAATTCACTCAAATGGTTCTGCACAAGCATATCCCAGTCTTCTCTTTGCAGGTAAGTTAGTCTGAGAGATGGGACTGGCCTGAGGCCATCCACTGAACTTTATGGTTTAGTGGGATTTGATCCTGCATCCCTGTGGTTTTGATGTGAGCCTTTAACCACTACACCGTGCTGGTCTCCTTCATTCTCCTTTATTAGTACCAAAGCATTGGACAAAGCCATTCATGCAAGTAGTTTGGGCAAGAAAAACAAATACTTCAGACAGAAGAAATCTACAGACACCCAAGCCAGTTTTGAAAGTATTAAGAAAGCAATTATTTCTCTTTTCTTTCTAAGAAATATCTACTATGTCTTCTCTTATCAAAAACAAACACACCTGACAATTAATGTTAATAGTGATTATTTAATAAATAACTGTGTGATGTTAGCCATGTTTGTGTTCATTGTCAGGTGCTGGAATGAGTTGGCTACAGGATATTTTCCCCCAATAAATGGGAAACCTTATTTTTTTGGACTACATCCCCCAGAATCCCCCAGCCATGCCAGTAACTTTTCTAATTTCTGTTATTCCACTACCCACTTGCAAGTTATAATGATCTTACCTCTTTAATTAGGGTTGCACTTGGTCTCTAGAATTTCAGGGCCAAAACCTCAAATCATGGGGCAGGTCCCTGTGATACCTCAAGGGACTGAGTGGCAGCTAGAACTGCTATTGGGTCAGCTGATGGTGAAAATAGGTGCAAAGGGAATCTAAGAAAATAGGCCCAGAATCTAGATAATATGACAGTGCAGAGCTGGGAGGAAATGTACATAAGCAAGCAGGGATAGGGACTCTAGTCATGAGACTCACTATCAAGTTGGACTTAAGTTGCACTGGTAACTCAACTCAGGTTTGTTTGTTTTTTTCAATGACTCAGATGCGACTCAGAACTCACCCACCCCTCCCTTTTTTTCTGGGGGAAAAAAGCTTGTTTTTAATAGTGACTTGAACTTGGAGCTTGGGACTTGGTACCAAAGACTTGCCAAAATCCCTGTAGGAAAGTGACAAAATGCACTCAGGACGTGCAGTGGTTGCAGCTATTCTTACTAAGGGCTCGCATCCCACATGGACTTACTTACAGCGCACCCAGTACAATGTCTACTATAACTGAATGCCCATAGCCAGTCCATAGAAGCTTTATTTTCCATCCATGCCCTGCTGCTGGTTTGGCCAAGAAGGCTCGTGAGTCTTGCTGCTGGTGCTCCATTTCTCCCCAGCTCCAAATGTGCCTGAGTTCAGGCACCCAACAGCTCTTCCCTAGTCTCCTCTCCATGCTCCTTGTCTTAGGTGCACCAATATTGCACAAGAACATAGACAGACACCTTCACACTGAGCTAGCAAGCCCTGGTGGCAGCAGAGAATGGAGGGGAAAGGATGTCTAGGCTTTAAAGCCATCTCTCACACAAAAATTATCTTTTTTATTCCTCTAGCGCAGCTCATGCCGAGACTTGACTTCCGCTCTGGAGACTCCAAGAAGCACAGCAATTAGCTGAGACTTCAGCCAGTGCCTTGAGACCTGGCACTTGAGATCCTAATAGAGATGGAGTTAAAAAGCCATCACTATCATCAATTTTAAAAGCCACATCAGTTCTCACTAGAGGTAGATACTAAAATTAAAAAATTAATAAACCTTAGTTACCCCCATCCCTTCTTCCACAAACAAAGTGCTCATATAATCTTAGGTCCTCTTATTCCCTTTTGCTGGCTCTAGACTCCACTGGTATATTTGCTGTGTGCTGTACAGACTAGGCTGAGACAGTTTACCAGCTAAGCTGCTGAACCTAGGCAATGATCCAGGGCAGAGAATGGAGCCCAGGGCGGTTTGAGAATGCCAGAGCCCAGGGAAACCTACATTAAAACTCTTCCCTATGGCAAAAGCAATGGGCCAATGCTGAACTCAGCTGGTCGTTTCCCCCCAGGCTCATGAGCTGCCCAAGTGTGGTTAATTGGTGTCTCTTGGCTGTGTCTTCCTTGTTTTTTTATTATTGTTATCAGCACAGTAAGGCAGGCAGAAAGAATACACATGTCAACCAGGCTAGTGTGTTACGTGTCTCTTTGCTTGCCCTGCCATAATCTTTTCTCACTTGAAGTTATCCATTAGTATATCATCCTTATAGGAAGCTACAGTGGGAGAATTGTATTTTATAGCAGACAAATGGGCCACAGTGCTACTCACCCCTCCTTTCTTTGGCCTGGCCTCCCCTCCTACTTCTCTGAGATTCACACATTGGAAAACCCTGCAACTGGGTTGGGCACTTTGATTTTTCAAATGAGGAATCACAGGAAGCTAAGCGTGCAGCAGGATCAGACTAAGTATGTATCAAGTCCAGCATTTGGGAAGAGGCAGAGGCCAACCAGGTGCCTCTGGAAAGCCTACAAGCAATAGTACCCTCTCACTCATGTTCTCCAGCAACTGGCATGCAGACTCATGCTGCCTCATGCAATCCTGTGTGCTCCTGTTGAACCCAAAAAGGGAAAACTGCACAGCTAGAAAGTTAAATGTTCAGCACCCAACCTATTGTCTTAAGTATTATTGCTTAAGTATTATTGCTTTAATTACACTTGAAGGTGTATTGTGTAGGTGCCAACTTCAGTGACATACACTTTCAGGACTTTATGATCAGATTATATTAATGTCTACAATTCTATCCAATATAGTCCATAATTACACTGAGTATATAGCTACATCGTTGATGTCCTGGTTGGTTTTAATCTGGAAGAGCTGCAGTGTGGCTCTCACCAAGAAGAAGAACAGGTGGTATCTTGTTGTGGTTAACTACAAGCATTGTGGATTAAAATGTGCCAGATCCATCTCTCTCCCCAGCTATGAATCATTTGCTTGACACTGGACAATTACCTCTCAGTCTTAGTTTTTTTATCTCTGCAGTGGAAATTCTTACTGGCCTATTTTGTTAGAGATTATTTTAATGTATGTGGATTACTTTGCACCCTTTTTATTTTATAGTTTTTTCTTTAAATTCTTGTTGCTGTTGTATCACGAGAAATCCTGTCACTCGCAAAGAAAAGTTGACAGTGTTCATGGCTGCGCGGACGTTGCCTCAGTGTACAAGTACTCTTTATTTTAATCTTCTCTTTGCCTTGTCACCCTCCAGCTACAACGTTTCAAGCGCTCCCTCTCCCTGAAAACCATCCTACGGAGCAAAAGTGTTGAGAATTTTTTCCTGCGCTCCAATAGTGAGTTCAAACTGCCCTCTGATGTGCTGCTCAGCCCCCCAGATTCTGTGCCACCTCTGTCTCCACCGCCTGCCCCCACTGAAGCTGAACACTCTCCCCGGGCAATTCACAAGTCTCTGGCACCCCTCAAGCCCATAAAAACTCACAGCTTCCAGGAGCACGTCTTCAAGAAACACAACCCATGTGAAATCTGCCATCAGCTTATTGTAGGTAAGTAGTCTGAATGCAACTTTCTTCCCCATCTCAAACTTAATTCTGGCTAATGTTGTTGTTGTTGTTGTTTCAAATTACATATACTGCCCCAGAGTGCTAAAGCACTCTCGGGGAGTTTTATAGAATAATTATACCAACAACAATTTGCCTCCACCCAGCAAGCTGGGGACTCATTTTACCAACATCAGAAAGAAGGAAGGGTGAGGCAACCTTGAGCTGGCTACCTGCATCCATCAAGATAGAACTTGAGTCATGGACAGAGGCTTTGACTGCAGTACTGCAGTTTAACCACTGCCCCATGGGGCTCACCCAAGCCTTTTTTAGTTCTTCTGTTCTATAGCAGTGTATGGCATTGTCATGAGCTTTAAGTTAGGAAAGCTTGGTATAACACAGCGTTTCCTGGCTCTGTACCCTTCATGTGTCTTGGACTACAGCTCCCTTCTTCCTGGCCATTATGGATGGCACAATGGAAGCTGTAACCTGGCACAGTGAAAGGGACCTGAATAGGGAAGGCTGATATAACGTAACTTCAGCCTCTTCCTTTCCATGAGGCTCTTCTGTCATAGGTGGTCCAGTGGCAGGTAGTGGCTCCAGTTTCAGGGGTGCTGTGAATCTACACTGGATTTTGGTCTACATTTTACAGGAGCTGTACAAGGCGTGGAACCTTTTCCCTAGAATAGACCCAGCACATTGGACAGCTCCTGTTAGTCCAGAGGAACCCCTGGAGTAGGTTCACAGCTCCCTGGAATGGCTGTTCTGCAAGTCTTCTCCCCACCTCACCCCCCCCCCCAAATTGCACATGCACCTATGCACACATCCACTGCTTCTGCAGAAGACTTTCTAGTTCTCTTGTGTTTTTGTTTTTTCACTTCATAGGAAACTCCAAGCAAGGCCTGCGATGCAAGACATGCAAAGTTAGTGTGCATCTGTGGTGTTCAGAAGAAGTTTCTCATCAGCAGTGTCCAGGCAAGACGGTAAGTGGCCGAGGAAATCAGAGCTCTGAAAACTTACTTACTACAACTCCCTGACGCTCCCAACCAGCATGATCAATGACACTGAACTGATGCTTTAGCAGAAGAGTCAAATGCATAATATAGTTGGGAAAAGAAACAAATTGGTTCTTGATAACCATCAAAGAAAATGGAAAACATGCATTTTCTGTATCTCCTTGGCCCTTCCAGTAGACAAGTCAGTGTGCTAAAGGCTTGTGGGCTCAGCATAACATGCATGAAATTGGTTCATGTTCTCATACTGGAAACCAGTTCACCTTCTTCCTCCTAACCTTCCCCAGCAGGCAACCTCCTTCAGAAGAAATCTCAGCTCTCCCATGCTACTGCATGAACCTCCGCCACAGCCACAGCCAGCAGTGACCACCAAGGAGTCCCCCCCTGCAGGTGAGAATGGAACAGTCCAGAGGAAAGCCAAAGATAACTGACATGTAGAAATCTGGAAAGTTGTTCAGCCATAAGAAAAGACCAGAGCTTGGGAGATTATTTTTTAAAGATACCTAGTTACTGTTATAGCTCCAAGGTCCCCAAATTAGTTAATCATTCTTATAGTTACAACTTTTAAAAAATTACTTTGCTTGTTTCTCAAAAGGAACTGGATAGGTAGTTTTAGTTACTTTTTTAAAAAGTCTAAATAATACAAGATATTGAATTATGGCCCAAAAAAATGCTGTCCTCACACCCACTTTATCCTTGCCACAAGGCTCACAACAGCACACAAGGTGGAAGCACAAAGCAACACTTTGAACCCTGTAGTTTTTCTTCTTGGCTATATAATTAGCCTACATTCCTGGATTTATAAAAGGAATGTGCTAATTATTGTGACACTGTAAAAATAATGAAGCTATCCCTTGTTAAGTTAAAGTCAAAATGGAACTTAGCTATATCTTCACTTTTGGAGAAAGAGATTCAACGTGAGTAACGATTTACTTCCAGACTCTGGAAGAGTCAATGGGTCTTTCAGAGACGAGGCATCCCAGATCCACCCCAGCAGACAAAGCTCCTGAGAGTCTTACAGTTGTAGGCATTTTTTAGGAGGGAGAACAGGAATTTGGCTGTAAGGCTGTTCTAGCTAATTGTGAAAAAGGGTTGGGGTGTAGCTAGAGAGTGGGTAGTGAGTAACAGCTAGACAGCTGGAAATCTTTCTTGCTCCATGAACTATCTTGCAAATCCGCTTTTTTTAAAAATTAATTAAAGTCAGCCAAGCTGGTTTATTCAGATGATTTGGTTGGCTCCCTGTTGTGGAATGTTCGTATAATAAAAGAGGCAGAATAATCCCACTCTTCCACTGAAAACCATGTAGTCCTTGAGCATCTGGGATTATGGAAAACTAGAGAGGATCTAGCTCAGGGCTGGGGAATATTTGGCTCTCCAGATGTTGTAGGGTTGCAGCTTGCCTCCCCCTTGGCTAAGGTGGTGATAGCTGATGAAAGCTGCAGTCCAACAGTATCAGGAAGACTACGCATCCTCTGTCCTGATGCCGCTTCAAGTGGCTCTGAGCTCTGCAGAATATCATTTTAGGAATTGTGCTGTGTGTGAGAAAGCGGGGGACAGGGGCAGAAATATAACCAGTTTTGAAGCTGTGGAATAGGATGAATTTTGTACTTAGTAATAATGCAGACAAATGCCCAGCATGTCCTGCATGTCTCCAGTTAAAAGGTTCACATCAGAGCTTGTTAATGTTAAAACTGATAAAAATCAATTCATTGTGTTCATTGTTAGTAATGCATTACTTTTAATTATTTTATTTTAAATATTTAAAAGCTCAATATTAAGTTAAGACATTGAGCTTTTAAATATTTAAAATAAAATATAATTTAATAATTTTAAACATTAAAAAACTCAGGTGAATAAAACTGTGACCTTGAATGGTGAAAATGTTTCAGAAATTATTTCTCAAACATAATAGATGCATCATGGAATGTTAAGCATTATTCATCCTGTTAACATTACTGTTGTTGCAATGATTAAAATAATAACTTTTAAAGTCATTGTTTCAAAAGAAGTTACAAATTAAGGGTAGGGAATAAATGTTTAATTAATCACTTTCAAGCTCTGGATCAAGTAGCAGAGTAAGGCAAGCAGACCTTTGCCTGCCTGAAAATGCATAGGGAGATACTACTGGACAGAGTGAATCACAGTGGACTGGGCTGAGCTGGTATAAGGCCATTTCCTGTGTTCCAACTCCACGTTGGAGGATCCAGCTCTGAATCCATCTTTCCTTCATCAGCAGGTCCCAGCGGAAAGGTGGATCCTGTTTATGAGACTCTGCGCTATGGCACTTCACTGGCTTATATGAATCGCTCCAGTTTCAGCAGCACGTCTGAATCCCCCACAAAGAGCCTGGTATGATTCTCTCTCAATGTTTATTTTAAATTTATTAATTATATCTAAATCCCATTTTTCCAGTGAGCTCAAGGCATACAGGACTCTCCTCCTCTCCATTTTGTTTTCAGAGCAACACTTTGAGGTACATCATCCTGAGGGAGAATGGCAGGCCTGTATTCACCAGTGACGTTTATAGCTTAGTAGGGATTTGAACCTGGATCTCTCAAGTCCCAGTTCAGCATTTTAACCACTATACTGTACTGTCTCTGTAGTGCAAGAAGTTTCCATTTTGATAATCTAAACAGGTCCAGATGAAAGACCCCCTCTGGGATTTTGAGCATCCTTTCTACAAGATCCAGAGGAAAATTCTGACAGGAATTTGGTTGAATATGTGTGGAGGGGTGGTGTGTGGGGTCACTTGAAAGAAGAGTCACTAATGTGAAATTGTTGGGATTGTGTAATGGGCCCCTCAGATGGATGTCTGGAAGAAATCAGGAAAAACAAAACAGGCTCATGTTGGTATCATGTTGGTATTTCAGAGAAGGATTTAGCATTAGCATTTTGGTGCCTGTAGGGGAAAACCTCAAAATACTTGTACAGTAATGGAAAATTATTGAAACCCTGTCATTAACAGCGTTTGGTGAGGGGCAAATGGTGGAACAGGAAGGAATTGTATTCACTTTAATCAGAAGTGTGCAGATTTGTGGTTTTTGTTTCTCTGAGGAATTCTGTGAGCTGTAGTCCAAAAAAAGACAAATCTGCAGATCTCTAATTCTGCTCTCTCAACAATGGTTTTAAATCCAATTTATGGACAGTATGTTATAAACTTGAAAAGAGAGTGAATGAGTGGCAGTTTGGTACAAAACAGTTCCCTTTCCTATCACAATGATCATCCTTTCCAAGCTGGGCTTTCTGGAGAGAAGGGAGGTATGTTGCCTAGACCTCTTCTACAAGTTCATTATGAATAATAATAGGTCCAGCTTCAGACATGTTCGGCACTGTGCAAAGATTAAAAAATCAAAACAATCCATGCTGCAGGCTTACAAGTTAATTGACATAATATAAAATGGACAAAAAGAGGGATTGATCAGAGAGAGAGGGAAATAGGAAAATGTTATGTAAAATTGTAGATGTATCCATGTGCAGTAGTTTCTAAGGGAGGCAGTTCTCAGAGAAGTTTGAACCCCCCTGCCTGAAACTGGCATCCTCTAGGTGTTTTGGACTCCAGATCCCAACACCCCACAATTATGAAAGTTGTAGTCCCACACATATGGAGGATATCAGAATAGGAGAGGCTGGGCTAGCCAAATTAATGGAGAGAACCAAATGCACAGAGCTGGGGAAGTTATTTTCAAAAAGGAATAATTTATAGTTAGGGGTCTAAAGCCCCTTGAAGTACTGAATTACTCTTAGCCCTGCTGGTTTTATACTTCAAATTTTTCATAAATGGTTAAACATGTTATGGTGTGACGTGGCAAGAAAGCAAATGGAATGAGGCATAGATACAAGACACAGCATGAGCCAACACTTTAACTCTACAATATTCTCTCTTCACCATTTAGTTACCCCTATAGCAATAAATAGGGGACGTGGTGGCGCTGCGGGTTAAACCGCAGAAAGCCTCTGGGCTGCAAGGTCGAAAGATCAGCAGTTCAAATCCACGCGACGGAGTGACCACAGAAACTGTCTATGGACAAATGCTGGCTCTGTGGCTTGGAAATGGGGATGAGTACCGCCCCCTAGAGTCGGACACGACTGGACAAATTGTCAAGGGGAACCTTTACCTTTATAGCAATAAAAATAACTGAACCAGTTGTTCACATCACTCATTAAGTTACAGTAATAATATTAGTTCCACCTCAGTGAATACAAGAAAGGCACTAACTCATCATTTTTTAGTAGTGAATTCCAAACTTTGCTAATGTATACCATTGTGGAACTAGACAAGGACAAAAAAAATTCTTCCCTAGAATCAAGCATGTGAACTATAACTCTCCTGTTACTAAGGAGCCCCTCTTCATGGCAGTCAGTGCTGTACGTTCACTTACTTCTTTGGGCCCACACCACTGAGACAAAACAAAGCATAGATTGACGCTTCTTCTCTGTGCTCCTGTCACTTTTCACTTTCTTAGACGGGGAAAATGAACAGGCAGTGGCAGCAAGGAAGAAGGAAAGTGAGGCCAGATTAATCTCCCTGATAGAGTGTAGGCATCAGCAGGTGCCCACGGATGCAAGCCTTTGACACCAATCTCAGTTCCCTGTAATTGTTTTAACATTGGATGTCTGTGCTTCCAAATTCTGCAAGCCATTAGAATCGCATGGGCCAAGAGCGAGACAAGCCACTGAAACAGTAGCTCACACACCACCAGCACTGGCACAACTCCTCCTGCTGCCTGAAACAGGAAGAGAAATGTCACTGCATTCTCCTACTCACTGCCATGATGCCACAACATGATGACAAGGAGGAGAAGGGGTGGCAGCAACAGGCAGCCCTGTCTTCTTCCATTTTGGCCATTCTTTCACCTTGGCCCTGAGTACCCACCCACCCCGGGCCAAGCTATTGTGCAAATAGTGGGCTGAGAAGTGCCATGAATGTGAGGAAGAAGTGTCAGTGGCAAAGGCAGCTAGAGGAAAAGGCCAGGAGCAACAGTGGCTGGCTCAGGCGGCAGAGAGTGGGAGGTAGTGGCAATTGTGCCACCACCTTTGGTAGTCAACTTCCTGAAGCATTCCTCGTTTTGATGAATTACCAGCCAGCTTTGTACACCACTTAGACTTTATTAATCTCAGACTAATTCCTCCTGCTTAATTCTTCTTCTTGGGTGTGTTTCCATTTCCAGAATGAAAAGGATGATGTGGCTGAAGATACAGAAAGTGGTGGGCAGACTGCAGAGGAAAACCAGGCTGATTGTGGTGAGCAAGGTACCTCATTGTTTTTCTTTATCGGGACTGCAGGAATACAAATATGTTTGAGTAAACCCATCTCATTAACTCTATGTGGAAGTTGCCCCAATAAATACAGTCAATGTTGGGTTGTATAGGGTAGTGAGGTCACATGAGGTGGCCCTGCACCTTCAGGATTTCTGCCTTTCCAGCATTTATATCTACAACATTTAGTACATTTCTTCACTGGGAGCCTATACCTCCATCACTGTTTCTATGCCTCCCCATCAAACTTTTTCCAAATGCGCAAAAGTAAAGATTGGCACTGAGTAGGAGGGAAAGCCAGCATGTGTGGCCCCATTTTACCTATTTGTTATCTTGACAAGCAGTGGGGCATAACCTCTAAACAGGTCTGTTATCCATTAAGGAACTTCAACAGGGATCTCTTTTCTTCTTCTTTTGGTTTCCCTTGGGATAGAATTGAGAGTTGTCCACGGGATGGGGAATAAAAACTCCAGATATTGTTGGACACCACCTTCCATCAGCACTAGCTAGTCTATGCAGTGGTGAGGGATAATGGGATGAACAAGGCAACAAAAAAATGGAGGACCACATGTTCACCTGGAATAGAACTCCAGCATTTTATAGTGGCTGCATTTAACCAAATGTACCAATCTAGAAACAACATTCGCAGTAAAAGCAGGCGTTTTTTGCTCTTTCTAACTCAGGTATTATTTCACTTGAAATGTCTGGTGGTTTGATTTGTTTTGAAGCTTATACATTTTGAACCTATACATGTCTATTCAAAAGTAGATCCCATTGTTTCCAGTGGAGAATGTTCCCAACCAATTAGGTGTAGAATTGGAGTAACACAGATTGCTCTAATAAAGCAGTTCCAATGCAGATTTAGTGATTTATCTCCATGTTGCACTTGGCATGCTGTGGTTGAGCAAGAAAGATGTACAACTGTCCTGCAAAATAATCTGCTGTTGATGTTTAATGTTAGAAGGAGGGCTGAAGCCAGGTTGGGATCCCAGCCAAGAATATCCCATGCAAAACAATCTTCAGGTGACAACAAAAATCCATCTACTTAAAGTACTTCTTCAGGTCTCCTCCAGACCCTAAAAAGTGCTTAATGCACATAGAATTGTGTTTCATCTACTTGTGTGTAGTTATGTCGTGCTTTTAAATGCTTAAGCATTCAACCAAATAAAAATGAAAATTACTGCACAGAATAAGACCCCAGTTAGCTAGAGTATGAATTCTTGTCTAGGCAGTTACCATCTGGTCTTGGAGGTAACTGGTACGGGGTATGACATGCTTCCACAAAGCTATAGGAGCTGCATTAGAAATCTTGGACTTCTCCACTGATTTCTATCAGCAATTCTCATAAGAAGAAAGAGATGCTATAGAAACTAGAAAACAGACCCTGTATGTGAGTCTAGGTATTATGTGTCTTATGGGAACCACTGTCCCATTGACTAAGGGGGCTAAGGAATCGGGACTGGCCCAAGATATTTGCTGCCTGAGGCAGAAGAGCAAATACTGCCCCTCCCCAGTCACTGTGCACTGTGCTCCAAGCCAACAAATCTATCATCCACCTGACCAGAAAATTCTGTCAGCATCTTTCCTCATTCCCGGGCAGTGAAAAGACAGTGGGTTAGACCTAAACGTTGTGCTATACCAGCCAGGCCCAATGAAACCAATGAGATAACGTAGTCTGAATCCAACCCAATAATAATAAATTAATAGTTTGCCATTTGCTGCTGTCTTTCCATAACACCCAAACTCTGCTACCTGAAATGGCTGTCTCACTCTACCCAATAATAGGGCTGGCCCTGTAGGGAATCCCCCAGAGTACTTTACAATCTTCATACCTGGAGTTTATCCTTTCTGGGGAGGGGGTCAGTGAGAGGAGGGTTACATAGCCTGGAAACACTACTGTCTACACTTCTTGAGTTCCTGCAGTGCTTGATATTCTTTCTCTTGTTTGTTTCAGTTTTCTCACTGCCAGCGGAAGGTGAGGGCACCACTACATCAGAAGAGAAAAGCCCAGGAAAACAGGTGCCAGACTTACACACTTCATTCAAAAGCTTAGAAGGAAAAGAGATTCACTCAAACTATGGTGAAGTTGGTCTTGTAATTCAAGGAGAACCTAGCCATAGTCAAGGGAGGTGAAAACATGGATAATATGCATATGAGGCAGGAGAGCATGCTAAACCCTTTCCCTCTATCTCTATCTGCATTACATTTAGTCATGGAGGGCAATGGGTCACAAAAGAAGAAACTCCTGGATCCAGTCTTTTTCCAGAGTCTGAAATCAAGCAGAACCTTTCCAGTGGTAGTGAAGGTTCCCTGGATTCAGGGTGTTGCCTATAGGAATGACAATGGAGGAGTGTGAGGCTTTCCCCTCCTTGCACTTGTATTATTCATACTTTCAGCGTGCCTGAACAGCATTAGTATTTCATGATATGGCTTCTCACTCAACCCAAGGCTGTTTCTTCAAGTCTCTTCCACTTACATGGAAGTTAAGTCCCATTGACTCAAGTCCTGTCTGCATGCGTCATGAAGGTCTGAAAAGGTACTTGTGAGCAGATCTGTTTGCGTGTATCTATGGCACTCCCACATTCAGGTGCCCTGATACATCAGGGCTTCTAATTGTAGATGTGGTGTCTAAACACACGCAGTCAATCACACATGCAGCCACCTCTTTAGAGCTTCGCATTCAACACATGGCAAGCCAGTTGAAAATTAGGGGAGCAGAATATGTGACGTGCACATCTTGGTTAGCACTACTGTTGTAGCCGTTCTGACCTCCAGGCTATAATCCCACAATAGGGCTCCAGTGAGGTCTTACATCTGATTACACAGGTCTGGGACTACTCTTGTAATTTCTGATCCCTCCCAAGTAAAAAAAGACGAATCCAATATGAAGCATGTTTTAGAACTTTGATTCTGTGTATCAGTTAAGCAGCTGGGTTTGTTTGTTTTTAAATAAATAAATAAATAAATAAATGTAATTCTTACTTTTAAAAAAATCCAAATCAAACACTTCTAGCCCAGGTTTTAAAATAGATTGCATGGAACAGCACACTGTGCTTTTCTATTTTTAAGATGCCTGGTTCGATTACTGTCCTTTTGCTAGAGGGGTATTTAATGCAGCACCTCTTGAATAAAATGAGTTGGTGGATAAGTTATTCACTCTGTAAATGTATGTTTATTTTCTGAGCTATCCACTTTAATGGTATCTCCCAGCAAGTTCCAAGATAGTAGACCTTTTTAATTCCCCCCACAACAGGTATTTTTAAAATTGTGGTAGACATTTTGACTGCCCTTGCCCAGTTCGAAATGACTTCAGAAAATGCACACACAACCTTTGTTTTTTGAGAAAACTAAAAGTTTTCCACTTCAGTTCTCTTCCCTCTACAGTAGCAACAGGCAGAGCTGTGACGACTGTGAGGGATTCATCCAGTTCCCACCCATGCCAGCCCTCATACCCACCAGTACCCTTTGAAAAAAAAAGAAATACCCATTTCAGGGGTGTGTGGGAAGGCCCAGGGATGTTCAATTGCCTCTCACTTGCCTAGAGATCACAAGGGACTTTCTGGGTCCTTTTAAACTTTAATGTTAGAGAGAGAGGCAAGGAGGCCCCTTGGATGCTGGGGTGGAACGGGAGTGCTTTCGGCCATTTTGGAGACTCTCGTGCAGTTTGTGAACTGCCCCTAACCCTACTCCTGCTCTAGCAGAACTCCCAACACAGCCCTAAAGTATAGCCTAAATAAATGAACTGACATCAACATGGGCAAAATGTCTGAGGAATGGTTCTCATCAACTCTGTACGAGTTGAACATCAACTCGTATAGTTCAAATACCAGCTTCCAAAATTTGTCCCGCCCCATACCTGCCCTTTCTCTGTTCTATTCCACCCTTTGCATGTTTAGCAAAACATGTTAAACATATTGAAAACACTATATCATATTCTTGTTAGTTCAGAGTTTGTTTATATGTTGTAAACCGCCCAGAGTGGCCCTAGCTGCCAGATGGGTGGTATGTATGTATGTATGTATGTATGTATGTATGTATGTATGTATGAATCAATCAATCAATCAATCAATCAATCAATCAATCAATCAATCAATCAATTTATTATTATTATTATTATTATTATTATTATTAATAATAATAATAATAATAATAATAATAATAATAATAATAATAATAATAATAATAATAATAATAATAATAATAATAATAATAATAATAATAATAATAGTAGTAGTAGTACCCTGTTTCCCCGAAAATAAGACAGGATCTTATATTAATTTTTGCTCCAAAAACACATTAGGGCTTATTTTCAGGGGATGTCTTATTTTTTTCATGTACAACAATCTACATTTATTCAAATACAGTCCTGTCATCTTCTTCTGGTTGCTGCACAATGGTGGAGGGTGGGGTATCACTCAACTGGGGCTTATTTTTGGAGGTAGGGCTTATATTACGAGCATCCTGAAAAATCATACTAGGGCTTATTTTCAGGTTAGGTCTTATTTTCGGGGAAACAGGGTAGTAGGCTGGAACGAAGTTTCTGAAGTCTTTTTTTCCCTTTTTTCCTATTCCTAACAGTCAGCCCGGGGCTCCATCCGCAAGGAGATCTCACCCATGTACTCCTATGTAGCTCTCTACAAGTTTATGCCTCAGGAGAACAATGATCTACCCCTGAAGTAAGTGCACCCGATGCCCCATCTTGCCAAATCATTGCTTCAGAGCATGAGGTACAAGCTGGCAAATCCTTGGACTGTGTGCCAGCTCACACTTGAGAATGTTCTGGTTACTCTGAAGGGAACTAGTGTCTCTGATGCACATGCAGAAACACCTAGAATTTGAAGATATTCATGAATATTGGCCAACCTCCCATGGTTGCTGTTAAGATGATTAAGAAGACAGTATAAGCATTGCTCAGGAAAAAGTTCCATTTCATTGCTAAATACTGAAGTGATGTGGGTTGATGGACATTCTTCTTGCTGGTGGGTGATAGTTACTCCCTCCTAACATACTCCCCACCCCCTGAGCCCAATCTCCAAAATGCCAGTTGCAAACTGAGATAAACAAGACCTTCTCCATCCCTGTAGGCCTGGAGATCGAATTATGCTGGTGGATGACTCCAATGAAGACTGGTGGAAGGTGAGTGGAAATAGGACATTTTATTTGCTGCCTGAAGTGTTCATTTGCAAACCTGCTTTGAGGCCTTTTTTTGTGGAAAGCATGTTATAAATTTCCAAAATATGTAGAGTCATAGAGTTGGAAGAGACCACTGAGGCCATCCAGTCCAACCCCCCACCATGCGGGAACATCCATCAAAGTACTCCCAACAGATGGCCATCCAGCCTCTGCTTAAAAACCTCCAAAGAAGGAGACTCCACCACCCTTCGAGGCAGCCTATTCCACTGCCGGACAGCTCTGACTGTCAGGAAGTTCTTCCTAATGTTCAGATGGAATCTCTTTTCCTGTAGTTTGAAACCATTGCTCCGTGTCCTAGTCTCTGGAGCCCTGGAAAACAAACCTGTCCCCTCTTCAACATGACATCCTTTCAAATATTTAAACATGGCTATCATGTCCCCTCTCAACCTTCTTTTTGTAAGGCTAAACATTCCCAACTCCCTAAGCCACTCCTCGTAGGACATTGCTTCCAGACCTTTAACCATTTTAGTCGCCCTCCTCTGGACACGTTCCAGGTTGTCAACATCCTTTTTGAATGGAGGTGCCCAGAACTGGACACAATACTCCAGGTGAGGTCTGACCAAAGCAGAATAGAGTGGTACTATCACTTCCCTTGATCTAGACACTATACTCCTATTGATACAACCAAGAATCGCATTGGCTTTCTTGGCAGCCACATCACACTGCTGACTCATGTTCAGCTTGTGTTCTACCAAGACTCCTAGATCCCTTTCACAGGTACTGTTGTCTAGCGAGGTATCTTCCATCCTATATCTGTGCAGTTCATTTTTTCTGCCTAGCTGTAGGACCTTACATTTCTCCCTGTTGAAATTCATTTTGTTAGTTTTGGCCCAGGACTCTAATCTGTCAAGGTCATTTTGAATTTTAATCCTGTCCTCTGGGGAATTACCCTGTTTCCCTGAAAATAAGACAGGGTCTTATATTATTTTTTGCTCCAAAAAACGCATTAGGGCTTATTTTCAGGGGATGTCTTATTTTTTTCATATACAACAATCTACATTTATTCAAATACAGTCATGTCATCTTCTTCTGGTTGCTGCACAATGGTGGAGGGCGGGGTTTCACTTAAGTGGGGCTTATTTTTGGGGTAGGGCTTATATGACGAGCATCCTGAAAAATCATGCTAGGGCTTATTTTCAGGTTAGGTCTTATTTTAGGGGAAACAGGGTAGCAACCCCTGCCAATTTGGTATCATCTGCAAATTTAATCAACATACTCTCTATTCCTTCATCCAAGTCATTGATAAAGATGTTGAATAACACGGGACCCAGAACAGAACCCTGGGGCACCCCACTAGTCACCTCTTTCCAGGACGAAGGGGAGCCATTTGTGATCACCCTTTGGGTTCGGTCAGTCAACCAATTACAGGTAGATAACATCCCAGAGAGATAGAGGTTGACTTTGTGACTCTTTGCCATCTTGGTGAGGTTATGTCTTCTGAGCAGACCCTTTTTTGGCTTCTGGACCTGGTCACTTCCAGTCAGACATTCATGTCTTTGCATTATATGTTCATTCCCATGCATTCTTATATTACCACCCATTATTTGGTGTCTTCTAGATGTGTTGGATTACTAACTCTTAGCCAGGTGAAAATTGTAGTCTAATATATCTGTAGTAAGGGAAGGTTGTATACCTACGGGCCTACATTTCCCACATACACCTGCACACAACACCATTCTCATGCCTCGTTCATGTGTGCAAGTTACGCTCTCCCCCTCCTCCATTTGGTATTCTTTCTCACACCTGTGCACTTTCATGCACGCACCTAGATGCACATGCACAGACACACTCTGTCGGCCCTCAAGGAAAAAGCTTTGGCCTCTGAGCCAGTCAGTCACACATCTGGTTACTTGTCCCTGTTGCCATAGCAACGAGGCTGATTCCAAGAGCATCCTTCACAGTTCCAAAGATTTCTGTCTGCCCAGAGAGACACATAAAGAGTCAGAGGACAGAGCAAATAGGACAGAACCTTGCACCTTGTTACCTGTTTTGTTTTGTTTTTGCCATTCCAAGATAAGCTCATAGAGGTATTTAATTTTCAACATTATCTGATGCTGCTCTTGCTTTTTAACGCAAAGTGATGTTGGAAAGCAAAAGAGCTATTGTATTGTTGAGGATAGGAGGTAAAATGCTGGTATTTTGCTTGAAATGCTGAGTCTCAGCCTTGAGGTAATTGCATAGGAGAATGTGCCTCTGATCATATGGAAGTTTCTTTTCCGTCAGCCCTGAGGAAACCCTAAGCAACCTATACACAGTTAGAAAGTGTAGACTTGCAGGTCTGACTGGGTATTGTGCCTGGTTTTCCCCCCAGAATTAAACATAAATAAATAGCAAGGGACAATAAAAAGCAATCTGAAAAGTATTTGTTTGAAAAGAAAGAATACATAGGTCCACATAACGTCCATTTGTCTGGCTTTTAGAAATTAAGCATTGTGCCTAAGGGGTCAGAGGCTGCAACAAAAAGCAAAATTCCACTGAGGAGTCCGGTAAGATATTCCCCTCCTTAAGAATACTACTGTCAGTCTACTCAAGACCATTTGCATCATTCTCAGTGCATCCAAACCACTAGCATCTGGCTGTGACAAAACCTCAGAAAATCTTCCTCTAGACAGAGGAATAACCTTATGAGGTTCAAAGGCAGAATTTTAAGGAGCACCTGCTCTAAGTTATCAAGGAGATGTTCCTCTACCCTCTTTTGTTGTATAAAATCAAGTGTGAGAGGCAGCAGTCTTATTGTTTCATGAACATAGATATGTATTCATAGCCTTTCAAGGGCCTCTCTCTAGGACTCCAAGTCCATTCAAACAATAACACGCAATCTTAACGCAATAAAAATGAGAACAGTGAAACCGCTACAAACACAAAGTAAAGAAATAGCTGACAAAGTTAGTGTACAAATAAAATCTATCAAAAGTCTGGTGAAATAAAAAATGGTCTTTCCTGCCCATCTAAAAAACATCAACAAAGGGTGTATTTAGTGACTGAAATCCTATTGTGCATCTCCACATGCCTGCAACGGGGATGGTGTCATCATCAACAGCAAATCAGCCCTGATTAAAGACTTCCTTTGGTGATTTTGGGATGCATGTGACTTCACTGCATTTTGTATGAGTCGTGTACACTCCAAAATTGCCTTTAACCAAGTGCAATTTTTCCCTAAGAATGAGGTCATCTCTGTTTTGCACACAGGGGGTACGCAACAGGATTTCAGCCAATGTGTGCACTTATATTCAACTGTGAGGCAGAGATGGCTAAAGTGCAGTCTGTGAGGCATTTTTTAAATGCTAAGCATCCAAGTTAGAATCCTGAACATTATATACTTCCATATATAGATTTTCATTAGAAGAGCAAGTTCTAGGGAAAGATGGTTGATCACATGAGCTTCTTTCCAGCCAATTTTGTGCAGCAAGTTTGTCCAGGTGAGACAGTCTGGGGATGCTGCAGGACTTTCCATGGCAACCAGAAGAAAGAAGCGACTGAAAAATAGGATAGCGAAACACTTGTATATACAGAGTGTTGGTAGCTTTGCTGATGAATGTAGCTCTAACCTCCTGTCTTACTATAGGAATCATACATCTGTTTTTTTCCTGATTAATCAGAACTTGAATGCAGCTTTTAAACTAACACCTCGGCATGTACTCAAAGAGGAAGCTCATGGAGGCAGCCACCTAAGGTGACAGATGCTGAGAGGAGGTCTGGAACGTGCCAGCCTTCCCAGCTGTTCCTGCTGAACCTCTTCATTCTCTTTTTCTCTTAAAAGGACAGAGCTTTGTGTGCCACACAGCTTTGTCCTCATTCCCTAAATCATCCTGCTGGTGGCTGGCTGGATAGCTCAGTGGTTTAAGTATCTGGCTGTGGAGCTAGAGGTTGGGAGTTCAGTTCCCCACTGTGCCTCCTGCGATAAGAGCCAGCCTGTGTGGCCTTGGGCAAGCTGCGCAGTCCCAGGACGCCCCCAGAAGAAGGGAATAGTAGACCATGTATGTGTCTTCTGTACCTGGAAAACCCTGAAAAGGGTCACCATAACCAGAATCGACTTGACAGTGCATTATTATTATTAAAAATCATGGCTGCTTTTTACTTCCCTGGCGATTTTAGGTGATATTTTTGAACTGTGGTTATTGTCACTTATTTTATAAGGAATTTCAATACTTTTCATGGTTATTTAAAGTGTGCAAACCACATTACACTTAAAATTGTACACAAATACAATTAATGAGGTGAACAATGGCTTGTTATTTTTTGTTTTAATTTTCTAGGGGAAGATGGGTGATCGCATGGGCTTCTTCCCAGCCAATTTTGTACAGCGGGTTCGTCCAGGTGAAACAGTCTGGAGATGTTGCAAGACTTTCTGTGGCAATAAGGAGCAAGGGCAGCTCAGTCTTAAGGAAAACCAGGTAGGAGCAAACACCCCACATGGCAGGGGTAGGGCAGGGGTGGGCAACTCCAACCCACAACTCTATGGTTTTTAGCCTAAGATCAAAAGCCCCTGCTGACAAACCGTTCAGACCTCTGGCAGAAACACCCTGTTCTTCCCTTTGCAGCTGCTGAGTAGAAGGAGTGTCAGAAAGAGAGAGAGATTAAAAATAGCATGACAGAAGAAGAAAGAAGAGGTAGCCATGTCCACATTGGCTGTGGCCCCATTCACCATTAATATATGGCTCAAAGGGCTATTACTAAGGGAATATATGTACCCTCAAGAACAAGAACAACAAATGTTCCCTACCCCTACTGTACATATTCTCTGTGCCTTTAAGGAATTCATGCATTAGATATCTGAAAATTCCAAGCATTACTTAAAAAAAAATAAAAGTGAGTTTCTAGTTTTTGTTGTTTTAATTAAAATTCCCATGGATCTCATTTTCACTCTTAAGCATCCTTTGTTCTTCTTGAAGTTGGGTCAAGCTACATGTGATCACTGTCTCCCAAGTCAGATTCATATGACTAAATTGGCTCAGAAAGTGGTCTGTTTACATGATCTGATATGCTGGCTTAACAACACTGTTTTCACATCTTTGGCTTGTACTCTGTTGCTAGCAAAGTAGTGGTGTGGTTGCCTTGCTTGTTTTGGAAAGAGAGCATTGCCATTCCATTCCATATTTATTTATTTATTTGTTTCATTGTATTTAATTTTTCATTAGCATTTATTTTAAAGCCAAGCAAACAACAATATGAAAAATGCATCAGCTTAAACACAGTCAGTTGCAATTATTTCAAACTAGGCAACATGAGAGAACTGCTAGTGTATCACAGAACAAACAAACAAAGAACAAAGCAAAACAAAACCCAAAAAACAATTAAAACAAACAAAGATCCTGTGCCTCCTCACAGAAGAGGCCGTCTAATACCAACAGATGAGAAAAATTGGCTTTTTGAGCTACAGCTCTTGGAAGACCAGTATTCGCATGACCAGTGACAATGCTGACTGGGGTATTCTGGAGTCATAGTATGAAAAAAGTGACTTTTCTTATCTCTGCCAATACATCTCTGGATGAATCACATCTGCCACCTTTAGTCTTTCCAATAAGCCTCTGGGGCCATGTGTCCCTTGGCTGTGACTGGAATATTATTCACATCTAAGACCCCCAAACAGTTACCGTCCCACAAATATATAGCAGTCTGGATCTGTCCTCCTATCCTCTGAGCATAAGCTAGGCAACCAACAACACCTTGCTCATAAAACTGACCTGCCATCGGTGTATAATTATGAATGACCACCTCTGTAATTGGTGACAGTATGGGCTCTTAGAAAAAGCTATGGAGGGTTTAGTTTAAGGCAGAAATCAACATTATGATGAGGCTTCAAGCTGACCACCCCCACCCCCAGCACAAATTTGCTACAGAACAGTAGTCAAAATTTGAGAATCTTTAGCGGTTGAGGCCTAGGCCAAATGTACCTTCTTTGCCTCCCTGTAGGGGCTGATATAAACCCCTCCGAGGAAACACAGTTCTTTCTCTTACATATTGGAGAGAGGACTATTTTTCCTTCAAGTTCCATATTCCTTTGGATGTAATTGTTGCAGAGTTTTGAATTTTGGTAAAATTCCCTTTCATTACATAGTAGAAGTACAGAGACACACAGAGGAGAATATCTACAAGTTTTATATGTTGCTTCTTTTACTGCACACATACTGACAAACAACTAAACAGATCAACAGCAAAGAAACAACTGCCACCAACAGACCAAAAAGAGAGGGAAAAGACACTCAGCAGAGAGATGGGACTCTCTTTGAATCAAAGGCTAATAGGAACGATTGGTTAGTGCTGGATAAACAGATAATCACCTCAACTAACAAAAATCTGTCCCAGTCATACAAACTAGAGACAGCATGCAAGGTTGCAAGTAAAACTTCAACAGCAGTCAATAAGTTCTGTTATTTATAATTTATGTAATTATTAGGTATATAACCTGTCTTTCTTCCATGAACTCAGGGTGGCATACATGGTTCTTCTTCTCCCCACTTTATACTCACAACAGCTATGTGAGGAGGGGTCAGGATGAGAGAAAATGACCAGCCCAACATTGTCCAGTGATTTGTATGGCCTCTTAAAGACTTAAATCTGGATCTCTGAAGTCCCAGAGGACACTCTAGGCCACACTGGTTCTTTCCAGGGTTGATACTGTTATAACACTGAGGGCATCTATTTTGCATTCACTACCTATTTCTTTGTTATTCCTCTGGCTTTTCAGGGAGGGTAACACAATTTGGTGAAGTGATCATCTCCTCACAGTGTACAGCATCATTAGTGACTTATATCCTGCCTCACAGACATATTAGTGCTATTAGTGATATCAATTCATGTCTTTGTGACACTTTCCCTTTCACCCTAGACATGACATTAGAGCCGTCATTAAATCTGCTGCGGGAACCATGAACTGGATGTTCATGTATTACACTCCCAACAGGAATTCACATCCTCAAGTGGTTATCACTGTAGCATTTGAATCTAACCCTCTGTGCATTCCAAGTTCCCTTCCCTCTTGAACTAACAAAGACCCGCTAATGATTTACTGGGAGGCACTTGATTTGTCTGGCTGATACGCCAGCATCTGGTCCCAGTGGGCCTTGTGCCAGCCGACATAATTCTTTCTGTGCATCTTAATACATTTCAAGCAAACAAATTTAAACTAATCTCAGGCATGTAAGAGGCAGAGTGACTAGGCACAAATTTAAAAAAGGAAATGAGATCGAGTAAATTCAGATGCAAATCAGGAGAGGGGCACTTGGTGGATGGGTGAGGGGGAAATGGGGGGGGAGCAAAATTCATGAGCCTCCAGAGCTAGGTGACAGTCGGCCCTGCTATTTGGCAAAAGGAGGCAGGAACTGGACTGCAGCTGATTTTTTTTATTATTATTATTTTGGCAGGCAAATGCTATCATTTAGTGATTTCCTAGTAAATCGCCTAAATAATTTGATCAGCCTTGGACTGCAGAGGAGTTTCTGGATCATATAGTAAATGAGAAGGGACTTGTTCTGCCTCTATGCTACAGATTCTCATGTGACTAGAGTTTTTCTTTTGTGGTGGGTGTATCTTCGGATCTTTTTGGTAATGTTCTGTTCTTCATCTCCTGTTCCTCCCAGATCTGTGTCGGTGTGGGGAAGACCAATGAGAGTGATGGTTTCATCAAGGTGACAAGTGGCAAAAAGCGGGGGCTGGTGCCTGCTGACATACTCACAGAAATCTGAAGATAGACTAAAAAGAACTAAAGCAAAATGAAAAAGTAGAGAGAGAGGTCAACAACAGGCGGGGGCAGCCCTGCCTTAAGCTCTAGTCTATCCCATACCTGAGCATCTGGCTAGTAATCACTCTTTCACGGAATCTTCTGGATGGATTGAGGATAGCATTGATTTGAAGGATGGAAGAAGGAAGAGGGGATCGGTTTGAGTACCATCTTCTTTGTGGTGCTCCTGCTTCTATCTAGTCAGGACTGGAAATTTACCTCCAGTCTGGGTTTTTTTTCCACATCACTCCCTCTGAAGGTTTTCTTTTTGCTGACAGCTGTGTGGCATAAAGTGTGTGAGGGAGCTTTCCACATCGCTGTGATTCGCCCACACCCACTCTTGTCTTTGGGTCACGCTTCCACAGCGACAGATGCCAACTGATGTCAACCAGCCTTACCCTACAGGCCTTTCTTTATATCTTGGCATAGTGCTCCTTCCTCAGCCCAATGATAATTCTGTGTCGCATGCGTACCACGTGGAAATACGATGTCGTTTTCTGGCCAAAGAGGCCAACCTGGTGTGTTGCGTCCTTCTGTCTGTGTATTAGAGTACCCTCGGGGTTCTCTCTATGTTCGTGTGTGTGTGTGTGTGTGGTTGTTGCTCAGGGTTGGTACAACCCCTTGCCAAAAACAAAAAGAAGCAAAACAACTCTTCATAGCTTCTAAGCAGTCATTGACTAAGAGTCTCATCATGGAGCCTGTTCCGCAGTTAACTCCTGGAAAGCTAACCATTCTGTGATTTCTCCTTTTCCCGCCTCCTCCTTGATGCGAGATTCTGGCTCTTCCCTGATCACTATTTTGCCCTTCCTGCATGTGGTGGCTTACCACCACCACCAACACCACATAGCTGACAGCAGTGTGGACATTTTCTCAGGGACCTTCCTCAGCCAGACAGATTTTGAGAACGAAGCTGAGAATGTTACTGTGCCACTCCCAAGAGGAACTGAAAGACCCTGCTCATCTCTCACCTGTTTTCACTTCTCTGGCATGCTTCCAGCATCTGTAGATATATTTTTATAGTGAAAAAAAGAGTGAGACTTCAGCTTTGGAGGCAGGACTGTCATCCGTGTATCAGCAGCATGACTGAGCTGGTATTTCCCTCAGTGGATTAGATGGTTAAGAAAAGGACATGCTTGCTGAGAACCACATGTCCACAACGACATCAAACATAAGACGAATGCTGCTGGATCTGACCAAAAGACTATTTAGTCCAGTACTCCAGTCCCACAGTGGTGAACTAGAGAAGCTGTCAACTTGGACATGAGTGTGGTATCAACCTCTCAGTTTATGCAGAGATTGCCAGGGCCTGGAAATATGGCTAAAATCCTGTTGCCAAGTTGCACAAATGTTGTAACTTTTAGAGGCAAATTAACGTAAGCTAAGAAATCTCCACAGAGTGTATTTGTGGCATGCAACTCAGTAGGCAACAGAGAATGTCTTTGGAGATTTCTCAACTTATGACAATTTACTTCCAGAGCTTGTGTAACTGCACAACAGGATTTTAGCCATTAAATGTTTGTATTACAGTTCCCAGAACCTCCTCACAAGCAGGAGGATCCTGGGAGTTTTAGCCCCCCAAAAAGAAATTGTTCCAAACTCTGGTTTGTACACAGCACAGGCATACATAAAGCATTTGCCTGAGTAAACATTGCATGTATGAAATATATTCAGTATGTGTGCTAGCCTATTCACACAATGAACCTTATCATAGTTACGCAAAAACTATATGCAAATGATCCAGTGCACATGGTAAGTGGAGTCAGCTGTGATAACTGTGCATGGGAAATAAGTGAGCACTTTGCCTGCATCCCACATGACATAAAGATCAGGCATTTCCTCCCATCTTGCAGCCTGCCTGTTTCTTCAAGACAGGCATTTCTTTGCTTCCAGGAAATAAGGTGTTTTTTTTTTTTTTTTAAAGGCTCTTCCCTGTCATCAATGAGTCCCACAGGGAGCTAAAAAGACATTACAAGTTTTACGCTCTGACGCATAATTCATCAGTGAATTCAGAAAAGGGTTTTATTTGCATCAGCATCTTCTCTGTTTCAAAATTCATCACAACCTAGAAAGCAGGAAATGTTCAGCTACAGTTTATGTACAGCTCAGATAGTTACTGTCTGTGGCACTTCTGGAATGCAGACTACTTTAGAAGCTGCTGTGCATTGATCTGCAAAACAAGAGGAGTGTAAGCTGCCAAAGGCCACATCATGAATCTGTAGCAAATGTGTGTGATCCTGAGTCTTCCAGGCTCAGTGCTCTTGAGTAGCCATTCTCAACCGGGGGTGCGGGGGGAGAGCACATTTGAAGGGGGCCACAGACTGGAAACAGTCCTCCACACACCACCTTGTAAGGTTCATTATGCAACTTATACAATCCTGATTTGGTTTATATTTCTTTCATATTGTATTTATGGCTGTGGCCAAAAAAAGGTTGAGAGTGGCTGCTCTAGAGTCTAGTTTGTGGAACCAAATGGCACTATTTTAAGAAAATATTTTGACTTTCCTGTTGATCCAGTTTAATGTCATCACATGATACTAGCTTCTTCCTCAGGCAAAAAATAGTTAATTTCTTCTCTGATGGCTGAAAAGTAAGGTTTGCCCCTCTCACTATACAGAACAATTCCTAATTTCATATGGTGATAGCAGGCTTTTAGGATGTACTATGTTCTGAAGTAGCCATCTGTGTAGTACTGTGCTGTGGCCTCTCCCTGTTCCTTGACGGCAGAGGAAAGGGCCATTTTAAGTATGTCTTGCTCATGTACATGCAGGGTATTCTGTTGTAAGTTTGCACAGGCAGCTTTTTCACCCATGTATTCCTAGAGCATATATGCTCGAATTCATTCTTTTATGCCTGAAGAATCCACTAGCTTGATCCTTACGCACATGTTCCATATTGGATTTCTGGAATACCAGATCATGGTCTGCAAATGTGATTGGGTTAACAGAGATTAGGACTGGCATATCATTTCAAGTGTAGTGATTTTCAATGGAATGAGTTTGGCCATCGCTATTCAAATATAGTAAAATCAAATGAATATGTGAGCTAGCCCCTAGCTTGACACATTTATTTACTGTGCTGTGATTGGCTACACTGTAAAAAAAAATAGAACACACGGTAAGAACTTTTTCAAATGTTAGCATCACCAGACAGTGGTATCTATGGGGCAGGAAGAAGGAGGGTAAAATTTGACAGATAATTGCAGGGCATTAAACCACCATGGGTGGAATCTTCTCATTTAGTATTGTGGGTACATAAGCCTGTTTGGTCTTGGGCAAGCTGAACAGTCCCAGGGTGCTCCCAGATGAAAGCAAGGGTAAACCATTTCTCGGTGTTCTCTACCTAGAAAACCTTGGAGAGGGTCACCATAAGTCAGAGTTGACTTGAGAGCACATCAACATTATCATTAAATCACCGTGAGTGGAATCTTCTCATTTAATATTGTGAGTAGATAAATTCCCTTATAAAAGAGATCCCATAAGCATGTAAGTATCTAAATGATGACTCAGCAGTATGAACAAAAAAGGAAAGATAGCTGTGTTGAACATGTAAGGAAAAAAATCCCCCAAATTGTATTTGTGTAACAGCTTTATGTTAAGGAACAAGGTACAATGATTTGTGCAAGCTTTAAGGATCTCCAGTTCTTGAAGGCTTGCACACATTTTAGTCCCCTTTCAATTCTCATTTAAATATTATTATCCATTTATCTTTTTGGTGCCCGGTCCATAATACATTGTCACAGCTGAGAACTACTCTTGCAAGTAGGAGATCAAAACTAATCATGGTTCAGCATGCTTATCGTGATCTTTGAAGCATGCTGTACAGCAGGGTTCCCCAACCCCTGGGCCGCGGACCAGTCCCCTGCTTACAAAGTAAAATACAGCAATGCTTTGGTAAACCAAAACCTTGGAAAAATGATCTCAGGATGTGGTGAGATTTTGAATTATTTTCTTTTCCGTCTGATATCAGTTTCTGGGAACTTAAGCATAGTCTCAGTGAACACATGTATTCTCAAGACGTACAACACAACTCCATAACTCTCAGTATATCTGAGAGATGATGCTAACAGTTAACTAGTGGCAATATTGAGATCTGTCAGTTTGCGTAGGCTATAATACTTAATACCCATAACCACATGAGCACTTCATGTCCATAATCTCATGAACAGTATAAACAGTATGGTGGCTAGATTTTAGCAGAAAGCAGTGCTCTGCTAGCACAGGAACTCCTTTTCCGCCTCTCCTTCATAAGGTGTATAATGGAACATTGTCTCCAATGAAAGAAGCCTTGTTTTGTCCTCTCTTGTGCTCATAACCACACTAAATCACATGTTGTTCCAGCTGCTATGCCTCCTGTAAGGTTTTGTTTATGCCTTTCCAAAGGCTTTCTCCAGAGGTGCGTAAGAGTTAACTAGAATATACATAAAGTGTATTGAAGGGTATGGTGTTTGTTTCACACCCAGAGAGCAATTGAGGACTACTAAAAAACATGAGGAAAACAGAGTGAGGAGGACAAAGAGATACACAGATGCTGTTGGCAAGGCATGTTTGACCAATCTATAAATGTGGTAGGGTAGACATGGTTGGATCACACATCTGCCATATTAAGTAGAAAGAGAAGCCAAACTGTGAGTGGATAGAGGTGAAAATAGATGTAGACAGAGGGAAACATGATGAGAACTCAATTGTCAGGAAATGACAGTCTCCCCTCTGATAGAAATACTCCTCCTGGTGCATCACAATAGCTTTCCCTTTTCCTTCTGCTTCCTCTTCTGAATTTGGAGCAAGGGGATGACATGAGCTGATTGCTGGGTCTCCTGAGCTTGTCATGTCTGTTTCTGTTTGGAGTTATGTCGGAGTCTGTTTGTCCATAATGACTTCAGATTTATGCTAAAACAAATGCATTATCCCACCATCATCTTTTCATCTTTGCTAGACTGAGGAGGAGGCTAGTCACACAGACACAGATATGGACACACACACACACACACACACAAATTATATATATCCTGATACACTGAGGGCCCAGCACACAGGAATCTCATTTACTGAAGCAATAATGTCTGGGATCTTGCCAGCTCTACTGTTGGAAGGTGGCTTTGTAACACGCATTGTATATGTTGAAGAATGCATGAGGTTTTATGAATTTAGATGGCCAAAGACCCCGACTGGAAACAAACATCTGGATTAAATATTATTACAATGCACTGAATATCTTGCTGTTGCGTCTTCCCTATCTTCTGTTTCTTTTTGCCTGTATATATAAATATATGTTCTGTGTAAAATTCATTTAGCTCAGAGTCTCAAACGTGGAGGTCAGCACCTTCTCCCTGGCTGTTCTTATCCAAGCATTCTCTGTGTCTGAAGTTATCACTTCAGATACTTGGATAAATAACATATCATTAAAAAGCTGGCTGGATAGTTCAGGGAGCTGGAGCACCTGGATGCTGAGCCAAGGGTCAAGAGTTAAATTCCCCACTGTGCCTAATAAGAGAAGAATCAGCCTATGTGGTCTTGGGCAAGCTACCAATATATCCCCAGAAGAAGGGAATATACACTCTATACTTAGATAAACCTGGAAAAGGTTGCATAAGTTGGAATCAACTTGATGACACATAAGTATTAGAATAGTTCAGTGGTTCCTAACCTTGGGTGACCCAGGTGATCTTGGACTGCAACTCCCAGAAATCCTGGCCAGCACAGCTAGTGGTGAAAGCTTTTGGGTGTTTTAGTTCAAGAACATCTCGGGACCCAAGGTTGGGAACTACTGGTTTAATGTATTTGTGTGCGAGACATACAGGCATAGGAAGTGGGAAGGTGTAATCTGACACAGTTGAAGGGCATACGTTTGGGGAAATTATAATTTAATCCATGGAGTTTTCAGTTGCTAGGCTGTGACTCACAACTGGCTTTCATCCTGACCTCAGATTGGTCACCCCAGGGACACTTTCACCATTTGCTTTTGGCTTGCTTATTTTCAAATGCTCTTCATAGGAATGGCCCCTGCTTCCTGTGCTAGAAATGGCTTTGAATGGAGAAAAAAAAACCCTTGCAGGCCATTAAAAGCCAGGACATTCATACCCCACTCTGGAATCAACCTGGTTCTGGAATCCCACAGAGGAATTCAGATTCAGTATGAATTTTAAAGTTCCCAGGCCTGATGTGCTTCCTAAATCTGTGCAACCTATGTCAAAGGGAAGCCATGAGGGGAAATAAGCAATGGCAAGCAAGCAGGAGTGTGAACTTTGGACAACATATTCCTCCAACCCAATGGAAATACTTTTAATTTGGCAGCAGTTGGCTTATTCAGTTTGTAAACTAAATTTTATCCAAATTACCCTGATATGGGGTTTGTTGCATTTCTGTGTTCCTCTGTACCCGGCCGAAAAGGAACAATGTGTTTTGATATAAGGCAAGGGCATGGTTGTGAGGGGAGCTGTATGACTGGCAACTCCTTTTGTAACCATTTGGGGAGGGACATTCTAATCTATACATCCACTGAGGCAAAATCTGAAACCTGCCTCCTCTGAGCTGATGCAGCAGCCCCCATTTTGATTTGAACAAGGAAGCCTGGCCCATACATCTGGCCATGGATTTTGGAAGCTATATGTTTCTTCTGCACACAGACATAGCTCTATAATGCCCAGCCTGAATAAGACTAATACAGAATCGAAGTTAGCTTCTGTTGGTGAGATTTTAGTGGCCAGGAAAGGTACCACCCACCCATGTCTTTGGAAGCTGTTCTGTGTATTGCCAAAACCCAGGTCGAAGAGCCTGATGGTGAGGTCTGGGAGGAGAAGAAAAAAGAGCAAGATTAAACATGGGTTCTAGTTTGAAGACTAATGGTAACAAGGACAGAATTCCCATTGGCGGCATTTAGAAATTTCAGTTGTATAGAGAAACGGTGACTCATGCAAGACCCAAGATAGGAAACAAGGGCAACTACAATGCCTTGGAATTCCTCTGTGTCCAAAGCTGGATTATTACCATTTGCACAACCAAATCTTGGTTGTGTGAATCAACGCCTGATACTGTCCTATTGGCAGGTGGTCATGTAGAAAATAGTTGCTCCAGCGGTTAGTGCATACATGTGTGCACAGCTGTAGGAGGGAGCACCCATGCACTGCTATGCCTAATTTCTGAATGTGGGGGGGGGGGGGGAGACCCAGAATCTTGAAAACCAAACAAATGGAAAGCAAAGCTAAGTGACAAAAGGTCCCATTTTTCTTTTGTGTTGATTACCAGTCCTGTCAAGCCACAACATCAGGCCTGCTGCCCTTTTCTCTCATCTCTTATCTTGTACAGTGATGAATCTGTCTTTCAGAAAGTGCTCCAGCCCCAGCATTGGGTCTCCTTCCAAAAGGTTACACATGTGTGCTGATCGATCATGCATTAAATATCCCAGACAAGACAAAGCTTCCATTCAGGAGGGGCTGCTAAACACGGCTAAGCTACAGCAGTGATGGATGGGGAAGGGAATGCAGCTCCAGCGAAACCAGTTCTTGCACTGAACCTGTAGCAGATCTGAAGCAGAATCTGGAATAAGTTAGTTTTTTTGGACTACAGCTCCCAGAATCACTCAGCCAGCATGGTCACTGAAGGTTGTGGAAGGAGTTGTCATCAGAAGAGTAAACATGTTCATGCATAGGGGTCATATCCATTTTGGAGAAAGCATGTACTCAAAGAGGAAGCTCATAGAGGCAGCCACCTAAAGTGACAGATGCCGAGAGGAGGTCTGGAAAGTGCCAGCCTTCCCAGCTGTTCCTGCTGAACCTCTTCATTCTCTTTTTCTCTTAAAAGGACAGAGCTTTGTGTGCCACACAGCTTTGTCCTCATTCCCTAAATCATCCTGCTGGTGGCTGGCTGGATAGCTCAGTGGTTTAAGTATCTGGCTGTGGAGCTAGAGGTTGGGAGTTCAGTTCCCCACTGTGCCTCCTGCGATAAGAGCCAGCCTGTGTGGCCTTGGGCAAGCTGCGCAGTCCCAGGACGCCCCCAGAAGAAGGGAATAGTAGACCACGTATGTGTCTTCTGTACCTGGAAAACCCTGAAAAGGGTCACCAAATGTCAAAACTAGCTTGACAGCATGCAATACATACATACATACCAGTGCTGAAGTGAGGCCCAGTTAACTTTTATACATGGGGACAGAGAGGGGCACTATTTTTATACCTTTCCTCAGGAAGCAGGTCAATCCTGGTGGTCTAATGGTTCACCAGCGGGAGGAGAGAACTTTGTCATCAGGAGGAATGGCAAGCTTGAAAAGCTGCCCAGCCCTAATCTGCTCTGCAGCAAAACCATCTTTCCACCTACCAGCCCTGCTGCGTAAGACCTGGGACTGAAAGATAGCCAAAGGACATAGGAACAAAGCAAAGTTCAATAGGCTTTCATTGTTTGGGTGAGGCTTAGCTGGAATAGGAAGGTCTTTTATTCCTTTATTCCTTTCTGAGAGGATCCTAAGGCTAGCCTTCATTGCTGGGATCCGTTCAGAGCCTAGAGATATTAAATTGTCTAGGTAGATTCTGATCCTTGAGAAAGTTTTGTGGGTTTTTTTAAAAACTACAATTTCCAGAAACCTGAATGGTACTGGCTTGGAGATTATGGGAGTTATAATCCAAGAACATAACTTTCACAAGCTTTCTGATGTGCTACAACAATATACAGTCTAGTGGCACTCCACAAACAGAACTGCCACATGACAACAAAAATGATCCACATTCCAATCTCTGAAATAGATGCCTGAAATATGGGCTCCGTTTCCTCCCACTTGCAAAAAGTAGGCCCTGGAAAAGAAGGCTCCTAAGTTAGCATTGCTTGTTGGATTTCAATAATGCTGATCCTTTCATGGAGCCCAAGCAATGCAACCATGGCAGTCAAAAGACCAGACAGAATCTGGAAGAGTGGAGTAGAACTCAGACGGCATCAGTAGATCGGGTGAAAAAACTGGCACAATATGGGCCCTGGGCAGAGCATACCAAAACATGGCATCTTATTTCAGTAGAACTTGGAAAAGTTACTTATTTGACAATTTTTCACCATAGCTTTGGAAAGTTACTTTTTTATTATAAATCCCAGGATTCCCCTGGCCAGCATGTCCAGTGGTCAGCTTGGCTATAGGATTCTGAGAGATGTAACATTTCCAAGCTCTGCTTTCCAGGCAGAGAACTAGTTCCCTAGCAGAACACAGTTCTATACTTTGGGTTGGTCAGGTTGCTAACTGGCAGCCCTGCTAGGGTTATCTGGAGGTTGTTGATGCACGATTAGTCATTTATGAATCAGCACCATGGACAAGGAATTCCTTGTGTTCAGCTACACCATTCTTGCTTTCTTTCTATCCTGGTTTATTCGTGCTGAGAGATTCACACTCAACACATTACTCAACAGAGGCAATAAAAGTGTGCTTTTCTATGAAATATCTTTTATGCAATGATTGAGAAGAGGGAGGCAAGCAAGAGTTCCAAGTATAAGAGATGTTCTTCTTTTCCTTTGATCAGGCATCTTGATCAATTCCTTGAAGAAATAAGCAACTTTGACAACATGATGAGCTTAGGAAAGTGTTGTCTCAAGATAAAAAGAAAATAAAAGAAAAGAAAAGGTGCATTTAAATAAGGAATTCTGGTCCATGCATCTGGCAGTGAATTTTGGAACTTTTCTTCTGATGAAGACTCATGCAGAGTTGAAAGTTAGCATATGTTTGTGATTCTTTTTTTATTGGTCTAATAAAGGTTAGCTTATGTTTGTGATTCTTTTTTATTGGTCTAATAAAAGTATCATCCACTCTTGTCTTTGGTTTGTCTCAGGATGCATGGAACTGATCCCTCCGCCATGCACTCTAAATTATCCCTCTTGGTTTGAGTTAATTATCATGGAATAATCAACCACTCTCATTTTCAATACTTCCTCCTATTACCTTTCTTTTCTAATTGCCACAAGAGAAGAGGTGGTGGAATCAGGAAGATGGCAGATGGGAGAAAGGGATAACTATTCCCTAACCTACATGCCATCATGCACACAACCAAAATAATTGTTTTGGAACCTAAGAGGCACTTCAGAGAAGCCTGGTAGAGAGGAATACTGAAAGAAAAAGGAAAGGAAAGAGAAAAAAGGAGAGCAGGCAAAGAAAGAGAAAAATGAGAGAGAGAGAGAGAGAGAGAGAGAGAGAGAGCAAGACAAGGTAAACAAAAAATGGTTCTTCCTGCCCATGTCTGTTCTGGCTGTAGCCTCACCCATTTTGGCTTCAGTTTCACCACCTATCAACTCCAGCAGCTACCTAGACCAAGTGCATAGCCCCAAAGAACTTATCCCTAAATCAATATAACCCTGTATATAAAAACAGTTCTACACTCCTGCAATAAAGAAGCATTAAATGTTCCTGAGTTTATAACAGATACCCTAAACTCCAAAGAGACAGGACTCAGGGAACTGGCAGCTTCCCAGTTCCACCCTGCCATGCCCCATTATCTTTCTGGAGCTCTCAAGAGAACATTGTGATCTCAGTTCCCAAAGTTTCTCCATCCTAATTGCGCAGGCCTGCTCGCTTCCAGCCAGTGAATGATGGGAGTGTCCGTTTGCCTCTGGTCCCTTCACTTGCCCCCACAGAAGCTACAGGGATGCATGATTTACTATAAGGACACTTCATTTGGTGATACAACTGTCCTGTTTTCTGCAGGGCTGCTGAGACTGTGTTCATGATGATGGCAGAGTTGGCTTTGACAGGAACCAGGGAAGAATTTTTAAAAGCTTGGCTCTATGACAGCCTTCCTGGATGACCTTGAGTCCCACTTCATTCATCCATTAGAACCCCAGGATAGAACCACATTCTGATCCATTGTTTCTGCCACATCTTTCAAATGCATGAAACTCTACACACGGTGGATCAACTTATGCCTTCACAACAATCCTGTAAAGGAAACTAGTGTGGGTCTGGTTTTCTTCCCTCCCCCACTGTAAAGTTATCCCCTTTGCGCTCTCTATGAACATGGGGACTGAGAGGCCGCAGCTTTCCAAGCCTAGCCTGTGAAGTCTCATGGCTGAGCAACGCTGTCATTAGGGCAGGGCACTGGGGCAAATAACTACATTTAGAACAAAGAGAAGTAATGTGCACTAAAGAACACTCCTCCCCAAACACACAAGCTCATTGAGTTCCAGAGGCTAAAACCACCTAACTGAATCCCAGATCTTGGATATGCTGCCTTTTGGAACTATAGTTCCCATAATTCCCATTCTGGGAGCTGTAGTCCAGAAAGATAACATGTCCATGCTATGATTGAATCTTCGCATTGTCTTACTCAGAACTTGGGAAATTACTTTTTTTAAGTAATTAGTTACTGTTATAGTTCTACAGCTGGCTGGATAGCTTAGTAGTTTAGGTATCTGGCTGTGGAGCCAGAGGTTGAGAGTTCAATTCCCCACTGTGCTTCCTGCAAGAACAGTCAGCCTGTGTGGCCTTAGGCAAGCTGCACAGTCCCAGGGCACTCGTAGAAGAAAGGAATGGTAAACCATTCCTGAGTATTTTCTATCTGGAAAACCCTGAAAAGGGTCACCATAAGTCAGAATTGACTTGATGGCACATGATGATGATGATAGTTAAATAGCTCTCCTAAGTAGTTATTTCCCAGTATATTTCCTTTTAAAAGAAACATTTGGCTTTACCATTTCTCAAAAGTAATTTTATTCTGTTTAGTTACTTTTAAAAATCTATATGTGATAGGCTGCTGTCCTGTGGTGCAAAATGAATGGTCCTTCCATCCTGCTTGCCCTGACACACATCATAGAATGCAAGACCACAAACCAGGACACACAGCACAACCCAGCACTTGGAGACATGTTATTTTCCTCCTCTTCCATTTAGAGAGACCACTTTCTTCCACAAATATAAAAATATCTGAGAACATACCACTATGTTGCAAAAGAAGTAAAATTATTCCTTGTGAAGTTATAATCTTCATGTAATGTAGGCTTACCTACTGGGGAAAGGAATAAATTACAAGCAATTATGCCATTAGTCATTTGGGGCTATGTTATTTCAATACAATGGAAGAGAGGATGATCAGCTTTTCCTAGGCTAGTTACCAAATCTCTTGTCTTTCCTCATGTTGCCTGACTTTTAGCTGTTGAGGAAGTAGGGCGTTTTTTGCTATATTTGCTCTGTTCATCGTTCTGGAAGCTGCAGCCCAATATCTATGGAAGGCACCAGGTGGTGGGGACTGGGGTAGGACTGACACAGAAGAAGGCGCTGATTTGACCATCCTGAGTTCTCAGTCCCACCCTCCTTAAGAGGAAAATTCTATCTTCTTTTGCACCCTTAATTTAATTGATTTTGTTGTTGTTTTTGCTACATTTATATCCCAATTTGCTCTGATTAGCTCAGAGCAATATACAGTACTTGGCTTCCTTCCTCCCCACTTTATTCTTCTAAGAACTTTCGTGAGATAAATCAAGGTGAAAGATTGTGACCAGCCCAAAGTCACCCAGTAAATACTAAGTGGGAATTTGAACCCAGATCTCCTGAGTTCCAGTCCCACACTGCAGCCACTACACCACAGTGGTTCTCTCGGTTAACAATTAATCCTGGTCCAGCTCTCTCAAAAGACTGAAGTTCTGCTTTCTGCAGAACATGCAGTGGGATGCCAATTCACAACCAGGAGATGGCAAAGCACCAAGTACCCGGAGGGCAGTTCAGTCCCATCAGTTTACATCAACATTTCCTTAGCAGAGACTCTTCTGACTGCATTGCATCCATTCACAATGGAATTTGATGCCTTGTCAAAGATGACAGCAGGGGAGGAGACTTGTCTGTATGAGCATCAGCAGCAGAGGAGTAAGACGTGAGGGAGATAATGAAATCCAGAAGTCTCTTTCTTCACTATTGTCATGTCATGACAGACAGACAGAGAGATAGACAGAGAGACAGACAGACAGACAGAGAGACAGACAGACAGACAGACAGACAGACAGATAGATAGATAGATAGATAGATAGATAGATAGATAGATAGATAGATAGATAGATAGATAGATAGATAGATAGATAGATAGATAGATAGATAGATAGATAGATAGATAGATAGATAGATAGATAGATAGATAGATAGATAGGGCAGCTGTGGCCCTGCAATGCCCATCAGCCACAGCCAGCACAGCCAGTGGTGAGGGATTATAAGAGATACAGTATAAGATCATCTCATCTGGAGGACCATGGTTGCCCATTCCTGCCTTAAGCTGTAGTTACTTAGCTTGGACAAAAATCCAGCATGAGCTGATCCAAGGCAGAATAATACCTGATGCTCCCTTTATTCAGGTCAAGGTGCAAGAGTCCCCAAAGCCAGCCCAGTTATTTTGGCACAAGAGGCAGAAAACCTCCCAAACACCTCTCCCCACCTCTGGCCATAACAATGCAATCACAACAAATGAAACAAACCATTTGCTGCCCTTTCGTGACATCTATCACTTCATAATGAGGAATTTATTTTTAAATTTCCCTCCAGATAAGCATTCCTTCAAAGTTATCATGCTTAAGCATTCACACTTGCAAATGAGGTCCATGTTTACCCACTGATGACCAATAATGAAACAAAAACTAATTGATTCGCAATTTGCACAGCTGAGGAAACCTCCTGCTAGGCTAAACAAATGTCTTTTACCTCTCAAAGCACCTCTGCTTCTAATGATATACTAACTGAACC
Source organism: Intellagama lesueurii (assembly GCA_037013535.1). Lineage (NCBI taxonomy): Eukaryota > Metazoa > Chordata > Lepidosauria > Squamata > Agamidae > Intellagama > Intellagama lesueurii. The sequence continues at coordinate 35,918,903 of JBAJHW010000006.1, forward strand.
ATCTGTTTTTGACCTGAAGTTCAAAATCGCCCTCCTATTAAGAGTTATGTTTCTCTGTGCTTCTGCTTGAAGCGAACACAGAAGCTATGTGCTTTGACTCAAAGGCAATGGATAGTTCACCAAGAGCCTTCAAGCTTTTTTCTTTACTGATAAAGATAGACCATTATTTCTATACTCCTGCAGGTGCAACATGAGAGATAACATCAGATCTTAAGCCAATCTGCCAGACCTGTGGTCATCCTTTAGCAGCTACAGATCCCATGGCTATACCATCTGGCCAGGATGGTTCCTGCACTTTTCTGCTTCTCCCCCACATCTCAGATTTCATAAAGCCCAGCCCGGTGAGGAGCTTTGAAGAACTAAAAAGCTTCCCATTTTTATGCTTCATTGGTGCCCTAATACAGGCATTGCCCGACTCTGCTTTTTGTTTTAAAAAACAAAGTACAACTGCTTTCTGTGCCTGGCCATATTTTTAGCCAGACGTTCTCAAGCTAATCATGAGTGCTCTGAAACAAATCAATTTGGCAGTTTCCTTCCCCTTGCCTTTTGTTATGCAAACGGTTTTGATTAATGTCAACCAGCTTCAGCCATCCTCGGAAAACTATCCAGATAGCAAAAGATCATATGTGATTGCCAGTGGCAAGCTTGTCTGGGTTATGTGGTTCCACTGAACTGAGAGATAAATGAAGGAGTGAGGAAGGGAGCAGCTTGTATTGCTTGGATGAGAAGCACCCTTTGCCTTTCCTTGGCCCCATTTCAGAGATGCAGAAATCAAGGGATGGGAGGGGGATCTTCGATCTCACAACACGTCAAGGTTGGGGGAACAGAGCAGCAGCAGGCTTCACTGTGATGATAGATTGCAGGTCTTTTTGCTGCAGCACACCTCGCTTCAGGGGGCAGGTCACGGATTCAAATGCCATCAGCTCAATTTTTGTCTATTAATAGCCGTCAGCAGATCCGCTGAAAGTGCATGCCAGAAGGTCTTGGGGACAATCTTCTGGGGCTCAGGGTTGCCAGATCAAATAGAGAGAGAGAGAGAAAGACAGAAGTGAGGATTATTATGTATTGAAGACTGTCTCCTAAAAGAGTTGTATACTAACCAGGGTTGGGGATTGAGGCAATGGAACGCATTTCAGTATGCAAACAAGACATGATGTGAAATTCACTTCCACAAGATGTAGTGATGGCTTCCAGCATAGATGGCATTAGTGGTCACAAGTCAGTGTGACTTCCACTGTCACAGCAGGTCCTGTTCATCTTGGTACAGCTTAACCTTATGCCTGGCTGGATAGCTCCGTGGTTTAGATATCTGGCTGCAGAGTCAGAGGTTGGGAGTTAGATTCCCCACTGTTCCTCCTGGGAGAACAGCCAGGCTGTGTAGCCTTGGGCAAGCTGCACAGTCCCAGGATGCCCCTAGAAGAAGGGAGTATTAAACCACTTCTCAGTAGTCTCTACCTGGAAAACCCTGAAAAGGGTTGCCATAAGTCAGAATTGACTTGACAGCACATGATTATTATTATTAAATGTGCCAGTCATTCCCCCAGGCAATGAGAATTGCACAATTCTATTGGGCAATTGGCCATGTGGTTCCCATTTTGACTGCTTGCACAACATGTCTGTGGAATTGCTTGGTGAATCGCGCTTCCACTTTGCATGGTAAGTGGGAGTCCTTGCATAATGTCAAGTTACACAAGCATAGTTTGTAGTCAGTGAACAACATCTGAGGAAGAATGCAACATGGAGAGTGCAGTTGCACTGATAATGCTACTGGCAGACTTCCCACAAACCATTGGTTGGCCAATAGACTAGTAGACCTTTGGTTTAATCCAGCAGTGATATTCTTACGCTCCTCCGGTGGGGCACATTAGCAGGGAGAGAGGGGTCTGGTTAATAAGAGAGAGCGAGAGAGCAAGCAAGCTAGAAAGTGGCTAGAATGTGGTGAGATAAGAAATGGAAGTAGAAAAAGAAAAGGGATAAGAAGGTAGGGAAAGAAAAAGAGTTAAGTGAGATATTGTTGAAAACTGTCCTTTTAAAAAAAAATGACCTGGCCTGATTTCTCATCTTCAAACCAGTTGCTAAAATTGCTTTTGCAAAAGCTAAAAGTTTGACTTGGTTGTCAGAATTTATCTTGGCAAAGCAGGACTTGTTTGAGTGAAAGTCAGCAGTCCCAACGGTCTCATTTGGTGGGAATCTGGCCAACAGACATGTGTACTACCGTGTTTCCCCGAAAATAAGACAGGGTCTTATATTAATTTTTGCTCCAAAAAACGCATTAGGGCTTATTTTCAGGGGATGTTTTATTTTACAGTCATGTCATCTTCTGGTTGCTGCACAATGGTGGAGGGTGGGGTTTCACTTAACTAGGGCTTATTTTTGGGGTAGGGTTTATATTACGAGCATCCTGAAAAATCATACTAGGGCTTATTTTCAGGTTAGGTCTTATTTTCAGGGAAACAGGATAGAGCACAAAGTGGTTGTGCTTAGACCCCATGGCATGATTTTGCATACTGCTGACTGTGAGACCTATTTTAAAAAGCAGAAAATTAAACTAGAAGTGTCCAGATAGCCTCTTCCGGTATTGAAAAATGGGTATTAAATAAATAGTTATTTAATCATTCAGGGGCTGCAATTAATTTTTCTTTGCAGGGAAAAGAGGTGGCTAGGGGAAAACTGGGGGCCACAAAAAGAGTTTTGGGTGGCCACATGTGGCCCCAGGGCTGCACTTTGCCCACACTTGTCATAGGGCCAAATTAAGCATTACAGGTAGATGGACATTAGAAGGGGAAATCTAAATAAGTGGTTTCAGGCAGACCTTCATGACTGAGCAATCCAGCAAAGTCTATGCTTTACCTCCCAACAACCAGTCACAAAACACAGCAAGCTCATTTGCAAACCAAAATGGTGTGAAACATTCCTGCTGTGGCAATTAGATGTTTTCAGCACTTAAGGCATTCCCTCTTTTAAGAGAAGTTATTTTTAACATAGTTCGGCCCTAAGTTTCTACTAAGCCTCAGTTAAGGCTTTGCGGCTGCCCCCTTCCCTGTCTCTGCTGAGCCACAGAAGACAAGGTCTGTGGTGGTAAAGCAACATTTTAGGGTGACTGTGGATCTCTCTCTTGACTCATCCAAGTCACAAGAGGAATCAGGACAGCCATGAAATGGGCCAAAGAGCTGTCCAAACAAAAAAAGTTTAAGTAGCTTCCAAAAGTGTTGGGGGAACATAGCTGGCAGGTCTCCTTTGGTAAGGAGGTCCACAACAACTGTAACAACATACTTGGAAAATGTGACATCAAGGCAGACATCAAGACCCTAAGCCCAGCCATGTCCAGTATATGTCATGCTCAGTGCATTTTTAGTACTGGATCAGCCTTCCCCAATCAGGTGATCTCAAGATGTGTTGGGTTACAACTTCAAGTAACTCTCATAATTCCTAGCCAGAATGGCTAGTGGCACCAGGTTGGAGAGTGTTGGTAGACATTGACATCCCATTGTTAGGCCTGACAAATGGTACATTCTCAAGGTCTCGCCTCCTTCAGAGGCCCATTCGGTGAGGACTCAAGAGGGCCTTCACTGTGGCGACTCCCAGGGTCTAGAATTCTTCAGCAAGACAGGCTAGGTTTTCCTCAGCCTGCTATCCTTCCACCAGCTGAGAAATACATTTCTATTCAGAAAGACTTTCACCAACTAATAGCCTCAAAACCAAACACTCTTACCTGATGGGCTGGTTTTCTCTTTTTTTAAAAGGCAAGTTAATATTAGTATTTTAATCAAAAGATTTACAGTGTTTCCATTTTAATTGTATTTAATAAATTTGTGAATTTAATCCTATTTAATGCTTGTAAATGTATTGTATTTTAATTTTCTTTCTCTCTTTTTAAAACTGTATTGTAAACCACCTTGGGTCTCAATTCTGGAAGACTACAAATGAAATGAAATAAAGCCTGCCACGAGAAGCAGATTCCTTTCTTTAACTACTTGGAATTTATCATTCAGAACTTCTTGTTGTTTTCTTTCTGAGCATGGACTTTGCTTTGAGTCAGCATTGTTGGATGGCTCAGGCCAGTGGAAAAGGCAGCTGAGGAAATCTCAGAAGCAACCATCAAAGAAAGGTAAATTTTCTGTGCTCTGATTCAGACTTTACGGGGCAATTGGCATAAAGCAATTATAGGCTGTTGAACCCGTAGAAAAGATGGCATTGGATTGGATTGAGGGAACCTAAACTTGTTTTAGAAGGTGTGGGTGAGAAAAAGGGGTGGCATCTTACCCAGGAGGAATTCAAATTATGTTGGACTTGGATCTCAGAGTTCCAAGTTTGAGTCCACACTGAAGCAAGTTACTTTGAACAAGTCACAACATGTCATCCTGATCTACCTCACAGGATTTTTGGGGAGATAAACCAGGATTGTTGGGAAGATAGGGAGAAGAACCATGCCTTCAGCTTCTTGAAGGAAAAGCAGAACAGAAGTGTATCTGAATAAATAAAAAATAACATTATGACCTACTGCTGTTTGGATGCAGGGCTAGTTAGTCAAAGTTAGTCGAACTTACTGTCCTTTGAAATTAATAGACTTTCAAAGTAATTGATTACTTGTCTCACTGATTTCAACTTAGTGCAATTAACTCCCTCTGGATCCAGCCCCTTGCACTTAGAAATCCCATCTCTCTTTTTTTCTGGACTACATCCAATGCCCTTCCCAGGGAAGACTGCAGTCTGCCCTTGTCACTTTTTGATGGAAAGATAATACGCACAGCAATTGATTTACTGGGGACATGTCTTTTGCCATAGTGGTGTTTTTGTTTATATCTCCCAGAATTGTGAGTGTTCTTGAGAGGTGGAAGCAACAAGACAGGGTTTGGGAAACAAAAAGGATCAGGGGAAAGTGGAAGATGGAAATGTAGCCAAAACATGGGAAATCTCCTTTTTTTGGATGACAAACTCCCAGAATCCCCCAGCAAATGTTGACCAGGGGATCTGGCTGTTGTCATCCAAAAAGGAACTGGCCCAGTGCTAAGTATGGGAAGCATATTTTCAGGATTTCCAGACTCAGAGGTGACTTGGAATCATCTGAAGAACTTACTTTCTCTTACAGGACATGAGTAACTTCCACAGTCAGGGCTAGCCCAAGACCATAGGGTGCTGAGGGAACAGACAAATTGCACCCTTCCCCAATTGTCAAGAGAAACCAATTATATTGGCAACTGGATAGCATCCTCTAACACACCTGAGGACAGCAAGCTAATTCAAGGGGTGCAGGACAACCTGTAGGGCAGACACAACTCTGTTGTCCAAGAAAAGGGCAACAACGGGGGGGGGGGGGGGAGGTTGGGCCGCCACTGCTGCTCCCCACCAACTGCTGCCTGAGGTGGTTGCTTCATTCTACTGAACGTTTGGCTAGCTACATGCATAGTCTCATGTAAGATAATGGTCAAGAGGTCATCAGGAGCAGCGAAACATTTGGATGAAGTGGTCAGAGGTTGTCTTGCCCACTCAAGAGATCCAGAGAGGGGGAGGAGGAGGAGGAAGCAAGGAAGTGAAAAGTGATTAAAGCTTTAATGTTCACCTTGGGTCTGAAATCCATTTAGGACTCAGAACCTGGAAGAATGTGGTCAAGTTCCTTTTTTGAGACTACATATCCCAGAATCCCCCAGCCAGAAGTGACCATGCTGGTTGTGGTCCAAACAAGTAGACTTTCCAAGCTCTCTGTCCCATCCTAGGCCAGCTATTTGTATGGCTTGTAATAAGAGTACGCTATGAACACTTTGAAGTACTAAATAAATGCTAATTTTTAAAATTGCTTTGAGTGGGTTTTCTTTAATCCAGACATTGCATCAAGCATTTTTAACAGTAGTCGGTAAATAAGAGCTATTGCCTTAATGTTTCTGTTATGAATTCTAAGGGAGCAAGCACAGCATGGGGACAATTATGGTTTGCCACTGCCCTCTTGTGCTTTCCGAAAAAACAGCAGGGGTGACAGACAAGGCACTACAGTACACAAGATTCTTCCCAAGGATGCGATCCCTGTACCAAATATCCTGCTATGTAAGCCCCATTGAATTCAATGGAAAACACTTGTGAGCAGGTATTTACAGTGCCACCAAGTCAAACCAACAACAATCCTAATTGGGTTTCCAAGACGATATATTTAACAGTGGTTTTACCAGTGTCAAACTCCAGTGAGTTTTCATGGCCAAGTGGAATTTGAACTCACGTCTCTTGAGTCCTAGTCCTAGTTACAGTATCTACTGCATCACACTGGCTCTCTATCTATCTCCATTAAATATATTGAATCTGTAGTAGCATTCAACCAACCTGGATCCCTTTAGGTGTTTTGTACAAAGTGTCCATCATCCCATGCCATGGACCTGCTAGCTGGTTGGAGTTGCAGTAAAAAACTTTTAGAGAGAATCAGGGTGCAATCAGACGGGCATTTACCCCCTAAGTTTGGTCTTGGGTGACGACAGGTTGGTGTCCTTTTCCTGGTGACCATACAATGTGCCATTGTGGATCAGCCCACTCCGATCAATGCCTACCTGGACCTTTTTGGGTCCCTGTCACAGGCCTTTTTGTGTGGGTGGGTAGGACCACTGCGTTTTGGTTCAGTTCCAGCTGTGGTCATCACTGGGACCAAACCAAAGCAGCCATCTTAAGCCACTTAACAATTTTGAGAAATGGAAAACTTCCTTGTCACTTGCCTATGGAGGGAAAGTTTTCCATTTGTTTTTAATTGTTAGTAAACCATCAGCGATACTCTGAAAGAGCTTTTTAAAAAATCTCTTTCAGAGCATAATGATGTGCTGTGCCAGTCAGCAACAATTAGAAAGAAATAGAAAACTTCCTCTCCCTTCCCCTCCACAGGCAAGTAGCAAAGATTTTTTCCATATCTCAAGACTGTTAAGCGGTTTCGGGGAAGCATGGAGGAGGAGGCAGGAGGGGAATTTTGTTGTTTTGTTTTTTCTTTCTCTTCAAAGGGAAAAGATCGGTTTAGATCATCATCCTACAGTGTTGCTTGAAATACAATGTGGTTGATCCTTGCATGTGGATGCAAGGTTCACTCCAAATAACATACCACACCTCAAAGCAACCCTGTTTAGCACAATCTAGACCAATTCAGGCCAGGATAATTGAGCCTTCTAGTCACACCCGCAGGTTCTGGAAAGCTAATTCATATTTGGAATTCTGATTTGGTTCTGTAAGTGCAGCCATTTATGCAGCCTAAAAAGCAGCAACTATGCAGCTGAGGGGCAACTAGGCAGCAGAGGAAGATATTAAGCCAATATTTACTGAGGCATGAAAAAAATTTAAAAATGAGAGTTTCCACTTCTTTTAACTTAGTACATATATAGTGGGCAGTATTCGAAAAATATTCAAAAAATTCAAAAAAACATGCGCTGGATTATGGAGAAAGCCAGAGAGTTCCAGAAAAACATCTACTTCTGCTTCATTGACTACGCAAAAGCCTTTGACTGTGTGGACCACAGCAAACTATGGCAAGTTCTTCAAGAAATGGGAGTGCCTGACCACCTTATCTATCTCCTGAGAAATCTATACGTGGGACAGGAAGCAACAGTTAGAACTGGATATGGAACAACTGATTGGTTCAAAATTGGGAAAGGAGTACAACAAGGCTGTATATTGTCTCCCTGCTTATTTAACTTATATGCAGAATACATCATGCGAAAGGCTGGACTGGAGGAATCCCAAACTGGAATTAAGATTGCCAGAAGAAATATCAACAACCTCAGATATGCAGATGATACCACTCTGATGGCAGAAAGTGAGGAGGAATTAAAGAACCTCTTAGTGAGGGTGAAAGAGGAGAGCGCAAAAAATGGTCTGAAGCTCAACATCAAAAAAACTAAGATCATGGCCACTGGTCCCATCACCTCCTGGCAAATAGAAGGGGAAGCTATGGAGGCAGTGACAGATTTTACTTTCTTGGGCTCCATGATCACTGCAGACGGTGACAGCAGCCACGAAATTAAAAGACGCCTGCTTCTGGGGAGGAAAGCGATGACAAACCTAGACAGCATCTTAAAAAGCAGAGACATCACCTTGCCGACAAAGGTCCGCATAGTCAAAGCTATGGTTTTTCCAGTAGCGATGAATGGAAGTGAGAGCTGGACCATAAAGAAGGCTGACCACCGAAGAATTGATGCTTTTGAATTGTGGTGCTGGAGGAGACTCTTGAGAGTCCCCTGGACTGCAAGGAGAGCAAACCTATCCATTCTGAAGGAAATCAACCCTGAGTGCTCACTGGAAGGACAGATCCTGAAGCTGAGGCTCCAATACTTTGGCCATCTCATGAGAAGAGAAGACTCCCTGGAAAAGACCCTGATGTTGGGAAAGTGTGAGGGCAAGAGGAGAAGGGGACGACAGAGGACGAGATGGATGGACAGTGTCATCGAAGCTACCAACATGAATTTGACCCAACTCCGGGAGGCAGTGGAAGACAGGAGGGCCTGGCGTGCTTTGGTCCATGAGGTCACGAAGAGTCGGACACGACTTAACGACTAAACAACAACATTCGAAAAATTAATCCTCCTGATCCAAATTCTAAAGCAAGTGCTCTCTTGGCCCCATATTGCAAGTTAAGAGAGGCTATCCCTGGGACAGCCCTCCAGTGGCGTTCACGTGAACTGCAGGTTATGCTCCGCACTGGAAAAAGTCAGCGTTCTTCAGAGGTACCAGATACTGTACAATCTAACAATTAGATCCTTTCTTTAAATTGGAACGACACTGTGAGAATGGCTTGCAACAAGCCTGCCCTTATTCATTGCTTTTTTCCCACTATTGCAATGTAGTTTACTGTTAAACTCACATTGATTTCAAAGAGTCTACTGTGGGTAATGGATAGCGATAAGACTACGACTCAAGACTTTGCCATGGAAACTCATGGAGGTGATGGTAGAACTGGTAAAACTACTCCTTGAATAGCTCTTCCCTTGAAAGCTCTAAGGTTGCTATAAGTCTGTTCCAACTTGATGGCATAACACACACATCTGGATCCAACTAAATACTACTAATTGTTATAGAAATGGCATTTAATCGATTGCTGCTGTCAAAATGATTATTTCTATTACCCCAAATTCTACTGGTATTTTACTCTAGAGGAAGTGGAACTGTGTATATTGTGGCAGCAAATAACAGCTAATTAAAGAGGTACTGGGCCCATGCCTGTGACCAATCATGCAAGTGACATCTTGTTAATTTACTCCAATTTGCTACAGTGGCTTATGTGATTTTAGTTAGGTAAAGGTTCCCCTTGACATTTAGTCGTCGTGTCCGACTCTAGGGCGCGGTGCTCATCCCCGTCTCCAAGCCGTAGAGCCAGCGTTTGTCCGTAGACAGTTTCCGTGGTCACGTGGCCAGCGCGACTAGACACGGAATGCCGTTACCTTCTCACCATGGTGGTACCTATTTATCTACTCGCATTTACATGCTTTCGAACCGCTAGGTTGGCAGGAGCTGGGACAAGCGACGGGAGCTCACTCCGTTGCGTGGATTCGATCTTACGACTGCTGGTCTTCTGACCCTGCAGCACAGAGGCTTCTGCGGTTTAACCCGCAGCGCCACCACTTGACTCATTTAAAGTTCAATACTCATTACAACTATATAAACTGAGGCAATGAATTAACTGGAACAGAGGTTCTCAACTTCTGGCTCCTGGTTTTGAAGCTTCAATTGTCCAGCATCCTGGGAATTAAAGTCCAAAGCTGCTGCAAGACCAATGTGGAACATCAATGACCTAAAATATAACCCAGATTTTGCTCTCTGTACCACTTTTGTGAATACTGTGACAAAGAGCTCCATGGTCCAGTGGTTAAACAGCAGGACTGAGTTCAATCCCAACAGATTCAATTAGCTGGCTCAAGGTTGACTCAGCCCAACATCCTCCCGAGGTCAGTAAAATGAGTACCCAGCTCACTGGAGGGCAGTGTTGCTTGCATAATTGTGTTGTAAAGTGCCCAGAGTGTTCCAAGCACTAAGAAGCAGTATATAAGTAAAAACAGCTGTAGATGTGGTAGATCAGCTGTATCGAGTAGAAACCTGCCACTTACTGTGGTGCAATGATTAGAATGCTCCTAGTCGCTACTGAAGCATGAAACTCCCCAGGAGACCTCTGGCAGTTATACTGTCTGACCTACCTGTGGTTAGTCCAAAGATAAATAAAATAAAGAGAGCCTTGAGCTCATTGGAGAAAAAGCAAAATACAAACATTACTTCTTGTTATGTCAACACATCACTGCTGAACAACAGCAATCCTAATAGGATTTTCATAGCATGCAAGATGATTTACCATCGCCCCCTGCAAGGAGTTTCCATTGAAATGCCAGGGGTTTAATCCAGGTCTTCTAAATCCTAATCTAAGTATCCATCATAATCAGCTGGATCCCTGCAAATATAAATACTAAATCAACCTCTGACAGGAGGGCCTGGCCTGCTCTGGTCCATGGGGTCACAAAGTCGGACACGACTTAACGACTCTGTATTTGTGGATTGCAACTGCTTTGATTTTCTGTGTTTCAAGCTGCAGATTGTTTCTCATTGTTAGAAGCCCTTTGGTTGCAGCCCTTCACTGTGCATTCATTAGATACCCACAGTGGCAAAATTTTGGCACAAAATTATAATTACTAATTCTCATTTTTCCCTCTCAGAAAATGGGCAAATATTACAGAAATACTATGAAAATGACCAAGTGATCAAACATATTTTAAGCACAAGAGACTGCTAATTTCTCAGATTCAGCACTGTGCCTAGTGGGGATAAAACCACTCACTCACATAAAACATTATCCAGAATTCAGGTTCCCTCTCATTCATTCCAGAGGCTAATTGACTTGATCTTTGTTGTCCATGTTGAGATTAATTATCTAATTAACAGACAAGACTTAGCAGCCATGGGACCATGTCAATTGCTAGTTATTACTGGCATCAAGATGGCCTTAGGTGATGCATACAACCAAGAGGGAGTAAGGTTAGCAAACTGAATGCCAGCAAAAAAGAGCATGAAAAGGAATACGCTACAATTTGACACACTTTGGGGCCCAAATAAAAAAATTATACAACAAACGAATACTGGGATGAGGATTAGCTACCAGTTAGTTCAACCTAAATCAAAAAGTGTACAACATATATTTTGATGGTCATTCTTATGAATTAAAATCCATGCCCTAATTAAATAGTGTAATTTTTTTTTATAGTGCTGCTGATCACTGTTTTGTCAGCAACATGTTCAAACTGCTAATGAGCTAGAGGGAGATGGGCTGGAATACTTCAAAGGAAACACAAGCAAAGAGACATGCAAGTCCTTTCCATACCGGGAAGTTGCACCTACATCTAAAAATAAGGCACATTAATCACATCTTTAATGCAACTATATTCGCAGGAATAATCAGACCATATCACATGGCAATCATTCAGACTGTGTGAATTGGCCATAGGAATCAACACTATTTCCTGTATTAACCATTCTTTACCAGTTTTATCCTGTTCTTCCTCCAGAGACACAGAATAGCATTATCTCACCTTAACATCATATGAACCTTTAGTAAGGTTAAGTAGACCTGGTCACTATTTCTGAGACTAAGGTTACATAAAGAGCAAAGATGTAGAGATTAATAAGGCACACAACCTGTTATGTTCTACCAACCTAAGTGTGATCCTTCATATATGCCTTCTCCTGGTATCTATTCCGCCCACATCACTTTTTCTATGCTTTTAGTGTAGCGTAGTGGCAGTGTAGCTTAGTATAACACTAGTATAGTGCAGTGGTTAGAGTGTAACAGATGAAGTTTGTTTTTCAATTATTAAGAATAAACAGGGAAAAATAAACTTACAAATGTTACTACATCATACAGTACTTACCCAGTGTATACATGTGAAATAGCAAAGAGAAAAAAACAATTTATAATTTAATATCAATACAAGCATACTACCCACTAAAACCATATGCATTTTTTGCCCACTTCGTTTTCTAGCCATAGTGTTATTTTATACCAGAAAATACTATGCCCCAGTTTATTGTATGTTGACCTCTAGTTATCTTTAAAAAGCTACTAGGCACAGATGAATTGTAGGGAGCTTTATTAGATAACCTTTGAGCACTATGTACACAGAAAGGCAGAAATTATTTCTTGGTTTCTTCCTCCTTAGATAGGGTCTTGATGATTTCCTCTTTCTTGGCTTGCAAACGTTCTTCACGACGCTTACGGGCCTCTTTGGTCTTGGACCTGCGTGCCTCAGCCTGGTCACTGAAACACGAAAAGGAACATGAAAATCGTACTTCATTATTTCCTTCCCTATATGTACGAGTCAAATACCACCCTTCCAATTTTCTGAAACCATTCCGCCTCCATCTGTCTTCACAGAAGACAGTTTCATACACTGCGAAAACTTCAATCATCCATACCCTTGCTGAATTGAATATTTTGTCTTAGCACTTGCCTAACTATCTAGGAATCAAAAGACCCCCAGAGGACATTTTGCCATGGAAATAGGGAGGGGGAAAACATTCCAGATTTCTGCTTCCTGTAATCAAGCAAACTGGATGCAACAAAGTGACATATCTTCTCAAATCAATGATGTAGGCAAAAACCGAAACAGCTTAACAAGCAAGGTTAATTTTAACTGATAACTAATTGAACCCATATAACAGGTGGGATGGGAGGAAAATAGAACTAGTTTCTGTGCTATGTACCTAGAACAAAACAAAGAAATACTTTACCAGGCCTAGAAAAGACTGAATGATGGCAAAGTCTGTGGCCCTGCCATGGTATCTTGGAATTGTGGCCAACTCAACTCGGAAGTGGCTTTGCCCATTTCATACTTTCTTTAACCAGTGAAGACACAGTGCAGCCAACTCCCCAACCAGCTCACGCATTTCAACTAGAAACTGGCTTTGTCACACTGCATCTTCCGGATTGGGGAAAAGCATGGCACAGGTAAAGCCCCAACTCAGGCTTGAGTGGTTCTTTGTATAAGCAGGAAGAAAACACAACCCAAACCTACTCAAAACTCATGGCAGAATGAAATACTTACGCCAATAATTTCTTGCGAGCCTTGTCTGCCTTCAGCTTATGGATGTGCTCCATCAGGATTCGCTTGTTCTTGAACACATTACCTTTAACTTTCAAGTACAAGCTGTGGTACCTAGAAGAAGAACACCAACACAGCTAAGACTCAGTGGGTTTCTCCAGAATGCTGGATGAATTACAAGATCCTTAGGAACACTTCCCCAAGGAAGCTACATGGCTCTACCAAGCACCAAGAATGTGGCCTTTGTAATGCCTAAATGAAACCTACCACAACCTTCAGATATGTTGGACTCAACATTCCCTTTAAACCACATGGGCACACAGCGCTACATGGGGCGCATGCAGCCAAGCCCGTGCTGCCTCCCATTTGCTTTCAGTTGCGGCCAGAACATTGTGTGCAAGGGCCAGAGCCCCCACATAGTGCTCTGGAAAAATAGAGGGAACACTGTTGGACTACAACTCCACCAGACCTAGCCACCAGGACCAGTGGTCAAGAATTATGGCAAATGCCTGACTTAAATGTTCAAGACAACATGTTAAGTCTTTAAGGTACCACAAGACTCTTTGCTGTTTTTAATGCAATTGACTGACAGAATAACAACACAATTCAGTAAATCTTCAATAAGCAGACTTTATTTGACTTTGAATGATAGATGACATACTAATCTATGAAGTTCTCTCTTCTACAGTCGTTATGGAGCTTGTAGATAACACTAAATGATAAGTGACAAATTGAGAAAAAACATTTATCTCCCAGACTTACATGTGGCGATCAATTTTCTTGGACTCCCTGTATCTCCGAAGGAGACGTCTCAAAATCCTCATCCTTCTCATCCAAGTAACCTTCTCAGGCATACGGGCATTGGCTGTACCTTTTCTCTTACCTAGGATGCAAAAGAAAAGTCTGTTAAAAACAGAATGGATTTTTTTTCCTGGACATTAAAAACAACGAGGTTTATTTTTGCAGGAGCCTCAAAAATACAGAATTAAAATTATTCAATCTCTGTAGTCACTTCTATATCTCCAAAGCCAACTGCTTCCAGAACTGGAAATATTCAAAGTACAGAGAAATGAGTACTTACCAATACCCATGTGCCTGCCCTTACGACGAGCCAAGGTGTTTTTACGGCATCGGGCTCGTGAGTGAACAGTCACTGGCTTACGGATAATGAGACCATCTTTGATCAGCTTTCTGATCTGCTGACCTAAAAGGCAGAAATAACAATGAGTGATTATATACACTACTGCCAAGGAGAGAGCCGAAGATCTGATTTTCACCTAACTATACGTAACTACATTTACACTCTCTGTAATTTCACTCTCCAAACCAACATAACACTAAAAAAAGCTGACGTTAAAAGCTATTTCCCTAATTCACATTGCTGAAACATAACACATTTTAGCTGAAAAATACTAAGAGTATGCCTTACTCTTAATAACAAGGTACCCAATTAAGTTTGCACATAATGTCAGCAACTTCAAAGAATGATTAAGAATTCACTAAATATCAGGTTGTGTTGGCTAATATTCAGTGAACATTTTTAAAAAGCAGTCAATTCACAGGCTTCGCTAAGATGTTAAAGTAATCACTTACGAGAATTCGCATTTGCAATTTCGTTGGTCTCATTGGGGTCCAGCCAGACTTTTTTCTTGCCACAGCGCAGAACGCTGGAGGCCAGCCTCTTCTGGAGCCTTAGCATACTGGAGACAGAAAAACCCCCACAGATGTTAATAATTTCACAGGTAAATGGGGGAAACAGATAAGAAGCTCTCAGAATTAATGTTCATCTGGCACAATTCAAATAATAAAACTTTTACACAAATAATTAAGCAACAGTCTATACAGTTTTTAAACATCTGAGATCTGCTAAGGCAAATATAATCATCAGTAGCTTAGGCGTTAATGTATTTGTATATCTACAAATAAAAAATTAATTATCCCAACATATTTCTGATGAACAACATATGGCCCATGAAGCAGAACATCATTTAAGCAATTGTAGCTTTATTGCAAGGGAACTCTTCCAGGAACTCTGCCATCCAACCTCTGCTTTCAGTTATGTAAACAGCCTGGGAAAGTAAACCACTTCTATATCCTTCATACTACCTCAATGTTTCACTGGACAAAATACCAATAAAATACAAAACATCAAATGATTCCTTTATAATTGTTCATAGCAGAGTTTAAGAAATAGCAAAAGAACACGGGAGTAGGGCATCAGATTATCTCACCTCCCTCAAAAATTGCTGCCCACCATCTTCCAATTTATATACTTCAAAGTATCTACAAATACTTATATTTGGGCAATTAACGGTAACAGGGCTCCAGATATGTGTACTAAAGAGACAGAGGAAGATATTCTATTCCAATTTCACATTAGTCAGTGATGTACTGGGTACCTTTTAACTCCTCTTCTCTCAGAGTTAACTGTAACAACAGATGGGATTATTTTCCAGAATTGTTATTAAGAATTATTGAGGCACCCTCTGTTAAGCAGTTTATGCACCATTGTTCTCAAACTAGAGACTCTCTTTTCGTTTACACTGCCATTGTGGAGCATTATGGTTTCACTGAAGCGTTCATATGTCAGGTGTGCGTCAAAAACCAATGTTTCTTTGTAATCGAACAGTTCCTTGTGGTTACAGGCCTAGTTTTGAAACAATAAAACTGCTACTGGTTTGATTGAAACTGGGAACTTCCTCAGATACACGTTTTTCAAGCAGTAAACTCTCCTATACCTCCTGGTGGCCTACAACTATTTGCAGGGAAGCAAGTCCCACTAAACTCAAGACTTACCACTGAACAAATTGCACTTTAAAGGAGGTATTTCCAGGGAACATCTCGTTTAAAGCACAATGCGGAACTGTACAGCGGAATAGCACTCTGGATACTTGAAAGAGGCTGGCGAAAACATGGGGAGGACTTAGAGGCTTACATCTTAAAACACGGTACATTCCTCGTATTTTTTCGCCCTCCCGCCCCGGCGCCAAATCTCTCACTTCACCCTTGCCCATCTGGCCTCAACCAAGTCCCTCCACGGCCGGCATCGCCTCCGGTGCCACCTTTCCCTTCATCGGGGCCTCCTTGCGGGCGACTAGGCCGCGCCTCTCAGCCGCGTCGCCTCAGCCTCACACTTCTTCCTTCCACCAACTGCCTCGCCTTTTTTTATTCCTCCCGCTTCCATCCTTGTCTTCATCTTTCTCTCTCTTTTTTTTAAACGACTTATTGTTATAAGAAATCCTGGTGGGCCCTGAAAGCCTCCACCTTGGCTCCTCACCTCATGGCGGCAACGCCAACAGCTCTGAAGGGAAAGAAAGGAAGCGGCGAAGGGCAGGCCCACCACCTCACTTGAGTGGGCTGAACCACTGAACTCCCAACACCCTTCCCGCATCTTATTCTGTCTTTATGGACTCACCTGAACGCTTAACTAAAACTCAGAAGATCTAAAGATTAAACAAAGCATGTCCTGAAAGCAAATTAAAAGACTGCTAGGGGGGAAAAATAGATATTTACACCTTACTCCCCACAAGAGGACTGAGAATGGTATAGCCTGAATCGCAACTGCGCTTGCGCGCACTTCTTGCGTATGTCGCTGTTAAGGAGGTGGGGCTTCATGGGGATTCGTGCTTGCGTGAATTTTGTGCGCCTGCGTGTTAATGTTACATGACAGATCTCTGCAAAAATGTAGATTGGTTTTCTCCCTTTCGAAGATGTGATCCTGTCTAAGAAAAACTACTTAAATTCTTGAGACCCATACTTTCTCTTCCTCCTGCGGGGTGGAAGGAAGAGGGACCTTTGACAACAATGTAGATATGGAGACGTTTCAGATAAATATGCTTTGGGCAGCAACGTCCTCCTTCCATCGAGCTAAAACAAAGGAAGCAGCTAAATGTGGAGTTGCGTTTTTCTTACAGATTTTGTTTGAAAAACGTTTCGCCCTCCCGCCCCGGCGCCAAATCTCTCACTTCACGATGGTTTAGTGTTTAATAACCTTAAAACATTGTCCTGCAGATAGAGGCACCAGTACAGCCTACCACCACCCCATATTTCATTTCATGAAGAAATGAAGAGGATTAGACAAACACCTCTTATCCTGTGCTAATTTTGCAGGTTAGAAGGAATGTCTTGAGGCTAGAGCGGATTGACAAACAACTTCTCTAAAAGAGTTTCCAAACTCAAGCAAAAGAATCGCTTTAAATTACCCCCAGACCCTATGCAAGTCCATACGCAAGACTCAGTTCCTTGCAAAAGCTTTGTGCTCCGTCGACCTATGCATGGACGCATTGTGGTGGTGTTTTTTAAGTAAAGCTGTAGTTTTCAGTCAAAAATGAGACCTAAATTAGAAACTGCAAGACTCCACGCTTGCTGAGATATTTTATTAGGAGTCGCGTGAAAAAACGCTACTACCGTAAGCTACAAATTCCTCCCGTTTTATGGAAAAAATTTTTTACACATTCCAAAGAAGAAACCAAAAAAACGGCCACCGAAATTAACCCGGAAGGTGGAGGCTGAGTGTGCGGCGATCTCCAGAAGTCTATGGTGAGCTCAGCCGGCTCCTGCGCTAGGAACGTGATCGCCCCCCCCCCCCCGACTTGTCCGGGCTTGCCTTCAGCGGGTGCGCCTGTGGGCGGGGTGGCGCGTTGCAGTTGATAACGCGCCGGGCGAGATATTGAATCTATTCTCGGGATGGTTCGCGGTCGCTGTTGTTGACAGGCAGGGAGAGGCCAAGCTAGCTGTAAAGATGCTTATGCCTGTGACAGGCGATGTGTCCAAAGTGTAACCGTGGCACGTCCATTCTAACCTTTTAAAAAAAACCACGCTCAGGTTTGCATCCTCCTGAATTTGCGCATGTTCTCGCCTGGTACGGATGTAGCATGATGGGCAGCAGTCATGAATGTGAAGCAGTTACTGCCCTGCAGTACTAAGTTGGTTTCTAGGGAGATGCAGATCCTGTTGTTGTCCGGTTAGCTATAAAATTGACTCGAGGATCCACCGGGAACTTTTCCGGTTCTGCAGTTCTAAGATGATGATGATGATTAAATGACCTTAGGCTAGCTGCTGCATTTCCATCTAACCTACCTTCCAGGGTTACTGGAGAATAAAATGAGGGAGACACGTGTAACCCTCCAGATTCTAGGCTGCAAGTGCACAGTCAGTTTTGACTTTCATGTGTTGGAAGCAAGAAATATGGGCAAGCGAAAAGGTCTGAGCAACAAGGGCCAAATAGCGATGGTTAGGTGACTGGGTCAAAGCATCTCCAAAACGGCAAGTGTTGTGGAGTGTTCCCGGTATGAAGTGGTTAGTACCTACCAAAAGTAGTGCAAGGAAGGGCAACCAGTGAACCCGCATCAGGGTTGCAGGCACCCAAGGCTCATTGATGCACATGAGGAGCAAAGGCCAGTCCAGTGATGGCTAACCTTTTTGAGCCCGAGTGCCCAAACTGGGGGGAAAAGGGGGGGGAACAGCAGGCGGCAGCGGAAGGGGGAATCCCAGGCACGGAGGTGCCTCCAGACCCCACTCCGGATCCACCTCCAATCGTGCCCAACCCCCGCCAGCTGCTCCGGATCTTGGACCGCCACCTGTCGGGGTGCTAGCACCACAGCTGCAGCTGCCTCCTCAGGTTTGACTGCCGGGGGTAGCGATCTGGCGACTTATGGCTCACATGCCCGCAGAGAGGGCTCTGCATGCCAGCTGTGGCACGCGTGCCATAGGTTCGCCATCGCTGGGCTAGCCTGTCTGGTCTGATCACACAGAAGAGCTACTGTAGCTCAAATTGCTGAAAAAGTTAAGCTGGCCGTGATAGAATGGTGTCAGAACACACAGTGAATCACATTTTGCTGCCTATGGGGGTGCATAGCCACAGACCAGCCAGTGTGCCTGGGATGACCCCTGTCCACCACCAAAAGCACCTACAATGGGGTAGTGAGCATCAGAACTGGACCATGAAGCAATGGAAGAAGGTTGTCTGGTCTGATGAATCAGTTTTCTTTTAGATCAGATGCATGGCCAAGTGTGTGTACATTGTTTACCTGGGGGGGGAATGGCAGTACAATGCACTACAGGAAGAAGGCAGGCCAGTGAAGGCAGTGTTACGCTCTGGGCAATGTTCTGCTGGGAAACCTTGGGTCCTGGCATTCATGTGGAGGTTACGTTGACACATACCATCTACTTAAAGATTGTTGTAGATAACATACACCCCTTCATG
Source organism: Intellagama lesueurii (assembly GCA_037013535.1). Taxonomy (NCBI): domain Eukaryota; kingdom Metazoa; phylum Chordata; class Lepidosauria; order Squamata; family Agamidae; genus Intellagama; species Intellagama lesueurii. Next base: position 35,938,142 of record JBAJHW010000006.1, read on the forward strand.
GCAATGGTGTTCCCTGATGGCAGTGGCCTCTTTCAGCAGGATAATGCACTCTACCACACTGCAAAAATTGTTCAGGAATTCTTTGAGGAAAATGACAGTTCAAGGTGTTGCCTTGGCGTCCAAATTCCCCAGATCCCAATCTGATGGAGCATTTATAGGATGTGCTGGAATACCAAATCCAATCCATGGAGGCCCCACCTTGCAACTTGCAAGACTTAAAGAATCTACTGCTAATGTCTTAGTGCTAGACACCACAGGACACATTTAGAGGTCTTGTGGAGTCCATGCCTCAAGGCATCAGAGCTGTTTTGCCAGCACAAGGGAGACCTACACAATATTAGTCAAGTGGTTTTAATATTTGGTTGATCATTATATATGGAAGGGTTAAAACTAGCTCCAAAACATGTTGGCTGGAATCCTATTAGCTATGCCCACTAGCATATCTCCCATCAGCGTATGTTTCAGCAGAAAATTGCCAGATTTAAACTAGTGTAAGCATTTCCTACTGTGTACCTGTTGTGTGACTTTGTATTCATTAGCAAATGCCTTAACTTATGACAATTCACCACTGACAGTTACCCTGGAGTTATATCATTGTAAATATGTAATATGGTTCTAGTTCTTTACTCAGCCCCAAGTTCAAGAAGATATTTTCTGAAGAATATGATTAGAATAGCAGCCAATAAGAAATAAGCTAAATGTTGTTATGTGCCATCAAGTCGCCTCTGACTTATGGCAAATTGGTAGCACATAATGAATTGTACTTATAGTCTGTCTGGCTGTATATCAGGAATGGGCAACAAAGGTCCCACCCCGCCCCAAATTATAACTGGGCTGCTGCTGCTTTTCTCCCTTATTATTTACTGGCTGTGTTGGCGAGGGCTTATGGGAGCTGAAGTCCAAAACCTGGAGCCACAGTTCCTCCATCCTCCCCATTTTATGTGCCACATTTCAGCATGGTTCAGAAGCAGTATAAGGCAGACAACTGACAGTTTTATTGGGGTCCTGGAAAGAAGTGTTTCATTGGTTTAATGATGTGTTTCAGTTATGTTATTGTGTTAGTATCTGAATTCAGTGTTGTGTAAGATCCAGTAGTTATAAATAAATCCTGGGACTAGGATTTTGTTGAGGAAAAACATGCATGCCACAGTAAATTGCACAAACAGGTCACTGCTTGGGCAGAATGTGTTATGCAACCAATTGCACTCTGGTTACAAAAACAGTTTTACAATGGACACCCTCCAATGTGGGAGCCACTTGTGTGATTGCCATTGTGCATATGTTTTGTTCTGACAGGACTATGGTCCAGAACTCAGTATGGTAACTGGGCTGATACTTTTTTTATTATTATTTTTTTTAGCCTTGTGGTGCAGTGCTTAGACAACAGTACTGCAGTCAAGACTCTGCTCACAACCTGAGTTTGATCCCGGGCTCAGGTAGCTGGCTCAAGGTTGACTTCCATCCTTCCAAGGTCAATAAACTGAGTACTCAGCTCACTGCGGGGGAGGGGGGAGTTTGCAATGTGTAGCCTGCATCATTAAATTGTAAACTGCCCAGAGAGAGCTTTAAGCACTATGAGGTGGTATATAAGCAGCACGCATTGCTTTTGTGATAGAATGTGGAAAAAATCTCAGGTGTGCTGGTATCTTTCTACTGACTGTAAAAGTAGTTCTACTAGCTACATCCCCACTTACCTGGGCATTTATGGCAACAGAACATTGTATTTGTAATCTCAACTCCCAGAAAGGAGAGGTGTTATTTCAACCCCCCCCTCCCCCAGAAAGCCCTTCCCATTTTATCCAGAGAACGAATATTTCCATGTTGGTTTTAAAATGTAGAGAATATTAGTAAATATGTGCTTGTCAACAGTTGCAGATTCCCCACTCATAATACTGTATAAACAATTTACTGTATAAACAATTTAATTTTCTTTCAGCATCCAGTATATCCAAGATGAGAATCTGATACCAGGTGCTTTATTAAGCATTGGAGTCCTTCTATACTGATTTCAAAGAGGGTAACTTCAGGCATGTGTGGTTTAAACCAAGAATGAGGACCTTTGGTCTTCCAGATGCTTTGTCCTACAACGTCCGTCAGGCCCACTCAGCATGGCCAGGATTGTAGTTCAGAATATCTGTAGGGCAAAATGTTTCCCACCATTGGTTTGAATCACATGGCAATTGATATATCTAATGGGATTATATTCAGGGACACTGGGAGTTCCTTTTCATTTCTGTTCTTATTACTTTTGAAATATCCTGCTCCATGCTAGTAATGCTCTAGAGATCCATGTTAGCATTTTGCAGTAGTGACAACACTTTGCAAATTACAAAAACAAGATGTGGCCCATGCTTTTGAACAGCATGTTTACCATATGGATTCGTGTTTAGGCTAACAATTTTTATTGGGCATACGTAAGCTTTTGTGGACAATGGCCCACTTCACCAGATGCATCTGATGAAGTTGCCATAAGCAGCCCAGAATGACTTATGCAAAATTAAATTTGCCACAACAATGTTGTTTTTCCTACAACAGACTAGCATGACTACTAGCCTGGAAATTTTTGTGTGTGGCTTAAGTACATTTTTAAAGCATGCAACTTTTTAAAGTCTTCCATTATGCACTTGCTGCAATTTTTCTTCTAACCTAAAACTTCCTTACCTCCTTTTTTTTTTTGTTTCCATCCTCCTTGTCTTTCCATTAGAACTTCTTTTTCCATAAGTTGTTCCCTTGGGAAATCCTGGCTGTTGGTGAAGAAACCAGTGAGAGCAATGAAATTCTGAAAGCACTACAACAAAACAAGCTGAATTTCTTTTTTGTGAAAATCTGCTGCTGACAATTACAGAAGAAGCTGGACAGGCACACATGTACTTGCATTCAACAGGGATGAGCTAACCTCCCTGGAGAGTGATTGATGCCTCAGATAAAACCAGGGAATAAACATTTATTCACGGAAGTTCAACACTAATTCATCTTCTTTCATTGCCAGCAAAGAAGGCTACCTCAAGGATTCCAAAGCCAAAAACAGGCTATCAAACCACTCCATAAATTCTAATATAAACTTCTCTGTTAGTTTGCTGGCACTAAAGCTAAAGACATGTATACTGTTTAGAGCTCAAATTCACAGAGCTGAGGTCTGCAGATATTCAGGTTTCTGTTAACAAAGAAAACAGCAGACTTGTCTTGCAAGATCTGTATACAAGGACCTTTAATCTGAGCTGAGATGTTTGTTTTACAAAGTGCTTAAATTTGATCTTCTAAGGTGTAGTTTGGCAAGGTTAATTATTTTACTTCTTTTACTGAGGAGCTGAATGGATGACTTCTCCTTACAACACAATCCTATGCATGTATACTCAAGCAAGTCCAATTATATTCCATGGGGCTTAGCTTCAACCTGTTAAATAGGCATGCAACCCTAATTACCAATAACTGAGAATTAAGACTTCTTAATAGATCTTATCTAATGCAGATTGAAATGGAACAAAGGCAAAACTGGGATTAGTAAAATAGAACAGTGAGTCTTAAAATAAGGTGTTTCTAATGTGGACATTTATGCTATTGGGAGCAAAACTTGGGGACAGAACTGCAGTGTACCACTTGGAAGCAAAAACAGAAGGCCCACTAGACATCACAGGGCTAGTTTTCCATATTTTGAAGCAGAAAAAAATGCATTACTATCTAAAGAGCCTCTGTTGCTGGAACATAAAGGGCTTGAGACTGTAGACCAGGGGTCTCCAAACTTTTCGGTATTGAAGAGACCATGTACACAAAAGCACTACATGAAACATGCAGGAAAAGCACACCTCTGATCAGATCACACGGATTGCAGTTTGGAAGGATAAAACACAGCCAGCTATGTACATATATGTACATGTTTTTTGTTCCCTCAAAGAGTCTCTGTAAAGCAGAGGTCGTCAACCCCCGGTCCGCGGCCCATTGCCGGTCCGTGGCTTGACCTCGACCGGGCCGCGAAGACAGACCTCCCGCCGGGCCCCCCCACACGCACTCGGAGGCGGCGGCGGCGGGGGGGGGGGGCGTAGCCAAGAGCCGGGAGGCAGAGCATGGCCGGGTGCTCCAGCTGCTGGCCTCCCGGCGGCAACAGGGGGGGGGGTAGCCAAGAGCCAGGAGGCAAGAGCATGGCCGGGTGCTCCGGCTGCTGGCCTCCCAGCGGGCTCCAACGAGGCCGGGGTCGGCGCTCCTCGCTGTCCTCAGCAGGCCGATGCCCCCGCTGGTGCCTTCAGCTCCGGAACCAGCGGCTGCATTTGAATTTCCCGCGGAGGGTGGCGAGGAGCCCCGCCCCCAGCCTTGTTGGAGCCCGTCGGGAGGCGAGCGGCCAGAGGGAGCCCCCCGGCCATGCTCAGACTCCCAGGCTGCCGCCGCCGCTGGCACGCGTTTATAAAATTGCGTTTATAACCAGAGTTAAAGACAAGACAATAGACCAGAACTGCCAACTTCTCTTTTAATTGAGCACCCACGCCTGCTTCCCTTTATTCCACATATACACCAAAGAATTGAAATTTAAAGGTGCATGCATGGTTTGGGAACGTTTGTAAATTTCCTAGCACCACCATTCTGCCATCACCTCCTCGCTAAGAACAGTTTGCAAAAGCGCTGTGATGCACCCTCCTCTTTTCTTATTGCCCGTTTCTCTTCTCTTTGTCTGTTCGGGCCTTCTCCGGTGTACCATCCACTTAAGAAGAAAAATAAATCTGCCTGAGCCCCGATTCCCCAGACAAGAGAGCATCAAGTGCAGCCTTAAAGTACGATCAGCCGAAGGCTGCAATCCTATGCACGCTTACCGCGTGCGTGTCTAACCCCACACCCCACCGCCGAGGAATTGTGTGGGGGAGTAGAGCAGCCGCCGCCAGGCGTAAGGCGAAAGAGCTGCCCAGCGCCTTTCGACTCGGAGGCGCCCGCCAGGAACACCTCCCCAAAGGCGGAAGTGGTGGCAAAGGGAGTCCAGGGTCATCTGGATGCAGCCTCAACCCCCCACCCCAGGCCCGCGCTTTCCACAGACAAGGCGGCTGACTAATAAATGTCTGCTTTGGAAACATGCCGCCTGCGGAGCCTTCCCTTCCATAGCCCACGCCGCCGCTGCGCTTTTCTTCCGAAGTCGATCAGCAACAGGGCTTCCTGACGAGCTGGAGAATTCCAGCCAAGTTGGAACCCGAAGTGGCGAGAAAGCAAAGCCTCCCAAACGAACCAGAAGATTCCCTCCTCCTCCCCCCCACTTTACTTCCCGGAGGCAATTCACGCAACACCGCAGAGAAGGAGGGCGACGAGGCGAAGTGGGGGCGGGCGGGAGAAAGAGAGCCACCAGCGCAGCTTCTCTTCCTTTTCTTGCTGTGCCTCGGCAAGGTAAAGCGGTGGCCAGGGCAGACGAGCAAAGGCTCCTGTTCTGGGGTGGGGAGGGGGGAGGCCAGCAAGCCTTACCGAACCCCAGCAAGCGGTTCCCTTCTTATCTCTGCCCCCCACCCTAAGGGGGGGCTCCTCGCCCCTGAGGGTGTTCACCTACATCGCGATTGGAAAATAGCCCCACCCCTTCCCCCGTGTAAACACTCCCTCACCCCTTCAAGCATGCACCTGCGCGCAGGGGTGGGGTGGGTGCGCGGGTGGGCAGGCGCTCCTGCGCATGCTTGAAGCGGTGGGGGAGAGCGCGTGCGTCGGAGAGCGCAAGCGCAAGGGGCCGCCCCACCTCCCTCAGAGGCTCCGCCGGTCCGCACTACAAAAAAGGTTGGGGAACACTGCTGTAAAGGAATAAGGCTGGCCGGGTTTCCTTCGCCAGGGTGGGTGATCTCGCTTTCCAATCTAGATTGGAGACGCAGCACAGCTGGGTTCTGTCTCTCTTCCCCCAGGCGAATACCAAGACCAATCTTACGCAAATTGAACTCCGAAACTGGACAGTCATTGCACAATACCTTTTCCTATACAAACATTATTTTCTATTGCCTTGGAAGTCTCCTTTTCACCCAACTTTGTAACCTCTTTGCAAGATAATAAATTGCTTTCCTGTCAGAACAATACAACAATGTAACCATGTATTTCCATAATTCCTGTCTATAGACCCACCCTGTTGTAAAATTCTCTCCCTTCTGTGATTCCCACTGCGATAAAGTTTGGATTCCTTTGTAATCCCATCCCTTCTGCCAATAGGTCATGAACCACCCATTTCTCCATTTCTCCTCCCATCTCCTTGTACCATGAACCACCCATTTCTCCTCCCATTCCCTTGTGTAACCAATGTTATAAAAGTCCTGGTCTTTCCTGTGCATGACGCGGTTGTTTTTGCCTACACTTGGAGGCATGAATTCCGTCTGCCTTTTATTTAGCTAAATAAAACAGCAACCATTTGAACTCTCTCTCGTGTCAAGGTTATTGGCGTTAAAACTTTGACTTGCTATTCCAGGAGACTGGCTCCTGGTTTCAACAGTATGAGGGCCACATCATGTATTTTACACATTTTCGAGGGCCAAAGGAGGGAAAGGGGACCCAAGTGATCCCCCACCCCCACTGTCTTTGCAGAGACAGTGGGGGATTGGTTAGATCAGGCTTTGCTCCTCTTCTTATCCCCACTTTGCAAAGATAGCGGGGGTGGGGGATCGCTTCTGTCAGGCTTGGGTTCCCCTTCCCTCCTCTTCCTATGCCTGGGCCAGATAAAAAGGCAAGATGGGCCAGATGTGGCCCACTGTAGTTTGGAGACCCCTGCTGTAGACTATGCAAATCTGAAGACCTGTATGAATAAAGGGGGTGGAGGAGGGAAAGTGTGTGTGTGTGTGAGAGAGAGAGAGAGAGAGAGAGAACAAGATTTTCAAGGAGTGGTTTTCCCAGTGCCACCCCAATCACCCCATTGAGTTTCCATGGCCAAGTGTGGACTCAAACCCAGGTCTCCCCAGTTCTAGACTGGGTACAGTGAATTCCTAGCCAGAGCAATATTGACCATCTCAGAAAAAGACAGAAAAGAAATAACAAAGAAGAAAAGAGTTTGTGCATGGAACCAAGGGAAATTACTTAGAGTGCACTTCCACCTTGACATGCAAGTAAAGCAAGGCCAATAAAAGAAATGATCAGGCTTTTGCTTCCCACCGTGCATCTCCCAGCAAACTGTAGTTGGTCCTTGCAGACTTGAGGGCATTTTACCTCAGGACCTCACTCTTTTGCTTCTGTTGATGGAGCCATAAGATCCACACCGCCCTTTCCATGTAAGCAGTGGTACACATTAGCATTCCTCGCCCTAACTACCCCATGTCTGTGGAACCAAACCCCATCTTTCTGCCACCCTTAACCTTCCTCAACAGGAAGCCTGAACAGTCCAGTTGGAGGGGCCAAAGGAATAAGGCACCGAAGCGATTCGCCGGTCGACACCCTCTGGGTTCTTTGGCACGACGCCTCCCTTCTGTGTGGCTCTCACGGGAGGGCGCTTAAGAGAGGAGGGGAAGCCACGATTTGGTTGGAAGCAAGATGGTCGTGCGTGCCTCCGATTGAACGGGGGCTGCTCGGGCCAGGAGCGGGGCCGTTTGGCCAAGATAAAAATTGAGAAGATGGATAAATAAATAAACGCGGCTGGGTGGGAAGCAGGACAAGACTTCCCCCGCCCCTTTGCCTTCCGCCCTGACAGCAGCAGGTGGATCCCACGAGGCTCTCCTTGGGGGTGGGTGGGGGGGGGAGAGTGGCTGGATGAAAGGCAGGGCAGGGACATGATAAGCTTCCATCTTCGTCTTCCCCGCCCTCCCTCTCCCTCGCGGCCTCGCCTGGTCTCGCCTCCCCGCCATCTGCTCAGCCCCACTTGGGCTCAAACCACACCCACCCCCTTCTCCCTTCCCCTGGGGAGCCGGGACGCAGGAGCCCTGACCAGCCCGTGCCAGTTGTTGCCAGGAGGCCGCGCGTTTGCCGTGCCCTGTGATTGGAACGCGGGGCTCCTCCATCACGGGCACTGCTGCTGGCGGAGGCGCGCGCGTAACAGGGTGCCTGCCGCTGGCTTCTCGGGTGTCTACTAGGAGGGGGGCCATGCCGAGGCTACGGGTTTAAGGAAGAGGTTGTGGTTGGTGGCGGTGGTGACTTGCTGGCTTTCTCAGCAAGCCAGAAGCCCCCCTCCCTCCCCGCCCGCCGCCGCCACCACTTCTACCCCTAGCTTTTACCATGAGTCCGGCTTGAGCGCACAGCCGACGACGGCACGGGCATCTCCATGGTGCAGGACGGCGGCATGTCACGCACACCTTACAGCTCCAGCCAAGACATCCAGATGGAAGTCTTAGACAACCCTGGCCTCCAGGTGAGTAAGAGCCAGCCGGCGATCCGAGGACTCGTCGATGGGGCGGGCTCCTTCCTTCCGATCCACTGGGTGGGGGACTTTTGAAGGTGTTGTGAGGGGGGGGGGGTCGGATGATTAGGTGTGCGGGGAACTTTGGACGGAGAAGTCTTGTCATAAAGAAAGGAGGGGTGGGGAGAGAAACCCAATAGGTGCGACCGGGCGTCTTCTGAACGCAGGACTGATCCACCCCGGTTCCTGGTGGCACTGTTTTCTCTCTCTCCCCCCCCCCCCCCCCAGCACGTACTTGAGGAGACGATGCTGTCGAGGCGGGGAAGGAGGGAAGCAGCGTTTCTGTTTCCTTCGATCCTCCCTCCTGCCTTTGATCTTGAACAGAGAGCCACCCTACAGTCAGCCAGCCGGGAGCGGGCGGGGGGGGGGGGGCGAGCTTAAGGAAGATGTGGAATTTATGGAGTTGAGAAGAAAGGGCCGCAGCGAGTGATTTCTAAGGAGCTTGGATTTACCAGCCACGCTGATGCTTTCAGAATCGTGTAGTTTAACGGGGCTGGGTTATCCGCTAAACCTAGGTCGCTGCCTTGCATCTTTCACTTCCTGATTTGCTCCCAGATACCAGGACAGCCCAAGTACTTAAACACACACACACACACACACTTTGCTGTTTTCCTTGCAATGCTTGTGCTGCTGTACCTTAATGGGCGAGCCAATGGCATTAACTCAGTGCCGATCCATCCGTGGATCCACACACAGGGACATCTTGCAAAGCCAGATCCAATTGCTAGGGATGTAGAGGAGTGGGCTGTGGCCTGCCTTTGCCAATCTGAACGTGAACAAAGGGCCTGCGCACTAGCCCGTAATTTGGACTTCGTTCCTGGCTGAGGGAAGGGAACTGTGGCAAAACATAAAATGCATTTGGACATGAGGGACGTTGGCTCCTTAGATTTTCGTTTCTGTGACTGAATTCCAGAAGCATCTCTGGTGACTCAGAATCCTCCCTTCTGGAAATCAAATATACTGTATGGTTCAAGGAGTTTTGGTAATTCTTCCAGTTCATCTAGAAGAGAAGTTAGTGGGAATTTCAAGGACAGTGGAGATTAATCTCTTGATTAACCTTATGACTAAATACCAGAGCTTGGAAAAGTTACTTTTTATATACTTCCAAAACTCTCCACCAGCACATAGTGTGAAAAAGTGAGGTTTTTCAAGCTCTGCTAAATAAAGATGATACAGAACTAATATTTCACCTCTGTGTCTCCACTTACCACAGCAAACAGAGCACTGATCAATCCACCAACAGGTTTCAGAAGGACGCGAGAATATCAGAAAGGTGGAAGAGTCTATATGTCTTCTAGAGGAGGTGGGAGACACTGGGTGGACAGTTCTAGAAGGCAAGGGTGAACCAACTTCCCTCTTATATAGTGGCTTTGTTTTTTGGTCTTAGCTGGAACTTCCAATGTTCATTTGTGTGTGTTAATATTTGACAAAGCTGGAGTGAAATATTCAGCACCTCTAAGAGTTAAGGGCACGATGCTATAGTTTTGAGTAGTCATGAGCATTTATTTCTTTATTTTTCTATTTAACCCCAATGGTCCATGTGTGAATTTGCAATATAGACCAAACAACAGAAGCTTCTTTGTGTGCAGATGAATGTACTGTGCCCCCAACTGAAACTTCCTTGTTTTATCACCTGGAAATGCAAGAGGATCATTTTGCTGCTTCTCTTACTTTTCATCGTTCCCATCTTTTTAATTTTTTTTAAATTTTTTTTGTTTTACTTCATTTTTTGCTTAGAAACACAAAAGGAGATGGATCAGACTGAAGTCAACCTAGTTGTGCAACCTCAGGTGATCCACAGGAAATTGGCAGAGGTCCCTTGTGTGTGTGTGTGTGGGGGGGTTAATGTGCTGCCCACTTTTGTTTCTCAGAGGCAGACATTTTGATCAAGACTGGAGACAGAAGTAGGAGAAAACTAGTGTTCTGATAAAGATGTGATGGGTATTGCCAAGGTCCAGCTGATGGACCTAAGAGGTTTTATTGTGGAAAGGTTTGACATTGTTTTGCAAGCTAGAAATACATCTAGGGGGTAGGCATGAATGAGCAACAGGGAAGATCCTGGTATAATTTCTTCTATATAATTTAATTTCAGGCATGTGGAGAAACTAGATATTGGTGAGCCTAGAGAAGAAATGTAGGCCTTTGGAGACAACATAGCAGGTGGGACAGCAAGTTTCACAGAGAGAACAGGAGATGCCAATGTACTCAGATTCTCTCTCCCTCCTTTTGAGTGGTGTGGATGATAAGAGAACAGGAGGATCTCAGTGGCAGAATATAACAAGCTACAAAGAAAATGCTAGATTACCTGGGACCTGTTGATAGCTGAGAGTTGGAGAAATATGCATGTTCTTCTATCTTTTTATGAGCTTCAGAGAACTGTGAGAAATACTGCTAGAGGTAGCCTAGAAGTGGGTGAAAGGCAGATCTCAAGAAAAGAGATGGCAATTTGAGATGGTAGGCAAGAAAAGTAAAAACTGAATTCCATTCTTCTCTTTTAGTAGGAGTAACAGACTGAGCCTTGTGGGTGAAAGGAACTACTCTGGATCCACTTTAGGACATGCATTTCTCCCTACTGGTGTGTAGTAGTGGACTGTGTGATCCTTAACTGGTCCAGTCGAGCTCTGCCTAACACACCTCTCCCAAATCTATTGTTTTTATATAATCATCCCCAACTTCATCCTAAACTCAAAAGGTTCAGAGCCGCTCTGAATCCTGACAGGGGTGTGCATATGAGCATGTGTGGAATGTCATCAGCGCCAGTACTCTTTCCTTCGGGCACTTCCTTTGTCCCTCTCCTTCGTGGTCCCCCAGGTGGTGGATCCCAAATGCATGCTGCCTGCTGCAGCTCTGAATGACGCACGTGCCTTAATTAGAACAAGGGGGAGGAAAAGCCTAAAAATACCAGCCTCAGCTCTACCTCCTTGTCTTGCCCTGCCTGGCCTTAGAACTACGAGAACCATGTCTGTGGGGGCCTAGTAGCAACTGGCTTCTCCACAGCCAGCTGTCTCTCTCCCTCTCCCTGAGACATGCTTGGAAAGTGTCTGGTTCATTTCCAGGCCTTCTCTCATTCTCTCTCTCTCTCTCAACACATCCAGGACAGAAAGGTCTGGATTTTTCTGGGAACTTCTGCAAAGGACCTGTTGTTAGGCAAAAAAGACAGTGACCTCTGGTGGCCCATGGTGTGTGTGTGAGAGAGTGGGTGGGTGGGTGATTCTCAGAAGCAGGTGAAAGAATGAATCCCATGAATCTACTTCCTCTTTCCTAAAAAAAGAAACGTGGTGCCGATTGGCTGCTTTCTATATAGAGGAAGGCAGGCAGGTTGTAATGGAGGGAGGGGTTTTGCTGAAATTAGTGGGAAAAGAAGCATGGCTCTAGTCATGTCCTGCAGGGCCGTGTTAGCTAAGGAGTTCTGAAGATATAATCCAAAATAGGAACTTTCCCAAGCTCGGATGTATAGTTCTGCTTTTGTGGGTTAGTATTCTCTCCTCCTTGCTTTAAATATTACCTCTCTCTCTCTCTCTCTCTCTCTCTCTCTCTCTCTCTCTCTCTCTCTCTCTCTCTCTCTCTCTCTCTCTCTCTCACACACACACACACACACACACACACACACACACACACACACACACACACCATTTTTTATTATCCCCATATTAAGCTTGGTTTTCCCTAAAGTTACTCACTGAGTTGAGAGTTAATCTAAAAATTGAACTGGGGATTCCCAGCTCCTGCTCTGAATATTGGGGCTATTTTGTGGTCGGTGGCATGAGGAAAATACCAGGCGGCTTCCATCTCCCTGCCCGGGAGGAGGAAATCTTTTGAGGTCAAACTGCAATACCGATGGTGGTTACAGACCTTTCTTTGGGCCACTCTGTTCCTAGCATCTCTCAAAAGGAGAGCGGCTGTGAATGACACAGAAACTGCTGTATTTAAACAGTTCGGTAATTCTCACCTAAATGCAGGCTACCCAACACATTTCCTAAAAAAAGAAATAGATTTTGCTGTTCTTTTTTAAAATGATGTGGTCGGGGCATGTGACACAGTGTTCCCAAGCACTTTAGTGGGAATGGAAAAGAACTTAATTGGATTCAACAGTCTTGATTAAAGTCATGTTTTGTACCTGAGATTAAAAACGCACATTATGAGCCTTCTGTGATGGTTCTGATCAATAAAGTGCATGCAATACCATGCCCTTGTTTTTAAATGCATGCAGTTTGAATATACATACGCTCCCTTTAGTCAGTGAGAGAAAATGAACGAATGAGGAAAATCCATAAAGGCATATTCTAGGTGGAATGTAGAAATAAACACACAGTGGGGAAAATGTTCACCTATGAAGTCAGGAAGTATCCTACCCAATGCAAAACAAGGATGGGGAGAACGGGGAGGTGGGTTTTGGGAAAATGCAACAAAATTGAGACTGAGAGATTTTCCCATCCCTTTGTGTTAGTTTGGTGCCTGTTTACAGGGGCTCATGTATATGCATAAGAAGCAATCAATGAGCATTAACAATCACACAGAGGAAGAGCATCTTTGGTGCATGTATGTGAGAAGGTAACCACCAACACCCTGGGTCTGAGGCCATAGTTCCCAAGCCCCTAGTAGACAAGATACCTGTGATGGAGCTGGCTAATGAAGGCCAACTTCGAGAGGGAGAGGGCAAGGCAGTGGCCAGGATAAAGGAAGAAGACCAAGAGGGGCTTCCTTCAGAAAATAGGAGGGAGAGATGGAGACTCCTGAGGAGGAGGAGACATGGGGAGAGGCCTCTAAGGCTTGGGATCCCCAACTCTGTGCCTCAGCTGAGGTGGAGAGTGACTGGGAAGAGGAGCCCTGGGACCTACCCGTTGGGTAAAGGAAGGGATCATGGACAAGGATTCCCAGATCCAGGAGTCTAGGAGCCTACCACACCTCCAACATGACGTTGGTGCCTACATCATCCAACAGGAGTACTGGCACCCACTCTGATCCAGCTGTGGTGTTGGCAACAAAAGCGCCAGCATGAGAGACAGAGGAAGAACAGAGGAGTGGGTATCAGTATGCCCTGCCCAGCTCTACTGGCTGTCCTTGAAGGGTCTTCAACCAGGACTGGGACTCATCCTCCCCTCCCCATTTTTGAGTCCAGAACTCTCAGGTCACCCTGTAGCCTTAACAGGAGACTCTTTTGAAAGGACATTCCCTGAGGGTTAGTGCAGTGAACTCAACCCTCCAGGAAACTCCCAGAGGGAGTTAAGGGCAGTCTTTCTGTTTCAATTGGTTCTTCAGTTGCAATAAAGTCTGTTCTTGGTCATTCTCGCAACTTTAAGCCCATGGAATTATTGTTGGGAGACTTGCCAACCGCTGGCACCATCAGAGGTGGGTCCAGTGACTCTCACAAAGCAACAGGGATATGTTTGTAGGTTCATGGAGCTATGAGTTCACTCATGGGCATGGCTTCTGTGCAGATGTGCCAAGGGTAGGGAAAGTAGTGGCCCTCCAGCAGTTGTTGGACTACAGCTCCCATTATCCCTTCCCACTGGCTGTGATGTGTAGGACTAATAAGAGCAACAGCCCAACAGCATCTGGAGGGCCAGAAGTTTCTCCCCCTGACTTATGCTTTATATGCACGGGAAGGCATTAATATTGCAAAAGAACATGGGTGCACATTCAGTGCATTATTATGCATACACTTCTGTCTACTTCAGTAAAAGCACATGCCAGTTTAGTAATGTACAGATATAATGAATGGAGAAGAGGAAGTGGCTGAGCTAATCTTGTCCTTCCAATTTTCTAGCAAAAAAATTCAATGTATATTATTTTAGAGTAATTCCTCCAATTCCTAATTTAAAATATGATTAGATCCAGGGCATTGAGGGAAAGGGCATTATTAAAGTGTGCAAAAACTAGAAATGCTTACAATTTTAAGTTTTGAAATTATCCATCAAAGTTGCATCTGAAAAGTGTTATTCCAACTGCTGCTTCCACCTCTTTTCTTTCCACAGATAAAACTACATAATGGCTTTTGATTGGTAATAATGGGAGAAGGGCCATATGGAAGAACCCATAGGTCTTTTGACAAACATCTCTAGCTCTTCTCTCTCTCCCTTTCCCCTCCATAGCCCCTCTTCATAATAAGAACAGAGACTGTTTTTTAGTTGTTTCTCTGAGACAGACCTTGGAAAAATTCGTTTTTCGACTGGTCATGTTCACTGGGGGATCGTTATAGTTTTGCTCACTGGAGGATCATTATAGTCCAGAAAAAGTAATTTTTCTGAGCTCTGCTGTGAGATCAGGACCTCCTGGCTTCAGTTCGAGCTGTATTTCCCATCTTCCTGGAAGCTCCTCTTTCTTAGTCCATTCTACAGTCTTCAGTCATCCTTCAGCTACCAGGACTCTGGGCAATCTGCCCCATTGGCTTCCTTACCATTTTTTCCAAACCTTACCATTCTTTGAATAAGATTTCAATTCCTGCCAAACAGACCACTTTCTTTCCTTTTGTAGAAATGTGGTTGTGACTTTATACCCCAAACAGCTCAACCTTTGTAGAGATTTCAGTGGAGTTCTTTTTTGTTGTGCGCTGTGTAGACTTAAGTCTGGAGTGGAGGGGACACATCTGCATAAGTGTTCTTGTGTTGTTTAGTCTATGTGTAGGCAATGTATATTCATATATATGTATTTTAACCTGCTGACACATTAGTTATTCCTCATGCGCTTATACTGTATGTCTCTTGGTAGTGTGTAAGAGAGTGCTTTTGTATAGTAGAGTACACAGAGTATATGCACAGAGAGAGAGAGCAAGCATTGGATATTCTGAACAGTAACCATGCTGGCTTCAGGATTTTAGAATGTGTAGTTTTGCAAGCTCTGTTAATTGATTTGTAGACTGCCGTATTTTGAAAGGCATCATGTTCAAGGCAGTTTTTTAAATATATATAACCACATACCACGGGCCTCTGGAGAATGTAGTCTTGTAGATTTCCATCTCTCGTACTGTTATCTTATGCGCTTTTAAAACTGAGCTGCCTTCAGTATAGTAGTAAATCAGTCCAACATGTAACTGTTGGTAGTGTTGGAGGTGTGAAAGTAATAGTGATTCTGTTCAGCAAGAGGAAATGGAGGTACAGCTTCAGGGACTGCTATTTATTCCTGGCAATAAGGGAGAGTAATGTATGCAAATATCCTAGTGCTTATGAGGTTCCTTTTTTTGTCTTTTCTCCTATGCAGCTTTGGAGCAAGTCTATGCTAAGCCCACGACTGTATCTTATCTATTTGCTATCTCTCTTTTTTTCTTACCCTACTCCCATCCATTAATAATTTAAATCTCCTTTTTTTTAATTTTGGAATAAATGTGGATTGTTTTCATGCAAGGCCTTCTGTGAGGTGTGGTTTCCCGTTATGCTTGCTAATTTATTTTGCATGATAATTAGCGGTTGGATATCCTTCCACTACCATCCACCCTCTGCTCTGACAATTGGTGTCTGGGCTGTCAGCCTGTGGGTGGTGAGCTCTTCGAGGAATCTGAAGCTCCCAAGCAGCCAATTTGATATGATTCTGGTACATGTTGGGCATGTACCATTATTTATGGAAAGGGTAGAGAATCCAGGAGACAAATCCTGATCTGGGAAGGGCCTCTCAACACATTCCAGCAATGAGCAGGCAAAATGCATGAGGCTGGGCTAACAGCAGAGTAGGAAGAGCCAGAACACAGTGGGTAAGGCCAGCTCTAATTTCGTACATATTTGGACATTTTCCCCACTAGCCATACAAAACAAAGCTGGGTTCTCTGCATGCCCAGTCAGGAGGAAACTCCAGAGCAACTGCTTCCTGTCTGTTTACTTCAATACAAAAACCTTTGAGCCTGTAACCTTCTGCTCAGTTCTGTGCAGGGTATTTAAAGTTTAAATACCTTTTAATGCTATCTTACCTCTGATTAGCTGGCTGGATAGTTCAGTAGTTTAGGTATCTGACTGTGGAACCAGAGGTTGAGAGCTTGATTCGCCACTGTGTCTCCTTTGAATAGAGCCAGCCTTTGTGGCCTTGGGCCAGCTGCACAGTCCCAGGGCACCCCCAGAAGGAGGGGATGGTAAGCCATTTCTGAATATACTCTACTATTTATTTATTTATTTATTGGATTTATACCCCACACCATCTGGCAACCAGGCCACTCTGGGCGGCTAACAACAAAATAAACAGCACAATATCAAGACACGATAAAAAAATAAAATAATACATACTTTCAAACAACTATAATAACCAGCAAGATAAATTAAAACAAATGGCAGTGAAGGTGGTAAAAGGATGATGAAAAGCATGGCAAAAAGGATGGTAAAAGGGAGGCCGAGATCTCAGTAACCTAATGATCAGGGAAAGCCTGGCAGAAGAGCCAAGTCTTCAATGCTCATTTGAACCCATCCAGTGAGGGTGCCAGGCGGATCTCAATAGGCAGGTTATTCCACAGGCGGGGGCAACCGCCGAGAAGGCCCAGTTTCTTGTTCTTTCCCTCTGGGTCTCCTTCAGGGTCAAGGCCCTCAACCACCCTGCCTGTGAAGAACGGGTATTACAGACAGATCTGGCTGGGAGCAGGCATTCTGATAGGTACCAAGGTCCTAAACCGTTTAGGGCTTTGAATATTATCACCATAACCTTGAAGTCGATGCGGAAACGAACTGGTAGCCAATGAAGGGCAGCCAGAGTGGGGGAGATGTGCTGGAATTTCTTCACCCCAGTTATTAATCTGGCCGCCGAATTTTGGACCAGTTGAAGTCTCTGCATCAGCCTCAAGGGTAGCCCCACGTAGAGAGCACTGCAGTAGTCTATTCTTGAGATTATGAGGGCATGAATCAGCTTCATGCGTGCCCCCACATCTAGATAGGGACGCAGCTGGGCAATCCTCCGAAGATGGAAATGGGCTGCTCGTACCATAGATGTCACCTGGATTTCCATGGTGAGATCTGGGTCCAGGCAGATGCCCAACCTGTGAACCTCATTCTTTGTGGGAAGAGTCACTCCCCCAAAGGAGAGGGAGTTTCCCAACCCACTGACGCCAGGGCCGCCCACACGCAAGATTTCCGTCTTGTCCGGATTCAACCTCAGTCCAGGGTTTTCTACCTGGAAAACCCTGAAGAGGGTTGCCATAAGTCAGAATTGATTTGATGGCACATAATTATTATTATTATTATCTCTGATCAGAAGCAGCAGTAGTTTGCTGAGTCAACATAAGCGACATCCTCTGTTTCCTTATTATTCCTGTTTTATGGTTTGATCAGTTAACCTTGCCCCATTCATTCTCCTTCCCCCCCCCCATATTCCCTCTTTTTTACAGCATTTTCTTTCACTCTGTCCTTTTTCACGTAGACATAGGCTGTCTAAACAGAAGCTGTATCAATGCTGTACAGCACCCAGTATGCTTGTCATATTAAGTGCATCTTAAAGGATGGTTGTTTCTCAGCATTCCCCACCTTCTTTTGGCAAGATGCGATTTGGCTCAGCCTTAGGCATGGTGGGGCATGGCCCAGCAGACCCCTGCAAACCTGCTAGGCAGATTGGAGGTGGGGAGCCTGCAGACCTCCATGGGTAGTGAGATTCCAACTCCCATGAGTACCAGCCAGCAAAGCAGATTGGCAGGGATGATCACAGTTGTAATTCAACAATATCTGGAAGGCCAAAGTTTCCTTGCTGTTGGGATACTGTTGCCTGACAGTAGCAATCAACACACATTTATTACCTAGAAATTTGCTTGCAAATACCTATGACTGCATTTGCACTGTCTTTGATTATTATTATTTTAAAAAAATCTTCTTTTAACCTTTCAGGGGAAATATAGCAAAAGGAAGAACCGCTTCAAACGCTCTGATGGCAGCACCTCCTCTGATACGACTTCAAATAGTTTCGTCAGGCAGGTAAGAGCAGGGAATGGGAATCATGCTTCAAAGGGAGGGAGGGCAGGGAGGACAGAACTGTAAAGTTTATAAGCAAGCAGATTAATATCTGTAATATACTATGAACTCCTTATCCATTCAGGGCATTTGGAAGAATTTTAATGGCAGTGTTTCCAATTGTGAATCCATGATTGTCTCCCTCCAGTGGACAATTTTTTTTTACAGCAAGCTTGCTATTTTCATCACTGCAAACGTGAAGCTCCAGGAATAGGAAAAAAGTGGATGAGGTTTCCAAAACTGTATGGGATGGGGATTCTTTACCAAGGACACTGCCCTTGTCCCTCTGCCAGAGTTTACAGCCTGTGCTCCATCCTTCCAATCATCAGCAATCCCAGATATTTATTCTCACAGCCTCTTATCCGTTTCCATGATAAAGAGTTCAGATTTCTCTTTCTTTCTCTGTCCCAGGATTTTACCTTCAACCCCTTTCCCTAAAAATATTTTATATTCCTTGCCATCTACTCTTGCTTCCATTTGCTGATGGGAAAATCTACCCTTTTCCCCTGTGTAATATCCAATTCAGTGGGAAGGGCTCTGTTGAAGGAACAAAGACATTTCTATGTTAGACAGCGCAAGCTAAGTCTTTAATGCTAAAGATTCCTGCTGGGTCTCCTTATGTGAAGGGCACAAAGAACAAAGCAGCAGATGGCAACTCAGGCAGGTGGTTGTTGGATACATCGACTACAAGGCTGTTTCTGGGAGCAAGCCTTTCTGAACTCAGTGGAACATACATCTTAGGAAAAATCTAGACTTGCACTATTCAAACTCTGAAGCTAGAGGATTTCCATCAGGGGTTCCCAAACTTGGGTTCCCTGGTGTTTTGGACTTCCCCTCCCAGAAGCCCAGCCAGGATGCCCAAAGGGCAGGAATTCAGACAGCTACAGTCTAAAAACATCTGGGGACCCAAGACTGCAAACCTGTGATAGGTTCTAAGTGTTTTTAAAAGGCAATGCAGTTGGTAATTGGACTGAAGCAGCTGAGAAGGACCATTGGCTTTTCATTCCAGCCCACAGCAGGTGTCTGTTATACGGGGTGAAAACTTTGGTCCTACTAGATTTCTGGACTGCAACTCCCATAATCCTTTATTTAACATTAGCCCTGCTGGCAGGGGCTTGAAGGAGTGGAAGCCCAAAACATGCAGTGGCTCTGCATGCCTGCAATAAATGGTGGATGGCCCTGCTATCCACAGATTCTCTAACATAGAAAAATCTTAGAAGGGTCTCAGGACATTAATGATGAAACATAGGCAATTTCTTTGTATCAATTGTTGAGGCTTTTAACCCATCACTGTTTGTTAGCACGGTTTCACTTCACAGCTAATCATGTTGAGGCAAAGGAGATCAGTGAGCTGTAGTCTGATTCTCTGTTTCCCCTCCCATGATTGCTGAAGGATGGAAAGTCTGGAAGGAACAACAACAGGGAGTAAAAATCCAAAAGAGTAACTTTTCCCACCTCTGAACAAGATATGCAATCATTGCAATAATTTGCCCAGTTTTGTTTTATTGACCTTTGAAATCCAGGTCAAAAAAGGCATGACTTGTTGCTTCCTCTGCAGCCTGTTTTAATGCCCCATCATTTCAGCTACTCTTGTTAGTTCCTTAGCAGATTAAAAACAAACAGAAACCTCTTCATGCATTGCCTAGGGAAGCAAAGAGGTTGCCATAGCAATACTCCATCTGGTGGAGTGTCTGGAGGGCAGCATTAAAGAAGCAACATACTCCTTGCAAAGCAGATTTTGGGAAAGAGATACAAGTCATGCAGAAGACATATCTTGGCATCTGCTGGAGACCACTCTGTGGTTGCTCCCACAGGATTTTTCCTGTGGTGTGGGTTGCTGTGTTAGTCTGTCGTAACAAAAACAATCAACGGTCCTATGGCACAATAAAAGCTAACCAGTTTTATTGGGTATAAGCCTTTGTGGTATGCAATATAAATCCATGGTCTTCTGCATAAAAAGCAGCAGGTGTCTGGGGTTAGATACATAGGCAAATACAGGAATAGGTGATACCTTTAATCGACCATTAAGAATATAAAACATATGCAAGTGTATTTGGAATCGATTTCTAGTCTTTACTGATATTAGAAAGAGAGAGGCCATCCACTTACTTACTTACTTACTTACTTACTTACTTACTTACTTACTTACTTACTTATAGTAGTACCCCTGTATCCTTAGGGGATCAGTTTCAAGCCCGCCCCACAGATGCTGAAAAATGCTGAACACTATTTTAATAATGAATGCTATACATAGCATGGTCTCTGGCTTTCTCTAGTGGCCTGTTCTGGTAACCTCTTTGTTAAAACTATATATTTGGGGGAAATTTTCTTTTAATATTTTTAATATTTTCAGACCATGGATAAGTGAATCAGTAGATACTGATCCCGCGGATAAGGGAGTCCTACTGTATTTGATTTATATACCGCCACATTAGTGCCAGAGCACTATCCTGGGTGGTTTACAAAAATAGAACAGAAACTCAAATAGAAGTAAAACTGTAACAGATTAAAACATTTTAGACCAATAACAAATAAATCAGATAGCAGCAGAGGTGATTTTCCCATAATGGCCGGATGAGAGTCATAGAGTCAACCAGGGTTGGTGTGGAATGCCTCCCTGAAAAGCCATGTTTTCAGTTGCCTCCTGAATGTCAGCAGGAGGGAGCCAGGCCCCTTTCTCTTAATCCTCTCTGTGGTTGCTCTCTGGCAATGTTTTCTGTGTCCAGGTTATAATGCAGAACTTAGGACCTGGGAAAACTTACTTTTTGAGCTACAACTTCCAGAATCTCATATGCAACATGGCCACTTGCCATGATGGCTGGAAAATTCTGGGCACTGTAATTTAAAAAGTAACTTTTTTCAGCTCAGAAATTACTGTTGCAGAGTTCATAAGTTGGCTTTATAGTTACATTTTAAGCTTACCACATATTCTTCTGACCACTTCTGATATTCTTTAGTCTTTGCACCACCTACACACATGAGTGTGTATGCACTCTTTTATTTGGAATTTGAATTCTGTATAAATTCCGTAGAAAAGTGTAATATTAAGCAAAACTGTGATAATTAAGCAAATATGGAATATTTTGTATTAAATCATTCTTCGTCAAAGATCAAAGATTTTGCATCTTTTTGGATGAGGACATGCAGAACATGGGGAAAGAAAGGGGACTAGTGATAAGTGGGTTCCAGGGAAAGAATGGAATTGAAGAACTGTAGTCTGTTTCATCTGCAGCCCTTCCTACTCTAAAGACGTTTTGAAATTCACAGAGGCACAGGTAATGTTATGTTTAAGCCACCCTCTCCTCTTAACACCAAACCAAATCCACACTGAAATTTAAATTTTTAGCAATTGTCCAATGGATTGTTCTTGGTTGCTATCGAGAGTTCATCAGGTCCTGCTCATGGTTTGTCTGTTTTTAGATTTTAACTACAACTATGGGGATACAGTGGCCAGAATCCTATTGGTTTCCACATAAGATATTTGTAACTTGTTTCAGCTAATTAACAAGGTGTTGGGGTGCATCACAGCTGCACAGTCAAGCATGTGAGAAGTCGTGCAGCTGAGATGCACCCTGGCACCTTGCCAGTGAGCTGCAATTAACCATGGTAAGTTATGCAGACCTTGTGCAAACACCAATAGGATTCTGGCTACTTTATTTTAAAACTTATACAAATAGACAGATCATGATGAAAGCTGATATCACCATTTATGTGGAATTAAAGGCTGGGGAACCTATGACCCTCTGAGTATTATTTGACTCTGCTTCCCATCAGCTCTTCTCAGCATAATCAATAATGAGAAATGATGGGATTTGTAGTTCATCAATACTTCCAAGGCCTGCTCTACAGAAACCTTCGAGAAAAAGTGGGGAACTGGTGGTCCTCCAGATATTGCTGGACTACTGCCACTCTCCCAGACCTCCAACAGCTGGAGAGAGCCATTGGTTCCTACCTCACCTTTAAAATGTATTTTAGCTTGAACTTTTTCAAGATGAAAGTGCAAGATTGCCAACGTGGAGGCAGGGGCAAATTTGCCTATGATGTAACACTGAGTCTAAGTTTTAATATATATTTTTCAGTATTAGGTGGCAAAGATAGAGGAAGAAATCTGTGAAGGTCCCATTGCTCCAGTCTGATAATTACGTGGTTCTATGCTGTGTGAGACACTATTCAGAACCTTTATAATGAGTGATTCCATCCAAGACCTGATGATATTTTTGTCCCTGAATACACACAGCCTATTGCAAATGTATGACGAAAAAGATTGGGGAATGGAAAGAGTGCTGAAGGGGGAGGGGTTGGAGTCTGTGACCTGGACTTGTGTTGCCATAGTAATGACGTAGGAAGCAGTTGCTATGGAGGAGATTCCTTGAGCATCAGGCTTCCAGCAGGGCACTAGAACATATTTAAAGAGCCAGTGAGCTGCGTGTTCCCCTGGTCCACAGTAGAGGCCCTTTGTGGGTCTCAATCCCACTGCAGAGTCTGGGGTTTGAGGAAGTAGGCATAAGTCATGGCAAAAGGTTGTTTCTCAACTTCAGCTAGGAGCTAGCCAGAGAAAACCATTTCAGCAACAGGGAAGTCGGAAACTCAGATCAGTATGGGGAGGAATCATAAACCCTAATAGGAGTCTGACTGGGCTTGACGGGTCTCAGAGATCTGTATGGAACCTCAGGAATCAAAATATTTTCCTATTCTGCAGGTAAGAAAAGAAATCTCAAGGCGAGTGGCACTAGAAGAAAATAATGTGTTTTTTGTGTGGCATAGGTTTAAAGTGTGGATGTCCACCTCCATCCATTCCCTCGCCTCACTAGCTCAGCATAAAGTATGTGTGTACATGCTTTGCACTTGAGCAACCTTGGTGCATCAAAACGCCAAAGGGTGGAGGTGGAAACAGCCAGTTGCTCCTTGCCTCTGGGGTGATTATGCCATTTGGCCCAAAGCAGGGAGTGAAGCACCGGCATCACAAGTCATGAGACTTTTTGTTGCAGAAGCCCCAGTAGTTGTGAAGGGACTGGGAAAAGCTTTCCACAAGCCCCAGCAGCAGCAGAAGGCCTAGAAAAGCTCCACTCATGTCATGTGTGTTATAGGTTTAGGCAGCACAAGAAGTGAACGTTAGCAGTAGTGGCAGAACTACTTCTCCCTACCTCCATTATGTCTTTTTACCCATGCTTTGGGTTGCTGCATTACCTGGACAGCTGAGCTTTACTCTGATTCTGGGCCTAATTACTCGAATTCCTCTTATGCCCATTTCCACACTCAGCTGTCCCACAAGCAGTTAAGGTCCCCTTCTCCAGCTTTGCCCCTTTGAAACTTCAAGGAGCCACCCTGTGACATCACACAGCTTCATCTTTTGTCTCATGTTTTGGCCCCCTTCAAAAATTCAAGGAATAGGGTGATTTGTTTGTTTGAACTTATATACTGCCCCCTAGTGGAACACACACTCTAGGCAGTTTACAACAAAGCATACAAACACAAAGAATAATAGCAAAACAATATACAAATACTAATCAACAATCAATCAATAAAACCACTGACCAGCTAATCTATCTTTAGATAAATAAACAATTTAAAATGACATTGACACCACAGGTATGATAACCAATAAAAGGCAGCTTTGAACAGTTCTGTTTTTACTGCTCCTTAAAGACTGAGAGGGAAGGCACCGGGCAAAACACTGCTGGAAGTTTATTCCAATGGGGTGGAGCCACAACCAAAAAAAGCCCAGTGTCTGATATTCGCTCTTTTAGCCTCCTTTGGAGTTTTTAACATCCTGGACCGCAAAGTGCAGGTGGGATGGGTAGATGTTTTGTAGAAGAAATGTTCCACCTGTTATCCTACACCTGGTTCCAGGCACCTATTGGTGCCTTATTGGTTCTCTCTTCTTCCTTCTCGAACTGAGTGTCCCATCTTTGCACAGCAGAGGGCAGTATATGCATGATTCTTGTCTCATAGCTAGGAGACTTTGAATCCTAAACTAGAAAGCCATGGTCTTAATGGATGGGTGGTGCAAATCAGCTCCTTTGTACCCTTTAATATCTTGTTGCTCACAGACTGATGTATACGTAGAGGCAGAGCGTAATCAGCAAGAAGTTGTTTTGTGTCACTGTCTACTGTATACCACAGAGAAATGTTGGGTGTAAATAGAAGAATCGTCATGGTTGGCCATTACATTGGGTAGCCTTGAACACATCTAACTTTATTACTTTCAATTTTTAATTTATGTTAGTATAATAAATATTTCCAGTGTGGTGTAGTGAATAAAATGATGGACTAGGACTCTGGAGAACAGGGTTCGAATCCTCACTTAGTCATGGAAACTGACTGGGGGAGCGGAACTGGTAAAACCATTCCTTTAACATCTCACTCATCTTGAAAACCCTGTTAGGGTTGCTATAAGTCGGTTCTGACTTGACAGCACGTAACACCAACAACAATAAATATTTATCATATGCTGCTCTTCAGGAAAAGCACCCACAGTGGTGTGCATTGGTATGCCATCTGATCTCTTTATTGGAAGGTCTGGGTGGAAATGTGTTATATATATATCACTCAGAAGATCAATTTAGCTTCCTTCTCAGAGGAGAAAAGCTAAGGAAACAAAGTTTCAAAAATACTAGACTGGGGGCATTATCTTTATGTTAGGGAAGTTTTTTTATTGATGAGGTGCAAATGGAATACATTATCAAGAAAGTCCTGCTCAGTTATCAATATTCAAGCAAACCTCAGTAGAAACACTGAATCAAGAGAGACATATAAACTTACCAAGGGAAAAGCCTTTTTTCAATCAGAGAGAAACAATGTATGTTTCTCCATGCAAAGCTTATTTATTAATTTGTTTATCAGCTAAGTAAATTACAGTATTAAAACGGATGAATATTGTTCCTTTGAGGGAGATGCAAGAAAGATTGTCAGGACAACCTTATCCTGAGAGACTTGTCCCTGTGACAACACTAGGCTGGATACTTTTACACGTATTTTGTGCTCTGGTTATTTTTATGCAACTGCAACAGAGTGTTTTATTAAACTTTTATTTGATTTACTGAAAACACCACTCTCTGAAGACCTTGTTCCTAAAATGGGTGAATAAATTGTCACATTAAGGTAAGCACTGAATTAAAATGATTTTAAAAACATTTTAAAAACACAGTTGTAGCAGTTTGATATTGTTTTATCTGCCATGGCTCTAATCCTGCAGAACAATGGGAATTTTTTAGTGTGGGGAGGTACTTGAAATTCCCTTCCAGAGAGCTGTAGGTCACTCACCTGGACTACAGCAGAGAATTCTAAATACCTCCCCAAACTACAAGTCTCAGCATTCCATGGGATGGAGCAATGATGGGTAAAGTGGAATCAAACTGTTACCATTGTGCAGTGTAGATGTGATGACAGTCAATGTCTTAGAAAACAGAGAAGCCTCTCTTGTTTCTTGGAGAGGGTGCACATAACAGTCTATCAACTTATTTGCTGGAGGACATGACCAAGAGCCTTCGTATTGCTATCAGTCACTGAGGAACAGAGAATGGAAAAGCCATGTTTTGTATAATTGGCCCATGGCCCATGCTTTCTGGGTCTGCTGATTTTCCCAATCTTTGCCCCAGAGAACACAGGCATAACTGCAAAAGGAGCAAGAATGAAGTGGCTAGTGTGGTAGGTGAAATTAAGAAACAATACCCCACTCAACTCTTGACCACTGAAAATATGGTTAATTTTAAGGTTTGGGGAGTGCATCTCTAATTCACTTGTCTACGTCACTAAGAAATCTTCAGTCATCCCACCCAAAATGTGGGCCACAGTATTAACCTGGAGTCATGGTCACAAGTATGGGAAAACAATATTAAGTTAACAAAATCTGTTAATCATACAGAAAATATATATAAGATGTTCTACAGATGGTATATGACACCTGAAAAATTATTGAAAATATATCAGAATACCTCTAACAAATGTTGGAAATGTAAATCAAAAGAAGGTAGTTTTTATCATATGTGGTGGATTTACAGGGAAGTTAAAAGCTTTTGGAAACTAGTTAATGAGATTTTACAAAAAAATGTTATCTTGTACAATTCCATACGAACCTGAACTGTTTTTGTTGAATATAGTACCAGATTTGATAGAAAAAGAAAAAAGATACTTGATCATACATGTAAGTACGGCAGCAAGAATTTTATATGCAAAATACTGGAAAAATGAGGAGACACCAACAATCCAAGAGTTAATAGAAAAAGTTTTTGAAGCAGCAGAGATGAATATTTTAACTGAAGTATTAAAGGACAAAGAAATTGTTGAGGCTAGAAAAAAATGGGAACCTTTGTATAATTGGATGAGAGATGAGAACATGAATGGGTTAAGATTATAAGAAAGAAGACTTAAGATATAAATGTAAATCTTAAAGGCTTAGAAAAATTGGCAAGATTAGTGTGGTGTAAGCTTAGTACGAAATCACATAGGTAAAAGTAATAAGGATATAAATTGTTCTCTGCCACATTCTGTATTTTTATTTACCCCTTACTTTGTTCCAAATCCCCTTTCCTACGATCTTCCCTGACCCAATGGAAAATGAATAAAAAACAAATAAAAAAGAAAGAAATCTTCAGCCACCCCAGGAGTTAAAATTGTCTCTCCTAATCCCCAGCCATACTGTCTTGCTCATGGCCCTCCATTTCCCATTTCCTAGTCACAGTCTCTACCTGCTAGCACACCGTTTCATGACTTCCCACAAGGCTTGCTCAGCCTTCTCTGACTATTAAATTCAGAAGGACAAAAGACTAAATATCTTTGTTCCGATTAAGAATGATCAGCATGCGTTCCACAGATTTACACTATTAGATCTATGCAGAATTTGAGTCATCCTTGATGCAACTTGAGCAGCAGCGTCCCCAGATGAACCTGGGCTTAGCATAAGCCCTTGATGTACTTTCTACATATAGAATGAGGAGCTAAACAGGAAATGCATTCATATATACATATTTACACATACATATATATCGGGGAGACCTTCAAATGCAATGGGAATTAGATAGTTTTACTATGAGCAGTGATTGGAAATGTTGCCTTTTTTTCTTTCCAACTATAACTTGCAAAATCTCCAAGCCACCTAGCTGGGGGGTTCTAGGTAAATTATCCAAGCTCTCAGAATGAATTGGGTTATACTCTCACTCTCACTCTCTCTCTGTCACACACACACACACACACTTGTGAGGAGAGGGACGTCAGGTATGTTGAAAGTGGTCGGTTTTAAAACAGTTCAAGCTGCCTAATGGCTTTGTTGTTCATGCCAACCCATAATATCCCATATCACAGGGACTCTCCTTAAAATTCCTGGTTCTCCACAAGGTGCTGCTCTTTCCTCCTTTTAATGCTGCCCACCCACCCACCTTCACAAGCCAGACCATTCGCTTCTATATGGGAGTCAACCAGAATGACTCTTGGCATAGCCTCGCACCCCTGCCCCACCCCCACCCCACCCCACTGCTAGGATGTCCAGTCCTCGGGCTAAATATACCCCAGCAGTTTGCAAATGTAGCAGTATGTTTGTAACCTGAGCTCCCAGCAATCAGGCTGAGACACCTCTGTCCACATAACACCAGGCCCAGCATGGAGACGCCCGGCGGCAAAGACTCCAGGCCCGTTTTGGTGAGCACTTGCACTCCCTCAGCTTTCCAAGGCTTGGGAATGTCCTTCTCAGGAGAACCCCCCCCCTTTTTTTTTTTACCCCAGCCTCCTTCTACCCATCCACCCTACTCTGTCATTAGCTTGACCCCCAATCCACATTTCTGAGCTCAGGACAGGCTCTACTGGTACCTTCATGGTATCTTCCCTGACACTTTTTACCTAGCATTCCCCTCCCAAATAATTTCCCCCTCCCTCTTAATGTTTCTTTCTACCCCCTTTTGCCCAGAAAACTACCTTATAGCCCCCGTCACCTGCAATTCAAATGTATTTTTGTTGTAGCAGGTACAGTTAGCTCCTCCCCCACAGATACTACTCCGTCCCAAATTTGTTTGTAATATTAGAATTTCTCTTTCATCTTATTGGCAGATTTCAAACTCTGAGCTGCTTTGAAACCAGATTTAAGGACTTGAGTGACTTTTCCCCCCCTGATTTCTTAAAAATCCCCAAAATGATGCTGTTTGATAGCTGAATGTGTATCAGAATCCTAGAGGGAGGGAGGGAGGGAGATTTGTTAGTGAATAAGTGTAAATATTGGAGTTTTCAGGGGCATGAGAAGATATGGATTTTAAAATTAAGGTTTCTGGATTGCTTTAGCAGGATGCTGGCACTCATAAAAGCCGTTTGTTAATGGAAATAGCTTGTTGCTGTGTCCCATATTGTAATATGAGGTACTGTTTTCCTGAGATCAACTGTTATAGGATCATTATCCATACTTCTACCCAACTCTCTCTCTTAATCAAGAATAATGTGAACCCTTTCCTCATTAATATATTTCTAACACCTTTATTGCTGTCTTGTGGGGATGGGGGAAGGGCACCTAAAAAAACAGATTTCCCCCACTCGTTGGAATATATTTTTATTCTCTTTGTTATGGTGATTGTGAGTTCTTGTTGGTAGGTTTGAGGGTGACATTGGGGAATCATGGCAATTTCAGGTTTATTGAACTGGGAGTAAAATGCTGTGGTCTTGTTCATGGGCTACCCACTTTCAAACCTCATCACTTTACTTCCCATGTGTTCTTGGTCACAGTTTGTTTCCTTACCTCCAGAATCCCCCAACCTGGAGTCCTCCAAATGTTCTGGACTGCAGATCCCATCATCCTCTCACTGTCTGTGCCAGATGATGGCAGTTGTAGTACAGCACATCTGGAGGACACCAGGATAGGAAAGGCTTGCCTTACTCAGATCTTCCCCTGATATCCACTAGCCTGAGGTGGATATCATCTAGTCATCTGATCTGGAAATGAAACCATGGTCCTCAGTACACCCAGCCCCAGCAGACTTATAATTTACTGTGAACACTCCCTTTAATTCACAGAACTATCCCTTTTCCTGTGCTAATTCCTAAAAGAGAGGACCAGTGAATCAGCATTGGCATGTGAGAAGTAAATGGACTGTGTAATCCAGCTGTTATACAGGACCATAAGATGTGCCCTGTTGCAGAGAGTGTTAAAATCTGTGCTGCCAGGGAAATGAAGCACACCTAAGCAACAGAGTATACATGCTTTCTGTACAAAATGTCTTACATGTGTCCGAAATACTGTAGAGCTCCCGCTAGATATCATAGATCAGAGGTGTGCAACTTTGATGGGTCCAGGCTAGACAGGACAGAAAACAATAAATCAAATAAATAAAATATGACTCAACTTTGCTGATTCCATCTCTTTAGCCAGGCATTTGGCTACCTCTGACTTTATGTGTTGAGCTCTTTAAGAATTCTATTTGGTTTAATAGTCCACGGCCAGAGTGGTATGTTTTTGTGGCCCCTGATGTTGCTGAGTTTCAGTGCAGTGGCCACCACTGAGGATGAGCACCAAGCAGCTTGTAAGCACGGCACATGTTTTAAAGCATGCCTTGCTTTAAAACACATTCCAGCTTCTGCTTCTTATTTTTGTGGGACAGTGACAGGAGATGCCATCCCCATCAGGTTCTGATGCGAAGAGAGCAGCATCCTGGTGATGATGTAGACCCTTCCATGTACATCCATGTGACCGCAGGAGAGAGACTACCTTCTGTTTCTTCTAATATTATTTCTCTTAAGCTGCCTTGGGTCCTTTTAAATAAAGGATCCTAAATAAACAAACAAACAAATCAACCAACCAACCAACCAACCAACCAATCAATCAGTCCTTTTAGGGAAGTTGCCCACTCCTAGCCTATGGTATGCATCACTTTGCTGCAGAATGGTTCTGATTAATTTTCATAGGTCTAATATTCTTATTCTATTACTGCTTGTGTTTTCTATTTTTATTCCTTATGTTTTTTGTAAGCCGCTGTGAATTTTTTAAAAAAGAGGAATACATACAGTTAATAAATGATGAAATAAAGGTGCCAGCCTTTTCTTTCAGTCTATTTGGGAAAGATTTAATCTGTTGGTGGTGTTGTGCATTCCATCTTATTTCCATGCTCTAAAGCAGTCACACAGGCACAAACGGTGTGAGAGAAGTTCAAAGATCAATTAATGTTTCTTGTGAAATTAATCTAAGATTTTCAAATTCAAGCATATTATGCACATGCGTGCACTTCTGCATCTACTCATCTACACACACACACAAAATCAAACTCAATAGCTAAGAGGAATTACACAATTTTAGCTGAGCCCATTTGTTCCACAAATGTTTGGATTATTTAACTGTGTATTTTAAAAGGAAACATGCCCAGTCCTGCAGTAGTGGATTGAATGTGGGAACAATAAGGTTTCTGGTAATAGTGGAGGACATTAGTTGTGGTTTGAAAGGCAGAAGAGCTTATATTTGGAGCTAATGGTCAATATTGTTGGCAAGTTAATAGTGCTGGGTTTTAAAATAATGTTTAAAGAAAGTTCAAATACTTGTTCAGCTCTGAAATTCACAAACTGTCACGGGTGGTTGTGAAAATAAAGCAGAATTGTATGTCGTAATGTGCATTCAGCCCTTGAGGCAGGATAGGAAAGGAGTCTTAAATATAGAAGTAAAGACACATGTGTATTTTCGAACTTTACAGTGCTCACATTGATATAAAGTTAACACCAAATTTTAAAAGGCCACATGATTTGGTAGCAGGCAAAAGTGCGTGCAAGAATTTTGGGAGGACAGGGGAAGCTTCATGGTAATGTAATTTGCATGTATTACATATGCCAACACAGAAAAAAGGCTGAAATCTAGTCGTAAGTCAGAAATAGTGTAGGGCTACTGGATCAGTAGAGGTTTGGTGAGCCAGCTCCTCCATGAGTCCCATTGATTCAGTGGGTCTACTCTAACTTACTACTGAATTTGCATCTTTGTATGTTAAAATACAATGACATTGTTATTATATGTTAAAATAATAACAAGTTTGAAAAGTGCTTCTGGGGGAACCCTTCTCCCTCCATAAATATCCATGGTGTGAAGTATTCAAAACTTACATAAGAACAAAAGAAGAGCCCTGCTGGATCAGGCCAAGGGCCCATCTAGTCCAGCTTCCTGTATCTCACTGCCTCTGGGAGCACACGAGACAACTAGATTACCTGTCTCCTGATACCACTCCCCTGCATCTGGCATTTTGAGGTACCTTCCTTTTAAGCCTGGAGATTGTACATCCGTATTATGGCTTGTAACCTGCAATGGACTTTTCCTCCAGGAATCTGTCCAATTCCCTTTTAAAGGCATCTAGGCCAGATGCCATCACCACATCCTGTGGCAAGGAGTTATATTGAGAAATTACAGCACCTTACAGGTACTACTTTTTACAGCAAAAACTTGTGCCTATTTCAGTCCAGTGCACTAATCACAAACCAGACTCAGTTTTGTCGGAAGAGCTGGCAAGGATGTATGCAGTAGACATACCCTGCCTTGTTATACCTCTGGCAGCAGACTTTTGTGAGATCTGGAATCTTTATGATGTTGTTTAAAGATTCTCAAGAGTTCTGGATGATCTGTTGGATTCCTTGATGTGCATGCACCTCTTTAATTTGTGATCTGCTTGTGACTTTATACATAATGCCTGTGACCCAATAAACTAAGGATGTATATAGGGCTGCTCTTGTTTGCTCCAGAAATACAAAGACTACTGAATTATTAAGGCGAGATAATGATTCATGTGAACAGTCCCTTTTATCACTGAATCAAGTTGAATTCCAGTGCCTCACAAAGTACTTTATCACATTACATACATATACCCCACAATTCTAACTCGCTTCTTAAATAGTGAGGCTTTACATACACATGAGCATACACAGACACCTGGACCACACATCAGCTTTACTAATAAATGACACACAAATGAGTAAGCCAATTGCATCTCAGAGATACGTCATCAGCTCTTGGCTGTTTCTAACTCCAGTCGGTAAATCTGATGCATTGGAAGTTGTCAAACCAGCAAGGCTCTTGCCCAGGTTTCCCTCTCTTTGCTTCCTCCAGAATTGGGTGGGAGGAGAAGAAAGCTATTGTTTGCTGCGTGGATTTGCCTCCCTCTTTTTGCCTCTGGACACCCTGTGATTCTGGAGGTGTTTGGTTCTGACTTCCCCTCGTAGCCGGTGCTTCCTCCGAGCTCTTCCTTGCACAGTCGAGGGTGTGTGTTTGTGCTAGTGTTGTGCCCAGACCTCACTGTGCGCCTGCTAAGCCAGGATGTACCTGTATGATTTGGATGATGATTCAGAGGCGGTGAGTAATGCCTTGTGGCTGATTGGGGTCATCGCCTTCCACCATGCTTGTTGCCTATCGCTTGCCTTCTCCCTGTTTCTCCTCTCCTCTCCTCACCAAGCCATCACTACTCGCAGTTTTCTTCTTTTTGCTGCTTTGGACCACATGCTCCACTGTTTTGGCTCACTTTTTCTGTCTTCCCTTTTCAGTGATATTATCCACCCACTGGTGTATGAAAAGCTCCTAAAAATGAAAATAACATGACCTCCCATCTCCAAACCAGTTCAAGTTATGTGGGTGGAAATGGAAGCCCTTATAGGGGAGATAAAACAGCATTTCTTGAAAAGCCTCCCAGCAATCTTGCTTACTCAGTTCTTGGCTCCAGTTTTTCCCAAATACGGGGTGTGGGCGGGGTGTCAGGAAAAGGGTTTGCAACATCCTAGATTCTTCTCTTTCCCCCCCCCCCCCTTTCCCAGTGGGTTTGATCTAGGTTTCTGTCTTGGTCTGTTTGCTTCAGGAGATGTTGGGACTGCTGGAATCATTGCAATTTATGGATAACATATTTGAGGTTTTGTTTCTTTCATATTTGTAGCAGAGCCAACCTCAGCTCTTTTCTTCCAGATGTTGATGAGTTTCGGATGAGATTGCAATGCTACTAATTTCACTTTCACATGCACTCTCTGGCTTTTACCTATTTACCTAATCTGTGTATAGAGACCAGAGTTTGGAAACATTATCGTTGGGGGGACTTTAAGTCCCAGAATCCTGAGCCTGTAGAGATTTATAGGGGTTATAATCCTGAAAAGTGATGTTTCTGAGCTCTGCTATAGACTGTCTTTGAATTGCCATTTCTTTTGGTTTGTAGAAGGTTAGTCTTCCCATTTGGAGCTGAACTGGAGGGCAGAAAATAAGTTGTGTGCATTTGGGGAGAAGAAAAGGATAGCTGAGTGACTTTGGTTTCTGGCTGCAGAGACAGAGGTTGGGAGTTCGATTCCCCGCTGTGCCTCCTTGACAGGGGTCTGGACTCAATGATCTGTAGGGTCCTTTCCAGCTCTGCAGTTCTAAGATTATAAAGCTCAGATGTGTCTCCAAAACCTGATTGGGCTTTGTCTTAGCAAAATACTCTTTCTTATTTAAATTGTTCATTGCCACTCCCCCCCCCCCCCCAAATCCCGCTGCAGGCATCTTCTTTGCAAGGTTTTTCTTCTTTCTCCTTGAATCTCTTGTGTTTTTCTGGTGAAGTCGTATGCTGTGTCTACCTTACCTTTGATAGTAATAATTGTGCGCCATTGACTTACAGTGATCCTTTTCAGGGTTTTCTAGGTAGAAAGTGTTTGGAAGGGGTTTACCATTCCTTTCTTCATGAGGCGCCCTGAGATTGTGCAGCTTGCCCAAGGCCACACAGGATGGTTCTTCTGGGATGCACAGTGAGGAATTGAACCCCCAACCTTTGGCTCCGTAGCTGGATACCTAACTCACTCAGCTATTCAGCCAGCCCTAATAGTATAGCCTTTAATAATATAATTTGGGTGTTTCAAGTCTATTCCAACCTAGGATGACTCTTTCCAGGGTTTTCTAGGAACAGAGTACTCAGGGTGATTTAGCATTCCCTTCTTTTGGGAGAACGCTGAGACTGTGGTAGCTTGCCTAAGGCAACACATGCTTGCTTTCCCCCCTAACAAGGCACCGTGTGAAACTGAACTCCAGACTCTTGGCTCTACAGTCAGGCACTCTAGCTCACTGACCCAAAATTTCACTTTTTTCAATAGCATGGTTGCTTTTTAAGTTTAGAGAGCATTATTCTGTGCTGATGTGCATTTTACATTTTGCCTTTGATTTCCTTGCGGCTGCATTTGGTGAGGGCCTGCTTCTTGTTTGCATATTTCACTACAAGAAAGTATAGAAATCTGTATCAAATTGTGGCCTCATTTAATGGGCTGTATTCCCCGGAACTGGAAACAATTTCTTTTAAGAAAAGAATCAACTTCAGATGGAGAAAAGATGTTTGTAGATGGGCACTTATTCTTAGGAAGCCATCTGTACAGAATGAGGTTACAGCATGAGTTCCTTGCTGTCATCATGCTATATTGACTGACAGCTGCCCATGGAGTTCTTGTTCCCTTGAGAGTTTTCAACTCAGCTTTTGCAGTAAACCTAGAGGCTTTATTAGCTTCATAGGGGGGCTGTTAATTAACACTGACATTTTAGCCCCTCACTCTCAACCCGGCCAAACTGCCTCAGTACAGGAATGGTGGGAGAGATAATGATCCTTCATCAAAAGAACTTTTCTCCTTCTAAAAGAGAAAGGTTAAAAAGAATCCGAGTAATTACAGGTTACAGATTAAGAGGAATAACCTACCAAGAGGTCTGTTAGACAGGTCTTAATGTATTATGGGCTTGCTCAGAAATAGATTATACCTTTGTGAAAATATTTATTTGTAGCAATCAGTAACTGGTTAGGGACAAATCTGAGTGTGCTGGATGTGGCTGTCAGATATGTTACGGATAGGAGTCAGCCGCTATAGAGAAAATTACCGGTTTTATGTGAACAAAGTAGCAATTCAATGTGCACTTAACCTGGAAATACGGTCACCTAAGTTCAGTAGATGTTATTCCTAGGTAAGGAGGCATTAAACTGGCAGTAAGAGAAGCAAGAATCCAATGAGATATTTTTATGATAACATGGCCTTCCTTTAACTTTATCTTCACAATAAATTGTCATAATTTAGTAACATAAAACTAGATACAGAAAGGGAGTTTTATTTTATCCTTGTGTCTCTCTTGCTGGGAGAAAATAAATAAAATGTGATTTTAAAATCAAAGACAAATATGTCTTGTCTCCCTCCCACCATAAATGGGTCTCCATAAACTCTGCCTTTGAAAAGCATACATGTGGTTTTTTGTGAGAACTATGGCATGGCTTAAGTGACAGTGTACAACAGACCCAAGGAAAGTTACTTTTCTGGACTCCCAGGCTCGCTAGGCATTTTTGGGAAGTGGTCTTTTTGTTCTTTCAAGGATTGGTTCTCAGCTGCACAGTTTGGAGCAGCTGCCAACTAGATGGAACATCAACACATGACAATTGGAATCAAAATCCACATTCAGACAAAAGACACCACGATGGCCCTATCATTTGACAGGATGAGGCGGCCACCATGAGCAGCTGCTTAAAGGACAGCAAACTGAGAATAACATTAATTTCTGCTTCCAGGAGAAGCAGAGATATTTTGAGACTTTTCTCCCTGAAGTGCAAAAAAGAACTTGTTTGGTCTTGGATATGATGCATCAAGAGCAACATGTCTTGGATTGGCTCTGCTTTCAACAAAACAGTGGGGACCCCAAAGCGATAATGTATGGAACGCTCTTCTGCAGGGTGGTAATGGTGTCCTTTTGTGGAACTCGCAGGTACTCTCTGCTTTGGTTTTTGGGCACTGGAGAGTTCTGTCCCATAGAACAAAAATTATCTGGAAGAAGAATCATTTCCATATGTTTGGTGGAATGTTACTGAACACAGTTCCAGCTGCTCAGAAACTCAGAGAGAGCAGGAAAGGTTGAAAATATTGTACATGTTATGTTACGCATGTGTGAACAGGTGGGCTACAGAGTTTTTAAAATTGATTTGAACAAGTCAGCAGGGCTTTGTGGCATGACATTGTGAGCAAGCACTTGGGTTGTTTAGGAGTTTAAAAAGCAAATTAAATAGAATGCAGAAGTTCATAAAATGTCAGGGGCAAAGGGACAATGAATACCAGAGCGTGGAGAAGAACTGTTCCATTAGAGCACCTAATGATGGTAGAGTTCCTGGGTTCTGCTCACTGCTTTGGCATGTGAACCTCAAGGCAAACAGCATAGCTGCTTTGTCCATAGCATGATGGACTTTGCCATTTCGAGGCAGCAAATGGGATTCTCTTGTAGATGTTGTTGAAGTGCGTCTAAGCTGCCTGTGAATGGCTGGTTTGTTTATTTATTTATTTTACTTATATGCCTCCTTTCTTCCTGTAAGGGACACAAGGCGATCCCTACACTGTTCCATACCCTCAAATAACCCCCCCTTTTTTTTTCAAAACTGGAAATGCATATTCAGCCATTTCTGATTTTATTTTTTGTGATTTTGGTGTTTTTGGTGGTCTGTGTTATCGCCAGAGGGTTCTGGGGACAGAAAATTGTCCCTGGTCCCCAAATCCACTAAATGTTTACTACATAAGTAAGTATACAGCGTGATTTTCATGCAAGCTTAAACCCTAACACCCTCTCTTTACAAATTTACAAATTTAAGACCACTCCCATTTCCTTTGCTGACATGATATGCTGGTGAACCTAGTCTTTTCTGCAAAAGTGAAATGTTTCTTGAGAGCATGCAGGCAAACATAAGTCAGTATGAGATATGAACAGTGTTGTAGGTAGGACTGAAATGGTACTGAAATCCAGGGCAGTGCAACTTGTAGGGTGCAAATGACCACCCAGAGAATGTGAGTTAATGAGAGAGCAATGCCAGATAAATAAAGCACCAGCCATTGGGCCAACAGTGCATTTATTGCTTGGGCTTGCCAGAGTTGCCTCAAAATCCTTTCTTATTTTGTAAATTATTTTACACTTGGAATGGCCAACAGAGAATACACCTGGTTCCAAATACTTGTTCTGTCTATTTCACTTTGGAAACGGATCCCATTCTGTAACAAAATCTTTCTGATTCCCAATAATTATTCATTATGCAGGGCAACAGAAACACATTCCATGATAATGGCATGGTTTAAGTCAGTTTAAAATGCAAAGCTATACATGGTTTTTAAACCAAGCTGTCCTTTGTTTTCACTCGGGGATGTGGAAGTAGTGTAGAGAATGGAATAGCACTGGGGACAGAAAAGAAAAAAATGTTAATTATGTTTTCTCAGCCAAGGTAAATACACATGGCAGTCAAAAATGATGGGGGTGGATTGTAAAATCATTATGCCCAGAATCTAAAGTGGCCTAGCTGCAGTGCTGGACATAAGTGGGTGGTAAACTATAGACTGTTAGAATCTATTTTATACCTGCCTAGAATACAAATGGCCAGGAGAAAGTCTGAGGTGATAGCAACCTCTCGCATGAATTCAGTGCAGATGGTCTTTGAAAGTTTAATCTTGACCACCGCCCCGTCTTCTGTCTTTCATCTTACCTATCTTCAGGGTTCTGCTGAGTCCTACACAAGTCGTCCATCTGACTCTGATGTATCCCTGGAGGAAGACCGTGAGGCCCTGCGCAAGGAAGCAGAACGTCAGGCCCTGGCACAGCTGGAAAAAGCCAAGGTAAAGGCAATCATCCTAGAATGATCTTCCCTAATTGACTCGGGCTTATGGGATTTGTAGTCCAATGTTTCTATAAGACATCAGGTAGGCAAAGGCTGTTCTAGTGACTTGAGGTGCTTTTGGAAGATGCTGCTGTAAAACCAGGTAGTTATTGGGCTTCAAACTCGCAACTGAAATCCTTTGAGGGAGTCCAGTTTGTGGAGTGTAGGGAAAACAGATGTTTCCGTCTTGCTCATATTGTGTATCTGAGGGAGAGGAAAGTTGGTATCTCCTACTTTGGGCAAACAACAATTCCTTCTTCGACTTCAAGCAAAATGCTTCCCTGACATCTGTTGGCTAAACCCATACAATAATTTTGGAGTGGTGGTCTTCTGAATTTACAACTCATTCCCTTCAAAGCATCTTTTTACACTTACACATCATTTGGCTTTATTCATGTCCTCTTGCCTCTCTGGAGAGAAGAGTTAAAATGAAGAAGGATACCAAATATTAATTTTCCCTTAAAAGAGTGGGTTTGTTACTTTTGAAATCCTTGTTGCTATGAAATTGGCCAGAGAGAGAATGACTGTTCCCTTTCTTGAAAATAATATCTTCATGCACCTTTTCTGCAATATTTCTTCAGAACTAATGTGGGCAGCATGGCACTGCCTGTAAAGACTGACCACACTTAAGGTTATGATTCATGTCCAGGAAAGATCCTTGTATCAAATTTACAGTTACTTATTAGACAGTTGCATTCCAGGAACCACAGAACAGCCAACGAGTTATTACAGCTATCTGCTAATCTTGCTGAAGTCCAGTGAGCATGGTGAGAAGAATTTATCTGTGGCTCACCACAGCTTTTGTACAGGAATTTCTCCTTTAAAAAAAAAAAGCCATTCATATTTGTGATCTTTTATGGATTCCCTGATTGCGTGAATTGAAACAGCTTCAGAACATTCTAGAACCCTGAGCTGATGCTGGAGTCTCCTCCAGTCAGGAAGACTGGTAGCAGTTTGTACATAATTTGGTTACAGCAACAGCTTTTGGCATCTTTTGACCACCAGGACCTTTTCACTTGTAATTTAAACAGGTATCACTTTTCAGCAAGGGGTGTCTCTGTATGTCATTTATCCTCTTAGCCTCCTGTACACCAATGGCTCAGCAGGCTTCCTGATGAGCTGGACTAGGCTTTTTAGGGAAGGCTCCGATTGCAGGTGGCTACCACCAGTGTTTGATTTGTTTTAGTAAGTTTCACAAAGTGAATGCTAGCTTAAGTCACCAAACAAGCTTGTTCCTGCCAGTTCCTACAATATCTAGAAAAGGGCAAACCAGCTTATGGAAGCTCTAGTGGTGTTAAATGACTGAATCTTCTGTTCAGTATTCACACCTGCATGTGCGCACGTGCGCACACGCACACACACCATCCTCTGTGACTGCCAGAGCTACAGTTTGAGGCCCTTGGTCATATGCAGGAAATGTTTTCTAGTTCTTCTGATACTTTCCATACCTCTGTTGTACTGAATCGTGGTCATGTGGTCTATATCCCAGAATGAACATCCCAAGAACTTTTAGTGATACCAGTTTATTTCCTCCTCTTTGAATCGTTATGGCCAGCTACACTATGGTACCAGTTTATTTTCTCTCTTGCTTCAATGGAGAATTTAGCCCCTTGATTTATATATATTAAAAATAATATTTATCGATACATTGATATATCAGGAACAAGATTCCCTTTAAGGTGTGTGACTGTGCGAGCGTGCGTGACTCTGCCCCTCTCCTCGCAGCTTCCCTCCTCCCCTGTGCACCCACAGTGATTGTTTCCACCCTCTTTCATTCTGGTCGCAATGGAACCCTGGGGGGGGGGGGGGGGGCAGACCCATGCATGTGGGGGTGGAGCCCTGCCCAGCGGAGTTGAAAATTAGAGAGAATGTTGATCGGGAAGGAGTTTCGGCTTAAGAAAGTGCCCCTCTATTGCACTGGCTGCTCCTGCAGAAATGCATTGCACACAATGGTCATGGAATATCCGCGTGGCAGTACTGGTGGTCACCCCCACTCCGTGACATTGGCATACCAACAGTTCAATGTATCTTCCTATAGAAATAAAAATATATTATTACACACTAGTAATGTAATGGTGGCAGCCCCCGGTGACATACTTTTATCAACATATCCATGTATCAGGCATTAAACATTTTAAAAAATTAATATGTGTGTCGTAGTTATGGCAACCACCTTCCTGGCTTTGATTCTGAAAAGAAGCAAGCCAGGTCATGCACACAGGCAATTGTGGTAAGGAATGTGCCGGTACAACAAAGGTACAAAATAACACAACCCTCCTGGCAATGGGGAAATGTTCCGCCGTTACACCGCTAGCCAGAAAAATGTCTCAATCGTGACTGTGTGTCTTGTGACCAGGGGGAAAAAATGCAACAAACCGGGGGATACCTAGAGGACATTTCCCTCATGTGACGGAGGCTTGACTTTAGATCTTCCAGATTCTGCTTCAGATTTGTGTCTGTAATTTTGAAGTCAGCGGCTGCTAATCTCTGGGATCTGAGTTATTGATGTCCTCTGAGACAATGCCCTCAAATGGGCTTGATCTTCCCTACATGCCTGTAATGACAATGTTTAACTCTTATCTCTCCACTCAACTTTCCAGCCTTCCACAAAACCAGTTACTACAAACCACCCCTGATACACTCTCTCAGCACCATCCATGCCAGTAACATAACCAGGCCCAGTTTTCTCATGTTTGATAACATCACCAGCACCATTGATCCTGATACTAGCACTAGTGGCAGCAGGGTCATGGCTCTGGACAGTTGTTATTGTTCAGTTTCAAGCTACGGACTGTGTTAATTGCACCACATTCAGAGTGGTCAGGAATGATGGAATTTGTAGTCCCAATCCGTTGGAAGGCACCTAGTCAGATGAAGGTGCAGTTTGTTAGAGATGGCATTAGTCGAAGAGTGTATACATGAATTAAAATTAAAAGTGTGACAGAGAGAGCACAGAGGAAGCTGGAGCTGTAGTACTTATGATGTCTTCCCTTTCTCTTATGAGGGCTAAAACTCAGGCAGGGCGCGGGGAAACTTAATTCTTATCAGTGGACTCCTCATTTTTTTTTGTATCCCATATGCATAATAGCAATAATTATGTGCCGTCAAGTCAATTTTGACTCATGGTGGCCCTTTTCAGGGTTTTTCAGGTCGAGGCACAATGGGGAATTGAACTCCCAACCTCTGGCAGGTAACTTAACCACCAGGCATGGAGAATTTAAGATGAAAATTGACTGGGGAGGAGTCTGAGCATCTTGTTTCTCTGGGTGAACCTAATCTGGATTGGGTTTTCCGTATGCTTATTTACAGGTGAACAAGATGATAACTTGAAGTTGCATGCCAAGCATGTAATGTAATTTGTAGTGTTGCCCTAGGACAGCCCCATCCACAGTCCATATATTCACACAGTGCACCTTTGGTGCAGCATCCAAATGGGTACTCCTTAGTTGGAGTATCTCAGTCTTTAGTCTTATGGTATCTTAAAGACGAAAAAGTTTTATTTGGCATAAGCTTTTGTTTTCCTTTTTCAGAAGGATAAAGGGCAAGCCACAAGTACTGGTGCTCCAGTTTCCCTACGAGTCTTTCTCTCATGTTGTCTACATTCAGATCAGATGTCAAGGCATATTAAGGCCATATCTCCTCCTTTTATAATTTTATCCCTGTAGGCCCACAGATCTTTCAGTGCTGCAGGCCTGAGACATCAGACATGCAAACAAAACCATGCTGATTCCTGGTGGACCAGTTATAAAATAAAAGCAAGATATGTTGCCAAATGTGGATGGAGGCAAATTACTGTTGGAATAAACAGGAAGAGTTTTCCTTTCAGGGGTGCACTGCTTCTAGGTATGGAATCAGCAGCTGAAATCCCGTTCATGGTATAAACTCAAGTGTAACGTTTTGTTACACTTTGCAGCAGAAGCAGTTTGCTTACCAGGGAGGAATGGATGGAAAGTTATGCCTGGGTTTATGCTACAAACAGGATTTCAGCCAACA
Source organism: Intellagama lesueurii (assembly GCA_037013535.1). Classification (NCBI taxonomy): domain Eukaryota; kingdom Metazoa; phylum Chordata; class Lepidosauria; order Squamata; family Agamidae; genus Intellagama; species Intellagama lesueurii. Next base: position 35,979,955 of record JBAJHW010000006.1, read on the forward strand.
TACCACTTACTAAATACTAATTTTAGATCCAGACGTGCACTTCTAGCATTGTGCCATATTTAATAGAATACACTCACCCTTGCTATCTTGGTGCTCTCCTGATGCATTAGGTGCACCTCACATTGCAGCAGACCATCATCCATAGTGGCTGGGGCAGGTGGGAGTTGCAGTCCAAAATATACGGAGGATACGAACTACCATTGACCAGTGGTCCTAGTGGAGCGAGGTTCAGCAAATCACTGCAGGATGGGGGCACTTCCTTCTTATACTGCAGGTTGCCTCCAGTGGCAAGGTGAGGAAGGCTGTGAAGTATCATTCCTCAGGATTCACATCTCCTGCTGCTGGAATCAAGGGTTGGCTTCTCTACTGGAGAATCTGAACTTCTCCGTAGAGGAAGTCAACACATGGTCCATGCTTCAGGCTTGAAGCACGGGAACTAGTACTGACTGTCTATGGCCCAGTATTTCAGTTACTGAGAATGTGTTTCCACTATTAAATCTCTAAAGAAGGAGAAGAAATACTGCTGGTGAACATATATATGTGCCAAATGAAACGCAACAAAAAATTTATCAGCAATTGAAGAACCAGCTGATACAAAGGCCAGAACAGAAAATGTGTATCATGGGAGATTTTAACGCAATAATTGATAAACAAAAAGATACTTCGACAACGAATAGAAACGGAAGGAAAAGAACAAGAAATATGATTCCCAAGGTGTTTTTGTTAATGGCAGAAGAATTAAACTTAATTGATATATGAAGAACCAGGTATCCTCAGAGAAGAGATTATACATTTTATTCAAATAGACACAATTCATGGTCAATTATAGATAACTGCTGGATTTCAGCGGAAATGACACATCAAGTGGAAGAAATTGAAATACTACCGAATACATATGCAGATCACAACCCAATATTGATGACATTAGGACAAGCAGTAAGAAGAGGATGTTGGAGACTAAATAGTCACTTATTGAGAGAGGAGACCTTTTTGACTAAAATTAAAAAAGAGCTAAAATTCTTTTTTCAAATTAATAAACCCCAGGATACAGAGATGACAATGATATGGGATGCTGCCAAAGCCTATTTTCGTGGCTTCACAATAGAATTCAATGCACAAAAGAAAAAAGAGAGAAACAAACAATACCAAATTCTAATAACATCCCTAAAAAAAGAAGAAATGGAATTAAAGAAAACGCCTACAGCTAAGTACCTAATAAACAAGATAAATATTTTACAACATAAAATTAACTTATTAGAATAAGAAGAAATGGGGGGGGGATTAAATTTGCAAGGCAAAATTTCTTTGAAAACGCCAACAAACCAGGAAGATGTTTAGCATATAGAATAAAAAGAGAGAGAGAAAAAAACAAAGATTAATGGAATATTGGATAAGGAAGGAAAAGAAATATACAAACAAAAGGAAATTGAAAAAGAAATTAAAAACTTTTATACCGATCTCTATAAAAAGAAAGAGTTTGAACAGGAGAAACAATGGTATTATTTGAATAAACTTCCCGATTGAAGATTTAGTTCTCAACAATTGGAAAAACTAAATAAACCAATCACGGCGAGTGAAATTGGAGAAGCATGGAAAAAAGAGAAAAATGGGAAAGCCCCTGGACCAGATGGACTTCCAGCTGAATACTACAAAGCATTTGAAGAAATTTTAAGCCCACACTTTAAGAAACTAATAGAAGACATTGAAACTAGAGGGGAAATCCCGGATTCATGGAAAGAGGCACATATCTCCTTAATACACAAGGAGGGGACGGAGAAAAAACAAATCAGGAATTACAAACCAATCTCTCTCCTGAATGTTGACTATAAGATATATGCAACCATCTGGGCAACAAGGCTAAAGGAGGTACTTGAAGAAATGATACACAAAGATCAAACAGGTTTCATCCCCAAAAGGAAACTATCATCAAATATAAGATCAATAATAAACATTTGGAATATTATGAAATGCATCCAGAAAAGCAAATGATGTTAATCTTTTTAAATGCAGAAAAGGCCTTCGATAATGTCGATTGGGAGTTTATACTGCTGCAATTAAAGAAGATGGGAGCAGAAGAAACTTTTCTACAAACAATTAAAGCAATATATACTAAACAGAAGGCCAAGATCAAAATCAATGGCCAAGTAACTGAAAATATTCAAATTGAACAAGGCACAAGGCAGGATTGCCCACTCTCCCCGCTATTATTTATTTTAACATTAGAAATTCTAAACAGACAAATAAGAGGGAATGTTGAAATTAAGGGTCTCAGAATTAGGGGAGAAGAATTTAAGCTGCAAGCATATGCTGATGATCTAGCAATAATACTAGAAAACCCTCTGGACAGTTTGGAAGAATTAATGAGAACTATAGAAGAATTCGGAGCTGTTGCAGGTCTTAAAATAAACTATCAAAAAACAAAATTTATGACTAAAAACATAAAGAAAGAAGACGTGGAAAGACTGGTAATGAAAACTAACTTCGAGGAGGTACAGAAAGGGAAATATTTAGGAGTTATTATTACAAAAAAAACCAAGTAATTTGATGAAAGAAAATTATCTTATAACACAGAAGGAAATTCAGAAAGACTTGGAAGAATGGAACAAGCTACAAATCTCTATGATGGGAAGAATCTCGACAATAAAAATGATGATACTACCAAAACTGTTATTTTTATTTCAAAATTTACTAATTTTATTAAATTATAACTACTTCAAGGATCTGGACAGCCTGACTTCGAAATTTGTATGGAAGGCCAAAAAACCAAGAATAAAACTTAGAATATTGCAAGACTTAAAAAGAAAGAGGGGGTTCAGGACTACCGAATTGGCTATTATATTATAAGGCATGTGCTATGGTCTGGATAAAAGAATGGATAACATTAGAAAATCAAAGATTATTGAAATTGGAGGGTCATGATCTAAAAATGGGTTGGCATGCATATGTGTGGTATGGGAAATACAAAGAACAATCACATTTTGCAGAACATATTCTGAGGAAGGCGCTATGCTTAGTATGGCAAAAATTTCAAACACAAACTTACAAGAAAATTCCAATATGGGTAGCTCCAATAGAAGCATTCACTTTGAAAGTATTGAATCAAAAGGGAGCGTTACTCACATATTTTATTAACTAAAGATCAGAATATAAAAGACAAACAAGATCTAGAGAAACTGGGTCTAGCTACAGATTGGTGGTCAATGTTGAAATTAGACTTGAGATATAAAAAGGATAAAATTATGGGCTTTTTTGAGGGGAAAGTCCAGGTGGATGAATTATGGATCTACACTAATGAGAAAATAAAAAAAATGTATACATACTTACTGGAATATGACTTGGAGGATGAGAGGGTGAAGGAGACGATGGTAAAATGGGCACAAAATTTTGGGTACAATATTGATATTGATGAATGGACAAAGATGTGGAAAGAGAATCATAAAATGATTAAGCCAGTGAATCTTAGAGAAAACATCCTTAAAATATTTCATAGATGGCATTTTACCCCTGTAAGATTGGCAAAAATGTCAGAAGGTAACAGTAATGTTTGTTGGAAGTGTAAAAAAAATCCAGGGACTTACTATCATATGTGGTGGTCATGTGAAAAAGCAAAAAAAAATAATTGGCTACAGGCTTGGGAAATGGCAAAAGAAATTGTTCAACAAAAATTAAATTTTAAACCTGAAATGCTATTATTGAATATAATGCCAGAAATTATTGATAAGAAAATAAAATATAGTCTACTGTATATATTCACAGCAGCTAGGTTACTCTGGGCCCAAAAATGGAAGAATGAAGAGACACCAACCATGGATGGGCTATTAAAGAAGCTACTGGACATTGCAGAACTAGACATGCTTTCAGAGGCACTACGGGATCAACCAAGAGACTTTGTAAAGCAAAGCTGGAAGCTGATACATACGTAATTGGGCCCAGAAAAAGACAGAAGCTTAGGGGGAAACTTAGTCTATAGCGAATTCAGTGCTCACCGGAATCCTCTTGAAGACATTCAAGGTCCAGACGATGGTGAAATCTCTGATCCATAGGAGAAGGAAGGATGTTTAGTTGGTAGTTTTCTTTTTGTCTGTTTGTTTCGTTAATTACATGTTAGATTGTTAATGTTTTTAAGTTTGTATATTATAATAAAAAAAAATGTTTCCACTATTTAGATTGGCAGGGGCAGAAGGTCTCTGGGAGGAAATCCATGGTTCCCAACTAGAGATGTAAACCCTTCTTCTTGCATGCAGGGAAGAAGAATTGCAATATAATTTTCTCACCTGCAAGGATGGAAAGAAATTTCCTAGAACTTTGGGTAGAGTTCTCATGTCAACACACACAACATATTTGCATAAAAGCAAGTATTTTAACACAAAATTGTGTAGTTGTGTGAGTTACACCATTTTCCCAAAACAAGGATGGCTGCTGCTTTTAAAACTTGACATGTTAGATGTGGCGTTTCCATCCTCCTTAACAATCAGCCAGTCTTCCTGTGCTTGCTGTGTATGGGAGAGTGCTTTACTTCTCCAAGGGAACAGCACTGGACACCTTTTGTGCAAATTACAGAGACCTTAAAGGTGGAAGAGAAAACTCTTTTCTGTCTCTAGCAGCAAAGAATCTCCCAGTCTCTTATTTTTTTGTCCTCTCCTGACAGCCTAAACTGAAAACAGGAGATGTATATGGCACGTATTATTTCCATTCCTACTTTGCATGCTTTCTACCAGGAAAACATTAGACTCAGAGCTTAGAAACGCTGCTTTTTTTTTTTTTTTTTTTGGACTGCAGCTCCCAGAATTCCCCAGTCAGCATAACCACTCCAGCTAAAAGTATCTCAAAGGGCTGAAATACTCCTGTCTTAGCAAATGGTGATCACCATCCCTGTTTCCTATCTGACAGACAAGAAGACGCTGGCAAAGCATCTAGTGCGGAGCTCTTTCTGGACCACTTCCTTTCTTCTGTGTTTTGTCTGTCTGTTTTTATTCCTTCCCCAACTGAGTCTTTCTGCAGAATCTCCAGGACTTCACTGGGCTGCGTTTCTTTTTCCCATCATTAGGATCGATTATCTAGAATTCTGTGCAGTTGTCATTCTGGTGCCTAAAATTCTCATCCAGAGTTCATTCATTTTCATTTTCATTTTTACCTCCCATCTTGCCCAAGCAGACCTCTTTGATTAGAGGGTTTCTGACAATCCAAGTCCCATGTGCATTCCCCCTTCCAGTTCAATCAAGATACACACAAAGTTAATGACTTGTCCTGTGTGAGATTTTCTGCAGCTGGCTTCAACCCACAGATGCCTTACCAATCCCCAGCTGGCAAGGCATCAGTGTATTAATATGGCTAATGGAATGGTAAAGCTTTATCTATTCAGAGGAGAGTAGACGAGGCTTCAGTTACACTCTTTATTAAGTGAACTGGAACCATAAAGCAATGCCACCTAAACCAAAGGAAAGGGCTGTGGGTTGGCAAAGCCCCAGCCCTTCTTCTCAGCGTATCTAATTATGTGCCCTACAGGTGTTCTGCTGTTGCTCCCCCCTGCATGATGCTTCTAGGGTAGGCATCATTACAATAGCCACACAGAAGCTATTATAGGAAGGCTGCCTATGGTTATGAACAGCCCTGAGAGCTTTCTGCCATGTCAATGTTAGCCGTACATAAAAATAAATAAATCTGTTTTGGTCTGTTAATGTCATCGAAAAATAAAATCTGATAGAAATAGAGGGTAAAGATGGGTTGATTAAAGGCAAAACAGAACCCAGGAATGATGATTCCAAGGTATGCCCTCTATGTTGGGATGGTGTTTCTTGACATCTGGATAATTAAAGAGTTAACAGGGAAGGAGAGCTGAGACAAGTTACTTTTTTAAAAAGACTACAGCTCCCAGAGTCAGCATGGCCCCCGACTGACAGCTAATCCAAAAAATTATTTTGCCCAACCTCTGCAAAGAAGGCTGAATGCCAGATTGTTGATGTGGTCAGAATAAGGGGCCTTTATGGCATTTGGCCCCTTCACGGATTGCTGCCTTGTCATGGCGAAGGGGCTTGAGTCATTCAGAGAAGCTATGGGCTATGCCGTGCAGGGACACCCAAGACGGACAGGTCATAGTGGAGAGTTCTGACTAAACGCGATCCACCTGGAGCAGGAACTGGCAAGCCACTCCAGTATCTTTGCCAAGAAAACCCCATGAACAGAAACAAAAGGCTAAAAGATATGACGCTGGAAGATGGGCCCCTCAGGTCGGAAGGCGTCCAACATGCTACTGAGGAAGACAAGTACAAGTAGCCCCAGAGCTAATGAAGTGGTTGGGCCAAAGCCGAAAGGACGCTCAGCTGTGGACGCGCCTGAAAGTGAAAGGAAAGTCCGATGCTGCAAAGAAGAATACTGCATAGGAACCTGGAATGTAAGATCTATGAACCTTGGTAAGTTGGATGTGGTCAAACAGGAGATGGCAAGAATAAACATTGACATCCTGGGCGTCAGTGAACTAAAATGGACGGGAATGGGCGAATTCAATTCAGACGATTATCATATCTACTATTGTGGGCAAGAATCCCGTAGAAGAAATGGAGTAGCCCTCATAGTCAACAAAAGAGTAGGAAAAGCAGTACTGGGATACAATCTCAAAAATGATAGAATGATTTCAATACAAATCCAAGGCAGACCTTTCAACATCACAGTAATCCAAGTTTATGCACCAACCACCGATGCTGAAGAGGCTGAAATTGACCAATTCTATGAAGACCTACAACACCTTCTAGAACTGACACCAAAGAAAGATGTTCTTCTCACTATAGGGGACTGGAATGCTAAAGTAGGGAGTCAAGAGATAAAAGGAACAACAGGTAAGTTTGGCCTTGGAGTTCAGAACGAAGCAGGGCAAAGGCTAATAGAGTTTTGTCAAGAGAACAAGCTGGTCATCACAAACACTCTTTTCCAACAACACAAGAGGCGACTCTACACATGGACATCACCAAATGGGCAATACCGAAATCAGATTGATTATATTCTCTGCAGCCAAAGATGGAGAAGCTCTATACAGTCAGCAAAAACAAGACCTGGAGCTGATTGTGGCTCTGATCATCAGCTTCTTATAGCAAAATTCAAGCTTAAACTGAAGAAAGTAGGAAAAACCACTGGGCTAGTCAGGTATAATCTAAACCAAATCCCTTATGAGTACACAGTGGAAGTGAAGAACAGATTTAAGGAACTAGATTTGGTGGACAGAGTGCCTGAAGAACTATGGATGGAGGCTCGTAACATTGTACAGGAAACAGCAACAAAAATCATCCCAAAGAAAAGGAAATGCAAGAAAGCAAAGTGGCTGTCCAACGAGGCCTTACAAATAGCAGAGAAGAGAAGGGAAACAAAATACAAGGGAGATAGGGAAAGTTACAGAATATTGAATGCGGACTTCCAAAGAATAGCAAGGAGAGACAAAAGGGCCTTCCTAAATGAACAGTGCAAAGATATAGAGGAAAATAATAGAAAGGGAAAAACCAGAGATCTGTTCAAGAAAATTGGAGATATTAAAGGAACATTTCGTGCAAAGATGGACATGATAAAGGACAAAAATGGGAGGGACCTTACAGAAGCAGAAGACATCAAGAAGAGGTGGCAAGAATACACAGAGGAATTATACCAGAAAGATCTGGATGCCCCGGACAACCCAGATAGTGTGGTTGCTGACCTTGAGCCAGACATCCTGGAGAGTGAAGTCAAGTGGGCCTTAGAAAGCATGGCTAACAACAAGGCCAGTGGAAGTGATGGCATTCCAGTTGAACTATTTAAAATCTTAAAAGATGACGCTGTTAAGGTGCTACACTCAATATGCCAGCAAGTTTGGAAAACTCAGCAGTGGCCAGAGGATTGGAAAAGATCAGTCTACATCCCAATCCCAAAGAAGGGAAGTGCTAAAGAATGCTCCAACTACCGTACAATTGCACTCATTTCACACGCTAGCAAGGTTATGCTCAAAATCCTCCAAGGCAGGCTTCAGCAGTATGTGGACCGAGAACTCCCAGAAGTACAAGCTGGATTTCGAAGGGGCAGAGGAACTAGAGACCAAATTGCTAACATGCGCTGGATTATGGAGAAAGCCAGAGAGTTCCAGAAAAACATCTACTTCTGCTTCATTGACTATACAAAAGCCTTTGACTGTGTGGACCACAGCAAACTATGTCAAGTTCTTAAAGAAATGGGAGTGCCTGACCACCTTATCCATCTCCTGAGAAATCTATACGTGGGACAGGAAGCAACAGTTAGAACTGGATATGGAACAACTGATTGGTTCAAAATTGGGAAAGGAGTACGACAAGGCTGTATATTGTCCCCCTGCTTATTTAACTTATATGCAGAATACATCATGAGAAAGGCTGGACTGGATGAATCCCAAACCGGAATTAAGATTGCCGGAAGAAATATCAACAACCTCAGATATGCAGATGATACCACTCTGATGGCAGAAAGTGAGGAGGAATTAAAGAACCTCTTAGTGAGGGTGAAAGAGGAGAGCGCAAAAAATGGTCTGAAGCTCAACATCAAAAAAACTAAGATCATGGCCACTGGTCCCATCACCTCCTGGCAAATAGAAGGGGAAGCTATGGAGGCAGTGACAGATTTTACTTTCTTGGGCTCCATGATCACTGCAGACGGTGACAGCAGCCACGAAATTAAAAGACTCCTGCTTCTGGGGAGGAAAGCGATGAGAAACCTAGACAGCATCTTAAAAAGCAGAGACATCACCTTGCCGACAAAGGTCCGCATAGTCAAAGCTATGGTTTTTCCAGTAGTGATGTATGGAAGTGAGAGCTGGACCATAAAGAAGGCTGACCGCTGAAGAATTGATGCTTTTGAATTGTGGTGCTGGAGGAGACTCTTGAGAGCCCCCTGGACTGCAAGGAGAACAAACCTATCCATTTTGAAGGAAATCAACCCTGAGTGCTCACTGGAAGGACAGATCCTGAAACTGAGGCTCCAATACTTTGGCCATCTGATGAGAAGAGAAGACTCCCTGGAAAAGACCCTGATGTTGGGAAAGTGTGAAGGCAAGAGGAGAAGGGGACGACAGAGGACAAGATGGTTGGACAGTGTCATCGAAGCTACCAACATGAATTTGACCCAACTCCGGGAGGCAGTGGAAGACAGGAAGGCCTGGCGCGCTCTGGTCCATGGGGTCACGAAGAGTCGGACACGACTAAACGACTAAACAACAACAACATGGCATTTGGGATGCCAAGACGGTCAGACGTCTTGGCTGATTTTTCAGAGGGTTCTGGTTGTTACAGCAGGCAGTTCATGCCCTAATCATCAGCAATCCACTCTTTCTCTGGAGCATCCATTCCTACTTTGGCTGCAGCTCTGTGACTGTAATGGATGCAATTAGCTAATGAAATATCCCAGTTCCTCTCGCTCGCTGCTTCTGGTTGTTGGCATAGCCTGTTGCTGCAGCAGCCTTGCAATTAGGATTCCCAAAGTGTTTTGGCCACTGGGATCCAGTCCAACCTCCTCCCAGCCAGGATGATCCAGGAGGGAGGGAGCAGTGGGTAGGAGTGGGTGGCACCCAGAACATCTCTAGGCTGCTGCTTTCTGGGCTTTGAGTCAATAAGTTTTGTCCTCTGCCTTCTCAATGGGTCTTGTAGCAATGTGTTGAATACAGTCTAAGGGTACGGTTACAATAGCAGCAGAGAGCAAGATGGCAGGGGAATTCTGGGAGTTGTAGTCCAAAGCTCTATGTAGACCTACAAATGCATATATGCCAGTGGGCATGGCACTTCCTCAGGGCCAGCCCCAAATATTTTACTGTCTCAGGAAGAGAACAAGGTGGTAGTTTCCATCTTGAAAAACACCACATATGAAATCTGACCAGACTGGCAGTTGAATCTTATTCCAGCACTGGATTTTATCACTCCTGAGAGTTAATGGCTAGTGTGGAGAGCACAGAAAAGCCTATTGTGGTGCATATACAGCTGTATCCTGTGTCATGACCACTCAATGACACCCTCCAGCATCTGCTACCTGAGGCAGATTCCTAACTGTACCTTCACCAAATATAATGAGCAGGGGGAGGATTTCTGTGACATATATTTTTTTCTGCAACCTATGTTTAAGTTTATGGGTGGATTTGAACATGTTCATGAGTAATCTGGGGAGAAAGACCAGATTACTCATAAACATGTTTGAACTTGCTTATGGGTTCAAATGTAGGTTACAGAGAAAATGTGAAATGTCCTAGAAATCCTCCCTCTAATCATGAGTAATTGTGTTTGCTTCTTCTTCGTGGTCTCTGTGAATGCACACTAATGGGTTAATCTGCGCCTGCGCAGAGGTTTCCGGAATCTTCTAGAGCTTAACACTCGTTCGCCAGGACCGCCCCCTAGTGCACGTGGTCTGCCCGTCCTGGCTAGCGCCTCAGTTCCTTTTTGCCGCCGCTGAGGTTTCTTCTCTCAGATGAGCTGCGTTCGCCTCCTGCATTGAAAAAGGAATTTTCTTGTTAGAGATCTTCGGATAGTGAGAGTCTTTGTTATTCCTTCCTTCTGCCGCCCCCCCTCCTTTAATCCCCTTTATTTATTTATTTATTTGTTTGTTTTTGGCCTCCTCTGGACCGTTTAAACGGTGCACTTTGTGCCCCAATAAAATTCCATTCACCGACGGCCACAATTCCTGCCTTTTCTGCTTGGGCGAAGCTCACCAACTGGCTTCTTGCCCCTTTTGTAAAAAGTTTACGAAACAGGCACTTAAGTTAAGGCAGCAACACCTACGGTCTTATTTGTGGGAACGTTCCCTTCGTCCCGTACCAACTATGGAACCTGCACCATCTTCTCATGTCCAATCAGTTTCCCCAGGAGCCTCGGTTGCATCTTCAGTGAAATCGAAAACTAAGTCTAAGACCATTACTAAGTCTACCACAGGTGCTTCGACACCGAAGTCAACACTGGTACCAAAGTCTCCTCCGGTACCGGACAAACAGTCCAACCCAAAGAAGCCTAAGAAATCGTCCTCTGATTCTTGATCCTCCAAACACCAGAAGGACAAGACGACCTCTTCCATCCCGCTACAAGAGCAGCAAACTATTTGCCTCGATTCCATATCTGTGGACGATGACGATTATTTGCCTCCGCCTTCAGGCCAACCACCTTCGCCTCTCTTGGCTCAGTCCCCTTCGTGGGCTAATACCTCGGTGAGGTTACGGTACTGCCTCATTATGACCATTCGAGCCCTTCAGGTTGCTCTGTCTCTGAGTGTCAGTCGGAGTCAGCTTCCATCGCTGATCCGCAACCTCCGCACAAGCGGACCCGAAAGGCACATCATACACCAGAGACTGGTCCTACTGATGTCGACGCTCCACTTCCACAGACGTCGACGGGATTACTTGCATCCCATGATTTGCTTTCACGGTACTGTTATCCCAAGAGGGTTAACCTTTATCAGCCACCTGCGTATTATGAGCTCCCGCCACAGCGATACCGACACTGTCGATACCGGTACTGGCGCCCCGATACGGAGGTCTATATGGAGCCTAAGCGCCTCGATACTCCTTCTACTATTCCGATTCTGGCTCTGAATCTCCTCTTCCATACCAACCGCGATACCAGGATCAGTCTTCCTCGACAGAGGACTCCTCGATACCGGTACCGATACAGAGAGTTCAGAAGTCCTCCAGAAAGAGGAAGCATACCTCCTCACATCCCTCTTCTACCACACCGGTACCGAAACATGCTAAACTATCCTCCAAGCACTCGGTACCACGTACTGAACCCGCCACCTGTCCGCAGGTTCGCCCATCATCCGTTCCTTCTTGGAGGACCATCCCCAGAGAGTACAGCTTGGGGAGAGTGTTTCGGCCCCGTGGAGTCTCAATTGTGGGGTTCCACAGGGGTCGATCATCTCCCCAATGCTGTTTAACATCTATATGAGGCCGTTGGGTGGGGTCATCAGGGGGTGCGGAGCATTGTGTCATCAGTATGCGGATGACACCCAGCTCTACATCTCCTTTTCACCAACGGCAGGTGATGCCGTCCTGTCCCTTCAGCGCTGCCTGGGGACCGTACTGCAATGGATGCAGGAAAATGGGCTGAGGCTGAACCCAGACAAGACGGAAGTTCTGAGGGTGGGGGCCCCCGTGGCTGGTGGCCTGGGTGACTCTATCTCGTTTGGGGGGGTGACCCTGGCTGCGAAGAGTGGGGTCCGCAGCCTGGGCGTACATTTGGACCCGACGCTCACCATGGAAACACAGGTGGCGTCGGTAGTCCGTACCGTCTTTTTCCATCTCTGGCGGATAGCCCGGCTGCGGCCCTACCTTGACACGGGGGCACTCACTACCTTGGTGCATGCGCTCGTAATCTCAAGATTAGACCACTGTAACGCGCTCTACGTGGGGCTCCCTTTGAGGCTGCTGCGGAGGCTTCAGGTGGTCCAGAATGCGGCAGCCAGACTCCTTACTGGAGTGAGAAAATACCAGCACATTTCTCCTACTCTGGCCATGCTACACTGGCTGCCTATCCGTTTCCGCATTGACTTCAAAGTCTTAATGCTTACTTATAAAGCCCTAAACGGTTTAGGACCTCAATACTTGGCGGAACGCCTGCTCCCACCGAGATCTACCCGGATCACCCGCGCGAGTCAGGAGGTGAGGTTGAGGAGCCTGACGCCGAGGGAGGCCCGAAGGGAAAAGACACGAAACCGGGCCTTCTCGGCGGTGGCTCCTCGCCTCTGGAATGGCCTCCCACTGGAGATCCGCGAGGCCCCCACGCTGGGTACATTTAAAAGCCAATTAAAAACATGGCTGTACATCCAGGCCTTCCCTCCTGTCAGCACTTGACTCTTTTTTCTTTCTTGCTATTCATTTTCATTTATAGTTTTTGCACTATTTTGTTATTGATTATGTTATAATGTTTTTATGTCATTTCATTGTATATATGTTTGTTGGAAGCCGCCCAGAGTGGTAGAATATACCAGATGGGCGGGATATAAATCAAATAAATAATAATAATAATAATAATAATTCAAGTCACCACCACCTATGCTGGTCCTTCACCAGTACCTCATGAGACCGCTCATGCCCATCGATCTAATCGAGCTAAACCATAAATCTACCATTCGGGATCCAGCTCTTAAGCAAGCATCAACCAAACAAACCACCGCACCGGTTAATACAGTTGATTACCAGTCTTCTCCAGGTCATTCCGTGTCCTCACCATCAACGGATTCTGACACCTCTGACTCCATGGTACTCCCAGAGTCTCCTCCTAATCTGCCTACCCCTGACTCTGATGTCGCTGACGTGAACCCTCCCTCTCCATCAGAGGACTTTGCGTCGTATTCTCAACTAGTCCTTTGTTGTTGTTGTTGTTGTTTAGTCGTTAAGTCATGTCCGACTCTTCGTGACCCCATGGACCAGAGCACGCCAGGCCCTCCTGTCTTCCACTGCCTCCCGGAGTTGGGTCAAATTCACGTTGGTAGCTTCGATGACACTGTCCAACCATCTCGTCCTCTGTCGTCCCCTTCTCCTCTTGCCTTCACACTTTCCCAACATCAGGGTCCTACGTATCACTAAAGTGATGGATCTCGATGTACAACAACCAGTACAGTCTGAGTCCGATAAGGTTTACGAGGACATTGATGAGGACCATACCCCCCCCCACTTCGCATGGGGTTTATTCCATCTTTGCTCAAATTGATTAAACAATCTTGGGCTAAACCATCTTCTGGACCACAAATCTCCAGACGATTTGAAAATTTATACAAGACTCATGGAGACAATACGGCTTTTCTATCCAAGCATCCGCCTCCGAACTCGGTCATAGTCAATGCAACTCAAAACAGGGCAAAGAATCGGTCTAACACCACACCGAATAATAAGGAAGGCAGGAAACTCGACATCATTGGTCGTCGGGTATACATCCTTCACATTACGCGCTGCTAACTACCTTGCAGCCATGGGTGCATACCACTGTTTCTTATGGAACAAAGCACTTCCTTCTCTTCAATCGGCTCAGGGCGAATATAAATCTAGAGGCCTCGCCTTTCATCAAGAGGCCATGGCTGTCGCGCGCCAGGAGCGCATCACAGCAAGGCACGTAATAGAGGCTGCTTCGAAGCATGTGGCCACAGCCGTTGCCCTTCGAAGACATGCTTGGCTCCGCTCAGCCCATATCTCTGATGATTCTCGCATGCGGATTGAGGATCTACCATTTGATGGAGTGGGCCTTTTTGACACCAGGACTGATGAGATCCTTGATAATCTCCAAAAAGTGAGGAAAACTGCAAGATCTTACAATACTCAACCTTATTACAGGCCTCAGCGCTATCAATGGCGTCGCCCATATCCTTACCAGCAATACAGATCCTTTTCTGACAAACAGATACTTACCACAGGCTACATCCACTTTCAGACTTGCCATGCCGCTCAGCGTCAACGTCCCCGTCAGTCCTTTCATTGACCTGATAAAAAACCAAAGCAAAATATTTGACTTTCAAGTCACCCAGTTTCCCCCACTCTGCTTACCACATCCTCATCAAACTCGCCTTGCCACCCATTTTTCATCCTGGGCTGCCATCACCACCGACAAGTGGGTCCTCACTATCATTGCCTCTGGTTATGCCATAGAATTCGCTATCCTCCCACCTCCGAGAAGAGTCCTCACCCCACCATCCCATGTTCTCAGCCTAGAAGTTCAATCCCTTCTCTCAAAAGATGCTATTACACCCGTCACCTCACCAGACGCCGACCTCGGGTTCTTCTCCCGATACTTCACGGTACCCAAGAGAGATGGCGGTCTCCGCCCCATCCTCGACCTATGGGACCTAAATTATTACATATTTCAGCAATGCTTCCGCATGGTTACTCTAGAACGCATCTTACCTCTTCTCCAGGGCGACGTTTGGTTTGCTCTCATTGACCTAACTGACGCCTATTTTCACATCAATATCCGCCAGGATCACAGAAAGTTTCTCAGATTCTCTCTCCAAAATACTGTCTACGAATTCAAGGCCCTTCCCTTTGGCCTTTCCACCGCTCTCCGCGTTTTCACAAAGTGCATGGCCCCAGTAGCAGCCTATCTCCGTACTCAGGGAATTTCCATCTTCCCTTACATCGACGACTGGCTACTGGTGGCCCCCTCCCATCTTCAAGCACTACGCAACGTGAATTTCACCCTTTCCCTCCTTGAGAACCTGGGATTACAGGTCAACAGGGCCAAATCCACCCTTACACCTTCACAGTGGGTGAACTATATAGGCGCAGTTCTAGATTCCCGCAAAGTGCAAGCCTACCTTCCCCAAGACCGTGCTACAAAGATCCATGCTGCCCTTCAGTACTTCAAGCCACATGCATTAGTCACTGTGCTTCAGACTCAGCACCTCCTCGGACTCATAGCATCTACAACAGGGGTCTCAAACATGCGGCCCGGGGGCCAATTGCGGCCCGCGGGACGATAGTTTGTGGCCCCCGCCTTAATATGAAAGTTTAAGGAGCGGGAGCTACTTGGCGAGCGTGGGGCTTTCTCCCCGCCTCGTAGGGGCTGGGTCCCGCCTGCCCCCCCAAAGCGCCCACGCGTCCAGAAGGGGAGCCCTCTCCCTGCCCGGCAGTCTTCTCCCTCAGGGGTTTGGCGCCACCGGGGCTTCTGCTTTTAGGTCTGTCTCTCTCTCCCCCCCCCCCCCGCTCTTCGCGGGTCACCTGGCGAGGCTGCTGCTGCTGTCGCCTCGTCCTCTCTGCGCTTCTCTTTCCCCCCACCTGGCGCTCCTCCACTCCCTGTGCACACACACACCCCTAGCAGCTGCATGCACCCCTTCTGCAAGGCTGGCCCCATCAGCAGAGTAATCTCTCCCCCCTAGGTAAAGGTGCTTCTGTGCTTCAAATGGAGCTCATTGAACTGCAGTGCAACTCTGAACTCAAAGCGAAGTTCAGGGAGGTGAGTGGAAAAGCAGACAAGCTTGGGCAATTTTTGAGAGAATTGACCCCCAGCTTCCCTGAGCTTTCCCGAATGTTCAAGCAGACCATGTGCCTTTTTGGGAGCACATACTTGTGCGAAAAGCTCTTCTCCACCTTGAACTTCAATAAGACCAAGTACAGGTCCAGACTGACTGATGATCATCTTCAAGCCATACTGAGGGTCTCAACTGCTTCCTCTCTGAAGCCAAATGTGGCTCGGCTATGCAAGAGGAAGCGCTGCCAGGTCTCTAGCAGCAAGGAGCAGGCAAGAGAAGCCATGTTCAGAAGAACAGTTCATGTTCTTCAATGTTCCATTCATGTTCAGGACAATTCATGTTTAGAAGATTAAAGGTTAAAGAACTGTTAATACAGACATTTGAATCTGAATACAGCAGATATAGAAGACTGAAGAAACCACATATAGTCGCTCACAAGAGAAATATTATTATTATTATTATTATTATTATTATTATTATTATTATTATTATTATTATTATTATTATTATTATTAATAATAATAATAATAATAATAATAATAATAATAATAATAATAATAATAATAATAATAATAATAATAATAATAATAATAATAATAATAACTGATTGGTTTATCTTTTATCTCAACAAACAGGGTGGGACGCACTCTCTTCCCTTGCTTTACCTTACCGTCCAGCTCTGGGAGTGGTGTCTCGAGCACCACATATTCCAAATAGCAGTTCATATCTCCACTCGCCACAATCGTATAGCGGACTCTCTCAGCAGACTCAGTTCGCAGACGCACGAATGGTCCCTCAATGACTCCATCTTTCGTCAACTAACCACTCTATGGGGACAACCACACAGGGACATTTTCGCATCAACAGGAAACACAAAATGTCCCCTCTATTGCTCCAGGGCAGAGATAGGCCCCGGCCACATCGGAGACGCTCTGATGACACCATGGACGTCAGGTCTAGTTTACCTCTTCCCTCCAATCCCTCTGCTCCTAAAGACTATTGTAAAGCTGCGTCAGGAGCAGTCCAATGCAATTCTCATTGCCCCGTGGTGGCCGAGACAATCATGGTTCACCATGCTCCGCTCCATCTCTATAGACTTCATCCGTCTTCCCCCAATACCCCACCTTCTCACCCAGAATCGGGGTCAAACCTTCCACACAGATCTTCTTGCACTCCACCTAACAACGTGGAGAATTCACCCTCAATAGGTGCCATCCTAGCACAGGCTAGGAAACCTGCTACTAGCAGCTGTACTCATATAAATGGGCTGCTTTTCTTGAATTTGTAGCTCAACGTCATTTCCCTGCTGCACCTACAACTCTTCACACCATGCTGCAATTCCTTACTCACCTCTTTAGCAAGCATTTGTCCTTGTCTACTATCAAGGTCTATCTCTCCGCTATAGTAGCTCATCAGCCGCCTGATTCTGAAGCCTCTTCGCTCTTTCGTCACCCTACGATAAAACAGTTTCTTAAGGGGATCTCCAAACTAAAACCCACCAGACCACACCTCCCTCCGCAGTGGTCACTACATACTGTTCTACGGAGCCTGATGACACGGCCTTTTGAACCTCTCGCCACAACGTCTGATCACCTTCTTGCCTACAAGACCCTCTTCTTTGTGGCCATTACTTCTGCTCGTAGAGCCTCAGAACTTGCTGCGCTTAGAGTCGACCCTCCTTTTCTTCAACTTTCTCCGGACTAGGTCACTCTTTATCCTGATGTTTCCTTTCTTCCAAAGGTTGTTTCTGAGTTCCACCTCAAGCAACCCATCATTTTACCTACCTTTTTTCCATCTCCTGTTACTGACTTGGAGCATTCTCTCCACCTCTTAGACGTTAGGCGAGTATTGGCCTTCTATGTTTCAAGGACCGCCTCTTTCCGCAAATCCAAGAGACTTTTTGTTTCTCCGCACTTACCACACAGAGGATGCTGTATCTCCTCCCAAACCATCTCTAAGTGGCTTGTATCAACCATTCGCCTGGCATATCAGCTGGCTAAGAAGCCTCTTCGAGTTGGAATTAAGGCTCATTCTACAAGGGCAGTGGCTACTTCTGCAGCATTCCTCAGAGGCGTTTCTGTCCCTGATATCTGCAGGGCTGCTACGTGGTCCACGCCATCCACCTTTGCCTCTCATTACCGCTTGGACCTCCAGGCTAAGTCGGATGCTGCAATTGGATGAGCGGTCCTGTCGTCTGTTCTTCTGTGACATCCCTCCCTAATCACCCATTAGTGTGCATTCACGGAGACCACAAAGAAGAAAGAGAGGTTACTTACCTGTAACTCTGGTTCTTCGAGTGGTCATCTCTGAATTCACACTTCCCGCCCATCCTCCCCTCTGTCCGTCACATCTGTTTCATTGTATTCAGCGGCGGGCAGTTTGGGAACTGAGGCGCCAGCCAGGAGGGGTGGACCACGTGCACTAGGGGGGAAGTCCTGGCGAATGAGTGTTAAGTTCTAGAAGATTCCAGAAACCTCTGCTCAGGCGCAGATTAACCCATTAGTGTGAATTCACAGATGACCACTCGAAGAACCAGAGTTACAGGTAAGTAACTCTCTTTTTTTTTTTTTTGTTTTCTAGTTTGGTTGGTTTTTATTTTGCCACCAGGAATACATTATACAGGTTGATTCCCCTTCTTGAAAGTGACTTCTGATCATGTTCTGGACAGAGTTCAACCTTACAAGACTTTGGTAATCAACTCAAATTCTGTGCAAGTCTATTTTGAGCATAAAATAAACTAGAACAGAAATTCTTGAGTTTTTCTCCTCTTTCCCATTGCAGCCATAACATGTCTAGCATCATTATTTGTTTTTCTTTGTATATCTTAAGTATTTGGCTTGCATTGGTTACTGTAGTTTCTCCTTTCTATTATGGTGCTCGTTCCTTGTTGGATTTTCATCATATGGAAATGTTGCTTACTATTCATTCTCATTCTAGAAATATTAACTGAGCAAATTAGAGATAAAAAGGAAATAAAAGGACTGAAAATAAGAGGTCATACTTTTAAGCTCCAAGCTTTTGCAGATGATTTAGTTATTATATTGGAGGATCCAATGGACTCAATTGAAGACCTGATGGAGATGCTGATGAATTTTGGTGATATGGCAGGAATAAAAATAAACCAAAAGAAAACAAAAATACTTGTTAAAAATATGAGAGATCAAGAATGACATAAATTAATAGAAAGGACTAACTTTCAAGAAGAGAAGAGAGTCAGATACTTAGGGATCCAAATCACAAAGAAAACGAGTACATTAT
Source organism: Intellagama lesueurii (assembly GCA_037013535.1). NCBI lineage: Eukaryota > Metazoa > Chordata > Lepidosauria > Squamata > Agamidae > Intellagama > Intellagama lesueurii. The sequence goes on from JBAJHW010000006.1 coordinate 35,999,128, forward strand.
TCAAAGACAATTATATGAAGTTGATTAAAGAGATACAGATTAGCTTGGAGAGATGGGACAAATTACAGCTATCGTTGATGGGAAGAATAGCAACCATCAAAATGAATGTTCTACCTAAAATTTTATTTTTATTTCAGACAATTCCGATAATATTAAAACAGTCATTTTTTCAAGAACTTAACAAGATAATCATGAGATTTGTGTGGCAAGGTAAAAAACCAAGAATTAAAATCAAAGCAATGCAAGATGCCAAACAAAGAGCAGGTTTTGGTCTCCCAGATTGGGTATTGTATTATAGAGCCTGTGTATTAGTCTGGATAAGGGAATGGATAACTTTAGATAATCATAGACTACTCAAGTTGGAAGGACATGATTTACAGTTAGGTTGGCATGCTTTTCTATGGTATAAAAAAGATAAAGAGCAGAAAAGTTTCAACTCGCATATGATAAGAAGAGCCCTACTAGGGACTTGGAAAAAGATCATCCAGCAGATTTACCAAAAAACACCAGGCTGGGTATCACCCATAGAGGCCTTTACACAACCTAACCTCATGACAGAAGCGAAATTTTTAAGATATCAAGATCTATTTAAAAATGATTGTGAGTTAAGGTCCAAAGACGAGTTAGAAACACAAAACATATATCTAGACTGGTGGTCTAGAGCAGTGGTTCTTAACCTTGGGTTACTCAGGTGTTTTTGAACTGCAACTCCCAGAAACCCCAGCCAGCACAGCTGGTGGTGAAGGCTTCTGGGAGCTGCAGTCCAAAAACACATGAGTAACCCAAGGTTAAGAACCACTGGTCTAGAGCAGTGGTTCTTAACCTTGGTTAGTCAGGTGTTTTTGAACTGCAACTCCCAGAAACCCCAGCCAGCACAGCTGGTGATGAAGGCTTCTGGTAGTTGCAGTCCAAAACCACCTGAGTAACCCAAGGTTAAGAACCACTGGTCTAGAGCACAAGTGGAATCTAGGTATAGAAAAGGTAAAATAGAGGGCTTTTACACAGAACAAACGATATTCGATAAACTTCTGCTGGGCTCAAATGATAAAGTAATTAAGAAAATGTATGAGCATTTGCTTGAAATTAAAATGCAAGATGAGATGGTAAAAGAATGTATGATTAGGTGGGCACAAAATATAGGACATAATATTGATATTGATCAATGGTTGCAAATATGGAAAAATAACACAAAGCTCACAAAATCGGTAAATTTCCAGGAGAACATATATGAGATGTTTTATAGGTGGCATATCCGAAAAAACTGTCAAAGATTTATACAGAGGTGTCAAATGTTTGTTGGAAGTGTGAAGCACAAGAGGGAAGCTTTTACCATATGTGGTGGACTTGTAGAGTAGCGAAACAGTATTGGATAGCAGTACATACTCTGTTACAAAAAATACTGCTTTGTAATGTTCCACTAACCCCAGAATTGTTTTTACTGAGCATTATACCAGATAATATAGATAAGACAAAGAACTACCTAGTTAATTATATAGTCACTGCAGCCAGAATTCTTTATGCTAAGAATTGGAAGAAATACAGATACCGAAACAAGAGGAACTCATTGAGAAGATATGGGAAGCGGCAGAAATAGATATTCTATCAGAAGTGTTGAAAGACTGTCCAATTCAAAAGGCAACTGAACGATGGGATTTATTATATAAATGGCTTGAGTCACCAGATAGTGCTTGAATAACATAGAATTAAACTAAGATGTAACTGTAAGTTGAAACCTGGAGGGCAATCAAATTGTAGAAAGGCGAAAAGTCGACTTGATATTGCAACATGAACAGATTGGATGATAGTACATTTTGTGTTCTCCTTCCCCCTCTTTTTCCCCCCATATCCCCCTCTACCTTTTGTACTCCTTACCTTATCCCTAGTTGTTAAAAATAAAAAATAAATTAAAAAAAATGTTGCATATATATGCAGCTGTATATTCTGAAAAATTTGATAATTTTTTTAAAAATTCAGCCTGACCTTACCCCACTGTTTGCCTAAACTCAATGAAATCTTTTGTTTTGTTTTGCAGACCAAGCCAGTGGCATTTGCTGTAAGGACAAATGTGGGCTATAATCCATCACCCAATGACGATGTGCCAGTCCAAGGCATGTCTATTTCCTTTGAACCCAAAGACTTCCTTCATATCAAAGAGGTAAGGGCAATAGGTGTCTAAAGTAAATATGAGGTGTCATTGAGGGACAGGGGACCCATGGATGTAGCCCACTTACACCCAACAATTTGCAAAGATGTACACAAAATAAGTCAGAAAAGCTCAGTTTTCTTCCTCCCTTACTGCCTGCTTCATATGTCTCATAATTTGGATGCTGTCTTCTCCACTCCAGAAATACAACAATGATTGGTGGATTGGCCGCCTGGTTAAAGAAGGCTGTGAGGTTGGCTTCATCCCTAGCCCTGTCAAGCTGGAGAACATGAGGGTGCAACAGGAGCAAAAGATGAGACAACACCGCCTCAGCTCCAGGTGGGATAGGATGAGAGGAGGGGACGGGAGGGGATGGGATGGGAGGAAGAAGAGGCACAACATAGAACAATGGTTCCCAAACTTTGGGCATCACACCCTCTTTTTGATCTTTGAGAAACCCTCATCCTTCCTCACCTCCCCTTTACCACCATCCAACCCCTTTTAACAAGCAATATATATTTTAAAATTAAAAATAAACAAATAAAAATATATTTAAAATTAACACAGTTTTTGTTAAGAAAGCTTGAATTCAAGTTATAATATCTGACACAGAAATCATTTAAGCTGATGAAAAAGATCCCTTTCCAGTATAAAGATTTCATAGTCTTATACTCTGAGACTATTTGTCTGAGAAATGATGATATAGAATCTTCCACATCATCTTGTGATTGGTGCCTGGCATTGCCATTTAAAGTAGGGTGGGACAACCTTTGGCCTGCCAGATATCTGGCTGTAGCTCCCATCATTCCTGACTTTTGACTATGAGATGGTGCAATTTAGAGCCCAATAACATCAGAAGATCAGAGGTTCCCCACTCCTGGTCAAATGCTGTTATGCTGTAGGGAAGTTCTCTTCCTGAGAAATTCAAGGTGCACTTTCTTCAGCCTGAAACCTTGGGCTGCAGTTCCCATCAGCTCCAGCAACTATGCTGGTTGCTGTCCAACACCTCAGGAGGCATCAACTTGGGGAAGGCTCATGTAGGCGACTGCCATCCATCAGAGCTGATAGTATTAAGCAGTTAAACTTAGGACTCTCTCAGACCTATTACTGGGAAGCCTGGAATGGGAGCCGCAGCAACTTGTTTGAAACTATCTCCGAACAGCTTATGTCCTTAAATAAATACGCCTACTGTTGATATAAAAGTGGGAATTTGAAAGACTTAGGAAGGGCTTTCATACCAGGACTGGATCATTATGATGTGGGAGATCTAAGAACTTAGGTGTGCATCCGTTGTAGCTGAGACCAGGAATAAGAGCTTGGAAGCATTCTGTTATGGATTGCACCTCCTTAAATCCCACAGCTAGCATGGACACTGGGAGGTATAGCTAGCAAAAGTAACTTTATCAGATGGAACAGATGCTTCTTCACTGAGAGAGAATGAGATCTATCTCAGTGAAGAAGCGTCACCATCTCATAGTCTTTAGTAAGAAGGTCTTGAGCTTGAGTCTGCTTCTTTGGTCTTTAAACTCTATCCCTGTCCTACTTTATTGGCTCTTTCCTTTTGCAGTAAATCAGGAGACAACTCCACCTCCAGCCTGGGAGATGTGGTGACAGGCCCCAGGAGACCCACCCCTCCTGCCAGTGGTAAGACTGTTCCCACCAAACACAGAATGATGTTGCTACCTCCACATTTCTGGAGCCATCCCAGATGTGAGATGAGGAGAGTTTGAAGCCTCCCAAAAGACATTGCTCACTTTAGCAGCTCTTTATGCTTGGAGCTACATGTGCTACAGAATGAGATGCTAGTCTTGAGGTGGCAGGGTGGGCTGGATCAGTTTTGTTTCTAAGTGTGGGTTGTCATGTTTGAGATGGAAAAAAACCCCTCTCTACAAGTCAAAAAGTTGCACATCAAACAAAGAAGGTGTTAGTTAGCCCAGTCCATTCCCTCTGTCCTGTTTTTTGAACTTGCAAGGAGCTTTTGCTTTTGGCTCACTTAACCATGGGAAGTCTTCAAAAACTGGCAGTCCAGCACCTACACCCTGAAGCAGTACACTGTGCTCTGCTACTATAGAATTCTATCACTTGTCTGCGCACACATACCTGGCATGAGTCTTAGGTCTCCACAGTAGCCTTATCACAGTCCTTTTATTGCTTAATGCCCTCCCTTTTTAAAGAATGCTGTGGAAATTGGAATTTCTATTCCATATGCTTTATTTCCTCCTTCATTCTTTAGATTATATTATTTCATTTCATTTCATTTCATTTTTATTTTCCTTTCAGGTAATTCCTTTTAATTTGTATTTCTCACCTTTTTAAGTTTGTACTTCCTCTCTTTTGTTGTTGCTCTTGTTTGTTTGTTTCCTATTTTTCCCCCTATCTTTTATTTCCTTCTCCCCTTCCCCATCCCCTCCCAGGTCACTTGGACATGACTAACTTAGCTTATGACCCTGACGCCCTTGAATTAGAGGAGGAGGAGGAGGCGGCAACTGAAGAGAACCAGCGAACCCCTAAGACTAGTGTTAGCAGCGTCACCACACCCCCTTCTACCACCAAGCGCATCCCCTTTTTTAAGAAGGTAATAGTGCCCCTGTCTCTCCTCACACTTGCTTGCTATGTTCTCTTATGATGCCTGCCTGTGTGTGTAGGCTTTTCTCACCCAGAAATCAAGCGCTTGTGTGTGTAGGATGGAGGCGTTGGGAGAGGCATGTTCCAGGAGGATATTTGATTAATGGTCATGATCACCCATAGCATAAGGGTGCACTGTGGTGGGCCCCCAAAAGGCAACTGCCATCCTACTAGGAGAAGACTGGAATGGACAACATCTTGGGGAATACAGAAGAACCAAGAGGTTACACATACTGTGTTTGTCACAAACTTAACATACAAGGCACAAGAGTGGCATGTTCCAGTGATCACACACATTCACATGAGTTAAAAGATGCATTGGCAACCAACTGACTCATACCTTCATGTGGATCTTGGCCAATGAATTGGGTCCAACTGACTACACCTCCTTTGCCCTGTTCCACTTACATCATGCACCATGGGAGTGCAATGATCAAATGGTTCCTCCCATGGAAGCAATAAAAACAGAATGCTCCAGGACTCCTGTTTTCCTCTCATTCCTTCTCCTCAATATAAACCCTTCAAAGACAAAGATTCTAGTCATTTTCCCCATGAGACCTATGCAAGTTGTATATTCCATTCCTTCCCCTGTATGAGATCCTGCCATTGTACCAATCCTTCCCTATATGGATTTCAGGGGTGGAGCATTCCTGCAATCCATTCTCTCACCCAAAGGACTTTCCAGTAGTGGAATATTGCTGCATGGGAACAAAAAAGGTGACAGAATCAAGCAACTCACTTTGACATGGGAGCGGAGCATCCCAGCACCCCCAGCACCCCATAATAAGCTTGAATATGGGGTCGATTTCCCACTCCATTTAAAGGAGACATTCCTAATGCTGATTCCCCCCCCCCTTCTCCTCAAGATTACAGTCTGGAATGGTATATATCTCTGCAGATTCTCCTTTTTTTTCCCTTGGAGCCATTTAGAAGAGAAATAGACTGGAGGCTGATTGCTAAGCAACCTCTAAAAATGCGGGATAGAAACTACTTGAGGGACAAACTACATGTTACTCTGACAGTCCCAGAATGCTTTGCAACAAATAAAGGGATAGAAGAGAGTGTGTAACCTTTCATTGCCAGCTGCTGCTCTGCAGAAACTCCTTCTTTCACCTAGATTCTGGACCAATGCTCACAAGGGCCTATAATACTGGGTAGGTGGGAAAGGAACAAGCAGGTGGGTGGGGGATTTTTATGCGGGAACAGCTCACAGTAAAATGGGGAAGAACTCCCTTCATCACTATTTCTCCACTGCAATATAGCTCATCCCAAAGGGTCTGTCAGGGTAATATTGTGTTGTACAAGGCTGCCCAGGCAACATGTTGTTTGGCCTTAGAGGGATTCAAACAGTTGGGCTACCATGAACAGATAAATCAACCATGCTGGGCCAGGAGAACATGGCCTAAAGGAGATTTCAAGCCCAGAAATTTCAATCTGGAGGTAATTCCCCACCTCCATTTGTGGGAGTTAATTCAGAGCTTGGACATGTTCCTTTTCCTGGAGTACAACTCGCAGAATCCCTCAGCCAGAATGACCACTGATGATCATTGACCATTTTGGCCAAGGGATTCCACCAGTGGCCATTCTGGGTGAATGGTTCTGAGAGCTGTAGTTTTTAAAAAATGGAACGTAATACACACCACATGTGCTTCCCTCAGCTCTACTTGTATGCCCCCTCCCACTTTCCTGGGCCTGCCTGTGCTTCTGCTGGAATGAGCTGTCAGTAACATGCATGCCTTGTTTGTTTTTCTCTTGCCTATCCCTCCTTCCGTTCCCCTGCCTCCTTGTCCCCCCTTGTCCCCCACCCACCCATTAATGGCGATCACTGGACATAGCCAAGCAGAAGCAAAAATCGGTAAGTAAGCTTACAAAATATCAGACTAGACAGTGGCAGTTTCCCATGGAAATGCTCCCTCCCAGGAGACTTTTCCTATCCACTTAGCAACCAATAGGAAGGTGATATGACCCCAAAGCTTATGTGTGTGATTGCTCCCCCACTCCAATATGTATTCCTTTTTTCTTTAAGGCAAAGTCAACAGCAAACCTTGACTGCAACTCCAATATCTTATGTCATGAATTTCAGCACTCAAACAACAAGGGTGGTCAGGAGGAATCAGCAAAGGGGAGGGGGGAAAGAGGTGAGAAGGTGTGGTACTAAAGGAGTCAAGGTGCTACATCTGCCTGCATGCAGCTGATGCTATATGCATGCATCTACTACTCCTTTATTTTTATTTATTTATTTATTTAAAATATTTATATGCCGCCTTTCTCCCAAAGGATCCAAGGTGGATTACAACATTTAAAAAAATAAAGTTAAAAGCTAAATAATAAATTATTACAAAATCAAAAAACATCAAACAGGCATATTAAAACTCATAATAAGAGCAATATTAAAAATAAAAGTAAACCAATGGAATAAAATAATCCCTTTTTAAAATCCCCTTGATCAACCAGTCATTTAAAGGAAAGTCTGCCTGAAGAGAAAGGTCTTTGCCTGCTTGTGGGAGGACAGCAAAGATGGGGCCAGCCTGGCCTCCTGTGGGAGGGAGCTCCAGATTTTGGGAGCAGCAACAGAGAAGGCGCTCTCCTGTGTTCCCACCAAGTGCACCTGTGAGGGTGATGGGATTGAGAGAAAGGCCACTCCTGATGATCTTAATACTCAGGTAGGCTCATAAAGCGAGGTACAGTCTTTCAGATCAGCCATTCTCAACCTTTTTGGGCCATGGCCATAAACACAATATGAAAGGAATATCAGCTGACTCAGGATTGTATAAGTTGCATAACAAACCTTATAAGGTGGTGTGTGAAGAATTGTTTCCAGTCTGTGGCCCCCTTCAAATGTGCCAGAGACCCCAGGGGGCCATAAGAACAACTGTTTTAGATAGTTTGGAGCTAGAATTGTAACAAATTTGGCATCAAACAAAGAACAGAAAGTGTTTATTTCTTGTTGTATGCATGTAAGTCACCCAGTCAGTGTTCCAAGACACATTATGCATGAAGATGTATCAGCTCCATGGAGGCAGTTGTTGTTTATTTCATGCTTCATCCCACAAGTGTCAGAGTCATATTCTGAAGGGCTGGGACCTCAATGCCCTCTGCTTTTTCTCTCCACATACATCACAGCCTCTCCATGGTGTGTGCATGAAGGAGCTGGCTCCATTAACAAGAAGAGTAGTTAGGGCAGTTTTGATTTCAGTGTCTCAGTTAAGCAATTGAGATTGCGTCTAAACAAACCCAGTGCCTGTGGTATTGAAGTGGGGGTATTCTAGAGCAAGCCTGGTACCTTCTTATTTTCTCTTTCCTTTCAGACCGAACACGTGCCACCATATGACGTGGTTCCTTCCATGCGGCCCATCATTCTTGTTGGCCCATCCTTGAAAGGTTATGAGGTGAGGCATTAAGAGAGGCAAGAAGTGCATGGGGTAGAGAGAGAAGTGACACTACAGTGAATGGAATGCAGGGGCAGGGCAAGGGTCTTCCTTGTTACAGGAACGAGAAACACTCAGGAGGGCCAGTTCAAGTCTGCGTTGCCTGTCTCAGTGCCCTGTTCAAACCCTTTCCAGCCCATCTGCCTGGTTACTGGGCTGTGATGTGCCAATCTACTGGAGCTCCTTCCAGCTCTGTTATTTAGGGCCCCCTACTGTAGGCCACATCCCACCCAGAACTGCCATCTTTTTAAGTGGCTTTTTACTCTGCTTTCCAATTTCCACTTCCAATATTTTGCTGGATTGTTCTGCTTATAGGCATCCAGCTGTGCAACTTAAGCATTTTTAGTACAATGGGTGGAAATGGATGGGAAGCACTGGGGCATAGAGGCTGGGTGGAAGAAGTGGTTCGCAATTTTCTTCTTTGCATGTGTATTTACAGATGAAATATCTTGTAATTAGTAACTGCTCTCATCTGACTCCTGAAAATGCTGTTTGAAAGTTGGTGATGGAATCCCTGCACAGGAAAATCCCCCGTGTTATCTCTGATCTTTGATTGACAATAGTATGGATTCCTTCTCTCTCTGTGTGTGTATGTGTCAGCTGGGTAGGGAAGGGGTGTCAGGGAAGAAGCAGGGCAAGCAGGGAAATGCAGGCATGCTAGATTAGACCCACATCCTTTTTTTTTTTTTACTGGGACCACAGAAATATTTAGCGGATAGAGATGGGCACTAATCACAGTTTGGTGGTCAGGCACAGTTCAGAGGACTGGGCCTGCAGGTTGTTGCACAGGTATTCCAGATTCCATGACCTGCTTCCTCCCACAGAGGAAGAGGTGGGGCAGGGAAGCCCATGGCTCTGCTTCTGATGGGGCTTTCTTGCGGGACACTAGTGCCCTGTCCACCTCTCATATATGTATGATCCCCTGGTTTTAAACCTGACAAATTTAATCTGCCAGTATATGTTTGTTTTTATCTTTTCTCTTTCTGACTCAAATGCTAGTGTACCAGGTGGATTATCAAAACCGCTTTGAAGAGCAGAAGTTAGAACAAGCTCAAAAGTAATCTCTAGTTTATTTTCACATATGTCTGCCACTTGGAATCCCACGTGCCCACGAATCATTGCTTCAGCACACATGCTCACTAGTCTTGTGCATGGTTTCATGAATCTGTATAGAGACAGTGACTCAGGAGATCCTGAAGAATATACACAAAATTAGTTGAACAAGGAGCTGAATTATCTAGTTCTAAGTCTGGACAGGCAGAAAGCCTGCAGGGAGGTAACTCAGAAGAATAATTTTGTGGTCTTTCCGTGACACGCTGCCCAAACTGAGACAGTGCAGTAGTTGTGGAGGCCGGTAACAAAATCAAATTTTTCATCTCAACCAGAGCGGACCCATTGAATCAAATAAAGTTATATAAGTGTTGACTTAACAGAGTCCCATTGTGACAATGGATCTAGTGCAGTTGGAACTAACAATTGGATTTAGGTCTTCATTTTTTTCATTTTCTGCCATTCTGGTGTTTACATGCCACTCAGATGGTCTAACAAGCAAACCCAGTCATACTCTTATACTGAATCAGCTCATTGATTTATCCAGGCCAGTACTGGCTACATAGACCTACAGCAGTTCTCCAAGGTTTCAGGCAGAAAAATTTCCAAACATACCTGGAGATGCTAAGGACTGAACCTGGGAATTCCTGCCTGCAAAGCATGTGCTCTGCCACTGAGCTACAGCTAGATGTGTGCAGATTTGTGCCTTTGGACTACCAGAATTCCCTAGGCAGCTATGCATGACGATTTGTTCTAGCCCAGGTGTGCTGCCTGGGGAATTATGGAAATCCTTGCAGTCCAAAGATGCAGATCTGCACAGAATGACAGTGCAGTGCAGTGCAATTATAGAGAAATGACAAAATTATAAAAACAGATGTGCAATCAAGTGTGAAAGAAAGCTCATGCCTAAAACAGTGGCCTGGGATTGTCTCTCTGATGTCACTAATTCTCCAGGCAAAGAAGATTCTGGGCTCTTCTTTGAGCATCACCCCAACTTGACCTTCTTACCATTGCCCTCTTCTCATCAGCAACCCACTGAGAATGAGGAGGAATCAACACCCAATTTGCAGTGCTTTGGTTTAAGCCCCACCACCCAGTACACCATGTGTTGGATGATTGATTTAGTTGTGCAACACTGAAAGCACTAAGCAGACGATGCTGAAAGAGGCTAACGTTTAAGAAATAGAAATGGAAATGAAAATCTGCCCTCGGTCTTTTTCTCAGTAGCTTTTATCCATATACTGGGACACCCCACACATCTGGATTGCAAGGTCTGTGAGTGCTGGGAAAACACACATCAACAACAAAGCTTGAGCTGTTCAGAGAAGCCTTTATTAACATCCAGGATAAGCATATGTCCTCTTTTTCATCTCTGTTTGTGCATGCAACCCCCTTCTATCTCTCAGTCCACACAAATTCTACCATTTCGGTTCTGACTTCTTCCCCCCTGCTCCTGTCTGTTTATTTCTCCCCACCCATTTTACCTTCTTAGGTGACGGACATGATGCAGAAAGCTTTGTTTGATTTCCTGAAACGTCGATTTGATGGCAGGTACAAACTGAAGTCTTGCAGGTTGCAATGGGGGGATCTTGACAACTTCCATTTCTGCTGTAATCTGTATGTCCAGATCCCAGGTCCTGGGGTAGCTCCAAGGGAAACCTGATTGAAGGCATAGGAAATAAAAGGTTTGAGGCAGATGTTCTGCCTCCCATAATCTTTATATGTTTCCTACTGTTTTGTTGAGTATGTACCATCTGCCCCTTTTCAAATGTTTCCCCTCCCTTTCCAGAACATAAGAATTAGAAATTTCCTCTGAAACTAAAAAATGAAGTACTCTAATTTCTATTAACAGAAAACTAGATTCACTGACTTGTGCAGAATTCTGAGTTTTTGCAAGCTGTTTGTTTCTTTGTGTGGACATTAAAATTATTAAATTTGTGTTAGTAGATACTCGGATTATCTCTAGGTTTGCAATCACTTGGATTAAGTCCCTAATGATGAGGTGGGAATGTCTGGCAAATGAGCTTTGCTCTCTGGGGCTTCCCTTCCTTCTGTCTCCTGCAGAATATCAATCACACGTGTGACAGCTGATATCTCCTTGGCTAAGCGCTCTGTCCTCAACAACCCTAGCAAACACACCATCATTGAACGCTCCAGTACTCGCTCTAGTCTAGGTAAGCCGGGGCTGAGACCCTGAGAGGAAAGTATGGTCCTTTGCCATTTTTTATAAGCTTTTTATTTTCTCAGGGTCTTCTTTCTTTCTTTCTTTCTTTCTTTCTTTCTTTCTTTCTTTCTTTCTTTCTTTCTTTCAGTCTCTCTCTCTCTCTCTCTCTCTCCCTCCCTCCCTTTCTTTCTTTTTCTTTCTTTCTTTCTTTCTTTCTTTCTTTCTTTCTCTCTCCCTCCCTCCCTCCCTCCCTCCCTCCCTCTTTCTTTCTTTCTTTCTTTCTTTCTTTCTTTCTTTCTTTCTTTCTTTCTTTCTTTCTTTCTTTCTTTCTTTCTTTCTTGGTGAGGTAATAGGAAGTAGAGTAGGAAAATTGTAACACTATGTTTGCAGCTGCATGGCACTAATTTATTGCATGATGGGTGTTCAAGCCTCTCTTGCTTGCTTGCCTCATTCTGATCTGTATCAACCAAGAGCAGCTTTTCCAAGATGCTTCTGGATTTCCCATAATGTTTTACAGAATTGCATCTTCTTTTCCTGTCCCAGACAGAATTGGTCCTACACAATCAGAGACCATTAGGGCTGTTTCCACATCATCAGTGACATGTACTTTAGGATGAAGCTGGGATATACTTTGGGTGCTTGTGACAACTGCTAGATAGCTCAGTGGTTTAGGTCCCTGGCTGCAGAGCCAGAGGTTGGGAGTTCAATTCCCCAGTGTGCCTGTTTGACAGAGGCTGGATGTGATGATCCATAGGGTCCCTTCCAGCTCTGCAGTTCTCAGATAATGATTATGATGATATCATAATGATAATGATTACCCCCACACCACCACCACCACAATGCATAACAAACCCAAAGGTGGGACTAGTGAGGTAGAATTCAAATGGTCACTACAGGATGTAGTTCAGAATTTCTGCATCTCTGTGCATGATGGGTGGGGGCAGAATGTTCTTCAGTGAACAGCTGGAAAGGGAGAGACCTGTTGGTTCTGTAAACTGTTGTCTGTTTTCAGTTCCCTGCATCAGTTGGCATCAGACTTGGTTGACCTCTTTGCTGCTTCCCAACTCACTCTTCTCTTTTCCCCCCTTCCTACAATTTTCTTTCCCTTGCATCTGCACCTCCACTTCCCTCCTCTGCTCCTGATACAGATGTCTTGGGTATGTAACCTTTAACCTCACAAGCTGTCAAAAGCACTCAGTAAAAAAACATTAACTCAGCTTAATTCCAGGATGAGAAGGATGCTTGGTTGAGTAGGATGGAAATTTTTTTCCTCCTGGATGGGGAATTTCAAAACCAGAACGAAACTATACACTTTGGTTCTGCCAAAATGTGATAGATTTTTGTTCATTTTGAAATTATTTTCAGTGTGTGAAATGGTAAGCCGCTTCTTTCGTTCTTCCCTATTGTGCCAGAAGTGTAAAAGGCCATGGCAAATCCAGAAAAGACTGTCGTTTATTTGTTTGGTTTAAAAAAAAAATTAATGGTCAGGCTAAAAAGCAGGAATAGTTCTTTCCCCAATTTTAGACTGCAACTCTATGCCTAATTACCTGGGAGTGAGCCCAGTTGAAACCAGTGGGACTTAGTTCTAATTAAATAGGAACTGAGTGGCACTATGCAAAAAGTTGTTATAAAAGTCTTTGTGCATTAAATCCCTAGAAAGATGCAAAACAAGCAAGCAAGCAAAACAAACTCCTGCACAGTATCCCATGTAATTAGTAACTGGGATGTCCAAATGGGTAGTAGAAAATCAATGCTAATTGATTCCAATTGGAATGGTTTTAAAAACTGAAATGAATCAGAACTTGGCAACATTGGTTTCCATGCTGGATGGAGTAGGAATTGTAGTCCATATGTAGGAATTGTAGTCTAAAACAGTAAATGATCCCAAGCTCTGAAACAAATATATGACATTCTTCATGGTAAAAAGAACAGAAGGGAGAGAGGAGTAGAGTAATATATATTTTTTGCTGTGGTGAAGCGACATTAAGGGATGTTAAAATTTCCACCCAAGTGATGGGGGGGTTTGGTCCACATCCCATTGATTTCAACAAGAAGAGAGTTATTTCTTTTCCCTGTTGGACTTGGTGGAATGTTCAGAAGTTAAACTCCGGCCACACCAAAATTGTGCCCTAATTTTGGTGTGGTGTCTCCAAATGTGGTCAGTCTCGGCAAGTTCTTAGCTGATTTCTTACTGCATAAAAATGAAGGGCACTGGGGACAATCAGTTGAGAAGGATTTTTTTTTAGTATGCATTTGTTTTACTTGTTACATTTATAGATTTTGACTTTGCTCTAAGGAGCTGCCTCCCCTCATTTATCCTCACAACAAACAGCCCTGTAAAGTAGATTAGGCTGAAAGAAAGAGAACAGCTTAGAGTCGATCAGTGGATTTTGTGACTCAGGGCGCAGTTACATTAGCAATACGTAACACAATACATGTTGGTGTTCTTCAATTAGATTTATAATCATGTGACAGTCATGGAAACAGTCCAGAAGCTGTGGCCCAGCCCTAGGAGCCAGCCAAGAAGAATGCGACTGGCTTCACTGCCACAGCTCCTCTCCGCTAGCTCCTGGGACTGGACCACAGCCATGGGGACTCCTATGGGATACCCTTCCCCCTGCCTCCATCCCATGAGTACCAGAATATTTTATACCTACAGAGGCATTCAAATAATTCAAATACTTTGAATACTACACTACATCAATTTGACATCCATGATAAATTAAATGATCCTCTGGCCGAAGACTAAATTAGCATGCTTCCTTTCCAAAGAAAGGGTTCCCTGTAAAAAAAAAAAAATCTGAGCTTACTTGTGCATTGTGCAATCACTCTTTTTTTATATCGATTGAACTACAGCTCTTCTTACAAGTGTAACCGTGCTCTCAGTAAGGATTTGAATGTGCGAAAGGGGAATGCTTAGGTGATTTTCTTCCCTATTTTCCTCTTCATTAGTCCATGAATTTTAATTTGTTGACTAGTTTATTAATTAAATTCACCAGATCGTTAAATTGGTGGGCTTTAAAGTATCGCTTAGAATATCTGAAAGTGAATTATGGTTTGAGGTTGTAAAAGAAAATGGTGTGGGCTTATTAAGGATTCCAATCATTTTAAATTAACTGCTGAAAAAAGTAATTAATTATAGGAACCCATAGAGGTAGGTTACTGTTTTCACGGGGGCAAAATAAATCCATGCCAAGGTTCAAGTCTGAACTATTTATTTCAAAGTTCTGTCCAGATGTTGATTAGGCTGCAGCATGCAGAATCTCGTACCATTAATTGTGTTGTTGAGGACTGATGGAAGTTACAATCAGCAACATTAGAAGGGCAATACTTGGCCCATCCTTCTTCTCAACAAATGTGAACCTCTAGATCAGGGTGACCCAATTCAGAGTCTGGGAGATTGATTTCTGTCCTCTGAGGCAGAAAGAGCTGACAGCATATCCATTTTTGCATTCAAATGCAGCCTCTTTTACAGTCTGTAACCGACATGCTGTGAGTTACAGCTGGGCAAGCATTAGAACTCTTAACCTGCAGGTGTGGATGAGGACTCGTGGGGGAAATGTAAACTACTTACAGGCCAGTAGCTGAGTCACTACTACACAAGTGAAGTGCCCTCCAGATACGTTGGACTAGAATTCCCACCATCCCTGGCCAGGAGGGCCCCTGCTGTTTGGGGATGATAGAAGCTGCAGTTCAACCCCTTTGGAGAGTAGAAAAACAACTGAAGAGATGTGTGAATATTGATTGCTGCAGTTTTTTCCCCATTGCCCTGCTAACACTGCTTCCTTCTCCACTCGCTGTTTGCTCTCTGCCTTGGCAGCTGAAGTGCAGAGCGAGATAGAGCGCATCTTCGAGCTGGCCCGCACCCTGCAGCTGGTAGCCCTGGATGCGGATACCATCAATCACCCGGCTCAGCTCTCCAAGACCTCCTTAGCACCAATTATTGTCTATATCAAGATATCTTCCCCTAAGGTGAGCAAACCCATCTTTTCTTCCCTTCCAGAGCAAGCTAGCAACAACACCGCACAGTGACCTTAAAGACCAGCCTGCTTTATCTGGCCAGTTTGGCATATGGCTTCCAGGGACTTCAGCCCCTTTCCTCGGTGGCATGAATTGCCAGACACAGCTTGTTCATTTTTAAGGTGCCATCAGACTCTTTGTTGTCTTTGCTGGAAGAGACTAACGGGGCTACTCTTTCTCTCTCAGACACACACAGGCAAACTACAGAGACTGAGGAGGGTGATGGTAGAGCGCTGGTTCCCAACCTTGGCTAACCCAGGTGTTCTTGGACTGCAACTCCCAGAAGCCTTCACCACTAGCTTTGCTGCTGAGGGTTTCTGGGAGCTGCAGTCCAAGAACCCCTGGGTTAGCCAAGGATTTTGGAGGCTTTTTGTGCTAAGCCAAAGCAGAAAAAAACGAACAACACTCAATAGGGCAGGGTGGGATGGGGTGGAAGTGAGAGCAGCACACAGGACTGTGTTCTGTCAAAAAGTTTGCATTTGCCATTATAGGTGTCATCTGCCAGTAACTTCAGATATCTTTTTATGAACTTTCCTCCATTCATAAAAAAAACATCCTCCAGGAGTTTCTTGTGGGCAGGACCTGGCTTGTCCCTGTCTCCAACTCCATCCTCCCTTTCAGATACCTGACATCTCTTTCTCCTCTTTCTTTCCACCACAGGTGCTGCAGAGGTTGGTGAAATCTAGAGGCAAATCCCAGGCCAAGCACTTGAATGTGCAGATGGTGGCAGCCGACAAATTGGCACAGTGCCCTCCAGTGAGTCCTGAAATTTGGTTCAGTCTGCCTGCTACCCAGGGAGGGAGCAGGACGCCTCTCCATGCCTTTCTGAAAACTGTTTCATGCCTCTATGTGGGTTTTTAATTCTTTCCCCAGCCCCTACCCAATGGTTTCCAACCTTGGGTAACTCAGGTGTTCTTGGACTGCAACTCCCAGACACCCCGGGCATCACAGCTGGTGGTGAAGGTTTCTGGGAATCGATGTCCAAGAACACCTGGGTCCCCAAGGTTGGGAACTACTGCCCTACCCCTACATCACATGTCACATCCTGTCTCCCTGCCTCTAGCAACTTTGGCATAATTCTGTTTCTTTCCAGACTACTATTTCCTTCCGCACCCACCCAGATTACTTTCCCCTAAAACATCTTCTTTTCAGGCCTTCTGTTCTGCCATCCATTTCAGGCAATGCAGAATGCTAAAACAGAGGAGTTTTTTTCCCCCCTGCTCTGACTTAGATGGTAAGCTTGATGGGCAGGGTAGGAAATCTCTCCTTCCGTGTTTACTACAGCATCTGGCCCATGGGTAGTGTTTTAAATAGATGTAAAGCAGTAATAATACATGCCAACTGTGCAAAGCATGGAAAAAATATTGTTTTGGACTATAACTTCCAGAATATTAGGTATCCATGCTGATTTTGGATATTCTGGGAGTTGTAGTACAGAAAGTAATGTTTCCAAGCTCTATTGTTATGGCCTTCACAACTATCTTAGCAGTCTGTCCAAACTTCTCCTTTCCTTACCCGCATTCCTGGATCCTCCTCTTTCTATTCTCCTTTGTGAGGACAAATCCTTTACATTGGTTTGTCTCTGCAGGAGATGTTTGACATCATCCTTGATGAGAACCAGTTGGAAGATGCCTGTGAGCACCTGGCTGAGTACCTTGAAGCCTACTGGAAAGCCACACACCCTCCCAGCAGCAACCCACCCAATCCTCTGCTGACCCGCACCATGGCAACTGCCGCCCTGGCTGCTAGTCCCGCCCCAGTCTCCAACCTCCAGGTACAGGTGCTGACCTCACTCAAGCGCAACCTGGGGTTCTGGGGCGGGAGGGGCAGCCTAGACCAGGGGCTGCGTGGAGCCGTCCAAGTGGAGGAGCATGAGTTGTAGCTTTCGGGGAGGAAAAAAACAGGATGTTGTTTCAGAAAGAAGAAATGAGCACAGGGAAGGCCTGCTGATGAATCTTCCCTTTGATCCACAAAGAACTTCTTGGTGCTGCTTTTTGGTCAAAGTGATCTCTCTCTGCTTCTCCTCCCTCTTTCCTTACACTTCTCGGACAGGCTCCTTGCTAAGAACTCTCCCTCCTCCTTCAAACACATACTGATTTTGCTGAAAGTATGGCTAGCTTCCTTGCTAGTCTCTCTCTCCCCCTGGCCTTTGTCTTGTAAGCCGAGAAGCCTTTGAGCAATGAGTGGTACCTACATGACTTAGGGCAGTACTGTTGGCTTCTGTAGGCAGACCTAAAATGGCATCTCCAGCAGCCATGTGGAGCGACAGCTTGCCTCCATTGGGTTGTGGGTAACTCTAGGAATCGGCTGGCTCTCCTGTAAATGTGTACATGTGAATGCAGTGGGGGTTTTGCAGGGATGCCAACAGGCAGCCACTTTAGTCTGGGCATGGAACCATTCTGCACAGTTGCCACATCATTTTCCATTTTCTTTATACACAGGATGCAATTAGCAGTAGCCTGCAATATTTAATTTTTGGAGGAGCAGCTCCCAGAATTGTCTGGCCAAAATGCCCAGGGAGTCTGGGAATTGCAGTCCATGAGAGTAACTTATCTCATGCTCAGGAATTTAGACAGCTGCTTCCCACCCTGTCCTTCAACAAGCAATGGCTTCCTATGGCTAAGTTGCATGAATTCAAGAGGACCCAGGGGATCTAAAGGGATCTGGAAAGGTTTTCTGGCCCCCACACTGTGAAATCTATGGCTGTAGTAGCCATAAAGCCCATTACTTGTTGCACCTCCTCAAGGGAACATCATCCCCCACCATGATGTGTAAAACTTGTCCTCTTGGAACAGACTACCCAGTGCAGTGCCTCTGTGTCTTCACTTTAACCATGGCCACTCACTGCACAGAATGACAGGCAGACACTGCAAGCTATACTGAGCTGCAAGGCCCCTCAGAACATGTAGCCATGCATTTATGATTGCGTAAGCCACTCCTTTTGTGGAGGAACATTAATCCTGGCCACTCATTTAAATACAGATTTGAAATTGCTAAAGATACACATATGAGAGTAGGATGATAAAGAGAGCACTTTTTGTTTTGTTCTGTCTGTCTGCTTCTTAAGGAAAAAAACAGACAGACAGACTAAAGTGGTCAACATGTTTCTGAAATAACCCCAGTACAGTTAACTAATAATAAGTGCTGCACCTTCACCCCAACCCTCAGTGGTGTTTGGTTATTGCCTGACATGATAAAAAGTTAGTGTCCAGCGCAAGCACTGTACCTCTGAAGTCACACCCCAGAACACTTAGCTAATAAGCACTATATCTTGGGAACATGCCCAGGATCCAGAGAGTCCAGCAGACCAGCACAGGTGGGCAATATGCTTCCTGTTTGATACTAACTCTGTCTTCTGATGTTTGGCTAATGGGTTCTTAAATAAGGTGATGAACTTCTTGCATGTGGGGCAAGCTATTATAATGGGAAGCCCTCATTTCTTCATGAAATTCTTCTTTGCCTGTGTTCAGAACGGAATACCACTCAAATTCTGTATGTTGGGAAGAGGGGGAAAGAGCAAGTCAAAGAGTAACTTAAGATGTCAGAGTTACCACCTCTGAAGCTATGCTTTATTGCATGAATATGGGCCATGCTAGCTGGGGCTGATGGCTGGCTAGCAACATTTGCAGTGTCATAGGTTCCCCACCCCTCTTGTATAGCATACATTGTGTTCTGTACGAGGGATGTGGAAAGCTGGCAGTTTTGAATTGGTTGCATATCTCAGAATTTTAACAGCATGTCTATCCTGTCCTGATTCCTTATTTTTCTACAGATACATCAGTTAATGTATATGTGGGTACACATATTTCCTAACGTGAGCATTTTCTCCATTAGCTAAAGTGTGTCTGCACACCTTTTCCCAATATCTGCCTTTTAGTTCTTGTATTTCTTGCATTTTGTCCTCATTTTTGTTTCCCTAAAATGCCCCACCAGCCTGCGAAATCATTGATTTCCAAGCCAAGATGCACTTCCCCTCACTGCCATCTTGGGAAGTGCAAAATGTATATTCTCATAGAGGAATGTGAACCCAACAAATTTATTTTCCAGGTCTACTCTTACTCAAAGAACCATTTTTAGCAACCTGTTAGAACACCAAACGAAGGAGCTTGTCTGTAGCTATGCAATACCTCCCTCACTCTTTTTTCTTAATTGTTTATGTTTGTATTTAATTACAAACTTGTTTGGCCTTTCCAAGGGACCGAAAATGGATGCTTTTTACCTGCTTAATTCGTAGGGCAAGGGAATAGAAACATTGCCCAGAGAAATAATTTACAGGGGGTGATGGGAATGAACACTTTTTCCATAGAGAGGTTCCCCAGTCCAGTCGTTGACAAACCCTTGTTCTAACCCGGTTTGGGGACAAGGCTCCTCTTGCTGTGTTGTGGCTGCACACTAACCCTTGCCTTATCTTTCTCTCCCCTTCGGATGCATGGTGTGCCGTGACTTGCCTCTTTCCACCAGGGACCCTACTTAGTGCATGGGGAGGAGCCTCTCGACGCCGAGCGCACCAGCCTGCACGAGTATGCAGGGCAGCCAGTTGGGCGTGGCCAGACCCGGTCCATGCAGCCTCCCTCACACTTTGCGGCCCAGAGCCTTTCCCGCCAGGACACCTTTGATACTGAGACGCAGGGCAGCCGCGATTCTGCATACATCGATCCCGTGGATTCCTGCATGGACATTGAGACCGACCCCTATGAGGAGCCAGAGCCTCGATGCCCCCAAGGCCTGGGTCGCCGCCACCCTCAGCGCCAGAGCTCCTGGGAGGCTGAGGAGCCTGAACCTCATCGCAGTCAATACCGGGGCCATCGTCACCTGCAGGGCTCCTGGGAGGCTGAGGAGCCTGACCAACAAAACCACAACCGGCCTCTGCGTGGGCGTGGAAAGGGGCGGGAGCGCTACTGTCAGGACGAGGAGGAAGCCCTGGGCTGTAACCATAACAACATGGAGGACTGGGGCCGTGACCCCTACATCCGTTAAGGCCCCGAGGGGCAGGGCTTTTATCCATTGAGGGAAAGGCCTCTTCCCACTCAGAGCCTTGGGGTGGGGTGGGGGGGGCTACAGCTGTCTTCAGTCATGTGGCACCTGGGAGTAGATGCGATCTGTAAGAAGCTTGGCCTTCATCCCACCAGGCCCCGGCAGGCGGTGGGTGGGTGAAGCGTTTGTATCCCAAATGCTCCACCACCCCAGGTCAGGTCTGTGAGTGAACTCCCTTCCCCACCATTCTCATTTGAGGATGCCCTCCACCCCCTCCTCTCTTGCCTTTGCAATCTGTGCCAACAATCTCTCTGAACATCCTCATCCTGCCAGCCAGCACTGCCTGGCCTTTTCCCACAAGGTCATAAATTATCACATATACCTTAAACTCCTCTTTCAACTCGGGAGGGTCCCCCAGTGGACCCGGAGAGGGAGAGAGAGAGAGCCAGTCTCCATTGGTGCCTCGGATCACCCAAACACTTGGGTAACAGCTGCAGTGGACAGCTGACCATTTGCTGACTGTGATCCTTCCTGCCTGAGTGCCACCTCACCCAAGTCCACACAGCTCTCAGTCTGCCATGTCTCCCCCTCCTCTGCAAGTGTAAGCTGTCATCAGTCTGTTCTTTTGCCTTTCCCATCCGTACTCTAGTAGCTCAACTGCTAGAAGGCAGAGAGTGTTTGGTAGAGGACAAATGCCAATTCCAAATTTCCTCTCGTGGGTTTTACTCATTGCAAGACCCTCTCCGGTGCCTACAAACAAAATCCAGTCCCAGTCACCTGAAACGTTTTGACCCACCCTATCCTCCAGTGCCTCAGCTTATATGACCCTTCTGGATGTACTTCATTTTCTGGACAATTCCTAGGAGTACGGTGTGTGTGCATGTGTGGCATGTGCCATGCCTAAGGGGGAGGAAGGTTTGAAGCATCTCTCCCTCAGACATGCCTGTATCTTGCTGTTTTGCTCTTAACACTGGTTTTGAAAACCTTTTCCCAGCCTGTGTGAAAGCTTGGCCTCTGGTGTTTGTTATAGAAAAGAAAGGAAGTCATTACCAGGATTGAGAAACTAAAAAGAGGGATTTTTATCTTAAAGACACAAATGTCTTCCTGCAGTCTTTGCTGCAGGAGATACCTTTTCTCACAGTAGGAAGTAAGAGGTCTATCCCAGAGCTCGGAAATAATCTGTAATCAGTTTCTATTCCTACTAAGATACATATACATTACATTATGATTGTAACTTAATAAGGGAAAAGTCATTCCTTCTGAAGTGTAACAATAGCTTTTTAGTTGTTTTTATGGAAAAAGGGCATAGACTCATTAAATGATAGAGAAAGAATATGTTTTCAGTGCTGTGTCGCACAGCCCCTTATGTGAGTGAATGAAGAACATTCAGATTCTTTTTTTAAAAAATCAACAAATGTAATTATTTAGTTACTTTGAGAAACAGTACAGTTGCTTTTATAAGTTGTAGCTATAAGACAGCTGGCTTCTTTTGGGGAAGGACCGAATGATAACATCAGCAAATTACTTCTTTAAAGCATCTTTCCAAGCTCTGGCCTACCGAACTGTTGCGTCTTCCTTTCAGAGGATATCCCTTTCTAGTAAAACTACAGAAATTAGCTCTTATCTTTATCTTATGAAATAAGACAGCGAGGAAGCTTTGCTAACGTGTGAAGGTGCACCTAGTTACAACTGCTGGCATGCATGCATTGCAGGTACAACAAAAAATACAGGACTCTCAGTGGAGAGAAATGGAAAATAAGAGGCATTCAGTGGGCCTGCTGCTGCTCAGTCCTCCTGTGCAGGGTTAGGGACCATCCGGATCTGCAGAGGCGGTGGATGGACTTCAGCCTGGACCATTTGGTTACTTTATAAACCACGGTGGCAAAGTACTCGCTCTGCTTCTTTCTCCAAATACTAGCAGTAGAGATGATAGATTCTGCCTTATTCAGATCCACCTTTTGGGCTTCACGTTAGTGCCAAGATCTGCCTTCTGCCCTTAATTCAAAAGCCTCTCTGGTCCACACGTGCCCTTTATTAAAATGTCACTGTTGCTTGGAATTTAATTGACAGGCCTGACTTCTGCTCACCAGGAACTACTGGAGATTGACTCATACCATAAACATTTAACCTGCTTCTGAAGGGATGTAGGGTAACTGATATGTGCATTTTTTTACCAAAAAAAGAGGGATGTTCATTTTCTTAATCTTACAAACCCCACAAGGGTTTCTATGACCAGCTGAACTCAATCCTTTGCATCCACCCACTCTACACCCTGTGATTTATAGTATGCATACCTGATGCCTCAGTCTCTACTAGAACACCACTGCTGTTCTCAGTATGAATGTATAACAATTCAGCAGATAAAGAAGCTGAAAACTCAGTTTTCAAGTCAAAAATAATATAAAACTTGGCCTTAGATCAGGCCTTAGGGTATATTCTTTTATCTGATAATGCTTGGAGAGCTTGCTGTTATCAGCTGGGGGCAGGTATGGAGGTTAAGATAGCACGAAACACAATCCAGACACATCCAGCAGGATTAATAGGAGCAACTGAAATTAAAGAAGACTTGCAAGTACATAAACTAGATGGTGATAAGAAATACAGGTTGGAAACAGGACACGTGGTTTTCATTCTTTTCAGAGAGGTCAAATTCAGCACCAACTGGAGATGACTGATGTTTGACAGACCCTGCCCTTATATTTGGGAGAGTGCAGAATGATATTCACACTAACTCTCTTTGACTTTGGTTATTCAATAGATTTCCCCACTGACATAGCTGTTACCAGATGTTTTTGGTCCTTGGGTTTAATCTTTTATTTTTATTTTTTTGTATTCTCTTAAAACCACCTGGTATCTTGGATCCCTTATTTTAAGTGTCTGCCCCTTATTTCAGACCCTTGCACTTTAATGGATGGTCTCTATATCAGACTCCATAGCTCATAATATTGCTTGTTTTCAAAAATGTTGATCTGGGAACTGTAGCAATCCCTTGGCTATCAGACTGCTATTTGATAAGATATAATGAATGACCTTGGGAATGGGAACAGAACATCTAGGTTTCTTAGGTCCTCATTTGTTTTAGGCTTTCTCCTTTTTGCCATGCCTTGGGAATAATCCTAATGGATGACAATAATGGGCCTAGTTAGATTAAATATCCAGTATCTTCAAGATTGTATCTATGGCTGATTTCACATGTCTCTCTTCCGCTTGTTGGAGCTTCAGTGAAGATACGGATTTGCAAATGTCATGTGCTCGCTACCAAATGAACCAGTTTTACTGGGTAAGAATTATAAGGGAGGGTGGGAGTTGGATACTTAACCAGCAGGCAAAAAGATTGCAAATGGGATTTGAACAATGAGACAAATGTATTTATCAAGTTCTTTTAAGAGAGTGTATTTTATATTATTTATTCTTAGTGTTGCTCCTTGGGTTGAGATTCCTTAGCCGAACTCGAATTCTTTGTCATGAATAATTATAACAAAGGGTTCTGAAGAGAGAGAAAAAAGGAAGGAGGAGAGGGTTCTAAAGAATATACTGTTGAGCTTTCAGATAATGAAGCATGACCAGTCCCATTCCCTGCCTTATATCTGCACCTCTTGGATTTATTCTCCACCTTGGGTTGTTTTGCTGTTTAATTTGGGGTGGGGAGGAATAAGGTTATTGATGATAGAAAATAAATCCTGCCAAGTCTCTGCCTCATTGTTAGACAATTTGATTACTCAGTGCTCCAATGACTTAAGCCCATTGCCGTGGGAATAAAAGTATTTTGTAAAATGTATTTGCTTTGAAGTATTTTATTGTGTGTGGTGGGGAAGAATGGGATATAAGATAAAATGGCAATACTTTCCAGACCAAGCAGAGTAGGATGTACTGGGCTATCAACTTGGTCATAAATTCCTCATGTTAAAAAGATATACACGGGGGGGAAATGCATCTGTGAGTATATAAAATCAGCAACCAGCGTGAAAGTTAGGAAGGGATGGTGACAAAGCTGACTTAGGACATTTGAACATAACCACCATAACGATCATCAAAGCAAGATACCACTCATTTCCACCACCACCCCCATTAGAAAGAGGCATGTATCTATTATGTGAAATAATAATTTTTAAGTTATATTACATGAATAAGGTTTCGGTCAAGCTATGTAGGAATAGCCTGTCTTGTGTGGTAATAATAAGAAATGCATCCTCCGAGTGCCAAACACCATCTCTGCACAAGAAGAGAGGCATCAACAGGTTTTTGGGAATCCCAGAGTTTGCAGAAATGCCCAGACATCAACACAGAAACAAGAAGGGGCAAAAAACACAACTTCCCAAAAAGCCCAGAGGTGTAGCAATGGGCACAAAGTGCTGGCTGACTGAGGCTGCAAATACACTGGCAAGGTGAATTGGAGGAATTTGGCTTTGCTGTGGCTCGATTTGCAGCCTATCTTATGCTTCTGTTTGGACTAGGTGATCACACGGAGACTGTGGATTGTTTCAGTGCCAGAGTCCACACTGGCCCCTCAATCTAATGTGGTGGGATCCATGCCACAGCCCCCATTCCTTTGATCTTGCCCTCTGCTCATCCTCAGCTCCCCTTTTATTATTTAGTTCTTTGTTTTATTTACAGGCCACCTTTTTCCCAATAAGAGGATCCAAGGCAGCTCCCAATATTGAAAAGAATAGAATAGAATTAAAAAACATTAATAAAACAATTAAAATAGACCCTAATTAAAATACAATTGAATAATTAAAAGCAAGTAAATATTAAAAACTTAACTTTAAAAAAAGCATTCAGGGACTTAATCATGATTGTTCAAAGTCTGCCTGAAAAGATGGGTCTTCAGCTGTCGGCAAAAGGATAAAATGGAGGGGGGCAGACTGGTCTCCCGAGGGAGAGCATTCCACAGTCTGGAAGGTGCTACAGAGAAGGCCTTCTCTCTTGTGCCTCCATCAGCCGTGTCTGCACTGGCAATGGGACCAAGAGAAGGGCCTCCTCTGATTATCTTAAATGCCAAAAATGCTCATATGGGCAGATACAGTCCTTCAGTTATCCTGGTTCATTGTAAAACCAGTAGGCTGTTTAGAGTGCTGCATGGCACTAAGGGAAAGGGACAGTTTTCCAAAGTTCTCCATAACATACAAACAGATACACACATACTGCGGAAACCTAGTAGTCTGCTGTAATTCGTTGGAGTTGTTTCTATTTCATATCTTTTTTTTTTTCTTTTTTCTTTTGGTCAGTGCAGAGGTGATCTAGCACTAAACTTGGTAATTTGTTTCAAAACTACCCAGATGGTGCTCCTTCACATTCTTGTAAGGATGTGGGCTGGCTAGGCACAGCCTGAAGGTGATGTGGCCAACAGTCCCTTTGCCTCAACACATCAGCCTCTATGGCACCATTTGAATGAACATCTCTTCTAAAGTTTCTCCCAACTCAACCTAGAGATGCCAAGAGCTGAACCTGTAACTTTCTACAGGCAAAGTTTGGGCTTTACGACTGAACCTTCTACCCCGTACATTCTCCTCTCCCATTACTGTCGTCAGTGGTTTGCTTGGGAAGAAATAACCTTACTGATACGTACCATTCTTACTGCAAGAGCCAGTCCAGTCAAATGGACTCCAAGCCCAAACAAATGTTCTGCTCAGTTGCACACAGGAGCCTTCTGCTCACAGCTTGCGTGTAGGCCCTTCGGATTAGATGAGAAGGCCCTGTCAACCTGCATCTTCAGTAATGCTCAAGATGCATAAAATGTCCTGTATGTGAGTGCCACTTGGTGTTCATTAGTATGTACTACAGCTCTACACAGCTGGAATGGTATATTGACCTTTAACAGAAATGTTTCTCATTACAAATGTCATCATGTTCCATGCCACTGGGCCTTCAAAACAAAAAAGTACACAGAAATGCGTTTCCTGGACCTTCAGTCCAAAAGTGGCTTTGGTACAGCACAGAGGAAAGAGTTAAATAAAAATTGTGGTAAATGTAAGGGGGATGTGCCTTGACAAAGTGAAATGCTTTTTTCTCAGTCCTTTTCTTCCTCTTTTCAACTTACTTGGTGAATGATCAAATAATGTATCTCATTAAAGTTGAACCATTTAATACATTTTTGTGAAAGTGATCAATTCATTCATTTGTTTAGCGTTTGGTCAATTCCTTAAATTGAGAATTGTAATTTAAAATTGTTAAAAATGGCCCCAAATGAGTTACAATAACAAACAAAAAGAGGATTGTTGCTCAGAAATAAGACTGTTGCTTTAGAATTAATTAATCAAAAAATTAAAATGATAATGATAATACACTAATATAGAAAATATACCGATCTCTAGAAATATTGCTAATAAATAAATTAGGTTTTGCTAGCAGTAAAGTCTAATTCTGTGTTTTTATTTCCTTTTCAAAAGTTGCTGGATATTTCTGAATGCCTTTACTTGGTCCCTAAATAAATGCACTCAACTCAAATCTAGATTTGATTTAGATCGTTTATATAACCTGGGGTTGATTTGATCAAGGTGGCAGACAGACCACAATTAAATTTGACCATGGTTTCAAGGAAGCTCTGTCAAAAAAAGAGGGAAAAAAGACCTGTCCTTCATAAGTGTAAACTCATATTTGAATTTCCTACATTGGGTTTTGATATAACATCTCCATGGGTCATGGAGGCAGCCACGGATGTTATGCAGCTTCTTCTACCCTACCTTTCATGGGTTGAAGCACAGATTTTCGTTTGTCTCATCTACATCAGCTAGAATAACTCTGCACTTCCAATGAATCTCCTCTTTTTAAACTTCCAGCTGAACAACCACCAGATAGAAATAGCTAGGCAAAATTTCTTAAAGCTTCTTGTGTAAACATAAACTCCGCTTACATTTAAAATGCTAAAAAGCTTATAGTTCCTGTCACTTGTAGAGAAAAAGGTGGTTGGGATGTGACCACACAAGGCATTTGACCACTTACACAGTGGCCATACTGTATAGGCCAAGGATGGCAAGTGAGTGGCTCTCCATATCTGGTGGTACTGCAGCTCCCATCAGACCCAACCAGTGGCAAAGAACAGTGGGAGCTGCAGTTTTAGAAGACCTGAGGGGTCACAATTCCCATGCCTGATAACACCATTGGATGGGTGTGAAGTTTTATGTCCTGAGAGTATCAGGAAATTGAAAACAAGATCAGCACGATGAAGACAGGGGAAAATGTTATACCAGGTTCTTTTTTGCGCTATAAACCCAGTCACGTCATTGGCCTGCTAGGTATATGTAACTACAACATGAAATACTGGTGCTGTCAGGAGATTTCTTATTTTCCTGATGTGTCAGGTTGACTGCCTGCTTTTTTAAAATGCTACATGCATAATTATTCATTTCTTTCTGCATTCATCTTTTGCCCTTCCTTTTTAAAAAAGGTAACATTTCACAAAGAATTACAAAACTGTTCCAGAGATATAGGGTAGTATGGAGGTTTGTAACATCACAAAAAGTTGCCAGTAGGTGCCATCCACAGATGTAATCTCACCATTCAAATACAGTATCATTAAGCTGGCAAAATGGCAATCCTTGTGAAATTTTAATGAGCTATCAGCAGCACCTTAAAGACTAACTGCTATATTCTAATGGGAGCTTTCGTAGACAAGTCTACTTCCTCAGATCTCTACTTCCTCAGTCTGAGGACATGGACTTGTCAACGGAAGCTCACATTAAAATATAGCAGTTAGTCTTTAAGATGCCACAATGTTCTTGTCTTCTTTATTTTTTATTTTTCTTTTGTTTTTGCCTGCTATGCTAGCACACACTAACACAGCTACCTCTTCTAAAACTGCTCTTAGATCTTGGCACATTTTGCACCGAGTTCTTCAAAGAGTTATGTTCAGCTAAGCACACTTGCAGAGTTCCCATGGCTGAACTCATGCCATATTGGGGTTTCTTATCAGGAGAGCATTTTAAGTGCATTCAGCCAAATCAGTACTTGGCAGACCTTTGAGCTGAACATATACAAGTCTGAAAGACAGGCAGGCAGGGAGAGATGAGGGGAGTTGAAAATTATGTATACACCCCAATCCCCATCCCAATGATGCAAGCCAGTGAACATTTGCATAGACCTATTGCCTGAGGGCTGACGTAGACACGGCACCTTGTTTAGACATAACTGCCAGTGTTGATTCACAAATGCACAGAGACACTTGCTAGTTACCAAGACACAATTATTGCTTATGTGAGTGGCTCTTCGAAAAGAAAGTCGTAGGCATGAGGGAATGGCAAGTTGAGGAGAGGGCTTGATGTGAACCTCATCCAGATCAGGACCCCTGCAGCTGTCGTCTGAATGGCCAAGGGAGTTCATATTTAAGACCACTAGTATCTGTTTTTCCAGAATAGTGGGCATAGCTATAACAGTCCAGTTTGGGACCACTGCAAAAGGCAAATTATTAAACCTGCCCTCCTCATTCCAGATGTCTGTCTTGATTGGCTCCCATGCCTCTACTACTTACTTCAGAAAAACCACTCACAATTGTTAGTTCCATCATTAAGAAAGCAAAATACACATGCTGGTTGTGCCTCTTTCCTGGAACAGTTTTTCCCTCCTCACCATCTCACCCTGCCATGACAGATAGCTGTAGCAGACGAGGCAAGAAATAAAACCATATGTCTGATTAATTTCTCACTATGGCTCACGGGCATTGTATTTTAGCAGACATACTTGATTTTAGATATTTATAAATGTTTGGTTTGTGATTTTATATATTTGTGATTGACTCAAGTTGTGTATTTTTATGAACATATTCAGCCTCCCTGAGCTTTTAGGAGAAAAGGCATGTCAAATCAAATAAACAAATATTCTTGATTCTAGAATCAGCTCTGTTTTGAAACAAGTAAGGGCCCCTCTAGTTTCTATCACTTTCCTCATATATATAAGCTTACACTTCAGCTGTCTTATAACAAGCTAAGTTTATCACACACCTCCCAAAGTAGGAAGCCTTGAGCATCAGCCCCAAAGATATTCTGGACTCTGGTGGCTCTCAGGAGAATTGTCAAGTTTCTCAAGCAGTTGCTGGATACTAGATCTAGTCAAGAAAAGGCCTCAAAGCTCCTGGGAAGCTCAGAAGAGGCGACTGACAGGACCTGGGCAGCTGCTGCCTTTGCTGAGTCTCTGCAAATTCTCCATACCTGCTCTGACACTCAGCAGCTTTTCCTGCATGCTCTGTTCCAACAAGTGCTTCCAGACGACACTTTCACTGTGCAGTGCAATGCAGTTGCATTACTTCATTCATGGGCATTTACTGAAATTCTAGAGGATAATGCTTTCAGTTTCCAACCTGTCTGTGTTTTCCTTTCTTTCCCTTACCTTCATTTTCTTAGCAGAGAAAAACCATTAAGGTAAATGGAAGGGATAGTTGTAAGCAGTGGTGTTTAACTGTAACCAGCAGGAGCTCTCTGCCTGGAGTCACCCTACCAGATTTTGGAGATTTATGTATTTATTATTTATTTATTTAAAATATTTCTATGGTGCCTTTCTCCCCAAAAGGGCCCAAGGCGGCTTACACCATTAAAACTGTATTTAAAAGCTAAAACAGTAAGTATACAGGAATTTAAAAAGGTTTAAAGAATTATTATATTAAAATGGTAACTAAGATCAATATTAAAACACATTAAAAACAACAGAGCACAACAGCCCATTTAAAACCCCTCTCAGACCACCAGTTATTAAGGGAAAGCCTGCCTGAAGAGAAAGGACAGCAAAGATGGGGACAGCCTAGCTTCCTGTGGGAGGGAGTTCCAGAGCCTGGGAGCAGCGGCAGAGAAGGCCCCTCTTCCGTGTCCCCACCAAGTGTACCTGGGAAGGTGGTGCGACTGAGAGAAAGGCCTCTTATCTTAACACCCAGGCAGGCTGATAAAGGGAGATGCGGTCTTTTGGATAACTTGGACCCAAGCCATTTAAGGCTTTGTAAGTTAAAACCAGCACTTTGAATTGTGCCAGAAACAGATTGGCAGCCAGTGGAGCTGTTGTAGCAGGGACATTACATGTTTCCTGTAACCCAGCGGTCCCCAACCTTTTTGGGGCCGCGGACCGGCTGGGGGGAGCGAGTGCCATGCGCAGGGGGGGCACCACGGGCACGACACGCCCCCGCGCAAGCGTGACATGCCCACTGCGGGCATGACACGCCCACCACGCAAGCGTGACACACCCACCGCGCGTGCGTGCAGAGGGGGGCGCGGAGATCCGTATCCGCGGCCCAGTTCCGGCAAGCCCACGGACCGGCATGGGCTGCGGACCGGGGGCTGACGACCCCTGCTGTAACCAACCCCAGTTAACAATCTGGCAGCAGCATTTTGGACCCTTTGAAGTTTCCGAACACTTTCCAAAGGCAGCCCCACGTAGAGCGTGTTACAGTAATCTAACCAAGATGTAACTAGGGCATGTGTCACTGTGGCCAGATGAGACCTCTCAAGAAACGGGTGCAGCTGGTGCAGTAGTTTTAACTGTGCAAAGGCACTCCCGGCCACTGCTGAAACTTGGGCATCCAGGCTTAGAGATTAATCCAGGAACACCTCCAAGCTGCGTGCCTGTGTTTTCAGAGGGAGTGTAACCCCATCCAGAACAGGCTGCAACCCTACTCCTTGATCTGGTTTTCAACTGTCCAAAAGCACATCTGTTTTGTCTGGATTAAGTTTCAGTTTATTCACCCTCATCCAGTCCATTACTGACATCAGACACTGATTTAGATCCGAGACATCTTCCTTGGATTTAGATGGAAAGGAGAGATAGACTTGGGTGTCATCAGTGTACTGGTGGCACTGAACCCCAAAACCTCAGACGACCTCTCCCAGTGGTTTCATGTATATGTTAAATAGCACAGGGGACAAAGCAGAACATCATAGGCCAATGGCCAGGGCATTGAGCAGGAGTCCCCCAGCACCACCTTCTGAGTTCTCCCCTCCAGGAAGGACTGGAGCCACTGTAAAACAGTGTCTCCAAGTCCCATCCCAGAGAGATTACCCAGAAGTATATCATGGTCGATGATATAAAAAAATGCTGAGAGGTCCAGCAGAACCAACAGGGACACACTCCCCCTGTCCAGTTCCCAGCGTAGGTAATCCACAAAGGCAACCAAAGCAGTCTCTATCCCATAACCAGGCCTGAAGCCAGATTGAAATGGATCTAGATAATCCGTTTCATCCAGGAACCCCTGGAGGTGAGAAGTCACAACGCACTCCAGCACGTTACCCAAGAATGGGATATTAAAGACTGGCTGGTAATTATCCAGTACTGTGGGGTCCAAGGAGGGTTTTTTCAATAATGATTTTACTACTGCCTCCTTCAATCAAGTTGGGATCCTACCCTACTGCAAGGAGGCATTCACTACGTAACTTTTCAGACTATAACCCCCTAAACCTTCCAGTAAGCATGACCAAAAAGTAACTTTTGCAAACTGTGTACCCTATCACACATAATAATCATCCTCATGTGTTGTCAAGTCAATTCTGACTCATGGCAACCCTTTTCAGAGTTTTCCAGGTAGAGAATACTCAGAAGTGGCTTACCATTTACTTCCTCTGGGGGTGCCCTGGGACTGTGCAGCTTGCCCAAGAACACACAGGTTGGCTCCTCTCCTAGGAGGCACAGTGGAGAACCAAACTCCCAATGTCTGGCTCTGCAGCCAGATACCTAAACCACTGAGCTATCCTGCCAGCTATATCACACATAGAAAGGGGGAAATCTATGTATTTAAGAGCTTGGAAACATAATGCATCTCACTGTCTAGGTACATTTGAGCCTTATTGCAGCCTGCTCCAACCCAGTGCCCTTTGGATGTGTCCTGGAGCACACTAGGAATCTTTCAGATGAACCCAATATTCTGTTCCACCTAAGGTGAAGAACAACACAGTATTTCTTTCCCCGTCACACAGTCAATTCCAGGTACGAAACCCAATTGAACTTCCAACTGAACCTTTCTTCAGCACTGCCAGTGCGACAGTTCCTGCACTTATTTCCTTTGTCTAGTGGTAGGGCCAGCCCTTGGCGGCTTTACATTGTTCACAGAAACCTCCAAAGGAGAGAAGGACCCCAGAGATGCAGCTTGGACTAAGAGACTGGTGGAAAGCATTGCTTCTCTCTGCCCTGAGTATAGCTGAGCACTGTCATGTTATCATGTGCAGTGCCAATGGACCAGCAGTGTGACAGAAAAAGACACACTTCTTTCCAGCTGGCATGTACTGGGCTGGTCCTTAGGGGCCATATCTTAGGTGATGGTGAAGATGCAGACAGCCAGATACACTTACAACAGGCCTTATAACTCTATTTAACAAATAACAGAATTACTGTGGAAAACAGGTGGAAACCTTTAAGAATGTTGTGCAGCGACAAGTGCTCTCCTTTAGCCAGGCCCTTCCACAGGATACTCCCTTCCATTCCCCCTACAGTTTTCCATTCCACTCTTCTAACAAGTCAGTATCCATTCTATGTTCTCCAGGCAAGCTCAGATCTCTCTGCAGGGCTAATTTTTATTTCTCTCTCTCTCTTTTTGCAGCAGGATGTTGTTGTTGTAATTCTACAACCTTTGGGGTTCCCTTTTTACTGCAAATACCTATCTCTTGTGCACGAATGCTGTTGTTTTCAAAAAGATGCACTTGGAGAAATGAGATCACTAATAATATATGCAGCAGACAGAATAGTAAAGGACACCGAGCACAGTCAGACCCTGAGTTGCTGCTGATGTTATTAATATTCATTGCAAAGCACCTAAAATGTACCAAGTGCTACGAGTCATACATGCAGATGGCACAAGTGCTCATTCATTTAATTCAAATATATGGCATCCTCCTGTACCACATTTTTATTTGTCCCTGTCGGTGTCCTTTCCGATCACAATGGCCGAGGAACCCTTTGAAATTTGACTACGATTAGCAGAGTGACATGACCACCTGAGGCAGCTGATTTAGGAGGTCGTGAAAGGGCACAAAATAGAAGCGGGGGAAGATGGAAGGGATGGGATTTTTGCTACATGAGAAATGTAGGTGGGGGGGTTGCTTATGGGATCCCCACCTCCAATGCAAAAATGATTTAATTTCCAAACTGGTAACCATGTTAGTTCATTAACAGCAACAAAAGCTGAGTCCTGTGGCATATTAAACACGTTTACTACAGCATGAGCCTTCCAGGATTACAGCCCACTGCATCAGATGCAGGGAAGCCACTTTGAATTTTAGGTACCTGATGGGAGTGGGATTGTAGATGGTGAATTTAGAGGGACAGTGACAGAAAATACTGATAGTGACAACTGCATTATTAACACCAGCACCTGC
Organism: Intellagama lesueurii; assembly: GCA_037013535.1. NCBI lineage: Eukaryota > Metazoa > Chordata > Lepidosauria > Squamata > Agamidae > Intellagama > Intellagama lesueurii. The sequence goes on from JBAJHW010000006.1 coordinate 36,032,812, forward strand.
ACTGTTGATACCACAGACACAGGGACATTAGGTATAACAACGTGACTGACCTTGAGTACTAACTTCTGTGACTCATCAAGCCCTGCCCCCCACACCCACTGCTCCACCTCATTATGTCAAAGACTGGCCCTGTGCATCACAGGCATTATACAGATATGCTAGGAGTGCAAAACAACATTCACAAGCATTTAACAGGCACACATACACACGCACATCCTGGCAGAGTTCTTGTTATAGTATGTACATACATCAGCTGAGGGTACACAAGAAGACTCTAACAAGGTAGGTAGGTAGGTAGGTATAAAGAAGACTAACAAGATAGATAGATAGATAGATAGATAGATAGATAGATAGATAGATAGATAGATAGATGATAGATAGATAGATAGATAGATAGATAGATAGATAGATAGATAGATAGATAGATAGATAGATAGATAGATAGATAGATAGATAGATAGATAGATAGATAGATAGATAGATAGATAGATAGGAAGGTGCAGAGGTGGAGACAGTGACAGACAGACAGAAATAAAAAGTTATGTTTTCTCATTGTTCACTTAATATTTTCAGTGGCACTTCCACTTTTGCTTCATAATTCCCCTTTTTCTCTTAGGAAAGGCAACCAAATACCCATGCTCTTCCTTATATTTATCCAAGCTACTAGAAATCCTGCTCCCTGGAATCTGAGTGAATGAGTAGTGTTTGTTGGCACAGGAGATCATATACTCAACCTCTGACACACACACCCCAATTCTTTCACTTACAGACAATGGAGATAAAAAATGTGCTGATAAGCCAAACAGGAGCTGATGCCAGACACAGCTGAGGACCAAGCCAGCCAAAAACCATTCAGAGAAATTTTCCAGCTGTCGTCTAGGTTCACTGGGGATTATCACTTGGAGGTGAGCGGGGGAGTAAAAAAGGAAAATAACACACAAGAGCAGTGTGGTGTCTATTTCTTTGCCCTCTACTCCAGAGCTTTGAAATTCATGGTTTTGAAAAATCCACTGGCCATACCGGCTGGAGAATTCTGAGACTTATAGTTCAGAACAGTAATGTTTTGAAGTTCTGCCCTTTTCCTCCGGGCAACAATAATGTTTAATTACTAACCATTTTTGAACTTGTTTAAACCTACCCATGCTAAGACTCCAGACAGGGAGGCTTACACCTCACCTTTGAAACAGGCTCAGATTGGTAGTTTGGGAGGCCTCCCAAAGAGTTCTGTCCCATAGAGTCTGGTCTTGCCAGGTCCAAGCCCTAGCACTTTCCAAGCAGCAGGGACCATGATGTCATCTGCTACCACCACCTCTGAACTTCCTTGTTCCCTCTAAGCTTAGCTGTGATTCTTTCCATAATGGAGAGAGACATGGATTTTCTCAGGGACAGTATATTGTTGCAAGCTTTCCCTGTTGTAATATAAAGTAGTTCAAGGGAGTGCAATTTTGAATGGGCAATTGCAAGTCATTCCCTTTACAAAAAGGCTGCTCCTCAGTTGTTGATATACATTGATATAGCAGCCTGGGTGTACTGATGCACTGGAGCATAAGAAAGTTTCAGCACATCTCAACAGAGATCAAGGCTTCTTAGCCCATACGTAGATGAATAACACAACTTTCTGTAATGTCTTATAGGTATAAAATAGTTGTCACCCTTGACACACTCTGATCTCTGGCACATAAACCATTCTTAGCATTCCTGTGACAGTCAAGTCTACCTACCTTATTACTTTAGCTAGGATCTTGCACTTAACAGCTTGACAGTCCCACTTCTGTTTTAACAAACCATTGTCATTTTCCCTGTTGCCTGTATCCTCACCTGAACATAAATCTCACCACCATAAAATGAATATAGAGGACATTTATTTGTACTCCTGTGTCTAGAGAAGTGAATTTTGATCCATGAAAGCTCACACTGAAACTCAACTGCCTGTCTTTAAAGTGCTACAATTTTGCCTTTCCCTTGCTTTTATTTTGCCAAAATGCTGAGACAGACCAACATAGCTTCTTTTCTGATGGTTTTTATTGCGCCTTTTAAAAAATACAAACTCTAAGCAGATAAAGAACAAATTTAAAATACTAAACTCAATTGACTGTGAACCAGGAGAGCTGTCAATTGAAAAGAGATGTATCAGTGGTAGCAAACAGAAAAGAAAAACCTTGGTGGGTAAATTAAGTTGATGTCTTTACATTGTCAAAAGTAGATAAGAAGCAATAGCAAAAGATGACAGACTCTTAAGTAAAGAGAGCTATTATAATAATCATGGCAAAGAAATAGAAGAGGATGTCAAAATAAAAGGAAAAACTAGAGATCTCTTCCATAACATCCAGAAAGTAAAGGAGAAGAAAACTACACCAAGCTTAGGGATGCTGAGAGATCAACAGAAATATGTATTATTTGGTTAGGATAAAATAAAGAGAAGATGGAAGAACTGTACCAGCGAGAAGGAAGACAGATTTATTCAAAGAGAAATCTTTTGATCTTTTCAGAAAGTGAAGTGGAAGCTGATCACAAAGTAATTGGAAGAAATAAATAATGAGAAGTAGATGAGATAGCTGTGGAGCTATTTCAAGCAAGAGATATTGAATCTATTAAAATGCTAACAAGAAAATGCTTCCATGATGTGAAGTTCCCAGCCAGCCAATTGGCGTGAGAGGCAGCTGGGCCAGAGGTGGGACTTGCAGAGGTGGACCAGTGGGAGGTCAAGATCTTTCAGATTATGCTTTCCCCAGTTATTATATACAAATGTGAAAGCTGGTTTGCAGAGAAAGGTGACAGGAGCAAAAATGATTAATTTGAAATTTGATGTTAGTGAAGAGCTTTATGGATGCTATTTGACCATGACGAAAACAAATGGCTTCTGAATCAAATCAGGCCTGACCTCTCACTATAAACCAAAAGAACTAAATTGAGACTACCATAATTTGATGTACCATGAGAAGACATGACTGGAAAAGACAATGATGTTGGTAAAAGTTGAAGGCAACAGGAAAGAGAGATGGAACATGAAATGGACTGACACAATAAAGAAAGCCACAGCCCTTAATCTGCAAGGCCTGATCAAGGCTGCAAATAATATAATATTTTAGAGATCATAGGTTCACTGTAAGTCCAAAACACAGTAGTTCAGAGGAACACACTGGAGCCTTCTAGCAGAAAAGTCTAATAATGCAGGTGCCAGGATTCAATAGACAGAGCCACAATAGTTAAAGCGGAATCAAACTTTTAGAACTGTATAGTATGGATACACCCTAATTCTAAATGCAATCCAGTATAACTACATCCAGTCGTTTGCATCTAAAAGACAACATAATTCAGTACTGATGGCAAATTCAAATGCTTTAAGTAAAAGCTATCTCAGGGTGCAAGTACATTGGATTCGCAGCCTATATTACATCTGTATTACACTGTAATCAGTGCCCACAGAGGGCATCTGGATTGAATTGGATGTTCACCATACATTCTTGTTTACAATGCGAGACACATTCCAGCCCATAGCATCCCTCTGATCCCACCTCTGCTGATCCATTCATGGTTTGTAGTGAAGCTGCTTTCTCATTTAAAGCTTCAGTCTATATTTTTTCAAAAACTTGTCTATAGAAAAATAGCATGGAAATGTATTTAACATTGTAATAATACAGAACATAGTACTAAACGTTTGAAGACTAATTCTGCAAAATACATAATAATTCACACGCAAGAATGATTCCATAACAGGGATCATCACCACCTTCTCCTTCCCATCTGCTATTATTTTCCCTTACTTTCAAGTAACACATGCTGGAATTGTTTTATCTCTTGCCACATGAGGGAGGAGGAGACAAGCAGTCTGGGCTCCTGCCCAGATTGGTGCACCACTGGATTAGAAGGATCACAATGATGCGCAAAGAATGGTGAGTGGGCCAGCTGGCCTGAGAGTGGGATGAGGTTCTGCACAGCACCTGTGGTGCCGTGTGAAGATATTTGTCCATCTCTAATTCTGAGACTGTGAAGTACCTTTCCATGTTATTTTTCTGTGATTTTTTTTCACAAACATAGTAGTTTGATAACAAACCATAATCATGGCTTTTGCATGTCCCTCCCCCCCATCCTGAACATCACACCCCAACTGCCTACAGCAGAGGTCGTCAACCCCCGGTCCGCGGCCCATTGCCGGTCCGTGGCTTGAGCCCGACCGGGCCGCGAAGACAGACCTCCCGCCCCCCCCCCGCACGCACTCCCCTCCCCACAGCTGCTTTGCGCACACACACGCGTGCCAGCGTGAGCGCTCACTCACCCCTTCACGCATGCCCGTGCGCGCGCAAAGCAGCTGTGGGGAGGGGAGTACATGCGGGGGGGAGGTCTGTCTTCGCGGCCCAGCGGCGGTGGCAGGGTGGCCAAGAGCCGGGAGGCAGAGCATGGCCGGGTGCTCTGGCTGCTCGCCTCCCGGCGGGCTCCAACAGGGCCAGGGTCGGCGCTCCTCGCCGCCCTCAGCAGGCCGATGCCGCCGCTGGTGCCTCCAGCTCTGGAACCGGCACCAGCAGCTGCATTTGAATTTCCCACGGAGGGCGGCGAGGAGCGCTGACCCGGCCTCGTTGGAGCCCGTCGGGAGGCGAGCGGCCAGAGGGAGCCCCCCCGGCCATGCTCAGACTCCCAGGCTTCTGCCGCCGCCGCCGCTGGCACGCACTCCCTCACCCCTTCAAGCATGCGCCCGTGCGCAGGGGTGGGGTGGGCGCGCGGGTGGGCAGGCGCTCCTGCGCATGCGCGAAGCGGTGGGGGAACACGCACGCGCCTACGGCGTGCACGCTCCCCAACCACTTTGCGCGTGCGTCGGAGAGCGCGAGGGCGAGGGGCCGCCCCACCTCCCTCAGAGGCTCCGCCGGTCCGCATTACAAAAAAGGTTGAGGACCTCTGGCCTACAGCACTGAAACACCCCCTGCAGACATGCCCACTGTCTTTACAAGAACTTGTCACAACTAACTGCATGGGGGAAAGTCCATTCAAATCTTTCCAACTTAAAAAAGTAGAAGCCCCACCACCAGCAGCAAAGGGGGAAAAAGGCACTTTGGGAGCTAAAAGGGTTGGACCAATTCAATTCAGCCTGTGCATCATGTGTTCAGTAAAATATACTTCGAATTCACGCATTTTATAAGTGGAGCAAATGCTGTGGTATTTGGCCAAGTAGTCACACTCTCAGTCTGATCAGATGCTAATCAATTGTGTGTATTACACTCCCATGTACCATGTATGGTCAGAAAGAGTGGGTGAGCGTGAAAACAGAGGATGAGTGGGTGAGCAGCAAAATGGAGAGCCCCTGCAGTGCAATAGTCTATATACATTTTTTAAAATCATTTCACCCGCCCTCTGCCAAGAAGGGGAAGTGATTAATTTGCCTATATCCTGAAGTGACTCCCTTACAAGCTAGTTCACAATACTAGCAAATGCAAACTGGCAGGCTTGCTTTGGTTGGTTTCCACCATTCACATGCAATGAAACTATTCAGCTTAGGTAGGTCTCTGGCAGCGAAGCTAGAGGTTGGGAGTTCAATTCCCCCCTGCCCCTCCTTGAGAGGGGCTGGACTTGATGATCCATAGGTTCCCTTCGGGCTCTGCAGTTCAAAGGTTATTCCAAACCAGAGTGATCCTACCTGCAGCAATGAGGGCCAGAAAGGGACAGGTAGCAACGCTCTAGGGGCAGACTGGCGTGCTCTAGCAAACATGTTATCTGATCACCATATTTGAGAGCTCACCAGCCTGTCTCTGCAGCACTCCAACTAGTGGTCTAAACTGCTGTGTAGTCATCCTCTTAAGGCCCTAGGGTTGGGTCAGATAGTTTAAAAAGAAAGAGCATCTGCCAATCAAATAGTCTTGCCGCAGTCAACTATTCCACTGGGAAAGTGTCGGCAACAAATCCGGAGCTTAAAAGGAATCCAGAGTATTTGTGTTCGTAGGCTTGCCTATAAAAAGACACACTTTGTTCCCCCCTGAGTATTGGGGCAGGTTGTCCACCAAAGCTTTTACTCTTTTCCCTGTAGCATGGTCTTCGTGGGGGATGGGGGGGGGAGGGAAAAGAGAAGGCTTTTCATTCAGTGAGTTCTGAAATCTTCCCGCCCAGGTGCCTCAAAGCCACTTCCATTCTCTGGTGTGATTCCAGGCCTTCGCCCGATGGTGTTGATGACAATGGACAATTGCTGAGCGGGAGGGGTGGGGGCGGCTCTCCTTGGAGCGCCTTCCTTTTATAGTAAACAGCCGTCGCTCTTGCCATGTGCCCATCCCTCCGGTGTGAGACCCACAGCCGAGTATATAAGCCACGGGAGCCAGTGTTGCCTTTTGTTCCTCCGCTGCCTCTCTCGGGTCCTCTTGTCCCAGCTCTTTGGCAAGTCCTCTCACAGCATGGCCCCCAAAAAGCCTGAACCCAAGAAGGAAGCTGCCAAGGCCGCTGCAGCTCCAGCACCCGCACCAGCTCCCGCTCCAGAACCACCCAAGGAACCGGCCTTTGACCCAAAGAGTGTGAAGGTAAGTAAGAAAAACCTGTCTGTTTCTTGTCTTTCTTGGAGACGGGGATGCAAGGTTAGGAGCAAACTTCTGCTCTGCCACAGAGTTGTCAAATGGCCTTCAGCATGTCACGCCACACCTCAGTGTCTATTGCCCAACCTGCTGCTTCTAAATCAGAGGTAGGTGAAGTATGGACAGCAAGGTACACACAACACCCCACATCCCCCTACCCTTGCAGACGCAACCCTCAGGCCCCATCCCCAATTTTGAACACTCTTCAACTAGGAAAAAAAGCCCCTAAATTCCTCTATGGGGCATGGCAGCGATTCCACTATTCACACATTTCTCCCTTTTCCTTCCCCCCCCCCCTTCCTAATTCTTCCTAATTAGCTACAAAGTGTTTGCTTTGAAATTCCTCGATTAAATAACAATATTGGCAATTAGAAATGAAAACTTTGTGAAAACCCAGCTTGCTGGGTCACTTTCCAAGTCCACTCCTCTTCCGATTTAAACATGCCTTGCAGCAGCTGTACTGCAAGATCCCAAATTGACCTCCTTGCAGAAGCTCATCGCCTGTGCAACTAAATTTTAAAACATCTACATTTGAGGTGCTTGACAGACACAAATTCTTCCATGTGAGTTTGCGCCACTGCTTGCATGTCCTCAGCCCTATGTTGAGCACATCAGGTAGACTAAAATGATCAAAACATGACCCTTCAAATGATGGCAAAATAAAGCTTCTTAACACTTCTCTTGCACTCTTAAATCTGAAGTGAGTGAAATATTAAAACACCTTTCCTGGTTTTCTTAGGGTGGAGAAAGAACTGAATATATTTTGAGAATAGTTTCAATCCACCCCTACCCCACACAGCATACATACACATCTCATTTGTCCCATTGTCACCTTTCGTAAAAACTAATTCTGCAAGCTTTTGAAACAATAGAAAATCCTGGCAGCCTATTAATGGAAGTTGTAACTAGGATGGAAACAATTCACACCAAAAGCAGCAACCCTTATTTCAAACTGCCTTCAGGGCCTGGGATAACAGTAAGAGAAGGATTTTTTTATATCTGTCTTCAATTTTACAAAGAGGAGCTAAAAACTTCCTTACTTTCAAAAGATGCTAAGTGTGTATTCTCTTTGCAATATAGCAGTTATTAATTACAAAGGTGATTCTACCGATTATACCATTCCTGTAAGTAAAGATTTCTGTGCAAGGGGCAAAAACAGTCTGCCAATATGATCTTTCCCTAGTGTAAAAGAATAAAAGGTGGTGGTTATGGGGAGTGGATGCAAATGAGGGTAGGACTCTTGCACTTTTAATTTGTTTTGTAGCAGAGGAAGATTTAGGAAGTGTAGCTTGCATGTCAACCTACACACCTGCTGAAGCTCTTCTACATAACTATTGAAGTCACTAAAGTTCTATCTGTTTTCTCATATGATGCAGCCTAGATGTTATCATAGCAAAGAACCATTGAGATGGGTCCAAGCAGTATGAATGGAAAGATGGCCACAAAAAAACAGAAGCAACAGCTTAGGTGAAAATTTGTGACCAGAAAGAGGCATGAGCAAAAGATTTGCAAACATACAGTATATATGACCATTAAGAAGTAAATCCTGTTCTGTTGCATGGAAGCTACTCTCAGGTAGATAAAGTACAGGTAACCTAAGAGAGGTGGAAGCAGATTTTGGAGATGGTGAAAATGAAGACTGGGATTTAGGGAGCTTGTGAGTGTGGGAAGAGATGTAGGTTCTGCAATTGAGAAAGCCAGCGTTGCTTCCCCTCCACCCCCGTTCTTTCTTTCCCTGAAAGCTTTTCTTTCCCTGTAGAGGGAATAATGGTTATAATGACCTCTTTGGACAACATTTCTTTTCTGAATTGACCCAGAGCTGGGCTTGAACCTTCTGAGCTACAAGTCTCCTTAACATAGCTTATTTTTCTAAATAGGATGCATTGAAACCTTCTGTAGAGAAATGCACAGAAAACGGCTGCAAATGCATATCTTCCAAATGACCCAATACATGAGACACACCTCTAAGAAAAACCATACCAATGTCCAGGAGCTAAATATTGCAGATGAGGCAAAGGGATAGTGACTTGCCCGTTGCTTCATGTTGTGTCGAGCTAGCCTGAAGTTTGATGAGGGCATCCTTCAGATTCTGTGCGACACTGCACTGAAAAGCTCCACCACTTTCACTCACAACCGCAGGAAGGAGCCTGTCCAAGGCATTTGGCTGCCTGAGGCAAAGGACAGGATGGTCCCTCTGCTCTCTCACACTGGCTGTTGAAGCTTTCTTCAACAATGATCCGTGGACAGCATCTTCCACCATATCCAAAGGCAACAGGCTGGTTTGGGGCATGTAACACAGGTCCATAACACACACACTCATGTGACTTTCCATCACTTCAGCATTGCTTTTCACCTTCACCATCTCCTGTCTGAAGCATCTGCCTGACTTTGCCTAATGGTAGAGCTGGCCCCAGGGAAGAGAGAATGAGAGAGTGAGAGTGAAAGCACAAAGAAGAGAAATAGCACACAAAAGCTAGTTTGCCATAGAGAAGAAACGGAATGATGGACAGTAGTTACACAAATACATTCAGCTCTTGTCTGTCTCTTTGTACAACCCTCCCCCCCCCCATCAGCGCCATTTCTGTGCATGACAGCACGGGGGAGTAAGTGCATACTTTCAATGGCATTTGAAGCTTAAAAGGCACTTCCCTATCTAACTTTCTCTCTGAGCCAGAGTATTTTATCTTTTCAAAGTGAAAATATCTTACGCTAGGTTTGTGCTTCAGCAGTGTATTATAGTTTCTGCAAAAAACAGGTGTTATCTGCCAAAAAAAAAAGTGACACATAAACATACATTCGTGCACTATTGAACACCAGCAGAGTGCAGACCGTTCCACTTAGAAACCTGAATGGAACAGGTTTCTGAGACATCTGCACATTTTTTTAAAGATATCTATACACTCTTGGGCCATAAGTTACAAGTTTAACACAGGAACATTCAGGTGTAACATCAACCTAAGGCTCTCCAAAGTGACTACACAGAACATAGCTAATTTTCAGAAAATTTCCCCCATCTTCCAACCTGCATAGGAGCAAGGGAATCTTGCAAGGGAATCTGCTTTGATCTAGCAGCATTAAGTTCCTGAGCCAAGAGAAGCAGAAGCATTGAAACAACCATGCTGGATCATTCAGGGTAGTCTATGTAGTCCAGCATGAGAAGAGAGGCAAGAATTCCATTTCAGTACTTTTTAAAATGAGAATTAACCCAGAGAAAGAACTCAAGATTTTGCTCCATTTTTATTTTCCGGAAAGGCTTTGCTTATAACACATATATGGGAAGCAGGTATAATAGTATTCCATTCATAACAGGTACTGCTGTAACTTACTGAATTTGACAGGTGCAAATAGGAAGGATTTTCTTTCAGCTTGTTTCAGAACAGTTCATCAATGTTTGCTACTTTGTTCGCATATTAGGATGGAAAGAACTTGAGATTTAAAAAAAAAGATGCAGGAGAAATCGAAATGGACAATTTCCAGGTCTTTGAATCTTTAACTCTTTAAAGTCCAGCTTTGAATCTCTGAGTATGTTGACCTTGTTAGTGCTGGATTAAGGTTGTCATCTTTTTTTCCCCCCCTACCAAATTACCTCCTGTATGACAAGCAGGAGCAACACGGGACAGCTGGTTTGGAATCACTGAACCTATTGAATTTGGTTGGTGCACATCTAGAGAAATGTGTTTGTCCACAACATGCAATATTCAGCAGTATACTGGTTCTCAATACAAAATTTCAATTTAGCTACCGTTAACAATAACCACTCCTTCACGGATTGCTGCCTTGTCGTGGCGAAGGGGCTTGAGTAATTCAGAGAAGCTATGGGCTATGCCGTGCAGGGACACCCAAGACGGACAGGTCATACTAAACGACTAAACGACAACAACAACAAAAACAATAACCATTGATAAATCTTTCTAAATATGATAGATGTATCATTCATGGATGTCTGATAAATGCAAAGTAATCCATATTTCAGAACTTAGAAATTATCATTTCTTTTTAAACTTCAGCTTAAAGAGCCTCCTGCCAGCATGAGAGCTGTAGCTCAAACAAGCAGCTTTCCCAAGTTTGATCACCTTTCTTGCTATGATTTGTCTTACGCTACATAACTCACACAGCAAATTCCACAAGTCCTTTGTCTCTCCCGTTATCTGGCAACCTAGCATGGAGGAAACTTTTTTCCATTCCTCCCCTTTGATACGGTCACATTCTTTCAAGATAGACTCTTGGTGCTGAAGTGTGTTATTAATAGCACCAGTTCAGTAGAGGAAAGAGCTCCACCACTTGACACTTTGACTTTCCGCGGATGCCTTGAAATGAAACACACACAGACACGCTTGCAGAAATACCAGCTTCCCAAAGGGAGGTAACATGGCCTGTTGTGACATTTCTCTGGCAAGCTAACCCAGCCTTTTACGTTAGATGCTAACCTGTCTTCTGAATGTTTTTTCCGGCAGGATGAACAGACAGCACTCAAAACTAGAAAAAGCTACATTCCTATCCCATCTTCTACTTTTCTTTAGTGGAAAACAAGGCATCCCTACCTCCCCATGGAGAATATTCCCCTGCACCCTCACCTTAAACTAGGACAACTGTGCCAAAGAAAAACCTGGCACACTGAGGGACAGCCCGTGGTCTGGGGGGGGGGTTCCCCTCAAATGGCAGGGTAAGCCCTTCTAGTCCACGTCGACCCTAAATTGGCAGTAGTCAAACCTGACTCCTGTCAAATTGTGGGGTGACTATGACAGGCAGCTACTAGAAGAAATTGTCTTCATTATGTTTCCTCAAGTCAATCTTCCACAGAGCATAGATTTGACTTACGGTAATCCTACTAGGGTTTCCAAAGTATCTGAGATCTTTAAAGAGTGGTTTTACCAGTGCCTCCCACTGCCCCTCTGAGTTTCCATGTCCAAGTGGGAATTTGAGTCCAAGTCTCCTGCGTCCTAATCCGTCACTCCATCCACTACATCCATGTGCATTCCCAACCTTGGGTCCCCAGATGTTCTTGAACTAGTACTCCCAGAAATCCTGGCCAATACAGCTAGAGAGAGCCAAGGTCGGGAACCATTGTACCACATCAGACTGGGAGAAACACAACAGCACTATCACCCTGTCATAAAGGCTGTTGAACAAGGCTGAAGTATTGTATTTGGGTCAGGAAGTAAGAATTACATGATTCACACTGGCCTGTTACTGCTAAGAGGCTACACTGTTGATCTACTTGTTACCCTTGTAGCTACCTTAGTTGGCTAGAACGAGGGGCAGTGAACTGATTAAATCCTTGAACAAGACCCATCACTTCAAAAGCTTAGGGACTGCTGTGTGTTCACATTCTGACACAACCTGTGATTTTGCCCAGAGCAGCGAGACCCACAGCAAGGAATTTTTGAGAGATAACAATAAACTGGTTACTGTTTTGATCAGTTACTGACCACATCTCTGCTTGGATGGAGTAAGGTCCTTAGAATCACATTGTGACTGAATGGAAATGAAGAAGCCAATTAGCAAACACTGATGCCCCTAGAAGGTAAGGAACACACTTTTAACAAGTGAGACCGACATACTGTTCAGTGTGAAGTGCTTCTGCTCTCCACCCCCAACAATCAGCAAACTAACTGTGGCTTCTCTCTCTTATTTATTATGCATGCTGTTTTGGCTATACAATCAGCAGCATTGGAAATCAAGGCTACCCAAGTGACGCCTGAAATAAAATACTGCTGTGAAGGATACACCTGTCATGATCTCCTTCCAGAGACACAGTTCTTCTCCTCCCACCCACCCCAGTTTTTATATACCCCATCAACGAGCCAGAACAATCACTGAGTATACTAAGGAGTGCACCAGAAAACAGATCACATTTTGGATCACTTGTGAAGCAGTCCAATGAGATCTATTTCCCAGCTGTCTCACAATATACAGGGAAATGTGCTCCAGTTCTGATCCATGCTCAAACTGGATCTCCAGCTGTAGAGCTACTAGCTGGGGGCAGCACTCTATCACCTTATTGCTGGGTCATCACAATTATTATTTCCCATACTTACACCCCCTGCAGTTCCCTGTCAAATCAGCAGTGGCAGGACCAAAGGAAGGAAAGATTGGCAGATGCGGGACCAGAGGAAGGAATAAAAGCAGGGAGGCTCTGGGCTGGAATGCGAATTGCATTGCATTCAGTATGAATGGTAAATTCCCAAAACAATCCGTAGCTCTTGTGTGAGCACTGACCACAATTTCAGATATAATACAGGCTGCAAATCAAATAGTGGCAAAGTCGAATTGCATTGTTTCAGCTTTCCAGTGTGGAACTGGTAAAACCACTCCTTACATATCTCACTTGCCTTGAAAGCCCTATCAGGGTCACTGTAAGTCAGTTCCAACTTGAAGGCACATAACAGCAACAGACTAGTTACTATGCAAGCTTTCCATTAACCCATCAGTTGATTAGAACCAGCTTTCGAATGCACTGAAAACATGATCTGGGGAAAATGCCATATTTTTACTACTTATTTATTATCTGGATAGAGAGGATGATTGATGATTTAAAGGAGCTAGGAGGCTAAAGGTTGCTTCTTCATCCAGAATTAAGTAGTTTTGCCCATACTCCATTACGCATGCAATTGTAAAGACTCCAGACATATCCGAAATGAGCAAGTCATATTTAATTACAGTATGCATTCAAAGTCCTGGAATATATATTGGCCATGTACATTTCCAAGGCACTTAGTAACCAAACAATTAATTGCTATCCTTTTCTTTCCCCTGTAGATTGAATTCTCTTCTGACCAGATTGAAGGTAAACAATCATTAATTTTTAAAACTTTAAAACTTTTCAATATAGAGGGTGGATCCAGATTTAATCAGAACAGGTTCACTGGAAAAAAAAATGGGGCAAATTTTTGAGTCCTTGAGGATAATAGTGGCACATAAGTTAAGTAAATAAATAAGGGCTCCATTCTAAGGGTGTGATCAGATGAAGAAACAGCTTGCATTTTGGATGCTTGTCCTATGGTCCTATGTGAGCTATTTTCCAGTGATCACACAACGTACAGGAGATTGCAAACCAGCTTGACTTTGCTCTGTGTCCAGAGGCACGGCTACTCTTGTTGTGGGCCAGGGTGGAGCAATTCCTATACAGATGGAAGGGAAGCTTTAAGGGAGATTGTTCCCTGATCAGAAACCCTTTCCACTGCAATCGGACGCCATCCTTTCTTGAAGTCTGGCTGCACCCTAACTATGACTAATGATGGATTTAGCCCAGCATCTCCATTTTCTTGTTACTTCCATTTCTCTCTTCATTCTTTCTGCCCTAAGCCTGGCACTACTACTCCGTTTAGGCATTGGTTTATACAAGTGTCACAGGATGGGGCAGAGCATGGTTTAGGCCTGACCTTAAGAGTCAACCGGCAGCTGTAAACGTCAGCCAAGAGTGCTTTGATCCTTCTTCTCCTACCCAGATAAGAGGGAGGAGGAACAAAGCTGAGTCTCCAAGCAAAGCACCAGCTGGAGAAGTTCCTCCCAGGATTTGGTCCAGGAATCCAATGTCATCAGGGGCCTAGCTGTACCCCAATGTCATCCAGACCACAAAAGAGGTCTGTTCCCATTCCCCCGAGGTTTCACATTCCTTCGTTATAGAATATCTCCCAAAGACCACAAATATAGGAACCAATCTGTTGAGAGTTTCCTTTTTACAAGAAGTTCATAGAGTGGAGAGATGTACACTGACAGGACCCTACACAGATCTGAAGCTCACAAAGCAAAAATACATTTGGTACAGAAAGAGTCATTGTGATGTCATGTGTGACTTTCCTCTATGTTACTGCCCTCTCCCTGTACCATGCAGCTGTGGCCATGCTGCACAACAAACCAGCCCCACAGACACATCTGCCCAGGGATATCGGTAGAACTCAAAAGCATGCCTCTTGGAGCTCCAGGTCTCCAGGGCCGCAGACCAACACTGAGCCCTTGGCCTCCTCCAACAGCAGAGAGGTGTCTGTGAAAGAGGCAATGCTGGAAATCAAGAGAAAAGCAGACCAAACCATGAAGGCAGTGAAAGCTATTGATAGCAAAGTCTCAGCCTTGAAATTGCACATGGACACACTGGAAGGGCTGATCCACAACCTAACCCAACCAGCTGCAGCAACAGATCTTACCAGGGAGAATAAGCAAACAAAGCCCCGACCATGTCAGTGGGACATATACAACCATATGCCTCCGACTGAGAAGCAAGTGGAATCCCACATCATCAAGATCCAAGGCTTATCAGAGAATGAAGAGGGCCAAGACTTGGCAGGCTTCCTGGAAAAATGGTTACCTACTATTCTAAAGATGAACAACCGAGAGGGATCCATTGTGGTAAAAAGAGCCTATAGAGATGCTGTCCAGGGGCAGAAGGCAAACATAGATCGGTGCAGGGCAGTTGTTGTTCAGCTAATTAAATTAAAGGATAAAGAGAGGATATTGCACCACGTTGAAAAGCTGAAAACTATCATGTATAAAAATCAACCAATTCTGATTCTTCCGGATATACCTATGACAGAAGGTAAAGAAAAGTGATTGATTTCAATCTGTATTTAAATAATGTGAGGGAGGCAGACAGAGTGTTTAAGGACCAAGCTGCTGTTATTGACATTCTTTTTTTAAAAAAATGTGCTTAAACTGGCCATTTGCAATAACCGTAATAGGAATATTTTCTAATTTTCCATTCAATGTAAATTTCCCAAAGTTAGCTTAGAAATATAACTTGTTGTTAATTCAATATGTTACTTCAACATTCTGCAAGATGTACCAAAAAAAAAAGAGGTAAGATTTTCAAGATTTTAGGTAGAGACCAACCCTGAAGATAAAAGTTGCTTACATTGCCGCTGCTGTTTTGTTGGCATATTTTGGGGGAAGTAGGGTTCCTTGTTTTGTATTTCCTGGAATTATAATGCAAATCTAATTTTTACACTAGATACTAGGATGCACATTCAATTCACAAATGGGTTTCTTTTGTCGTCTGATTTTCAGCGCATGGAACAAAGTGATGCAAAAATAAATGAGCTGGGTTCAGTATGAAACCAACAGGACAACTTGGAAAAATTACTTTTTTAAACTACAACTTCACAAATCATCTCTAGTCCCAAACTGGGAGTTGCAGTCAAAAAATTAATTCTTCCAAGTTGTGCTTTAGAGAAAACAAAACCATTTGTTATTCAGAAAGCATTTACTTTGGAATAATCTAAGAAGTAATAGATTTAACTTAAACTAACAACCAAGAAACCAAAATATTCAATGATTTTAAACAAAAATACATCATATTATAATAGGTTCACAAAATTGGAAAAGAGTTAGTCTAACCATCCACAAAATGCAGGATCAGCCACTGGGTTTTTTTTAAATTATATACTATACCATGATCCCAAATAATATTTCAAGAGTGGCATACATAAAAATTGAGCATCCATTGCAATAAAATGATATAAAATCTAAACATGTGTAACAATCATCTATTACTACTTGCTGGCCATTTACTTCCATTGGTCCTTCCGTCTGAAGCAGCAAAATATAAATTTGCTCCAATTTTTTCTAGATAGACCACAAGATAACCCAGTTGGGCAGTCACTATCAACTCAGATAATTGTTCTCAAGATAAAAATCCTGGTGGCAGGCAAGAACCATGTATGAAATGTTGAACTCCTGGGAGGAAAGATGGAAAACAATAAAATAAATACATTGGTTTGTTTGCACAGAATTCAAGGAGGCCTTCATGCTGTTTGACAGAACCCCAACAGGAGAGATGAAGATTACATACAGTCAGTGTGGAGATGTCATGCGAGCCCTTGGACAGAACCCAACCAATGCAGAGGTCTTAAAGGTGCTGGGAAAACCAAAGCCAGAAGGTAAGAATACACAATAAGCCTCTTTTTTTTATTATCCCTTACCAAGGCCCCCTGTGCAGCTTAGAATTATGCATCCACAGGCCCAGTCTTTGGTCTGAGACCATTGTCAATCCTAAAATCATATTTGTAATGAACATATTTCTCTGGGACCAGCCCTACCATATGGTAGAGTGAGGCAGCTGCCTAAGGCGGCAGATTTTGAAGAGCAGGCAGTGGTGTTGAGTTGCTGAAGGCCACAGAGCTATGGGCATCATACAGGAAACCCTATGTCCCTTAAGCTAAGCTTTTGCACTTGAGCACATATTGGAAATGTTACTTTTTTGAATTCCCCAGCCAGCTATAGTTCCTAAAAGTAACATTTTCAAGTTCTGCGCTCAGGTATGTTGGAAGATGCTCCTGTTGCCAGTGCTGAAACAAGATACAACTGCCACTTCAATCCAGTTGGCTTATGTACATGGAAGGGGTGACTCTCAGATGGGGATGGGGAGAGTGATCCCTTTCATGTACATAAACCCCATCTGAGTCTCAAGCTATGTATGATACACAGAATTAAGAGTGAAAAGACCATGTTGACCTTCAGTGCAGGCAGCATTTTGGGCCAGCCTTTGGTTTACAATCCTCATTTGTAAAGAATGTGGCTTGCTGAAATTACTTTTTTCAGACCATTATCTCCCAGAATTCAGGGAATTCTGAAACTTGTTGATGAAATCAGCTAACTTTTCCAAGCTCTATTGAAAACACTGATTCCCAGTTCAAATGTCTCAGGAAATTGTTATTTAAGAAACAAGGAAGTCTTGTCTGCAGCCCAGAGTAAGAGAGAAGAAAAGGAGGATGGTGGGTGCACTCCAGTTGATCACTTGTTCAAGTGCCACCAAACCACATTGCTTCTTTTTTCCCACCCCACCATCAGAAATGAATGCGAAGATGCTGGATTTTGAGACCTTCATCCCCATGCTGCAGCATATTGCCCGAGCCAAGGACCAAGGGACTTATGAGGACTTTGTGGAAGGGCTGCGTGTCTTCGACAAGGAAGGAAATGGCACTGTCATGGGAGCTGAGCTGCGCCACGTACTGGCAACTTTAGGTAGGGAAAGAGTAATCTCTGGCATAGCACAGACCTTTAGGAGAAGGGAGAATTTACTGAGAAGCACAATGGGATAGTGAGCAGAATATTGGATTGGGACTTGTGTTCACCACTGTGCCATCAAAGCCTTAGGCCATACGTTCTTTTTTCAGCCTGATCTATTTCACAGGGTTCTTGTGAGGACAACATGAGGCAGAGGAAAGTTTCACACACCTCTGTGAGCTCAGTGGAGGGAAGCTGGGATGGATGGGCAATAAATAAATAACAGAAGGAAGAAGAACATTTCTAACAGTATTATACTTGTCAAAGCTTCAGCCTTTGCACGTTATTGACATACGACTAGTTTGTCTTAAGGAGTGCTTTTCTCCAAATGTAGCATATACTTAAACCACACCCACCTTAGGGAGATTTTAGGCCAGGGGACATAATTTGTAGTGCTACATCAAGCAACACTTGGGGAGACACCATTTGATTTTGCTTCTAGCTGAAGCAAGACCAATGCCTTACAGTGCCAAAGGGCTCCACTATCAAAGCAACCAAAGCACTTCAACCATTTGAAATTAAAGCAATGGTTCCCAACCTTGGGTCCCCAGATGTTCTTGAACTAAAACTCCCAGAAGCCTTCACCACTAGTTGTGCTAACCAGGATTTCTGGGAGTTGTAGTCCAAGAACAACTGAGAACCCAAGGTTGTAAACCACAGCATTAAAGGGAAGGATGCCATTCTTGGACATCTCACTCCACCTTTACTCTTTGCAGCATTATTAAGTATAACACACAGTATCACCACCGTTCCTGTCCCAGTTAGGGACATATAGTTCTGACAACCTATATGCAGGGCCTGGAAATGTTGTTTTGTACTGCAACTCCAGGACCTAGCTATGATGACTGGGAGGTTCTGAGAGTTGTAGTATAAAAACCGAACACTTTCAAATCCTGCTTACATAAAGGGAGAAAGTATTACTGTTCTGCACTGCAATTTTAACCTCCCTCTCCATTTATCCTTACTACCATTGTTGCCTGAATTAAATGGACTCATGGAAAATCTATTTCCCCTAAGAGATCCTCTGGTCATTCTTTGGCACCCTAAGTTATGGCAAATCCTGTTCACTCATGGATACAGGTTCTTCTGCATCAGGTAATATGGGATAGCCATACCAATCCCCATACAACAAACAGCTTTTATATTAAGCACTGTTTATTCCGTGACAATATATTTGGAGACTTCTGTTGCTTCCAAGTATCTCCATCTGGACTGTAGCTTCCCACAAACCTAAAGTTCTCCAGATCTGTTTGCCCAGAAACCTCATCATCCCCGCAAGCTTAGTCAAGCCATTGTGGATTTTCCAAGATCTGGTTTGGAAGTGGCTGGAGATGATGGGAGCTGTAGTCCAACAGATCTGGAGGGCATCTGGCTGGGGAAGGGCAATGTGCTGACTAAGCACATTAATCTATTCAATATATTGAAGGGAAGTTCTGGAAGGGAAAACCCCTCACCAAGACTTGATGTTTGATTTCCATAACATAGGGGAGAAGCTGACAGAAAGTGAAGTAGAACAGTTAATGGCGGGGCAGGAAGATGCCAATGGTTGTATCAACTATGAAGGTAAGATAAACGTTACCTTTTGTGATAAAAATCTCATCAGGAACCTCAGACGTCATATACACCAGTTATTTAATGCTGGAACTCCTTGTAAAGTAATGGCTCTCACCCTTCCAAACTGCAGATGTTTTTGGACTTCAGTTTCTAAAATCCCTGACCACCAGCCTTCACGGCTGGGACTTCTGGGAAATGAGGTCCAAAACATGAGATCCCCCAAAATTGAGAACCTCTCAAGGTTTTCACTCATTACCAGTAAAAGCTCAAACTAGTCCTGCTTCCTGCTTCTATCAACAGCTATTATCCTTGACAAGTGAGAATAGCTGAATACAGGAAGTGCTTCTTCTGGACAGAAGTAGGCAGAACTTCCTTCTGAATGTTTGAAATGTCCGCCCTCCATTTTGCAAGGGACTATGGAATAGCTGAAATACCCAGTCTGGTGTAGTGGATAGAGTAATGGAGTAGAACTTAAGAGGTCTGGGTTGTAACCCCGCTCAGCTGTTTCTCTTTGAAAAGGTTAGTGAGTGTGGAAATATTAGTATGCTTCCCAGAATTTCCTAGTCATCATGGACTCTGATGGACGTCTGGGGAATTCTCAGAATTATTTTGTTAAAAATACTATTTTTAGGCTATTCTATATGGCAGTTACATATGGCTCCCCAGTTCACTAGGTAAGATAGACGAACTGATCATGCTACCTATGAGATTTTGGGGCTTACAGTCCAAGAACTAACTTTTCCTACCTGTCTCCAATAATTTAACATGGTATACCCTTCAAGACCCTTTTCTACATAACCAACACCTCTAATTTTTGTGGTGCTGTCTGTAGTCTTGATTATCTGAATCGAATTTTGAAGGGTCTAGAAGATGGTTCATTTATGTTACCCGCTGAAGACCTTGGAAAAATTCCTTTTTTTAACATTACTACTTTCATGAAAATTGGCTGAGGGATTTTGGAACTTAGAGTCCAAAAATCAACTTTCCTAAACTCTGACCTTGTGGCAAATAATTAAGTTTCCACAATTACTCAGCAATGCTCTATTGAAATGGGATTTAACTTCAGGAGTAAATAGGTAGAGCATTGTTCAGTAAGGCAATCACCTCTGATTAAAGCTTTGCAAAATTATGCATTTGGACTACAATTTCCTAAAACCCCAGCTAGTATTGACAATGGTCATGTTAGATAACTGGAGAATATTGGCAGTTGTAGTACAAAAAAAGTAAATTTTCAAGCTCCGCCTATCATGTTGTGAAGTTTGAGCTTATACTATTGCTAATTCTCCCTTTTCTTGTCGTCCTCAGCTTTTGTCAAGCATATTATGTCTGGCTGAAAAAGGAATCTTTAAAGTGAGTCTCTTTTTCTCATTCATTTGTTTGGATCAACCCAGATGGTGTGTGTGTTGCAATCGGTTGTGTGTTCCCACCAAACATGCTTGCAACTGTGGTGGGAGCAAGAGAAGGGCCTCACATGATCTTCATGGAAGAATACAGTCTTCCAAATAGCCTGATGCCCTGATCCCAAATTATATAGAGCTTTATAGGTGATGACCAACACTAAGTGTAACTAAACCACACCTTGCTATAAAGGGATGTTTGATATTACCTTTTTCAACTTAGTCAGATCCTTGTCAGTTGTATAAACAAGGAAGTGTAAAAGTCGAGCATGCTTGTAGTGGGACTCATCTCTCCAATGATGTGTATTTTTTAAATGTTTGGGCTATGTATTTTGTTGAAATGTAGATTGAAAAAGAAATATAGGTTTGAAACAATATAAGATCGGAGTGTAAAATGTTTATGAATCAGAGACAAACTAACAGGGAGTCATTATTCCTACTAGGTGGAGACGTAGAACCTGCCACTTTCATTGGTTAATTATTAAGAGGCTATTACCCAATCACTTATCCAAATTTGCATGAAGATCACAAGTAGATCATATATACCAAGGTATGCATGTGCCTGCTACTAGAGAGGAGAAATAAATCATCCAGCAACTGGAGGCTCATCCAGATGTAATATTTATTCTTTGTAATGTACTTGGTTTGATCACCAATGTTACTGCCAAACTGGACAATGGCTGTTAGTCGCAAGCTCTGCCCAAAATGCTACTAGTTATGGGCAGAAGAATAACTCAAATGGTGTAACATTTGGAGGTGAATCAAGGTATGAAGTGAAGTATGAAGTAAGCAAAGATGTTATATGTTGCATGCTGGGTCATGCAAATCTGTGTGTAACAATGTCTATGCTGAGTTTGTCAGTTGAGCCATTCACTGCCAGAAGTTACAATGTGAAATTAATTAAAAACATTGACCAGGTTAGCCATTAACAGTTTGAAGACATCTAGCCTATCATTATGTTCCATTAAAATTGTTCTGTGCTTTCCTTCCAGGTTCTTCCCTGGGGGAAAAATTCCATCCAGCACGAATTCTCATCTCATCCCTTCCAGCCCCAGATTTCCTGGAAAATACATGTGCCACAAGCCCTGTAAGAGGGCCTCTCCATTACCATAGGGTATAAGCCTCTGTATATAAAAACAAGGCGTGCTCTTGCATCAATTTTAAAATCTTAATTTATTCTGTTTCATTTTATTTCTTCTTTCCTTGTGCTACATTTGTCATTTCAAATTAAAACACATGTGCCTGAGCACACAAGCTCACAGATTATTGTTTCTATTAATTTTGGTAAGCTCAATAGTTACCCCTTTCCTTAAAGGGCTGCCCCATCTGTTCAAAGATGGGCCCTTATTCTTTAATGTCTTTGCCCTACAGAAAATAAACATGATTCCTTAGTTTTGACATTTCTGCCCTTTCCATGTTGTCTCCTTATTTTTGGAAATTGCAATTACTTTTCAGTCTACATTTCTGTTGCTGCAGATCACACACACACACACACCCACTCATGCCATCATTTACTACAAAGGACACATTAGACAGCCTTCCTCAATATGGCCTACTCCAAATGTGTTGGACTATAATCCCCATTATGATGTATGTGCTCATCTGGCTGATGGGAGCTGTGGCTCTTCACATCTGCTGGAAAAAGACTGTACTAGACTATACCCAGTATTTTCTAGGTGTTAAAGATACACATGTGTAGAGGGGAAGAGACTGCACCCAACTTAAATGGTGGGATCAATGGTGACTTTACACCTCTGGGTTCAGAAGAAGAGGCAGCCATCTCTGTGCTTCTACATTGCTTTTAGCATTTTTTAAATAACTGCACCCTAGAGATATTGGCCATTGCTGCATACACATAATGTGTCTGAGAAATGCGTGAAGTATTTGTTTCTTTATGTAAGTAGAAAAACACTGGTGTTGTAGATCAGTAATATTAGTTAGCTAGTTATGTGCCATAGAGTCAGAACCAACTTAAAATGACCCTAAAAGGGCTTCCAAGGTAAGTGAGATATTTAAAGAGTGGTTTTTCAAGTT
The DNA here is from genome assembly GCA_037013535.1 of Intellagama lesueurii. Taxonomy (NCBI): domain Eukaryota; kingdom Metazoa; phylum Chordata; class Lepidosauria; order Squamata; family Agamidae; genus Intellagama; species Intellagama lesueurii. Next base: position 36,055,340 of record JBAJHW010000006.1, read on the forward strand.
CCATTCCCCCAGGGAGTTTCCATGGCCAAGCTGGGATTCAAGTTGGTCTCCAGAGTCTTAGTCCGTCACTCTATCCAGTCACCATACTGAGTACATCAGTAATATTGGAGGACATATTTTCTTCCTTATCCAGTTATTAAAAACATTTGTACATAGTTCTTGATCCAGTTAGCAACAGTGGCATAATAGTGAATTATAAAAAGGCATATGTAGCAGAGTCAGTCCACAAGGGAAAAAAAACCCTGATATCTAATACTTTTATGAGAACACACAGAAACACCACCAAATATTGAGCAAACTGAACATCCTTTTTGCTGCTGAAGAATTCCCATGGGTTATGTTTCTGCTGATGAAGCACTGGATTCTTACCACTGATTATATTAACAGGTGTGGGGAATGTGTGGCTCTCCAGATGTTGTTGGACTGCAACTCCCATCAGTCAGTCAGCAGCCAACAGTGAAGGATAATAGAAAATGTAGTCCAGCAAGATTTGCAGGGCCACATGTTGCCCATCCCTATGGTACAGCACCCATCCATTTTAAACTCAATATAAAATAAAAACAATTATAAAAATAAAAGGGGCCAAGGGGCACGCTGCCTTGACTGGACTGAGGGCCAGTTTGTATTTGACCAGCAGCCTGGGAGCTGTACCTCCTTCAAACCTGCTGAAATTTGGTGGCCTGACTTCCTAGCAGCTGTATGGGTATACGGTGGCTCTGCCTTGTTTACTTCATGTTGGTAAGTGAATAAATATTGCTTACTGTTTTTTCCCCGTCTACAAATAGCTTCTCTTTTTTTGCCATGATTATCTTAACCAGTTGAGGAAATTTCTATCTGACTGTTTAAGGGTGGACACATTGGTGCTTCTGTAAGCTCTGCAACACTCATTCTGGGTAATTGCACCTAATTTACAAGTGGCCAGGCTGCATGCCAGATACACCATTAAGTGTTTCTTCAGTGACCAAAACTTATCCTCACCCCTTGTCAAACAGCTTCAATTAGTTGTAGCAAATTACACAAACACAGATTCTGGCTTCTATTTTAATTTGCAACTATTATTTCCTATTGCTTGTCTCCATGGATATTCATTCATTCATTCATTCAACTATTCAACTTCTATACTGCCCATCTGGCTATCAAGGCCACTTGTTCAGGAATCAAAGAATCACATCTCTATGGTTCTCTTTTGTCTAAACATACCCATGGAGAACCTCCTAAGGGATGGTCAGTGGTGCCACAATTCTGGAGGAGAGAGTTGTGTTTACCACACAGACCATCCTCAGCTGCGGTAGAAGGCGGCAACCCATTGCCAGTGTCAAAGTAAGATTTAAGTGCCAGCCTGGTTAGCTTGTATGGCATGCCATCTTATCTCAGGTGCAGACCCAACTTCATGACATAGACCAGCCCACTTGAATGTTTCTATAGCTACCCCCAAATTGCACCACTGACCTATTCTGCAGCTGAGACAGTATCCCCTCAGGTCATGCAAACACCCAGCAGTCTTATAAAAAGCTTCCGTTGACATCAGCTGTTCTCCCATAATCAGAAGCACATACACACACCCCAGCCCCTGGGCACAGCTGGAGTATGGCCATATAAATAGAAACTTAAATGAGGTGAATCCTCTCAGGACAATGCCCTATGCCTGGCTGCTTCCTTTTAAAGTTTGGAAGCATTTTCTTTCCTAGCTCCCAGGATGGAGCATGACTCAGAGGATTTGAAGAGTGATAAAAATAGGACCTCCATCCAAGGGGCCTATAGAGATATTTCTGCTGTCAGAGATTAAGAAAGTGCGCCATACCAAAGATGGTTTGGATGGTGGCAGCATCAGTCTTGTCCAGGGAAGAGATAGAGGAAGGGAACTGAGGAGGCTAATACAGCCATGTTTGGCTTCTGAATTCCTTCCATTCAAACAAATCAAGTTTTCAACCACAGTGTTTTGGCTGTGCAAATCTCCACTTACTCACCTATCTTTACTAACAGGGGTAAGTTATTCATATGTTGTTTGAATAACTAGCCAGTTTTTTTTCTTTTCAAAATGCTGAACATTACCCCCTTCTGATTACATACGTCCCAACATCTATCAATGTTCATCTGGGATTTGTGCACACATATGATACACCTGGCAAAACAACAGCATCTATTTATTCCAACAGTAAGTTGCGATTTCACTTTCTGATTTCACTTCACATTTGCAAACACAGTATACTTGCGCTTGTGGCTAATAAATGGTTAATATTTTAAAAACATGTAAGTAAAAAACTATACTAGAGCACAAGCAACTATTAAATCACATCAGCATAAAAGAAAATTCTTACCCCTCCCTCAGCAGAGTTTTCTCTGCTCTAATGGCGTTCTCCTGATGTCCTTTGCTCCTTGTTCTGCCTATCTTTTCTGGTAAGTATTTATATCCTTATTTGTCCTTCCTTTAATGTCAACATTCTTCTCTGCAGACTCTAGTGGTCCAGGAGTCTAATTCTTCAAAGAAAATTTTTCAATAGAATTCTCTGTTGTTCCTTGCAGCTCTAGACGTCTGCAATTCCATATTTGGTAAACTGCCATTATTATGTTTTTCATTGTTTTGACTATCAATTTTTGTAGGATCTGGAGCAGTTGTAGTTTATAACTATAAGCCCTTACCAGTGGTTCCCAGCTTTGGGTAACCCAGGTGTTCTTGGACTACAACTCCCAAAACCCCCAGCCAGCACAGTGATTAAGTCTTTGGGGAGTTGCAGTCCAAGAACACCTGGGTTACTCAAGGTCAGGAATCACTGAGACCAACAAGACCATATGCTATCAAGGGTCCTGGATATAATACCTTTGCAAGATGATCACCAGTAGAGTGTGCTATAAGACCTACGAATGCCTTTTTCATATTTTCATATTACAACATAATGAATTATATTCATTACAATATATTTGCAATTCAAATCCTTAGTTTACTTCTGCACAAAACTGGCAGGCACGAATGAAATTCTTTACAGTAAAATAAATATAAAAGCAGGTATACTATCATTGGATATTTTTAAGGTCTTCGATTCGGTGGGATGGACAGCTTTAAAGATATTAATAAAATAATTAGGGTTTGGTACATGTTTTAGAAACACTATACAGCAACTATACTCCAAAAACACAGGTACAATTATTGTAAATGATGGAATGACAGAAAAAATAACGCTAGGCCGAGGAACAAGACAAGGATGTCCGTTATCACCAATACTGTTTATTTTAGTAATAGAACTAATAGCAAATGCAATTAGAGAGGATACCAAAATAAAAGGAATAGGGAACACCAACCAAATTAAGGTCAGTTTATTTGCAGATGACACGTTGTTAACAATTGAGGATCCAATAGATTATATAAATAATATTAAAGAGCATTGAAAAATATTTGAGGAAGTTACAGGGTTAAAGGTAAATTGGAATAAATCAGAATGTTAATAAATTATGGGAATGATGAAAAGAATAAAATGAAGCAAACATTTGAAGGGAAGATAAAAAATAGTATTAAATATTTGGGAATAAAAATTACATGGAAAATGCAAGAAATTGTGAAAACAAATCTAGATAGTGTGAAGAAGCAAATTAAAGAACAAATTTGAGATTATCATAGATTGAAGATATCATGGTTTGGAAGTGTTGCAATAGTAAAAATGAAGATAATCCCTAAATTAAACTTTTTATTTTGGATGCTGCCCATAAAGATAAATGATAAGGAATTAAACGAATTGCAGAATTTGATTAATAGATATTGTAACGAAAATAAAAGGCCAGAATAAATAAAAAAATATGGTATATACCTCAAAAGAAAGGAGGATTGGGTATACTTGATATTAAATTATACTATACATATAGCTAACCAATTGAGACATGTCCTAGAAATTATAATAAATAGTAAAGGATTAATATGGAGTGACCTAGAACTTCATAAGATTAAGGATAGTGTAGCAAATATGTTCTATAAGGAAAATTTAAAAGAATTGATGAAAAATATAGATAACCCATTTTTAAATAACATGTTGGAATGCTGGAAGAAGTATAAAAGAATATTAAGTCCAAAAACTTCCTCACTGACAAGGGTGGTAGATTTACCTAATTTCCCAGAAAATTTGAGGAAAAATTTAAGTAGGGTTTTGACAGAACAGAGAGCAATTAAAATTAAAGACTGGGTAAAGATCTTTGATATAATGAGAATAAAATAAGTATTAAGAAAAGAAATATTTACTTGGCTAAATAAGACAGTTAGATAACTTGTTGGACTAAGGTTTGGATAAAAAAAGAAAGAGAATGTAGGGCAATGACTGAATTCGAAGAAATTATTGAGAAAAGAGAAGAGATGAAAGATCATTACGAAAGAAAAGGGATAATAAGTGTAATATATAAGATGTTACTTGAGGATGAATATAAAACAATAGCCTTAAAACATGTATGGCAAGAAGATTTTAACAAAGACATTAAGGAAGTAATGTGGAATACGATATGGGGGAAAAGAATAATGAAAAAGACTCTTGCAGAGTGGTTGTTGTGGGTTTTCCGGGTTGTTTGGCCGTGTTCTTAAGGTTTTTCTTCTTCCTAACGTTTCGCCAGTCTCTGTGGCCGGCATCTTCAGAGGACAGGAGTCAGAACTCTGTCTGTACTCTGGTACTCTTGCAGAGTGCGGGCAGCATACAAGTCGAATAAATAAATAAATAAATAAATAAATTAATTAATTAATTAATTAAATAATTAAATAAATAAAAACATGTCAGTGAGAGCAAAGGAAAATTGCTACAAAGTTCTATGGAGATGGTACTTGACACCAGCAAAATTGCATATGATGAATAAAGAGGTACCACCTCTATGTTGGAGATGTAAGAAGGAAAAAGGAACATATTATCATATGTGGTGGACTTGTGTAGAAAAACAAAAGGAATGGAAAACAGTATTTAGTGAGATAAAAAAATTATAGGGATAAATATAGAAAAATGCCCAAGGATAGTCACTGTTTAACACCTTATAGATATAAAATTTAAAATAGCCTATTTACCCAAGCCTAAGTCAGTGTACTGCGTGCAGCAAAGCAAAGTTACCTCAGAGAATGGCGAAACCGTATCTCATAATACAAGTACAGCTAGGGAGGAGAGTCATGAACAGCGAGCTGAACAGCTGCCTGTAGCTGATATAGTCCATTGCTATTTAATAGAGGCCAACCAGGAGCTTTTTAAAAGTTCTGGTGACAGCATTTACGTAAATGGGACAAAATGTATGGCTCTGAAAGACTCGTGCTCTCAAGTTACCTTGTGCCATCCTGACATCATTCCTCCAGAGAACATATTGAAAGGTGAAAGCCTGACAGTTAAAGGAATAGGTGCAGAAATAATTAACATGCCAGTGGCTGAGGTACCTATAAGTTATCAAGGGTGGCAAGGGGTATGGAGAACAGGCGTAGCTGAGCAATTGCCTGCACCCTGTTTGATTGGGATTGATCTCACTGAGCATGTCAAAAGTGTTTTAGTGCAGACTCGCTCCCAGCAGAAAGAAGAAGACAAAGCAAAGGATAAGGGTGAAATTAATACAGAGCTGGTGGAAGGAGAGGATCCTACAGCTGAATTAATACCGATTAAGATTCCCCTAGAAAACACATTTAAAAGGGAACAAAGAGCAGATCCCTCGCTGGATCAATGTTTTAAGAAAGTTGGCAAAGGTCAGGTAACCCCCGAGAGTCCAGAAAGGTTCTTCCTAGAAAAAGACCGGTTGTATAGGGAGACCTTAGTGAATCCCAGAAGGGGGGGGGGGGGAGACTCACCTCAAGCAGCTGGTAGTACCTCTCAAATATCAAGTGGGGATAGTGGAACGGGGGCACACTGGTACTTTTTCAGCCCATTTGGGCATCTCAAAAACTAAACAAAGAATGGCCCAAAACTTTTACTGGCCTGAGATGGGGAGGCAGATAAAAGAATTTTGCCAGAGGTGTGACGTGGGTCAGAGGCAAGGAAACTGCAATGACAAAACTAGAGCCAAGCTGTGTCCTTTACCTAGCATTTCGAACCCTTTCCAACGCATTGGTTTAGACATAGTTGGACCGTTGCCCAGAGTGACCAAGAGGGAAAACAGATTCATTCTGAATATCGGTGACTATGCAATGCGTTATCCCGAAGCAGTTCCCCTGAGAAATATAGAGACTCAGGCAGTTGCTGACGCTCTGCTGAATTATATGTGTCGCATGGGGTTTGCTGCTGCTGAAATAGTCACAGATTTAGGAACCTCTTTCTCGTCCAAGCTGATTAAAATAACCTCCAAAATGAACGAGATGAACTACATTAGGCAGGAGGAGGTAGAGACAGGCAGGAGAGTAGTCCCTGTGAATGTGATCGAACCCTACTCTAGAAGGGAAAACGTTGTCTTGCTGGCATTGAAAGAGGCAGTCAATGAAAGACACGAGTTACTTTACTGGGAAGAGAGGGGCGAACCCAAATACACTCCAGAGGAGGTCCAATTCAGTTCCTCACTTTCCCCAGAACAGCTAAGAGAAGCGAGAGCCTTGATAATGAGGTACAAGCAGGTTTCCTATAACAAACCAAGGGTGGCCTTAGGGGTAGTGCACGCGATGGAAATCAGAGATGCACCCCCACAAGCAGTTACACCTTACAGAGGACGAACCTGTCTAATCAAACTGTGGGGCAAGAAGGAAACGTTGTCCTATATATGAGTAGAGAAAAGCCCAAGAGAAAACATGCATGGCCATACTGGGAAGGCAGAGGCGTGACCTATCATAAGCAAAGTGGTTTAAAACGTAGCCTTACCCTGCCAGTGGTGCATATGGCTAAAAGAATGCGAGTTTGGCTCAAACTCACGGGGTATCACCTAAAGGGTTTACCCAGTAGCATCACGATAGCCGCTCTAGAAAGGGGTGTAAAACTCTGTAGAGCAGTTAAAATAACACGGCGGAAAGAGAGATGGAAGACCGCGCCGCTGGTAGGCCGTGTACGGAGAGTTCCTGAGTGCCAGAGAGGTTTCACCATCGCGGGGGTGTCCAGATTCGAACCGGTAGCCATGCCGAGCCAGGCAGATGACTGCAAGGACCATCATCCGAGGACGTTCCGGAAGGGGAGGCGGCAGGCTGACAAAAGATCCCATCCTTCGGTGGTTCGTGAGTGTTGTGAAGGTGCGGAGGGAGGTGCATTTCACCACAATGCAAGCCGTGCAGGAGGGAAGGACAGTTTTGTATATGCTCTAACCCTCCACCATGACTACGATTCTGGACATTCAAAAAGGGCAAAGACGGGTGATTGAAAGGGAACTCAAATGACACAAAAACTTTGACTGAGAAAAATTGTTGGGACAAAAGGGACTCAAAATGTTGTGGCAGACGCCCTTTCGAGAAGCGCCGAAGGCTGGAGACTAGGGAAATGGACTTTGGTGAAAAGGCAAAAGCAATAAAATGTTAATGGTATCAAGTTAAAGGTTAGAAGCTGTATGTTCTAATGAAAAAAAAAGTATGTAAGTATTAATAGTGTTATGTGTTGTTGTTAAATAAGTACCTGAATATATGATTGAAAGGGAGAGTATTGTGATTGAAATAGTAACTGTATTACAAGGTTAATGCATAACAAGCGTATAAGTTGGTTATTTATTACTTATGGTCAAAGGTGGTAAGTTTTGATTGTAATGCTGTAAAGTTGATGGTGGTCTACATTAAGGCTCCTCGTTGTTCATGAGGGTAAACCACTATAGGTTTTACCCCATGAAACAACTTTTTAAGGGGGGAGGTGTGTAGCGAACAGCCCTGCCCTCACCTGTCCGTCCCAGTAGAACATTAAAGCAGGAGCCAATGAGGGGTTGGAAGGCGGAGCCAAGGGGGGAGGGAGCTGGATATAAAGGCTGGTGTATGGAGTCTGAGGGAGATGGGGAGAGTTTCTGTTAGAGAGAGACTGTATGTAACTTAAAAGGTGAATTAAGAGTGAGTTAGAGATCAGTAAGAATGATGAATGGAACAGAGAGTTAAATGAGTTTTAATGTTAAAGCAGCTTTGAGTGAAAGAATAGTGATTAGCATCCTGTGATTGTTCTCTTGAAAATTAATCGTATGTTAACTTCCCTGATTTAATAAATGACTTAAGTTTCAAAAGTACACGTGTCTCCATGATTAAATGGTATTGAAACAGTAATATCTGGTGGCAGCGAAGGAGGAAGAAGAGCGGGAACCTTTGAAGGCTAGGGGAATAGGGGCTTCAGAGGTGATCGCAACACATACTTCTCCTGGAATATAGCCCACTTCATGATGAAGTGGCCCATAATTCACTAAAGCTCATAGAATAACATAACCCCAGCTTCACTGGCTGCCGATCCGTTTCCGAGCTGAATTAGAAAAGATCATCAAGTATAAGGATATGCCACTAGGTAAAAGGTTCCCCTTGACAATTTGTCCAGTCGTGTCCGACTCTAGGCGGCGGTGCTCATCTCCGTTTCCAACCCATAGAGCTAGCGTTTGTCCGCAGACAATCCTCCGTGGTCACGTGGCCAGCGTGACTAGACACGGAACGCCATTTACCTTCCCACCGAGGTGGTAACTATTTATCTACTTGCATTTTTGCATTTTGCATGCTTTCGAACCGCTAGGTTGGCGGGAGCTGGGACAAAGCAACGGGAGCTCACTCCGTCGCGTGGATTCGATCTTACGACTGCAGGTCTTCTGACCTTTGCAGCACAGAGGCTTCAGTGGCTTAACCCGTAGCGCCACTACAGTCCAAGATAAAATGCACCCTTGTCTGACACCTTTGCCTATAGGAAACTATTCTGTCTCTCCAAATTCTGTTCTAACAGTAGCTTAGGTAAAAGGTAAAGGTTCCCCTTGACATTTTGTCCAGTCGTGTCCGGCTCTAGGGGGCGGTGCTCATCCCCGTTTCCAAGCCATAGAGCCAGCGTTTGTCCGTAGACAGTTTCCGTGGTCACGTGGCCAGCGCGACTAGACACAGAACGCCGTTACCTTCCCACTGTGGTGGTACCTATTTATCTACTCGCATTTGCATGCTTTCAAACTGCTAGGTGGGCAGGAGCTGGGACAAGCGATGGGAGCTCACTCCGTCGCGTGGATTTGATCTTACGACTGCTGGTCTTCCAACCTTGCAGCACAGAGGCTTCTGCGGTTTAACCCGCAGCACCAACAGTAGCTTCTTGTCCCCAATACAGCTTATACATCAAGACAATTAAGTGCTGAAGCACACCCATTTCTTTCATAGCTTCTTGTGATCCACACAATCAAAGCGTTTGCTGTAATCTATAAAGCAGTTTTTCTTCTAAATTCTTTGGTGTGCTCCAGTAGTCAATGTGAGTGCCTCTTCCTTTTTGGAATCCAGCTTGAACATCAGGCATTTCTCACTCCATGTAAGGTAAAAGCCTTTGTTTCAACATCTTAAGCATCACTTTACTTGACTGGGAAATTAGAGCAATAGTCCTATAGTTGCTACATTCCTTGGCATCTCCTTTCTGGAATGTATATTGAATGTTTTCAGTTTGTGGGCCATTTTTTTGTTTTTCATATTTTTTGGCACATTCTTGTTAGAATTTTGATTCAGATTCAGCCTCCGTGGCTTGAAATAGTTCTATTGGTATTCTATCTACCCCTGGTGATTTATTTATTTCCAGTGCTTTCAGAGGTGCTTTCACTTTCTAGAACTGCAGGTTCTTCATTGCAGCATTCCTCTTCAAAGGAATGTCATCCTTTTATCTCTTCTGTATAGTTTTCAGTATACTGTTGCCACTTTCTCTCATTTTCTTCTGGTCAGATAGTATGCTTCCCTGTTGGTCTTTCACCATTCCTAATTTAGGCTTAAATTTCCCTTTGATTTCCTGGATCTTATGGAAGAGATTTATTTTTCCCTCTTTTGTTGTTTTCTTCTATTTCTTTGCACTGATCATTATAATTCTCTTTGTCTCTACATGAGAGTCATGCTTATGTGGACTTCAAATTCATCAGGAATATTGTTTAAATTATATTTTGGAGCAAGATTCTTTTAGTGTTCTTTTTCAGCTTTACTCTAAAATTGGATATTAACAGTTCATGATCAGTACCACAATCTTGGTCTTGCTTTGACAGAGAGAATACAGCTTCTCCATCCCCTGCTTCCAATTACATAGTCTATTTGATTTCTATATTGGCAATCTGGTGATGTCCACATGTAAAATTGTCTGTTTGGTTGCCTGAAGCATATACTTTCAATAAACAGACTGTTGGCTTCACAGAACTCTAGAAGTCTTTCCCCTGTTTCGTTTCTGACCTCCAGACCAAATTTTCCAATGACATTTGGTTCTGCTTTATTTCTTACTTTTGTGTTCCAGTCACCTATGATTATAACTTATAAGCATGTCTTATTTTGGTGTGTGATCAATTTCCTCCTGGATGCTTGCATAAAATCTTTCAGTTTCATCTTCTTCAGCATCTAGTTGAATTATGGTTATGTTGATCGGCTCTCCCAAGAATCTGATAGATATTATTTGTTCAGAACTTGCATTATACCCCTGTCTGTGCCACATCTTGCCTGAAAATAATAGAAGGTGGCAACAGTATACTGAAGTCTATATAGAGCCACTCCATTTCTTCTGAGTTTGTCATTTCCGGAGTGAAACACTTTGTAGTTGTCTGACCGAAACTGTCCTATTCTAATCCACTTTAGTTCTCTGATATCAAGCACTGCAATGTTTAAACATTCAATTTCTTGCTTTATGCATTCCAATTTACCTTAATTCACACTTCTCATAGTCCATGTTCCAAAGGTATGTGTTGCGCAGCACTGGACTTTCCTTTCGCCTCTGTGCACATCAGCCACTAGATGTTATTTCAGCTTTAATCTAGTTGTGTCATTAGCAACAGCGCTATTGTATTTGTCCTTGGCTCTCCCCAGTAGCTGATTGAGTGCTTTCCAACCTGGGAATCTCATCTTCCAGCCCTTTCCCTTGTTTCCTTTTGGACTGTCTCATCATAGGGTTTTTGAGATAAGGAAGTTTCAGTAGGGTCTTCTGCACAGTACTAACAAAAGTTAGCTTGACTGACACCACTGTTGTCTGTGAAAGATCCTCCGCCAGCATCGCCTCCACCTACTGCTACTGCCTAGCAGCTGCCTTCCAGACGTTTCTCCACCCCCATCACCATTGGAATTACCTATGCACTTCTGCTGATGCAGCCATTACTCCTGAAGAGGGTGGATTGATCTTAGTTTAGTCCCTAAGTTGTGAACATTCCACCTTGGGTAACCCTGCTAGGAGTTCAATTTGTAATGGAGCCTAGCCTCCTGACAGCGTTGCGCTCTGCTTCTCTGACACATTCAAACTCCCTCACCGCATTAAGATGTGCATCCAAGAAGTGGGGCTAAAAGATTCAATATATTTCAATATATAGCTCCTATGTCATTTTTATTAATTGTTTATTGCCAATTGTTCAGGTGTTTTGACATAAAGTATAACTACAATTTACCAATTTTCTCCTCTCTGCCCTCGTAAATATGTATTTTGCAGTCTTATATTCTAAGATCATGGCCACTGGTCCCAGCACCTCCTGGCAAATAGAAGGGGAGGATATGGAGGCAGTGACAGATTTTACTTGCTTGGGCTCCACGATCACTGCAGATGGTGACAGCAGCCACGAAATTAAAAGACCCCTGCTTCTTGGGAGGAAAGCGATGACAAACCTAGACAGCATCTTAAAAAGCAGAGACATCACCTTGCCGACAAAGGTCCGCATAGTCAAAGCTATGGTTTTTCCAGTAGCAATGTATGGAAGTGGGAGCTGGACCATAAAGAAGGCTGACCGCCAAAGAATTGATGCTTTTTAATTGTGGTGCTGGAGGAGACTCTTGAGAGTCCCCTGGACTGCAAGGAGAACAAATCTATCCATTCTGAAGGAAATCAACCCTGAGTGCTCACTGGAAGGACTGATCCTGAAGCTGAGGCTCCAATACTTTGGCCATCTCATGAGAAGAGAAGACTCCCTGGAAAAGCCCCTGATGTTGGGAAAGTGTGAGGGCAAGAGGAGAAGGGGACGACAGAGGACGAGATGGCTGGACAGTGTCATCGAAGCTACCAACATGAATTTGACCAAACTCCGGGAGGCAGTGGAAGACAGGAGGGCCTGGCGTGCTTTGGTCCATGAGGTCACGAAGAGTCGGACACGACTTAACGACTAAACAACAACAACAAATTCTGTGTTTTCACATTGAATAGCAAATAGTACAGTACAGGTAAGAGAAGCATAAAGGAAAGGACAGCTGTCTAAGACGGAAGTAAAAATAGGCAAGAAAAGAATTGAAAGATGAGGAAATAATTTCACTCACATGGTGTGAAGTACTTCAGCTGGAATCTTTTATTTCACATATCATTTGATGAAAACATACCAAATTGCCTGAAAAGTGTCCCCTTTTTATACATTAAAGTAGGACATGTTTTAATGGGTTGCTAATACTACGAGGTCATGCATTCCAGTGTCAAGGTGGTCTTAGTATTCCAACTTTGCAATATTAGTATCTGCTTTATTTGGCAGTTACTGGGTCTCCAATAAACCATTTCCCCATTATTAACTGTGAAAAAACTAAAAAAAAAATGCTGAAGGATGCTGCCTCCCGTCAGCTCTCTGCTGCTGTCTTCAGGAATCTGTGATGCACAGGCCTAACTTGTACCAGGGCTCAATCCCAAGAATCCGTTTTAACTGTCATGGTTTAGGCTTGGTCTACACCAAATTTAGGGAAAGTTATATTTTGGGCTACAATTCTCAGAACCAGCAATGGTCAGCCCTCTAAAAACTAAGTTTTCCAAACTCTGGTCCATGCACTAATGCGAAATAAAGGGTCCTTCTGAGCTCGTACAGATTATCTTTCCCTTACGTCGTTACGGAAACCAATCCACATATATTTAAACATTGTGATTCCAGTCCTGGAAGGTATAAATCCGAGTTATTTTTTGCAGACGTAAGTGCCTCAACTAAACACAGCCCCGTCCGTTCAGCGAGTTGAAACGCGTTGTACACGAGCCCAAAAAGTAATGAAATTTCTCCTTCCAGGTCGGGTATTTCCGGCTCCATCGATGTCGTACTTCCGTAAAAGGAACGGAATCACTCGATTGGACTCAAGGAAAAAAAAATGCCTCCCTTCGGTTATTTCCGTCCAGAGAACTACAGAGACAGAACGCCTTTCGGTGGCTTCTTTTCAAGCAAGCCGTGAAAGCTGTTTTTCCGTTCTCCGCCTTTCGGGTCTTTCCGTCGCGGCCGAAGGAACAACCCTAGTCTTCGGAGTCTCTCGAGTGTTCCCGTCTCCGCTCGGAAAACAACAGAGGAGGCGGTCCTGCCCTCGGGTGTTTTCGTCCCTTTCCGTCTCGTGTTCGGGAAGACTCGGCTCCAGACGGGCCGGGGCCTTCCTTTCCTTTCCCTTCCCTCCTTCACGGCCCGGTTAACGGTCGCTGCCAGTTTAAATGAGACGGGGTCTGGGCCGCCGCCACTACTACCGCCACCGCCGCGTCACCCACTGAGGCGGAGTCTGAGTCTGTCAGGAGAAGGAAGAGGGGGGGGAGAGGAGAGAGAAGGGGGCGCCCTCTCCCCACCTCCCTCATCCGGGTCCTGTCCCTAAGGGGGGAGCCGGGGCAGGATGACGGTGCTGCAGGAACCCGTCCAGGTACGGACCCCGGTGGCAATAGGCCTGTCCTGGGCACGGGGAGGAAGGAAGGGAGAGGGGAGAGGGAGGGACCGCCAAGGAAGTAGTCGATTCCTGCTCCTCTCGTTTCTGCTCTGTCAGGATAAGGCTGCTTTTTTTTCTTTCAAAACCCCTGGCCTCCCTACTGGGAGACTGGCGGTGCGGAGGGATGGATAGGGGAGAAATACTCGCCAATTTAACTCTTCTCCTATTACTCCCCTTTTGGCTGCCTTGCATACACTGGTGTCCTCATCTCAGCTCTGAATCAATGAGCCCCTTTTCTGGAAGGAACCATTCGGATTACTTTAAAATTGGCCCTTCGGCTGGGCTCCCTCATTACTATCTACACCTCCTCCATACCCCAAGAACTACCTTCTACTCTCCCCCCGTTGCATTATTTCAATTATTTTCTTCTGGAGAGAGCACCATTCCTCCCAGCTCTTTTAAATCCTTTCCCCCACCTTTCCACTGAAGACTCCTCTTTTATCAGTTCCCTTTGAAAAACACACATACAGACTCACTCATACTTCAGTTTTGCTTTTATTAGGGACTACTGGTGGTTTTCCATTTTAAGATTGCTATGTCTACTTCATAGCACTCAATATTTTCTCCACACTCTAACCATCACATTCCCAGTCCTTTCTCCTCCCCTTGAAGGACCTTCGGCACAATTGTATTTCATGCCTACATATTCTTATCCTCTTCCCTCCTCTTTGCCACCCAGAAATATTATTATGCATCACCTGCTTGCTTTCTCCCCTCAAAACTCTTATTATTCCAGGGTCTTGATGGGAAGAAAGGGCAGCCCTGCTTCTACTAAGGGACAGGATGATTTCCACTCCTTATTCCTTGTACAGATGCTGACAGGACTGGCAGTTAAATCTTACTTCAGTGTTGGCAAGGGATCCTCCACCACATGTGAGACCATAAGCCTATCTTAGGAGCACATAGCTCTGCGTTTGAACATTCATGACTCCTTCTTAACACTTCTCCCAAGCATCTACTATCTGAAGTGGCTACTTCATTTTGTTTAACAGTAGGGCTAGCCTGACCGGAAGACCTTACTGATATAATGCATTCCCTCCTGTTCACCAGTATTACAGAATGCCCTGCATTTTTAAACAAAAATCTCTTGCTGCAGCAGAAAGAAGGCTGACTAGGACTAGAATAATATTTCAGAATTGTAGAATCCAGGATGAAATTTTCAGGTGACATCAGATTAGAAACATTTTGCAAGTATTATGAGGTATTATAAAACTTTCCAGGGCCTGACTAGTTAGCTTGTGGGATTTTTCCTGCCTTCTGTGTGTAGGCAGTTGGTGATCCAAGGGTGGACGGGGGAACATCTTGCCCTGGAATTTTGGGATAAGATTCCTCTGCTTTGACCGTAGCCATCTTGCAGCATGCTTAAAAGGTGCTTGCGTTCAGTTTTCTGTGGGTCTCTACTGTGGTCTGCTGCTAGGAATAGCTTCAGTGACAAACTTAAAAGTTTCTGTGTTAACTTAAAAGTCTGCATGTTCTTGCCATGGTGGCTATGAGGTAGACAGATACAGGCAATTAATGGAATCATTATTAAGAATCTTTCAGATCTGTTTCATGGCTAGTTTAATTCTATACCAGAATATTTTGGTGCACAAACTTGTTAAGACTTTGGCTGATCTCTAGAATAAGGGCCAGTGACATAATTATTCAGAACTGTCTTCTCTCACATCACAGAGCCAAATTCACTCCCTAGTTTTCTGAAAAGTTGGTAGCAATTAAAAAATCAGGGAGATGAATAGAGGAGTGATGAAGAAGAACTTGGAAGTTAATCTGACTGAATAAAAGCTAGAAGGGACTAGTGTAGATGGTGGCGAAGAAAATTTACTTTTCTGTCAGCATTACATCTGCTTTGAGTTGAAGTTTTTCAGAGTACTGATATGTCATACGTAGAACCCATGGGGGTGATTAGAGGATATCTTGGTAGCCTGCTGTGACAAATTTGTGACACACTTTGCAGATACAGTGTCCATTCTGACTTGGTCTTCACATTGATAAAACCAGCTGACATATTTCTAGCAAGTGCTTGCCTTGTTCTCATTCCTTTCAGCTTGTGTAGCCTTATAATATAGTCAGGATTCTTGGAAGTGTGAGTTTGGACATATGTCCCTTAACTATCTTGACCAGCCAAGGAAGATTGTTTGGGTGAGGGAGGGAAGTTGATAAATGCTTTTCTGAAAGAGGGAACAGCATCTGGATTGAGGTCTCTGTACCATTATACAGGACAGCTACCAAGCAAAGTCCAGTGTACCATTGTTGAGAAAATTGCTTAAGTGTGATGCGATAACCCAGCATCACGATTTTCTGTTTTATCGTCTTAATCTATATCAGTCTGTTTTTCATCTTTGTTTTGGATCTGAAACAGCTATGGAGATGATCTGTGTCAAGAATAAGTAGCGTACATTTGTGTTGGGTTTGTTTGACCTCTTAGTGGTATGTGATAACATTTAGTAGCAAATGTCTCCTTCTGGATTGCCTTTGTAGCATGCAGCTGGGAACACAGTATTTACAGTGACTGTAGTCATGGACAGTTTCCAAAAGATCATGCAGACGGACATCTGCTTAGTGCCTTGACCTTTGTCCTGTGACATCTTTCTGAGTTCCAGTGTGCTCTTTTTGCTGTTTTGCATTTACATGAAACTGCTCACAGAGATCACCCAGATACTTGGAGCTGGTTGTCACCAATATGTAGATGCTGTGCAATTCCATGGCCAAAATCTTATTGTCAGTTTACACTATTGTAATGGACTTTTGGTGATGAATTATAGCAAGTTCCAAAGTCATTATTAGTTGTGTAGTGAGTCACAAAACTCAGCATACAACACGTAATATCTAGCTGACTTCATCTATGCTGAATTCACTATCAAAAGTTATGCTTTCTGTGTTTCACTGGCTGTGTTACACTGGTAGGCCTAGCTAATAGGCTTTTGGCCTATATGCCCTTATCATCTTGCTATGGTGGTCCTGAGCTGTTGTCAGAGATCAGTAATAGGTTAGATGTAAGCAAGCAAGTTGAAGCTCTATATGAGCAAGACTGAAATGTCCTTGGTCAGTTGGCCAAGTGATAAGGAGTCTGTTGATTCTTAAAGGGATTCCACTTCCAGGATTTTTCATGGACTTCCTGGTGTTTCTTGTTTAATATTATATTTTTATTATTACTCTGACTGTTTTGCATGTTTTTGTTTCAGAGGCAGAAAGGCAAGTTATAAATGTCTTGATAAATGTGTGACTCTTCTCTTGTTTTGGTTGTTAGTGAACCCAAAAAGTTCGGATTAAGATTTTTGTTTTGGGTAACTAGATTCTCTCTTGTCCTTGTCTCTGGATCTTAAAATAAGCTATGAATTTGTCTGTCTATGCTCTTCTCTTTCATTTTTTCTTTTAGTATGCTCATCAGAAGAACAACAAGAAGGAATATTAGCCAAATCTTCCATCTTGGTGTTTCATTTCAGTTACAGAAATGTAAATAGTCTTCTTATCATGGTTTTTAATGCATTATATTTGAATTGTATGGCTTTAATTAATGTTGCTGTTGGCCACTCTGATCACTGCTTGGTGTGATCAATTTGGATTAATTACTGGTGAATTTTAGTTGTGATTATTTATGCTGCCTCTTGGAATTTGTGTACTAGGTCTCAGTGCCACGTATTTTTCTTTAAGTATTATTGGGAGATAAATCTGTGAAGATTCTCAGTCATCCAGGTGAGGTTATCTGGAAGTTGAGTCATGGCAACTGGACTTCTTTCCTATTAGGTCAAAACATTTCGCTACTCATCCAAGTAGCTTCTTCAGTCTGAGGAGAGTTGGTAGGAGATCCCTGATATATCTTCCATGTTGGTTTCACTTCCCCCTGGTCTGAATAGGCTGGACAAAGGACTGGGGGTGAGTGGAAATTCCACTTCTGCTGTCCTTCTCCACCCATTGTCATGGCTCATTAACAGTTGTTAACAGTGGTCTTTCTGGTGTGTGTGGTCCTGATCTTTCTGGGGACTGATGAAAGGACAGCATGATAAATAGGAGACAGATTGTATCTAAGGCCTCCACCCCTGTTGAGTGAAGGATTTTCTATATGCATATGTGTGGCCTCCCTGACCCCTCTCTCAAACCACCTATCTTCTCAGTCCAAAACCAGTACATCTTGGTCATCAAATGAGTGTCCTTTGTCCTTCAAATGAAGGAACACTGCTGATTGTGGTCCTGAGCCGTTGCCCCTCCTGTGTTGGGCCATTCTCCTGTTTAGTGGCTGTTTGGTTTCTCCAATGTAGAGTTCCAAACACTCCTCTTTGCATTGGACCGCATATACTGTACTATATGGCTCCTGTTGTGTTTTGATGTCCGGTCTTTGGGTGGATGAGCCTCTGCCTTAGTGTGTTTATGGGTTTGAAGTGCACGGGTATGTGGTGTTTACCAAAAATCCTTTTGAGCTTTTCAGAGACACCTACCACATAAGGAATAACCATGTTCTTCTATTAGATCTGGGTCTCAGACTGTTCCATTGTCCTGCTGGGTTGGGACATTGTCTTGTTAAAGGCCCATTTTGGATATCCACAGGCCTTAACAGCTGTCTTCAGATGTCCGTCTTCTTTCTTCTTCGCTTCTGAGGAGTTGGGGATGTTTCTTGCTCTGTGGTTTAACTTCCTGGAGACCCCTAGTTTGTGTTGCAATGGGTGATGAGAGTCAAACCACAGGTATTCATCAGTGTGTGTAGGTTTTCTGTAGATTTCTATTCCTAAGCTGCTGTTGGATCCTATGATGACTGCACAGTCCAGGAAAGTAAGCTGGTTGTCTTTGGTGTCTTCCCTGGTGAACTTGGTGTTTGGGTCCACTGCTTTTATGTGGTCTGTGAAGGCCTGTACTTCCTGGATCTGGATCTTCACCCAGGTGTTGTCCACATGCCTAAAACAGTGGGTTGGAGTCGTCCCCTGGAAGGTGTTTAGTACCTTCTTTCCCACTTCTTCTATGTATAAGTTGGCAACAATGGGTGACACCAGGGAACCCATGGCATAGCCATGTTTCTGTCTGTAAAAGTCACCTCTGTAAGTGAAGTAATACATGGACCTGTATCTGCTCAGATACAGGTCCATATCTGGTCCGGGTTGAGGCTGCTTCTGGTGGAGATGTTAATATAACTTTTTATTGGGTGATGTTAATGTAACTTTTGCTGCTCTCAGTAGTCACACTTTTGATATCCATTGGTAGCTTAGAAGTGGATTGTAATTGCATGCACAGCCTCAGTGTGGAAATTTTTGATGGCCTTGATGTAGTCATATATGTACGATCTACAGTAATGGAGGTCTAGTTAACAGCTTTTCCCATCTATTGATAAATGTTATGCCAGTCACCCAGTATTGGAGCTCTTTGAAGTAGGTTAGTATGTATCAAAATGTCAGTGGCCTTGATTTTAAGAGTTACTATCTGTGTAATAAACTTAATGAATGGTAATGTAATAATGGTGACAAGGCTTTGGAGAATATTTCAAGTCCTTACGTGTAACAATCAAACTTTTGAGAGACAGTCGGAGACAAATCTTGTTGCATAACTTTCCGCTGGTGTAATCTGGATCAGGCATTGTTGTTGTTTAGTCGTTAAGTCGTGTCTGACTCTTCGTGACCCCATGGACCAGAGCACGCCAGGGCCCTCCTGTCTTCCACTGCCTCCCGGAGTTTGGTCAAATTCATGTTGGTCGCTTCGATGACACTGTCCAACCATCTCGTCCTCTGTCGTCCCCTTCTCCTCTTGCCCTCACACTTTCCCAACATCAGGGTCCACACAGTCAAAGGTTTTTATGTAGTCAATGAAGCAGAAGTATATGTTTTTCTGGAACTCTCTGGCTTTCTCCATAATCTAGTGCATGTTAGCAATTTGGTCTCTAGTTCCTCTGCCCCTTTGAAATCCAGCTTGTACTTCTGGGAGTCCTCAGTCCACATACTGCTGAAACCTACCTTGTAGGATTTTGAGCATAACCTTGCTAGCGTGTGAAATGAGTGCAATTGTTCGTTAGTTGGAGAATTCTTTGGCACTGCCCTTCTTTGGGATTGGGATGTAGACTGATCTTTTCCAATCCTCTGGCCACTGCTGAGTTTTCCAAACTTGCTGGCATATTGAGTGTAGCACCTTAACAGCATCATCTTTTAAGATTTTAAATAGTTCCACTGGAATGCCATCACCTCCACTGGCCTTGTTGTTAGCCATGCTTTCTAAGGCCCACTTGACTTCACTCTCCAGGATGTCTGGCTCAAGGTCAGCAACCACACTATCTGGGTTGTCCGGGACATCCAGATCTTTCTGGTATAATTCCTCTGTGTATTCTTGCCACCTCTTCTTCATGTCTTCTGCTTCTGTTAGGTCCCTACCATTTTTGTCCTTTATCATGTCCATCTTTGCACAAAATATTCCTTTAATATCTCCACTTTTCTTGAACAGATCTCTGGTTTTTCCCTTTCTATTATTTTCCTCTATTTCTTTGCACTGTTCATTTAAGAAGGCCCTCTTGTCTCTCCTTGCTATTCTTTGGAAGTCTGCATTCAATTTTCTGTAACTTTCCCTATCTCCCTTGCATTTGGTTTCCCTTCTCTTCTCTGCTATTTGTAAGGCTTCGTTGGACAGCCACTTTGCTTTCTTGCATTTCCTTTTCTTTGGGATGGTTTTTGTTGCTGCCTCCTGTACAATGTTACGAGCCTCCATCCATAGTTCTTCAGGCACTCTGTCCACCAAATCTAGTTCCTTAAATCTGTTCTTCACTTCCACTGTATATTCATAAGGGATTTGGTTTAGATTATACCTGACTAGCCCGGTGGTTTTTCCTACTTTCTTCAGTTTAAGCTTAACTTTTGCTATAAGAAGCTGATGATCGGAGCCACAATCAGCTCCAGGTCTTGTTTTTGCTGACTGTATAGAGCTTCTCCATCTTTGGCTGCAGAGAATATAATCAATCTGATTTCGGTATTGCCCATCTGGTGATGTCCATGTGTAGAGTCGCCTCTTGTGTTGTTGGAAAAGAGTGTTTGTGATGACCAGCTTGTTCTCTTGACAAAACTCTATTAGCCTTTGCCCTGCTTCATTTTGAACTCCAAGGCCAAACTTACCTGTTGTTCTTTTTATCTCTTGACTCCCTACTTTAGCATTCCAGTCCCCTATAACGACAAGAACATCTTTCTTTGGTGTCAGTTCTAGAAGGTGTTGTAGGTCTTCATAGAATTGGTCATTTTCAGCCTCTTCAGCATGGGTGGTTGGTGCATAAACTTGGATTACTGTGATGTTGAAAGGTCTGCCTTGGATTCGTATTGAAATCATTCTATCATTTTTGAGATTGTATCCCAGTACAGCTTTTCCCACTCTTTTGTTGACTATGAGGGCTACTCCATTTCTTCTATGGGATTCTTGCCCACAATAGTAGATATGATAATCATCTGAATTGAATTCGCCCATTCCCGTCTATTTTAGTTCACTGACGCCCAGGATGTCAATGTTTATTCTTGCCATCTCCTGTTTGACCACATCCAGTTTACCAAGGTTCATAGATCTTACATTCCAGGTTCCTATGCAGTATTTTTCTTTGCAGCATCGGACTTTCCTTTCACTTCCAGGCGCGTCCACAGCTGAGCGTCCTTTCGGCTTTGGCCCAACCACTTCATTAGCTCTGGAGCTACTTGTCCTTGTCCTCCACTCTTCCTCAGTAGCATGTTGGACGCCTATCTTCCAGCATCATATCTTTTAGCCTTTTGTTTCTGTCCATGGAGTTTTCTTGGCAAAGATACTGGAGTGGCTTGCCAGTTCCTGCTCCAGTTGGATCGCATTTAGTCAGAACTCTCCACTATGACCTGTCCGTCTTGGGTGTCCCTGCACGGCATAGCCCATAGCTTCTCTGAATTACTCAAGCCCCTTCGCCACGACAAGGCAGCAATCCATGAAGGGGGGATCAGGCATAGAAGCATTTAATTTAAAATAATTAAAATCTTCCTGTCCCCCTCTTTTTAGCTCTGAGGCTCTCTAGGACTCCCTTTTGCCCCGAGGAAGCTTTTGGGAGCCTCTGGACACTGATTGGTAGGGGAAGCCTTTAATAGTAAAAGTTTGCTGCCAGATCACTACCGCTAGGAATGGTGGTGATCCAGCAGCAATATTTTACTATAAAAGGCTCCTCGCCCATGTCCTGAGATGCCCAGAGGCTTCCCCAGAGCAAAAGGGAGTCCTAGGAAGCCTTGGAACCTAAAAGAATAGGGATAGGAGGCTTTTAATTGCTTACATCTCCCCATAAGGAAAATAAGCCTTTAAGCCTCCAAGAAAGTTATGCCAACAGGATTTTGCCCAGTGTCAGATTTGTCAAGTATTAGCCTGGTATAATGACAGAGGAACCATCAGTACCACTTTTTAATAATAAGTGCTTTCAAGTCAATTCTTACTTATGGGCGACCCTTTTCGGGGGTTTCCAGGTAGAGAATACTCAGAAATGGCTTACCATTCCCTTCTTCTGAGAAGAAGGTCACGCAGCTTGCCCAAGGTCACACAGGCTGACTCTACTCACAGGAGGCACAGTGCGGAATTGGAAGTCCCAAGCTCTGGTTCTGCAGTCCAATACCTAAACCACTGAACTAATCACTTTTTAGATTACGGATAATCAGCTGCCTGAAGTATTTCCAGGTTGTATATTTGTTGCAGTAGGTCTGACTGTAGTCAAAGCTATGTCAGATTCCCTTGATCAGGGCACAACTGAACCATTTCTCCTGATGTGCCACATTTGACCTTCTGTTGCCTGCTCATAGTTCAGACGAACACCAGCTCTCTCCCTCTTTTCTAGAGGCCACTCTGGCTTTTTTTATTTTTCATTTGCCAACCCATTCACCAAATGACAATTTAGCCCTTGAGTTCAATTGCCAACACAAGGAGCAAATCAAAGCCAAACTTTATGTCCAGCCACATTTTGCATCCACAACATTCTGCAGCATGAGACCTGTTTTCCTCATTTTCTCTCTTCTTATTTGTGAGTACTACACTTGATCTTAGCCAAAAGGCCGAGAAGCGATGCTTCCTCTGTAACTGCAAGCAGTTAAAGAACTACAAATTATTTATTTAATAGTAGTTTTGAATTCAAGCACAAATCAAGTGTTATTCTTGGCTTTTAAATCTGGGGTTGTTTGGGAGCTGTGAAGCAGGTTCTCTGGTGACATACTGTTTCTGGTTTGTTCAGCTGCTTGTGTAGTAGGAGGAGCCAAGTTGGTGCAGACAGGTGACGTGTCACTCTACATAGCTTGTTTGTAGTAAGACAGGATTCCCCAGGATCTTTGTTTATAATACATGCAGGTATATACAACCTTAGTGGAATATTGTAGGGATTATGGAGCACAAATATGAAGTGTTTAATGGCACTTTTCCTTAGTAGTTTTTTCTCTCCATTGTTATGAGAGAATGGAACTGTCAGTACTTGGCTTCTGTCCCCGATATTCATTTACCTGTACATTTGTTTACTGAATGGCCAGCTGTAGTATATAAGCTGATAAATAAATAGGCATTAGCTACTTAATAGATTAGATCATACATGGCATATATGTGGATATCTGTTTTCCTTTATTTGCTTTTGTTTCTATCTGTTAATCTAGAATTTTAAATTAATGCACAGATTACAAAACCTAGTAACTCTTGCAAATTACCCTGGAACTTGTCTTTTATTGCTCTTCCTTTAAAAGGTGAAGAAAATAATTTAACACTTGTTATTGAAAGGATGAGGACATGATATATGGCTAAAATAGCTGCCGGTTTCTTCCATCTTCTTTTTCACCATTCTGTTCCTGACAAACACTAGAATTTTGTAACTGGAATGTTATACCTATTTAATACCTATATTTAATAAATATATTCATTGTCTTTCATTTTCTTAATATGCTGTGATAGCAGAAATTGGTTTGTTTAGGGCAATGGTTTTCCAGCCTTGGGAAATTTCAGAGAGCTGTAGTCCAAGAACATCTGGGTTGGGAAGCACTGGTTTAGGGTGATTGCAATTAGCCACAGTTCTGAAAGACAGTGTCAGTCATCTTCAGCTGTCACAGCACTATGGAAATTTTCCTTCTGACATGACTTAAAGGCTAGTCAGGCTTCCAGATGTTGATATGTTGCAGGATAATGGATATTTTAGAATGGATGGGGGCTCTGTCCTTTACAAAATGAGATAAAGTTGGTAGAGGATTGCATTTCTGATGGGCTACCATATGTTGACATAGGTGCATGCCAATTTTCTGAAATGTATGTGAAGAATTTCTCATAATCAACTTTGAGATTGGATACATGTCTCATTTTCTCAGAAAACCAAAACATTTGTGTCAGTGGTTTTCAAAATGTTTCAGGGTCATGAACTACAATTTGGAAATCTAGCAGGTGCTGCAGCACTGCAATGCACATTTGCACCACACATACCTTATGCTTTCCATGTTGGGGTGTTTTGTTTTGTTTTGGCACAGTCATTCTTGTCTTGTATGCTGTTTATACGTAGCTGAGATGGTATGGAGAGTCATGTTTAGGGTTTCTGAAGGAGAGATAACCTTTTCATTTTGGTATTTTACTTTTATCTATTATTGTTAGCTGCCCAGAGTAGACTTCGGTCTAGATGGGCGGGGTATAAAATAAATAAATAAATAAATAAATAAATAAATAAATAAATAAATAAATAAAAAATATGGGGGAAAGAGTTATCGTTCTCACTCTCTCAGACTGGTCACTGGAAGTTCCACATGGCATCTCATGGTATTGAACTATCTGAGGATCTGAAAAAAACAATTGTTGCTCTACATAAAGATGGCCTAGGCCAGCGATCCCCAACCCCCGGTCCCCGGTCCGGTGCCGGTCCCTGGCCTGGGCCAGACCGGGCCAGCGAGAGAGACCTCCCCCCACCCCCACGCGCACTCACCCCCCGCGCCGCCCGTTTGCGCCTGTGCGTGCGCTCCGGCATGCCCGCACGAGCGCCGCGCCGCCATTTGCGCATGCGGGCAGGTGTGGGCCCACACGAGCGCGCACTGCCATTTGCGCATGCGCACGAGCGGTCGTGCGCATGCACAAAATGGCGGTGCTCGCTCGCGCGGGCACAGACACCCGTGCAAGGGGGCGCACACTTGTTCGCGCATGCGCGCGCGCGGGGGTGCCCCGCCTTCCCCAGCCGGTCCGCGGACCGGAAAAGGTTGGGGAACACTGGCCTAGGCTATAAGAAGATTGCCAAAACCCTGAAACTGAGCTGCAGCACGGTGGCCAAGACCATACAGCGGTTTAACAGGACAGGTTCCACTCAGAACAGGCCTCGCCATGGTCGACCAAAGAAGTTGAGTGCCTCTTCTCAGCGTCATATCCAGAGGTTGGCTTTGGGAAATAGATATATGAGTGCTGCCAGCATTGCTGCAGAGGTTGAAGGGGTAGGGGGTCAGCCTGTCAGTGCTCAGACCATACGCCGCACACTGCATCAAATTGGTCTCCAGGGCTGTCGTCCCAGAAGGAAACCTCTTCTAAAGATGATGCACAAGAAGGCCCACATACGGTTTGCTGCAGACTGGTCGACTAATGACATGGATTTCTGGAACCATGTCCTGTGGTCCGGTGAGACCAAGATAAACTTATTTGGTTCAGATGGTGTCAAGCGTGCGTGGTGGCAACCAGGTGAGGAGTACAAAGACAAGTGTGTCGTGCCTGCAGTCAAGCATGGTGGTGGGAGTGTCATGGTCTGGGGCTGCATGAGTGCTGCCAGCACTGGGGAGCTACAGTTCATTGAGGGAACCATGAATGCTAACATGTACTGTGACATACTGAAGCAGAGCATGATTCCCCTCTGTTTGGAAACTGGGCCGCAGGGCAATATTCCAACATGATAACGACCCCAAACACACTTCCAAAACGACCACTGCCTTGCTAAAGAAGCTGAGAGTAAAGGTGATGGATTGGCCAAGTATGTCTCCAGACCTAAACCCTATTGAGCATCTGTGGGGCATCCTGAAATGGAAGGTGGAGGTGCGCAGGGTCTCTAACATCCACCAGCTCTGTAATGCCATCATGGAGGAGTGGAAGAGGACTCCAGTGGAAACCTGTGAAGCTCTGGTGAACTCTATGCCCAAGAGGGTTAAGGCAGTGCTGGAAAATAATGGTGGCCACACAAAATATTGACACTTTGTGCCCAATTTGGACATTGTCACTTAGGGGTGTACTCACTTTTGTTGCCAGCGGTTTAGACATTAATGGCTGTGTGTTGTGTTATTTTGAGGGGACAGCACATTTACACAGTTATACAAGCTGTATACTCACTGCTTTACATTGTAGCCAAGTGTCATTTCTTCAATGTTGTCACATGAAAAGATATACTAAAATATTTATGAAATGTGAGGGGGTGTACTCACTTCTGTGATATACTGTATATGTTATCCTACCGCTTGTAAGAGAGAAGAGAAATAAGGTCATTGAAGTTTAAGTCATTTCATACCAGCCTTTGCCATAGCCTCACTTTTATTTATTGTGCTATTATATGTAGAATTCATGGGTAGGCAACTCGCATCCCTCCATACTATAGGTTGTAACTTCTAATATCTAACCATTGATCATGTTGGCTAGATTTTAGGGCAACTGTAGGACATCTGGTGGGCTATTGTCTATATCTGAATTTAGGTATACCTATGGTTCTGCTCACCTACAGTAAATTGCAGTGTAGGTAGTTTTCATGGAAGTTACTTGTTCTTTCACACAGAAGAAAAGATACATTATTAGATTTCTATCCTGCTTTTCTTCAAGAATGCTTCTCAAAATGGTTTAAAGCTCACCAGGACTGAAACAATAACCCCAAAATACCACCATCCTAATCAGAACTGTTATTACTACATGGTAGTGGGTACATGGGAGAGATCTTTCTCTGTTTCTGCTCCCTCCCATAGCCTGCCCCATCTTTACTGTCTTTCTGCAGGCAGGTGAAGACCTTTCTCTTCAGGCAAGCTTTCCCTCAGTGACTGTCTTCCTGAGTGGGATTTTTAAATGGATTGTTGTACCTTACTGCTTTGAATGCGTTTTGGTGTTGCTTATGTATTTGTTTGATCATTTTAGTAATTGTATACTCACGCTTATTACCTTTAAAATACTGTCTTTTAATGACATAAGTCACCTTCAGTCCTTTTTAAGGAGAGAGGTGAGGTTAAAGATATTTTAATTAATTAATTACTGTTGTTTGCAAAAAAAATGTGTATAATAGGAGGTGCTATTAGAAAGTAAAATAATGTATTAAATTAAAATCAGAACATAATTTTGGGCAAATGAAAATAGAATTCAAAGAATTGTATTTTTGGTTTGATTTGTATTAATTGTTTAACATTTGAATCTTCCCTTTTGTTTCCTCCCCTTTATATAGGCGGCGATATGGCAAGCACTTAACCACTATGCTTATCGAGATGCCGTCTTTCTGGCAGAGAGACTGTATGCAGAAGGTATGCATCTGCTGTGATCCCAGGTTTTCATATTTGTGTGAATATTACAAAGAGCTGATATTAGTTCACCATGACTTCATGACATTAGTTAGTTAAAATGGAGAAATAGCAGGAAAGTGAGCAAATAGGTTAGGTATAAAGTGCCAGCATAACATTGTCTGGTGATACGGGTGACCTATTGTAAGTTTGCAAACTTTTTTTAAAAAATAGACTGTTTTCAGGACTCTGTCAAGGACGATTGAGGCAGTGCTTGATATTTAAAAAGAGATCTCCAGAGTTTGGACCTGTTTGAGCACTCTCCATCTGACAACAAGAAAGTCTTGTTTCTTAAGTGTGTGGATTTTGGTTACTAAGCGGTGAAAAATATTTTTGTGTGCTTAGTAGTATTTGTTTTTATTGTGTTAAATTATTATCTTATTTATTTTATGTCTACTTATTTTTTAAAACTATACAGCCACAGATAAGAGTGGTGCTAAAATTGCATGGGTAAACAAATGGGTTTATAAGATCAAATAATATCTGTAAAAGATTCCCTTGCCCTGCCTTATGTTGCTGGCTTAGATCTTTGTACAGTTCTTAACAGTGAATAGATGGTGCTTGTCCATCATATTGCACATTGTTCCTGTACAAAGTTTAGAGATCTTTATGTTTGTTAGTAAAAGGATCATAACTGACCACTAAGTAAGATACGGTAACTGTGTATACGTAATACTTAAATTTTCCTTTGCACTAGACTGTCTAGGAGTAAATGTGAATCCTATATCTTCGCATCAAGAGGTTCCAATGATGGATGGATTCTAATGCTTTTCCTCCTTACCTCATTGCATGTCTTTCAGTGCACTCAGAAGATGCCCTGTTTTTACTGGCAACATGCTACTATCGCTCAGGAAAAGCATACAAGGCATACAGGCTTCTTAAAGGACACAGCTGTACGACCCCACAATGTAAATATTTGCTTGCCAAGTGCTGCGTTGACCTCAGCAAGTAAGTTGCCTCTCTGATTTGTTAGTGCTGCTGGAAGGTATAGTTAAAATTTTATTTTTAAAGATTATGACATCATTTAATGGCACTTCAGATCTTTGACTAGTCACATAATGGAATTCATTTTCACTTTCATCTGCGGGCCTAATGAGCACTAGACATCACTAAATGTATTGAGGGTCTTTGTAAAGAAAATGATGAAAAAACATACTAATGTCTTCCTAGATCAAGTGTGAAGTGTATTTATTTATTTATTCATTTATTTTTCGCTTTTAAAATGCTAAACAAGATAAGCTGTAAATGTTACACATTTGAGGCACCAAGTATTGTAGAAATGATATTTTGATTCTGTCATCAGCAAGTTTTTCTTACCATTGGCTTAGATCCCAAAATATCTAGGAATTCTCAGGATGAGTGGCTGGGGACCTGACTGTCAAGAAAGCATGGAAGTTAAGGAACAGGGAATCTAGAAAAGATTTACAATTTGATGGAAGTAAAATACAAAAAAGGCTGACAAAGGGAAGAAGATCCAGGAGAATCCTAAAGAGTTTTAAAAACTAGGGTCTGCTTAGAAAGCAAGAAAATAGCATAGAAGATTTAGGAATTGCAGGGGGATATCCTAACAGAAATGGAGAGAACAGGCAAGTGCTGTGACGGGTGGGGACTTGCAGACCAAGGGTGCAAAAACACTGTGTGCATGGGCACAAATGCTGCATTTCTTTAATTAAAAAATAGTTACAGCAATGATACTCTTTTAGAAGTATCAGAATGCAGTGTATATGTCTTGGTGGAGAGGTCTAAATCTCCCTCCACTCCTTCTGCTTTTTCTTTTCTTCCTCCCATAATTTTTTTCATAAGCTCTTCTTCCCTCCTTTTTATCTGTGCTGCATAGCTAGAATATGATAGTATTCTAGTATCAGGGTAGACAACATTTATGGGTTACTTTTCCAGTTAGCCAACTGCATGAAGGCAACATGCCAAAAGGGGCGTGGCCTAATGAGAAAGGCTTAATGGAATGTGTAACAGGAAGAGAGATAAAAATAAAATATCTGAAATATTACAATAGCTAGAAATTGATTAAAAATAACTTAAATACATTATTTCATATCAGCCTACTCAAATTTACTTATTATAGTGATTTTTTTAGTGTTAAATAATAAAATCATCTCTGAACTGGTTTAGATGTAATTTTTATAACAGTAAAACCACCCCACATCTGCTAAACTTTAACTGTTTTTCCTTAAGTTAACTATATAACACTGTTTTAGCTGGCCTTCTTTCAGCCCTCATTTGGATACCTTGGTGGATGCCCTATACCAAGAATTGAACAGGAGGAGTGTGTCCCTGTTGGTTCTGGTGAACCTCTTGGTGGCTTTTGATACCATTGACCATGGTGTCCTTCTGGGTCATCTTTCTGGGATAGTGCTTGGAAGGAACTATATTACAATGGCCCAGATCTCCCTGACAGAGCAAATCAGAAGATGGTGCTGGGGAACTCCTGTTTGACACTCTGGCCATTGTCCTATGGGATCCTTCAGGATTCACTTTTGTCCCCCATGTTATTCAACATATACTGTACATAAAACTGCTGCAAGTGGTTGTTTGACATTTTTGGATTCAGTGCCACCAATATATTGATGACACACAACTCTGTCTCTGCTTTCCATCTAATTTCAAGGAAGTTGTTTTGGTTGTAGACTGGTGTCTGATGTCTGTAGTAGACTCAATGAGGAAGAACAGATTAAATCTTAATCCACGCAATACAAAGGTGCCCATTGCCAGTCAAAAGACAAATCAGTGAATAGGGATTCTGTCTGTATTGGAGGAAGTTACACTTCACCTGAAGACATGGGTTTACAGCTTGAGCATGCTCCTGGATTCATTCCTGAGCCTGGATGCCCAGGTATCAATAGTATCAGGAATGTGCTTAAAAAGCTAAAGCTACTGTGGCAGGGGTGCCCATTCCTTGAGTTGTCTGGTTTGGCTATGGTGACTCATGCTTTAATTACAATCCATATGGATTAACTACTCTCTCTATATGTGGGGCTGCTGCAGCCAGATTGCTGGCCAGGCCAGTGAAGGGATCACATGACTTTCCAGATAAAACAAGTTCACTAGCTGGACTCAATTCAGAGTGCTGGTGATGACCTATAAAGTCCTATATGGTTTGGATCCAAGCTGCATCTCCCTGTGGTTACTGTGAGGGGATCATGGCCATGACCCTCATGGGTCATCTGCCCTCACCCTACAGAACCTCAAAAGCATGGGCAAAGCTGTTGTTCTGACATTGTGGAAAAGCTGGGAGGAGGAGAGCTCAGATGTTGCTGGGGAATGAGATTAGAGAGAACAGCTGGACAGAGGGGAGGAGGGCACACCAGTAGCATTAAACACCTTGATCTTCCGGGTGCACAGTGAGGGGTTGGCTGAGAAGAAGACTTGGGGATCTTCAGCAGAGGAGCTGAAGCCCATCCTCTGTGTGTTTGAAGATTTGGCCTGGAAGAAGAATGAGAACCCATAGCAGGAGCCTCTGAACTTCTTCCCAGCAAGTGGGGCAGAGGCCGGGGGAGAGGGGCACCGACTACCCATCCCCAGAAAGGCACCAGCCCCATCAACTCCCTGGTACCCAAGACAAATCCACTCCCACTCAGCTAAGGTGCTGGCTGTACAAACGCCGGTGCAAGAGGAGGAGGCTTGCTGAAGAGTGGAAGGACAGCCAATACCTGTTGGCTGCCTTTACCAGTCCTCACTGAAAGGCTCCAAGCCCAGCCCTGAACTGGGCTTGGTTATTATAAGGACTGCTTCAGTGTCAGGAACTGAGGCCAGTACAGAAGTGACTGTATCCAGGGGTCTAGTGTGGAAAACCCAATCCCCTGGGATGCAGGAGGATGGTGATGAGGAACCACTGTGCAGAGCACCTAGTTTAATAAAGAGCCATCTCACTAGCAGCCTAGAGCTAATGGAATTATTGGTAAGAGATTCCAAAGCCGCTGTCTCTGCTGTGAACAAGGGCAACAGCGCTCACAGTTGCATGTCTGGGTTCTAAGATCTCCAGGGTAGCCCTTTTCTTGGTCCTGCTGCCTTTACAGGTACATTTGATGAGGCCTTAAAAGAGAGCAGCACGCAGGTGGTGGGGAGGCCAGGTTGGCTCCCTCTCTGCCATCCTTCAGGTAACAAGATCTCCATTTTTAGGCAAGGCTTTAACAACTGAACACAATAGAGTTTGATTACCTATATTGTACATTTGTTTTTTATATGAGTCAGTTTTTAAATTGTTTTTAAATTGTTTTTATTATTGTTTTAAATATTGTTACGTATTTAATTGGTATCGCAAGATAGATGTTGGGAGCAGGCAGAGAAAATTTTTAGTGTAAAGTATGCCACTTGTAACTACCCATGTGAAGGAACTGTACTAATTTTCTTTATTATTCTTTTATCATCTTTAAATAGACTTGCAGAAGGAGAACAGATCTTGTCTGGTGGCGTGTTCAACAAGCAGAAAAGCCATGATGACATTGTGACTGAGTTTGGTGACTCTGCATGCTTCACACTTTCGCTCCTGGGGCATGTATATTGGTATGTCCATTCTTCTTTTTAGGAATAAGCTGCTGCTGTTGTTTTTTATTCCGCCACTTCCCAACATGTTCTTATGCTTGTCTTTACAAGTGCACAGATCTTATGCATCAGTTTGTAGGTCTGCCAATACTTCCATTAGCTTTAGGCTGCTAGAGAGATGACTGTTTATTTGCTCTAGCAGAGATAACAATAGAAATTATTTGTGAACAGTTACTGTTACTTGTGAAGATAAAGGATGTAATTTTTAATCCTGAGTAAATAATTTATATAGGAAGGCCCCAGGGTGATATACAGTCTGGAAAACCTTTTGGTGTTTATGTAAAGTTTGCATAGCTTTCCACAGCTAATTGCAGCAAATTGATCAGGTCCTAGTGTGTGTCTCAGTTGTGCAATCAAGCATATGCCCAGATATGCAACTGAGATGCACCAGGCCCCTCATCAATTAGCTACAATTAGTTGGAGCAAACTGCAAACACTGTATGAACACAAGTAGGGTTCTTACCACAGACTAATGGTCTGGGTGTCTCTTTTTTTTTTTTTTTTTTTTTTTTTTTTTTTTTTTTTTTTTTTTGGTAGATTGGAAATGTTCCTCTTAAAGCAGAACTTTGTTACATCATAATAAATATTCCAAATGGATACATCATAATAAATATCCTGTAAAGGCAGCAGAACCAGTTTTCTTTTTGCTACTTTAAAAAAAATCCCATTTCAAGAATTTTTTTTTGTTCCCAGAAAGTAATAACAATAATTGTGTACTTCCAAGTCAGTTCTGACTTATGGCAACCCTTTCCAGGGTTTTCTAGGTAGGAAATACACAGAAGTGGTTTACCAGTCCCTTCTTCTCGGAGTGCCATGGGACTGTGCAGCTTGCCCAAGGCCACACATGCTGGCTCTACTTCACAAGAGGCACAGTGGGGAATCAAACTCCCAACTTTTGGCTCTGCGCCCAGATACCTAAACCACTGAGCTATCAAGCCAGCTCCCAGTCGATAAGGGCCCACAAATCTAAATTACAGATTTAGACTACCTACCTATCAGTAGGTAGTCTAAATCTATGATTGTTGTTGGACTTGCCTTTTTTCCAGATCTCTGAAGAGAGAGGTTGACCTTCAGGTTGACTTTCAGGATAACAGGGAAGCCTGCTGTTTACCTGCTACCTCCAGTGGTAAGCAGGGAGTCAGAGAACACCTCTGCCCTCCTCCTGATCCCAGAGACAGATGCAATTTCTCTCTGATCCTATGCTGAGGTTTGAGGTACTGGGAAAGCCTTAGGATGCTGGTCAAGTCCAGCACAAGGTCTGAGAGAAAATACTCTGTTTTACCACTAGGAAGCACATTTGTGGACCCCTGTTGACTCCATGTGAGAGGATGTTGCTTTGAAGGGCTAAAGTACAAGGGCAAAAAAATGTCATTTTTGTGGCTTCCTACTCTTCCTGAGATAGAAAACCTCTTTTAGAAAGGGTTTAGTACAACTTAACCAATGCTCTTCCTCAAAGAAGCTCTGTAGTCAGTTTTCTGAAACAGGTTGCTCAAGTAGGAAATGGACAAATGTCCCCACATCCATGCAGCTTTCCAAAATATTGGTAGCTGTTTGCAAGAGGGGTTTTAGGGGTTATTTAATCAAGCCATGGAAAGTGAATTGTTGTTCCAACTTGCTGCTGAACTATCTGCTCAGTGGTTTTCCTCCTCTCTTTCTCAATAACAGCAAGACAGATCGGCTTGCCAAAGGATCTGAATGTTACCAAAAGAGCCTTAGTTTAAATCCTTTCCTCTGGTCTCCTTTCGAATCGCTGTGTGAAATAGGTAGGTTTTTCTGCTTTTCTGGGGAGATAGGAACTTCTAGACCTCATGTATTCATGATTTTGACCAAAAGGGGGGGAAGAGAGGAAAAGTGTTCAATGATTGCCTCCATGCCTGCTTAGCTTTTGAGTTCTCTTAGGGCTGCAGTATGGGAACTGAAAAAAATGTTTTTTACCAGTATCTCAATTTTTCTTTAAGCATTATTATTTGTCCTGAGATTGTGTGGGACTCTGAGTAGCACAGCCATTATGATATAGTAATTAAAATATTGGACTAGGACTCAAGAAACTTGAGTTTAGATGCTTTGTCTGTCATGGAACTCATTGGCCTGACTGACCTCACAGAGTGGTTGTGTGGATAAAGTGGGGAGGAAGAGGACCATGCACGTCTTTGAGCTCATTGGAGGAAAATCATGACATATTTGTAACAAATAAAAGATTTCCTTTTTCTGGTCATACAGCCAGTTTTGTAAATCTCTGTAGGTTCCCACAGGTTCTTATATGTAACAGCCAGAATCCTATTGGCTAGTTATGTCAGCAGAAGTGCATTGGCATAAATTGCAGTGGTGATTTGCTGCTAGTTAATGAGTTGCTGCATATGTCCCTCATCACACACCAGCTCGTGACTAGCATGCAGTGAGAGATGCAAATAGTGACTTGTTGTCTAATAGCAATGCACTGCTGCAGTTTAGGCTGTTGCACCTAGGCCAATAGGATTCTGGACATCATGTATAAATCAACATGTCTGTCTCCTAAGAGTTAATGCACACAGGTTTATGTGTATGGTCAAGGTTTGTATAGATTAGTGGGTTCTTTTCCTGCTTTAGCTCTTCCTATGTAAAATGTGGATTGTTGTTTATCCTTATTAAATAAAATGAGTCACCCACAATTCGATTATCCACAAATTCAGTTGCTATGACTCAGCAGTGTGGAAAAGAAGAGTTGTAGCAGTCTGTTCTTTGAGTTCCTGTGATTCATAGTAATGTTGGTCTTCTTAAAGTAATAGCAATGTTGTTGGTGTATAAGCTACAGTGGATATAAAAAGTTTACACACCCCTGTTAAAATGTCAAGTGTCTGTGATATTAAAAAATGAGACAAAGATAAATCATTTCAAAACTTTTTCCACCTTTAATGAGACCTACAACTCCAACTGAGTTGCAACCATATTATTTCAGTTTTTTATTTTTACTTCCCTCCACCTAAAATATTTCAGTTTGTTGTTTAACTGAGTTGTACATAGGTCTCATTAAACGTGGAAAAAGTTCTGAAATGATTTATCTTTGTATCATTTTTTTTACATCACAGACACTTGACATTTTAACAGGGGTGTGTAAACTTTTTATATCCACTGTAATACCAAAAACGAATGTAAAATCTCTGAAGAATTTTAACATAAAATAAAATGTAATATTTGTTATATATGGGGCTGAATGCAGACTTTGCTGGCCTCCAGAAATTCTAGGCCCTGTATACAGACAGTGACTTCTATCTGTTTGAAAGCAAAAACAGAGCTCAAGTCCAAGTATGCATGTCTGTCTGGTTTGTTTAATCTGTTTTTATGCTTCATATGCCCTCACCACTATGACTTGTGGGCAGTACAGCCACTGTGAGTTGCATAGCACAGCATGCAAACGAACGAAACATTTTATTTGAACAAATTAGTGTTTAAAATGCAAATGAAAACTTTACAGTCATATCAGATTCTGCTCAGGTTGGGTGTCTTGTTCTAATAGAATACATAATTTCAGTGCCAGGGCATGTTGGTTCATAGATAAAGGGAGGAAGATGGAATAAATGTTTAATTGGATTAAATAGAGCATATTGTTATGCTTTCGTACTGGACAGATCCTTTGGACAGAGCATGGAGGATGGATGTCTCTATATTTATTAATTATGATCTATATATGATATATCGTTTGGAGACAGTTTATTTCTTAGTTCTTGATAGAAGGGATCAACAACAAGAGATTGCTATCAGTTTTGTATTCACTTTGGTCTTTCCTGGAGCCACCAGTTAATGATACTAGGTTGCAGACAGAAGAATGCTTATATTTATGAACTGAATGGAAACTTAAGAGACAGGGTTGGAGTTATACCTGTTCTGAAAATGAGGGGGCTCCATCTTGTAGAAGTAAGTCAGTGCAGTAAAAGAGATCATTTTTACCTTTTAACTCCTCCCTGGAAGCTTCCATTCTCCGATGTTCCAGAGAATCTCCCAAACTTCTAGAAATTTGGAGGCTAAAGTGCAGAGGGGGAATTGGTGAGAATCATTTCTTTGATGATTGCTAAACTATTTCATTTGCATAAGTCGTGATTTATCCAGCCCAGATTCTGGAAATGCTTTGTAGTGTTTGATAAAATGTCCAAAATCCTGTTGCATAATTACACAGTAGCACAAATGATGTCAACAGCAGCAGCACACTGTCACTAATTAAAAAGTTTCTGCTTATGTTCTGGGTTGCATGCAACCTTGTTTGATTCTGCACAAGTTGTACACAACCTGAAATTGAAGCATTAATCTGCCACTGCTGGTTACATCATTCTTATTATGATCAGGTGACTATACAACAGGATGCTGGCCAGTATTGTCTAGTATGGTATAATGTGTGCCATAAAAGCCCGTGCTATAGGTGTCTATCTGGTTGGTTACTATTGGAAGCAGGATTCTGTTGGACTAAATGAACTTTTGTCTAATCCAGCTACTTTGCACATTGTTAGAAATGCACAGACAGACATATATCTCTAAAAGCATTAAAGTTAGCAATGAGGTCCTGATTTGTTTACTTACATTTGTGTAAGAACAATGGCCCTTTATCTGAAGTAGACCTACTGGTTTGCGTAATCAGATTTCAGTGATCATACAGAGAGTATTGAAAAGCATAAGCACTTATTGTACTGTGTGGGTATGTTCTTTATTATTTTAAACAGTTGGTTGTTATCATCATCATGTAACAATAAATTTCAGCAGCAATTCCTTGCTGTGGGGTTAGGTGGAGATAATATAAAATACATTCTTTTTCTCACCGCTGTCATAAATAATGTCTTTTCATTCCACCCCAAATCCCCTTTTTTGGATCACAGGTGAGAAACCAGACCCTGACCAAACATTCAAGTTAACGTCTATACAAAACTTTAGCAGCTGCTTGCCTAACACATGCACAACAGTGGTGTCTAATCACACCATACCCCACAGACAGCCAGAAACAGTTCTTACAGAGACGCCACAAGATACACTTGTAAGTTTTTGCCAGAACTATTTCAATTTCACCATCACTACTTATGCTGTGAATGCTTGTTGGAAATAAATTGTGTACTTTATTATTATTATTTTAAAAGTGGTTTTCCATTTCAGGAATTAAACAGACTCAACCTGGAGTCCTCCAACTCTAAATATTCCTCCAACACAGATTCCTCCATCTCCTATATTGACTCGGCTGTAATTTCTCCTGATGCTGTACCTCTTGGATCAGGAACTGCCTTCTTAGCTAAACAGGTTCAAAACAAACCAAAAACTGGCCGGAGTCTTCTGGGTGGACCAGCTGCCCTGAGTCCATTAACACCAAGGTAGGGAACTTGAAATCATATTTCCCTATGGAACACTGCTATAGAAAAATAATACAGAGTACTGTAGCACATTAATTATTATTGTGGCATATGCTTCTGCCAGTTAGAATCTGCTTCATCAGATACAAGAACACACATATGAATACTGGAAGAGGAAACAATATTATTAACAATATTATTAACAATAGTGGTAAATGGTTTTAAAATGTGGAGTGCAAAGATCAGATGTGTGTAAGAACAATGGCTCTTTACAATTGCAGTAATTAGTGATAATATAGTCTTCCTAATTCTGCCTATTTCCACCTATAGTAGGAGGTAAATCTATGAAACAAATCAAGATTTAAATAGAATTAATTTTGGAGATAAACAGTCACTACCCTGAAATCTTCCTTTCAGCTCTTTTTGCTATTGGTTTTCAGATCAGCAGCAGAATATTTTGAGAGATAACAATTGTTCTTTCACTGATTTCTGAATATTGACATTTTTGTATCAGACTTCTGTCATTTTAATCTTGTTTTTATTTCAGCTTCTGACAGGAACAGATTAATCCCAATGCATATCCTCCCTTTTCACATGTGTTCTTGCATCTGCCAGTGGACCCTAATCCCAAAAACTATACCACAATTACAATGCAATCCTGTGCATTTTATTGAGACATAAGCTCCAGTAAGGTTCAATGAGACTTACTCTCTTGTGCATTCTGTAGCTAAGTCTATAAACCTTGAAGGAATTTCAGGATTCCTGCTTGTATTTGTATACAGTTATCCTTCTGGAACTGATACAAGGAAGTGGGGTTTCTGAGCAAAGTATGGTCCTCCAAATATTATTGGTCTCCAGTTCCCAGCATGCTTCTCCATTGGAAGATTTAAAGGGGCAGACTTTGTCCACCCCTGCTTTTGAAATTCTGTTTGCCAAAGAATGATGCAGTGCCTGAACTATTGAGTTTACACATTGGAAACCCAAACCCCTCTGCCTATCTTACCTGACCATGAACTGCATGAAGGGATAATGATGATGATGATGTTTGGGAGGAATTGTTTTCTCAACGTAACCTACCTCATCTGACTATTTGGATGATCATATATTTAGCCATTGGCCCATCAGAAGTTAGTCTCTATGATGGAAGTTTGGAAGTTGCTTCCATTTGCTGATTTTTGTGTGCATTAAGTCAATATGTGCATATCAGCTTATTAATGTGATGGCTGCCAACTGACAGAAATGTATCTAGTCTGCAGTGTTCCATACCTTGAAATTATTTGGCCAAATTTGAAAATGCTGCCTCTTTGGCATCTGAAAATTTAAAAAAAAAAGAGTTTTTTCATTCCCACAGCTACAAATACTCAACTATCCCATACACTACACCAGAACACAGACAAAGTTCTAACTCCTGTCCTCTGAAGATGCCAGCCACAGAGAGTGGCAAAACGTTAGGAAGAAAAATCTCCAGAACCTGACCAAACAGCCCGGAAAACCTACAACAACCATTTTTTTCATTGTTGCTTATGGATTCTCTTCCCTCGAAAATTTTAAGCCAGTGCATTACCACCAAGAGTGAGGTTCGCAGTTTGGGTGTACATCTGGACCCGGCGCTCACCATGGAGACCTAGGTGTTGTCAGTGGTCCGTTCCGCATATTTCCATCTTTGGCGGATTGCCCAGCTGCGTCCCTATCTTGATGTGGGGGCACTCACCACTTTGGTCCATGCGCTCGTAGTCTCGAGATTAGACTACTGTAATCTGCTCTACATGGGGCTGCCTTTGAGACTGACGCGGAAACTTCAGATGGTGCAGAATACGGCGGCCAGACTTCTTACTCAGGTGAAAAGGTACCACCATATTTCCCCCACTCTGGCCGCCTTGCATTGGCTGCCCATTCATTTCCGCGTTGATTTCAAAGTTCTTACGATTACATATAAAGCCCTAAATGGTTTAGGACCTCGATAGCTGGCAGAGCGCCTCCTCCCACCCAGTTCTGCCAGAGTCACTTGTTCCAGCCAGGCCGGGCGGCTGAGGGGCCTAACGCCGAGGGAGGTCTGGAAGGAAAGAACGAGGAACCGGGCCTTCTCGGCAGTGGCCCCTCACCTTTGGAACAACTTGCCAGTGGAGATCCGCCTGGCTCCCTCTCTGGGTGTTTTCAAGAACAAACTTAAGACCTGGCTATTTGGGAAGGCTTCCCTCCTGCCGTATTTAATTTCTTACACTTTTGCCATCTTGGATTTATAATATATGCTCATTGGTTTTATTGTTTTTAAATTTGTAAACCGCCCAGAGTAGACCTTTGGTCTAGATGGGCGGGATAGAAGTCTAATAAATAAATAAATAAATAAATAAAATATAATCCTGGGCTGTAGGGGGAAAAATTAAAAAGAAAACCAAGTAGCTATAGTAAGTATTACCACCCTTTTTGAGCCCATAGGCATGTGGGCATTCTCACAAACTAGTTGCTGGGAGACCATGGCCAATCACAAAATAACCAGTTTCTGGAAAAGCTAAAACAAAATTGTTCAAGAACCTCATAAAAAGGCAAAGCTTGGTTCTACGTTCCCAATACAAAACCACTCTTTTGAACCTCATTTTCTATTCTGACACCCATTTCACAGAAGGCAACCTGATACGGCTTAGAGGCAAGTAGTTCAGCAAAGAAACTGACTACAAGGTAGAGGTAGGTTCTTAATCCTAAAGGCCAAATCACAGGGTTTTGTCCCCAGGGCACAATACCTGTTTCACAAATGGCAAGTGCTGATATTCAGAGAAATATACAGAGGTAATCCCTTCTTTCTCCTCCCCCTGCAGAAAATGCACCACTTCCTAACAACACTCACAACACAGGCAAAAAACACACAGCACAATATAGGCAAAATGCAAACACATACAGTGCAGGCAAAACATAGTTCTCGTCATCTCCTCTGTCCCTCCCCATGCCCTACTGTCAGCTTACTTATTTTTTTTAACTTTAGTACAAGGGTGTGTTTCAAAATGAGGAGCTGAGCTACAGCTGCCTGCCTTGCTTCTAGGGCCTACAGAAAATAAAACATGGTACCTGAGGATAATGTTTTGCTTTACAGCAACAGTTAATTTATAAAGAAATATTTAAAAATAAAACAATATCAGGGGGATCAAAGAACCTGATCAGTAAAAGGAGGAATCTGTGGTTACAGTGGTACCTGTGGGCATCCTATGAAGTAACCAGCATCTGGATACATTCCTTAGCCTTTCAAGTTTCTCCTCATTGAAAAAAAATGGAAGTTCTCTTTCTCTCTTCTTGTCTCTTTTCCCCATCCAAAGCAAACCTTGCTTTTAGGAAACATGTCTATTTTGAAACACTCTTTTATGTTTTCTCAGCTTTGGGATTTTGCCGTTAGAAACCCCTAGCCCTGGAGATGGATCCTATTTACAAAACTGCACAAATTCTTCTTCCGTAATTGATGTGCCACCTCCAGGAGCCCCTTCCAAGAAGGTATCTTGTATTCAAGGGGGTGCATGTGAGGTGGAAGGCAAGGACATGTAGCATTCTGGCTACTAGTTCTGAAACGTTCCAAGATAAATATTTCCAGATTCGTTGAAGTACTTTGAAGACTGTTCAGCTCCTGTGTTTTTGCTCTCCAGTTCTTTTGCAGTCAGATATTCTACTACAGAGGAAACTGGCAGGCTTGTTGCTGGATAATCTCTGATGGAAGAACTGCAGCAGAAAAGAGTTCTAATAACTGATATAATCTTTGTTTGGCTTATTTCAAGGATCTAGTTAGAATTTTATTATTTAAGATAATGTATTATAAAAACAGAATTCTTACATTATTTTCTGTTAAACTTAGGGTTTTTTTTATAGCTGGAACTAAGAGTAGGAATCTAATTAACACCTGACATGTTCAGGAAACAAGTACTCCTAATTTGAAAATCTGTACCCTGTTAGAACCATCTCATCTTAGCTCACAAGGGAGTTTGCCTCTTCCAACCAGCTCTAACCATTACTTTCCTCCCTTAGAAAACCTGCATTTTTCAATAGGAGTGGGGCACTGGCAAGGGAGATGTAATGAAAGATAATCAATATATGTGGACCTCTCCTTAACTGACCAAGGTGCTCCATGTGCATGCATTCAAAGTCTTTCTGTCTTGGTATTTCACTCAGCACCCAAAGGCTTCCTGTGTTTGGTTTTTCTGAACATTCTGAAATGGTTCTATGGTCCTTTTCTTACACTTCTCCCATCAGAAAACCCAAATGTATTTTGAGGCCAACCTGGTGGTGGTGATAGAGAATTGATAAGTGCTATTGCAAATACTATGTTGTGCAATATGCTGTGCTTAGAAATTCCCTCTGCAAAAGATTCATACTGGGTGTACATGTACAGAATTCAGTAGTAGATTCCTGATGAAGTAAAACGGACTCTTATCATTGTCTGTTGCTTCTACTGTGCAAAGTGGTGTCTCAGAATTACACAGACTTATGAGGATGCACTTTGTGAAGGTAGCAATTGATGCCAAAATCAGCAGTTGAAGGCAAAATCAGAATAGATAAGGGTAGACAGAAGTGTATGTTTCCTAAAATGGCTACAAAACTACATTGCTTTGCTAATCAAATAGTTAATTATGAATAAAGTAGATTAATTGGAAGTACCCTTGTTTGGTTCGTTGCTTGGTTTAGAAGGAGGGATGACACCTTGGGGTTGGGGTGGCAGCATTGACTTCCTCTGCAAATTTTCACCCACTGCTTTTAGGTTGCCCCTGCTGCAGCTGCCACTGAAACGTGGTGACAACTGCAGCAGCTCTATGATGCAGGAGGACAATCAAGCATCCTCCTTTAGCAAAGAATCCAGTGAAGCCTCATGGCAGGGCATCTCACAGTGTTCTGTTGTAGTGAAACTAAAGAAACATCTGCAT
Organism: Intellagama lesueurii; assembly: GCA_037013535.1. Lineage (NCBI taxonomy): Eukaryota > Metazoa > Chordata > Lepidosauria > Squamata > Agamidae > Intellagama > Intellagama lesueurii. The sequence goes on from JBAJHW010000006.1 coordinate 36,097,251, forward strand.
TCCACAGAGTGCAGAAGAGGAAAGAATCATCTGTCAATGTGATAGCATATGCAAACGTCTGTTGGTTATTGGAGGCATTATTCTTGCGTTAGTATGCATGCCATTTTCTGCAGATCATAATACATAAATTATGTAATTGTAAATAAGTATAGTAAATTGGCTTTGTAAGTTTTAGCTCATTAAAAACAGTGCATCAAATGTGCAGCAATGTTGTATATATTTTTATATAGACTGTCACCAGAATAAGCCAAACTGGAACAAAGTCTGTCTTCTCGCAAAGTGGCAATAGCCGGGAAGTAACGCCAATCCTTGTTGCACAAACACAAAGTTCAGGCCCACAAACAAGGTATGAAATATCTGTCTGCCCTGGGTCATAATTCTAATTCTTGTTTACACATATACTTTTCATATGCCTTGCCTACTGTTGTCCTCTTCCCAGGGGTTCTGGTTGGGTAGTAGAATGGAGGGCTGGGGCATTTTTCCCGTGCAATATTTTCCAGAAGGAGTAGCTGGCAATTGTGTTGAGATGTTTTGTATTTTCTCTCTGTCTCTCTCTGATTAGTACAACACCTCAGGTATTGAGCCCAACCATTGCTGCTCCACCTAATGTGCTGCCTCGAAGAAGTTCACGCTTGTTCTCTAGTGATAGTTCTACAACAAAGGTAAATGGGAGTTCGGTTGATCAGCTGGCCCATCTAAGGATGCAGAGTTGCTAGACAATGAGCTCTGCATTTCAGCATTGTTTGCTTAAAAATTAACAAGAATGGGTTGCAGGAATGTTTTGAGGAACTAATATGTAATTAAAATGGTGCTTAGTTACTGTGGTGTAAACTTTTGTGGCATAGGCTCAATTTCAAGTGGGAGTGGCTCTAAACTATTTCTTGTATTTTGTAAGGGATGTGTTGGTTTTTAAAGTTCTCTAGGGTTCCTTGTTTTTCTTACAAAACTGGTTCTCATTGTTACCCCCAAATTGTTTAAATGGCAGTCTTGCAGATGATACTTCTCAGGTTGGGAAGATACTTGTAGTTTCTTGCACAAATACAAACATACAATTTCATTTATTTATTTCAGGTACTTTAATGTCCCATATAAGAACCGGCCAGTCCTGGCACATTGGTTTATATATTAAAATCACAGTGACCCATATCCTCTTGCTGAGTTCAACCAGCATGGCAGGACTTGTGTCACTGGCAGTGGCAGTTGCAGCTAGTTACAAGAGTTCCTGTTTCAATTTTGCAATGTATGTGAGTGACTTGTGAAGAGACAAAGTCACATGTAGCCTAATCTTTTTTTTAAAGGAACACTTTAATTAGTGGCAGGCAACTGCTGCCTGTGCCATCATTCCTACTGTGCTTGAAGGTTTCTACTAGAGGATACTGGCCCATAAAAATACAAGGACATCATAATAGATAAGTGTAGACAGAAGTCTATCAAAGTCATAGATTAGTAGTATATTCATTTCTAGCAGTTTCTGTTTTTTCCATCTGACCATTTCTCCTTTTGTTTGGGATTTTTACCCAGCCCTGTATCCTGATGGAGAAGAATAGATAACTTATAGAAAGCATGTATTGAAGCTACCCTTGTAAACTCTCTGAAAACTACTCTACTTTTTGCCACCTCCCTAAAATTATGGTTCTTTAAACAGTATCTAGAGCCTTTCATCCATTTGTAGACATACATCTTTTTTTTTGTATTGTGTCTTCAGCAATAGATTCACAAACCAATTCAAAGTCATCATAGTGTGATTAAGGTACTAGTAAAGATTTATATATCTCAGATGCAGAGAAATACTAATTTCATTCTGGTCATCTAATTCTTGCACACTGCTTTGTGGCTTGTCTGGTGGCCAGGCAATTCATTGGAAGGCTCTGCTTTATAATGAGGGTGGGCTAGAATGAGTGGCCATTCATCAGCTCCAATTTTGTGATTTAATCCCAGAAAAAGGATGTCCTTACAGTAGAGATGGGGAATGGTTATCCTAGGAAATGGCATTGACCCATGGGAAAAGTCAATTAACTCCAGAGCCAAAAGGGGGTGGAGTTCGTAAGGTTGCCTTGTGCTCTCTCACTGTCTGTCACTGTGCACCCCATCTTTCTTTCTCTCTCATTGTGCAACCCCAAAAGAAATTGAGTCAATTCCCCAGCTCAGTCTTAAAATGAGGATCTTGCAGTGGTTTAGACTTTTACTCCCAGAGGCCCAAACAGCATGGACAATGGTATGGGATTATGGGAGAAACAGGGGCAAACATTCCCTGGCTTTGCCTCAGATTGATGTGTGGGGATTGATCTCTAGAGGTTCAGAGGCTGTACATTTCCATCTCTGGACATTGGACCACATCATAGTCTCCATCCAAGTAAAGATTTCTTACAAAAGCTGGATTTTCTAAAACTAAAATTTCACCTTGCACTCCCTACTGGCCAATTAAAAAAATTGGATGTGGGACCAGGGGTGTTGGAAGGCCTCCAAACATGGAAGAATTTCTCCCATGCCCTCTACAGAGCACAAGAGGGTTTATGAGCCAATTGACAATTATTATTATTTTTTGCAAAAATCTTGTGAGGCCCGGAGGTGCTGGGAGACCCTGGATGTTGGGGCACCGTATATAGTTCCCAAGGTCTATGTGTTGCTCAACCCTACCTTTAAGTATTTCTTTAAATTTCTATAGCTAGGTAATATATTTTGCTGTTTGTTTTGACTGTAAGATTTTAAAAATGTTTGTTCTTCTCTCATAGGAGAATAGTAAAAAGTTAAAAATGAAGTTTCCGCCCAAAATTGCAAATCGAAAGACAAAGTGTAAAACCAATAAGGGAGGGATCACGCAGCCAAACATAAATGACAGTTTGGAAATCACGAAACTTGACTCATCCATCATTTCAGAAGGAAAGATTACCTCTGTAACACCACAGATCCAGGCATTTACATTACAGAAAGCAGCAGCAGGTGTGTAGAATATTCCTCAGAATTCATTTATTGTAGTTTACCTTGTTCCATCCCAAAGGCTGTGGGTGAATAAGTGACTAAGTTGAAAAATAAGAAATTAATAGAAAATCATAATTAGAGTCAAACTAAAATCAATAGCACATTCAAACCAGGTTTCTTTTTTGGCTGGTTAGAATGATAGTCAAGTTCTTAATACTCTCACAAGAACAGAGAACTCTGTGAGGTATTATCTGGAAGGTTTCCCCTTGTTCCCTTGTCATGGGCATGTGGGACAATCTGCAGAGGATTTAACAAACCTAAAGTGCTCTATCACATCACTTAAAACTATGGAGGGATATCCTATGAATGGTGGCAGACACCACTAACAGCATGTATTTGCTGAGATGGAGTTTATTTGCTTTGGGTGATATTGAATAACCTGGTGTAACTTCTTTGTCATATACAATTGCACTAGTCAACTAATTTAACTTTGTAAAGTTTTGGTTTTTTGTTACCATTTTTGTTATTGTTGTTTGTTAAGAATCCACAGAGAAGTTGCAAGGAAAGGGTTGTTTTGGTTCAAAGTGATGGTTTGAGCCTAGGTCTACCACATTTCACTCAGCATGCATTCTATTTGTTTTATAATTGAAGGGGGTGGGGAAATAGACTGGTGAGCACATTTCGATTTTTGAGATTATGAAATCTGTGGCCAGTAGGATGCCAGTACTTACAGTACTTTCTTAGCCTCCTTTTTTCTTCTGTGTATTTATTACATTTTTCTCCTAGAAGGTTTGATGAGTCTTCTTCGTGATATGGGGAAAGGATATTTAGCCTTGTGTTCTTATAACTGTAAAGAAGCTATTCATATACTGAGTCATTTGCCTTCTCATCATTACAATACGGGCTGGGTGCTGTGCCATATTGGAAGGGCTTACTTTGAACTCGCAGAATATATGCAGGTAAGCATAGCATGGTATATTTTTCTTTATTCTGTGTTGAATAGTTGTGCTACGATTGGAGCCATAGTACATATTTAGAGTCATTTCATACAGATACTATTCTCTCACCTTTTTTATATGCAGGGCTTAAGAGGCTATTAGCACAATGATCTCTGTGAACTCCCTCATAAACCTCACTGACTCCTGCATGTTTACCATGTAGTGGCATTGTTCTGATTTTCACAAGGAAACCACCACTTCAGACATCCCACAGCACCTCAGAGCAATCAAAATAGTGTCAGTATCTAGCTCTGTGGGATATTTAAAATGGCTGCTGGTAGATGTATGGTGAGATAGCCTCATAGCAGATGTCCGCACTGGAGGCTCCAACAGCGATCCTGCCTGTATGCTCTGATGACATTGGTAGAAGTGAATGTCAAGTGATGTACATGTCCTTGGGGAAGAATACATCATTTTCTGGAGCAGTAATCACAGGATTGACCACACATTATCCAAGAGATAGGAATAAATATTTACTGTGGTTTTTGCAGTGAATGAACTTTCTTATTGTACCAAAGGGAGTGAGAACTTTTTGTTACCATACTTCCACTAGTGGTTGATTTTCTTATTCCAGCTTTCCATCTTCTGGACCACTTCTTCCATACAATAAGTAAAGCTGTATCCAATGCTTTTTAAATTTCTTTTTAAAATTGCAGTAGCATAGTTATGTATCTGTCTATGAGTAATGGGGGAGATGCTAGTTTTCATTTATTTTCATGCTCAATAGGCTTGGAAGATTTGTATATTATTTTATGGTGTGAAAGGGATGGTGGAAGTTTCCATTATAAACTGAGAGTTGCTAATGTTCAGTGTTAATTCTTTACTTTCTTTGCAAACTCAATAAATTTTCTCAGTGTAACAACAAAATCTGCTAGATGCTCTATCATAAATGTTGGGCAGATGGGTGGGTGGTAAATAATTTTCTGATAACTTTTTTGTAAAGGGTGTGGAGTTAAGAGTTTTTATTCAGCACTGATTTCACAAATAGAATCCAACAGAAGTCTGCAAAACTTGTTCAGCCCTATTTCTGATAGAAAAACAACAACAAATGACCTCTGGAAGGGCAGGATGACCCTTACATTCTGAAAATGCTTCAAACAAATGACATCTGTGCAACAGAAATTGAAATCCTGTTGGAAAGCTGTGTCATGTGGATCAGCTAAATACAGACATGGCATCCCAAATTAATCATGTGAAAATGTTTTGAAAAAGCTTTTGTTGTTGAAATATAACTTAATTCCCTTTGCAGGCTGAAAGGATATTCTCTGAAGTAAGAAGAATTGAAAACTACAGAGTAGAAGGCATGGAAATCTACTCCACAACACTGTGGCATCTGCAGAAAGATGTAGCTCTTTCAGTCCTTTCGAAAGACTTAACTGATATGGATAAAAATTCACCAGAGGTATGGTTATAGCCCTTTTAGTGTGGCTTTTCTCCTCCCCCCTTTTTTTTTGTAACATATTTCATTTCCTAATTGATCCCATGAGAGTGGAAAAACAGACCAAAGGTTGGCATTATTTTAAAGTATTTTTCTGCAAAAGTCTTGCCGTTCAAACAGACATTGAAGTAGTACATGCCAAACTACACTCTTCTCTCCATTAGTATGTCATTACCTCAGAAAAGAAGTAAAATACTATGGTAAGTACATCTTCTACCATTTTGCTCTTTTTTCTTCCAGGCATGGTGTGCTGCAGGAAATTGCTTCAGTTTGCAACGAGAACATGACATTGCCATCAAGTTCTTCCAGAGAGCTATTCAAGTTGATCCGAATTATGCTTATGCCTACACTCTCCTAGGGCATGAATTTGTGCTGACAGAAGAACTTGAGAAAGCATTAGCCTGTTTTAGGAATGCAATTAGAATGAATCCTAGGCACTATAATGCCTGGTAAGACATATTTCTCATTAGTAAGAATCTTAGATAGAGAAGGCAAGGAATTAACCCCCTACCCCAAATGTTGTTTAGATTATTCCCCTCCCCCCCAGATACATACAAGTACTTCAAAAATCTACTTGCAGTCTCTTAAGAATACATATTTTTTTGTCTCCATCTGTGACTTCAGTCTTGATACATATTGGCAGTGGCATCGCTGTCTGTGAAAATGCCTACAATGCACAGAGCATTCTACATCACTTCCAGGAACACTCAGAAATCTTCAAAGCTCAAAACATTAAGCAAAGATTTTGAACAAATGCGATATGAAATAGTTTTTCAAAGTCCTCTGTTGGAGAAATCACTCACTTTGGTACTGAACAGGATTCCACAATTGTACGGAGCAGATTATGTAGACTCATTTCAGTTTGTCTTCAGGCTTGGATGTCACTGAAGGAGTTTTCGTTGTCTTGGTAGATGTCTTTCTCTAGGAAGAGATTGAAAAGTACTTTTCTGTTGGTTCTTCTTGCCTCTTGGCAGCTTTTGGTAGAGTTAACTATAGTATTTTACTGGAATAGCTCAATGTGTTGAAAGTAGTATGCACTGTGCAGTAGAGATTTCATTCCAATCTCCAAAATCGCTACTAGAGAAGTCACAACACTGACTTCAGCTCAGATCCTTGACAGCTATACCATGCGGTCCCACAAGGCACCATCCTGTCTTCCTTGTTGTTAAACATCTAAATGAACACTGGAGTGTGTCACTTGGGGTTTTGGAGCCTGATGTCACTAATATGAGATAACAGTCTATTCCATCTGAATCAGAAGAGACTGTGCAAGTGCTAGGACAGTGTCTGGAGGCAGTGGTCTGCTGGGTGAGGGTCAATACATTGAAACTGAATCCTGGTAAAATAGAGATAGAAATTCCTGGCCTTGGGCATTAGACAGATAGTCTGTTTTAGTTGAGGTACTATTCCCATCAACAAAGCAGGTATATGGACTGGGGAGTGCACCTGGATTGAAAGCCATCACTGGATGCCCAGGTGTCTTCAGTGCCAAGGACTAGGATATGCTGGTGACCATCATTTATGCTTTGAAAAATTCCTGATTGGATTACTTCAGTGTTCTGCACACGGAGCTTCTTTTGAAGATGGTACAGCGGTTGCATTGGTACAGAATGCTACCATATTTGTTTTGATGACCAGTGAGAAGTAAAGATACTGCATCAGGTTTGAGATATCTCCATTAGCTCATGGTAACTCATGAGATCCAGTTTAAGGTATTAATACCAGTGTATAAGGCCTAAGTGTATAAGGGGACGTGGTGGCGCTGTGGGTTAAACCGCAGAAGCCTCTGTGCTGCAAGGTTGGAAGACCAGCAGTCGTAAGATCAAATCCACGCGACGGAGTGAGCTCCCGTTGCTTGTCCCAGCTCCTGCCAACCTAGCAGTTCAAAAGCATGCAAATGCAAGTAGATAAATAGGTACCACCTCGGTGGGAAGGTAACGGCGTTCCGTGTCTAGTCACGCTGGCCACGTGACCACGGAAACTCTACAGACAAACGCTGGTTCTACGGCTTGGAAACAGGGATGAGCACCGCGCCCTAGAGTCGGACACGACTGGACTAAATGTCAAGGGGAACCTTTACCTTTACTATAAGGCCTAAATGGCTCAACAACCAAACACTAGTAAATTTGCCTTCCCTAGTACCAACTAACTGGCCGTTTTCTTGTGGTGGTGCTTTTGATTATTGTGAGCCGCAGGCCCTTCTTGGTGGTGGTACTTCAGCTGTAGCACTTTTTCTTTATGAAGCTCTAGTTATTCCCCTTACCATTATCATTAAAGTGCCAGCTAAAAGTATGTATATTTGTGCAAATTTCCACAAATATACATTTCCATTTGCTTAATGCTATGTTATTGGTTTTCCCTGGTATTGAATTACAGTTATTGTTTGCATCTTCTAAGGAATGTATTAGCTTTTATGAGGAAGGCAGGATATAACTAGTAATAAATAAATAAAAATAAAGAATGACAATAGCAACAATTGGCAATGGAATAGCAGTATTAAAACTGAGCATCTTCAGAAAGTAGTGACTTACACCTGATCAAACATCTTTACAAAGCTTTGGAAACAAAATGTTTTCCCTTGGACAACCTTCAGAATGAAGCAACACTGCATGGAAGATTTGCAAACTGGTATTAGACCTCTGAAGGGAAAATTGGAAGTGGATGGATGCTTGGAATGAAATGGAGTATAGCCTAGATGTCTCTCAAGATCTACAATTCTAGCTACTCATTTTTGTGGAGATACTGATGACAGAGTGACAGCTAAGATCTTACATTCCTAGTCGCAATGTAGAGACCTTACCATTGAGAAGAGAAGCCATGTTGTTGCGCATGTATGAACCTGTCAGTACCGATATGAGTAGCTGTGTGTGTCTTGCTTACGGAATGCATTGCTGGATAGAACTAAAAAAAACTTTATTTGGATAGTAATGGGCAGAGATGTAAAACTTCTGAAAATTTCCATTTTTTCCAGAAAAAATTGGGGAAATGTTTTTTTCCCCTGGAAAAAAACTGATTTTTTTTTTTAAATTACATCTCTAGTAATGGGAATATATTTCAATGAAAATTTGATGCTGGAACTGTCTTATAAAGCCGCTTTGGGTCCTTTGTTGGGAGAAATGCAGCATATAAAAAAAACTAATAAATAAAAAATAAATAAAGTGGGGTGGGCAAAGTACATTGCTTGGCCCCATCATACTTCCTCATGCCCCGCCCCAAAAAATGATTCTTCCAACCAGAAAAAAAAGCCTCCAGAACCAGCAATGTAGTTCCATACCACCTGCTGTATTCAAGACCGAGGAACAGCAGTTTTTCAAAAGCAGAAGTGGATTTCTGGCTATTTCCAGTTGCATTTTTGATGGTCCATTTGCTTTTCCCCAACCTCAAGATTCCTTAGGCAGAAAACTGCCCCCTAGACCCATAGAAGTTGTGCATCCCTATTATAAATGTTTATAAAACAGAGAAGGATATTAACAGGTATCAGATATTGTTAGACATATTAAATTGCTTTCATTTTATTCTTACTGATCCAAATCAGCCACTGAATTAGTTTTGCCTGCTCTGTCTACCTGTGAGAAGTATTATTGCTAGAAATGCAGAAGTTTAATGCTTGGTTTTCATGCTTTAAAATTGCTAGGTATGGATTGGGAATGATCTACTATAAACAAGAGAAATTCAGCCTTGCAGAAATGCATTTCCAGAAAGCACTTCATATTAATCCTCAAAGTTCTGTCTTATTATGTCACATTGGAGTTGTAAGTAAATCAGATTTCATTCTATTTATTTTCTATAACATGGACAATGGAAATCTGAATATAGAGCGAACTCTGTTTCTCTATATTTCTCTTCAGGTTCAGCATGCCCTGAAGAAATCCGAAAAGGCTTTGGATACTCTGAACAAAGCCATTAATATTGATCCTAAGAACCCACTGTGCAAATTCCACAGAGCCTCAGTATTATTTGCAAATGAGAAGTACAAGGTGAGCAAGAATTATACTTCTGAACCTATTCAGGCAGCTGCTGCTGCTTCTTATACGAAGTCTGGACCTGTTCATATTCATTGGAATCACTTGTAAAACATATGTAGGATGAACATAAATGCATTCCACTGAGTTCACGGGGATTTACTGCTTAGTAAGTGAGGTTTTATTCTGCGCTGCCATGTGTTCTGAGGGCTCTGGATGATATTCATTATCTACCTGTGATGAATTACTTCTTCAGAGAAGCATACGTTACCATCCTTTTCCTGGTTGTTGTCCATTTATATTTTTTTAACTTTTTCATATGCCCATTCCCTTGATTTATAGGTCAGAGAGAGATTTATTCTCTCTGCTTTCTATTAAGTATGATCTTCTTGTACTTAATTCCATAATTATATGTTTCAAATGTTTTAAGTGTGTAATAGACCTTAAATGTTGTTTTCTATTATTGTTTGATATTTTTAATTTGAAGCTCCTAAAAATAAATGTTCTTCTTCGTGGTCTCTGTGAATGCACACTAATGGGTTAAGTCTGCGCATGCGCAGAGGCCTCGGAATATTCTGGAGCTGAAAACTTGCTAGGACCGCCCCCCGCCCGCCCCCCGCAACCCACGTGGTCCGCCCGTCCTAGCGGTTACCTCAGTTCCTTTTTTTCCGCTGCTGAGGTCTCTTCTCTGGAGCTCTCTCTCTCGGAATAATCGATTCATCCTAAATAGAAACATTACTATCGTCAGTTATTTCCTCAAATAGTTCGTATTTCCTCTTGATTATCCCTTTATTATCTTAAAAAAAAAAGATCGTTATTAGTCCAATCGTTCGCCCCCCCCTTTTTTTTCTCCCTTCCCTGTTTCGTTTTCCCACCTTTTATGGCCCCAACGGGCCCCTTCAAAAAGTGCATTTCTTGCACTAACAAGATCCCTACTTCAGACGGTCACAAAGCTTGTTTATTTTGTCTTGGTGAAGCTCATCAGCCTTCCGGCTGCCCTCATTGTAAAAGTTTCACAAAACAAGCGATTAAGTTGAGGCAACAAAGACTACGTGCCTTCCTTTGGGATCAATCTCTTCGGTCGCCAGTCAAAATGGACACTCCACAAACCCCTCAACTGCCAGCCACTTCTGCCTTGGCATCTCCGGTTCAATCTCCAAAATCTAAAGCCTCTAAATCCAAGTCCTTCGGTTCCACTACTCATTCTACACCTTCGTCTAAACCTAAGTCTAAACCAACCAGTACAAAGTCTAAGAAATCCAAGAAATCTCTGCCAGAAACTCATCCTATGTTACAGCAGTCTTCGGATCAACAACACACCACAATTGATTTGGACACCGATAAGGACTCTATCCCACCGGTATCAAAGCACCCTCCTTCCCCACTGCTCGCCGGATCACCATCCTGGGCAGATACCTCGGCTGAGGTACAGGCAGTGGAGTGTTCGGCCGAATCGAGCCCCAGATCGCTGGCTGGCTCTGGGTCGGTGTGTGGCTCTGGGTCTCCTTCCATCCCTGACCCAGTTACAGTGAAGAAGAGTAAGGCCAAGACACACCATACCGGTCGTTCCGATACTGTCATATATCAACCTCCGCGACACTCGGGGCTGAAGGTATCGAAAGGCTCTAGGGTTCGAAAATATCGGCCCAAGCATGTCAAGATTCTTGAGCCTCCTCCATTTTATGGAGTACCGACCACGCCATAACGCCATCACCATCGGTACTGGCATCACAGTATGGAACAGTATTACGACCCTCGGATGCACTATGGATATTGCTACCCTTCGGATTCATCCGCGTCTTCTTTGTCCCGGTACCAATCCGACACCGAATCATCAGACGAGGACAATTTTCCTACTCTGGTACCGGCGACCCGTACCGGACATCGTAAGAGACATGGCAGCTCTGTGTCAGCGCTACCGGTACCGAAGAAGCAGAAGACCAGTAAGCATTCGGTACCAACTGTGTCTAGAGATCGAACCACGTCTGCCCTGGCTTCTCCTAGGGACCGACCCACCACTTCTTCTCGGGACCGGTCTTCTACGGTACACGCAACAGCTACCTGTACTGAGCCGTCCCTCGGTACCGGGCACAGTACCAAACATCAAAAAAGACCATCGGGAAGTGCCATACCGTCAATATCATTGAAAGATGACCGACCAGCTAAACGTCGAAGAGACGCTCCCCTGACACTTCCGAGCCTTCCTCTTCATGGTCATCAGACTCCGACTCCTCAGATTCTTCATCCTTCCAGGAGTCCCCTCCTAACTTGGCAACTCCAGATTCAGATATTGGTGACGCAAATCCTCCATCACCAGCTGAGGATTTTGCCTCATACTCTAACGTGGTCCAGCGAATAGCAAAGGCACTGGACCTTGACATCCAACAACCCACACAATCGGAATCGGACAAGGTCTATCACGATATCGATGAGGATCAAACGCCTCCACTGCGTATGGGTTTCATACCTTCATTACTGAAGCTGATAAAACAATATTGGGCCAAACCCTCTTCAATACCGCAAATTTCACGTAGAGTAGAGAACCTCTACAAAACACATGGCACAGATACCGATTTTCTTTCAAACCATCCACCACCAAACTCAGTAGTCGTTGACACCACTCAATCACGGCCGCGCAACCAATCCACTGCCACTCCAAGTAATAAGGAGGGCAGAAAGTTAGATATAATCGGATGAAGAATCTACTCCTTGGCTTCCTTCACCCTCAGAGCTGCAAATTACATGGCAGCTATGGGGGCTTACCACAAGCATCTTTGGAAGCGTGCCCTACCATCCCTCCAGGCAGCCCCCGCAGAGCTCAAACCGCGGGGCCTCTCCTTCCATCAGGAGGCTATGGCTCTTGCCTGCCAAGAAAGAATTACAGCGCGGCACATTACTGAGGCTGCTTCAAAACATCTAGTGGCAGCTATAGCTCTGTGAAGGCACGCCTGGCTCCGGTCCGCCAATATATCGGAAGATTCCAAAATGAGGATCGAAGACTTATCTTTTGACGGTTCCGGCTTGTTTGATACCAAGACCGATGACATCCTTGAGAACCTGCAAAAGATGAGAAAGACGGCACGCTCTTACAATATCCAACCCTATTATAAGTCTCAAAAATACCAGTGGCGACAACAGTACCCTTTCCAGCAATACAAGTGATTTTCAGAGAAGCAAAGATACGTACCACAGCAGTCTTCCTCTTATCAATCCAGACAACATGGACAGCGTCAGCGTCCCCGCCAATCCTACAGGCGACCTGAGAAGAAAAGCAAACAGAGTCTTTGACTTTCCGGTTCCCTTGTCCTCCCACCTACCCACCACCCCTTTCACCCGTCTTGCACCCTTTTTCCCTACATGGACACATATAACTACAGATTCATGGGTGCTCTCCATCATCACAAACGGATATGCAATAGAATTCCTATCTATCCCACCTCCTCGAATCATTCTCACTCCCTCCTCCACCGCTCTCAAATCAGAAATTCAAACTCTACTATCAAAATCAGCCATATCACCCGTCACTCCAAATCCGTCTGACCCCGGATTCTTCTCCAGGTACTTCCTAGTTCCGAAAAGAGACAATTCTCTACGTCCCATTCTAGATCTTCGGGACCTTAACTATTTCATCGCTCAGCGCCGTTTTCGTATGGTGACTTTGGAACGCATCCTTCCATTGCTGCAACATGGAGACTGGTTTTCAGTCATCGATCTGAGCGATGCATACTTCCACATCTCTATCAGATGCGACCACCGCAAATTTCTCCGTTTCTCTCTCGGACGGGCCACCTTCAAGTTCAACGCCTTACCATTCGGATTATCGACAGCACCAAGAGTATTCACAAAGTGCATGGCCCCGGTGGCAGCATTCCCGTATATAGACGATTGGCTACTAGTAGTTCATTCCAAAGACCAAGCACTAAGAGACATCAATACCACTCTGTCTCTGCTAAGAGATCTAGGCCTCAAGGTCAACTTCAAGAAGTCGGTGCTGACCCCTTCGCAAAGGGTAGATTACATAGGCGCCGTGCTCGACTCTCGTCACGCCAGAGCCTTCCTCCCTCGGGAGCGTGCACTCAAAATACGGTCTCTTGTTGAGCGCTTTCATCTGCAGGCGTATGTGACTGCTCATCAAGCGCAATGACTACTCGGACTCATGGCCTCCACCACCTCAGTGATCCAGCATGCGAGGTTGAAGATGCGCTCGCTGCAAGCATGGTACCTGTCTCTGTTCAATCCCCTTGTCGACGTACCCAACATGCACCTACAGGTTACCTACAAGCTTGCCGACCAGCTTCAGTGGTGGATCACTCCTGCCAATTTATTCATGGGTCGCCCCTTTGCACCGCTTTTGTTGACAACGCGAGTAACAACCGATGCCAGTCCTGTAGGTTGGGGAGCGCACTGCGGGGACCTTCAGGTGCACGCAAAATGGTCGCCAAGAGAACGGCTTCTCCACATCAACAACCTGGAATTGTTGGCCATTTTCAAGGCGTTCCGTGCTTTCCTACCAGTCATTGCAGGCACTGCAGTCCAGGTCACCACGGACAATACTACAGCTCTGTATTATGTCAACAAACAAGGGGGTACACATTCACTCCCCCTTTTGTACCTAGCTGTTCAGTTTTGGGAGTGGTGCCTGGATCACCACATCTTTCCATCGGCCGTACACATTTCCACTCAGGACAATGCCTGGGCAGATCATCTGAGCAGACGGACTTTCCAGATGCACGAGTGGTCTCTCGATCACAACGTGATTCTCAGCATCTGCAAACGATGGGGTCAACCTGTGATAGACGCGTTCGCAACGAAGTTGAACAGGAAATACTTCAGATACTTTTCAAGAGCAGGAATAGGCCGGGGATCACTAGGAGACGCCCTCATGGAGTACGCACTTCATCTATCTCTTTCCTCCGATACCACTCATCTTACGAACCATTGTGAAAATAAAACAGGACAGCGCCAATGCGATCCTAATTGCCCCATACTGGCCGAGGCAACCGTGGTTCACGATGCTGATCGCCATGTCATTCCAATCAATGCGGTTACCGTGTCTCCCTCACCTCCTCACTCAACATCGAGGGAGGACCTTCCATCCTGACCTTCAATCCCTACATCTGACGGCCTGGAGAATCTTACCTCAATAGACACTATTCTCTCTCACTCGAGGAAACCTTCTACTAATCATCTCTACGCATATAAATGGCTGGCCTTTCAAAAATTTGCGAAAGCACATGATCTTCCGATGGCACCGACTACCCTGAGGGCCGTATTACTTTTTCTATCCTACCTGTTTGATCGTCACCTGTCATTGTCCACGCTGAAGAGTAGACTTCGGTCTAGATGGGCGGGGTATAAATTATTTAAATAAATAAATAAATAAATAAATAAATAAATAAATAAATAAGGTCTACTTATCAGCTATCGTGGCACACCAACCCCAAGATTCTGAGGCTGCTTTATTGTTTCGGCACCCTACATTGAAAAGATTCCTCCGTGGGGTAGCCCACCTTAATCCTCCAAGACCGTCCCCTTACCTCAGTGGTCGCTACATACGGTCCTAAGGCGTCTGTCTCTCCCACCATTCGAACCACTGGCTACTGCCACAGAGCGCTTGTTGTCATTTAAAGTGCTGTTTCTGGTGGCAATCACCTCTGCCCATAGGGCATCAGAGCTGGCAGCTCTCCGTGTTGACCCTCCCTTCCTACAATTCCACCCGGATAAGGTCACCCTATATCCAGACATCTCCTTCCTTCCCAAGGTATCGACTGATTTTCATGTTCGGCAACCAATCATTCTGCCCACCTTCTTTCCTAAGCCTTCCACTGGTGTTGAGAGATCACTTCACCTTTTGGATGTGCGACGTGCTCTAGCTTTCTATGTTAAAAGGACTGCTTCCTTTAGGAAGTCCAAGCGTTTGTTTGTCTCGCCTCTTTCACCTCACAGAGGACAGCAGGTTTCTCCACAGACCATATCTAGATGGATCGTGCAGACTATTCGTCTTACCTACCAATTAGCTAAGAAACCTCTTCCGGGCCATGTCAAGGCGCATTCCACCAGAGCGCTGGCAACGTCTACGGCCTTTCTCAGAGGTGTTCCAGTCCAGGATATCTGCAGGGCTGCCACCTGGTTGACTCCATCTACCTTTGAATCCCATATCGTTTGGACATGCGTGCCAAGGCGGATGCAGGTTTTGGACGTGCGGTTCTCTCTTCAGCTTTGCTGTGACGTCCCTCCACCTTTAAAGGTAAGCTTGTCAGTCACCCATTAGTGTGCATTCACAGAGACCACGAAGAAGAAAGAGAGGTTACTTACCTGTAACTCTGGTTCTTCGAGTGGTCATCTGTGAATTCACACTTCCCGCCCGTCCTCCCCTCTGTCCGTCACGTCTGTCTCTCTCTTTGAGCAGCAGCAGCATTGGGGAACTGAGGTAACCGCTAGGACGGGCGGACCACGTGGGTTGCGGGGGGGGGGGGCGGTCCTAGCAAGTTTTCAGCTCCAGAATATTCCGAGGCCTCTGCGCATGCACAGACTTAACCCATTAGTGTGAATTCACAGATGACCACTCGAAGAACCAGAGTTACAGGTAAGTAACCTCTCTTTCCCAAATAATAGGAATTACAGCAATGGAAATGAAATAGATCATCTTATTATGCTCAAGATATCAACTTTATTTGTATTTGTAATACATTGGCTGAAATCCTGTTGCATATCTCTGTTTGGGCGTTTAGAATGATGTCATTTGCAGTGACCGATTGCCAACGTTTAGAAGCTTCCTTTTGCAAGCTAAGACGAGTTTGACTTTGTCACCTTGTGGATGACCTGTGCACACCCTGATACTGCAAAAAGAAGCCTTTACTTAGCAGCAGTGTACTGCTGCTGTTCCTGCTATGCAGATGGGCCCTGTCCAACAGGATTTGGGCCCAGATTCTCTTGCCTAGTTACACTGGCATTGATTGGCTGGATAACTCAGTGATTTAGGTATCTAGCTGCAGAGGCAGACGTTAGGAGTTTGATTCCATACTGCTTCCTGTGTGTAGAGCCATCCCATGCAGCCCTGAGCAAGCTGCATACTCAGGGCACCCCCAGAAGAAGGGAATGGTTAATCACCTCTGAGTATTCTCTACCTGGAAAACTCTGAAAAGGGAAACCATAAATCAGAATTGATTTCATGGCACATAATTATTTTTATTAGTTACACTGTCATAATACAAACAACATAACTTGTGGAGGAGAAGAACCTTAGGTTAAGAAATCACCATAAATATTTTCTTTCGTATATTGAGTTGTGATTTCTTAATTTGGAGCCAACATTCCCTCTGATTTTCTGCCAGTGCTGGGCGGGGATCCCATCCAGGATCAGAACCAAATGGATGACAATACTGGCTGCTGGTATGCAGCACTGATACAGCAGTGCACAGCCATGTACCCACACAGCTTATTGGGAATGTTGTTTGGTGCAATTTGCCTCCAAAAGTAACACCATTTGCATAGCTATTCAAGAGCATTTTGGCCATATATCAGAATGTTCATACATATTTGAGATATATGGTTCCTGTATCTGAAAATATCTTGCTTTTTTTTTTCTCTTCAGTATGCTTTGCAAGAACTTGAAGAACTGAAACAGATTGTTCCCAAAGAGTCTCTTGTTTACTTCTTAATAGGAAAGGTAACAGCCAGTTCTGATCATTAAAAAGTAAGGCATTTCTTGGTAATAATGGAATAGGTTTTAAGAGTGGTGCTCGCTGGTCACACTGAATTTTATTTCAGCTGTAGACATGTGCATTTGTTTTTGTTTGGGCTCCAGACCCTTGAATTTTGGGGTGTGGAGTCCAAAAAAACCATAAATGCACATGACTTTTCAGCAGTTCTTCCCAGCATGGCAAGTATGCTAAGCAACCAACCTTACTCTCAACCTTGAAGTTGCAAAGGAGGGTGATGTTGTCCTGCCAATTGCACAGTATTCCCTGCCCCTTCCCTACTTCTGGAGTTGGGATCAAGTTGGGGGTTATTGGAGCATGGATAACTGAGGTTGTCTATCTTCGTCTCAAGTTGAAGTACCACAGTAGATGATATTCCATGACACAGAAGTCACTTGAACCATAGCAGCACAGCTGGATCTAGGCATTCCCCCAAGCCACAAGCATCTTCTTTCAATGGGAATGTGATACCATCCAAGTGAGACTGAATGCTCCTAGCAAATTCACTTCAGGCTCTGAATGTCCTTAGATTCCTGGCAGGGGCAAGCAAGTCTTGCTGGGGAAAGGATGTACTGTAGTTTAATAGCACACAGAGCTGACAGTTGTTGATTGTTGGGTTTTTCTGGCTAGGTTTATAAAAAGTTGGGGCAAACCCATCTTGCACTGATGAACTTTTCCTGGGCAATGGACTTGGATCCCAAAGGAGCCAACAACCAGATCAAAGAGGCCATTGACAAGAGGTATCTACCTGATGATGAAGAGCCTGTAACACAAGAGGAGCAGATCAGTGAATGTTGCCCATATGAGTCAGGTTGGTATTTTTCTTTGTTGGTTTGTTCATTTCTGGAGCTAAATGAAGAGAACCGCTTTCTCAGCTACAGCCCAGAATTTAAGGTGGACCTTTGACTTCAAATAAAAAGGGAAATGTGCAGTCTTATGTACCTGACCAGAGTTGAAATCTAGTATTTTACCATTTCTGTCCTTCTCTCTGCCATCATCATTTAAAATGAATTTGTAGTCATGATGTGTTCATGCAAACTGTAACTTTAATAGAAATCTACAATGTTGGCTGCTGAGAGGGCTAAAGATGAGCCAAGCACAAGTGGGGTCAGATCTAGAACTTGTTTGGCATGTTGGGATTCAGACCTCATAAAAAGCATGTCCTCTAAGTATTCATATAGCAATCACTCCACGCTTGATTTCTTTGTTGTTGTTGTGTGCATTCCAATAAAATCAATAATGTACAAACATGCTACAGATTTAACCACAACCTCAATATTATGTATATTGTATGTATATATGAACCTCTACATCAACCTAAAACTCCTTAAGACAAGCAATGATCAAAAAGAATTAACCAGCTGCTAAAAATCATCATAAAAATTCCAAATAAATACACTGGTCACTGACCTATCCCTACATCCAACACCTATGGCTCCAAGATAGTTTTTCAAAACTCGTCTAAATTTGTTCAACTCTGGTTCCATAAGAAAACCACTGGGGGAGAGAATTTTACATCTTTGAAGCCAAGTGGGAAAATGCCCAAAGCCTGAAATTTGCCACCTTAGTGCAAGGGACTAACAAAACTCCAGAATCTGCAGACTGAGTCCTCTTAAGAGGAATATGCCATGATATCAGCTCTGCTAAATAATTAGGACAGGAATAATGTAGGGCTTTAAATATCAGGAAAAGTATTTTAAGTATGAAACTGACTAGGTAACCATGAATCAGTTACTATTTCCCAGACTTATCCTAAATTAAGCTTTGAATAAAGATATAGAACAGTTCTAGGTCATGCCTAGGCAGGATCAGTGCATGATATAATGATTGGATGGTACCTTTCAGCTTTGGAAGAAGAGGGTTGTTGGCATGAATTAAAATAGGCTGTTTTTGCCACACAGAGCCACATACGATTTTCCATGAACTGTACTGGAACAATTGTCAACATGCTAGTATGACAGCATGGTAGAATAGGCTGTCCGTGGAGAATGTTGCATATATAGTTCATGAAATATGCAGATATTCCAGAGAAGGTTGATTAATTTTGGTGTATTTTTCCCTGCCAACAGTTGGTACAGATGAATCCCAGGCCAGCAGCATGACTGATGCAGATGATACACAGCTCCATGCAGTAGAAAGTGATGAATTTTAACCACAGAAGGTACATTCTGAGCTTGGATGTGTGACTGACAGATACTGTTGGATTCTTCCTTTCCTGCCCTGCCACTGTGGCAGCATCATTCTAAAGTTCTACCAACACCCAAGGTGCATCATTCATCAGTTTTTAATTGACATGGAATTAATGGCAGTGCATTTTGCGTCATTATTTGAGTCTCAGTCTTTGACTTTTTCATCTTTGTAAACATGATTCTTTAAAGGAGGAAAGACTTTTTTTTTTAAACCTCCGTTTTGTTGACAAACCTATCATGGAAGAAAGATTTGCTGTTTGGGAGCTTGGAGACATGAAGAAGTAGCTGATGAAGCAATGTCTTGCTCTTTCCACAGTAATGTGTTTTAGTTTTGGTTCTTTCCTCTCCAGTAAGCAGAGACCTGGATTTCTCCATTTCCACATTCTTCAGAGAAAGTTGTGAAAGTGCAGGACTGGAATGTGTTAAAGACATTTCTGAATACTACTAGAGTGTAACTTAAATGCCAGAGAATGTATATTACCTTAAAAACAACAGTTTTTGCTGTGAACGAAAATATTAGAAAATATATTAAACCCACTGTCCCTGCTTCTAGATTTGTCAGCTTCCCAGGATAGACTTCCATAGAATACTTTAGTATTCCACTGAGAAGTTAACTTCACCAAACTAACTTCCAGAGCATCAGTCGTTGGCATTTGTAAACAGGTCAGTTACACAATGATGACAGGTGACTTCTCAAATGACCCTTGCCACTGTACCTGACAGTTGGGGAAATCAAAATTTTATTGCAGTTGTAAACTCCTAGTGAAAATAAGTGTGTAGATTTGCAGTGTTGAAAGGATGCAATTAAATAAGTCCACAATAACAGAGAATGCCAAGAAGAAAATGGAAGCCTTAATCCAATCAAAACCTTACAATGGTGGTACATCCCACATCTGTTTGCAGCAGTATCCCCGTCAAAACTATTTTGTAAAGTGTTGTCTGAATGAACAGATGCAAAAAAATTGTGCAATTATCTGTCTCCTTTTTTTTTCTTTTGTTTTAATCCTGTAAGTTTGAGTACTTCCTCTGTGATTAATTTAGACCCCAGGAGGCTATTTTTGTGAGGAAGGATGCTAGGCTGTGTTAAAGAAGCCAAACTTTTCCTCCTTTGTAGCACTCCTGCAACAAAGGTTGGTTGGCCTTTGTGCAGTGACCATCAAGAAAGTGTATGATAACTTTACAGTTTTAAAGAGCAAATTATGCACAATAAAATGGTTTAAATTTCACAAAAATGAATTGTGATTAGTTTCAGTAGTTTCATTTAGTATTTCAATATACATTTTAGAGGGCCTCCATAATATTTAGCAATAGCAAACTGAAATTTGAACCTGAAGCATAGGTCCTTAAGTAACCAAAATATAACTAACTACCTTCACACAAGAAGGGGAGATGTTAGCAGCTGGAGGCATCCCCCAAAATTTGCAAGAGCATTAAAAATGGGGGAAATGCAGGCGGTGGACCTTCTACCCATAAACGTTCAATGAGCACTGGATGTGCTGAAGAAACTTGGAATGCTGACTGATTATTGTGGAGTGGAACAATGGAAAATCAGGAACTCAAGTACTGCATACTACAATATTTTCTTGAAATCCCCACTGGTACTTCATTGCTATCATTTAGAATTGCCACTAATTAATGAGGTGCCAGTTACATTCCTGGTCATTGGATGGGCACACAACTAGGAACAGACTTGACACCTAATTAATTAGTGGCAAATTGCCACCACAGTTTAATAGGATTTCACTTATGCATGTGTAAGTCACCAAATCCAGCCTAAATGTTGGAAGGGTTTCTGGTTGCAGTGCTATAACTACATATTCTAGAGTAAGCATCACTGACGTTTCTGTTGAACTTGGTTATATCTCAATACACATACATAAGATTGTTCTTTGCTTTAAACAAAGGTGCAACCGCTGCACCTGCCAGCCACAAGCTATAATTTTAAAAACAAAAATAATATTAGCAAGGGGAAATCTGTGGAGATACAATGCTGCAGTGGCTTTGCAGAAATTGCGGTTTACAAAATTATTTCCCAAAACCACATGCAAAATGTGAACTTTTTATGCTAATTTCTCTTTTCTGTATCATGAGTGTCTGCATACTTTCTTGACAATTAATTTTTAATTACACTGTATACAATTACAGTAGTTGGGATGAAAGGACTTTGTGGCCTAAATCCAACTTTGTACTTTTGGAAACATCAGGATTTTTATGACCCCTGCCCCAGCAGTTTTCACTGGCTGCTAAAGCATGCTCAGAGCAGAGATTCCCAACATTTGGTCCCCAGATGTTCTTGGACTACAACTCCCAGAAATCCTGGCCAGCACAGCTAGTGGTGAAGGCTTCTGGGAGTTTCAGTCCAAAAACATCTGGAGGCCCAAGGTTGGGAGCCATATCTCTGAAAAGTTTTCTGGCCTTCCAGAGCATGTCAAGATGCTTCGGGACTGCAGAGGGAAGGGGACATTCTGCACTTGTGCAAACAGAAGTGCATCCCTTCTGGCTCTCACATATCACAAAGTATGCCTAGCTGACTGGCTGGTGTAAATTGACAAAAAAAAAAACAACTTAAGGAATATTTTTTCTGTTGCAAATTTTTCTTACCGAAGGCCATCATCACCCTACATTTTATGTTTGTAATGTAAGGGTTTGTTTAATTATGATTCTTAATTCCCTCCTTGTAACTGCTGTATGCTTTGTGCTTCATAATGCATTACTGCTAATTTAGTCAACCATAATCTTCAAGTACATTGGGTGTACAATGTACACAGAATCCTTTTATTTACAGGATGTGGGGCCTTGGTCGAAGGAGTGGGAACTGTATCCAACAAGCAGGTAATGGCTGGTGAACTACTAACTTCTCCTATAAGCATTCATGTGGCAGATGCAATATTAATGGAGACATTTATTCACAGCATTGTAGTTGTTTGTTTCCTAGAGAGAATCATTCATTCCTCAAACAGGAAGCAGGAAGCTAAGCTGTTGTGCAGTTCCTTTGCCTTTTGGAGCATCCTGAGTTTAAAGCTGTATTAAGACTTTTTACTAAATGGAAATTTTCAAAGTCTTTTTTTTTCATTTCTTTTTCATAAACAAACAAACAAGCAAGACTCATTAGGAGGTTATTTCTGACCTGAAGATGATGTACTACAAATAAATTCAATCAATTGTTGTTGCAAAATGAGGTAGGAAATCCCGTTCTTGAAACCACAGGCTCATAACTTCATACAACATTTTAGAAGCATGACCACGCATAGCAAACATTCAGATTTGGGATTGGCCAACTCCTCTTCCCCTGTCATTTTCCAGTAATTTACTAATTTGAGACTAAATCTGCAGTTTGTCCAAGCTGGAGTAGACCTGTAGGAAATAATTTAACTTCCTGTAGCTGTAATTAACAAGTCCTATTCATTTCAGTTGGCCCACTTAGATTAGGACTAATGTTGGGTTTAGCCATATACGAAGATGAGAACTAAAGTTTTTACTGTACTTACACTCAATTTCAAAAATAAATCCAGAAATTATTTTTTTAGTTTCTCTATATTTTGGTTAATACCAAGAAAATATAAAGCAAAATAGCACCCTAAGTGAATTGAAAAGAGAGGCAAAAGCTTGAAGAAAATATCAAATGTATGTGCATTGGTTATAATATGCAGATAAATATTGCAACCGTTTTATTTCCTCTTAGTTTCAAAAATGACAGATCTAGGACCCTGTGGTATTCTCCCTACCTTCTTTTTCCTGATGTGTATCACCACCAAAGGACAACAACCCCCAAAGCCCTACATTATGATTGAGTTTGCCATTTTACTTGCAATAGGTACTCTTTCCTCTTGAGTATCCCTTTTCACCAAATCAGACAGATAAATGGTGTTTCCTTTCCACTGCTGCTTAAACACTGCCACAGCTAAGGGCTCAGTTAACACTGCCCTTTTAAAAGAGTAAGGACACTTCTGGTGAAACACATGTGGCCTATGTTATTTTGGTGATACAGCCTTGACTATGTGTTCCAGTAATGGCTAGTGGTATGTGTTGTATAATACCTTGTGACTGCTGATTTTCAAAATAATAAACAGGATTTAAAAACCAAAAAGAAGTTTATTTTGAAGGAAAATAATATGAAGATTCAGTATTACAAACTGTTAGGTTCCTGTCATATGGCTGAAATCTCTTTTACTTTACTTTTCTCTTTGCTTACAGTTTAAACACAGTTCATATATCAATGGATGCTTGCTTTCACACCAGTTCCATGAAAACACACTATATTTCCACAGCTTCTTCATCAAAAAGCAACAACAAAAAAAGCCCAGATCCTGTTCAACATAGCACTCTTACCTAACTGCTTCACAGGTCTCATGTTTTCTCTCACTGCGTCCAATTTCTCTCAGATTCTGCTGCTTCTGACCAAACTAACTAAAACAATCTAAAATTAATCTTAATTCCATCTCTCTCTCACTCCACCTATCTGTCTGCCAGCCAATCAGATCCAGCCATACACATTCTACTCCACCTCCCAGCTGATTTTAACAGACTCTTCTAGCACACATCCAACTTAATCACTGCCAATTAAAGCCCAGTCACTCAATATGCATACCAGTACATATCTACATATACGATACATCCATTGTGGAGTTTCCACCAACCTCTTCCCCTTTTGTTTCAGGTTTTTTAACTCAAAGAAGAAGAAGAGTGGAATCCATATAAATGCTATTTAATCAGTAGAGGTTCTCAGCCTTTTTCTTTGTTTAGGACATTTTGTAAGTGTGTCATTCGTCAACGCAAAAGGATGTTCCACAGGAGCAGTCTTTGCATGGTATTGTTTTAGTATGCATTTACAAAGGGACAGCTCCTCAACTAGAGAAACAGATGAAATAGGCATTTGTTTGATGACATTCCACACTGTATCTATGAAGCTATGATCTTATACCAGGTTAGGTTATTTCTTCATCTGGCCTCCTGCAACTGGCTGAAGCCAGGGTTTCAGACAGGATTCTTTCCCATACCATAAATGCCTCTCCTGCTCCTTGGCATCAAGAATATTTATTTATTTATTTATTTATTTAAAATACTTTCACCCTGTCTTTCTCCTAAGAAAATACCCAAGGCAGCATACATCATTAAAACACAACATTAAAGCCAAAAAAAAAAGTACATTATTCAAATATTAAACAAATTAACAACATATTAAGAATGATAGGTAAAGTGTTACTAAAACAGAGTTAAAAGCAACGAAACGCAAACCGTCTCATTTCAAAACCTCTCCTAGACCATCTGTCACTAAGGAAAAGCCTGCTTGAAGAGAAAGGTCTTTGCCTGCTTGCAAAAGAACAGAAAGGATAGGGCCAGCTCGGCCTAACGTGGAAGGGAGTTCCAGAGTCTGGGAGCAGCAACAGAGAAGGCCCTCTGCTTCTGAAGCATCCACCTCACTTAAGCCCCATGGGCTGACTGATCCTACTGATGTGTCTTTTAATTCATCCAGCTTCAAACCTTGCCTTAAACATTGGGGGGGGGGGGGGATACTGAAACAGAAACAGCCCGCCTCTGAAGTGCAACTATGAGGCAGAGTGCAAATGTCCTGTTTTATTTTATGTTGTTGTGTTTTGTTTTGTTTTAAGAGGAGGCGAAATTCATATTGTCAAGTCAACCCCAGCAGTGCCGGCATTGGAGGAAATTTCCATGAATAAAATATCAGGCGTCCGTGCCACAAGTGGCACTATTAAGAAGACTGACATGGCCACTTCAAGTGGCTGATTTGCGTTATCATGAAAGGGCAGAAAAATAATAACTGCTTAATTTGGAAAGACAGGGAAAGAACCAGCTGTCCTGTCCCAAAATTACTTGGCTGGTCCTGAGCACAAAGTACATTGACTTGGCGGAGGGAGGCCAGGGCACCCCGCCTCGGGCAGCAACATGCTTTAGACTTGCCCTGACTGTGGCCTACTTTACATTATACGAGCTATTGCCTTTTGCCATGGAGATGCTTTTTTGTCACAGCCATTGTAAAGAAAAACAAGTGCTAATTTTTTTAGTGAGTGAACTCTGATGCTGAGAAATAGAAATGATGTGCTCTGGTTGTAACTTGGTTGATTCCATTCAGGAAGAATACTGGACTACACGGTGGGTGCAGGAGGTACAAAATTTATTCAATCAATTCAAACTCTCACTGTAATTGTTGCCCACCTTACACCAGCCCTTATTCAAACATGCAATACATTGGAATTCATATTGCGATGGGAAATAACCAGAACTCACTCAGTGTGTGTTATAATTTTTTTGAATCTCAATAAGCAAATTAGCAGTGATTGACAATTGTTTTAAAATGGTAACTGAAGCCTTTGGAAATACTTCAGTTGCTTAAATTAGTGTGGGGAGCAAGATGACCTGATCTGACTTCTATATTCTGCTATATTTGTTGTGGGTTAAAGGACTGCTTCATTCCTCTGGGAAATGCTCTTGGTCAAATAAACATTGTCTAACCTCCCCTTTTATGTGTTCTTTCTTTTTGTGTGACATAACTGGTTTTACATATATGTTTATGGGCTACAATGTTCTCTTCTGGCAAAGTATGTCCTTGGTGAACATCTGCATAAGTTGCATGTAGTTTTTGCCTCCATCCTGATCTTTCTAGATCTTTGTCGCAATTAATATTATAGAAGAGGCACAGATTTCAGCCACAGTCCCACCAGTCAAATGGTGCCAGTTAGGGGGAGGATTTCTATGACATTTCACATTTTCTCTGCAACCTACATTTGAATCCATAAGCAAGTTCAAACATGTTTATGAGTAATCTGGCCTTTCTCACCAGATTACTTATAAACATGTTCAAACTCACCTGTAGGCTCAAACATAGGTTGCAGACAAAATACGACATGTCATAGAAATCCTAGTCTCTGTTGCTGTTGTTGTTTAATCATTAAGTCGTGTCCGACTTTGTGACCCCATGGACCAGAGCATGCCAGGCCCTCCTGTCTTCCACTGCCTCCCGGAGTTTGGTCAAATTCATGTTGGTAGCTTCGATGACACTGTCCTAGTCTCTGTATTACCTTGTAATCCCTTGTTCTACTATATAACATCATGGCAGAGAAGAAACTTGAGTGAGAAAATGTCAATAGTCTTTAATTATTGGCCATAATCCTTTCGTTGTCTGCCTACAGTTTTAATAACTTGTCTAATTCTAGCTTACTGTCAAAGTGCTGGGGTTCAGTGGCAAGGAAGGTCTCAGACTTGCTTGCCTGGTCACGTGCCTGATTGTGAAACCAAGAAGTATCCTGGCATTTCATCTGTTAGCCACAATAAGGCATGGCAAGTTACACAAACCTTATGCAAACACCAATAGGATTCTGGCTGTTGTGTTTGTTTTAGGTGTCTGAAACTGTTTTCACCTGAGCACATCACACCTCTATCTCTGGTACTTTCTTTTCAACATCTGATTCTGTGTATCCTAAAAAGGGAAGGAACTTCAAATTGATCTTACTTTTAGCAATTGTTATGTTGTTTGACAGTGGAGAACATTGCTAATATTATGTGCACATTCTGCTGATTGGGTTTTCTTATCCTTCAGCTGCATTTACAGTGCTATCTGTATTGTTAAGATGTGAGCTGGCTCTGTGTCTATTTTTTTCTATCAAGTTTAAAATCAGATGTCATTACAACATTACCCATTTTTAGACATGTGCATTGGATCTGGTAGAAGCAGCCTTACTTTCCACCTTCTTTCCCATGGTAGCCCCTCCAGTGCTTGTGACTGTAATGTGGAGAGGCTGAACAAGTTGGATAAAAATTACTCCTATAATCTCTTCTCACCAAAGTTCCCTGACCAATTTTTAGGGATCCATTCCCCTCCCCTGCCACTCCTCCCTCAGGTCTCTGTACTATAGTACTATACACCACATTCAGAAAAGTCCTCCAGTTTTCTGTGTAATATTGTCAAGGGACTGGAGGGAATCTTGTGAAGGAGAGGAAATGTCTGTTTCCAGCAGCTGAGTTGGTTAAATCTGGATATGCTCTATTATTTCTTCAGCCAGAGTCTTCAATTTGAAGTAGAGCTAGCCCTACCATTGTGCGGAATGAGGCAGCCATCTTAGATAGCAGATTATGAAAGGCAAGCAAGTGGTTAGTTTATAATTTTTTAATTATTTGTTAAAGAGAGGAGGCTAGTAGGATACCATTTTCTGCTGTGGCTCAGCAAAATCTATTGGGCTGGTGCTGCTTCACATGACTAGCCTTACATTCCACTGCTAATTCTGTATTAATTGTTGTGTCTTTAAAAATTTAGCTGATGGTCACCTGCAGCATGAGAGCCTGTGCATGTAGTGGTTAGGATGCTGATTTACTCTCAGTCTTTAAGACACTGGATGATCTTGGGCAAGCTGTACTCTGCAAGCCTAACTACTTTATCTGATTGTTGTGAAAATAAAATAAGGAGGGAGAGAGTCATGTATGCCCTTAGAAGAAAGGTGTATGTATAGACTTAACTAATAAATAATAATAAATAATAGAAATTAGAAACAGCTTTTTTAAAGACTATACCTCCCAGAATCCTACAACCAGCACAGCCAGTGCTGAGAGATTCCAAGAGCTACAGCCCAGAAAAATAACTTTTCCATGGTCTGATAAAAATATCTGATGCTGAAAAGGAAGAAAAGGTAAGCATTCTTTTTCTATGTAACAATGGATTGACACATTGGTGTGCCAGATGCTCACGAACCATCCTGAACCATGCTGAAACAGGCATGAATGGACCATCAATCTGACAGTCTTCTTCCATCATTCACTGTTTGCATCCAGCAATGCAGGAAAAGAAGACCCACAGAACTGCTTCCCTGATACAATCAACAACCCAATGTGATGCCTTGCACCCCATAGTAATCAGCACCACATCCACAGGAACAGCTGACCTGCCTTGTACTATTTTCATATCAGAACTAGACATACATACCTAGTGTGGTGCAGTAATTAGTACTGAGCTAGGACTCAGGGAGGCCTGAGTTCAAATCCCCAAAGAGCTATGCAACTGGCTGGGTGTAAGGTTGCTGCCACTCACATTATCTCAGCCTGACCTATCTCACAGAGTTGTTGGGGGGGGGGCATAAAAAAGAGAGGAGAGCTGTTAGTTTTGCTCCACAAAGCAAAACAAATACAAACATATTGAGAGCTTTGCCACAGATGTATTTATTCTTTTATTGTCTTAGGTGTATACAAAACACATTTCCTAGTTCGTCTGTAGATCACCTAGCAATCATTGCTTCGACTACTGCTGAATAAAAAAACAAAAGCAAAAAATAAGAAAGCAGAGGGAAGGGGGTGTCTGACAAGTCACCACTCCAGCCAAGCAAATATTCCCGGCTTGGCAGCCCCCAGCTCCATCCCATTATTGGGGCATTTTTGTTCCTGGCACTAAAGCACAGCAGGCCTTACAAAGAGTAATATGGTTGCCAGTCCAAGCTAAAGCCACCAGCAATATTTTTGCTGAACCTTTTCCCCCCCAAAGAAGGTGCATCTCCACCTTTACTTGTAAATGTCACCCAACCCCCTCTTTTCTCCCCGATGCTTTCCTCAGCATAGGAAAGGCACAGGCAACGTCCCCGCACCCCCCTCCCGGTGGAGTTTTTCGTTGTATGTTTGTTTCCGGGACGCCTGGCGCTGCGTGCAAAGCACAACCACGCAACGCGCCTCATCGAAGCCTTAAGAGCATTTCGCTGCTCCTGCAGGGCCATCCCACCGTCCCATTTCCTGTCCCCACTCTTTTTCCCCCCTTCCTTGCCAGAAGGCATTTTAACTCCCTTTCTGGATTTGACAAGAGTAGTTTGCCCAGGCTGAGCCTATTGGAATGCTTTGCTGAGGACTGTTGCATTGAGTGTGCTCCTGTCCTGTTTTCCCGCAGGACAGAGTGTGTATTAGGGAGATGTTATATTACGAGGTTGAATGTGGGGGGGACGAACGACCCTATTTAGGTGAACCCCCCCCAACGGCAGCCCCTTCCCCTCCAAACATCTCAGAGAAACCGAAGCCATGGGAGGGATAAGCCTGAGGTACCAGCATCAACCCCGTCCTCCAGGCCCACCTCCTGGCTTCTGACTGACATTCCTTCCTCCAACCGGGGCTGCCCAGCTCTTCCGTCGAGCCAATGAGAAGGGAGGAGGGCGGAAGATTTCCCACCCCCACTTCAAGGCTGGTTGAGCTGTGCAGGTAGGTGTCGCGGGTATGGGAGCAGCTTCCAACGTTGGTGCAAATTGTAGGGAGGAAAAAAAGGAAAAAAACGATAGAGCGAGAGGGGGCTCGAAGGGATGAATGCGGGGGAGGGGGCGAAGTGGCCGGGGTGGCGGGACAAAAGGGGTGGGGGGCGTGACGTTGCACAGGCATGCTACCGGGTGGAGGAGGAGGAGGAAGGTAGCTGGGGAAGGGATCTCTCTCTCCCCCCCCCCCCCCCGCCTGGCGCTCTCCTCACATCCACGCACAAGACATGCTCACTCCCGTCCTGCACGAGAGCCCACAGGCCGAGTAACACTGGGTGGGCGCCCCCGTGTTGGCAACTTCGAGCGGGCAGGAAAGGAAAATGGAGCGGGGGGGGGGGGAGAAAGGGAGCCGTCTAGCCCTTTTGCAAGTGCTTGCCACAGACCGTCTGGGCAGGCCGGGCAGAGGCGGGCGGGCGGGCGGCAGGAGAAGAGAGGAGGGCAGGGGAGGATATGTTGTGTGAAGCGGGGGGGTGGTGGAGGGGGGAGGCAACATGGTGTTTATGGAATAGGCCTTCCACCCCATCTCTTCCCACAGTGAAGTTGGGGTTGGGAAATAAGGCCGAGGGATAAGGAACTTTCGGAAGTTGTGAACGTTTGCATGCAAATAACGAAAAAGGTAAGGTAAGCGTCTGACTGCCCCTCTGCCAGCCTGCTCACCCATTTGCAACATACGTAGATATGTATTCGTGTGTGAGTGTGTACACACAGGTACAGTGAATCACCATGGTTAGTGAGGCAGGCTAGTGAGCCTCCTGGGCCACTGGTGTGGGTCAGGGAATTTCTGTAAAGAAAGTGTTCCCTACAGTGGCAGTGCTTCTTCTTGGGATACCTTTGGCTTGTTAACTGGGGCAGGTTTCATTTGAGCAAGGCTCTCTGTCCCAGAATTCCCTCCCCCCCCAACAAATTTGCTGGGGGGGGGCAGTTCTGTATAATGCAAACATTTATTATACATGAATATTTGCAAGCTAACAACACCTTGCTATATATCTGTACTTAAACATAAACATAAAGATATTTTGCCTCCCAGTTTCTGGAAGAAAAACAGGATATAAATGAAATAAGTCCAGCTGGGTACATTTGGGCTTGAACCTGGGTAAGTGGGTACATAGAACTGTAGTGCAGATGTCTGAGGACTAGGGGTTGGGGTTTTGTGATCTTGGCTTTAAATAAACTTAAACTTTTGCTGCTGCCATTATTGCAGCTGGGAACTTCCTGGTTTTTTTTTAAAAAGGACATAGGTTGTATCTATATCAGGCGAAAACAAAATAAAAATAAAAAAGAAGACAAAAATGTTGTGGCACCTTAAAGATTAACTGCTATGTTTCTGTCTGAGGAAGTAGACTTGCCCATGAAAGCTCAGATTAAAATATAGTAGTTAGTCTTAAGGTGCCACAATGTTTTTATCTTCTTTATTTGTTTGTTGTTGTTTGTTTTTGCCTGATGTGCTAGCACAGACTAACACACTACCTCTTCTAAAACTACAACTGAGGTTGTATCAAGAGTTTCAAAATGGAGTTTTGATTATAGCTGTATGGAAATAAGGGGTACTTAGAAGTTGGAGTGGAGAATGTTCATAAAATATAAGGGAGGTTGAAATAAGTAGTCTACTAATTATGTTTTTGTGTTCTGATATAATACCACAAAATAAAACATGTCTCAGAAATAGTCATTGAAAAGAAGGCTTAAAAATGTTCTCAAAATGTTGAAAACAAAGGAGGCTTGGCCATTTTAATTGCCTTCTTGTTGGGCAAGATGTCTATGTCCACCATGTTGTGCACTATTTAAAAAATTGTAAGTGAACAGAGACAGAAACATAGAAAGCTTGAAGGTGTATTTAAAAATAGATATTTGTGGTAGTTAAATGTGATAAATATTAGCCAAATATGCCTTTCAAAATGTGTACTGCTATAAGGCAAAACTAGGAGGATGACACTACAGTCTTATACAAATAAGAAAAGTAAGACCCATAGTGCTCTTGAATATTTATTCGCAGGTCGATGTATATAAGATTGCAGTTTAAAGAAACTAATTTTTGGAAGCTGGGACCACTCACTCCCTTGCACAGAATTGTGAAGGGGGCAGAAGGAAAAAGTCTCTCTCTGCCTTCGCTACAGATTTGTTCCAGACAGAAAGAAACTTTGTAACATACAAGGAGAGGTCAAATTGCTTCACATTTTCTTCTGGGTTTTCCATTGGAAACTAAGATTTTGGGTTTATTATTAATTCTGTTGGGTTTTTTCCCTTCCTTCAGCAAATACAGTGACCACACATATGTATACATACAGATTGAGTACACAAACTAGGAGCTAAGGTGGAGTTAAATTTGTGGAAGTAGTAGCCTAAGGAGAGCATTATTTCAGATTGTTTTTTAACACTTTTGAACTATTAACATGTGTGCTAAGAGGAGCTGTACTGAGAGGTTGAGGTATAATTTCTATATCTCAGACAAACTTTCCACTGGTTTCTCAAAGCTTTATCTGTTCTACCTAGACATATAAACTAGGCATGTGTCTTTTGATACAGCTTGTCACTCCCCGCACAAGCATATGTGACTTTGCTAGCATGAGCACTGTGGAGAGCTGGTAGTGTGGACTAATTTTGGTTACTGTAAGTTTCCCTTTTCTCCTCATGAGAGGATAAAAGCATACATAGCTATAAAAAAGCTTTGGAAATACAAGGCATATACATATATGTTATCTTCTGTCAGTTCAGGCAAGGAATGGTTTGGTCTTAGCAATATTTTAACATTGCACAGCCTGAGTAAAAATGACATTCTTCTTTTTAAATGTAGGATTTTCAAAACAAGAGTACTGTCCTTGTTAGGAGAGGTTACCTTTCATATTAACTTTTTTACAAATTACGAATACTTTATTGCTTCATAGCCAATCAGGCTGTATGCACGAACAGAAATTAAACCACTCTTAAAAGATAGTATATGGCATATAACATACATAAATGCATATAAACAATCAGAAAAGCATAAAAGAATAGCATTCTCAGACAAGTTTCAAGTTGTAAGATTAACTTGAAGAGATTGTGAAGGGGCAATGAGTTCCATCTTTCCATTCACTTTTATTTAAATTAAATTCAGGTATGTGGAATGTAAGTTTCTGAATTAATTTGGGTATCTGGAAAAAATGTTCTAAAATGTTTCTAAAACATGCCCACATACAAAGCCCATTATCAATTTTCAAGACTCATAGGAGCTGTAGCAGCTTCTGTTTGACGTGACACTGATTTTGATTTTAGCTAAACAGTATTGCACTTGTTTGCCTGATTTTTATTGGTTAAAGAAAAGGACTGGTGTTTTCACTCCGAATGTCAGACTGTGTGCTGTGTTTATATACAGTCTGGAAAGAAGAGCCATCACTAGTTGTCAGTTTGCTAAGAAGTTGTTGAGTCTGTAGAGGTGGGTAATTCCTTAAAAAATTCTTAGCTTTTCCTTGTAAGCCATAATAATTGAGAAAACATTTAATTGGCTGTTAAAACTGCATTTGGTTAATTGTACAAATTAGTGCATATGTAACCACAGTGTCTTTCTCTCTAAGGATTTCCAAGCATATAAACTAGACACATTAGGTGTGAGAATGCAGTAGTATGGATGTATGTATTAATTTTGTTAAAGCCAAAAACAGGAATAACATGATGTAGATTTCACTGGGCTAGGGTGGCAATTGTGTGCTAGGCTGTATTGTTAAGCAGTAGTTGCGGTGAAATATCTTGAATTCAGCGCTTGGAAATAACACAGTGACTGAAATTCTGCTGCACAGCTTTGTGTTTGTAATGACAATGATGTCATCAACAGTGACAAATTGCTACTGATTGAAATCTTCCTTCTGCAATTTTGGGATCCATGTGATTTAACTGCATTATGTACGAGTTTCATGTACCCTGAAATTGCTTTTAAGCAGTGACGATTTGCTGCTAATGATTGCATCATCATTCTTGTGCACATGGAGTTCCACAACAAGATTTCAACCATAATGTTAATTCATTGGGAGAGTTAAAATGAGAGGAACTGACTTTACATTTTACTTTTAACTAACCCAAGAATACCCATGGTTTACTTACCTTTTATCACAATTGACAAGCACAAGTTTCTTCTGCTTTTTTCTCTGATAAATGATTGAAGATAGGAAATGAAGAGCTATTTAAAGTCTTGGATGATTTTGCAGTGACAGCTCTGAATGATAGCTCTGGAAGATTTTGTATCAAACAGGAATTTAGGTGTGCAGACTGGCTTATTTTTACATGGTACAAGAACTCTGGTATACAGACTACCTATGGTTTCTTCAAACAGCATAAGTAATAATGCAGTGGCCTAAAAGATTTTAGCTACTAACATTAAAATTGAATTAAATGCTGAAGTTGACCGACAATTAGAAAAGCATGTTAGTTTCAAAGGTCGTATTCCAAGATCTGCTCAATTTAAGAAAACCCTTTTCCTTTGGAGCCAGTGCAACCTGTTTGTGAAAAAAGAAGATATATATAAAGAATCTGATGTACATGCTATGCATAATTCTGTTGCTCTGGGATTGTGCCCAGCAGTGGATAGTGCATATGTAACCACAGTGTCTTCCTCTCTAAGGATTTCCAAGCATATAAACTAGACACATTAGGTGTGAGAATGCAGTAGTATGGATGCATGCTGGTCCTGTGGTTTTCTGGCATAATGCCACTGCATTGTTGGCTTTTTCTCATTATTATTGAAAACTTATTATATGTATTCAGAAATGAAGTCAATGTTTTTCAAAAGCTAATTCTTCCTGCCAGCATTCCAAACCAAACTGAGCATGTATGAGATCAGGTATCCAGGTTACCATTCATAAGTGAATACGCATTGGCCCATGAAGTGTAGACGAGGGACAAGCTGGAGTTGCATTGTGCCTTCCTGCACGGAGGGAGTTGTTGCAGAAGGAAGATGGGGGAAATGGTACATGCAGCAGTCTAAGAGTGCATTGTGTCTTGGAAGGACTTTTGGTGGGAATCGTGTTGAGAGTCAGGTTCTAACATCAGGTGAACAGATTATTGAGCAGCACAAGACCTTTGCTGACTGGATAGCAGGCAAGTGAAAAAAGGGACAATTATCCTTTGAACTGTTATTTGCAGAGCTGGAGGGAAATGTTCTATGGGGACTTCATAACTTCATGGTGTATGTGTCCATTTCTACTTGGAAAACTTGGTTTACAACTCCCAGAATCCCCATCCACACTAACTGTGGGATTCTGGGAACTGAAGATCAAGAAAGCAATTTTTCAAAACTCTGGTCCATTCTTGTTCATATTCACCAATTTTGCCTCCGCCCCAACAGGTAGAATCTCAGTCTTGCCTTGTGTACTTTACACATTCAATTTATTTCCACTAATTTCTTCTGTTGCAGTGGTGGGATTTTTCCTTCTCATATTTGGAGATATCTGCAGAGCTACTCATTTGGCAAGAACAGAAGCTCCCTGCTTTGCAGACTTCTAATCTGCTTCTGAATTATTCTCAACACCATGGAGTCTTCCACACTATACTACTACAAGGTAAATGCTTATGTTCGGTTGTATACAGTACATGCTGACATGCAACCTAGTTGCTTTCCATGCAGAGGTAGAAAACTTGTACATATACATACACATCAGTGTCACTGGACTGCAGTTCCCATGATCCCACACTGTTGGCTGTATTGTCTAGGGCTGATGGAGACTGCAGTCTAACAACATCAAGAGGGCCGCAAGTTGCCCATCCTGATCTTACGAGTTTTTTGTGGTCCCTCCATAAGTGCTTCTTTACAGATTGCCCAACCCTTGTATTCGTGAGTTATACATTGTTGTGAACTGTGTATTAAATCTGGAGACTCATATTTTAAAGATGTACTTTTTTAAAAGTGTGGACTTCCAGACATGATATGTGAACTGTGCATGGTATAAAACATTGATTTTCTGCATTCCAAGCTTAAGACACATGGTAGGTTCTTCAGAATTTGCTGCATAACTTTATGCTCACAAAAAGGCTTTTCTTGCATCTGATAATACAGTGTTATATCTGATTGTTTTATGTGTAGAGGAAGCTGTTTTTTTTTAATGAATGTGACATAGCTGAAAATTGTTTTAAAAATTAAAGAAATATAACACTGCAAATCCTGTAAAATATTCATTTGTTGTAGAAGACAAGAACTGCAACATTATGTTAGTGCAAGAAACTGAAACTAGTAAAGTGGAAATGGTAGATATGCTTGAGTGTAAAAACTAAAACATTAAAAGTAGGGAAGTGAAATAAATTCAAATGGATTTGACTTTGTTCCACAAACAAGTAAATGAATCAGTGCAGTTGCAGGAATAAGGTAGATGTTTGGAATTTGTTTTCAGTGATGAAGGCAATGCTTATGTATAACATTTTGATTATACAGAGGGCATTCTTTGCTTGAGTTATTATGCAGAGAGAGGTTGCTATCTTGGGGGGCAGATTTTAGTCCTCTGTAAACGTTCTTAAAGCATATTTTATTTACATGTAATGAACAGAGTGTGTTAGCTCTGTTCCCTTCTGTTGTCACTTTCAACATATGAAGGCAGCAATTTGGAGAGGGGAGGCTGCATTGACTGTGTAGACTCCCCATGTAAGCCAGAACATGAAAAACTGAGGTTCCTATTCACATGGAGAGCCTGCATGGATGCATCAGCCTCCCCCACTTCAGACTGTTTCTTTTGCATGGTGAAAGAGATGAGCAGGGTAGATGTGCTGCATTCACTGCATGTGGAGAACATATGCTTTAAGAACATATTCTGGTATCATGAAAAGGCAGTGATTGTTATTTATTTATTCTGGTTGTAATTTACTGAAGAAAAAGGAAGAGGTGCTTATGAGATTTGTTGCCTCAGATGCTCAGTAACTTGGCTGGCCTTTGGTACTGGACACCTGAACTTTGCTGCTTGGCCCCAGATAGCAAAATATCTTGGACCAGCCCTGACGTGAGCTGGCATCTCTTTCTGCCTGGAGTGGGGCTTGCACTCTAAACCAATTACCTCCTGAACTTAACGTTTCTGATCTAATAAACCATTAGAAGAGGCAAAGTAATGTTGCTTCTCAGATGAATGTGCAGTCCGATATGATCATATAAATGCAGTTGGCTAAGTTGTTGCCAAATCATTTGAAAGTAAGACTCTTGAAGAAGATCATGTTGGATTTTATGCCACAACGTCTAACATATCATTCTGCCTTCTTTCTTGAGTGGTGACTTGTTTATTTGTTTTGCTACAATAAAAGGTAGAGAATATTGTGAATTAATTTCAAATTGCAAAATGAGTTTACTTCATTATAGGGCATGTATGCCAAAGCAAGTTGTTCAGACCTGTTTGATACAATAGAACTGAATGGAGTGGTAGAAAAGTGAGTGTGTGCTGTTATGGATGTGAGAAGTATCTAGTGTTCTGGTGCGAGGAATGAGATTATGGTTGTGTTTACCGTTTTTTTAAAAACCATTATTCTCTCCGGAGCAATACAATAAATCTGCCAGTGGCAAACTGCTTGGATTTGCTGGAGTGACACCAGTGCATTGTGGGGGTTAAAGTGGTTATCGTGGTGGCTTGAGCTGCAGGTAGTTTCTTGACTGGTAAGAGAAGGCAAAGAAAATATTTTTTTTTTATAACTGATGCAGTACATCAGCAATAGACTACATACAGTCCAAAATTGTTTTTGTTTACTTCCCCTGCTCTCTGCTGAGCAAGGGAAGTGAATATTTTGCCAATTTCCGATGTTATATTTTTCTATGAAAAATTTCCTATACCATATACTGTATGTGTATGTATATTTATCCACATCTGTCTGGGGTGTTGTACTGCAATCAGTCATGTTAAATGGGCTAAACATACATGAATTCCTATAAGTTGTTCTTTAAAGGCAAGTATTGACAAACCCTAATGTTTAGTTGCCTACAGGGGGACTGAAAAATAAGATATGACAACCCCTTTTTATTCATAATGCAGTTGCCTCCTGGCTGGGTCTTGACCAAACTTCTACGTGGTATGTTTGTCCTTTATTGCTAACATTAATTTTATTATTATTTTATTATATTATTTATATGCTCCCTTTCCTCCCATAGGGGATCCAAGGTGACTCAGAAAAACTAAAACTATGTCTCTGACTTTCAGTCATTAGCTATATACATATTTGCTGTTTACAAAAAGTGACTGGGATTAAAAAAAAAATTATCCCAACAAATCAGTTGAGTCGAAGAAGAAACACAGAATACAAATGAAATGAAATCGAATAAAATAGTATTTATTTTTGCCATTATGGTACTCTTTTGTTCTAGCCAGTATAATGTACTGATACTAATATTTTCTATTTTATTTTATTTCGGGGGGGGGGGGGAGAAAGCAGAAATCACGTACTCTGGAAAATCAACTATTAGCCCCACTGGGGTAACTGAAATTCCTCCCATTGGAGGAACATTGGAATTCACTGAGGATCAGGAAATACAAGAATTGTACTTTTAAAAATTCTGTTCTTACCTTACCTATAGAGGGGCCTTCCTTACAAACTTAGAATTTGTGCACCAGAAGGACAACTACAATATTAAATTCTTCAGAATATGACATAAAGTATTTAGTTCTTATAGGAAGATAAAGTGAATTTCTGGAACACCTTGCATGTTCTACTAATGTTAAATACATGTTTATTCATTGTTCTGTGCTCTCAGGTTGTTTATGATTAATGGCAACCCTAAATTAAGCTCTAAATAGTTATGTCATTAGCATCCCTGTTCAGATCCTGCAAACTAAATACTGACATTTCCTTATTGAGTCAATTCTTGTCATGTTAGATCTTCTTATTTTCCTACTGTCTTTTCTTTGGCGTTTCCTAGCATTATTTTCTTGCCCATCTACTCCTGTCTTTTCTTGGTATGCCCACAGTATGTTAGCCTCAGTTTAGTCATTTTAGCTTCTATTGAGAATTCAAGCTTGACTGGGTCTTGGATCTTGTCTTTCTTGCAGTCCATGGTATCTGTAAAGCTATCTTCCAACACCAGATTTTGAATTACTCTATTCTTTTTTTTCAGCCTTCTTCATTGTCCAGCTTTCACATTCATACATAATAATTGGGAATAAAATTGTGTAAATGATTTTAGGCTTGGGCTCCAACAACACATCCTTAATTCATTAATTGCTTTATACCCCGTATTTCTTCCACTAAAAGGACCAAAGGTGACTTACAAGATACTTCAAAAACAAACATTAAGACTGTTAAAAATACAATAAATAACAGTACTGAAAAACAAACATATTTCATATTAAATCAAACCCTTACACTTAAGGATCTATTTTATTTCCTTCATAGTTGCCTTTCCAAGTCTTAGCCTTCTAAGCTAAGACTAAGATTTCTTGGCTGCAGTCTCCATTTTGATTTATGATTGTTGAAGTTTTCCTATATCTTGATTTCATGTGGATTTCTTCATTTAATATAATTTTTAAAAGGGTTAATTTTTTTTGTCTGTGAGAAAGGAAAATAAAATTATTTTTGGAGTGGACATCTGCTTTCCTCCCTGTATAATGCAAGTCTTTCAATGCTTGGAATGTTTCCAGACCACAGGTGTACTGAAAACACAACTGCAACCATGGCGGACGCTTAGATGGTTCTTTAAATTTA
This sequence comes from Intellagama lesueurii, assembly GCA_037013535.1. Classification (NCBI taxonomy): domain Eukaryota; kingdom Metazoa; phylum Chordata; class Lepidosauria; order Squamata; family Agamidae; genus Intellagama; species Intellagama lesueurii. The sequence goes on from JBAJHW010000006.1 coordinate 36,136,313, forward strand.
AGCCAGACGACATTTTAGGAGCTCCCTGCTGTGCATGTGTGTAAGCATCTGTGACTTTTGCCCTGGTGATGGCGACAGAGCCTACAAAAACTGGCTGATTCCTTTTGCAATCACGTGGTCTAAACAGTCGACTACCTTACCCAGCAGTCCTTGCAGCAGCTGCATTGTTTTCTCTCCCTGTCTTATTTGCTGCTCATTTGGCTTGCTAGTACCTGCATATTACAGAAAGGGATGAGATGTGTGGAAGAGGCAGCTGTGCCGCCTTGTGGCTGCCCAGAGCTGTATAATCTGCAGTATTAAGCAGCACATAATTATGCTGTTGCTGTTGCTATTATTAATTCCATGTTCAAAGCAATGGCCTCTATTATTGGCTGTACTTAAACTCATACAAGCAAGGATTCTTTAAAGCTGAGGAATGTGCATGTAAATCTTTTGGTGCAGGAAAAAATGACCACCATTGGCTCTTTTTGTATCTTTTAAAGCATTCATAGCTATCTTTTTAGTAAGTCTTTGCAGGACTAATTTATACTTAATCCTGTTTTTCCCCCAGTTTTGTGTATTATGAAAGAATACAGTAAAATACTGAGGTGGGAATGGAGTAATACTTAAAGATAGCAAAGAAGATGGGAGGAATGATCTCAGTTGTGCCATAATAATTTACATAACCAAGGACCATACAAAAATTAAACAGCAAGTATGAGTTGACTATTGTTTTTATAATTTAGGCAGGTTATGACATCACATCAGTAAGTTCTTCTAAATATACAACTAAGTATTGTGTTAATGATCTTCTGTTTAAAGCTATGCCCCCACAGTGCACTTTCTGCCAGAGGGCCAAAACAAAAAAACAAACAAACAAAAAAAGACCTGTGATTCCTCATCCAAGCTACCTCTCTCTGCTGATGGTTTCAATCTGTATGCCTCCATTATAGAATTAATCGCGTGGAAGCAACCAGAGGACATCCTCTATTCCTGACCTCTGTATGCTGAGTGGGGTCTGAACATAACTGTGTTCAGTCTCTCTTCAGATTTTCTGCAGACAATACGTATAGGGAAGTCAGAGATGGGCTGGAACATGCATCCTCATATCTCCTCCACATGTTCAGTTTTGTAGCACTGGTAAAGAGCTCTAATAATACTACTGTATGAAAGAGTAGACCTTTCTATTTTAATACTAGGTCAAGCGTTAGACGTTAAAACCAAGATTTTTCTCCCTAATTGTTCTATGTTAGGTTTATTGACTTATATATTAAGTTGCTTAGTTTTATATTATTTATTTAATTAACTTTTTGGTTGATCCAAATGGATATGTTCTGAACTGGATTGATTCTCCCCTAACCCATTTGATCTCATCCCTCCTGACTGCTGTGGTTTTCTTAGCCAATCTACTCTGAAGGTATGTTCTAACTGTCTGGGAGCATAGGGCAAGCACAAATTAGGTGAATTAGATACTCATCTAATTCAGTTTATCTAATGACCCTCAAGAGTACCAGGGTAACAAGAGAAGTAAGGATTCCCTAAATGCCCCCAGGCACGACTCAGCAGGTTCTAAAGTGTGGTGACAAAATACCTGAGTTGTGTTATAGGAAATATTGATTTTATCAGGGCACCTTTGGATGTAACCTCAGTGGTGTGGAAGTCTTTGCAATGTGTTTCAGGTATCCACCAATCTGACAACACTGGAATCCCTAGTTGACATTGGAAGAATTAATGTTGTGGCTTTTGCTCATGCAATGCCCCAGATTAGAAGCCAAGGCAAATTGGAAATGGGGAGGAGTTACACTAAAGACCTCTCCCATATTACATGGAGCTTATTTTAATACTGGAGTGGGAAAGATGTGAGCTTCAGTGGTTTCTATGCTAGCAAAGTGGTGGCTTCTGCCATTTACACATTGTACTGTGTACATATACACATTGCAATGTATGCATTGTCAGTGGGAAGCCACTTTCTTAAGTTCCAGGTCCTGAGATGCATGAAATCTGTAGTATGGTGCCTGGCAGATACAAAGATGATGCCTGGTGGGACAGAGAAACCTACAAACAAACTGAAAATACAATTTAAAATCAACACACAGATTTTTTCCCCAGTAAATATCCAGTGAACAATTGGGTCATAAGTTACGGAGATTTGGGTTATTAGGTTGTGAAGGGAGAATAATGGAGAAAAACAGGGGAGGGAAAATGCAGGCTTAGTCTGCATCCCTGATCTAACAAATTCTTATTTGTCTGCATTTAAGTAAGTTTTTGTGATCATCTCTGAATATTTGTAACAGTAAGCCTAGTATTTAATATTATACAGGTCATTGTGAGTTCTCCCACTGAAGAGGTGGGTGGAAAGCAAAGGGCCACTCCCTTGCATAGGAGCACTTTGTTGTTGCCCCCACCACCACATACAGAGGGAGTAAACCACCCTCTTCCTCTCCCAGCAATAATCATGCCATGCTGCACAGAGTGGTGCAAATTTTCCACTCTCGCAAGAGGTAGCAAGGGACACCAGGAGAGGAAATGGGGGAAAGCAACTGGAATGGAATCAGTGGCAACAGTGGTCAGGTGGTTGCCTCCTCCTCCTCCTCCTCTCTCTGGGACTGGGCAGGGGTGCTGCTGACATAGGTTCTATCCCTGTTGTCTTCCTCCTCCTCCTTTCTATGTCTGTAGTGAAGGGAGGGTGCAGTTAATCTGGATTTATAGAAAAAGGTGGCTCAGTAGAGATGCTTATAGTGCCAACTCTCCAGAGCAGCATGGCCTTCCTGAGGCTTCAATGGGGAGCAAGGTATTTGCTTACCACTGTGCACTGTCATCCGAGATTACTATTTTACTGAGCCTAATGGTACATCTACCTCTGCTATTATAGCATTCATTTATTACTATACTAGCCAGAATCCTATTAAAATGTGTGTGTTGTCAAGTTGATTCTGACTTATGGCAAACATAGTACTGTTTCCAAGGTATATGAAATATTTAAGCAGTTGTTTTACTAGCCTCCCCCCCCCCCCCATGATTTTCCATGACCCAGTGGGGATTTGAACCCAGGGTTCCTCAGTTCTACCCTGTTTCCCCAAAAATAAGACCTAACCTGAAAATAAGCCCTAGTATGATTTTTCAGGATGATTGTAATATAAGCCCTACCTCAAGAATAAGCCCTAGTTAAGTGAAACCCCGCCCTCCACCATTGTGCAGCAATCAGAAGATGACATGACTGTATTTGAATAAATGTAGATTGTTGTACATGAAAAAAATAAAACATCCCCTGAAAATAAGCCCTAATGCGTTTTTTGGAGCAAAAATTAATATAAGACCCTGTCTTATTTTCAGGGAAACACGGTAGTACAACATTTTATCCACAACACTACACTTGTAATTTATATCAGCATAGGTTTAATGATGTAAATTGGCAGTGAATTGCTGTTAATTAATGAGTTGCTACTTGCATTTCTAGTCACTTGTCAGTTGCATGGCTTGGGGCATGACTAAGAATGTAAGCAGCAACTTGTTAGTAAGCAATTCACTGCCACAATTTACGCTATTACTCACAGTTTTGTAAATCTACATTAGGATTCTGATGACTATATACTATTAAAAATGAGCTACTCCTCTCCCTTTCTCTCTCTCTCTCTGTATATGTATATACAAATACACACACACACAAACAAAACAGCATATTTAGAAAAATTGCCAAGGCATTGTACGAAACAGGTACACTAGAGACCAGTAGTCTGAGTATTTTCTTGTTCTCAGTATTCAGTCATTTGGTGATGTAACAATATTGTAACGCTTGAATTGATTACGGTCTCTGAGTAAACTTGCAAAGTTTTTAGTGAGCAGCTTTTCTCTGGCCATTCATTTCTAAATTTACATGATGTAATTCCATGTTTGCTCAGCCATATAGATGTTTTTGAAGGGGACTTGGCACAGGTTCACAGATAGTAGGTAACTTGCAAGGGGGCAAATTTTGCATATTTTCGCTCTTGTGGGAAGCTAAGATGAAGGGTTTGAGCACATGGATTCTTAGGCATGATCTGGGGGTTTGGGATTAGATCCCTTCTCAGTGAGGTAGTTTTGAATGTGTGTCTGGTATCTGAAGCTGCTTTTTGACGTACATAGAAACTCAAAGAGATTTTATATATTTGGTCTAAATCCATAGAAAGGTACAGCTGAGATGCATTTATTGTAAATTGTCAGAATTCAAGAAATGTAGCAGGTGCATCTGCTGGACTAGGTAAATAAAAGTCTACTTGTGGGGGGGCTGATAGCTGACACATTACAGCAGCATGAACATATGCATTTATTCATCAGGGTTCTAATAGGATAACATGTCTAGGAGGCCTTCTGCTGCTTCTGTGATTGCCTTTTTTTATGATGACCTCCCAGCCATCATTTAGCTCTTAGTGTCAAGCGAAGTAAGCAAATCCAGATTGCCTTTTTCAGTATATGCCAACATATCCTAATTTAATCGTTTAACAGAAAAAAGTTAATTCATCTGTTTGTGCAGATATATGGATTATTTTCTTTAACTTATTTCAGGAGAAAAACAGCTATCTGTGTCTCAGTTCTCCAACCTCCCCTCAATTTATGAATCTTACTAATTTTGCAAATCAGCATATAGATTCAGCATATAGTTCCAAATAAAGGTTTAAAAGTTAGTCCCAACTAAAGCAAACCCAAGGGACCAGTGCTACATTGGTAACTCGTTGCATATGTCCCATTTATTTGGTTGGGTCTACTCTAGTTGGGACTAACAATTGGATTTAGATCAAATATATAAAATCTGTTAAGTCTTTTCCATAGGATCTGTAGGCCACCCCCTCCTTCCCCATCAGCTTTCTGGTTCTTCGCTGACCCTAACCACAGTGCCCTGTTACAAAGAGGAGAAACAACAGAAAAGGTGAGGAAAGGCTCTGATACAGTGGGTTGGAGCCAGATTTATTCATAGGTAGATTCCTAGAAACTAGGAGGAGATTAGTTATTGACTTAACTGTGATTTTAATAGGTCTACTCCAAGTAGGCCTAACTCTAACTCCTACCCAAAGTTTTAAAATGTGGCCCGTTCCTTGCCCCCGCCCCACGGGGATGTCGGTGGGGCAGGAATTAACATGAGAGTTCACATAAGTAGTTTAAACTTAATTTTGACCTTCACGGTTTCCAGTCTTGCCAGGCAACCGGTTGGACATTCCCATATTGTCTGTTTTAATTCTGTATTCTGCAACTTATTCCGAGTACATACAATTGCCTAGCCAATCTCCGTTGATAATCGCGCCTCGCCCTCTTTTAAGCCTTCCGTCCATTCATCTCGTCGTCTGCTCGAGTGCAGGCGCCTTTTAAACTTGCTCTTCTTTTCTTTTTTGCTAGCTTGCTTGCGCGCTGAGACTTGTGTGTGTGCGTGCGTGCGTGTTTTAGGCTGCATTATGTGTAAGCTTTGCCCGCAGTGCGCTCGGGAAGCCGTCGGTGGCGCTACCGCCTCCCTTTCCCTCTTTCTCTCATCTATTTTTTTAAAATCTTCTCTCTCCCCTTTTTTGCTTTCCTTTCCCTTCCCCCTTTGCCTTGCCTTGCATTGCCTGGCCGGTGCATTCTCCGATTAAAGGGAGGAGGAGGAGAAGGGAGGGAGGAGAGAGAGAGGGAGAGGGAGAGGGAGGGAGGAGAGAGGAGGGCAGAGAAGGAGCTCGGCCGCCATTTTTCCCCGAACAGAATTTAGCAGCAGAAAAACAGCAGCAGCGCCACCTCCGCGCCTGGTTGCTGCTGCGGCTGCCTCGCTGCCCCGGTCCTACCCGGGTGGAGGGTAGGGGGGCACGAAAGCAGAAGGGGGCCACCGAGACGGTGGTGGCGGCGGCGGAGGGGGAGGGAGGAAAGAAAACGCCGCAGAGGTTGTTGCACAGTGTGTCCCACTTTGAAGAAGAGCGAGAGACCCTCCTTTGCAGTAGGAGGAGGAGAAGGAGGAGGCACCGCAACAGCCGCCACCGCCGCCGCCGCCGCTGGGGGGAGAAAGGCAGAAGCAGCCTTTTTATTTTTTTCCGCCGCCGCCGCCGCCTCTTCTTCTTCTTCTTCCCCCCCCCCCCTTCCAGGGTGTGTGGTGTGTGGGGGTGGTTGCAAAAAGAGAAGGCAACCGTTTTCCCCCCTCCCCAAATCCCTTCCTTCCTCAGCCCTTTTCCTGCCCGCCCGCCCGCCTCGCCTGCAGAAGAGCAGGGAGCAGGCGGGCAGGGAAAGGGGAGCCGGGGCTGGAAGGAAGGGGGGGAAAAAGGGGGAGCGAGAAAGAAAGAAAGAAAGAAAAGCGAGCCGCGGCGAGAGGAGAAGGACGACTCCGGCGGGAAAGGAGGAGTAGCAGCGGCAGAAGCGGCCGAGGAAGAGGATTCGGCTTGTGGGTGGCTTTCTTTCGCCTTGTTTGCAAACTGCGCCCTTTTAAAATTTTTCAATTTTTTTAAAAAAATTTTTCCACCGGGCCGGATCCGCCCGGACTCTGCTCTCGGCTCCATCACGTGGTAGGTGCTGCCGCCGCCGCCGCCTGCTTGCTTGCTTTTTTGCTTCTGTGCCTGCCCTGCGCTCTCGGTGGCTTAGCCTGGCTTTCCCCGTTGCCCTTGCTCGGCCCTTCTTGCCTTGCCTTTGTTAGCGTGGCTGGCTGGTCGCACCCGCGTAGAAGCCCTCGGCGAGCAGAAAACAACTTCTTTGACCCCTTTCTCCCCCCCCCCCCACCCTTGCCCTGGATTTCCTCCCCCGTTGTCTATTAATTTCTGGACTGAACCTATGCCCAGTATTTAATTTTGGAGGGATCGTGTTTCCTTTAAAGAAGCATAATTCAGTAATAATAATGTACAGCTTCTTTTTTTAAAAAAAACTTCCCTGTCCGGTTTCTTTTTCTCCCGCTCTCAGTGCCAGGCACGGCTAGGTTCTCAATCGTCCATGATGAATATTATTAAGTCCCCCCCGCGATACTTTTTTCGTTGTTGTTGCGTGTTAATGCGATTGCAACTGTCCGCGGTGTTTGCAGTGTCCTACAGCCAAAATGCAGTCGTGTCCCCCCCCCCCCGCGCGCTTTAAGAAGCCATGCAATTGGAGTAATCCTGCTTTACCAGGTTGCAAAAGAGCTTTCAGCCCTTAGAATCGATCACAGTTAAGTGTGGGATGGGGGAGGAGGGGAAGTGCGGGGGGGGGGGAGCGAGTGTTCTCGAGCCGGTCTCCTGTGTGGGGGAGGCAGAAGGGGGAGTGGGTCGACTTTGTTTAACGCTGGGGAACAGAAGCGACCACTCCCGCGGTGCTCGCTTTACAGTCGTGTAACTAATTTCGCACGTTCGAAGCGGCATGTTCGACGTATAAAAAACAGTTCGGTCTCCCCCTTAAATTTTTTTTTTAAACTGGCTTAAAAAAAAAAAACACCCCCACCGAGCCTGACGCTTTGAGCCTGGCGTTTTTGATGTGCGTGTGCGCGTTTAGGCGAAGTATTGCGGCTCCATTGCAAGCTCAGGAGGAGGGGGAAGAAGAGAAGAAGCTGGTTTCTGGTGGCGCCACTTTAAATTGAAGGCTTCCCTCTCACTGAGAGCACAGGCGGCTTTACAAGAGGACTATCTTCTTCTTTGTGTTAGTACGTCTCCCCTCCCCCCATCCTATTCATAAAACATGCACGCCTTTCCAGTTTACCACTTCGCCCTAGCATTCCAACGCCGGCGCGCCTTGAAGTTCCATCACAGAATCCGAACCCATTCCCAATTTCCATTCTCGAACACTTTCTCTGAGTGTGTATGTGCATGTGCGTCTGTGTTGGAGACCTGGCCATCACGTGTCCGCTTGGCAGTCATCCTTTTTTTTTTTTTGGGTGCACATTGTATTGACTGCTGGTGGTGGTGTGTGAATATCGTGGTTACTACAGTCAACAACAACAAAAATTACATCCTCTCCTTTCTATTTTTCAGACAAATTGGGTCGCTCTATGTGTGTGTGTGTGTGTGTGTTTGTGTTTGTCTACGTCTACAATCATAATGGGGGAGGGGCAGGGAGTTGGAATAGTTCACCTAAACAAACTCTTCAATAAGGCATTGAGGAAAAAGAGCACACATTGCATAATGCTTGTTTTGCATAATCTTTATTGCATGTGGGATTTCCCTTTTTTAATAATAGGGCCTCAAGTTAGTGGATTGGGGTGTAGAGTTGGATCACATGGAGTAGTACGTTAGTTATGTTAAGAAACCTGGCTTCTGTCACCATCTCGCTGACCAGTGTACTTGGTTGTTTATTTGTGAACCCTTTGTGCATTGGAACCTACTTTCCACCCACCCCTCACCCCTGTTTTGTTTGATCTTTACAATAGCTGTCTCACTAACATGGATTTGTCTCAGTAAGCCGTTTTAATGTCTTCTGTCTGTCCTCTATTATCAGTGATTTAGAATTGGCGGGAATGTTTTTTTTCCTAAAGCACAAATGGTAAACAACTTGATTTCATTTCAAGTTTCTCTTTTTAAAATATTACTAAAGAGAATTTTGTAAATAGTCTTCCTCTTGGCTGGTCGTAGGCATGTTTGTTGTACTGCTTGGTCAGTTTAAAAGGAAATAGATCCTTTTTAAAAAGTTACCTTTTTTTGCAGGGTGGAATATGTACTTTAATATGTTTAGGTATGTTTTTTGTTTGAAAACTTAGTTAATTCAGTGCTACATATTTTTATTTGCTGTTATTTGATAATGATTGGTGAGAAAATTTGTGTGAGTAGATTGTTTGGGCCTTTTCCTCTCGCGTTGCGTCATGTCATGTGATGCTTACTCTGTGTCTGATACATAATTCTAAAAATAAGAGTTGGGTAAAAAATCTCTCTGTTGAAGTTAAGTTGTGTTGTGAAAGTGGGAGAGAGTACTTTATTTTTATGACACCCACCTTGACATTCCAGAATCCATAGCCAGCCAGTTAATCCTTGTAGCTTACTGATACATCTTCATCTTCCTGTAAGTATGTTTAAGGAAAAGCATAGGCTATTTTTAAAGAAATCCTTAGTTTGGAAAAACTAACAAATTAGATAGCAAGGCTGTAATCCCACAGTACTAGAAAGTGACATTTAACAGTATGACTGATTTCTTAATAAACATACGTGGGTTTGAATTGCACATCAAGTTCTAGTCAATGTGTATTTTGCAGGCAGTTTGTGAATGGTGGGTCTGGCTCCTAGGAGAAATATATTTACTAAAATTGTGTTTTGGCACTATTGTAAGAAGAGTGACTAAGATTGCCGTCCTGTAGTTTGTCTAGAAGGAAATCCCATTGAACTTGATGAGACTGGTTTCTGAGCAGATGTGTAGGTTTGCATTACGATGATATTTATGGGTAGAGCTTGCTTTACCAAATGCGTAACATGGGATCTGATTCACCTAATAGTTTGATGTAATTATAAAAAATGGCTAGAACACTCATTTTTGCTTCAGCAGATGCCCATTTGAATTTGTTAGCAGCTTGACATTGTCTTAGATGTAAGGTTTTGAAACTCATTATTTAATAAGAGCTAAGAAGGCTTAAGTTGACAAATGTAGGTTGTGGTGGTAGAACAATGAGGGGGAAAACCTGGGCAAAACCTTTTCAGCTGTTCGGGTGGTGTGTATATTTTTCAGAAAGGGCCTAACAGCATGCTTCTTCATTTCTCATCTTGTTAGAAGAGGAAGTCTGCTTTGATCCCCGGAAGTTGGTATATGGTTTTTTTTAGGCATGTCATTTATTAGTCTGGTTAAGTTTGCCAGTTGAACCTATTGTTTTCGGAACAGCACTGTTTGTAATTTTTCCCCCATTAAAAGAGCTGTAGCTTCTTTGGAGTCTGGACTTCTTTTTTTTTTCTTCTTTTTTTTAAGGTGTAGAGAATATTCCCTGTCCCCAGTCATGTGCCATCTAGATGATAATGAGAGATTTGTAGTCCAGTGTGCTCACTCAGAGTACTGAAATTAGCGCAGACTGGAGTAACAGAAGTAATTTGTTCTTTATCGGAGTTCCAAAGTTCCTTTCCTTCCTTTGCCATTCTAGCTGCATTGAAAATCTGTTTGATTTTATCTGGTAGAATTCACATGTTTAAAAATAATTTTCAAAATGCATGTATTGGGTGGCAAATTATTGCCATTTTGTTTTCCTCATTGTCGGTTACAAAAACCGTAGACAAAAAACAATATTGTAGATGTAACTGTATTTATATGCTGTCAAATTGTAATGGATTTATAGCGATTCTAATAGGACTTTCAAGATAAGTGGGATATATAAGTGGTTTTACCAGTTCCACACCCTCATTGAGCTTCCATGGCTGAGTGGGGAATCAAATTCAGGCCTTTTGTGTCCAAGTCCATCACTCTGTCCACACTGGGTATCATGTAGATCAGTGGTCCCCAACCTTTTTGGCACCAGGGACCGGTTTAGTTGAAGATCATTCTCCCAAGGACCGGGGGGGGGGGGGTTTACTTGTTATGCAGTAGGTTGTTGGAGGATAGCTTTGAATCGAGCTCATAAAGGAAATGGCGAGCAAGAGCAGGAGGTGAGCTGCAGTTGAAGCTCCACCTCCTGTTAGATCAGCAGCGGCTTAGAACCTAATAGGAGCGCAGGCTCCTATTAGATTCTAATGCCACAGGCACAGCTGATCTAGCAGCAGCAGGAGGGGAGTGGGGAGCAAAGCTCCGCCTCCTGTCGGATAAGCAGCAGCTTTAGAACCTAATGCTGACAGGAGGCGGAGCTTCGCTTGCTGCTCACCTCCTTCTCACTGCTCATCTGTCCTGGCGGCCCATTCCTTCCAAGGTCACAGACCGGTACCAGTCTGTGGCCCGGGGGTTGGGGACCCGTGATGTAGATGTAATAGCAAGTACAAATTGTGACTTATAGCAATGTTATTTATCCCTTTCAGAAGGGCCTTGTACTGTTTGGCTTGTTGTGACAATTACGGAGAGAAACATCTTTTCCTCTTTATTAAATGTGTTAAGAGCTTTTCATTCATATTTTGCAGAAGGGATAAACAACTGGTGGTCCAGAACTTGGTACTGCCCCTGGGGGCTTTCCATGTCACCTCCAGCACAGCTCCTTGTTGCAGTGACCTTCCTTGCTATCTGGAATATTTGGTTACTTTCTCCCCAACTGAGATAAGAACAAAGGGCTCTTCTTTAACTCCATCCTCTCCATTGTGAACAGAAACTGAAGCTTTGATGGAGTCTTTTTCTCAGTACATACCACAGTTGTTGATTTCTGTCATGGGAAGGCACAGGCTCATGAGACTGAGCAACCACAGTGTTCCTCTCTATCAAAGCCTTCCCAGTATGAACAACAGGAGAGGAAGTGGTGTGTTTGTTTGTTTGTTTTCCTCAGGACTTTACTGAGTGTGATATAGTAGGAGTGAGTCAACAAGGAAAGACCATCTAATTGTGCAGTGGATCACAACCAGTGGTAAATGTACCACCAGTGGGATGCAGAAGTTCCAAACTAAGAGGAACACACAGTTCCTGTGACATGAAATCTTGGAATTTTTTTGTTTGTGTTTTAGCCACAGCAATACAATTTATTCTCAATAGTACTGCAATTACTGTCTTCTGTGTTTTATGTTACTGTAGCACTAGAATCTATATTGAACAGCATTTTCTCAATTTTAAATTATCTAATAGAATTATTGTTTTTTGTTTGTTTCTGCTTATTCGTACTGTAGTACTGTTGTTGTTTTTTAAATGACCTTTACACATAGCAAAAATAGTAAGTGTCTTTCTTGGTGGGGGGATGGCTTATTGTTTCTGTGGGACCCAGGCTTTTTCTTAAACTAATTGGTGGGAAGTAAGGGAATAAAAGTTGAGTGCTTCTCTGAAGATTTTTACGGGCAGAGCAAAGGTTTCTTCCATAGCAACCTAAAAAGCAAGGGTAGATCTTAAATTTCAGGAGGGTAGATTTTAGTTAAACAGTATGAGAAATATTTTAACAGCATGAGTCAACAGTCTACTGTGCTGGCAGAAAAGCTAATGGAGTCTTAGGCTGCATCAGAAGACATGTAGTGTTCATAACAAGGGAGGCAATGGTACCAGTCTGTTCTTTGGTCAGATCTCACCTGGAATAGTGTGTCCACTTGTGGGCATCACATTTTTAAGACTGATATCAAAAGCTGGAAAGTGTCCTGAAAAGAGTGACCAAAGTGGTAGGGAAACCCAGGTTAGATGATGAATGGTTGAGGGAATTGTGCATATTACCCTTGAGAAGAGATGATTGCAAAGTGCTATGATAGGTGTTTTGAAGTATCTGAAGGGCTGTCATACTGAAGATGGAGCAAACTTATTTTCTGCAGTAGAGGAGAGTAAGACTCAAACCACTGAATTCGGATCAAAAGAGATGAGATTCTGTCTAAATCCTAGGAAGAAGTTCCTGACAGTAAAAACTGTCTGACAGTGTAACAGATTACCTTGGAAGAGGAAGAACTCTTGTTCATTCAAGATTTTTAAACAAATATTGAATAGCCATCTAGCAAGGATGATTTAGCTATGAATTCCTGCATTAGTGGGAGTAGAACAAGATGACCTTCGGGATCCCTTTGAAATCTACAGGTCTATGATTCTGCAGTAAGAGCATTTAATAAGGGAGCCAGTTACCCTGGACAACCAGGAAGGAGAGTTCTTCCTTGCTGGAGGCTTTCAGGCACAGATTGGATAAGCCTGTGTTGCAAATTCTCTAGTTCTAGATCACCTACATCAGGTTAGAGGAATGGAATATATGCCCTGGAAGACCTTCTGCCTCTTCTGAATGAACTATGGTTAAATTTATTTTACTTGTTTTTATTGCTTTGCAAAGATTATAAACTGTTTTAAGCATGACTTTGTAGTGGAAATATATCAGTGTTAATAATGATGATGGTGATGATCATGCTGCAGATAGATTTTGGATGGAGGTGAGAGAATGAATATAGTTGTAATAAAGAATGAAAATATATTGTAGCTTTTGCTGCAATAACCTAGGCCTGGTCTGCATGTGTCATAGAGTGAATTGCACTGCTCCTGGTGTGGAATGTCAGTTATTAAGATGCTTTCTCAGATTAAAATTACCTGAAAGTAAAGCATTGGCATGTGGAGAGCTAGATTTTAGCTAAGTGATCTCTCCACTGTGTTGTATACACATATCGATCAGTATTCTGTTCTTAAAGATGTCACAGATCTCTTCAGTCTTTGATTCAGAAGCAGAATTTTTGTTATCCCTTTTTAGAAAAGTGAGGATTAACGTACTCTTAAATTTATTAACACTTTATTTTAAAAATGTACAGTGAGAACATTTCTGCATAGTTTAATGGGAAAACTGCTGCTTGTTAATCTTTTTCTATATACAATTGTAGTTAAAAATAAGTAATGTGTATAAATTTGAAATAATACAACAGATACTACATATGGAATACAGATGAAACAACTTTGACCCAGATTTAGTCATGCTTAGAATAGATCTATCAATATCAATGACAATTATTTGTGAGTAATGCAGCTCACTGATTTCAGTAGATCGAGTCAAAACATAAATTTGTCTGGATCTAACTGTGTGAAAATGTTGTACAGCTAAAAAAAAACGCTATACAAAATTATCTCAGGAGAACCATGAATATATTATATAGAGAACTGAATATTTAATAAATTTTTAAATTTAATAAATGAGATGTTGCTATTTTTTCCATGCGTGATAGATATAAAAGAACTGCAGTGGCTCCTTTTTAGTTACCAAGTCAAGTTCTCAGTTAAGTTGTTGATGTATAACATAAGCACTGTGGGAATAGGATACATTGCAGGTGAGGTACTCATACATGCCCAATGAATTCCTGATATTCTCAATATTGCACTTACTGATTATTCTGTAGTCAGCAGAATACTGTTTAGTAACATCATGGAAGTGGGCCTTCTTGAGGTGGTACCCACCCTCCAGAACACCCTTGCTCCTTGTGAAGTTCAAGAGGCAGAAACTATGTCAGTCTTTAAATGCCTGTCGAACATGTATTTGTTTATGCAGGGTTTCTCTGATTAATTATTTAATGACTGCTTTGTTTTTATGTAGATTGTTGGCGTACTTTGATTATTTGAAAATTATTTGTATGATATGTTTAATTTTATGTATGTACTTCACATTTTATGTAATTTTACATATGTATTACATGTGTTATTTCTGTTTCAACAGTTTAGATACTTTTTCACCTCAAGTTATAAAAAATACTAGCAAAAAGTGTTTGTCATAACTATACATTAGCATTATAGCTTTTGTTCAAAAAGGCATGGAGCTTAGACACCACTTGAAACGTGACCTACAAAGACTTCCTCTGTTTGACATGCCACAAAGGTTTTTGTGCATTTCTGTGTTTTACATCTTGTTCCTATTCATGTGTGTGCATATGCCCAAATAATGTACACAATTTGGGATACAATCATGTTCTGTAGAAGCTGGTAGTAGTTGCTTAAAATGCCTTTCTGAGCAGATGAGGGCCATCAGTATTCTATCCCTGGATAGTCACACACTATCTGCACTTTTCTGTTAGCATGGTTAAGAAATGCCATTATCTTACTTCAGGAGCAGAACCATTGACATTCCAGATATTTTGTATTTCACCTCCAGAAATCTCAGCAAGTGTGGCCAGTGGTAAGGGATTATTAGAGATGTAGTTCTTTTGTCTCAAAGAAGGGAAAAGATGCCGTATCTCTTCTTTGAAATATTAACATAGTTACCATCTTTTCTGTGTCTGTCATTCTTGATGGACTAATTTTATAAGTTATCAGTCATTTTGTTTGAGGAACTGTAACTAGCTTAAGGCTTCAGAAGAAGAAAATGCAACCCTTGAGGATTGAAAAGTCAAGAAGCTGTATTCTGTTGGCTGTTACAACTTTCAGCTCAAGTATAAATGCATAAAGAAAGTGCAAGTCAAGAAGCTTGGCCTTTACCAGTCAAGCACAATATCCTGTTATGATTAGAATTTTAATGTATTTAGGATTGTAGTTTAAATCTCAAAACATAAGAGCAGCAGAAGTTTCATACCAAACAGCTGCCCTAGCAAAGAGGGCAGCCTTGTTGCCTCCTATCCACTTGGATTTTGCACACGCAGTGTAAGAGATCTGAATACAGAAGACTGTTTGTGTTTGTGAATGGTGTTTGCTGGATCTAGGCCATTTATTTTTATTGCACAGCTAAAGCCCTTCTTATAATGAGGGCATGAGAACAGGTGTGCTGCTGGAACTACATTTGAAATGGCCTTCACTGCAAAAATCATGACTAGTCTTCTGCAATAAATAGTATTATGTTGTGTTAGCCTGAAGGAGACCATTGTGTGTATACTCTTGAAAGGACTACCTCGATTAGGAAGGTGGTTATCACAACTTTCCTGTTATAAATAACTCCCTTCTTGGGCAAAATGTTTGACTAGATAGATTGCTGTACAACTCATGGGTCTTTTTTTATGTACTAGTTATCTGGACCCCTGGTGTCAGGTTTAATTTGGCAGAGAAACATTTAGAGATGTGAATCCTTGCTTGTGTCTTGAGAACAAGAAACTAAAAATATATATTCTCCTTGCTTATGAGGTAGTGATGTATTTTCTGCACATATCGATGCTAGGGTTTGCATTTATGAGAACAATTTTTTTGCAGAAATTGTACAAAATTGTGATAGTTCTTTCTATCAACATTGGGTGGGTTTTTTTTTATCAGTCATCCAGTCCTTGTGTGTTTGCTATGTATGTGCGTACTTTTTTCTCAAAGAGAAACTAGTTTTACAGAGACTGTTTGCAGAAGTTATAGAAACCTCTAAGGAAGACAGGCCCTCCTTGTCTCATTCTTGTGTTGAAGGGGAGAAATCTCAGAAGTCAGTGATAAATCAACAACCAATATTGGCATTTGGGTTACAACTTGAGCCAGTCTCACTGACTCAAGGAATGTTATGTTCTAGAACATCTGGAGGGCCAGTGATTACTTACACCATGGCCTAAAAGATAACCTGCACTGAGGCAGACGGGAAATGAGCCTAGTGTTTGACCTGGATTTATCCTTGGATTTTGACTCCATTGACATTAGGTGTTGGCAGCTCTGCATTGAAGAGATTATTTTGTCTTCCTGATGGCAAATTCTTGAAGACGGTCCTGTAGACCCCTTGCTTAGTTCTTTATCATGTATCCTATGGTGTTTCAAAGGGATTGCCTCCTCTTTTTTTTCAAGTGGAGTGGTAGAACTGCTGAACTGGTGTTTGGGCTTGATAAAAGGTTGGGGAGGGCTGGTGAACTGGCTTAGTCCTGACAAGTTAGAGCTGCTCTTGATGTGTGTTTTGTCTGTATGACAAGGCAGTGGATCAACTGTTCTGGACAGAGTTTCACTTCTCCCTGAAGGATTAGGTTTTTAACTTGATCCAGTTTATCACTGGAAATTGCCCATACTACTGGTTTTCAATCTCAGCTATATTTGCAGCACTGCTAGGCACTCTTTGTTTCCAGGTGGTTCCATTGCAAAGAAGGGCATTATGGATACTTCCAGGAGAAGGGTTAGCAGCCTCTGTTCTAAAGATGGGACACTGTATGCTCTCAAATGCATCATTGTGAGTAAGGGATTAGCTACTTTGTGATAGTGGCAGGGAATGGATGTAGGAATATAATTGTAACAACTCTGAAAAGCATTTGATGCTGAGAGTTCAAAATGAAAACAGCAAAGTCTATATCAGTACTTGTGCTTTTTTTGAATTACAGTCCTTGCAAAAAGGGCTGGTTGTTTTTATTTTGTTGTCAAATGTTTCCTGTATGAATTTTTGTCTTACACTAGATCTCTTTAGGGTTCTTCTTGGCAGGTTTCTGTGCTTTCCTCTTGAAACTAAAGCAAGTGGGAAACAACAGAATGAGTGCATGAGCTAGGAAATCTGGTGCAGATCTCTGTTTGAGCTTGTACTAAGTACTTTGAAGCTGTCACTGATTTCCATCTAAGATCTGCAGTTTCGCTAGGAGATCAGTAATAGGGTCTACATTACAGGAATGTTCTCAGACTATTGAGACAGTGTATGGTGGTCACTTTTCACACTCAGAAAGCTTGTGAGATTGTCATCTGAAATCTTGCTCAGAATATCTCCCCAGAGAGGAATACATAGCCTCATGTTATTGTTTAAAGTGTAATTAAGATTTTTCTACTCCCATTTAAATTAAATGGGGTTGACCATTTTTAAATACCAGCTTTAGGCCTCTTGCTTGTCTGTGTAATTGTTGTTCTTCTTTTTTTGGGGGGGGGGGAATAATGGTCAGTATTGTGTTTCCTAAATGTGGGGTGGTATGCTAGTTGTGTTAGTGTCTCACTGCACCAGCAAGCCCCCCCATCATAAAACCAGTGCAAGAACAGGTACATACCAGTAAGCCTGTCAGAGGAATGGTTATACAAGTGCTCTTTTGTTCTGTGTTTTATGACTGCTTTTATCTTCAGTTTTTCTCTGTAAGATGTCCTTTAAAAAAAAAGGAAAATAAAGTTTCCAAGAAATGAAAATAACACAACCATATGTTGTGCCAAATTTGACCTCTTGCTGATTTGGGACAGCGATACAGAATGGGAGTCCTTCCAGATGTTGCTGGCAGTTCACATCAGTATTGACCACAAGCTATTCTGGCTATGGCTGATGTGCATTGAAGTCCAGTAACATAGGAGAGGCCACATGCTTGCCACTCCTGTTCCATGGAGGCCAGTTTTGCTTTAGGAGTCAGAGGTTGTGGATTCATTTCCCAGACAGTGCCATGAGTAAGGGGATACGAAGACCACACTTTAAACAGGGAAGGACTGTAATACGTGTGGACAATATGAAGTCATATCTTGTTGTAAAAAATCTATTAATGTATGTTTGGCAGATCATGCTCCTGATACTTCTGGTGTGTGTGTGCATGCACACACATGCATTTTGAGGACCAGACTTTGTTTGAGGTTCTCAGAGTGGTGCAGCCCACCAAAGTCTGAGAGAAGGCAAAAATACCCTCCAGAGACCCTTGCATGTTGCCCACCCAGGGGCAAGAGCTGTCATGCTTCATAGGCAAAAGATCCCAAGTTCAGCTATTGTGTCTGAAATATTGGAAAGTGTTATCAGTCATGCTGCCAGTTCTCAGCTAGATAGACAAGTGGCCTGACATGGAAAAAGTCTACCTTCTCTGTTCTTGAGCATTATGATTGTATGTTTCTTTTTTTGCCTGGATTTCTAAAATTAAACACTTCATATTCACTTTTTATTTTCCATAGGTACATTTTCCCCTATAAAGTCATTTCAGTTGTTGGAATGCAGATTTCATTATTTTGATATCTTTAGTACAGAATGGCATTCTTATTTTCATCTAGTGTTCAACATCATTCGCCATTCATTTCAAATCTCTGCTCTGAACTCCTAAATAGGAATCCTGAATTTCTACCTAATAATTTTTTTCTTTTGTTCATGTCAAAGTTTAAATTAACTATTCCAGTTTATAGTTATATCAGATTTTGTACCCTTTTCGTACCCAATCCATGGTAGAGTAGGGTGTTAGATTTCTATCTTTGTAGTTCTGTTCTAACTTAAATATTGCACTGGGAATGGGGAGCCTGTGACTCTCCAGATGTTGTATATCCATCAGCCCAAGTCTGTATTGTCAATGTTTAGCAATGTGGGAATGTAGTGACATTTGGAGGGCCACCTACCTATACTAGCTATAGGGTTGCCTGTTCTGCTGTTGGATGAGGGGCAAGAAGAAATCAAAGGTTTATGTGGTCTCAGGGATGGCGTGACACTAGCAGGCCATGGCCTATCCTTTTTTTCCCTGTGGCAAGAATGGAGGGGAATGACAAAGCATGTGAAGCTCTTCATTTCTAATTCAGAAAGAGATATTGGTAAGACTGTTCATTGCAGAATTGAAATGATGTTCCTGACAGGAATGGAGTAGAGAAGGAAAGAAGAGGCTGAACTGATGGAGTGATATGTGGGCAGAAGGAAATTGTGCTAATTTATTCCTTTCCCTTTAGTAATTGAACATGCTAGTTAGCTTGATCTACTAGTGAGTAACAATGCAGGGCCCAAGACCAACCAGAAGGGATCACTTTTATTGTTCTTCTGTCATCTCTGCCCCCAGCAAAAAAAAGGTGCTCAGCCTGGTATATATGAAAAACAGTGAATCCAGATTGCATGTGTTTGCGCAAATACATATCATGTTCTTAATAAATATGTTTTGAAGTAGGTGAAGACAAGGACAAATGCTTCTGCTGGTTTCTTATATGCAAACTGTAATAAAATAAGAGTTAGTTTAGAGTTGGTTCTTCCTTTTTTTATTGATCAGTTTCTATTTGTGTTGAAGAAATGAGGTAGCTCAGGTGGAATTGTATCCTGCTGGATGTTTTTGCCAAGAATGGCAAAACAGTGATACGTTGATGCAATGGAGTCTAATTTTTCTTTGGGACATGCTCATGTGTGGGGACACTGCCTTAGAAGTCAAGATCTATAGAGGTTTTTAAAAAAATCCCACTTAGTTTAAACTAGTCTTTTTGAAGAGTTCTTTTCTGGTAGGAGGAATAATTCCTTTCAGAAATTATATTTGTAGGAGGCAGTCCATTCATTAAGATCAATCAACCAAATATTCACAGAATTATGGGCAAACATTTGAAATACTGATTTGCGAGTCATGCAAGACATTGTAAAAAGTGCACATATAGTGGGGGAGGTAAAGTGTTTGACTTTGCTGAAGTTCTTAAATCCATATGGCCACAGTCTTAAGGTGACATACAAGAGGAGGCTGCACAGATTTAAAATCAGTTAGGCTGTTCTAGACATCATGTATGTTACAGGTTGCACCTTGTGCTTTTGGGACAAATAAATAATGGCTGAATACCCTGACCTAGCTGTTCATTGTATTTGTATCCAACCTGAAGTCACACATCCAGATTCCTTGGTAGAGAGAGTGCAAACGTAAGGGGAAATGTTGGCTTCTATATAACCAAAACTGGAGATTGATTTTAGGTGGAATATTGGACTTACAAAGTCAGTAGAAGCCAGGTTAGTTATTCCAAAAAACAAAAACAGAAGAGAGACATGTGGTTCTTACACAATACAGTGCAGAAGTAGATAATGCCTTTGTTAGACCACTAAAAAAATCATAGTCTGCTAGCTTTTGTGGATCAAAGCCCACTTCTTCAGGCATGCACTGGTGTCTTGTCATTAGTGCAGAGTGTTTAGAGTCCCAGAAGTTCATTGCAGATGGTGTGCCAGGCTTGTTTCTTAGAGGTGAGTTAGAAAAGGCGCAGGCTGCATTGTAGGTGTGGTTTTCAAGTTAAAGATCAGGAAGCTTTTGATTGGATATCACATCCATTTGGGGCTGTAAATTCTCTACACTAATTACAGGACACTGATTCATTCCTGAAGAAGTCAGAAAGGTAGCGTTATCTAATGATAGATGGTAGGGTAAACTTAAATAATTAAAATAATGTCTTCATGTATGTAGCAGATATGTCTTCTTCCAGTTGTAAATCATGTTCCCAAATGATAAAAATGTGATCTCCAAGTTAAGCATATAATAACCTGTGCTGGTTAGTAAAGAGGGAGGGACCTCATGGTCTGACCTTCTTTAGGAGCAGCCAGATATGCACAGGATCTTGAGATCTTTGAGCACTCCAGACACTTTTGTGATTTTTTGGTCTGTTTGTCAGGCAAGGTGGTACAAAATAGTGTTAGGAGGGTGAGAGCTGCTTTGATCTTAACATCATATCAGTGTCTGGTCTTCCCTGTGTGGGGAAAGTGGGTATATGTCAAATAAAGTACCATATATACTCGAGTATAAGCCGAGTTTTTCAGCACAATTTTTTTGCTGAAAAGCACCTCCTCGGCTTATACTCGAGTCAGTGTCAAAATTACATGTTCTCCCCTGCAGTGCGGGTGTTCTCCGGACTCCCCCGCTCATCTACGGGCGCCTGCAGCCTCTGTGGGTGGTCTGATGACCCGGGTTAAGTACACTGCATTTTTCAGACTCCGCAGGCAGACACCGTGCTGGGAGGATAATAGCAGTCTATGTCCAAATGACAATGAGACATCCCCCCTTTGGAGTGCAAGCTCCGCCCTCCAGTCTTCCCCTCAGTTCCTTTTTTTCTGCCGCATTGGAAAGACGTATAGGAACACACGGAGCTAACAGCGAGTATTCTCTTCTATTATCTTCTATTATACCCTCAATACGTCCTGCGCAGGCGCAGAAAACCCCAACAACCATACCGATACCAAAAAACATCATACCGAAGACAAACATACTATCAACATCATCCGTATCAGTACCTTGGCTTATACTCGAGTCAATAAGGTTTCCCAGTTTTTTGTGGTAAAATTTGGTTCCTCGGCTTATATTCGGGTCGGCTTATACTCGAGTATATATGGTATATTGTGAAGGGTCACATGTCATAGAAATTATATTGTGGGAAGTAGAATAGGAGTACAAAGACATTTCTTAGAAAGTGGCTTTCTGGGGAGTGGGGAACGCAGCTGAAGTGGACCATCATCTAGTTCTAGTTGGTGCCTGAAGTTTCCCAACATGGAGGTAATGCTTTTTTTAAAACAGCAAGCATTGCTTGAAGTGAAGAGGATGGAGATAATAGCCAGTGCAAAAAGCTTTGTAGTCTTCAGGGAGGAAGTAACCTGAAAGAAGTGACACCTCCTCAAGGGTGTTATTTTGAGGAATCATTTGGACAAACACTTTATAATTCATGTGAAATTATTTCAGGACATCAATAGCACTCAGATTTATATATGTTAGCCCTGCATAGTTGAAAGAAAAATATGTTAATTTTGATACATTAGACTCAGATTCCCTGGTGTATAGTAATTTTCCAATTCTTGTATGCTGTGCAACATTTTTAAAAGAAATTATTTGCCAAATCTGTTCCAATTTTAATTTCAAGATCATTTTTAAGGTGGATAGGAGAAATAACTTATTGACCTATATTGACTCATTGGCTTTTCTCTGAAACTGTTCCACGTGGCTGCTGAGAAGCAGCTTTTAAACTTGGTGATGAAGGATTTCTTCACCTTGCCCTTCATTACATCATGCACAATCGGATGATTAGTCTTCGTCTTGCCTTAGTGTTTAAAGGGAATATAGGTTAAGGCAATGTGTGAAAAAACCAAGTTAGCTAGCATTTGTGTGAACTAAGGCAAAACTCTGTTGACTATATCCAAGAGTCAGTGTTGTGTATATTTTCTGCTCTTTGTGAAGCTTTATCCTTGGTGCCTTAATTGAAAGGGAGAATCTGATCCACAGAAGGGCTCTTATTTTGTCCTGGGATACTAAAATGTTCTGGAATTCCCTGTAAAGTATGATTTCTTTGAGGGGGGGCTAACCATATGAAAACGTGGATTCATTTCAGGTTTGTGGTGTTTTCTTTACTCTTTTAATGTGCTTCTAGTCTGGATACAAAGAGTCGGACACAACTTAACGACTAAACAACAACAACAAAAGTCTGGATACTAGTGTTAATTTTTTAACTCTTTCACAGAATTTATGTAAATGTTCAGTACAAGAGTATCAGGCAATTTAAGATTGCAATTATAAATTTAAGGGAGTTAAGGGAGAGATGTATGTCTGTGTATGTAATGTGCTGTTTAACCTAGTGTTCCCAGCAGGTAATAAAGAAAAGACACACATACCACTCCCTGAATATATTCAGCAAGCATGGTTATAATTGGCATTACTGTCTTCCATAAACAATATATCTCAGTTTTTTTAAACCTTCCCTGTCCTTATAGCTGTGTTGTTAGAGTTACATTTTGTAGTATCACTAATTGGGCAGATCTTAACAAATCAGAAATATCATTTCTTAATAACAGCAGCAACAAAGACAGCAATAACAATGTGCAATCATGTTGATTCCATTCATTTCTTATAAAACCATTTTGTAATGTCTAATTGCTATAATCTAGTAGCGTTGTAAAGAGACAAAAATTTAACACAGTGGCTGAAATTTTGTTGCTTAGTGTAGTTACGCTAAGGTAGCCTATTGAATTTGTGGGGATTTGATGAATCAAGTCCATAAATTCAGTTGATTCAAATGGGCCTACTCTAGTTGCAACTTACAGTTCAGTGGGCCTATGCTAGTTCAACTTACTATGCTAACTATGGATTTCAGCCATACTTGTAATTTTCAGAATAGTATGCACCACTATTTTAAATCTTACAAAACCACAGCTAAGTATGTATCATATGTACCTTATTTTAAGAATCCCGGGTACCTATGTCTTTTGAACACAAGATGGCTGTGATTTCAGTCATTTGCAATTTCTAGATCCCAACCCCCATCCTGATTTTATAGATTGTTTTGTTATCCTGTTGTTTCAGGTACATCTGTCAAACCAATTTCTGTTCATTGCATTAGCCTCCTGAAATTACTATTAACATAAAGATAATTACCTAATAAATAATAATAAATTTTCTCCATGAAATTTTGAATGTGTGATTATTCTGGATGTAGTAGAAGGGTCTCTGGACGAGTATTGTTGTGGCCTGTTGACAGGAACATTTTTACATAAATAAAATGTTTAAAATCTGCCATAATCTAGGTAAGATTAATTGAATAGAAGTTTGTGTTGAAAGTTTTGAGTGCCAAAAACACAAGCTTATGAGGATGTTTAAGGTGAGGGAGAGGTTCACATCATGTGTGTCACATATCTTGGTAAGTGTCATGATTATAACTAAATACTAGTTTTAAGATCCATAGGTCTATTATGCTTTGTAATCTGTACAGTTATTCCAAAAAAAATGAAAAGTGGCTCCATCTTGCTTAATTTGAGTATGCTTGGTGTAAAGGAACTTCTTTTACTATTTGTGCCAATTGTGAGACAATGTAAAAGTTGCTTTGCTGCTGCTATGGTTTTCTAAACAGAGTTTGAGCTTGTACTCAGTTTGAGTGTGTATTCCATCTGAACTTGTATCCCATTTCCATTCTAGTTAAAATCTAGAAAATGATTCTGTCATATTCTCAGTTTATCTCCTTGAACGTATACTGAGAGTGTGTGAAGAAGAAAGTTGAAAAAGGACAACCATCATGTTAAATAAAGTAATACTATCTTCCAAGCATGTTCAGTCAATTTTTTTTAATCTTCAGTAGGGAAAATGTACTTTTAACATAATGTTGCTTAATATGCACCAATATGTTCACTTGAGGTCAAATCAGTTGCATATGTTTGCCACAGTCCTGTAGGATAGAGTTCTGTGAGGACATAACCTTTTGCACACATGGCTAGCACAGGTACACAACTGTTTTGTGATAAGTGCGTTGAATTTTCCTGAATTGCTTGGTTGCATCTTCTTATGTAAGAGTTTTGCCTCTGGGGCTACCAGTTATATCTGATTGTTCTTGCAACTAGAGCTGAATGGGGGCCACTCATTCTATGTTGATTTCCCATTGAAGAAACAGAATTCAATTTTAACTTGATTTGTCCCCCAGCAGAGAAGAACGACAAGGGACGTGGTGGCACTGCGGGTTAAACCGCAGAAGCCTCTGTGCTGCAAGGTCAGAAGACCAGCAGTCGTAAGATCGAATCCACGCGACGGAGTGAGCTCCCGTCGCCTGTCCCAGCTCCTGCCAACCTAGCAGTTCGAAAGCATGTAAAAATGCGAGTAGATAAATAGGTACCACCTCAGTGGGAAGGTAACGGCGTTCTGTGTCTAGTTGCGCTGGCCACGTGACCACGGAAACTGTCTTCGGACAAACGCTGGCTCTAAGGCTTGGAAACGGGGATGAGCACCGCGCCCTAGAGTCGGACACGACTGGACTAAATGTCAAGGGGAACCTTTACCTAGAGAAGAACAGCAAGTGAGCAAATACAATGCCATTTTATGGGGGAGGGGAATTTCCTCTGAAGATATCTTGTATCTCCTTTGATCCTTTCCCATTGGTTATGCTGGCTGTAGATATTGAGAATTTGAAGTTCAAATCATCTGGAAGGCCCCAAATTTCCTACCACTGTTTATAGAAAGCTGTGGCTCAGCCATGTCCAGAATACAATGTTTAGTTCAGTCATCCGATCTAAAGAAAAATGTGAAAAAGAAAGGGAAAATTTGAATGATAAAGGGTGTTATGGTTTTTTTTAATGGGGATGAAAGGGAGAAACACTGAAGGGTTATGTTGAATGTTTGTATGATTAAGGGTGGCTGGAAATTCCTGTGAATGCTGGCACTGCTAGCGTTTCTGTAGAACTTACACTACTTACTGAAAATTAGTTCCTTAATAAAACAATCCACATAAAGGCCAAAGTGTTTTGTAGGCCTTGCCATGTGCCTTTTCTGTGTCGTTCTCTGATTATGAGGAGCATCTTAAGTTCCAAATCTGAGTTAACCTTATACTTACGGCAATTCAGTAATAGGAATCTAGTACATCGCTCTGGGTTTATAGTTCTGGAGGACAAGTTTTTAAAGAATTCAAAAATCAGATGTTTAATTATTCCCCCCCCCCATCCCTTTCAGGTCTCATTTTAGGAAAGCAGTGGTATATTTGTAGAATAGAGCTAAGTGTTAGAAGTGGAACTGCCAATTACAGAACTCTCCCTCCCCCTTTTGAAATTATCCTAGGTAACGGTGGAAAAAAATCAATGATTTTTAAAATCAGATTGATTTAAATCACAATTAAAAAATTCATTTTTATTTAAATCATCAAAAATCTGATTTTCTTAAATTTAAATTGTGATTTAAATCAAGTTGATTTAAATCAAATTACCCTGCTAGGAAAAAAAGACTCTTTGTCTAGGCCTAGGAAGGTAGCTGGGCTTTCTCTCAGGATCCTCAAAACAATTCTTTAGAGAGACTGATAATTGAAGATCTTCTTTTGTAAAAACTGGTTCCTTTTTTCTGTGTGAAAGGGATTTGATCTGGCTCAAGACTTGACACACTCTAGCCTGGGATTCCTTTCTGATCCACTGGGAGGAGGGATAATCTCTGGACAGGTTTTGTGCTTGAATTTCATGGGCTTCCTGATAATCTCCTCCTTCCAACAGCACTACTGATAGCTCTTTGTATTGCTTGTATCATAGGGGGCTGTGCATCTGCATGGCATTATTTCCTTCCTTTTTCCACAACTTGTCCCTCACCTTGTATCTTCTCTCAGTTCTTCAGCCGTTTGCTTATGGCAGTGGTGAGGATGCTTGAGACTTCATCTTCCAAAGCGTGGCTAACGGTAGAGAATTAATGGGAAATACCATCCAAAACAGCAGGAGCGCCAAAGATTTCCAACCCAGTTTACCCACTTTCTGCATATTTGACTCTTTCTGTATTGTGCTCTCCTTCCTACTTTGTATATGCTGTTCCTTTGTTTTACCACACGATTTTGGCACTTGAACTCATGATTCTGCCTGCATGTGGGCACTGAGATGTGAGATGATTGGTGGAGGATAGGAAGTACATGTCACTGTCCAGTGGCTATGATCTTTTGTACAACATGTCATTGTATTTGTCCCAGAGTGCTCTGTGCCTAGTATGCTGCTTTGTACTTTAGCTTTATTGATTCTGTACTTGTAACTAAAACATTTCTTTGCTTCCTTTTTTAGGCTGCCCTCTGGCGAGGCAGTAGGAGACAGCAGAGCTGGCCTCTGCAAAGGGAGAGGCTGGACGTCCCAACTCTTGGTGCTGAATGGCTACTATGGCGCCCGCTCTCACTGACGCAGCAGCTGAAGCTCACCATATCCGGTTCAAACTGGCTCCCCCATCCTCCGCCCTGTCTCCTGGCAGTGCCGAAAACAACGGCAACGCCAACAATATCCTCGTTGCCACCAACGGCACGAAAAGGAAAGCTGAGGATTCCAACCTAGATTTCCGAAATAACTCTACAAAGGAAGAGCTGGGAAAGCTGCAGCCTCTGGTGGCGTCTTACCTCTGCTCGGATGTAACTTCTGTTCCTTCAAAGGAGTCTTTGAAACTGCAAGGGGTCTTCAACAAACAGACAGTCCTGAAATCCCATTCTCTGTTATCTCACTCCTTCTTGAAAACCAGTGACCTGTTGGCAAGGCAGCCAGTGTTTTCCTTGGAGAACCTAAAAACCATGAGTGCTAGTAGCCAGACACCTCTGCCGCAGGCACCTGTCAATGGCTTGGCTAAAAAATTAGCAAAGAGCAATAGCTCTGATCATGAAAACTCGGCTTCGCTGAATGGTGGGAAGCGTGCTCCTCCTCCGGCCAGCCTTCAGGATGTTGATACAAATAACCCTGGGGGTTCTAATTTGGGGGACCTGAAATCAGGTTTGACCAATTGTACTCTTCCACACAGAAGCCTTGACACAGAGCATGCTGCTCCAGTTAGCAATAATGGCACTGCAAATAAGCATGCCCATAGTTCACCACAACAGTTGCATGGGCTTGAAGGGAGTGGTGAAAGCAGGTGGTTGTTATCTGGTATGCCTGCTTGTTCCAGTGTTGGGAGCAGTAAACCAGCAGAGGAACAGAAGATCTCTCTGCCAAACAATTCCCATAGCATTCTGGATTCAGATATGAGGACAAGGGTGCTGTTGCGGCGGCAGGCAGACATTGAGAATCGTGCTCGCCGGCTACAAAAGCGCTTGCAGGTAGTGCAGGCCAAACAGGTGGAGCGGCACATCCAGCAACAGCTGGGGGGGTTCTTGGAGAAAACTCTGATCAAGCTGCCAGCTTTGGACTCCCTGAGACACCGGAGTCAGCTGATGCTGACCCGCAAGGCAGAAGCGGCTTTGAGAAAAGCTGCAAGTGAAACAAATACATCCGAAGGACTGAGCAGCTTCCTAAATAATGACTCCATCTCAGAAGAACTGGAGAGGTTTACTGCCAGTGGGATGGCTAACCTGCGGTCTTGTGAGCAAGCGTTTGACTCTGATGTCACGGACAGCAGCTCTGGTGGGGAGTCAGATATTGAAGAGGAAGAACTGACCAAAGCAGACACTGAACAGCACCATGTATCACTGTGAGTAGTGCCAGGTGTAATTTTAGAGTGCAGTAGACACAATAGCAAAAATTACTGATCCTTTAGGCTTGGAAGGCCTATTTAGCCCTATGTCATGGATTGACTAGCAGTATATGTATATCAGCCTTCCTGAAATGTAGCCCTATGAATGTTATTGATATATAGCTCCCATGCTTCACCATTTGGAATGTGGACTAGGGGTCATGGGAGTTGCAGTCCAACAGTGCTTGAAGAGCTGACAGTTCATCTCTATATATGGGAAGGTTTCTTGAGGAAACAGAGTAGGATGTGCTAGGCACTCAGTTATTTATTAGTGACTGAAGTGGATAATCTTACTGTTTTTAATTGCATGTTAAGTATTAAGGGTAGCTGAGAAATTCTAGCCTTACTCACTCATTTGCCTTTTACCAGAAGGCATCATAAAACCTCTTTTTCTATGCTTTTTCAGTCTTACATTTGTTTGTTTGTTTTCCCTGACTGATGGAAATTTTGTTCTTTGTAGAGGCGGTCAGCTTTGTTTTAGTTCAATCTTCTCCCTTTCAACTGTGCTCCAGCTGTGCTGTACTACACCATCTATGTTGACTGGAGGCACTGGGAGGTATTGCTCAGAACAGCTGGAGTTTAGGGATGGCAGATTTATGGTGGAATTACTTGCTTAAGTAGCTTTGAATATGAGTTGCATTTATGATGAGTTTTAGCTGAAATCCAAATAACAGTGTAACCTATGAAATTGCATATAGTGGCCAAAATCTTTTTCTGAAGTTGGTATCAGTGGAAGGAAAATAGCTTTACTCACAGTGGCAAATTGCCAGTTATTACAAAGTCTCTATTTAATTTCCTCACTGCATATCAGTCAGGTGATTAGCTTGTGACCAGAGATTGAAGCAATTGTTAATTAGTGGCAATTTGCTGCTGCAAGTTACACCATTCTCCTTCCACCAGAATTACTATACAAGAGAATTCTGGCCATTGCCTTGAATCTAAGCAAAGCCATACTTAGTTTGGACTGAGTGAAATAAATAAACTTAGTCCGATGTGATATTGATGACTGCCACTTTGGTTTGGTAATGGGACCATTTCACTGATTCTCCTGTTGCAATAAAAGATAAATCTCTACATGTAAACTGCTTAAGGCAAGTAGAAGTTGCTGGAGTGAAGTTGTTCCTGCTTACGTCTTTGTCTGAATCTAAAGCATAAAGTGTTCCGTCCTTCCTGGTGAAATCTGAAACCTTTCTTTGGTGGGTTAGGTAACAAGAATGCATGAATGGCTTTGAGTTGTGGAAATTCTTTGGGGCACTAAAGCCCTTGAGGTCTGTATCTTACTTGACAAGTAGTAGGAGGGAGGATCTGAAACTACAGTACATACTGTGGAAAAGGGAGGGGCAGAAAGAAAGAAGAGAGAGAGAGAGCAAAATGTGATTATGAAATTGAAAGAAAAGAAACTAGGAGGATGCACTAAGGACACATGATTGCCCGTGATTAAAGTATTGGTTGTCTAGTGATAGCAACTAGTTTTGTTGAAAGGAACATTAAAATGTAACTAATGGTACATATTGTCCTTTCTTTTGTGTCAGTTTCTGTTGGTGTTTCTCTGCCTCTTTTCATTTTATACATTTCTGAGTCGACATTGCTGTCTGGTTTTTAATCCAGAGTAGTTGAGTCTCTGGATAGATAACATTATTTTAAAACTTTCCTTCATGGGTCAGTGTTTATTGTAGCTCTGGATCAAGTGGAGGCAGCATCTTAACATGTGACGTTGTGCATAGGTGTGTCAGAACTGTGGATTGGAAAAGGCCACACACTGTTTTTAGTATCAGTGTCTTGTGATAACTTAATTGGGGGTGTTGCTGTCTGGCCAAGTAATTGAAAGTTGCAAGGTCTTTGGAAACTGGTCTGTCTTGTGCTTACACATCTGCCTCAGGTCATGTAAGTATAAGCAAACCAGTGCTACGAAGAACTTAAACTGGGCTTAGCCTTCTGGGTTAGGGATCAACAGGAATCAGTCTTGTAACAGAACATCTCCTTTTTTATAGCTAGCAAGAGCCCCAAGGTTCATCAGTTAAAACAGTCACAAAATGGCAGTATGGCGTACAGAGCCAGTTACAAAATGGTGGATGCAGAAGCAGAGCCTCCTAGACAGAGCAATGGCTGCAGGGAAGACCACATCAGTGTATAATCCCAATATTGCTTCTCCATTCTACTATAGATTAACCTAAGAATAGCTCAAGTACAGCAGTGTCGGAAGTGTAATGTAGAGCTAAAAGTACAGGCAAAGCACAAAAGGGAAGCAGTTTATTGTGAAAACAAACAATTCTAAAAGATTATTTTAAAAAAACCCAGTGACTTAGTTGTGGGTCGTTCTCTTTATATGAACAGCATTTGCCAAAATTTCTGCATGTTTTGGGTTTTGTTGCCTGGGAGGTTCCTGTTGTTAAGATTCCTATAGCATTGTGCACAAAAATGTCCTTTGCCTCAGGAAATTGTGGAAAATTGTGTTTCTGTATCATTATATTGCTGACTGAATGTTGTGCATATGGTATTGACTGGTAGAATGGCGGAAAGGGAGATAAATCTGAGCAAAGCTGAAAATCTTGGCCTTTCCGTTGAGGCTTTTGTTGCAGCTGCAGTTATGGTGCCATGTGATGCAAGCACGTGATGCACTGTCCCCAGACTTTACTTGAACATGAGTAAGTACAGGGTGGATTAAAATCAATAATGTTTTGAAAATCAAATTGATTTAAATCATTTAAATAAAAATCTTTTTTTATTTAAATAATCAAAAATCCAATTTTTAAAATTTAAATTGTGATTTAAATCAGATCCACCCTGGATGAGCCTACGTCTGCTACCATAGTAATCCATACTTCTGGTAGTCTTGTTGCCTGAGCATACTTGAACATGCAGCCTGTTTGGTTGATCAGGTTCCATATTCATTACATCATCCTTCCCCAGCTTGATGCTCTCCCCAAGTAGATCCTCTCCATGCATGTTTGATTACTGCTCCGATCACCTGGCCTGAGGATGATGGTAGTTATGGTACAGATATGGAGGTCACAGCAAATAATGGGCTACCAAAATGAAGTTTTCCCAGCCTTACCTGGCATCTTCTGCATTCATGATATGTAATCTACCTCTGAGCTGCACTGCCTTCTTGTGTATGTAATGTCATATAGTTCTCCAAGCCATGCCAACCAGGGACTTCAGTACTGTTCTTAGCAGTTTCCTCTGTATCACACATCCATGCTGTTCCATCAAATCATTCACAAAAGATCTGTTACCTTATGCACCATTCTTAATGCTTTCTGCTGGTTACTACATGCCTTGGTTGTTTGAGGACAGAATTATGACATAGTATTTAAGTAACTTCACAGTGTGCATTGAGCCCTGTGTAATTTTAGTTTTATTTCAGAAAAAAATTGTTCGTGATCCCATTGTATTTGTTTAAATTATAAAACTAACATAAGTGCATGTAGAGAAAAAGTATATTATCATTCCAGATAACCTCCCATCCCTTGAATTCTAGAGGCAGATGGAAGACCATTTTCTAGATGTGCTTAATATAAATTTACTTAGTCTATAAAACTGAGTAATTTAATCAATTGTAGTTGAGTAGCAGACAGTCTAACCATGCTATGCAAATAATTTCCTTGCTTGGTGAAATGGAGTTTGTGTCTAAAACTTACTTACCTTTGAGAAAAATGGTTGATGTAGAAATCAGGCTTAACTGCATGCAGATCCACATTTTTTCCCTCTAGCTTGGAGAAAGCATTTCTGCTTCTGTTCAAAGGAAGTGAAGAAACATACTTTTTAAAGCATATAAAGTAATAGGCCAGTTATTAATTGATAATAAAATGTTCTTGGATTTTAGTTTTCTCTTTCTTTCGTAAATGTGTGACAACTCTCCGTATTTCAATCTTCCACCACAATCTGATGCTCCCCAAATGTGTTGTACTACAATTTATATTATTGTAAGACCTCATGGCCATTGGATTTGTAGCGTAACATATGTGGATGACTTCTTCTTTAAAAATATATGGTAAGGAATTACCAGGGTGGAGAAGGCTTGCTTGCTTGCTCACTCGTTCATTTGTTCGTTCCTTTGTTCGTTCGTACCTCACCGTTCTCTTCAAAAGGACCCAAGGCGGCATTATGTGCTTGTGTTCAATCTCCATTGAAATTACAGGTCCAATATATTAAGACCAGAAGTTAGTGTGTTATTACTGAAACATTAATATACAGTCATTAGTCAAAGGGAACTAATATTCTTATTTCAAAGTATGGTCAGTGACTGTTGTCTGCCTTTGTTACAGCTACATTCTTTATCTTTTCATTCCAGTTTATTTTTGTCGTCTCTTGCCCATTTTAAAGAAATACCTCTCCAGGGTTTACTTACCTCTTCTCCAGGTGCTTTGTAAGCCCTATATGAGCATGTGCCTGAATCTACTAGGAATGAATGAGTGTGAAGATGCACCTAAATCCCACCTATATCCCAACTCCACCTAGTGTGTTTGTGTTCAACACAAAGGAGCTTGTAAGCATGTTCAGCTGAACATATTTACAGCGTGCCTGTGATGGGCAGCTTTGCCTTATCAGAGGCCTTTCTCACTTCTAGGTAGGGCAGCGATGTAAGAGATAGAGCTTACCTGTGGCCCGCCCTCCAGCACTTCTTTAGCACCACAAGGATTCAGGCATAATAGAACTGTAGTCTCTTTTTCTCTCTCCTCCTCCCATCAGAATTTCTGGAGTTCTCTTTTCTTGTCAGTTTTCTAGTTGACCCTCACTGAAAGTATGTGGGTCAGGCCTCCCTACTGGTTCTCTGTGGAGGCTGTTAAATTTAAAGATTGGTAGATTCTCAGTAATAGCATTCAGTTACTGATCTGTTTTCAGTTGACTGATCTGATGGTATTTTGGAAACTGTGATATATGCATGTGTGTATCCATGTGTATTATCCCTAATCAGTTCTTTATTGCCAAGGATTTTAAGTAGTGTTGCAAGCTTGAATCTGTCAATTACTCAACTGAAGCCTTGGTTGGTGCCAATTTTTAATCTGGGTGGGCAAACTTTAATGAATTGCATGGTGAGCAGAGGCCTGGTTTTTTTTTTATGTTTAAAATTATTTGTATAATACTATTCATAAAATATAGTAGTTCACATGTTTAAATAAAACAAGACTAATATAGTAGTATAATAGGGAATGGAAAAAATAATAATCTAATAGTAGCAAAACACATTTTATTTATTAAAATGCATGTTATCCCTCACTTCTTGATCTCTTCAGCAACCTAAGTACTAGTTGCTAAGGTCAGTTGTTTTTAAAGATTCAGTGCCTCTTTGGTGTCAAGGTTTTTACACCTCTTAGAATATGAAGGTAACAATTTTAATTTGTGACAGTGGAAAACTTGCATAAAAAATGAGGATTTGTCTGTGATTTGTTCTTTCCTGGGGAGTAGTACTGAGCTTATTTTGGAACAGTTAGGCTCATAGTTTAGGGATTCTCTTAGAACTCTGAATAGTTTTTAGAGGTACAAGGGGTCTTTGTGGCTTCAAGTGTTTTTTTATTGGCCTAATTCCACCTCTACCTGGGCACAGTTAGCCTTACAGCGGTTATCCACTCTTTGGTAGCATCCCATTTTAGTTATTGCACCATGTTATATGTCTTGGAAAAATAGGCTAGAAATGTCAGTTAATCTCAGATAAGATGGCTGGTCAGACTAGCCTGTATGATCTTATTATACCACTGCTTTGCCATTTGTATTGACAGCTTGTCTAATTTTGAACAGCACAAAAGTGATAGTTTTGAAGCCATACACAGTTTAAAGGTAAAGGTTCCCCTTGACAATTTGTCCAGTCGTGTCCGACTCTAGGCGGCGGTGCTCATCTCCGTTTCCAACCCATAGAGCTAGCGTTTGTCCGCAGACAACCCTCCGTGGTCACGTGGCCAGCGTGACTAGACACGGAACGCCGTTTACCTTCCCACCGAGGTGGTACCTATTTATCTACTCGCATTTTTGCATGCTTTCGAACCGCTAGGTTGGCGGGAGGTGGGACAAGCGACGGGGGCTCACTCCATTGCGTGGATTCGATCTTACGACTGCAGGTCTTCTGACCTTGCAGCACAGAGGCTTCAGCGGTTTAACCCGCAGCGCCACCACGTCCCACAGTTTAGGGCCAGGTTAGCTGATGGAGAAGTTCCCTTCTATTAATGTACATAGATACCAAGATCACTACTCTAAAACCCTTCTCCAGATACTGTTGCCAAATGGCTAGTAAGTCAGATGGCTAGTAAGAGGTGGCATCTTCAGTGCTGGTACTGTATCTGTGGAATGCTCTCCTGGAGAAAGCATACTCAACACACATTTTGTGACTATGTTTTTGGCACAAGTGAAGACTTAAAAACTTTCATAGGGTGTTAAAGATTTGTTTTTACTGTTTTGAGATCTTCGCATTCTTCTGGATTGTTGCTTGTTTTACTTGTTGTATGTGCTGTGACATTTCTTTGGTTTGCTCCTGCTTTTATCTTGATAGTACTCTGAATTGTCTTTATCCATTGTTTCTTTGTTTGTATTTTACATTGTACATTACCCACATTACCCAGAGAGCTATGATTATGGGGCAGTCTAAAAGTGCAGAAAATAAATAGTAACAGGAGGAAGCTATACCAAATCTGAGAGGCTTGATTTTAATGCAGCTGTGATCCCCTCCCCCCAGCCTCTGTATTGTTGGGAAGTAGTCCAACATTCAATAGCTCATGTAAATACATGACTTAGAATTGCAAGCAGTTTCTGGAGTTCGGCTATTTTTATGCTTAAAGCAGCTTTTCCTTTAAAAAAGTTTTTTTCTATTAAATTACTTCCTCAGATATTTTGAACAACAGTAACAAAACTGAATTTATCAACATTGGTTAACAGGATTCTTATGGTGACATGAGGATAGTTAGACACTCCCTGTTATGCAAAATCAGTGTGTGTGCGCATCAGTTGGCATGCTGATAACCAGAGTTACCAGGTGAAGGATTTCTGTATAGGCTAGTCAGAGGTTTAAATACATGTTCATATATTGTTGTCTTCAGTAGGTTCTATGCACAAAGACAGATAATGCCATCATATTTTCAGTTTGTTAGAGTACTGAAGGGAATTGTGATCTTTCTAGGGTGTAAAAAAATCCTTTTGACTGCTAAGAAAGGTTCTCAGGGAGTCAGTGTTTTTCACTTACCTAGCAGTGCTTGCTTTGTCTTGATACAGTTCAGTCACATTTGAACAGCTTCAGCCTGCAGTTGGTGTTTTCATGTGTTTAGGCCAAACAAACAACCATTTTATAGAAGTGGAGAATAGGGTTGCTTTGCCCATACATCCTTCACTATCCACATACTGTTCTGTGTAGCAAAGGAAGAACCTGTGCAGATATAGCAGGCTCCCTGTCACAAGTACACTGTACAGCACGTGAGCCATATATATGGTGGTGAGAGGTCCTGCTCCTGTTATCAGTCTTCTGTGTTTCATATGTTCATGTGATTGGAATGCCTGAAAATGGCTACTGATATTTTTAACATTAAGTTGGGTGTAGATGAGACTTGTAGGTGGGGAGCAGGTGAGGTGATAAAGGAGAGTAAAATTGATGAAGGAGAAATGGAAACCTGTTCTGATGGAGGCATGACAGTCCTTACCAACTAATAGGACACCATAGTTTATTTTCACTGTATGGTTAGATGGGTTTGAAACTACAGTGGTGCCTCGCTAGACGATTGCCTCGCAGGACGAGGAAATCGCTAGACGATGGCTTTTTGTGATCGCTAATGCGATCGCAAAACGATGGTCTCCTATGGGGGATTTTCATTAGACGACGAGGTTTCCCCATTGGAATGCACCTACTAGTGGTCAAAAGCTGTCAGTGCATTCCAACGGGGACCCGCGCTCGCTAGACGAGGTTTCCCTATGGAAGATCTTTGCAAGATGACGACTTTTCCCTTGGAACGCATTGAAGAGATTTCAGTGCATTCCAATGGGGAAACTCGCTTCGCTAGACGATGTTTTCGCAAGACAGCGATTTCCGCGGAACGGATTAACATCGTCTAGCGAGGCACCACTGTACTTGAACTGTTAGAAGCATAAGAATGGACCTAAAGATTCTCTGCCAGAGAGCTTCAGGGGTACTTCTCTGAACTACTGCAGTGAATTTTAAGTATTTAAACAAATTGCAGATTCCAGGATTCCTTAGGTTAGAACCATGATCAGTACAGTGGTAACAAAGTAGCTTAACAGGGTCACATATCGTCCCAATATCTTGGTGCTGAAGTAACTTTACTCATGAAGTTTCTCTGAGGATTCCAGTATTTTAGCAACTGTGGACTAGGAACCAGTTGGAATCTGGAAAATCCCAGAAAAAACTGCTTAAATTGTAAAAGAACAAGGAGAAAAAAAGCCCAAAAAAAGGCATACTAGAGACAGAAGGAAAAATACTTCCAAGTACAAGACTGGAAACAAAAATTTAAGTTTTGTTTTTAAAGATGGGCAGAAATAGAAGGACAGTGATAACAGTTTGGTAAAGAAGACCAAGACCAAGAGACCAAAAAATAAAAATAAAAAAACCCCAAACAAATAAAACATCTGGTTGTAAGCTTCAGTGAAATATGACCAAATATCCAGATGCACATCATATGTAGTTGCTATTTAGATCTTTAGTCCTTGGATGAATTGAAGGTGAGTGTCCTTCCAGCATTGCAGTATCAACCTGGGGAAACTTGTTTTCAGATCTCATTCAGCCATGAGCATACTGGGTAGCTTTGGGCCTGTTCCTTTTTCTTAGCCTTACTGACTTCACAGGACTGTTTTGAATGTAATATGAGAGAGGAGTCATATACTGCCTGAGCTCCTTGGAAAAAGGCACTGTGTATGAATCAGGAAAGTGAAACCTATTTCATATTGGTTGGCATTTTGGGAGGGGCTTCCCTGTTGTTTCCTTGGAAATAGTTGGATCATTGCCTTCTCTCAGAGAGGCACTCATCACATATATTACCAATGTGTCAAGTGCCTCTCCGAGAAAAGGCAATAAATATGTCCATCCATCCATCCATCCATCCATCCATCCATCCATCCATCCATCGTACGCACAATCTCTGGATGGTTCACAACTGAGATTTAGTAAGAGAAAGTGTATCAGTCAGCAGCAGTTGTGATAGGTGTCACCTCACTCAAGAATCTTGTTTGCATCCTAGGTCTCACAAATTTGGAAGTAATCTGCAAAAACAAATTCGTCAAAATGTTAGAAATGTCTGATTCTGAGGGACTCCGTGCAAGCAATTTTGTTCATAAACTGCCTGATCACAGCAGTAGTCTCAAAGAAATCTTACCTAGTCTCCATCTCAGTGATTTTAAATGGTTGGTTCTTCAATTAATTTGGATTTCAACTCATGAGAGAGCCCAGCCACCATGGCAAGTGGGCAGGAATTTGAGGAGTTAAAAGTCCAAATTATCTGGAAGACCAAAGGTTGAGAACTAGTGCTACTGAGCTATGA
The DNA here is from genome assembly GCA_037013535.1 of Intellagama lesueurii. NCBI lineage: Eukaryota > Metazoa > Chordata > Lepidosauria > Squamata > Agamidae > Intellagama > Intellagama lesueurii. The sequence goes on from JBAJHW010000006.1 coordinate 36,173,673, forward strand.
CCACTGCCAGACATATCTCAGAAAGCTTATCTGCACATAAGGGTTCATGACCAACTGCCCTCTTCTTTTCTGCATGTTTAACATGTGGGAAGCCACTGCTGTTGGTTGCTTAGTCAGAACATAGTTCTGCATTTTGAAGATGCAGGGGGCAAGATGGGAAGACATTAGTAGTGGAGATACATATCAGCTGTCTTACTTTGGAGGCTTGGAGCTCTCCTTCCTTGCTTGTGTGAGATGCTTTTTGCTTGGACATCCAATTGGGTGGCTCTAGGCTGAGTTCCGCTGTTAGGTTTCTTGTTCAGTTACATCACTGCTTTTACCTGTGTAACATTACAGGTTGTTGTAGAAGGTCAGTCAGAGGGAAGCTAAGTTTCTAAGCCCAGTCCCACTCATGATGCATCCCATTTTTGTTGTGTTCACAATGAGTATTCTGGTGTAAACTGGATGTTGTAGTGGCATATTTGTCAACACACCTTCAAGATAAGTTGGCACAAGAGTTTCCTCAGTCTCTTGCACCCACCCAACCAGTGTAAAGGAAATGTAGGATTGACACTTAATGGTTAAAGCCAATGGAAATTGAGTTTAAGCTTCAGGTCTGCATGGATTTAAACCTCTATCTTGTTATAAACTGAAATTTAGCTAAATTTGAAAGTATCTTGCTGTTCTGTGTGTAAACCAGATCCATCAGTCTGTGCATAGAATGGTAGACGAGGCAGTGACTGGCTCATCATTGTGGAATATCTTCCTGAAGCAACGCAGCCCCAGAAGATGCTTTTGTGCCCCCTTTTCCAATATGGTTTGGAATTGACAGACTTTGTTCTGGACTAGTATTGAGTGGCTGGAGCTCACTTGGTGTTCAGGAATGGAGGATTATCTGGGCTGTTAATCTTACTGGGATATATTTAGGTTAGTTAATCTTGATTTTCTCTGCGTGAGAGTTTTTTCACTTTGGCCCCCCCCCCCCTGAAAAAGTGTGTTATGCCCTTTTGGGAGGGAAGATAAGAATCTCAGATAAATAATACATTATTCTGTACGTCCTTCGCATTGTTTTGCTCTCAGAGCAGTGCAATTTAAGGCATTGTATTTTAGCTTTCCACTGTTTTCTCCTTTTGATAAAGATATCACTTCTGTAAAGCTCTTAGTAGTGGAGATACATAGCATTTCCATATTAGGATACAGGCAGAGACCAAGTTCTTTTTGATATTTTTGGTCACATGCAGAAAAGGGGTCAGTGGACTGCAGTGAGGAGAAACATGAATGATGAACATATTCATCCTTAAAGTGCATGGGATGGTAGACAAGGGCAGACTGTCACCATTTCATAAGGTAGAACTCTGTTTAAATGAAACTGGAACTTAAAAATGATTTCATACTTAGAAAAGGTGCCATGGGAAATGGTGGTCTGAAGTTAGGGCTCAGCCCCACTATCTGTTGTCATTGGCTGGCTCAGTTCTTTGCTCTCTATGTGTGACAGTGAACAATGTCAGAGAATGTATGCAAAATATTTTTCTGTCAGTGCGACAATTTAGTTGTTCAGACGTGGCTTTCAGAATCCCCTACAACACGGCCGTCGGCCTTGCTGCCTGGGTGTTTCTGGGAGCTTAAAAAATCAACCTCTCCAACCTCTGTAATGTCACCACAGCCCTTCAGGCTGCTAGGCTGGGGATTCCAGCTGATCGGGTAAGACTGGCAAGCAGGCTTGAGACTTCATAGCGATTTCTTTGCATAAGGAGCCTAGAACCTTGGCACCCCTGTATGCATAAAGTTACTTGTATTTCATTCTTCCACTGTAGAATTACAGGTGTCAGGGTTGAGTACAGAACTCTTGCATCTTGTGAATTCTGCCCAGCTTGGCTTTATTTATGTGTTTCAAAAAGCTTTCTAGGCCCAAAGGTTACAAAGATGAGACTGAAAGTTCATGAGTAGTGCCAGACTAAGGAGGGGCAGACCACGGTTTCCAGCAGTTGGGTGTGGTGGGCTTTAGTGCCTTCTAATGACATGTGGTAAAAGATTTTCCACTGCTAGATTTTTTTTTCCTGTATGGAAAATTTTCCATTACCAAAAAGTGCATTGTTTATTCCAAAGAATCAGTTGGGCACTTTGAAAGCTGTAACTGGTTTTTGCTTTTGGTGACAGTCCCTGGAATGTGTGTGTCATGCATGTTTATATATGTTTGTGTTTATATATAAGCTCTTCAGGAATGTGAAAATTAATGTGTTAACAGAACATTACCTTCATTTGTTTTACAATTTCAGTGAAAGGGAAGTATGTGCTATTAAGATGTCCTAACTTAAAATATTTAGAAGTGTTCACAAAGAAAAATTCCAAAATAGTTGAATTTTTTTTCACTGTGACATCCAAACCACATGAAGTGCACTTTCTTGATTTCTGTTTTCAATCAAATACTTCAGCTTAACCACATAAAACTATTTGGAGGGGAAAACACCTTTGAGATATTTATACAGCTTTTCAAATTAACTAACACAGTATAGGGTTGCTGGTTTTTTTTTTAAATTTTATCCCTGAGATATAAATCAAAACATAGCAAATTGCATCTGAGTTGATTTAGGGCATCATAACATTTTCTGGGAGCTCTCAGAGGACTGTGGGAAACAGGTCAGTTTGTGAAAGTGCACATATCAATATATGACACAAAACATTTTTCTTGGTGTTGTTTTCGGGTTATTTTAGCATGTTGCTTATTTTATTTATTTTTGTCCCGCAAAGTTTTTAACAACAGTGGGCAGTACCTAGTAAAATACTTCAGATTCTCTGGGTACTTCCTATATTTGGAGTCAGTACCAACATTTTAGGTGCCAATCAAAGTTCCCTCTAAAGTGCGCAGCTGTGTGAGCACATGCGACTCCGACCCCTCCACGCAGCTTTCCTCCTCCTCCGTGCACCCACAGCGAGCATTTCCAGCCTCTTTGGTTCTGGTTGTGACAGAACGCCGCAGGGTGGCAGGGTTGCGGAAGAGAGGGGCGGAGCCCTGCTCACCGGGGCTGAAAATTAGAGGGAACATTGGTACCAGTCCATTGCTATCAGATTTGTTGATTATGGACCACCTTCCCATTAGGCAGAGCAAGGCAGCTATTACAGACAGGCAACATACCTGGAGTTTCATAAAAGGACAACAAATGTTACTGATTTAATTGGTTGCTGACTGACTTGAGGTGCTTTGTACCTTTACTTGGGCAGATGAGGGGATGCCATATGCTGCTCTGCTTCAGTGAGTAGATTACCTTGGGCTCATCCTTCTAAGAATATGAATAAACAGGTGTTGGAATTCTTTCCTAGGCCTGATAATGGGTTTTTGCAGTTTTCTATATGATGCATCATTCTCTTTATTGTACCTGTAATTATGGATTTTGTATGCATTTGTATGTGTATTCTCTTTTTCTCGCCCCCCATACAAAACACACAAGCAAGGAGTTATAGTTCTCTTACACCAGAGTAGATACAAATCACTGATTTTTAAATATCGAATTGATTTAAATCACAATTTAAATTAAAAATTGATGTTTTTATTTAAATCATCGAAAAGTCTGATTTTTAAAATTGTGATTTTAAAAAAATGATTTAAATCAAATGTCCCCTGGCTTATGCTTAAGGTATTTTTCAGTGTTTGTTCCTGTATGAACTTTTATCATGAGAGAGGGATAATATGGTACAACTCCTGACACAGCAGAAGCTATTGCACTGTTACAACCTTCTGCATTGTGGATCACATGTGCATTAAATGAACCAACCTGCTGAGCAATGTTTATTGTCTTGCATTCAGTGAGCCGTTGGTATGTAGTTTTAATCTATTGCAGACGTGGCTGAAGTGTCTGGCACTGTTCTGAAAATGTTGCAGGCAGGCTGGGAGTAAATGGACAGTCGAGGTGTGCCATATGTTGACCATTCCTTTATTAAATTGAAAGGGTCTTCATTCTGCCTTTGAGGGGAGGAAGCCATATTGCCTAGCCTTTCTCTGAGGATTCTGACATGACTTGACCATTTTGACTTTTATATAGTTTGAATGTACAGTGTTTCCATGCCAGAATTAAATATAGAAATACAGTGATACATAAAGGTCAGTGACCTGGGTAATATCTCTTAATAGATCATGAGAAAGTTTCAAATACAAACTTTCAAGTCTCCAGAACTGTTCCTCGGGCCAATATGGTATAAAATGTGTGGTCATAAGCAGATAATTCAAAAATTGTGCCAGATGTGGTACGCTTAGTTCATGAAGCCAGGCTGCCAACAAAATCTAAAGTGGAGTTTAGATTCTAGCTGAGATAGAAGTCACAAAGGTATCAGTCAGTTGGCAGTTCGTCCCCCCTCTGCAGGCAAAAATGGCCCTTCCCTGCAGGTCTGCCCTTGCTTTAGATGGCATGCATAGGCCTCTAGGGTAAAAAACATACCCTACCTTCCACTGGGCATAAAGAAGCTGGTGTCCAAGTTACCTGCTTAGCACTGAAATATCCTGTGACACATGGTATTCAATAATAGTTTGATTTAGTTGGAAGAATAGTAGAGCTTCTTATTAGTAGACACTGGATTCAGCTTTTGAAAATAAATGTAAGTAAAGGAATGGCCTTGCAACTTCCACTGTATGTGAACATTTATCGGAATGTCTAGAAGCATAGACTTCAGCTGAATTTTCTATTTTCTGCATAAAATGACCAGTGTCACTCGTTGGCTCAGTGCTCTTTGAGAAATTGTTTTTGTGCTTCCTTTTTTAAAAATCTCATTAAGGAAGTTGTCTTGAAATGCTGTCACTTTTCAGTGTAAGCCAGACCAGTAGTATTCGCTGTATATCATCCCAGCGCTGAAGCACCCTTGTTTTCTGTGCCTCCAACTTGCATAGGTTTATTTAGATGTTACAAAAACATGCCTGCAGCCACTGTGGGGTGTTTCTTGACAAGGGTTTTTATTTGCAAAATGCAGCTCAGATTCTGCAATTCCTTGCTTTTGTTTGTTGCTCTATTGTTTTTTTTTCCAGGGGTGCACATCTTCATGACCCTCTGGATGTTTTTAAACTGCAGTTCCCATGGCCGTTCACCATTAGCTGTGCCTGAGAAGAACAGTGGAAGATAAAATCCAGCAATATATGGATGGATGCACATTCCTTACCCCAGTTATATTAGCATAGTGTATAGTTTGTTTTTATGAAAAATAGGACATATCTCTCTACAGGTTTGTAGTCTGTGTAAGTAAAATGTACTCGTTTTGAGATATTGCATATAGCATGCATCTCTGTTTTTGGTCCAGATTTTGTGCCAGGCAGAGTTAGGTTTGTGAGGGGAGCACAGGCTTTCATGTTTTAGGAATGCAGTCACTTCGAAATGAGAACACATTTTTTTCTTCAAACTGGCATGGCTTTCACTGTGGTAACACCAATCAGCCATGCACCAGCAGACATGTCAGAGCAGATAACATGGGTTCACAGTGAACGAACAGTGTGGCGGAGGCAGATCAGTTATATATTAGATCCCTTGTGGAAAAGTCTAGACATCTGAAGGATACAACTGCTTGGAGCTTGTGCAGAAGGTTGGAAGTGTACATATACCACACTTTCATCCCTGAAAATGCACGTGGAACTGCCAGTTACTTGTCAAGCTGCCCTGATGGTTGTAAATCTGGCAACATGCATTTCCAGAGGGGAAACATATGAAATTATGGGTGTTATAAAAGCAAATACTGTTTTTCTGGATGTGTTTATTCTCTTTTCTTCAAATATTGCTTTCTGCACTTTCATTTATCCCTGGTATAGTCAGGAATAAACATGTTTAACTTGCTGATCAGCAGTCAGAACACTGACCTGTTTTAACTTAAGGGAAAAAACACAATCAGCTACAGGTTTATGTTTGTATGACATATATTTCCCTTTAAATAACCACCAGAGGAAGGAAGATAAGTAATCTGTTTAAACTCATTTATTTAGAAACATGGTTAGAAGAAAGGGGTGGAGTACCTAATGGATGGAAAATTACTTCATGTAAAAGTTTCTGGCCTTTAGGCATGTTAAGAAGCAAGTTGGCTTTGCAAGCTTTTCCTGAATCTTTAATGAAATTTTTAAAAATGTTATGTGTATTGCTCTTCTCTTCCTCCCTGCCCCCTGCAAATAATCAAATAACAGAATAGTAACTGCAGTCATGATGTTCCTCTGAACATCTTCTGCAGAAACTTTAATTTTAAGAGAAATTAAAATTATGGAAGATAGTTTCATTGAAGTTTAATAATATATATAAAGCAAAGAAGCAGTGGTTGTGAAGAAGAGCTGCCTCAAACATAAAGTTGTGAGGTGTGGTAGTAGTAATAAATAAGAGCCATGTGGGAACTGTTTTGTGATCTTCTTGTACAGTGTTACCCTTTGTGTCATCTGCTCTCTGAAGAATTCTTCCCCTTCCTTGACATAAATGGGAATAAGTGGTAATATAGGGCGGGGGGGATGTGGAACCTAATTTGAAAAAGTTGAGGTTTGGTTTATTGTGTTTTCCCACTGTTCTGGTAACTCTTAAGTTGAGAAGTATACCATCTAGCATCCAGGGCTTGAATATACTATGTGTCCACGAGGCATATATCAAAGTTGCATTCTTTCCACCTCTATAAATTATTCAAAGTAAGAAAATTTGCATACTACTGCATATTTTATTTCCTTCTGCTTTTGCTAGCCATCTGGAGAGGCGAGGAACTATGCATAGCAATGAAGCCTCCCAATCATTCCCCCCTCCCCAGGTTTTTGATATTTTAACGTGTATTGCCAACATATTCGAGTGGTATTTTTCAGTCAATCATAAGAGTTGAGAATTGCTTTTAAAAAGTAGTGCCGATTTCTGTAATCCTTGACAGTGTGCATTTTCATAGTGTGAGTGAGGAATATACATAGGTCTGTTTTGTACTATTAAAAATATGTGATGAAAGGTGTAATGTATATGAAGAACATCTGCATATTATTTTGTAGAACACAGTGCAACCAAGAAGTAAAAGATTCACATGTTCAATCATTTCTGTTGTATATTATCATTAATCTGTCTTGCTATAATTCAAACTACAGAGGCATAACCTATAAAAATCCGGACAACTATATGTCAGTAAATATGGAAAACAAAGCAATGGTCCACAGGCTGGAAATGTTCGATATATGTTCCAGTGCAAAGGAAAGGAGATGCCAAAGACTGCAGGTAAACTATAAGGCAGTCTCTTTGAAAACTAGTAGAAGCAGCATCAGTAACTTAAGATGTGTAGGTGACAGCATATTACTGGCAGAAAATAAGAATGACTTGAAGTTACTCCTGTTGAAAATTAAAGGAGAAGGTGCAAAACTTAGGACTACATCTGGACATTACAAATACAAAAATTACAGCTGTAGAACTGCTTCATAGCTTAAATATTGACAGTGAGGAAATTCCAACTGTTAAAAGATTTTCTATACCTTGAATCAGTCATCCAGCCAAATGGAGCCAGGAAATCAGAAGACTAGGAAATACAGCTATAAAAATAAAATAGAAAAGAATCTATATTGTTGTATTTCCAATTACTGTGTTAGCATGTGAAGGCTAGACAATAAAGAAAACTGACAGGTGGAGAAATGAGAATTTGGTGTTGGAAAGCTTCATGGGTGCCATAGACCACCAGAAAGGCAAATAAGTTTGTTCCAGATCATATCTCTCACCAGAAGTTAAAAATGATACAATTAAATCTATTGTAGTTTGGAAAATATCTTGAAAAGACATGATACGCTGGAAGAGATGATGCTTTGAAAAGAGGATGACATGCTGTGAGATAGATTGACTCTATAAAGGAAGTCATGGCCCTTAGTTTGCAAGAACTGAGTAGTGCTGTTAAAAATAGAATCTTTTGAAGGCCATTAATTCATAGGCTCATCCTAAGTTTGAAGCAGCTTGACAGCACATAACAAAGACGTAAAGGAACGAAAGCTTGAAGGGCTCCTTGACCAAGATTGCACCTTGGCTATAGTTCTACTCTTGCCTCCCATCTTGTGGTACATAATTATAGTAAAAGTTTAGGTCTACCTACTTTTGATAGCAGCCTATAATCCATGTTGCATGACAGTGTAGCAAGACATCATCTGGAGGTAACTAGAATGTGGCTCTAGGCACTGTGGCTTCATAAGACCAGTGATAAGCCAGTAGAGATTTAGAGAACTTCAGTGAAAGAATATATTTTTTAAAGCCTGTCTGGAAAGGCTGAAGGCCCTAATTATGTTTAGTCTGGCGCACAGAAGATTTAGAAGGGGGATACTGTGAAAGGCTTAAAAGGATTTTATAAAGAGGAGGAAATGATTATTCAGTCTGCTATACTTAGGGCAGAGAGTAGTGGTTTTATTTAAACTGCAGAGGGTAGATTGGGGTTCATTCTTGTGGAACTCAGAACAAGTTTTACAATAAAGCAGGCTGTATGTGAAGTTGTATGTTCCAAAGAAATGGTGGGAAGGCATCTGGGATTTATTAAATGCAAAACAGCCTACTAGATGAAGAAAGAGGGACAGATGGCTAATTAGAGTTCATAGAAAAGCTTTTATTGTTCTGTTGTCCCATAAATGCATCACCCTTCTGTGACTTGCGTAAGAATTGCCTGATACAGTAGAGCCCTGAACTCTTGTTCCTTGATGTGTCTATAAGGCCCATCAAAAGTATGAAGGTATCTGCTGTTAAAGTCACATCTTTGAAGTAGGGCAGGTCCAGACCTGGCCAGTCCTTTGATGGGTGATCACCTTGGGAACTCAGTCAACCTTGTGATGAGCACTTAACAAGAAAGGTAGAATGTAAATATTCAAGTAGTAGTGATTCAGAAGGATGATGTTCTGAGCCCTTTAGAAGTAGTATAGTTTTTGCTGAAGTTTCTTAGCAGATTTGGGGGTTTGTGGAAAATTGCTACTTGATGTCAGGTGTTTTCAGGTGTATAGTCATCCTGTGCAAGAACATGGTAGTTGAGGTACATGATCAGAAACTTTGAACAGTATGACAGTAAAATAGTAATAAGCTTCACTTTCAGTAAGTGAAGTATTTTAGTATTTCAGAATACATTCACAGGGGGGAGGCTGCCTGGAAGCCGAGGAATAATATGTCCTGGATCAGTTGCAGCTGTCAGACTCTAAACATGAAGGAAACCCAGCACATACAGTAGTGCAATAATTGACTGAAGGGATATCTGTGTAGGTTGATAGTGTTTACACCAGCATTTGGGATGAAGAGATTCTTCTGGGATTGTCTTTGCTTCTCTGTTGTTTTGTTGTTCAGTATCTCATTTGCATATGTCATTCTCATTTGGAACCTGGTAAAGGTATTCTCTTGAGCTACACTTCACAGAATCCCCCAGCCAGCATAGCCACAGACCATGCTAGCTGGCAGATTCTGGCAGAAAGTAACTTCTAGCCTGTGCTCTCACCCCATCTGTGAATGGGATATCTAGAACAGTCATTCTCAGCGGGAGTAGTATGGGGGTGACTGGCACATTCGAAGGGGGCCACAGATTGAAAAAAAAAGACTTTCTGTTCATCTGTTCGTGTTGTATCTTTGTTTGACTGGGGGCCCTGGAGCCTGAGAAGAGCTTCTAAAAGGGCCATGGCAAAAAAAAAAAAAAAGGTTGAGAATGGCTGATCCAGACCATGGGGTTTAGTTAAACACTGTTAGGACAGTTCTTGCAAATGTTTTAAAGGCATAGACCTTTAGAAGTATAGCATTATTGCTAATTTCTGGAGAGAAGACTCTTACATATTAATTAATTTATTCATTTCATTTGAATGCTGCCTTTTTCCTAGTGAAAGCACTCAAGGTGGGTCATAAATTATTATTATTTTTAAATGCCATCTAAAAACACAATATGTTATTACATCAAAAACAATCAAACATAAACTACTATTAGGACAGTTAACATATATGTAGCGTACCTTTTGCTAGTATCTGTGCTCCGAGCATGACTGATAAAATGAATATGCTAGAATGACACCGAAATGTCAGAATTAATTATTTGGAATTGGCAAATAGGATGGAGGTTTAATGGGCCATGGAGATGTTTTTCACTGCCCCCAGGAGAGGGTCCGTACAGGGCAGCATAGTGCATTGGGGCTTGTGCTATTAATAAGATTAAAATTGAGAAGCTAATCAAAACATCTTATTCATCTTATTCATTCTGCTTAAATTGAAGGCAGAAAACCTGAGAATCATGACCACAGTGCATCTGTTTGCTTCATGGGAATGGAGACATTAGCTCTAGCGTGCTGAACTCTGAGCCCTAGGGATAAGCAAAGTATCTGCAGATGTTGAAAGGACTTCTCTGTGTGTTTTATGAGTCACATGCTTACCCCTCCATTGGCTGAACTGCTGTGATGTCATGTTCTTGCAAATCCTGATTTTTGAGGGGGAGGTATTAGAGTAACTAATAGCCATATGAATGCAAACAGAGCAGGGACTGTGGTTTTGCTGGCTGACTGGGTGGGATCTATGTATCTAGAGAAATTTGTGGAAGTGTTGGGAGAGTCCTGTGTCAAGGCTTCTTGGTATAGTTGGGAGACTTCTCGGTATAGTTGGGAGCTAACTGTAGGTCACAGGAGAGCCACAGTTTTGCAGCTTGCAAGAATGAGGTATTTGTGAGTCAAGGCAAGCTGAACACATCCTGCCCCTCAGGCAAGAAGGTGGGGAAGTAAGCAAATCAATTCCCAAAGGGTGTCCCTTGCAAAAGTCAGAGAAGGACTAATGGTTAATCAGATGTTTTCTGTCAGGTAGGGTAACATTTATTTCTGCATGAAAAGTCACACAGAAATATAATAGCAATTATAGAGTCTTAAATCAGGTGGCTGTTGCTCAAGGGTGGGGGAGTTTTAGTGGGTCTGTATGTGGTCCACAGACCCAAAGACCTGTTACAAGCTGCACCGATTAAAAAAAAAAGATCACATACCAAAACAAGATATGATGATAATCATAGGTGGCTGGAATGCAAAAGTAGGAAACAAAGCAGAACCAAATATTGAAAATTTTGGCCTAGAAGTTGAAGCAGGAGAAGGACTTAAGAGTTCTGTGAAGCCAACAATCTCATTGTTGTAAACACATGCTTCAGGCAACTGAACATATGGCTGTACATTTGGATGACACCAATGGCCAATATAGAAACCAAATGGACTACATACTTGGAAGTATGATGGATGGATGGATGGATGGATGGATGGATGGATGGATGGATGGATGGATGGATGGATGGATGGATGGATGGATGGAATTTATACCCTGCACCATCTGGCAACCAGGCCACTCTGGGCGGCTAACAACAATATGAACAACATAGGTAAAGGTAAAGGTTCCCTTTGACATTTAGCCCAGTTGTGTCTGACTCTAGGGGGCGGTGCTCATCCCCGTTTCCAAGCCATAGAGCCAGCGTTTGTCTGTAGACAGTTTCCGTGGTCACGTGGCCAGAACTAGACACAGAACGCCCTTCCCACCGTGGTGGTACCTATTTATCTACTTGCATTTTTACATGCTTTCGAACTGCTAGGTTGGCAGGAGCTGGGACAAGCGACGGGAGCTCAATCCGTTGCGTGGATTTGATCTTACAACTGCTGGTTTTCCGACCTTGCAGCACAGAGGCTTCTGCGGTTTAAGAGAAGCTGTATTGTTTCTACAAAAACAAGACCAGGAGCAAATTATGATACTGATCATGAATTGTTAATATAAAAAATTAAAGTACATCTGAAAAACCCCCCACAAATAATCAGAGTGCCAAAATAAAAATTAAGTAACATTTCTGATTAATTTAAAGTATATATAATGAACAGATTTGCATTTCTAAATTCAGTTGAAGTAGAAGAACTGTGAAACCAGAGATGATGTTAGGGAAGAATGCAAAAAACCTACTTCTATAGTTACATTTTTAAAAATTGGTAAGTTTTTGACAATTTAAATAATTAAAAAATAAATAAATGGTGATTTAAATTGATTTTTTTTAAAAAAAGCATTGATTTTTATCCACCCTGGTTTGAAAAGTGCTATAATATATCCTCAGTGTTCTTTTATGAAAGCTGAACATGTCCAGTTCTTTCAGTCTTTCCTCATAGGGCTTGGCTTCCAGTCTCCTGACCATCCTTCTTGCCGTCCTCTGAACTTATTCCAATTTGTTGGCATCCTTGTTAAAGTGCGATGTCCAGAACTGGACAACAGTACTCAAGATGAGGCCTAACCAGTGCCAAATAGAGAGGGCCTGGTACTTCACAGGATTTGGAGGCTATACTTCTGTTAATGCAGCCTAAAATAGCATTTGCGTTTTTTGCAAGCACACCACACTGTTGGCTCATATTAAGCTTGTGATCTACAACAATTCCAAGGTATTAGACAAAGGTGTATTTTATCTCCCTGTCTATTCAATCTCTATGCAGAATGTGTTATACAAAAAGCTAGATTAGATACAAATGAAGGGGGGGAGTGAACGTTGGAAGAAACCTCTATTAAGATATGCAGAAGACACCATATTACTGGCAGAAAGAAGCAGTGACTTGATATGACTGCAGTTGAAGGTAAAAGAAGAAAATGGAAAGCAGGACCCCTGTTGAACATTAAGAAGACAAAAATGACTGCAGAAGAACTATGTATGTAATATTGACAATGAAGAAAATGAAATTCGTAAAGATTTTGTATATCTTGGTTCAGTTATCAATGCCAATAGAGATTGTAGCTGAGGAAACAGAAGAAAACTGAGACTTGGAAGGGCAGTTATGAAGGAACTAGAAAGGAGCATCAAATGTAAGGATGTCACTTGGGTATGAAGATTGTTGTATTTCCAGTTCCCATGCATGGCTGTGAAACCTAGTCTGTGAAGAAAGCAAACAGGAGAAAGATTGATTCATTTGAAATATGGTGCTAAAGGAGAGCTTTGCTGATACCTTGGGCCACTGGAAAGGGAAACAAGGGAAGCATCCCATGTCAAATCAAGCCCAAACTCTCTGTATAGACAAAAAATGATGAAATTGAGCCTGTCATACTTTGGGCACATCATGAGAAGACAAGACTCACTGTAAAAGATAATAATGCTGGGAAAAGTTAGAGGAGCAGAGGAAGACGAAACATGAGGTGGATTGATTCTATAGAGGAAACTATGGCCTTGAGCTTGCAAGAACTGAACAAGGCTGTTAATGTTTGGACATTTTGGAGGTTACTTATTTATAGGGTTGCTATAGGTCAGAAGAGACTTTACAATGCATTAACAACAAGACTACACTTTTCTGCAGTCAGGTGGACAGCAGTTCCTTTTTTTCTGTTGATATTAGGTTCTAGTCACTGCTGAGTGCTGGAGATACTAGGTTACTCCTGGAATTCTGGGGAAAAGGAATGTCTCACCCTCATTTATGACAACAAAAAGGTCACTGTTATCCAGCACTAATTCTTAATCTTTGATGTAACACACAGGTTCATATGCAAGCAAAAAAGCAGGACCTTAGAGAAACACAACTGTAGATTTAATTTTGCTGGTGTACTGGTTACAAAAATCAATTGAAGCCATGTTATGAAATGTTTCCTAGTGGTTGGAGGGAATGAAACACTAAAAATCTGGGGATTTAGGCAGCCCAAAAAATGTGACCTGGAGAGCTGGAGGAGCATTTTTCACAGGAAATGGGTACTCTAGGATGAGAAGGGCTTGATGAGATACTAACTGCTAACATTAGAAGTGGGGTTACGGATGTCATGTAAAGAATTGTTGTGTGCATTTAAAGAATTCTCTAGCAGTAGTTAACCATATGCTGAGTCTGTAGAAAGAAACTAATAAACTGAGGATATGAGATCTTTGCCTTACTTGTGGTTATCTGGCAGGAGGAAGGCAAGTTGCAGGCTCTGTTTGTCTTATCATACCTAATATCTATAGCTAGTTCACAATTCTGTCGGTTTCTTTAAAGTACTGAACAATTCCTTCGGTTTGTTCAGTACTTTAACCAGGAGGAAAATTAAAATAGTGGCTACTGTCACCTATTGTTTATGGTAATTAATTCTACAAGTATGTGTTGTATGAAGCAAACATATCTGTCCTATCGCAGTCAAGCTCATTGGGAGATCCTGGCCAGTATGCTGTTTACCATGGGAAGAGTGAAATGCTCTGCTGATAAGGTTCTGATAATCTCTAGCTTGCCATTGCACAATCCAGAAATTGCTCCTGTTGATTCCTGCAGGCTTACTCTTAGGCTGGGAGGTACTGGATACCTCCTTGTTTGAACTCTGAAAAAGTCACGCAGTGGAGAGTTGGATGTGAGGAACAGGGTAAGAGCCTGCCCCCTGAATTCTGGTGTTGGCTTAGGGTGAAAATGGTCTGTTTACTCTCTTAGCTCAATTTAGACTTTATTGCATTTGCATTGGTCCCTTTTTCTGAGAAGGTTATAGGTTTTTCCTCCCCAGACTCTTTATCCTCACAGCAACCCTGTAAGTTTACTTAGGAGAGTCTGTGACTGGCTAAAGGTCACCCAGGAAGATTCATGGAGATTTGAAGCCAGGTCTTACCAGTCTAAGCCAAGCATTCTGTCCACTAGAATACACTGTCTCTTTTGATGATATTTAGTATTATTTATTTATTCTGTTTATACACCCCATTTCTTTCAAGAATGAGTATCAAGCCAGCTTACAGTTTAGTAAGACAAATACTATTAAAATGCAAAATGAAATTTACCTCAATGATATCTTACTTAAGTAGATAAAGCTCATTTTGCTTGGTTTTGTAATTGTTTAACACTGATTTTAAAAAATTACCCATTATTCATATGCATGCTCCTGGTTGCAATCCTAGAAACTCCTGCGGAATGGGTGGTGTAGAACAGCGGCTCTTAACATTTTTTAAAAAAACCACAGACTCCTTTTAAATATCTTTCGTTGCCGTGAACCACCAAGACTTAATTCAAGATTTAAAAACCTAAAGTGCATCAAATATTTATTTAAAGTTTCTCATGAAGGGTCTTCAGATTTGGAGAGAAGGGAGAAATAATTTAATCTGTTAATGCACACACTCCTCCTATTATAATATTTTTATTGGAATAATTCCATACAAATTTAAAATAATAATAATATTATCACACTGACACTGGTTGACTCCGACGCTCTCTTCTTGCGGTTTCTGACTGCGTAGTAGCAAGAAATATCATGTGCTGTCTCTCACCCACTCGCCATAATTAATTTGCATGTTCTCACTGTGTGCAGAAATATCAAACAGTTATTTGCTATCAAACAGTTATTTGCTATCAAACAGTTATTTTCATAACCGATTTTTACTTTTGTTTATTTTTAACAGAGGCAGTAGGTTAGAAAACAAGTAAGGGAAATTAAGATTTTGTTCTATGTTTCCTTTTCTTCCTTCCTTCCTTTCATTCATTCATTCTCTCTGTTTTAACTGCAAAAGATCATAACATTTCTTCAAGCTTTCCCGGACCCCCTGTGAGGACATAGTGGTCCCCACAGGGGTCCACGGACCACAGGTGAAGAACCTAGAGTGTAGAGAACTAAGTAAAATGGTACTTTTTTGTGCAGCAACTTGAATAGCATTTTCTTTGTATGGCTATGAGTGTTTAAGCAATTGGTAAGTACTCTTTCTGGTTCATTTCATCTTTTTCTGCCCCTTCCCTCAAGTTATCAAAGTTCTGAAAGTTCTTATTCAAAGCAATAGTATTTTAGTTAGATGGGCCTGTTTGTTTTTGTTAAGAAATCTTTGTTACGCTAAATTTGGCTATTGTAGGGCTTCCAGTAGTTTTTTGAATAGAGATGAGTGAACAGTTAGTTACTGAGTGTTACAAAGTAGTCTCTCTGACTGGGCTGCACCATAATTGCAAAACTGAAGATAATGTTATGAGGGATGTGTTTACTATTGTGTTCTCAAATAAATACAGTATACCTTTTCTTTTTGTCTCAGTAGAGTCACTCAGTTGGGATGCAATTTCATTTTGCTTGGGAAACAGTGGTTAACTTTGAGTTTTACCTGGGAGGTTTGGGGGTGTATGGGGGAGCCATTCAGTAATTCAGTAAGGGAGTGATACGGAAGTGTGACCAAGGAGAATTCTAACCCTGTCCCCTGCTTGAAGGAGGTGGGTTGTGTAACAATGAAATCTTCGACTACAGGTGGAGGTATCTAGGTGGGTTGAGGCTAGCATACTCCCAGTTCACTCTTCAAATTGAATCCTTATCTGAATATCTGTATCGGGCAGCTCTGTTGGTTTATTTGTCTGCACAACCATTTGGACTTCATTTACTACTGAAAGAAGTCAGAGTATGTATAACTGGACTGAATATATATCGTTCCATAGTTTCACCACTTTCTAATCCTTCTTCCCCTTTGTTGTTGTGCCTCCTCTTTATTGAATATTAGATTTTAAGCTTCTTGGGCCATTGGCCTATCTTCAGTTATTACTTTGAAAAGTTGCATGCATATTGTTGACTGTGTACTAGGAACTGTGCCAGTTTAATTTCTAGCATACCTTAGTATTACATGTGGTCATGTTGAAATTCACAGTGTCCTATTTCTGAATAGCAGATTTAGACAATAATTATAGGATTGACTTCTCCCTACCCCACCCTACACCGTTCTGATTTGGAGATAGTTTAGGGGACTTGATTCCTTTCATTTGGGAAGGAATGCTTTGTTCGTCGTAGTCTTGGAAGAAGAAAAGCTGACAACGTTTGTTCAGCATTGCAAGATTGAACTTTGCTGCATTCGCTGCTAGCATTCACCCTTGCATGACTGCTGTTAACTTCAGTTACCTATGATACAAGATAGTTAGATGCAAGTCTCCTGGGAATGGAATCTCAGTCATTTGCAAATGTTTGATGGTGGCATTGAAATCTACATAGAGTCTTTATATGAAAGAAGATAATAAAACAAGCTGTAACTTGACAGGACTGCAAAATTGTTGGATTCTGGAGCTTTGTTGATGAAAATCCTCAATTGGACAACTGAGTAGACATGCTGTAGGTTGCATTTTCTGCAGATTTCACTTTTGTTCCATGATAGATAGAACACAGAGAACTGTGTGAATACTACCCCTACCACAAGAATATTAATTTTTGTCTGTCAGGTATTTGAGCATATGCATCTTTTTCTTTTTGTTCAGCTACTCATGCATGGTTCATGGAAAAGTTCAATGTTGTGGTGGATGTTAAGTGTATCCATTTTCTAAATTACTTTTCCAGTGAGCCTCTTTAGTTTATGCTCAGTGTGTAGGTAACACCAGAGAGTCTGAAGATCTGAGTGAAGGCATCTCATTATATATGTGTAGCCTGCATAATTAAATTATAAACTGCTGAGAGATAACTTTAAGCACTATGGGGTGGTATATAAGCAGCACACTTTGCTTTTTTGTTTTATTTAAGGTATGCTGGACTCCTGACTGGGTTTTGGCTGCAACAGACTTAATGACTAATCTCTTAAGAACCAGATGGGTAAATTGCCAATATTTCTCAAAGTCCAATCTGAAGAGAGAAGGGATTTTGGTAGTATAGAGAAGAAGTAAGGCTTATTTCTAGAGTCACCAAAGCCAGCTGAAGGAAATCTAATCCAGAGGTTTGAGCAAGAGATTTTGACAAAACTCACTGGCTTCTGGTTGAAGTTGTGTGGAGGTAAGCGGCATCAAAGATTGTGTGGTGGTTTTTTTAGAGTAACAGCTGTGTGACAGGCTTATACTGTAAAATGTTGAACAGTAGGCTTAGGGTACAAATGTTGGGAGTGATAATTTTTGGTTCTCATTTTAATCAGTAAACAAAAAGTGAATCACAGATTTTACAATAAGAACAAATTAGTCAAAGTGGTGTTGAAAATGTTATAATATTTTGGTATTAGCCACCAATTAACTGTTTTATTCTTCTTAGTGTAACTAAAGCAAGGCTTTGTGTCTAAATGTTACTAATCATAGCTCTTCCTTGGAAGAAGGGTTCTCTACTGATAGGGTGCTGCTAACTGAGAAGGCTTACTGGCTGAAATCCTGTTGCTTAATGTAGTAGGTTGCAACTAATGTAGGGCTATTGAATTGGTGGGGATTTTGGTTAGCTAGCTCCTCCAGAAGTTCTATGGATTCAGTGGGCATACTCTACTTTTGCACTTCTGACTATGGTAAGCAACAGAATTTCAGCTATTGCCTCATAGCCACCCATTTACACACATGCCAATAATATTTAAGGTACACATTACACTTACATTGGAAGGGCTTCTAGTGTATATGTAAATGAATAAAAATGAATAAAAACATTGCAGTCTCTGCTATCAGTCTTATAGTCTACAAAGGCCCAGCACCAATGAGAGAAGGGATGATGAAAAAAGAAAAACAAGAAAGCATGTCTTATTATTAGTCAAAATGGCAACCCATAGAATACTTGTTTACTAGCAGCCCAGATATCTCTTTATTCTGGGCACTTCTGGAAGCAGGTAGCCAAAATTAAAGCTAATTTTGGCTGCTACTTGGGTTTGGGTTGCTTTTCTAATGAACAGTATTTATGGTTTGAAAGCTTCAGGTATGAGCTTATTAGTTAAATTGTTTCCTTCCATTTTTCTTCTGTGTTGTGGGATCAGGTTAAACTGTTTGTTACGTTAGTCATTCCAGTGAAGTGACATGCAGTATCTAGTTCTAATATAAACCTTTTCCTAGCAGGAAGATACTGTGATCTGTCTATTACTTCTGGAACTTTATTGAAAATGTGTTTGGAGATGGCCTTAAAGACATTGGCTGAAACTCTGTAGTACATGGCAGCTCGAGTAGGCCTATTGAATCAATGCAGGAATTGATTCATCAAACTCTCACTAATTCAGTAGGCCTACTCTAATTACCATTTACTACTGGATTTCTGCTGCTTCAGCCTGTAGATGGTTGGTTTAGAAGCATCATCCTCCACTTTTAGGAGACTAAAATTCTTGACTGGTCCCATGGCAGCCAATTGACAGACCCTGAGCTCTGGTCGCAGCAAGCCTCCCATTCTACCATCCAGTCTCTGTTTGGATCACACTTCCTGGTTTATGTCAGATTACTGCTTGTTTACTAGAGTAGCTACACAGGATCTTTTTTCTGACGTGGTGCATTGTTACTACAGTACAACATTCCCCAGTTTTGCCCTTATTTCTGCCCTGACCTTGGTGTACAGTGTACATGATCCCCACAACTATTATAAACTAGAATTAGAGACAAATAGTTTCTGTAACTAGCTAAGGCTTTCACTTTATGTTGATGCAACTCATTTCCATTGCCATAGGAAGAGTTATCTGTGATATGAAACAGAGGGAAAGAGAAGAAAAGTGTTTGTAGCCCATGCATTCCCTAGCTAGAGTTTCCGTTGTGTTTGCTTTCCAGGCTTTGAATGTGTAGGCAAACTTTTTCCCCAACCCCTTCCTCTTTTAGCTGGCCTTCAGAGTTTTAAATCCTGTCAAGGCTTAAAATGCACATTTGGCCTTGGGAGGAAATTCCATCCTTGACTTGTCCACTAATTCTCCAGGACTAACTTTATCCTGTTCTAGGTTTCAGAGTGAGTAGTAAATAAATCAGACATAACAAGGGTACTTCTAACTCAAGGGTGGAAAACAGTTTGGTCATCAAAGAAGTTGAATACCAATTCCTGACAGCCTGCGCTATCATGGACAGTGGTCAAGGATGATGAATGTTGGGAGTCCCAACAGTATTTGGAGGGCCAGAGATTCCCTACACTGTTCTAACCAATTAAGGCAAAATAGATTTTGAAGACTATCTGACTATTTACAGTTGAGTGTGCATATGATTGAGTAATCAAACTGCTAGGTACTTGCATTAACTTGTTGAGTACCTGGCATCAATAGCAGCATCACTCCTAAAACTAGTACCATCTTCAGGAATAGAGTTATTTACTTGACACATTGCAGATACCACATATATCATACCTCCCTTTGCCTATTCGTGGTGTTGCTTGTGTGTTAATTGCTTGCATACAGTTAATGTCAAGTGAATCTCGGCCCTGATTAACGTGAGAGCCTACATGCCTACCAGTATTAGAAGTGTAGTAGTGAAAATTGATGTGGGTCCTTCACTACCTGTGCAGTGAACATTAAGCTAAACAACCTCTCTCCCTCTATCTCTGTTCAGAAGTCTTGGTTTTGTACTCGTGTTTGTAAAATTCATCCCAGATTGTCAGAAGATGCTATCGTTTACCTAGACCAAATAAAACAGAGTGCATTCTTGTAAATGCATATCAAAAAAAAGAAAAAAAAAAGAGACTAAAATGTTGTTCTTTCTCTTTTTTTGTCTCATCCACTTGCATAGACTAACCCAGCTGTTTGGAAAACTACATTTTTGTGAAGTTTACCATGGGAATAGACAGGCAAGGGTCCAGGCCACACAGTGGTGTACATCTGTCTATATATGTAAAGACAGTAGACTGAAATTACAGCCAGAGTACTTAGTATGTCATGTGTGATTCATATAGATTAAGCTTCCGTCCTTCAACAAAGCACAGGCCCCTCCTGATCATGACACTGTGTGGGAGACACCTCCCCAAATATTTCCATGTATTTTCATAATGCCATGTCTATGTCATCTGGTTGTCATTACTTTGGCATTTCACTGTCTTATTTATTAGTTGTTAGCAGATTTCTGTTTCCGTAATATAATGCTTTATGAAAAGTATGTAATCTAAGCCTTTGCTCCTTTTTCTCTGCTTTTCTTTTTCTTTCTTTCTTTCTCTCTTTTTTCATTTCTACTTATTCCAGTTCAGCCTTTTGAGGGCTATTGGCATATTTCTAAATTTTCTTCTGCTTACAGATGTCTAGCTTTTTCCTAGACAGAGAAATCCCAAGGTATTTTTCTTTTTAGAAATTATATGATAGGCATTGCCTGATTCTCCTGGGGGCTTAGATTCTTGAGGTTTAGAGTGGACCAATCACTATTGTTTTGCTTACTGGATTCCAAAAGTGGTGAATCTTCTGATTTTGCTGGTCTGAGAATGGATGGAGAAATATTTCATCCTTTCCTTAGCAACTGTGGCCTGGAAGACCTTGCTTAAGTATGAAAGCAGGAACAAAGTATACCCTCGCTGTTTAATCAAGCTTGTCAGTTACATCTCTTCCATTTTGGCTTGAGAATTTCCACAGGGTATCCAATTATCCAGTGTACAAATCAAAGAGAAAGCAAACTGGAAAGTGGTGTAAGGAAATTAATGCTTTCTTGGTGAGCTGTACAAGAAATATATCCTACTTGTAAAGGCAATTTCTGTTCTGTATTCTGGGGTACCTAGAGTGTCAGTAACTTCGGAAAGGACTCTGATCATTATTCTTAGAAGTTTTTTGTCAGTCAGTCCTATAACCAACTACTGCGAAGCAGGAAATAGAAAAGAAAAAAACAGACTTTGGATTCCGTCTTACAGAGGAGACTTTGCCCATGACTTCCTGACATCCCTGTTTGGCTTTGGGTTGTTATAGTAGTCAGGTACATACTGTGGGTCAGTAAGACTTTGTATGAGATTTCACACCTTGCTTAGTCAATTTGTAATTGGTTGACTGACCGAATCCAAAGGGTGATCACAAATGGCTCCCCTTCGTCCTGGAAAGAGGTGACTAGTGGGGTGCCACAGGGTTCTGTTCTGGGTTCTGTGTTATTCAACAACTTTTTCAATGACTTGGATGAAGGAATAGAGAGTATGTTGATTAAATTTGCAGTTGATACCAAATTGGCAGGGGTTGCTAATTCCCCAGAGGACAGGATTAAAATTCAAAATGACCTTGACAGATTAGAGTCCTGGGCCAAAACTAACAAAATGAATTTCAACAGGGAGAAATGTAAGGTCCTACAGCTAGGCAGAAAAAATGAACTGTACAGATATAGGATGGAAGACACCTGGCTAGACAACAGTACCTGTGAAAGTGATCTAGGAGTCTTGGTAGACCACAAGCTGAACATGAGTTAGCAGTGTGATGCGGCTGCCAAGAAAGCCAATGCGATTCTTGGTTGTATCAGTAGGAGTATAGTGTCTAGATCAAGGGAAGTGATAGTACCACTCTATTCTGCTTTGGTCAGACCTCACCTGGAGTATTGTGTCTAGTTCTGGGCACCTCAATTCAAAAAGGATGTTAACAATCTGGAACGTGTCCAGAGGGAGGGCGACTAAAATGGTTAAAGGTCTGGAAGCAATGTCCTATGAGGAGCGGCTTAGGGAGTTGGGAATGTTTAGCCTTACAAAAAGAAGGTTGAGAGGGGACATGATAGCCATGTTTAAATATTTGAAAGGATGTCATGTTGAAGAGGGGACAGGTTTGTTTTCCAGGGCTCCAGAGACTAGGACACGGAGCAATGGTTTCAAACTACAGGAAAAGAGATTCCATCTGAACATTAGGAAGAACTTCCTGACAGTCAGAGCTGTCCGGCAGTGGAATAGGCTGCCTCGAAGGGTGGTGGAGTCTCCTTCTTTGGAGGTTTTTAAGCAGAGGCTGGATGGCCATCTGTTGGGAGTACTGTACTTTGATGGATGTTCCCGCATGGCGGGGGGTTGGACTGGATGGCCTCAGTGGTCTCTTCCAACTCTATGACTCTAGTCTTAACTGAAAAATCTTCTAACAGACTTCTTTCATTTGCTAGAGGAGAGAAAAATCTTCCTCTCTTTATCTCCCTTCTATTCGGGTGATTATCCTCAAACCCATCATTTTATTGTTTATTTTGATGGAACTCATTAAAGGTATTTTATTTTCCTTTCTTTTATTTCTCTGTTGGAGTACGGACCATACCTATTATAAATCAAATTGAATGTTTGAAAGAATATTTGAAGGAACATTGGAAGACACTTTTTGTTTGTTTCTTTTGGTTTTGGTTTACTGCAACATCTTCTTACCTTATGCATGTCCTGCAGTTTTAAAGCAGGACTCCATTTTGGAACAAGCCATGCATCTTTTTCCCCATTTTGACATATCATTTCACCCCTTACAGCAGTAGTCCTTTCATGAGGTCAATCTGCTATTAAGTCCTGGCTATTTTAAAACTAGGCAGGAGCATTGTTCTCATTTGTGACTTTGGGACAGAAATGTGGATTTCATTTCAATGTGTCTCAGTTTCTTGTTGCTTCAGGGTGTGTATACCCTCCTTGGCCCTTTTAAAACATGGCACTAAAACATGCCTTTATATAACCGTGTACCCATCTGGTTTTGAAATGGTTATAGTATTCGGGAATTTTGTTTCATTTCCTGAATTTCAATGCTTGCCATGGCTGCCTTTGGAAATTACTCTTTTAAGGCTACTGTTCTTCCTGCCTTTGAAGCATGTAACTGCAATGCGTATCTGACATGTCTGATAATGGCAGGGAAGATAAGACTTAAAGGGCTGGGCTTGGATATACAGCCTCTGCCATAAATATTTTTGTAAGAGGAGCCAGCATATTCACATAGACTTTAGAGTGTGGTTGTAAATTTTCAGAGTTTCTGGAAGAATGAAATGAAATGCATAAAAGAATAATATGAAAGTGACACACTGTCCCTAGACTCAGCCCTATGGCACTCTTTCCACCACCTTGCCCTTCCCCCCACACTTAGTCAAAGCCTGGCTTAAAAGGTTTCTTGGAAAAATGTCGTGGGGGAAGGGGATTTTAACTCAGTTACTAGTGCTCACAGCCAATGACAGCCAAGGAATGGCTGAACATCTCAAGCTCTTTAAATTTTGAATAGAGGACACTTCATATTCCTGAGCTAGTAAGAGCTCAGACAATGGCTCTTGCCTTTAGTTTCTATGAGCAAAGGGCTGTACCATTTGGTCAGGAAATGGGGGAAGGAGCTGTATAGTGTAAGCTTAAATAAATATTGAGAAATTTGATCTTTGTCTCCCCCCCCCCCCGCTACTCCAATATTAACTTTTTAAAAATGTGAAGATTGCCTTCTATTGAATTACTTTTATAATTGTAGAGCAAAACCTACTATATTATTGTTCCTGATTTGATGTTTTAGCCTTCTTTAGCATAAGATTTTCAAAATTAGGTTGTGGGAATGGCTGGCAGTATTTTCCTATACTGAGTCTTGAAGTACTTTCAAGAAATGCAGTGCTGAGGGACTGTTATGCCTCTTACAGAATGGAACTGTAAAGTTTTTTTCCCCCTTCCAGGTTTGAAGGGGGATTTTTCTTTCCTCACAGATACATAGATAGCTTGTGCCAAATAAGTTATCCCCAGGAAGACTGATTGCCACTGTTCCTAGCAATTTGATGCTGGAGACTAGGAATTCTAAGTATTTTTTCCTATATTTGGTTGTGAATAAAAAACGGATGTGCACTTGTTTTCTGCTGTGGCAGAGTGCAGAATTGGAAATATGAAGTGGAAGTAACATGTCTAAGGTTACACGTAGGAGTTTGAAGGAACCGTGGGAATATAATGTCCGCTATCATTAGTTTTAATTTACAATTTTATGGAATAATGCTGGTTTGTGATGAGAGTTCAGCTTATTTCATGATGGCTCAAGTTTAGAAGTTGGAAGCTAATGCTAATGCCTTAACATATGTGTCAAGTAATCAGTAATGATGCTGTGTAGTGTATTCAGTAGTGCTTGTTTACAACTGAGCCTCCATTCACTTGCAGTGTTTCCTGGGTTTTCAGGCTCAAGTCAAAATGAAGAGGGGATGGATTGCTTGGGACTAGTAAAAGTAGTACTCCATATTACTTTTAACTTGTATTACTTTATGAAGATTTGTGCCTTACTGTATTATATGAGGAAGCTTCCTGTATGTTGACCCATATTTGTTTCTTGCTAATATCATCAGTAGCTGGCTAGATGATGGGTTCAACAGGTAAAGATGGATGGGTCTCCTCATATGAAGTTGCATTCCTTGTGCTTATTTTTCTTTTGAACTCTTTGTTTCGCATCACTAATATTTTTCATTTAGTTTTATGTGTTTACTGTTCCACAGATTTAAAATTTGCTACTGCTTGTTCTTTATGTTTTCATGCATGTGGTCCTCTTCATTAGCCCTTTTACAGATGTTCCCTCCACATATTCAGGTGAACATGGGGATTTGACCAGTGAATGTCTTCAAGAACTTTTAATATGTAGACAGCTTTACATGTGACTGAGAAGACTGTATTTGGAACACTCTACATATATGCCATTGCAGTTGGTCCTTTCAGGCATTTTGTTGAATGTATAGAGGTCGTAGGATGAGGACACGAAGTCTGTTCTTGTCACCTAACCCATTGTTGGCTGCTTGGAGGATCTTTGGAGCTAGATAAAATGCATATTCCTGGAGTTCAGGCTCTGCCTGTCCTGAGCAACTGGCACACTAATTAGGATCTTGGCCAAATCTGTCACTGTTTGATTTGTTTTCTTCTCCAGTCATTTTTGGCCTGCTGAAGACCACAGTTAATCAAATGTTCTGCTTATGTTTGTATAGTTTTGTTTCTGCACGTATGTTTAGGAGTGTGGTAGGTTTCTGTGGCTTCTTATGGTTATACTCTTCAAAGTTGGTTAAGTGAAATAATTACATGATCATCATTAGATATGGGGGTATTTGTATATGAATACGAATACCCCCACACAGGTGGACATAACGAGGGTCCAGCCCCATGGGGCTGGATGGTCCACTCACCGATTTGTCGTGGGTGCGGGCACCGCAGTGCCTTCCAATGGCTCTGTAGATCTCGTTTGGTTCACCACTCCTGGCAGGAGGTGGGACGACAAGCCTCTCTGCTAGGTCGAAGAGTGGCTTGCCGAACGCGATCTCCGGAGCCATTGGAAGGCTCCGCGGTGGATTGGTGAGTGGACCATCCAGCCCCATGGGGCTGGACCCTCGTTATGTCCACCTGTGCGGGGGTATTCATATACGGATACCCCCATCTCTAATCATCATCATTGCATAATCTTAGAACTGCAGAGCTAAAAGGGACCCTATGGATCATCAAGTCCAGCCCTTGTCAAGATGGCACAGTAGGGATTCAAACTCTCAACCTCTGGCTCTGCAGCCAGAGATCTAAATAAATTCATTCATTTATTCATTAAATTCATATACCATCTATCTGGCCAAAGGCCACTGTGAGCTATCAGGCAGCTCTATATACGTATATGCAAGTCAAATCATTCTTAGGCCAGAGTCACCACCTTTTCCCTTTATTCAGAATTCAATAAAAGTTAAAACAGCTGGCATCAGATATGTAAAAATAGAAGTGAATTCTGCTACTGTTCCCATGGTAGTTTTCTTGCAACAGCCTATGTACGTCAGATCACAGCCAATACCTGTGTATGAGTCAATGAAAATAGGCCACCATATATTTGTCAACATCATAGACACTATTCTGCTTCTCATGTCAAGTATATATAAGTGGCCTCCTTCCAAGTATGCATCATTTAAAATTGATAGTGGAAGACTAGAGGCAGCTACAAGTTCAGATATTACAAAGTTCCTACAGTCAAATAATTGTAATGGATTGTATCTGTTACTAGGCAAGGGTAATATGTGTAAAGACCACATATTGTGAATTCACATTGCTGAACAGAACATTCATATATGTTTTTAAAAATATTCTGCTTTGTGTATAAGCCTTGCAGCATATTCTTCCCATAATATCCATTTTTTCTTGCTCTTCTGTATCTCACAGAATCTAGTAGCTTTGCTGAAATCAAAAGTTTCTGGTATAAACATGTTTTGCCAGCAATAATATGCCTAGCTTTTTCTTACACTTTTCTGTTGATTTGTTAAAAGAAAACTGTATGAATGGCTATCACACAGCATAGGCAGTATAGTGATTATAAGTAAGTATGCCTTTTCTTTTCCCTGCCAAGCACATGTGCACAGCAGTCTCTTTGTATAAATCTTGCAACACTAGTCTGCAGTTCGGCAAATGAATATACATATTCTGTAATGTATGACTTGAAGATGGGTAGGGAATTGTTTTTCCTGATATATGAGGTTTTAGAGTAAAACTTTGAAACGTGTGGGCCTTGGCTGCTGAAATTTCAGGTAGGGATACTGTTTATTGTCTGCCCACATGCTTCCTTTTTCTTGGTTTTTCTTCATGCACCCATCATCCGCTGCCCTATCCTTTTCATCTCTGTTTGTTTTCCATTGCCAGAACTTGAAAGCTTGAATAGTGGTAGTAGTCAAACACGTTGCTATAGGACAGCGATGGCAAACCTATGGCACGCATGCCACAGCTGGCACGCAGAGCCCTCTCTGTGGGCACGTGAGCCATAAATTGCCATTGAGAAATACTTACCCGGATTTTGGCACTCCCCTCTGCTGGTCCAGTGGTCCAGTGGAGGGGTGCAATGGTGGCCATTACTGGTCTATCCTGATGGGGGATTGTAGGACCAGTAAATATTTCTCTGTTAATACTGCCCATAGAAGAAGAAGAAGAAGAAGAAAAGCGTTTAACCCTTGCAGTCCTGGGGCAGTTGTTTTTTCTAAACTAAAACCTCAGTATTCAGGTTTAATTGCAGTGTTGGCACTTTAAAATAAATAAGTTGGTTTTGTGTTGCAGTTTGGGCACAAAAAGGTTCGCTGTCACTGCTATAGGTTCTTGTGGTAAGTAACTTTTAGGCAGGATACATTTTGTTAGCTTTTGCTTTATGGTTAATATTGGCTTATCTTCTTAATCAACGTGGCAAGAAGAATGCAGTGAATGAACTCTGTCCTTGTTTATCCTGGTGGTTAACCTGCGAACAGTGTGCCCAGTTTGTAAATAAAAATAATATTATTTAAATTCTTCTCAGTTTGTCTGCAGAATTTGAGTTCTTTGGATGAGAATAGTGCCAGTGATATGTAGCATCTGAAGGTGACCAAAGTCTTAACAGGTTTTCATTGTTTCAAGCTGCAAGCACAACACATGTGTCAGTGATTTCATTTGCACTTTTTTTTTTTTGCTTCTGTTTTCAGGGTTGAGTGAATGAAGCTTCTTTGACCTTTCTCTGGAGCATGACTTAATTCTTTGTTTTCTGGCCTCTGTCTAATCTAAATCATATGGCCAGAGTCATTACCCTTTCTCCTTGCTGTCTCTTTCTTGGCTGGACTATTCAATTGATTCTTGGCTTGTGTTGAAATATTTATTGATTGCCTTACATAAATTTTATTTCAATGCCTAGAAATTTAAAGGGATATTCTGGGACTGACTTAATGTGTCCCAGAATATTGATGCTGGTTTAATAAATATTTTCATCCCCATTTCTGGAGGCTGTGATAGATTCTCTTGAATCTTAAAGCATGTAATAAGCTGTATGGTGATTTAAAACTGCATAAAGCCGGTAGTTGAAAGACCTCAGCATATGCATGTGTACCTACGACCTTCTCATTGTACTTCATTCAACCATATGATAACTCTTTCCAGAGGGATAGGGCTGTTAGTCTATTGCAGTGAACAAATAGGCTTTGTGGTACTTCACTGATTTTATTTATTTATTTAAAATATTTTTACCCACCCTTCTCCTTAAAAAGGATCCAAGGCTGTTTACATCATAATTGATAAGAATTAACAAAGTATTTATCAGCTTTGGTGGTTTAAAATCTACTTTGCCAGATGCAGGATTTCATCTGAAGCAGACTATTGTTTCATGAAAGCATATGCAACAATCAGCTTACTAGCCCTTAAAGTGAGATTTTTTTCATGCATGCAGTGATACATGCTTCAACTTCTGGAAGCTCATGCCACATGTAAATGAAGTGGCTTTTAAGTTTAGATTATTGCTTACAGACAAAAATGAACCACCGGAAAGTCCACTGAAGTCTTGCTTAGGTGTATATGAAAGTGACAGTAGTGGTTTGCTTACTTGTTAGTGGCCTTTCACCCTCTGGATTTAATATTTTCCATTTTCTTTGTGTTCAGGATTGTAGCTCTTTTAAAATGGGAGTTCTGCAAACTTTTCTGATATGAAATGTAGACTAGTAAGGTAAAGGTAAAGGTTCCCCTTGACATTTAGTCCAGTCGTGTCCGACTCTAGGGGGCAGTGCTCATCCCCGTTTCCAAGCCATAGAGCCAGCGTTTTGTCTGAAGACAGTTTCCGTGGTCACGTGGCCAGCGCGACTAGACACGGAACGCCGTTACCTTCCCACCGAGGTGGTACCTATTTATCTACTTGCATTTGCATGCTTTTGAACTGCTAGGTTGGCAGGAGCTGGGACAAGCAACGGGAGCTCACTCCGTCGCATGGATTCGATCTTACGACTGCTGGTCTTCTGACCCTGCAGCACAGAGGCTTCTGCAGTTTAACCCACAGCGCCACCACGTCCCTTTTAAAATGGGAGTTCTGCAAACTTTTCTGATATGAAATGTAAACTAGTAAGGTAAAGGTAAAGGTTCCCCTTGACATTTAGTCCAGTCGTGTCCGACTCTAGGGGGCGGTGCTCATCCCCGTTTCCAAGCCATAGAGCCAGAGTTTTGTCCGAAGACAGTTTCCGTGGTCACGTGGCCAGCGCGACTAGACACGGAACGCCATTACGTTCCCACCGAGGTGGTATCTATTTATCTACTTGCATTTGCATGCTTTCGAACTGCTAGGTTGGCAGGAGCTGGGACAAGCAACGGGAGCTCACTCCGTCGCGTGGATTCGATCTTACGACTGCTGGTCTTCTGACCCTGCAGCACAGAGGCTTCTGCAGTTTAACCCACAGCGCCACCACGTCCCTTTTAAAATGGGAGTTCTGCAAACTTTTCTGATATGAAATGTAGACTAGACAAAATATAATTTGTGTTGCCTGGGAAGATCTCTTGTCTTAAAGGGCAAGATTGGTTATGATTCATTGGCTTTGGTTCCCAGTGGTTACTACTTCCCTTAAATGTTTTTCCCAGTCATGAATAGTAGGTGTAGGTGCAGGGAATTCCACTGGGGATTCCAGTTGGGACTATGGCCCAGGGCAAAGGCTTAAATATTCTCTCCCCCAACCCCATGCTCTGACTCATCACTCCTAAGGTGCTCTCCCCTTTTTTCTTTTTGAAATAGTCCCAGAGTGAATAACATAAATAATGTCATATGTAGTCTAGTCCATAAGAGTTCACCACTAGAAAGTTAACAGGTAAAGGCTGTTAATCTAGTCTGTTTCCTGACTGTCTTTCTCTCCCCCTCCCCCCCAACCACCGGGAGTAAGAGAAGAAGGGAACATTGCTGAGTTTTTTTGCCATCTAAGTTTCTGGAAAAACCTCTCTGATTATGATAGCTAGAAGTGTTAAATGGTTTCCCAAAAGTTTATTTAGTTAGTAGAGCAACTACTTCAGTATGCTTCCTCTTTGATTTAACTTTGCCTTTATGGCCTGTTCAGCCCTTAGGATATCCGATAAAACATCATTGGTGGTGATGCCATTTTATTTTCACTAGGTGTTTTTGGTTACTGAATTAAGCGGCCTTCCTGTCTTTTGTTTTCTGTCTAGTGTGTAGGTGTGTGTTGAAGGTTGCTTTCCCCTCCCCCTTAAACAGCAGTGATTCTTGCATGAAGACAGAAGTAGCTACAGAAGATTATGACTTTTCTAAAGATTCTTTCCTTGCTGCTTTTCAGAGAGAACATACTGTTTCTTTTCTTCTTACTGTTTGTCAGAGCGACATATGGAAAGCTCACAGCTGGGCTATATCATTTTGTTGTCTTAGTTCATAGATACAAAAATGCACAACTGCAACAAGGAGTAGTCATACATGATATGTATTTATCATTTTTCAGATTTTTAATTGATTAGGAAAGGAAAAACAAATACCAATATAAATTTTAAAAACCCACAGTGATGATGTTCAGTCAAGCTATGAGTAGACAAGTACTCCATTGAAACTGAAGTAAAGTGCTGAAAGTAGGATGGTCTAAGATACTGCATGTGATTGTTTTGAGGGTTTTCCCAAAAGGACCACTGGATGTGTTTTGAGTTCAGACATTGATCCTGAACAAGGCACACAGGTAGGAATAAATGGTATATGTGGAAACCTAACATGACTGCCCTGCCCCTTCATTCTCTACTCTCCTGTGATTCGGTAGGGAAATCTGAAGAGAGTGTCTGCTTGCATTCACTTGAACACAACAAACAGATTTCCTCTCATGATCTGGCATTCTTAGAAAGTTCAGTGGACCTGGACCATCGTGCTTGAGGACTGAGATGTGAGGGGCAGTACATGCACCTCCAGGCCCTTACTCATGTATATGTACTCCGGGCTTCTCTAGAAAGTGTATAGTAGCTGTACCATTGTTGATACTATATAAAAGGGTGCTGTGTTGCCTGAAATGAATCTTTCAGTTTTGTTTAATTCTGAATGGATGGATTAAATTTTGTAGCAGGACTGCTTGGCACACTCTTTGATGTGGAAGTTCAGCAGTGAGTCAGCCAGAGCCTTTCTGCCTTTTATTTTATTATATATTAAGATATTTATATCTCATCTTATATCCAGAGATCTTGGATGCCTTTCAAACTCTTTGTTGAAATGTTGACAGGATAGTTGCTGTACCCATGTTGTTTAGTGTGGTTTTTTATATTTAATGCCAAAATACGGCATTAGTTTACCAGCCTTGGGTTTGTAAAAAATTCCTTTTCTCCTTTCCTGAATTGAAGCATACCATAGATTGTCATTCTGTTCAGCTCCAGAAGCTGTGATTTATACTTACGGTAGAACCCCAATATCCACTGGATCAGTATCCACTGATCCACTTCTCCATGGTCACCTTCAGTCAATGAAACCAGATCACCAGAAGCTGTTCAAATTCTGCAGATCCATTCCTTACATGCAGGCCAGGTTTTCAGAATGCCTGGAGTAAAGTTGCATAGAGAAGCTATGGGATAATTCTTGCTAGCTTGGTAGAAGGGAGGGGGACGGTTTCTTGAAGGAAAAAAGTTCCTCTTTCTATAAATTAAAGTTTAAAAGCAGTGTTAAAAGCAAAGCATTTGCTCTGTGAAACTGGATCACCCAAAGCAGTTTAAGCTCCCACAGATCTATTCCTCAAATCCAGGCCAGATCTTCAGAACGCCTGGAGCAAAGTTGCACAGAGAAGAAGCTTGGAGAGAACTGCTGGCTTGATAGATGGATAAAGGTTTCTGATGGAAAAAAGTTCCTCTTTTCATACAAGCAAGGAATTTATAAATTAAAGTTTAAAAGCATATTAACTAGATTTTTGCTAGGTGTTTGTTACTACGTGCACTTTTTAAGCATCCATGGGAGGGGCTTGGAACCAATGCCCTGTGGATACAGGGGTTCTGCTGTATTGTGGAAGCCAAATTTGAGCATTAATTTCCAGTCCTGCTTCTCAGGACAAACTGAAGTGATAGCTTTGTAGTTCAAATAGCATTGGTAAAATGTGGCTTGCCTCCCTTCCAGCTCTGCAATTCTAAGATTAAATGCTGTGAACAAGCCTGTCAGCTCAACCAGATTTCGTCTTTTAACACAACCACCTTGGATTGGTTCAGTCTCTGTTTTGTATCCCCCTTGTTGTCTGGTTACATTGTAGGAGCTTTTTTAAAAATACCTGTAATGTTCTAAGCAGCATTTTTAGTGGATGTCGCCAAATGCTGAAATTCTCCTTTGCTGGAAGCTTGCCAGGAATGAACATCTGCTGAAATCTGGTGATGGAATGTGTACAGCTGGTTTGTTTGGGATTTTAGCGTCACGTTTGTCTGAAGTTACTATGTTTAAAAATATTAAAACCCATACTTCATATATTCTGATCTTTCTTAAGCTTGACATATGATCTTAATGTTGATTGACATAGAAATAAAAATCCATAAAATAGAATGTTTGAGCAGACTGTGAATGTCCTAAGAATGGTCGTTTAAGCTTATCCACCTCTTATTTAGAATACTAGGAAAAATAAAACCTACACCTTGGACAGTGTGTGCCTAGGTACACCTGGACAAGAGCATGAGAGCGTAAAGCATGACCTAGCATAGTGACTTCTGATCTTTGGCGGATCGTAAGTTAAAACCATATGAAGGAATACATGGAGGGGAGAGGTAGTCACTGTGTATGTCAGCGTAACACACACACAGAGAATTTCCTCAGTCTTAAAAGTTGGCCCACTAATCTAAGCCAGACAATATAAAGAAGCACATTCCTATGCATGTTTACATGAAAGCAGATCTGACTGTGCCTGATGGACCTTAATACCACTTAATTATGTATACAATCATAACTGTAAGGTGTTTTAAAGGCTGCTTTTATTATTGCTGCACATAAGTTAAGGCTTTTTGTAACAGTTAAACATTGTGCTGGTTATTTTGGATTTAAGATTCCTTCAGAGAGTTGTCAAACAGTTGTAGCTATGCTTGGTAATTATGTGTGTGATATTAATATCCCAAATAAATCCATGCTTGTTTTAACACACCTGTCTCATATAAAAATGTCTCTTGCAATAAGCACTACTGATTTCTCCTATAGAATAATACATTTATCCTTGCATTGAAGATGTAGAAGAGAGACTGACCTTAATTCTTTCAACTGTCTTGTACTTTCAACCTAAGGGTTCTTTTTTCTATCTTGGTTCATTGCCCTCCACATAGATTTCATTGTGTTGTAGGCTCTCTGTTGTGTGACTGATGCTATTATACCCTGTTTCCCCGAAAATAAGACCTAACCTGAAAATAAGCCCTAGTATAATTTTTCAAGATGCTCGTAATATAAGCCCTACCCCAAAAATAAGCCCCAGTTAAGTGAAACCCCGCCCTCCACCATTGTGCAGCAACCAGAAGAAGATGACATGACTGTATTTGAATAAATGTAGATTGTTGTACATGAAAAAAATAAAACATTCCCTGAAAATAAGCCCTAATGCATTTTTTGGAGCAAAAATTAATATAAGACCCTTTCTTATTTTCGGGGAAACACGGTAAATAGATGGCACCTACAGAGTATTAGCTGGAAAGAGTTTCTCTTATCTGCCATTTGTGTTTTCCTGGGATTTTGAAAGTAAGAGTCAGAAAAATTGAGAAAGAATAAATATATTATCTTGCAGCCTTACTTTATGCATATTCAGGAGTAAGTTGCACTGGGCTTCTTGCTGGTAAGCTTTCCACAGCCACACAACTCTTCTAGAACAATTATGCATATGTTTACTTGGGTGTAAGTACCATTGAACACTGGGACTCACTCAAGGTACAACCTTAAGGTGCAACTGTCTGCATGCTTATGTGGGAGGAAATTGGTTAACATACTGGGACTGACCCACATAGGGTTCACTACATGGCTCTCACATTTATGGTAGATATTACATACTTTAAAGAAATTTTGTCATTCCACTTAAAAGTGCCACCATTGTTTTGAAGAAAGTGGTTGTAAATAGTCCTTTTTTTCTACTTTTGATAAACAGCATGAGTCCTAAACATAATTTTCTTTAACTAATTTCTTGAGAATCAGTAAAGCTCCATTTTATTATTTCATATGCTCTGGGCACTTTATGCCTGCTTTTTAAAATATGCATACAGTATATACTTTTACAGAAGATTTCTTATGAGATTGTATTATTCATAGTAGTGAATTACAGCAAATTTACTGTTGCACATGTACAAATCTTTTGGCTATCCAAATGTTAGGAGGTACAACTCCCATCATTCTTCTTGGTTGTTGTTGCTAGGGCTGATGAAAATGAGAGTTGGGCATGATGCCTTGGTTTCCCATTATCTTCCAGGCATGGTCCAAGAAGCTAGTTCTGACCTGCAAAGCCTGTAATGGCTTCAGCTCTACGTGTCTCAGAGTTTGTCTTCATTTCTTTAGAAATTTCTGTAGAAATCTTTTTAAAAAAAAAGCTTTTAAAAGGGAGTTGTTCTCATTTTTTGAAGCGCGAAGCAAACCTTGGAGCATTTCTGATCTGGGCCAGCAGGGTTCATACAAGAAACAGGTATCGGGCAGTGGTCAAACTGAATAGAAAGTTTAAGGTTTAACATGACAAGGCCCATTGAAACAGGTTGAGGTGGATAGTCATGGTGAAGTAAAGCTAGGTCTAAAGTTGATAACACAAGACATTGTTTGAACCACCTTTCCCACTTAACATGGAGGTTTTTGAGCTAGAGCCCCTGGAACCCCAACTAAAGATCAACTGCAGGGCATCACAAGCTTTTAGGCAAAGGTCTTCCTCTAAAGTGGCAGCAACTGAAGAAAGGAGCTAAAGCACTGGACACATCGGGGAGTACATGTCTGCAGATAAAAACTACTTGTGAAAATTACTGTGATTATGTGCCACATTGAGTGGATATTAAGCAGTTTGTGGCCTTCTTGATTCTTTGTGGTGCCCCCACTCCCGGGAAATACCAAATATACAGTTTGTATACCTCAAAAGCTCTCTTTGTATGTTAACATAGTCACATTGTGAGAGTGGCTGCCATGCCTTTTCTTCCTATGCTGCTGTGGTTACTGGGATGAGGCCTGGCCCAATTGCAAGAAGACAGATTTCAGCAACTTAAACATGCCAACATTGCTCCAGCCTTCCCAGGAAGGGTGATGCCAACATGATTTGGAGAGAAAAAGAAACAGCTCTTCCCACTCTCTTCAGAATCATTTTTCCTCTTTTCTTGTTTAAAGAACAAAACAAAGTCCTAATGCTTCAGGCAGAGGTATCCCCCGCATCCCTCCCATACCAGGAAATTACAGAAGCAGCATACAACTTTCCAAATATAGCCTGCTGATGTTTGCTACCCAACCTTTACAGAGTCAGTAACCTCTTCAGTGTTCTAAGGAGAAGTGGAGCTTCTCTGGTTGCCTGGCTGCTATGCTTACTAGCTGCAGACAACCAGGTAAGTGATTATTTACATCCCTTTGATATTGACTATTTCACTGTTTAAATATTCCCATTCTAATTTCACTAGGGTTTTGAAAAGAAATATTTTAAGATTTTGGTATGGGAAGCAAAATGGCCCATAAATATGCCACTGCCAAGTGTATGCCAAATGTAATCACAGTACCAAATAGGAGGCTTTTAGTGGAGGCAGCAGTATTGGGTCTCTCCAAGTGGGCTGATGATGTTTAAAAAGGTATTCTCCCATGTTGTCTTTGATTATCTTGTGTACTCTATGCAAAACAAGGAAGCAGTCATATGTTCCACCACAGAATAGCTGCCATGGCGGTGGGGATAGCTAGTCACAAAGGTAAATACTGTAATATGACGAGCTGGATACACAGCAGAACAGCCTTTCCCAGTCAAACACTCTCGTTGTTTTGGACTACATTTCCATTGTTCCTCACCATTTACTGTGTTGTCAAGGGCTGGTGGGAGATACAGTCTGAAAGGTTTGAAGGCCATCAGCTTGAAGAGAGGGTTCATGTAGTGTCCCAAACGTTAGGCCACATATTTGAACACTACACAGCAGAACAGAACGATAATTTAACAGAAGACAAACTGGACCAATAGTCAGTTGCATACCGGTACCTCTCCCTCTCCTGTTCACATTCTTCCTCCCAGCCCTTAATTACTTCCTAGCTTCCCACCTCCAGAG
Organism: Intellagama lesueurii; assembly: GCA_037013535.1. NCBI lineage: Eukaryota > Metazoa > Chordata > Lepidosauria > Squamata > Agamidae > Intellagama > Intellagama lesueurii. The sequence continues at coordinate 36,209,981 of JBAJHW010000006.1, forward strand.
GCATTCTGAGAAAAAACATAAGTAGTTGGAGGCCTGCAAGTGGTTCTGCTTTGCAATATCAGGGAGAGGTATCTGTGAATGTTGTAGTGGTCACAGGGACATCCTTGGTGACCCAGGTTTTAGTTTTATATTACAATTGATTGCCAGGGTTACTTGGCTTCCCAGTACAATTGGTACATGCATGTGTTAGAGTGTGAGGACACCTTGTTTTAAAGTCCATGACTGTCACTACATATGATGTAAAAATTGTCTCTTTAGCAATCCCAGGCAATGGCTACATAGCCTTCCAGAGTGGTTTTAAACACAGGTCATTTTAGCAGATAACTTTCCTTGAGGCCTTGTTTTAGAGCCTGGCTACATGTGATGTTAATCATGTGCTTAAACATGTAGGTTTAACCTTTATTTTGTGAGTCAGGCAGCCATGAGCCCCTGGTGCAACATATGCTCCTCAAACATGGACATGGTCACAGATGGAAAACATTGTTATTACTCTTTTTGGGATTGCAACTCCCAGACAATCCCAGAAACATAACTCCTGACCTTGCTCACTTGGGTATTTGGGGAATTGTAGTCCAAAAAGTAGCATTTTTCTTCTCTGCTCATATCAGTTTTTGCTGATATTGCTCTAACCAAGCTGTTCCCCCCTGGAGGTGCTGCTCATACAAAGCAGAACTTCAGGAGCTAAAATGGAGTGAGGAGTATGTTTCAGATTGGGCTGTTTTTTTGTTTGTTTGTTTGTTTGTTTTTGCTGCTGCTGCATTTCCAAAATAAGCAGCTTACCTAACAATTGAATAGTGTTACTTATAATTTGGCCAGACTGTGCCACCTGTCCTGTGTTAGTCTTTTTGAATGTACTTGGGCCCCTCTTCTTGAGCTAAGTAGACTCAGTAGAAGTGAAGCTAAGTAGAAGCAATCCTGTAAGATGTCTGATTTTATTCTTTTTTTAAGAAGCATCAAAATATTTAGGCTAAGAGGGTAGTATTGAGTGGACAGGTAAATGCAACAGCTCTTAGGTGTGTCTGGGCATGAGGGTCCATGAACAGCTACCAAGAAAAATGCTAGATTGCCCAGGGCACGTTGCTGCCCTCAATCCCATCTGTCTCTCAAGTTTTTAAATACCTTTGGAATGAAGGGTCTTCTAGATACAAGTAAAAGCTTCACATATCTCTTTAGTATAGAGTTTGGTTCTTGGTTTGTTGATAGAGATCTGCGGAAATGAAGAGTACAGAAATAGCCACAGTGCTGTGATGGTTTGGCCCTCACATTCAGTAGTTAATAAGATGTTTAACCAGGAGTAAACTAGACACAGTGCTCCTTTGTTGAATGTCTTGTTTGGGGTAGGTAGCCTGATGAGGTTTCCACCAAGCCAAAAGGGTGTTCAGAAAGCACTCTGAAGTGTTGAGTTTGACTTCTAAACCTGAAGCAATTGTAGCTGCACCTGCTTATATGGGGTTATTTAGATTAGACATCCTTCAGTCTCGAGAGACTATGGTAACGTGCTCTGAATAGAGGACTTGGAACAGCGTCTAGTGGGGTTATAATCCAATGACATTTAGAAAACCACAAATTTGTCATCTCACGTATATGTTGCCACACATTAATAATACTCTCATTTCTCAAAGTTCTGGTAGTTATATGCCTGGCATAGCATCAGAAAAAATAACAAAGTACCAAAGTACCAAAAAAACCAAAGAAACTTTAGAGAACTGCTGATAAGAGAGCAAAGGGAGAATGGAATGGAATGGTTGGTATCCTGAGAAGAAGATAATTCCATACTGTAACATTTTGTTGATGTGTGACTTCTTATGCTGTTGTAATTTTTGCATTTGTTCTCTCCCCCCCCCCCCCCCCCCCCGTTTGCGTCTTCTCACAGAGCCACTGTGCGTAGTGGTTATTTTGGTCTTAAGATAATATGGTTCTGTGTTTCTCATTACTGTGCTTTCAGCTTTGTGCCCTTTACATATCTTACTCAGCACTTTAGTAACTTACTGCTGGCTTTGGCATTCTGTTGTTGCTCATTTAGATAATGCATGCTTAGGAAATTCAATTTCTAATAAGCTGGAGTGGGGGCAAGTATGGCTTGCCTCCACTCCCACCAAGCCACAATGTTGCCTTGCCAGTATGGCCCTGGACCTGATGCTGATCCTCAATCCAAGTCAGTCCATTATAACAGGGGTCCCCAACCTTTTTCACCCGCGGACCGGCTGGGGAAGGCTTGTGCACATGTGCGAACGAGTGCTCTTGTGCGCGCGAGCGAACAGTGGCGTGGTGCTTGTGCGGGGGCGCGTGTGCGCATGCGCAAATCAGCTGTGCGGGGTGAGTGCATGCGGGGGGCTGTCTCCGCAGAGGTCCCCAACCCCCGGTCCGTGGCCCGGTGTTGGTTTGTGGCCTGAGCCGGGCCGGGCCGCAGACCGGGGGTTGGGGACCTCTGCATTATAAAGTAATTCTCATCCATAGTTTTATCATAAATGAATACTCCAAACTGGTTTGCATCACTGAGATACTGGAGCATAGGTTTAGGAGGCATGGATCACTCTCTAGCTGAGATCTTGCTTGCAAGGGCAGGTTGATTGGCATGTGCAGGAAGGGATAAGGTGGAGCTGCTCTAGTCTGTGAAGTTTCCATTTCCTCTTGCAGACAACCTGTCCAGATAGAATCCAGCTTTGAGTTTTTTTTTCCTGGGAGTTTTGTTTCCTAGAAGTGTGGGTGGTTCTAGGGTATATTGACTGAATTGATTGTGATGTCATGACAGAGAAGTCCCTCTTTGAGACCTAAACATTGGAGAAATTATAACCCAGTTGCTAATGCATCCTTATTTCAAACATACTTGTTCTTCTTCGTGGTCTCTGTGAATGCACACTATAGGGTTTAATCTGCGCTTGCGCAGAGGTTTCCGGAATATTCTAGAGCTTTATCATGCGTTCACCAGGACCGCCCCTCTAGTACATGTGGTCCGCCCATCCTGGCGATTGCCTCAGTTCTTTTTTGCAGCTTCTGAGGTTTCATCTCTCGTCGAGCTTTCCGTTCGCCACTGCTTTCGATTTCTTCCTATAATAAAAATAACAGAGGGAAAATTGCAAGAGACTTTTTGAGCTATTTCTCCCTCTTCGGATCGCCCCCTTTCCCCTCCCCCCCTTTCTATTTGTGGCCCCTGTACTATGGTTTAAACGGTGCACCTTGTGCTCCAACAAGATCCCCCTCTCAGACGGACACGATCTTTGCCTATTTTGCCTCGGGGAGTCTTACCAGCCACCTTTGTGCCAGTTTTGCAAAACCTTTACTAAACAAGCTCTTAAGCTCAGACAACAACGTCTTAGATCCTTTCTTTGGGAGCGTTTTCTATGCCCAACACAAACTATGGAGGCTTCCCAAACTTCTCAGCCCCACAAGGGATCCCCTGATATGTCCACCGCTTCTCTGACGACGAAGCTACCAACTTCTAAATCCAAGTCTAAGTCCACTTCTAAATCTAAGTCTTCGACATCGACTACCAAGTCGATACCAGTAACAAACCTTCCTTCGGTACCGGAACACTCCAAGCCTAAAAAGACCAAGAAATCCTCTTCGGATTCCCAGTCCGCTAAAAGATCTATGGCACCCGACAAGACTACTCCGACAATTCCTTTACAGGACCAACCAACTGTCTGCCTTGATTCTCCGGATGATGATTTTATGCCACCACCACGGTCAACCACCGTCTCCACTCCTTGCCCAGTCTCCATCTTGAGCTAACACCTCGGCTGAGGTGACAGTTATCTCCCAATCGGCACATTTGAGCCCTAAATCCATGGGTTGCTCAGTCTCTGTGTGTGACTCAGAGTTGGTGTCTGCTTTACCCGACCCATCACCTCCGCGTAAGCGAGCCAGAAAGACTCACCACACACCAGAGACTTGCCGAACCGATGCCAATCTTGCACAACCTCCGACTTCTATGGGGTTGTTGACATCCCATGATTCTTTTGACTCGATATCATCACCTGAAATGAGTCACGCTCTATGAACCACCAACTTATTATGAGCCTCCACCCAAGCGCTATTGATATCGAGAGTATCGATATTGGCAACCCGATACTGAACTTTACATCGAACCTAAACGCTCATGGTATGGATATTACTATCCATCTGATGTATCGGATTCACCATCTCCTTCTCGATACCGGCCGCGCTCCCATGACTACTACCAAACCTCATCTGAGAATGACACCGCACCTTTACCTACGGTACCGAAACCGCATAGATCCTGTCGCAAGAGGAATCATTTTGCTGAGCCTTTCATAGCACAACAAGCAACAGTACCGAAGCGATCTCGCTCATCGGTTAAGGCTCCAATTTCATCTACTGAGCCCACTACACTTTCACAGGTCCATGCATCTTCCTTACACATAACAACTACATATACCGGACCTCCACCTGCACCTCTTGATACCGCGCAGTCTCGTCAAAAGAAACACTCTAAATCTCATCAGTCTACAACTCACTCCGTATCGGCCAAACAGGCTCTTGACAAGCCTACCCGTTACCTACCGGAGCCTCGTCGCAATACCTCTGTCCCTCCGTATGATCATGCTTCTCAAACATCATCTCTACAACTTTCTGATTCGGATACCTCTGACTCCTTACCACCACAAGAGTCCCCCCCTAATCTACCCACACCGGACTCAGATGTAGCGGACGTCACTCCTCCCTCGCCATCAGAGGACTTCTCATCTTACTTACAGCTAGTGCTTCGTATAGCCAAAGCCATGTACCTGGAGGTCCAGCAACCAACCCAGTCTGAATCCGATAAGGTGTAGGAGGACATTAATGAGGACCAGACACCACCGCTCCGTATGGGCTTTATTCCATCCTTGTTGAAGCTAATCAAGCAGTCATGGGTCCAAACCATCCTCCATACCACAAATGTCTTGGAGGGTAGAAAATTTATACAAAACGCATGGAGATAACACTCTTTTCCTTTCAAAACATCCACTCTCAAATTCTGTCATTGTGGATGTTACACAAAACAGAGCACGAAATCACTCTAATGCAACTCCTAACAAAGAGGGCAGAAAGCTAGACATTATTGGATGCAGAGTTTATTCTCTTGCCTCCTTTACCCTCCGTGCCGCCAATTATCTTGCAGCTATGGGAGCCTATCATCGCTATCTTTGGAATAGGGCTCTTCCAACACTCCAGTCAGTGACAGATGAGTATAAAGCCTGTGAAGAAGCTATGGCCCTGGCGCGCCAAGAGCGGATCACTGCATGACATGTCATTGAAGCTGCATCCAAACACATGGCTACCGCCGTGACCCTTCGTAGGCACGCTTGGCTTCACTCAGCCCACATCTCTGATGATGCCCGCATGTGAATAGAAGACTTACCTTTTGATGGCGCTGGCCTTTTTTTACGACAAAACTGACGAAATATAAGACAACCTACAAAAATTGAGAAAAACAGCAGGTTCTTATAATACTGAACCATACTACAGACCCCAACGTTACCAATGGTGTCGCCCCTACTCCTACCAACAAAACAGACCATTTTTTGACAAAAACAGATACTTATCACAGTCGTCGTCATCACTTCAGCCCAGACACGCCACACAACGTCAGTGCCCCAAACAATCTTTCTGGTGTCCTGAAAACAAAACAAAACCGAGCCTTTGACTTTCCCGTTGCTCAGATCCGTTCACCCCATCTTTCTCCACCCAGCACCACCCGTCTTTCAGCCCATCTTCCATCTTGGGCATCTATCACCACTGATTCTTGGGTCCTTGCTATCATCGCCACTGGCTACCCAATAGAGTTTGCATCCTCACCACCACCAAGAACTGTTCTAACATCACCATCGGAGATTCCAGAACAAGATATTTAATCCCTTCTTCTGAAGGACACCGTATCGCCTGTCAACCTGTCACAAGACAATCCCCGATTCTTCTTCCGTTACTTCACCGTTCCGAAACGCAATGGAGGTTTACGTCCCATTCTAAACCTCTGAGATCTGAACTACTACATCGTTCAAAAACATTTTTGTATGGTGACGTTAGAATGGATCCTACCCATTCTTCAGGAAAATGACTGGTTTACCGTCATCGACTTAAGCGATGCCTATTTTCACATTACCATCCGCCAAGACCACTGCAAATTCCTCTGATTCTCCGTAGGAAGCACCTCCTACGAATTCAAGGCTCTTCCATTCGGTCTCTCCACCACTCCGTGGGTATTTACCAAATGCATGGCTCCAGTAGCAGCTCATCTACGCACTCAGGGAATCTCCATCTTCCCTTACATAGACGACTGGTTGCTAGTCTTCCCCTCACACTCTCAGGCCTTAAGAGACATACACATGACCCTTTCTCTCCTTGCGGATCTGGGCCTCAAAGTCAACAAAGAAAAATCTATACTAATTCCTGCACAGAGAGTCACCTACATAGGTGCAGTCCTCGACTCTCAAAAAGCAAGGGTTTTCCTTCCTCAAGAAAGAGCAACAAAACTTCATTCTCTTATCCCACTTTTTCTGCCTTATGCAATGGTCACAGCGCATCAGACTCAACGTCTTCTTGGCCTCATGGCCTCTACTACGTCAGTCATTCAGCATGCCAGACTGAAAATGCGCTCTCTACTGGCGTGGTATCTGTCCCTCTTCGATCCAATGTCAGACCCACCTTCCAAACTCCTGCAGGTTACACCCGAACTCTCAGCCGAACTTCTCTGGTGGGATACTCCAGCCAACCTATTCATCAGAAGGCCCTTAGCACCTCTTCAACTGACAATCCAAGTCACTACTGATGCCAGCCCCATCGGATGGGGAGCACATTGCAGCGGCTTACGCATCCACGCTGCCTGGTCTCAAACCGAACGAGACCTTCATATCAACAACCTCGAACTACTAGCCATTTTCAAAGCTTTCCACGCTTTTGAACCTAACCACAGACAATACCACAGTGCTTTTCTACATAAACAAGCAGGGAGGTACTCTCTTCCATTGCTGTTCCTTACCATTCAACTCTGGGAGTGGTGCCTCGAATGTTACATTTTTCTTATAGCAGTGCACATCGCCACTCAAGACAATCACATAGCAGATTCTCTAAGCAGGAGTCGGACCCAAATGCACGAGTGGACTCTCGACCAGGCTGTATTTCTCCGCCTTTTCAAACTCTGGGAATGGCCTCGTATAGACATATTTGCCACGTCCCAAAAGTCAAAATGCGCTCTGTATTGCTCCAGAGCAGGTATAGGCCCAGGCTCTCTCGGGGATGCGCTCATGATCAGTTGGACTGCAAATCTAATCTATCTTTTCCCGCCTATTCCTCTCCACCTCAGGACGATAGTCAAACTCCGTCAAAGCCACTCCAACGTTATTCTCATCGCCCCGTGGTGGCCTAGGCAGCCGTGGTTCACCATGCTCCGATCCATCTCCACAGACCACGTTCGTCTGCCCCTCATTCCTCACCTCCTCACTCAACATCAGGGCAGAACTTACCACCCCGACCTTCACGCTCTCCACCTCACAACGTGGAGGATTCACCCTCGGTAACCACCATTTTAGGTAATGCCCGAAAGCCTGCTACAACACAACTTTATTCTTATAAATGGGCCGCTTTCCAGAAATTTGCAACTCAACGCAACCTGCCAACCAATCCAGCAACTCTTCACGCAGTCCTTGCATTCCTTTATCTTTTTAATAAGCAGCTTTCCCTGTCCACCCTCAAGGTTTACATTTCCACCATAGTCGCACATCAACCTCGAGACTCAGATGCGGCCCTACTTTTTCATCACCCTACATTGAAACAGTTCTTCAAGGGTGTCTCCAGTATGCGACCTCCTGCACCTCCTCCATCTCCACAATGGTCCCTACATACCGTCCTCCAGCGTCTCACACTTCCTCCATTTGAACCGCTTGCTACCACATCTGAACACTTCCTCTCCTTTAAGACTCTTTTTCTAGTAGCCATTGCTTTAGCCCGTAGAGCCTCAGAACTGGCTGCTCTACGGGTAGACCCTCCATTCCTCGAATTCCACCCTAACAAGGTTACTCTTTATCCAGATGTCTCCTTTCTCCCAAAGATTGTATCAGACTTCCACCTCAAACAACCTATTGTTTTACCCACCTTCTTTCCGTCACCGACAACTGACCTTGAACGTTCCTTCCATATGTTGGATGTCAGACGAGCCCTGGCGTTCTATGTTTCACGAAATTCCTCCTTCTACAAGTCAAAATGGCTCTTTGTCATGCCACACCTGCCTCGCAGAGGCTCTCACATTTCTTCTCAGACTCTCTCTCGTTGGATTGTCGCAACTATAAAATTGGCATACCAACTCGCCAAAAAGCCTCTGCCTATCGACATTAAGGCTCAGTCCACAAGGGCTCTTGCTACCTCCACAGCCTTTCTCTGAGGAGTACCTCTCCCAGACATCTGTAAGGCTGCTACTTGGGCAACCCCTTCTACGTTTGCCACTCATTACCGCCTGGATGTCAGGGCTAAGACGGATGCAGCATTTGGCAGGGCTGTGCTCTCTTCTGTCCCTCCGTGACATCCCTCCTCCGGTAAGTCAGCTTGTTAATCACCCTAAGTGTGCGTTCACAGAGACCACAAAGAAGAAAGAGAGGTTGTTTACCTGTAATTCTGGTTCTTTGAGTGGTCATCTGTGAATTCACACTTCCCGCCCGTCCTCCCCTCTGTCCGTCACGTCTGTCTCACCTTTGATGCAGCAGCGGGCTGTTCTTAGGAACTGAGGCAATTGCCAGGACGGGCAGACCACGTATACTAGGGGGCGGTCCTGGGAAACGCGTGCTAAAGCTCTAGAATATTCCAGAAACCTCTGCGCAAGCGCAGATTAAACCCTATAGTGTGAATTCACAGATGACCACTTGAAGAACCAGAGTTACAGGTAAGTAACCTCTCTATTGCAAATGATGACATTCCTGGTTTTGATACAGAAAGTGCCGTTGTCTTTCTCTGGAAGACCTGTGCTGGGAGGAGAACAGAGAGAACATGATTCTTTTAATTCATTGGAGTCACTAAGTAGCCTTGAGTGCCATTGATCAGAATATCCCTGTGGATAAGCAGTTTGAGTTGGGAACTGGGAGCATTACATTTTACTGGGTCCATTCCTAATTTGAGGGCAAATTCCATAAAGTGGAGTTATTACTTAACCTATTCCAACCAATAACTCAAGCCAATTTCCAGGTGGTTTGGACTGCAACTCCCGTTGTATCTTAGCATTGGCCATAATGACAGAGGTTTCTGGAGGTTGATGTTCAAAACATTTGGAGACACAAGTTCCTTTACTCTGTCCTACATGACTTGAGAAGTGAGTACTTGCATGACTACCCAATCTAGTAAGACCCTGCGCAGTATCCAAGTCATCTTTAGAAGCTCTCTGGCTACCCCTTCTTGTCTTGTGTGAGACCCGAGGCAAAAGTGAAGAAACTCTCGCCGGAGTGCCGTCCGTGCCCAAGTTTGAGAGGGAGGTGCAAACAACCTCAGTCAAAGGAAACCACCCAGCGGGGAACAGACACCCGGGAATTGGAGACGAAATTGTGCGGGATAACTGTAGCGGTTCAAACCACCGAGGATTTGGCGGGAAAACAGAAAAAGGGGAGGGTGGTAGGGGAGGCAGGAAACGCAGATATAAAAGGGAAGGAAGACCCAATACCTGGGGGTTGGGAAATGGTCTGGGTACAAGACCCATGGACAGAGAAATGGGAGAGGGTAAGAGTCCCTCGAGAGGAGGCTGCTTACAGGAGAAGGAAGGGGCTCCCTCAAAGACCATCTTACTGGGGAGAGTCAGAGGCTCGTGAATGGAGACGCAGATTGAGGGGGGGAGAAAGAAGCAGTGGAGAGAGAGGAAGGCGAGCGTCGGGAAGCCAGGAGGAGGGGGTACCTGATGGACCCTGGACCCCGTTCGGCGATCACCGGTGCGAGCTGGCTCAACCCAGATGATGAGACCACCCCCCTTTTAGGTGAAGAAACCGATGAAGGGACTAAGGGTGATGATAACCCAAAGGGGAGAGAACATTGGGAGAGAACTTTATTGAACCCGTTTGTGACTGAAGCTTGGGCACTCCTGACTGACCCGTTGGCGGCAGGAGAATTGTTGTGGAATGAAGGGTTTCAAAAAGAATTGTTGTACAAATTACCAATAAACCACAATCAGAGTTTGAAGTTAAAAATGACTCGTGATTTGTTTGAGGAGGCCAATGACCCAGAGTTCGAACCCTCACATCTTGTTGGTGGCAGTTTGAGAGAACTTTTTGGTTATAGCACCTAGCTTTCGGAATGCTGTTTCCAAGGAAACCTATTTGGCATTTCCTCATTTTTGTTGCTGTTTGTGTGGCAGGCAGTGTTCCCTTCCCCCACCCCAGTGACTCAGCATTTCTCTGGCAGGAGGCAGTTCTGTGTATTGAACTCGAGAGCAAATGCTGCTTCTCTTGTGTTCTGCAGTCTTGCAGCTGTCTAGGATATGATCTAAATGGTACAAGTGTGAGTTTCGAAACGTTATGAATGGTTGGCAACGGATATATTAGACTATTTTGTGTTACTTTTTAAAGAGTGTTAGTCTGTTGTACTTCTGCCCTGTTCTTTATCCCCACCCCCACCAGACATCTGTGTACTTATTCTCTCTTTCCCTCTCACCTCTAAAAATCCCAATAGAAATTCTGACAAATGGTGAGCAGTTCTAATGACGACTACTAGGCATTTATCTACTGCCAGCAGTGTATTTGTACACTGCAGTGACTTGATTCCTTTCCAGATTTATAGCACAAGGCATCACATAGCTGTACTACCCAGTGTGAAAGTGCTTGATTGCATAACTGGTGCAATATGTGGTATCATGAGAGATTGAATTTTTGTGTGTGAATGTGCATGTTGCATGTGTGTGTGGGAGCGAAAGGGCTTAGGAGAAGACAGCAAGAGAACAAACATCTAACTTATGTTTGCAGAGTAAAACTTAGAGTAGATTGATACAAAACAGCTGTTACTGAAATATTTAGAATTTAAATGCTACATCAAGGGTGTTGGCAATTTGTGCTTCTTCAGATGCTGTTGGACCAGCTCCCATCAGCCTCAGACAAATAGAGCTACAACAGTGCCCTGCTGTCTGCTTCCTGTGTTGCAGTTTTGTGTCCAAGTTACCTAGGACTAGTTGTTCCTGTGTTAAGCAGCAGTCACAGGTCTTAAGGCACAAGAGAATTTTTGTCATGTGGCAGTGGGATATGTGCATGTCAGGATTTTAAGTAATGAGCCTGATATTGTGAATGGGACTTTAAAAGAGAATAGACAGAACAGAAGAAAATGATACTGAAACAACTTAAGTCTATGGCTGAAATCCAGTAGTAAGTTGCAATGAATTGGCCTACTTTAGTTGTGGCTTACTGCTGTATTCCAGCCAATTTCTTTTAAAAGCATTTCCAAAGTGTCATTTAAGGGGCAAATAAAATAACTTTAACCCTCACACATATTTATGTGGGTGTGTCTGCTTCATTCAGCATGCAGAGTAATGGGGGGAAATGGTGATGGCTAGAATGTTTTGAGTTTCTTTCTGCCACTACAGTTGTGCTTTGTATGAGAACTGGTACGAGAAAATGTGCTCATTTCAAACCTGGATGCATTTTGGGGTTTGGCCCATCTGACTGTTTTAACAAATTACTGCTGGTTTTGAAGAATGTTGAACACATTGAACAGATGAGTCCTTCAAAGCCTTTTTTGTCCAAGAAGGGTGGGGAAAGTAGTTCAGCTGTACAAATTGTTCAATTGAGTTTCTTCGCAAGCAGAAATGTTATGATCGGCACATGAGATCATTTCTAGATACTGTTTTTCTTCTTGCTGGGTTGAAGGTTGTTGAGAAAAGATTTTATTGAATGGAATCTTTTAATTTATGGCAAAGAGTCAAAATTGAAAGTTTTAGCAGACTGCATAAGAGTGAGCAGGCTCTGACATGGTGATTTAATGGACACCTTTTAAAAAATATTTCTAACCCAGACAGAGATCTTTTTTAAAAATGGTTTTTTGAATAGTATATTGGAGGCACAAATGTTGAGCAGAAAACACTGGTTCTTATTGAACCATCTGTTATTTTATTCTCAAATAGAAATGTGTGACCCTCAAATGTTTCAGAACTGCAGCTCCACCAGCCCCAGTAGACATGTTCAGTGGTCATGACTTAGGGGAGCTGGCATCTGGCAGCATTTGGATGGTCACAGGCAACAGTCGCTCTAATTTTCCGCTCCACTGGTTGGGACTCTGTCCTACCCGTGTGTGACTCTGCCCCCCTCCCCTGTGTGGGGTTCCCTCACAACCAGAACCAAAGGGACTGAAAACTATCACTGTGGACGCGCAGAGGAGGAGGAGCCCTGTGCACAGGGGGGCAGAGTCAGGCATGCACTTTAGAGGGAATTTTGGTTACAGGACCCGCCATCCCTAGGTTGCAGAAAGGAGAAGGTGTTTTTTGATCCATAGGTGGGCAGTCTGGTGCTTTTCAGGTGTTTTGGACTAAAAATGTTAAAACAAAACAAAAAGCAAAACAAAAACACAACAGCATAGTGTTTGGTGATTATGGGTCAGAGGTGATAGCTAGATATCACCTTGTCTTCCATGATGGCTAGCCCATATTCAGCCCTCTGTTTCCTAATAGAGAGAGATGAAATGGCCACCTAAGAACCTACACTTCTGGCCATGAAGGAAGAATTCACAAGTAACCCAAATTATTCAGTCTTCTACCATCACTGCTGAATGTCACAGGGAGGATGAATTCCTAGAAGCTCATGACCTCCAGTAATGTAAAGTTATGCTGCGTAAACCTGATGATGTCATCAGCTGTGGCTGTATTTTTTTAATAAAATGTTTCCTATAAGCCCCCCTAGGATCCCTTTGGTCCTGAGGAAGCTTTTGGGGATGGGGGTGGGAATTTTTGGACATTTAAGGCTCACTCCTTCCATCATCTCACTATCCCAAAGGCTTTCCCAGGACCTAAGGGATCCTAGGACGTTGGGGATGGGGGTTAGGAAACTTTTTATCAACAAAATACAGCAACTGATGATGATGTCCTCAGTCTTAATACAGCATAAGTTCACATTACTAGATTTTAACGAGTCATCGTTTTCCGAAGTCTGAGTTAGCAATTGTCTAAGTCACACCAGATTTTTAACTGGATTTAGAACTGCTGAATAGTTCAGTGGTTTCAGTATCTGGCTGCAGAGCCAGAGGTTGGGAGTTCAATTCCCCACTGTGCCTCCTTGACGGGAGCTGGACTTGATCCATAGGATCCTTTTCGGCTCTGCAGTTCTAAGATTGTTATTATAATAACTAGAGATTGCCAGAGTTACTTTTTGGACAAATCCCAGAAACCTTTAGCCACCCTGCCACTGACCTTTCTGCCTAAGGATTTGTGGGACCTGAAGTCTAAAAAGATAACTTTTCTGTGCTCTTTTCTTAAGTTGCATTGTGCTCATTATGAAACTGAAAGGATAGAAGACAACAGAACAACATGTTAGGAGTTGCCAGTATTTCTGAAATGTAGGGAAGAATGTTCTTCTTAACCTTCTCCAAACTGGCAAAGTCTAGATACATTTGTTTGCTGTATCATTGAAGTTAGATGCTCTTGTGCCCTGATCAGGTCAGGGTACTATGGTGCTGCCTCCCTCCCAGCACACTTTACTCTGATCTCGTCTGCCCCATGGGCTTCAGCTGTTCAAAAACATATGGTCAGTAGGTTGTGCCTATCTGTGTTATGTCTTTTAAGATAGCTGTATGTGCTTTATATTCCTTGCCCTTTTGACAGTGCACTTTACAACTGGAGTTGAGTGGCTTCCATCCTCTTGATAATAAGAAACACGCTTCTTGAGCAGGGATCTAGCAGCTAGCATGATCTACATTCAATTCATAGTGTGGTGCCAGGATTGTTTTAATATATGTATAGTCCCCCAACCCCATTTCTTTCTTCTGTAGGCTTTTGGAAAAAAAGTCTTGGATCAGTTCCCCTCCCCCTTCTCAGGATATAAGTAAGTCATGTTTATTCAATTAAGACATAGCCCTTGACATTCTTGGGACTCCCATCTTAAAAGAATTCAAGCCTGTCCAGATGGTATTGCAGTGATATTGCAACATATGCAGGGAAGAGAACATATCTTTAAAATCCCCACCCAACCATATACACAGTATGTCCTTGGACATGGACACAGTTTCCAAACATGTTTAGTTTTATATTTAATTTTAACAATCAGGAGTCTGCATCATTTGAAGGTTAAATAGATGCTGTCAGCCAAAAGTGTGAGATCACTCCTTGCTCCTGCTTAATGTTCGCTCTCTGGCTGTTTGGTCATGCAAAGGGGAATACTGCATGTATTTCTGTTTACACAAGGCTGCTTCTTGGTAATGTGTACAGAGGCATGTTTCTAAAAACAGACTTGATATCCTCTGCTGCACCTCTCTGTGACGCATGTCTCTCTGTCTACTGAGGAGAGGAAAATAAAAACTTCCAGGTTCTGAGATGAGATTAGAGATGGAAATATTTTCCAGTGGATAGGATAAGAGGGACTGCTTTTCATTGTGTCCTCTTTTCTCATGAACCCTGTCCATTGTCCTTACACCCTTATCCATGTATTGAGAATTTTACTTACACCTTGGACAGTAGAATTATTCCAGATAGTTTGATTGGATAGGGAGGGAGGGAGGGAGAGAGAGGTCATGCCCCATATGAAGACTACTTTGCAGCTGAGAGAGCCTTAGTTTAAACCTTTCCCTACCAATGCCTCTCTAGATCTTTTAGCCCAGAGCACCCATTGTCCCTTACTGTTGGACATTGCAACAGTGGCAGATGGGAATTGTAGACCAAAATATTTGAGATATCTGGCTGGTAGCTTATGGCAAAGTTTGAACATATGCTTGTTCAACCTTTGCCATTTTCTGCCCATCCCTAGATTGTAATGATGTCACAAAATCCCAGTTGTTTTATTTGATATTTTAGTATGCCCTACAACAGGTTTTTGATAAACACTTTTCAAAGGAGATATTTGCCTTGTATTCCTGTTGTAGATTTTGGGAGTCGATAAGATTAAATGAAAGCATCCCCCTTTCTCTGCTTTAGAGGACGGGAAATGGGAAATGACGTGGATAGTATCTTTCTCAGACTTTCTGGTATGGCTTTGTTATCTCTACAGCAATAGCTGGAGGAACATGTTTTGATAATGTAGTTTCTTGTTGTATAAGGCATTTTATGTTGGTGTGAGCTTAATTGGAGTTCAGACAAGCAGGAAAGGCCTCTCCAGCCTAACTGAGATGTTTTCTCCATTTACCAACATTTTGCTGTATCTAATTATGCCATATCCCTGCTTCAGTGTATAATGAGTGCCTGATACTTTTTTAATACTGCAGAGGAGATTTTTAACATTGAAGTTATGCACGCATATCCATTCAAGCACAGGTACACAGCCCAACGCTTGGCAAGAACAACATTCCTTCTTCATCTTCCAATTTTTAGGAATTAATCATAATGCTTTGCCAGCCATTTCTTTCAAGAAAAGGCATACTTTCCATTGCTACAGGATGCCTATCTGGGCCTTTGCTATGAAGTGCCATTGTAATATCTCGAAAGCTTAATTTTAGCCATGGGTTTACTAATGTTGTATCCCAAAATCTGATTTTTAATTTGTTTAGTTTAATTTTTTAATTATTGAGACACAGGTTTGGTGTAAGTGAAATTGTTGAGACTCAGACTTGGTGTAAGTGAAATAGCAGTAATGGGACTACGTATGTCTAAGTTTATATGGAATTCTTTTCCATTGCTAGTTATAGCCATTCCACCATAACATAATGTGTCTAGTGAAACAGGGACATGGCTTGCAGACACATTTAGGCTCAGCATGTCTGTATCTTGTGGTTAGATCTTTTGAGATCTTAGGAATAGAGATTTCTTCCCCCTGCCCCTTTTTAAAAGCAGTCTTCATGTTTATCATTGTTGCACATGCAGCCTATTTATTCAACAGCTAATTTTGTCCTATTCTTCCTAAGGATAATAGCTCAGAGAATTACTAAGTAGTGTGTCTATACCTCTAGAAGGAGAGGTTTGTTTAATGCTTATATCCTTCCAGAAGATGCTCCAGGTAGTTCAGGTAATTTAGGTAAAGGTTCCCCTTGACATTTAATCCAGTCGTATCCGACTCTAGGGGGCGATGCTCATCGTAATTCAGAGCAATCAAAAGTAATTTTTAATAGCAAAATGTAATAATAGCAGCCAAAAATAAATTTCCTATATTTCTGTAAGACAGCCAGTTTTGAATGAAGTAAACATATAGACCACTTAAGAGAAGACATTATACAGGACGTAGACAGTTCAGTTGGCAAAAAACAAAAAAACACCTCATGCATCCCCAACCACCCAGCCTTAGATGGAAAGACAGTCTCAAGGACCTTGTTAGATGAATTATCTGGGCAGATTCATATAGACCATAAGTCAGAGACACCCTTGTATAGGTGCCACCTACGTTTTCATGTGTGACTCTTGAGCCTGGAAGTATCATCCTGACTGATCCCCAGTCCAGTTCCAGAATCTGTCTGTGTTTTGACAAGGAGCAACTTTACCTTATTCCTGGATAAATTTCAATCTATTAGTCCTCTTCCAGTGTTTTGCTGTGAAGTCCAGTTCAGAGCATCAGCTACTTACCAGTAATAGATGAAAAATAGATTTTAAGTATCATTTGCATGTTATTAATAAATCCTAGATCTGTGGATGATCTTGACCAGTGGTTCCTTGTAGATGTTGCATAACATGGTGACAAGACTGAAATGTAAGGAACACCATATACTAGAAGTGAAGGGGTCAAACAGACCCTTGAAAAAGACCCTTAAGGAAGGGCCACAGACATCATAGAACAGTATCGCCCATCCCCACTTTGCAGTTGAGAAGATTAATATGATTTATGCTGTTAAATGCCACTGAGCAGTAGGCCATGTAGAAACAACAGAAGGGGCCCTTCTCTCTAGCTTCCAGTATAAATAAACCTAACAAGATGACCAGTGCTATCTGTTCCAAGCTTAGACTTGTAGTCAGATGAAAAAAGTTTTGGGTCACCCTTATTCACCCTGGTGCCCTCCATAGTTTTAGGAGAACATCACCCATGGGAGGATGCCCATATTGAGCGTACTGGGTTGGGGCAGTAACTGGACACCAGTAGTTATCAACTCTTGGTCCTCCAGATGTTTTGGACTCTAATTCACAGAACCTGTTTTTAAATATACAGATGTGTTAGTCTGTTTTAGCATGCATCACAAAACAAACCAGAAGAGTTTGAGGCATCTTTAAGACTAAAAAATTGAAATAAAATCTGTCATCCTTAAAGGTGCTACTGTGTTTTTGTTCATGTTCTGAACTTTTTATTTCTTACATAACATGCCCTAGGATTTTTGCCCTGTTGGAGGGAGTGTCTGGGAGTTGAAGTCTAAAACATCTGGAGGATCACAGATTGAAAACTTAGACAATGTCTAGACAATCAGTTATGTGTAAGAGCTCCTGGAGCTGAGATACCACAATACAATCAAGTACCATACATAAAAATGAGACCTTGGGTACCAACTGGAATTTACGTAGTATTTTGAGTTCTGGAGAGGACTTCCTCAATAAGCATTTCATAACAGCTATCCCAAGATTGAATAACATTACTCCTTATTCCAAAGGTGCACTTGACCAAGCCTCTCTTGCTGACCTCGATCAGTCAAGAAGGACAGGGGTCAAGTACACATGTAGTTGGTGCCTCTCCATCAGAAATCATTTTCACCACATCTTTAAGCTATACAGATTGAAGTGCTCATTACAGCAGGAAAAGCAAGCATCAAAGGTATGTCGTTAAGCTTTACTGTAATAATGAAATCCATACTGGAATGGATTTATCTGTGATATGATTAATACAGTTGTCACAATAGACAATTGAGGCCTCTTTCTAAACTTCTACCAGTCTGTGATCTAATACACCTTAGGTTGTTCAGAACAGTTCTTCTCAGAAACTCTATGTAAAGTTAGTGGTGTATGAAAAGTAAAAATTTCTCTGCCATCGTCACCACTTCATAGGTTTTAATTCAGGTCCTGACCTTTGTCTAGTTGGATTCATCTTACATTGTTGCCCACTGTTATGATGGTCATCATCCAGCTGATTTATTCCTATGAGTGTACTGAAAAACCAGATGGCACACTGGACTGTATCAAGAAGAAAGAGAATACACTTCAGAGCAACCCGAGTTATTTTCATGTCTTAGAGATCTAGCAAAGCTTCCACAGAATCATGGATTGAGAAAACAACCCTCCCACCCAAAATAATCAGGAAACCATTTGTATCTTCCTTGCTCGGAGGTTAGACCTTTCTAATAGGCTGCACCCTTTTACAGAGATCAATATCTCTGCCTTCATGCAATAGTATATTCTGCTTTACAAATGTTCCTTGATGTAATTTGGGCTAGCCCATGGTTGTTGTGGTGACCATAAATTCCCAGCAAGATGTTCTCTACATTATAGAGCAGCGTGAATTTGATTTAAATCAAATTGATTTAAATCATGATACAAATTTCAAAAAATTGAGTTCTTTGTGGTCTCTTTGAATGCACACTATAGGATTTATTCTGCGCTTGTGCGGAGGTTTCCGGAATATTCTAGAGCTTTAGCACACATTCACCAGGACTTACCCCCCTAGTACACGTGGTCCGCCTGTCCTGGTGATTGCCTAAGTTCTTTTTTTTGCTGCTGTTGAGGTCTCCTCTCGACAAGCAGCGCTCCATTCACTTTCTTTTCTCTCTCTTCATGAGTTCTACATATACAGGAAAGAAGAGTAGGAAACTTTCAACAATTAATCCTCTCTCTTCTCCACTGACTTCCCCCACTTCCCCTTCCAGCCATTTTATGGCCCCGACAGGGCCTTTCAAATGGTGCGACTCCTGTCCCAATAAGATTCCCCTCTCTGACGGACACAATTCGTGAGTCTTTTGCCTTGGGGAATCCCACCAGCCTTCCTCTTGTCAGGCCTGCCAAAATCTCACAAAGCAGGTACTTAAACTTCAGCAACAGTGTCTGTGGTCTTTCCTCTGGGAGCGCTCCCTCCAACCTCAATCATCCTCGATGGATGTCACACCGACCCCCCCATCCCACAGCCTAGCCCGTCAACCGAGATGCCCTCTGCCTCCCCCGCATCGAGACTGGTACCAGCCAAATCCAAGTTGACCTCCAAACCTAAGTCTTCGGGATCGACATCGAAGTCAGGACTGACTCTGAAACTGCCTTTGACATCCAATCACTCTAAGTCAGCTAAAAGGAAGAAAAAGTTATTTTAAGACTCCGCTACCATCAAATCCAAGCATACCTCCTCTCGACCTGCACTCGATAAGGCTGCTCCTCTGCCTTCCATACCAGACCAAACAACAGTCTGCCTTGACTCCCCTTCCGGAGATGATCCAATCTCCCACCATCTGGCCACCCGCCATCTCCCGTCTTCAGTCAATTGCCTGAATGGGGAAATATCTTGACTGAGCTTACGGCAATCGCCCAATCGGCATACTCGAGCCCCAAGTCTATGAGCTGCTCTGTCTCCGCTCTAGATTCAGATTCAGCATCTATTTTAGCTGATCCACCACCACCTAGCAAGCGACCTTGGAAGACCCAGTATACACTGGAGACTTGCCGACCCGATGCCGAGCCTGTACAAGGTCCCCCCACATCAGGGTTAATGGCATCACATGACACTCAAGCTCGATACCGCTACCATAAGCGAGTTACTCTGTATAAGCCTCCAACTTATTATGAGCCTCAACCTAAGAGATACCGGGACCAACCTTACAGAGACTGGCAACCTGATCCCGAGTTCTATGCCGAGCCCAAATACCATTGGTATGCCTACTGCTACCCCTCAGATACGTCAGGATCGCCGTCCCCTCTTCAGTATCATGCAAGGCATGAGCCCTTTTACGAAATATCTTCTGATGACGATTTACCCCCTCACCCTCCGATACCGAAACCAACTAAGTATTACCGTAAGCGACCTCGCCATACAGAGCCACACGCTTTACAACTGGCCACGGTACCAAAGAAGCATCCTCGCACCTCCGTACCAATGCAGTCTCATACTGGCGAACCAGCCACACACTCTCAAGTCCGCTCATCCTCACTTCTGGTCACTACTACTTATACAGGGCCTCGGTACCTCGATGTCCAACAACTCACACCAAATGAGTTGGATAAGGTCTATAGAGACATCAACCAGGATCAGATCCCTCCACTCCGTATGGGGTTCATCCCCTTCCTTCTCAAACTCATCAAACAATCATGGTCTAAACCTTCTTCGGTGCCACAAATTTCAAGACGAATGGAAAATCTTTATAAAACACATGGCGACAACACCACTTTTTTGTCTAAATATCCACCTCCCAACTCAGTGATAGTAGACACCACGCAAAATAGAGCACGCAACCGTTCTAATGTCACTTCTAATAATGATGAGGGCAGAAAATTAGACATAATCAGTTGTAGAGTCTAGTCTTCGGCGTCTTTTACTTTGCATGCAGCCAACTACCTTGCAGCCATGGGAGCCTGTCATCGTCACCTCAGGAGCAAGGCTCTACCCACTCTTCAGTCTGCACCTGATGAATAAAAAGCTCTAGGCCTTGCTTTCCATCAGGAAGTCATGGCCCTTGCCCACGAAGAGTAAATTACAGCTCGCCATGTGATTGAAGCTGCCTCTAAACATATGGCTACAGCAATTGCACTTCGCAGACACGCGTGACTTAGGTCTGCCCATATATCAGAAGATTGGTGCTTGCAAATCGAGGACTTACCATTTGATGGAGTGGACCTCTTTGATGAGAAGACGGACGAGATTTTAGACAACCTGCAAAAGTTGAGAAAAACAGCATGTTCTTATAATACACAGTCTTATTTTTGCCCTCAAAGATACCAGTGGCGCTGTACTTACCCTTACCAACAATACCGTCCACCAGCCGATAGACAGAGGTACCAACCGTCATCTTCCTCGTCCTTTCCACCTTGACAAAACTTACAGCAACAGTGCCCCCAACAATCCTTCAGGTGCCCTGACAGGAAAACCAAACAGAACCTTTGACTCTTCCATCAACCAGATCTGCCCACATCTCATTCTGCAGTCTATGAACCCCATCTGCCTCGCAGCCCATCTTCCAGTCTGGGCCTCGATCACCACCAACTCTTGGGTATTCTCTATCGTCACCGTAGGCTATGCAGTCGAGTTGCTTTTCATGTCATCTCCAGGACCAATAAAAATAACAACTCCATCACCAATGTTAGAAGAAGAAATTGGATCCCTGCTATAAAAAGATGCCATTGCTCCTGTCACTCCACCCGGTAACAATCTGGGATTTTATTCCTGTTACTTCACAGTCCTCAAGAGAGATGGCGGACTTCGGCCCATTCTCGACCTACGTGACCTCAACTCCTACATCATCCCAAAGCGCTTCCACATGGTCACATTGGAACGCATACTCCCTCTCCTTCAGAAAGATGACTGGTTTGCGGTCATAGGCTTAAGCAATGCCTACTTCCACATAACGATTTGACCAGATCATCGCAAATTCCTCAGATTCTTCCTCGGAGACTCTGTATACAAATTCAAGGCCCATCCATTCGGCATCTCCACTGCTCCCTGTGTCTTCACAAAGTGCATGACCCTGTAGCTGCACATCTCCGTTTTTTGGGAGTCACCGTCTTCCCATACATAGACTATTGGTTGCTAGTCACCCCCTCTTGTTCCAAGACTCTACACGACATAGATCTCACTCTGTCCCTCTTAGCGGATCTGGGACTCAGAGTCAACATGGTCAAGTCTATCCTACAATCCTCTCAAATAGTGACTTAATCTAGGAGCCATCCTAGATTCACGGCAGGCTTGTACCTTCCACAAGAGCGAGCAACAAAGCTACACACGCTTCTGTGTCACTTCCAACCTCATACTACTATCATGGCCCATCAAACCCAGCACCTTCTAGGACTGATGGCCTCCACAACCTCTGTCATACAACATGCCTGACTAAAAATACAGTCACTCCAATCTTGGTACCTAACTCTTTTCAACCCGTTGTCCGATCGACCCACCAAACTTCTCAAAATCACACTGGAGCTCACCGCCCAACTTACTTGGTGGGATACGCTGGCCAGCCTCTTCATCTGCAGGCCTTTAAATCTCTCCAGCGCACAATTCAAGTCACAACAGATGCCAGCCCCACTGGGTGGGGCGCACATTGCAGTGACCTTCAGATACACGCCCCCATGGTCACATGCAGAACAACTTCACATCAGCCATCTCGAACTGCTCGCCATCATCAAGGCCTTTCGTGCTTTCGAGCCCATGATTACTGGAACAGGTGTACAAGTCACCACAGACAACACCATGGCATTGTTCTACATCAAGAAACAAGGAGGCACTCTTTCTCCCTCCATTATCTCACCGCTTAGCTATGGGAATGGTGCTATGAACACCACATCTACTCAGTAGCAGTCCACATTTCTACTCAAGACAACAACCTAGCAGACACGCTAATCAGATTTCGTACTCAAACACACAAGTGGACTCTCGACAACTCAGTGTTTTCCCACCCATGAAGACTTTGGGGTCACCCTCACATAGATATCTTTGCCACTTCACACAATGCCAAATGTGCTCACTATTGTTCCAGAGCAGGAGTTGGCCCCGGATCCCTCGGCGATGCCTTCATGATGACCTGGTACCCCAGCCTCGTCTACCTCTTTCCTCCAATATCTCTCCTCTTGCAAACCATCATCAAGCTCAGACAAGATTGGTCGAATTCCATCGTCATAGCTCCATGGTGGTCCAGACAACCGTGGTTCACCACCCTCCGACTCATGTCCACTGACTTCCTCCATCTTCCTTTCTTCCCTTAACTTTATCACACAACATCACGGGAAAACCTTCCACCCCAATCTCCACACGCTTCACCTAACAGCATGGAGAATCCTCCCTCTGTAGCTCATATCCTTGCTCATGCTTGGAAACCCTCCACTAACCGTCTTTATGCTTACAAGTGGACCACTTTCTCAAAATTCGCACTACAACATAATCTACCTACCGTGCCAACAACTCTTGATACGCTATTAGCAGTTTTGCTCCATCTCTTCCGTCAAAACCTTTCTTTGTCCACCCTCCACCCTCAAGGTTTATATATCTGCCATTATCTCACACCAATCTAGAGAGACAGATGCTGCCACATTATTCCGTCATCCCACTCTCAAGCAATTCTTCAAGGGTCTCGCCAACATCTGACTGTGAACGCCCACCGTTACCTCCACAGTGGTCGCTGCATACTGTTTTACAATGCCTCACTCTACCTCCCTTTGAGCCATTGGCGACGACGTCTGAGAAGCTACTCTCCTTCAAAACCATGTTCCTCATTGCCATTACCTCAGTGTGCTGGGCTAGCGAGCTCACCACACTTAGTCGACCCATCTTTCCTCCAACTTCTTTCCATTACTGTCTACTGACCTAGAACGTTCCTTACATTCCCTTGATGTTCGTCGGACCTTAGCGTTCTATGTCTCCAGGACCTCTTCCTTCTGCAAATCTAAAAGACTTTTTGTCACTTGCCATCGACCTAACAGAGGATCTCATATTTCATCTCAAACGGTTCCCGCTGGATTGTGACAACTATATGGCTCGCTTATAATCTCACTCACAAGCCTCTACTGTCCCATCTCACCGTACATTCCACCAGAGCTGTTGCTGCTTCCACAGCCTCCTTGAAGGGTATTGGCATCCCAAACATCTGCAAAGCTGCCACATGGTGTACTCCGTCTACTTTTGCTACTCACTACCATCTTGATGTCAGAGCCAGGGTGGATGCAGCCTTTGGCAGAGCCGTGTTGTCATCAGTACTTCCGTGACGTCCCTCCTCCGGTAAGCCAGCTTGCTAATCACCCTACAGTGTGCATTCACAGAGACCACGAGGAAGAAAGAGAGGTTGCTTATCTGTAACTCTGGTTCTTCGAGTGGTCATCTGTGAATTCACACTTCCTGCCCATCCTCCCCTCTGTCCGTCACGTCTGTCTCCTTAATGTATAGCGGCGGACTGTTCTTAGGAACTGAGGGAATCGCCAGAACAGGTGGACCATGTGTACTAGGGGGGTGGTCCTGGGGAACGTGTGCTAAAGCTCTAGAATATTCTGGAAACCTCTGTGCAAGCGCAGAGTAAACCCTATAGTGTGAATTCACAGATGACCACTTGAAGAATCAGAGTTACAGGTAAGTAACCTCTCTCTTTTTGACGATTTAAATTTTTAAAAATCAAATTTCTACTTAAATAATTATTTAAATCAATTTGTTTTAAAAAAAACCATTGGATTTTTATCCACCTTGGTGAAGTTTACATGTTGAAGTCTTCTGTTACCACTGGAGCGTCAGTACCTTACCATCTAACTGAGGAAAGGAAATTGTTAGGCAACTGGACAGGTTCCATGACAAAAGAATTATATTGCAGCCATCTTTTCTTTAAGAACAAATGCTGAAAACAGAAAGATTGCTGAATGCTACGTAGGGATGGGGTGATGGAGTTACAATGATGAGTCACAATGAAACCACAGATGTGTTCAATACCATGGCACTAATTGTGGAATGCTAAGTTGAAGTGGGTGTGGATATAGCATCAGTTAGTAAGAGGAGGCTGTTGAGGGTGCCTCTGCCTCCCTGGCTGGGCAGAATGCTATATGCAGATGGCTACACTGTGAAGATACAAGAGGGAGGGACTGTTTATGACCAGCACTCACCATACAGTAGACTCCAAAGCAAGTTCTGTTAAATTTTCTTTCAGAGTCATTCTGCTTCCCCATTGTTGTTCTAGCTGTTAATGTAGTGTTCCATTGCTCCTCTGGTCTGCAGCAGATAAAGATGAACAGGCAAATCCAGAAAGAGTTGGCCAGGGCAGTTGATTCATTTATTCTTGATTTCAGAAACTGGAAAGTGCATTTGCACAACTCCCACCTGCTTTATGTCAACTGGAAAATCCTTTAGAGAGTTTTCAGAAGGATAGTTGAATTCATCAGATTGCTGGCAGGCTATTATCGTTCAGTGTGCCTGTATGTGTAGGATTCGATGGTGTTAAATCAACTCTTGCACCTGATTTATTTCTGTTTAGCGGGCATACCACTGTTATTTACCTAAGCAATCCATCCTGTTTGTTGCATGCTGCTCAGCTGTCCCATAAGCCTTTGTGAATGTCAGACATAAAGTTAAACCTGGCATGCTTGATTCATTTTTGACCCATTCCCAGTGTCTTTTGGTAAGGTGGTTTGAATTAATTGGTTAACAGCAGGACTACCGTGGCACATTGCTATATTGACTCTAGTAGGCCTCCAACCAACTGGAGAGTTAGAAGATTGTGACTTCACATAAAACACCATAGAATTGTTTTTTTATGTTTTCTGTAGGTATCTGGTTGGTCAGTGAGAAAAAAACACAAGAGCACATTATTTTCAAATGACAAAAAGCCCAGTGAAACAGTTACAGAATATATCTATAGATATCTGAAATACAGTAATGTTTTTAATATTTGGATTTTATTTTTATTTTATTTTTAATTTTTTGTTTTGGCATGTAGTTGCAGCTAACAGAACAAATTTGATAATGGTTGAGGGTTGTTTTGAAGCCGTCTATTGTGCAAGAGTGGAAGGGAGACTGCTAAGCCTTCACATGGCCTCCAACTCTCATCAGCTCACCCTAACAGGGTAAGCAAATTGGGGGAGTTATAATCTTGAAACATCTGAAAGGACAAGGTTTCCCACTCCTGATGTCGCATATTATATCCGACATAGATGGGGAAAGATGCTTTCCTTTTTGTTCCCAATGGATACTTCATGAGAGTGATTAAGACGCTTCCCTGCAGTTCAGTGCCATGTTCATAACTTAAATTTATTTTTATTTGATTGAGAAGCACCACTGGTAATACTGTACAGTGCAGCTGATTTTGCTGATTATTAGATAGTTGAACATGTTTATCTGGCCTTGTAATAGTGACTGTGGTTAAAAATGAACACTCTGGAAGTTGAAGTGGTGGAGAGTAAAGCTGATTTGATTGATAATTTGTTACTCAGTTCTGGAACTTAATATTTTAAGACATCTAGAGAATATGCTGTGACTAGCATCATAATCTGTTTAGAAATTGTTCTCTAAAGATTTTTTAGGCACTTTTAAGTCAAGATTGAGGAAGGAGTATATTTATCTGTATATGCATGATTCTATAGATCCTTACCATTCAGTGTGATCTTAGTGGCTGTTGCTTCTTTTTTCTTCTCTCTTCTGTGTATGCTGTAGTAAAGTCTTTTACAATTCTATATACATTTTTAAAAAACTTTAATGTTCAGAAGCACAAGATTCTAAGAGTGTTCCAGAGAATAGGGGAAGAAAAGAGGACCCATCCATTGCCTACTGCCCTATCTCTTAAAGAAAAAAGGACGTTTGCCCATTTAAGTTTGCCTGGCTGCTGCAATATTTATAAACACTTGCCGGCTAAGCTCATACATTCCAGTTTCCTCTTCCTCCTGCTGCATCTGTTGCTGTTCCTCCTCCACAGCCTGCTTATTCTTTTTATTCTTTTCCCTCTGCCCTATTCTCAATAAATAAAGGGCTGAGACCTTTCCAGGATACATGTGTCCCCCCCTCCACCACTAGCCATTCTCTCCTCCCTCCTTCCATCACATTGTGAGGTAACATTGGTCCATGGAGGGAGACCTGAATCACTGCCCTCTCTGGTGCGCATGTGTAATGCTGTGGCTCCCTTGTTGCATCAGGTGCCATCTGCTTAGATTACCAGGAGGTTGTCCTTGTCATTAAAACAGTCTGAGATGCTGGCTTAGCATGTATGCAAATGTGGTAGTGATGAGAGTGTAGGGGAGGGGAGAGAGATAATGAGTGTCCCTGCCATTGGTCTGTGCCTTTCTGGCCCTCAGTACTTTGCATTCTAAGCTGTTTTAAGCAGCACTGGCTGCATTTGCTCGCTTGGTAAGTGTGTAATTTAAAGGAGAAGACCTGCCCATGGGAACAGATTCCTGCAGAGCCGCAGATTTTTATTTAGCAAGCTTTATTCGTATAAAACCTGATCCATGCTCTGTTCTGCAAGCTTACTGTTTGAGGCTGAATGTGGAGACAATAACATTCCAATTTGGAATGCAGTCTGTTCTAGAAGTATAACATGGGATTCGGCCTTTTGATTTTATCAGGCTGCCTGATAGCTTTGCAAGCCCCGGATGTATCTTGCGGCTGTTTCACTTCTGCTTGTTTTGTCTGTTCTTGGGAAAGCAAGGAGAAGTTTGCAGCATATACTTGCATATAGAAACTCAAAACTCCAGAGGTCCTGACAGTGACTAAGCTATGCAAATACTAATTTTGTGACTTTTTCTAAAATTTCTGATTTTGTTACTCTTTTTGTTAGGCTAAGGCTTCAGGGCCATTTGTTTCTTCATCATGGGCTCTTTCTGTACCTGCACAGAATTCCTTGGAACCATCTGTAGCTGACATGGAGCATTGGGTGGAAGCCTTGCCCAGTTAGTTCAATGTGCATGACTAACCCTGTCAGTCCTGATTCTGTTTCCTTGCATCCATTGAATGAAGCAGTCAACTCATCCTTCTCCATTTTTGCTGAGTGTCTTTGTAAATGTTTATAATCAGTAATCTGTGACTGTTTTTCTCTCTTTCTCAAAAAGTTAGTTACAAACTGTCCATTGCCCTCTGGGTTTTTTCTCAGCCGACAACCCATCATTGGGCTCAGTCCTCTTCTGCTTATGGTATCTCAGCCTCTCTTAAAAAAGTGCTTCGTGTGTGCAGCCAAGATCACATTCACATATACCTTCTGTGAATAATACCTTCTGTGCCTGGGTGAGGAACAGAATACTCCATTTTGTTGGCATTGCCTAGTCTTTATACCTCAGGATAGGAAACATTGAGAAACCAGGCATAGATCCTTCCTGGGGCAGAAAGCCATCTTTGCCTCTGACTTGCTTGTCTATCATCAACATTTGAAATTGGTACCCATTGGCAAGAGGTCCCCTCTCTCTTTACAAATAGTCATGGTTTCTGCTTCCCATGCAACTTTGATAGTGGCCATGGTACCACCTCTGGAGTTGGCCATGTCAATACTGATTGATCTGGCATTGTTAGCAATTCATCCTAGACCTAATATGTGTAAGCCTTCTGACGCTTGCATGGAACACACACACAAAAAGACAAGATACAAAGAAAAGAGCCAGAAAAAAATCTCAATTTTCCAGCCTCATGCCCGTGGAGGGTTCCATTCCTGCTGTGTTGCTGTGTCCAGAAAAGACAGCAATCTGAGATCTGTTCTGGACTTGTGAGGCACCTACTCTTACATAGCCATAAAAAAATTCTATATGATTATTAGCCAATCCATCCATCTCCTCCTATGCCAAGGAGATTGGTTTGCCACGATATATCTCCAAGACACACACTTTCACATTGGCATTCATCCAACCTACAAGAAGTTTCTTTGCTTAGCTGTAGTTTCCTGGACTTACTAGTTTTGAGTTACTTCCCTTTCGGCTCTCAGCTACCATGAAGATATTCATGAAATGCATGGCTGTGGTGGCAGCCTACCTGGGATTCCAAGGCATTATCCATACATAGATGATTGACTCTTTCTCACGTTCTTTGATTTCACTCTGCAGGAATCTACACAATGCTGTATTCCTGCTCTCCAAACTGGGTTTCAAGGTCAACCTCCAAATATCTTAGTTCACTCTGTGGGCAGAACGTGTTCCTTCTTCAATGGGACAAGTTTCTCCTTTATGCATTTTCTTCTGTCTCTCCATTCAAAGCATGCTGGCCAAGATAAGATATGAAAATATGAATTACATAGTAATCATACCATGATGGCTTCTCTGAGCCCAGTTTGCCCCAACTATTCTTATCAGCCAAGAAGTATAACATTTTACCATCTTGGCCAAACCCAATGTTCACTATAATTTTCAGCCCTGCTGGGAGAGGCTCTGCCCCTCGCATGCCCAGCGCCCTCCCTGTGGGATTCTGTCACGACCAGAACCAAAGAAGCTGAAAATGATTGCTATGGGTGCATGGAAGATGAGGAGCCCTGCGCGGAGAGGTGTGGAGTTGCCCGCATGCAGGCGTGCACCTTAGAGGGAACCTTGTCCAAACCTCATCACAATGCACAAGCAGCATACTCCACCTGGACCTCCATTTACTCAACTTAATGGCATGGATGATCTTCTTTGCAGAGTCTACCCTCCATACAGCCAGGAACTTTTGAACACCCTTAGAAAACTCAGCCACTAAAAAATGATTCAGCTACAAATGGAATTCTTCCAGAAATTCCCAGATCATTCAGTGGAAAATCCAGCAACGGTGTTGGTCTCTGATCTTCTAATGTTCCTCATAATCTTGAGAAATGGGTATGACTGTGTCTTCCCTCTGAATATATTTCACAGCCATTTCAGCTGTCATATCACTTCTGGTTCACTCACCTAGGCTTTCAGAGATTTCTCAAAATCCTCAACCTTTTCTCTCCAACTGCACTCTTAACCTCCAATATGGAATCTATCCTCGGTTCTCCATCATTTGACTAAAATACCCTTTGAGCCTTTTGCAACTGTACACCTATGAAGGTCACCTTCATAGGTGAGCAAGCAGACTATGCACTTTGAGTGTATCCTCCTTACCTTGCTTTTCCTAACAAAAAGGTCATGCTAAAGATTGGATATTCTTTCTTCCTGTTGCTAGCATCTGACTTTCACTTGGCCCAGAGTATTTCCCTATTTACTTATTGTAGCAATCCCACAATGCCCATTAAAAAAGCACTGCACACCCTGAATGTCTGCTGGGCTTTTTTTTTTATGTTGTCAAGACTGCGGAATTTAGATGGTTGCAGAGACTGTTAATCTGCTATGCTTCTTATAAAATAGGCCTATCTGTCTCACCCCAGCATTTCTTGAAGAGGTTACTTTGTATCATTTCCTTGTGCTATCAGTTAGCGTGCATTCTGGTGCCATAGCCCCTCAGTACGACCCACAGCTAGCTCCATGGCATTTCTGCATGGGATCCCAATGCTGGATATTTGTAAAGTAGCCACATGGAGTCAACTCAGCACGTTTATCTACCACTACTGCCTGAACATGATATCTTGTCTAGACATACATTTTGGCACACATGTTGTCTTTCCTTTTTTGGTCACATCTACTCACTTCTGAAAGGTAAAATTTACAGTCATCTATTAATGTGCACTCACAAAGTCCATGGTGAGGAACAGCAGGTTGCTTACCCTTTAATGGTTCTTTGAGTGGTTGTTTGTGAACTGTCACAACTCACTAACCCTTTCTCTCAGATGTCTGTGTTTTCCTACAGTGGACTTGGAACTGAAAGCATTGGGACAGACAGGGTTAGTCATACCCCCAAAATGGGTGGGGCTACTGCCAAAATGTTCCATGTCAGCTCTAGAAGGCTCCAGAGCGTTCTGCTCAGGTGCAGGAAAAGCCCATTAGTGCATCCCCAGATTACCACTCAAAGGAGTATGGATCTTGGGGCCCATTTTAAAATGATATAGATGCTATCTAACCAACTGTCTGTGTTCTGGTCCTGATGTCTTAATCTGAATTTTACATAGATAGCTAAAGGAAATATAATCCTCTGTTTATAAAACTGGGAGTCTTGATTCACATCTTCAGGATTGGGACACTGAGTATTCTGCATACAAAATATATGTGGTATACACTCTTTGATAAAAATATGAACTAAATAAAATTTGTGCACAAAATGAATAGGTATATTTGTATCCATCTTGCCCACCAACACAGCAGATTGTAATGTACTACAATAACAGAATGCATGTCATTGTATTGTATACAGTAGTCCCCAACCCCATATCTGCAGGTGACCCATTCCAGGATCAGCCATAGATACTTGAAACCACGGATATAAGGGAACCCATTAAAGAGAGCAAGAGGAGGGGGTTGCAGCACTGGTGACTCTGGATTCTGAATTCGCAGATATGGGTAGGGATGTGGTGGTGCTGCAGGTTAAACCGCAAAGCCTCTGGGCCTCTGCAAGGTCGAAAGACCAGCAGTTCGAATCCACGCGACGGAGTGAGCTCCTGTCACTTGTCCCAGCTCCTGCCAACCTAGCAGTTCAAAAGCATGTAAATGCAAGTAGATAAATAGGTACCACCATGGTGGGAAGATAACAGCGTTCCGTGTCTAGTCGCGCTGGCCACGTGACCACGGAAACTGTCTACGGACAAATGCTGGCTCTATGGCTTGAAAACGGAGATGAGCACTGCTCCCTAGAGTCAGACACGACTGGACAATTGTCAAGGGAAACCTTTAGATATGGGTGGGGGACTACTGTACATACTGATGTGTTGCATATATGCTGGATAGTGTGTCTGTATGCATAAAAACATGTATATATATATACCTATGCATATACACACAGTTGCTTAAGTATATGATACTTATGCATTTCAGTCTACAAACTTTGGTAAGATCAAGCACCTAGCTAAGCAAACTTTTCTGTGGATAAAAATTACTTGCCAATTTTGGTGAGGAAGTGTCAGTAAAATGTACATGCTTAAAATAACTGTGTGTACACACATTTTTGTGTGTTTGTATATGACAGTAACTCTAGAAGAAACGGGATCATGTAATAAACACTTGGGGAGACATTTGTATGTTTTGGTTGTTACTGTGCACATGGAACATATGAATGGGACCAGACACAATAAATCTTCCTGATCTATTTTACAAGACTGTTTTGAACCTCTGGTGCATTTTCTGTACATTCCGTCTAATTCAAAGCATGGTTTATTTCGATTTGAGCCACATTGAATTTTGAGATACCTCTTTTCATGGTCAGTATGTTTTGGATTAGAGACTCTGTCCACATGGTTAGTGTTGCAGGATAATCAGTCCTCCTTTTCTTTCCCATCCCTTCTCACCCAATCCAAATGACTGCCTGATAATGACATACCTCACTCCTAGGAATGGGATATTGGTGGTTCATTTTCAGAGTTAAGAATCTGTTCTCTTGTAGATAAAGTCATAGTAGGAATATCTTTGCTTCTTCAGATATTGCCTGACTTGTAAAAATCTTAATGTTTAATATAAAGGTTTTTCTTTGAAAGAGCTCTCCCCCGCCCGTTTCTCGTATTAGCAACTTCATTGACTTTTCCTATTTTTAAAAATAGTTTTTGCTTCTTTTTTCCCACTGCAAGTAATGAATGTCTGGAAATTCTGTGTTGTGACTGTGGGCATCAGTATCTGTTATTCAGCAGTCTTGAAAATGGGAAGAGCAAGTATACAACAGGACTTAATCCTTAGTGTTTATGCAATACTCTACTGTCAGTTTGGAAATAATTCCATAATACATTGTTTCAAGAATCTTTGTAAGGTGGGATAATATTTTCTGTGCTATGTTAGAAGATAGTGGCTGAAATCCTTTTGCTTAATGTAGTAAGTTACAGTAGAGTAAGCCCATTAATCAGTTTGGTTTTAATGAGCCAGCTTCTCTTTAACCCCTAACCATTTGGGACCTTGTTACCTTACGGAGCATCTCTTCCTAAAATGGGCTACCTGGGCCAGCCAGATGTTGCATTTGCAGGTGGCCACCCTGAGAAACTGATTGGTTCAAAATTGGGAAAGGAGTACGACAAGGCTGTATATTGTCTCCCTGCTTATTTAACTTATATGCAGAATACATCATGCGAAAGGCAGGACTGGATGAATCCCAAGCCGGAATTAAGATTGTCGGAAGAAATAACAACAACCTCAGATATGCAGACGATACCACTCTGATGGCAGAAAGTGAGGAGGAATTAAAGAACCTCTTAATGAGGGTGAAAGAGGAGAGCGCAAAAAATGGTCTGAAGCTCAACATCAAAAAAACGAAGATCATGGCCACTGGTCCCATCACCTCCTGGCAAATAGAAGGGGAAGATATGGAGGCAGTGACAGATTTTACTTTCTTGGGCTCCATGATCACTGCAGATGGTGACAGCAGCCACAAAATTAAAAGACGCCTGCTTCTTGGGAGGAAAGCGATGACAAACCTAGACAGCATCTTAAAAAGCAGAGACATCACCTTGCCGACCAAGGTCCGCATAGTCAAAGCTATGGTTTTTCCAGTAGCCATGTATGGAAGTGAGAGCTGGACCATAAAGAAGGCTGACCGCCGAAGAATGGATGCTTTTGAATTGTGGTGCTGGAGGAGACTCTTGAGAGTCCCCTGGACTGCAAGGAGAAGAAACCTATCTATTTTGAAGGAAATCAACCCTGAGTGCTCACTGGAAGGACAGATCCTGAAGCTGAGGCTCCAATCCTTTGGCCATCTCATGAGAAGAGAAGACTCCTGGAAAAGACCCTGATGTTGGGAAAGTGTGAAGGCAAGAGGAGAAGGGGACGACAGAGGACGAGATGGTTGGACAGTGTCATCGAAGCTACCAACATGAATTTGACCCAACTCCGGGAGGCAGTGGAAGACAGGAGGGCCTGGCGTGCTCTGGTCCATGGGGTCACGAAGAGTCGGACACGACTTAACGACTAAACAACAACCCTGAGAAAGGCCTGGAAAGCTACCACCATGAACCGGGCCTTCTCAGTGGTGGCTGCAACACTATAGAATGTGTTACCTGCAGATGTACGACAGCCTTCCTCCTTCTTGTCCTTCTAAAACCAGGTTAAAGCCATTCTGTTCAAAGAAGCCTTTGAAAACATCTTACCCCTGTAACATCCTCTTGGGCACATGAACTGATCCTCGATTTGCTGTCCAGGTTTCCTTCTTTTGGGGGGATATCCTGGGTTTTTAATGTTTCTTGGTTCTCTTTAATTTGTCTTGGGTGGCATTGGGTTGTGGTATTTTAATTGTTGTCAGCTGCCAAGAGTAGTGCCCCAGCAAGCTCCATGATTCAATTAGGCCTATGTTAGTTGTGACTTAATATGCTAAAGTAAGTCAGAACTAGAGTAATTTCAATTTTATTTGAATCTGGAATTTACAGAGAATTTGACTCACTAAGTCCCCACTGTTTCATGGAGCCTAACCTAGTGCAATGTGTTGTGCTAAGCCAGCGGTCCCCAATCTTTTTAGCCCCGCGGACCGGCTGGGGAAGGCGGGGCACCCCCCAGCGCTCATGTGCATGCGCAAAGGGCGGCGTAGTGCTCGTGCGGGCACGCTCACGTGCAGGTGCAAACGGGCTGTGCGGGTGGGAGTGCATGCGGGGGGGAGGTCTCCACGGTCCGGCTCAGGCCACAAACCGACACCGGGCTGCGGAACGGGGGTTGGGGACCTCTGCGCTAAGCAACAGGATTTCAGTTAGTGGATTTGATTTGAATAACAATTTACATTTTAAAAAATCAGATTTTTTTTACCATTTAATAATGGTTTGAATCAACTTGATTTTAATAAGTCATAGATTTTTATCCACCCTGGTTAGTGCCTTGTGGAAGGCAGTTGAGTTGATTGTTGGCTATACTGAGCTTTTGAGTAAGAGACTTCATAGATCATGCTCGGGTAGGCAAACTGGTGTTTCCCAGATTTTTTTTTTTTACTGCAGTCTCCATGATTACTAATTTTTGGCTATTCCATCTAGTTAGGGGAGTTGTAGCCCATCTCATCTAGAGCACATTGAGTTCTCTGCACCTGCTTTCTGTCTTTATCAGCTCTGTGCTAACTCTCCATTATTATTATTATTATTATTATTATTATTATTATTATTATTATTATTATTATTATTATTAACAGGTCAATATTTCATACATGCAAACATACAAAACAGAAAACTAAAACTAAACAGAAATAAACACTAATAACAACAAAACATCAAACTAAACATCCATACTACAAAAATAGATCAGAAATTTCGCCATCGTCTGGACATCTAAATATCATCAAAGGATTCTAGTGGGCACTGATTCACCATAAATTATTTCTTCCCCTAAGTTCCTGTCTTTTCCTGGGCCCAGTTATATATCAGCTTCCAGGTTTCCTTTACAAAATGTCTTGGTTGATCGCTACCTCTACTAAGTTCCCACCCCTACTAAGTCCTCATCTTTATGACCAACATGTTAACTTCCTGTGCAGAAAGGAGGCTGCCTCATGGTCAACTGGGAGTTTCTTTTCTGAACAGGAACTAGGCAGGAGCTGGGCTAACGCACACAGACAGATATATTTAGGTGTCTGTAGGTGCGAGATGGTCAGACAGAACAACCCGAATGGAGAACAATGGGATTTGTTGTCCAGAATATTTGAAAATTCCATGCCTACTATTGTCCACCTCATGTTTATGTCTTCTGCTCAGTGATGTGCAAAATAAAGTCATAATCCTTTCAGTGCCACATTTCTGTCTAGATTGTTTTCCCCTTCTGACAAATGTGTCAGTAGTTTCAGAATATTATGCAACACAGTCAGTTACTTTCTTGTTGAGAGGAAAGATAGAGAAGCATGAATTTTAAAAAGCTAAGCCTTCATCATCCTCATCCTCATCTTAGAACTGCAGAGCTGGAAGGGACCCTATGAATCATCGAGTGCAGCCCCTGTCAAGGAGGCACCGTGGGGAAGCACACTCCCAGTCCACTGAGCTATCCAGCAGTCCTTCATTGTGGTCTTTTTACTGTGAAAGAAAACCTCAAAGTTAATGATGTAAAAACAAGGTGGAAGCCACAGGGCCTTCGATTGTAGCCTTTTGCAACTCCCTGCTTCAGAGGCATTGGATAACACATTTCCAGGGTTAATTTGTAGTGGCCATGTTGGCTGATGCTGCTGCAGTTTGTAGCTCCAACACATCTAGAGGGACCCAGTTTTGGGGAAAGCTGTTCTAATGTGTACTCTTGCAAGGGAATGATCTGAGTGATAGCCTGACAAATCATCCGATGAAATACAAGGAGGCTGAGGTCAGGAGATGTTTAAGGAGCTTGATATAATGCCATCCTCATTTTTTCCCCTTTTCCTTTTGCTTTGTTTTTGTTTTTGGAAATTATGACTGTGGAAAATCACTGAACTGAGGAATGCTGGCAAAGACATGAGAAGGAGGGGGGGAAATGCTAATAGTGACTCAAAACTAATGTTTAAAAAGAAAGCATATTCATCTTCATTTCGTTTTAACAACCAGACCAAGAACATATTCTTTCTGAACTTCCCAGGAAGATAGGGGAAGTTTGTGAAGGAGTATGCTGTTCATTACTATTTTTATTTTGCCACCATTCCATTTCATATATTTATACCACATGTGGTTCCCTTTCTCAGGGTAGAAATAGGACCTCAAGGAGTTTTTGCCAATTTACAATATCTATTGAACTGTATAGTCAATCAGAGGAAGAGATGTTTTTGCAGGACACACTGCATTTTTTTGATTATCTGCTTTATGCGAACCTCAAATCTCTGTATGTTTCCTCAGTAAAATGACAGAGAGAGGACAATAGTCCTTGTGGTTTACTTCTGTTTCTTGCTGTGAAGCTGCACTTCCTAACATACTCATTCTTTGAAGGTGACATGTCTCTTTTTTTCTTGTTTATTTTATAGGGCACATGTTAATCAGGTTCTCACAGCAGTTTATATTACAGATTATTAGAGATAAAAATACATTTGGTAAGAATTTGATGAGTAAAACAAAAACAGCTATTGAATGCAAACACAGCGTAAAATATGTGGCATGCATAAAATAGATTAAAGCTATTATCTGTTTCAAAGGCCTGGGAAAAATAAAGGTCATACAACCAGAGAATTGGAAGGGATTTTCTAGGGTCATATAGTCCAAGGCCTGCTGACACAAGAAATGTACAGCTAAAGCAGGCCTGACAGATAGACATCCAGATCTATTTGAAAATCTCTAGCAAAGGAGAGCCCACCCCTTTCTCAAGGCAGTCAGTTAAGGAAGGGCTTCCTAAAGGTCTTTGTATGCGATCTTTGCTTAGTATCAAATTCGGCAAGGCAGGTGCTAAGCAGGCTTTATGGAGAGAGGATGGTTTTTATCTGTAGTTCCATCACCAAAGAGGTCATTGGCCGCCACCCTTACATTAAGGATGGATAAAAATCAATGGTTTTTTTAAATCAAATTGATTTAAATCTTTAATTAAATGTAAAAAATATTTTTATATAAATAGTAAAAAAATCCAATTTTTAACATTTAAATCATATTAAATTGATTTAAATCAAATCTACACTGCTCATCTCATCTACTATAGTGCTTAGGTACACTGATAAGAGCCTCAAAAGAGAGGATCAGGATAGGTACATTTGGAGGCAGGGAATCCTTCAGCAACTTTCACTGTACTGCCTTTAAAACCCTGTGATGTATCAAAACCTCAGAGATTTAGAGACAGGGAAAGAATTCAAAACCAACAAATACTTTTTAAATAATGTCAGGAGAATTGCTATTTTTGAAAAATGATGAAGGTTTTTCATCTTGAAATGGAACTCAACATACAAACACCCCCTTTCTCATCAAATAATCTATCTAAATAAGCCCTTTTCAGGCATTACAGAATTGAAAGCATGAAAAATAAATGGAGATATACACATGGCCTCTAGTGAAGCTGAAAACAACATTCCGTTTAAATGGGTTATTGTTTCTCCATGGTATCTGGAACACTGATGGCACATGTTTCCAATCCTGTGGAGCAATATAAGTATCTTGAGCCAAAACCAGTTCCCATTATGAGGAGAGTTGGGGTTGGTAGGGACCAAAAAAAAAGGATTTTGCTGGATTCTTCTATTCAGGTAGATACCGAGTTTTCATACTACCTTAAACTTGCTGCAAGAAGAAATGATGCTTGCCTGAAGAGATGGAACCCCAAGAAGTTTCAGAGAAATAAAACACTGGACACATTTTTAAATGGGCATGCAAGCATTTTAGAATGTGGGAAATTTGTAAATTAAGAAGCATGCAAATTTGTACATGTATTAGATAAAATTTATCAAATTTGCCCGAAAATATTTACAAAGAAAATGCAAGTGGGATTCAGAGAAAACTAACAAAATGGAAACAGAATGGTTTTTCACATCCCTAAATAGAAGGAGTGGCTGGATAGCTTGGTGGTTTAGGTATCTGGCTGTGGAGCCAGAGGTTGGGAGTTAGGTTCTCCACTGTGCCTCCTGAGAGAAGAGCCAACTTATGCAGCCATGGACAAGCTGCACAGTCTCAGGACGCCCCCAGAAGAAGGGAGTGATAAACCACTTCCGAGTATTATCTACCTAGAAGACTCTGGAAGGGGTTGCCGTAAGTCAAAATCGATTTGAAGACACACATTTATTTTTATTAAATAGAAGGGGTAAGCATGCATGCCCCTGTTTCGCCTCCATGTGCACTATCTTGTTAATGTCTGGTGGAGCCTAATGCTCTGCATATGGAGAATCCATTGCTCTCCAGTGTGCTATT
Organism: Intellagama lesueurii; assembly: GCA_037013535.1. Taxonomy (NCBI): domain Eukaryota; kingdom Metazoa; phylum Chordata; class Lepidosauria; order Squamata; family Agamidae; genus Intellagama; species Intellagama lesueurii. The sequence goes on from JBAJHW010000006.1 coordinate 36,248,360, forward strand.
ATACAAGAAGGAAATCACCTTGTTGAAATACTGTGTTTCCCCGAAAATAAGACAATGTCTTATATTAATTTTTGCTCCAAAAATGCCTTAGGGCTTATTTTCAGGGGATGTTTTATTTTTTCCATGTACAGCAATCTACATTTATTCAAATACAGTTATGTATGTCATCATCTTCTGGTTGCTGCACAATGGTGGAGGGTGGGGTTTCACTTAACTGGGGCTTATTTTGGGGGCAGGGCTTATATTACGAGCATCCTGAAAAATCATACTAGGGCTTATTTTCAGTTTAGGTCTTATTTTCGGGGGAAACAGGTAAGTAGGTCTTTGTGGAAGGAGGTACTGGACACTTTTCTTGCACAATCTCTGAAAGAGCGTAACAAGATCTCTAGCACTTCAGGGAGACAGATATGAGCAAATCTACTTTCTTTCATGTGTTAGTTTTCTCTATGGAGAGAGTTGTCTTGTCTGTCTGTCTTTTTTTGTCCAAAATCCGATCCACTGTCTGCAGGAATAAAAATATCTTCTACTGCCTCAGGATTCTCCCAAGTTATATTATGTTGTGTTTCTAGATTCAACCTCAGAAGCCAAGCTTTGAGAAAACTACTGTAGAAAATTGCTTGGGTGCTGTAGGGAAATCCAGCTGGGATTAAATATTATGAGTGCTTAAGTCAGAAATTTTCTTCCAGTTCTAGCATGGAAGAATGATTCCAAGGTAGTGTGTCAGCTGCAGATTTGAACTCTGTGGCCTCTATCATTTGCATCTTTCCTGTAAAAGTATTGATTTGGGTTGAGTTTTGTTTCACTCCTGCCACATGCAGCTCTTCAAGTCCCATACATTCAGATTTAAAAGCAAGGGAGGATAATACCAGGGGAGGGATGCGCATGGTGCAAACCCTAATTCTTCTTCATGATCTCTGAATGCACACTATAGGGTTTGTTTATGAAACCTCAGTGGCAGCAAAAAGGAACTGAGGCAGTTGCCAGGACAGGCGGGCCACATGTACTAAGGGGGCGGTCCTGGCGAACACATGCTAAAGCTCTAGAATATTCTGGAAACCTCTGTGCAAGCGCAGAACAAACCCTATAGTGTGAATTCAAAGATGAATTCGAAGAACCAGAGTTACAGGTAAGTAACCTCTCTTTTTATTTCAGGTTCTTTTGAGGGGGATGTTTTATTTTTTCCTATTTTGTTTCCATGGCTTTTGTGTACTGAACTTTTTGTTTAACATGAAAGGGGCCATACACTTTGGATTATTATTTTGTTTTTCCCCATGTGTGTTTTATCTGGTGTTTGTCCAAAAGCCCTAAAGAAACAGTAAAAACCACCCCCTAAAATGCAAAGACAAGATAAGCGGAGGATCTGTTGACTCCAAAAGCAAGACTGCAGTACAATCAACAATCACTACCAAACAAAACAGTACCCCCCCCCCCAAAAAGATACCAAATTATACTTTTAACAGGATAAATTAACTCAGTAAATTAAGCAAATATTTTTTAAAAAATCAATCAAATGGGGAAAAATCTTGGGGGGAAGAGATAAGGAAAATCCAAAATAAAACTCACGCAACTACCCCAAAACTCAAGAGAAACAGGCAAGCAAATAAATGCAAAAAATAAGCTCTTCCTTCCCCATCCAGAACACAGAATGTGGAAACATTTTTCTTTATCTACCACTTTATTTCTTCTAAGTCCAGCAGGCAAACCCCCAAACAAATGGGGACCCCCCCCATCGAAGAAGAAACAAAAGGTTCCAATGTAGAGCACAGAGGCAAATAGCCAATAAGAAAAGCAGTATAAGATGCAGAGAGTGCCAGGTGCTCACATGCCACAGGGAACAAATGAAATTAAGAGTAGAACACTCCCACTGAGTTCCAACCAATCCCTTTTGCATCTTCAAAATTCCTGCTTTTCCTTCCAGAGGTTCTTGGAATGCTTGCTGCCTTTGTAATTCTATTGGGTTAAAAAATTCCAGGCAATTTGATAGAATTTGCTCAAAGTGGGTAATACCATTTCGGAAGGTGAATTGAGAGAATATTCTATTCTATTCTATTCTATTGCATAAAAATTACACAGCATTTTCTCGTGCCCTTTAAGTTCAGATTCAGTCATTGTTTGCAGCCTTTCCAAAACTGAAATAACCATTGTTTATGTTAAAATAATAATTTTAACGAACTGGATGTATACTATCTACTTTATATGTATGAGGCCCTGGGTTTTATCTCTGGCATCTGCATTTTGAGAGATTACAAATAGTAGGCTTTTGTCCAGAAAAGATCAATTGAAGGCTTGCTGATTGACAGCAGTGGACTAGACAAGCCAGTTGATTGGCTTGGTAAAACACATTATTATTATTATGAGAAAAGGGATAGTAAGTTTAGAATCAGTGAGGGAGATATCATTTGTGATATTTATCCATTGTTTATAGAATTAGTATGTTACCTTAAAGTGAGCTTGTATTGGAAGCTGCCAAAAATTAAATGCTTCATTGTTTTCTTCTAAGATGAAAACAAATCCTGTCTTTCCTAGGCTGAGTTATTAAAACTGCCTTTTGTTTGGTTTTGCTTCTTGATTGGCAAGTTCAGGTATATCCTTTTTGTATATTTAATTTACAAAACTATATGCTTATGCTGCTTTTTTCCAAATGTAAATAGATACAAAGTATCTTTCCAAAATACACATAAAACAGTAAAAACTTTGCAATACTCCATAAAATAGCATAAAATCAGCAACATAAAATACTTTCTATACTTCCCATAATCTTCCTGAAATAAAAGTGCTATTCTCCTAACGTTTCCAGCTGCTTCTGCTAGTTTGTCTGTCCCTGGATGGAGTTCTGATAATGTTTTACCAGTGTCAAGAACAGCCTACTTCCAAGATGTAGCCAGCCTACCCTTCAGTGATTTGTGTTACCCAGAGCAAGTTTTAATAGACCTCGTGCTAAGCATGAGCTGGTAGTGTGATGTGGTAGCTAAAAACTCCAGTGTAATTCCAGTTTATATCAAAAGAAATACAGCATCCAGGTCACAGGATATTATAGTACCACACTATTACAGTTTGATGATGCCCTCCCTGACCTGTAGTACTGGATTTAGTTGTAGCCACTACAGTTTACCAAAGACATTAATAAAATAGAAATTGTCCAAACGATGGTAGCACAGATGGTGAGGGATCTAGAGACTAGTGAAGAAAGATTGAAGAAATTGTGTAAGTTTACCCTGGAGAAAGGACAATCAAATGATAACATGAAAAGGGACTTAAAATAGTCGAAGGCCTGTCACACAGATTAGGATCCTTGCTCAGTGGTTTGAGTCTATGGATTTGTGTTTTGGGACTACAGTGGCCATGCTGTCTGGAGAATTCTGGGAGTTGTAGTCCTGAAGCACAAGCACATCTCCAGTTTAAATTACATGAACAGGAATTTTAACTGAACACAGGAAAGGGGTTCCTCAGGATTTGAACTGTTCGGCAATGTGACAGTTTATTTCAGAAGGCACAGACTTTTCTTTGTTAGCACTTTTTAGGTAATGTTGAGATGACAGTCTGGCAGGGTTGTGGTAGCAGTGCATTTATTGCATCAGCAAAAAAATGGACTAGATGATTCTTGAGGTCCCTTCCAATTTTATGACTGCATGGCTTTAACTCTCTTAAACTAACAGGGTATAACGCTATTTAGGGCAAAGAGGGAAGGATGAAAACCAGTCATGGGCTGGATGAGGGCAAACAAACTGAAACTTAATCCAGACAAGACAGAGCTGCTGCTGGTTAGCCGGAAGGCAGACGAGGGAATAGGGATACTAACTCTGCTGGATGGGGTTACACTCCCCCTGAAAACTCAGGTCCGCAGCTTGGGTGTACTCCTGGATTCATCCCTAAGCTTGGATGCCCAGGTCTCGGCGGTGGCCAGGAGTTCATTTGCACAGCTAAAGCTGGTGCGTCAGCTGCACCCGTTCCTTGAGATGTCGGATTTGGCTACAGTGACACATGCCTTAGTTACATCCCGTTTGGATTACTGTAACACGCTCTATGTGGGGCTGCCTTTGAAGACAGTTTGGAAACTTCAGCTGGTGCAAAACTCTGCAGCCAGACTACTGACTGGGGCCAGCTACAGGGAGCATATAACACACCTGTTATAAGAACTGCACTGGCTACCAGTCCGTTTCCGGGCCCAATTAAAATTGCTGGTCATTACCTGTAAAGCCCTATACAGCTTTGGTCCAGGCTACCTGAAGGACCGTATCTCCCTATATGCGCCTTCTCGGCGATTAAGATCAGCAGAAGAGGTCCTCCTCTTGGTCCCATTGCCAGCACAAGCACAGCTGATGGGGACACGGGAGAGGGCCTTCTCTGTGGCAGCTCCCAGGCTATGGAACGCTCTCCCTCGGGAGATCAGGATGTCCCCTTCCCTTTTATCCTTCCGAAAAAAGCTAAAGACCCATCTCTTCAGGCAGGCTTTTAACAATTACAACTGAATCCCTGAACCCCATTTTAGCAGATAATTTTAATCTTTTCCATGTTTTAATATTTTAATCTTTTAATTTAATTTTAAATTATAAATTGTTTAATTTGTCTTTTAATATTTAACTTATTGTGTTTTTAATTGTGTGAATTTTAATGTTGTGAGCCGCTTTGGGTCCCTTGTTGGGAGAAATGCAGCATATAAATAAAACTAATAATAATAATACATCTAATTAGATCTCGTAGAATGTGGGGGGGGGCAGTAGATCTCTGGGTAGTTTGCTCATGGTAGATCATGAGAGATTTCTGTCACACCCATGTCCACAAGAAGAACAAAGAGATATCTATTCCCTCCTAAACTAGGCTGTTAAAACGAAGAAATCTTTGACTAGGGGAGGGGGGAGATCCAGAAAGTAAATGTCTATGTGAAAGGACTGTGAGCTCAGATCTCATCTTGAAGGCAGATTCTTCTGGGCTGCTTGATAAAAGACTGTTCCTTAATTCTACTTCATAGATGCCAGTCCTGAGTTATTGTTTTGTTCTGAATTCAAGTTGATGGAGCTTAATGTTCTAGTAAAAAAAAAAAGTTTGACCATCTTCTCTAAAAAGTTGTTTTTAAACATTGCGTGGATCAATTTTGTTTTGGCAGTGTAATCAAAAACATTGGCATATTTTAGTGTAAAAGATGGAAGAGTACAGTATATACAGTATGTATAGAGAGGAGCAGAAGAAGCTCTGTTGTGTAATGACTACATGAATGGACTAACATCTTTTTTGATCTGTTCTCAGTATTTTTTTTTCCTTTTAAGTGAATACAGATCTCTTTTTCTTACTTTTCCTAACCTATTAATTTCTCTGTACTTCATGTTGAGATGGTGTTTGTCCTTTTGAGGAGACTTTGATAGGCAGTCCTAAAGAAAAAAGCAAACAACTTTTGAGATCAATGGCTTTGAGCAAGGTTGAAATAGTATGTCCCTTGCAGGAGAGAGAATATCTTTCTGAGTCATTGGAGAAGGTAGCTTTCCAAATAGGGGAAGCAGGTATGCATAGGTTTCTTCTACACAATAAATCCCTGTTTTTTTGGCTTAAGGCTAGCTGATTCTTTTGGTGTGTCTGCTCCAAAGCAGGCCTGGTACAGTATGTACTCAATCCAGGACAAAGCTTTTGACCCTGGTTTGTATTTTGATAGTTAACCTATCACTTTCACAAGGAGACATAAATTTATATTCAGTGCAATACAATGAGTAGATTTGCTGACTGGATTTTAGGGGCTGTTGTGAATAATCAGCTGTGTATTACTCATGCTGTGCCCAATGTTTTCAGACTCCTCCCCCCCCCATGGGCACTTTTTCATGCATGCACAAATACATACACCTGCTTGAAAATACCCTAAATTAGATAGCCTACTTTGACATGTCTAGGGGACTTTCCCCCAAAACCTGATGCAAGTATCTCCCACTCCATGTCATTGCCTGTATAGTTTTCTCAACATGAAGCAGAACAGGTTATGCATTTCCAGTTGTGGCCAAAACGAACAAACAGACCAAAAAACCAGAAGCCCAATCTCAAAGCAAGACCCTGTGCCTTGCTGTCCAAGAGAATTTCTGCACTTGCAGACTTACAGGAATAGCAGTCCTCCGTTGTTTTTCCGTATTGTTGCAAAATGTCTTAACAACTTCCCACCTCCCCTGGCCATCCCAAATGCTTCTGTGTGAGTGTTTTCTGCTCCCTATTCAGTCATCATCTAAGCATTCACGCGCATTGAGGAGAGCCTTCTAGTCCTGCCCCCTCTGTCACTTCTTCCAGCATGTGAAAGTGACAGGTTGAAAAGAGGGACACTGTTCTGTCAGTACAGCCTAGCCAAATGAACAATAATTTTTTTGGGAGTGCGTTTTGTCTCATAAAGAGACACCCGTTCTTCAGATAGCCACTGTCACATGTTAAAAGCAACATTCAGAAGGGCTGGACCAGTGCACTGCTCTACACACATATGGACTTCACACACTTGAATAGTGGTGGAATAGGATGCAGTGCTTTTCAGAATTTCTGTTTTGCATGGGTTTCTGAAAAGAACATTTTTTCATACTAGCTCTGTAATTCCAGATTGTATAGCCAATATGAAGGAACACTGTGTAAGGCCAAACAGGATGTTGTGACATTGTCAGTAAAGGCAGGAATGCTGTTCCATTTTGAATAAGAGTGGGAAGCATGCAGTAGACATATATTCCCCCTGTGTTTGCAGTGTTTTATTTTGGCATGTTGTTTGAAGAGGTGGATGTTGGCGTGCTTTTTGTCAGAGGTAAAAAAGCTTTTCTGATCTCAGTCCAGCTCTGTCGTTACTGTGATACCTTCTTTTTTACACAAAGGGCCAATGACTTTTTCATGTGTTTTGCACAGATAACAGGTCTCACGCAGTAAGGATACCTCTGTGTTTGGTACTGTGAGACTTTATTTGGAGTCTTCTGTTCCTTATTTCTCTGCTGGGAATTTCCATTCCATTTGAAGGTGAACTGCAGAGATGATAACAAGTTAGAGGAAAATAAATTATATTAAAGAAGGCTGAAAGGGCATGGGGCAAACAGTTGTCACATTGAAACAGCAATAGTAGATTCAAGTTATATAGAAACATTTGTAGGAAATTGGAAAGCCATCCAGTATTTTAAGAAGCCATCATTAAAGAGATTAGAGAAGCTGTAGAATTAAGTGGCTTGTAAAAGGAATTTACATGCAAAAGTGCTTCAGTTCAAGAGTGGGCTACTGTCACCATGTTTTTAAACTACAATTCTCGTATTTGTCACTATAGGTTCTACTGGCAAGAGCTGTTGAGAATTGTAGGCAGATTTTAGAGGGGAGGCCATAACTGTCCATCTATGTATTATTTAGTTGTCATTGATCAACATTGGATGTTCATTTAATACGTACTTCCCCCACTCAGGATGTGCTAGACTGCAACTCCGAGAACCCCCCAGCCAGCTATGTATCTGGAAGGGATCATATTAGAAAGACTGATTTGTGGATTAAATAGCTTTTGGTCCCCTCATCTCTTTTTTTATATTGATGTTCTTAAAAAAGCAAAGTGGCAAGAATGGGTGGCTGTTGGGATACCATGTGCTCAGTCATTGGTACAGATGGCTTTTTTTCCCTCTCTTTCCAGGAGGCGACGGTCAGAATGGCAGTGGGCAGCAGACAGAGCAGCCATTGTGAGTCACTGGAACTGGCTACAAGCGCATGTCTCAGATCTGGAGTACCGAATCCGGCAGCAAACAGATATTTATAAGCAGATTCGAGCCAACAAGGTGAGAAAGTTTTTAAAAAGTTGATGGATAAGAATCTTCTGAATCTTCAGCTCTTGCCCTCCCAATTTTTGAAGTGGTTTCTTTTGCATGACATGTATACACAAATAAATACCTTCCTGGCACTTCTCAGATGGTTGCTTTTGCTTTACCTGCACAAAGATAAAATGTGATATTTTGTTTGGGGTCAGGATCTTATGCCTTTATCTGGCTAGTATTTGCTTTTACCAAGCATTTATTGTATGAATGCTGTCTGAGGCAATGCATATTAGCAGCAGTACTAATGGCAATTCTATTGTTTGGATAACTATTTTTTTCTTTCCTAATCTGCCAAAATGATTTAAATTCTGATTGGATAAACATTTTTGGCAGGCTGTCCACTTTTAATTACAAGCCATATTGCTAAGAAACTGTAAACTATAAGCAAGTTTACAGAGTTTTAAATATCTTAATGTAATGGAGCCTCTGCAAGCTGGGGTAGCTTGAAAAATTCAGTGTTTCAGATAAAATATATGGTTCTAGTCCTCAGGGTTTTGAACAAAAAGCTTGTTCTTTCACCATGCTGTTTCTTCTGTGCATTAGCCCATACATATTGAACAGTTTAAAAAATGTGAGCCAGGAATAGAAAAACAAAGGTGGAGGATTTGGAGGATCCTTTTGCATATGTTGAATACATGGCCGGGCACAGGAAAAAGCGTTAACTTTGATGTGCGGGAGAATGGGAGATAAGGGGACATGCATGCCCAAGATTACTCCTAGCACACTAAAAAGTCATGAAAGGATGAATCATAGCTTCTGGGATTGGTAGAATGTAGTTCATCTGGGAACATGAGGAATAGAGAATTCTTAATAATGGCTAAGCAACCTCTGCATTCCAACTAGGCTGCTTCTGTGTCCCAGTGATGGTAAATGTACCACAGGTAGAGAGTTACTGCCCTACTAGGTACAAATGCAATATATACATCTCCATACATTGCACCTGGATTTGCTTTATCCGTTTAACAGGTTGTAGTCCCTTACTTGGCAAAGCTTCATATGCAAGTAATACCTTTAATTAGGCCAACTTTTTAAAAATGCTGCAAAATAGTAGGTAGCATTAAGCATAGTTTTACAAAAGGCAGGAGAAGAGGTACAGGAAAGGGACATAAAAATAAAAAGGAAATCCTGAAGTAGGCTGGATTTAAAAGTAAATGTGTTCTCAGTTTAATTCTGTCTTCATCACTATTGGGCTAGCATGGGAACATGCAAAATTCAGGATCTGGCGTGTTTAAGGGTTTAAAGTTTCCCTTTCCTTTCTCCATCTTTCCCCACCTTTGATATCACTATGTTTGAAGGAAAGGATGGCATCTCTAAAAGCATGTATATTTTGTGCCTTTTCTCCCCATGTTGCCCCAACAGAGATAGCATCTTGATATGGATGTTGAATGTTGGATGTTGTTGGCCAACATGACCATGTCTTGCCTTCTACGTTGTCAAAGCTATCTATTCCATACCCATTGTATACTAATGCAGATCTAAGGTTTCCAGCTCATGCTTTGCTTATAATTTCTTGCTCATATTTCTCTGTTCTTCTGTTCCCTCGTGTACTCTTCCCCAATCTCCTCTCTGTATCAGTTTTTCTCCTGCACGCATGCAGCTTAATTCCATCATAGTTGTGGTGCTCTTGGAAGTAAGAACATTTTCCTCAGAAGCCAGTAGGAGTACTGTGGGATCAGGCTGAAAAAATGTGCCAAATTTAAGAAAGAAGACGGGTTTCTATGCCGGGAGAGCCTTTTTGTTTTTACTATCAGGAAATGGGGAATTCACTGTGATTCTTCTATACCTTCCTACTACACTACTGAAAGCTATACCACAGTTTGCATTTCCCTATTATCCTCTCCCTTTTGGATTTGGATAGGAAGATTAGTTCAGTGTATCCACTCTTCTTCCCAGTTACTACTTTTAGATCTCTGCTAAAACATGAAGGATAGATACAAGTATTTTTCAGCAAAATAATATAATAGATAAAATAGAAAAAAAACACAGAAATATGGGAAACTAATGATAAAGAGGGTTACACGTACTATATGGGCTACTGTGAAAATCATGATGAAAGGAATTAGTATTAGGGAATCATATAAAAGGCAATGAGAAAAACATGAAAAAGGTTGAGGAAGAAATAAGATTGTTAGAGTGAAAATATATAAATGGATAGAAATAAAAAATTCCATTAGAATTACAAGCAAAAAGGAAAGAGTTAAAGAATATTTGAAAATATTTTTTAAATTTAATAATAAATATTTGATAATGTTAGCTAGAGCCATGCACATTTTAAAAAGCTAAGAATTTAGTTGGAGTAGTTAAAGATGAAATGTAATTTGATGAAGGGGAAATTGGAAAACTTTCAAGACTTTTGTCAAAAATGATATACTGGAAGCTTTCTTTGAATTAGGGATCAAATTGAGAAAAATTTGGGGAATATAAGAGATTTAATGACCAATCAATTGGAGAAGAAGAGAGAGAGGAAATTATTAATAAATCAAAAGTAGGAAAGACTCCCGTAATGGACAGATTGAGACCAGGGTTTAAATTAAAAAAAAAATTGGAGTGTTTTGATAGTTGATATCAAAAAATGGTGGGTTTTTTTAATTTAAAAAAAATCACTGATTGTTATTCAGCCTGGTTGAGATCGGAGTATTATAATTTTTTTAGAAAAATGTTGCTACCTAAATTAAAGTCTTTTTAAAATAAAATAATGGAAGGTGAAAAAATTCCATTATCATAGAAACACTTATTTATTTATTTATTAAACTTGTATCCCGCCCATCTAGACTGCGTCTACTCTGGGCGGCTCACAACAAAATAGAATAAAAACAATTAAAAATATCAACAACAAACAATTAAAAATATCAACAACAATTTCACAGTAATAAGCATATCATTCAAGATGGGAGATAAGAGATAAATCAGATGTACTTGTTAATTGTATTAATTTAAAAAATGAATAAGGATCCGTCTGATCCTGGAGCTTATAGGCCTATTTCCTTAATAGATCAAGATGCTAAGATACTTACAGCAATATTAGCAAAGAGAATGAATAGTTTTATTACTAAATATATTTAAAATGATAAAATGTGGCTTTATATTAGGAAGACAAAATGCAAATTTGACTGGGAGAGTATTAAATATAATAAGATAACAAAAGGTATAAGCAGGAATAATTTTAGTGGATATTTTCACATCATTTGATTGCATGGAATGATTGCACTAAAATGATAATAAAAATATTGGGTTTTGGAAAGCAATTTAAAGGTGTGCTAGATCAATTATATTTAGAGAACACTGCAACAGTATTAGTAAATGATGGCGTAACAGAACAGATATCCCTAGGCCGTGGTACTAGATGAAGATGCCCGCTTTCCCTGATACTGTTTGCCTTAGTAATAGAACTGTTGGTGAATGTGATTAGAAAAGATGAATTAATCTGTGGCATGGGTACTATAGGCAGAATTAAAATTAGTTTATTTGTGAGTTATACTTTATTAACAATAGAAAACCCATTAAGGATTATGGACAGGGTAAAATCATGTTTAAAATAATTTGGAGAGTTAATGGGGTTACAGATAAATTGTAAATAAAAATGATGTTTAATTACAGTAAGGACAAAAAAGGTAACTAGAAAAATTAATATTCAAAATTCTGTTATGTATTTAGGTACCCTGTTTCCCTGAAAATAAGACCTAACCTGAAAATAAGCCCTAGTATAATTTTTCAGGATGCTCATAATATAAGCTCTACCCCCAAAATAAGCCCCAGTTAAGTGAAACCCCGCCCTCCACCATTGTGCAGCAACCAGAAGAAGATGGCATGACTGTATTTGAATAAAAGTAGATTGTTGTACATGAAAAAAATAAAACATCCCCTGAAAATAAGCCCTAATGCATTTTTTGAAGCAAAAATTAATATAAGACCCTGTCTTATTTTCGGGGAAACACGGTATAAATATTCCAGTGAATTTAGAAAGATTAAAAGGGGAAATTTAAAAAGAAGCAAGAAATAAAATAACTTGGATGATTTTAGGAAAAATGGAGGTATTAGGATAAAAGATTAGTTAGAAAAATCAGGGAATAAATAGCAAATAAAAGAAGTTTTAGGAATGGTGAGAATATCTTGGTTCAGTCTTGTCCAATTAGAGCAATGGACAAAAGATTAGGTAAAAGGAAATGGTAAGTGTAGGGAATTTATGAAATTTGAAGAAATTGTATTACAAAAGGAAAGTGCAGGTGAAAATAAGGTAATGAAAGGGATAGTAAGTAAAATTTATAAAATATTTTTGGAGGCAGAGTATCAATAGGATGTGGTTTAAATGTTATAGGAGTATAACTTGGGAGAAGAAACAAATACAGAGGTTTGGAAAAACGGGATATAAGAAAATTGAAACCTATTATGTAAGGATAAAAGATCATTTTTATAAGTTAGTTTGGAGATGGTATTTAACTCTGGTGAAATTAAGTCAAATAGATGTGAATTACTCCGAATTGTGTTGGAGAGGATGTCAGAAAACAGGTACTTATTTTCATATGTGGTGGGAATGTGAGAATATATTGAAATTTTGGCAATTGGTTTTCAAGGAGATAAATGAAATAACTAAGTTAAATTTAGAGACATGTCCTAAAATAGCACTTCTAGCAATATTTAATAGTGATCAGTGTAACTGGACAGTTAAATAATTAATTTTCAATTTATTAACAGTGACAGAATTAATTATAGCTAGGAACTAGAAAATAAAGTATGACCTCCAGTTAAACCAGTGATGTTGAGAGACTTGTGATATCACTAATAATGATGTTAACATGTAATATAAAAGTAAATAAGGGGTTAATAAGAATATTTTTGTAGATTTGGGAGAGAATTTATTGATTTTGTATTTTAGAAAGAGAAGGGGGATGTTTAACTTTGAAAGAGTCAGTGCAATTTTGGAAGGGGAATGGGGCTCCATAGAGGGAGGAAAAATTGCTTGTATCTCCAAATAGTCCATATTGGTTGTGGGGGGGAGCAAGATTTGTGTAGATTTTCTTGTTTTTGTTATGTTATTAGATGTTTTAGGTTCGTATGATTTTGTTTTATGTTTTTAAAAGATAAATTAAAAACAATATGAGCAGATGCAGGGTTGTACCCATGACTGCCCTTACTCTCATTGATTTTCATGGATTCAATTTGAGTATGAATATGTCTGGATACAACCCATATTGTTTCCTTCAGTGCTGAAAAAGAAGAGCAAAAATAAGTGATATGGTCCCTGCTGAAAATAGTGAGATGGCTGGTTGAACAAGAGGAAATGTGTTGTAAGGTCTGCTGTCACCCAAAAAAACAAACCCCTACTTAATTGCTGTTGATTTCCTTGACAGAATGGGAAAACTAAGTATTAGTTCAGCTTAATATTTTTGTGATCCAATTAAACAGTGCTGCCTTAATATGCAAATATAATTAATATTTTTCCCACTTTGGAAGAAGGCAGCAGCTGGAAACGAAGGTCTATTCTATTTTCTGTGAGCCCCTGAGTAAGTTTTGGCCTTGGAACCCAGGTGAGGTGTAGGGATGGGAGGGTAGAGACGAATTATCAGACCTGGTTCCTGTTGCATAATCATACAATACTTCTCTTGTTGGTTAGAAATGATGGCAAGTTAATTTTTCATGAGCTTTAGTATACATCTTACCTCTAGTTAATTGAAACATATATACTGCATTTCAGCAGAAATGGCTACATCAGTTTATTCTTTTAAAACAGGGGTCCCCAACCCCCGGTCTGCGGACCTGGACCAGTCCGTGGCCTTGCCAGGACCAGGCCGTGGATACAAATCTCCTGCCCCCCTGCACGCGCAGATGCATGCATGCCCCTCCCATGCACGCATGGCCCCTCCCACGGACACCGCCGCCCGCATGCTAAACCGGTCCGTGGAGGCAAAAAGGTTGGGGACCACTGTTTTAAAACACTAGTGTAAACCAGCTTTTTAAAAAAAATGTTGAAGAATCGGTCTTCTGCAAATCAAGTCTCGAAGGCAAAGTAAAGCAATAGTTCAGACCTGTCTTCTGTCTTTCTTTCTGTCTGTCTGTCCATCCGTCCCACTCATCTGGGCCAAGGCTACTCTGTCAGGTCCTCAATAGAGATGAAGTGGCTGAGGCACAAGCTAAAGTATAGCACCCACCATTTTAATTCTAACCATGGAGATGGCATGGAAATGAAACGCGTAGTTCAGCACATTCCTTCTGACTCAGAAGTTTAATCTGATGCAGTTGTTGTCCAAGACTAGTTCTAGAAGATTTCTTCTTGTTTGTAATTACATCTATTGAATAGTAGGGGACACTTGAATTGCTCTCCCTTCCTCCCTCTCTCTCTGCATGAGATACTCTAATTTTTGTTCTGTGGCATTTTCGCATGTGTTCACTCAGTAAATCTGTTTTCTCCTGTTTCCACATTACATGGTTGCACTTATTGAAACAGCGCCAAAAAACCCACACCTTCAAGTAAATTTCTAACTGTATTATTTGAAAAATGTGAACCTTTTAAATATATTTTGACAGTTTATAAAACCAAGAATTTATGTTGGAAAATTGAGGAAAGGCTGTGGATAATCGGATTCCAGGCTGGATTAAAATAAATTGTTTATACAGTGGTGCCTCGCTAGACGATTGCCTCGCAGGACGAGGAAATCGCTAGACGATGCCTTTTTGCGATCGCTACTGCGCTTCGCAAAACGATGTTTCCCTATGGGGAATTTCGCTAGACGATGAGGTTTCCCCATAGGAGTGCGCCGACTAGTGGTCAAAAGCTGTCAGTGCAGCTGTCAGTGCATTCCTATGGGGACCCACACTCGCTAGACGAGGTTTCCCTATGGGAAATTTCGCAAGATGACTGCGTTTTCCCTTGGAACGCATTGAAGCGATTTCAATGCATTCCAATGGGAAAACGTGCTTCGCTAGACGATGTTTTCGCTAGACAGCGATCCTCGTGGAACGGATTAACATCGTATAGCGAGGCACCACTGTATCATGATTTAAATCACAATTTAAATTTAAATTTAAAAAAAATGTAAAAGATTATTATTTTTATTTAAATCATCAAAAAAAATCAAACCCTGTCAGATTCTGACCTGCACATGAAGTTTGGGTCTGCAGTTCAGATCATTTTTATTGGAACTTGTAGGAAGGCAGAGTTCTTTAGGTTTCCCTCATTTGAACCAATGCATGTACTTCACCTGTCCACCCTACAGATTAGGCTAGGTAACACAGATATTAACCAGTGCATGCATTTCTTGACTTCTCTGAAATGCCAAAAAGCAGGTGGAGAGAACTGACAGATTGACATGGAGACAAAAATTCTTGCCTGGAAAACGTCATTTCACATTTGTGCTTTGAACAGGACTAGTGTGTCTCTTCTTTTGTACCTGAAAAGTTTGTATATGAGCCATGGTTGTGCTCTTATAATTGCACTTTTGGGCAGTGGAGGAAGGATTCTGTGACAGAATGTTGGTAGGATGCAAACTGGTGACAGTTTTGTGGGGGTTTTGTGATTTCATCCCATTGACAAAACAAATTAAAAAACAGTGTATGTGTGCGCACACATTCACAATAAATGGTAGTTCTGGAACCACTGCAGGAAACAAAAGCAGGAAGCATTGCTTTAGCAAAACGTTTTTGAGGTATGTATGTTTCCCAGCATGTCTGGTTCCAAATCAGGCATAGATGGAGCCTAGAACAGGAAGAAGAGCAATGGAAAGAATCTTTCATAAGAACTGTAATTACTTCAGCTTTGAAAATGTCATATTGGATGCTTTTATCAAATTAGTCATCTTCATTTAGGTTGTAAGAATATGGGAAGTCTGTGACACACTAGGAGTTTTCGTAATTTCTAATTCATGTGAATTTAGCTGTGCTTTACTTAGATCAGTGTTTCCCAACCTTTTTCATGTTGTGACCCCCTTTTATAATAGCCAAGTAACCTGTGACTCCCCTGGCCACATTTGCATTAAAATGCATTTTTAATAGGGTTAAGAAAACACATTGAATTAGATTTTTCAGAATATAATTCTAGCCTAATACATTCATATTAAGGTGATAATACATAATTATGAGAGGGGGCTGTAAATCTGCCTCTACCAGATAAAATTTGAAAGAGAAAAATGTATACATTTTGAGTTTTACTTTTTTGGGTGCAGAAATGACCTTCCGTTCATGTCTCATCCCCTGCCAAAAAAGCCTCCTCAGTGAAGAGCCCTTCTCTCTCAAGCCTAAATAAACACCAGCCGCGCGGGCCCTACCCTGTGCCCCACCCCCTTCCCAGTTCTCCTCCCTCACCCTTTTGCCCCTCTTTTGCCTTCTTCCTCTATGAAAGTGTTATATTTAGATTTTATAGATACTACACTGTATTTGACTATATGTGCTCTAAATACCAGCTTCCTGTTTTTGTTGACCTGTCTTAACTCTTTTTATACTCTGCATAAGGAATCAGTGAGGGCCCAGACATTTTACCAGTATGGGGAAACAGCAAAGGATAATGCCTTCTTTATGTCAGCTGAAAAAGATAATGTGAGGTTGGGATAGGGGTTTAGTTGACTTAAAGAATATGTTGGTTACATTTAAAAAAATTTCAAAATAGCCAAAAATTTCAGGTAGATGTTTGTGGAGAGTGTTGAATGAAGAGCTGTGTGTGTTAAGAGAGAAAAAGAATAAAGGAGAAGTTGGATATAAAATGTAATGTACTACCACCTTGAATAGAAGTGTCATCCTTTAGTACTTTTTTCATCAGTTTAAGTATTTAGAATGTTTATTTCATAGTTAAATACTGTGTTTCCCTGAAAATAAGACAGGGTCTTATATTAACTTTTGCTCCAAAAATGCATTAGGGCTTATTTTCAGGGGATGTTTTATTTTTTTCATGTACAACAGTCTACATTTATTCAAATACAGTCATGTCATCTTCTGGTTGCTGCACAATGGTGGAGGGCGGGGTTTCACTTAACTGGAGCTTATTTTGGGGGTAGGGCTTATATTACGAGCATCCTGAAAAATCATACTAGGGCTTATTTTCAGGTTAGGTCTTATTTTCGGGAAAACAGGGTACTAAGGGGTAAAATGCCATTCAAAATGTGCATGTTCAGGTTATAAGTACTATGAAAGATCCAGATTAAAAGGTTTTGTGATGCTGTCTTCAACTTAGTCTCACTTGGCTTCAGTTACTTGCAGTTCCCACTGCTGCCAGGAAAATCACGGTGGCTTTACAGCTAGAGACAAATCTGCTAGCATTGGATAAACATGAAAGTAAAGGCCATCTTTTAAGTTTCCTTTTCATTGGTTGTTTCAGACAGACAATTTTTTGAACAATTAATGTGCTATTGAAGAACTAGAAGTTAACAAAAAGTCTTCAGAACTATCATAAAGGAGACTATCTTGATCCTTTCCCCTCAAACCTTCAAGTTTTCCTGACCTCCACTGTGTATCCCCATGTGTGTATTAGCTTTGGATGTTGCTTGATTTTGTTATTAGAGAATGGTTAACATCCCTTCATCCATGCTGCCGTGTGATTAATACAAACATAAAGAAAGTGGGGTAACTGTGAGGACATTGGAATAGTCATGCTGGATAATGCTAAAGGCTTCTTGGAGTCCAGTATCCTGTTCTACGACCACCTGTTCATGTACCGTGTTTGCCTGAAAATAAGACAGGGTCTTATATTAATTTTTGCTCCAAAAAACGCATTAGGGCTTATTTTCAGGGGATGTTTTATTTTACAGTCATGTCTTCATCTGGTTGATTCACAATGCTGCACAATGGTGGAGGGTGGGGTTTCACTTAACTGGGGCTTCTTTTTGGGGTAGGGCTTATATTGCGAGCATCCTGAAAAATCATACTAGGGCTTATTTTCAGGTTAGGTCTTATTTTTGGGGAAACAGGGTAGTGGCCAGTGAGTTGCCATCGAGAATCTCACGAACAGGACATGAGTACAACTGCAAGCTCCCATTTGCGTTCCCCCAGTGACTGACGTTCAGAGGCACATCAATCATAACTAGCCACCCCATCTTCCATAAATTTGTCCATTATCTTGCCATGCAGATTGGCAACTATCAGTACTACTTCTGAGATCAAATTATCCATTTAACGTGAGCCCTGTGAACGGAACTGCCCCAGACATTCTAACTTTTCTTTATAGGAAAGTTGCTCTAGTAGTCGGTGCCTTGATCATTTTGACTGTGTTTTTAAAATAACTTTTCCAGGTTTGAGAGGCAATGTCTATGAGAAGCTACCCGGGTGAATCAGAATTTTAAGGAGGCAATAGAAAAAGAACCAGTAGATATGTATTCATGGATTTAATTCTTGTCTGGAGACTTAACCTGGCCTGACAGCTTTCTTTCCATGCCTTTCAGGGCCTGATATTGCTTGGTGAGGCACCTCCCTCTGACCCCATATTAGGTGACTCATCCCACACCCTTAGTGTTGAGGTCAAGTTGGAACCTGGGACTGAGAGACTGGTAAGTACCAAGGGCAGAAATACTGATGAATGCTCTCTGATGTCATCCAGTCTCAGGTGATTCTCTTGTTATGTAAATTTTAAATGGACAGATGTTTTCTTATTACTGAACAATTTGAAATAATTGGTGAATCTCATATATTCAAGCTAATCAGTTGTTAGTTCCTAACTTATGTTTGGCAGTGTCAAATATGATTTTTAAATGTTTATAATGTGTGTGTG
This sequence comes from Intellagama lesueurii, assembly GCA_037013535.1. Taxonomy (NCBI): domain Eukaryota; kingdom Metazoa; phylum Chordata; class Lepidosauria; order Squamata; family Agamidae; genus Intellagama; species Intellagama lesueurii. Next base: position 36,266,834 of record JBAJHW010000006.1, read on the forward strand.
TGTCATCTTTTGTATCTTCAGAGCTATTTTTCAGATGATGAGTTGGCTGCAAATAGATTCATTCATTTATACCTTTCATCCCCTCCTCCCAGCTTTCATACTGATGTCATATTGCTCTATTCCTTTATCTGATTTCCTTCCCTGTAGAGCCCCTATGTGTATATTACTGCTATGCCTGCAGGCAGCAGCAGGGAAACTGTCCTGCAAAAATATGTGCATTTTGGTATTTAAAAATCTAAGTAAAACCTCTACTATTTGGCTATCTCTCTTCTGTTGTTTTTGCCCCAGTATTCCAGGAAATGCCAGTTTGATTGCTTTGATGTTTCTTTATAGAGAACTGCAGGAGCATTCAAAACTGGCATGTGCAAAGGTCTAAACCAGGCTGGCACAGTGCTTAGGCTCCTGTACAGAGGCAAGCATAGACCTGCCTGCTGCCCTCTTTTCAGCAGCGTTTTCTTTTTCTCGGGTCTCTGTATAATTATTTCTATATGCAAATTATATTTTCTACGTTTGAAGCATGGGAAAGATAAGTGTATTTTTTTACAAATGTTGAAGGCACAAGCAAGACTCTGTCTTTAATTTTTTTTTAAAGAGAGACAAACGTGTCATCTTTGTAGTGTTTTAAACTTTCAGTGTTAATTGTTATTGCATCCTTCAGTTTCTGCAGTATTACATAAAGTAGACATCATATGGGTCACAGATGAGCAACTTATGACCTCCAGGTGTTGTTATACTGCATCTCCCATAATCCCTGATCAATGGCATATTGGCGGGGGAACTGGAGTCTGATATCATCTGGAAGGCCACCTGGGATGCCAGAAAAAATTGTTTTAAAATTTGGTGGAACAGATTCCTTCCATTCCCACAAGACTATTTTTAATTAGATTGCTAATGGTGGTTGTTTTTTTGGGGGGGGGGGGGAAATTACAGAATTTGTTTTCCTCAAGGGTTCTTTCTTCTGCAGTTTTCAAACTTCTAACATTTGAGCTCATTTTATATATTTTAATGTTTAAAAATTTCAGTCTCTTTCCAGCTGTGCCTGGACATTTCTTAGGGTTGCTTTCCACTTGCAGGCAAGTAAATGCTGAGGAAATGAAAGAGAGCCTTCTCTGTTGCTGCTTCCAAATATGTGGAACTCCCTTTCACAGGAAGTCTGGCTGGTCCCCTCTTCACTGTCCTACCCCAGGCAGGCAGGCAAAGACTTTTGTCTTCAGGCAGGCTTTTTTTTCAGTGACTGCCTAACAGTTGGGCTGCTGTGTTTTGTTTTGTTTCGTTTCGTTTTTAATATTTTAAGCCGCTTTGGCTCCTCTTAAGGAGTAAAGTGGGATATAATTATTTTAATCAAATAATAATAAATAATAAAGCATTTGCTCTTCATGTGTCAGGTCCCAGTTTAAATCTGTGGTATCTTTGGTAGCAAAGCTAGGAAAGACCTCTGCTCTTAGGATGTTTGGGGCTGACAGACATTGTAATTCAGAACTTCGGAAGGCTAACAGGTTGTCTAACCCCAGAGCAGGCAATACTGTTTCTTTTATAGTAGTCAGGCTCTCTGTAAGTCAGCTTCACATTTCCTAGCTAAGGAAAATTGTATGTATGCTACAACAGTGTCTGTAATAGCATCTGTAAAGCTGTGTTTGGCCAGGCAAGTTGCATGATTGCAAAAACATCACATTTTGTCTGTTCACCCTACGGACTGCAGCTAATTTTCATGCTTTTGATCCTACATGATTAACATGGAAATTACCATTTGCACATTAATACATGCAAATACCTCATACATATACAGGACAGATTGCAAACTTTTGCCTGCAGAGTTTGCCATAATCTACAGGTAATCTGATAGTGTTGCCCTGATTTCCGAAAAATTCCAGGACCTTTGAGATGTCTCTAACTATCTTAGAATATAGGGGAGTAGGATAGTTGGGAATCTCACTGGAGATGGCATGAAGAAGGACCTTGGTGTCTTGCATGCTATTCCAGAATGTAGCGGCATGTTTTGGATACAATTGGTGGAGGTTGCATGGCAGATTTCATTAAGGTTGGCATCTACAGGTAGAGTTGGATTGATTTTTACAGGACCACATAGCCTGGATTGATTGACAGTGATCCTCCAGCAGGGATTCTTCCCAGCAACGACACTGAACTTTTCTTTAGTTGAATGTGCTAGTCAGACATTCTCAACGAGTGTCATATGGCCCCCTGGGCGACCTTGGCACATTTGAATGGGGCCACAGACTGTAAACAGTTCTTCACACACACCCTTGTAAGGTTTGTTATGATGTAATCCTGATTCAGCCTATCTATTTTTCATATTGTGTTTATGACCGTGGCAAAAAAAAGGTTGAGAATGGCTGTGCTAGAGAATGGACTGTGTAATTTTATACATGCAAATCACCTAGAGCCATAATAGCCCATCATCCCTTTTGGAGATATGCTGGAAGAATGAATGCTAATGGGCTTTGAGACTTCCCTGCTGATTACAAGTCTAACATGGAGGCATGTTGGTTGATATTAGACACGGGCACTTCGTAGTTGTATCACAGGGATACAAATACGACCTGCGGCACCACAGATGCCACGGGGGCCCAATTCCCCTCCCCCAGAACTGGCCAGTCCACTCACCAGGCTCTGTGTGGTGCTGAGATCCTCGTTCAGTAGCAGCGCACCAATCCCAGCAGAAGCCCAGCCGGCCCTTCCCTGCCTCCCCATGCAGCCGACCACTTATTGGCTGAGCAGGGAGACTCCCCTGTTCTGTCTCCACACAGAAGTGATCAGCTGCGGGGCGGGGCCGGATGGGATTGGCCCTAAAGAAGCTAGCTTCTTTGTTTCCTTACCTGCTTTTGAGAAGCAAATAAATAATGTCCCTGTATAATGCCTCCTGTGCTGCGCAAAAAATCCTGATGTGTAGAAGTTAGCAGAACAGATCCAGCTGATAAGTATTGAGCCTTTCCCAGAAAAAATTGAGCTAGGAAGCTATAAATTGCAGGGTGTATTGGCCAATTTGTCTGTATTCAATGGTGCAAAAATCAACTACCTATGATTTTAACTTATCTTTCATTTTCAGCTCCAAAGTGAACATGGCAGCACCTCCAGAAAAGTTCAATGTGGAAGAGCATAGGACCATAATCAAGTTCCTGTTTCTCCAAGGGAAAGGTGCAAAGCAGATCCATGATGAAATGTCACAAACTATGGGTGACAGTGGCCCTTCATATGCAACAGTTAAACGTTGGGTTGTCAATTTTAAAACTGGCCATTTCGGTGTTGATAGTGAGAAACCCAGTGGAATGCCTGTTTCTGTCTCTGTGCCTGCAAATGTGAAGGCCATCCATGACATGATCATGGAGGACCGCCGAATATCAGCCAAAAGTATTGCTATATATCTAAGAATATATCACGTGAGAGAGTTGGTGCCATTATCCACAACGACTTGGAAATGAGAAAGCTGGCAGCAAAGTGGATCCCCAAACTTTTGAAAACCGAACAAAAGAGGAAACGTGTGGAGTCATCGGTGGCTGTTTTGGAACATTTTGTAAGAAATGAGTCAGATTTCCTGGGCAAACTGGTAACTGGTGATGAGACATGGATCTACTGTTATGATCCTGAGACAAAGGAACAGTCTAAGGAACGGAGGCACAGTGGTTCCCCCAGGCCAAAGAAGTTCCGAGTGCAAAGGTCGGTGCAGAAGCAAATGGCAACAGTTTTTTGGGATAAGAAGGGAGTTCTGCTGGTGGACTACCTGCAACAGGGTTCAACCATCAATGCAAAATATTACTGTGCTTTATTGACGAAGTTGAGGCAAAACATCAAGGAAAAACGTCGAGGAAAGCTCTCCAAAGGTGTCATCCTGTTGCATGACAATGCCTCATCACACACTGCAGGTGAAACAATGGCAAAACTGACGTCCTTAGGCTTTCAAGTGATGTCCCATCCACCCTATTCTCCTGACCTGGCTCCTTTTGACTATTATCTGTTCCCCGAACTCAAAAAACACCTAAAGGGACAACGATTTGGGAGTGTTCTGGAGGCAACTAATGCTGCAAATGAGTGGTTACACCAGCAGTCGGAAGAATTTTATTTGCAGGGACTTAAGCTGCAGGACAGATGTCGCAAGTGCATTGACTTCCTGGGGGAATATGTAGAATAGTGTGGCAGTTACAGCTTCCTAGCTCAAATTTTTCTGGGAAAGGCTCAATACTTATCAGCACCCCCTCATATATAACCCTTGTAGAAGCCTGTTCAGTGGCCAGTGTGTGCCAGCATACTCAGCAGTTCACTTGTTAGTCATGTAGCAGTTTCTGAAGGACTGGGAATAAAACCTTTAAAAGTAGCAAATTTATTATAGAATGCTTTTTTATATATGTTAGATTCCTTTTCATCAGATGCTTTAAGTTTTGCCCTCACTTGACAAGTGTATTATTTTTGCATCTTATTTCTTTCTGCCTGATCCCACTGTTTGCATTGTTTTTTCTGTACACCTGTGTGCCTGTGTACATGTACCTAAGGATGGTTTGTGAAATTGTTGAAGTGGATTCTGATCTGCAGAATCTTATGCCATAACAAACATGACGATCATTAAAGTGCCATAAAATTTTCTACCATGTTTCCTGTAGCTAATAAACCTACCTGCCTCTTGTAAACATTAGAGGTCTGAATTAGTACTTGGGTTGTGTTTTGTCTACCTCTGCCATTTTTTAATTTTGCCCTTTTAATATGTTTAGATTTGTTTTGTGGATTTGTTGTGTTTTATTAACTTAATTTGAAGTATCTGGGATACATAAATGTATTACTTTATTTGGTTTTTCATTTATTCTATTATACATTAAAAATGAATACATTGCTATAGAATGTTGTATACATTTGAGCCAAAATATATCAGCCTGAACAGTCTCAGATCATTTGTGAACTATTGCTTCATTTGAACTGTTCATTTAAATAAGTAATCACAATGCTGTTAGAGCTGGTTTCCTTTTTTTTTTCCAGACATGAGAGCCAACAATGTAGTTTTTTCTTAAGGTTAGCAAAGAAAGTTTTTTTTAACTAGTGTTTCGAGGTTGCCTTCTGAACAATCTTAAAATGGGTGAAAATAATTAAGTGGAAGAGTATTCCCCCCAATGAGAGTTGTACATTTTCTGGATCTGTTTTTAATGGCTTATGTGCTACGTTCCCTCTAATTTTCAGCTCTTCTTGGCGGGGCTTCTCTCGTGCGTGCTATTCCACCCTCCCAATGCGCTTCTGTCCTCCACACGGGGTCCCCAGCCACGACTGGAACCAAAGGGGCAGGAAAACACTCACTGTGGGTGCAAAGGGGTTGCAGTGCTACATGCCTGCACAGCTCTGCAGCTTAGAGGGAACCTTGCTTGCGTGTTTTCTGGGAAATGTCAAGGTGTGTTAATTCTGTCACAGTCTTCCTTTGGTCCATGTGTTTTCAGAAATTAATATAGGAAGGCGCCTTCAGCTATGAAGCTCTTTCCATAAAAATAAGTAGGTCACATAGTGACAGTGGGCAGCCCAAAATTAAAATAAGACCAATGTGCCTACCCTCCTTTTGTTCCAAAGCAAATTTTCCATTAAGAGTATTTGTGATAGCTGGAGAAAAACACTGTCTCCTTGGGTGTTTCCAGATTCAAGAGGGGTTTTGAAATTGTCAGCCAGCCTGTTACATAACATACACAAAAAAACAGCTGTTGCAAGGGCAGTAATCTTAAACCTCGGGGTACCAGATCACTCTAAGTGATACTTTAGTGCTGTGTGATGTTAAGGTCTGGAACTGTTAGCTTTCCAGGAATCATACAACTTCTGACAGGGGTTCTTCCTCTCTCCTCTACCACAGGGCACGTGCATCTCCCAGCCATCAGAGAGCCTTTGTACATCCGTTGGCAATACCCAAGAGTCCCTACCTGCCAAAACCTGTGGAGTACCGAGACCTGTCAATGGAGTCATTAACACGTAAGGCTTTTGAAGAGGCCCTCTTGAGAGAAATATGTATATGTACTTTAGAATAGTGGTTCTTAATCTTGAGGTTTCCGGACATTGCTGGAGTGCAACTCCCAGAGTCCTTGACCACTGGCCTTACTGTCTGGGATTTCTAGGAATCACCCATCAGCATCTGTGGAACTATTTTTGGGAGCACCTTATTCTAGAACAGCAGGTGTTGCATTGAATTCCCAGAATTCCCTAGTTCAAGATATGGGGACTGAGGAATTCTGGGTATTCAGCAGCTCTGGAGGGCACCAACTTGAACTGCAATCTCAGTAAGTCCCTTGGTGGTACTAGGGTTTATAGTTGTGTGTGAATCAAGCTCTTCCAAAGGTTTGTAGCATCCATTTAACAGCAGTAAATACCATGGTGGGCAAAGTACAAAATGTGGGGTCTCGTGCACCTGCCAGGTAGTGAGTAGCCCTTCTAGAAGGAGCAAACAGTTGTCAGGTCTGTGAATGCTGATCACCCCAGCCTATACTGTTTTTAAAGTAGTCATATGGTCTACATAAAATAGTTGAGAGTGGAAGTGTACATTTGTATTTTTGGACTGCAACCCACACCCACCAAATTGTCCAGGAATAACCCGGGCAGAAACATAAGTCTGCAGACAAGCTTTCTAGTTATATACCTCTATCACTGCCTTCCCTGGCCTGTTTCTCCTTTCAGAAATAAGCTGCTGTGGTGCTACCTGGGCATTATAGGTCTTTGGGAGGCATCCCTAATGGGCAACAAGATTGTAAGTCTCAGCATCACCCATGCCCATCTCTGCTGATCGGTCAGCCACCCCCTCTGACACATGACTGACCAGTGGGGCATGTCTGTTTCGGCATGGAAGATGCTAGGAGTCATAATTTTGTTGCCCATTAGGTTTCTATAGAGTATGTCTCCCAATCACCTATAACTCTCAGGAAGACCTATGATGCCCAGGTAGCATTGTGGTGGAGTCCTTAGTTTTGAAAATAGAAGCAGGCTGGGGAAGGCAGTGACAGAGGCAAATGACCGGAAAGCTGGTCTGCAGACTTACGTTTGTGGGCTGCACCTCCCAGAACTCTGCCTGGGGGATTCCTAGACAGTTCGGGGTGTGGGGGAGGGACTTGCCAATCTAAAAACATAAAAGAGCACACCCCTAGTTGTGAGACTGGAAAAGGCTGGGGGCAGGATTGCTTAGGGAGGAAGAATAGGGTGAAAGATAGTGAATAGAATAACCTTTCTCATCCAAGTGCCCTACAGAGATGTTGACTTTCTGCACCCAGCCCCAGTGACCATAGTGTCTGGGGGTGATGGGAACTGTAGTATGGCACATCCATAGTACACTGGGTGGGGAAAGGCTACAATAGAAAGGGGTAAGGGCAGGGAGATGAGGTACTGTTAAGCAAGCATTTTGCAGTGGGGGGGTCTGCATGTGGCCCATAGTTCACATGACTTCAACTCCTGATATAGAAACTTGCTGAGTATGATGGACCCATGGGGTCAGTAGTTTTAAAGTAACTTTCTGTGTCACCAGCCAAGACCAAAAGCCTTAAAATGTCAGGTGGAAAATAACAACGAAAGACATTTGATTTTAGGCCTTGGTTTGAGTTTCTTGCTACACCCATGGATTTACTGGTTGATTTATCTTTAAAATTAGTGGGTATTTCATAGGGAGGTCATGATGGAGAATGACGTAAAAACACCTAATACACTGCATTTCTGTCCCTTGGCAGTCTACAGCCAGGCTTGACGGAGCACGCTCAGGGAGACAGCTCAGATACAGAGGAGTTGTTGCGTAAAAAACAGAGACTAAACATGGTGTCTTCAGCTCCTGATGGAACCTGTGTAGCAGCCCGCACACGCCCTCTCCTCAGCTGCAAGAAGCGACGTCTTGTTCGACCCAGCAGCTTGGTGCCACTCTCCAAAAAGGTCAGTATTGAGGAAGGTGGCAGTCATCTTCCTATATTTGATTTGCTAATGAGAACTGTGATTGATTATTCAGATAGTAGAGGAGAGAACATTAAACAGGGGTGAAAAGTATCTTATTTAAGAGGGAGCCAGGTGAGGATTTTCCCATGTTATACTTCAGTTATCCCATTTAACTCACAGTATAGTTTGCACACATTTTTTTCTTGGGATAGTGAGGTTTGGCAAAGGTTGCCAGAATTTGAGATGATGGGCCTCCTTTAGGACTTCCCTCCCAGTCAGGTTGCCATGCCCACTTAGTTGCATGGAGTGTGAAGCTGCTTTGTGTTTTGGACAGATGACCTGGAGATTAGACAGAAGATACTGCTTTGATCACTGTTTATACTGCTCTAGGAAGGCTGACTGTCAGCTTTTGAAATTCATCATATCTTTAAGACAGGAATAAGCACATCTGTGCTTCAGGTTTATTGAGAGAATAGTCAGTCAAGGATTATAAAATGCATTGCAAACAAAAATGTATTCTGTTAAATGGATTCTTTTTCTAGGAGGTTTAGGTACCTGGCTTGCAATATTGTGGGAACCATCCTTTTCATTAGGCACAGTGAGGGCAAGGCCTGATCCAGAGTTTACTATCTGGCAGTACCACAGAGGCTGATTTTGGATGGGGGCAACAGCAGCAGTTCCTTGGCTGCTCTTTCTGAGCTTCTGGCAGTTCCTTCTGTTGGAGGATAGTGCTATGTGTTCCTGTCCTCTAAATTGACTTCCTACCCTCAAGTGTGGTAGAGGAAGCTTTTCCATTGCTACTATTTAACTAGTACTCCAGTCAGCTTCTGTATGTGGAATGGGAGAGGGGTGAAATTTCTTCAGACATAAAGCTTGTAGTTCTACTCATGAAGCTGATGACTTACACACTGGTGTGCTTCAGTTTATATGAACAGACAAATTTAGAGGTAGGTTTTATTGATTGCAGATGAAGTAATTTTGCCATAAATTGCTGCCCAACCAGATCATTCTAACTAAACCACCTAGACTTCCAGGGAATATTATTCCAGTTTCTTTTTTGGAGGTGGAGAGAAAGGGTGTTACTGACATTATGTTCACTCTTTATGGTATCAGTGCTGATAAAGGTGATTTGTCTCTAGAGTATGAAAATATCCCAAATCTCCATGTTCTCTGTTTAACATTAGAACACCTTTATGAGTCTGTCATGGAGACTGGGGGGATTTGGGAAGACATTTTTTTAAATGAAACTTTGATGGTGGTAAAGTGAATGTTAGTTTGCTTTCTCAAAAGCTTCAATCGATTTGTTGGATACTAATTGTTTTGTAATTTAGCCACTAAGTCAGTTAGACCAGTTTCATTGTTGTTAACAGGAAACAAGCCCACTGTTGAGTATGGCAAACTTGTATTCATTCAGCAGTACTGATAGCAGTTGGCCTACATAGGGCCCACCTCCTGAGGTGATTAATTCAATGTCCATACAGAGGCTGTACCTGAAATAAGCACATGGAGATGAACTACTTTTTCTAGTTGGTTTATTAGTTTTATATCCTGCCTTTTCTCTGTGAGGTCAGAGCAATCTGTTTGATTTATTCTTCTCACCTTATTCTCACAACAACCCTGTGAAGTAAATCAAGCTCTGAGAGAGCATGTCTGTTCCGAAGAATTCCATGTCTTGGTGGGGATCTAAACCAGAATCTCTCAGACTTTATACCAGAACAGCTACACAAATCCGGCTCTCACTGTTTCTTGTTCTGCAGGTACTCAGAACTTTCCTGTTCCCTTTTTCACTCCAGGTCCATCGCAGCAGCATGGGGCGATGCAGCTGTGACATGAACCCCTCATGTGCTCTTTGCAGCACTCGGAGCTCAGTGCCTCCAGAAATCCAGTATGAAGCCCCTTTGATGGAGCGCCTCTCGCAGCTGGACTCCTGCATCCACCCTGTTCTCTCATTCCCAGATGGTAAGACCAGGGCAATGAGAGGAATTCTTTATGCATTGTGAACAGTATAATGCTGACCCCAGGCCCAGTTTGGAAGCAGCACTCAAGACTAATAGAGAGGACTTCCTTTATCCCGTCATGCATGCTGATTGCTGACCCCAGGCAGTGGTCCTTTAGAAGTAGAAACCAGTTTGATATTTGTGGTCCTCCCCACCTGATACACATACTTTGTTTTTGAATCTATAGAGATAGGCAGCCAAGCCCACCTGGATTACAGCTATTGGACAGTTTTTAGACAAAAAAAGACAGCGAGTTTGTGACTGAGTGAGTGAGTTTGTAAGTGAGTTCCTGGGAAGAATTTTGGCTCTCCTTGGCATCAGTTGCTGGGCATTCCTGACCTAATTTGCTGACTGCTATTCTACATGGCATGCACTATTGGGAGATCCAGGAGGTATGATTTAAACAGATAGGCAAGCAGGCATCTTTTCCTCCCACTTCCCTCTTTCTCTCTTTCTCTCCCTCCCTCCCTCCCCTCAACTGGGTCTTCTTTCCAGTCAGTGTGAATTGGTTCATGAGGTGCTCTGCCCTCGTCTGGACAACTTGATATCTGACTGGAAATTTCCAGATGACGTAATAACATCATAACAACCTTGGTGAAAAAGATGTTAATCAGGCCTTTAAAAACTGCTAAAAGAGCGCCATCTGGGGACTCTGGAAAGACCTGCTGCTCTTGAAACATTTGGCCCGATAGGGAAAATATTCTCTCTCTCTCTCTCTCTCCTCTCTCTCTCCTCTCTCTCGGCAGGTCACAATGCCGTTTTGGTGCAGTCGTATGTTGGCTGACAGTGCAGCAGGGAGCATGAGGGAGAGTAAAACTATCTGGTTTCATTTTCAGCTGTACTGGCAGATCACAGAGTATTGCTTCTGTTAATCAGCAGTGTACTTTTCTCTCTCCTACATGCATGCAGAAGCCATAATTGTTAGATCATATTAAATACATGTTCTCTCTCTCTCTCCCTCTCTCTCTGTATGTGTGTGTGTGTGTGTGTGTGTAAGAGAGAGAGAGAGAGATCTTTCTCAGCCTGGCACCTAAGCTTCTTTCTATTAATATCTCCAGCTCACACCCTCTCATCAGCTGCTCTCTTGTTGTTCAACTGGCCTTCTTACCTTCCTAAGCTTCTATCCATAGTAACCGTTTTTATTGATTTCATTGAAAGTACTTGCATGCTGAGATCAACTGTTTAGCACTGATAAAATAAATGCAAACAAGAATTGTGCTGAATAAGCAAAATGCAACACAGCATAACACTGAAATAAATGCAAACAGCAGCCAAATTCTACTGTACTTAAAGACTTAAAAATCATAGAAAAATAGGGACATAGAAGACACTTCCCCTGGCACAAAAACAAAAGTGGGTGCCCCATGAGCTTCTGTGCAGAAGACATTACACAGAATTCCCTTGTTTATTAGACCAAATTAACAGCTTCTATTCCTGGGACTCGGGATTTGTGTTGTGTATCTGTGTGTGTTGCCAGAGTCCATTAAAATGTTTCCTTTTCCTTTTTCCTTTTTTCTCTTAATGTTTATTGGGCAGAATGTATTACTGAAAAACAGATAAATGGTTGGAAAAATGGGGTGGGAGAAAGGAGGTAGGAAATTTTGTGATTGCATGAGCACACACAAAATATTGCAGAAGCTTTAAAAGCATTCAAGAATTTTTGTGAAGGAGTGGGGAACAGTTTTTGACCACTAATTATGCAAGTTATGACTGATAGGAGTTGTATTCTAACAGCATCTGAAGAGCCATGCTTCCTTGGGCCAGATTTTACAGAAGCATTGAGAGAAGGAAGGAGGGAGGGTTGGATGGTGGTTTGGTTGGTTGGTTTCCTCCTGATTATCTCCATCCTTGGCTTGCTTGAATAATCTGAAGTCATGGCTCTAGTAGAAGGAAGAATTTGTTTCTAGGGGATTGGTTGCAGGAATAATGTTAGATTATTGCAAAATTATCTTATGCACCACACACTACTCTGCCACAAAAAACTACATGCTGCAGGTCCTTGATGGTCCCTCTTTGACTCATCAAATCACATTCAGAGAGGATTTTTCTGCTAGTTTACATGCACAATGTGTGTGTTTATTGGGAACCCCTTTGCAGGGTTACAAATAAAGGCACACATCATACTATGCAGAGTCTTATGACACAGTGGTTAAACTGCAGTACTGCAGGCAAGACTCTGCTCACAACCTGAGTTCGATCCCCACAGCTTCAGGTAGCCAGCTCAAGGTTGACTCCTTCTGAGGTCAGTAAATTGAGTACCCAGCTTGCTGGGGGGGGAGGTCAGTGCGTAAACTGCATAATTAAATTGTAAACTGCCCAGAGAGTACTTTCTATGTGGCAGTATATAAGCAGCACACTTTGCTTTGTAGTAACCCCCTCCTGTTTTCATTTGTCTCTCTGTATGCGTTTCTCTACAGATGTACCAATGAGTTTGCATTTCCAGAGCATGTTGAAATCCCAGCTGCAGAACAAGCCCTGCGAGAAAATCAAACCACCCAAAAAGCTGACGCTGAAGCATCGGCCAACCATGCCTCCCAGTGGCCTGTCTGACTCTGCACGCAAGGATCGTCACAAACTAGTTAATACCTTCTTAGCTGCAGCTAGTAAGTTATCTCAGTTTTGGTCTTGTTTTGGCAGGCATGATCCAAAGTGTCTCTTAGCAGAGCCATATACATGACTTGTGTCATGCCATAGAATGCAGTTTGGTGCCAGAAATTAACATGTGAAATAATAATAAAGTACTTTTGTCTGCCCTCATAACCCCAGGCAAGCTATATATGTCTCTCATTCAGGTTGGAGAAGATAAATCCTAGGCAACTTGGAGCCTTTACAAATTTCTTGTTCTCCATTTGGATATTTATTCTGTTTTGGTTAAGCTGTGCTGGATAACTCTTGTATAAGTTTAGTTTCATTGTAAAGGTTGGTGAAATATTTTACACTGCAGTTTAGTCACAGAGAAGAGATCTCAGGATTTCAACTTTATAAAGTTAATGCAGAATTTTAAAAGGTCTCTGACATGCATAAACATAAGGCAATAGGGCAGAATGAGTGTAGAATACTAGTCAAGAGATAGTAAAGTCTACTGGACAGAAAACAACGTACTTTTGGATCGTGTTCCCAGTTGCATTTCTTGTTAGCGCCCCCCCCCCCCCCCTTTTGTAGTCTTGGACAAGTCATTTACTCTCAGTTGTGTTGGATGTGCAGTAGCTGTCCTGATCTCTCTGGTGGCAGTTTTTGATTTCTCAAGGCTCCCACATACACACCATATTAAATAGGGGGCTAGGAAGCTTTTAATTAGCACAAGTTAAACATATGACATTCTCGTAGATATACACCACATCTCACAGATATACACATGCCTTACTTATTCTGAGCAAGATTGTTTTTTGAGTTTAGTTCATGGGCTTTCTATATCCTTGGAACAGTGTTTTTTTCCCTGCTTGTAGGAATTGACCTGTGTCTTTGAGAGCTTGCAATGCGTGCACATTGCTACTTGGGCACAACTCTTGCTGTCTGTCCTCCCTACAGGAAGGGGGCCAATCAAGTTTTAAAAATGTGCTGATTCAGCCTTCCCCAATCTACTGTTATCCAGATGGTGGGAATGCAACTCCCAAGAATCCCACGGTCACTTATACATTAAACTCCTTGTTTTGCATGTTTCTCAATGAATTTGTTGATACATAGGTGCATGTCCTGCCCTCTATTTCATAGGGATACTCATTTCTGAGCATCAGGAATGTTATGTATATAATTGATACAGCTGGAAAGGTAGGTCATGGCTTAAAATAGAGCATGATAAGGCTGTGTTTGTGGTTTGCCAGAAAGTTTTACTGTGGTCAAGGAATGTGAACGATAACTACATTATCAGGCCAAATAGAGAATATAACTAATACAGTATTCCACATTTATGGGCCAGAACTTAGTTGTTACATATATGATGTATTGGCAGTAGGAGATTGCCAGTAATAAAAGAGTTACTGCTTTGATTATGGGACTTTCCTGCAGTGAGAGTGATTGTGGGCAGATCTGGTGATCCCCAAGATCAAAGCAGCAGCTCTTCAATTACCATCTGCTTCCATCTGCCAGTAAAGGCAATACTCTTAGGCAAGCGGAATTTAGAGAACAAAATTTTGCCCAGTGGTTACTCACTTTCTCCTTACACTTCATAACACAACATCCTGCTTCATTGCCTCTGGAGTCCTGTGTACTCCGGAAGCAAAAAGGATCCCCATGAACCTCATGTCTGCTTGTTAAAATGCAGGACTATGAGTTGGGAGATTAGATTCAGGTTCTGGTCTACACCGAACCATGAAATGCATATGGCAAAAATCGTCTCATGTAAGTTATGCCTCTGGAGTGGTGATGACATCACCAGCGGGGGAGAGTTATGATAATTAAAGACTTCCACCTCCTCTCCCATGGCTTACCCAGCTAACAATCTGTTTATGACATAGGAGTAGCAGGATAGAAGTTGGAAGGCTTTAATTACTGAACATCACCACCACCAGGTGAAGTTGTGGTCAGGGGAGGATTTTCAGTAATAAGAAATGTCTTCCTTCTTCTTCGTGGTCTCTGTGAAAGCACACTAATGGGTTAATCTGCGCCTGCGCAGAGATCTCCGGAATATTCTAGAGCTTAAACATGCGTAAGAGCTGCAGGAGAAAAGCTGGAAGTCTTTAACTACCAAAAAAATTGCCCCCTGCCAGTAATGTTGTCACCTTTACACAGATGTAATGGATGCAAGAGGATTTTGGCTTATTTGTCTTTGAGCCAGTCCCTCCTAGCCTGACCTACTTCACAGGTTTGTTGTGAGGATAAAGTGGGGAGGAGGAGAGCCATGTACACTGCCTTGGAACACACTGTAGGAATTATGGGAGGTACCCAGCCCAATTGTCAAGTCACAAGATAAGCAGCTGTGTTCATGCTATAGGAGATAGTGATGTGCAGCAAAGAAAGGAGTAGACAGGTATGAATAGTCACTTGGCTGTCACGTGAGATGCATTTGTGGCAAATGGCATGCCCTGCATTTTTGCAGCAGCAAAAAGCACAGTAAAGCTGAGCGGGAGCTCCCAGGGTTTTGTTCTGGTCTCAGCAGCAGGGCTCCTTGTAGTGAGGGCTGTGTCCTGCAGGCCAGGAAAGAGAGGGTGAAAGCAGGGCATTTTCATGGCTCTCTTTCTGTTCCACTCCTCAGCTTGCTCGCATCACAAAACCGAGCCAGACAAGGCACACAGGCAGTCCTTAGACGATCTAAGGGCTGCTCCCAAGGTCGAGAGAGCGCCTGAGCGCTCGCTTATCCTGACTCCAGTTCATGAGAGAAAGCGATTGCGGGACAGCTCCTCCGAGAGAAGTGAAGGTAGGCTGGCCACAGCCAGGTCTGTCCGGGAGAGCTTGGGTTTTGTATTCTTCTTCCCTTACCTCCAGCTTCGGAGAAGGGTGCTTGCTGCTTTGGGGGAAGCCAAGGGGGCCGTGGTGCAAGATGCTGCAGTCTCTCTCCATGTGTGCTTTTGAACAGCTTCCTCCTCTAGGAGGAGATCCTACTTGAGGAGGTTCCCCTTTCTCTCTCTCATGTACTCTCTGGTTCTTTGATTTAGATGGTTTGATTGCAGGTTGATGCTAATCATTAGGACAATACCAGCATTATTTATTCTGTCATTGTCTTCTCTCTTTTGTTTTGCTCCCTTCTTACATAGTGTTGAAGCATCATACAGATATTGGAGGGCCGAGCTATCTGTCCAGCACCATGGCCTCCACAGTTCACAGTCCCCTTGTGCGGCAGCTGTCCACCTCCTCGGAAAACTCCATCCCACCTGCCAGTGCAAGCTCACTGGGCACCTCTAACGCATCTGTAAGTACCCTTCTGCGCATGGTGGGTCTTTTCCATGAAGAAGTGTTAAGTGCGATAGGGTGGTATTTATTTAGCTCCTTCACTATGTACAGTATATGATGGAATACAGGAGGCAAAGTCTGTCGTTCTCCCCCCCCTCCCCAAGAACTTTTAATCTAAATCCAGGCACAAGGATATTCTAGGAAGCAGAAGAAGCTACAGACAAGTGTAGAGAAGAGTAGAGTGTGCACTCCTTCAAACTGTATACCTCTAGCTTGAGTTACAGGTGGACATGGGAACTAGTTCAGAGGTGGTCAGTTTTCAGAGGTCCTGGGAGTACATGTGCCCCCCCTCCAGATCTCAGCAGCACTTCTGATTCCACCATCGCCTTTTTTTTTTTCTTGATGTCTTTTGCCCTCTTGAGGAATGTGATTGGAAATTTTGTTATTTCCCCCCCCCCCCCCCCCCGCCCATTTGTTTTTAGCCTGGGAAAGGGCTCTTTTGGAAACTGCAATTGAGCAGAATTTTGATATCTTTCTAACTGGAAAGAAAAATGTGTTGTGTTTAGGGACTGCTCTGGTAATCCATATGCAGTCTATGAGAAGCACTTTGTCTACCACAGAAAAGGTGTGTTTTTTTGTTTTTTGGCTGTCACTCAATACAAATAGTGCTGAGATTTAGGAGGCCACTTACCTTTTTGTGTTTGGAACCAGCTGCTGAACAAGGTCAGTGAAGTTCATCTGGTTTCTGTTTCTGTAATTTAATGGCAGTGTTATAAAATAGATGTAAGGGTAGCTTTGGCTGGATAAGTTGGAGCACATGGCTGTAGAGCCAGGGTCAGAGTTTGAAATCCCCACTGCAGAAGCAGCAGCAGCATATTTTGAGTTTGAAGCTCGAGTCTCTTGTAGCAAGGAAACATACCAGTCAAAAAATAGTGGCTAAAATCCTGTTACTTAGCGTAGTAAGTTGCAATTTGAGTTAGGCTCATTTGAATCAGTGGAAGATATGAAGGAGTTGATTCACCAAATCCCCGCTGATTCAAAAGGCCTACTCTAGTGTGATTTACTACACTAAACAATGAGATTCCAGACAGTGGTTGATTGGATATGGAGCTGAGCCCTACAAGCTTTACAAATGCATGTATCTAATGAGGTAGCTACAAACTCCAGGAAGATTCCTAGAAGGAACAAGGGAAGTTTTGGATGGTCTAGAATGTGCTTACCAGACATGATTGTATATCCTAAGATTGTTGCCTCTGACGTGGAAAGACCTAGAACAGCCACCAGTTTTCTCTAATAAGCTGTTGCACCCTGCGTGGCCCGAGAATAGTAATTCTCAACAGTTAGTCCTTCAGATGTTTGGTCTTCAACTTCTAGACTCTCCGACCAAAGATCAGGCTTCCTGGGGCTGATGGGAGTTGTAGAGTAACACATCTGGAGAACATCAGGTTGGGAAAGTGGTCACCCTTTCACCTCTGCCTTGTCCATGAGTATTATACTGAGGGAAGCCCTAGACTAGAGACACATGGCTGTATAGAGAGGTGTGTTTGTTCCTAGTTGCTCTTTAGCTAGAATGACTTCTCAGAGACTTGAATTATCAGAGCCAAAATCTTCAGAACAAGCTAAGATGATTTCTTGGGTAAGCTGGTAGTGAATGTGGAAATAACATTTCATAGAATTTTTGTCTTGATGCTTTTAGATGGTAGATTTTTGAAATGGTTTTTACTTTTGCGTTTCCTGTGCCTGGAAGCACTTACACAACAGGAAGAAAAGTTGATCCTTTTGGACTTCTTTCTCTGTTATGTTCCTGCAAAGGGCAGACAAACTTTTGGAGGAGGCAGTTTACTGGCTTTGATTGCATATTTCTTTTTATTTGTTAAAAGTTTGGTGTGTTGGGTGTGGGGGACATTGCATCCTCTAAATGTGGTTGTACTGTAAATGCCATCTCTTCTCCTGTGGGTACATTGACTAGGTCTGTTGAGATTTGTAGTCTAGCTAAACCAGGGTCAGGTGGGGTATCACGCATTTCTGAGGGTAATCATTCAGAAAACACTAGGATATAAATATATAAATACCTGAATGATGTTAGGCAAGTTTCCATAATTGTCATTCATTTTAGGGCTGCTGTCCTGCACCGTGTTTTGTGCATAGTATCATGATTACTAGTGCAATAAAATTACACAATTTTGTCCTCTATTAGATTATGCGTATTCAAAGAGTAGAGGAAGGAGAAAGGAGTACAGTGGTGCCTCGCTAGACGATTGCCTCGCAGGACGAGGAAATCGCTAGACGATGCCTTTTTGCGATCGCTACTGCGCTTCGCAAAACGATGTTTCCCTATGGCGATTTTCGCTAGACGATGAGGTTTCCCATAGGAATGCGCCGACTAGTGGTGAAAAGCTGTCAGTGCAGCTGTCAGTGCATTCCGATGGGGACCCACACTCGCTAGACGATGTTTCCCCTATGGGAGATTTTCGCTAGACGACTGCGTTTTCCCTTGGAACGCATTGAAGAGATTTCAATGCATTCCAATGGGAAAACGTGCTTCGCTAGACGATGTTTTCTCTAGACAGCGATCTTCGCGGAACGGATTAACATCGTCTAGCGAGGCACCACTGTAGTTGAAATTATTAAGAGGTTTGTAGCTCCTTCCTCATTGGCTCCTGCTGATGCATAACTTCATTGGATCTCTTGAGTACCCAAATAATAGAGAGCCCTCTGATGCATATCAGGTGACTTGTGCTTAGCCAATCAGTGTTAGGATTTCTGTGGGTGTAACAATCCTATCCCCAACATTAGCAGGCTGCACTGAGGGCCAGTAAATCCCCTAGTATGTTATGCAGCTCCTTTCCACCTTATCTTTTATGTCAGTCATCTTGTGTGATTAAAGTGCAGTTTTAACAGCCATAATGCATGTGTTCAGTCTTTACCCAGCTTTATCCATGTGATTAGGGCAGGAGAAAGACAGTGAGAAAATGGTAACTATTATTGTTGTTCTTTTTGGTGGTAGTGGTTGTACTTCTGTGCCTTATTAGTTCCATGCTACGGAAGCAAGTTAGGCAAAACTTTAATACTTTAAAAATCTAAATTAATCTTGTTCATATTTCCCCCTTAAGTGTGTCCATATGACATTGGGGAAATCATAATTTAAAGCCAAGAACATTAAAGCCAACATTATCTTAGAACTGCAGAGCTAGAAGAGACCCTATGGATCATCAAGTCCAGCCCCTGTCAAGGAGGCACAACGGGAAATTGAACTCCCAACCTCTGGCTCGGCAGCCAGAGACCTAAAGCACTCAACTCTCCAGCAGTTCAAAAACCATCTCTTCTTTAGATAAATGGGACTAAAACAGTATCTGAATACATAGTAATCTTCACTGGACCTTTAAGGTTGGAAGAAAAGGAATTCTGCTGTCTTGGCTTTAAATGAAAAGGACAGTCATTTGATATAAAATGGAACAAGTCTGTAAATTGTACTTAGAAGGCACATGTAGAATGTAGTCCTAGTCACTAAAACAACAGCTAAAAAGAGTGGCAAATAGCACTTTATTGGGGAACTTTAGAAAGCAGCTTAGCAACAGGCATGGGAGAGAGGCAACTTCTAGGGATACCTCCCTGTGAGCCTTTTCCACAAAAAATGTGGCATGTGTTTGTCACATGGTTGGTTCAGCCATGGGGGATGTTTTTTGGTGGTGGAGCATAGTGGAATCTTGAGAAGCAGCCTTCCCTGACATGCAGGACGTTTGCTATTAAGATATAATGTGTGAGATGTGCAGACTAGCTGAACACTCATTGTTGCTACGGATATGGAGAGAACATGTAGAGAAACATCCACACATGTTGAGATTTAGGAGGGTGGGTTGAGCGGGGGAAGTAGTAGGATCTGTACTTTTAGAAATGTATAATTTGCTGGCTTGCCTGAATATCAGTTCTTTTTTAAAAAGACACACATTTAAGGGTAAAATGTGACATGGTTACAGTTATGGCACATGAACAGTCAGAAAATGTGTTAGAGGGAAGGTTTAGACGTTTTTAAGCTATTATTGTCCCTCTGGTAGATCCTCCCCCCCCCCCCCCAAAATAATAATATAAGAGTGTGTGATTGTTTTCACTTGATTTTCCCACAAAATTGATACGACCATACAACTCAAGATTGCATTTTGGGGAGGTCTCCGTTCTCCCTCTTCTGATACTGGCAAAATGGGGTACCAGTATTCCGTCCTTGAGATTCTCTTTACAGTAGAGATGACCTAAGGTAGCAGTCCTCTATCCAGCCCCACTCCAGAGCTACAGTGCCTGCCATCTTTAGCTAGAACAACAAGTTATGATCCTTCTGTCTAGAAATGGTAACTCCGATGTTGTTTCACATAGATGCTTATCATGGCATGGAAAGAAAAAATCCAGGAGCCCTGAGTTTGTGTGCAATGGATAACTCTCATTTACTCTGAATATTTAAAATAAATAAAGAGGCCAGGATAATTTTAGCTGATCATCATCCTTGGCATTTCTAGCAGTAGGGATTCCCCAACTTGGCTTGAAGGCAGCATGGTACAACATTTCCTCTGGTGTGTATTTTGTGGCTCATATTCCAACGGCAGCTGCTTGGTCTGATTGAGTCCCCACATGGGGTGAGGGGACACCCTACGTGATGTCCTTCCCCCTGGCCTAGTGTCACTGCCTGGGCTTGGAATGGCTTCCCCTTTCATCTCACATTTTGTTTGTTTCCATGTTCTGTGTTTGCTTTGCAGCAGCAGCCAAGGAGGCGGAGAGGGGAAAGCTCTTTTGACATTAACAACATTGTCATCCCTATGTCAGTAGCTGCAACAACCCGGGTAGAAAAGCTGCAGTACAAGGAAATCATCACACCAAGGTACGTCCAGAGATGTAACATCTTCAACCTTCCTGGTCTCCCAGTTGCTCCAAATCCAGCCAGATGGGTTAGTACTGCAGTTCTCTGTCTGTGCAGAAGAAGTCACCCAGGAGTGGGCTAACTGCTGCTGCAGAGGCATGGCAGAGATCACAGCATCTGCAGACTCTGACCTTGGCTCCTTTCCTCAGTTCTTTCCTCTGCCTAAGCCAAGGACATGTTACACTGCTTTGTTTTCTGTTCCTCACCCCCATCTGGATGTGTGTGTCATGGTTATAAGGCAGCTTCATATCCTCATAAGAGTGGGGCAGTATGGGATAATGCAGGAGGTTGAGATAAGGCTGCTGAGAAGATTTGTGGCTATCAGAACAGGCAGAGATGTTCCGGGGCTGCCAGAAGGTGTAGTTTTGTTGGAGCTGAGAAACCTGAAAAACTGCTTTCAGCTTTCGGTGAGGGAACCATGCTGAGAATTAGATTAGGCTCTGTAAGGCAGTGAGAGACAGGGATATGAAGGGGAGCTTGCACTTGCCTGGCTGAGCTTCTTTCTTGGCCCGGAAGCCACCTTGGGTGGTCTCGAGTAAAACACTGTGTAGATCTTGCCCCACCTTCTAGGCTAAATGGAGGTACCCTCGGGTGCATCTGCGATGAAGGGAAAAGTAGAAATATATAAAATATCCTCCCCGCTAATCAGATCTTGGAAATAACATGTCACAAGTAACAACATTACTAGTAAATGTGTTCCTTTTGGAGGTATCATAATGATTGTATGTTTGTGAAGTAATTTAATAACTTATAATGATGGCAGTTTAAAAAATGCATAGCAAATAATGTTTATTTATTACTTCCAAAATACTGATTTTGCAGAGAAGCAAGTAATTTCCTCCCCTCTATTTTTAAGGAAAATTGCATTTCTTTAAAAAACAGGAAAAGAGTAATGTATTACTTTTTCCAAAATAATGGTTGATTTCTAACTTCTTTAAAAACTAATGCAAAACATTCTGGGCTGTGCCCATAAACAGCAGGCATTTCTGGTGAGGTTTCCCTAAACTGCTTGTTTTGTGCAGAATTGTTCCTGTTGTCCTCAGGGACAGGATGCCTACCCTCATAAGAGTGGGGTACTGGGGGATTTCCACCTAGTTTTTGACTAACTGTACTTTGGTGGTTGCAGCTGGCGCGTGGTGGATATCAGTGCCCTGAAGGTGAACCCAGATGAAGACAATGAAGAGGTAATCATCCTGATTCTCTTGGTAGCCTCCATATGGTTCCCTGTGCATCACCGTCTTTCGTTTGTTCTTTTGTTTTGGGGGACAAAGACCTTCTTCCTCCCTCCTCTCAGTGTAGAACACTTCATCAGAAGAGGATGGCGGGAACCAGCCTGTTGGTGACATTCAAACAATCACATGGTCAACTCAAATCTTCTCCCTTTCCTCTTCCCCTGGAAGAGTTCTTTTTTAGGTAGCCCAGGGCTAGTCCGTGTTCTCTTTTTGAGGGGGGGGGGGAATTGGGGGCACTTTAAATGGCTGTCTGGAGTTCCTTCCAGTGATGGAATGCAAAGTGGTGTTGTACATCCAGTCCCTACTGTTGTTCTTTTCCCAAGAGAGCAGTGGTTGGATGCTCTTCTGTTTTGTTTGGATTAGCTTTGCAAGTAATCCAAATTCAGATGCTTGTTCAGGTATGCTATGGATTCATTAAAAATGCTAAAGCAATTAGAAATGAAACTCCAGTGTGAAAGTCCTGGCCACTGTGCAGATAGCTTTTCCTCTAGGTCTTACACAAGGCGGCTCACACACTACTGATTTCAGTGGAAGCTGAGGCTCCAATACTTTGGCCATCTCATGAGAAGAGAAGACTCCCTAGAAAAGACCCTGATGTTGGGAAAGTGTGAGGGCAAGAGGAGAAGGGAACGACAGAGGACAAGATGGTTGGACAGTGTCATCGAAGCTACCAACATGAATTTGACCCAACTCCGGGAGGCAGTGGAAGACAGGAGGGCCTGGCGTGCTCTGGTCCATGGGGTCACGAAGAGTCGGACACGACTAAACGACAACAATCAGGATATTTACAGCCCATTATTGTTATTTGTTATGTTCATATCCTCCAGTGAGTTCAAGGTGGCAGAAATGTCTCATCTGCCTCTTCACTTTTGTTTGCTGATCAGAAGAAGCTCAAGCAAGTAAAACACACAAGCCTTTTATGGGAGGGCTTAGCCCTGGACATGGTTTTAGACTCTGAAGACTGAGGCAGGACTAAAGTCCCTAACCCCATTCCATCCAGTGGTGCTGACAATGATCAACAAATAGGGTATGAATGGCCGAAAGGGGTTCAGAGACCTCGAGGCATCTTTTATGGGAGCCAAAGAAAAGGGAGTGGAACCTTGCATGGTGGTAACGTCTGGATGCTTCTTCACAGTGAAAGCAGAAGAGATTCCAGGTTCCTGAAGAGAAAACAGAAGAAGAAAATAAATCTAGAATTTGTTGAAATGCCTAGATGAGGAAGATTTTTAGATAACTTCTTTAACCATCATCAGATTTCCAGTAGCCTGTCAGTCCTTTGCCTAAGAATGGTTCTGTTTGAAAATTTCCGCTGATGGATAATTTCTGCACACGGGCCTTCTTTTCCATAAAATCCTACAATGTAATGATGTTACTAAGAGATCATAATAAACTATTTTTGAAACCTTATACAAAAAATGGAGACAGAAACAAAATATCAGCAGCTACTCCAAGTGGAACATTCCCCCAAACACACTCACCTCTGCCTCTTTCCCATTTTCCTATTCCAAGCATCACTGTCCTTGATGACTGAGTATTCTCCGTACTAAGCACACATTTGGGGATGTATGTGTGCCCCCTTGGTTGGTTGGCTGGTTTCCAAAATGTGTTTTTTTTTTTCTGCTTCAAATATCAGGATTCACCCAAGCATTTTACTATATCACTCTTGTTTCTCCATGGCCTTATTTTGCCCAGAAACATGGCAGCCTTTATCACTTCACCTCATTCTAGAACAAGTGGGGTGGCATACAGAAGAGTGAATGGAGACTAAGCACATTTTTTTGAGTTCAAGGAAAGCTAGGACCATGTTACCATGACTAATTACAGTCTGTTTGACAACTGGTAGATATAGCTGTTGGTTTCTGCTGTTCTCTTCCGGCCTGTTGTACATGACTGTAGAATATATATCTTTAGAGTGCATATACAGATATGTAGAAAAGACACTGGAATATAATATAGACACCTGTTAGTCATAATTAGTCATTCTCCATATTTCATTCTCTAATATGACCACTGGAGGATCTGTGTTATCTATTGGTCAACTGTGAAACTGTACATGATACAAATATCGCCAAAGAAGATATAAGATACAACTATCTTCAGTTTCTTTTATCTTTCTACGGCATCAGTCACCTAACTCAAATAGGTAGATATTGGAAGAGTTGGGAACACACAGTATGGGTTTGTCTCCATGTAAATGTTGGGTAAAAAGCAGTCCCTTCTTGCTCTCCACAAGGAAGAGCTTTGATGGATGAGGAATGAGTTTGGCCGTGAATGAATGCTGGATGCAGACATTTTCAGTTTAAATGTCCTTGACCCAGATTCTCAGGCATCTAAATTTATACAGCTGTGGTTAAGGAAATTGACCTCCATACTCTGTCATCACACGAATGTCTTTGGACTTCAATGGAGCTGTCAGTGGTGGAAGGCCTAGTGAAATCCAGAGGGAAGCAGCTATTGCTGTCTCATAAACTGGAGGAAATACTGTGGTTGCAGCAGGTAGACTCTCCTATTCCTTTTCCTGGGAAAACCTAGCTTTTTCTAATGGTGGAAGAGTCTCAGATGTGAACGTATCAAAATATGAACAGTGCCCTCAGTCAGGAAGGAGGGTGGGAAAAGAGAGATCTGTGGGTGCAAAATGTATTCATCGGTATTTGGTATCTTCAGATCACTAACATCCTGACAGTGTTGTTCTGGGATGGGTCTTCCTTTGGACCTGACCAGGAAGAAGAGAGAGATTTTAAAGCTGTGCAAGAATCAGGTGGCAAATCGGAGCAATATAAGCATCTTGTGGGCTGCACAGTGAGGTAGTGGCATCAATGCCTCACCATACTTGGTGATGCTTTATGCATTTACAACACCAGAGATAAGGTTGAAGAGGCACCCCTGAAAGAGAAAGTTATCTTCCGGCCAGTGGACCCATGCCTTTTGTGAACGAAGGAAGATAAAATGGTTACCAGCTCCTGAATTCTTGGTGCCATCCCACCATCCTTTTAAATTAAATTATTAAGATCTTAAAGCCTGCTGGGTCTACTTACAAATAGTTTTAACGGTTGGCAGGATCAAGGACCAGCACTTTGACAGTCCTCAGCAGCAGTGATCAGAAAGACTGTTTGAAAGACTCATTCATTAAGTTTTGACGAGATATTTTTAATTCCCCAGAGTTGATTGGGACAAGTTCTCTGTGAAAAATAGCTTTTCCCCTCCCCAAGCACAAACAGGTGGCAATAACTCGGAACTACTAGGTCCTTATTGGAGAACAAAGCAAAAATTATCTCCCCCTGTACCCCCAAACACAAATGTATACTCAAAAGACAGTCTGTTGTTTTTCTGTGAATGGATGATGTTTGGAACTGAGGTACCAGAAAGAAGGTTTTCTTTTAGGGCCTCAACAGCCAGTTTAATTTCAGATCATTCCTTATGACCCAGAAGAGATGGAGGGAGGTGGGATGCAGATAAGTATTTGAGGGCGGAAAGAGGGGAAGAATCTTAAGTATCTATTTACGTTCATCATCTTTCAACAGCTGGGCAACAAAAATCTCCATAGAGATCTGTTGTGGATCTGCACTGATTGGACTGGACTAACACCATAAATGTTCCCACAGAAAATATATCTCAAAGGGAGATTGTTTGTAAAGCTGTTATGCTTTTTTCTCTCTCGAAATATTATGCCATGGCTGTTGGTGTGGACACCTGGGGTGGGGGCCACAAGGTGGTCCCGCAGAGCCTTTTTTTGCCTAAAGGATCTTCTGTATCTCTTCCAGGCAAGAGCTTGCTGCTCTCCCCCATACGTGTGACCACACAGTGGCTATAAAAGAGCAAACTGTCTCAGCTGTCTGCCAGTCATTTCCTTCAAGGGGCTTTCTCTGCAGGCACATAACTTATTAACCACCTCCACTATGGAAGCTGCTAGAATTAACTGAATAGACCTCTGTCCAGTGTGGTAGCGCTCTTAAAGCTTTAAATTGAGGCAGTGACACTGGGCTGCTTGAAAGAAAACTTCCTGGGCAGGGTTGAGAAGAGATTTGTTTTGACCACACAGTCAGTTTCTTTGGTAACCTGTTCCCATGCTGGATTTTTGTCCTTTGGTGAAGTTTCTGGCGAGTGTGCTTCCAGGATGGGGCAGGATTTAATCTAATTCTTTAAAAAAAATGAAACCACCTTTCAGCAAGGGGCTGAGTAGAAGTGGAATCATATGAGGAGAGGTGCGTTATAGAAATTAGTAGAGAATGGCCATTTGTTTGTTATTAAAAAGTGATCACTTTAACTAGTCATCGTTAATGGCATATGGTCATGCTCTTTTCTTCTGAGTCCCTGTGCACAGAAAGTGATTTGTGGACTTGAACGCAAGATAATCTCAACCCTTACTTTAGGGAAAGAAAAAGAAGAGGGAAAGTTCACTGCCCATATGTTTCTAGGTCTAATAAATAAATGAGAAACTTCCACAATTCAGAAAGTCTCCTTCTGAAGGACTGCCCTTTCAGAGTCTGACAAAATTTTGAGTCCTTTCTTTTATTAGAACTTCGATTCCTCCTCTGATTAACTCACTCCTTGTTTGCCATTCATTCCATACTGTTTCTTGCCAAGAAAGAAAATCCCTTTCTGAATTCCAAAAAGGCTAGTGAAATAGTATTATACAATATTTTAAAATGAAAAGCACCAAATACAGGTGGAAAATTGGGAGGAGGCTTTTAAATTGGGTTAAGGCATAGCCCTCCAGCCATTGTTGGACTCCAGTTCCCATCAACCCCTTTAGCCTAGCCAGGGATGAGGGATTATGCAGTCATAGTTCAACAGCATTGGAAAGGTGATGGTCCCCCAGCCCTGCTCTGGATGCTTAGGGGGGATACATTGGTGTTTGAGTCATCATGGATGTCTTCTTCAGCACGAGCAGTCTAAGTCTTTGGCTTCCAGTTTGTTTGAAAATACTGTTTTGCAACCAGATTTGGAGGTCAAAGAATCAAACTGGTTGTGCCTAAAAGTGTGGCAGAACGAGAACGAACTGTAATGGTTTCTATAAATACATTTTTAGGCACTTTGAAGCCTCCTCCTGCCTTTTCCTCTTACTTTGCAGTATAAATAAGGATGGGCTTATATTGTACATGGGAAACATATTTCTTCTGCAGCATTTAGTTTTCCTTAGAATTTTGTTTAGTTTCATGTACAGTAGGATCGCAGTATCCACATTGTGGATATGCAGACCCCATATATATATAGCATAGTCTGTGGTGGCTAGTTCTGGTAATATACCGTGGAAATGGGTAATTCTGGGGTTGTTCATTTAATATTTTCAGGCAGCAGATAACCAAAACTGCAAGTACTGCTCCTGCAGATATGGTGGTCTTACTTTATTGCCAAATAGGTGAATCAGTGCAGCATCTGAGATTTTTTTGTGTGTTGAATGATTATGAACAAGAAATAAATCTTTTCGTGCCCTGCGGCTAAGCCGTGTGTATGGCTTATGTGCCACAACTATAACCACCACTGAATGTGTCACATTTTTACACTCATAACCTCTCTTTGCTTTGACAGGGAATTTACTATTGCAGGGGCAGAGTTTTTCTGCCAAAAAACAAATTCCCTCCTAAAGATGGCTCTCTTTAGTAAGAGACAAATCAGATGAATGTTCCATGGCCAAACTATGTTGTGATATGGAACTTAATTGTGTGGAGAGGATGGGTTTTGATTTGGGCAAATCAGCATGAATCCAAGCTCAATTGCCCCAAGTGTGTAAATACATAGAGATGAGTGGATTGTCCAAACTTTCTCTTCCAGGATGACACTTAAAGAAAGTTAAGGGCTAAGAGTGCAGATCTCTGTCTGACCCAAGAGCAGCAGCTGTTCTTGAAGGGGAGAAATCTACACGTTCCCTGAAATGTTGTGTAGTGCTTTAACACTATCCTGTGAATGACTAGAACTTTAGAGACTATTTCAGTGCTAACCTTGTACCCACTGCTCTTCCAGATAGAGGATCTCTCTGATGCAGCCTTTGCCAGTCTCCATGCCAAATGTGAGGAGATGGAGCGGGCGAGGTGGCTGTGGAGCACATGCATGCCACCTCAGCGCCGGGGCAGCAGGTAAGGCTAGCTGGTGTTTTTTCGGGAAGGGGGTTCTAGAAGTCCAAATGCTGGGGTATATGGGGTCACTGTTCATTGCTGTTCCTTCATATTCCCATACAGTCAGTGTCCTTGTGGAGTATGGAGATGTGCTGGTGTTTGGGTGGGGGAGGGAAGAGTAGCTGCTGAAACAGTGGAGGAGAGGCCCTTCTGGAACTAATAAGTGGTGCTGGAAGTGGCAGAAGAGGCTGCTTCTAGATTCTATAGCTGGCCCAGTTACAGATGTGTTAGAAAAGGTACTTTTGAATATGACTAATCCCCAAATGTCTGGGGAATTTTTGGAGTTGTCAATTGTATGCTAACATTTCCAACTTCTAGCCTTGCATATGAGCAGGGTGGATAAAAAAATCAATGATTTTTTTTTTAAAGAATCAAATTGATTTAAATCACGATTTAAATTTGAAAATCAGATTTTTTAATTTACATTGTCAAAAAAATCAGATGTTTTTAAAATCATGATTTAAATCAATTTGATTTAAATCAAATCCACCCTTTATATCAGCCTAAATTGTTACATTGTACTAAACACCTGAAAACATTATTTTTGATACCTAGTTTAAAATACTGAAGTGCAAAGGGGTGTGACGTGTGGCACTTGCAGTCTATAAGAGGGCAGGTCTCTGCCTTGAAGAAATACTTGGTTTCATTTACAAGAATAAGGAGGAGAAAGGGAGGGATATGGAGATGAAAGCTGGAGTATGCAAAGAAGTTCCTAGCATGGGGCAGCATCTTTAAAAGGAGCAGAGATCCTTCTTCTGGGAAGGGGTGATGTGTCACAATATGAGAACAGATAGGTGAGGGAGGGACAAGATCATGCCAGGATAAAGGGGGGGGGGGAGGCTTGCTACTAGCAAATGCCAAGATAGCCAATATCTATCTACATTCCTGCCCTCCTTTTGGAGTTGTGCCTGAATTGAGCGAGATGGGAGGTGGATCATTAGTACTGTCATGGCAAGGAATTTAGTTTAAGAGCCCATGGGTGCTTTTGATTCTGTGCATGCAATGTTTGTGAATGTGGCTCCCAACATCTACAATTGAAAAACTTTAAAAATATGTATGTAATAAAAATTATTTCCAGGTCTTACAGATCTACAGATGGACGGACAACCCCACAGCTGGGGAACCCCTCTACCCCACAACCAGCATCACCCGATGTTGGCAACTGCTACGTGCATTCTGATTTCTCCCATACCCACTCTCCACGCAGTCCCATCAGCCCTGACCTACTCTCTGGCCCCCCCACCTCTCTAACCCGGGACTCCATGCGGCATTTCTCCAGTGAGGATACACGATGTTCCACACCTGAATCTGGCCTTGATGAACAGGTGAGTGGAAGGTTCCTTTCCAAGTATTTTTAAAAATTGATTTGCAGGGAAGGTGTTGATGGGCTGTGTGGGTTACTTGCATGCATTTCATTTTACTTTGGGAAAACTGCCGGATCTCCTTGCAGGTCAGTGAATTCCTTCAGGAGGTGAACAGAAAGGAGGGGAAGATTTATTCTCCAAATTATATAGGCTTTGTGATTGCTTCAGTTAAGATTGTGGTTTGCTTTCTAGGCAGAAAGTGGGTAAAAATGCCATATTTGTAATAAAAGCAGTAGGAGCCATTTCTTTGAATAATCAGTCTGAATATTTGAATGTGTATCAGAAGTGTGTGAATACTGTCCAGTGCGATTTGTATCAAAATATTTGCTATATAGATGAGGACTTAGTTGCCCCAAGTGCATTTGGAAGGGGCCTGAACCAATTTTTTTTCGGGTATTTGTATGCCTGAGAAAAAGAACTGAAAATGTGGACAGTAATACAAAATGGTGGGATGATTGGGTACACCCCACCCTCAACTGTGGTGGTAGATCTTCAGTTTGTAGCCAGAGGTCCTTTCTTTATTCCTTCCCTAAGAGCCATGCTCAGGGAAAATACATATTGGTCAGAATCTTACTATACAATTATGTGTATGCAGCTCAAGGTTACATGTCTGCAGTAGTTGTGTTATAACACCAAGGCAGAAGTGCAATCTTGAAAGCACTTCTGTTGGCACATTGTGCAGTCACTAATGCCAGGGATGTGCGACTGTGCAATTCCTTAATGCAATTCCTTGTTGTTAAGCATAATGCCCGGCACATTTATGACTGTAACTTGACATTATGCCAGCAGGGATGTGTGGAAGATGTCCCCAGTCAGTAGCCTGGCTTACCCAGGCATGCCCAATAATTATCTAGCCCAAATCAGTGCTAGCTTTTTGGCAGCCACCCACTCTGGAACAGAGGGGAAAAAATAGTTCTGCAAATGTAAAAAATCCTATTCCTTAGTATAGTAAGACACAGCTAGAGTAGTCCCATTAAAGCAGTGTAATATACAGAGGAATTGACTCACAAAGTCCCCACTGATTCACTGAGCCTGCTGTAGTTGAGACTTGCTGCTAAGTAAGCAGCAGGAGTTCAATTCAGTTTTGAATTTGCTTAATTCTATTTAAATGCAAGTTTTATTGTTTCAACTAGGGATAGGATTTTCATTGTATGTATTATATATTGCAGTTTTTATTGTATGATTTGTAATTATGGCTTTGATGGGTTGTGAACTGCCCACAGAGTATTAGCCCTAATATTAGGGGCAGTATAGAGGTTGAAATAAATGAATAAATGCCTAAAAGAAAAAGGAAGAAAATTCTAGAACAGAGCCAGTCTAAAAAGCAATGTACCGCCCTTCCTTGCCATGCCTGGTGTGTAATGGTGGCTCTGTTGTGTGGCTGGGCAATAAACAGAGTGCAGTGAGGTTGATGCGAGCCCTCCACTCTCAGTGAAGTTTCCAGGAGAGGCTGTGTCTTTCAGCTGTCAGTCTTTCTGCTTTGCTGCTTCCTGTTCTGGTACACCAACTGGCACCAAGTATTGTTCACACGTCTGTACTTTTAATTCCCAGAACACTGAAACAAGCTTCAGTGGTTTGTTGTTGTTGTTGTTTAGTCGTTAAGTCGTGTCCGACTCTTCGTGACCCCATGGACCAGAGCACGCCAGGCCCTCCTGTCTTCCACTGCCTCCCGGAGTTGGGTCAAATTCATGTTGGTCGCTTCGATGACACTGTCCATCCATCTCGTCCTCTGTCGTCTCCTGCTCCTCTTGCCCTCACACTTTCCCAACATCAGGGTCTTTTCCGGGGAGTCTTCTCTTCTCATGAGATGGCCAAAGTATTGGAGCCTCAGCTTCAGGATCTGTCCTTCCAGTGAGGACAGTGGTTTGTAGGGGCTCCCTAAACACTCTAAGAGTTACCAGGGGCCTCTTGTGCTGTCTCATATCTGCTCCATTTTGGCACTTTCTCCCAAAGCCAATGCATATTTCTACTGTACATGGCATATCAATGTACTTGCACTGATGTTGCCTTTGTTTTCTTATGTGCTGCCTTGAGTTATCATTTATGGCTTGTATGTTGCATTCTAGCTGGCTAGATAGCTCAGTGGTTTAGATATCTTGCTGCAGACCTAGATGTTGGGAGTTCAGTTTCTCACTGTTCCTCCTGTGAGTAGAGCCAGCCTATGTGGCTGTGGGCAAGCTGCACAGTGCCAGGGTGCCCCCAGAAGAAGGGAATGGTGAACCACTTCTGAGTACTCCTTCCCTAGAGAACCCTGAAAAGGGTTGCCATAGTCAGAATTGAGTGATGGCACAAGTAATTATTTATTATTATGTTGCATTTTAGAAGTTTGTACACTATCCAGTGAGTTTTTGGTATATGACTGTTTAAAAGTACAGTAAATGTACAGTAAAAAACTTAATTGTGGACAAGCACATATACAGTGAAACCTAGTAGAATAGAGAAGAAATAATGACATATGTTTAGCCTGGATTGAATGTGTTTGGAAACAACAGGGAAAGTATTGGAAATGGCATATTGGTGGTGGTGTTCCATCTGTCACAGCAGGCATAGGGTTTAATAAACTAGAAGACCTGAGAAGGACACAGAATTGTTATGTGTGGCAGTACCAGGACTGAAAAGTAATTTAGTGTTTGGTACATACTGACACTTTTCCTGATGAGAAATATTGAAGGACACCTTGATTTTGGGGGTGGGGGGGTGGGTGCAGGGAAGCATCCAAAAGGGAAGGGGGTTTTTTTATACGTGGTGTCAGTTATCTTTACATAGATTGAGTTTTTCCCTGTTTAGGTCATGACAAAGAGTGTAGATACCTAGAATAGCCACTTGGTTGGAGGGGAGATGGTCCTGGATGAAATCCTATCAGACACCCAGGATTTTGTTCAAGATAAAATTCTTGAACCATTTGGTGACAGTAATCACAATGCTATTAAATTCAGCACATGTTTTAAATGGTAAATTGTCCAGAGAGTACAATGCAGTTTAACATTTAACTTTATATGTTTGTTTTTAAAGAACCTGGTTAAAATAAGCTGAAAAGGAGATTTAAAGAGGATCAAATCTTTATAGAACTCTTGGAAGTTATTTAAAACCAATTTTAGACACACAATGGATGTGAGAGGAGAACAAAGAGGAACACAAGACTCCAGTGAAAAGGGGGTGGGGAAAGGACAATAGAGGATGAAAACAAAAGTTTGAGGAGCATGTTGCTGGAATGTGCCATCTAAGAACCACAGAAGGGAAAAAGTGGCTAGGAAAGTAGTTGTAGAGCAAGAGGATAAAAATTATGCTCTCTTTTGCTTTTTAGACAGTGCAACCCTGGGAACGGCGCAGCTTCCCTCTGTCCTACAACCCCAAGACGGAGTGCGAGGACCATTTGGATCCCCAGGACCGGTCATCACGATGTACGCGGCGCACCTCTGGCAGCAAACCCCCCTCCCGAGAAACAGATGGAGCCCCCACCTCACCCACCCTCGCTTGCCTCAAGAACCGGAACCCCGGGGCAGTGGCCACAGTGCAGCGGCCAGCCCACAGATAAAATATGGACAGGAACATGAGAGCAAAAAGCAATCCACCAAACTAACTTTTGGCATTAAAGCTTCTGAAATCTGCGTTTGATATTCAAACATCCTGCCGGGAATTTTCACAGTTTTTAGTGAATTTAAGGAGTTTAGAAACTGTTTTATTTCCTCCTCACCCTTCTTTCCATGTTTCCCTGTCACACACACCTTCTTCAGTGCTGTGTGGTCTACTGAGGAGAGCAAACTTGCTTCCCCCTCCCCGTGCTTAGGTGTACCCTTCTTGAACAGGAGGATGGGGCAGACTAATTGACTTTGGAAAATCCGTTCTCCCATTAAAAGGGGTACTTCCCCCTTTTTCTTTTGCTGTTCGCTGTCTGTTCTCCTCACTCACCACCATCACTATGTTCTCCCCTTCCCCTAAGATTTTAGTGGAGTGAAATTAGTGGTGAAAAGTGACGTCTTCTGAATGCAGTTTCCTTCACGATCTGTTCTGCTCGTGGCACTAGAAAGCACTTGCAATGCAAAACCCTCTGTCACTTGGTTTTCCCAAAGGGATGGCTTTCATTCACATATGTAAGCTCAGTGGAGCTCTCCTCCTGCATAATTTCACCTGCATTCATCCTTTCTACTGTCTGTTGTTGCTTTTGAGTCCATCTCTCAGATTTAAAGAGGAAGCGTTCTTGGTTGTGCAAGACAGTTTCCCATCATCAGATTGGATGCGATTTTCGTTTTCATTTTGGAACAGTTCTGTTCCAATCGTACCGTTTATTTTTAAATGGCAAGTTACAAGTGGGAAGAAAGCTGTCAGCTCAGCATTTCAAAAGTTTTCCATGACAGAACACTGAAGACCTGCTTTGCTATATGTGATTTGTAACTCTCCTCTTCCCTTGACCTGCCGTTAATTATTAATACTTGTGTGTTTCTTTTTAGTTTTGCACTTGGCCCATAGTTTGAAAGTTGCAGTAGATGATGCATCTACTGTTGCTAGATTGCAATACAGTAACGTTGAGCCTTAAGTACTGGGAGATATGTCACAGGAATCCAGCAACTTTGCTACCCCAGACCCATAAGCCATATTTTAACGAGTGGTATAATTTCAGTATTTTCTCCAGCCCTCTGTAAAAAAAAAAAAATGTAATCTATGCATTGCTTGAGATTACATCCTGCATTGTAAGGCACATTTGAGCACCTACATGTCATGTTTTTGGTTTTTTTCAGGGAAAGATAGGACTTTGTTTTTCACCACTACTGTGTAACTCCACTTCCATACAAAACTTATTTGAAAGCAAACTTCTCAGTCAGGTGTTGTTGTTTTTTTTTTAACTTCTGATAACTTATTGGGCTGATGACTACCAAGCTCAAGAGGTATTTAATTTTAAAAGGCCACCGCCATCACTTCCCACCTTCTGTGGCTCCCAGATTCTGCACACCGATCCATCTGTAATGTTCTTCTGACCCTAGCGGTGTGGCTGTTGGTCCCTGTCCTGTTGTTAGCATTGCGCCTGTCTTATGTATTAATCACATCACCAAAAAAGGAAAAAAAGACATTTTTTCTCATTTTGTAATCGTAACGAAATAGTAGCTAAACTGCTTAATGGTTGGGGTTTTTTCACAATTTTCAACATTACCTAATGTTTTTGGTTCTGTTCTAGTTTAATTTCTTTTTTAAAAAAGAGGAAAAAACCCAATGCTACCATATCCCTCTGCATTAAGTGCTTTTCTATTTATAAGGTTGAAAATTCTGAATAACCCTCTTAGCGTTATAAAGGAAAAATCCACAAAAAAAACCACCTTGTATTTTGTAAATATTTCTTTTCCTGCTTCAAGCTGTGTAATGTCCTTGTTATATAGAAACGCTTTTCTTCAGAAAAGCTGATCTTTGTTTAATGTCTTGATTCTGTTGGCCAAAGCACAAATGTGTGCTTATAAAAAAAAAAGATTAAAAAAATTAAAAAGTTAAGAAAAAGTTGTGCTAAATCTCTTTTTTGGGTGGGTGGAGGGTGAAGAGTATCTGTATAAAATTTTAGCAAGGTATGTTGGTGTGATCTGAACTGCTTTACAAATTGGAGTAACGGTAAATCATTACTGATTTAAACTTGGGAAATACAGTAGGACCCCGTATCCATAAGGGATCAGTTCCAAGCCCACCACCCCAAAAAGCGTGGATTATAGCTAACAGTCTGTTGGACCCAGGGATCCCCTGTACCTGCAGTTTTTATCCTGATGGGGCCTCTATGTGTAAGAGCCGAGTTGAAATCTTCACTTGGTTTCTGTACTGAAGACTACCATCTTTCTCACACACACACAATGTCTCTGTGGGCTTTCTTTGAAGACAATTAAGAATTCATTTCCTTTTTTGCTGAGGAGTGTTAAGGAAGAAGGTAGGAAGGGCGGGAAGTAGGAAACCTCAGAAGGCAGTTAGGCTTACATTAGTGCACCTCCTCCTGCATTGCCAGCCAGTTCACTTTTACGATGCTGCTCTGGAAGGAAACTGCCTGGACTAGGTGCGATGTTGAAGGCTTTTCTATATAACATAGTGTGTACCAGTAGGAAGTGTGCTCTTCAGAGAAGGTGCTTTTTTCCCCCGTCCATAGCTGGAAGGTGTATGTCAGTGGTTCCCAACCTTGTGTCCCCAGATGTTCTTGGACCACAACTAGAAATCCTGGCCAGCACAGCTTCTGGGAGTTTTAGCCCAAGAACATCTAGGGACCCAAGGTTGGGAACAACTGATACAAGTAACAAAGTATTCCCATTTATGATTTGTTGAGAAGAATATTGAAAAACAATCAATGCATGCCTGGCTTTTCTGCATGAGACCCAGTTAATAGTGAATTACAATGTGTGATAACTATTTTGGAACAATTTAGTTAATATTTCAGCAACAGTTTACACTGGGCTAAGTGGGAATAGTGTTATGGCATCTGGGGGGCCTATAGATTCCCTGTCCATTCTACACAGTCTGTAGGAATCGGTTCTAACTGGAATGCCATCTTCTAACCACCCAGTCTGCATGCTATCCCTCAGACAAAGAGGGATAACTAATTTAATATTGTAGTAATGACTTTTTTATTTCCAAATTCACTTTTACAGCAACAGTCAGTGTAAACCATTTGTTAAAACACACAAATACAATATGGACAGTCACAGACAGGTAGCTAAGCTATGATGATCATACGGAGATCTTACTCCCTTCCCACCCCCTCCCCATTCATTGCCCACCCCCAAAAAAACTTTAAAAGAGAATTGTGGGTCTTCTAAACTCCATTATCCTTTTTTTTATACTTCCAAGTTCATGTAACAAAGCCCACTATTCTTTCTTGTTCTTAACTTCAAAACCATGATTTTCATCTGCCAAGTTTAATACTTATTCACACCCCTAGATATGTATAGTTATATACCAAGACAAGACATCCGCCAGACAGTTTGACATGGACCTAGATTGAACCCTCAGGGGTCTAACTATCTGGAAAAATGATGCCTGTGTATCCTAAAGCGAGTCATTAAAAAAAAATCAAAATCCAAGTTGGGAAACAGCTGCTATGGATTAGGCTAGATTTATTGTGGGGGGAAATAGAAAGAATATTTAAATAATGTATCCTGTGCTTCAGGAACTGGACGATTTGGAAAATGAAATCAGTGGATGGAGGACCAGGCTTTTTAGTAATATTTGGGAGAAGACACTGGGAGGGGGGAGAGAATAATATTTTAAAATATGATTGCTTTTCATTACTTGGATGTTGAAAAAACTTGACATTTTACATAGTTTATGCTAATGTAAAACTGACATGTACAACTAATGCAGGGGGGGTCATGCCAAGCTGCATCCTAATATAAATAACAAATGCAGTTTATTCACTTTCAAGGTAAGATGTGCAAATTTACTCACATATTAAAGTAAATTCAAGATAATTACAGGCTTTGTTTTAAACATAGCATCATACAATCATTAGAGAGAAAAGAAGAATAACTTAATTTGTTAATGACCTGCATTGTGCAGCTCTTCGAACTTGTCAAATGGGCACTGCAATAGAGCAGAATAACCAACAACAACATTGGGGTTTATTTGCCATCATGCTATGCCCACATGTCATTAAATCCTACAACTTCCAATCAAATAAGATCCTCAGAAATATTATTTCTGCTGCACGAGTGTGAAAGGCAAAAACATGCTGAGGTCAGTCTATTTTATTTCATTTTTTTAACTACTATGGTGTCTCATACAGCGCACTCAAGAATGTGATGGAAAGAGGTGTTCACAAGGAACAACACTCTGAATGGGTGCCATAGAACAAAATTGTGGATAATAAACCTTTTTACTTCTATATTTAATGCAGGAACAGAAGGTGGGTTAAAGTTCTCCCAAGCCAAGATGCTATCTGCACGTTAGATGTAAGAATATAAGAGTATTACAGGTAGTGGAATAAAATGTTTGGAAAACACTTGCCTGTCTTAATTTGTATGACAAAAGGGACATTTCAACATCCACTTGCCACCTTCCAGGCAGTTCAGCAAGTTCAAAACGTATTTGTTGCTGTGTTTTCAGTGACACACTCCAAATGATGCAACTTGTTTCCCTGGTTCACTCAGGCTTTCTAAGAAGCAGGTGCCTCCATATTTCTGTGTTAAACAGCTTTCTAAGTTCCACCTATCTAGCCAGGAATATAGCTTCCCAAAAAAGTGTGTGCTCTGTATCTTTTTGTCATCTGCTACGTTTGGAAAGTGTAAAGGGGAATACAACTGTGCTAGAGAATCTAATCTGAATTAATTGCACTAGTTTAGCTCAAACCGGCTGCCCTTTTGTTATATAATATATTCCTTTTTATAGGAAAGGGTTGGTGTTTCTGATGCTATGCTAACAAACCGTAACTGCATGTGTTTGGGGGTGCCTGCTCTGCTTAGAAATTCATATTGGGGAGATAGAAGTTGGGAGGGTGAGCATCCCAACCAACAATGGCGGTGGCTGAGGGCAACAGTTACCCCATTCAACAGCGGTCATGAACAGCTCTTGAAGTAAGATCTATGTTCCTATAAAATTAGAACGTGCTCACAGCGCTGCAGTTGACTACAGCAGGATACTGCCTCTCCCCAAACTGCGACTCTAGGCAGAGGCAGTTATAGCTGGAACTGAACATTCTATACAACAGGGATGAAGTGGGTTTGCAAAGAACACATATCATCACAGAAACATCTGCCTTCCCAACCAAAAAACCTGTTGTTAAGCAGAAGTGAACAGCCACAATTTGCATTCAGGAAACTGCTGTTACACTTCCTACCAATCTGTGAAACACAAGCTCCCCTCCCCTACAAAAAAAGGCCTGAGCAAGACTGAACTTCTAAAAGCCCCTGCTGATTTTGTTGAGCAGGGCTGCTTTGAGCCATGCACACTTGCCTCATAGAACTACTATATATGGGGGGAACAACATGTGGCAACTTGGACATTGTGACCTCTCTGCAAGGTAAGCATTTTATCTGAAACTATCTGTTGTGTTTGACCTGCCATGCTTCTTGCAGATACCAAGTGACAAGCATGCATATTATGAAAAGGGCCTCACATAGGCACAAGGATGTACATAATCCCCAAATTTCAGTATAGGTGTTCTTTGAGAGAACTGGCCTTCCATCTGTCATCTGCACATACTTCAAATGTTCTCAAAACAAAAAGCCCCAGATCCACCACTCTACCTCACAAATTTCTACTCACACATATACACACCTTTCCCATAGGAACTAAGAGAATAAGCCAAGCCATTTCCACCATGCACAAGGAACACATCTCCAGTTCATGAGCCACCTTGCTCTGCTCCCCAAGACCTTGTGTCAGGTTGTAGTGTCACAGAAGTGCTACAGCAAGAGTAAAAAGACATCCCCGGCACTATAGAATCTAAGGTATTATTTGGGCAGGTAAGAAAAAGGTGAGGATGGCATGGCAGTGGTTTTGCACCAGAAATTGCTATGGTGAGAAAGAGGTGGAAAAGGGGGTATGAAAATTAAAAACCAATGGATTAATCATATTTAGTATGTCCCATTGATTTTAATAAGTGTCAGTCACAGTTAATTTAAATTACTCTAGTTTTAATGGGTCTACCCAAAACATGACTAAATATGGTTCTAATAGGGGATATTAATTGCAAATGGAGAAGAAAACAAGGTGCTGCACTGCTCCTTAAAATGCATCATTTGAAAAAATGGGATGGGGAGCATGCAACATGGAGGATTCAAATGCAGTTTCACCTTATGCCTTTTAATTGCAAGAGGAAAATATTGGCCCTTAAATATGATAGTTACAGCAGAACTCCAGGAAAATGCCCAAAATAAAAATAAAG
Source organism: Intellagama lesueurii (assembly GCA_037013535.1). Lineage (NCBI taxonomy): Eukaryota > Metazoa > Chordata > Lepidosauria > Squamata > Agamidae > Intellagama > Intellagama lesueurii. The sequence continues at coordinate 36,305,991 of JBAJHW010000006.1, forward strand.
ATACGTATTATAACTGAGCTTTTCTTCTCTCTTCAGTGTGGAAATCTCTCCTCCTTCAAAAGGAAAATACTGAAAATTCATTTTCCCCAGGATGTCATTTCACACTGAATGTTGTGATTGTATATTTGAATTGTACTCTATCCATACTCTTTAACAAACAGGTGTAACACTGCCTGAAAGCATCCCTCAGGAATCTGTCAGGAAGTTTACTAGACAATCACAATAGAAGAGGCTCGTTTCTATGTCTAAGGGGACAAGCTTGACTCACTCATGCACAAGTACGGCACCAGAAACCATTCCTCCTTCCTCACAACCGAGCTTTAAAACAGCGATAAGCTTCCCCAGCAACCAATTACATTTCCTTTTGTTTCAGGGTAAGAAGTGAAAGGATGTGTTTCTCTAGATTTGAGATCTCTGGAAACAGGGTAAAAATCTTTTGTTTCCAAGGCATAAATAAATTTGGAATCCCATGGCTAGAGACAATGAATAAATGGCAAAACGGGGAGCAGGTTAAAAGAGTTAGCCCATTAGTAGGGGGAAAAAACAATGGCGAGGGATGCAGATGTATAAAGGAACAGAGGAAGAAAGGCCAGATTGGATTCTTTTCTTCTTCGCTCCACCCACTTAAACACAATCACAAGCCCTGCTTGGCCAGGGAAGCAGACACTTCATCGGCCAATGTGGCCAGCTGTGGGGAGTCCACCATGTTGATGCTTCCAGTGGAGGAGACGTTGCTAAGGCGACGTGGGGAGGCATCTCCAGAAACAGTGGGTGATTTGTAGACAATTTCAGCTCCATGGTCAGTCTTGGCTTTGGCATTCTCACGAAAAGACAGCTTGTGGCTCTCAATCTGGAATGAGAAAAAGAGCCAGGTGAGGATAGTAGAATTAGGTAGAACAATGTGGAGGGAGTTAACACCCTCTCCCACCATCCACCTCAGCTAGTGTTTGACTGGTATGCCAAAGTGGGTCACTTGGATGGAGTTTCTCCTCTCCCCCATAACTTCTGCTTTAGCCAATGTAGCTCAGAGTCAGGAAAACCTAGGCTCTGAAATTTGGATGTGTGAATCTAAAGGAAAGCACCCACAACTGAAAAAAGGACCCTGCTTGCATGTTATTTGGGGTGGGGGGGATGATATAATCTATGTTTCCTTCATCTGGAGATCCTGAGTCAAGTACATACATAACAGACTACATGATAGTAGCCTATGCTATATATCTATGAAGGACCCCAAGGAGTCTCCACTTAAGTCCAGCACTGAGAGTACAGGAGAAGGTGCCAGAATGTTGGGGACAGTCATCTTTTAGAGTTTCTTTTTTAAAGTATGCCATTTTTGTAAAGGTCTTAGTATAGATTCAAACTACAGACCATCTATACCATAGAAAATCAGAGGCAAGTGGTATGCTGTGTTCCCTCCCAACGCCCTCCAAGCTTTGGGTACCCTTCTTGCTCTCAGAAAGCTCATTACAAAGGGTAACTACTTACTGGCATCACATGGGTGCAAGTCGGGGAGTGGGCTCTCCTCGGGGATGGAGGGCTCCGTGATGGGGGAAGGAAGCCCAGTCTTACTGGGGGAGTTTTGGGCACCGTTCGTGTCTTCCTTTCCCTTCTCTCTCTGCATGTGGGTGGAGAAGGTCAGTGGGATGCAAAAGAGCATCATCAAATAAGATGACATGAAACCAAAAATTTTCAATGGGGAGGGAGGGACATATGGAATTGGAAGAGGATAGAGAATCAGGAACACAACTGCAGTGTGTAGAAGCCACAGGAGGTAGAGATGGAGCATGTTAAGACCCAGAAATAATAAGGGCTATATAGCACTGATCTGACTTGGACTTCTACAGCAAGATGCATCTAGGACTATTAAGTCCCGTTCAAAGGACGACTGCCGAATCTCACTGGTCTCCTCAAGACCTATTAGCCTCCAGTTGCATTTCCAATGCATTTCAACCTCTGTATGGTTGAACACTTACTTGCAGTCACACCTAACAAATCACCTTAGAACTTTATAGGGGTCCAAGGCATCTCCTCATCATATGTTTAGGTATCAGATGCTATTTCAAGCCGTTCTAACAGTGAAAGTGTGGATAGAACTGTATCTTCTATCCAACTTAATATCTTTCCTGAGATTCAAATGACTGCACCTCATCTATGATGCAAGGCTTACTAAGTTTCACTGATATCAGTGGATCTATACTAATTAAGGCTGGATCCTGTGCAGTATAATGCTGTACATATTGCCCTCGCCACAGGGTTGCTCCAAAGTTTATCATTCCCTTTCTCTTCAAAAATCTGAAATGGAAGTTTTATCACATGTTCCATGTAATTAGTCAGTTAGACTATTCTTCTTCCTACATTGTAATTTTCTCAAAGATAAGTGCTTCAAGTAGTCAGACTTAAGTTAGATATCTGGCTATGGAGACAGATGTTGGGAGTCTGATTCCCCACTGTGCCTCCCAGGTGAAGAGCTAGCCTGTGCAGCCTTGGGTAAGCTGCACAGCCCCAGAGCACCCACAGAAGAAAGGAATGGCAAGCCACTTCTGAGTACCCCATACCTGGAAAATCCTAAAAAGGGTCACCATAAGTCAGAACTGACTTGAGAGCACATAATAATTATTATTCTAATGAATGCAAATTACAAGCTACATATATTTAGCTTGACCCTAGATGTCTGAGCTGACTGAGAGTATACGTCATGTCACATTCATTAAGCCTAACAACAGATGGATAATAGTGATGGAATTGTCCCAAAGTTTTTGGTTCTCTCAGAAAAAAAAATTGGGGGGAAAAAAGACAATACCCACTTTCTATCTACCCTAGGTCAAATCACCTCATTTAATTCTCCCAATAATTTTATTCTAGCATTTATTGTTACTGCCACTCACTCACCCTTCTTTCTTCCTATGCCTTCAACACAGAGCTCTATGTGTCGGTCCAAATTCATACTTCTGTTTGCTTCCATTCACAATGCCTCCATAACAGGGGGTTGGACTTGATGGCCGTATAGGCCCCTTCCAACTTCCCTATTCTATGATTCTATGAACTTTCAATTTCAGATATTCCAAGAGAGATCAACTGTGGCCCAGGAAATGCAGAAAGGAAAGAGAAGAAGTGAGAAGAGGCGGAGGATGCTCAAGACCAGAAACTGTGAAAATGGCTGTGAGAGAAGGATAAGGAAGCAGAGAAGTTCTCCCATCAGAAGCCAGTGCACTCACTGGAAGGAGCCAATGAGAGCTAGAGAGTTTCACAAGGTTATTAAAATGAGATGTGTCTGAGAGGAAAGGGCTGAAATGCACGTGAGTAGAGCCTCCCTCCCCGAGACAGGCACAACAAATAAGGCAAACACAAACAAAGAAAAAGAATGACTTGTATTTCGGGATCACTCCCAGAACAAGCTTCCAAAAACCTATGGTGCATCCTTTCTGCTAAGGCCCAGAATTCTGTGTGTACCAAAATCTGAGCTGAGTAACCAACTTAGAAGAAAGTAGAATGTTCATGCTTTTAACAAAAGCTAGATACACAGATATCAGCATGCAAACCTTTTCACAGCATAGAGAACAACATCACAGCTAATATGTTAACAGACAGGTATCTGCTGATACATCAAGTTGCTATTGAAGGTATACTTACAGCAGTCAGCTGAAAAGCTGACAACCCTGATGACTTAAGGGCTCAGTACTGCACATACATTGTAAAAGCTAAAGCTAAGCAGGCAATTAATTTTCTAGGCACATTCCCCTGGCATTGCTAGGACCAGACCAGCTCTGACTTGACAGAGTGTGCTACTCAATCCTCTTATCCATCTCCCTGTGAGAAGGAGGTGGTTGCATTTGTACCTTCCACAGAAAGGAACAGAATGGACTGTTCTTATTCTCCCAGCAACCTGTAATTCAGATTACAATCAAGTGGCCTCCTAAGAGAAATGTGGGGGCTTTGTGAGATCTGAAATGCTCCTCAGGTGTAATCATTGTAGAGCAACTACAACTTCAGTCATTTGTCTGTTGAGATTTTGATATGAAAATGTGTTAAATATTAATGTTGTAAAGTTAAATGTAAAATGGCTGATTTTACCTAAGTCACTGTACTGATTGTATTCAGGTGTGGGTATCAAGGATTAAGACTTAATGTTGTACGGCTGTGGTACATGATGAAACTTTGTGTAAGAGAAAATGAAGTAATGTATTTTCTGATTGGTCACAGAACTGTACATAAGTCATGTGTAAAATGAACGTCTTTATCTGCTGTAAGTCAGAACACTTTTTCCTATGCTGTGTGTTGCTTCATGTCATGTTATGCTGCCAGAGGAATGTCTATTCTCTATGTATATATGTAAATAGACTAAGTAGTTGGTTTTACTCTCTCAGTGTCACAGTAAGTATCTCTACTAACCAATATCTCCTTACTCTGCTGATGTTATGAGAATACACGTTATAATCAAAATTCTCAACATTGTCTTGATATCAGTGAAACCAAGGAACAGAACATCTCTCCTCTCCCAATACTCCATGTTAAACATGAGAGCTTCTGCCCATCTTTGAGTGCATACAGACCTACCTAAAGTGAGAGGCTGCTATGTTTATTTCTCCAACAGCATGAACCCCGTTTCTCCCTTCTTTGTGCTGTAAAACAAACGCACTCGCCTCCACTTTAGTTGCTTCAAACTGTCTTTTTTTAAAAATCAATTAAACACCAATTGTACCTTTGTGTGACTACAATGGTAGTTGGGTTTACCATGGAATTCCTTTGTTTTAATTAGCAGAGCAGCGACCTAAGATGCAAAGTTTCTGAAGCAAGGACAACCATGTTCTGCCACACACTATACTTCCTTGACCATAAGCCTTGTAGGTTTGCCCACTGTCCTATCAACTGAGCAGAAAGGACTTCAAGGTAAATCTTATTTTAATTAATTAATAATAGGACAGCACACAGGAAAGACATGTACTAAAGGTGCTCCATATCACAAGGGGAAAACTTTCAGGACTCAATGTACTAAGTGAGCACAGCAGAATCTATCAGCCCAATTATATCACTTCCTCCTTATCTGGGGAATATAAGGGTTGTCAAACTGCATGGAGAAATATCAGGAAGTAAGAGATTATCTTCCATATCTAGGACTAGGAATTGGGATATAAACATTTTTAACTTGAGTTCTGCCTTGTACATAAAAAGCTTTTGTCAACAGTCTCGTCAGCTTTGATGATGGGAAGAACATCTAACAGAAATTCTACTTGTTCTGTTACGGTTGTCAACTCAGCCAATCCATCTAAATATTCAGATTCCTCCAGCCTAAGTACGTTCAGCTAAGTTGGAAGCCATGTTTGTTTCCACTCAAGTTGAAAGGACAACATATCTACATAAACACTTCTAGCTCTAGTGCACCTCTGGTGACTGACTTACCTGCTCTGGACATAATACTGCAAAACTGGCAGATTTAGCACCCAAGGCATGTTGATATTTGAAGCAAATCCCTTTGGGTAGAATCAATTACCTAGCAGGCACTGCACCCAGTGACACCATAAACTCCTGAAACAAGCATGGACCCTCATTTTCCATTAAAGGGGCCCCTTCCCTTAGGCTGAATAGCGATAGGCATAATTCTAGCCTCACACTTCCCAGAGAAGATTCTTTGCAGTTTATTTGTGATTGATGTGGTTGTGGTGGGGAGAATATACCCCCATAAAGAGTACAAAGTGGAGATGTGCCCAAGAGATGATGTCTAGACATATAATTATCAGTCCTTGTAGGTTTGCCAAATATATACAAGGGCCATTTTCCTCATTTCTCTCTCTCTCCTGAGAGAATAGAATCCTGACCAAAGTGATGATCAGTATTACTTCCAGGTGTTGAAAGTATAGCACTGATGTCAGCATCCTCATCCAGTTGATGAGAAATGTGAAAGACTGCAGGCAATGAACTGTCACGCAGAGTGTCAATTATATCTTGGTGCTTGGATGAAGAATTTATTAGAAGATCATCTAGACAGGTGTATATTTGAACTCCAGGATTTTGGAGGCAAGGTACCAGCAATGATAAAATCTTGATTAATGGAAAACATTTGGAAGTCAGATGAAAACAGAATGGCTTCAGACAAGAAATTATGCTTCTCATATGGAAATGTAAGAAAATCTCTAGTGCTTTGAATAAATTTATATGTTGAAATATGCCAGTATCAGACCTGTAGCTAAAGAGGTCTTCAGCTTCTTGTAAGATGGTCCCCAGTTCCAGTTATGCTTTGTTGTAATAAAAGAACACCAAGCATATATATTGTATGGACTACTGATACTGGTAGATGTTTTACTGTGAAATGGATGACAGGACAAAACCTATAATCAGCTCTAATTAGTAAAATCTGGCACTTGATTCAAAGAATGCACTAATTTGTATGGTAGAAGTGTTGACTAATTTCTGGTTCTATGGTATTCTGCAAAATTTTTGTGACTTCCATATCCGGAAGAGGTTTCTTGGACTTGAGGTTATGTAAAGGACTATGAAGACTGATATCCTGACCAGAACTGTCTTGTTACTCTAAGGTCCCTATTTCAGATAAAAACAATGAGAGCACTTGCAATTACTTTTGGCAGCCTTACAATTCTTCCCCTTCAGTTGACTGGGGGAATTAACCTTTGGTGTCCCTCATTTCCATGAAAGAGTCTCCTATCACAGGAGACTACCAGAGGGAGCTGTCCACAAACACACTCTCGTTTGCATGTCTGTGCTTCGGTACTTGAAGTCCAGATTTTGTTTTGGTGAGTCTCTGGATGTTAATAAGCTGCTATTCCACAACTTATGTGGTGAAACATTTTATGGGAATGTATATAAGACAACATTGTCTGGTAAGTTTTCGGTTGTTCTAATTTTTTATTTGCATGTTTACCATAAATTTCTGTGAACTATTTATTATTTGATTGATGCATTTGTTATATACCTAACGGTTGTTTGTATTCTGGTGCATGCCACTCTGCATATCTTTGGACAGAAGAACAGCATATAAATGAAAATAATAAATAAATGAAGATCAAAGCAAAGTGTGTTGCTTCTATACTGCTCCATAATGTTTAAAGCATTCTCTGGGCAGTTTACAATTTAATTATGCAGGCTACACATCCCCCCCCCCCCCCGGCCAAGTGAGCTGAGTACTCAATTTACCGACCTCAAAAGAATAGAAGGCTGAGTCAACCTCAAGCTGGCTACCTGAGTCTGTTGGGACTGAATTCAGGACACAAGCAAAGGCTTGACTTCCAGTACTGCAGTTTTAACCACTGTGCACAAGGCTCCTCAGCTACCATTTGTTTCTCCGTAATTCTCTTGGGGCAACTGCAGTGCTGCCATCTGGCTAGTTTAACTTATTCCTCCCCTCATATGCAGTATGCTCCTTCTTTTCACTTTGGAGGTGATACAACTTATCAGTCCTTGTTGAGTAGGTCCTTGTATCAAAGCAGCCCCTGTTCCCACTGGAAAGAGAGGAAGAGGCCATTTGAAACCTTTATGTTTGGGGGAGGAGTGGCAAGGAATTTAGCACAGCCATCTCCCATCTTTTGGGGAAAGAGAAGAAACAATTAGCTCTGCAAGCTGATCCACAGAGGCTCGTGATGGTGGAGATGGTGTGGCAGGTTCTAGCACCTTAGCACTCAAATAAACCTGTGAGCTCTTACAACGTGGTGTATATGGAGTAGCCAGAAAGTTAAAATAAAAACAAAGAACTCCCTCTTCATGCTGTCAGAAAATAGGGAAGGGTGCTAGAAAGAGTAACTCTTGCAGTGCTACATGGGGTTGGGTGGGTGGATGGGTGCAGAAGTGGCAAAAATCCTAAGGCAAAAAAAGGGTAGAGGGTTGTTCCACAGGAGCCATGGGGACAGGCAATGTTGAACTAAAGTTCCTAATCGGGAAGAAATGAAAAGAAGGAAGCTCCTATTTTCACCTTAGCATCTTTCTGTTTCATTGTTTCATGGCTGTCAGTTGCAGGGTTTTCAAGCTGATGCTCTGAGCTCCAGATTAACCGCTCTTTTTGGGCAGAAGCCAAAAACTGGAAAGGAACTCACAACCAGCTGGGAATATATGTTCCGTTGGCTCTGCCCCAAATCAAAGAACAAGTTAACCTTTCCTGCTTCTTATTCTGCCATTAAACAAGGACGTTCCTATGATAAACACACACACACACACACACATACACACACACACTTCAGTTCTGTTATTTTAAGTGGTAAGATTGATCTGAGGAAGATGGAACAGGAAATGGAACTGCCATGTTCAAAGTAACAGCTAAACTGCAGTTGCTTTCAACTCACAAAACTGGTTTTCTCAGAAGTCAGTTCTGGGAAAAGTACAGGTGCACCACACATAATGGGTATGCTTCCAGAGCACTGTGACTCTTGCTTTTAGGTATGTCTGTATGCACCTTCAGATGTCGAGTGTTTGACTGGGAAAAACAGGACCTTTCTGAAGGTCAAAATGTTATAGATGATTTTAAAAGTCCAAATGAGAATTCTGATCTAGCTTGCTTCAACCATTGCTTGGTGGAATTCCTGCTACTTAGGACAAACTGTATTATGTGCAAAGAGTCATCTGAAACTTATTGGGGGTGGTAGGAGACATTTGTGAAAACAATTCACATTTATTATAAGGGTAGTAAGAGCAGAGAAGAAGCACCACTTCCTTGCTTCTTCTCTGTTCTTATTACCCTTGTTTGAGTGAGGTGGAAGATCCACACACCAATATCTGATTTTGCAAACATGTAGGCTTGTTTTCAGATTTAAGTGGGGAAAGCGGCTGAGGAAATTCCCATTCACTCCTAGTCTGGCAGACATCATAATGGTCTTCAGAAGGCATTAAGATATGTTTACAGACAATGCACAGGGAAAACTGAGGACTTGGTAACAGTAATGGCAGCCTGTTGGAAAAAAGGTTCAAAATAGTAACATACCAGACACTGGGAGAAAACTGGTTGGAGCCACTATTAGTCACCATGCAAATGCACTCTGGTCTGTTACCATCTTGGTAAGACTTTGCTCTCATGCACAGAGAATAGTTTGAGACAGAATGTTTACCTTTTTATTTCCTCCTCCAGGGATATGGGTAATGTTATCTAACGAGCCGATTTTAGACTGCACTTTATCTTTGAAATCCAGTTTCTCAGATTTCACCTCTATCAGCCCACCACCTAAGGAAGAAATAAGATCACGGTTAACACAGAGCAAAAAGTGCAGACAACACTGCCTTTGAGGCAAACATGCTTCTTTTAAAAATTTGTTTTGCACACAAAATACAGAATATACCACAGACCAGGTGCATATGCCCGTAAAACAGTGATCAAGCAGAAGACTCTAGTAAAGGTAGGACTCTCAGAGATCAAGTATCTCACTTAATATATACTGCTTCTCTCCAGGAAAGAGCATCTGGGGCAGCTCCTAAGTGAGGCATACATACAACATGTGTGACATTAAGTATTTATTAATTATTCACTGACATTAAATTTAAAATGACTTAGGCCATCGTATAATTCTGTCATGTCAGTTTTGCCCACAGCCATTTCTTATGAACCAGAATTTATCTGAATCACCCAGACAATGAAGTTTCATGTTTTCCAAGCATGCATGTCTTATTCTGATAGCAATTACTAGAGTCAAGGATGTCATCTTTGTCTCATCTGATAGTTACAGGCTGCTTTTTCCATAAGATTTCTTAACCGAAATCCAACTGAAGAAAAACCAGAGCAATCACTTTTTTTTTCTCTTTCTGTGGGCTACCTGTTGCACAAATTGTTATGTGCCTGATTATGCAACTATTGCAAGATCAGGTGTGCAAAGGATAGCCTATCAGAGGGGTGGGACATACTTATGAGATGGCTCTTATGCAGTAGTGTTAAATAGGCAGGATTCCAGCCCTTGTACTTTCGTCCTTCCTTCCTCCTTTCCCCTCCCAAATTTTAGAAAAAAAGCCAAAAATTCCACTTGAACTGAACTGTGTGTCAGAAGCATAGCAGATTTTTATAAGAACGTAAATATAAGGAAAAAATAACAAGCATAGACTTTTTTTAAAAAGATCCGCAGTGCACATCAACATCACCTGGCTTATGATGAATATTGTCCAAAGAACCACATTTGGATGTTACGTGGCTGAGATCCACTGGCTTGTAAACAATCTGTATCTGTGAGAACAAAATAAAAAAGTGCACACAGTGTTTGAGACTAGGCATTATTTGAACTTGAAAAAGCAAATTAAGAAATGCAGAAAAAGTGAGACAGATAAAACACTGGAACCCAGCTGGAGAAGAAATGTAGTTTGAAAAGACATCTGAAAAGTTAATCAACCAAGCACAGGCAGAAGAAAAGTTCTCCACCAGAAATTGTGAAGCCAAGGCATGTGTTGTAGCAAAGTTTCCAACCACAGGCGAGCATGCACAAACTTTTTATTTGACAGACAGATATTTAAAAAGTCAAACCAATGTAGCATGGGCTACAGTAACATAATAAGTATCTTATCAGAATGTACATCCAAATTTCCAAAAAAGTGTGCTACTATTCAAGAACGTTATCAAGTATGATAATTTTAGTAGAAAAATATACAATTATCTTCACTTTTTTCCAATACATTCATTACTTTAATCATGTCCATGATATTTCAGGCTCCCAAATTCAAGAATTAATTTTTGTTTTTCACCACACTGCACCCCAGCTGGTGTTGTCATTCATCAGAAACAATTTGCTCCATATATTTACATGTAAAATTTCCATTCAAGTATTATAAGAATATAATCAATACTTAAAAAAAAGATAGCCATAATTTCTTTTGTAGTAGCAAGGAGGTGTATCCAGGTTAAAAAAAATTCTTGCAGGATCACCTCATATGGCCCCATATGATATTACCCTTATTGCATTTCCAAAGCATGCACAAACTTTTGATCACGTCTCCAGAAGAAGAAAGTGGAAAAGTAACGGCAGCTGAAGGTGCTTAAGTGATAGTGGGGGCAGGGAGAGAAAGAGAGGAATTTAATAAAATAGACTACAGAGAAAGTGTAAAAAAACAGAAGCAGAACTAAATACCTTTTCTGATGCAAAACATAACGTTTATGTCCACAAAAACTGAAAGAACAGAAATAGTCAATGTGCATGGAAAGGGTAGCTTTTTAAAAGGATTGTTTTAAAAGGTTGTGCCAGAGCAAAGGTATCTGAAACAACATGGGGACTGTAAGCATATTATTGTATAAAATTCATTTATCAAAAATTAAGACATCTTCTTAATGCATGCAGTCACAAAATGAGTAACATTTTTGGTGAAATTTCATCAAATTCACTGTTTGTCCAGCCCACAAAAATATACATGTGCAAATGAATTTTCAGAGCTCATAACGACCCAAAACATCTGGACATGTTGAACACCATCACAAAATTTTGGAAATGAAATATTCCTTGCTATGAATGATCTAAGAAAAATAATTACTATCACAACACAACTGTAACACATTGAACCATTTCACTTAGCAGTGTATGCACCAGGCACATACGGGATGTGGGAGTGAGACTAAACAAAACATACCTGAACCAACAAATTGCATACACAGATTAAGTGTGTACCACATGCACAAAGGACACAGATAAAAGGAAAATGTAATTAGTGGTTATTAAGTTACAAGTATTAATGACGCTGAAGGAAAGAATACAATTTTACAAAGACAGAAGTCATATTCTCAGGGTTTCTTTTAGCAGGGACACAACCTCCCAGCAACCAAAGAGATACAGTATTGGGTCTTAGAGCTATCCAACTTGCCAGTATCTACAGAGGGCATAGGAGAACTCCCTCAGCTACCAATAGCTTTAATGATGCTGGATTTCTTCCTTTGTATATCATCTTACAATGGGAGGCTAGTTGTGCAACACTACACAGAAAGCAAAGGCTCAGTATGCAGCTAGCTGCCCAATTTGCCTCGTTCTGTTCTGAAGCTCAAACTCTTCCTGGCTCAATCTGAGGAAGAAGTAGCCGATAAACAATAGAAAGTGCACTGAAACATTAGATAACAAGACAGATCTGCCTTGTGAAGGAGCTCCAAAGCTTGGGAATAACTATTGAAAAGGCTGTCTTCCTTCATACAAACAAGATGCATTTGAAGCAACTTTTGAAGGGCTATCATACTGATGGAAGGCAGTACTTTGGATATCCTGATCCCAAATTGTAAAAGGCATCACCAACATGGGAACTACACCCAAAAGCCAATTCAGTTGTTTCAACAAGACACATGCTCTCTGTTGATATTTCTAGTTACAAACATTCCAGACCCAATGGATAATGAACTGCAGTAATCCAGATAGGATCTAATTAAGGCATGTGTTGCCATGGCCAAATCAACAGTCTTCAGAAACAGGCAGAACTAGAACACAAGCCTAAGCTGGAAAAAGCATAGGGTCATAGATACTACTAGAGCAGCTAGAGAAAAGGTAGCATCTAGAAGTACTAACAAACTGATCTGTGCTCTGAAGGGAAGAGCTATGCTATCCAGCACTTTGAATCCTTATCCTTATGTCAGTAGTTTTACTAGGTTGGAATACATCAGCGTTCTCTGCATCAGTCTTCACTTTGTAACCCTCTCCAGTCTACTACTGCCTCCAAGCTTTCCTTCAAGACTTTTATTGCCAGATAGTGATGAGAAACAGAGATACAGAAGAATGTCATCCGCATAGTGGTGACGCCATCCCCCATTAGCCATTTGTCCATCCCTTTCAAGCAGCTTTTGTCCCCAAAGGGCGAGTGTATCATGGAAATGGTTGGTCTCAGCTTCTACATACTGAAGACACTACATAAACCCTTAGATGACATGTACAAGTGGTTTTATGTAGATGCTAAAAAAAACAGCATGGGGGGAAAAGATACCATAGCCCAAAAAGAAAGCATCTTATGGAATTGTCTTTCCAGGAAGGACAATAAACAATGTAACACCATAGCTCCCAAGTCCTATCCAGAACATCCAGAACGATTCTATAGTGAAAGATGCTGAAAGTCGCTGAGAGAACTATCAAGAATTAACAGAGGAATGACCACAGGAGATCAACTGGATATTCTGCACAGTGGCGGTGTTTTAAAGGACAACAATCTACCACAAAATGGATTGACCTTAGGTGTTCATGAATCCTGCCCACACTCTCAGGCTGCACAAATGAAAAGTACTGAAAATAACCACACAAATGAATGACCAGAGTACATCTATTGGCCCTGCCCTATGTGTAGAATCTGTCAGAATGGATACAAGTGTCTTTTTCAACAAGTGTGTGTCCAAGAGGCAGCTCTTCCTATCTCCAGAATGACTAAGATGAAACAACCCTCTGACTTCTTGGGAAATTTCCACTGAGGACTCTAAGTGAACACAACGGTAAAAGGAAAGCAGAATTTGTTTGTTACTGTCTTGAGCACAGAACAAGCTGCACACCATGTTCTATCCACCTCTGTGTTTCTCAGTCCATGGTACATATAGCACAAGTGGGACACAAAAGCAGTCTGAGAGTGATGCAGAATAAAAATTCACTCTTTCTTAATTCTTACATCCTTTCGCAAATGGACTAATTCCACTAATGGAATTATTTTTCATTGCTTATCCAAATATTCAAAAATTCCACTGCATTTTTATATCTTTAAAACTTAGTATAAATGATAAGTACAATCACAGAATGCCTCTAAACTTATAAATATCTTTCTCAGAAAGAGTGAACGTTTTGTTTCTATCATGGCTGGGGCCCACTCATTTTGAGAGAGTGGTTAGCAAAATGTAAGATAAAAATGTCTGAAAACTCTTGCTCTAGCCTATGTTTCATCAAGTATCTTTCTACACACTGCTCTAATAGTCATCCATGCTATTTCACTGCTGCTTAACTGCTCAGACTACAGGAGGGGTCTTCTGCAGCAACCATTCTGCAGCCAGGGATCACCTGCCCATTACAGAAGTTGTCCAGAGCTATGAAAATATTGGGAGCTAACATAACTATCTCCAAGAACCATAAAAATTTGGTTTGACCATCAGCCTCATAACGTGTCCTAATGAGCATAAAGTATCTCATCTACCTCCATGATTTCTCTACACGCACACATCTTGTGCTAATTTTATCAGTTTGCATTTAGGTAAGCTGCAATTAATGAAGACACCTTTTGATATGCAATCTTGAACACAGGATGAGAGTCTTAAAAGTTGGTACTATTTAGCTAAGTGCAAGGAATAAACACAGAGGCACATGGGTGAAAGGGAAGGAATACACAATGTGGGAAAATAGCACACATTCTCTCTCTCCTCCCCCCACCCCTTCAAAGCTGGAGAGAACAGCTCAGAAGGACCTAAAATTCAGTTTTGCCTTTAAGAACACAACCAGGCTTCCTAGTTGAATACATCATAAGCAAGGAAGCATCTAAAACAAAGGTTGCAGATTTTTGTTTCTAGACTACAACTCCCAGAGTTCTCCAACCAGCATGGGTTCTGCATACCTCTAATCTAAAGCTCAATAATTCACTAAATTTGCTATTAGGCTTCTTACTTCAATACATCATAAGCAAGGATAGTAGATATACAGAATTCTCCTTGGTTTATATAGATAAATCTTCTTGATTCTATATTTCAGTAGCCAAAGTGTCTTCATCTGACTGCAAATTTTGTATCTTGCCTGCAAACATCAACAGGCCAGCTTTCTACATATCAGAGCTATACTCAATGTCCTGAAAATAACCTAAGCAGATGGAAGAGGCAACACCCAAAATCTCCTGGTCACCATTGCTCACTTTAAAATCTTAGCTTAAAATATCACTGAAATATCAGTGAATAACTTTCTGATTTGCTTCAAACATCATTTTACAATGTAAATAAATCCTAAGGAAGTGTGTTCCATAAAACGGGAACAATTCAGCTTTTCCTTGAGAAAATCTGAATTATCCATCTTTTGTTAAATAAATGCCTGTATTGTCCTCTCTCTGGTCTTTAAAAATGAAACAAGACTTTATTTGGATAGTGTCATGGAAGTGCATTGGGCTTTGTTCTGTAGCCTTAATAGCTTGGAATATTTTGGCTGGTATCTTGTTGCCAAAACACAAAGCAGGCTCCCTGTTCTATGACCGATGTTACAGCCAATGTGAGAACGGGCATGTTATGGGAAGCCTGCTGGCACAGAGGGAGTACTTATGTGATTTCTCTTATTATTTATTTACTGTATTTATATCTCACATTTCTCCCAACGAAGGGACACAAGGTGGCATGCAACTAAAAAGTACATATTCTTAAAGTCACAATTAATTAAGATAACATTAAAATTCAATTAGACCAAAAGAACGTTAAAAACTTCTCTTCTGTTCCTTGTTTAGGGAACAGGATGCTAGTAATGCATACCAGAGAATGTGTTCTTTGATGCACCTTCGAAAAGTACCATTCATATGGCTGCAGTACAGGCCCCTAGATGTTTGCCCTGGAAAAACAAAATCTGCTATCTGGAGAACACTGCATTTTACTAAAACAAAGTTCCAGCACTCTTGATTGTACAAGAAGCTGATGTCATTGGCTTGTGAAGGCTCAGCAGCTAGAATTGGGCTGGGCCAGTCTTCCAGTGCTCAGCAGATAGCAAATGGCATAAAAGCCAGGACTTTGCTCCCCATTTTCACTTCCTCTATTGATGAAATCAGAAACATAAAACACAGTCACTGACAAACAAGAGGTTAGAAGCATGCTTAGGAGAACTCAGAGATTTGCAGAAATCTCTCTTCAAAACAGAGAATGGAGCATGTTCAATATTTCAGGAACCATTTAACACTGCATCTTAAGTTTTTAAAAAAACACTAAACGGAAAGATGAAAGAGAGGGGGAGAGGAATAGTTAATTGGCTTGCTTGACCTCCTAACAGCTTACAGTGTCCTGGAGGAAGGCATGGAACCCTAAACAGGAACATTCCTATTAACAAGAGAGAGGATAATTGCAACATTGCTTTGTTCCTAGCCCCATGATTCTACTAAATACTTCATACTAACCTACTGTTTCTACTTCTGCTTCTACACTAACTCTATTTCTACCTTCCCTGTACTTCCACAGCCCTTGCTAAAAGTAACCCAAATTCTTTGACATGCCAAAATCTGGAAACAGGACAAATTATGTAAAATAAACCTAGAGAATCAGTTGGCTTTATTTACTAGGTTTGTGAAATTTACTTTGAGTACAAATAACACTCTTCACTGATGGATCTTTTCCCTTTCTTTCTGGAATAGAACTTACTCAGCTATGACTATGCCTAACTTCTTCAGGACACCTCCAAGACCACACAGATCTTCTTATAAATGTTCTACTCACTATATGCCATTGGCACTTCCTTCTTCCATCAGCAGAGTCAGACTGTATTATTCCAGGAGAGCTTCTATGTTGTGCATTAACAAGGAGGTCACCTTAAAACAGTCCTGTTTCCAAACTGAGGTCCTGAGCACATCCCCACACAGACAGAGACACTGTTGGAGGTTTAATCAAGCCATATCTCCACGGGTCACAGTTTAATTCACTGCACACCACCAATAGCTGTCTGACTCTAAAGACAGCATTGGTGCTCTGGGGTTAATGCAGATGTCATGCCACTAGTAATGTTATTTTATTATAGTGCATTCAACGGTGTGAAAGTACTCACACTGCCTCCTCCTGCGACATGTTTGATATTATCCTTTGATCCACACCTGGATTGGACATGGCTAAAGTTCAGCTTCTTATTAAGCACCTGCACCTTTGATAGCCAGAAAAAGAATATGAGTGACACCTATTGCCATCCGCAGAGAAAAATGCAATAGACTTATGTATTCAAAATGGTAGTTAGGTAGCTAGGAAACAGGAAAGTAGGAAGAGAATTTTCTCTAAGGTGAATCTTAGTTTCTTGATTTGAATACGAAGCTTGAAATTTCAGGTCAGGAGAGAGAAGCTTCTAGTAGGCAGGCCTAAAATTAATATTTCAAAACAAAACAGACAAACAAAAAATCTACACCATCACACAAATTGCTTCATTCCTGTGGTGATGACAAATGTTAGTACAATCCCTATCCCATCACAAAAGTGAGTGTGTACAAACAATGTCAAGGAGTGCCTGGATATGGTAATTATATGTTATAGTGCAATCTGTTGGTAGGAATGTGCAGAAAGACTGCTTCCACAAACAAAACTCTCGACACCCCAGGAGTCATTGTGCAATCTGATCATCACCAGAAAGACACTATGAACATTTATAGTATCTGCACTGTCAAAGGGGCTATACTTGATTTACCTGTCTATGGAGAGCAAGGAAAGGACATTTTTAAATGCTACATGCAAATAAAATACATGTAGCCTGAAATATTTACTGAAAGTTTTATCAGATGGAAAAAGGGCAAATGTGATGCTTCCAAAGCAGAGACTCATTATATTGTATGGAGAGTAATTCCTTCTTGTTATTCATCACAACACCTGAAATGTTATTTTTTGTACAGTCTGTGGCACTGCTCCTTGTTTTTCCATTATTTTTTAAATGAAGAGTTAACAAGAGAACAGCATGAAACTTGAACAATTATCATCAAAATGACTCTAAAATGCCTTGAAAAGTTCTTTCAGGTAACTTCAAGAGGTAACTAGAAAACATTCATTACATCAATAAAGTAACTTCATTTTCACCTCCTACATTGTTTTTGAAATGTAACTTTGTTACACTCTCACTCATCCACCCAAGTAACTTTACAGGTAATTAGGCTACTTGTAACCTGTTACTTCCAAAGTCTGTCCAGTGAGCACAGCACTTTTTGTGTATCTAAATCCTGCTACCTTCCACCCATACTAGTGTGTATGGCATAGACACATGAGCAGGGCCAGCACTAGCATCTAACACCAGCATTGGGAGCCTCACTGCATCTGACAGCAGTCTCTTTTTCCTTCCTTTTAAAAAAATCTCTTGGAGCATAAAGAGAAATTTCAGGTGAAGGAGGACAGGTTACTTACCTGTAACAGTAGTTCTCCAAGTGGTCATCTGTGAACTCACACATGTGGGTGTTCCTGCACCTGCACAAAACTCCTCGAAATATTCTAGAACTTAAAGAGAGAACTGGTAGAATCCCTCTGCCTATTGATTATCTCTCAGTTTCCCCCATCTGCTGCTCTACAAGAAACAATGTAGTAGAGTGACAGACAGAGAGGAGGATAGGCGAGTTGTGTGACTTTGCAGATGACCACTCAAAAGAACTACAGTTACATTTATGTAAACTGTCCTCCTTCTTCGTGGCTTCTGTGAATCACACATATGGGTGACTGGATAAGCTCACTTAAACTCAGAGCTGGCGGGAAGCCATGTCAATGGAGATGAAATTACTGCTCTTCCGAATGCAGCACCAAGTTTCACGATGTTTGATCAACATTGAGGGTTAAGACCATGTTGCAGCCTTACAAATGTCTTTTAGCTGGATCCTTTTAAGAAAAGCTGTTGAGGTAGCAACAGCTCTAAGTAGAGTGTCCCTTCAGAGATTTAGGGAGTGGTCTCTTTGCCAACTGGCAGGACATCATGATTGTATTTACAAGCCACCTCAATAGATATTGGGGTGTGATTTGAGCACCTAATGTAGAGCGCTGATAACTAACAAATTGTTTTCCAGAGGTGCTTAATCCTTGAAGCACAGAATGCTAGAGTTCAACCAACATCCAGTGTTTGTGAAGTGCTCTTTCCAGCTCTGTAGAGGAAGATGGAAAGAAAATTGGAAGCGTGAGGGTCTGCATGAAGTGAAAATCAGAAACCACTTTGTGCAGGAAAGTCGTATCAGGAAAAAAGGTAACTTTATCCCTGTAGAATTGCAAAAAAAAAGGTGAGTCATGCTGAAGAGAGCACAATTCACTTGCTCATCATGTTGATGTAATGGCTAGCAAGAAAACAGTTTTACATGTGTGTAGTCTCAGGTCTGCTGTAGCCATTGGCTCAAGGGGTGGTTTCATTAATTGGACGAGAATCAGTGAAAGTGAACACTGCGGAGGAGAGCCTCGCACATCAGGAAAGAGGTTCTGCAGACCTCATGAAGCTTCTTCACAGTTGGGTTCTTGAAATATTGGGATGCTTTGGAGTCATAGGGCTGTTTTACCACTATAACAGATAGCCAGACCTTTATGGAGGAACAGAAGAGACCACTTTCTTTATGGTGTAACAGGAAATGATGGACTGTATGCAGTGAAGGTGGAAGATCATTCAAAGATTCTACTCTTATTTATTTTCACACCATTTGGTGGTGCTTGTCTGTTTGTATTTCTGGCATTGTGGCTGTTACCTGTAGTAGTGTGAAGATGATGATGGTGGAGGCTTCTGTCAGTCTGACTGAAATCTGGATGAGAAGTATGGATATGACCTTCTCCAATAAGATCTATACTGCCACTGTTTGTATTGTGAATAAAAGTCCATTCTTTGAGCAGTGTTTCTCCTTTTTTGTGTAAATTGCCCATTATATCATTTGTCTTTTGATTAAAGGATCCTTCTCTGTCAAAGCGTAGATCTTCTATTTTGACCCTCAGATCCTCAGAGATGCCTGGTAAGCAGAGCCAGGCATATCATCATATGAAGCCAATGAGGAAGCACAGTCAACTGCATGGCATGTTGAATGCATTTGTTCTACGGTAAGGAACTGCTGGCATGTAAGAGCTAGAAGTCTCTTGTCCTCTAGGAGGCTATCGAACAATGGCTGAATTTTATTCCAAAGGAAGCACTGGTATCCCCCATAGGTCCTTGATAGCTGGTGATGCAAATGCCCAAGGCCTTTGTACAGTAGAATATATGCTCCTGCCCAACATGTCAATCTTACAGCCATCTCTATTATTCTGCATGGTGTTCTGATGCCCTTTGTCCTGGTTTGAGAGGCCTCCATAATGATTGAATATGGTTGTGGGTGCTTGAGAGGAAATCTAGCCTCTTTATCATGGATTCCGTATAAGTTTTCCAGGCTTCTTAAAGTAGTTTGTGAAGTAGATTGTTCATTCCATGATTCCTTTGACAGATCAAGCAAAGATGGTAACATGCTGATGCAGAAAAGAGTGTCAGTATCCTTATTTACCTGACCACTAACTGGATCAGATCCTGGCAGAAGTGGCCTTTGAACCTCTAACTAAAGAGATTTTGCCATTCTTCGCATTAAGTTGGAATAAGAAGGGTAATCTTCAGAAGGTGAGGGAGGACTGACATCTCCCACATTAGACTCCCGGGTGATAACCAGTATAGACAGTCTCCTGATGACTCACTGTCTGGGTTAGGGACAATGGAATGGGAATCCTCGCTGACTATTAAATGTTCTCTTCCCATACTGCACTTTGAGGCCCACTCAAATTGAGTGTTGCAAGAGTGAGAACAGACAAAAGAAAATATTTCTTTACCCAGCGTGTTGTTAATCCATGGAACTCCTTGCCACAGGATGTGGTGATGGCATCTTGCCTAGATGCCTTTAAAAGGGGATTGGACAGATTCCTGGAGGAAAAGTCCATCGCAGGTTACAAACCATGATGGGGATGTATAATCTCCAGGCTTAGAAGGAAGGTACCTCAAAATGCCAGATGCAGGGGAGTGGTATCAGGAGACAGGTATCTAGTTGTCTTGTGTGCTCCCAGAGGCATCTGGTGGGGCCACTGTGAGATACAGGAAGCTGGACTAGATGGGCCCTTGGCCTGATCCAGCCGGGCTCTTCTTATGTTCTTATCAATATTTCCAGAGATACAAAAGAAGGAACAGCAAGTGGACCTTTCTCTGCAGGTTTTGTTGGTTCAGAAAAATGCTTGCACTTACAACTTGGCTTGGATGTAGGGTAGTCTTGAGTAGCATCCAATGGGCCATAGTTTTGTTTTGTTTTTGCTGGGCCAGGATTACAAGAGTCCCTGATGAACTGCAAGCTGGTGGAGAGGGATCGGGACCATGCGGGTCTGTTTCATCTTTGATTTCTTCTATTCTGATGCCAATAGTGAATATTGATCTCAGGATATAGTTGACTGTCAACATCGAGACCACTTGGATTATTGGAGTGGTGAGCAGGCAGGCACAGAAACACCCACATGTATGACTCACAGAGACCATGAAGAAGAAGCTACAAATATTGCTACAGCTACTACCACAACCCATTCCAGTACCCTGCCTGCACATGTCAGGAACCCAGTGAGACTGCGGAAGGGAATGGAAATAGTAGCAAAGAAGTGTTTCCATCTGCACCATTGTTGGTGGCTAGCAGTGCCAGAAGTGAAGAAATGTTGCTTTTGTTACTCTGGACAAGCAAGGAAGAGAAAACCAGAGGTGGCCAGCCAGATAATGAAAAGTACTGCCACCTGTACATCTTGTTGCAGGCCCCAATATCTTAAAAAAATACCTATTCCAGGAGTTTAGTAAAATGTCAGGCAAGAAAGAAACCTTTGGTGTGGTTTGGGGCCTAGGGTGATACAGGTGTCAGAGAGGCTCTTTTTCCATTACCCACCATGGGGGTGGAGAGATAAGATGCTGTTGGCCAGGCCTGAGAAGCTGTTCACAACGGCCCCCCTAAAATGTGGAGACAATCCTACACATGGCTGAGGAAGGTAAATTACACCCAAGTACAGTATTGTTAACTATTTTTTCATTCACATTAAAACTCTTCTAAAATGCTTGCACTATTGTACAATTGTATCTCTAACTTTTAAAATGCTTTAAAACAAAGCAAAAATACATTTAAAACAGAAAAGATTGACATAGTGAAAAAATGGCATTGACTGGAACAATTCCAAAGGCAATTTTTAAAACAATTTTACAACAATTTTTTTACAATTTGCATGAATTCAAGCACTACTGTGTGATTACTTTAAGAAATAATGAGCCAAGGTTTCTAAAAATACCCAGCTAAAATGACATATATTGAAAAAATAATAAAGAAGGTGTGTTGAGGTATAAATGTACCAGAATAGGTTCACCCACCCAGTACGTCACTGTACCCATCAAAACCCCATCTGTCCAAAAATACAGAAATGTAGTGCTAGTGCGATCTACACCTGGCAAGACTCAACTATTGTTCCATTGTTTCCAAAACAGCTGGATTTTCTGTAGTCTGAGAAAAGACAAGAAGCAAAGTAAGAACATAGGAGGACAACAATTTGATGGTGTCACGTAGACGTCCTGTAAAAACAAGTAAATAACATACAGCAATCTCACACTCAGCTCCTAGTATCATGAATCCACAACCAAAGTACCTTTGGACTGCACTCCTTTACAACCCTGTAAGTAAACCCCCTGAACTCAGAATAATTACTTCTGCACAGGCATGTATAGAATTGCACTGTTAATCAGTATTGCTATTTGTGAGTGGCATTTATATATGACTCTCTCCCCGACCTAATGAAATGAATGGAGATGCACCAGGGCACATATGATTCTGCAGACTAAAAGGTACTCTTGATTTTAAAAATGAAAGACCAAAACCATCTTGGGTAAGAGCAGCTAAAAAGAAAAAAAGAAAGAGCTGGCTCAACAACGCACTACAAAGAAGCACAACACAAGAATCTGTCTCAACATCTTTGGAATGAAGACCAACTTACTTACATTTCACTAACAACAGGCAATATCACTCAGTTACACATACATTTAAAGGAAATTATGTATTTCATACATAACGTTATTTACCATGTTTCCCCGAAAATAAGACGGGGTCTTACATTAATTTTTGCTCCAAAAAACACATTAGGGCTTATTTTCAGGGGATTTTTTTTTTCATGTACAACAATCTGTTGTTGTTTAGTCGTTAAATCGTGTCCGACTCTCCATGACCCCAAGGACCAGAGCACGCCAGGCCCTCCTGTCTTCCACTGCCTCCCGGAGTTTGGTCAAAGTCATGTTGTAGACACAACAATCTCCATTCATTCAAATACAGTCATGTCATCTTCTTCTGGTTGCTGCACAATGGTGGAGGGCGGGGTTTCACTTAACTGGGGCTTATTTTTGGGGTAGGGTTTATATTACGAGCATCCTGAAAAATCATACTAGGGCTTATTTTCAGGTTAGGTCTTATTTTCGGGAAAACAGGGTATTTAAATTTATTTATTTATTTAAAATATTTTTACCCTGCCTTTTTCCTCATAGAAAACAAGGACAGTGCATTATTATCAGAGGGGGAAAAGAGCATTTTTCCCAGAGAAAAGGTTTCTCTATAAACAAAAATGCCCTCATGGAAATGGCACGTAGCCTGTCAAAGCAAATCTGTGCTGGTTGAGGGTAGGGGAACTACAGGAGAATCTGCAGCTGAAGAACGGCTACATTCAAAGCTCTTCCAGACTTAAACTGGCAGACACAAAATAAGAGGAAGTGGGCTTAAAAAATTGTTTGCCATAACTGTTTTATTTTCCTTCCCACCGCTTTCAGCAGGAAGGAAAATGGCTGTCAGCTCCAGAACTGGCATGATTTCCCCCTCTTGTCAGAGCCTCCTCAATCTGTCAAGCCATGGTTCTTGTCAGTGGCCACCAACAGACCCTGCAGTGGAGAAGCAATGGCAGCAGTCCTTTCTGCAGCCTGAAGACTTTCAACAGTGTACCTTCTGCACTGCCGATGATGAGGGGATCGGGAACATCCTATTACTCCTGGGATGTTCTCCCATGGATCCTAGAACTGTGCATTTAGTGTTCTTGTTAAAGCATCATCCCATTCCCTTTTAGCGTGCAAATTGTGCATTATCTTGATCAGCACTGCCATTCACCCTGGGGGTGAAGAAATCAGTATTCATTTGTGCTCCAATTACAGACCAACACACCGGGCCTTATTTCCTTTTAGAAACATTCCAGTGGAAGCAGCTCTTAAAACATGTCAAGAGCCTTTAATGCAATGGCATAACACTGAAACATGCACAGTAAACTATTAATAAATTTGTACTGAGATCTCCTGGTACTGGAGAGATAGAGGACATGTAGCCCTCCAGATGTGTTAGACTGAACTCTCATCATCCCTCACCATTCGTTATATTGGCTAGTAATGATGGGAGCTTGCAGTCTAACAACATCAAGAAAACCAAACATTCACCATCTCTGTGCTGGAGAAAATATGATCTCTACTAACATCTCTTCCTAAGACCGTTTGGTGATTCAAGACCCAGCATTAGCTTCTGAAACAGATTCCAAGTGAGGCAGGGTGGGTCCTATATTTAGGTTAAAACTGAGCACTGAAGTAGATTCTGATGTTAGGCTAGCAATATAAATAACCTACATACGTCAATATAGCTGATATAAGATGTGCTACTTCTTGTGTGGGTTGGCTAGACTGCATTTCCAACCATATACAGAGTGTTTTTGTTCTCAACACTGAAACAACAATTCCACAGCATAGCTTTTAAACAGATATAACTGCTGCATGCCTGAATACAACACACACATCTCCAGTACTTCAACAGTTTATACAACTGCTCGGACTCTATATGTTTTCTAACCTGGAGAGAATTCCTTTTAGGGGCATCTATCCTTGCTCTTCCCACCCCTTCAGGCCAAGATAACTGTGTGGGGTTTTTCTCTCTCTCTCATCATGTAAGTGGGGAAAACATTTTCTTGTGCTATTGATTTGGTAATTTTTTTTGTGCAACTTGCACAAACTGTGCAAAACTACAATAGCTGCTGCCTCATTTTAGAAACTAGAAGCATTCTCACTTCTTTGTGTACTGTGCCATCAAGTCAGAATTGACTTATAGTGACCCTAACGGGGTTTTCAAGGTCATTGAGATATTCAAGAAGTGATTTTACCAGTTTCATACCCCCAGTGAGAGTTTCCATGGCTGAGCGGAGATTTGAACCCTGTTCTCCAGAGTCCTAGTCTGTTACTCTATCCACTACACCACACTGGGAATCATTCAGTTCTTTAGGTCTTTTTAGATTACAGCGGGTCTTTTTTGTGCTTGCTCTCTGTGTTTGTTTGTACGTGCACACTTTGCTTCTTAAAAGAAAAGGACACTAGTCCTGTGCCAACTGCCACAGAGATAAAATCTGGATGGCAAGGGAAGCACTCCTTATTCTGTTCTTGTACATAAGGTGAGAAATCCGGTGGGCTTAGAAATTTCTCATGCAGGTCTCTCATCATGTCAAAAGACTTAATGAATGTGAACAAGGAATTCAGTAAATATTCTACACATACCGTATTTTATATATGCAAATGAATGATGTCTATCATGTCATCTCAAAACAAAGGTGCAGCAAGGTCAGAACCAGGGGGAAAAATCCAACTAATCTAATGTAGGACAAAGCAACCAAACAGCTAATTCATTTAATTGTAGCACCATGGCCAGAATCCTATTACCTATGAACTCTGGCATAAGTCAAAGGGTGCAAACCTCAGCAATGAACTGCCTCTAATTAAGAAATCCATGCTTGCATTCCTCGTCATGAGCCAACTCACAAGACTGGTATGAGATGAGAAGTACAAGTAGCCTTCTTGACTAACAGCAATCTCCTGCTATGAATTATGCCATCTAACGTATGCTGGCAGACACACGCAGAAGGTTCTCCAACTGGCTTAAAGGGACTTTGTGAGAGCACAAAACATGACAAAAGTTTCAGGAAGGGATCAGATATTGTACCATGCATGGCCAGGGCATTTTTCAATACAAGTGATGGGCATCAAGTGACCTATGGGCTGCATGCAGCTCCCCTGGTGCATTAAGTGGTCACCAAGGCCATCTCAGGTGCCCCAGGTTTTAAAATGAGAAATATGCAGTATATATAGCCAAAAGGTCAAGATCCACTCCTGGTGATTTCTAGAAGCAGCAGTCCAAATGACTGCCATCCACATACTTTGTTACCTTTTTAAAAAAATCATGGCTGGAAATGGCCATTTCCAGGTCCAATATAGTTCAGAAGGATGGCTGCAAGCATAAACACCTCCCCTAAGCCTCCTGAGATCACTCCTCCTTATTCAGCACAGTAGTAGTGGTTTAACACTGCAGGAAAAAGATTGCTATAAAGTGGCACCCTTGGAACAGCTAAGAACTTCAGGCCATAGGAGCTCATCCGCACCCTTCCTCCTTCCTAGGACCAAAGAACATACTCAGAGAAATCAGTTTCCAGAAGTGCTCCCCCTAGTGATAAAAAAGGTTTTAACATATTGTGAAATAATGTTAAAAGCTGAAACAGATAACATTGCTACTGCTTCTGGAATGTAAACAACCGTTTCCTTTTTATGTCTAATTCTGGAATTATAAAGTAAATCATGCTGCTAGGGAGAAGGCTGTAAGAGCTAGAAAGCCACATTTCACTGAACATGTGTTTTAGCTCCCAATTACAGGTTCTTAAAATGTAGGAGTTGATAATACACTCTACTCATTTTCCTCCAACACCAGAGATAGGTTAGAGTACCAATCAACACATCCTTGTGCACATTTGTAATTACCTGGGTGCATCAATTTAGACTGACCACATAGTGAAAAGATTGTGGGTGGGGCACAGGGATTCAGAAGATAGAGTCCATTTAGAAAGAGGACCACTGAAGTGCTGGCACAGATTAAGGGGAGAGAGTATTCCACTTAAGTCCAAACTTCTCCTGAAGTTTGCTCACAGGCAAATTATGATGAAGCTGATTTACCTTTCCACCCCCTGGCTGATGCTTCAAGTTATCAGTGGAACCAATCTTGGACTTGATATTCTTCAGATCTGGCATAGGAGCAGGAGCTGTCTGTAAGCGGCTCTTGGCAGAAGAAGGTGATTTTGGTGGAGTGCGAACCACTGCTACCTTTTTGGGCTCCCTGTTTGGTGGAGTTGGCAAGGAGGGTGTGCGGGAGCGGCTGCCAGGGGTTCCTGGAGAGCCAGGGCTGCTGTAGCCACTTCTATCTCCAGACTTCACTGGTTCGCCTACAGTTTGAGATAAAAGTAATATAGATAAATGCATATTTTATCAGGTGATTCAAAAGAACCTACTATTCAATACAGATGAAGAAATCCATATACATCAGGGAAAGGGGGCATCAGAGTGTGGGCTCTACTGAGCCACTTCTCATCTATAAAAAACAACTCTTGCAGAAAGTACTTGACAATAACAGCATACTACCACAATGCTTTGTGCCCAGTGATCCCATTATACTATTGCAAAGGAATTATTAGCATATTTTAGTTTCACAACAATGAACAGAACTGATATACACTCACTGGAAACTGGAATTTGTTAATCCATACCTAACATACATATTGTCTTAATCCAACAAGTTTTAATTATGGAATTGGTGAAGAGATGACACTCCAAGCATCAAGATTAACATCATTATTTGCTGCCAATAGTACTACTTTGGCAGTTTCAGAATACAAAATAAAATATTAGTACTGCAAATAAAGTATAAGCATACCCATATACCTAAATCACACATGTCCATTGTCTGCAGCCTTATTCCACAGTGCTGCCTATCATGATATAAATGCTGCTTCCCACTGTTACGTTATATTAGCTTCTTGTACTTAAGAATATACTTTAGGCTTGGGCCACTGAGAGTGAAACAGAATATTTACCCCCCCCCCCCCTATTTAACAAGCTGCAGATCCATTAAAGGCAATCTACCTTCACCACATATAGCTGCCAGGGTCATGGAGAGACATGTGGCCCTCCATATATTGTTAGATTGCAATTCCCATCATTCCTAGCAGAGGCATTGATGCCCCATGAGGCTGGACCCTCATTAACGCCACTTGTGCGGGGATATTCGTATACAAATACCCCCATCTCTAATCATAATCATCTCAGAACTAAGAACAATGGGTAACAAATGGCAATGCAGTCATACTGAGTGATCCACTCGCCACTCTTCGACCTTGCAGTGAGGCTTGTCCTCCCGCCTCCTGCCAGGAGTGATGAGTGGATCGCGCACTGCGGAGTCATTGGTAGAATGACTGTCCGCGTCCGTGGCAGATCGGTGAGTGGACCATCCGGCCCCATGAGGCTGGACCCTCGTTAACACCACCTGTGCAGGGATATTCGTATACGAATACGAATACCCCCATCTCTAATCATAATCATCTCAGAACTAAGAACAATATATCACAATTTTCCACCCCTAAAAGAAAGTTGCCATAAGTCAGAATTGACTTGATGGCACATTTATTATTATTATTATTATTATTATTATTATTATTATTATTATTATTATTATTATTATTATTATTATTATTATTATTAACTACTACTACTACTACTACTACTACTACTACACAGTCAATCAAAATTATAAAAACATTGACTAGTATTATATAACAGAAACAGGTTTTAACCAAAAACCTAAGTACCTGTTAACTCAGCACAGTATGTATGCTATTCCTATTAATGCCATTTTTATAGCTCTGATGGTGTTATTTCTGAGTTCTGCAACTGCTTATAATACCATGTGAAATTTCTTGAAGTATGTTTCATCCACAAGGGAGATGTTTCAACTGCCAGATTTCTGTATTTTGTTAGTCTTTCCAATTCTTTGTCTTCAATTCTGGCATCCCCTGGAATTGCAATGTCAATGATGCAGACATTTCTGCATTCTACTACTACTGTGTCTGGTGTGTTAAGTTCAAAGTGTCTTATCAGTTTGGATTCAGAAATCCCACAAGATCTTGACTTCATCATTTTCTGACACCTTCTGCACCTGATGTTCCCATGGGTTTTTGGAGCCTGGCAAGTTATATTTTTTTGCATAATGACCAGTACGCTTATTTTGCCATTCTATCATGTCTAATTTTGTAATCTGTTTGTGCAGTCTCTGGACATTCACAGATGAGATGTGACACAGTTTCATCTTCTTGGCAGAGTCAACATTTGCTGTTAGCACTAATTCCTCGAATCTTAGCTTTCATCGCCTTGGTTTGGAGTGCTTGTTCTTGTGCAGCAAAAATTAAGCCTTCAGTTTCTTTCTTAACAGTCCCCAGTTTCAGCCATGCCCATGTTGAATTATTATCATAATTTCCATCAATATTTCTCAGGTGTTGTCCATGTACGAGTTTGAACTCGGTGAACTTGTAGTGGTTTATTTTTCCAAATGTTTAATTTGTTTTCAAATTGTTGTTTCTTATATTGAGCCTTTGTTTCTGTTGTTTTCAAAATATTCTCCATTATCACCGCCTTAAGTAATTTTTCTCTACTACTACTAATATAAGTGTTTAAGCGTCTTTCTTCCTCCGCTACTACCTGCTGTATTTGCAGTAATCTACGGCCTCCAATTTTTCATGGTAAATATAATCCGTACACATCACTTTCTGTCAGTTCTTTAACTTCTGTGTGCAGGATGATATCTGCTTCAAGTATTCCAAGGTACTTATAATTTTCATCACTTACTAGTGATGTTATAATATTGCCTCTTTTTAACTCTATCCCATCTAGTTTTTGGATGTTGCTACATTATATAGACAGAGCTGCACATTTGTCAATTCTAAATTTCATCTGAATATCTTCACCAAATGTTCACACTGTGTTTAGCAGTGATTCTATCTCCGTGAAACTTTTTGCATATAGTTTTAGGTCATCCACGTATAACAGATGATTGAGTTTTCCTGCTTGTTCTGAAATATGGTAACCAATGTACCCTGTAATTTTTAGCCCCACTGAGCAGGGCTCCACCAATCTCTCTTGCTACTCCGCCCCTCCTCCGCTGCAGGGTTCCGTAGCGGAGGGAGGCGGAGTCACACGCGCCTTAGAGGAAATGTTGATGGTAGCCCAATCAAATTTTATTTAAAATTATTGACATAGGGATTGTTGAGATGTTAAACAGAAGTGGTGAGAAAGAACCACCTTGAAACATTCCTCTTTTGATGCGAACTTCTCCAATTTCTTCACCAAATACCATTTCCCATGTTTTTCTTGAATTTCTCTCAATATTTTTACTAATCCCAAAAAATTTTAAGCAGGTTGTTAACCCAGCTGTGTGGCAATGAGTCAAATGCCTCCAGGCCATGTTAAGATGATGATGATGATAATCAAGTCTGGAGATCAAGGGTCCCCCATGGGCTGCAAAAATGGCCTGGAGGTATGTGTGGCATTTAGGGCACAATTTGCCAACTTCTGCTGCAAGTGTCGAATAATGTAGAATTTCAAATATCTGCTTGAATGATGAATTATACAGGTGCACAGTTGTGTGTCTGTGGATGGATGGGGTGTGCTGTGTATTAATACATGTGGGTGCAAGAGCAAGGACTACTCTGGATTTTTAATTTCATTTTTCAATATGGTGCCACAGTTACTAAATGTACTCTGTGAGGAGTTAGGGCAATGTGGGGTGAATCAACATAGTTCTGTCACTGTTTTTCTTCCAGTCTTCAGTGAAACCTTGGCTTTTTCAAAGGGCTCATGGGGAATCTATTGGTTGAACAATTTACTCCCCATAAGGCCATATTCTTTCAATTTTATTTATTTATTTAATAGCTCACTTATGATTTTGTCCAATTCTTTGAGAAAAACATGACACTTAATTTCTACTGTTTTTCTTAATGTTATCATCTGTATTTACAACAGGAGATAATAATGTCACCCACCAAGAAGAAAGTTAAAGCAAATATCAAGGATTTGCAGAGTTCTTATGCCAGTCCCAGAACACTGATTTGGAATGCTTTAGAAATGAAGAGCAATTTATGGCAAATGTTTTTACCTCTCTCAGATTTTGCTGCTGTACTAGGGGGCCTTCTTTGCTCCTTCTTTGCAGCTGAAAGAACAAAAATAATCACTCTGTGAACTTATAAACTTTAAATGTCTGTTTTTGCTCTTAGCAAAACAGAAGTATGTATGTAACAGTGGAATAACAAATTCATAATGAACATACATGGGATCAATTCAGAAAATTAAATATGGAAAAGCACTGAATTCATTTTTAAATGTTGGGAAGGTCAGCTCACCAACTGGGCAGCAATCCACTGACACAGAATATGACTGTTTCTTGCAGATTCATTAAAACTTTGTCTTATAAGGACCTAATGAAAAGAAGCTAGGAATGCATCCAGGTGGACAGTTCCTACTGCTTCCAATCAAGATACTGTGCAGTGATTCCATCGTTTCCTCTTTAATAATTTTTTTTCCGTAAGAAGAAAAACTGAAGTAGTTGTGGAAAACCACAGGAAGTTAAAGATGGGATAAGACAAGATCACTTACACAAATTCTGTAATTCACAAGGAAGTCCCCAGTAGAAACACCTTATTTCTCATGGCACTTTCATTAAGATCCCTACCTTCAGGACACTCATCAATTCGACACTGTAAAAGTTACACTGTTAACATCAAGTACTCCTTCTCCAGAGTTCACTTCAGTTTTTGTTCAAAGATTATCTCTCTATGCACTGTTCCTGGTCATGTTGACAACCGAGAAAACGCACTTGGGAAGGACTTCTGATACTTTCACCTAAGATGCTACAATTAAAAGTCAATTCTTTATATCTTTGTATATGTATGCAGAAAAGATCTCAACAACAACAACAAAGAGAACTTTTGCATTGTTGCATCATAACTATCTGGGAGAGAATCAACATACCACAAACCCCTCCCCTTACCTAGGCTGGGTGGTGTCTTGGGAACACTGGGAGTTTTGGCAGGGATCCGTGAAGCACTGGCTGGGCTCTTCTGGTTCTGTGCCACGGGAGCTCGTGGAGCTGCTATCTTTGATGCATTTTTCATATCTGGACCCTGTTAACAGAATTGAGAAACAGCCATTTTTGTTGCACTGCTCATAATCTAGATACGAAAAACAAGGACAAAGGGTTGGCACATTCTCCTTCTGAGCTTCAGAAACGTAACAAAAATTAACTCACAACTCTCCAGCAAGGCTGCTGAACATGTTTGTAACAATAACATGCAGGACTCTGTAAGAAGTGTATGATTTGAATATAGGCTTATTACATGTCTTAGATGAACATTTCGGGGGGGGGGGGCAATGTTTTTCTCACTTGGAAGTTAGTTTTCCCCATAGTGTATTCCCCTGGGAAGTAAATTCACAACTTGCCTAGTGCAAAGTCAGCCTCCATCTAATAAAGAGTTTGAACAGGCCTGTTAGGCCCAGTCCTAATACTGTCCATTCTGTATCACAGTGATTATATTACACCATTAAATAGCACCAACAACAGGAGAGAAATGTCACTCATTGTTGCTGCTTTGCACCATAGTTCAAATGCATTATATACATTATACATAGTCTGGTTGGGTCCAGACTATCCGAAGGACCACATTTCCTACATGAGCCTCCCCTTCATCTTAAGATCTTTACAGGAAGCCCCCCCCCTTTTTTTTTCTTCCCTTGCCTTGCCGGCACATCTGGTGAGAACTCAAGAGAGGATCCATCAGTGGCTGTTCCCAGGCTATGGAACTTCCTTTAACTTTTTTGCTAGGTTAACCCCTCCCTGTTGTCCTTCAGCCAGCAAGCAAAGACTATTCCCTTAAGGCAAACTTTTGGCAAATGAACAGACTCCAGAGAAAGTTGTTTTCGCCTAGAGATGATGCTATTTTATTTTTTTATAACTGATTTTAATATACCGTATTTTTCCGTGTATAAGACGCCCCCCACTTTTCTAAATCAAAATTTCTTTCTTTGCAAGAAAGTGGAGGGGGGGAGCTGCTTTTTGCAACGAAAATGTAGAGAGAAAGCAGAAATCGCTTTCCCCCTGCATTTTCTTTCCAAAACCTGGAGGCAGAAAGCTGCTTTTTGCAACGAAAATGTAGGGGAAAAGCAGAAATCGCTTTCCCCCTGCATTTTCTTTGCAAAACCTGGAGGGGGGAAGCTGCTTTTTGTAATGAAAATGTAGGGAGAAAGCAGAAATCGCTTTCCCCCTCCATTTTCTTTGCAAAACGTGGAGAGGGAAACAGGGATCAAAGCACTTTGATCCCTTCCCCCCTCCTTACGTCAGAGTATAAAACGACCCTCAATTTTTCCTTCAATTATTTTAAGAAAAAGTGTCGTTTTATACACGGAAAAAAATACGGTATATGCATTTCTTTCATACTTTCAGTGTTTTCAGTTCATGGTCTTTTAATATAAATATGTGCTTCAGTATATACGCACTATTATAATTTTTAACTATCTGCATTTTCCCCTGCCCCCATTTTGCAAGCTGCCTTGGGTCCCTGAACTGGGAAAAAAGGGGAACAGAAATGAAATGAAATAAATCACATTTATCGACTTTTAAAAAGCTATGTCAATAATATGAAGGCAATACCTAAAAAACAAATAGGATGAAAAAGTATTTAAGCAAAGTGGAAAATATTGGCTAAATAAAGTTTATATTGGCTCCTTTAATTTCCTTTCTATGTTGCAACGTTATGTAATAAACCTTAAGGTCTCTCAACAGTCACATTACTGCATTAAGTGGCAGTTTCTTTGGCTTCATTAAAAATGTATTAGAGTTAAACGAACACAATTTAAGAGCACTGTGAGGTTGTTTATTTATGCATTCCTCAACACAACTTTAAAGAATCACTTTTCAATCCTAGCTTGGACCCTTAAAATGCCAGAGAAACTGAAGTGAGGTGGAGTGGTGCAGCTAGCCATAACCAGGTAAAGCATGTCTACACCTTTACGCTTAGGAAATAGCAGGAAAGGTACAAATTAGTTGTACATGCACATACCAACCTAATAAAAGGCAGGTGAGCAAATACAAGAGATTCTAAATCTCCTCTTCCTGCTTCTTTTTAAATCATTTCCTTACCTTGCATTTTTTCTCTTTTGTTCCTGTAGTGGTTGGTCGGGATGCAATAGAGGAGATGCATTTAGGGGCAGGAACAGGTACTGAGGACTCAGCAGGACTGGAGTTTTTTTTCAAAGGAATAGAACTAACAGAGGAGATTCGCTTAGGGGTAACAGAAGATCTGTCTTTCAGGGTTTTGACTGAGGAAGGTATGAATGTCTTTAAAACATGCAAAAAATAATAATAATTAAACCAAACACCAGTATGAGAAAAAAATAATAAAAATATTCCAAATAAAATGAAAGAAGGTGGTGTTTAAAGGAAAGTAAGAAGGACTGATGACCTTAAATTCTAAGAATAAGTCTAACAGGAAGTTACAACCTAAATGGAACTAACCCTTTTTCTTCCTGTATACTAACACAAGAAAAACATGTCAAAGCTTCATGCCAGACATTCACCTGTAGAAGGATTAGGCTACAATATCACTAATGTTTGAACATTCATCAAATGAACATTTGGAAATATGGTTGCTTCCCATCATCCTGTTTACTGTATAGCATTTGTTCCCACCATAGTTATCATAAAATATACTCCTAGTAGTGGTTAATCAGAAATTCCTTTATCTCACTACAAAACCTACAAAGATAGGTGTAGTTTCTGCTATTGTTTCTCCCGCAGGAACAACTATGGCACTTCTGGGTGTCTGAGGAAGTTTTCATTTTTTAAGAAACAGTTCATTTCAAAACCACAGTCCAAATAATTTTTTCCAAAAATTCACTGCAATATATCATTGACAAAGAAAGAAAGTTTCCTTAATAATTACAACTCCTAGGACCCTGTGGAGTCAGCCAACTAACTTTTGCCATGCAATTGATATGGAAGTCTGAGAGCAGAATGCAATTACTTAGTTTTTACAAATTCAGAAATAAAAGGTGAGGATAACAAATTTTAGAAACTTAGAAACAGAAGCTAGGGAGAAAAGTCTTAGATATCTGGCCCACAAGAAGACTTTCCAAACATGAGCTTTGTCAAAAAAGTCTAGGATGTACTAAAGCAATCCCTTTCACACCTCTTGCAGGTGCCCTGATCTAATTTACCCTCTCTTCAGACAATTCAGTCCTTCATGTATTCCTGATCATACTGAGGTAAAGAACCTACTACAAAGCTCAGACTTCAGGGAAAGGAATTAAATTTGCTGATTTTATAATAGCAAGAAAAAAAGGGAATGGGGTAGAAGCAAAGACTTTTCATTCATCCCACTCTAAAATGCGTATTTGTTTAGATTTCTACCAGTTTCAACAGTAAGTACTGCATGAGTTATATTTTAAGGCAGATACATATACAAGAAAGACAAGCTAACATTTAAGACATGTACCAGTTTTTAAAGCTTAACTCTGACCATCAAAGTCAGTCCACACAGAAAGAGTTACTATGTTTTATAGCACTGACTTATTGACCAGACCAGACAAAAGGAAATAGTCGCTTGAGTATACAGGGCACCCTGTTTGTTTTACAAAATTCTGACTCAGATTGGACATTGGGCTTTGGTAGGGTGGAAGACTACAAGACTGTGCAATAGTTCAAGGACAGCATTTCACAGACAGGCATTTTGGATAGCCCAACCATATTTAAAGACTTCTAGTACATATTAAAGAACCTACTTCCCGAAGGATCAACCAAAATGTTTGAAGACAGAGCAAGAACGTGGAGAGGAGTGTATTCATGTTTATTTATGTAAATGACAGCTTACCTTTGGTTTGGGCTCTTCAGTCCCAATCTCATTCTTATCTTTGCTGTCCATACGAGCTGATAAGAAAGAAAAAACACAATTATGTATATTTGTGATATGGAAGGGAGCTCTAAAATTTACAAAATGGCAACCAACATAGAGTGCTTCCAGACAGACAGTCCCAGCCCTACCAAGCAAAAGGCACTGGGCAGCAATTCCCTTGTTATCAAAATTTTGGTGGTACGAGAAAAGACAACAGTAATGGTGGAGGGAAACACAAAGATGTTTGAAGCATTAACACTACAGAATAAAATCTTCGTCTGGAAGCAGTCTTGGGTTCTAACTAGAACATGCAATCCTCCATTATGCTTATGTAGACAAGTAACAGGAAAAGCCTACTATTTATAGAACTATATTTCTGTTTTATAAAATGGCTCTCACTCTCTTTCAAGCTGATTTTTAATGCAAAAAGCAAGCAAGTGCTCCAGAGAAGCAGCAGAAAAGAAAAAAAGCTGGCCAGCTGTATTGGGGAAACAAAATACGATGTGTTCCCATCCAATTGGTACAATTTCTGGCAGCTCCCTCAAATGTTTTGTATGAAGCTCTGTTTGCTGTGTGATGTCAGGAACTGGCAAGACTACATTGGACTATAACTACTGAAAACAAATCACTTTAACAGCCTCTCACTAGCAATACAAAAACCTTGGTTCTAAGCTCGTATGTCTAATTCCCTAAAAAAGGAGCAAAGCAATTATTCACTTTCCCATCTTAATTTGGACTGGATGATTTGTATGCTCTGAATGGCAGACTTTTCAACATATCACAAAACACATATCTAGGACAAAAGAAGAGGAAAAAATTCCAAAAACCATGTGAAATGCTTCAAAAGCATGCACATGTCCTTTCAAAAGGCTATTTTGTCCCTTGGCCCAGGTTCAGACGTTAAAACAAATCACAGTTTTATTCACTTCTAATTTTTGTAACTGCCGTTCATTTTTGTGTTTGAACCAACAAACTGCACCTGTTTGATTTGTTTGAAGGACGTCAGTGTCAACTCTTGTATCATTAAGTTTGTCTGTTTCAAACCAATTACAGTCAAGAGATCACCACAGGCTGCAGGGTTCAATGACACGTTTCAATTAATTAACAAAAAACTTTCCTGAAAGATAAGAAGGCAAGCCAAAGGCTTGCTGGAGCTTGTTTCCAAATGCCTCATCTTCATGGACCTTCAACATGATTCAACAAGGGTTCACTTATATAAAAAGATTTCATGGTGTTGAAAGCAAATGCTGTTTTTAAATCATTCACAAATCAGCAAGTTTCTCTAGATATCTGTGAACTCCACCTACCATAGAAAATTAACCTACCAAAGCATGACACAAGTGTGGTTATTATCTAAATATAATATGCTGGTGAGCTAAATCTGAAAGGTCTTATGGGATGTTAGATGCAAAAAGAAATTATTAACAATAATATGCACAGAAACTGTATTGTAATTAGGAAACCTATGTACTGTGATGGCCTACGCAAGAAACTCAAAGCCTTGAGATCTTACATGCTGAATGCAAGACTAATTTATGCTGTCTTTATAACTTTAATCATAATGTGAATTACCTTACTTGGTATTTAAATTTCAGCACCAGTACCATCCCCCAATTCTTGGACTAGAACTCCCAGAAGCCTTCACCACTAGTTGGCCAAGATTGCTGGGAGTTGTAGTCCAAGAACATTTGGGGACACAAGGTTGGGAACCACTACCCCAAATCATGAGATCCTCTCCCCTCCCCAAAGCAAGTGTGTTGGAATAATTTTAGAATCATCTGTGGAAAGTCTGTATAGAACACACTTCTTTTTATTCTTGACGCCTTCAAGAGGTTTTCCTTTCAGTAGTTCAGAGTCAGCAATGACTTGAAAACCAAATGCATACTAGTAGTGTATACAGTCCAGTCTGGCCAGAATATCTCTCTTCACTACATATTAAAGCTGCTGAGACTTATCACCTAATCAATTTGTGAGAAGACTTTGGTCTTCTCCATTAACTAATCCATTAAATAATCCTTCTTGTTGTTGTTGTTGTTTAGTCGTTCAGTCATGTCCGACTCTTCGTGACCCCATGGACCAGAGCACGCCAGGCCCTCCTGTCTTCCACTGCCTCCCGGAGTTGGGTCAAATTCATGTTGGTAGCTTCGATGACACTGTCCAGCCATCTCGTCCTCTGTCGTCCCCTTCTCCTCTTGCCTTCACACTTTCCCAACATCAGGGTCTTTTCCAGGGAGTCTTCTCTTCTCATGAGATGGCCAAAGTATTGAAGCCTCGGCTTCAGGATCTGTCCTTCCAGTGAGCACTCAGGGTTGATTTCCTTCAAAATGGATAGGTTTGTTCTCTTCGCAGTCCAGGGGACTCTCAAGAGTCTCCTCCAGCACCACAATTCAAAAGCATCCATTCTTCGGCAGTCAGCCTTCTTTATGGCCCAGCTCTCACTTCCATACATCGCTACTGGAAAAACCATAGCTTTGACTATGCGGACCTTTGTTGGCAAGGTGATGTCTCTGTTTTTTAAGATGTTGTCTAGGTTTGTCATCGCTTTCCTCCCAAGAAGCAGGCGTCTTTTAATTTCGTGGCTGCTGTCACCATCTGCAGTGATCATGGAGCGTAAGAAAGTAAAATCTGTCACTGCCTCCATATCTTCCTAGACACCTAACATTCAAGAGTTTGCTTGGATCTCGTTTTGCCATTCCAAATATTTATTGGGGGGGGGGGGTTCATTCCAGTACTCTAATGCTGACAGGCATATTATCTGACACAGTCAGTGGTTATCAGTGCCAAAGAAAATCCTAATGCAGTTCTCCACCCTGAATTTACCCAGAGAGACCAACAGACAGTCACACAGTCAGTGGGTGTATGCAAGACATTCTCCCACATACTCATAAGCACTCTGAGATGCCAAGGATTTACAGCATCAATACAAGCTCTCTCTTGTAAAATGTGGTCTTGACAAGATTTAACAGCATGCTTCTCCCTAGGGTAAGCATGATCATATGTAATGGATGATAATAGGATGTTTCTTCCAGTGAGACTGCCCCTTAACAAGCCCTGAGAGCTGAGAGATCAAGAACGACAGAAATTAATAGAAAGGACTAACTTTCAAGAAGAGAAGAGAGTCAGATACTTAGGGATCCAAATCACAAAGAAAACGAGTACATTATTCAAAGACAATTATATGAAGTTGATTAAAGAGATACAGATTAGCTTGGAGAGATGGGACAAATTACAGCTATCGTTGATGGGAAGAATAGCAACCATCAAAATGAATGTTCTACCTAAAATTTTATTTTTATTTCAGACAATTCCCATAATATTAAATATCATTTTTTTCAAGAACTTAAGATAATCATGAGATTTGTGTGGCAAGGTAAAAAACCAAGAATTAAAATCAAAGCAATGCAAGATGCCAAACAAAGAGCAGGTTTTGGTCTCCCAGATTGGGTATTGTATTATAGAGCCTGTGTATTAGTCTGGATAAAGGAATGGATAACTTTAGATAATGATAGACTACTCCAGTTGGAAGGACATGATTTACAGTTAGGTTGGCATGCTTTTCTATGGTATAAAAAAGATAAAGAGCAGAAAAGTTTCAACTCGCATATGATAAGAAGAGCCCTACTAGGGACCTGGAAAAAGATCATCCAGCAGATTTACCAAAAAACACCAGGCTGGGTATCACCCATAGAGGCCTTTACACAACCTAACCTCATGTCAGAAGCGAAACTTTTAAGGTATCAAGATCTATTAAAAAATGATTGTGAGTTAAGGTCCAAAGAAGAGTTAGAAACACAAAACATATATCTAGACTGGTGGTCTAGAGCACAAGTGGAATCTAGGTATAGAAAAGATAAAATAGAGGGCTTTTACACAGAACAAACGATATTCGATAAACTTCTGCTGGGCTCAAATGATAAAGTAAGTAAGAAAATGTATGAGTATTTGCTTGAAACTAAAATGCAAGATGAGATGGTAAAAGAACGTATGATTAGGTGGGCACAAAATATAGGACATAATATTGATATTGATCAATGGTTGCAAATATGGAAAAATAACACAAAGCTCACAAAATCGGTAAATTTCAAGGAGAACATATATAAGATGTTTTATAGGTGGCATATGAGTCCAAAAAAATTGTCAAAGATTTATACAGAGGTGTCAAATGTTTGTTGGAAGTGTGAAGCACAAGAGGGAAGCTTTTACCATATGTGGTGGACTTGTAGAATAGCGAAACACTATTGGATAGCAGTACATACTCTATTACAAAAAATACTGCTTTGTAATGTTCCACTAACCCCAGAATTGTTTTTACTGAACACTATACCAGATAATATAGATAAGACAAAGAACTACCTAGTTATATATATAGTCACTGCAGCCAGAATTCTTTATGCTAAGAATTGGAAGAAATCGGAGATACCGAAACAAGAGGGACTCATTGAGAAGATATTGGAAGCGGCAGAAATGGATATTCTATCAGAAGTGTTGAAAGACTGCCCAATTCAAAAGGCAACTGAACGATGGGATTTATTATATAAATGGTTTGAGTCACCAGATAGTGCTTGAATAACATAGAATTAAACTAAGATGTAACTGTAAGTTGAAACCTGGAGGGCAATCAAATTGTAGAAAGGCAAAAAGTCGACTTGATATCGCAACATGAACAGATTGGATGACAGTACATTTTGTGTTCTCCTTCCCCCTCTTTTTCCCCCCATATCCCCCTCTACCTTTTGTACTCCTTACCTTATCCCTAGTTGTTAAAAATAAAAAATAAAATAATAATAATTAAAAAAAGCCCTGAGAGCCATTCACGAGTGGCAGTGTTCAATGACAAAACAGTTGACAGTACACACTATGGAGATATTTCATCATGCAAAATGACCATTCTAGAAATTCTGAAAAACATTAAATAAATAAATATATAAATAAATAAGAGGAGAAACATAAAACAGAACTAACTGTTCACCTATTTACCTACTATACAAGATACAAAGATTTCTACATAACTGGAGTAGAGCAAGGAGGAGTATCTCTCCGATTAAAATGGCAAGATCATAATTTTTGTTAGAAAATACTTTATTTCTGAAATATCCCCATATGAAATTAAAGGGACACTATAAAGAACAGAAGGATTTTTCTAAAATAATGTACATATTTTCTACTCATGCAGCTCCTAGTAGGGTAAGATAACTTGAGACATTGGAAATACAATTTCGTAGAGTGGAAGAAGATCTTTCTAAAGTAAATGCAAAGACATTTAATGAAACAAAATTATGAAAGGATCTATTGTTAAGGACCTTCTGCTAAGTACATTAGCTAGCAGCAGCCACCACCTTTGCCTTCTATAGCTCAGTGATGCAAGTAAAAGGGAGTGGTAGAGGAAAACCTTTTTTATCTTTCACACATGAGACTAACAGGTGTCATGAAGCCTCCTATGCACTGTTTATGCCATATATGAATGTGTGATGAATAACACAGGGAAAAATGCAAATTATAGTCAGTGGATATTTAGTATTTGCATGAGAAATTTAAGCAGAAGCTTATATAAGTGAAAAAGCTTGACACACACCACAATAATCTCTGATGGGCCCCAGATAGGTTAAAATAGCAATGTGTGATGAGAATCAGAGATTTGCATGACTAATAAGACACAGCTCATAAAATGAAATTCCCAAAATGTCCAAAATCAATTAGCCCAATTGTTTCTCTAAATCAGGGTCTCCAAACTTTTCAGCATGAGGGCCACATAATCTATTTTATACATTTTTAGGGCCGGAGGAACACGCACGCACAGGCTGAAGGGAATAGACCTGAGCCTGCAGCGTTCGCTGGGCTGGATAAAAAGGCAAGGTGGGCCGGATGTGGCCTGCGGGCCATAGTTTGTAGACCCCTGCTCTAAATGGAATCTATTTTACTGGTTATATTAATTGCCTACAAAGCATATGAGATGAAGCAAAAAAAAAGAAAAGAAGAATCCCACTAAACATAATTTGGGTTTAGGATTAGTAAAAGAACAGTATTATGCATGCAAGAAGAGCATGCAGCCATTGCATCAATAGACTGCACTCACTCATAATGTCTAAATGAAGAAGCAGAGGATATAAAACAGTGCCACACCAACGTTTTTATTTTCTGCCAGTCTGTCAGCAGCATGATTCAGCAAGCAGTGTGCAAGCTCATTTAGTGGTTTCAGCAGCTTTGCCATCTTTCAGCAGGGCAACTGAGCCACATACAACACGAACCTTTCGGAAGTGGCAATCGGCTGCTCTGCTTCTCTGGTGTACTGGCAGCTTTCTTTCCATGAGCCTTCTGCCGTTCTGTGTTCTGCACTGTATCCATTGTCTCCCCTTCCAGGGACATGATCTCTTCCAAAAGCTTGCCTACTTCTAGTTTATTATCCAAGACTTCACTCTCCTTCTGGATATTAGCATCAACTTCAACTTGGTAAAAATTCTTTATGGGCTCAAGTTCTGCAACTGTGGTACACCTTTCTTCAGATAAGAATGGCTCTCTCTCATCCAGAATGTTCTGCCGAGCTGTTTCATCAGTGTCCCTGTCTTGATCCTTCCCCTGCCCAAACACATCTTCTTTCAAAACACCTCTGAAGTAGAGGGAGCCATCAGCTGTTGGAAAATATGCCTTGTGAGAGCTCCCACAGGCTTACTACAAATTAAGCAAGGAAATTCTCATGGAAGCCCACCCTTCTTTTTCATATACTTCATTTATTGGTATAAATTCTGCATCCAACTTTAGACACTGGTGTCATACACATCCCAATGGCCTCTTTAACAATTTTACCTCTTTACCCAGCAAATTCATTACGGAGTCTCAAGGCAGCCTCTTCAGCTGTATAGAACCCAATGTACCAGTATGGCATTTCTGGCATAGTGGCTATGTAAAACAATTCCATGACATCTGTTCTTTTGGTTTTATCTATACGGGGTCTTTTTCATCAGGTGGTAAACTAGAGATTGTTTTTATATCTTGAACCTATGAATTTTCTACAAAAGTGAGAAACTCTATAAAAAAATTAAGGCTACCACAGTCTGCTGTAGCTGGTTTTATAGGCTTCCAAGTAATCTGACTAGCTTGCATTTGTGCATGACTTAATTCTTTATCTATTTCCAACATGCTCCTGAATTTTTGTTTTGATTGGTTAAGAAGCAAAAAGGTCATAGCACCACTTGCTGTAAAAAAAAAATCCAACTTTGTAAATTTTCCACACAGTTCACAAAACTGCTTACATTCAAAAAGCTACATTTCTCAGTGTGAGATAAGGTACTGAAACACATATCTAAAGATTAATGTTAGCACAAGATACAACACAAATTTCAGAATAAGAGAGATCAATATTTGGCTATCTATAAAGGACCTCTATTATCACAATTTATCAGATACACAATTTGTCATTTCCATTTCACAGAGCAGAAATGATTGGAGTTTGTAACATAAGCTCATCTATTAAGTCATATGTTCAACCAGTACAGTATTACTTTCATAGCACCGTTATTTTGTAAATACAGTTACCCAGCCCTTCCTCCCTTCCACCCACCCGTATCTCTTTTTTTCTTCAAGGCCTAAGCTGACAGGATTCCTTCACAAACAATTATCTTGCATCTCGCATCTTCTTTTCCACAACTTTTCCTAGTTCTCCAGTATTCTTTTTGAAATTCTATATTCTTTTTGAGCTGGTGGCCAAAATTACAAGATTGTATTGAAGATGTGGACATAACAGCTTGGTTTTCATGCAACAATAAATAAGGATACTGGAAACTTTTGACTCCAATGTTGAATTAGCTACAGTTTAGCACTGAGTTTAATGCGCTTTTTGGCACCAGAGTTTAAATCTTAAACTGCGATTAATCTGTGATTAGATTAAATAACTGTGCTTCATAAATTATAGTTTGAAGTGACTTATTTCAATAAACTATAGTTAAAACTTACAGCAATTGCCTAGGTTTGGACATACTGTAATACTTAACTGTGGTTAGTAAAAAACAAAGCCAAATAAAGAAGTATAATGGATATAAAGAAACGTAATAGATGTAAAGAAATGCATTGTTCAACCATTTTGTGTTCTTATTTTGGCTATGAAAATGGTCATCAAAATCCACCAAAAGGCTTCATATTCCCAAGCCCCAGGGGCCCATTGTTTCCAAAAGAAAAAGTGAGGAGATATCATTTCTAATTTTGAAGACAATCATCCATGGGTCTCAAAGGGTCCCAGACTCCCAGATGATCCAAAATGACCAATCGTGTTCCTGAAGGCTTCTGGGAACATGTCTTACCATTTTATGGCCTTTTTCTCTCTCTTCAGAGTGAAGAATTTAAAAAATGGTGGGCACAGGATAAGTATGGCCCTCCATGGTCCCGGGGTGCTAATGACTCCTTAGCTGATGCAATTTGACAACATTTGATCTAAGATAAGTTAAAACTGTTTTCTTGTTAAGGGAAATTGTTTAGACTAAGTTTAGATTAAAGCATTTTCCCATTGTTCTTATGATAAATTGTTAAGTGAGCTTAAAAGTAGGGTTGGAATGGGGACACCCTTTAATATAGAAGAATCACCAGCAGCAGTTTTAAATTTACATCAAGAGAATCTCAGCCACTGCTTTCCAAAACCCTTTAGTAAAAGCTGGATTTGTATTTGGTTTAATTTTGGTTGAGATTTTGTTATTCCTTCCTTGTATGGCTGCTGGTATTATCATG
The DNA here is from genome assembly GCA_037013535.1 of Intellagama lesueurii. Classification (NCBI taxonomy): domain Eukaryota; kingdom Metazoa; phylum Chordata; class Lepidosauria; order Squamata; family Agamidae; genus Intellagama; species Intellagama lesueurii. The sequence continues at coordinate 36,350,047 of JBAJHW010000006.1, forward strand.
CTATCTAGTACATACGGTTGGCTGGGTGAGTAATTTCCAGAAGCCAAAGCACTGTTTAGCATAGAAAGACAAGACACAAAAATATCCTCTTTTTACCAGTGACTATTAAAGGAAGGACAAAACTAGCTGGTTTGTCCAATATCCTCTCTCACAGTATAAACGACATGCCATCATACTTCCAAACGTTCCCTCCAAAAGAGGAGAGGTGAGGGGGATTGCACAAATCCAAAGCTATCTGTGTCTTATTCCAAGAACAATAGCTCCTCATGGAATTAGAGTAATAAATTTCCATTCATGCCCGCAATTGAATAATAGAATAGAAGCATAATGATTTAAAGATTATTTCCTCCAGAACAATAGCAAATAAAGAATGCAGCTGACAAGATTGCAGCAGTCCAAATAGGAAAGAAAAACACTTGAGAAATAAAAATTGGTTTTACAGTAGAAATTTCTCCCCTCAAAAATAAATTTATTGGGAGGTTCAATGATAAAAGAGTAAGGAGGTTTACCCATACTTATGGGTTGTACAGCAAGCAACACACCAACTGAAAGTCTTATTGTACACAACTTCCATCCCAGCATAGTACTACAGAGCTCACCATTTTAAATTCTGCAAATAAAATAAAATAATAAAAATGCTGTGCTTACCTTGAGCATCCCCGGCAGCATGGGCCTCATGGTTATGAGTAGAGACTATGACTGCTTCCTCAGCTACGTTTTCCAAAGTAACAATGGGAAAATGGGTTCAACATTAAAAGTGGTACAAGACTAATGGCTCATATGAGTAAATGTATTGTAGGCAAACATATTACACACTTAATATTAAGAGCATATTAATATGCATTTATACTAAGTGTGGCAACACATTTTAATGAAAATGAGATACAGTAATGAAAAACAACCCCAGTGAAATGATCAGCCATGATCTTAGATGCTCTTGAATGATATTTATGAAAGTGTTAGACACTCAAAGAAAAATGCAGCAAAATAGACAACTTTTGTAAAACAAAATCTGCCCCCCAAAAAATGTAAGGGCTGGGAAAGAAAAGAAAAATATCTCACCTTTATATCCCAATACTTTGAGGAGATAGGTATGCCTAAACATAATCAATTTGCTTAGGCATGATTAATGCTCAGTTGTGTTACGGAGATGAAGACTTATTTCCTTCAAATACAGATACCATATATATGTTCACCAAGCTAAGAAATCTAGTGTGGTACAGCTTTGCTCCCTCTGCAGCTGAGTTAACTGGTGGTACTGAGAACAAAATGGTCAATTCCCACAATCACTACTTCATTCCCTAAAATGCCTCTTTTGAAGCAACTGAAGTTCACATGTTGTTTCTCCCTCATACAGTATAATTAAAACCTGTCAACTAATATTTGTAAAACACATTTGACAAGGCTCAGTTATCTGACACCTGACTTGAGAACTCTCACTAGAGATTTCTTATAAAGTTTTTACAGATTTGCATTATCTTGGATTCCAAATGGTGGGCTCATAGCACCTTTAGTCAAAAGGCATTGTGGAGCTATTTCATCTTTTTTCTTTAATTTATTTTCTTAAGAAAGAAAGAAGACCAAAGCACCAATGGGAAAAGAAGGGATGGTTACAAACAGAAGAGGCCATTGTCTGGATGTGGTATAAGTCTGTAAATGAAGCAGTGGGATTGCATATGCAAAGCCTTGCTTATAAACACTCCCTTCCTCCAATCACTATGAACTTTTGAAGGGCCATCAATTGGGATCAGGGCACTGATAAAATATCATTAGTGTCCTTCAGTGACTGGGATGTTTTTGTTAAAAGATCTTCTGGTCTTTACCCCTCCCTTTGAAACATGGTAGTAATCAGAGCTACTAAGAAGGGAAGATAAATAATCCTTAATAATCTAAATCTAATGAGAATGTTCATTAGAAGCTGGACTGGAAGCAATACACATATGTGTATGTGTGAGAAGTGATCGTGGAGGCCTGAGCAGTTTCTCTATTTGTAAATCTAATGCATCTAATTGGTTTTCCAACCTGGCATAGTAATCTACTTTCAATATACTCTGCTTCCATGTTTGTAAATGGAAAAATAGGTTGCTTGCCTGTAATTAGCATCAGAATTCTGTATCTGCATAAAGCAACACCTCAGAAAACTAAAATTTTATAAAGCAGGGACTGGTAACTTCTCCCTCCCTAGGGGACAGCATGTAAGATCAATGGGCAGAACCCATTGCACATACCTAAAGGGGGCAGGATGAATGCCTTCCCATTCAGTCCCTGTCAAACTCTAAGACCCTATTAGAGTCTGCAGTTAGGAAGATGCTCAAGATGTATCATTGCGCAGAACAACACTTGAAGAATTAAGTGTAAGTAAATAGCTTCATTGTGGTGTAGTGGATAGAGTGACAGACTAGGACTCAAGAGGCTTGGGTTACAATTCCTGCTCAGACATGGAAACGTGCTGGGGGTATGAAACTGGTAAAGCTACCCTTTAAATATCTCACTTACCTTGAAAACCCTATTATGGTTGCTATAAATCAGTTCCAACTTGACTGCACATTACAACAACACAAAAAACCTCATGGGCACTGTGCAGTTCTATATATGAGAAATTATCAAACTGATCTACTCAGGAAGTGAGTGCAGGGCAGGTATGTTAATTAAACAAATTTTGTAGGATATTTCTCCAAAAGTAAAGTTGCACTGGCTCTGACAGAAGTAGTGCAGTGCTGCTAAGAAACAAGCTTGTGTGGAATGTCCCTTCAACCATGAAGGTGGGGGATATCTTGCTATCCAATACACCAAGAGGACAATGGGCACAAGAAGTGGACCCTCATGATTTGCTCACATAGTATGGTGTTTCTTATAGCGATCTGTGTTATGGAACTCTAGACCTGATAGAGGAACAAGGCAAAGAGATGATGGATGGATAATAATTTCAAAGAACTGATTTTTGGATACCTTTCTGAGACAAGTGGCTACAAATAATTAAAGGAATTGTTTACGAGGCACACATTTACAACAGTCCCAATCAACAGTGATGACTATTGTTTCCATATGACCACCAGTTTGGAACTGTGTAAACAAACTGGGTTCTCTTGAAAATGTTACTGGAAGCTGACACCAAAACAGAGAAAATTGAGGAGCTGATCTAACAAGAACAAATTTGATTTGCAGTCTTTCTATTTATGAGAAAAACTTAAGTCAGAACAGAAGAAGACTCATTTAGAGGTGTGGATCATAGTTATAATCTTATCTATGTAATTAAGGTGGTACTGGATCACGTAAACTGGTTAGCAGAGCACATAAAGCCTGCAGCAATATGGGAATTGAGAGCCTCCCCAAAGCAAAAAGGGAAAAGAGAAAAGTAAAAGCATGATTCTGTGTACGGCTCCCAATAAACTGGATCTTCTCCTCAGATCAAATATAATAACTGACCAATTTCAGAAAACCTAATCTGTCAAGGAAGTGAGATGCCACATCAAGATGTGGAAAAAGAAGGGTTTTAAGATACCCACATGTAGATTATTAACTACAGTAAGATATGTTATCTTCTGCTGTGCAACTAGGAGGTGTTTACAGAAATAGGCTTTGCAAAAGATTTGTGGATTCACAAATGGGTAAATGGATGCAGTCAATGTGCAAAACTTTGGTGGCCAACAGCAAAACACTGATATTTCCTATGTTGAAGTCTGATAGATTCTATTACCTTTCAAACTGCCATGAAGTACCTGCTTACCTTGAGGAGTAAAAAAATGTCCCTCAGGAAAACCATAAAGAACTGTTTCAGGTAGATGTATCTACTGACCCCACAAAGGTGTAAATCAGGGTGAAAACCTCCATCATGCTTGGAAACCACAAGATGGCAGGAATTAAAACTCAAGATGGGCGTTGCCTTGAAAAACAACCTGTACCACCTCTATTGTGAGGATATAAATCTCTTGAATGAAGAGGAAGTGGTTAAAATGGTCCAAAAATTGCCACAGATAGAAAATACTGTGCAACTATGGCATACCCTAATCAAAACTGTTACAACCCAGTTAATTTGTGCAGTATTGTCCCTAGTTTCAGAACAGTTCCAGGATAAGACTTACAATAGTTCCGGGATGACACCTACAGCGGAAACTGGTCAGTGTACAAGTGATGAAGTGTGTTGGATGAGTAGATGCTGTGTTAATGAAGTCTGGATAGGAATACGTGACTCCATTTAGACACCCTAAAAACAACTCTGTCTTGACAGGAAATGCCTTAGATTTCAACTTGGTAGAGAAATTGCTGTATCTTATGACTGACAATACAAAGGTGGCTTCAGAGGACAGCTCTGAAACTGGCATCTAGATGCATAGTATCATGGATGGGGCAAGACGACTGATGAGGCAAGTGTTCAGTGTTTGTAGTTTCTGTTGCATATTCCAGTTCACTAGCTGTCAGAGCAAAAAAAAAAAAAAAAAAAAAAAAAAAAAAAAAAAAAACTACTCTATACCAGATTCTTGATTCTAACAGTGAGGTGAAACATTGACATTACCAAGCATTTCTCCATAGCGTGACAAAGGTGAAGTGATAAATGGTACAAATTTGTCACTTTATGAGTTGAGAAGTCTTGGCCTGAAATACCTGAACAAGATGGCCACTATTCTCTAAGTAGCATGAGGTATTTTCCCAGACATAATACCAGTATATGGCCAATAATTAATGATTGCAATCAAAAAGGGTATAATAGAACATCCTGCCCAGAATACCTTGGTTCCTACTTTGCTGAAATTGTTTCTTTTTTTTTTCACAGAGACATGCCTGTCCACCATGCAGTACAGGATAAGGCACTTGGACAGGAACTCTAAACCTTTCTGTAGTGTACAATTCATGTTTTACTTTAGAGTCTGCAGAACCAATTACAGATCTAAAAAAGTAATTTGGGGAACAGATTTTATTCCTGAATGCTTGCCTAGAAAACCTAAAGCCAAGTGTACATTGAGCTGGGAATGCACCATGCAAAGTCAGCTAGTCCAGGTATTCTAAGTCTAGGATAAAAATCTAATCTGTTAATGAGAAAATGCAGCCACTGCTGAACACAGACAGAAAAGATATTTAAATTAATAACCAACTGTATCTCACCAGGGTTTTAACTGAAATGATTAATGCTGGCTGTTAGTATTCATTCTGGGATCTGGACAAAATCAGTCAGCTATAGCTCTCTGGTGTCTTTAATGACAATTTTCAGAATTGTTGTTGTATAGTCGTTAAGTCGTGTCCGACTCTCCGTGACCCCATGGACCAGAGCACGCCAGGCCCTCCTGTCTTCCACTGCCTCCCGGAGTTTGGTCAAATTCATGTTGGTAATTTTCAGAATACAGTGTTTCATATGAGATTGCCAACTTGCTCAGGTTTTAAGAATGTGTGGTTTATGACTCCTGCACTGTGGGATGTTTTCTAAGTACTTTGACTTGATGGAAGAGGAAGAGACCTGCCTACAATTATAGATCAGAAGCTTCTGAACAAAACACAGGCAAGATATATAGGAGCCCTTCGGATCAGTAAGGTTTGGTGGTCATCATCAATATATTTTATACATGAAATTGCATTTATATGTCTTCATGATTTCAATTAAAAAACGGTATGATACATTGTGGGTGTAAGAGCCTAGTAAATTGCTATCTGGAGCCAAAATAATTAAATTCATGAAAGTAGTACTTTTGTTAATTGGAAGTTTCTTCTCTTCCCCTTTCTAACTTTTTATTCTGTAATGGAGCTGTACCAGATAGGTTAGTTTTATGTACAGTCAACCCTCGACTTACGAACGGCTCCAGATACGAACATTTCAACTTACGAACCACTCTAAAAGGAAAAAACAGACTCGACTTGAGAACTTTTTCCGAGTTACGAACAGGGAAAAAAACCCACGGGGAAGGCAGGGAACCTCCCTCCCCCCTCCCCCCGCAGCAAGCGCCACTTTCAGAAGCCTCCCGGGGGCAGGGGAGAAGCACCATTTTTTTATTTCCCTGCCTTCCCGGCAGCCATTTTGTGTGCTTCTCCGCTCCCGCCCCCCTCTCCCCGCCTCTCAGCTGATCGGCGCTGGGTCTCAGAGGCTTGCCCAGCAGGTAAAAAAGGCAGCGGCGGGCGATGGGGGAGGGGCGCCAGTCCGGTGCGCTCCCTGCCCATTCCAGGCGCGGGTCTACTCGCGAGTAAGCGCCGCCGAAGCTGCGCAAGAGGAGGAAGGAGAAGCCGCGGGTGCTGGTGCTTTGCTAGGGAGACTTCGGACGGTAAGGTGCTGCTGTTTTTTCTTTTAAAAAAGTTGTTCTGGGTGGGTTTTGGAGGGTAGGTTTGGGCTGGGGGGGTATGTTTCTGTGTTGTTGGTTTTTTTGGTGATTTTTTTTTTGCAGTCCCACCGTGGAACTTGCTCAAATGTTTATTTTTGGATGTTTTTGTTTTGTGTGTGTGTGTGTGTTTTGCAGTCCCAGCGTGGGACTGCAAGTGTTTTATTTTGGGGGTATTTTTTTCTTCGGCCGGAACGGATTAATGGGTTTTCAATGCATTCCTATGGGAATGCATAGTTCGACATACGAACTTTTCGACATACGAACGTTAATCCGGAACGGATTAAATTCGTAAGTCGAGGGTTGACTGTATTCTCGAAGGTTTTTAACGGCCGGGACCAGCACTGAAAAATACAGCCTGCAAAAGGTCAACTAACTCTACCCAGCCACAAGGACCGGTGATCACTGCACACAAAAGATTAGCTAACGACACCCATCAATCACAGCTACAAATACTCAACTATCCTACACCAGAACACAGAGTTCTAACTCCTGTCCTCTGAAGATGCCAGCCGCAGAGACTGGCGAAATGTTAGGAAGAAAAACCTTCGGAACACGGCCAAACAGCCTGAAAAACCTACAACAACCAACAGGGTTAGTTTTGTTTGTTAGGGCCACTGATAACACACAGGCTTTGATAAATCTAAAGTGCTTCCAATTTTCTTATTGAAGAACTGGGACCTGAGCAAAACTCTTGCATGAAACAGCTAATATCAGAATTCCCATCATATGTCTGACTACTTCTTGCTGAAAAACATGTTTATGTGCTTACATTGCTGTACCTAGTCTGGATCCTGCATGGAACAGGACTGATCGGGAAATGGCTATTCATTAATTAATGGCTGCCTGTATGGCAATCATTTTTAAGAAGGAAGGGAGCCCATTCCTCCGCAATTACTGATCAGTATATAAGGATCTGGAATATCTCATTTATGATCAAGCTAATATAATAAGAGTCAGAGAAGGCTATCTAGGGAATAACTGGTTTATAGAAATATCTAATCTTTTTTATTTTATATTGGACTGAAGTGAAAAAGCTCAAGATTCAGTGGAATCTTATTGACTTTTAAGGGATATTTCACATAATGATGTCTAAGCATCTGAGTGAGTGTGTATCCATATATGGTGTATAAACCTCTGTATATCTTTTCGGTGCATCTATATTTTATTTGTATGCACGGGATTACATGCTTTAGAGATGGTTATGATGACAATGGCAATGGTGGCTGCCAAACAGATGGAAACAACTGACTGAACTAACTGTCAGAGAAAAGTGAGAAGGGGTATCTGAGATAGAAGAATTTTCTGTGATGTTAATCAGGAAAGAACTTGCCAATCTCGGAGAAATGTTCATATTTGTGGGACCTAATCGATTGAAGGGGCAGGGCAAGTGCCAGCTTCCACGTTATAAAGCACTACAATTTATTTTTGAGATGTTGCTGTATGTGGGTATACAACTCATGTGTGTGACTGTACAGAAATTAAAAAGAAGATGAATACGAAAGACGTATCATAATACTTCTAAATTCTCTCGTGTTAGAAAACAAAATGTTGTTGTGTTGCACTGCTCTTCTCATTCAGGCATGCATGGAGAACATAAAATTGGTTAGGACAGGAGTGGGCATGCAGTATTCTGTGTGGCCCATGGCACCACTATGCCCTCCTGTCCCCCAAAGTTTTTAAAAGCAAATATTCTGGTCTGAAATGTCCAATTTCACCTGCTGGAAGATATGATTGGCTATTAAGGACATTTGCATACTACATGATCAGAGGCCCTCCCCAGCTCAAACCCATATATCAGAGATGAGGGACAAGCCTCCATGGTCCGGGGTAAGGTGTCTTCTGAAATATTGGTTTATAGTCAGTAAATTGTATGGAAGCCATTAAGTTGTATGTTGCAACAGTTCTCAATCTAAGCAGATATGCATTTAATTGGTGCTTGGAGAGGAGAGCACTGAAAGAACGATATAAAATTATTTAATAGCTTCTAAAAGGAGGGAAGCATTAATATGATAAACACACAGATCTTGTGTCAATTGTAAATACAGTCAACCCTCGACTTACAAACGGCCCTAGTTACAAACATTTCGACTTACGAACCGCTCTGATAGAAAAATATTGACTCGACTTGCGAACTTAGATTCGAGTTACGAACAGAAAAAAACACCTTTTTTTTTAACCTAAGTCATCTTAGGTTAAAAGGGGAAAAAAGAAAAAAATTCTGCCCCTAGTGGTAGGAACGGATTACCCGGCTTTGCATTAGTTCCTATGGGAACTAATGATTCGAGTTACAAACCGCCCCTCGACCTAAGAACAAAAAACAGGCGGAACGGATTAATTGGTTTTCAATGCATTCCTATGGGAAATGCTGATTCGACTTACGTACTTTTCGACTTACAAACTTCCTTCCGGAACGGATTAAGTTTGTAAGTCGAGGGTTGACTGTAACATATATGAACTATTACTTTCTCTTTTAAAATAATATAAGTGCCCAGCAAAATATTTCCTGTCATATGTGGTTTAACAGGAAGGCTGCAAGATACAAATGGGTATAAATAATACGTAGAATATGTCTACAACACACATTATAAGATAATTCTGTTTTGTGTGAAGTTACATTGATTCTAAAGGTGTACTGTTTCCTTCACAGGAAGTCTCACCTGTGGTTCCTTCAGGTAGCTCTACATACTGCTGAGCTGCAGTCCGGTTTGCATATGCTCCCTCCTCCACTAATGGTGCAGTAGCCTCTGAAGCAAAAAGGCAAATAAAGCAGTTTTCATTTAGGAGCACCCCATATCAAAATTCTTTGGATGTTAATTACTTGAAGAGAACTGAAGAATATCCTGTTGTAGAAGATTAAAACACAACAGTTATGCAACCATTTTTTCCAGTTAGCAACTAGATACAAGAGTTAACTCAGCTAAGATCTGAGTAGCAGTAATTGTTCAATGTCACACAAATGAACTTCTAACTTTACCAGAAATCTGAACCTGAAACACATCCTTGTTCAACACATGAGACCACCATGAGATAAATGTGTAGCTTTATGTCAGGATCATTTCTCAGAACATGAAGTCATCCAGAAGTTTACAATTGGCAAATTATGATGGACTCACCTTCCACTTTTTCCTGCCTAGAGGGAGCTTAAATTAAGCCCTGGCACTTGTGGCACAAGCCTGTGCACTAAGCAACCAGTCTGGGAAGCTGGCTACCCACATACAGTAGAGGACTGGCCTCTAAATTTGAAGACAGAAGTGAGCCATCTGACATTAGAAAGGAACAGTGTCAATTATCACAGGGACATGAATGGCAGTAAAGACCTCAGTACCTTGTTTAAATACTAAAGAATATAGAATCAGATTCTGTCCTCTGCCCACAGACCACTATTTCAATGACAGTAAGACAAGAGACAAAAACACAGACAAGACAATGAGACAGATAAAGGGAAGAAATGATGTAATTATGTCTCTTTCTTTCTTAAATCTGTACACATGAGAGAAAAAACAATCCTAAAAGAATTTAGTGACTTGACTAAAGATAGTCCTTTCCCAAGAATTAAAACTCAATTATCCTTCATCAGCTAAGCATTTCTAGAGTGCACAATTCTGATATGGAAAAAATACGAGTCTTCTGCAGATCATTCAAGACCAGCAGCAAAGACGTCAGAAAGCATTGCCTCACTAGGAAAAAAAAACTTTTTTGGTAGACTTATAAAATCATGTTTTGGTGTGCTTCTAAAAACATGCTTAAGAGCTGGGTGCTGTAAATGTCAAAATAATGAGACAAAGAGCGCCCACCTTCCACAGTTGGGGTACTCTTAGCATCAGAAGCCTCAGACCCTGGTTCATCAGATCCATCATCAACTGGTATGTGGAGGGGAGAGCCTGGAAATACACACACTCAGCATAAGGAACTCAGCTTTGGAGTATGGCCTGCCAGCTATGCAAAAGGTTATTGAATTAAAGCTTGCTCTCTCCCATATTGCTAAGAGCGGCATGCATATGTGATTTTTGGCCCACAGTAACCACAGACATTTTAAAGAGAAGTCAGTGGTAGAAAGTGCCAGATGCAAGTGTCTTTGGCAGCAAAAGAACAGCTAAGGTGAAGCTATTAAGAGCATTAGATCTGCCATTTGCAGCAAGCAACAAATGAAAGTAAACAATCAGGAAGTCCAATTGCAAGACAAGCCTTTTTCTCCTCAGTAGAAATAATTGTAATAGCCATTTTAATAATGCTGCAGGTTGTACCATGCTTGTAAGAAGGTATATTTTAGCATACTGGAGCATAATAATAAATAATAATAATAAATGCTTTTTATGAAAGAAAGCAAACAAAAACATTCACAGCAGAGGTTAAAAGTAAGTGTTTCAGTATCACAGTTGATCACTGCTAAAAGAAATCTTCTGAACTATACTTTTAACAATCAAGAAAGGCAGAAATCTCCTTTTTGTGATATACAGGGAATACATCCAGATGAGTAGGAATCTGCTGCCCTCTTGCATTTCGTATGCAGAAAATTCCATGTTCAAAAAAAGGAGCCTCAATGATGGAAATGTGAGGAGACACAATCCTATCTCTTCAAGATCTCAACCCCTCTAAGTTTTCTGTAGAAATATGTGAAGAGGGTGGCAGTGGGGATCTCTTTATCCTTCTGTCTGTAAATGACAGAAGGTGAAACTGTTGCTTATGGAGGATGGTTATTTCAGCAAATCTCCATTTATAGGCGGGCACTGTCATTTCTATTCAAATCAACAGAAAATACTTCCATTAGGGAAGACCACAGAACAGCCTCTATGTAGAACACACGGTTGCTTATTAGACATGGGGACGAATAAAAAAAACAAACTGCGATATTCCTTAAAAATCACTGATTCATTAAATATTCATCCCTTCATATTTGTGAGTTCCAGAGACCCCGACGAATACGAAGGGATGAATACAGTCATGGCCAAAAATATTGGCACCCTTGCAATTCTGTCAGAAAATGCAACCCTTCTCTCAGAAAATTGTTGCAGTTGCAAATGTTTTGGTACTCACATATTCATTTCTTTGGTTTGCGTTGGAACAACACAAAAAAACAGAGAAGAAAAGTCAAATCTGATACAATTCCACACAGAAACCCAAAAATGCACTGGCCAAAATTATTGGCACCCTTAACTTAATATTTGGTAGCACCCCCTTTGGAAAAAATAACTGAAATCAATCGCTTCCTGTAACCATGAATGAGTTTCTTACACCTCTCTACTGGAATTTTGGACCACTCTTTTTTTGCAAACTGCTCCAGGGCCTTCAGATTTGAAGGATGCCGTCTCCCAACTGCTGTTTGGAGATCTCTCCACAGGTGTTCTATGGGATTCAGATCTGGACTCATTGCTGGCCATTTCAGAACTCTCCAGTGCTTTCTTTGTAACCATTTCTGAGTGCTTTCTGAAGTGTGTTTCGGGTCATTGTCCTGCTGGAAGACCCATGACCTCTGGTGGAGACGCAGCTTTCTGATACTGGCCACTACGTTGCTCCCCCAAATTCTTTGGGAATCATCAGATTTCATGATACCGTTCACACAGTCAAGGCATCCAGTGCCAGAAGCAGCAAAGCAACCCCAAAACATCTTTGAACCTCCACCATGTTTGACTATAGGGACTGTGTTCTTTTCTTTGAATGTCTCATTTCTTTTTCTGTAAACAGTGCCATGATGTCCTTTACCAAAAAGCTCTACTTTTGTCTCATCTGTCCACAGTACGTTCTCCCAGAAGGATTGTGGTTTTGTCACATAAGTTTTGGCATACTCCAGTCTTGCTTTTTTATGCCTTTGTGTCAGCAGTGGTGTCCTCCTGGGTTTCCTGCCATAGCATCCCTTTTCATTCAGATGGCGACGGATAGTGCAAGCTGACACTGTTGTACCCTGTGTCTGCAGATCAGCTTGAATTTGTTGGGAAGTTAATCTGGGTTCTGTATCCACCATTCAAACAACCCTTCGTTGTAATTTTTCAGTAATTTTGCTCTTCCGTCCACGTCCAGGGAGGTTAGCTACAGTGCCCATGGGCTGTAAATCTCTTGATGATATTGCGCACAGTGGACACAGGAACATTAAGATCTCTGGAGATGGACTTGTAGCCTTGAGATTGTCGATGTTTTTCCACAATTCTTTCTCTCAAATCCACAGAAAATGCTTTACACTTCATTTTCTCCATGCTCAGTGTCACACACAACACAAAGGTTGAGTCAACTTTTCTCCATCTTAACTGGTTGCAAGTGTGATTTACTATATTGCCCACACTTCTTACTTGCGACAGGTGTGTCTAAATACAAATTAAAGGCGCATCACATGCTTGAAAAGCAATTATTTATTACAATTTAGACATGGGTGCCAATAATTTTGGCCAGTGCATTTTTGGGTTTCTGTGTGGGATTGGATCAGATTTGACTTTTCTTCTCTGTTTTTTTGTGTTGCTCCAACACAAACCAAAGAAATGAACATGTGAGTACCAAAACATTTGCAACTACAACAATTTTCTGAGAGAAGGGTTGCATTTTCTGACAGAATTGCAAGGGTGCCAATATTTTTGGCCATGACTATATTTGTCCATTTTTATTTGTCCCCCATACAAAGAGAGGGAAAGCTAGCCTTCCCTCTCTTCCTATGGTCTTCCCATTCTGCCTATGGGCAGCCAGCCAGCCCCACAGCCACCACCCTCCACAACCTATCCCCTGCCCCTCCCTACCTTAGCTGCTGCCACCATCCACCACCGCCTGGCGCCGCTGTCATCCACTGCTGCCCGCTACCACCGCCATCCATCACCACCCGCTGCAGTGGCCTCTGCAGCAACGGCCTGCCATAAGGGACACTGGCTGCCTTTTGCAAATATGGTGGCTGCAGCTTCTTTTAGGGCAGGGAAGTTGCACCTGCCATCTTTGCAAAGGACAGCCCAAATTACTAAGACAGGCCATAGCGGCGGAGGCCATCGCAGCAAACGGCCGTGGATGGTGACTGCGGAGGCCACTGTTGTGCAGGCTGCCATGGATGGTGGTGGCAGCGGTACAGATTGCAGCAGCCAAGGTAGGGAGGTGCCAGGGATAGTGGGAAGGGGGCAGGGGGGCAAGCTGTGGGGGTGGGGTGGGGTCAGCTTTTTTATTAGACAGCCTCTGGCTGTCTAAAAAAATCCCAATGAACCAACAAATGAATTTGTGGTTTGTCAGTTCATGGGGAGGAGATTCATGCTTTGTGGTTCATCAACTTTGACGGATTACGAAGCAGGACAAATCGCCAGATTGGCGATTCGTCCCCATCTCTACTGCTTATCCACATCATGCATTCCTCCAAGTGAAAAGGTCAAAGAATCAAACATTTAAAAAATCCAAAACCCTATGTAATATTTTCCAAAATAATAATTCCAATGTCAAATCAGAATTCAAATCTGGGTCCAGCTGACCATGAGGTCAGTAGATTCATATTGTGGATACAGCAGAGTGAAGCATGTTCTGAAGTCCTCTTTTTATTTATTTTTATTTTTCAATTGCATAGTATAACATTAGCTACAACATTAAAGATGAAAAATAGGGACAAAGGAATATTTTTTAAAAATGAATAAAAACAATCAACAGATATATTTAAATTGAATGCAGTTCCAAGTCTGTCAGTCTGAAGGTGACTTGTGCAGTAATGTAGCTGTAGCCAAGCATGTCTGTTCTGGGTCTAGAGAGGAGACTAACTAAACATGCCTTGAGTTTTAGTGAAGGAGAAAAATAATGTAAGATATATGATCTTATCTGAGGCCAAGCATTCTCTCAGAGATTAAGTAGTTATCAATATAAGGGCATTCTGGAGAGGGGAAGGACTAAGACCTGTACAAATCTGCCCAAACATTTAGATCCTTCACAACAGCCCTCTCAGTACATACCAAACAAACATTTGACTGGAACAAAGGAGAAGGCTTCTGTTAATACATCCACACTATGAAACTCACTCTCCATGCATTTAACTCCTTCTTTACTTGCCTTCTGCTAAAGTGGCCAGAATTCTGTTGTTAATTTGCAATAGAGGCACACATAGCAATATGACTCATTAGTTAACAGCAATTCACCATAGTGAGTTACACAATTTAACTCAAGCATTCGTAAGCCCCCAAGAGGATACTTGCCAATGTTTAAAACCTTCCAGACTAGTTCTGCTCTGTTGTGCAACCCCTTCTTCTTCTGCCATTTGATATTAAACAGAGGGATTAAGAGGAGATTCCATTTCTGACTCTTCAGTAGCTCATGTCTCCGTAGGTCCATGTGTACTATTAAAAAATGTTTCTGTAGTGCTGTAATTTGAATGTACGTTGTTGTTTAGTCGTTAAGTTGTGTCCGACTCTTTGTGACCCCATGGACCAGAGCACGCCAGGCCCTCCTGTCTTCCACTGCCTCCCGGAGAATTTGAATGTACCCCCCCCCCATTTAATGTGACCACCCAGAGCCAGTCTGAAGGAACTTTGTTCAGTCTTTTAAAAACCTAGACCTGCCATAACTAGCATATAAAACTGTTTTTTAAACTGCTGCAATTTTATCATTCTAAACTGCTAGCAGTGCTCTTTTTATTGTTTTGTTATTCTACTTCATGATTTTTATTTCTAGCTGTACTAACATCACATGGACAAGTGAGATATAAGTAATTTAAATAAAGTAAAATAAATGTAAATAAAGAATCCTTAAATTTGTGGAATATTTCTACTCAACTGATTAGTGTTCACTACTAGAATGATGGGCTGTTATCCTCCTTGTATTTATCCAACACCATCAGCCATTAAGGATCAGTAGCTTCTATTTCAATAATAATTTACCACAAGGAGTATCAGGCAAAAACAAAATAAACAAATAAACAAGACAAAAATGTAATGGCACCTTAAAGACTAACTGCTATATTTAAATATGAACTGCGCTTTTGTAGACAAGTCTACTTCCTCAGACAAAATAGTGGGCACAAGGCCTGATGTAAGTTTTTTACAACCTTTGGACTGAAATCAACCTTTTCCAAGCCTTATATGGTTTGCCTCTGGTCAAACTTGTCTATTTCTGAGGATGTAATGAATAAATTAATTATGTGCTGCCTCGTTGAGTCCAATTTATGGTGATCCTCCCATTGCTTTCTAGGTGTAAGGTACACAGAAGTGATTTATCAGACCCTCCTTCTAGGGGTGTACAGGTACACACCTCAGCCACATTATGTTCCAAGTGATCTTGAGAGGTCCCTCTCCTAGGAGGTACAGTGGAGATTCAAACTCGCAGCCAAGTTCTCTCTCTGAATTACACTAAACGGTGAAGAAAATGGAAAGTGGAAAGTATATCCATAATAAATGTTTCCATTGTGATATATGCATTCCCACTTTGTTGGCCCAATATTGGCCAAAGTCCCCCATTCCTCTTTAGCTCTATAAAATACTTAAAATAGAGACTGGTTTCTTTTCAGATGGCAGAAATCATCTTATTGCACTCTTTGGAACAAGCCTGGCTCTGTCTTCAGAAACCAGGATGGAGAAAGTGGTTGGAGTGAACATGTTATAGAGGATTCCAAAAGTTCTCTCCAAATAGCAGGTATGAGCTTTAAATTGGCAAACAAGAATAAATGTAAGCAATATAGTGTGATGCCCACTGGGATAAAAATTAAAAATTCACATATATACTAATAGAATCTGCGAAAATATACTAATAGAATCTGACTAAGAAAGTGAACTTGGATTGTATACATGAAAATGTTGACTCAGCATGCAGGTGATGTAAGAAGGTGAGTTAAGTAATTGTACATAAATAGAGAATCAAAAATAGAACTTCCAATGCCATTCTGCCTATACAACTCTATGGAGAAACCATACTTGCAATCAATACTTGATATACAAGTTGACCCTTCAACTTTTCTTTAATTTTTAACCAATTCTATTTCACTAGAAGGCCCTGAAAAGAATTCAAGGCATCTAAGAGACTAAAACAGGCTTAATCGGAATGAGAAAATAAACTACAAGATGACTACCGGCACTCTTGGGATTCTCCTCCTTGGTTTATATTCTTTGCTTTGGAGGGCATACCAATCTGGTTCGATTATGATTCTGTTCTGCGATGGTGGTTGGTTTACTCGACCACCATCACTCATTTACTCAAAACTAACTTCTCACTGATCTCAAGAACTCATTCAATGGGATACTGGTTTGTTATCTAAAAGCAATTCATCCTCATAAGAAAAACACTGTTTCATTTATTCTAACGTGAGGCTGCCTCAATCCGCATTTGGCAAATCAGCTTTCTTTTGTTTTGTGATTGGTCAGTTGGGAGACAGAACAGCTCTGTGTGTATGTCTGATGTTTTAGGCACACACGAAACAAAAAGATTTTCATGTCTGGGTGATTGTAAGAGGGGAAAATAAGCATTTGCCTTAATGCATGATCAGATTCTCAGAGAAGCTTAGTTTCAACCATAATTAAAACTCCAACCTACCAAAGCTTGTTATAGGAGGATGGTTCAATCACTTGCTTAGCCATGAATGTTGGCCCAGACATTCTTTGAAGCCCTAGTATATAGCATTATGAACAGTACTTAAGAAAATAACACAAGACACACAGATTCATGCTTGAGAGATATCTGGCATCTGGAATCTGGTATCTGGGGTGTGGTCTCTAGAACTGCTCTTTGGATTTTTGCAGAATATTAATTCATTTAAAATAAGAACCTACATTAAAAATGTGACTGTGCAATTTTATAAGAACATGTAGCTGCAGAATATCAATTTGCATGTAAGAAAAGAAATGTAGCTATGTTGGTTCATAAGAAGGTGCAGGGAGACAAGTATCTGGACAAAAGGTGGAATTTACATAAGAAAAATCAGTTTCATGATTCTTAAATACATCTATACATATATCACACAAAGGACATGTCACACACATTAATCCAAGCCCCATCCAGTGAATGTTATTTCCAACCTAAATGGAGGAAAAAAACATTCTGATTTATAGACAAAAAACATTTTCTGAATAGCCTTGCCTTTCTTCCTGTTAGGTTTTACAATCCTCTGGACATTTCACACACTCTTCAAATGTAAGATTACCGTATTTTTCCATGTATAAGATGCACCCCACTTTTCTAACCCAAAATTAAGAAATCTTAGCTTTGAGTATTCAGCCTCTGGGCTCAGAATGCTCGGACATTATGAGTCCCTGTTGTATCTGAGAACTACCTACAGCTCCACCTCCAAGGATGTGTGTTCCAATTGGTTTGTTCAGCATCAGCTAACATCAGTTACATAAGGCTCATGATTGGAGGAAGCTAAGTCTTGTGACTGTAGGAGGATAAGCCTCCTGATTGGAGGCAGCTAAGCCTCATGACTAAAGGAAGCCTGTTTGCAAAGGCAAGGTATGGGCTGTTTTGTTCTCTCCTCAGCTTACTTCCGTGTATAAGACGACCCTCAATTTTTAGTCTAAAGATTTTAGACAAAAGTATCATCTTATACACAGAAAAATACAGTATTTCGAGGTTTAAAATTTATTTTGTACTGTGATGGATGGCACAGTCACTTCGCAGCAATTCTGAAAAGTGACAGTAAAAATAGCAGTTTGGGTAGTCCAATGCTTATCCTGATAGGCTAGGAGTAAAAGCAGATGAGCACACACAGTTCAGCTTACAGCAAGTATTGTCTTGTCACTATTTTCAAAATAACTAATTATCTGGTAACCTGAAGCAAAGGTAAAATCTAGTGGGTATTTGGTAAAAAGGTATATCAAAAAGATTTGCTATGAATGATTTGGGCCAGTAAGATGATGATATTTTAAAAAACAAAACTGCTGGAACAATAGACAGGCAATTTGCTTTATACAGCTGCTCTTTATTACTGGATACAGAACTATATTCAAACTATTTTGACTAGTCTTCAGAACAGGGACAAATATTATAGGCTATGTTCACAGTACAAATGAAAATTATCATTCGTTAGGGTGAATATTATATTCACAACATGACTAACAATCTAGTAATGATGGTTCATTTGTCATTTTCATTATGTTCATTCTCATTTAAACTAATCTGATTTGTCCTTAGCTAATGCATAATTTCCTCTATCTATTTTCCTCTATCCCCTGCCGTGCCACAACAGACCAGGTTGTCTCCAAAATACCCACAAGATTTGTTTTGCTTCTTGCTGTAACAAATACATAGAATTTCTCTTCCATAACTTAAACCATCTTTACAGTCACTTTTCTGATAAGAACCACAACTAACTGCTTTTAAGTGACAAGGCTCCAAAACAAAAAATGCCAACTAATGAATGCAAAGCATTGGCAACAAATGATGTAAACATGCACAAGGATACCTTTGCCTAAAATGTATGCCTAACCTTTTCTCAACCCATTTACATTTGCAGGTTCCATTCCTACAGACAGATTTTCTTTGTACTGCATACCACCATTTTCCTGGATCCCACCCTATGGAAGAAGCTCCTTCCTGTTTGCCACCTGATAAGGCTCACCTGTTGGGTTCCACCTAGCCTGGCTCACCAAATGGTCATCTGTCATATTGAAGTTCTGATGCTGGTCAGTCATCCTATGACAAAGGTTATCTAGAACAGGAAAATAAATTATCATAAGATAAAAGTAATACAAACCAATCTTTCTTGCCTACTGCTTGGCCATGCATGCTTTTCATTCATTTTCCACCAGGACTTTTGTCTACCACATCTATACTTAGCAATAAGAATTTGGTAAAGCATTCACTATCATCCTTCCCCCTAAAAGATACCTCCAGATAATATTAGGTGCTCGTACTAAGCTTCCTGTAGCTATTATCATTAATATTCAAAAATACCAGGCACAATTAATCAAAATTATAAAATATTGACTCGTGTTATTGTAACAGATACAAGTTTTAACCAAAAAAACACTAAGTACCTGTTAAATCCCCTTCACAGATTGCTGCCTTGTCGTGGCGAAGGGGCTTGAGTAATTCAGAGAAGCTATGGGCTATGCCGTGCAGGGACACCCAAGACGGACAGGTCATAGTGGAGAGTTCTGACTAAACGCGATCCACCTGGAGCAGGAACTGGCAAGCCACTCCAGTATCTTTGCCAAGAAAACTCCATGAACAGAAACAAAAGGCTAAAAGATATGACGCTGGAAGATGAGCCCCTCAGGTCGGAAGGCGTCCAACATGCTACTGAGGAAGAGTGGAGGACAAGGACAAGTAGCTCCAGAGCTAATGAAGTGGTTGGGCCAAAGCTGAAAGTGCGATCGGAGGAGGCTTCGGACTGCCTGGTAAGGTAAGGTGCTGCTTTTTGCTTTTTAAAAACTGTTCTGGGTGGGTTTTGCAGGGTGGGTTTGGGCTGGGGGGGGGGGGTTATGTTTCTGTGCTGTGTTTTTTTGTTTTTTTGTTTTGTTTTTTTTTTTGCAGTCCCAGCGTGGGGCTTGCTCCAATGTTTATTTTTGGGTTTTGTTTTGTTTTTTGCAGCCCCAGAGCCTTCGGGACTTGCTCTGTTTATTTTTTTTTATTATTTTTTTTGCAGCCCCAGCAAGTTCCTATGGGGCTTGCAGTGTTTTATTTTTATTTTATTTTTTGAGGGTTTTTTTTGGGGGGGGGGGCTGGAACGGATTAATCGCATTCCCATGCATTCCTATGGGAAATGGTGCTTCGACTTACGACCATTTCGAGTTACGTCCATCTTCTGGAACGGATTATGGTCATAAGTCGAGGCACCACTGTAGTGTGGTTGCTGACCTTGAGCCAGACATCCTGGAGAGTGAAGTCAAGTGGGCCTTAGAAAGTATGGCTAACAACAAGGCCAGTGGAGGTGATGGCATTCCAGTCGAACTATTTAAAATCTTAAAAGATGACGCTGTTAAGGTGCTACACTCAATATGCTAGCAAGTTTGGAAAACTCAGCAGTGGCCAGAGGATTGGAAAAGATCAGTCTACATCTCAATCCCAAAGAAGGGCAGTGCCAAAGAATGCTCCAACTACCGTACAATTGCACTCATTTCACACGCTAGCAAGGTTATGCTCAAAATCCTACAAGGTAGGCTTCAGCAGTATGTGGACCGAGAACTCCCAGAAGTACAAGCTGGATTTCAAAGGGGCACAGGAACTAGAGACCAAATTGCTAACATGCGCTGGATTATGGAGAAAGCCAGAGAGTTCCAGAAAAACATCTACTTCGGCTTCATTGACTATGCAAAAGCCTTTGACTGTGTGGACCACAGCAAACTATGGCAAGTTCTTAAAGAAATGGGAGTGCCTGACCACCTTATCTATTTCCTGAGAAATCTATATGTGGGACAGGAAGCAACAGTTAGAACTGGATATGGAACAACTGATTGGTTCAAAATTGAGAAAGGAGTACGACAAGGCTGTATATTGTCTCCCTGCTTATTTAACTTATATGCAGAAAACATCATGCGAAAGGCAGGACTGGATGAATCCCAAGCCGGAATTAAGATTGCCGGAGGAAATATCAACAACCTCAGATATGCAGATGATACCACTCTGATGGCAGAAAGTGAGGAGGAATTAAAGAACCTCTTAATGAGGGTGAAAGAGGAGAGCGCCAAAAATGGTCTGAAGCTCAACATCAAAAAAACTAAGATCATGGCCACTGGCCCCATCACCTCCTGGCAAATAAAAGGGGAAGATATGGAGGCAGTGACAGATTTTACTTTCTTGGGCTCCATGATCACTGCAGATGGTGACAGCAGCCACGAAATTAAAAGACACCTGCTTCTTAGGAGGAAAGCGATGAGAAACCTAGACAGCATCTTAAAAAGCAGAGACATCACCTTGCCAACAAAGGTCCGCATAGTCAAAGCTATGGTTTTTCCAGTAGTGATGTATGGAAGTGAGAGCTGGACCATAAAGAAGGCTGACCGCCGAATAATTGATGCTTTTGAATTGTGGTGCTGGAGGAGACTCTTGAGAGTCCCTTGGACTGCAAAGAGAACAAACCTATCCATTCTGAAGGAAATCAACCCTGAGTGCTCACTGGAAGGACAGATCCTGAAACTGAGGCTCCAATACTTTGGCCATCTCATGAGAAGAGAAGACTCCCTGGAAAAGACCCTGATGTCGGGAAAGAGTGATGGCAAGAGGAGAAGGGGACGACAGAGGACGAGATGGTTGGACAGTGTCATCAAAGCTACCAACATGAATTTGACCCAACTCCGGGAGGCAGTGGAAGACAGGAGGGCCTGGCGTGCTCTGGTCCATGGGGTCACGAAGAGTCGGACACGACTAAACAACAACAACCTGTTAAATATCAGCGCAGTATGTATGCTATTCCCAATACTGTCATTTTTGTAGCTCTGATGGTGTTATTTCTGAGATCTGCAACTCCTTTAATACTGTGTGAAATTTCTTGATATTGTTCCTAAAGCCCCAATGACTATGGGGACCACTGGAGTGTGTTTCATCCACAAGCAAGATGTTTCAATTGCCAGATCTCAGTATTTTGTTAGTCTTTCCAATTCTTTATCTTCAACTCTGGCACCCCTGGAACTGCCGTGTCAATTATCACGACATTTCTTTGTTCTAGAACTACTATGTCTGGTGTGTTATGTTCAAGGTGTCTATCAGTTTGGATCCAGAAATCCCCAAGATCTTGACTTAATCATTTTCTGACATCTTCTGTATTTGATGTTCCCATGGGTTTTTAGAGGCTGGCAAGTTATATTTTTTGCATAATGACCAGTATGCTAATTTTGCCACTCTATCATGTCTAATTTTGTAATCTGTTTATGCAGTCCTTGGACATTCACTGATGAGGTGAGACACAGTTTCATCTTTTTCTTGACCGAATCAAAATTTGCTGTTAGCACTAATTCTTTGAATCTTAGCTTTCATCACATTGATTTGGAATGCTTGTTCTTGTGCAGCAAAAATCAAGCCTTTAGTTTCTTTCTTAATGGTCCCCATTTCCATTAATATTTCTCAGGTGTTGTCCATGTAGTGCTTTATTTTTCCAAATGTTTAATTTATTTTCAGATTCTTTTTTCTTATATTGAACCTTTGTTTCTATTGTTTTCAAAATATTCTCCATTTTCACCGCCTTAAGCAATTTTTCTCTACTTCTACTAATATGATCATTTAAGCTTATTTTTTTCCTCCTCTACTATCTGCTGTATTTGCATTAAACCCTAAAAAAATATTTGACTCTTAAAACTGAGGCTTCTCCTGTCTTTGATACCTTACAAAATAACAGATAAAGCAGTGTTTGCGACTTCTGAGTTTGATAGATGCATAAAATGCAGTGAGATCTGAACCTTTAGAAATATAATGATTGCCCTCCACCAGACAACCATCTAGAATTTCAAGCTAGCTAGAGTCAGGTTTCCAGAGCTGTGCTCAAAAAGTAAATTGATCTTTACGTAGGAGAATATGACACATAGTTGTATATTTGCTAATGAATACTGAGATGGCTCACAAGAAAATGAGAAAACAGGAATATCCTCTGGATTACCCTTCAGAGGAGTCATATTTTTATGCCAGTGCCTGACAGATATTTTCCTGCCTCCACTGTGAAAAATTATGGCAGATAACACAGTAAAACTCCTGTTTGCTACTTTAAAGTCCTTCCTAAATCTCAAAATTCCAAGCTTTGTACAAATTGAAACAGCCCTTGATACATCAAAGCCTTCAAGCAAAACTATACAGTTCTCAAGAGTTAAGACATGCTTTGTCTTTCCCTTCTGAGTGATATCACAGTCAAAGACACATCTAGGTCACTATCCTGCTCTCTGGGGGAGGTGTCAGTCCACTCCATTCCCACAATAGAGCAGAAGGTCAATGCTTTAATTCCACCCATGAAACCACTTGCTTACCCCATCAGCTTCAAACTGTATTGATACCAAATTTGCACATTGGTTAGGATCATCTGCAACTTAATGCTACTGCAAGCTTTTAAAATATATATTTAACTTCAAGAACGCATTTGTAAAGCAATGACCCCCGATACACACTCCTACTGCCCCCTCAGTATGCATACCAAGTTCCAGGTGTCCAGGTTTTATGGTACTGGAACTACAGCTCTGCAAGAAAAACACACATCTTCTTTCATTCTCATAGATTTGTAACTTATCCATACTCAGATACTGCTATTTTTTAGATTATTTCTCTAATACAGTCCATAGGGCCTCTAGGGAAAGACTTAAAAAAAAAACAACTTTATCCCTATTTACAATTTTTAAAAGGAACTAAGCTGCTTACAGTGAGATTGAACAATAACAAACAATTAATAAGAGCAAAGACTAAACAGCAGATAAAATTAATCCAAAACAGAATGTCAAGAAAATTAACATTTCATATATTAATGTGCTGGTTTTCTCTCCAATCTTATTTATAGGCAACATGTTTTCTTTGGCAAATGTTTTCCCCCCCTTTGGTCCCAGCAAAACCAATGCCAGAAATCATTGGTTCAGTACTTCAAAGACAACAGCATAACCAATGTGCATCACCTGACATACTATTTTCATCAGTTAATTATTTGACCTATTGTCAGGATTTTTCTGTAGCCAACCCTCCATTACCTGTTAATAAAGTTGTATCACTTTGAAAATTCATTACCTGTATCTGTATCCCACTTCACCCAGTCCCTATGCCTACATTCATGGACAACTAAATACTGTGTCCTAAGAAGTGGAATGTAATTCATGAAACCCCACTCCAAAACAAATCCGCTAGTCTTTAAAAATAGGCAATCAGCAGCCTGCTTAGCAAACCAAAGAAGCATGAGCATTTTAGAATTAACAGGGATGATCCTGCATTTTTAAAATTGTTGTAAACCGCTCAGAGGCCTTTGGGTAGTGTGGGCGGCATATAAGTGAAATAAATAAAATAAATAAATAAATAAAAATAATTTTTACATATGTTGAATCTAAAGATAGTTTTAATTAGATATTAAAATCAGATGCATCCAGATTTACCTGTGGTACAAGTCAAGCTTTAATAGTTGTAGTGAGACTCACCACTTTGTTCATTTATATTAATGAAAAAATGGAGCAAACCAGTTTTTTCTTTACAAATGTGCACTGTGGTATAAAGTCCTATCTGCCTTCAAGGTACAGTAAGTCACTGCAAAATTCACTGGATTTTTCATAGAAACATACAGGAAATCTGGTGGGAGCTTTTCTTTCTTTCTTTCTTTCTTTCTTTCTTTACCCCACCTTTCTCCTTAAAAAGGACCAAAAACAGATTCAAAGCAACACAGCACAATATTCCATTTAAAAAACAAACCCTTCAATAATCCATTTAAAAAGTCTTCCGAAGAGAAAGATCTTCTGCTTGTGGGAGGATAGCAAAGATGGGGCCACCTGCGGGAGGGAGCTCCAGAGTCTCTCTTGTAAGGTGGTGGGACTGAGAGAAAGGCATCCTCTGATGATCTTAACACCCACAGCAGGCTCATAAAGGGAGACACATAGCTTGGACCAAAGGCATTTAGGACTTTGTAGGTTAAAACCAGCACTTTCAATTGTGCCTGGAACTGGACTGGCAGCTTGTGGAGCTGCTGTCTTGGAGGGGATTACACTCTCTCTAAAAGACTGGGTATCGGTTCAGGAGGGTTTTTAGATCCAGCACTGCTCATAGATTTGCCAGTGTAACAAGGCCTGGATTAGTTCCATTAACTTTGGTCTGTATACCAATCGTATGCCTACCCTATCTAGAGAAACTGCACATGGCCACTGTAATTCATGCCTCTATACATACAAATTAGACTACATTAACATATCTATATCACAGTTTGAAAACACTGCCTTTGGACTGTATCTTCCCAGATTCATCTGGCAAGGGGATTCTAGGCGCTGTATTCAAAAAAGTAACATTTCAAAGCTATGGTGATCTAATTGGGACAAATTTTAAAGAAACAGATAGGTTACCTACCTGTAACCATGGTTCTTCTAGTGGACCTCTGTGAATTCACACAAATGGGTTTCTTCTGCGCCTGCGCAGAACGTCTCGGAAATTTCTAGAGCTTAAAAAGAGTAACAATTAAGATACCCCCCTAGGGCGCAAGCTCCGCCTCCTCAACCTTCCTTTCAGTTCCTCTATAGTCCGCCGTTGTCAGGTAGAACAGATCTAATAATAGGCAACGTGATGGACAGAGGGGAGGAAGGGAGGGATGTGTGAATTCACAGAGGTCCACTAGAAGAACCATGGTTACAGGTAGGTAACCTATCTTTCTTCGTAGTGGCCTCTGTGAATGCACACAAATGGGTGACTGACAAGCTCACTTACCAGATGGAGGGCCGTCACGGAAGCAGAGATGTCAGTATCGCCCTGCCAAATGCAGCATCTTTTTTGGCTCTGACGTCGAGGCGGTAGTGCTTCGTAAACGTCAATGGGTTTGACCAGGTAGCTGCTCTGCAAATGCTTTGCACTTCAATTCCACGGTGCAATGCAGTCGATGTCGAGACTGCTCGGGTAGAGTGTCCTTTCAGATTTTCTGGTATCGACTTGCCAGAGAGTTCGTAAGCTAATTGTATAGCTTGAACTATCCACCTGGATATGGTCTGCGTCGAAGCTGGAGCACCTCTGTTTGGTCCATGGTAACAGATGAACAACCTAGGTGATTGCCTAAAACATTTCGTTCTTTCGATATAGAAAGCCAGAGCCCGTTTGACATCTAGTGTGTGGAGCTTGCGCTCAAGCGGGGTGGATGGAGAAGGGAACAATGTCGGCAGCACTATCGGTTGATTCATATGAAAATCAGATACCACCTTGGGTAAAAATGAAATATCAAAGTACAGGGTCACCTTGTCCGGATGAGATTGTAGATATGGGGGATCGGATCGTAGCGCTGCCAATTCACCAGCTCTCTTCGCTGAAGTGATCGCGACCAAGAAGATAGTTTTTAGAGATAGTAGTTTTTCATTACATGTGGCCATCGGTTCAAATGGCGGCTTAGTTAATGCTTCCAGGACTAGTTGTAAAGACCATTGGGGAATGATGTGTTGAGTCGGTGGTCTGATATTCTGAAGGCCCTTCAAGAATCTTCGGAGGGTAGAGTGAGAGAAAAGTCAAGCGGACCGAGAATGGGGTGGTTGATGAGCCACTATAGCTGAGATGTATACCTTGATAGTAGAGTGGGACAGTCCGAGGTCAAACAAATGGAGAATGAAGGTAAGCAATGTCTTGAGCGAGACTGGAATTGGAGCTAGGCTCTTGGATTCCGTAAATTTTATAAAAGATTTCCATTTGTTCTCGTACAGTCTCCTAGTAGACGGTTTCCTGGCCCTTTCTAGAATTCTATGGAAGTCGGGCATATTCTCCACGCTGTCAGATTCAGCGATTGGACGTCCGGGTGAAGAACGGAGCCGTTGCTCTGGGATAGGAGGTTCGGTACCGAAGGTAAGTGAAGCGTTTCTATCGCCATCATTTTGAGGTGAGTAAACCACGGTTGTCGGGGCCACCACGGTGCGATCATTATGGCATCCACCCGATGTTGGATGGCCCTGACGATTGTCCTTTGGATCATTGGTATCGGTGGGAAGATGTAGAGAAGTTCTCCTGTCCAATCTGTCATAAAAGCATCTCCTAGTGACTCGACGTTGATGCCCGCTCTCGAGCAATATCTGGGGCATTTTGCATTGTATCGAGTCGCAAAGAGGTCTAGCGTCGGGTGGCCCCATCGATGACAGATGTCCTGAAAAACGGACTCGTCTAGTGTCCATTCGTGCATACGGGTGGGCATTCTACTCAATTGGTCTGCAAGGTAGTTGTCTTCCATCGAAATATGGATAGCCTGTGGGAAAATGTTGTGGAGACGGCACCATTCCCAGAAGTCTATCGTGAGGTGTAAAAGGGGTATAGAGTGTGTGCCCCCTTTTTTGTTTACGTAGTGCATTGCTGTGGTGTTGTCTGTCACTAGCTGGACTGCTTTTCCTTCGATACGAGGTAGAAAGGCTTGAAATGCTTTTATTATGGCCAGCATTTCCAGTTGATTTATATGAAGTCTCCTTTCTCCTTTTGTCCATAGGCCGTGTATTCGAAGTTCCTGGCAATGCGCTCCCCATCCCGAGGGGCTTGCATCCGTGGTCACCTGAATCGAGAAGCGTAGCAGCTTGAAAGGCCTGCCCACTGTCAGGTTCTGGATGGATGTCCACCAGGTAAGTTGGTATACGAGTTCTAGGGTTACCAGTAGGCGTTTCGATTGATGGTCTGTTAATGCATCGAATAGGGATAGAAACCATGCCTGGAGTGGTCTCATTTTGAGTCTTGCGTGGATGACAACTGCAGTCGTAGCTGCCATGAGACCTAGTAGATGTTGTGCCTTGTGAGCCAATACAGTTCTGTACGGTCGGAATAGGCGCACGGCATTTTGTATCTTTATAATCCTTTGTAGAGGCAGGAATGCCCTTGCATATACAGAGTTCAGTTCCACTCCGATGTAATTGATCGTCTGTGATGGTTCTAGATGGGACTTGTCAAAGTTATGTCTCAAACCCAGTTTTTGTAAAGTGTCCATGGTGATTTTCGTGGCTTCGACGGCGTCGTGATGAGAGCGAGCCACTATAAGCCAGTCGTCGATGTAGGGGAAGACTGTAATTCCTCTGAGTCGGAGGTATGCCACGATGGGGGCCATGCATTTCGTAAACGTTCTGGGTGCCGTTGATAGTCCGAACGGTAGGGCACAGAATTGGTAAGTCGTGTTTTCGAATCGAAACCTGAGAAACTTTTGATGAGCAGGGTGTATCATTATATGGAAGTAGGCGTCCTTCAAGTCGATAGCCACGAACCAGTTTCCCTGTGATAGAAGAGGGATAATGGTAGCAAGGGTTAGCATGCGGAATTTTCTAGGATGTATAAATTTGTTAAGTCGCCTCAAGTCCAGAATGGGTCGAAGACCTCCATCCTTCTTGGGGACCGTGAAATAACGGGAGTAGAACCCTTCATTTACATCAGATGGTGGGACTCTGACTATAGCACACTTTTGGAGGAGTGATGATATATCCTCTCGTAGTGCTAGTGAGAACAGCGTGTTCTTGATAGGGTTTGGTGGTGGAGTCCTAAAGAATTCAATATGGTAGCCCTTCTCAATGATGGACAGGACCCATCTGTCAGTTGTTATCCGTCGCCATTCCGATAGGAATGGAAAGAGTCTCGTAGGGCTAGCTGGGTTGTAATGATGAGGAATATTGCTTACCCTTTCGCTGCTGCTTACGAAAGGGCTGTCTGATACTTTGAGGTTGCTGCTGCCTGAACTGTGAAGAAGCGGTGTGCGTTGGCTGGTAAGGTCTTTCTTGAGGCTGCTGTTTATGTGTGCGAAATGGTTAATATTGACACTGTTGTTGGTAGTACGGCTTTCTGTAAGGAGGTTTTTGATATCGGTTGGGCTGTTGAGGAACGTAAGACTTCGCTGTCTTTCTCATCTTATGGATGTTTTCCATCATGTCATTTGTTTTGGCGTTGAATAGGCCAACGGCATCGAACGGGAGGTCTTCAATCCTGGCCTTGGTGTCGTCAACGATGTTAGCTGATCTGAGCCAGGCGTGTCTCCTAACGGCTATCGAGGTGGCCATGGTCTTCGATGCCGTGTCTGCAGTGTGCCTCGTGGCGACTCTTTGTTGTTTGGCCAGAGTCATAGCCTCCGTATATATGTTAAGCAGTTCCGGTTTAGTTGTTTCGGATGCTGCTTGCAGTGTAGGGAGTATCTTGTCCCATAAGTGTCTTTGATAGGCGCCCATAGCCGCCTGGTAGTTGGAAATCCTAATCAGTAATGCCGCAAGAGAGTAGAGTTTCCTCCCTAAGGAGTCAATTTTGCGGCCCTCCCTGTTCATCGGGGTCATAGATGACCTGTTGCGGGACTTGTATTGAGTGGACTCGACAACTATTGAGTTAGGTGTCAGGTGTTTGAGCAGAAAGGCGGCATCATCACCATGCGTCTTATAATGGTGCTCTACTCTGCGTGGGGTTTGAAGCATCGAGGGTGGCTTGTCCCATGATTCCTTGACAAGCTGGAGTAACGCCGGTATGAGGCTCAAGCTAGGTGGAGGTGTCTTGTCTTGTTCCAGGTCATGGAACACAAGATCTTTTTCTTGTTGGCACGGGAGTTGTGTGTCAAGTTGTAAGATCTTAGCCATGCGCAGGATGAGTTGAGCATAGGACGTGTAATCCTCCGAGAGTGATGGAGGATGAGTATCAAGGGTGTCTGATCTAGGGGCAGGGTGTTGGATCGTGGAGATATCCGAAGATGACGAACCGGCCACCTGGGAAGATGTGGATGACATCGATGGAGAGCGGTTTGGAGCCTCCATGCAGGATCTCAGTATGAAGTCGTCATCTGGTTGTGTAGACATCGAGAGTGGTTCGACGTCGTGTCTACGAGGCCCGGAATAAACGGTTGTCGTGTCCACCGTGGGTCGACCCCTAGGTTGTTTAGTTCATTTCGCTGGCACACCAGTCTCCGGTGATGCCGTTCTCTTTCGCGATTGCCTGTCATGGAAAAGAGGGGGATCTCCTCGGTGTCGAGGGTGGCACAGCGGAGGAGATCTGACGGGGGAGTACCACGTCGATGGAGGGTATCTGGGTCCCCTGTATTCGTCTTGATAGCCATAATCATGGTATCGGTAAGGATGATACTGGTCGAAGTAGTAGTGACCGTAGTATGGTGGACGTTCGGCATGGCAGCATTGGTCTCCGTGTCGATGAGATTGATATGGAGAGGTATGTCTACGCTTCTCCGTTCTTTTTCTTGGAGAGTGTTCCATAGACTCGGATTCAGATTCCACACCAGCATTTGCCCGCCCTGATATTCGAGGGCTATAAGGGGCCACGGCCGGGCTGGAAGGTACATCAGCCTCAGATTGGCCTGAGCTCGGTGACATGCTTAGGATGGCATGCGGTGCCTGAGCCGAGGAGATCGTACGCTCCTCTCTGTCCGAAAGTGTGGGCGCTTCTCTGGAGGATTCCTCCACAGGCAGCGGAGCTGGCGGAGGAACCGCAATGGTTGATTTAGAAGTCTTCTTTTGCTTTTTGGTCTTATCTTTATCCTTTTTCTTCTTTGTAGGCTCATCCGATCGTGATTGTGTCTTGGTAGTCGATTTGGAAGATTTTTGTGATTCTTTAGACTTGGTAAGTATCGATGTCGTGCTAGCCAAGGATTGGGTAGCCAGACTGGGTGCAGTTTTGGCGGTTTCTGGACGAGGTGGGTTGGATGAGGGGGGAGTCCCCACTTCCATAGCTGGATTTAGAGTCTTTTCATACAAGAAAGATCTTAGGCGCTGGAGCCTCAATTTAATAGCTGGTATAGAGAGGCTTTTACACGCGGCACACGACTGGGCCTGATGGGATTTTCCCAGGCAAAAAAGGCATTTGTCGTGCCCGTCGGTCAGAGGGATTTTGCGGAGGCAAACGGAGCACCTCTTGAATCCCCGAGGGGCCATAAAACAGTGGGGAAATAGGGGCAAAGTCCCAGGGAGAGAAGGGAGGGAGGGGGGAAGGCGGGAAGAGAAAAACGATGTTGTATGGTAACGAAAAGATTCCGATCACTAGGGGAATAAAAATGATTCTAGTAAGAAATAAAAGACTGACTGAGACTAAAAACGTTAGATTCACTTTCCTTATAGGAGCTCTGCTGTTCCTGACGTCCTAACCAAACGGCGGAAAAAAAGGAACTGAAAGGAAGGTTGAGGAGGCGGAGCTTGCGCCCTAGGGGGGTATCTTAATTGTTACTCTTTTTAAGCTCTAGAAATTTCCGAGACATCCTGCACAGGCGCAGAAGAAACCCATTTGTGTGCATTCACAGAGGCCACTACGAAGAAACTCACAATTTTCAGTTGATTCAGAATGTAACTGCCAGACGACAGTCTGGTGTGCAGCATCTGGATCACATCACCTTAGCATTTATTCAGGTGCACTGAGCACCAATTTTCTTTCAATTCATGATCATTTCAATTCATGACAGCGGAGAGCCTGTCAAACCCCTACCCACCCACTCACCCAGAAATTAACTGGATGGGGACAAAATGTTTTTCAATCTGCCACTTGCACTGTGGAACAGAGTGGACTCTCCAGGGAGCATCACATTGGCAGGCAGCAAAGATATGGCTTTTAAAAATAAAAAAAAATCCTATTGGCTTCAATTAATTTTATTTCCTTCATCTGAAATGTTATTCTAGCCATTTTCACATTGTTAATAACAATGATATATCATCAAGTCAATTCTGACTTATGAAAACCGTTTCCAGGATTTTCTAGGCACAGAACACTCAGAAATAGTTTACCATGCCCTTCTCCTGGAAGCATCCTGGATCTCTGCAGATTCACAAGATGCAGCCATGTAAACTCATCATCAGGATTAATTAATCACTGAGGGATTAATTAATCACTGAATATGTCTGATTTGACAAGTTGTTAAGTAGCAATACATTTGGAAAACAAAGTCTATCCTCTAACACCCCTACAATTTGTGGATTTTGATATCCTCAATAATTTCCCCATTTTTACGAATTACTGTAGTTGTTGCCAGTATTTAAGGAGACCATCCAATAATCCAACACAGATCATGTGGAGTAAGTAGCATAATTTTAGTAGAGTTGCATTTTAACAGCTACTATTTTCCATAATCATGTCAATTTCAATGTTTGCCAATTATGTATGGAGCACCTTACTTGATGAATCTGAGACTTAGCGTTGAGATAGTTTTGTTTAGGAGTTAGAACAAGCACCTTATATTAAATATGAGACCTCAAATCAGCGAATCTTGTTAGTACTTGAAACAATATCCTTGCTTCTTCATAAAGATTTATAGGGTTACGGATATCTTTGTCAAATATTGAACAGTAGTCAGTCTAATTATTACCACTGAGAAGCTGAAAATCCTGGGGCTCAACAGAATGGGACTTCTGCATAAGTCAAAAAAGTATGCAAGCCCAAAAGTGCAATAAGGAATGATCTTGCTTGAGCTGGTGGCTAAGGGAAAAAGTATCTAATCTGATGTGGGCAAGCACTAAGGGTTGATCTTATAAGAATCACACACATGGATCTTGCTCCATTATTTCATTTTGTTCTGCCTTTTAATGGAATTGCCTAAATCTATGACATTATTCACAATGAGGACCTAAAGCACCACTAAATAGAAGTATGTTTTACTATACCAGGCCAGACACTGAGGGCCTGTCCAGACAAGAGAATGTGGAGCAGTCTGGTTTGCACTTAAAAGGTTCTTATCTTCAGTGTGATCTCTTTTATCTCTCACTCCCCTTTTCTCACATGGTCATTCAGCCAGTTGTAGTGGCTTTCCTTTTGTTGTTGCTGTTGTTATGCCCTAGTGCTGTGTCAAAGGTGCACAACAGCTCTTGAAAGGATTGATCTAAGTAGAAACACGTGTGGGTGTTCTCATTTGGTTTGAACCAAATTCTATCAACATCGGTTCATTTATATACTGATCTCTATGCCAGTCTGGACAGGATCTGAGTTACTAGACTCCATGGGGTGTCAGCCATCCCTCACAAAATGTAAACAAAAACTAAAAACAATAAAGCAAAACAAAAAACCTCTTCAAAAGAGTACTTAAGACTCCTCACAGCTGAGATGCCTAGCTGTTCCCATGTTGTCAACAGCAGTGATAGTGGGTCAACTTAGAAGCAGTAAGTGTGCAGGACAAAATCCCAGTTGGATTTCAATGGGGTCTGCTTACGTGCAAGAGTGGCTTACTAATGTTCTGTATAACCTGAAGGTGTTGTGACGCTGAATTCACCCAATATACAATAAAGCATTTTCTCAGTTGTCAAATAATTGAGAAAGCAACAATTTACTAGGGCGTCCTCTCTTAACTCAGCTACTCAGTGCTTGAGCAGTCTACTAGGGACAGATTTGTTCTGTCACATGCTCCTTTGATAATTCCTGTCATACAGCATTGACATAACTGACACTTCCAGTTCCAGTGAAGCTCTATCAAATACTGTCTGGTCTCCAGAATAGATAATAGAATTGATGTCTTGCCCTTGGAACTGACTGTTAACTAAGTGGGATAGCCCCAGTGATACTGAATTTCATTCTCCCTTAGAATTTTCTTTTATGGGTGAAAAGCCTTTCAGTGGAGGAGAGCAGTAGGACATAAATGTTGGAATAGAGATTGTAGTGCTTTATATCCAATAGGCTCCACATTACTGACAGCTATCAAGATGGTGCTGTTCTGATCTTCCTGTGTCAGAGTGAGACAATATCTCTCAGTCTACCTCTGTGCAAAGGAGCTGCAGGCCCTAAATGTCACAGTTATATCATTCCTTGTTATTGGAGGATCAGAAGGATAAACAGCAAACACTTCCAATGGCAGATTAATTAGGTCAGTTTCACTCTCAGTCTCCTCCACATTGCAAACATCAATGCTTAATTTTCTATTCTTGTTTTCAAATGACTCTAAGGGAGCTTGCATATCTAAAGCATGACACGGCAGCATTTTAATATGGTTCTGATTCTGAATTCCCAGCTCTGTTTGAGAAACAGGATCTGCTATTGAGTTCAGTGCATCAGAGAACCCATTATCTTGCCTGTGAATGAGTTAAAGGATCCCAACAAGCCTTGGCATAATGGTATCATTTGATTAGCAATCTCAAGTATCCCATATTCAGACTTCTGGGGCTACCCATTAAGCTTTTTCTGGCTCTGGGATTTCAGAATAAAATATTAGTCCAGCAGATAGTCCTTAGCTTATGAAGGGACCTTACTTCTTTCTATTTCAGAAGCTGTTCTTACTTAAGCCTTAATGCCTCCTCTTTTGCAGTAAGTGTCAAAATGGTGGTTATACGAAGTGAAAAAGTATCAAGGGGGTGATTTCGTTTTTCAGGGGGGCGATGGAACGAAAAGTGGCGACGCGGGGGCGAAGGAACAGAAGGGGGTGATAGAGCCGCCGAGCCACCGCCATTGAGGAAGTTATCATCGCCCCCCTCCCCGCGCCGCTGGATCCAGAGCAGCTGGTGCTGGCAGCAGATGTGGTGCCGCCAGCGTGCCACTGCCACCGCGGGAAGGGGGGCGATGATAACTTCCTCAATGGCTCAAGGGGGCGTTTCTTTCAAAAAGGTTAAGAACCACTGCACTAAGCTATGCATCGAGAAAGAGGGAGATAGCTGAAGACAACACCAGGATCATGTTCCTGATGGATTAGCTTTATTTTATTTGTGTAGGGTGTGGCTTTTACTTCATTCATTGCAATGTTATCATGTTGTAAGCCACTTTGAGAACTCAGTTAAAAGCATGATAGAACTGACTAAATAAATCAACATTTGTCAATATCTAAATTTTTGTTGGTGCAAAGTAACATCAACCAAGCTTCCAACCTGCCTAGGGCCCTTTCTGATCTAACTGTTCCAGGCAATGCTGTAACGTAATGTTTTGCTCCAAAAGTCTACTGTTTTTCACTCATGCTTTGCAAATTAAATCAAGCAGGAGGAAGAATCTGCTCTCCTATAAAGGAATTATTTAGCCTAAAGAAACAAAACAAAACAAAAGCCATCCATCTAAGCAGGGTTTTAAAAATTTTAAATTTTAAAAATTGGATTTTTTACAATTTAAAAACATCAATTTTTAATTTAAATCCATTTGATTTTTTTTTAAATCACTGATTTTTGCTCATCCTGCAAGAAACAGATTGTCCTGCTTTGTTTTTTGTTACGTGTAATATATGTGAGTATGCCCCTCTAAGTAAAGGGATGGGCATATTATAGGTTTAAGGGATGTATTTTTTTTTTCCTAGAAGCCTTAACCCATCATCCAGAGCCAAGTGCAAATTAATAGCAGGAAGGTGCATGCAAATTTGGAGAACCAGGTGCATTTGAGTTTACCTTCTCATTTCAGGAATTTGTTTTCAAAAATGTCATCTAATTTAGGAGACTGAAGGCCTCTGTGTCGTATTTAAAACAAATGGGAATTTGAAACCTTTGCGGATCTACTTTAAACCATCCAGAGATACACCAGTAGCTCCCAATCTACTTCTGGTTGCCTCTGTTTTAATGGACACTGGAGCAGAATACAGAAACAGTTGATAGGCCAGATTATTAATAAGAAAATATAGCTGAAAGTAGTGAATGAACATTTTACATGAACATTTATTATACAAATTTAAAAAGTACAATCAGCCAAAACCTGTATTAACGGAGCTCAGCTAGTCTCAACCCCCAGTTGGAATTAATTTTTTTAATGTAACCTCTGTATTGCTTTTGGCGAAAGGGGGAGTAGTCATATAAAGCAGAGCTCCACACACTTCTTTTTACATTGGGTGGTAGCAGGATCGTACAGGGCAGACAGATCACTTAACTAGCTGTAGAACATGACACATTGATTCCATCAGTAATGGCTGGAGCACTTTGATGTATATCACTGCATTGAAGCTAATCGTTTTCAAAACAGAGATGCTATGAAATAAACTTTCTATTCAGAATGCAAGGTCATTTACAGATAGATATATGCACAATGTTTTGTGCAAGAAAGAACAGACTTATTATAGCTAGCTCAAAATCACATTTCTCTGAAGTCTCATGTTACTAAAGACTCATTTATGGTTGTTATAAGATCACACAATTCATTCAATGTCATTAACATGGCAGCTGGAATGAACTAGTTCTTTCATGAATAAACAAAGGTCAAAGTGATTCCAAAACATAATTTATTTTTTTTGCCTCAAGTCACCAATAGATGCAGAGTTTTGCCAAGGCCAGCCCCCTTGGAGAAGGAGAACAAACTGAACTCTGAAATTTGTGCTCTAAATACAAAATCAGAAACAAGGTCTAGATTCTCCAGATTAATCCAAATTTGGATTATGCCAAAATTCAGAAGAAGAAATAACATTCAAGTCTTATTACTTGCTTTAAAAAAAAATTTAATTTCCTCTTCATACTTATATTTGCAACAGTACAGGTTAGAAATTCACTATCCCCACCCTACAGTCTATAAGACAAGATGCCACGTTTTAGTGAAACATAGCCAACTGGAGACTCTGGACATTATTGTTCACTATTTTAGATATATCAAGGTAGATAAAGCTGTTTTATCAGACACATTTTAAAGCTGAAGGAAATTGCTTGGTAGAGATGGAGTATACTCGCTAATGGCACTGGAAAGATTATCTACGTAGGCTTTAAATCAGATGAGGATTTACTCCACTGTAATTTTTAAAATAGCTCAATGAGTTGGGTGGATGTTGGGAATTCAGTTCCTCCCTGTGCACCCCAGAAAAGCCAGCCTATGTTGCCTTGGGCAAGTTGCACAGTCCCAGAATGCCCCCAGAAGAAGGGAAAGGTAAACCACTTCTGAGTACTCTACCTAGATAACCCTGAAAATGGTTGCCATAAGTCAGAAGTGACTTGATGGCACACAATTATTAATTACGAAAACCCAATAAAATTAGCATTTCCCTTCAGTATGTTTAAAGGCAATATATCTTGATTGAAAAAGGGAAAAATTTAAAAAGGAGAACTTAGGTTAGTCTTAGCCACTTTCACTAATAATATGGCACAACAAAATACCCAAGTTTATAGTACTGGAGACTTGTGGCTCAGTGGTTAAACTGCAGTATGCAGCCAACACTTTGCTCACAACCTGAGTCTGTTCCTGATAGCCTCAGGTAGTTGGTTCAAGGTTGACTCAGCCTTCCATTCTTCCAAGGTTGGTAAATTGAGTACCCAGTTCACTGTGGGGGCAATGTGTAGCCTACATAACTAAATTGCATATTGCCCAGAGAGTGCTTTAAGCGCTATGGGGCGGTTTATAAGCAGCACACTTTCTTTTCCTCTAAGAGCAACAGAGTAACTCGTTACAGACAAAGATTCTTATATTTAAATAACTAACACCCTAATCATTACATTATCACTGATAAATATATTTGTTTAAATAGCTATATAGAGATGGTTTATACACTATTATTACACTACTCAAGCTTAGAAGTCCCTTAAGGTTATCTACTACCCCTAAACCATCAGTCTTCAAGTACATGCATAGAAAATGACAGAGAAAAGAAACAGTGGCTCAGCTACTCAGTGGGGAAGCCAAAATGATAGCAGATGACAAAGAAAAGGCAAAAGTGCTCAATTCCTATTTTTGCTTGATCTTCTCCCAAAAGACAGTCTATGACTCTTCTGGCAAATGTGAAGTACAACCGGAAGAGACAGCACTGCAGATTGAGATTAATAAATAGTCAAGGAATATCTAATTACTTTGAGTAAGTTCAAGTCTCCAAGGCCTGATGAATTGCATTGAAGAATATTGAAGGAAATGGTTGAGGAACTCTCAGAACCATTATCTACTATTTTCTTGAAATCATGGAGGATGAGTGAGGTGCCAGATGAGGACTAACTTTGTCCCCATCTTCAAAAAGAGTTAAAAAGAGAGAGAGAACATGGGAAGTAGTGATCAGTTAGCCTGACATCAATCCCAGGGAAAGTTCTGGAGCACCTTATAAAGCAGTTACTCTGCAAGCACCTAGAAAATAATGCTGTAATAACTAGATGTCAACACAGATTTGTCAAGAACAAGTCCTGACAGACTAATCTTATCTCATTTTTTTATCAGATAACTTCTCTGCTAGACAGTGCTGTAGCTGTAATGCAAAGCTTTTGACAAAGTGCCCCATAGTATTCTGATTAGCAAGTGAAGAATAGGTTGGACAGAACAATGTTCAGGTGGATCCACAGTTGATTTCAGAATCGTACTCGGGGAGTGTTTATCAATGGTTCTTTTTCGAATTGGAGGAGGTAACAAGCAGGGTACCACAGGACTCAGTCCTGGGCCTCATGATCTTCAACATTTTTACTAATGACCTGGATGAGGGGGTGCAGGGAATGTTTATCAGATTTGTGGATGACACAAAATTGGGTGGAATAGCTAATACCCTGGAAGACAGAAACAAAATTCAAAAATATATTGATAGGCTTGAGCACTAGGCTGAAAACAACAGAATGAAATTTAACAGGGATAAATGCAAAGTTATACATCCAGGGGAAAAAGAAACCAAATGCAGCAATACTACATGCAAGAAGGATGTTGGAATTGTTGTGGATTACAAGCTGAATATGAGCCAAAAGTGTGATGGGGCTGCAAAAAAAGGAAAATGCCATTTTAGGCTAATTTAAAAGAAGTAGGGTCACTATGAATCAGAGGTGACTTAACAGCACATAACAACAACAACTGAAGTACAGCCTTCCAATCACATGAAGTACTAATTATTTTCTATTCAGGACTGATTAGACCTCATTGTGAGTACTGTGTCCAGTTCTGGACACTACACTTCAAGAAAGATGCAAACGAACTTGAACAGGTTCAGAGGAGGGCAACAAGGATGATTAGGGGACTGGAGACCAAGCCCTCTGAGGAAAGATGTGTTTAGCTTTGAGATCTAGACATGTTTAGCCTTAAGAAAAGAAGGCTATCAGGAGATATAATATCACTCTTCAAATACTTGAAAGACAGTCATGGGCAGGATGCATTCTTAGTCATCCCAGAGTACAAGACATACAATAATGGCCTAAAGTTGCAAAAAGCAGCCATTTGTCCAGGGAAAGGGGAAGTGTTGGTAACTTTGGTTTCTGCACTGAAGTTGGACTTGATGGCCTTACAGATCCCTTCCAACTCCATTATTCTATGACTCTATAAACTGTGGGAGAACCAGATTGGGGGGCGTTATCATGCTCCTGGGGTTGGCAATGTACATACAGCTACTTATATATGTATCAGTGTGGAAGGTGGCAACCCTATTCTGGAGAAAGATAGACATACAGAGATAGACATACAAGAGATCTTTCAGAATAATTGCAATATCACAAAAAGTCAAAATCTTTATAATTATGGATCTTAGATACCTAAGAAATCACTGGCAGAACTGAGAGATATGAGGGGGAGGTAGCAGTTTTCCATCCTCCTCCTGCTGCCCCCCCACAAACACACTACAAGATCAGTAGACTGAAAACAATGTGAGTTGTTTCAAAGCCTTTTTGGAACACTTAATTATCAGTCACAGAACACTGCAGGGCAACAGTGGGTGTGGCTTATTTTTTGACAAATTAAGGCAATGATGGGCATTTCTCTTTATGCATCGTGATGGGATTTCCATTCAATATTTGTATTTCTCATGCTCAGTTCACCTCAAAAAGAAACAAAATGGGGAGCAGCCATCAGTTTTGAACCAGAAACATGGTAAGGAAAAGTCCTGCTACAACATCCAGCAGACTGTACGAGACTGTATCGTAATAGGATAAACACATTCCCCTTCCACATGCAAAATATGAAAAAATCCCGATTGATACACAGAAACTTAGATTTACCACCTTCATTAAATATATGTAAAATTTACTCTACTTTTTAGACAAACAGAATTTGTGTTAAGATACCCAAACAGAGGAAATAATTAAAAGAGTAGGTGGTTAAGCGTCATTCCTATAAGGCACAAAGCCCAAAAAGGGAGGCATAAAAGAGGCCAATGATATTATATGCTCCCCGATTTTCACAGGTCATCTATTCTGTCACAATTCAAGTAAACAGCTGTGACATGGAATAAAATATTCTTGCCCTATAGAAGGTGTCACGGGAAGAATTCTGTTTTTGTGTGTGTGGCTTTTTTTAAACTATTCTAGAAGGCTGGAGCAGGATATGGAAGGACACTAAGGATCTTGGTCCAAACATTTTAGCATGCCAAAATCTGAGCAAGAATTCATTTGGTTTGTTCATCATATATAATTATTTTACCAGCAATGCAAAAACTTTCAAACCACAGCCCATGTGGTTTAGAAAAGAGAATCCAACTGCTCTAATTTTAAATCAGACCTTTATAACAGCATCACTAAAAGGACATTCTAACCTTAGGTCCACTCATAAAATAGTCTATCAATAATACTTGCATCTTTCTGTGAAAAGTCAATGAACAGTTTGCTTCTCAGATGCTTCTAGTCAATGAATACAGGCTTTCAGAAGAAATGAAATACACAAACAAGACTGCACTTAGCTGAATAGCCTTTGAAACAGAGGCCCTTCCTCTGTTTCTCTCCCCTTAATGCAATCTCTATTTTTAAAAAAGGAGGACATCATGTCTGAAACACCAGAAGGCAGTTTAAAACACTATACCTAAACCACTCTCTATGTCTGTGGGTACTACAAATATATAAGTCCCTTTTCTTTTTTTCCAAAAGGGATTTCACTTCCTGTCGGTACAGAATTCTGTAGCAAACAGCAAATTATGCCGCAATCACAATTAGGTTAAGTAATCTAAGCCCTATAGCCATATCAGCTTTGAGTACAAGCCCATGCAATAATACCCTGAAATCCTACTATGTCGTAGCCAGAATTTTTATTTTACACTATCTCAAGATAATCCTCTCACTCAGCCACATGCTCTTTCTGCCTGCATGGGTGGGTTGGTAGAATTAAGACTCTCACCAAAGCCTTAAATCCAGTCCTAAGATCTTTTTTCAATACTCTCTCTAAGGGTTAGTCCCCCGACCTACCCTGCTGATTATCACCTCAGTCAAATTAGAGGATAGAGTTAACATGTCCTTAGAGGCAGAGCTCCTTATAACTTTTAACAGGAGCTAGCTCCAATCTGCATTTGGAAAGTGACATTGCTTTTATCCGGGAGATGACATAACTTCACTTGCATGTCTGATGTTTCATGCAAGATCTATATGCATTGAGGAATAAAGTAAGAGAACAATACACAAGTTTGCCATTATGAATGACTGGATCTTTCAACACATGAATCAAAGTAACAAGCATTTGCCCAACTCAGCAATAGGATAGAAAAGCTCCTTTATGCACTTATACTATCTTGCCTTGAAGGTATTCCGAGTACTGTATCCTGAAGAAAAATCATTCCCGCACTGAGCAAGTCACTGCATTTTTTTTAAGTTTCAGCAACAAACAATCAGTATTTTGAGGTACCTGGAAGGATTCATATGCAAGAGCAGGAGGCCCATTATAGCAGCTGACACTAGAACAGGCACTCACTTCATACACAGCCTCAAGGAAAGGTGGAACAAGTATTTTAAAATCCCACCACCAGAAACTGATGTCATGTCCTCCTGCATGCCACAAAAAAGTGGTGGTTACCCTTCCTTAGCACCCATACAACAGCATTCAACCTCAGTCTTGGGTGTTCTATTAGAATAACTAAACGTGCATCAGAAGGGGAGATTCTAAAAGGAACATTTAGTAATCATCATGCACTGTCAAATCAATTCCGACTTACGGCAACCCTTTTCAGGGTTTTCCAGGTAGAGATACTCAGAAGTTGTTTACCATTCCCTTCTTCTGGGGCGTTCTGGGATAATTCAGCTTACCCATGGCCACACAGACTAGCTTTGTTTGAAAGAGGCTCAGTGTGGAATTGAACTCCCAACCTCTAGCTCTGCAGCCAGATACCTAAACCACTGAGCTATTCAGCCAGCTAAGGGAGCATTTAATGACAAATAAGTGCAAAGTTTCCAAATTACTTTGTGCACAATCCCTAGAAATGGCTTTCTTCATGCTCTCTATGAACATGAAACAGAGTCACTCCATACTGCTGTTAAATAATTTATTTGTTTGTTTGTTTATTTATTTAACTTATGTGCCGCCCACACTACCCAAAGGTCTCTGGGCGGCTTACAACAATTAAAATGCAGTAAAAAAGAGAAAACAATTAAAATACAATTAAAATATATACTCTAAAAATTGCCATCAGGACCCACAGTTGATATTATTTCAATTAAAAGCCTTCTGGAGCAGGGAAGGTTTTGACCTGGCGCCGAAATGTCATCAGTGTCGGCGCCAGACAAATCTCAATTGGGATGGCGTTCCATAGTCTGGGGGCAGCTGCCGAAAAGGCCCTTTGTCTACAAGCCATCCCTCTTACCTCCTTGAGGGGCGGCTCTTTCAAAAGGGCCCCCCTGGCTAGATCTTAACTGTTTCACTCTGCTTCTCAATAATGCATCACTCTGCTTCTCAATTCCTCAATGTAGTTTCTGGCACTAAAGCCACACCAGCAATTATGCAAACTTCAAAGTGCTTCATTATTGTGCCAATGCAAAGGCCTTTTTTGTCCTTTGATTTAACTTCAGGCTGGAAGATATTGGCTTTAATTGAAGACTTGCATGGTTGAAGGTGCCCTCTCAGTTTATCCAAATAAGATTAAGTTCACAAATCTTTCCTAACATTATTTCTGGCAACAGAATGAAAAGGAGTTTTATCAATCTCACCAGCTATCAGTGAATCAGAAATCTACAGGGCAAAGATTAAGGCCAAAGTGGCATAAACATGCAAATGGCACCCAACTCTAGTTATCTAATTCATCTAATTCAAGTGCGACAACAAAAATATTTAACCAGTGCTTGAATACACTGATGGAATAAATGAGGGCCATTAAATTGAAGCTAAGTCCAGACAAGAGAAAAGAAGTGCTTCCTGAATAAATGGAACTCATCCTTTATCTGGATGGAGCTGTGCTCCCCCTGAAGGAACAGATTCACTGCATGACTTGAAACCAGGATACCTGAAGGACTGCCTGCTTCCATATGTGCTAATCACACATTAAGATCCTCATATGGGTTTTTTGGCAGATGCCTATTAGGGAAAAGGCCTTCCCAGTGCTGGTGATCCAACTATAAAGTGCGTTCTTCATGGAGACTCATTCAGAACTCACCATGAAGTCACTTCAGCACCAGGAAACAACCTATTCATTTACACAGGCATTTTAATTGCTTTTGTCCAGTTTCAGCTTGTCTGGATTTGCTGTTATTGTATCTACAGAATTTACCAATCCTAGTATGAAGTAACATGATTTAAATTTAAGTTTCTAAATTCTATAAACCTTCCTAGGAATTTTACTGAAGGGTTGAGAACAAATCTTTTAAAAAGTATAAAAATATTCTTGTTGTCATGGCAATGGCATTGGCAGGGAACTGGACATCTGAACAACCAGGCTGGAACTGGGGCATAAAAACAATAGAGGTAGGATCTAGAGTTAATCATAACCTGAATCAGTTCACAGAAATCAGATAAATAAATAAATAATTATGTGCCATCAACTCAATTCTGACTCTATGGTGACCCTTTCCACCGTTTTCTAGGTATACAGTACTCAGTAGTAGTTTACCATTCCTTTCTTCTGGGGTGGCCCTGGAACCTTGCAGCCTGCCCAAGGCTCCTGAGGCTGGCTCTTCTCTTGGGAAGCAGAGATAAAAATTGAACTCTCAAACTCTGGCTCCACAGCAAGACACCTAATTCACTAAGCCATTCAGCTAAGACTACCTTAAGTTCCCTTAATGTTAATGGACCTTCTCTAAGTATGTATAACTCTAGATCCAACCAACACATCTTTAAATTCATGAAGATCACATCTATTTTTAGGGAAATCTCCCTCACTGGAATATTTTCTGTGTAGGAATTTTATGAACAGACATACCTGGGCAAACATTTCCCTACAGTCTTGTACACAATAGAAGATATGTTCAGATGTTTTACAGCATGGAGAAGCAGTGATGTGATGTCATCTAGCCTGCTGACCTTCTCACAAGGAGCAGTATGTTTCCCCATCCGTTTCCAACTAGATCCTTTAAACTGGAGATGGTAGGCACTGAAGCTGGGAGTTTTATAAATAGAGACCTTCTACAATTAAGCTATAGTGCATTCCAAAAATACAGTGGCCAGAATCCTATTACTCTTTTCTCCACACAAGGTTATTGAAATATGCCAGTTGTGCAACGATATATACACTAATCCCTTGTGAAAATGTAAACCCCACTGTTTCCAATGGGGTGATCTCTGGCTTGTGCAATTGTAAGCCAGAGGTTATCTGAGAATTATGAAGTAATCCATTTACTGGGCAGTTGTACTTCACTGTTGTGAACAGGATTCTGGTGAGTTCATTGGATCCACTCACACTTGGAATATATCCACTGAAATCAATAGGCCTTCAGGTAATCATGAGGAACTAGTCATAACTATTGCTAAACCTCATTTATTTCAGTGGGTCTACTGTATGCCTGATTCTAGGCCTAACTCAACAGGCCTTACTGGCAACTAAAATCTTTTATTCTGCTTTTAAGAATGAACAGAAATAATATCAATTACATTTTTCTACTATACTTATAGAGCAAATTGAAGTCTCAATCTTTTTTACAGACAACTTCAAACAGACAGCTATGGGAAAGCATGTGCCATTTAGCCTATAGCTGTAAGTACACTTGCTGTGAGTAAGCCCCACTGAACGCAGGAGACATGTCTCCGAATAAGCAAAGTAAGACTGCTGTATTATTACTTTTGCACTGAAGAGGACCTCTGTCACTCTTGACACTACAACAACTAATGCATTTATTGGAAGGCACAGAGCCAGACACTCACTATACCTCCAGGGAGAAGAGCCTGCCTGTGTGGTCTTGGGTAGAAGAAGGGAATGATAAACCACATCTGTGTATCCTCTCTGTAAAAAACTCTGGAAAGGGTTGCCATAAGTCAGAATTCACTCAATGAAGAATTATAGGGCCATTATTTAATATACTTATGAATTGCAACATCTGCCTAATAGTATCTGAAGCCATAGGCAACAAAAGTACCACTAAAATTATTACAAAACAATAAGTATGGGAGCAGAACAGCAAATAGAATTAAATTAAAATTATAGCTGGAAATGAGAAAACTACAGTATATCAAATAGCTGTCTTATGTTAACATCTAAAATA
The DNA here is from genome assembly GCA_037013535.1 of Intellagama lesueurii. Classification (NCBI taxonomy): domain Eukaryota; kingdom Metazoa; phylum Chordata; class Lepidosauria; order Squamata; family Agamidae; genus Intellagama; species Intellagama lesueurii. Next base: position 36,394,973 of record JBAJHW010000006.1, read on the forward strand.
TAGTAACAAGGGAAACAAACTCACCTTGCTCCAGGGTTCCACAATGCAAGTGCTATTACTAAGAACGTTCTTTTCTGAGCACTCACCACCTTGTTGGTGGTGGAATTTAAAAGACAGCCTCTGGAAGTAGTAGGAGTAAACACTAAGAAGCTTCTTCCTTTTTCCCTAGACATTCCCCCCCAAATAAGAAACACCCTTCCTTGCTGATACTTGTGTTAGGTGGTAACAGGATCTCCCCCCTAAATTACTTCCAAAATGTTAAGTACAATGGAGGAGAGGTAAAACTGGAATTTAGGTTCCATTGCTAGAAAATGAACAAAATTTTAGTGTTATTACAGCAAAATGAAGATTCTGTAGTAACTCCAGCAGGATCAACACCACAGCATGTTCAATGGATACTATTCCATTCATGATTGAAGTAGGAAGGTACAGATGTCTTAATAAATGATGTATAGAGTTCAGTCATGAACCAACTAGGCAGCTTACAGAAGCCAGACTCTCAGTCTCCAACTGCAATATAAGATAACTTGATTTACCATACAGGGTTGTTTAAAGATGTGAAGCACCTTAAAGATCCTGCCGTAACATTTGAGTCCTAAATTTCAATATATCAGCCACACATTGAAGTCAATTAATTATAAATTATGAAGTTATATATAACTATTTAAAGGCCTGAGGAATGAGAATGATGATCCAAGGAATCCTTTCTACTCCTAAAGGTTATGATCTCAATTTGTCCTACCATGCAGTGCTTTTTGGTGTATCAGGGGAATGATGATATGTACTTACTACTACAGGAGTTTGTATTTGCACAGTATAATTAGCCTTTATCTCCAGTGAAAGAATAGAAACAAACACATCAATTATGGTAAAAATCCTTAATAAAGGATTTCTATATTAATCCTAATAAACTCGCTATTTTAATGCTAATTGCGCTGGTAGACAAAAGAGTTTTTTCCCTTCATCCCCACCCAAAACTACATGAGCATACTACAATCTTTACCCAATGAGAACTGCACTTTGCATCCCTGTATTCTAGTCTAGCAGGGGCGTGACCAGCTGCTGCTATTACACTCAGATCCATTTTTTCCTCTTTCAGAAAACCACTTGAGACAGAAAGAAAAAACAATGAAGGCACAGAACAATAATGTCGAACATCTCTGAGCAACAGCAATTCTCTAAAAAGCAAATAAAAAAACCTCCACAACGTCTATATCTAGAAACATCTGCCTGCCTATTATATTTCTGTTCCAATCACTTGCCATTAATATAATGCAAGCCAGGAAATGTTAAGACAGAGTGGGGTACCGCAGAAGACGAGAGCTGTTTTAATTCTCCCTCAACTCACCCTCTTATTCTGCTGTCACACCCAAGAATTTAAAATCCAAATCATAAATCCCATAATATTGACCCACATATGGAACAAAGCAACACATCTCCCAAGATAGATGACCTATATAGCATTCTCTCCCTTCTTAATTCCCACAGTGTAAATACATTGACACAGAATACCTTTTCCTTTCTTAATCTGTCAGTCTATTTTTTCCCCATCATCATAATGCTCTAAGCAATACTGGAAATATGACATGGACTGCAAAACATGGCACCACCGATATGAAGGGGTGGGGTGAGCGCCCATCCTTTTTCTCTCTCCAAGATCCACACCTACTGCAGTACCAACAGCCTATCATTCGCCATCTCTCTCTCACAATCAAAATCAGTCTTCCAAACAGAAAACCAAACCTACGGGAGGGGTGGGGGAGATGAGAGAAAGAGAAGAATAGGGAGCCAAAAGAAGACATCCTTAAAATTCACCGATAACAGCAAGTGCAGCAAGACGCATTTGCTACATTTTATTAAGAAATTTCCACCCCAAAATATATCGAAATTGCCCAATTCATTTCCCAAGCGCAGGAAACACCTTTTATTTTACATTTTCCAAAATGCCTCACAATTGCCAAATAATTATTAAAATTGCACTTCAAACCATATTTTTCCGTCTATCTCATGCTGCATTTTAAACCAAGCACCCGCGCGTGTGTGTTCTTTCACGCGTTCGTGAAGCAGCACACCTTCCCCTACCCCTCATGTTTCGGAGACACACCCCTACGGCCCCATTTTGCATTACAAGAACCTCTCTGGAGCGCGGAGGGATGGAAAGGAGCCCAAATTACGCTACAATAGACGGGGGAAGGAAAACCCCGTATTTGCGTCGCCCTAAGCGCTGGCAGCTGCCGAGTAGGTTATTTCTTTGCAAGAGAGCTGCTCTTTTCAGAAGGGGGGGGGTGTCGGCGGGGTTAGAGGAGAAGGGGGGGGGAATGCTATTTAAATTGCCACCGCTCAGGAGGTTATTTAGATGCAAGGACAGCAGTAAAAATCTCCCTCGACCTGGCATTCAGCTCAAACTCTGCAGTGCCCTGAAGCTGCCAGATGCAATGCCCGTTGCAAGGCACGCCGCCTCTCCCTCCAGCCATTGCTAGCGAGCGCTTCCACTGCGTAACCACATGCACCTGTGCGCCTAATGCGCGCCCCCCCCCACCGGTCCATCCCCAAACCCCGAAGGCCACTGAGCACAGCCCCCCCCCCCCAGGCCCTCCCGCCACTTGCTCTCCCAGGAGCAAACGGAACCGTTATAAGAAAGCCTACCTGGCGCTGCGGCTGCTAACGCTGCTGCAGGGGAGAATTCGCTCACCAAAGCCGGGAGGAGGGGGAGTGACGGGAGAGATCGACAGAAAGCGAACGCGCTTAGACTAGCAGCGGCCACGCGCACACGCTCCGGAACCTTCCGAGGAGAAGTCGCCTCCGCGCGTTCGCAAGAGCCCCCGCCCGCGCCAATCCTGCCAGAGGCCGTTCGACCACGCAGGCGCACAAGGCCGGCTCGTGTCCTCTCGACACCTCCCTTCAAATCTATGCGCATGCCTAGAAACCTGGCGTTTCCTCCCAAGCGCGGTTCTTTGTCTTCGGGAAAACGAGGGTGGTTTTTTTTCCCCTTTTTTTTGGGGGGGGGGGGAACTCCTGGAAGCGGTACAGGTCCGCACGCTGGTCTTTTAACACACGAAAGCCGTTGCCATTCCTTCTTATACGTAGAAGAGCACATCAGTATAACGTGTTACACTGGAATAGGGTCTGTTTTGCTGCTTTTGTCCTAAATCTTTCAACGTCCCTGGTCCTAGAAACATGCAGCAATTTATTATAAGGTAAAGCAGGTATTGCCACTTCTAGTAGTTTTGCCTAATCTCCAGTTTTAAAGAAATGAAGACAAGTCTGCTCTCCTTAGAGAGAGGCTGGCTATCTGTCTCTACACTCTTCTTACCCTATTAAATGTGGGTTTCCCTGACCACCACCCCGCTAGCTGTATGATGTTCATTTACTTTGAAAGGGCCTGCTCTGTCCTGCCTTTAGAAGTGGGTTCCTAGCGATGCAATCCCATGCATACTTAATTATGAGTAAACTCCACTGAAACTCGAAAGTTATTTCCAAGTTACAAGGGCATATAGGCCTGCAGAGAGAAACAAGTGTTACTGGGAAGTACAATAATGCTGGGGGAAATTTAAGGCTACAGGAGAAGAGGAAGACAAAATAAAAGATGGATTGACTCAATAAAGGAAACCACAGCCTCAAATTTGCAAGATCAGAGCAGGATTGTTAATAACAGGGCTTCTTGGAGTGATCTCCAAGAAGGAGATCCATAAGTCAGAGAGGACTTGGCACCACATAACAAATATATTCTGAAACATTTACTAAATTAACACCTTCCAGAATGAAGCCAGAAACCCCAGAAATGTACAACGTACAATTGCACACATCTTCACAAACTAACCTCACATGTGGTCAACAAATCACAAGAACCAGTAATTTCCCAAGTCATATTGAACTGGCCCAACAGTAATGATAGTGGACATACAGGCATAGCAATTTATGTAGGAAGGAACAACTACTCTCTGCAGTGAGCTAATTATTTCCAGTCTTTACTGAGAGCTTATCTGGTAGTGGAAGATATGGCAGTCAGTTCCAATGTACTGGATTCTCTATTGAGGAGACTCCCTCTGAAACCTTTATGTTGAAGTATGGCAACTTTAAAATGTGTAACATAATATATCCAGGAAGAATTAAATCCTTCCCCACTAGCTTAAGACATTTTAATGCCTGATTTGTAATGATTCATAGAAACAATCTGGTGTGTACTGTGCAAATAGAAGAATTAATTGCTGCCACATAGCAATTGGGAGCAAAACTGTCACCAGGATTTGTTGCAGACACTCTCCTCCCCTTTCAGGATACTGATGCCAATTTTCCTGTTGGGCCTGTTCAGTAGTGGGTGAATGCTAGGTGTCTGTCATGCCTGAAGAGCAAGTTTGTTTCGGATTTAAAATTATACCTTTATATCTGTCATATCTTGTGCCATTCAGAAACTAAAACACTGTGTGGACTAGTCCAACCTCTGATTGTGAAGCGAAAACAGTTGAAGTTCTGGTAGAATTTCTCAAGCACCCCTTTCCATGGATCCAGATTATTGAGCTATCATTTGTGTATTTATTAGTGCATTCTTAGATAAATTCTCCACCAATAACTATGTAAGGTGGTGCTGAAACAATAAAATAAAACCTCCTTGGTTTGTTGGTTAATATTATGATTGGTCTCTGGCAAAACAAATTACATAGAATTCTGTGGCATCTTAAGAACTAACAAATGTAGTACAGCATGAATTTTCTTGTAAAGCTTGTGGTATAATAAAGGTGAATACACTTAAGGTGTATCAGGTCATGCAGCTCATTACTCTTTCTGTATCAGAGTGGAAATAAGTCTAATATCCTTTAAAAAAAAAACTAGAAAATCCTTTAAGTTTCCTCACCAGATAGCTCACCACATTATACTTCTGAGGGAACAGAGGACTGACTCAATAAACATCTGATAGGTAGTACCAGAAGGTATCTTGGATGATTTACAAGGAAAGGAAAGGATATCTGCAGCTCACCAGGTTTTGCAGTTACACTCTGGACTTCCATTGGTGGGGCCCGTCCCCATAATGTCACCCATGGTTTACCAGCACATTGACTGAATTGCCCCCACACAAGATACCATTCCCTTCACTACAGTTGTAGTAGAAAACCAATTTTATTCTTAACAACCAAAAACTAAACCATTGTTGTTTGTCATTTGCTGTTAACAAGTCAACAAATGTTCATTTGCTGTTGGAAGATTAAGAGAAGACTTGTTCTGCTGCTAATTCAGGAGTGTGCCGTGCAAGGAGAAGGAAGAGGAAAATGAGTTTAATATCTCTCAGTGCACACTTCTTTGTGCTAAAACTTGTTTTAATGGTACATATGATGGCAGCTGTGCATTCTTCTAGGGCATAGAGAACTATCTCTTGTAAAGTGCTTCCTGTGAGCAACATCAGGTTTTCTCATTGCCTTGCTATCTACGCTAAATATTACCTAAGCCTTAATGTGCTGATACAACATTCGAGTTATTCCATGAATTGCAAAATCTGCATTGTTATAAACAACATTCTATGGATATAGTTCATGATTTTTCTTCCATTCCAAGTTCTTGCTTGATTTGCACTTCACTGATTGATCAGAATGGGGAGAGGGCCCACACACCATTAAATAGATGGTGTTCTATCACAACAAAAACCTCCTGCAGTTTTCCTATTTGTAAATGCAGTTACAGGAGATAAGTAATTCTGCTGAAAAATCTGCAGTAAGTAGCGAAGCCTAAAGAGCATCATCTGAATGGCTTAACACCAGTACCTCAAGGATAAATTCCATTGTTACCTATATTAGATAGTCCAGAAAAAACAAGGAATAGATCATGTTGTCCCCAAGATTACACAAATGCAAGAGTGGATGATACTTTCTATTGGACCATTAAAAAATAAAACTAAGTAGATACCTTCAGTACAATTACCACTAGTAAACTATGGTGTTTGAAAAGCTTCTGAAAATTGGTATGGAAGTAAATCTCAGATTCAAACATGTCCTGAACATATACATCAACTTCAAGTATGACAGATACCTACCACATGGCTGTCTTCCCCTTTGCAAAACTTACTTCCACTGAGGGAGTCTCTCTGATACAGTACTAGAGGTAGAATTAAAATGTTTATGATGGGGGAATTTCCATGGATGAATTAGTAGGCAAAGAAGAGGTAAAGAACCCTTCCTCTAGACTGCTGATTTTCCTTTAAACCACAAATGAGGTGGAAGAGTGTTCCACAGAAAAGGAACAACTATAGAAGACACAATCTGGAAGGTATAAAAAGACAAGGACACATGGTTTAAGCAAAAAGAAGACTACAGAGGATTAAAGATAAGCAAATGCCAGAACAATCATATTTTTGAAAGTAAGTACCACAATCTTAAATTGGATCTGAAAATGCTCCTAGTTTTGCCACATTCCAAGTTCGCCTGGGAAATCAGTGGCATTTCTGTGGGTCCAGCATAGCATCCCTTCCAGCCGGGTAGATATTTCAAATTTAAGGCATCCATCTATTGTCAGAGTATAATTCCCATCATGATTTACAATTGACTATGCTGAATGTGCATGGTAAGTGAAGAGCTTACATGGTGAAAGGTTGCACAGCTAGGTCAAGGCAGGAAGAACAGAGATACATTCTATAACACAACGTAGGGAACTATAGCTGTCTAGATTTTTTTTAAAAATGGTAACTCCCATAATTCCTAACTATTGGTTATGCTGGCTAGAGCCATTGTTGCCCATCCCTGTTGTAAAGTATGTATGCATGGCAGGTATAGTAGTAGGGAGGGTTTAGGTCAGAAAAGTTAGAAGTTGTCAGAACCATGGACAGAGCACTATAAAACAGCTAGGTGGCGTTTTCTATCCCACTGAAGGGGGAGTTCTTGCTTCTACAAATTCCACATGCTGTCTCAGACTTTACAAAGGCTGGCCAGATTGATGGGTCTTGGTGTTGGATCTGTCCTCTCAAGGAGCCATCTGTGTCCTTAAGGAGCTGCAGACTTATTTTGCAATTTAATACTTCAACATCTGATGTTGAAGTATTAAAACTGAATTAGAAGTCTTTCAAAACAAAGCAGCATCCTCTGGCCTCAAAAGACTTGAAGTGGGAAACATAATTTTTTCTAGAGTTGGTTTCCCCCCATTTATATCCCCTTTACGTTTGTAGAGGTCAGGCTCAGGGAAGATAAAAAATAACAAGGAAGCCACTGAAGATAAATAAGAAATAGAGAAGCATGATTATATTGCATGTAGAAAATATAAGATGGGTACAGAAAATAAACAAAATATTTTGGATGAGTGTAGAGAAGACCAATTGAAACACCATAATTGTGATTTTCAAATAGGTAACTGAGTTGGCCTAGTTGTAGCCGAGGTAGCTGTGTTAGTCTGTGCTCTAGCATGTCAGGCAAAAACAAACATGAAAAAATAAAGAAGACAAAAACATTGTGGCACTTTAAAGACTAACTGCTATATTTATATGTGAGTTTTCATGGACATGTCCACTTCTTCACACTGAAAAAGAAGAAGCAGGAAAAGAGTATCATCTGGAACAAGAAAGGCATATTTGAGTGTTACAACATAACATTATAACCAGAAAAATAATTAAGTTATTGGGATCTAAATCACTGAAGCAGGAACGGGCATATATGTCCCATAGTATATTGCTGAAGTTCAGTTCTTGTCCCTCACCATTACTTTTGCTGGCTATGGCTGATATGACTTTGTGTTCCAAAAACATCTGGAGGGGTGGGCATTTTCTAGCCATATAGTAGAGGTTAATGCTGAAAAATACCAATTATGAATGATACCTGAGAAAATATTGAAAGATATGGTAAGACTCAATGTATTTTGAATGATGCCATACCTACTATGTCTGGTAGGGAGGGGCTGAGAAAAACACAAAGAAAAAGAAGCAGAGACAAGCGTATCCATGTAATCAGTTCCCAACTAAACAAATCAGCACCATTATAGGGTAGTCCTCAATTCTGCTAAAGGCTATGTGCAGCCAAATCATTGGCAAGTTTAATTAAAAGTAAATCTCACTATCTCAAATGAAGCTTACTTCCAAGTAAATGTGTATATTATTCAAACTCTTAAATCTTTTGTGCCTTGGGAAAGAGAAATTCAGTCCTGGGAGCTTGTTTTAGTTCCCCAGATAAATATCAACCACCTCTGTAATAGCCACAAAGTTTAGTTCCGCGGCTAGGCCTATGTCACTTAATGGTAACTAATAGAGGTTGTAGAATATTTGGGGACAGCTTGAATGGCGCACAAGTTACAATTATGGGTCTGTTTCATGGAGTGGGACTGATCAATGGAATGCATTAACTTTATTGGCTAGAATCCTACTGCCAATTTACACATGTGGAAGGGAAATTGAGTAAGTCTTAGTGGCAATTGGTTGCCCATTAACAAGTGCTTGTGTTCCTAGACGTACACTGAACCTGCACACAGGTATTGATGGTATTCCAATTACAATCTAGGGATGTAAATGCTGGGCAGTGAAAAAAGCTGACAAGGAGAAAAAAATGTTTGATTCAAAATGTGGTGTTGGAGGAAAGCTTTACAGATACCATGGACCACAAGAAAGATAAATAAATGGTATCCAGATAAAATCTAGCTTGAATTCTCACTAGAAGCAAAAAGGACTAAACTGAAGCTATCATACTCAATAAGATAAAACTCACTGGAACAGACAATAATGCTAAGAAGAGTGGAAAACAGTAGCAAAAAAGGAAGACCTAATGCAGTACTACCTGTAATACATTACTTCAATAGCATGTTAATTTTAATACTAACAAGGGAGAAGGGATTTACTGTGGAGCCTGTAATGACCACAGCTGTAATTCACTATTTTTTTTTTCAATTTAATGAGAATCTCTCTCTCTTTAACTTCTCTGAACAGTAGAGGGGAGGAAGAAAGGTCAGATGGGCGGGTCATCTGCTGCATCATTGGGGATATGTGAAGTCAGCAAAACCAATACATTCTATATCAATCTCTAGAGTCTGTGACAATCAGGTAGTGGCCTAGAACTATGTTAGGAGGATCCATAAGCAAGGCCTTCCCACATTGGTATTCCATACTCAGAGGTATATTGCCTCTGAACATGAACACTTCATTTGGGAGGATCTGCTGGAATTATTCCAGCCAGCCTGGAGCCCAACCCAACATGGATACAATTTTTAATTCTTGGTGATTATCCTGTTCAATATACTCATGGAGGTATCAGGTGGTGCATGGAGTTCTATTATAATTGAATTCGTTCATTAAATTAGTACTAATAAGAATGTCTGTCTATAGAATTTCAACCAACCTGATACCTGATGAATTGAATTTAAAAGCCCATCCCATGTCCAACTGGATCATGCATGAGGGGTTGTAATTCAAGATACATGGGAAGAAAGCATCAAGGAAAGCTTTGCCTTTTAATAACTTTATTAAAAAGTATTTTGTGCATTAAATATAATTGGTCACTTGAGGGAACCAGTGAGCAGTTTCATGCATTTCCCATGGCTGCCCCAGCAATGAGGAATGAATATGTGTTAGTAATGAAGAACATAAACATGTTACTTTTGCAGATAAGGTAATAATGTGGTGCCTATAACAACCTCTTCCTGGTCCAAATTATTGAGGAACAGAATGAGTTACTTTTAAAAAGTAATATTCCAAGCTGTGGACCTAACATAAGACGAACTGTCTCAATAAAGGAAGCCATGGCCTTACGTTTGCAAGACTTAAGAAGGCAGTTCATGAGAGATCCTTTTGGATATAATTAGTTCATAGAGGCAGCCTAAGTCAGAAATGACTTGATGGCACATGACAATACTGACTAATGATAAACCTCATCACCATGATAGACCTTTTGCACTTCCATTACACTGCAGATTCTCCTCCTCATGTTCATATTACGTAATATCTTCATAGATTATATTCCAGGCATTTGAAGAAGTGGACTACAGTCCACAAAAGCTCATGCCAACTAAAACTTCTGAGCCTTTAAGGTGCACAAGACTGTTTTTGGTTTTGCTGCAACACACTAGCATGACATGTTACAGTTCTGGTTGTTGCACTTCAAAATTATATCATATATAGCTGGAAAAGGTGCAAAAAATGGCAACCAAAATGACTGAGGCTGGATCACATCTTCTCCAAGATTGCAATGTTTGGAGCATCTTAGCTTAGATAAAGGAAAAGTAGTGATAGAGTGGGGACATGCTAGAGACTGATAAAGATGTGTATGGTGTGGAAAAGTGGTCAAAGAGATATATTTTTTTCTGCCTGTTTTAAATGCTGCAACCGAGGGTCATCAAGTTAAAAAGAATCCTGAAGACTAAGCAAAGAGAAGAGAAGGCAATACTTTATATAGTATGCAGTTGAGGTATGGAATTTGTAACCACAGGGTTTGATAATGACCACCATGTATGATAGCTTGGAAAGGAGAATAGACAAATTCATGGAAATAAGTCTCTCAATGACTGGTAATTATGATTAACATATATGCTAGTCTGAAAGGCAGAATGTCTCTGAATAACCAAGTTCTGGAGAACAATAGCTGGTGAAGACTAAAGCCTTTAGGCTTTAGAATCATATCATAGAAAAGAGAAGTTGGAAGGGGCCTACAAGGCCATCAAGTCCAACCCCCTGCTCAATGCAGGATCAAAGCATATCTGTTATCAAAGCATATCTGCCAAGTGATTATCTAAGTTTTTCTTGAATGCCTCCAGTGTTGGAGCACTCACCAACGCCTGAGGTAACTGGTTCCACTGTCGTACTGCTCTAACAGTTAGGAAGTTTTTCCTGATATTCAACCAAAATCTGGCTTCCTTTAACTTGAGTCCATTGTTGCGTGTCCTGCACTCTGGGAAGATTGAGAACAGATCTTGCCCCTCCTCTGTATGACAGCTTTTCAAATATTTGAAAAGTCCTATCATATCACCCCTGAATCTTCTTTTCTCAAGGCTAAACATGCCCAATTCTTTCATCACACTTTTGGCTCATATTCAGCTTGTGATCTACAACAATCCCAAGATTCTTCTCGCTCGTAATTTTGCTGAGCCAGGTATCCCCCATCTTGTAACTGTGCAATTGGTTTATTTTTCCGAGGTGCAGTACTTTGCACTTATCCCTGTTGAATTTCATTATGTTGCTTTTGGCCCAGTGCTCCATCCTATCAAGGTCATTTTGAATTTTGTTTCTGTCTTCTAGGGCAGCGTTCCTCAACCTTTTTCGGTCCGCGGACCGGCTGGGGAAGGCGGGGCACCCCCCGCGCTCGAGCGCATGCGTGAATAAGCACTCTCTCTCTCTTGCACAGGCACATGCACAAACGGCAGTGCGGCACTCGTGTGGGCGCCCGCCCGCCCGTGCGCATGCGCAAACGGCGGTGCGGCGTTTGCACGGGTGTGCTGGAGCGCGCGCGCAGGCGCAAACAGGCGGTGCGGGGTGAGTGTGTGTGAGGGGGGTGGGAGGTCTGTCTCAGCAGCCCGGTCCAGCCCAGGCCACGGACCGGCACCAGGCTGCAGACCGGAGGTTGGGGACCTCTGTTCTAGGGTATTAGCTATTCCGCCCAATTTGGTATCATCTGCAAATTTGACAAGCATTCCCTGCACTCCCTCATCCAGGTCATTAATAAAAATATTGAAGAGCACCGGGGCCAGGACTGAGCTTTGGGGTACCCCACCTGTTACCTCCTCCCAGTTAGAGAAGGACCCATCAATCATTCTGCAGCCAATTGTGTATACACCTGACACTTGATCTATCTAGCCCACACCTAGTTAGCTTGCTAATCAGGATATCATGGGGCACTTTGTCAAAAGCTTTGCTGAAGTCAAGATATACTACGTCTACTGCATTCCCTCTGTCTATCAGGGAGGTTACCTGATCAAAAAACGAGATCAATTAGTTTGGCAGGATTTGTTCTTGACAAAGCTGTGTTGGCTTCTAGTTATTACTGCATTGTTTTCTAGGTGCTTGCACAATGACCGCTTTACGATCTGTTCCAGAATTTTGCCTGGGATTGATGTCAGGCTGACTGGCCTGTAGTTCCCAGGTTCCTCTTTTTTGCCCTTTTTGAAGATAGGCACATTAGCCCTCCTCCAATCCTCTGGCACCTCTCCTGTTTCCCATGATTTCAAGAAAATAATGGATAGCGGTTCTGAGAGTTCTTCAGCCAGTTCCTTCAGTACTCTCGGATGCAGTTCATCCGGCCCTGGAGATTTGAACTCATTCAAGGTGGTAAGGTATTCCTTGACTATTTGTTTATCTATCTCCAGCTGCAATCCTGTCCCCCCCCCCCCCCTTGCACTTCCAATTTGTTTGGAAGTTCATAGTCTGTCGTATGGGAAAAGACTGAACTAAAATAGGAATTGAGCACCTCTGGCTTTTCTTTGTCCTCTGTTATCATTTTTCCATCCCCATTGCGGAGCTGTGCCACTATGTCTTTTGTTTGTCTTTTGCTACTCACATACCTGAAGAATGCTTTTTAAATTGCTTTTAGTGTCTCCAGCTAACCTCAGATCTACTTATATTCTCAATAATAACTTTGTGGGATATATTTTGCTCCATGGTAATGAACGTTAGATTTTATGGAAGCAGTTGAATTATTTTGAGAGGAAAGTTATGCATCTCATCTGTTTAGGGGAAGCGTTCATCAGGATGGCTGGAGTTCTTTAAAGCACAAGTCAGCAAAGGGCAGCCCTCCAGTTGGACTGCAATTACCCTGTTTCCCCGAAAATAAGACCTAACCTGAAAATAAGCCCTAGTATGATTTTTCAGGATGCTCGTAATATAAGCGCTACCCAAAAAATAAGCCCCAGTTAAGTGAAACCCCGCCTTCCACTATTGTGCAGCATTGTGCAGCAACCAGAAGAAGATGACATGACTGTAAAATAAAACATCACCTGAAAATAAGCCCTAATGCGTTTTTTTGGAGCAAAAATTAATATAAGACCCTGTCTTATTTTCAGGGAAACATGGTACCAGCTATCCTCACCAGTAGAGCAATCATGAGGAATGCTTGGGGTTGTAGTCTAAAAACATGTGTTGCGGTCCAGAAACATCCAAAGGGTTTCACTTTGCCCATCTCTGCCTTTAAAAGGTATTGCAGCCAAATTGATAGGAAGGCTTTATACTGTGGCAAGATGGTTCTGAAATGCTAATAACTGCAAAACTTCTGCGCTGAAGTGTAACTGGAATTAGGGAAAAGGCTGTCAAAATGCAAAACATGTGAGTGTTGGTAGACAAAGGGGAATGCTGTATTATACAGTGCCATAACAATTGTTTATTTCATTCTAAATTGTACATATTTAAATTTATTTTAACTATTCATACACTCTGAGATTAAGAAAGATACAAATTCAAATTAGTGATGTTGCAGAAATCAATTTTTCCATAAAATTTAGGCCAAGTCTCTCACAGACTACGTTATTAAATTTTCCTTGTAAATCACATTAATCACTTGAAATAACAGCAGAGAGGTACTTCTCCTTCATCTAAATGTTTAATTGTCTAATCAGCACTTAGGAGTCCTACTTCTGCATTATCACATGGAAATATGTGTATATGTTGATACTCTGGGAATTGAGGGAGAAGCAATTTTGTAAGTACTTAAGTTCTTTGGCAGAATGCACACCAATAGTCATGTTTCCAAGCACTAATTGAAAAGTGTAACAGAGAATTATTAATACAGAAATATGGATCAGGAAATACACTACGATCCAGTAGAGATATTGCTTCTAATCAATTCTTCATCACTCATATAAATCTGTATTGATTCAAAGTCTTCTCTTTGACTTTAGAACTGTGCAACATAAATTGGCTAACAAAATCATGCTAATATCTCTTTCAAATGTAGCCAAAAGTCAGTACATTTGGTCTTTAAAAAATAAGAAAAAATTAACAGTTGTCAGATTTGTACTGAAGTATTAAAATAATGATAAGGGGTGAACATTTCCTTGGAGAGCCACTTACTTAGCTTAGAAGTCCTAAAGATGTTTTATTTTACTTTATAATAACAAGCATAGGTCAGCCATGTTAGATATGCAAGACTGAAATACAGTAACAAAGCAGGTAGTATTTACAATCGAAACAAGTTTTAACCACAGACCTATTCAACAGACTGAAATTCAGATTGTAGTTAAGAGTGAGTTCCTAACCTCTTTGCTGATTTAGTCACCTGCTTTCTGGTTGTACACGTAAGTCACTGCACAGAATTTTGCAACCCTGGCCATGGTTTCACTTGAAATATCAGAGAAGGGAAAAAAACGGTTCTACCTTGTTAATCTTTTAAAATTGTGGAAATAAGTAGATTGCATGAATCCTTGTAAAATGTGCAATATAACAGGATATATGCAGTTTCCACAACACCAGATTGGCAGGGGCAAAAACATTGCTATAAAATATGGAATATGTTTACATTAACATTTGACATATCTCTTGGTATGATATGTTACATGCAAGCACATAATCAGTCACCTTAGGCTCATAAATGAAAAAGCTGATATTGTTATATTACTAGATGTTATATAATCTAAGTGTTAAAGTATCATTTTCTTTTAATATCTACTTTAATCAGACCTTTAAAATAATATTTTTGGTTTATTCAGACCTTTAAAGGAATAGTTTGGTTGGATAATTAAGCACCCGAGGGTGTGATCAGACAGATGGGGCATTTTGGATCACTTGTGGCACGGTCCAAGCTACTTCCCAGCAATCACACAATGTACAGAAGATCATGAAGCAGTCTGACCCTGATCTATGTCCAAGCTGAACCTTTTTTGGTCTAGTGGCAGGGGTATCTGTTTTCAGTCCAGGCTGAAGAGATTCTCCATACAAACAGAATGGTTGCTTTAAAGGAGATCACTCCTACCAAATAAACCCTTTCTGGTGCTATCAGATATTATCCTTTCTTGCCATCTGATTACACCCTGTTTCCTTCCCCAATTATACTGTATATAGTTTTTGAGCGAGGAGGGGAAATGGCATCTATCGAAGTGTCTTTTTTTACCAAAGTGTACCACGTATCAAGAATACACTCAATATAAATAAAATCCACTACAATAATGAAATCTGCTATAATAAAAAAGAAAATGTAATCTCGCATTTAATAATTTTCTCAAATAGAGCAGCTACTTTGTTCTAGACCAGTTAGGGTGAGTTCTACCTCACACGCTACATTGTGGCACACAGGTACCTTTGGGTGAGTGTATAATTTTTGTTTCCTCAAAATTATCTGCCAGAGGGAACAACATAAACATGTATACCAGTATCTCTACTACTTACCTTATAATAGGTTTCTCTGATGAGTTTTCTCTGGGATTTATCATTTAAGTGTTCCGTAGGTTCTGTATCCTTCAAAATCAGATTCCAGGCCTGTGAACAGCTTCTCCCTTTTTCTATGTGCAGAAAATTATCAGAAAGTGCTTCAGGTACTTTTTAATCTACAGGCAATATAGAAACCACTCAGTCGATGTGCAACACTTAGTTAATATTATTTGTAGGAGTATGCAGTCATCCCTGTGGCACTCAGTTTAACAGCAGCCACCACTGAATATAGTACACAGCCCCTAAATGATGCCCAGAAAGAAACACTCTCCCCATTGTATAGATGGAGAAACAAAGGGTTAAGTGACTCCTCTAAGGTTCCACAGTGAGTCTGTGACAGAACTGTTTGCATAAGGTAGTAGTGTAGCCTCTGTCACCATAGCAGCCAGCTAGACAAGTAACCTCACAATTGAGGTCTTCACAGTCCTCCCTTAATGGTATGATCTCCCTTTTTGTGTAACAGAGATGGACGACATCTACAAAAATCAAGAGTCTGCAACTGCTGGATAGCTTAGTACTTTAGGTATGACTGGGAGTTCAGTTCCCCACTGTGCCTCCTTGACAGGGGCAGGACTCACTAATCCATAGGATCCCTTCCAGGTCTGCAGTTCTAAGATTATTAAATTAAATTTTCCCCATATGGAAACAAAAGTTTTGTGAGAGTAACTATGCCCCATGTTTTTATAGTAATGTATGTATGTAAGACATCTACCCTATTCCATTTGAACTGATTTTCATTAATGGAGACTTGAAAACATAGTAATACTCTCTATAAATCATTCCCAGACTATAGAATATATATTTTTAAGTCAGACAAGAGATAGACAACTTGGAGTAGGGTAATATCTTAATCTATCACCCCCACTCTTGTAATTAAAAAAAATAATGAGGGAAGCAATAATACAATTTATGGCTGAAGATTCTAATTTTAAGTATTTGTAAAGCATAGCTATCATGCATTTTTTCCTGAACTGATACGATCTATAGGAAGAGAATCAAAGCTGTATTTTAGAAGCTGCATGTTTGTTCTTAAATATGGAACAGGTCTACTAGTTCAAAACTGAAAAACACCTCATCCCTTTCCTGATTCAAGCTTTACTTGAGGGCCAAAGGACTTTTGGAGAAAGTGCTAATAACTGAAACAACATCTTTATTTGAAAAGAATTACACCATGTTGTGATTATACAAAAACTGTAAGGGGGACTCATAATACTTAACCAAAATAGGATAAAAGACCATCAAGTGGAAGTCTGTCTTCTTTAAAAATTATGTGCAGCCATCCGAGCCCCAGTTTTGGTAACACTGACATTGCACTTGCTGAAGAGAAAACAAATGCTTAGTACACAAGCTTCACATCCATGGAGTTTTTGGTACTTAAGCAGTATTTAACTCATATCTGGATGGGCTCTTTAAGCCATGAAGAAACAATTAACAATTGAAAAAGGAAGCACTATGGATGAGAGGGGGGAAAGTTATGATCTGGTAACTTCCCAGGTAAACAGTGGGAATGCTGTAGATATATCTTGACTTCAGCAAAGCCTTTGACAAAGTGCCCCATGATATTCTGATTAGCAAGCTAACTAGCTGTGGTCTGGATTGAACAAGTGTCAGGTGGATATACAGTTGGTTACAGAGTCATGCTCAGAGAGTGCTTAACAATGTTTCCTTCTCAAACTGGGAAAAGGTAACAAATGGCGTACCCCAAGGCTCAGTCCTGGGCCTTGTGTTCTTCAAATTTTTTAATAATGACTTGGATGAGAGAATGCAGGGAATACTTGTAAAATTTGCAGATGACACAAAATTGGGTGTAATAGCTAATACCTTGGAAGACAGGAACAAAATTCAAAAAGAGCTTAATAGGTCTGAGCACTGGGCTGAAAACAACAGAATGAAATTTAACAGGAATAAGTGCAAAGTTTTACACTTAGGAGAAAAAAACAAAGGCACAGTTACAAGATGGGAGATACTTGGCTCAGTACTGCTATGAGTGAGAACGATCTTGGAATTATTGTACATCAGAAGCTGAATATGAACCAACAGTAAGACATTTGTGTGGGGCTTTTAGTATTTTGTCTGACCTTACATATAGAAAAAAACCCAATGCAAGCCAAGCAATCTCCCAGAATATTATACTAGTTTGAAACAAGGAATTTCCCATTTTGATTTATCATCCCTTAACCTATGTGAGAAAAATATTTCCAATTAAGTTAGCATGAGCCCATTTTCCACTAAAGATAAACATAGACAAGAACCACAGGGCTCTGAGGAGACAGCCTGTGAAGAAGTAACAAATACCGAATTGGAGTACATTTTACTTGAGACTGCATGTGTAAAGATAAATGGCTCACTGTGACTTGTAAAAGCTGAGGTCTTGTAAAGTCCTTTGATAAAATGTGTATATAAACACAAATTCTCCAGCAAGTGCAGTGAGAATAATCTCCACACAAGAGTGAAAAATGTCACAAGGATGAACATGAACTCCATCTATGAGGATATCTGGTGCAATGTAATGGCAACAATTAGTTCAGGCCCTGCAGAGGTTGGGAGATAATGAGAGAGGCAAATATGAATTTAGCTAGAGGTTGATAGGTATTGTTGTTGTTTTGGAAAAGGCCATGCCAACTAGGGATTCTGGGAACTGCACTGTAGTCCAAAAAAAGTGTTTCCAAGCTCTGGATTTATCATGTAAAACAAACAAAAAAAGTAGTTCAAAAGTATGTGGTAAATATGAACCTCTGTACAGTAGTACCATGAACTCATGTTATTGGAACAGATGAAGTGACTCCTAGGAAGAGCTGTTTACATAAATGAATCAGCATGGCAAATGTGACAACACTTGTCAACACAGGCCCCTGCTGACCTAGAAACACAATTTTTCAGAACTGAAAGTGGTTTGGAAAGCATTGTTTTCCATCATGCATACATGTTTGCATTTTGAAATAACATAACCCAATTCTTGCAAAACCTGTTCACCAAATGTAAAAGTTGAGTATATATGGCACAAGCAGGAGTCCCTTTTTAAAAGCAGTACATTATAGTGTAGTGTAGTGTAGTACCATGACTTTTACAACCAGAACAGGAGAATTTCAGCCTAGTCAGTCCCCTCCACATGTACAGGGTACCTGAACCAATAAAGTGGTGGGATGGGGGGATGTCACATAGTGCCTTTAAAGTGCAGTCGCATGTACACCTACTTGGATGTAAGTATCCCCTGGTAAGGAGGAATACAAATGCACTTATAAAATACAAATCCTTTTTTAAAAAAAGGTTCTGTCCTTATTTTTGCACTGCTTCGTCCACACCGTCAATTAGAAACTATCTGGAACCATGCGTTTGTCTTTGGACAAGCACAAGGGGAGAAAGTCCTCCTCTACATGCAGTCTTCATGCAAACCTGTCACAGAATGAAACTCCCGCCATGTTTGCATAGGCTACAACATGGAAGTTAATCAAACTGAATTAGGCGAGAGCTTAACGTTTGCGTGGACAGCGTGCATGGCTGCAACAATCTACTAACTGCCGATGCTGTATGTGCAACGTGCATATATAAAAATTATAATATGAAATGCCAAGAAATAGAGCTATGTCACGATAGAAAAGAGAGACATGTAAACCTTATTAAATATAGCAGGACTTATTTGAGAGCAGAGCGTAGAACATCACATTAAAAAAGGCAACTTTCGAAGAGGGTGCCAGGTAATCGGTTTCACTATTAAAAAAAAAAGACTTGTGGTATCTTTAGCCCTAGCAGAGTCATTTTAGCGTGAGAGTTCATGGATTGCAGTCCTCTTCAAATTCATGTACAATATTCAAGCCACAGAATATAATTATATATTTAGTTACTGATGGCTTCAATACTCATATATAAATATTATTCTTAAAAGCCGCTTTACAAGCTCTCCTATTGTATAAATATGCAAAAAAAAAATTGCACGGGAAATCTGGAGCGGCTGACACGGTTTTCGCTTGACAACCTGGATTAGAACTGCGTACTCGGATGCTCTCCTTTTTTTCATACATCTATGGACTAGGCATTGCAGTCGCCATTTCCCGCTTCCAATAGGCCATTGCGTGATCTGACCCGGAAATAGTGCCCATGCCGCTTCGCTAAGGGGCGGTCCGTCCTTTGCCCTGAGTCTTCCGGCGGCCTCAGACGTTGTGTAAAGTCCTCCTCCCGCCCGTTGTCTCGTGTTTGGAGAGGGTGGGTTTCTTTGCGGGGGGAGAAGACTATCAACATTTGAGCTTGCCTTAAGGAAGAGGCAAATGGGAATCCTTCGAGGCGCTGTTCTTAAAGATGTACGTTATGCCTTTTTAAGTACACCTGCCGGTGGCCGGGGAGCAAAAGAAATAGGCGCGCACATGGCTGGGTTGAGCAGGTGAAGGTGAGTAGTGCTGCAGTGTTGGGAACTTGCTGGAAAAATCCTGCTAATTGGAGCTGGAAATGGAATGGTTACCTTTTGTAGCAAGAGAGAGATGGGATCTCGGTAAGAACTTTTGAACTGCGTGATAGTGTATATGGAGAGACCTGGTGGATCAGGCCGCCTCCTGTATCCTATATTTACTAGTCAGATTTAAGTTCCTGAAATCCACAAGCATGGGATGGGGTTGATGGCTTCACTTAACTGGTCATTCCTAGGATTTAGTACTCAGTGTCTGTTGCTTTGGAATAAGGACCATCCATATTATCCTTATTAGACCTGGCTAGTAGCCCCTGTTAGACTTTGCCACCACGAATGTAGCCGATAAAAGTGTGAGAATGTATAGTATAATTTATATAATTAAATTGTGTAAAGTTTTATAATTTTCTGCTCCAAGGAGACCACTGGTTTAGATGTATTGTTAGGCTTATGTAATTGCATGCCTTCTGAAGTGCTCAGTGTGGTGTAGTGGATAGAGTGAGGAGCTTCGACTTAGGAATCTCAACTTGGCCATAGAGGTTCATAAAACCACTCCTTAAATATTTAACTTAAATCGGAAGTGTTAGGATCACTGTGAACTGCTGGATAGCTCAGTGATTTAGGTATCTGGCTGCAGAGCCAGAGTTTGGGAGTTCAACACCCCACTGTGCCTCCTTGACTGGGGCTGGACTTGATGATCCATAGGGTCCCTTCCAGCTCTGCAGCTCTAAGATTATATTATTACAAATCAGTTCTGACTTGATGGCATGTAACATATACCTTCTTTATAATGACTATATATTCTGTACAAGATTTTTGAAAAGTCTATACTGTTGCCTCTTTATAAAATAAGAGTGCTGGATTTAAGATTTGATGTAAAGTGTAAAGGGAGAACTGCTGTGAAGTTGGTTTACAGGCATCCATGTTTCTTCATCTGTCTCTAAGCACTACTGGCAGCCTGAATCCAGTTAGCATGCATTATATCCTTTTTGGAACTGGCAAGGTCATATGGCAGGGAGGGGCGGCAAGCTGTGCTTAGTTTTTTGTGCCTAATTTCACTAGAAGACTTGTCCAAGAAATCTGTAGGAATGAAAACAGGTGGTCCATTTCCAACCAATCTAATGTTTTTATTTAAATCAGTTTGATTTAAATCAAACCCACCCTGCTCCATTCCAAGCTTCTTGCAACATGAAAAGTTGTGAATAGGAACTCAAATTGAAGTGGGTCCTTCTGTTTCAATTTTCTTGAAAGGGCAACTGCCTAGTGCGGAAGCCCTTAGTTAAATGATGTGGGGGCAGAGGAAATTTAATTGTCGAGTGACAGTGTAGGTGGAGAAACTACTGCTTATTGTCCCAAGAGAAGGATAGCTGTCTGGTTACCCCAAGAGTTTGGATGGCCATTTAGGGTTAGAGTTTTAACAAACCCTAGGTTTGTTAAAAGGGCCTCTTACCAAATAGAGTAATGACTTAGACTTATGTATTAACGGGGGTGGGGGTTGAAATGCCAAGTTGCTCTTCATGCCTTGTAAAGTTGAAGATAGGGAATTTTAGTTCCTATATAATACATGAATTAATGGAATTTTAAAAATAGTTGAGATATATAAATATTTTCACAGATATAATATCTAGTGCACAAATAATGTAGTTTGTCCAGAATATATGTAAGGGCACTTTGTCTCTGAGAATATTCTTTGAATGTACGTTCTCAAGAACTCTTACTTCATCTCAGGAAGGAAGTGGTTCACATTCTACAGGATAACCAGTAGGCTGGCTTCAATCCTGTACATTCTATTCTTTTGTTATGTTTTTGTTTACTGTTGGAGCCCAGTGATGTGTTAAGTAAGCTCAGGATCTCTGGAGAGTTAAATTGTAAGCAGTCTGTGTGTTCTTGCTTACTGATTATGAAGTGGTTTACTGAGCAGATCAAGGGTCACCTAGTCCAGTGTCTTTTCCAAGAATCCCAGCAACCAGCAAGCACTGCTTTAGCCACCACCACCCCCGCGCCTGTGTGATCCAACAGACGATCACAATCTGTTTTTTGTCGTATCTACTTTGATACCAAGAATGAACAGAATGTTGTCTATGGTTGAGAGAAGGAATAGGTGGCTCTACAACTCCTCTCAGTCCCAGACATTGTGGCCATTGGTTTAACGATGATGGGAGTTGTAAATCTGTAGCATTAGGGTGGCCACAGATTTTCCACCTCTGCTGTAGGCAATGTAAGTACTAGAGGGGAAGAGAAAAGAGGAGTAAATATTAAGATGTGGGGTAGCTTCAGTTGGGGAGAGAGAGAAAGTGTTTATATCTGGGCGGCCTTCAGTTCTATAATTTTTCCACTGCAGTGTTTAGTGAGGGTCTGTGGCCTCCAAACAGATGGTGAATTATAATTTATGTTGCAGTAAAAACACTTTGAGGTCAGCATTAAGGAAACATGCTTTTTGCTTGGAGGTGAGCCAATACTGAGAGAGGGGGGAGTTGTTTAAGCAGGGCATAATTGTTCTTTGACTCTTGACTGCAGGGTAAATGTTTAATGTGCTTTGATAACATATTCTCATGCTTTTTATCACTAAAATGATTAATTTTGAAGTTTGTCTTTTCTGTAGTGCCTTTTTTAAGGTCGGGAGAAATATCTAAAAGTCTTAGCTGTTATGGAGTAATGGGGAAGGAGTTTTTTGAGGAGAAAAATGTTCCTTTTTACATATATGAAGGAGATGAACTGGGAGAAAACATTTGGTGAATGAACAATAAAAATAATTTGCTTTTTTCAAGTATCCCCACTTGGCATTCCCCCCCAATAAACCCCTAAGCCTAAAGAAGAAGAAAAACCACATAGTTGTTTTACAAAGTCCAGATCTAGATATACTGGTGAGTAATACCTTTATAGGATCACTAAAGTGTTAGAAACAAATGAGCTTTAGGGTCCATCTGTACTCTTCATCAAGCTGGGCATTGCAAAGCTTGAGGTGTTGGAAAGGGAAACAGAGTCCTCCAAAACCTTTTCCCGACCAGGTATTGCATAGTCATGATTTCTGTAAAAGCAGTCTCCCAGTTTATTGCATCAGCTTGAGGTGTCTTTTTTTTTCTCACCTCAGACAATGCAGATTGAATGTCTTGCCCCCAATCTACAGTATGTAGGCAAAAGGTTATTAGTCACCTAATGCATTCTCTATGGCCTTGTGCGGAGGTTTCTATTTCTTTTTTAAAGAGAGCAGAAGCATTAGATTGCCATGCCTCTGTCCAGCATTGCCTCAGGTGAAATGAGATGTCCCAGGCTGACGCAGCAAGCTTGAGAATCTCCCTTTTCGAATATTACTCTCACAGATACCCTAACAAACACAACACCTAGTTAGGATATTTTTGGGACTGCTGTTTCTCCCTTTACCACCTGCAGCGCCCAGTGTGAGAAAAATCATGCTGAACTAAAAACCTCAACTGTTTCTAATGCTTTGAAGGTCCCATAAAAGTGTCACTCAGCCCTGTGTTTGGATTCTACACCTATATAGTCCTAATCAGTGCACTGTGGAGCATGATTAGCACAACTAGTAGGAATCTGAAATCTTGGACTCCAGTGTACCATATGGCAATGAAAGGCTTATTTTAGGTAAAGCACATATATGCTGCCTTCTTTCTCCCACCCTCTGCTTATTTGTGCAATCAAGAATACACTCTGGAATCCACTTTGCTGGTTTAAGCACCAGACTTTATGCATGCTGAGCCAGCATATACAGCTTTTGGGAATACCTGCAAATCTATTTTAAGCCTGTTAAGGCATTATGGCTTCCCACAGAGAAGCCAGCAATTATAGTTCAACCATGGTGTTGAGAATTCTCTTCTCAAGGTCCTTAGTGTTCTTGGCACACCTCTTATTCCAGTGTTAGCTAGAAGGAATGATTATTTTTGCAGTGCAGATTCACACTTTTAAGTTTCCAAATGAGCCCTTGATAGAAATGTGTAGAATATCTGGATATTTGTTGACTATTGTTGTATAGCATATATAAGTAGTTTGTTTGGGTCTCTTTTAAATTCCTTATTCAATCCTAAACAAAATTCATTACTCTGTCAAGTCATCTGTATTCTTTTTAGCTCGCCACGTGGGGAAAAAAGCACATGGGAGTAATACAAGCTTTATGTTCCCTGCCATGAGGAAAACATAATGTTTGTGAATAATATAGATTCCTAGTTCCTAGATATAGCAACAGCATTTGTGGACAAGGTTGTACATGAAGGTGTTGTAGGACTATAAAATAAGGCTCTGCTGTTTATATGTGTTCTCTCTTGCCATGTATGAATGGTAAAAATACGTGCAAAGTGAGACTGGGATAATGCCTCATGGTCTGGACTGTGATTCTCATTCCCTGATTACATTTTTTTTTCATAGAAGCCTAATCAGTTTCTAAATGTGTAATCTGTGCTCATTGTTCAAGGATACACATTGTGCATTTTCAGGTAGAATCCCTATTGAAGAATGGACACGAGCAATCAACATGTGCCTGAGAAATACAACTATTAAATGAGAGGGCACAAATATATTGTATAGGGTTTAATTTTAGCACTTTTTTGGTAATTGCTTGCCCTATTTACACTTTCTAAGGAATCTTTACAACATCCTCATAAGGTGGGCCATTATTGTACTTATATTGCAGATATAGAACTGATGCTGAAAGATGGCCAGCACATACCCACTCACTTCTAAATTTCTGGGCAAGATTTGAGATGAAATTTTCCAACTCCTGATTCATACCATTAACCAAATACTGCACTAGTTACTAAAAAATAGCTTTGGATGTACAGTTTCAAAAAATGCACATTGGCCGGAATCCTTTTGCACAATTCCATATGTTTAAAGGCTAGTGATGTCATCAGACATAGATTTTACTCTTTAATTTAAACTTTCCTACTCTCCCCTGCCAGCTGCCCCCAAGTTCCAAGACTCACTACAAATCTCTTTTGACCTGGGGAAGCCTTTGGGAGCCTCTGGAAAGGAGAGGAGAGCCTTTAATATCTGAAAATTGCCACTGACAGTCCCAGTCCTGGTGGCGAGACTGGTAGCAATGATTTTGGTATATTAAAGGTTTTGTTCTGACTTCCGAGGCTCCCAAAGGATTCTCCAGGTTGATGGAGATCCCTAGGGAGCCTCGGAACCTGGGGGCTAGGGGATATGAAAGTTTAAATTAAAGATTAAACATAATTGTTGCTGACATCATCAGCCTTTATGTGCACGGAGCTGCACAACAAGATTCCAGCCACTGTAACTTTAGAGTAATTGAATAATCAGATAATCTGCACAGTGTGTATATGGAACATCTTTCTGCAGCTAGTTCATTTTCAATCAAAGGCCAGATGGCCAGTTACGGAATTCCTTTATTAAAGATATCCCACCTATGACTTGGAGATTAGACCAGCCCATTCATTTGATTGTTTTTAGTGACTGCACCCTCCCCTGGCTTAATAAATTGGTAAAACTATTTGAACTACTGCAAGTGGGGGAATCTTTGAACTGAATATTTGTCCATTCAGAATACTTCAGTTCATATAAAGAACTAGGATATCAGGAGAAAGGTTAGGCTGGAACCTTTCCCTCTTGACATGTGGTTCCCATCTCCTTTCCTTTTTGTTTTATGTGGAAGAATATTTTATTCAGTGTTTTCCAAATTGCAAAGTCTATACTTAGTTTTGTTATCTCAGTTAGATATGCCAGGAGTATAATTCTCTCTTGAAAGAGAACTGTACGTATTGCCAGTCTGTCCCCCAATTGTCTAGGACAGAGGTCCCCAACCCCCGGTCCGTGGCCCAGTGCCGGTCCATGGCCTGAGCCGGACCGGGCCGCGAAGACAGACCTCCCGCCCCACACGCACTCACCCCCGCACAGCCTGTTTGTGCGAGAGAGTGTGTGCGCTTGTTCGTGCATGCGCATGAGCGTGGGGGGTGCCCCGCCTTTCCCAGCCGGTCCGCGGGGTGAAAAAGGTTGGGGACCCTTGGTCTAGGTTATCAAATCCCACAGTGTATACATTATGGAGCATATTTATGTAGATTTCACTTGCATCTGTGAGCACTTGTGATTCAAACTGACATCTCTAGTTGTGGTCTTCCTTCTCTAGTTGACCATATGGAACTGAGGCTTGTTGCAATTAGATTTTGAGCTGATTTCTGTGTACAAGAAAAGAGCTTGGAAAAGTGGTGACCCAGTCTGCTGTGAAGAACCAGAAAGTTAGCAGCTAGAGGTTTCTTACCAATATACAGTGGTGCCTCGACTTACGAACGTCCTGACATACGACCATTTCGAGTTACGACCAGCTCCGGCCGCAAAATTTTGCTTCTACTTGCGACTGGAGCTTCGAGTTATGAACAGAAAAAGGCACGGGAAAAAGGCGGGGAATTCAAATTGCTAACCATTGGTGGCGAAGAGGCTGCTTCTTTGTAGCTCTTTTGCCCCAGCAGTTAGAGAGTGTGCGATTGGAGGAGGCTTCGGACTGCCTGGTAAGGTAAGGTGCTGCTTTCTGCTTTTTAAAAACTTCTGGGTGGGTTTTACAGCGTGGTTTTGGGCTGGGGGGGTTATGTTTCTGTGCTGTGATGGGTCTTGCAGTCTTTGTTTTTTGGGGGGTTTTTCTCTCGTTTCCGATGGGTCTTGCAGGGTTTGTTTGCTTTTTGGGTTCCCCCCCCCATTTCCGATGGATCTTGCAGGGTTTGTTTGCTTTTTGCTTTGCTTTTTTTGCATTTCCAAAGGGTCTTGCATGGTTTGTTTGCTTTTCTTTTTTTCACCCCCTTCGGCCGTAACGGATTAATCGCGTTTCCGATTAGTCTTGCAGTTTTTTTGTTTGTTTGGTTTTTTTGGTGATTTTTTTCTTTGGCAGGAACGGATTAATTGCATTTCAATGCATTCCTATGGGAAATGGTGCTTCGACTTGCAACCATTTCGAGTTACGACCAGAGTTCCGGAACCAATTAAGTTCGTAAGTCGAGGCACCACTGTAAAACTTTCAGAAATTCTGTTCTGTTATTTGTTGAGGACTTGTGTCATGCAGATGATCGGAGTGGCTTTGCCACGTGCCTTTTATTACTTCAAGGAGTGCCTGGTGTTAGGTAGATAGCCCAGTTGCACTGACCTCCTTTCCAGCTTGTACTGTAAGGTTCTGTTAAATGTCCTTGGATGTGACAGTGTTCAGCTTTAAGCATTAAGGTCTTTCGGAGATAGAAATCTACATAGTGGCCTTGAGAAAATGAGGAGAGAATGCTATGAATGCCTTTCTCATTTCCCAACCTTCCTGTGTGTGAGTGAGTTAATGAGGAAGAAATGAGGAAATGGAGGAAATGAGGAAAGATACGTACTTGCTGAAGCAGTAGTTTCCGAAGGACATAATAGTTGTTCCATCAGTTGGAATAGCATGGAGATGGTGTTGATGTACAAACTGGGGGAAACAGAAGGCCCAGTGAAAGGGTAGGTGAAATGGAGTATAGCTACTATGAAATTACTGGAAGGTTCTCAGTCTTCAGAATTTTTAAGAACCAAAGTAGAAATGTTTTAAAGACTGCAAGCTGTGCCTGTGAAATAGCTCCAGCACGGACAATACGTGGCCTACTGTATCAAACATCTGTCTATCTTTCTTGTGCAGTTTACAGCCATGTGTGAGTGCACACTCCCTCTGGCTGTATCAGGCACATTGTCCTGCAATGTAATTGACAGCTTTTCTTAGAAATTCCAGTTGCTTTGTCCAGAATAAAAATACCCTATTTGGCAAATAATCCAATTGAACTCCCCTTCCCCAAACTGTGCATGCTAAGTAATTACTTTGCAGAACAACATGGTACGAAAGTGCTTCACTTTTAGATCTTCTTACAAAGAGCTCAGACACTGTTGTTTATCATGAGTCAGCAGCTGCTATGATCTTGCCACCTTCTGATTGTATAAGGAGCTTGTATAAGATGCCTCTCCTCTTTCTGTAACTGCAGATAACAGTTGTCAACTTCACTGAACGTAAAATAGCTCTGTTTGGGTGTGGCTGCTGCAGGTCTCAACAGCAGTCAAGGAGGTCTGGGGAAAAGAATGTGCCAGCATAATTGAGAAGGTTACCATTAGCTGCGTATTTTGCAGGAGGGCCCATATGGTGTCCAAATGTTGAGACCAAGGTCATGTTCATAACATGGCATAACTTGGCAGAACAAGCAAATATGATTTTCTGTAATGTTGCACTCATAAATGATGGCACAAGTCAGTTAAACTTTATGCCAGTTTCTTTTCATTAAAGGTGTGTAGGATTTATTACCGTATTTTTCCGTGTATAAAACAACACTTTTTACTTAAATAATTAGACAAAAAATTGAGGGTCATTTTATACACGGAAGGCAGCCGCTTTCCCTGCCTTTTGCGAAGCCACAGGGTAAAGTAGCCATGAAAGGGCGGCATGCTCGCACCCCTTTGTTCCTGAAGCAGCCATGAAAGGGCTTCAGGATCAAAGGGGTGCGAGTGTGCAAATTTTCAAATTTGGGGGTTAGAAAAGTGGGGTCGTCTTATACATTGGGTTGTCTTATAAACAGAAAAATACGGTAAATAATATATGTAAAATGATTATTTGGTACTTTTTGCCCATTATACTACTGCAGTTATCTATAACTGACTCAGCTGTTTTTATGGTGAGGCCTACAGTGCTTGCAAATTCAGGCAACACAAGTATTCTAGTTAATTCTCGAAACAGTGTTGTAAACTTTTACAGCCTATATGATGAAGCTTAACACTATTTGACTTCCTCTCCTTCTGGAGATTCAACACCTTCATGGCTGTTCCGTCTTAAGTGATTCAGTTCTTTTCCTTCCTGCAGTAATTTTTCCATTGTTTTTCCTTGAATGATCAATCTGCTTTTCATTTTTTATAACATGGTCAAAGCATTCTGGGTTTCTGAATTTTATGTGTTTTCTGATTTCTTGGGCTTCTTTCATTTGCTACTACTTCATTGGTTACCCTTCTGACCCAACAAATTCTTAACATCCTGTGATAAACCCATGTTTCAGATCTTTTTGTAGTTGCCTATGTTAAAGTCCATGCTTCCATCCCATACATAAAGGACCAAGAATACATAACAATGTACAGCAGGGTGGATTTGATTTAAATAATATTCATCTAAATCACAATTTAAATTTAAAAGATCGGATTTCTTTGATAATTTAAATGTTAAAAATGATGTTTTTATTTAAATTGTGGTTTAAATCAATTTAATTTTTACAAGTTATTGATTTTCATCCACCCTGCTGTATGGTGTGCATTTGCAAAACAAGTTCTAAATTTTTCTTGTACATTACATTTTACAGCTTAAGGAAGCTGCTGTAGGCCACCTCTGGACTTGTTTTATTATATGGCCAGACCTTACTATTTATTCAGCCAAATTCTAAGTCACCTGTATTTGCCAGTATGTCCCACACTTTCATTTTAGAGCTTTAACTATTTCTTGGGTTGTTTACTTTTCATTTTCAGAAGTAAAAAGCAAGCAGCCCAATAAATGCAGTTATTTAACATCTACAGTTTGGGAACGTCATCCAGAGACGCTATGTCACCATTATGCAGGTGACACATAGCTGTTGATGCTGTTTTTCTTCTACCTCAGCGAGGCTATGGAACTCTTCAGTAGGTCCTTGTGATACATGAAGTTGAAACCTCATCCAGATGGAAGCACTGTGATGAGAAAATCTGCCATTCTGGATGGCACTTTTTCAGCTGGTATTTAACAGGGGTGCACGATCCTTTCCTTAAATGTCTTGGGCCCAGGTTATTTTAAAGAATTGCTTGCATCCTTATGAACCTGACTGTGGGATAAGATTACCATTGGAGCACCTATTTGCTGGCCCACCATTAAGCTCTGTAAGGTTGGTCAGTACTAGAGTAAGATCTTTTCACTGGTAGCCCCTCCTATTTTGGAACTCCCTCCCAAAAAATATGATTGGCCCCATTTTTTGATGTGTTTAAATGACCTTTAAAAATTGGTTCGTTCTCTTTAACTGAGGGTTGCAGTCTATATTGCTGTTGCTGCTAGTATTGTAAACTACCTCAGGACAACTGTACTCTTGAAAAACCACTAAGAAATGCATCATTATCAATAAGGTGCAATAAATAATAGTGTTACCTTTCTACTTCTTGTTTGCAAATCCTTCTGCAAATTGTTGCATAATAAGGTACTGTAAGAATTTTACAAACAGAACATTTCAATCACAGTAATCCATGTACAAACTGGGTTTTGCTGGATTGTTGCACAAACATAACCAGCTTTTTAATGACTGTCTTTGGGGTGGTAGGGAGAGGCTTGGGGGCCAAGCAGACAGTATTGAAATACCTCTCAGAAAGCACTATTGGACAACATGTAACAATGGATGAGATGCCATTTCTAATAGCTAGGCAAGATGCTAACTTTATGTTTTGCAGGTGAACTATGGCTGATAATTCATCTGTAAGTGTGGGGGGCATCACCCCTGTGCAGCAGATGCTGGCATCTGGAACTGGAGCCCTCTTCACCTCTCTTTTTGGTAGGTATCTTGTATTTGTTCTGCATTTTGTCCCACACCATTTAAAATATGTCTGCATACAAAATATGTATTGGTTAGTGACATGTTGTCCAAATGTCTGTGTGGCTTAAATGAACCTGAGGTTTCATCCTTTACCTTATGCTATCTCATGCTATGTTCTGGGAGTGTCACATAATGAAAAACTTTCATAATGTGTTCTTAGTTACACCTTTGGATGTGGTGAAGATCCGACTGCAAGCCCAGAGGACCCCATTCTCTAAAGGTAAGTCATTCTTCTTTTGCAAACCATGAGCTAATAGGGAGTTAGAAATGTTGTTTCCTGAGAACTGCTGCCTCAAATTCTGCAGTCATTCTAGCACAGGAAGTACAATGAGGGCTTGGGGTGAGCCTTGAAAACACTTAGTGCAACCCTTAGTGCCAATTCGGAATACAGATGGAGGATTGTAGGCACACATGCTCCCCCAGCCATTTGTGCTGATAAAGGACAGTGTTTTTATCTTTCCTCATTGTGGCTCCAAGACTATGAAACCTAGAAACCTGCTATGTATATTAGGGGCGACCAAACGTTATGTGCTTTGCAGATATCTGGGATTTTTTGAAGGAATTAGTAATTTCAGTAAATTTAAACCTGTCGGTAGCTTGAAACTGTCTTCAGTTACTGAATGGCAAGGTTTCCTAACCAGGCAAGAGGAACTTGCAATCAACACCTACATATTTATTCTTCCAAAAGACCTCTAGGCAGCTCCACATGGACCAGAGGCACAGTGGGAAATGACTGCTTTCTTCTGTGGGGCCCCCAAACTCTTTAAAAAGAGAGGGATCACAGGGTGGGGTGGGAACTAAAGTTCAAAGAGTCTGTGAACAAAGAGAAAGAGCACCAGGAGAGAGACAACAGTCTCTCAGTTCTGATACTAGAGGAGGGGGGTACTGGGGTAGACATGGGGAGGGAAAGAGCACTTAGGAAATTGGGAGGAAAAGAACAGTGGTGGGTGTTGCAGAGCTGGGTGTTTCTGTTAATAAAATCATAGGAGCTTTATTTCTGCAGAGTGAAGACCTGTCTAATCCAGTGTTCTAATCCTACAATGGTGAACCACTAGGAAACTCACCATCAGGATGTGAGGGCAGCAGCACTCCACTGCTCACGTTCTCTGGAACTGGAGCTGAGAGGCATATTGTCTCTGATCCTGGATTTAGCATGTAGTTCTCATGATTGGAAGCCACTGATAGCCTTGTCCTCTATGAATATGTCTAATCTCCTTTTAAAGCTAGACATGTTGGTGACAATCATTACATCGTGTGGTGGAGAATGGCATAGGTTAACTGTAGTGTGTAGAGGTCATTCCTTTTTTCCTGTCTTGAGTTTCCCAACCAAATGTATACTCCCTGCACTTTAAAAAGAATAGCTATCTTCCCTGTTCATTTTCCACAACCCTGGAGTTTTTGATGTTGTGGATGATTTTGACGTGCATTTCTCTTCTCAAATGGTATTGCTGAGGGGCAGTACTGTACTGGCTGTTTTTCTTGAATTTAAAAATTAACCCTGAAATATCACTAGTAGGACGTAACTGTAGAACAGATCATAGCTTTCTTTGTAGTGTCATGCTGAATGGATCTGTAATTACGGTGCCTTGAGTCTTCCCTGCACAGTTCATAGCATGCTTATACCTTTTTGCTAATAGGACTGAACAACATTATTTAATCCTCTTTACATATATTAAGCCATCTACCTATTGCAATTCTCAATGTCTCACTTCACAGCAGTACCACTTATATTGTTTGGGAGTCGTGCTCAGGTTTGCTGCTTCTGAGATTTCATCAAGCACTGGCTGCATGCTGTCAAGCTCATCACCCCAAACCATAAGGACTTGAAAATAAAATCTGAGAATAAATTAAATCAGTTATGTACATGTGAAAAGCCAACTGTCTGTTACTTTTCTGCAACCAAGCTCTTCAGTCTTCAGCCAATGTCTACCCTTGCCTCAGCTGAAGGTTCTCCTTCCCCTATAGCTGTTTTCTATCCCTCACTCCATCACTAAATATATCCATGTTATGTTTTTCAGTGTTGTCAGTACAATGTATACCCTGGAGCATTCACCAGTCTAAATGTGAGTATTTCAGATGCTTTCCCATCTAAGCTGCTACTGACAGCTCTGGATGCAATCTGATCCCTTTATTGCTCACATTCGCAATGGAGGTGTGGTGGGTCCTTTATCCTTCCCTCTTCCTCCCCTCTGCTCTAAGGGAAAAGGTTCATATTCTTTCTCCATTGCAAGAATTAGTGTTTGCCTGCTCTTCAAGACCTGCTGAATAGCATGTTAGCTAAGGCTATGCTACAAACTGGAAGTTTCTGGTTTTATTTGTGCTTGTTTTCTATCAGCCATCATATCCTATCTCCATTATTAGAATGGAGAGTTATTCTTCAGCCACATGGACTGCACAGCACTTTCCAGAATGGCCTGCACTGAAGCTCAACCATGGCCTGCAGCTATGTCCCTTTTATACCTTTAGGTCAGTTAATACCTGCCCCTTGGCTAGTATCACAGCCCATTCCTTCTTAATTGGCAAAATGTTTGAAAAATTACTAATTGATAAGGGACGTGGTGGCGCTGTGGGTTAAACCGCAGAAGCCTCTGTGCTGCAGGGTCGGAAGACCAGCAGTCGTAAGATCGAATCCACGCGACGGAGTGAGCTCCCGTCGCTTGTCCCAGCTCCTGCCCACCTAGCAGTTCGAAAGCATGCAAATGCGAGTAGATAAATAGGTACCACCTCAGTGGGAAGGTAACAGCATTCCGTGTCTAGTCGCGCTGGCCACGTGACCACGGAAACTGTCTTCGGACAAACGCTGGCTCTATGGCTTGGAAACGGGGATCAGCACCGCCCCCTAGAGTCGGACACGACTAGACTAAATGTCAAGGGGAACCTTTACCTTTAACTAATTGATACATCGATAAGATCCCTCACTAATTAGCAAAATGATAATGTGTTTTCAAGAGATTTCTCTAATCAGCAGATTGATAACACATTGCCTTCCCAGACATAATTGTCTGATGTCACTAACCATGGCCAGCACAGCTGTATAAACCAATTCCTTTCCCAGGTAATAATCATATTCCTTCATGATAAATGTCTGCCTTCCCAGTTGGTTATTTGATAAGGACATGCTCTTCCCCAACAGTTATTTGTCAGGTCAAATAAAGGGTTTGTCAGGTCAAGTAAAGGACACGTGAAATGAAACTGTAAAATAGAACTATGAAATAGAGATAAGTTTTACTCAGGCTAAAAAGACCCCAAAAAAGGCATATACAAGGATGGAAACCTAACGTATATGTCTGTATGTAGATGCAAGTAAGCTTGGGCATAGAGAAAAATTGGGGCACATATTTACATCTCATCAAAATGCAATAATCCTCAGCAATATAATACTACAGAGAGATAATGAAACAAATCAAACTTGGCTATTAATTTATTAATTAATTTTAACTTGTATACTGCTCCCATTAGTGCCGAGGCACTACTCTGTGTGGTTTACAGTAAATACAACACCAAATAAAAATAAAAACACTAAAAATAATTAGCAAATCACTATTAAAACAGATGGTGCAGACCAATAATACAAAGAGAAAGGCAGATGAAAAATGGGCAGTCAACTGGGGGCCTGGCGAAGCTCCTCCAGAAGATGATTCCACAAAGTTGGACCCACCATAAGGAAGGCCCTGCTGCCTCTCTCGGGGTGGTGACCTGGAGGAGCCTCACCTGTGATAATCTAGTGGGTCCGGCAGATGATGTTGGGGAAATACTCTCCGACAAGTAAACCGTGAAGGGCTTTATACATGAGTGTCGAGACCTTGAACTTGATCTAGGACGCAATGGGCAACAAGTGAAGGAGAGCCAGAACTGGAGTGATATCATCAAATTTGCTTGCACCAACAATCAGTCTGGCTGCCACATTCTGGACCCACTGTAGTCTTTGAATCAGGCCCAAGGGAAGCCCCACATAGAGAGCATTGCAGTAGTCGGTCTGGGAGATGACCAGGGACTGCACAAGGGTCCTGAGGGAACCCTCATCTAGGTAGGGGTAGAGTTGGGCAATTAGCCTAAGTTGGTTAAAGGCTGATCTGGACATGGCTGCAGTCTGGGACTCTCAAGAAAAAGCTGGGTCCGGAAGAACACCCAGATTACAAACTTGATCACTAAGCTCATTGATTGAGCTTGGGACTTCTGCTACAAGAGACTCTCGCTGATTTTGACATAATAATTTCATTATGTTAGAGAACATCATTCTCCTGTCTGGTTTCAGAAGGTCTGCATCTCTCTTCTATGATTTTTCTTCAGGTTTGCAGTGCATATAATTGGGACAGTGTGTACCCCTCCTTGCCCAAATTTAAACTTTCTGATTAGAAGTAATAGTGGAGAATATTTTCAGATTTGAACCTCTTTTCTTGCCCTCTTTTTTCCTCTGGGAGCTGGAGGTAAGAGAGGGGGAGAAACTTTCCATTGTGGTCTGCAGCCATGCAAGCTAAAAAACTAATATTCTAGCTTTTTTAAAAATGAAAGTTGAGCATTGCTGAATGCTGACCTGAAGACCAAGTAGTACAGAATACACCAAGCACGGTATGGTGGGCAGGGTGGAAGTCTATTTGACTTTAACTAATAAGCTTCCCTATCTGATCTCTGTCCTTCCTCTGTTTTCTCTCTCTCTTCATTTCTGTGTACCATGTCTTCCCTGAACTGTGTTGAAATTCCATTTAGCCTGTGCCCATTAAAAAGTTATGGAGCAGGATATGATATCCTGAGTGTCTCACGGGAGAAACATTTAAGGACTAAGAAGGTCTTCGGTATCAATGTGGAAATTCCAAAGCTGGGGGAGGTTTCCACAGGATCTAAGAATGTTGACATTCTGTGCTTTAATTGATTCAAAAGCAAGCATGCACCAGAAACTCACTCCTTTAGTGTTGTTGATATATGCCATTAAGTCACTTCTGACCCTATGAATGAGGGTCCAAAATGTCCTGTTCTCAACAGCCCTGCTCAGCTCCTGTAAACTCAAGACTGTGGAATTTAGGGAATCAATCTATCTCGTATTTGGTCTTCCTCTTTTTCCTGCTGCCTTCAACCTTTCCCAGCATTATTGTCTTTTCCAGATAATCTTGCCTTCTTATGTGCCCAAAGTAGAGTAGCCTCAGTTTCATCATTTTTGCTTCCAAGATAGTCCAGGCTTGATTTCCTCTAGGACCCACTTGTTCGTCTTTCTGGCAGTCCAGGATATCCCCAAAGCTCTTCTCCAGCACCATATTTCAAATGAATTAATTTTTTTTCCTGTGAGCTTTCTTTACTGTTCAGCTTTCACACCCATACATGATTATCAGAAATACAAGAGGGAGGATGGTCTTGGTCTCTAGTGACACATCTTTACTCTTGATGATCTTTTCTAATTCCTTCATTGCTGCCCTTCTGAGTCTCAGTCTTCTAATTTCTTGTCTGTAGTCTCCCTTTGGATTGATAATTTAACTAAGGTATACAAAATCTTTCAGTATTTCAATTTATTTGTAGTCAATTGTTAAAGT
The DNA here is from genome assembly GCA_037013535.1 of Intellagama lesueurii. NCBI lineage: Eukaryota > Metazoa > Chordata > Lepidosauria > Squamata > Agamidae > Intellagama > Intellagama lesueurii. The sequence continues at coordinate 36,430,739 of JBAJHW010000006.1, forward strand.
TATATAGTTCTTCTGTAAACATGATTTTGTTGTTCTTAATGTTCAAATGTAGATCTGCTTTGGTATGTTCTTCTTTCACTTTCATTAAAAATCATTTCAAGTCATTGCTGCTTTCTGCCAGTAAGATGATGTCAGCTGCATATCTTAAATTATTGATGTTTCGTCCACCAGTTTTTGCTCCTCCTTCATTTGAATCTACTCTGGCTTTCTGTACGATATGTTCTGTGTACAGATTGAACAGATAAGGGGATAAAATGCACTCTTGTCTGACACCTTTGCCTAAATGAAACCATTCTGTCTCTCCATATTCTGTTATAACAGTAGCTTCTTGTCCACAATACAACTTACACATCAAAACAATCAAGTGCTGAGGTACACCTGTTTCTTTCATAGCTACTCATAGTTTCTTGTGATCCACACAGTCAAAGGCTTTGCTGTAGTTTATAAAGCATAGACTGATCTTCTGAAATTCTTTGGTGCACTCCAGTAGCTAGCAGATACTCATAATATGATCTTGAATGCCTCTTCCTTTTTGGAATCCAGCTTGAAAATTTCTCACTCAGTGTAGCCTAAAGGCCTTTATTGTGACACCTTGAGCATCACTTTGCTTGCATGGGAAATTGAAACAAAGGTCTTATAATTTCTTCACTCATTGTCTTCTTTCTTGGGGATTGGAATGTATATTAAGCATTACAAGTCTGTATGCTGTTGTTTTGTTTTTTGTATTTCTTGGCGTATTCTTGTTAGGATTTTAACAGATTCCATCTCTGTGGCTTAAAATAGTTCTATCAATATTCCACCTACCATGTGATTTAAATCTTCCTGATGCTTTCAGAGCAGCTTTCACTTCACTTTCTAAAACTGCAGACTCTTCATCATAGGTTTCCTCTTCAAAAGAGTCTGTCATCCTTTTATCTCTTTTGTATAGGTGTTCAGTATATTGTTTCTACCTTCTTTTTACTTTCTTCTGGTCAGAAAAGAAAAACCTAGATGGATGACAAATGAAACACTTAAAATTGTAAATGACAGGTGGGAAACAAAAGTAAAAGGTAACAGAAATAGTGTCATTAACCCTGAATACAGTTTTTCAGTGACTGTCGCATAAAGACAAAGATAACTATTACAGTACTCACTGCAAAGAAATAAAGGAGAACAACAAAAGGGGCAAAACGAGATCTCTTCCAGAAGATCCGAGAACTCAAATCCATTAGTCAGCTGATACTAATGTCTGTGGACAGCTGGATGCCTATTTATTTGTTTAAATTTTTTTACCCTGCCTTTCTCCTAAAAAAGGAACCAAGGCAACTTACATCATTAAAAAAAGACAATGTTCTTGAATAAATAAAAAATTATGGTATTTACCACAGAGGGAGGACTGGGTATACCTAATATTAAATATTACTATGAGAAATATTCTTGACATTTATAGTTAATAATAGAAAAATAATTTGGAGTAAACTGGAATTTTTTAAAAAGAAAAATAAGAATATTTTAAAATTTTAGATAATCCCTTTCTAAATAATATGATGCAAAATTAGAATGGTTATAGGAAGATTTTAAGCTCACCTATTGCCCATTAACTCAAGTAGTGTAATTACGTAAGTTTTTGGATAACCTTAAGAAGGGTATAGGGAAGATGCTAAAGGAGAAGTGTGTTATTAAACTAAAATATTGTTTAAGGATAATGTATAAAAGAGAACTGATAAGAAAAATATTAGGTAAAGAAAGAATTTCCTGGTTTAATTCAGTTAAAATATTGCACTAAAGAATGGGAGGGGAAATTATAGTAATTGTAGAGTTTCGACAAAATTTGAAGAAATTCTAGAGCATATTGATAGAGGCTGAAAATAAACAGTCAAGTCTAAGAAATATTTGGTGACTGGACTTAAATGGGGAAATTAGTACTAAGGAATGGAAGAAGTTATTCAATAAAAGAAGATTAAAGAGTATGTCTATAAGCATTGATTTCAAAGTGTTAATGATCACATATAAAGCCCTAAACGGTTTAGGACCTCGATACCTGGCAGAACGCCTCCTCCCACCTAGATCTACTCGTAACACTCGCTCTAGCCAGGAGGGGCGGCTGAGGAGCCTAACGCCGAGGGAGGCCCGGAAAGAAAAAACAAGAAACCGGGCCTTCTCGGCAGTGGCCCCCCGCCTCTGGAATAATCTCCCCTCTGAGATTCGCTTGGCCCCTTCGCTGGGTATTTTCAAGAGCCAACTCAAGACCTGGCTATTCAGGCAGGCCTTCCCTCCGGTCACCATCTGATTTATCCCTTTTTTCCCCATCTTGAATGATTTTCTTATTTTTGTTAAATTGATATTATTTGATTGTTTTTATTCCATTTTGTTGTGAGCCGCCCAGAGTAGACGCTGTCTAGATGGGCGGGATACAAATTTAATAAATAAATAAATAAGAGCTAAGGAAATTTGTTATAAAGTAATATGGCCTTAACTCCAGCTAAATTGAACGTAATAAATTCGGAAGTTTCATCCCTCTGTTGGAGATGCAGGAAGGGCCTCAGTACTTATTTCCGTCTGTGGTGGAAATGTGAGAGGATTCATAAAGTTTGGGGAAATTATATTCAGAGAGATTAAGGAAATCATAGGTATAAACTTGGAAATGTGTCCGAAGATTGCATTGTTAAATAATTTTGGTAATATACATCTTGTTTGGGGGGGGAAAGAAATAGTTATTATTATGGTAACTGCTGCAAGATTAATTATTGCAAAAAACTGGAAGATTAATTATAATTTTTATATGGAGGAATGTATAAAGAAATGTGGATCTTAGAGGTCAATGATAATGTGCAAGTTGAATTTTAAAAAAAGAATATTAAAAGTTAATCATTTTAAGGATATTTGGGACCTATTTATAGATCATGTTCTTGTGAGGGGAAAGGCCGAACTCCAGTGCAAGATTCATTAATTATTATTTTTTTAGAGAAATGGGGTATGTTGATTAGAAAGAAAGGAATAGCCAATATATATATATATATATGTAGTCAATAAGTTAATATCCTGGTGGTGGTAGGGAGCGCTGAATGTATAATAGTTTAATATTTTATTTTATATATGTTATTGTGTTTAATGTATGTTATTGTATGTAAAACTAAAAATTAAAAATGGGAAAGACAATATTTGAAAGCTATAAACAGTAAGTTATTAAAATATTTAAAATGTTAAATTAAAACATTACTAAAAGATTTAAAAGTTAACAAAAAATACAAACCATCCATTCTTCAAACCCCTCTTAGAAAGCCAGTTACTAAGGGGAAAAGCCTGTCTGGAGAGAAAGTTCTTTGCCTGTGAAAGGACAGAAGGCCCTCACCTGTGTCCTGTAGAACAGTGCCTCCAAGTCCCATCCCAGAGAGACAGCACAGAAGGATACCATGGTTGATGGTATTGAAAGCCACTGAAAGGTCCACCAGAAACAGCAGGGACACACTCCCCTGTCCAGCTCCCTGTGTAGGTCACCCACCAAGGCGACCAAAGCAATCTCTGTCCCATAACAAGGCCTGAAGCCAGATCGAAATGGATCTAGATAATCTGTCTCATCCCAGAACCCCTGGAGCTGAGAAGCCATGACCCGCTCCAGCACCTTGCCCAAGAATGGGATATTAGAGACTAGCCAGAGTCCTTACAGTCTACCATCTTTGGTGTGCCAGGCCTCATGAAACATATAGACATGGGCCTAGCTATCGTGGGGCCACCATTTTATGTCATTAAGGCCTCTAGGCAGCATATGGATTTTTAAAGGGGAGAAAGAGAGTAGCAACTTTTAAAACCAAGGAAATAGACATTGTCCAGTTTAGAATAAATATGCATGCATGTGTTTAGTTTTTTAAATATTATACAGTGTGGTTTTTGGATACAACAGATTTTGTGTTTGTTATTGCGAATTTCTTCCTCTTTAATTTCTTGGCCATTGATAAAAGGAGAAGACAATAGGTTTTTTGGTCAAGAAAGGTAGTTTATTGTTGTTGTTTAGTCGTTTAGTCGTGTCCGACTCTTCGTGACCCCATGGACCAGAGCACGCCAGGCCCTCCTGTCTTCCACTGCCTCCCAGAGTCTGGTCAAATTCATGTTGGTAGCTTCAATGACACTGTCCAAGTTTATTAGTTTATTACTGTAGTTTATTACTGTATTGCAAACACACTTAAGAGAGTAGTACATTTTGAGACCATGCAGTGCTTGTGGCTGATCTGGACCTTCTGATAAGTCAGAACAGTCTGCATATAGAAAAGGAGATATTCATGGTGCTGAAGTCCTAACCTCAACCAAGAATACTCCTAAACCTTGCCCACGTCCTCATTCTTGGCTTTTGAAAAAATATCAGCTGCTGGCTGCATGCTTGGAAACATGAGGGCTCGATACTGAAAAGAGGCACATAAATTACTAAGGTGCAACATTCTACTCAGAGTGCTGACGCCTGTGCTTGTGTATCTACTATTGGGCATAAGAGATTTATGCAACAGTATACCTGTGGATAGTAACTAAGGAAAGCAAAGTGTGTGGTGTATGTTTGAGCCTCTGTATTTGGAAGTAGGCAACTGAAAAATGGGGAGTAAGTGCTCAAGAACATGTAGTTGGGTAATTTCTCTCCTGCCCTTAACACCATTCCTTTTTGTTTCCTCTTCTTCAACAGGGAAATGCTTCCTGTACTGCAATGGCCTGATGGACCACCTCTATGTGTGTCAGAATGGCAATAGCTGCACGGCTTGGTATAAAAGCCCTACTTGCTTCACAGGCACCACGGTAAGGAGCTGTCTACTGAAGCGCTGAAGCATCAGCCCAAAGGGGAGACCTTGCAGTTCCACAGCCAGCTTGAGTGCTTTTGGTTTGAGTCAGCCAGTATGTTCTCTTGGGATGGAAATGTGATGGAACCATATGTGGTATGGCCGTCTCCCCACTGCACGTCCTAGTGGCCTTAGTTCTTGGCAGGGTTTTGCTTTCTGGGAGTCCCAGTTGAATGAGCCCACAAAAATTACCATCTCAAAATTGCTTGTTTGCTGCTTTAAGGGGCTGGGAGGCTATGGCCAAAGAACCTTTCTTGCATGGCCAGCATGGAGATGGAGGCAGCTACTTGTAAAGAGGAGAAGAAGAAGAATACTACCAAAGAAGAAAGAAAAGGAAGGGCATGACTTTCCTCCCCTTGCTCACTCTCTTGTCTATATAAGGAGTTTCCTGTGGCAAGTTAGCCAATTGTGCAACGCAAGGCTGAGGACAGTCCAAAAGTTGTAGCGATTTTACAGACATCCCAGTTTCAAGCAGAGTTAGAGCAGATGAGTGAAAGAGCATGCTTCTGTTCCTATTATTAATTTGGAGGAAGGATGGGGAACCCTTAAATGATATTTCAGATACGCTTTCAGGCTTGGGCAGGGCAGTTGTGGACAAGGCAAAAGATTTGAGCTGAAAATGCCAGCATATTTTAGTTCAATATGCTTAATGCCAATAACTGAGCTGTAAATAAGGCATTTCAGCCTTTGAAAGTCAGCAAATCCTGTACAAAAGCTGGGAAGCCATGGAACAGTAGTGTCATGGGAAAGGGAGACATGGCCATTTGAGGATCTCCAGAAGGGTCAGATTTGGCCTTAAGGGTTGAGGTTCCTCAACTCCTATTTAGGATTTTTCCTTGCTAACGTCCCTCTCTAACTGTCCTTCCTTGCCTTTTGCTCATTCTAGGATGCTTTTGTGAAGATAATACGCCACGAGGGCATCCGATCTTTGTGGAGTGGACTTCCACCCACTCTGTGAGTCTGACCACAGTCAATAGATATGATTAAAATAACATCCCAATCAGTCTTAAAGTGTTCTTGTTTAAAAGCATGATTACCTCTTTATTGTTTCTGTAATACTAACTTCCTGCCAAACTCACCCTCCATTTATTGTAAAGTGTTGCTCCCCTTTCCCAAATGTATACATCCATCTTCAAGAAAGTAATAGCACTTAGAGGTCATGACATTCCCCACTTTAGCCTGGTCCTTGGAAAAGGTTCTGTGGTTTCTATTGTGGGGAGAATGGAAACTTTCATTCAACTGATTGTACTCCCAAGTAGCATTATATGGCACTAACTTTTCATTGTCTTATATCCTGCATAATCTCATGCATAACTTCATTTTCGTTCTTTCTCCTTAAAAGATATTTCTTCTCATAGTTAGGAGTGGCCCATTGAATGGTATGGTATCTAAAGATTAAAAAACAGAAAAGTGCTTGTCAGTCTTATTTGTCTACATTTTTCACTTGACAGTGCTTATTAAATTATGGCCTAAAATCGCCATATGACTAAAGTTTTAGAAATCTGTGTTCTCAGAAATCTTGATGGCGTATGATAGTACAAATTTATGGCATACTGGTATCAGAAATAATGAGTTTTCTGTATGCACTTACACACAGTTCTTGCTAGAATCATGATGGTGGTTAATGTTCACAACTTTTCAACAGAGTGATGGCTGTCCCCGCCACTGTGATCTACTTCACTAGTTATGATCAGCTACGGGATTTCTTGCGTGCCAAGTTGAACAGCCAAGGGCGCTACATCCCACTAGTGGCTGGAGGTGTTGCTAGACGTGAGTCTCCCCTTCCTCTTGTTTTGCTCATGTTTCCGCCAGGTGTATCAAATAGCATGCATAGATTTTATAACTACCAGTTTTTAAAGCAGTTTTTTTCTAGTGACTTCACATCTGTGTTTTGTCTGTTTTAGGACGGGATTGTGTTGTATTTTTTTAAAAAAAGAATTCGATATAAATAAGGCATCTGACATGCTTATAGTGTGAGTGTCGTACCACACTGGAGGACTGAGACAGAGTATTCATGCCACAGCTGTTTAGCCTTGGCTGATTGCAGGTCTGAGAATCCTGCATGAATTCATTGTAGAAGGCTATGGGAGGCTGCAAAATACTCGTGCATTTATGAATTAAATTATGAATTGTAAGCCAGGCAAATCATAGTTCATATGTTATCTAAGTCTTAATTTCAGTGTTTCCCAAACTCAGGGCCTTAGATGTTTTTGTATTACAACTCCCATGCTGGCTAGGGCTTCTGGGATTTGTAGCCCAAGGACCTCTGGGGCCACACATTTGAGAGCCATGCTTTAGATGCTCAATGTGAGCTTCCCTTCCTCTCCATCTTCAACATGGAGATGATAACACTGCTTTACTTTAGGATGACAGTAAGAATTATTTCTTATTAAATTTTTGTGCTGCCATTCCATTGAAAGAAGTGCTCAAGGCAGATAATGGTAAACACTGAAACATTAAAACAGAAGCAAATAAATTAAAATATCAATATAAAGAATTAAACAGCATCCACTAGTTAAAAGCTATTTCAGCAAACAAGTCAGTTTAAAAGCCAGAAGACTTATTGAGTAAAAGCTCCTTTACCTGCCACTGAAAGCATATGAGAGATAAAGCTCTCCTTGCCAGAGTTTGGAGTATGGGAATGGCCAGTAAAAAAGCCATCTCTTGCTTCCTGCTAAATGTACCTCTGTGGTTGGGGGAGCAGCAATATGGATCTGTATGTGAAACACCTTGAAATGTACTATGTAAAATGAGAACAATAGCTATTGCACAGGTAAAGAGAACATTTTTTTCATTTTCTTTTTAAATGGGGAACATATGCTATTGTTATTCTATGGTGCGTGATTATATGAGAATGGTATTTGTTCCCATCTTGCTGAATCAGCCATCTTCAAGGGCAGATAAAGGTGGGGGTGTAAAATGCAGAGGGAAATGGAATAAGTGGAGACCATCCTGTTGTGTTATGCAGTTATGGAAAGGTTATGGTATAAGTGTTTCCCTCCCTGGCAGGCTTCCTTTGCAGGCCCAGTGTTGCACTGCTTGCAACACTGGTTGTGCAACTAGTTGTACAATTGGGTGCACAACAAGGGGCCTCTCCGATTGGGGAAATGCTTACGAGATCACCCTTCTGCTCCAAATAGGATTCTGACCATCTTATGTAAAAGCATTTGAAATGTATGTGATCACCGTACTTCTGCCTTTATATTCATCATCATGTATAAAATATTGTACCGTTGGTTCAGTCCTGGCCAATCCTAGGTGTGGTGATATGTGTTCACTTAAAGGCTACCTTGATTTATATACCAGCAGCATTGTAATCAAAACCTTCCCATCAGCTGTTTGCCATGCACTTGTTCTGGAGGTGGAAAGGCACCTGAAGCCTGTTCCTACCTGCTGTTTTGGACTCTTCCCTAGTGGGTGCTGTCACTGTAATCAGCCCCTTGGAACTGATCCGCACAAAGATGCAGTCTCGCCAGCTGAGCTACCGCGAACTACGTGTCTGCATCCAGTCTGCTGTGGCCCAGGATGGATGGTTGTCCCTCTGGAGGGGCTGGGGGCCCACCGTGTTGAGGGATGTTCCTTTCTCAGGTATGTATGCAGCAAGGGGAAGGGAAATCGGAGGCAGTAGTAACAAATAGGAGTTAAGATGGTTGGAGTGCATTACGTGCAGAGAAGTGGAAGAAATGAAGTATGCTTTGTTTTCAGGCAGTTTTTGAGACACCAAGGAACTTAAAAACTAAAAGTTTACCTCATCTCTCAAAGGCTTTGCCTTGCAATGGAGATGTCTTTACCAGCCAGTGGATGCAACTGTTAAAGACACTGAGGCAACAGTATTATCCTTGGAAGCTGTGGAATCACCATCTTTGGAATAGCCGACAGTGTTGCCTATGGAACGGAGAGCGATCATTCCGTAGCATTCTTCCCTCCCCTCCTCTATTCAGATGATGGTGAAATAGACTTTGCCAAAGAACTTTTGTCTCCTGATCAAGTGACCCTTCTAGGCAATTCCCTTGTCTTTCCTGGCTGTCTGACAGCTTGCTGTCCACGCTTCTAGAAAGAATTGGCTAAACATGTGTCTGGGGGCTCCTGGCATTGCCTGCGATTGATCAGTGTATCCTATTAGCACTTGGAGATTTACATGGTATCGGCTTTAGGACTTCATTCTGCTTCCCTCTGAGCAGTGGCATCTTCTCCAAGAGCCTACTAGACATGAGAAAAGGATCACTGATAGGCACCCTGCTTAGCAGAATTGCAGGTCTAGCATATTCCCCACAATCAAAAGGAAATTCAGTGTTGTCATCCTCTCTCTTCTGACCTCCCTCTTATTTTTTTCACAGCTTTGTACTGGTATAACTATGAACTGGTGAAAGACTGTCTTTGTAGCCAACTCCATCTTGATGAGGCCACCTTCATGGTCAGCTTTGCAGCTGGTGCCACGTCTGGCACGGTAAGTAATGGTGCTTCCAGGTGGCCTGGAAAGACTTCCCAAAGAGGGGAATGCAAAGGCCTGCTGGCCCTGTGCTCTCTTAACTGTGATCTAGGAATCCTTCCTAATCAGCTTAGTTTCTGCAACCAGGAAGATTGCAGTTGTCACCCTGATTTGTTTGTCCACATTAGTTGGCAGAAGTAGGCATAGCCTTCTTGTAAAATATAAAACTTCCTGACCTTAGGCTTTCTGAGTGGTCAGTAGGTAAATACAGCACATAAGAAGATCTGGTTATTATGGCAAAACTTAATAGATATGCATAGAGTGCTTTTTGATGAGTAACTGTTAAATAGATTTTTAAAATCATTTTTAACTTCAGGGCTTACAACTTAAAATTGATAACCTACAAACCATTTTTTCTTTTCCTGTGTGTTTTCTACATGAACTCTAAATAATTGGATCCCCAACAGTGGAGTATTGTATCCAGAATGAGTTATCATGTTCTACCCACTCTTGAAAAGAGGGCTTGTGCAAATTAAGTAAGCTCTGTCAGCCTTCTCAGAAACAGTATGTTTTTCTTCCACACCAGTGCAATTTCTGGTCAGTGTTGATTTTATCTCACCCCTTTCCAAACATTTTAGAACATAAGGAGAGACGTGCTATCTATCCGCACACAATACGTTCTGGGATTATCTCACTATTTCTAGAGCAGGATGGGTTTGCCAGTTGACTTTCAGGGTTCAAGGTGTCTACTTTTGCAACATAAATGAAGCCTTTTAAGTGTTTCCTTGATAATATCACAGAACTGGAAAATATAAGTCTCTGCATACAACAGGAAACACTTCCTTAATTTGCATAAGCTTTGCCTCTAGAGCAAAGGCAATATACTCCTTCGTTCAATGAGAAGATGCATTTGTGGTGGGTTCCAACATTACAGTCAAGTGGAGGTAGCTATGCACAAGTCTTGGTTAACCAATATGTCATTTGTTACCATGTTGTGCCTCCGGGTGGTGTCTGAGAGATGGTCCCTCTTATTTCTTAGGTGGCTGCTGTCCTGACATTGCCGTTTGATGTTGTGAAGACCCAGCGGCAGATTCAGCTGGGAGACATGGAGACCCTTCAAGGTGAGATATGGGAGCTTATCAAATTGAAGAATAGTGTCACAAGTCTGGCCAATGGTCAGTAGCTCCTTCAATCATTTTAGCATATGCTTGGATTTGTATTGGGGTAAGCAGTTCATAACAGGCAGTACCGAAAAAGCAGGGGAGCATGGAAGTCAAAGGAAGGAGGGTGGCAGGGTAAAAGGAGTGATACGGAAAAGCTCAGAGCAATCCTTGCTCAGTGAAAGGGAGAAGTTGGCCCTGCTTTTACATAAATTGAATTAGTTTCTGCAGGACGACTGGGCCTGTTGGAAAGTTTGGGGTAGGAACCAGTTGGAGACCAGGGTCCCCCTGTTCTGGTTTCCTTTTGCCAGATGAGTTCTTGGTTTCACCTGTGTACTCAAAGGGACATTATTTCTCTTTCCACAAAGACAAGACCTTGGTATCAGCCTCTAACTGGATATTAAATTTGCAGGCGGAAATACAGTGAATATGTAGGTAGAAGTGCCATGGATAATGTTAGTTTTCTGGGACTTGTCTACCATGGACCCCTTGTAGCTTGCAGGGTTTCCTAGGGATTACCTTTGTTACCCTGGTAAAATGCAGGGATGACTTCACATACTATTTGCAGTGGTAGTTCATTAACTCTGTCTTGTGTGCATATCACACAAAGCCGCAGCCAGTCCCAGCCTCTTGCCTTTGATAATGCTCACTTTCCATGCAGATAATTAGTATTTTTTTTTGTAATCTCTTTTTTTAAAAAAAGAAACTACACACATAACAAACATTCGTGGATGGGTTGGTGGAAGGCAGCAGTTAAACGCTGGAAAAAAGGGAATGCTGCTCAATGTTCTGTACTTGTGAAACATTGGGAAACTGGGAATAAAGCCATGCTGTGTATATTTAGAGAGAGATGGGACAAATCCCCATGGTAGCACCTCTGTAATGCATTGGATGGAGCCACTTCCCATGCTCGTTTGGGCTGCAGTCCTGTACAGCGGAAACGGGAACAAAGGTTTTCCATCCAACTGCATAGTTCTTTTGTTATCTCTTATCAGAAAGATAAGAAAAGAGGCTGTGGAAAGTTTATTAAGCTGTTTTATGGCATTGAACTATGCTTTCTGGAATGGAAAGCTGTTGGATGGGGCCTTTCCCCCGAGTCAGCCTGCATCGACCCAAGCTGTGCTTTGTATGCTTGATAGGGAGATGTCCAAATTGGTAAAGACTACACCTGGCCCCACCTGCTTCTGTTTGGTTCATTACCCTTCCCAAATTAAAATTTACCTCCCCGACAAAAAAGATTTCTCACTACTACTGTGCATTGTGCACACATGTTTGGAAGAAAATCCCATTGAGTCCTGTGAGATTTGCTTCTAAATAAACCTGCATAGGATTGTGCTGATTGTGCAAGCCTAGACAGTGAGCACTGTGTCTCTTCTTTCTCAGTGAACCTTGTAACTTCACAGGATGTGAATTGCACATTTCAAAAAGCATCTCTTCCTTTATGAGCCTCCTTGCTTGTTAAGATTGTTGGGAAAGGTCTTGTCCTGTTTGCCATCTTTAAGGCACTACTTTTCAGTGTGGCTTAGGTCTTTAAAACCTCAAGATGAAATTTGACAATACGCTTCTTCTGTACTTGTCACAAACGAAATGTAAGTTCCATCTGTGTGTTCTGGCAGAAAGTTGAATCTGAGTCTGTTTTTTTAAAAAAACACCAGAAATCAAAGAGTTTTTCATCATTACTGGATTTTAACTGAATTGTTAACAAACTATTCCTCATTCATGGATTTGTATTGATAATTTGATTCACTTCAAAAAGAAATGGAATCCATATTTTAATTAACCTCTTGCTTGTTCTCTCTCTCTTTCCTCAGTTAGTGCTTCCAAACCTTCATCTACTTGGTTGCTTATGCAGAAGATTTGGGCTGAATCTGGCACTCGAGGCCTCTTTGCAGGTATATGGGCTTGCCCTTAGCTGGGCTTGTCATCTATGCTGTGTGATTGGGCTACTCCTAAACAGATTCTGAGATTAGGAAAGTGACTTATTTGGACTACTGCTGCAAGAAACCCACTGTAAGCATGGCCTCTAGCGGCAGATTAGAAATTTAGATCGACAGCCAGGTCCTTAATTATAGTCTTTTAGTTCTAAACTCTTTCAATAGCTTTGGAAATTTGGACAGATTGTTTCTCGGCTTCATTTACCTGTAACCACACTCCACTCCAGAAGACTGAGTAGGGAGTCTTTTTGTAAAAGTTTGATATGGTCAGATGGTGTGTTGTATGAACTAAATTCAGAAGAAGGCCAAGCGGTTGTTTACTCTTTCTTACCTACCTTGGCTGGGCTATGCAATGAACACTGAATCTTGATCCTGACATTCTGGAAAAGGATAGTGAGATTGGACAGAGTCTGTCCTTCTGCTCCTTCTCTGCTTCAGCCTTAAGCCAGCTGCCTCCGCTGGAAAAAGGCAAGGTGTTGGTTTACTTTGTCTGATGTGTTTGTTTGCTTGTTCTTTGCTCCTCCCTTCCCTCTCCTCCCTCCACTTCTACCAAAACCTTCTATAGGTTTCTTACCTCGTGTCATCAAGGTGGCCCCAGCCTGCGCCATCATGATCAGCACTTATGAATTCGGAAAGAGTTTCTTCCAGAAAATGAACCAGGAGCGGCAGCTCAGCAGCCTGTGTGGTCCATGAAAGGAGCCTCGATTGGTGGCCTTCTGATTGACCAAAGCCATCGGGATGGCAGTAGAAGGGACAGCTTTGGTAGAGATGGGGAAAAAAAACCTAGAATCTCTGCATTTCAGAAGCTAGATAAAGTGAATCCAGTAGCTTGAGAAGCCCATATACAAGAAGCATTTTGCTCGCTTTTCTTTTAAGATTTGTCTCATGTCAAACAAATTGTGGATGCCTTCTGGAAAGAAGTTTGGTGATTTTAAACCTCTTAACTCTATCCCCCACTGTCATGTTAGGTCAAGTCTTGCTGTTTGGATGATGCAGCTTTACAACCTTTCTGCATATGCTATGACACATAGGAGCTCCTGTCAACATTTTGCCCCCAATCAAAAGAAGCTGCAGCTGCTTCCTACTTCCTGTAAGATCTGAGCGGAATGTAGCTCCCATTGGCTGGTTGCAAATGAAAGGAGAAAGGAGAAAGAGAGCTGGACCTGGCATTCCAAAGAAGATCCTTGTGCACAATGAATTAATTCCCCTAAGTCTCCAAAGAGTTAAAATTGTTATATTCAGAAACAGACCTCTCCAGTCCTGCCTTAATTTTAAAGTGTCCGTTGACCTGCATGCCTTCTTTTCTTTCCACATGAACTTTCCTGTGCATGATGAATACTGCTGGCTCAAGTGGTAGCCTCACACTGGACTCTTCTGGGATTCTCGATAGAAAAACATTGGTTTTGAATGTCAAGATTCACCCAGCTCTTTTCTTCACACTCCCATTGTCAGCCAGAACTCTTTTAAGTCTTCATGCCTTAGTTAACGGGTAGCATGGGTGCAACGGATTTAAACTGCTTTCTGTATCTGTGGGGAAGGAATCACTCATGAATGAGTTAACTCCCAGTGCCGACAAGGCAAGGCAGAGGTCACATGATCTACGTGCCTGTTGCTTACATTCTTGTAAAAGGGAAGAGGTTGAACTCTTGTGTCTTAATAAAGTCACATATTTAAAAAGAAGAAATTATGGCAGGGAAAACTGAAGAGAAGATGCCCCCTCTCGTCTTCTGTATTTCCTCCTTGCACCCACGAGACATCTTTACTTCTCAGTAAGGATGGCCTTACATGCTTATCGTCTCCAATAATCTTGTCTTCCAGTCATGTGTTGAATTGTTCCTCTTTTTTTGTCACATTCACTACAAAATGGTAATTTGCTGGATTTGTCCATGAATATAAACTTCTCTCACCTCATCCAGGTGAATCTTAAAACAAGTTTTTAGAAAAACACTCACAATATATAATGTAAGGGATTCTTCCCTTTGCCAGGTAAATACAATCTGGTTTTGAAAGATATACATGTGTTCTGACTTCAGTACAGTGATAGGAAACCTTCCTAGCCTCCTTACATTTGTGTTGAGGATTTTTCAAAATTTATGAGCATCTGGAATGTTCTGAAAAAACATCTTGCCAGCATTACAGACTACTGTAGAGAGCAGTTAATGAGGAAGGGTTGCCAGGAAAGGACAGTAGCATGAAGTGCTGGATAGCTCAGTGGTTTAGGTATCTGGTTGGGAGTTCGATTCCCCACTGTGTCTCCTTGACAGGGGCTGGACTTGATGATCCATAGGGTCCCAGCTCTGCAGTTCTAAGATGATGATGATGATTACCATCATCATCAATATAGGCGGTTGTGTAAAGGTTATATAGGGAACGGAATATGTGAATAAAATGGGCAAATGGGGACACGTGAATTGGATTCAGCATGAGATTAGGTTTATGTACAGAGGAGGAAACATTGCATATGTTTTTGTAGGTTTTTGTTGATCTTCACACTTATGCTTCACCTTCCTAGATGCTGGAATTTTAGGCATCTAAGTAGACAGACCTCAGGGATGGAATTCAAAGAGCTCCTTTAGATATCTCCTTGACTTTGTCTATCCATAGCTGGCCTAATGACTTTTCCTTCCTTTCAGGAGTACAGCACTCCACCATGATATATTAAAATCAACAGTGGAAGCTTCCCTTGGCATTAGTTATGGTTTGTAGTTGGACATGGAGAGGCTTTTTTGCCCAAGAAATATAAGTCAAAGGCCATAGCAGATGTTAAAACCTGATTACGTTGTTAGTCGAATCCCAACTCTGGTATTTAAAGCTGGGGTCCCTTACTGGCTAAGGCTATCATAAATATCTCTAAATTTAGTGAACTTGGTGCGACTTAATCCTGATTTCAGTGTCAAAGAATCAGATTGAATGAGTATAACTTATATAACCAGAAAGCCTGTTCTTCAGATTGTGCCTCAGCCATTGGTTCATTAGGTGGTATTGGGCAAGCCGCCATTTGCAACATGATGAGACTAGTTTATAATACAGAGCTGTTGTAGGACAGTCTATACAAAGAGCTTTCAATATATAAATACGGAATATACTATTTTGGGTCCAGTTAGTGAAGTTTTGGTTGTAGTTATTGGTAAAGTTCCCTGTCATTCTTTGCACATGCAGTCATTGGTACACAGATGGGGTTATGTATGTGCATGTAACTGGAGGGGAAGGAATAGAAAGTTATTCATAGTTTTTACTAAATCTTTAACACAATATTGTAGAAATGGCAAATATAAGCAGAAACCAAAGATAGGTCTAACTAGGATTGTATGGGAGGGGGAGGCATAGCCAAGTTTCTCTGCAGGGAAATGTGTGTCCAAAAAGAAATTCAAAGAGACTCAGTCTGCCAGCTCCTCAATCTGCTTTAATTGTTTTTCACTAATTTAACAACTTTCCCAACTGCTGGCCTGTAACAGTTTTCCAACTGTGGTAAGTTGAGATTTTGTCCTATATTGGAGCATTCTTAGATCTACTTTGCACCTTCAGATTTCTGGCAGAGAAGAATCCCAACTGTGCCATGTTTGCCATATCAAGAGACAGAAGATTTAAATTGGCCCTCCAACTTCCAAGGATCTTCGTGCTTCCGTTCCTAGCACAGAAAGTTCCACTGGGATAGCAACATGCAAGAAAAACTTGTAGGAAGTAGATTCTTTGTGAGACCGGTTGGTTTGAGGAAGACAAAAGCGGCTTCCTGAACATTATATTAAAAAAAAAAAAAAGCCAAGGCTTTAAATTGACTCCCTGTGAAGGGTGTAGAATCTTTGTCCAAAAAGGTGCTGCAATTGTATGTGAAGTACGTGGGTGACAGAGAAGATGAGAAACCTCCCCCACAGCACTTCACACCTTTTTCAGACACCCTTCCACCCAGCACAGACATGGTGTTTCTGACCTTTGCTGTTCATTGTGCAAGTTTCCGCCTTAAGGAATGTGCCATGAATTTCGCCCTGCACCATTCTGATCGTTCTCCCCCCCCCTCCCAAAAAAAACCACATACCTGACAATAGAGTTCAGAAGGCTTTTTCCTAAGTTCCTCCCCAGAAGCGGCTGCCTTTCACAAATCTTAGTCATATATAATATCTATATCTATATATTACATATATTACACAGCATCATTTTACAAAAGCGCTTTTGGCAGGTGATCCCTCCAGCTTCCAACAAGTGAAGTCCTGACCAGCAAGGAGATTCTTTAACATTTTCCTGATCCCAGTTTAAGGAAGAGTATTTATCAAAATGTTCAGTTGAAGAGGTGGGCGTGCTGCCCTTTTGCATCAGGCTGGATAAAGGGTTCAATTCACCCTCCCCATAATCGTAACTAAGCCAAAAGGACTCGATTCTCAATTCATTTCTTTTGCCTGCCAGGCAATCTCTGCTTCCCCTCAGGCATCTCATGGTTTTTGGGGATGGCCATCTGATGTCTCAGCTGGGGCTGTGAGCAGGGCTGGGTTCAGTGCTGTCGCTCACCAGGCACTCGTTGGATTTTAGGCTGGCTAAAGACTTGCAACTAGGCAAGGAGGCCAAGGACCCGCAGAGGCCCAGCATGGATGGAGTCGGGTCCTTTCCTGCAGAGAAAAGGAAGGAGACATGGGTTTTTAGAGGGATGCCCGTTAAAACGGGGGCCTAATCGTGAAAGTAAGGGCCATGATTTGCACCCATTTTAATTCCTCTAGGAGGTCATTAATTTGTGTCAGGGTTCAACCTTGGATCCCCCTTACATGTTCCTGCATGAAGCCCACTTCCCCAGAGCATGTGTGTGGAATAATATCTTATTCCTCCTGACTAGCGCCCTCCCCTGAAAGACTGGAGGGTAGTGGGTCAGAAAGTACATCTTGTACGCAGACTTGGGGATCTATGGCATGGGTGGCCACCACCCTTATGGGTGAGAATAGGGATTGGCAGAATATAGTTATGGCTCTCTGGATAGACCTTTAGGTATATTGCAGTAGGCATGCAAGGGTGTCTTGACTTTCAAATGTGCAATAACATTTGAAATATAGCTTTTCCCACCTAAATTATACTGCAGAAGTGAAAAGGCTTGGGGTAACCTGGGGTGGATTTTCATGTGAAGGGACTGCAAGCTCAGTTCTGCTATGGAAAACAAACTCCTGGGCTCAGCTTGTTTGGCCATAAGGATATCTATTTTAATTCTTAGGGCAGCATCCTGTTAGGAAACACAGAACGTAACTGTTTTGCAGATGTAGCACTGTGCAATCTCTGGTGTACAGTTATAAAGCCAGAGATTACCCCCATTCACCCCAACCAAGCTTCTGCATGCAGAAGGGAGCAGTGAATGCACCCTTTCATAAATGCCAAGAATGGAGTAACTGCACATGCAATAGTCCATCACATGTGGCAGAGACAGGATCTTTTGGCTAAGTGGTTTGTCTTTTGCACATCTCTGGCTAGCTGCTGTTGTGGCTCTAGTAAAATACAAAGTAGGTCTCATAAGACTGAAATCTGCTGCTGCGTATTAGAATATAAAATCAGCTGTTGAAAAGCAGTGAGAGATAATGTTTGGACAGCAGGAGTGTGCTACTTACATTTAAAAGTTAGAGGCATACTTCATTTATTTAAAATTTTATTTAAATAAATAAATAGAGAACTGTGTGCCTGCCCACCTCCTGTGCTTCTGCAGGAATAAGTGTTCAAGACATGCCTTCTGACTTCAGGAAGGCCAGGCCAGTTCACAAAAATGACATATGCAATGGCTCCACATGGCAGGAGCATTCTCGTTAATCTTGGCATCATTTATTGTTAAATAGGAATATCCCCCACTTTTCTGACTGGCAAGCAGGACAAGACAATTAAAAATGAAGTTTTAAAACAACCCAAGCATTAGAAGTCATTGAATCTTCCAGCCATACCCAATGTAAACTGGGCAGAATTATCTGCCACTAAGAGAGGACTGACTGGGATGAAGCAGGCCCAAAATAGCATGTAGAAAGGCAACTGGCAACTCTTGAGGATTGGAAATTCCTCTGTATCCCTGAATCGAAAGCCATTGAGGTTTACAGGAAGTAAGCAACGTCAACGCAGGCAGTCATGCCAAAGTACAGCACATGTTATCCTGAAATGTTGACTTTCAGAAGCTGTTAAATATTGGAATTATTTATTTCTTGCACCACACTTAACAGTAACCTCACAGCACACTAAGATGCCTCAGGACAGAGTGCGAAAAATCATGATTCTGTAGCATCACAGAAGGGGTTTAATTAATATCAGAATTTTGACCCAGAATCTCATTTTAGTGCTGTGGCTCTTTCTGGAAGATATGAAACAGTAGGACAAAGGGGCTGCCTCTCCCTGCAACATGGCTCGAACAGGGGGAAAGATCTATAGGACAAAAAATGAGTTTTGAAAAAATAATTAATTATGTTAATTTTGTTTTTTGGGGGGGCGGGTGAGAGGGAGATTGCATCAAGCTATATAGGGTATCTTCAAAACCATGTTAATATTGATATGATTTTTACTCACTAACATTTTAAGTATTGCTCTGCTTCCAGCAATAAATGAATGTATTTAAATATTCTTCACAATCAGAGGTAGAAGTACCCATAAACCTCCAACAGAAAGGTAGCTTTGTACATAGTCATTCATTCCCTGATTACTTTAAAAGAGACATCAGCAATATAACAAAACAAAACATTTAAAAATGAAAGTTGTGCCTTTAAGACTAATATATTTCAACGCAAGCTTTACAGCCAGCTGCCTGGAGTCCCCGAACTCGAAGAATGGTAGGATATCAATAAAATAAATAATATATAAATAATCTGCTTTCTCAGGGATTTATTCCACAGCAGTAAGTCTGTTACTTTTTAAGATGCTGTTTGTTTTTCACACTATGGTTATCTCTTTGAAAATTTAGCAGATTACTATAGTATTTATCCTTGAACGCATAGTCTGAGCTAGAACTTCCTGAGCCTCTCACCTCAGTTTCCCACATGGATGAAGAGATCACAGTAATTAATTTCCTATCACATTCATCGCCACCATAGGACATTAACACAGTTGAAAGGTATTGGCTTCCAACTTCCTAAGGATAATGTAGTTTGAGAAACACTTTCAGATGTTTGCATTTGGAGCAAAACCAATTTTTCAAGTGGAGAATTAAGCTGAGATAGCATAAAGAGGAGCCATGTTTCTATCTCTAGAAATTTCCAACAGGATAACCTTTGCTTATTTTTTGTAAGCTTCTGCGGACTTCTCAATGACTTTCAGTTCAAAGAAGTACATTTGAAAGTGGTTTAAGAAATGAGTGAATCTTCTGTTGGAGATGCATATATCCCTCTGCAGTGTGGAGATAGCTTTCCCCAACCTGACAGTTTTAAGATATGTTGGACTTCCCCCTACCCCCTGCTAGCAGTTCTATGATGGAATCTGTCGTCCATCTGGAAAACAAATGCTGAAGGCAATTTTAAAGTGACAAAAAGCATTTTTGAAGGAGCCACTAAGTGTAATAGGTAGAAATCCACCTGTCACTTTCTGTACAGCCTGCTGTTTATTTCAAAATTATAATTTAATTGACAAATTTCCAACAGTAATTCTATAAACTGAATGATAAACAACAAATTATTCTCATTTTTAACCATGAGTTGTGTTAGCACTGCTTAAGCTCTTGTGCTGCCTGTTTCCTGAAACAAAGCACTGATTTCCCTTCCGAGCGGCTATGAAATTATTTTACCCAGCGGCCCCCAGGGCTCTCCTTCATGCTTCCCTTCGCCCATCCTTTGGGAATCCGAACTTAGGCTGATTTCTGCTGACAGCTGGTCTGTACTCATGAAGCTGTGCCTGGCATGAAGAAAGAAGGAGACAACTGCACTTACATAATTTCCCCAGAATTCAAAACATGTTCACAGTCATGGTAGGCTGGATTATTGAATGGTCTATATCTGCACAGTCCCAGAGCACCCCCAGAAGAAGGGAATGGTAAACCACTTCTGAATATTCTGTACCTGGAAAACCCTGGAAAGTCAGTCAAAATTGACCAAACGGCACACAATTAGTATTATTAGATAAATTCTGATACAAAGGGCTGTTTCCTCTTCATGGTCAAATAAGACAGCTTTACTGGTTACTGAAGTGGAGCTTGTTAAAAATGTTCCTTAAAAATTAAAACACCCCCTATATTTTCTTTTCTGAAATGATCACCCACCCCCTTCTGTGGATCAAAAATGACTACTGAGGATATATGCTTTTGGTCTTTAAAAACGATTGGGTGCCCACTTCTCTCTGGCTACAACTGCAGAAATGGTAATGAACCTGAGTGGATTTGCTGTGGGCTATATTATTATACTTTAGGATGAAAAAAGGAGAGGATCCTTCCCAGCTCTCTAGTCAGCTTTTAAGATGGGCATTTTAAACAGACTCACACAGTGCACGTACATACTCTCTCACCTTCTCTCTTACCTTCTGTACATTTTGGCTTGTGAGCGACCTTGATTACTATTCAGCATACCCAGCGAGGGCCACTGGTTCACCAAAGGTGCTGCCATTTCCTTGGAGAGTTGAGTCAATTGGTTGTTGTCCGAGGGGATGAGGCCCGTCCTGGGGGCAGAGCGGGAGGAGGGAAGTCTGGTCAAGCAGGAGGGAATGCAACCTGTCAGCTCAAGGAAAGGGAACCAGATAAAATCCTCACTGTGCCCATCCTCCAACTTAATCCGGTTTCTAAGGGTGGCAAAACGTAACACTTCAGAACACAGAGCAGGATGATGGTGCTCTGATTCCAGTCCTTTAATATCTACCTTCTTCTGTCTGCTTGAGGTCATTGATGGGTATCCTTGGCACTTTTTAAAGAATGAATGCTCAAATATGTTTTTACTTAAGAGGTGCCATATTGAATCACATACTGTCTTGTCTAGTCCTTGTTAGAAATAATGCTAGTACTGGGTGATCTATTAGAAATGCGCCAGTAAATGAAGTGGAGCCTAAGCAACCATTTTGCCTTTAAAGGCCGCAAAGGAATGACAGTAGTTCGGAGCTTCGTATTCGTATTCCCGGGGAATACGAATACGAAGCATGGCACCACAGGTGCCGCAAAGGTCCATTCCCTCCCCCCAGAACCAGCCTGCTCCACTCACTGGGCTCCGTATGGTGCACGCATCCATCATTGATGACATTGTGCCAATAGCGGAAGTAGCCTGGCTGGCACTTCCCCGCCTTCCCACACAGCCAACTGCTGTATAGCTGAGCAGGGAGACTCGTCATCCCACCTCCTTGCCGGAGTGGTTGGCTGCACAGGGAGGCAGGGAAGCGCTGGCTGGGCTACGTCCATAATTGGTGTGATGATGCTGATGACAGACATGTGCGCTGCACGGAGCCCGGTGAATGGACTGGGCTGGTTCTGAGGGAAGGGAATGGTGGGCCTCTGTGGCACCTGTGGTGCTACATGTCATATTCATATCCCCAGGGATATGAATACGAAGCTCTCCTCTCTAGTTTGGAGGCTGCATGCCAGGTGTGGGCTACAGATAACTTGACCCTCTGGCAGGCAGGGCCTTTCTTACTATGTCCTTCCTGCACTGACATAAGAATGGACCTTACTGGCACACACCAACATCCACTTAACCTTCCTTCCCTAAGCAGGTGAGTATTGGGGAAGATGCACATTGTGATTGGTCCAATCCCTCTGTTCCCTTCTCCACTCTGTGTCTCTGTGCCATTCAGCTGATTGGTACTGGGGAGACATGGGTGATAGGATTGCTGTGATTCGATTGTGTGCCTACATCCAGCTGCCCAGGCACTTAGAATAGCTGAGGAGAGCACGTTGTATGTTCTTCAGTAATATCCATCACCAGTTAGGTAAGAGGAAGGAAGCCACACAGAAATCAGCTGAGGGCTGCTTGCAACATATAAGCTTGACCACATGTCACAGACGGGAACCTCTAGCTCTCAGTTTTTTTTCTGGCCTACAATTCCTGTTGGGCCTATCCAACATGGTGAATTGTCAGGCATTGTGGGAGTTGTAGTTCCAAAATCTGAAGTGAAACAGGTTCCTCACCTGCTATATGTGGTCTGCCTTCTTTCTGCTTACTCACATTATAGACTGACTTTCTTCTAATTGTTGGTGGATGTTACTGCCCATGGTTCTGAAAACGAATTCAGGCTACAATTTCTTGAAGAAAAGGCATCCTTGGATGTCTGGTTCGGGAGAGATTGGTTCGGTGGGGAAGCAGTTGAAAGAGGAGAGGTGTGCAACCTCCAAAAATTTCCAGGGTGTGAAATCCAAAACTGCAGCTCCAAAAATAATGGATTTCTGGGAATATTAAATCTAGATGGGAGAAATATTTCCTCATCTGACCTAGCTGTTGCTGGTTTTGATATTGAAAGATCAGTCTGCCATTTCAGAGCGATTGTTGGTTCTTCCAGACAAAGACATTTATTGTGAAATAGTGCTGCTTCATTCACAGAATTTTACCAGGAATAATTTCTCCCACTTGAACCCCCCCCCCCCCGTTTTTTCTAACACTTCACTCTTTTTTCTTCTCTCTACTTAAAAAAAAAATCCATAAAGGAGGGGAAGATGGTAGGAAAGAAACAACCTGTGTCACATTCAGAGCATGACAGCATTACCAAAAAAATATCACATTTTTCAGAGTTATATAAAACTTGAAATTTAGGAGGTATAATCAAAGGCCCTAAGCTCTAGTTAAGTTAGCTTTTGCAAAAATCTGCCACTAGAAAGATGGAATAGGCCCACAATGTATCTCCCTTAGCAGTAGCAACCCCCTGCCTGGATGTAAACCCCCCCCAAAAAATTTTTTTTATCATATTTCTCCATATTATGTATTTTGTTATACTCTGGAGAGGAGGAATGTATGTTTCCTTCCCCTTACAACACTTTTGGTGGTAAGTCCTAAATTAAATAATATGGAGTTTTGTGTTTTTAGCCTTATAACCGTAACCCCAAGAAGCAAATATATAACATAAAAGTCAAGATATGAGAGAGAGAGAGAGAGAGTAGGGTTCGCCCGGTCAGCAGCATCCCCTTCCCTAATATTTCACAGCCAAACTCTGACAGTAGGGAGCACGTCCTTATGCTGTCAGAGGACTGGGTCCCTGTGCAGTCATAGATATCAGGCAGGCAAGAGTTTGGTGACCACTTTGTTCCGACCTTTGTGCTGCTCTCACCACCATTGCTAACAGGGCTGGTGGAACATTACGTTCTAATTCCTGCCGTGTCCCAAAGCTTCATGATGGACCCAATGTCGCCGTAAATAAAAAGCCAGGAGAAAGCGTAGGGAATGGGGCACTTTGACTCATTTTCTCATTTGAAGCAACACATGCAACCCCCCTCCGTTGAGCCAGGGAGCAGCAGCTGGCAATGAAGGGAGATGCGTGCCCAGGCTTTAAGGCCACCTTGCACACAAAAGTCAAATATTCTTCTCCTACAGCACTGCTTGCCCTGAGATCTGTCTCCCTAATTGGCTCCTGGAAAAACACAGCAGTTCTCCAATACTTCACCAGAAGCCCTGAGACCTGGCAATCCTAATTGGTGGAGGGATTTGATAACAAATATGATAGGCACACACCTATACAAA
Source organism: Intellagama lesueurii (assembly GCA_037013535.1). Lineage (NCBI taxonomy): Eukaryota > Metazoa > Chordata > Lepidosauria > Squamata > Agamidae > Intellagama > Intellagama lesueurii. The sequence goes on from JBAJHW010000006.1 coordinate 36,454,634, forward strand.
AGAAATAGGAGAAACAACAGGGTTTTTGGGGCACAGTTAGAAACCCTAGAACTGGGACACAGAATCTTTTTTCCCGTCATGGCCTACATGTCAGTGCTGAACACAACCAATGCTAAAAGTAGATGACTTTCCTTTCTGTACGCTGTTCCAGTTCTGTCCTCTGTCTCCTCCTCCTTGCCCAGCAGGCGGCTGAGAGAGGAAGAAACGGACCTTCTCAGAGGTCTGCACTGATCAGTTTCAGAGAGGGTTTGAAAGAAGGGCAAGGAACACAAGCTGTCCACTCATGTCCTAGAAGGGGTTCAAAGAGACCCCCTTCCCAATGAACAGAAGAAAATGGTCAACCAATGGGTCTAAGGGCCCCCTCTATGGTAGGGAAATGATGACAGAGGAAGCTAGAAAAGAAGTGGGTCTGGACCTCCAAGTATGGGGGCAGGAGAGCATAAGGATTTATCCCACTTACAACTGTTCTTGTAGTTCCAGGATGACCCCCTCCAGCTCCCGTTTCTCTAACTGATTCTGCACTTTCACCTCCTCAAGTCTCAATTGCAGGCGTTTGTTCTCTGCCTCCAGGTCTTTCAGCTGTGACTCTCTCAGCCGAACTAGCTCCTCCAGGTAGCCCTGTGAGGTGGGAGAGAAACAGATTGGTGTGATGAGGGGGGCAAAGGAACTCCATGCAGGAAACTATCCTGTAGAAGAGGGATTGGCAGCTTTTGTAGGGCCAAGGGCTAATTTTCTACCTGATAGGTAGTGCAAGGACTGCCAACATTGTCCCTCCCTAAACCCCAGGAAAAAATTAAACTAAATGAATAGCACTCCAGTTCCGACAAGTGGGAATATTTAAACAGAGCTGAGATAGTTTGACAGGCTGGAACTGAGGAGCCTCAGGTGTGAATTTCCAGCCATGCTGGGCCTCCTCCAGATCTGCAGAGGAGAAAATTTCCCTAGGATACCACCAAGTGATGAAATAGTGAGATTCCATTTCCATGCTTGCTTTGATTCTGTTAATTACCAGTGCACCCAGCTGACAATGTATGCATGCTTAAAGACCTGCACATTTAATGCCCCATGTAATTTGAGATCTACAAGCCGTGCAGGCCTTGTGCCTGAGGTTCAGGTACCTTCTGTGCGTATACAATACGAAACTTCTGCTCCATCTTGCGCCACTTGTTGCGCCAGCTCTCTTCAGCAGTCACTAAGGGTAAATAGGGGTGATCTGGTGAACTGTCCTCACTTGTGCTGCTCTCCAAACTCCTCCGGTCCTCCTCATCGCTCAAGTAGTCATAGCTGCTTGCAGAGATAGTAATGTTAACTGCGGCAAAGTGACTGAGGTGTGGGAGTATATTTGCTCCCTAGTATTACTTTACATTTGTATAACACATGACCAATTTGCATAAAGAATTACAATAGGAACTTCCATATCCACAGGGAATTGGTTCCAACCCCCCTCCTCGCGGATGCTAATAAACATGGATTACAATGAATGCTATTTGAATAGTGAATACTATACATAGCATGGTCTCTGGCTCTCTCTAGTGGCCAGTTCTGGTAACTTCACCTTTATAAATACATATTTGTAGGATTTTTCTTTTAATACTTTTAATATTTTCAGATCCTGGATAAGGGAATTAGCGGATACTGATCCCACAGATAAGGGAGTCCTTCTATACTAGTACTTTGATATTCCTCATCAGAAAGAAGACATTTTTAGCTCTCCAAGTAAAGAGCATCTTTAAGGTTTGACCTACACGTACAGTTTGCTGTGTTTCTTTGAACTCTACTATGCGATTTTGTTGTAACACTTCAAACTAGTGTATGGTAATACCAGTTTTGAATACTTCCCTCCCCCAATCTGTTCATAGGACAAATATTAGCATATCATTTATGAATTAGTTTTCTACTTGCAGGGATGTTTTGTTTTCTCTTATGTGGGGAAACATTCAAAAGTGGTATCCGCACAAACTCACTTGAAATGTAAAAAGCTAGAGTTCATTCTGCCATGTGAGGATTCTACTACTTCATCCTTACTACATTCTTCTGTATGTAGAGACCCAGTCTCAGTTTGGAACATGCAATTTTTAATTGCAATTCTCAGAGGACAGAAAAGGAGGCATAATTAAAATCATTGCACATTATCTAGCCAATATAAATTTGTTCTTAAATCACAGACACATTAATCCTGATTGTTATGTTTTAGATATAAATACAGGCATGGGCAAACAAAAACTGAGATCTACCCCAAGTTTGAATATTAATACAGAAGAAACTGCCTTGGCTACTTCAAGTGTCTTCTAACATAGCTTTCCCAGCCCTGAACTTCGCTCACCCAAAAATATATCCACAAGTCCAGTAGCCATTACCTCTGTGTAAACTTTAGGTAAGGAGTATAATCAATCACCACTGGGGTTTTGCCATCCATGATCTCCCCTTTCAAGCAGAAACTGCAGAATACAAAAAGGACAGGAAGCAATGCAAGATTATCCAGAGATGCCTCAAGAGTGCTGTCTTTCAGGAAGCCAAATGGTTGTGGATATAATTATTGATGCCTAAGAGGGCACCAATATATTGTGCAGACAACAGGATTCAGCATTCTATAAACCAACTTCCGTAAGCCATTCACACTTGTTGAAAAACAGCCCTGACCATTGCTTTGTGTTTGGGTGAGAAGTGGTGAACTGATGAAAAAAGGAGTCAGCTTCTGGGATTTTCTCTTATGTGGTGTCACTTTGTGAATGGTAGTGAGCAGAAGAGGGTATCTTGTAGACCATCTTGACTTCTGCCATTGATGTTGTCAATATTCAGGCTGCCCTTTGCTGTGTAAAGCTTGGCATCCTTTTTCCTGCTGGCAACGTGGGCACAATATTGTGCAGCAATGTTGGGCCATTTCCTGGCTTTTTGAATTGTGGGCACAGAAGCACAATATCTCACATTCATAAACCAGAGGTTTTTTTAAGAATTTAATTATAATTCTACCGTTGCACATTACCTCTGCTCCACCATTACAGTCTGCAGGAGGGAAAGGTGAGTGGGAGCATTGAAGGCATCAGAAACAATGGAGGTCCTACTGATCGACAGCAGGCTCACCAAGGCACTGATTAGTTGTTAAAACACTTGACTAAAGTGTCCTGGTATCCAACCGAAACAAAGGCCACGTAGATGCAACTGCATTAGCCCAATTCATCCTCTATTGTCTTGATCCCCCTTTCCATCTTGTTTCTTGTTTGTAAAGTTTATTATAGCCACTGGCCATTAAAACCATGAACATATACATATACATTAAAATGCACAATAAAATGATATAACAATGGTAAAGTTGTACATCTGATAAGCTAGGCTTTCCATCTTTGCTTCTCATGTTCGTGTTTCTCATGGGTTTTTAGTAATGGAACCCTTTATTTATAAATAGAATTCTGATCAGGCATTTCAAGTTATGGGAAAGAATCAGGTTGTTGTGTTTTTTTAAAATTTTGGTGTGGGTCCTAGTTTTTAATATTTTTGTCCCCCTGATATTTTCATCCTCAGATTTCAAAAATATTATCTACAGTCGTTATTGTGAGAAAAGCTGAACTTTTTTCATTGAAAAGTGAAATCTAGAACACCAAGAACCGAATGTTTATCTGGAAACCTTAATCTCTCCTATTCTTTGGTCACTGGTCCTATTTTTCTCTATATGTGACGGAGGTTGTGGGGAAAGGATGCTTCTGAACAGAGACAGACTATCAGTATTCCTTCCACTAGAGGCAAAAATTACTTGGGATGCAAAACAGGAATCACTGAAGTAATAACAAACTCTTTTCAAATGAAGGAAGAAATAAATTGATTATGTTGTATATAATTACCGAAACAATTTGTCTTAAACTGGGAAAGGATTCAGTAGCATTTCTGTTAAGTTTTTTAAAAAAATCTGTGCTCTGTTCAAGAAACAATTCCTGTTCTCAGAACAACTAAAGCAGGCAAAGCAGAAAATGATATTTATTAGATGTTAAATACTTATAATATTCATCAGGAATGGAGGAGGTGAAATTCTCAGGAGGCTGTTGGACTGTAACTCATCCCTGGTGGGAGCAACACACAACATCTGGAGAACAGCACTTTCTACACCCCTGATGTATACAAAGCAACTTTTAAAAGAAGTATATAAATGCACAGGTTTTCAAAATACAGGTTTTATGTGTCTTCAAATAGTGGCACCAGGAAAGAACATTAGGAGGAATAAGGTATGAAGATACCTGAAGTCTATGGCACTGAGTCCAATCAGCATCCCTGTGAGGACGGTGGATTCCTCTCGCAGCATGATTGCCCCATCATCGTAAAATCTCCTGGAGGAGAAGAGATAATCTTTTGATTAAATCGATGGAAGAAGAGGAAAATATATTTTTGACACAACTTTTGTCATGTTGCTGTGATGCCCAATAAACGACTGGGACTCACCTACTGACAGAGGTAGTGAAATGATCAGAGTATCTCCCAGTAAAATAGAACTTTGACATTCAGCACAGAGATTCGGAGCTTAGCCAAGTTTCTTTCTTGGAATACAGCTTTTGGGACTATAGCACTGTGGAGCTATAATCCAAAAAACTAACTTTCCCAAGCTTTGATAGTTCTGTATGACTCAGTTACTAGAAACAACAGCAACACAGAACACCTATGGCCCCCTCTCAAAATGGAAGAACTGAAGTGTCTATGTGAATGGTAAAGGTAATTCCATGTTGCCTCAAAGCTGATATTTGGCACAGATGACCAGACCAAGGCTAGCATCAAGGGTCAGTAATAGAAGTATACAGATTCGTGTTTTGGACTACCACTCACAGAATTCCCCAGGCAGCATAGCTATAGAGATGATAATGTAGAGCAGTAGATTCTACTGCCTGATCAGACAGCAATACTCCAACAGGTAACCAAGCCAGGTGGTTGTAATGATGAAGCATTGGGGCCCATTCAGGGTGCTTTGTTCAATGGCCCTATGAATTCTGGGATCTGATACCAAACATAATGACTGTGGACTACTAAATGGTCTCTAAACTGGTTCTCAGCTGACATGTTTCCAGGCCTCTATTAGAAACACAAGAAATATGGCCTCAAATTGTTAGGGTAATTCTCTGCCACTAAAAAAAAGTGAGGGGCAATACGAATAGTGACAAACTACCTGCTAAAGCAGACTGGCCAAAATCCTGTTTCTAGCGTGAACCAAGTTGTAACTTTCAGTTCATTCCTCTCTTGTAAACAAAGCACCCCTCACTGCAATTCTTGGAAGCATAGGCACTAAGTGCGCATGTGCACACACACATACACACGAGCTCTGTTGCTAAAAGAACATTCATTTAATTTGGGAGTGGGCAGTTGTGTTAGTCCATTACTGTGAAAAAAAATAAGTGTCCTGTGCCATATTCACTGTTAACTACGTAGTTTATTGTGGGACTGTATACGTTTTCCTGTGACACAGGGTGTTTTGTCTGACATAGTTGCATCCCAAGAGCAGACTAAAACATTGGGCTAGTGAAGTGAAGGATGAGATAGCACCTCAGTCTTCCCTCAATTCCACTCACAGAAGCTAACCAGATTGGCAATAGAATATTATTTCAGTGCTGAAGAGAACAGAGTAACTTATGGAGCTTGAAAAGGCAGTTCCTGTGGCATATACAGTTCTGTCCACCAAAACCCACCCTTGCTACCCTCCCTTCTACTTGCCATCTGAATTGACAGTCCCATTTTTACCAAATGATCAAACCAGTCCTAGGTGCATCTGATGACATGGTCTCCTTCATAAGCAACAAAGTCTACAGTATGTTACAGTAAATGTATTAGTCTTCTTTTGCTACTAGTATATGTAAGAATGTTTGTGAGAGTTCTTAGATTTGTATTTTTGTTCTGAAAAACAAAGGGGATGGATTCTGTTTCAAAGTTTGCTTCAATACACAGTTTGTAGTGTTTCCAGAAATTGGCACATATGGTTTGGCCAGAGTCAACAGCTGGGCAAAAGAAAGAATATCAAGGAAAACAACATGCTGTAGCAATTATTCACTTTTTGATACAGGCTCCAGAGACTCCCACCTGGTTGTTCTGGTGTCACGCAGTGCTGTGGCTATGTACTCAGACATGCGCTTCTCCATCAGTGCCACGCGGATCCAAGCCCGGCCCTAAAAGAGAACGTGAATTAGAATAGGCAGAATGACAGCCGATATATTTGATCATTTGATGCCCTGCAACCAGTGCGAGTTTACTAACAACAGCAATTTCCTTCCTCCCCTTAATTAGGCCAACAATGCCTTCATTAAAGGGTCTTCATTGTACATTGAGAAAGCCCTGAGAAAGCCAGTCCTGTCATAGCAGTAATTAGTTTTAACCAGCGATACTTCCTATAAGGGACATACGGATTGGTACACTAACTCCAGTGTGACTGGATTGTTCAGTCACTACCATTACAGAAACTCCAGTTTCTCATTCTCAGAGGAAGCCGCCCTCTACATCTCTGCTTGAGGCATTGCTGTGGGCTCCTTCTAGAACTGAGGCACACCCCGTTTGGGCCTTTAGGTCAAAACAGAGTGGGTGGAGTACACTGATAACTTGGTAATTTTTTGCCTTTTCACTCACATGTAAAGTGTGCCACCCATTTTTAATTTGAGAAGTAAATGTACTTCTCAAATTAAAAATGTAAAATATATATCCGACCCTATTCATCATTACATAAGTGCCCATGGACAAATTATTCCATGACCAATTGGCCACTTACTATTAAGGAGAATTGAAGAGAGTTAGTTAGGTTTTATAAAGCTGAACTTGGTCTATGTGCAGAGAACATTATTTTAATGAACTCTGAGCCAGAGAAGTCATACATAACCAGAGGTGATAAAGATCATAAAGTATTTCAGTGAGTCAGGAAGTTATTACATTAACGTTAATAATAAGGAGAATCCAAATAGGAAACCAGGAGAGAGGAAAATAGCAGAATTAAGTCTTAGGTTGCTCTGGTTCATAATAATGAAAAGGATTATTTTACTTCATTTTAGTATTACAAGAGGTCATTCAAAGCTTTGGAGTGATGTGCCGCTGATACGCTCCTCATCCCACAACACCAAGGAAGCAGTCAGCACCCTTGAACATTTCATGGGCTCAATAATGGGCTGGATGAGGGTGGACAAGACAGAGGTGCTGCTGATTAGTGGAAAGTCAGGTACGGGAAGCAGAACTCAACCTCTTCCAGAAGGGGTTGCCCTTCCCCTGACAGCTCAGCTTTGTAGTCAGGGAGTACTTCTTTACTCTGCACTGGGACTTCCGGATGGCAAGGATGACAAGGAATGCTTTTGCATAGTGCGCCAGTTACAACCTTTCCAAAGTGGAACTGACTTAGCAACAGTCATCCATGCCTTAGCTGCATCCCATCTTGACTATTGCAATGCACTCTATGTAGGACTTCAGTTGGTGTAATATATGGCAGATAGGCTATTAAATGGTGCATGGCATTATGATCATACAACCCAGGTACCAAAAGACTGCACAGGTTGCTAGTTGCTTACCGGGCCAAATTCAAGGTGTTTTTTTATCTTTAAAGCCCTGAACAGGCCATGGCTATCTAGGGGGCCACCCATCTCATTCTGAGCTTGTCTGGATGTTAAGATCTTTAGGACAGTCCCTCTTTAAAAAAACCTACACTTTAAGAAGGCCACCTAACATGCACAAAGGAGAGGCTCCTAGACTCTTCCAGGTAGTGATCTGCTTCCACTCTTACTGATTTTAAGAAAATGGTAAAAACACATCATATACCATATCTTTTTAGACTGGTATATGAGGTCTAACCTGCTCTGATGTGCTTGTTTTAATCATCGTCTTAGAACTGCAAAGCTGGAAGGGACCCTATGGATCTAGTCCAGTCTTGTCAAGGAGGCACCGTGGGGAACTGAGCTCCCAGTCGATGGCTCTGCAGCCAGAGATCTAAACTAATCTGTATCCTTTGCTGATTTTAACGGCTTTCAATGTATTTGCTTGATCTTAATGGTTTTATGGCAGGACTAGTTTATATGATTTGATGATTTTTAAAACTTACTGTGGTTTTATCTGTTTTTATTCTTTTAGAAAGTTTGTAAGCTGCCTTGTACACTATCTTTTAGTGCAAAGGCATAAACATAATAAATAAATTCAATGAAGAAATATATTTAACATCCTGATTTTGTAAAATTATAGATGATGTGGAGAAAATGAATACAGAGGAATTATCTTCCTCTCTTACAATATTAAGGGACGTGGTGGCGCTGCGGGTTAAACCGCAGAAGCCTCTGTGCTGCAAGGTCAGAAGACCAGCAGTCGTAAGATCGAATCCATGCAACGGAGTGAGCTCCCGTCGCTTGTCCCAGCTCCTGCCAACCTAGCAGTTCGAAAGCATGTAAAAATGTGAGTAGATAAATAGGTACCACCTCGGTGGGAAGGTAACGGCGTTCTGTGTCTAGTCGCGCTGGCCACGTGACCACGGAAACTGTCTTCGGACAAACGCTGGCTCTATGGCTTGGAAACGGGGATGAGCACCGTGCCCTAGAGTCGGACACGACTAGACTAAATGTCAAGGGGAACCTTTACCTTTACCTTACAATATTAAAACACTCTAGGCAGTATCCCATGTCTAAAAGCACATTGATTTGGCAAGTGAATCTTACTTCAATAGGACAGCCCTTCCCACTGTTCCAGAAGGGAACAAGATACTTTGGAGGGGATAAGGATTTGTCCTTCAGTCTCATGGTTGCCTCCTGCCTCTAGCATTGGCTATCTTCCTGCCTCATGACAGGGTTTGACCCTGACGGAGGTTGTTTCAACCTATGAGCCCTTCTGACCTTGGCTCTCGAGGTGCTGATGTTCTCCATGTTTTCGATACTGCTGACACAGTTATTTGGGACTTTGCTGCAGGCCAGGCGAATATAATCCCAGAAGCCACGTTGCCCATCAGAGCTGAACCAACTGACAGGACCTGAGGAATAGACATGGAGGGAGAAACAGGTACAACAGGCTGTGAATAGTAGACCCACAACCATTTTTCCTGGCTGCCCATGGCTGGTGCAGCTGAGTTATAAGCATCCCTCAGGATGACACCTACCATGGTCTCCCTTGAAACGATGGCTGAGTATGTGCTCCAAGATGGCTGCAAAGTTCACAAACTCCTCTGATGAGTCATCAATGGGCTCTATTGCATATTTTTCAAGTAGGGTCTTCACAGAGAATCTAGAAGAGATTGCAAAGTATGAAGTGGATAAGGGAGAGAGTAAAAATAGCTTTTCAGAAGTTCCCCTCACCTTCCCAATTTTGGGCCCTAACCACAAACAACAGTTTCTCATTTCTTCTAAACATGTGTATGAGCAACATCTCTCCTGTCCTGCCATAAAAGAATGAATGTTTGCTAAATTTCCTTTGAGCCAGAATGTAGCAGCCTCAGCCCTCAAACATGTAAAATAACCTCTGAACAAATACAGAGTGCAGTCACTGCCTACTGCCTTCCCTTTCCTAACTTTTGGGAGTGGGGCAGGACTGGTTAGTCACAAGGCATAGTTCTCAGGAAGGTTATGTCCTAGTCCTCTTTGTTTCTTTTTCTTAATCCACCAGGGATAAAATCTGCTCTACTAAAGCTTGATATCCATTTGCATTGCACACTGTCAGTGGTTCCTTAACTCTGTCTTTCAAGAGCCTTTTCCATGGTGACCGGTTGGTTAAAGAGTTTTAAAGCATCAAAGTGTTGTCCTCTGATTAGGAGTACTGGACTATGGGTTGGGAGATCCAAGATCTACTCCCAGCTGATCCAACAAAGTCACTGGATGACATTAGGCCAGTCACCCTGGCCCTCCGTTTGACCTATTTCATAAAGCTGCTGTCATGAGAACAAAAGGAGGAGGAGGAGAGCTATTTGTGCCACTTTGAGCTAATGAGGGGAAAGTTTGGATATAAATGCAACAATGTGAACCTGAGCAGGTTTTCAGATATTTGGGGAGGCTCTCCTCTTGATTGTCCCACCTTCACAGGCATATTTGGTAAGGACATGTGGGAAAGCCTTTTAAATGGCTCCTCCCAGGATGTGAAATGCCTGGTATTTCTAGATGTTGTCTACTACAATCTACATCAGCCCTAAGCAGGATCACCAGTGCTCCTCAAAAATGGAGGACATAAGCCTGTCTTATGAATTTCTAAGGAATCCCAGGACAATATTTTTGAAAACCTGTGCCCTCTATCAATGGATGGATGAGAATGGCTGAGAGAGAGAGATTTGAACAACATTTTGTTAACCAGAGGGGTCTGCACATGTGAGGTGTTTAATACTGCTTATGACTCTACCTGCTAGGGATGTTTTGTTCTGTTTTGCTTGTTTTGTCCCTACTGTCAGAAGGAGAAGCTACAGTTTTTCTTTGCCTTGTGAGATGGTGACATATTTTTCTGTCAACACTGATGAGAGTTCCAACATTTAAGAGGATGATTTTTGTACAAATTGTACTACTGAGCAAAATGATTATTGTTGTTGCTTTATTGCATGGACTTCTAAAATTTAGTAACATTATCTGTATCTTCTTTTAATTTTTAAAAAAATGTTATTTTAATGATAAGATATAGCAATATTATTCATGCCCGTTTGCCCACAGTGTGAAACATGTTCATGAAAATGGTTCCTGTACAACTTTAAGGAACAATGTTAGACTGACAGAATGATGGTCAGAAACAAGGTGGCTCCTACTGAAAACTGGGTTAGTCAGTTAAACCATTCTTTGGAAAACAGTAGATGATCCAGATGGGAGTAAACTGGAAAATACTTAGGTATGTAGAAATAATTGCTGTTTCCTTTCATGCATCCAAAAGATGCATTTCCTTCAATATTGAGAACTGTACACTCAATTGGGAGAAGTTTTGTTAGAGCAACTCATCAAAGGTGGAGTTTAAGTCACTGCCTATAATTAATTTGCCTTCACGAAATGCCTCCAGTTGATTACCAATATCTGCCATGAATGCATTTTGACAGATACTTGGAGAGAGATACCCATCCTCCAGTGTACCTTAAATGAACACATAGCAACCGTTAGCATTACCATTAAACCTCCTTCAATGTAATCTTTACACTAGTGGAAAGTATTCTCAACACTTTTTTTTTGGATTTTTGCAATCAGTGAATATTGTTTTATATTAGGTTCATCATAAGATGAACAGGTCTCCCCTATGATGGGAGTCCTGCAGAAGAAGAAGATCTGTAAATGATAAATTAACTTGTAACTTAAAGGTTAAGAAAGGAGAGATGAAATAGAATAATTTCTATGATATATGGGGCAGATTTCTTGAATATGTACTAACAAGAGGAAAAGGGAAAGCTCCAAATCAAGAATCGATGCAGTTCTGGAGAAGAGGACAATAAAGGAAGACGAAGAATAAAGATAGAGGAAGAAGAGGATTACTGCAAGAGGTCCTGACTAGGGTGGTGGGGAACACAGTTGATTTGTATTTTGGTTTATGTATTTTATGTTTATGTTGTAGTTTAAAAAAAAATTAAAAAAAGATCAGAATTGTTATTTTTTATATGGGAATTAATCTTGATCTTTTCTTTCTTTATCACAGTACCAGACTCCTAACATTCCATGTCAAGACCTTAAAATTAGTCATCATCCATTAAGTAGCATAATACTGAAAAGTGAAATTGGCCATAAGCAAAGCTAGGAAATGCAATTTTTGTGTTATAAACTTAAGTACAGAATGTCCCTGCTCCTTCCCCAAATGCAATCAACCCATTAAAATAACAGGTTAAGAAGAAAAGAATACAGTAGGACCGCAGTATCTGAGGGAAATCCTTTCCAACCCACTCACCCCCTGCATATGCCAGAAAAGACAGATATAGTGATCCTTATATATAGCAAAGTCTCTTGTTCCTTCTAGTGGACAGTTCTGGTAATACATCTTGGAATTTCCGGGCCCCCCCCCTCCGCCCCCCATATTTCAGGGGTTTTTTTAAATTTAATATTTTCAGGCAGGAGATAAGTGAAACCATGTGGATATGGTGATCCTACTGTATATTTGACAGTATATCTGTAACAGTAACAACATGACACTAAAATTAATCATCCATTAGCCTCTATGCTTGAGCTTCACAGACATCTCCCATTTAAAGACAACAGTAGAAGGGCTGAACTGGGAGAAAGAAAATCTCATTGAAGGTGGGAATTTAAACAAGCCACCAGGAGTGCTTCAGAAGGAAGCAAAACAGGTAAAGAATGCATGCTGTCTCAGAACAGTAAAGATGTGTAGGTGGTTATAACTTGGTAAAAAGCAGCAAAACAGGAGACAGACGAAGGTGGGCTCTCAGATATCCTCCAAGGCTGAAAAGAAAAATAAATTCCAGAATATCTTCCGTCCACTCTCAGTTCTGGTTAGCTGATGAATCTATCCATAGTGATTTTCCTGCTTGCAACAGTCATACTGAAGTCAGCTGTTTTCTTGCCTCAGCAGGCATTTTGCATTGGACAGTTTTTCCTTCCACAGTGAGAATTATTTTGCTGGGGCAGCCCATGTGATCTATGCTGTTGCTTTGTCTGAGAATCTTTGTATGCTCTTAGCAGACATTCTGGTGCCTCAGGGTGATCAGACTTGAGGTGAAATATTTGCGCTTCAGCAAATGATATTCAACAGACCAGTGATAATGTAGTGATCCCAAGATAACGTATTTCTTCTCAAAAATAGCTCTTTTTTCCTGCCGTTTCCCCATAGCAACATTGTCACAGCTGTCTACAAGAGACGTTTTCTGCACTTGGGATTTAGGGGTGAAGAAAGCCATAATTTGCCCCAGACCATTCTTGAGATATACCTCTGTATAAAATGATGATCCATGGAATTAGCTATAACAGTTGATAAATTAGGTGATGCCAGATGCTCACTGGTTTTCTACATCCTTCACATTAGTGGTTTCCAACCTTGAGTAACCCAGGTCTTCTTCTTGAACTGCGACTCCCAGAAACCTCAGCCAGCATTGCTAGTGGTGAAGGCTCCTGGGAGTTGCAGTCCAAGAGCACCCGGGTTACCCAAGGTTGGGAACCACTGCTCCACCACAATGTCACCACTCTCCACTCAACCAGGTCTTTTTAATTAATCAGCCAGTCCTTTTGTGCTTGATGTATATGTGCAACATCTGGTTCCCTAAGAGAAAAGAGACTAATTTTGCACAGACATTTTGCACAAATTACTGAAGCCCCAAAGAAACAAACAACACTCCTTGTCTCATTCTCACAACAGGCGCAAAAAAATCTTTCAGGAATCAGTGTGTCAAAAGCCTGCCTCATGGAGAATTAATAATGCTACAGGGTGTTTTATTTCACATTCCTACCTTCACTTCCCTACTACCTTTTCATTATCACCTCCCATAGGCCCCACAGGCAACTTAGAAAACCAAGAAAATCTATCTAAGCTCTATGTAACCATGATATTCCCCCCTCCCCCACTTTGCTGCTGTATCTCTGTCTAGTTTAATGCATCTTACTCTTAACAGCCAAGTTGGAATGCATCATCACTTTGATGCCCACACCACTAGCTGGCCCACAGCCTGTTTGATACTAAGGTTCATCAGAAAAAGGCAAATAGACTAACATGGAAAGGATGTGGGGAGAAAGCATTTTGGTGGAATCACACATCTTTTCAAATGCTGCGATGAATTCTTAGATTTCACCCATAAAGAAAATCTATAGCATTTAAAATAAATAAACAAACTGTCAATTAATATTTGAATCAAAGTTATGCTAAGAAGAAGAGACTCATTTGAAAGGTGCTTCCAGATTAGGCTTGTAATGTTTACCTTGTCTTGCTTCTTTCAACAATTATATAGGAGACTAAATAATACTGTCATCCACATGTAATCCTGTCACATTTTCCCATCACTTTTTTTTTCTTAGCGGCAGAAAATCCATTAAGAAGGGGAAAATCCATTAAGCAGCACAACCGTTTTTATAGTCATGCATAGGAAACTGTGGAACTGAGGCACAAGGGGGGGTGTTGTTCTGCATAAACAGCAAAATGTTAAGGATTCTCTTCCTTTTTCTATTGTTTCATTCACATCCATGCTTAACACAACTAACAATCAGAAAAAACCAAACCAGCAAGTTTTCTAGCCCTGTTGTATAACAAAAGCTAAACAAGCTAAACAAGGTGTGGCACCTTGAAGGCTAAAAGATATGTTTCTGGTTGAGTTTTCATGGGTTATAGTCTACTTTCTCAGACATATGGAGTACAATATTTAGGCATGGGTTAACAAATACAGTATAATGGTTGTGGGAATGAGGACCAGATGAAGAGATAGAAAGTACTGTACAAATAATGAACTTTCAGAGTAACAATAGCATTACTAACTCAAGTAATGAAATTTCAAACTGTTGATTAGATTATCTTGGACATACATGAAATGATTAATTGACTGAATGGATGTCTGATGGTCTCAAACAGAGCATGACCAGAACTACTTCTGAAGGAACACGGTGGTAAGAAAACCATAATGGAGAGTGCAAACAAGTTAGACCAAATTAGGTCCAAATCACAAAATCCTTAACAGCCAAAGACTCTTGAGTGAGTAGATGACCAACATGTATGGATCCACCCAATAACAGCTCAAAACAATGTGGTGTCTGAGGTAGAAAACGCAAGTAACACCCCCTCCACGCTCACCTCCATCTTGGTACAAATATAACAGTGAGCTACATAATTGACAGCTTGCTTCCTGTTAAAAATCTACCGCCTGAAGTCGTCCACATTGTCTTGCCTAATGGCAAATTTGGCCTAGATCCATCCACAGAGTAATATCACTCAATAATCCTAGAAGATCTGGAAGGCTGACCATTCTCTTTGACTTGTACAATACTCTCTGGCAGTCCTTGGGACATGACTGACTCCCAGCTTGATTGTTCAAGAAATCTATATAAGTATCCTGGATAGGGCTAACTGCAGTGATCAGGAGCTGTGGCTATGTGGTACCACACGTACTTTGCAAACAAGAGGTCACAAGTTTAAATTCTGATGTGACCGCCTTTGTTTTGTTTTGTTTTAGTAGCAGGTAGCAGATTATGGGAGCCAGTGTGGTATAGGGGACAGAGTGCTTGACAAGAATTCAGATGACCTGGGTTCAAATCCTCACATAATGAAAATCCACTAGAGGTAACAATTGCAAACCATTCACCGAACCTCTCACATACTTAAAAATCCGGTTAGGGTCCTCATCAGTCAGAAGCAGCCTGACAGTATACAGTATATATCAGCAACAAGCAGGTGATAGGAAAGACATGTGCCTAACATGCTGGAGAGAGGCTTGCAGTCTGAACAGACAATGGAGGGATAAACAGTTTAAAAGGCTCCTAGATTATGTTGGCAACCTATGGCCTGACTGTTTCATTTCTCTTCCTTTGCAGCAAAAAAATAAAAATAAAATAAAAATAAATAAATAAATTGCAGCCCAATAGAAGACCAGAACATTTCTATTTGGATCTGTTTCACAAGAGCAGGAGGGGCAATATCAATGGGGAAAAATAAATATCAACACAAAATCAAGGTTTTCCACCACCACCACTCCTCTGCATGCTCTTCTGAATTTCTCTTGATTGTAAGATTTTTATAACTGAATACAGGTTACATTAAATTAATAAAGAGTTAAGGTGCTCTGTGGTCCATGCCTATTCATAGCTACATCCAGTGGAGTACAGTGGGGCTTACTCCAGCAAGGGGGTATAAGGATGCAGTCTACATTTCCTTTTTACTACTTTACTTCTACCTTTTTCCCCTAAATGCCTGCCTGTATTGTTGGCTTTTGGTTATAATAAATAAATTCTAACCTATAAATTAGCAGAATTAGCATATAGAAGCTGGAAATAGATAAAAACCACTGTTTGTATAGTATAAGATTTTGTGATCTCCCATATTGTGTGTTTGTGCCAGCAACTGATATTCAAATAATCACTTAAGACTTGGTTTAAAACAATAAATAAACTAATTTATAAACATATAAACTATATTACATAATACATAGTGTTTAGTTGTTTGGTATGACAGCCATATTCTAGTAAATAATTTTCTCTTCTTTATTTTGTTATTGTATTCATAATACTTTAACTGGCCCTAGTGCATATTAGTTATTTTATTTCTCTCTGAGGTACATATTGTATCAGACCCTGTCAACCCTATCAGAGTCTACATAATGCTGCTATCTCATACTGGACCCTATCACGCTATCTCATATTGGACCTTATCTAATGGACTCCTGGGTTACACCCGCCTTATATAGCACCTGGAGGACTACAGATATGATCTGATTGGCAAAAGTCACATTCTATGTTAATACCACATTCTGCTCCTAGCAAACACATTATAAACATTTATATACACATATACATACATTCTGTGTTGCATAAATATCAACATGTATTGACAATGATTGAGACACCCAGTGTGGTGTAGCAGGCAGAGTGATGGACTAGGGCTCAGGAGGCCTGGGTTTGAATCCCCACTTGGCCATGGAAGCTCACTGAGGGTGTGGAACTGGTAAAATCACTCTAACATACCTTGAAAGCCCTATTAGGGTCACTATCTGTCAGTTCCAACTTGATGGCACATAACATAACATTGAGAATATCAGTATATGCTGGTATCTTCCAGATGTGTAGACCACATTCCTTATCACCCCAGACAACACAGGAGGTGCTATAGTTCAACACAAATGGAGGGACACCAGGTTTAGGAAGGCTGACTACTCTCTACTCTTTCTCCTTTTTAAGAAGTATATAAGCTATCAGCAGCAGCTAGTGTGATACTGTACCTGGTTCAGATATTTACATTTCTGCATACAAGAAAGTTGAGCCATTGTCTGTGTTATGTGCCATTAAGTCAAAACTTACTTATAATGACCCAAATAGGGCTTTCAAGGTAAGTGAGATGTTTAATAATCTTCTCTGAAGTGCAGAGCTGGAAGGGACCCCATGGATCATCAAGTCCAGACCCTATTAAGGAGGCACAGTGGGGAATTGAACTTCCAACCTCTGGCTCCACAATCAGATACATAAATCACTGAGCTCCCCAGTGGTTTTTAAGGAGTTGTTTTACCAGTTCCTCACTCACGGTGAGCTTCCATGGCTAAGGGAATCCAGACCTTCTGAGTCCTAGTCCATTACCTTATCCACTACACCAGTGGTTCCTAACCTTGGGCAACTCAAGTGTTCTTGGACAGCAATTTCCAGAAGCTTTCACCACCAGCTGTGCTACTAGGGGTTTCTGGGAGTTGCAGCCCCAAAACACCTGGGTTACCCAAAGGTAGGAACCACTGCAATACACCACACCGGGTAGAGCCATTCTCTACCCTGACAATCTTAGTTTCCCTTCTCCAGCCTTTTTGTATGTTATTTTGAGATGGGCTAATTAGAGATGTGCCTAATATTCCAAGGACAGAAGAGTAAACTTAATGAAAATTCACCAATCCTTTAAAAATATACTGGGCAGGATGGAGAAGCTTCACCTGGGAAACCCATAGCATAATAGTCCATTGTTCCAGACCCTCTTGTTGGATCTTGCACGAGTCAACCTAATTTGCACCAATTAGGGCAAGATGGGGCTCTGAGCACTGTCTGATTTCAGGCAACAGCTCTTCATATTTGCACCACCTTTCCTACAAACTGATGTGATGTCAGAAGCTTCAGGTAAGCAGCAGCTGCTCCATCATTTCATCCAATACTTGAATCTACCCAAGCATAAATGAGAGATTTATTAATTTATTAATATTTCATTTTATCTATCTGTCTATCTATCTGTCTATCTATCTGTCTATCTGTCTGTCTGTCTGTCTGTCTGTCTTCATGGATCAAACGCATGCTTTTCCATCTAAAGTCAGATCACTTTGCTTCAGCAGAGGCACACCTGAGAATGAGACAGGGTCAAGAACAGGAAACTCCTGTAACAAAGATAAGGTAAGGAGACGGCTCTCCTCCTTGCTTAACGCCTTTTGTTGGGAAAAGGTTGTTGCTACGGCAGCCCAGTTGCCTCTGGGATCCCACCCTCCTCCTGTTCACCCTCCTTTCTGCTGCTCATAAGATGCTTTCCAGTGATGTCACTTCCCAGTTTTCACATCTCCCAAACCAGGGTGCCTTGTATCCATCTTTGCACACTGTTTCACCACAGAACTCCCTGTTTTCTTCCTTCTTACCCTCAGGGAGAAGGCACAGTGAAAACACTCCCTGCCTCTCCACCTTTTCTTTTCAATTACCTTCTGCTCTATGTATGACATAACCCCCATCCACTTGGCCAGGAAAGGTAACAGTTAACAGTGACAACTGAACATGCTGTTCAACCTTCTTTCCTGCCTCCCAGAATTTTCTACCTTCATTCCATTACATTCCTTGTTGAGCACCCATGGAATGATCACCTTTGGGAGGAAAATACATAGATGCCAAAGAGAAATGGAGTAGGATTGATAAGGCAAGAATTCCTTCCCTAAGTGAACTGGTACTGTGTGGCAATGGGGTGGGGGTCCTAGATTGTTAGATTCCCAGTTATTTCACAGAAGGAGCCCATGTCTGAAAACCAGAATCATACAAAACACAGAATAGATGCACTTGTTGAAAATTGGACCCTGGAAACACAATAGAGCATCTTGTGTTAGCATCCACTGCCATTGGCCTGTATCCATCCTCTCTCCTTCCCTCCAGCTTGATGCTTGCTTGACACTTGCTTTTTTTCTCAAAGGTTTCACAGATGCTGGTCTCCCTGATCTGTTTTCTGCTTATGTCACTGTTTTTCCTCTGCTCTTGCATTTTCTAACCTTTCCTCCTCTCACCTGGTATCCAGGCTCCGCTCTCCCACTCCATGTGCGCTACCCAGAAGGACTGTGCTCTGTGTCCAGCCATGTTGACCATTCTGCGAAAAGGAAGATCTCGAGAACATGTTCCAGAAACCCATCCTAGAGGTTCCATCGTTTCCATTCACTCGACCTCCCTTGTCCTCTCCAAGCCAGGGCACAGCGCACACCCCGAGGCAATAAAACGAACCTTTACCTGCAGACGGTAATCAGGTTTTTCCTTTCCACCGCGATATTCCTGGATGATGCTTTCTTGGAAGACAGCCCCAGCGCCATGGTTGACTGGATACAGTTCGGTTCCATCCAGGGGAGAGACGTTCTCGATCGACGGGATGGTGCCGCCGCCGCCGCTACCACCCCTTCTGCCGCCCCCTCCCCTTCTTCTTCCTCCTCCTCCTCCTCCCCTCCCCCTCCCCTCCCCCTTCCTCTTCTTCCTGCCCTCCCCCAGAAAACCAGGCGTTGAGTGAACCTTCCCCAAGATCGGATGGCTCTGAAATACCTCCCTCCTCTCTCTCTTCCTAAAATTAGCTCCAGCCCCCTTCTTGGACGGCAAGGGAGGGGAAAAAACCGGGGAGAGATGGGAGAACAAGGAAAGATGGGCCGGCGAGAGCGGAGAGGGGGCGGGCGGGAGGGAGAGAGGAAGGCCGGGAGGAGCTCTCCTTGGTCCTGATGGAAAACTGACTCCTCCTCCTCCTCCTCTTCCCCCTCCCAATAGGAAGCCAGTCCCGTCCCTCCCCACCTTTACCAATGACGTGATTGTGATGGAAAAGAGCTGGAGGCTGTGAGGAGAAAGAAGAAAGGGCGGTGGGATGAGGGCGAGGGAAGAGACGGGTTCCAAGGCTGGGAAAGGAGAACCTCCTGCAGCTTTCCCCAATCGGCTGGCTTTCTCCAGCTCTGTTGGACTCCCACTTCCAAAACCCTAGCCCAGGGCATGCTGGGAGTTGCAGTCCAAGACATCTGGAGGAGGGCACCCGGTTGGGCACCGGCCTGACCGAAGGAACAGGATGTGAAACACCTTGGAGAAGATGGATCCCCCTTCCCTTTCCCGGCTAGTTATTCCTCAGTCACCAAGAACAAATGGTTTTGGCTTGCTCAGGGCTTCACTGCCTGAATGCCTCCATCAATCTCCCTGTGCAAGATCCCCAATTTTTTATTTTTACAAAATGCCCTTTTATCAACGTCAAAACCTTTGTCGTGCCTCAGAAGGGCAAACCACGCAGATGATTAACACGGGGAGCAATCTATTAGGAAGCTGTCCAGTAATAATAATTTTTAAAAGTCCATTGGAATAAATGGGAAATTCACAAGAACATGGTGGGAATTTTAGCAACTGAGTTGCTAAAACCAGGGAAAAACCTGCTTCCCGGTCTGCTGCTGTGGCTGGTAGTACCCCAATCCATTGCCTGAGGTGACTAGTTTACATCATCTCCCAGGAGAGCTGACTAAGACTAAAAAGGGTCTCCCATCCACAGCCATTCAGTGGACACAGCAGTAGGGAGGAGACACAGAAATAACCTTAGGTCTCTGTGCTAGATCTTTCTGTTTGTTTGTTTTTTTCAACTGAACCAGACTGATTTATATTTGTCTAGAGTCTAGACAATACCATTTGATAAAGAACAGTTATATCAGATTTCATACTGCTGACTGGGGCTGGTTTCAGGGATCACATAACCCCCCCCCCCCCCCTTACAGCAGCTCCACTGGCTGCCGATCCATTTCTGGGCAGAATTCAAGGCATTGATTCTAACCTATAAAGCCCTAAACAGCTTGGTCTAAGGCATTTCAAGGACCTTTATGAGCTTGCTCGAGTGCTAAGATCATCAGGAGAGGCCTTTATCTCGGTCCTGCCACCTTCACAGGTGCCTTTGGTGGGCACATGAGAGAGACCTGCTCTGTTGCTGCTCCCAGACTCTAGAATTTCATCCCACAGGAGGCTAGACTGGTCCCATCTTTGCTGTCCTTCTGCAAAGAGGCAAAGGCCTTTCTTTTCAGGCAAGCTTTCTCTCAGCGACTGGCTGCCTGAGAGGATTTTTTAAAATTGATTGTTGTATGTTATTGCTTTGAATGTGTTTTGGTGTTGCTTAGGTTTTTTGTATGGTATTTGTTTGATCCTTTTTAGTTTTTGTATACTCCTTGTTGTTAGCTTTAATATTCTCTTTTAATGATGTAAGCCACCTTGGGTCCTTTTAAGAAGTAAGGCAGGCTAACAATAAAATAAAATAAAATAAAAAATTACTGGATACCCTCTTTGCTCTCCTCATACCCCAACATTATTAAACATACACAACACACTAAGGTTGGCACACGCCTTCATTTATGAGACATAATTAAAATATCCTTCCCTTCCTTGGAGATCTGGAGAAAAAAATATTTTGGAACTACTTACATTTTTTATTAAAAAGTTGTTGCCCATTGATTATCTGATTCGTAAACTTGTGGTCAGAAAAATATTTCTCCTGATGAAGTCATCTGCTCCCAAGAGTTTTTGGATTTTTTTAAAATTTTAAATATAAAACATCCAGACTGGGCCATTGATTTTGTACTCACTGAGAGCAGCTACATTAGCTGCAGCACTGAAAGATGTCATCCAGAAAAGTATAGCTACCTACATGTATACACAAGGTATATATATCTATATATTGTGTGTACATATGTAGATATATAGATTTTTTTATAAATTAGACAATTTGATAGTCAGATAAGGATAGTGAATGTGTTTGAACACCCATGTGTACAAGTGTGCGTGCATAGGCACACACACACACAAACACACATATATAGCTTGCTTCCTCCTGCGCCCTACTGGTGGGCTTTGGTATAATCTGCAGAGCAGAATAAGGAAATGACTGGAGGAGAGCTGATTTTGCTATGAATCAGCCAAAGTGCATGGCCCTCTACTCCCTTCCAGCTGCCTATCACCTGATAAAGTTTGGCAATAGGGACAAGGGTTGCCGGGTGATCTGGTGAAAAGAAGAACTGCCTGACCTCTTCTTGTGTTTTATCCAGGAGCCATTGTCAGCCTTTGTGAAGCTCTTCCGGAGATAGAAGTAATAAAGATTCTCACCAGAGCTTGGAAATCTTACTTTCTTTGGACTACGACTCCTACAGTCTGTCAGCTAGTATGAAGCAATAGTCCAGAAGCATAACACTTCCAAGGCCTGATCCTGTCTGCTAAATTGTCTGTATATCAAGCAGTTGTTAAAGACACCACAACAGGAGAAGTCTGAAATTAAAGTTGACAGTCCTCATATTGAAAAAAGCAGATGGCTGGGGTTTAGGTCCAAAACCTGTTTTTAGTGTTGTGAATGTAATTAGAAACATGTCGTAATGAAATGTCTCAAAGTACTTTCCCAGTAATTGTCGTTTTAATTGTTTATATGTTGTTTTTCATGTTTTTGCTGTAAGCCGCCCAGAGTAGACATAGTCTAGATGGGCGGGATACAAATCAAATAAATAAATAAATAAATAAATAAATAAATAAATAAACGATGTCCATCACCCCTCCCATCCCTCTCCCACAAAACACATAGAAGGGATCCCAAATCCATTCCTTGGTCAGATTTGAGCTCTCACAGTCTTTCCCAGCCTTTGGTTCTCATAGATTGCTGGAGATCAACTCTAGTAGGCCATGAGTGTAGTTTAACCACTTCTGGACATCCAGGGTTTGGAAAAACTTTTAATTTTGCCATATAAGTATGTGCAAATTAAGCTCTGATGGTATGACACAATGTGGATTGAAAAAATACCTAACCTGATTCAAGCCACAGAATTGCTGAGCTGCAGAGAAAGGAGGGAAGGGAGAAGGGAGGATCCTAACTCCTGGTAGGGCCAGCTGGCTATTGAGAGATAAAGCAGCTATTGGTGGAGGGCCTACCTCAGAGATAGGCCTAATCATAAAGCACCTCTCTGCTGTGTGGAGCAGCTGGCACCACCCAAACGCTTCCATTTATGTGCTGCTGGAGACCAAAGTCTCTAGCTGTATGGTATGTGTTTTTTCAAATATTTCAAGGAACATTTCATTGGCTGAGTATGCTCACAGTCCCTCTGAAAATCTTCCAGTAACAGAGCCAGTTGCTTTACTTTACCAAAAGGATCTCTACTGAATTTAAAAAGATGTATTTCACTTGCTTAAACGTTTTCTACACAATAACGGTCTGCTAGTTCAAATCAATGAGACATTTCCCACTGGCCCCACCAACACCTATACCCTACTTTGGAGCCTCCTCATTTCTTTACAGGTGCTGGATCATGAAGTTGCAGTTAAAATATGAGCCAAAATGTACAGGGTTTAGGCTAGCTTTCTTCCCCTCAAACCTGAATACAAATAGGTTGGATGACCATTGCCACCACCCTCCCCAGGTTACATGGCTCCAAGATTTCATGAAGATGAGTCTTGATTTTGTATCAAAAAGTAAAGAAAGAATGTACCTTACTTGCAGAGAAATTTGAAGACTGCAAGCCATTTCTATAGATTCCAAGATAGCTTTGCATATGAGGTGGTGGATTTTAAACCAGTACACAGACCCAGTACACAGTACACAAACCAGTACACAGACCCAGCATTATCTCCTGCCAATCTATGGACAGCTACCAGGGCCACCATAGATCCTACCAGTGTATAGACTTTGATATATATATCTCTACAATGTGGATTGTTGGAATCAAAGTCGTGCAACTTTTGAAGATCCCATCCATCCCTGCCTTGCTTCAATCACTTTGTCGTAGGGAAGCTTTTCCAAGGCAATCTCCCACAAAGTTCTTACAGTTCACTTGCAAGCAGACATATCTGTCCACAAGGGAGCCAAGATACTTACACTGTTAGGCAACCACAAGGAAAGTTGCCATTCACTGGAGGTTGTGATCCACAAACTGAAGGCCAAACTTTCATTCTGATTAGAGGTGTGGGATCTGAAGCACACACTCCCATGTTGCTGGACTGCAGCTCCCAGCCTCCCTAACCATTGGCCTCCCGGAGTTACAATCCAACAGCTTGGGCGATGTAGGAAATATGCTTTTAGAAATGTTTTAAACTGCTTTTATGTATCCACTAGGTTTAGTATGATATCTGTTTAACTGTTTTTTAAAATATTGTAATAATTTATTGGGGGTTTTTTAGCTTTCAATATTGTCTATTTTGTTTGAGACTCCTGAGGGAAAAAGTATGGTATAAATATTTTAAATAAATAAATAGGAAAAGTGATGAGAAAGACAATAAGTTCCATCCGAAGAAAAGGGTGGGTGATTAGTGGTTAAATAAAGCAAATATCTTTGCTTTGTGTACAAAGACTACACAGATCTTTCTCTCTCTTCTTTTTAATGAATAATAAGCCCATTAATTTTAGATGCTGGATTTAACAATCTTAGAGGGTACCCCCTCTTTATATATTAGTATGAGTCAACTGGACTTGTTCCAAAGTGTGGGAAACCAGCCCCATGGCTTTGACTGGCCCTGTGACTCATTCTGTTGAGTCTGGGCCCTAGAGATCTGTGTCTAACCATCATGTCCAATCACAGAGTTGAAGTTCATCTGAGAAGAAGGTGTGATTCCTGGGGGAAAAGACCGAGTAGAGGTCTCACTGCACACTTTTGAAGTTTATGTGTTGCCTTTTATTTTTATTAGGTTTCCTGTTCAGTTCATTAAGGATACTTCCAGAAGGACATTTCCAGGACAGGTCCTATCACAGTCATCAAATGACATGGTGCAGTCATTCTGTCTTTTTCCTCTGGATTCATTTTTTGTGGGAGAAAATAGAAAAAGCTGTAAGACAACACTGGAGGTTGCGAGGATGCAATATGTGTTAGACTTTCTTTCCATTCTCTGAATTAGATAGGACAATTTGGTAATAGATATCTGATCTGGAAGCACCATGGAAGCATTTTGGGAAGAAATAAGTTACAACAGGGCAACATCTTGGGTGGGGGCACCCTAATTCCACGAACCTTCTGGCTCATTGCTTTTTTGCTGCTGGGCCACAAAATCTCAGCTTCAGGTTAGTGGCACAACCACACCCCACACAGTTTAGCTTTATAAGAAGCTATGCAGTGAGCAAGCATCTTGTTTTAAATCTGCTTGATGGTTCCAGGATGCATTTGGGAGTATGAATTAACTTTAAAGCAAGGTCTGCACTCCCCTTGCACCTTATTTTAAAGCAAAATTGCAGGGGTTTTGTTTTGCTGCTGTCCCACTGATTTGGTTCCAAAATGTCAAAATTAGTAGCACTGACTGTATGGGCACAAAAAATGGCTGGGGTTGCATGTTGCCAAACCCTGCATTAAAGCAAACACCGTGGCTCATGACGTTCAAAGCAGGATAGGTAATTTCTCTGTAGCTTTGACTCAGTTATCTAACATAGCCAGTACAATATTCTCATCCTTTCCACAACTTTCCATGTACCCCTCATCCTACGTATGTAAACTTGTTTGATTCTAACCAGCAAGTCAACCTGAACAATTTTGAAAAGTATATTCCTTGCTTCTGTGAAGTGATCAAAAATAACTCCTAATGGTTTCTACCATTGGCTTCCTCTTTACCCTTGCCTCTCCCTGAAAAAACAGATATCCGAAATGAAGAATCTACATTATTCATTATGGGTGTAGCTTGGATGTTACCTCATTTTTGGCCACAAGAATCAATCAGGAAATTGTGCCTTTCCATATGATTCTCCCTGACTCTGTTAGTGTACCCACTTCTAATGCAACAAAATACAGTCATACATACACTTCCTGCTGGCTTCCCAGAGCTTATATTTTGCCAGGAAGCAGCCATGGCATTGATTCAGATGCCAGAACTGAGCCATTAATAAAAGAAGATGACAACGATGATGAATGCTTACAAATCTTCCTGGAACACCTGTATTCTGAACTGGAAGTTAACCCAAAATATGGGAACTCCACGGTAAAAGAAAGGAACTTTGACCTATTCAGATCAAATCTGGTCTCAAATTATACTCAAGTGGTGCCTGGTATGCTCAGTTACATAGGTGTAACACAGCTTAAATGCATGAATAGCATGGAAGTTATTAGCATGCCTGTAAGTCTAATAGCTACCGTGCAGTACACGCGTGCCCTCATTCATTCGCTTCTGCAAATGATCAGCAGTGTCTCCTTTTGTGGGCGTGAGATAAGAAATGCCCTTTTTGCTGGGCCTCTCATGAGGCTTCAGCACTACTTAGATTAGCAGCATATTCCGAATGGCCCTCTTGGTATCCTCAAGGGCGGACGCAAGACTGTTTGCTGCCCGAGGCAGTGCGCCAAACAGTAGCTCTCCTCCCAAAGTTGTGGTGGGAGCAACTAGCCTTGGCATCTGAAGCCAACAATTCCTCCAACACCTCTCTTCATCACCTCAGCAGTTCATGATAATTAATGAACTAAGTCATTAATAACAAATGTTTTCATTAGATGCAAAATCTGCTCCTTGAGCTGCCTGCCTGCCTTTTCTTCAAGGTAGGCCAACCCTGACAGAAGCTGAGAAGTTTGTATTAAATGCCCTTCCATGACACCCGAAATCTGCTGCCTGGGGCTGCACGCCTCTTCATAGTGGGGCCCAGTCTTTCTTGTTATTAATACTGTATCTAATGGTCCCATAGAACTAGCCATGAGCCCTTAACACCACAGGGTAGATAGGTGTTTTGAACATAGCTGTAGCTCAGTGACTGAGGACTCGGCCCCTAACAAGGCATAGCGATCCTGGAGAAGACTCCTGTCTCAAACCCTGCCAGTCAATTTACACAATGTGGGGCTAGAGGGAGCCATGGTCTGGTTCACTGTAAAGGCAGCAGCTTCCTACAGGTCTGATTTCAATTGCTGGTGTCTCAGTTTTAAAGACTATACTCTGACAAAGAATGTGAAGCAGAAAGCTTTCTGAAGTAGATTTCCAGATACGTACTGCCAATCGATCGTTACATATTATTTCTCAACACACAAAGGATATTGATGAAATGTGACAGAGGCAAACCACACTGATAGCGGGTTTGTTTGTTTGTTTTTTAAATATGGCCATTAAGAGCATTCAGCTCCTTTCCTAGCAATCAGTTGTGTCTGAAATGTTTTGCAAAACTGTTGATTGCCTGAGCTATTTTTTTGAAACTACTCTCCAGTAACTAGGATCATGATCCGATGGGGAGCTCATCAGTGCACTGAAGAGTTTTACAACAAAAAGATTAAAAATATGGGCAAACAACATTCCTCATACACTTTCTTCAATACAAACTGTTGAGCTCTTTTAGGTACAGTTTTGGGAGATTGTATTGAATCTTGGGCAAGCTGCACAGATCCAGGATGCCCCAGAAGAAGGGAATGGTACTCTACACTTTTAAAAAATGTCAGAAGCATTTCCATAAGTCAGAATTGACTAGACCGCATGTAATTATTATCACGGAGCACACTGTCACAGTTTTTAGTAGCATAGTATTTGTGTATCATCTTCCTTGGGGGATTTCCAGATGGAAGGTTCCTCGTATAAGTAAACTTCTTCTGAGTGTTCTATATCTGGAAAACCCTGACAAGGGTCACCATGAGTCAGAATTGACTTCATGGCCCATTATTATTATTATTATTATTATTATTATTATTATTATTATTATTATTATTATTATTATTATTATTATTGAAATTGCCTGGACCTCATTTGTGCTCTCAGAGGGTGTGGCCACACATGTGCAGACATGGCCAAACAGATACTTATACTTCCAAGTAGAACATAGTTCCTGATTATTTCAAAGGCAGCTAAGCAAAATGGACCTGTGATAACTCATCCAAAGTTAATAAGGTCCAGAGATATGCAGTTCCTGCCCTGTCCTTCTTTCTCTCTTCTAGCAGAGTTGTTTCAACTGAGAGATGTGGAATGAGTTCTTTCTCAAGGGTGTTTTATTAAAGCTTTTGGTGAAAAGAGGATTCTCTGTGAGCAGCTTTGAAGAAAAAAAAAATAACACCAGCCCCTTCCTTTGGGAAGGTTCCCCTCTTCTTCCCACATCCCTCCACCCCCAGCAAAGGGAATCCCCAGTTTATCTCCAGCATGTGAAGCTTCAAAGAAGCCAACGTGACTCTCAAGGGCTACCTACTCAGTGTGGGAGGAGGAGAAGCTACCACGCTTGGGAATTTCGATTAGGCACTTCTAATGTTGGTGAGATCAGCGCTAGCAAGTTGCAAGGGGGCGTGACATGAAAGTTCAAGGGGATAGATGGTTAGTAGGGAGGCTGCCCCACATGGAAAGCCCAGATAATGTTGTTTACTGGTTTTTGGAAAAAAAAATGTCGAATCTAGACATGCCAGCACCTCCAATGACAGGTGGCACAAAAAGATTAAAGTGGAAACCATGAGTCAGGACTTTGAAGCTCCCCTGGAAAGTGTTCTCTTCTCATTCCCTTCTGCTGTGGGTTGGAGGGAACCACTAAGGAGACCAAGGTTCCACAAAGCATCCAAGAGCCACCTGGATTAAACCTTCTTTCTCTTCACCTTAAGAACTCCCTGCAAGGCCACAGGTAGGTGACCATATTCCAGTTGTTTGGGAACACCGTCTTGAGGTGCTATTGTTCTCTTGTCCTGAGGTGGGTTTCCCAGAACTATCTGGCTGGCTAGTGTGGGAATGATGGATGAGATTGGTCTGCGGTCTGATTCAGGATGACTCTTCTTTTGTTCTTAGTTGGCTTTTCAAGGGTCCTAGTCAGTGTGGGCAGAAATAGTAGAAGATGGAGGGCAATACTAGAGGAGGGAGCAGGGACTGCTTTTAGGAGGATGAAGGAGCCAAGGTCAGTGCATGACCCCTGATTCCCCAGGCATCCTTCCTTGGAAACTTTCTGCCAATAACAAATCCCAAGATGGAACCTTTAAGGTAATTGGTTGAAAAACAACAACCATAATCCACATATCCAGTAATCTAAAATGTCTCTCAACTTTCCTTGACCAGTTTTTCAACTTTCACCTTGATATGTGAACCACTTCCCATCTTTGATTCCCTCTCTTTTTAGGATGATAGGTGTAGAATTTTTCTGAACACCTGAGTTCTCTGCTAAGGTGAACAGGCTTTGTGTTTGGATTCTTAGCACTGCTTGTGTCCCCTGTGGTGTGCAGTGCCTTTCTTTGAATGTTTGCTTTCTATGGAGAACAACTCTACATCTTGTAGCTTAGATACAATTACTGTTACATCTGCAAGAAGCTAAAAGCATATCTTTCAATTTTTTTATTTTTAAAATAGAAGCAAAGAAGGCTTCAAACCTGAAATAAAAAGGACATGTTCTGTAACAAAAGGATGAAATACCTTACTTTTGAAAGAACCAAGAGTTAGGAAAAAGTGAGTACTTTTCTTGCTGCTGTACAAGGAACAGAACTATTTCTGTTGAATCTGACCAAAGACCCAGGAGTTGGATTACTTTGAGAAGCTTATAATTTATTTATTTTTTTAAAGCTCTAGGTGTTGTTGTTTTTTGGTCCCTGTGTGTTATAATTAAAAGTATACTTCTAAGATGGAGAATCTTTGACCCAACAGTTTTTCTGGATTTCAAACTCTCAGAAGGCTCAGTCAGAAGCCAAATTGTAAGATATTAAGGGATCTGGAGTTCAAACATCTGGCAGATTTTTCTTAGTTCTGGTATTCTGCCTCTATACATGAACTCCATTCATGTGGTAGTGGAAACTGCTATACCTATACTTTATGAGGAGTCTAAGTACCATTGGACAAAACTCCTGCCATTTCTCTCTGTGAATGTGTGTTTTTTTAAAAGCTAGTTTTGCTAGCTGCTACCTTGTTGAATGAATTCAGGAAGTTCAAAAGTATGTGTTTTTAAGCAAGAAATGCTTTTGTTGTTTTTAGTCCTGAACCTAAAGCAAATCAGATTAATTGGATTACCTCTGAATTCTAGTGTTTTAGGGATGAGAGAATGTCTGTCTATTTGTTCTCTTACATTTCAGTTGAGTTCCCTTCTCAACATCCTCACCAATCCCACAATATTCTTCTGTGGTCAATAGAGATCAAACTGACGAGTATTCCAGCAGCATATAATAGAAAATAGGTTGGATAGAGGACTCAGTCATACCTAAAGTGTACCCATTGATAGACATGGTTCAATATATCTGCTATGTATGATACACAATGGGTTGAATACAGACTTAATCAAATTTAGAACAGATATATTTAAAGGAACAGAATATGTGATAGTTAAAAGTTTTAGGAGGTCAACTTCAATCTAAGTACAACTAAATTTGAATCTAATTCCTTGTATTGAGACACAATTGTCTAATTACTAGTCCTTGCAGTATGAATATTTGCATTAGTTACCCTATATGTTCTATCATAAATTTCCTAAACAAAATGAATAAAGTAAGAGAACAAGGGAGAGCAGGAGAGATAATTTAGAAATATCTGAGATGATGCCATGGCTTTGATCAGACTTTTGATTACATAGATCTCCAGCATCTATGAGTCAAGATTTTAGATGAACAGGAAAACATAATGATGTTCTGGGGTACTGCAAGAATGAAAAATTACAGTCCTGTTGGGTATGTGTTGAGAACTGAGGGCAGAAAGCACAGTTCCTTGATCTTGCTGCCTTTAGCTGAAGACAGAAGAAGCCAGTTCATTTACAGCAGAGCTTCCCCAACACTGAATCCTAGGATGTTCTTCAACTACCAGAAATCTTGACCAGAACATCTAGTGTTGAAGGTTTCTGGGAGTTTTAGTCCTAGAACATCTAGGAGATCCATTGATCTGAAACAGTGGTTCCCAATGTTGGGTAACCCAGGTGTTCTTGGACTACAACTCCCAGAAATCCTGGCCAGCACAGCTGGTGGTGAAGACTTCTGGGAGTTTTAGTTCAAGAATATCTGGGGATCCAAGATTTAGAACCATTGACTTATAGCATCATATTGGTTGGTTTGACCCTGTAAACCAGAAACAAGGACCTTATGATATTGTTGGACTATGATGTCCAATATGAAGATTTTGCATCATAAGGAATAGGTTGGTATCTAAGCATCAGATCATAAAAAAATTAGAAAGTCCTTCACCTTCTGTGATTAGTCCACCATATATGTATGCATATGGTCTTTAGATAGGAAAGGCAGCAAAATTGCTTGACTTCTAGAGTTGAGTGATATTCAGTTGGTAATTAAGTTCAGTGCCTTGCATTTTTAACAGTAAATCCTGTCTCAAATGGACATACAGTACCTTTTCTTTGCATAATGCCAGGGAAGGGGGACTCTAAAGCCTCCATGTAAATGTACTACATTGCTTCGCTTCTGAGACTATGACGTTTTACACACCTGGTGGCATAAGTCACAGCTTAAACACTGAGCTTAGCAAAGCAAATCATTTTTGATGGCCAGTGCCTCCCTCTAGTCCAACTCAGAGGCTCCCACCACCTGGTGCTGAAAACCACCCACACCAAAAGGTGCAGCCTCAGTCATTTGACATACAAACCCCCAGGCTCCTTTCAGTGGAGCAGAACAGCAGCCAAGAAAATTCCGACTTTCCTAGCACCTTCGTTTAGGTCTTTCCCTAACATTGGCTCAAAGTGAGAATTCTGAGCAAGGGTTTCCAGCGTTGTGAACAATTTGGGGGGACATTCCCTTATTCATTAGTGTTCTAAAGATTAAGCCTTAATTTCATCAGATAAGGGGAACAGCCCAGCCCAGTTTGCACCATATGATGGGAGCTTGTTTGTGGTATGCTGCTATACAGTTCTATTAATTTAGCATAAAGTCACTCAGTAATTCTTGGCATTTTAGGAGCATTTGGGAATTTCACTTTTTGGGACTACAGCTCCCAGGAATCCCCAGTAGCAGGGGGATTCTGAGAAATACAGTTCAAAAAACTTACTTTCTCAAGTTCTGCTAATCATGCTTCCTTGAAACCCCAACGTGTGACATGGAACATCTGCAAATAGGTTACCTTTCACCTGTGTATTTGCTGGTTTTTGCAAAAAGGCGAGAATGTTCTTTGCTAGGGCAGGGTCTCACATAGAACTATAATTTCTAAAGCAAGGTGTGGATATTCAGGCTCACGTGGAAGCCCATTGCTTGAGGAAGTTACTTTTTTAAAAAACTAGGATTTCCTAATGAACGTGGCTAAAGGCCAAACAGCTGGGAAGTTCTGGAGGTGATGCCCCTTCCCCCCCCCAAAAAAATTGTATAGAAACACAATTACCCTGCAAACCAGAAACAAGGACCTTGTGATATTGTTGAACTATGATTCTGATCAGTCTTGGCCAGTATAACCAATAGTGAGGGATGACAGGAGTTGATTCAATCAATATCTGAAGGACTACGTAATCCCCAACCTTCTTCTAAACTATAAATCATCTCCCAAAACCATGGGTGCTGTAATTTTTCCTTAGAGACAAGTATTTTGCACATGTTCAGTGGCACTTTTTTAATTGCTTCATATAAGTACTGAACACTGGCAAGAAATCTGGCAGGTTCTATGTCTAAACCTTCCTTCTGAGTCTAACCCTACTATAGAGGCTTGGAAGAAATGAGCTAAGCTGAAGACTGATTCATACTGCTGGGGGGAACTCTGTGTGGTCTCTCTGTGTGTGCGCGCTTGTGTGTGCGCATGTACATGAAACAGTCAGGCATATATCCAGAAACCCAGTTCCCTTAAGTGGAAAAATTGTTGTCCTTGCATGAGCTTTTATTACATCTGCATCTTGCTTTGTTTTATGATTGGTCATTGAGTGATAAACATTGGCTTCAGTTGCAAGCATATAGGTAATCCCCTTAAACTAATCAGTACTGACACCTCTATCTTAGCATCTCTCACTGAACAGCACCCCCTAGTGTTGCACAAGGTAAATTAAAAGGCAAGAGAGTGTACTGTAGAAGCATGGTCAACAACTGATTTGTACAGGGAATTTGTTGCAAGAAAAAGCTTCTACACAGTATTATTGTGTTTCCATTCAGTGTGCAGGGGTAATGATGTCAAAAGGCACCAGAAAAAGCAACCAAAATGATCAAGGGAATTTGGAATAATGTATTTCAGTTAAAACTGAAAAGTTAAGGGAGAAAAGTTGAAAGTCAGTGTGTGTATTTGTTTAGAGGCTCAACATCACCTTGAGGGGACTTAAGAGAGATTTATCAAATAATGCACCTTGAGACAGAGATGCTCGGCTTAGTAGGCACTTAGTCATATTTAGCAAGGATTTTAGAGCCAGCCTGAAGTAAAATATTAAATGGTCCCCAGTCACACCTTCATTCCACATAAAGAAGTTGACTAGAGGAGCAAATGAATGTTGCTTTTACGGTGTTGAGGAGCCAGAGTCCACCATCGCACATCAAAGGACATCATGTTCACTGGTGGAAGACTTAACTGCATTGCAACTGCAGCTCTGTTTTTCTTCAACGTCTCCCCCCAAACATCTGCTGACTGGTTGGTGAGGGGTCTCACTCTGCCTAAAGCTAGCGTCTTCTTACATTTCCTAGCATGGTGCTTCACATCACACAACCCACCAAATCACACTGTCAAAGAACCTAGGTCCCTCCATAATAGAAGCAAATATCTTTTTACAAAGAAGGTCATGTAAATATTTACAAGCACTCTGTTGTTATATTTTTCATGTAAAGACACAATAAAAGATTCATTGGTTGTTTTTTTTTAGACTACCACTCCCACAATAAGTCAGACAGCATGGCTACTTCTCATGCTGGCTGGGATATTCTGGGAGCTGTAGTACAAAAATATAACCTTACTGACCTTTGATCACTTACAGGAAGTCTAAAGGACATAACAATTGCAGTAGTATTGTTGAGAGGAAACAAACAATAATAATTTTAGTTAAAAATTGTAATAATATTATTGAATATAAATGTCACTGGTATGTTTAATACAACAGACTCACAGCTAGTGTCATCGGCTTTAAGGGATGTTTGCATTATAGTTTCCTATTTTTAATTGTAATTATGGGCCATAATCCTATACGTTTTCATGTAAAATTTGCACAACTTGCTGCAGCCTAAAGACTCTAAGGTGGGGTGGACAACATTGGTGGGTCTTGAGCAGTGGTTCCCAACTTTGGGTTGCCAGATGTTCTTGGTCTACAACTTCCAAAAATCCTGGCCAATGGTGAAGGCTTCTGAGAGTTTTGTCCAAAAGCATCAGGAGACCCAAGGTTGCGAACCACTGCCTCCAGAATCTTCCAGGAGCCATGTGGATAATAAAAAATGTCAACAAAATAAATGAATGGAATGTAAGTTACTGGAAGTTCAAATTTGGTTTTGAAACATGGGTATTTTGTCGTGTTCAAGGTGCAGAAAGGCTCTTTGATCTGCTCAAAAGGTGAATTGCTACTACCGGAGGTTTCAGTGGGAACAACAATACACTGTTTTTGCCAAATAAAGGTTTGTGGTGGGAGGGAGTCAGGAAGGTACAAAAAGAACATTGGGGAATGCATGGGGCCACAGGGCTGCTCCTTGCTCAAATCTGCTGTAAGGAAAGTCATTACAAGCCATCCTGTTCAGCAGAAATGGCCATCTTGATGTACTGATCATCTTCAACCTCCTAATATGGCTTCCAACAGGTCCAGCCAACCAAGGCATGTTACCTCTACACTGAGAGGTAGAGAAAGAACAAGGACAAAACAAGACGGACGGACACAGAAGCAACAAGGGAATGGCAGCTGAGAGAGAGGTGAGATAAAAACTCAGAGTGTTCTGCTTCTGCATATGTGTTGGGGTGGGAAACACTCAAAATGAGGACTAAAGACTTGATCTCTGTAGAGATCACCATTGCTAGGCCAGCATGAAACAAAGGAGTCTGAAGTACTGTTCTCTTTTAATATCTGCTTTCACAAATTAAAATTTTCCATTATCTCTTTTTTTGCAAAGGAGGACTATGATGCTAGTATTGTGAAGGAACTTGATATTGAGGCATATGAAGACTCTGGCCTGAGACAGTCCAAAATGTCACTTGCATCCGAAAACAGTGAGTAGTGCAAAGCTAATGAAGAAAATAAAAACGAGTCATTTGTGAGTCATTCATGCAATGAAAATTTCACTCCAGTACATTGCAGGAGTTCTGATGCAACTGCTTCCCAGAATTCAATCATTCAGGTTCTATATCTGAATAGATCTGACAATATACAGTTGATCATATCAGAAGGAGTACACCCAAGAGCTTTAGCGATTGAGCAGTACAGAAACAAAGTAGAAAGAGAGAGGAGGGGAAGATGGAATCTGGAAATGAGCCCAGTACATCTTTGGGATTTACAGTCAGGCATTCCAGGACAAAGATGACACCAAATGTATTTTGTTTGTTAATTGCATTTATTTCTTGCACTTCCTCCAATGAGCTCAAGGCATCATTCATGACTCTCTTCTCCTCCTCCTTTCCATTTTGCCATTTTAGTCCTGTGAAGTAGATCAGGCTGAGAGTGAGTGGCTGGCCAGCTAAAGTGACTCTAGTTTGGAATATACAGACAGAATAACAGCCTCTTTGTCCCTAAATTCAGCCAACTAAGCAGATGGTGCTACTGCAAGTAGTCTTCAAGAAGGTTAAATCCACTTCCTAGGGCCAACTAGGGTAGACCCAACTGCTTCAAGAGGACTTAACAAACAACGACCAGTTCTGAAAGAGGAAGCTGTGTTAATCTGTGTCAGTGGGTATAAGAAAAATAAAAACAAGAGTTGTGCCACTTTAAAGACAATCAGATTTGAGTGTGAATATTCATGGATCACAGTCGCTTTCTCACACAGAGGTGCCACAACATGGAATGAAGTCCCATTTATTCCATGAATCTATTTAGTTATTTGTTTGTTTGTCTGTTTCATGTATATCTGGCTTTCCCCCCATTCCACGAATCTAAGGCATTTTACAAAAATATATATTTTTAAAGGGGGGGGGCAATGTTAAAACACAATGGCTGAAATCCTGTTGCTTAGTGTAGTAAGTCACAACTAAAGTATACCCACTGAATCATTGGGATTTGGTGAGTCAACTCCTCCAGAAGTCCCACTGATTCAAAGGGTCTATGCTAGTTGTGACTTACACAAGCAACAGGATTTCAGCCAATGAAACATAAACAATAAAAGACTATTGAATTAGAACGGTTGAAAACATTTTACAAAAAGAAACAAGTTCAGCCTACCCCATTAAAAGCTCTTCTTTCCACATCTTGCTCAGCTGCTGAACGCCTCCCCCAAAACAAAAGTCTACCTGCTGGCTGAATGACAACATGGAGGGAGGCCAACTTAGCCTCCCTTGAAAGGGAATTCCAAGACAGGGACCAGCCAGCAAACAGACCATCTCTTGTGTACTCACCAGAGGATACTGGGACTCAGAGAAGGGCTTCCTAGAAGATTTTAAACCTGGATAAGCTTATATAGGGGGAAGTGATCCTTCCAATATTCTGGATCAGAGCCTGGAATGTTACATTTTAAAGGGAACTCAGGTTCTCCTTATTGTTTCATGGCAGCCAGGTTACTTTTATTGTTACGGCTGCTCTGATTGCACAGCTAATTCATTGTGTTGCATTGGTATTGCCAATATGCCAGAAAGATACTGCAGGAATGCTCTCTACTTCTCTCTAGTGGTTAATTATGGTTTTGCACCTTGAAAGTATTTAAAAAATACAAAAGGCAAAATCAAGAAATGCCTCTCTCTATATAGGAATTATTTTATTTTTAAAATTTATATTATTTATCTGTTGCCTTTTCCCCCATAGGGAGCCCAAGACAGCTCACAACAACTAAAGCTTTAAATCAATCAACAGTTTTAAAATACCATATAAATATGTTTAACAACAATTAAATATATATCATGATTTTTAAAAGATTAAAAACACTTTTAAAACATTTTGAAAAATATGTAAGTTAAGAAACAACACATTCCTGAGACATTTATTGCTTTAAAGACTGCTTGAAGAGGAAGGTCTTTGTCTGACGACAGAATGACAAGAGAAAGGGGGCCAACGTGGCTTCTTGGGGCAGGGCGTGACGAAGCCTGGGAGCAACCACTGAGAAGGCCTTCTCTTGTGTCCTTGCCAAACAAGCTTGGGAACGTGGTGGAACTGAGAGAAGATTTTAAGAGTCGAGAAAGCTCATATGAAGTGATACAATCCTTCAAATGGCCAGAACCCAAGCCATATAGGGCTTTCCAGGTTATATCCAGCACTTTGAATTTGGCTAAGAAGCAGACTGGCAGCCACTCTGGGGTACATTGTAGAGCATAGTGAGTTTACACAAAATAGGGGCAGAGAATCCAACAGCCTAGTCCGTTGCTAGATGCCCACATGAATTGAGTGTAGAATGTATGCACAATGTCCAGAGCCATAGCAAACAACAGTAGGACAATAGACACTTTGCCATTTCTTTGCAAACAAATCCTTGTGGAAAAAGTTACTTGAAAGCTGAAACCTACTTTGCTTGATGGTAGGGCCGGCCTTAGGTCCAGCTATTAGCCATGTAGACTTGAGGATTCTAGGAGTTGTACTCCAAAGAAGCTACTTTCCCATCTTTGGTTCTGTTGCTCTTCACATCTGGATCAAGAGGATGAGGTCCATACTAGGGTAAGGGTTCTGCCACAGTTCACATAGGGAAGGAGGTGTTTACAGAGCTCTTTGCCTATATAAACCATGGGAATGAGGGATGCCATGGAGTTTAGTAGGGAGCTGTGGCATTGTTTTCCAGGGGGACAATTTTGAAAGAACAGAAACCTAGAAACTGTCGACCTGGGGCAATGCTATCCACGACATATCTGCAATCTTATATTAAAATAAAATATGTGAAATACTGTACATTTTGCATATAATTTTAGACCTCTCATTTATGTTTTGGCTTCCATATACTTATAGGTGTCTTAATTTCATTCAGATCCATTATCATTTTCCTGGCTCTCCCTCTGTGTGTGTATGTTGGGGGGGGAGGGGGGGAGAGAGGGAGAGTACTTCTACAAGAAAGTTCACACCAAGGTACCAAACATGTGGTCATCCAGATGTCCCTGACCACTGGCTACATTGGCTAGAGCTGATGGAATTGAAGTCCAACAATATCCAGAGGGTCACAAAGGACTCACGCATAGCCAGGCATCTTTGTTCTCCTTCAGCTGCCTCTCATCACTGCTTTTAATTATACATTGCCACATAGTGGAAATGTAGTACATGTTTGGTTGTATTTTCAAGACGAATCAAGTACCTTAAACAAAACATGCTCTCTCTCTCAGAATTGTAGTGAAAGAAAACAGGATAAAAGAGACAAAACACAAGGAAAAACATATCAGTGGCAAAATTGGCTTCCAAACTTAGGTTTCATCAGGTGTACTTTTCGGAGACGTAAGTGACTGGACTCCCCTCGTGGCTGCCATTTACAATTTTCCAGCTTCATGAGTTCCTGGTGGGGCAGGGCTTGAAGTGAACAAAGAAGAGGAGTTCAAGACCCTGCTATGGATTTTGCCAGTTTTGTCCTGTTCTCCCATTGCCCATCCTGTCTAACAGAGACAAGAGTGAATGGTCCTATCCAGTTGACCTGGCTTCTCCAGATTCCCTCCTGCCAATAGTGGTTATGGTAGGAGCTTCCACTCTTCTGGGAGCGATGGTTCCTCAAAAATAGATTTTGCCAGGTGTGCTCTTCTCATTTCATGTGGGTTGGCATATAAAGAAGGAAGGCAGGACCATCTTCAAGACATGTTGCTGGTCAAAGCAGAGCAACAAATGGGAAGCACCCGTTTGCGACAAAGGGTCACCAGCTCTTGAAAGCTAGCTAAGTTGTTGTGGCAAATAAGACAGAGAATCCCGTGAGCCCTTCTCATTGTTCCTGCCACTAAAATGTGAATTAAATGAAATAAATTAAATTATCACAAATTGCTAATCTTTCATGTCATTCAAAATCTTATGCTTGCCTGGAAGATAGCTACCTCACTCTGCCTCACAGTAGGGCCAGCCCTGGAATTAGCTGAATAGTTTGTATACTCTTTGGAATTTGTGTGAGTGTATGTGTGTGTCTAACAATTCAGCATGTTTCATGTAGGAGATGAAGGCCAATCTGGGTGGTGGAACACAGCATTATCCTTTGGCCAGAGGAGCATTAGACCTTGGTCATGGAATCTACCAGGGTGAGTTTCTGCTTTTCCAGAGGGAGGCTGTTTCTTGGGTTAGAGTGTTAATAGTATAGAGATGAAATTGCAAGACACGGTGGCTTGACAGGTGTTCCAGACTACTCCTTGATCTGTCCCTTTGCATTTTTCCTTCTTCAGTGCTCCTGAGAGGTAGCATTGGGACTTGGTGGTAGTGGTGGTGGTGGGTCTCCAAAATTTCAGAAGGTCTCTGCTCCACCTACTCCCAAGCTGACTATGGCCAGCGGACTTGAAACCTGAAACATCAGAACATAGGCATAGTCTTTCAGAGGTGAACCACAGCATGTTTTAAGTGAATAGGGACTGTTGAGCTGGAACATACCAAATAATGTTGATGCAGATCCTGCTCAAGGAGCAAATTGGGTCTGGCATCAGTCAGACAAGAAAAATAAAAATCCAATAGGAAGATTAAAGGATATACAATTCAGCAGTAGGTCTTAGGGTCAGTCTCTACATGAGTCTTTCCCACTATGGTTCCCTCTGGGTGTACTGAACTACACGTCCTGTCATTCACACCCATGTGGGCAATCATCATCATCATCTTAGAACCACTGAACTGGAAGGGATGCCATGGATCATTAAATCCAGCCCCTGTCAAGAAGGAACAGTGGGGAATCAAAGCTCCCAGCCTCTGGCCCTGCAGCCAGATATCTAAACCACTGAGCTATCCAGCAGTTCTAAGTGAGTTGCATTCCAATATATGTGGAAAGCAGCAAATTGAGAAGGATTATTCTACCCAAATGTTTTCAGATTGCCAGAGCTGTTGCTTCAGAATATACTTTGTTGACATGGCTCTAAGGCCTTAATCCTATTGGGGGAAAACATGAATAGAACAGTAATTGTACAAGTGGCCCATGTTCCCTCCCTTTCCTGGTGGTTGATTAAAGGTATCACCTACTCTTGCATTTGTATTGTTTGCATGACCATGAGGCCTTTACCTGATTTTTCCCTTTCCTGGGCTTTTTGTTGCACAACCGCTTGCACGCTGGTGGTAAAAATAACCCACAACCATATTTCATAACCAATGTGTGACTGGTCGCACAATGAACACTCTGCCAAAGTGGGGAAACACTACTATGATTATAATTGCAAACATTTTCTCCCAGCGGGATTCTGGGCCTTGTATTTATACTAGAATTGGACAGCCCAGAAGCTTTATAATGTCTGCCAATTGCAGGGGTTGACGTGTGGTGCCCCTGATTCTTTTTTTCACACTTGATTCTTTTTGTGCACACTTACATCTTAAATTTATGGTATACAAATTTAGATTATATAGGCTGGAAACAAATGTCAAAGACAGCCTGGAATTATTGCTGACAGCATATTAATGTTGCAGAGAGGTGACTGAGGCAGACTTTCCTTGTTTGTGAAATCAGATTTCAAGGAAATCCTGTGTTGAAGTCCTGGAGACCAATCATCAATCAAAGCAAGTTAATTTGCATAACCCCTGGGGTGAGAGGAACTCCATCTGTGACACAGAGACTGTTTCTCATTCCTTAATGATTCTTCTCTCCCAGTCATGAGCTACGTCTAACATCTGTTTCTGGCCATAGTCACAGGCTTTAGGGCTCAAACCCTGGATCTCTGACTCGAGAGATCATGTAGGGGAGTTTCAAGAAAAGGACTAGCACTATGGTGCTTGAATATTTTGAAAAGAAGATTGCTGGGGGAGCAGAGACATAGACCACATCTGTATGCTCG
Organism: Intellagama lesueurii; assembly: GCA_037013535.1. NCBI lineage: Eukaryota > Metazoa > Chordata > Lepidosauria > Squamata > Agamidae > Intellagama > Intellagama lesueurii. The sequence goes on from JBAJHW010000006.1 coordinate 36,495,202, forward strand.
TATGTAAATACGAGCCAAAATTCTTTAGAATTCTCTCTTGTTGAAGATGTACACACGTGGCCTGGTCACTCTTTATTCAAGTCGGTGCAGCTAAATCAACCACAGACCTTCTTTAAATGGTTTGCAAATTGTGACCTTTTTCAAGGTAATCCTTGGCTAAAGATAGAGACCTTCTTCCCCTCTCACCCCTGCATTTCACAAATGGGTATCATGAAGTTAACACTTGCCAGCATCTCTGTATGGTGTGTATCTTTCAGTCGTTCCTTCTGGCTGGGTCACCGGGGAGCGTATCACCTGAAAAAGAGAAGGAGAATGGAGGGAGTTTCCCCAGGGAAGGCAGCACACTATCAGAGGCGTGAGGACAGTGGACCAAGTGAGTGCATGCAGTGGCATCTTCAGAGCAGGGGTGATGTAATCAGAGCTTGGAAAAGCAGTAGAAACAAAATATCCAATCAAGCTACAATATATTGAAACAAAATATGTAAATGTAACAAAATGCATATAAGTTAAAATATACAAAACAAACAAAATATACAAAGAGCAACAGAAATCTATCCATTATATAAAATCATATTTCAACCAAGAAGAATAAATCATAGGGTTACTCAATAGACATAATACCATTATATAAAATTAGCTAATCACATCCTATGAAGTGCCTGGGAGTAGAGAAAGGCCTTAACCTGCTGCTGAAAGGATGATCATGCCAGAACCAGGTGGGCAATGCTGTGGAGAACATTTCATAGATGGGGAACTGCAACCAAAAAGGCCCTGTCCTTCATCATGGCCCTCTAAGATGGCTTTGGAGAAGGTTCTACAAGGAAGGCCTCAGATGTTGCTCTCAAAGTATGGCCAAGCTAATGAGGATGTTTGGTTAAGTATTGGGGTCGTAAGCTCTGTAAACCTTGAATTAGTTGAAAATTTCAGTTCTGCCTGGAATTACAGCAGCAGGCAATGCAGCTGTCCAGAATATATGGTATACCGTAAGAGGGATCTTCTCCTCCCCCTCATTAATCTGGCCTACTGACCTGCTTTCCAGGTGGATTGCTAGAAGGATTACAGCAAAATAAGATACATGCGATACTTGGGAAAATCCAGATGTTTTATAGAATTAGTTTGGTGACATTTTCAGAAATGAACTGCGTGGGAGAGATTGGGAGAAATTCCTAATATATGCAGCCAAAAGCAACTCAGCCTAGCAAAGAATAGGAAAGAATGCCCTGAAAAGCAGTCCAAAGGATCTGTGCCAAGGTATTTTGAGAATTCAGGGGCTGTGTGAATTATAGAAATTATTTGTGGGAAATCCACAATATGCTTCAAATTTTTCTTTACAGCTGAAAAATCTTGAAACCTTCATTTGTACAAATAAGAAGCAAGCTATCCATAATATACAACTCATGTACAAAAGCTCTGAGGGAAGGCTTTTGTGTAAACAGAGAAAAGCTGGAGGTTAGCTTTGAATAGTAGAACCAGACTTGACTGTGTGATATGGAAGCACCAGGTGAATGTGCATGAAAAATGTGCACCTTGTAATCTTCAGAGGGGAAAAGATATTTGGGCAAGGAGGAATTCTTAAGTGGGAAAGTATCCAGCCAACAAGAAGCTGGAGATCCCTCTTCTTCAAATTCAAGCTCTTATCCTCCCCCATATAAGGGGAAACCTAAACCATGCAGAACATTGGCATTGGCAGACCAATCGAGGCATCTGTCTCTTAGCCTGGGGAAACTGGCTGATACCTGTTAGTTTCCATCTTGCATCTAGATCTGAGCACTTTCCCACTTTTATCAGGCCATCAGTCACTCACAAGGACTTTTGCTTTCAGCTTCTCCTTGAACGCTTCACTATTGATGATAAATAAAGGTTCTGTTTGCAGTGAAGACACAAACCTCTTGAGTCTAAACCCTTGCTGTTCAATTCTGGTTCAAAGCAGTTGCTTTGGCTATTGATGGCATGTGTGAGTGCATGAATGTGAGAGATATGGAGGCTACTTTGCACAAAACAGGACAATCCCTTAAAGACAATTGTTTGAACCACCCAGGTTTCCTGATCAACATCACAGTTTCTTTTGTGCCACTCGTATGCATAGTGGCTTACAGAGTAACATGACTAGAACACACACTCTGCCCTCAAAGCGCTTGCAAACTAATTTCTGTCAGTTTTGGAAGAGGGACAGGTGGAAAATTCAGGGAGAGACACAAACAGCCATACATATGCCAATGGAGTTACATGAAGCTAAGGGCTTGGCCTCATGTCTTGGCTGGAGTGGGCTAAATAGGGTCACTGGGAGGTCCAATATGCCATTTGGTATAATCCTCGTGGAGGGGCTGAGGAAGTGAAAAAAATATTTTGATAGTGTATTAGAGCAACACACGTGTGCTGGATCACTTTTTTAAAAAAAGACAAATTGAAACATTCCTCCCAGAAACTGGAAGAAACAGGAGGGGGCAATGAGGGGGATTTTTGTTTGCTTTTTTCCTTAAAGGTCTGGTAGAGAGCCTGACTGCAGGGAGCAATCCTACCCATGCCAAAAAAGTAGAAGTCCTTGACAGGAGCTAGAAAGGTGTAAGTAGGAATGCTAGGAATGCTCTGGGGACAGGCTGGTTCACGAAAACATCATCCGATCACCACCTTTCGGAGTGAATCAGTCCGTCCCTGCCACAGACCAAACAGCAGGTTCAATGCCCATGTAGTCACCCTTTAAGTTTCATTTCAAGACATAGATCAAAGGGCCAAATCATAGCTTGAAACGAGACACTATATGGCTGTTATGGGTGGGAGTTCTAGACATATGGAATGGCAAAGATGGGAGGTTTGTGTTTTTGGTTGCTTAAGTACAGTTGGAGAATTGAAAATTGTGAGGAGTGAATTGTGGAGAAAACACAGCAGGGGAAATGTGCAAAGAATGTAAAGGTAAGGAAGAAGCAGATATGAAATCAGAAAAAGGATGTAAAAGAAGGCTTCCTAGGGACTCCATGGCAGATTATCTATACTCCTTTAGGCAGGAACTGTCAACTAGTAGCTCCATAGATGTCACTGGATACAATTTCCATACACCTTAGCTAGCACAGCTGATTGTGTGGGTCATGGGATGACAGTCTGACAACATTTGGAGGGCCACAAGTTTCCAACTTTTGCTTTAGATTTACATTTCATTTCCAGTTTTTCCACAGACTTGCTTGTGGGCGACTAATTTGATAGCATTGTGTCTAATTGATTAAATTCATCTGCAAAATAGTTGGTAATAACAGAGCCCTGCTATTTAGAAAAATATTAAGTCAAATCAAGGTAAGTCAAGTTCTCTGTGAAGAAGAGTGGAACTCTGCCACCTGTGAATGGAGGGAGACAGCAGTACATTTGCTTCTTTTGAACATATCATTTCGCTTCTACTAGTCATGGGAGGAAAAGAATGTATGAAAAGGGGGAGCTGTGAGGATATTCCTAGTTCTATCCTTCATTTTTCACCTTTGATGTTAGCAGGGACAGATAAAGAGGAGGAAGAGGTATGGGTAGGTTGATGGATTAAACTAAATATCATGTGAGTTCTTTAAAAAAAACAAACGGGGAGAAGAGGAAGGATTTTTTGGAACCACAATAATGTGGCACAAAGGAAAATTTAACCTTCCTCTCTTCACTTCTAAGCTGAAATACTAAAGAAAATAACCCGTGTGCAGCATTTGGACTAAAGAAAAAACCCAACTGGGGGTACCAAATGGAACTCTTTTCTGTACATGTGTATGTTTTTTCACTGAGATCATAGTTTTGGAAGGAAGGGTTAGCCTCCCATCTCCCTGCATTGGACACAATGAAAATCATGCTCCCCCATATTGAGTAGCCACACAGGTAACAGTAACACCTACCTTGGGCCCGATTCTTTTTCCTTTTCATTTGTAGAATATGTAGACCACAACAATATGTGAACCTAATTGTTCAATAAGTACGTAGCTTGCTCTGTGTTCAGTGTTCTGGCCAGTGAGCGCAAAGGCACTGAATTATTCATAACAAACAGCAAACTGGTTTGAAATGTTTGTAAAATTAAATTTTATGCTATGTTTAATCCTCACGATTAAACAAAATCAAATGAATGATGCTACTTGCATTTTTATTCCGGTTGCTCTGTACTGATTTACATATATGCAGACAGACTGAAAATGCAGGAAGGAAGCTAGTTGTTAGCTAGCTAGCTGAAGCTCTCGGAACATTTAATTCTCTGCTCCCACTGCAAGCGTCTGTGCTTGTGGAACCTTATGGAAATGTGGAAAAGGCACTGTTTTGGCATCATGACATTTGTGCAGAACATTTTTTGATGATAAAAGAACACAGGTGCACATACGCTGAATTTATATTCTACATGTTGAAGTAAAAATCTCACGCTGTCCCTTTTGCTTGTGAGCATTAAACAAGGAGGGTACATGTACCTCCCCCCCTTTTTAAAAAGTTTATCCTATATCACCTGACTGTGTTCTGCATTTCCAGAATAATTAAATAAAATTAAAGCCCTATATTTGATTGTCGCTTTCCCCAACAGAACATCTAACCTGATGATTAATACCCTTAAGAGTTAACCTGAACTGTAAATTATGGCTTGGTAATGAACCGTTCCTACCTAGTTAATTTCTTTAAAGCTTCCAGGACGATCCTCTCACCTAGATAGGCCCATGTATTTACTGTCAGCAATGTTAGAGTGGTTTTGAATTTACTGTGAACACAAGAGCCACTTGTGATAGGAATTTGAGGGTGGGGCCAGGGTGTCTTGTCTCACTGCCAAAGGGGGGGGGGCAGGTGAATTATAGAGCCCAAACTCTATGAGCTCTTTTCCTTTGGATGTCAGACAGCGGACACTGCCTGCTTCCAGGGTAGGTGAGATAAGATTGGTGGGGCAAGAAGCAATCATGTTGGGCTGGAGCGCCATGATCAAGAGATGATCTTCTAACTTTATTTTTGAGTTACATTTTCAATTAATTTTTAGGGGTGCAATCGAACACCTGTGCAAGGAATTATACATATGTGCAAAATTTAGGTGAATGTTCCCAGAGTCTGCAACCTGAAGGTGGTTACTCCAGTGTTTTATTTATTTGGGGAGGGAATGCCAAGGCTCATGTCTGTCTGGAAATAGGCACTTCTAGTGCAGAAGCTGTTCCTGCCTGATCTTGAGTGAATGTATGTAGTTACTCAGTGGTGCAGGAAAAGCAATCCACACTTTCTAAATAACATTTACATTGAATGCAGCTACTGAGAAGCTACGCCTTGGCAGAAAGACAACAGTTGAATGCAAGAGTTAGAGGGCTCCATGGGCTGCATTGTTGCTGTGTGAGGGGTAATTGGAAAAAATTGTCACAATTATCCTAGGGATAAATTTGTTATTGACAATTCATCAAAGGGATGTGTCAAAGGGATATGTTTGTTGTGGAAAGGATGGAACACAGAAAGTCTTCTAGATGAAGTGTTAAACAGGATCATACAGTACTTTTATTGCATCCTACAATTGACATATAAGAACTAAAAGCTGGTATCACCACATTCTTAGGTAGGAGGCTGGACTTGAATGCCGATGCAATTTCACTTTGAAGACCTGGATAAATGTTGTTTTACTCAACACTCAGGTTTTGTCCAGTGATTGCATTTGGCATCAGAAGATTATCTTATGATGGTTGTTGAGGGTTTGGATGTTTTGTTTGTGTTTTGTCTCCTGTAATAAATGACTTGACAGGTGTAGATGAGGCTTCCGTAATTATTTGCTGCACAGCAACTATTGAGTGGTACCTTTGTGCTTTGATTGTGGCATCCTGTATTGGGAATCATGTTGACTGATCCATAGGTAGCTGGTGGATGCCTGACCCCAACTCATTGTGGACACAACTCAATGTGACACTGGCAGATTTGTGCATCCAAAGATTGACTATGCCTAATGTAGTACTTGGGGCACTTCAAGTGGAAGAGAGGTGAGGGGTGCAGATTGCTACTTTCCTGTATGCTTCCAAAACATCATCTCACCATAGCCACATTTTACCCAATGCCTGGAAAGGTTACTTTTTCTGGACTACAACTGCAAGAATCCATGACCATTTGCCATACTGCCTAGGGCTTCTGGAAGCTTTAAGACAACAATATTTAGAAACCAATGCTCTAGTGATTTACAGTGGTATCTTTGTGCTGTTTTATATGTAAAAAGTGATTCCAATGACATGATATGTTGGCTGCCCTATTTATAGGAAGGGATATAATTAAAATTATAGTCTTTGTGGCCTTTTTTGAGATGCAAGCCATTTAGCAAAGAATGAATGTTATTATTTACCCATATCAAAAATTAAAAAGTGGAGTAGTTTCATAACCCAGATAATGTGCTCTAAATCAGGGACTCTAAATGTCAAAAGTACTCTGTAGCGAATATAAAGAAGACATTCTTAATTGTTTTATATATATCAATTCATAGAAACCCCATTTTACAGTAATTGTTCTGTATGGCTTATATGCATGCTGGCTTCTTAGAACATTCTTCTCTTCTGATGCTAAAAACTAAATATGTATGCAGAAGTGTCCAGGGCTTCTGCTCATCACTTCATCCTCCATTCTGTGTGAACGCCTCAAATCATTATCCTGCATATTTATTCAAAGTTCTGATAATTGTCAAGAATTATGATAACAAATTATTTACTACAACCAATTTGTTCCCATTTTCTTATTTGCATGAATGTTCAAAACAGAGCTAAATAGGTAAATGTGGCAGAAAAGTAATGTTGATATGTCCCTATTCCTACACTCCCATAAACTCTAGGAATACTCAAAATATATCTCCTTGACTTGGAGGACTTCTCCCTTTGAACTCTACAATAATTCTATCCAATCAAATCTACTGTTTTTGTACAATGCTCATCAATGCGCGATGACTTAAAGCAGTGGTCTCCAAACTACAGCCTGAGGGCCACATCCAGCCCACCTTTTTATCCGGCCCAGGCATAGGAAGAGGAGGGAAGGGGGACCCAAGCGATTCCTCACCCCCCGCTGTCTTTGCAAAGGATCGCTTGGGTCCCCCTTCCCTCCTTTGGCCCTCAAAAATGTGTAAAATATATGATGTGGCCCTCATAGTGAAAAGTTTGGAGACCCCTAACTTAAAGTGACAATTACCTATATAGATTTGAAAGTATGTAACCTCCCAATAACCTTGGCAGTTCAATAGGTTAGCCTTCATGACGGTAAAGCAGAACCAAATGGCACCTCCTGAGGGTAGAGCAGGGATCAGTGAGAAGATCCTACCTGTTCCTAAAACCTCAAAGCGGGTTTTCCCAACATGGGTGGCCACCTGCCAAACTGGACTACAGTTCCTATTTCCCTCCAGTAAGCAACTGGGGTAATGGGAGTTGCCATGAAACATGTCTGAAGACCACTAAGCTGGTAAAGATTATCTCAGAGCCTGATAGATATGGGGCTGAAAGAAATAATAGAATAACACAAATATCAATCAAGCCACATATATAATTGCCTGGTTCTTTGATTTTGGCTTCCTATCCCACCCCAAGATGTTATTCTTCCCTTTGAAGAACCAGAGAGTGAACCAAAAAAATGCAGTTATGTATTTCTTATCCTTATATGGCACTAAGGTTCTTTTCAGCTATCAGTTGTCTAGAGGAAGATAAATAAATGACAATAGCAGGATTTTGAATGCAAGTTTGAATGTGAGTTTTGTAGCAGTTTGAAAAAGTGTTTGCATTTGAAGGAATAAGTAATAGCTTTACAGTCACACAGGAACTTTAAAAAACTTCATTTGCTCATATTTTCTCTACCTTTCTGGTACCTGTAGTTGGTTTACTGCTTGTACCTTCTGAAGATCTTCTGATGCTACCTTTTGTTTTTCAGTGTACACAAATCAGAATTTCTGTGGTTTAAGTTTCATCTGTTTCCATATCTTGTCTCCATTGTACATTGTATTTATGCTAAAACACCATCTAGTGCACAGCTTGTGATTTCACAAATTACAGCTGGTGAGGCCCCTTTTTAAAATTATATTACAGTATTGTTCTTCCTAATACCATATTCTTCTCTGTGTTTAGATAATTTGACCACAAGGAGGCTGTGGTGAGGATTTTACACATTTTCCTCCCATCTGCCCTCCAAGAAATTCTAGGTGGCATACATGGTCTTTCCTCTCCCATTTTATCCTCACAACAATAACCTGTGAGATGGTTTAGCTAAGAGATAGCAACTGGCCCTAGGTCACCTCCATTCAACTTCGTGAGTGGAGATTTGAACCTGTGTATATCACCCACTATGTCATGCTACATATAGTTGCAAAAGACAGGAGAAGTGCTTCCCTCTATGCTTTGCATAATATAACTGTTTGAATGTGTTTTCAACTGTAACTTTTAGTGACTATTACAAAATTCATGTTGATATTAAAGATTCTACTAAATATTCTTAAATTTAAAAAGGGGGAGTTGTTGCAACCAGTTTACTAATACCGCTTCATCTGAAAGACCATCTTTTCCTTTATGTACCCAAACAAAATTTACAAGCTCATTCTGATGCTGATTTTGCCAAAGAAGTAAGGTGGATAAATCATTAGGAACACTGCCTTCATGCTGGTGGAATCCCACATATGAGGCCATTTTGCTGAGGAGGGAATGTCAGTAGTATCCATCTAATACAGTATTTGCAGCCTTTTTTAGTTTCTTAGTTTCTGTTTCGGACATTGGTGTGGGATTGGCAGCTGCAGAATACAGAAATTCAAGCAAGTATTTGGCCAAGAGTAATAGCTGTGTGTGTGAGGATCAAGATCCTGGTTGCAAAAATTGGGCGTTGCAAGTATAGGAACATCCCTTTGTTTTCATATGTGAAATGGTGGGCATAATCCAATTTGGAGCACTGGAAGTTACAGCAGGTTCATAATCTGGCCACCAGACAATGTTTTGTTTTGGTTTTCTTTTCTTTTTTTCCACGTCCTTCACTTCCCCCCCCTTTCCATGTATTCTTTCCTTTTGCAATATTATAATTTTGTGTCCAAACATATTGTATTGCTATTTTAGCTATTATTGGTTTTGATTTATGTTAAAGTAATTCGTATTTTTTTAAAATGCCACCAGCATCGACTATGCATAAGGAAATTAATTTTCATTATTTTCCCCTGTGGTGCTTCAGTTTAATATGCAAAGAAGTTCAGAGTCTTTCTCCTATTGCTCTTCACAATGACTCTCAGACAGATTAGCATTTACCACTATCCCCACTTCTTGGTACAGCAGGAGTCTTGGTACAGTTTCATACAATAATCAGGTCTGAATATAACACACAATCATGGTTCAGCGTTATGAGGAGCTGCAATGAGTAACAGGTGCTTCTCCTATTCCCCTATCCAGTGTAACCATGAGGAGATTAGAAGCTTCTGCTTTCCATTTTGGATTAATCACCATTTAAATTAACCAACTCATATGTAGGGTGGCAAGATAGGAAAGGATGTCCCAGAGTATATTGTCCCAAACATGTGAGAGAGGGAGAGAACTGTGATTTATGGCCTAGTACCGAAGCATTCCTACCCCATTAATTTCTGTAAAGCTTCTGGGCTGAGCCCTTTCTCTAGAACCAAATAACACTATACAGTCAGCTTCGCATTTAGCAGCAGAAATCCCTTAATTAATAAAAGACAGTCCTAGCATTCATTTTTCTAACCTTTCTATTTTGCAAATTAGTTTGGTTTGTTTGGGGATTGGTCACTGGGAGGTAAATATGGGCTTCATTTGCAAGTCTGAGCTCAGGTACAACGCTCCGAGGAGACCCACTGCTAAAGTGTTAGCATGGCATCAGCTTATAATTGTGTGAGTTTGACCTCTTGGCAGTAGTCAAGAATTCCCCTGTAATTCTGCCATTGTTGCATGGTCAGTATCTGTCCTTTACTTTACTCCTTCCCCAAAACATAGTGACCATCTCCCTCATAAAAATAGCACTTAAGTCCTTTCAAAATTGGTTGGTTTTTTTGGGTGGGGGGCTGGATATGAAACTGGAGAGTTACAGTGTATGCTCTGCAGCTAACAGAAGTATACATCATGTACTTACCACATCTAGAGCACGAGAATAGGAATTAAAGTTCAAAAATTCACAATACAAATCCATTACACATTGAGACCATCTAATGAAGTGGATAAAATGTTTTGGGTCTAAACAAAGTTGACTGGAAGATATTTAGTGAGTCTGTACCTCTTGGCATACCTTACCTCACAGGATTGTTGAACGCATATAATATGATAACGTCCTTCATGTCAGCCTGAGCTCCTTGGAGGAAGTGGAGATTGAACTGAATTCAAAGCTAATTAATAAAGAAATGTAATTTTTTTTGTAGGTGGCTCCTCAACCGGTGAGGTGCCAGGCACTGCAGAGGCTGCCCAACAACGTTTTCCCTCCCACAGAGCATCCCATGAGGTAAGGATCTAAGACCAAGAGAGATCCAGGTTTGATTGAGGTTGCAATCAGATGATGCAAAGGTGTGCACCTGATCACACCAGAAAGGGTCACTTCAATGGCAACTCTTTGGTCTGCCATAAAATTGCTCCAACTTGCCCCCCAAAAGTAGAAGCCCTACAGTTGGATCAGAAACACCCAGCTGGGGGGTGGCCTAGGGCTGGCCTCGAGCACAGTTCCCTGTGTGTCATGTAATTGCCAGAGAAAAGATCACATCAAACCGCTCCGCAAACAGTCCAGATTGCGATCTATTTCCCCATGTGATCACACCCTAAGATAATTCTTGCAGAGCATTTATATGGTTCTGGATTTTGCCATATGACATATTTAAAGACACAAGGAGTCCTGAAAGGGTGGGACTAAAATAGCAACAATTATAATAGGGCTTTGCCATCTTCCCTAGGGATACGTGGAACTTCATGAACTGATCATGGACCACAACAATGAGTTTCGCTGGCTAGAGGCTTCCCATTGGATCAAGCTGGAGGAAGACTTTGACGATCTGGGGCACTGGGGCAGACCTCATCTTTCATACCTGACTTATCGAAGTCTTCTGGACGTACGTAGGGCTTTTACCAAAGGTGAGGAAACTTGGAGAAGGGTTTGTATCGGTAGTGACGTTCCAATGTTGAGGTATTGCAATAAACCATATAGGAACCAGTCATGTGACTGAGAGATGATAGTCTTGTCAAAGCAATAGAAATGCTCACAACCACCTCCAGACTTTGCTTTCCCATTACACAAGCACTAATTTTACACAGTTTATCCTGGCGAAGAGGAAGCATTTTCAAAACAAGAGATCTGATAATGGATTACCTGCAGATGTTTTTACCATAAACTTTGAGACTGTGTGGCATTTCATAGCAGGTATTGCCTCTCTCAAGCAAGTTTAATGTTAACAATGAAAAGAGATTTTCAGAGAGACAGGCTTGCCTAGGAAAGAAAAGTATCTTTCAACTGTCCAACAATACATAATCAAAAATATAATGAAAGAGTTTCGGACTCCCTGCAATGGAGTGGGTGACTTGTGGCCTTCTAGAAATTGTGGGATTATGCTCTCGCCGTCCCTCACCACAGACTAGTAATGCTGGCTACTACTGATGGGAGATACAGTACAACAGCATTTGGATGGCCACATATTGCCCACTCTTAGTTTACAAGAAGAGTGCATTTATTGGAAGATCATTTACTGGAAGGGAAGGGATACTTTAAAAAACTATCTCGGAAGGTCACCAATTTTTGTCTTTTTCATCTTTTAAATGTTAGCAAGTGTCTCTTCTGGGTGTTTGCCTATTAGCTGATGTTCCATCTTTCTGCACCTTTAGGAACCATTCTTCTGGACCTACAAGAGAAGAGTCTAGCAGGAATCGCCAATCAGGTGCTTGATCAAATGGTCTTCGAAGGGCAACTCAAGACAGATGACCGAGAGCTGGTCTTGAGAACACTGTTACTTCAGCACAGGTATGGACTAATGAGATAGTCTGGTGTTTCCCCAGTTGAATACCAGAGAGTGTGCAGACAGAAGGACGTGATGTGCACCATAAATCAGGCTAGGGAAAACAGAGCAAGCAAGCTGTATGCAAAAAGGTGGTTAGGAGAAAAGTGAGGAGCAGTAAAGGACCATAACAAATTGTGATAAGGAAGACCTGGCTTGCTTGTTGTGGCCACTGGGAGAAGATCCAGCAGTATGTTTAAACTTATTTACTAGTTCCATTTATGTATCAATATTTTCTCCAAGAAGTGTGCATGCATCTCCTCCTCCCTGCTTTATCAACAGCCATCACTTTGTGTGGAAAGTAATCTTAGAACTGCAGAGCTGGAAAGGAGTCCAGCCCCTGTCAAGGAGGCACAGTGGAGAATCATACTCCCAACCTCTGGCTCCACAGCCAAATACCTAAACCACTGAGCTATCCTACAGGTAAGGCTGAGTGGTCATTCAGTGAGTTTAATGACTGAGTGAGGACTTGATTCTGAATTGTTGAATTCCCAGTCCAGAATTAATACTGTGAGGATCAGATCAGTAACAGGAGTACCACAAGCACAAAACTGAGTTCCTTGGAAGACATAAGGGGTAGGATGTACAAAGAAGACAAAACGCATTCAGATGATCTTTGATTTAAGTTTGGAGATGATAAAAGCAAGTTTCCTGTCTTTGGTGTCCTTTTGACCTACCTCCCCTTGCAGATGGTCTTTTCATCTCTCCTCTGACAACTGGGTGACACAGGCTCTGTACCATAGATTAGGGATGTTTCCAGATGATAGTTTCATCGTGAAATGCTCTACCCTCATTCATATAATATTAAAGAGGTGTCCATATATCTTCATCTTCCATTTATAACCCACTAGTTTTTTCCTACCATAGACTACTTTTGTTAAAAAATTAATATAGTGGTTATCTGTGAAGATTCTCAGTCATCCATTTGTGGTTATCTGGAAGTTGAGTCATGGCAACTGGACTTCTTTCTTGTTAGGCTGAAACGTTTCGCTACTCATCCAAGTACTGTAGCTTCTTCAGTCTGAGGAGAGTTGGTAGGAGATCCCTGATATATCTTCCACATTGGTTTTGATATAGTGGTAATGTCATATACTGTAAAGGTGGATAATTTCTTTTTTAATTGTGGGATGCTGGGGACTCCCAAAACATTGCAAAATTGCTTCCCAAATTCCCTAGAGAGCACAAGGGTTTTTTTTGCTAGACAAAATATTTTCCTTCAAAAAATGTTTTTAAAATGGTTGGTATGTGGAGGGGAACCCATCCTTACCCTTTCCCCCCATCTCTTTTGTTACCATGAACAACTCCATTAAGGAGGGCAAGTTGGAAAAGCTAAACAATGCTTTCAATTGATAGCACTAGGAGGCTTCTGGGAGTATTCTAGAAAACAAGCAACACATCTGTGTTGCTGAAGAACAGTAAGGTCAGAAGGTAGGACAGAAGCTGTAAGAGACAGAGCCATTAGGAGGGCCACAAGAGAAAAAGATTAGATTTGGAAAAGAAAACCATTTTCTAGCCATGACCCACAGAAAGAAGTGGACTATGGGTTCTGGCAGAGGACCTTCGTCCTTCTCTTGGTATATACAGGTATAAACATAGTTTTTAGATGAATTTCCATACGTTTTTGTCCCTCCTCAATCCCTCGGTTTATTTTGCATCACTTTGTTGTGTTTCCCTTCCCCTCTTGAAGCTCACTGTTTTTTCTGTGCTCTAACAACACCACTGTGGTGAGGATACTTGTCCTGATACCTGTTTACACAGATGTGGAAATGGGGGGGGGGGAACTAGCACACACACTCCACCTGAAAAGTGCTTTATGTGTTGTTGAATCTATATCTAACTGTATAAATCTTTTTTTGTCCATACTCCACACCACAGCTTCAGACCTTCCAGATATTTCACTCTAATCCAAACAGTTATGAAACTTCAGTTCAAGATTATCCTCAACTGCTTTTAATTGACTGTCATTAACTGTCATGCTCCACTGTACAGATCACTTGACAGGAGGGAAGGGGAATGTTTCCTTGACCATACATAGACAATTTATAAAAAGTTTGGGGTTGATCTATGCTAGGTGGAAGGTACAGATGAACTGCGGGTGCTTCTGGAGAGAAAGCTCCTTGCACTACCAGAGACTGTGTAGCTATTCCTTAACAGAAACTTGAGGTAAGAAAAAAGATAGAAGACATGGTGCCAAAATATAGGAAAGTGACGTGGGAAAACATAATATTTGATGAAATCAATTGACTGTGAATGAAATTAGTAATAAAGGATTGATTGATTTTTAATTACTTACTGGGTGCATTCCCCTTTGGAGGCATTAGCAGTCAAACTGCCCTCTTCCCACCCTGCTTCCTCTTATTTTGTTCCTTCCTTCCCACGCTTCTTCTCTTGGTCCAGTCACCCTGATGAGTCCACTTCATTAAGCTCTTTTTCTCCTGCACGACTGCAACGGACTGAAGCCAAAGATGTTGCAGAGCCGCTTTTGCAGGAACACCAACAAATTGAGATGAAGATCATGCCTTCCAGCTCAGAGAAGGTAAGGGAATGTTGGTTCTTTGGATTCCAGCAGTGGAGAGCAGCCATTTTGTGAGCACAGTGTGAGGAATTCTGAAACGCGAACCAAGAACATCAGATGGCAGTGGAAAGTCCTGACTTGAGCCAAAACTCACTTGTGTCCAAGTTTCAGACCTTTCTTTGGGGACAAAATAGGAAAAAGGTGTGCAAATGCAGCATTCCTATTGGCAGGCAGTCTGAAGCCTCTGGATTGGCAGGGGTAGCATAGATGTCAACATGAGCCAAGTGAAGCATCTTCTGCCTGCTTCACTTCAGAGCCAGCTCAAGCCTTTGTTCTAAATCCTGAAGAGCTTGGAAAACACCATCTTTTCTTAGCATAGTTCCCAAATCCTCCAGCCAATACGGCTGGTAACCATACGAGTTGGTGGATTCTGCCAGCTGTGATTCCCCAGAAGTTTATTTTCTGAGCTTTGTCTCCTAGCTATGCTCAGCCTAAGTTCCTAGCACCAGGAGTTAACCATAGAAACTCTTATGGTTGGACAGTACACACACCAGGTCTAGATTCAGGTATGAGAGCATCCAGATCCCTGGCATAAACAGGCTGCATTCTTAAAAACATATACAAACACCGGGATGAAGTATTCAGTCAGAAGTGTATTTTTTTCATATGTTAGAAACAGGGGGACAAGGGTTCCCCAAGAGGATCAAGTTCAAAGAATTATCATGGGAGAATCAGACCTATTTTTTCTCAGTGTGGGTGGCCAGCAACGGGATGAGGCGAACCAAAAGCAAAGCAACTGAAACTGCAAAAATAAAAGCAGCAGTGGGGGCAGGATTCCCTTTTTCACTTGGGAAAGCAAAGCTTTAACAGAAGTTTGGTTTTGCAATACATACACTTAAGAGCAGAAGGGAAACGATTGTGCAGTGTTAGCAGCAATGATACATTTTTCCAATGTAGGTGCTTGTCACAAGAACAGCAATAACCCAGGCCTCAAGGAGCATCCATAACCACATCCAAGGGCATCTGCCAGTACTTCTCCTGTACATACAAAGTATACAGAACAGTACATATGCCTACATAAAAATATAAATCTAGATGAAGGTAACAAACATTTTATAATATGCCAAAAAAAACCCACAACTTTCCAAAACACTCAGAATGCTTTTTGCTGTCCTTCTTTCTTGAAGTTGTTCTGCCATTGTCTCTGTTTTTGAATTGTTGAAATTGATCTGAAAAAATCTGTATATTGTCCACTGGACCTAATAGCCTAATTTAGAGTCAAGCTGTCTGAAAATATCAAACATGTACCTCGCAACAGTATCTGGCTGCTGAGAGAGTGCACCTTCTGACTTGCTAACTGTGAGGAGTGCAGCTCTGAGCAAAAGACCAAACTATAAGTCATTGGAACTCAAAGTGAAACCAAAATGAATTATCACTTCTAATGATGAGTTATGCATAAATGAAAAGGGAGAGCTGAGAGCTGGTAGAGGATGTCATTGTGGTCTCTGTTGCAGAGTTTTGGATTTCTGGTAAAATTCTCTTTTTGCTACACAATAGAAGTACAGAGATCCACGGAGGAGAATAGTTACAAGTTCCCCAGACTCCATCCCTTTCTCATTAACTGCCACTTAAAGTCTCAATAACTCACTCAGAGATATTTGTAGGAGAAAAAATAAAAAATGTTTCTTTACTTACAATTGCTTGAAATTACAACACTTGTGTATACTGTTTTCTTCACTGCACACATAGTAGCAACCAATCAAATAGATCAACAGCAACAAACAACTGCCACCAACTGATGATAGAGAGGGATAGAACATTCGGCAAAGTGGTGGGGCTCTCTTTCAAAAGCAGGAAGGAATGATTGGCTAGTGCTGAACGATCATCCCAGCCCAGAAATGTCCCTCCCAGTCATTCATACTACAGACAGTATGCATGGTTGTAAATAAAACTCCTAGAGTCCCTGCATTAAAATAGATTCCAATGCTTTATTTCTATGTGTTCCTTACCCCGACTCCACTACACAGTGACAAAGACTTCCATATCTGGAATAATCCCGAAACAGTCACAGAGCATGAAGCTGAACACAAGTTATGAAATTATTTTGATTTGTGTCCCCGCCCCACTTGTCTTCACAACAGTTCTTGAGGAAAAAGCAGTGATTTTTTTTCCTTGCAGGAAGAATCAACTAGTGGCATTTTGAAAAAGCCACTTTCAGAGAAGATTTCACCTGAAGCAGAAGCCACACTAGTCCTGGTTGGTAAGTACTTTGGATGTGTGAATACAGAAAGAATCTTGCAGTGGGAGAGACAGGAAGGGCTATGGGAGCGGTGAAAGTGTATTGAGTGAAATGTTGGGATGGGGTGGACCCATGCTTGGTCCATGACCTGTTGATGGAGGTTTGCACAGTCAGGGTTCAATCCCACTGCAAGATCCTTGGCTACCACACCATCCCGAACATGTCTAGTTGTGTCTGATTTCAGAAGCTGAGCAGGGCCAGGCTTGATTAATACTTTGATGGGAAACCATCGGGGAATTCCAGGAATCTCTAGGCAAGGTGCAGAAAGCAACTCTGGACAGCCTCTCCAAGTCAGAGTTGACACTACTGGCCTCAATATACCAATGGTCTGACTTAGCATATGGCACTTGGTATGTTCCCTGGGATCTCCAATAGAATTTACCCTTGGGAAAGACTTCTGGATGAGACCATGAAAAATTGCTACTACTATGGGCTAGTAATATTGGGCGAGGCAAGGCAATGGTCTGGCTTTTTATAAAGGAGGTTCATATTTCTATACAAGGGGATTAGAAAATTGTGTAGTGATTAGGGTTAATAACTACACAATTTTCTAATCCCCTTGTATAGAAATATGAACCTCCTTTATAAAAAGCCAGACCATTGCCTTGTCTCGCCCAATATTACTTACTAGCAAAATTGTGTAGTGATTAGGGTTAATAAATAGGGACGTGGTGGCCCTGCAGGTTAAACCGCAGAAGCCTCTGTGCTGCAAGGTCAGAAGACCAGCAGTCGTAAGATCGAATCCACGCAACGGAGTGAGCTCCTGTCGCTTGTCCCAGCTCCTGCCAACCTAGCAGTTCGAAAGCATGCAAATGCAAGTAGATAAATAGGTACCACCACGGTGGGAAGGTAACGGTGTTCCGTGTCTAGTCGCGCTGGCCACGTGACCACAGAAACTGTCTTCGGACAAACGCTGGCTCTATGGCTTGGAAACGGGGATGAACACCGCCCCCTAGAGTCAGACACAACTGGATTAAATGTCAAGGGGAACCTTTACCTTTACCTAGGGTTAATAAATTGAAGTAAACTAAGATTGTAACCTGTGAAGCTATGAAGCATTATTTCCAGTCGAAGAGACCAGGACTCCAACTGGGGAGAATACAATAAGCACACAGTAATGAAACAGAGTATAAAATAGATATGTAAATTCAATTAAATATTTGTAAGCAAATATATATGTACAAATGAAATCAACATGCAATCAAAATACAACTGTCTTTATTCAAATCTAACTAGTTGTATGTCATTCAACCCACCTCCCACCAAATAGGGTAGATATGGTGCACAATACTTTGTTAAATGGAGTAGATTTGGGGTAATAATATGCTAGGTAGTGGTATATAGAAGCAGAGAAAGGATGGGGAATGAAATACTCTAAGGAAGATGCTTTTAGGGAAGATTAATGACATTGGCAGTGAAACAGGCTTAATCAAAGTTTGGGTAAGGACAGAAATGGGAAAAGTGGGGGATAATCTTAATACAAGTAAGGAGACATAAAGGAAACAGAAAAGAAGGACAGCCTCTGATAAAAAGAGGGGAATAGGGTTTGGGCAGGCGATAGCAAAGTACACAGAAGGAACTAAGGGAAAGAAAGATAGAGACAAAGCTCCAGGCATATTGATCAGTGCATGTGTTGGGTTAGGATGCTGGAGACATACGTAGTGGTACCCAGCTTAGTCTCTCAACCGGCAGGCATCTTCAGCCATATTCTCTAGGACAGTTCTTTTGAACCTTTGAAATGTGTCTGTTAACACTAATCTGCTATCTGCCAGCTATTGATTCACTAATATGGCGAAAGAAGTCACCTAGCTTAATTTCATTAACAGGATGCTATTTCCTCTGAATGTATTTATCCATGGTCTGTGTTGCTTTATGTGATCTCGTTCTCTGCTGCCATATCCCTACTCTTGGGAGTCTGGATTTAACCCAGGCAAAGGGCAAGATGATGTTCCCTCCCTAGTCCATGTGCAGAAGCTGACTGGCTCGGCCGTTGAATCTCTCCCAGCACTGCTGATGGGATAGCATTCTCTTTGCCCCAGAGGCAAACAGACTCTTGTAAGAAGCCTGGGACAGGTTGTGTGGCATTCACAGAAGGGAACAGCTGGTATGTCCATAATATCGAAGAGACCACCACTACTCCACTGTCACCAAAAGCATCTAAATTTTTGCCCTAATTGCAGGGCCATACAATATGTATGTGAGCAAGCAGGCTAACACTATTCTCTGCTCCTGAGCCAGAAAATTCTGAATTTATTTACAATAATGTGGCTCCTTTTTTGCCAGCTTCTTTCCTCTAGTTGTAACAATGACTTGGTGTGCAGTCATGAGGGTAATGTTTATTTCTCTGTAATGAAATTTTTACCTTACTGATTCTGGAAGGAAAAGCACAAGAGCAGGCCAAGGCACTTAGTTTTTTCTCTCTCGACAGTTGGTGACCCTAACTTTGCAGTGCTGTTTGTGGGACATTTCAGCAGGTACTTCTAGCCCACTACTGTCACCTCGCATTTGAGAGCCGTCTGTGAATTTCCATGTACTGATGTTCATCGTGGGATGAGGCAGGCCTAGTTCATGTGTCATAGGCAGCACAGTAATTTTCCTCACAGATGCCTACGTTAAGGTGTGTAGACATTCACTCATGAAGTACAGAAGCTAAAGGCAACAGGAAACAACAAGGTTAAGTGTTGCACAAGCATATCAGACCAAAAACAAAAGAAAAATAAAAAATAAAGAAGACAAAGACGTTGTAGCACCTTGCACAAGCATCACTCATATCACAAGCTTTTACAGAGAAGCTGGATCAGTAAGGAACACTGCCATCTGCCTTTGAGGTTGGGCTAGTAGAGCTTAGAAATTTATTTATTTATTGGAGGGGGTTGGACTACAACTCCTAGAATTCAGATTTTTGAGAAAAGTTGTCCAAAAAGTAACTTGTCTCAGTTGTCTAGGGTTAATTGGAAAACCACAGAGAAAGGAGTTGTGTCTTTGCTTCAAGAGATAACCTCCACCAACAGAATTTGAGTTCATGGCTGGCTGACACTAGCTGAATTCTCACTAGCATGCAAAACAAAATTTTCCCTCGAACAACAAGGAACACTGAATTCAAACTCGGGCCTACAGAATAGTTTTCAGTGGTTGGTGTTAGTGTCAGCATCTGAAACTACCAAATACTTGCACAAGCACTTCTTATTTCTGTTTCTCTTCCCATTTATTTGTTTGTTTGCTTGTTTGTTTGTTCATTCGTTCGTTTGTTTATTTATTTATTTATTTATTTATATACTGCCCATCTAACAAATTGCTACTCCAGGTGGTGTACAGCAAATTAAATGTATATTATATACAAACAATAGACTATCCCAGACATAAAACATAAAATGGGCATAATCAAATTTTAAACTATTAAAAATTAAGGCAAAATTCAATTTCCACCCAGAGAGTTTGAGATGGAAAATCCAAAAAGTTGTTCCTTCCTTCTCTCTCTCTCTCTCTCTCTCTCAATCTCTCTCTCTCTCTCTCTCTCTCTCACACACACACACACATATCATATAACTAACAATTTGGTATTGTTCTAAAATTGACCCAGATTTTCTGCCTCACTCATTCCAATTATTAGGGACAGCTCTATGTCAGTAAGGGAATATAACTCCATTCTTCTACAAAATATATGCTAATTAGCACAGCTTGGCTTATCTTCTGATGCTTCATGTTGGGTACACTCTGGCAAGGGACGAAGCCATGTTTTCCCCTGACATGAACTATGCTGTTTCTCTGTCTAGCTTATCAAAACTTGATTGCAAACTTTGCTCACTTTGCTATCTCTTGTTTTCTTCCCCTGTCCCTCTTCTCTTCCACCCCTTTGCCTTTGCTTGCATCCCTTCCCGCCCATGGCCCGCATTTCTTGTTTCCTCTCTTTGTGCCAAGGCCTCTAAATGATGCCCCATGCTCCTCCATCCTCCCTTCAGGCTGTGCCAGCTTCCTGGAACGCCCCACTCTGGCCTTTGTGCGCTTGAAGGATGCAGTGGAGTTGGACTCAGCCCTGGAGGTCCCTGTGCCTGTCAGGTTTCTTTTTGTGCTTCTGGGTCCAGAATCCCCCCACATCAGCTACCATGAGATTGGGAGAGCCATCTCAACAATGATGTCCGAAAGGGTAAGTCGGAAACCCTATAACCTCAAATTGCCTGAGGAAATGATGGGATCTCCTTCCTTGAAAGCTTTTAAAGTAGGGACTGTCAGGAGATGAATTTGATCAACGAGTTAGGAGCCTACTTGGGTGTAGCTCCAGTGCCAAGAGTGCTGTTGGACTGGTGGTGTTCATCTAGCAGTTTCTGGAATGAGACATTTGAGCAGGTGTGAACTATGCTTCAGCCTCTGAGGGCCAAACTAAATAAGACACTGACTTCACTGGTAGAACTCAATAAAACATTAGCCTGCCAGAGACCCCTTCCTTCCAACCTGCAGAACCTGCCCAATCAGCTTCTTATACAAAACTTGTGGTTCACCTCCTAATGTCAAATCACCAAACAAAAGCACATTAATTTTCAGTTTTCAGGGCTGTGTAAGCCTCTCATGGGATAAACAAATCTCCCCCAGTTTTTGAGAAACCTCTGTTTCTAATTGAGAAAAGCACAGGAGTTAAAGAAGCCTGGTTCAGAAAGCCTAACCAGAATACAACAAAGGAAAACCTGTTGGACTACCAGCAGAATGTTCAGAAATCAGGCTAACTTTATCAAGGGATAAACAGAATTCTTAGTGTTCATATTGGGGGGCATAGAAAACTGGTGGATGGCCTTTGGCCTGTACTTTGCTTCTACAGATTTGGGGGGTAATTTTCCAAACAGAGCTATTTTAAAAATCCATTTTATTATATAGGGAAGGGATGTAAGGATCTGGGGGATATAATTATCCCTCACTACCTGCTCCAACCTCACTTCTGACCAAAGTACAACATCCAGGCTTGGGGGGAAAACCACCCCAGTAGGAGCTTTTAAAAACCCTAAATTCTACACAGTGTGCATGTATGTGTGTGAAAATAAATGTGAATGCTACAATAAAAATACAAGTACAAGGGAAGAGCAGTATTTGACTTTGACCCCCACCCATGAAATTCTGTTTTCTAGAAGGGGGAATGTATCCCTCAAGGTAAAATATAAATATATTCTGTCACCACCTTTGGTTCATATGGTGCTTTGCAGTGTCAAAGCCATTTTACATACCTTATTGTTGTGGCAATACTATACTCCTGTAAAGTAGGCCACTATTATTCTGCTACATGGGTCTCCATAGTCAAGACCTGTGAAATAAACCGAATAGTAATACATTAAGTCTCTAGAAATATAGATAAAAAAATAAAATGAGGACGAAAAATGGCTCTGATATTTGAAGTTTATTCTTCAGACTGAGCTGGCCAGAGCGCTCAGTGGTTTTCATATCATGCTGTGAAGCCAGAAGTTGGGAGTTTGATTGCCCACTTCTGGGAGAAGAGCCAGCATGTACAGTCATGGGCAAGCGGCACACTCCCAGCGTTCTTCCAGAAGAAGGGAATCGTAAAGCACTTCTGTGTATTCTCTACCTAGAAAACCCAGGAAGGGGTCGCTATAAGTCAGAATCCACTTGATGCTATGCAGTTATTATTATTATTCATTCTCCAGATTTCCTCTACATCATGGTTACTATCCCTAATAACTGATTTAAAGGCAAGGATCGTGGGGTATCTTTTATTAGACCACTTAAAATCACAAAGATAACTGTCTTTCAACCCTGCATGGGTCTTCATCAGGCTGAGCACAGAGAGCTGGGAATGATGCAGAAGAAACATTGATCAGGTGTGTGAGCCAGGCTTCTGTGCTTAAAGCAAGTTTCAAAATCAGGGCTGCATACCACATCGCTCTGAAAAATATGCATATATAAACATTATTGTCCTTGGTTTGCCTGGCTAGGAGACAAGATAGGATGCCTTGAACACTCCTTTTTAACAAAGCAAGTCCTATGTGATGTACGGTACGTGAGAATCTGTGGAACAGAAATGCATTGAAGCCACCATTTCCTAAGCCTTGCTAGATATGTGCTGACTGGGTCCAGAGGGGCATGGGGTGGGGAGATTATTTTTCCTTTTTTTTATGCCAGATAGTTCAAGAGTGGAATACCTTAGGCCATCTACGCTTTAGAATACATTGCCCACAGTCTTTTGCATCTGGTCTTGTTGGCTGTAACTTCTGGGAGTCCAAGTCCAGGACATCTGGAAGTCCAGCAGCGGTGCACAAAAGTTACATCTTGCCTTCAAACAAACGTCCCTCCTATTTTCCTGGACAGGTGTTCCGCAATGATGCCTATTTGGCTGAGGGAAGGCCAGACCTGGTGAAGAGTGTCGAGGAATTCCTAGACTGTTGCATTGTCCTCCCACCCAGTGAGATCCAAAATGAAACACTCCTCAAGGCATTGTTGCCCGTGCAGAAGGAGCTCCTGCGTAAGAGGTACCTGCCAGTGGAGAAGAAGCTGCCAAGGGAGGAGCTCATCGAAAGTCTAGGTATGGCACAGTGTGGGAAGAGTCGCTTCATCAATCATCTTTGCCTGCTGACTACCAGGCTTCAGGGACGTAGGTGTGCCATTGCACATCTATTTTTTAAACTGGAGGTGGTGGTAAGAATCTAAGACGGCCTAACAGCTACGTGTCCTGCTCCAGCAGCTCTGCTAACTCATCCCCCACATGTGGAGATGGCAGTGCTTACTCAGCAGTATGACAAGCAGTGATGTAGTGGTCCCTGGGTTTGCAAGGTTAAAGCTCTTTAGCTCTCTGGTTAGCAGGGAATATAACATCATCTGCCACTTGTTTGGTGTCCCTGTTTCTTCAGAGTGTTGGTGCAGTCCTCACAGTATCAGGGACAAAAACCAATTTTCTCAAGAACACAGTACTTTGTATTATCCCTGTTGTAATGCAGATATGGAAAGGAGTTTGGTTTTGAATAGGCAATTGGGAACCGGTAGCTTTACAAAAGACCTGCTCCTTATTTACGGGGATGGACCAATCCAGTTGTCTGCATTTTTTTTACTACAGGGGCGAGGAGTGTGCCTATGACAGGGACTGTCATGATAAATACCTGTTTTTCCAAATTTACCACTACACCCCATCCAGCCCGCTGTGAAAAATTTGCATGGCACTTTGTCACTCAGATCTGCTATGATTTAGATGTTGTAGTTGATCAACAGGTCCTGTTGATGTAACTTTGGCCCCTGTTTGTCTTGTTATAATAGAAGTGTTTCAGTTAGTGCAGCCAGAGGATGTGGACAGGATCTCTGGATCTCTGGAGAACTGGAAGCCACCACATATGTGCTGGACCCTTGCCCTTTCTGGCTTTTAAAAGCAGCCAGAGGGGGACTGGCTTGGTGCATTAGGGAAGTGGTGAATGCCTCCCTGCAGCAAGGCAGGGGAACCAGTATGCTTAAAGGAAGCCATAGTAAGATCTTTGTTTTTAAAAGCCCTTCTTGACTCTCACTTTACTGGATAAGTTTTGGACAGCCTTCAATATTCAATTTTGGGCAAAGTTTTAAAAGCAAAGTGTGCCGCTCATATACTACCTCATAATGCTAAGCACTCTCTGGGCAATTTTACAATTTAAGTATTCAGATACACAATGCCCCTCCTCCAGCAAGCGGGGTACTCAATTTTCCAAACTCGGAAGGAGGGAAGGCTGAGTCAGACTTGAGCCAGCTACCTGAACCTGTTGGGATCAAAATCAGGCTGTGAGCAGGGTCTTATGAAATTTAGATATTTTTAAATGTTTTTTAAAAATTATTTAAGAATTGTTTTAAATCATTATTACTGTTGAATTCTTTTAAATATGGTTTTATATAGCATTTTAAACTTTTTATTATTGTACAGTTTTAATCGTTGTGAGCCATCCTGGGTCCTTTATGGGAAGAAAAGCAGCATGGAAATAAATAAATAGATAGATAGATAGATAGATAGATAGATAGATAGATAGATAGATAGATAGATAGATAGATAGATAGATAGATAGATAGATAGATAGATAGATAGATAGATAGATAGATAAGTCAGGGCAGTGTGTTTGTATCAGCAGCCATTCATACTAGCTACGGAAATCAGACTTATGACTAAGACTGCATTAGGTTTCTAAAGTTCTTATAATGAATAAGATCTACATGCTACAAAAGTTGGAGATGGAAGAACAGGGTTTCCAGTAATCACAGGACAAAGACCTTAGGTGTAAATCCAAGTACAAATCCTCAAGTACAATATGGGCATTGATTCAATGGGATTTAGATAAATGTCTTACTATTCAGCAATTGATACTCTATTTCAGATTAGCAAGTGGAGTTAGGTCTTGGTGCTTTGTATTACTTCATTCCTGGCTATGTTTTTTTTTTGCAGAAGACAAAAAACACATGCCAATATGCATGTTTTAGGAAGTTCACAATATTTGGATATCCTTTGCACAGATATTTAATAATACTGTATACAGATTGCACTAAGCCCTGGTGGAAAAACATTCTGCACACGCTGAATGGTGCCCACACACGTACACACACAGATGCAGGCAGACAGACAGACAGACAGACAGACAGACAGACAGACAGACACACACATCTCTCTTCATGATTGTTTCATATGGTCTGGGACTGAACTTCATCACTGCAAACAGTTTCTGTAGCTGAGCTCTGGTTCAAATTCAACTTGGCCAGCACCTCCAGTTACTGTATCCCGTACAGGGCAAGCATCAGACAAGGTCCCAGAACACTGGGTGGGGCACATGTGTAACGCCCACTCTACTTCCCCCATTAATTTTTCTTGGCCTGGCACTCTGAGCAACTCAGAGGATATTTTGCCCACAGCTGGAACCAGCCCTTGTCCAACATTCATTTAAAGGGTAACTAACAATTTTGAAAAGGAAAAAAAAAGCTGTTTCAAAGAACATCATGTTCCACTGAACAAACATTCCCAAAGAACAAGGCCAGCTTCTCTCTGGAAAATTATCCTCACACCTCTCCTCTCTCTCTTTGCCTGTGGTCTTCTGTCTCAAGCAGAGAAACAATTGAAAGACCAGGTTGGGAAGCCAGACGACGATGACCCTCTTAGCCGGACTGGCAGGCTTTTTGGGGGACTGGTGAAAGACATCAAACGACGGTACCCCAAGTACCTCAGTGACATCAAAGATGCTCTTGACCCTCAATGTCTGGCTGCAGTCATCTTCATCTACTTTGCTGCCCTTTCTCCTGCTATTACCTTTGGAGGCCTGTTGGGTAAGTGCTATAGGTTACTATTTGCAAAGTTACAAATAATCACAAACCAATTGTCAGTGAGGGAGAACGGTCACAAAACATGGAACGTTTTGAATCACACTGGCATGACCAACAGCTTAGAATGTCCCTCTGTCTTATTTCTCTCTCTCTCTCTCTCTCTCTCTCTCTCTCTCTCTCTCTCTCTCTCTCTCTCTCTCTCTCTCTGCTAGGGAATAGAATGGAACAGAAACAGCAAAACACTTTGCAACAATAATTTTTTATGCTAGGTTTTGTTTCTTTCCTAGTCCTTCCCATATACAGTTGGCGTTTGGTCATGCAAACGTGAGCCAGAAAATTATATAGGGGGATCCTAGTAGACATTTCTCATAGGTTTTGTTTGCTTATTCATTTGTTTACAGAAAAATGTTATACTGCTTTTCTAAGAGTTACATTACATGGTTAGATTGAAAAGAAACAGTAAAAACCTCTTTAATAATCTTAGAACTGCAGAGCTGGAAGGGGCCCTATGGATCATCAAGTCCAGCCCATCAAGGAGGCACAGTGAGGAACTCCCAACCTCTGGCTCCATAGCCTGATACTTAAACCACTGAGCTAGCCAGCAATCCTGTTAAAATACCTTTTAAGACTACAGAGACTTCTGTGGTACCCCAGTTTTCAATTATATAGTATACATTTAGTTTCTTTTCTGGGGCTAGATTTTGATAGCGTATATATGAAAAAACAAAGTAAAACCAGAACTTGGAAACATTTTATCTACAGCTTCCAGAGATCCTCACCCAGCCAGGGCAATGGCCATGTTGACTGTGGCATTCTTAGAATTGTAGTGCCTCACAAATATAAAGTATCTCAAATTCAGGAAAATTCAGTCCTGCTATATATAAAGTTCTGAATCTCTGTCCTTTGCCAAATAAACATAGCAGTGCAACCTTCTGATTTTGAAATTGTTCAGTTGTCTCGTGTAATTTCAGCTAGGGATGGAAGATATTTTTGCCCACAATTTAGATGTACTTTAAAAATGCTTTTGTGGCTCATGGTGTCTGCTTATCCCACATTTATCCCTGATAAGGAATGGGGTGTGTGTGTTGTGTTGCAAGAATTATTGGACTGAAAGGTACAGTGGGACAAAGGAAGTATGTTTGTATGGGAAGTTAAACATCTCCTTAAAATTGTAGCTTATCTTTAACCACAGAGTATCCCACCTCAAAAAATCGTGCTTAGATCTCTGAAGGTCAAAGTAGATGACACAGATCTTAGAAACCAAATAACATGTCAGTGTTTCAGCAATAACATTCCCTTCAAACTCCAAGTCTGAGAGAACAGTCTTGTAAACAGGGCCATATTTACCTTGCAATGACCAATCACACAAAAAAACCCAATCTAATGTGCAAGCTGCAAGAGGTGAGGGAAGCTTCTTCTATGACAGTCAAATGTCTTTCTCAGATGTCTATTCTCTTCTGACGAAGGTGCTATATGTATCACCTACATGGACCTTGAATTGTATAGAAAAGAAGAGGAAGGCTTTAGTGTTATTTGTTTCTTCATAATATATTTCACTGTCCCCAGATGATAAGACTGAACACTGGATGGGAGTATCAGAGCTTTTACTCTCTACTGCAGTTCAAAGCGGACTCTTCTGCTTGCTTGGAGCTCAGCCTTTGCTTGTGGTTGGCTTTTCTGGACCCCTTTTAGTCTTTGAAGAAGCCTTTTACAAGGTAAGTGTTCTATTTCACAGGTGCCTACATACTTCTTAAGTGATGACTTGTTTATATGTAGAAATATTCGGGTATAGTTTTTCAGAGAACTGAGCTGTAGAGAGCTCACATTGCTCATGTCACTGAAATGCTTGAAGAACTATTGCTCCCATCCCGAGTTTCTTCTTTTCAAAAAGGGGCCCCTATATACCATCTGTACTAAAAGTCTTCCAAGGTAAGGTACTGGCCCCACTTCTGTAGGGTTCAGGTCTATGTATACATAAAGACGTCCGCCTGCTTGAGGCAGTACAGTATGTACAGTACAATCTAAATTCCTGAGGACTGCATTTGGTGTACCACACTATATTCCATGTGTTTTTAGGTAGGCAGTCTTCTCTGACTAGTTGTGTTAGACTATACCACCAATCCCCAGCAAACAGTTTTTGGCTTTAGAATGGTGGAATTTGTAGTTCAACACAACTAGAGAATCCTGGGTTGGGGAAACCAGTAATAAAAAATACAAACTTTAAAGAATAAAGCTCAGCTTCTAAGGATCTTTAATATCTCATAGAATACCAAATCCTGTGTTCCTTCCTGTGACCACAAGCTTGTGGAACATATAAGTCTGCTATAAATATCTATGTGACTTGTATTGGAAGAGCAGAGCAAGTGAAGGTCATTTCCCCCCAATCTAGTTGCAGGGGAAGAAAAGAACTGCCAGTGTCTCACTAATTTCTCCTGGTTTTTTTTTCCCTCTCGGCATGCCCCACCCATGTCTCTCTAGTTTTGTGGCAATATTCAATTAGAGTACATCGTTGGAAGAGTATGGATTGGCTTTTGGCTTATACTCATAGTGGTCGTTGTGGTGGCTTTTGAAGGGAGTTTCCTGGTGCGCTTCATCTCCCGTTACACCCAAGAGATCTTCTCTTTCCTTATCTCTCTCATCTTCATCATTGAGACTTTCATCAAACTTATCAAGGTAACATGGCTTGGCTCTTGCTTTTGTTATAGTTTAGGTTTGGGTGGTGACTATGATGTATCAACCATGGATTTTCACCTGCACTTTAAAGAAACTACCCAAGGTGCTGAACATTTCCCCCCAAATGTTTTTTCCCTCAGAAATTCATTATTTCCCAAAAAATCACCATGCCTGATTATACCATCAGCCTCACGTGGCATAATTGACAGAACAGACTTTCAGCCTTTATATCAGCAAAGCTAGAGATTAAATTTAAATGTTACATGGTGTAAAAATGTATATTTGAGCCAAATTCTATTACCTAGTGTTTGGCACAGATGCACTGTAGTCCTTTTTTAGGTGATCATGCATTTTCAGTGCCCCATATAGTAAATAGGCTGTTTTACAGTTATTAGGTATAATCATGTCTCTGATATTGGCATGTGTCCTTCTGTCATACGCTGTAAAACTGCCCCTTGCCCACCTCTGCTCCATGTCTTCTCCCACCACATATTGTTGCTATTACAGTTATAGTGACATCTACTATATGGCATTTTTCCTCCCTGAAAGTCCATAGAATTGCTTCAGTTGGCTGCTTCCTTCTCCCCACCCCCAAAACGCAGAGAAAAGCAAGCATGTCAAGAAATGGTTTCCATAGAAACTGAACAGTAGAAGAAAGAAAGGAGGGAGGCATGAAAATGTGTAGGAAGGAAGAGAAATAAAACAGAGCTTAAGCCAGAGGTTTTAGCCCAGAATTATGCTTTCAAGAGACTTGATTGGGGTGGGTAGACTTGATGCTACAAGACAGTGGGAGGGAGGACCATGGGAGAGAAAGCTGTAAGAAGCAGATGCTTGAAGCATGAGGAACTGAAGGCCCAAGAGAAGCAAGAAGCAGAAATAAGTTGGTAGAGGGGATGCTGGAGTTAGAGAATCCATATGTTATTTCAGATGGCTAAATTTGTTATATTTATTCAGAACGACAGGTAACTAAAGCTAGATATCTTTAGTATCTAAGCTATAAATCTCTCTCCCATTGGAAGTCAGGCTGGCCTCTTATTTGCTGTCATTCTGCAGGCAGACAAATACTTTTCTCTTCAGGCAAGCTTTTTCTTAGTAACTGGGTTGCTGCTTTTTGTTGCATTCCCTCCCCCTCCCTTCCAGTTTCTATATTGTTTGTTTTAATATTGCAAGCTGCCTTGAGTCCTCTTGAGGAGAAAGATGGGGAATGTATCAATCAATCCATAGTATCTCTTCACACCAAAAATAGACCTCCCAAGCATCAAAAGTAGATCTCCTAAATCAGAAACTGAGCAAAGAATAGACTTTCCGTTTTTAAAAGCCCTGCTATTCATCTACACCAGGGGATGGCAATCTGATGCACTACAGATGCTTTCGACTACAATTTCCATCAGCATGGCCAGTCATCAAGGATTATGAGAGTTGTAATCTGAAAAAAAACTGAGAGCACAATGTTGCCTAGACATTCCTCCAGGGATGTAGAGCCTAGATCAGTGGTTCCCAAACTTTAGTCCACAGATGTTCTTGGCCTAAAACGCCCAGAAGCCTTCACCACTAGCTGTGGCAAAGGACTTCTGGGAGTTGTAGTTCAAGAACATCTGTGGACTCAAGGTACAAACCACTGGCCTAGATGATAGCAAAAGCAAAAATCCAAGCACAAGCAAAATCAAACCCACAAAATGAGTCAGCAAAAAGATTATTTCAGAATGACTATTTGCAATCTCCCTCAGATGTTCCAGTAAAAGATCGCCTTAAGCAGCTTTACAGAACTCTGGTACTCCCTTATGACAAATCAGAGGGTTGTAGAAATTTTAAAATACCATTTTCCTGCTCTCCTTTCTAGCAAGCCATCCAAGAACTACCTTCTGAAGCCAGTCTAACACTCAAGCCAGGCTTTTCTTCATCATATTTATAGGGCCAAAGCAGATGGTAAAACATAAGCTGTATTGGATCTTAAACACATAAACATCATACATTATTTGTCAAACACATATCTTGAATAAGGTGTTTGATCTAATAGCACAGGCACTATTCTGAGTGGTCAGGGTATCCAGTGTCTGGGCCTATGGACTCATTACTTTCAGCTAATAAGAAAGAAGAAAACTAGTGTCCACTGGAATTCAGGTGGACATCCTCAGCTTCACTTCACTCATCAGTTTAAACAGGGAAAGGTAATATTTTGAAAGTAGTGGTAGCTCTCAGGGTGATTTGCAACACATTGGCAAGGATACCTGAATTCTAAATATAATTATGGTAGTGACAAACTATCTCTCCATGCCTGACCCCCACCAAGTCTCTGATGAAATTAAGAAAGCTTGGGTAAGGAATCCGGGTGGGGATTTGGAATTCAAGGACTCCCAGTCTTAGAATTCAGTGGGAACCCCATTGGCCAAATTATGAGACCATCAGCCTTCAAACTGGAAGGGGACAGAACAGCTCCCTCACCTTCGTGCCATTCCCATGCTATTTCTTTGAACCATTAGAAATGTGCCCTGCTGCCCTGCAGGAGTCACGAGGATTTCCTGTGAGTCGCAGAAGTTCATGGGAACGCATGATGATAGAGGCTGCCTCTATATAGAGTGTATGTAGAGAATGTCTGCATGATGTACAACGTATGAGGATGAACCCCCAAACTAGATCACAGTTGCCAGGTCAGCAGCATTCCATTCTCTGAAATTTCCATGCCAAAGCCTGAGAGTTGTCCTGTGACAAATTAAAAAAACCACACAGCAAATGAAGAGCTGGGCCAGAACCTTACTATTTTACAATTTACAGAGAGTACTTTTACATGGATTCCCAGTGTGGTGTAATGCATAGAGTGACAGACAAGGACTCTGGAGAACAGGGCTAGAATCCTTGCTTAACATAGAAGCTGATTGGGGGAATGGAACTGGTAAAACCACTACTCCAGAAATATCTCACTTACCTTGAGAGCCCTATTAGAGTCGCTATAAGTTGGCAGATAAAACTGGACATGTCACTGGAAGGCAAAATAACAAAGATTAGACTTAGTTATTTCAGCCATGTCATGCAATCAACATCATTGGAGAAAGATGTTATGCTCAGAATGGTCAGTGGTAAAAGACGCCAAATAACACGTTGGTTGGATGTAATCAAAGCAGACACTGGCCAAAATATAAAGCAGCTGAAAGAAGCTGTACAAGTTCGAAAACCATGGAAAGCTGGCTCATGAGATTGCCAAGGGTTGGATACGACTGAATGGATAATTTGAATCAAAGTCGGTTCCGACTTGATGGCACAGAACACACACACACACACTTTTACATGATGAGAATGGACTGTACCACTTCAGACTGAAGTTCACTTCTTTACATGATGAACATACAAAATGGTATCGTCAGTGTGCATTCTAAAATGGAACAATCAATGTTAACACCCTAGATTCTACCACCTCATTCTGATTCTTCAGGGTTTGGAATAGAAATTTCTGCTGAATCTAGCCATGGTTTGATGTGGATGCATACTACTTTGGGGTTGCTGTTCAATCTGTTGTACCCTTCCCATCCTCCTGTCTACTCCATTTTCTACTTCATTTCATCTCCCCTTCACAGATCTTCAAAGACCACCCACTGCAACAAGAGTATAGAAACAATACTATTTCTCAAGATGATATTCCAGTAACGCCCCAGCCCAATACCGCTCTGCTCTCTCTTGTTCTTATGGCTGGGACATTCTTCCTTGCTTTCTTTTTGCGGAAGTTCAAGAACAGCAGTTTCTTTCCTGGCAAGGTAAGTTCTATGCATAGCATTTGATTGAAATAGAGTTTTTGCATGTCTGGGGAACGTTGCGAGTGCAGAGCTTATGCCTGTACCTGCACACATAGCGTTATTCTGTCCTTGTGCAATGCCCAGCCTATAACTGGAAGGAATAACATGCTATGGGCTAGAAATTGAAGTGCCAGGATACTAGGAGAAGGGCTAATTCAAATTAGAATAAACAGGACTTTCTTATTGTTACCATAGAATAACAGAGCTGTAGAGCTGGAAAGTATCCCAGATCCAACCCCTGGCTACAGCAGGAAATCCACAGCTAATCCACAGCAATGCTGACAGGGGGCCATCTAACCTCTGTTTTAAAAATTAAAGTGAAGAAGAATCTACCACCCTCTGAAGCAGTCCTTTCCACTGTTGAACAGTGCTTATTGTTCAATACGTTCTTCCTAATGGTTAGGCAAAACCTCCTATCTCTTAATTTGAATCCATTACTTCGGATCCTACCCTCTGTGGCTGCAGAAAACAAGCTTGTTCCAGGGTATTCAATCTGAAGTTTTTAGTAATAAATGAGGATGAAGTCCTATGGCTACTTGTGTATAAGTCCCAATGAATTTGATGAAGCTTATGTCTGAGTAGACAAGTATAAGACTGCACTAATTGGACCACTGAGGTTTGTTTAATTGGGTGACAGGATTAATAATAAATTGTAGGACGTTGTTTGTGTGCAAAATTTATGCAGATGTCATGATACCTATCCACAGAGCTTTGGGCTTTTTGCAGTGAGCACTTTCTGCCATGTGAAGTATACAGTATGTTGAGAGTAGCATTCAGTGTCCTAAATATCTTAACTTTCAGTAAAAAAACAGACCAAGTGGTCTCACAGATGCAGCATTTGTTCCAAACTGTTTTGCCTCTTTTCTGTTGGTTGGTGATTGGACACTGGAGTATCTAGCAGGATTCATTTTCTGTTAACTGTCTAGCATTAAGGTAATGACTTGCCTGGTTTCAGTTCCTATCCATCTTGATTTGGGCAGGCAGGGGCAACATTTGCTTCTGTGCCTCAGACAGCAAAATGTCTTGAATCAGCCCTAGGTGGAACACTGTAGCCAGCATAACTACCATGGGACAGAACAATCATCTCCCAGAATCATGTTGTGATATTTCCCACTCAGACAGGAGCAAAATAGAGTGGCTCTACATTCTAGTTTGAATAGGCTGTGCAGGGGTATACCATGGTTACTCATATCAAAAGCTGTAAGAAGTTTAAGAGAACCAACGGACTCACATTTCCCATTTCCATTTCTCGGCCTAGTTCATCCCATACTGCCTTACATAGGGTTGCCAGACGTCAGGCAAAAGGAGGACATGTCCTCCTTTTTAGCCTAATGTCCTCTGTCAGGCAGGCAAAGATAAAAACCTTTAAAATGTCAGGCTTTTGTATATTTTATGTTATAATTTTAGATGGGAGGGGGAGAGGTGGGAGGACCCCTCCTCCCCCTGTCTTTCCCCGCCCCCAGCCCCACGTTACCTGCCACCAGTGCTCGAGCGCAGCCCTTGCCCCCTCCCACCGCAGCGGTGGCTGCTCTGCGATCCGCCATGCCCGCCCAGCCCACGTGGAGCCCAGAAAGGCAGTGCGAGCGGAGCGCCACCCGCTGAGTCAGGCAGGAGCAAGCAGCGCCCGAGCGCATCGATGGGAAGGTGAGCGCCCGGACTGTGTGTGTTCAAAGTCCCTTTCGGGGACTCCAACTCCCACACTCCCCAGCCTTGAACTTATGACCCTCGGGGGAGGAGAGGCTGCCTCGTTCGGCTTTGACCGGTGCTGCTTTCCCCCTGCCTGCGCTAGAGCCTTGTTTGGGCATCCAGATTAGCAAGGTTGCCTCTGAGCCTGTGCAGAGTGCAAGCGGCCGGGGGATCCTGCAGCCGGGCCAGGGTGGGTTCAGGTACAATTGGCTGTTTAAATAATGTCTTCTGGTATTTTGAAAAAAAAGCCTCCATTGAATTTATTTTTATTTTTTAACATGACTGTTTCTTGGTCGGTTCACTAAGAGACATTTATTGGCAGCTATTGTAATAAAATTGTATTGATTGCGGGCTTAATCCGGAACGATTCAAATGAAACATTCAATACGTCCTCCTCTGTCCTCTTTTTTGTCTTTCTATGTCCTCCTTTTGGTACCCTTGTATCTGGCAACCCTAGCCTTACAGTATTCTTAGGGAAAGGCTGTGTGTTACGTATTCCTTTCACTGAGGAACCAAAGCAATTCCTGTTCCAGAACCAAGTCTGAAACCACACTAAAATGGATCTACGAAGTCACTGTCATCCAGGAGTACCTGAAGTTGACCAGTGATAGTTCACTCAACCATCTTGTGCGGGGAGGGGATGCTGGCATTTAGATGAACACTGCTTTTGTCTTTTAGGCCTAGATTAGGTTTCTTCGATTGCTGCCTGATTGCTGGCTCTTTTTAAAAGACTGGCACCCTCTCTTTATCAAAAGAGGAACCTATAACCTTCTAGAACAGTCTAATTGCCAGAAATTCAGATGTCCTACTTTAACTTCTAACCTCAGTCCTATACTGTGAAATAAACAT
Source organism: Intellagama lesueurii (assembly GCA_037013535.1). Lineage (NCBI taxonomy): Eukaryota > Metazoa > Chordata > Lepidosauria > Squamata > Agamidae > Intellagama > Intellagama lesueurii. The sequence goes on from JBAJHW010000006.1 coordinate 36,530,196, forward strand.
GGCTTTTGTTCTTTGGCAGCTCCGACGTGTGATTGGTGACTTTGGTGTTCCCATTGCCATCTTCATCATGGCATTGGCAGACAACCTTATTGGGGACATTACATATACTCAGGTGAGCAACTGGTTGCTTTGCTTCCTTCTGTCCTAGTTCAGAAGACAATGAGTTTGATATCCTTTCTGTGTGTCGCACGTTTTGTGCTATTGTGTCCTAACTGGAAGGCTAAGCTAAGGCAATGTTTCTCAGACTGGGACAGGTAGAATGCCAACAGATCTAGAAAAATACTGATATTTGTTTTCTTTGTTCTCCTCAAGAAACTGAAAGTTCCAGAAGGCCTTCAGGTGTCCAATCCAAATGTGCGGGGCTGGTTTATCAATCCTATGGGAATACATACTGATTTCCCCATCTGGATGATGTTTGCTGCAGCTTTACCGGCTCTCTTGGTCTTCATTCTCATCTTCTTGGAGTCACAGATCACCACGTAAGCAATTGGAATATATATATATATATAAAGATAAAAAGATATATATATTAAAAGATAAAAAGGGATAAAGCCATTTTTCGATCCACAAATATGTCCAAGAGACTGTAACAGATGAAAAGAGGAGATGTGAAGAAGTAGCTGCAATTCAGGATGGGAAACCTTGTGGGTGAGGAGTAAGGGAAAATCTGTATATTCCATGATTACATTGCACAAGCATAGAATGAGGGTTCTGTACCAGTCAGTGAGATGTCAGGTCTGTTGTCATGGGAAAATGTCAATCAAATTATTCTCCTGAGTTGCCTCTCCTTTCTTTCAGGCTGATTGTGAGCAAACCGGAGAGGAACTTGGTGAAAGGATCAGGATTCCATCTTGATCTGTTTCTAATTGTTAGCATGGGGGGTGTTGCACCACTTTTTGGTATGCCCTGGCTCAGTGCCACCACTGTGAGGACTATCACACATGCTAATGCCTTGACAGTAGTAGCCAAAACTACAGTCCCAGGGGAGAAGCCCCATATTCAGCAGGTGAAGGAGCAGAGGGTCACTGGCTTTCTGGTGGCCATTCTTGTTGGTGAGTTTTTCAGAATATTTCCTTTTTGCTAAGAGAACTGTTTACTAGATACAACTGTCATGTTAGTTTATATTTCTGCACTATTTATTTATAAAAAAAGGGTGATGGAGAGAAATGTCATAATGCTTTACAATAAAAGTTGCACACAGGTGAGAAGGGTGAGACTTTCCATCATTACCTTCTTAAGGCACACACAAACATATATCCCCACTACCACATACTTCACTTTATATACCCCAGGGTGAGGAACCTCTGACCCTCCTGGTATTTTTAGACTGCATCTACTGCCATTGAACTAGGGACATGTCATAATATTTTGACTGAGACATTCCCTGTGCCTATTTGAGGGCCTTAAGGTGTCCAATCCAAATGCGTGGGGCTGGTTTATTACACTACAGGTAGCATATCACAAAATAAAGTAAGCTGATTTGCAAAACTGCCTGAGGTGCTCTGATGGTCAGACATCCTGTACCACATAAGGAATTTTCTGTTCTAAAGATGTGCTCTCTCTGACGTATAGTTCAGTTGACTGGTGGATCTTGGTAGACACAATGGTGAACTGTGGCCTTGACCTAGCTTCTAGCATAGCAATTATTGTTTACTTTATTCCTTCTAACTGGGAAGGAGAGTTCTCCTGATCTCTGCTTCCCACATAGAGCTGTATCATCATCTAACATGAACATGAACATCTAACTCACCCGCAGGCCTCTCCATCCTCATGGAACCCATTTTGAAGTTGATTCCACTTGCAGTGCTTTTTGGCATCTTCCTTTACATGGGAGTGACATCTCTCAATGGGATTCAGCTATATGATCGCATCCTTCTCATGTTGAAGCCCCCAAAATACCATCCCGATGAGGCTTTTACTACAAAAGTAAGTTAGAGAGTAAAAGGGGATTAGCATGTGGAATTGTGGGCAACATTTATTTCTTGAATCTGACCCCCAGGTGGGGGAACAGGGAGGAAATAGATAAATCCATTAAAAAACCCACCCCGCTCCACTTGGAAACTATTTTAAATATTTAAGTATTCATTGTTGTCATCTGATAAGTAAATAGAGCTGATGTGATCAATTTTAAGAATCTGGCTATATGTTTTTAAAATCAGATATCTAATTGAAAGGTATAAAATATTCATAAACCAATCTGCTTCCAAGTATGAAAAAAGCATTTCTGTTTCATTGATGAGTAACCAGGGCAGCCAGTCTCCTATAATTCTGAGAGAACTTTTAAGGCAGCAGATAGAGATTTTAGATCTCGGTGTTCTTCTCTTTCAGAAATTGGTCACTTTATCTCTTAGTTTTTAGCATATCAACTCAAATTGAATTCAACCTTGTATAACTGGTAGTTTAAATTAAACTGGAGATTATCATATCTTAATCCTGAACTATCAATTGGCACCAGAAGGTATGGAGTCTTACTGATAATACAATTGCACAGGGATAGTGGAAAGAAAGAAAAAAGGAAAATAAGGGTTTCCAGGTGAGAGAGGATGATGGCTTTCAAACAGGCTTGAGGCCTACTGTTTTAGTTTAAAAATCGGATACCAATAGAGGCACACTGTCCCTGCACAAGTTGTAGCTGAGGGAGACCTGTGAAGACCTCAGGTCCAATCTCCTGTTCAACAGGCCTCCATCAGTAGGTCTAGAAAAGACCTTAGAGACCTTCGCACAGTTATAGGCAATGGTACTGGGCTAGATAGACACAATGATCTCAGTGTATGGCAGACATGTAAGCAAGCACATGCAAAAGGATGAGCTGTGTTGACTTTTCAAGGTCCTTTCTCAATAACTGTGTGAATTGGCTGTTTATTTTAGCAGGCAGGTTGTACACAATCTTTCTCTGGCTTGAAAAAAAAAGCCTAGGAACCAGCCTACCAATATGTAATGTAATATTGATGCTATTGCCAGGAGGTTATGGGAGTAATGAACAGTGAAAAGAAATGGGAGATTGCCATCATCCCTGAATGTTTCTTGTGTCTTTTCCTTCTTCAAAGGTAAAAACCTGGCGCATGCACATCTTCACCCTCACCCAGATTGTATGTCTAGCACTGCTGTGGGGAGTAAAATCAAGTCCGGGCTCTCTCGCCTTGCCATTTATCCTTATCCTGACTGTGCCTTTGCGACGCTACCTGCTCCCTTTCATCTTTAGTGATCTTGAACTTAAGTGTGTAAGTATAATTTGGCTCCATTTTCTCACTGAGTGGGGGGGGGGGGGCACTACCACCGCCCAGCCAAAGAATCAGAAGCAAAGAGGCAGTTTCTGCGGTGATTTTTGTGGAAATGATTGTTTACAAAACCTGGATTTCCTATGTATTTGGTCTGTACGTCATGGTTTTCAGACTGTGTTCAAGGAATCCTGGGGTTTCTGTGAACATTGACCAAGTATTCCTTGAGATGAAGATCAGGGATGGCAGGGAAACTTCCTGAGAAATAGTTTGCCCAGCACTGATCTTCCCCTGCAAAACACAGCCAGAGGGGAGAGTTGTGTTCACATGGAACAGCAAGATGGCCCGATATGTTTCTCGTGGTGTTAGAATCCAGTGAAACTGAATGGTGGGAGATGCAAGACAGAGAAGAGGAATGACTTCATATAATATATGGTGGGAATGTGAAATGTTGTTCCAAAAGCTGTAGTGATGGCTGCCAACTTGGATAATTTTAAAAGGGGAGTAGAGTAGAGCATGATAAAATTTCCTTTTTGGACCACAACTCACAGAATCCTTTAGTCAGTGTTCTAAGGGATATGAAGAATTATAGTCCCAAAAAAGTAACTTTTATCTAATAACATGTAAAAGGTCACACATTCCCCATCCATGTGGCAGAGAGTCCAGTATCTTTCATCATGGTTATGACTGTTTTACAAATTCTGGATTAAACAAGTGCATCATTCAACTGCTCATGCTCATCATGATGGCCATATGTTACCTTCATGTGCCTAAGAATACCAGTTTCTTGGGAACAGTGGAAGAGGGTAGTGATCCAGTATGTCTCTCTTTATGTGTGCTCTTTTGGCAAAGCCCTCACTTAGCAGGATCTAGGAGGACATTCCCTAAAGACCCAACTGGATTTGCCAGTTGGTACCACCAGTAGTGAGCAGCGATTCAGCAGGGTAGCAATTGTCGTATTGCTTATGTCACCAGCTCCATGTTAACAGTACCTTTAGCTATTGTATGACTGACTGTTATAAAGTTTGCAAGAATCCAGAAACTTGCCTGAAGATGTTCCACCCTAGAGGATCCTCTTGAAGCTTTCGAATTACGAGGTGGGCCTCTGTTGTCCTCTGCAAAGTTTACTGACTGAGGCGAATAATAAGATGGCTCTCCCTCTTCCACATACACAAGATGTCTGGATTGGCAGTAGATTCTTTCTTCAGCAGCTGTGATGGAATAACATGTTCCACTGCATGCATGGGAGGATGCTAGGGCCCCAAGATAAGCTATGTAGCACTCACAGCTCTGCCCTCCAATAGAAAAGAATGACTGGGAGAAGTTAGAAGAAATAGCTGTGCTGCTGCCCTCACCCTTGCGTCTTCTGCCTGAGACTTTGGCATCACTTTCCTCCATTGGCTGGAGCCACATTTGTTTAGACTGGCCCTGGGTTTGATTCAGAGGTTATTAATTTAATGTCTGCAAATGGCAGGGACCCCAGAATTGGGGGGGGGGGGAGATATATAGGTTTTAACCCCTTGCCTCAAGATAAAAGTGGAGGGGATCTCAACTCCCATCACCACCAAGATTTGCCCAAAATTATCAGGCAAAATAGGACCAAGATTCCAGTACAACTGAGTCCCCTCAGGAATAATAAATCAAAAGTATACTAAAAATAATCAAACACAAAGAAAAGATTATGGCTGCTATTGGGAAAAAGTAAAAAAATATTCCTGACCAATCAATTCTGTGCACACTTGGAAAGAAGCCCCACAATACCAATATGTGCGTAGCATTCTAATAGCACTGATAGAACTAGAAATAAACAGACATATAGTTGTATCTGGTCAAATTATACGTCAGACTCCTGTGCTGGTTTGATGCCATTTTGGTCCGCAAACCACAGATCTTGGGCTGCAACATTGTGTAGTGCAACATAATAATGTGGTTCTTATCCTCCCCAATGATCAAATCTCCTCTAAATGCATGCCAAAGACACATACCTTGTTTCCCCGAAAATAAGACCTAACCTGAGCCCCAGTTAAGTGAAACCCCGCCCTCCACCATTGCGCAGCAACCAGAAGAAGATGACATGACTGTATTTGAATAAATGTACAGGCATACCTTGGTTTACGAATTTAATGCGTTCTCCGGGACGTTACGTAATGCAGAAAATTCGTAAGCCGAAACGCGGATTGCCATAGGAACAGGGGCGGCGCTATAAACCTCCAGGCACAATGCATCCTGGGGAAACTTCCTTTGTACAGCGGAAAAAACAACAACTCGTAAACAGAGGCATTATTTTCAATGGATTTTGCTTCATAAACCGAAAATTACATTAACCGAGGCGTTCGTAAACCAAGGTACGCCTGTAGATTGTTATACATGAAAAAATAAAACATCCCCTGAAAATAATGCGTTTTTAAAATTAATATAAGATCCTGTCTTAATTCCGGGGAAACACGGTACTAGTTACGTCCTGTTAAATGCCACTGAGCTCTAATTTTTTTTTTTTTTTTTTTTTTTTTGCAACATCTACAAGATCTAAAAATGCAGTATTTGTGGCCTAAAACAGCGCAAACGTAGCATTTTAACATAGGTTTAGTGGAGAAACAAGAGTGGAGTTTTACCTATTAAGACTCCACACACTTTCTTAATGCAGGTGTGCTTGTAAGGAGGGTGTTTTTGGAGACTTTGTAGCTATGTTTGCATTCACTTAATAAAGTCACATAGATTTCCACACTTGTTTAATATTTTCATTTCATGCTTTAATCGTTTTTGTCATACAGCAGGACCCTCGTATCTGAGGGGGATTGGTTCCAAGCCCTCCCCCACAGATGCTAAAAAATGCTATTAATATCAAACATTATACATAGCATGGTCTCTGACTCCCTCTGGTGGCCAGTTCTGGTAACTCATCATTAAAAATAAATATTTTGGGGGGGATTTTTCTTTTAATATTTTTTACATTTTCAGACTGGGTAAGTGAATCATTGGATACTGATCCCATGGATAAGGCGGTCCTACTGCATTTCATTTATTATTTTGTTCCTGGCAGTTACTTTTAACTGCTGCAAGTGGTACACTATAATAATATAATCTAAAAATTCAGCTGCATGCATGATTGTGAATACTCATTTTAACAGTATTGAGTGAAGTGTGGCAGATTATTTATTTAACTCATTAAATAAGCAGATATAAAAGGATACCTGCAAGTTAACAAACTTTATGACTCCCCCAACCCCTTGATCTCTCCAACACACCTTTAATAACAGTTTCAGAGTTCCTGTTTAAGGCCATCTAACTATCTTTGGCAGGGGAAAGGTACAGACTTCCCATACCTATGTGGTAGCACACTGTTTCCTGGACCACACATATGGTTTCTAATAGCATTCCTTTCCTCAAATATCTTTCCAGTTGGATTCAGATGATGCTCATGTGACTTTGGATGAAACAGAAGGCCAGGATGTTTATGATGAAGTCCAGATGCCTGTTTGAGCACCTGCTATGAGACATCCTTCAGACAGATAAGGAACCAATAGCCCTTCCCCAAAACACTGACAAAAACAGAATCTGGAGGAATGTTTTTCTGCATCTATATGAACCGCACTGGTAATCATCCCACAGATGTAAATGCACAAATGCTTGTCATCACCTGGAATCTGTAGGATTTAAATAACTAAAATATGCTTTCGATCTTCTTCCAGTCATGTTAGTTCTGTAGTGAAATGTTAACAAAGATTTAGGAAATAGACTTATTTTCCCAGAAGGGAAACAAAAACACCAAAGCTGTGCAAGGCTTGTGAAGAGATACGTCCATGGACTCAAGTTTTATTGCTGTCTGTAAAACCAAATTTTCTTTTCTATGCATGTATGTGTGAGATTGTGTGTGTGTGTGTGTGTGTACACACAAATGTGTGTGAAGCTTTACCAATTGTACGGAGAAAGCCCCATCTCAATTTTCGCAAGGCAACAAAGTGTTTTTGTCACTAATCAGCAGCAGTACACACCTATGAATGCCTGTCAGAATTTTCAGAAAGGAATCAGTGGTTTAGACATCTGGCTGCGAAGCCAGAGATTTGGAGGTCAATTCCCCACTGTGCCTCCTTGACCAGGGCCTGGACCTGACAATCCATAGGGCCCCCACTCCAGCTCTGCAATTCTAAAATAACAATGATGAAATGCTGGAAGTGGAAATGCATCTGCTTCATCCTCACTGTATTGATGGGACATCTGTTGTTGGAATGGACCAAAAACATGACCGAAGCTGAGAAGAACCAGCTTGCGTGACACGATCTTTCTTGGACATGGAAGCTGCTGGTTCAGAAAAGACTTGAGTGAGCAGATAAAATATAGAAGAAAGACAGAAAACAAAGATATTCTGTAGAATTCAGTGTGCTGTCTTTGCAGAGGAAAGAAACACCATCATTCACCTCTGATCAGAAAGCTGATATGGAAGTAGCAGAAATATGAAGAAGAATCAAGACTACTCTTTGAGTAGGAATATTGGCTCAAAAGAACCAGCTCTGAATGAGTAGAATGAGGAGATGCAGTCCAAAAAATGAGGTTCAGGGAGTTGCTGGCCACTGGATACCAGATTTCACTTTTTTGCACCTTCACCAACAGAACTAAAACTGTGGTGGTGAGAGGTCTGAAGCAATCACCCCTGTGAGTTGTCATTATCTTCTGCTGCTTTGCTTTCTTCACTTTTTCATTATCTGTTCGCTCTTGCCACTAAGTAAATGGCTATTACTTCCCTTTCCTTGGGAGCCACTGCACTCTCACCGGGATATATTAAAACCACTGAACAAGAGAAATATTTCTATCAGTATAAACTAGCTACAACAAATGACATGTGTGTATCTTAAAGTGATGCATAGAATTTGATATCTAGTGCAGACTTGCATCCTCAGACTCTTAACTTTCAAAATAACAAAATACATTTCTAGAGCTCATCACACAGGCGAAGCTTGCAAATCTCTCCCGTGCCTCTGCTTCTTCCTTTTCAATACATTTGAAAACTTACCAGAGAAGTAAAGCTAGTCAAATGCCTTGCAAACGGACTTAACTTATGTGACATGTTCTTACTGTAGGATATGGTTTTATATATTTATAGAACAAAAACATGTGGTAACTGCTCTGCCATACCTGTACTTTAAAATGTTCTTGGAGTACAAGAGAAGCATATCAAGCAGCTTAATCGTATGTGACTAACATGATGTCTCACTTCCCCCAATTCACCCAAAGTCTATGCTGTAGGTGCTGCTAACAGTTCTAAATCAAGCCCTGTGATTCTTTGCTAATCTTCATTTGACTTCTCCAGCCACCACCTTTGCAGTCAAACACTTGATGAAGGATCCCATGCAACCATCTCCTTCCTCCCAGTTAACTGGAGCAGTGTTCCAATTTAGAGCATCCATTCCTTTTTGTACTGAGCTCAGAAAATTCCCATGTTTCCCCAATTTCTTCTTGGGTAAACAGGAGCAGGAAATCTGAATACAGCTGTAAACATGTCACACTCTCCTTTTAATAATGTGCCCCTCCCTGAGAGTTTTAAAATATCTGCTGTGGCAAATATGCATCTAATTCTACAATAAATTATTCCAGCAATAAAGTGGGTGTTATACTTTCCAAACCATAAAGGTGCTAAAGCTCAGGGAAGCCTGTTCTTTGTTGCAGCCTGTACTTTCTAAACCCAGGCATGTGTGGGCTGTTATGATGCTTCATTATGAGTGAAAAGCTTTTGAACTACATCTAGAGGACCTATTTTCCTCGTTGTTATTTCACCTAACCAAGAACTGAGCCCTGGCTCAAATTATACATTGCTTAACAATAAATCTGAATAGCAGCAGGATTCGGAAAAACAACGGTAGTGTTTCTTCACACAGTGACACATGATCAGTTTATGGAACTCCTTGGCACAGCTGTGATGAAGGACATTAATTCCAATGGCTTTTTAAAAAGATATTTGACATATTAAAGAAGAACAGATCTATCAGTTACAGAGCTTGGAAAAATTATTTTTCTTGGACTCCAACTCCCAGAATCTACCGACCAGCATAACAAAGCTCTGATTAGTGAATGTTGGCTATGCCAGCTAAATGTGGCCTCCACCATCTTAAGCAATATACATCAATTGCCAGATGACGAAGACATCATTCTGGGGAAGGTGGTCTCTGTTACATCTGTATGTGAGCTTCCTAGATGCATGCAACTGGGTACTGTGTTAAGAATAAAAAAATGAGATTGATGTAATGTTAAATTATATAAGGGATGGGCAGATAGCTTATGGTTTCCCAAATGTTGTTGGACTGCAATACCCGTCATCCCTTACCACTGGATATGCTGGGTAAGGCTGATAAGAGTTGCAATGCAAGAGGAAAATGGGATGGGGTGTTTTAGAATATCATCAATATGGGCAATATGGTTGGTTAGTACATTCATTACTTTGAGGTTGGGGAAATATCCATACAAGACATACCTGACAGAATCCATCACCATTCCAGTTTGTGTGGGCTATGATCATTATGTCTTATCTCAAATTCATTAAAGCCATAAACTCTAAGGGCTGCTGTAATCTTACCCTGCACTAACCCTGCTATAATTAGGTTTGCCATTTGCAGGCGCAGGGGTCTAAGGAGGTTGCCTTCGCCTTTGACAGCTGCACAGCAGGCAGAAAACTCAAAAGATGGATCCTTTTTCTAGGGATGCTGCAGCAGTAACAGAAGAGGTTTTACTCAATGGTATGTCTTTTGCCAGTTGTGCAGATGATAAAGGCACAGGGACCATTCCAGGAAGAAAGTTGACATTCCTAGTTGTAAGTAATGTACACATTTTAAAATTAGTTATAATAGGGATTTGTAATTTATTAAAATTCGTATTTAATAGATTGCTTTGCTTTTACTGCATTATCAGAAAAATTAAAGGGGAAGGGTTACAAGTGTGCTTTGCAAAAGAGATCATGTGATAGGATACTGCATATTCTTCATGTGATTTTTCTCTCATTAATTTAGCTATGATTGTGATTAGGCCAATATTATTACAGCTGTTTTCTTGATTTGAACAACACAATAAATATTTTCTTAAAAAAAACAATGACAAATAGCTCAATGACTGTCTTTGCAATCCAAAAGAACATACTACTTGACCAGTTGCTGCGGCAGTATCACTGCCCATTGTTATGAAAATTAGGGTCATGCATTGAAGGGGTAAGAGATCTGCAAAGAGAAAGAAGGAGGGTTAGGCTTCAACCCTATAGATGAGGTAAAGGCCATTGGTAACCAATTCAGAACACACAAAAACAAAAAACAAAAACCCACACAAGGGTTTTCTCCACAGAGAATAAAAACAGTCAGAAGAGTCATACACTGTTCCTGGCTTTCTGTACTGAAGCCGTTTTTGTTTTAAGAAATAGGACTCACCTGAACCCCTCTCTACAACCTGAAACCACGTTGGGACGGGAGTCTAGAATCACAGAGTTAAAAGGAGCCTATAAGACCATCCAGTCCAACATCTTGCTCGAGGCAGGGATCCAAATCAAAGCAGATCTGACAGATGGTTGTCCAATTTTCTCTTGAAAAATGTCTACACACATATAGCACATTGTCTGTTTCATATCTCGCTCCATTGTATGGACAGTGAGCGAAACACAGTGAGCTGGGATAGGCCTGACAAAAATGGGCCAAGCTGTTCCCTTCTCTGTGTAATTTTAGTGGGATGAGGAGGAAACCCTTGGAACGGCTTGTGGCACAGTCCTTTGAAGGGAGAGGGAAGAAAGATCAACAATAGTGAGGCCTGGTCAAAAGTGGCAGGAAAATTCCTTCTATTCCCTTCAAACTAGATCAGAAGATACCAGAAGGCAAACACCAATTCACAAGCAATGAAGATGATATAAGCTTTTTTCTCCTCAATACTGCTAGTGCCTTCTTGCCACAAAGATGTAATTTATACTGCTGTGTATTATAGGAAACATAGGAGCGGTAATTCTGTAATACTGCACCTTTCAAAAAATTATACCATGCTGCTATCTTTACAAGCATTTCATCCATTCCAAAAGAGATGAACTTCCCCCAGTGTTCTCCAAATTTTCCAACTGCAAAAAATGGAGAAGAGGGAATCCCCTGGGAAAATGGAAAATTTGTTTCTTTCCATTTTTTTCCTTCAATTCCTGCCTCTTCAGACCTTCATATCTCAGCACAATGATGACAAAGTAAGGTAGAAGTGGCAACCTCCATACCGGCCACACAGCAAATACAATTCAAACTGCATGGGGAGAAAAAGGTGGTTGGAGCTGGTGAATAGAAGGAACAGGAAAGAGCTCACAGGGACAACAAGAAGAAAAAAACAGCTGGTTTGGTGTGGAAGCTAGAGCCACAACCTCAACTTCTGAGACCCATATTCTAACGCAAGTAATTTCATTAGTGAATCGGGCCAGTCACATTGTCTCAACCTCCCTCACAGATTTATAGTGAGACTTAGCTGGAATGGGAAAAAAGCCATATGTGTTGTCCTGGCTTCTTTGGAGGAAAATGTGATTAGCAACAACTAATATTTAAAGACGGGAACAAGGAAGGGATTCTGTAAGACACATGCCATCTGATTTTTCCCCCAAAAGTTTTCTTTTAGTTTTTTTTTTAAGCAACTGATTTTCATTTGTATTTAGAGAAATGTAAACCTCTCTACTACCACCACCCACTTCTGATACTATTACTGAAACCATAAGCATTCTAAACAATACTGGGAGGACTGGCAAAGACAAATATTTTTCTCAATGCTTAGTACAGGTATCGAGCAAGCACACCCTTCGATTATTTGGGCTGAGTAATATCTTTATTGGATCACTGAAAAGTTACAAACGAGGCAAGCTTTCAAGTTCTCTAACTCTTCATCAGGCAAAGATAGTATAAAATTTGGAAGCAGGAGGGGAAATAGATACCATGACCAGCTAACTGCATGGGACAAATTCTACTGCCACAAGAAGCCACTCAATGAACATACACTTCAAGAAGGGATCAATCTCCTCCTGTCACGAGACATGACTACCAATTTGGCTTTACTTGATTTCTTAACCAAATGTGATGCCTAATTTTGATCTCCAGATTTGACATCAGGACTGCCACCTTACTGGATGTCTATTCTAAGACAACAAAGGGGTCCGCCTATATATATAGTCCATTCACCTACTTTTTTCTTTTTATTGCCTGATTGTATACACAAAGTTGGTAAAACATGTTAAATAATTATTGCAAGCCCTGGCATGCTGTTTTTACAAACTTTGTATAAGGGCATGGGCATTATGAGAGCTGAATGTCTTTGCAGCACAGGCCTACCTACTCAGCCCAGCCTCACCAGACCGGATGGCTTTCAGTTTTTAGTTGTAATTTTTCAGTTTCCTTGTTTGTTCCCCATGCCCTACCATATTCTTCAACTCCTCTGACCACTGGGGGGAGTGTTATTAGAACAAACCACATATGTTTTGTGCAAAAGAAAAGGAGGTGGTGCTTCATCTTGGCAGAACGCCCAGCTTGGCTCCCAGCTTGAAGGCCAAATGGCAGGCGTGCTTTGCTAGGCGAAGAATCTTTTAAATCTTCCAAAGCAAGGAGGCCCAGGCCTGGGAAAGACATCAGCATGTGCCTGCAGAACATGGAAGAACTAATGTTGTGCTTCATATCTGTCAGGAAGGAAGCCCAGCTTCTGCCAGGAAGATTATTCATATCCCCACTGCAGAAATGTCGGGCTGATTGCAATTAATAATGAAAAAGAAGCATCTCCGTACAGTGAGAGGCACTAAATCGTCCTCTCTTTTGACTCCAGGGGTTAAGCCTTAAGGTGAATAGCTTGGTTTCCTTAACATCTGGAGGCTGCACACTGCCACTCTGTTCCACATACTAATCTTTGGATTAGTTGTGTGTTGCTGTTTTAATCGCTTTCCATCTAGTGCTATTCTTATCCATCGACAACCTGAGATCCCCTCCTCAGGCAGCAGGTGTGGGGTGCCATGAAAGGGCAGCAAATTGTGTTGTTTAAATTCTTTTTATGACCAGGATTTAATTTCCTTTTGAATGTTTTTACTGCTAAGGATAGAAAAAGATAATTGTGGGATTTTCTGCTTAATGTGCACCTATACTTGGACAATTGTGTATGCAGGCGTGCCATAAGCTATTGCTACAGCTCTGAGGCTGACTACCCATGGGCCCACTGCAGGGACAAGCTAGTTTGCTCCTAAAGATGGAGAGAGAGTAGGATCACTCTATTTCGGTCTGCTTCCAGTGTGTACGATGACTGGAAAGCCACCAAAGTAAGCCTTCCTCTGAAGAGGCACCTCACCATACTAGCAAATCAAACACTTGCTTGGCTACATGGAGGGGCTGAGGAAGTGCAGAGGGGGGGAATTAAGTGTGTATTAGAGCAGCAAATATGGGCTGCATCACTTTAAAGCCAGCATTAGGTATGTGTATTTCAAGTTAGGTATGTGTATTAGGTATGTGATAGACACATACCTACCTTGTAATACACATACCGGTGGTTTTAAAATTATGTGGCGCATATTTGCTGCTCTTAATGCGCACTTTTCCCCCACTTCCTCAGCCCCTCCAAGGAGCAGAGCAAGTATTTAATTTGTCAAGATCTTGACAAATTAAATTCTTCTCAAGGTACGTTGTGACACTGGGAAATTGACAGCAGGTTGCTGCAGACCAAACAGGATTGCTTGAGATCCATATGCCATTTGGATAAGAGGATTGCACCAAATGACACACTGAACCTCCTAGCGTACTCTATTTAACCCGCTCCAGCCCAGCCATGTGGACAAACCCACTGTTTCCTAACCTAAGTATGTTTTTCCCCTCCAGGGATCTGGAGACATTCCTGGATGAAATGGAATAAAAGACATGGAAGGGGGCATGAAGACATTTCAAAAGTGGGGTGCAAGAAAGATGTGAAGACAAGTGGGAGGGGCAGCCTTGGCCATGCACGGCTCACATGGACACGCAGGCACCCCCCCCCCACTGCAACCACAGCTGGTCTCAAGAAACAGCCAGGTTTTGCATAAAGAACAGAACTAGGGGTGGGTGGGGGAATGTGGTACAACATACAGTATCAGGGCCTTGGCCTGGTGTTGGCTGCCATCATTGCATGCCTTCATCTGTGTCTTGCCTTCTCTTGCCTTCTTTTTCCTTGCTTCATAAGTAGCTCAAATCCTCAAGAAAGACCTTGAAGTCCATAAGTTCCTGCCAACTTTGAGGAACATGAAATATTATAGTTTGTTCACAGGCAAACCTTGTAAAGACTTCTAAGTAACATTTAAAAAAAAACACTGAAAGGTTTGGGAGGGAAACTGAGATTCTGTCTGTCTGTCTGTCTGTCTACCTATCTATCTACAGAGAATGGAAACATCCTTATAGCATATCAACATTTATTCTTTTCTTTTATTTAAATTTATATTTCACCTCTTTCTCCATACACTCCAATTCACTTACTTTATTCCCCTCAAAACCTGGTGAGTTAGGTCAGCCAAGGAAGAGTGTAACTCAAGTTCACTCATTGAATTTCACAAGTCAAGAATGAGTCATACTGGGATCTCCTAAGTCCCAATCCAATAACCACTAAGGCCTACTGCGTCATTATATGACTGACATGTTTTTAATTGTTGAGAGACAGGTCCAGGTGGAGGTTAACATTAATTATTTATATAGAGAGAGATATTTAAAAAACACAAATTTCCCATTTCGCAATGGACCACCCACACTAATTAGTCAGATCCAACCGAAAATAAGAGAAGTTACACCTCATGGGGAACTCAAACATCTTGGGATTTGGGGAACAAATGCATCCCTTCTACTTCTTGCCTGGCAAAGCATTCTGAGGCAGCTGGAAGGTTGCTCCCTCTTTGGTGACCAAATTAAAACAGTTGCCAACAGCCACTAATTTGCTTCCTAAAATCTGAAAATCCATGATTTTGTAAACGTCATTTCTCCTCCACATTTCTGGGACTTGATTCCTAATTTTTAAACTTGACCCTTTGCTTTACCCCTTCCCCTGAGAATCCAGCATTGCAGAGATGTAACCACAACAGTTTATCTTTCTTCTGTGAGCACTGTGGAACTTCCATGCTTTTCTAAGTCTACACAGGATGGCTCTTCTCCTATGAGGCACAATTGTGAATCAAACTCTTAACATCTAACTCTGCAACTATGTACCCAACTCATTGAACTATCCAGCCAGCAATTATTGAGTCAGGATATAGAAATGTAGCCTATAGAATTGAGATGCTGTACTTGGGATATTATTTATTTAGTATTTCCACTTCTATACCTCCTCATTAGTGTGAACACTCTCTAGGTGATTCACAACCCATCAAGGTGTAATTGCAAATCACACAATACAAAACCACAACATACAATATTACATATATTTTTCTATGCCCTCAGCTTTGTGCAGGCAAGGTAGGCAAGGTAGGTGCCTCACTAATCTCACTCTTGTTGTGGCCCCAGCTCTCAGTTCTATGAGCTAGAACCAAAATGATTTGAAGTAGAACAACCAAATGCTGCTCTCTTCCCCTTCAGTCATGATACTGAAGGCCAGA
The DNA here is from genome assembly GCA_037013535.1 of Intellagama lesueurii. Lineage (NCBI taxonomy): Eukaryota > Metazoa > Chordata > Lepidosauria > Squamata > Agamidae > Intellagama > Intellagama lesueurii. The sequence continues at coordinate 36,545,979 of JBAJHW010000006.1, forward strand.
TGAGTTGTTTTGGTACCTGAGACAGATAATATCACAAGTGTCTTTCCCCTTTCCTGATGATAAAAAAAAACACCCCACAATAAATTAAATCATTATCCAGCTGGTATCTTTTGATTCCAGCCAGAGGTGGAGGCCTGACTCTGCAAGGCCAGCCCTTCATTGCTCACGCTTCTCTCCTAACCCACCTTCTGTAACCGGTGAGCAAGGCTAAGGAGAAAATTCTTGAAGAAATAGGCCCTAGGAAGCTAAGGTAGGTGTGAGTCTAGTTAGCCTCACTTGTCTGCTCCTTTTCATTAAAGGAAGACAGACATATTCTTATGAATCCTTATTTCCATTAAGGTCTTAATAATTTGGCCCTCATTTTCACCAGATATGAGGTAGTTTGAAACACAGCCAGAAATTCTTAATGGTCACCCCTGTATTTGAATCCTCTCCATAAAGAAGGATGTCGCACCCTGAAAACAGAAAGTAGGTGGTGTTTTTATTTTCACAGGTTTGTCAACATTTTAATTATTTTGATACATGCTCATTCGAAAACAATGTTAGTGTTTTGACTATTCTACTGATGTCAATAATGACTTTTCAGTTGTTTAAAAATAAAAAGCAGGGCATTCTTGAAAATAAAATAAACACCATATTTATTTGTTGAAAAGGTACATTTTCTCAAAAATAATTAGCAGCACTTATAACTACCAAGGAATGGGGAAATGCTATACCATACTTGGTTCCTACTAAAACACTTCAGCTCACTTCTAGAAGGTTCCAAGATGACCTGCACAAGAGCCCACTGGTGAGCATCCACAAATATATTATTTATCTCTAAAAATGCCAATATGTTTCCAGTCCAAGTTTAAGGTGTGCTGATGATGACATTTAAATCCTTAGAAACCTTGATATCTCAACATTTGAGGGAACCTCTTTCCTGGTCTCACGCCTGTGTATGTGTGTGTGTTAAACATACACCCCTGCCCAGTCATTAAAATCTGGTGAGGGAGCCTTATTCTGTGTCTCAAGGCGAAAGCAGTACATCAAGTGACGGTCTTAAGCACTTCAGTTGTGGGTAGCAGCCCTGTTGTGGAATGCCCTCCTGGCACCAATCCTAGCTTCATTTTGGTGCTAAGTAAGAACCTAACTATCTATACAAGCGTTTAGGGTAGAAAGATCATTACTCTGTAGTCTACTGGATAATAATTTTTATTTTCCTGACTTATTTTATATTGATTTAATTTGTTCAGATCTTAAATTTGCTGTATCAATTGTCCTCCACCCTATCCTTGAATCCGTTATGGCAATAAGTCATAGCACGATGTCCAACGTACCATCTTGTCCAGTTATACTCCATCAATTTTGGCCTGTGATGCCTGATGACATGGACAATGCGCTTGCATGTGCTAAGGCCACCACCTCCCTGTCTGACCCACATTCCTCCTGGCTCTTAAAATCGGCCGGGGAGGTGACGGTTGAATGGGCTACTCAGATCAAGAACTTCTCTTTGCAGGAGGGATACGTGTTCTCCTTTCTGAAGGAGATGACAATCCAGCCCATTCTCAAAAGAGACAACTTGTTGACCGAAGATTTTAAACAACTGTTGGTGGGTCACTAATATACTGCCATTGAGAAACTGATCAAAAGGCTAGTGGCTGATCAGCTGCAGCCATTCTTGAAGGATACCGACAGTCTGGATCTATCTTAATCTGGGTTCAGGCCACATCATGGGACTGGCACATTTCTGATCGCCCTGTTAGATGACCTGTTACAAAAGGCTGACTAGGGGAGTATGACCCTGCTAATGCTCCTGGATCTCTCAATGGCATTTGATACCATCAACTGCAGTATCCCCCTTGACTGGTTAATGGTGCTGGGAACTGGAGGCTCAGCACTGGCTTCACTCCTTCCTTAATGGCCAGTGCCAGAGGGTACAACTTGGGGATGCTGTTTCGTCCCCATCAGTGCTATAAATTGGCGTCCCACAGGGGTCAATTAGCTTCCCATTGCTGTTCAACATCTATGTGAGGCCACTGGGGGAGGTCATTTGGAAATTTGGAGGGTGCTGCTATTGGTATGATGACATGCAACTCTCTCTCTCCTTTTTTCCTTTGGCATGGGAAGCTGTATAGAACCTGGAGTGCTGCCTGGCTATGGGTATGGACTGGATGAAGATCCTGTTGTTGGGAGGCAACAACCTTATTGGTTAAGGGGTTTGCTATCTGATCTTGATGGGGGGGGGGTTACACTCCCCCTGAAGGATCAGGTTTGCAATTTGGGTGTGCTTTCGGACCCAGCCCTCTCAATGGAGAATTGAATCTTGGCCACATCCATATCTGCCTTTTTCTACCTGAGCCAGAGTGAACACCTCTGGCCCTTTCTTGACAGGAGGTCCCTAATAACATTTGTTCATGCATTCGTTATCTCAAGGACTGACTATTGCAATACTCTCTACATGGGGTTGCCCTTGAAAGTGGTTTGGAAACTGCAGCAAGTGCAAAATGCGGTGGCCAGGCTAGTCACAGATATATCTAGATTTGACCATATTTTGCCATTTCTGACCCATTTGCATTGGCTTCCGGTATGCTTCTGGGCCAAAGTCAAGATGCTAATATTAACTTATAAAGGCCTTCACGGTTTAGCACTATGCCACTTACTTGATTAAGCTTTAAAAAAAGGGAGGTGCCACAACCCATGGAATGACAGTCACCACAAAAGGTGACGGAGGGAGCAGGGGCAGGGCCTCAGTAATTAAAAAAGGGGAGAAATTGGAGCAATCTGAAGGACTGTCTGGATCCTTCTCAGAGAAGAAAAAAGTCTTCTGTGTGAATGGAGGGGTCACTCAAGTATGAGATAAAATTGATTGCATAAGAGGCTTTTAAATGAGACCCGAATTGCTTCAAATTCCCCTGTCTAGTTGTGCCCTCTGTTTAGTGAATTGTGACAAAAAAGGCACTCTGCATATATTCAGAGTTGAGTTCTGCTACTGAAAATGAGCCCCAGGAGTGAATTTTGATGAGTGCAGGCTTGGATTAAGACTCACAACTGTATTTAAAAGCAACAACTCCAGGAACACTGAAATCATCAAGGGGATACACCAGACTTTGTTGCCTGGTAATTGCCTATTGCAGGATGTCTGGAAAATGAATGTGGAACCCAAAAATCTCCAAGGGAACACAGAAATAATGTGCTGATTCAGTTGTATTAATTTGCAAGGAAAAAAACAACACAGTGAAGATAAGCTATATGCAGTTCCAGTTTTACACATGTGGATATGCAAAACCAGGTAATGAAACAATGTGTGTAACATATGCTTTACAGTTGTCAGAGAGGGAGCCATGTCAGTCAGTGCACTTCAGAATGTATAATAACAGCAACACCAGAAGAGCCGTTAAAGATCAGCAGACCGATTTCAGTGTGAGCTTTTGTAGATTACAACTCATTTGCCTGTGGATGTAGATTGTGTTCCACAAAAGCTCACAGCAAGTATACCTGTCTTTAAAGTACCACATAACTGTTGTTTTATTTTTGTTAAATATGCTTTGCAGAACACCACAGACCTGTGTAGCAACCTACTGTAACTGTGTACCTTTTAATTAGTGGGGGCCACAGACAGAAGCCTGACAACACTGACAACAGAATGGCATTTAGCCTGAAATTAAGAATACATTTTGACTAATATCTATAGCTGACGTCTGCATTCAGTGGAATATTCCCAAACAAAAAACAAAATAAGACTGGAATGTGTTCATGGGACAGGAGAAGATAATGGAGCCAAATCATCAGTGTGACACTCACACATTTAGTAAATGGCACATTTAGTAAGTAATGGGAATTTTTAAAAAAACTAAAATCAACATCATGATACAAAAAGTATCAGACAACAGTAAAACATGCAAATAATGGTAAAAATAATGATGTTCGTAAAAATGTAATTCTAAACCGTTATTTTGACAGTGCTAAGAGAGGTGTCAGTCAGACTTGGCACAAGCTTGAGAGAACCCATTTACCAAAAATGTTACAGGACTGTTCAATTTATATAATGGACAGCATAATGTTATTTTACTTTGTAAAATAAGTGGACAGGCTGAATTTCAGGTGAAGACTAGGCTTTTATTTAGCGCTACTTAGGAGTAAATTCCCTTGAACTTAACAGGGTATACCCTTGAGTATTCATATTGATCATTACTCATATATTTTAAAACGGAAGAGATTTTAAAAATCTTCAGTTCCAACAGGATCTAAATAAACAATACACAATATTCAGCATGAATAACTGAAACCCCAAGCGTTTAGCATAAGATGTTAAAATGCTGACTTTTGAAATTTTTATTCTAGATTCAGTTAAGGCCTACAATAATATAAATGTGCAATTTAAGTCACTCTGCTCTTTAAATTCTTCCTTTATGGTTATGGTTAGTATATTACAATTAATATATTTCACCACGAATATGATTCCTCCTTCCTTTTAAATTTCACTCCCCCCCCCCCGTATAAAATGAGAAGCTGAGAAATGGTTGCCGATTTCTACTATTTGCAAAGCTCCTTCTGCTTAGTCCTCTGCCTTTATCGTTGGAGCCGGGTGGGTGGGGGTTGATGAGATGATCTCTCGCCTACCTCCAAAAGCTCATACCTAATTGCATTTCAGTGTGCCTGTGTAAAAGTCGCTTTTGCGCGTTGCAATTGGCGTTAATTTGACAGACAACTCCACAGGCAGATGATTGGCTGCGGCGGCAGATGACGCCCTTAACAACAAAGGTGGAGCTGGAAAAAAAATTAGATTTAAAAAAAAGAGAGTGTTGCGGGGGGGGGGGGAGAGGGAGGGAGGAGGAGGAAGCGAAAGAGGAGCTTGGCTTTTGACTGCGATCTCTCTACGAATGTCATTTTTGCACAGCGGTTTCAAATGCAACCCCGAGATGAGTGTCAATAAACATCCAGCGGGGCGCGGAAAGTGAGCCGCACACCCCTCCCCCCCCTTGTTTGCGAGGCAGACAAACTGGGACCTTTAAAAAAAAAAATCCGTTTGTTGCCAAAAATATGTCTGCCCTCAGAAATAATTCGGCGGCTTTGCAGTAGCAGCTCTCTCTCCGCTGTGTAAATTGGGAACTCTTCCCTCCCCGCCTGCTCTTTGATGCGATCGTTTGAAAAGGGGGGGGGAGGAGAGAAAGGGGAGGTCGCAGGAGGAATTAAAATCGAGTGCGTGTGATTTGTGATCGTTTTACAAACGCCAAACGAAGAGGATTTGTGGCAAATGTAAGGTCTCCCCCCCCTCCTTTCTTTCTCTCTCTCTCTCTCTCTCCCTCTCTTCCTTTTCCTCTTTTCTCTTTCCCCTCCTCCCTCCTCTGGTTCGACTACAGTGTTGCAAAAGCAAAGAGCAATAAAAACATACGCACATACACACACACACATTCTCCACACTCCAGACAGATTGAGAGCCCCACAACCTGGTAAGATCAAAAAAAAAAGGGACGCGAGAGCAAGCGCGAGATCGAGGCCCTTGTCTCCCGTTTTTGCGACCCCGTTTAGGCAGCAGATGGAAAAGTGGGGACTTGTGAAGAAGGGCTGTGAGGTTGCCTAAGGATCCGGGAGCCGACGAGACCGGCTGATTGGAAGAAAAAAGCAGAGCGATGGAGGCGGGGGAAGTGCGAGCTCTCTGCGGGGACTGGAGCGAGTCCACGCCCGGGGCCAGCGCTGCAGAGCTGGCGTGCATTCAACCAACGCTTCCCAGCTAAAGCAAGCCGAGGAAAGAAGAGGGGGGAAAAGGGGGGAAGCTTGTCTCCAAAGCCTTTCCGATCTGCAGGTAGGTTGCAGACGTAGAAGGGGGCTCAAAATCTCCCCTCGAATCAGCTCCAGTATGGAGCCCCCCGTTGCAAAGGAGGGTGGGTGGGTAAGGACGGATCAGGGGGAGGGGGAGAAAGAAGGCACGATCCGAGGCGACGCTGCCTACCGCCGGGGCTGGCTTTGCGGCAGGACGAGCGCATGTGGAGCTCGCCATTAACCCGACGCTGCGCTCCGCCATCTGGGGCTGGAGGGAGGCGCTTTTGTTACCTCCTCGGGCTCCGGCGGTGGAGGACGACGACGGGCGGGCGGGCAGGCAGGCGGGCGGCTGCAGCAGCAACAACCCTTCTTCTGTTTTCTCCTCCTCGGCTCTCCTGTTTCCTCGGTAAGGCTGGGGGGGAAAAAAAGAGGAATACGTGGGCTGGATTTGTTTTTCGGGGTGCGTGCATTAAAACACATTGAAACGGCATGTTGAATTTTCAGTCGTTTTGTTCTCGGACACATTTTCGAGGCTTCGGGGTGTATTTGAAATACAACCTTAGTTCGAAGATTGGAAATGCGGGGGGCTTCGCGTGGCGGTTGTCTGTGTGTGAGTGTGTGCGTAAATGCATCGGGGGGCTGCCTTTCCCCCCACCCCGTCCTGGAAATGGATTGGTTGTGGGGGGGGGACTCGAATCGGGGCCCATTTCCTCTCTTCCACGCGCTCGCTCTAGGGCGGAGAGGCCGCGGCGGTCGGCCATGGCAGAGGGAGAGCCAAGGGAAGGCGGCGGCGGCTTCGCCTCCTCCTCCTCCCCGCTCTCGTTTGCGCACGGCGGGAGATCGGTGGGAAGCGGGTGATAAAATATCTATAGAGCCCCCGATCCCCACCCCGTGGTCTGGGTGTCTTTGAGAGCCGAGGGAGGGGCCCGGCGCGGGCTGGAAGAAAGAGGCGGCGGGGGAAAGAGCCGAGCCGCCGCCTTGTCGCCTCTCGGCGCCTGCAGAGGGAGAGACGCCGCTCCGTCGTGGGCAAAGCGTTGCATTTTTCTCTTCGCCTTCCTGTCACGGCAGCTGAACGCTGCTTTTATTACATATCCTATATATCTCCTTAATTTTACAAGGGAGGAAAAAAAACCCCCAATCGAATCGATTAAAAATAATCCTCCCCTTCTTTTGTGCCGCGGAGCTTCGGCGAGGTTGGGTCACCATGGCCTTGCCGGACCGGCTGCAGCCGGCGCGCTCCGCCATCCGGAGGGTGGCTCCATTCAGGCGAGCGCTCCGAGGTCCCTCCCTCCCCTTCCCTCTCTTTCTTTCCCTCGGCCAGGCGCTTTTTTCGGGGGCTCCCCGTGGCGGATGTGTGTGGAGAATGGGGTTAGCAGGGTTGGGCGAGCCGAGCTGCCGTGCGCCCTAGGCGCGTAGGGGGAGGCGCTCCCCGGGGGTCTGGGCGCTGGTGGAGGAAAAGGAGGCGGCGGCAGCAGCCAGAGCCGCCAGGACGTGCTGCCCTCCCTCGGCTCTGCCTGGACGCCCCCAGCCGGGCATTCATTTCTCCCTCCCGCCAGCCAGCGAGCCAGCCTTCCCCGCCCCCCTTCCACCAGCGGCTCCGATGGGGCTGCTGCTGCAGCGGCTCTCCGGCTCCTGCTCCTCCCCACTCGCGCCTGCCGCCGCCACAACGAGGCGGGCTCGTCTCATCCTTATTAACCGCCTCAGCGAGGTTGCACCGACGGAGAGAAAAGAGAGACGCGGAACTCGCACGCTACCCGCACCGTGCTCCACAAACGCCGGGCCCTGGGTCGCGTTCCGCCGCTGACGGAGCGGGATCCGCTGCTTCGCCTGCGGTACCGGGCGGAGGAGGGACCGGACCGGACCTCGCGCCCTGGCGCTCTCCCCGTCGGTGATCGGGGAAGGTCGCTGCGCTCGCCGCGGGAGGGAAGGGGAGACGCGAGCCTGCGTTCCCGAGGCGGCTGCCCGGCGGGGATCCGGAACGACCTACTCTCCAGAGGTGGCTGGTTGCTTTGGGGAGGCGGCGGGAAACGGCGGGAGAGGGATCCAAAGAGCATGGCTGGCCCGGAGGGGAAGGGAAGCATTTCGATCGAAGGGATAGCGTTGGGAATAAGGACTCCTTGAAGGGCGATTTGCGGAAGCAAACCGTCTCTCCCTTCCGATTATTTTTGGGGAGGGAAGGGGAGAGAGACCAGCGAGGAAAGGGTTTTTCTCGGGATAACAAAGAGGTTGAATTTTAGGACGTTTGTGTTTCTCGAGAGAGCGAGCGAGCGGTGGATCCTGAACCGATCCTGTAGAAATCCAGGGGAAGGGCGAAAATCTTGGAAGCAGGGAGGGGGAGAAAAAAAGATCCTGCGATCCGGTCATCCAAAGATCTCCCCGTCTCTCGAAGGTCGGCACAAATCAGGGGACGGGGAGGAACGCGGGGTTGCCCTACAAGAACCGACCGAGGCGAGGTTGTGGCGAAACGCTCCCTCCTTGTCCTCGGGAGGAAAGGATAAGCTGGAGCCCGTCCCGGATTTAAAAAAAAAAAAAAGGCGGGGAGGGAGAGAGCGCGGGCGGACGAGCGAAGCGGAATCAGGCCGACGAGGAGGTGGCGGCGGCGGCGGCTAGATTTTTCCTTCGGTGGCGCCCGCAGGGCGTGTGGAGAGGAAGGAGGTGGGGGGGGAAGGAGGAGGAGGCGGCGAAGCAGCTGCAGCAGCCGCTCCGACGGCTCGGCTCGGCTCGGCTCGGCTCTCCCGCCTGCCTGGAGACAGGCAGTCAGCGCGAGAGGGGAGGAGGGGGCGGCCAAGCAGCAGCAGCAGCAGCAGCTGCGTCTCTTCGGCTGGAGGGAGGCTGCGGCGGGAGCGGAGATTGGCTGCTGGTGGGGCGGCCTCTGAAGAGCAGAAGGGACGGGAGGGAGAGAAGAGCAGCCGCAGGTCCCTCCCACTCGCCCGGCCGGCCTCCTTGGCTGCCTCCACCCCCTTCCAAATGATCCTCCTCTCCGCCCCACCTCCTGCGTGGCAGGGATCCTCGTTCTTTGGCCTGGAAGATCTCGTTCCCGGTCTCTTAAGAAAATCTACCCAGCCCTTTTGCCTTCAGGTGGAGATCGAGGGATCTCACTGCTGACTTTTTCCGATCTGGTCCCTGCGTGTCTCTTTCTTCTTGGTGTCGCTGTCATTGCGAAACATCCCGTATCTTTTCTCCTCACTTTAACGATTAGGTTTCTAGCTTTAAAAAAAAAAAAAAAACCCTACCGATTCCCCCACTTCCTTAGATTTAAAGTTTTCTCTCTCCTGATGGGAGACCTTACTAAGCACAGCTAATCTTTCTCTCATAGTTCGCACATTTGTGTAATTATCATTCTTACTCACATTTTGTGTCTTGCCTTTTTGCCAAAAAGTGTGAGGCGAGATAAGTGGGTTGCCCCAGTCCAACCTTGCAACTGCTTTGTGAAGTGGCCAGGCTGTGAGGTTGTAAGTGACTCAAGATTACCACCCAGGTGAGCTTCATAGCTTTTTTAACACTGGAAGCAAGGCTGCCATGGCCTAGTAGGCCAACCGTCTCATGACTCAACTATACTTCCTGTCTTGATTTCTCTTTCTTCATATGTGAAGAATATCAAATATTTTGCTTTCTCTTGTCTATGACTCTTGTGCCTCACCACTGTTGGAGATTTACTCCTGTTACGCAGAGAACCTGCTCTCCTTAGCTCAAGCTTGTGTGTTTAGCACATTTCACATGAGAGGTTTTCAAGAAACCTAGTCCTTGGTGAATTAGTGAGGATGTCTTGGTAACTGTCACCTAGGCCAGGGATGGACAACTCTAGTGGGTTCAGAGGCAATTTCCTGTACCCAAAATTCTTTGGGGGCTGCACGGACTGCCAAGAATTCCCAAAATTAAGAAATGGAACAAAGTGGCTAAGAAGTCCATTTCTAGTTTTGAAAAAGAGTATTCTGCAGAATTGAGTGGTGTAGATGGGGCCTGTGACTTACTATAATAATGAATCACCACTCCTGGGGGATTCCCTAGAAACTCTTCCACCTACCTTTGCTCCTTTGTACAGAGATCAGTTCAGCTTTTTTTGGCCAAGAAAAGAAGTTTGAGGGAAAGCCGGAGGCTCAGAACAGCCCTGGGGAGGGAGACTTTGCCCACTCCTGCTGTAGACCAAGCCAGCTTGTGCCTTGCAACTGTTAGACTACCACTTCTATTTTTCTGTAAATAGATATAGGCCGATGATGAGGGATGATAGGAGTTTTAGTTCAACAGTACCTGAAGGGCCACAGATTGCTCAGTCCTGCTGTAGGCAAAGGGAATTCTAGGACATTGCAGCCGTGACCATCTTTGGTCATCTAAAGATCTTCTGACTCATAAAAAAACCTTCATGCTCCATCCACCAGAGGAGATGGCTCTGTTTATTGTTCAGATAGGAATGTATGCCAGAGAAAAGATGTTTGCCCACCTCTTGAGCTGATTGAGGTGCCTGTCTTCTTGGTTCACTCTTGCTCTTGAACGTGGGTGAGGCTCAAGGTTCTTTCTGCAAGGTGTTTTATTTTGGTGTGAGAAAGCCTTTGTTTGCAGCAAGCATGCGGTAGTGCTGCTTCATCCTAAAAGAGTGGTAATGGTCAGCAAAGGCCACACTGTAATTCTATGGTGTTCATTCTTTCAGAGTGAAAATTGATTTACGCCACCGTGAAGGGGGAAGAGAGGGAGTTGGAAGGGGGAGACCCAGGAGGTGTCACCCTAGGGTCCGAGAGGTGGAGGATGAACGGAGAAGCGGATAGTCCAACTGATTTAGAAATGACAGCCCCCAAAAATCAAGGTGAGAAGAGTCAAGTTGATAACATAAGACATTTCTCAAGAATGGGATCCTGGGCTGAAAAAAAAAAATTACTGTGCCACCTAACCTGGTTGGTGATGGCAGAACCTAGCAACATTGACAGTGAGCCAGAAGTGTAGAGGAGATGTTTAAACATACGCATTATAAGTTCATGTTTATACGATTGAATTTTGATGGTGTCCAAGGCATTTTCTGTGTTTACATGAATGATAGGAGCCTCGTGGTGCAGTAGTTAAACTGCTGTACTGCAGCCAAAACTGCTCATGACCTGGGGTTCAATCCCAGGTAGCAAAATCAAGGTTGACTCAGACTTCTATCCTTCTGAGGTCGATAAAATGAGTACCCAGCTCGGGGGGGGGGGGATGTGTAGTCTGCATAATTAACTTATAAACCGCCCAGAGAGTGTTTTAATGGGGCGGTATATACCGTATTTTTCTGTGTATAAGACACTACTTTTTCCTAAAATCATTACACTAAAAATTGAGGGGTTTCTTTTACACGGAAGTAAGCTGAGATAGCTGAGGAGAAAACAAAATGGCACATATCTTGCCTCTGTAAACAGGCTTCCTTCAGTCACGAGGTGTAGCTTCCTATAGTCAGGAGACTTAGCTTTCTCCAATCACAAGCCTTATGGAACTGACGTCAGCTGATGCTGTACAAACCAATTGGAACACAGAGTCTGTAAGCCGTGCTCAGATTCAACAGGGACTCAAAATGTCCAACTGTTCTGAGCCCAGAGGCTGAATCCTCAAAGCTACGTTTTCTTAATTTTTGGGTTAGAAAAGGGGGGGTTCTTATAAATGGAAAAATATGGTAAGCAGCATGCTTTGCTTTGTTTTTTGCTTTTGATACATGCATTCCATGTGATGGATTTCTGGTATGGCACTATTGCCCATGTTTTCTAAGACCAAAAGACAATTTTCATTTTCTGCTAGCCTCCCTGGCTCAGTTTCCTGAACCAAACATTATCCTTGAGTTAGGAATTCTTCCCATTTGTTCTGCCCTCCCAGACATCCTGGCTGTCATAGGCAATGGTAAGAAGTTATGGACGTTATAGTCAGAAATATATTGAGGCATAGATTTTCCCAACTTCTTCTTTACTCTGTAAAAACACAAAGCTGGTTTTCATTATAGTGAGCCATAGCATCTTCATGTTATTTTCTGTTGTGTAAATGAGACAACCATCCTATACCATTTATGCCGGCTTCTCTGTTAAATGCAGTGTAACTTATTTTGAATCAGACTTATATGAAATACAGTTAACCACTGAAGAAAATAACACATCCCTTATGATTTCTTTTCTCCATGCACATCAATTTCCTTCTAAAAATTTTTTGTATGTTTGCTCGCATTGGCATTTTTTTTCATTCACATAATTTTGAGGATGTTAGGGTTTTCACTGGTTACAGAATAGGGATTTTGTTATGTGTAGATTTTCCAAATTTTGGTGTCCACACTGTATTCTTTGCTGCCAATTATTACCCTTGTTATGAAGAAAAAGTAAGAGTTGCTTTTAAAAAAATCCATGACAGTGATTCTGATTTAATAATAATCCTGTTCATCTATCATTGGCTACTTTTGGTATTATTCTATGGAAATGGATTATGTGATAAAGGTAGTAAATTTAGGATTTGGTTGACCAGCTCAGAATTCTGGATTTGATGAAAATGTGTTCAGATACCGTAGTAACCTATCTACAGAGGTTTTAACATGATGCTGTTAAAACCTCTTACTATTTGAACACGTTTTCTAATCTAAACAATTCCAGAATTCTGAGCTGGTCAACCAAATCCAAAATTTACTATGTTTATCACATAATCTATTTCTAGGTTGATTTTATGCTTATATATTCACATTACATCCTGGCCTTATGAGTATGTGTTATTGCTGAAAACTTCTAAAAGTTAGCAGAACTGAAACTTCTACAACGCAATACTATGTCAAACTGATCAGTAGTAGGTTCCCCTTGAATTCATTAGAATTTACACCAAAGTAAATAGGTTTGCAGCCCTAATTGCACCTTAACATTTACCTTCTAGGGAGTGAACAAAGAATCTAGGATCTAGAATTTTCTAAAAGATTTGTCTATGCTGGATTTGATTTTGTTAAACTTAATTATGCTGTGGATCCAAAATCAGAAGTTGTTTCACTATTGATACGGTTGAAAACTCCAAGAACAGTGGATCATGGAAATTATATTTTAAGTTTCTCTAATATAGGATATTCTTAGTTTACAAATCTGAAATCAGATACCATTTTCTTCTCCCTTTAGTATGTTAAACAATATGGTTTTTAAATTAAGGGTTCTTAGAAAGAAATGAGTTCTTGCAGTGTGTGTTTAAGTATCTGATTTCATTGATTGAACACACACACCCCCATTGGGATGTGGCTCTTGTATGTGCAAGTGTATATAAAATCTATCATATGGCATATTGGTGTACCTTTCCCCCCAGACCGCTGGACTCAGGAAGACATGCTGACCCTCTTGGAGTGCATGAAGAACAACTTGCCCTCCAATGATGGCAGCAAGTTCAAAACCACCGAATCCCATCTTGATTGGGACAAAGTTGCCTTCAAGGACTTTTCCGGCGACATGTGCAAGATTAAGTGGATTGAGATCTCCAATGAGGTAATTGCCTGTTCGGTGTGATGTGGTATTGTGTCATGCTGTGTCACTTGATATACAGTGCAGTACTCTGGTCTAGTGTAGGCTGAGCTTTCGGGCCTCATGTGCTGCAAGTCGGATCTGAGAGATGGACCCAGTCTCTTCCAGTGAGGTGACAGGGCATATTGCTGCTTCATTCACTAGTTACTGTGTTGTCTGTCTTCCTTCTCCAGCTGTTGTCTTGAAGGGTCCTTCAGTCTTTACCTTAGGGTTCAGATCTCTACACCTATAGTTTACCATGGCAAAACATGCCCTTTGCTGACAAGTCTCACCTTCCTCCAGTCTTTATCACTGCTTTTACTACAGTCTCATTAATTCTGTCATCTTGGTATGGCCTACTGGCTCGTTGTTTCCTTCCAAGTCTATTTTGGCTTTAGCCTTATGTCACCTTTCTTGAAAGTAGGACTTACTGAACATATTGGATGTATTTTTGAGCAGACCCATATAGAACTGCAGTCAAGTTTCTAATGCCAGATCTCTCCAGGGTCTTGGGTAGGGTTTTTCGCCACTGCTTGTTACTTCATCCTTTAAACTGGAGATGCCAGGAATTGGACTTTGAATTGCACTGTTAAGTTTCCAGTGCAGGCATGGGCAAAGTGTGATCAGTGTCTCTACTGTAATCCTCCAGGACCCTCCCAATAGCTCCCCTGGAGACCAATCACATTAAAAAGAAACGGAGACTCAAATGGTCTGTTGTGTACCTAAAAGGTGCTGCCAGCTGTTTGCGGCCAAAGATATTTTTTAAGTTGTGGGTAGGTGTGGTAACAAATGCCGGAGGAAGGATTGCAACCTTATGGGTTTGGGGTAGTAGTGGATGTGGAACACAAGCATCTGGTACTTGCCCACCCACCTCTCTGGCATCAATGAAAACAACAACTGCTAGAAAGATAGCATTCTTAGACATTGGCCTGGTTCGCATGTAATGACAAAAAATGATTTAATGCTGTTTGATTAACTCTGAATGTGTCAGAGTGAAGAATTGAGCTTGCGTGCTCCCTGCTCCCTTCCCCTTTGCAGCTTGGAGGAGGACGGACCCCTGGTTGGTTAAAAAAAAAAGATTGGCACTTTAGGAGCAAGGAATTGTGAACTCAACAATTTACTTTGAATATTTAAATTGAATGGCACATACATTCTGCACAAAAATCCACTTTTGGTTGCCCTTGGCTTTCTTTATTTCTCCAAAATAACCTATGTATGTGTTTTTGTTGCTGCTGATGTTAAATAATCGGGAGTCAAAAATTGTTGCCAATCTACTGCAGATCAAGCAAACAGACATAGTAGTAGGGTGCACACCTATATCCTGTCTACTCCTGTGGAAGAACCGATCCAGTCCGTGTGCGAGGAGGAATGGGAGTGGTGTGTTGTGATGCTTTGGTCAGGCTTGGGGCAGGAGCCTTGTCACAACCTAGTAGTGAAGAGTAGTGTAACACTGTGTGCAAACATAGCCAGTCTGGTTTTTTTACATGAATGCAGAGTTTGGAAAAATTACTTTTTTAGACTGCTACTCCCAGAATTCTCCACCCATGGCGGGTAATCTTAGGAATTTCCAAGGTTTTTGTTAAAATCATTATACCTCAATAAAGAAGAGGTTTTACAGAGAGACTCCAGTATGAAATTACAGAAATTAAACCATAATAGGTATTAGCCATTCTGGAGTCACACCTCCCCACTTGGATCTTGAGTTGATCCGTGTTTTGCATAGAGGTGGCTTCTCTCCATTGCTGTTCTTTCAGTTTTGATTTACAATGTAAATTTTCTTTCTTGCATTCCCTGTTTTCTTTTTCTGTATAATTTTTCTTACATTCTTTGCTCCCTTTCATGCTCATGTATAATTAAAGGTATTGTGCTTTTAATCTATGGCACCAGAAATGTAGAATGTGTTGCCATTTAGTGCCTATGTAGTGGCAGCTACGTGCTAGGGGGTGCATGGAGCATAAAAAACAACATGGTATTTTCCCTAGAGAAACCATGCTCCATGATTGGTGCCCCCAGAATTGTAGGTAATTATTAGAGCCATATGTTTTTTAATCACTTGTTTGATCGTTGTTCAGGGTAAAGTAGTATCTTGCTTCAAACTGAATGCTCTTTTGCAAATGGGAGGAAATGGAAGAACTATCAATGTCCTACTTCTCTGAAGAAAGCCCACGTGTAACATGATTCATGGCTGTTAGATGAGAATCAAGATACATTCATTGAGGAAACCGAATTTGGCCCTAATACTTGACCCCACTTCAGCTTTATCACTTTGGATGATTTAATGTACCAATAAAAATTGGCAACTCTTGAAACTGTTGGCAGTGTTTATCTCTCATTCCTTGTGCAATCACTGGTTATTCGTGCAGGTGAGAAAGTTCCGAACCCTGACAGAACTGATCATGGATGCTGAAGAGCATGTGAAGAACCCCTACAAGGGCAAAAAGCTGAAGGTAAGGGGAGGGGAGGGAGAGGTCATCTGTAGAACGTCACCTTCTTGATAAAGCCAGCTGCTCCGTTAAGCTCTGTTCATGTGGTAGAATGGCTATACCAGTGTGATCTGTGCTTCAGTCAGCTGGCGTGTGCTGCTTAGATCCCTCTGCTTTTTTGTTAAATATTTGTATACTGGGGGGGGGAGGGTTATGACTGACTTCAGCTTCTATGAAAACTCCTCCCCCAGCCTATGTTCATATTCATATGTATTAATCATTCTGTGGTGTTTCAGACCTTTCTCATTTCATTCTATGTGCACACATGTTGGTCATTAACTTGAATTTATGGATCAGTTACACACCCTGCCTCTGCTCTGGCTCTCTCAAGTCCCAGCCCCCAAATATACTCACTATATCACTGTGTATCCTGTTGAAGATTAAATTAAAAATCTGTTGGAATCCGTTGGACCCCAGTTAAAATGAGTTAGAGAAAATTAAATGCTGCACATCCATGGTATTGCAAGAGTATCTGTGTCTAAATAAGGAACATAAGGAACTGCCTTACACCGAGTCAGACAATTGATCCATCTAGACCAGCCATTCTCAGTGGGTTCCGTATGGCCCCTGAAGAAGCCCTGGCACATTTGAAGGGGGCCGCAGACTGGAAACAGTTCTTCACACACCACCTTATAAGGGTTGTTATGCTACTTATACGTACAATCCTGATTCAACCAGTATTCCTTTCATAATGTGTTTATGGCCATGGTCAAAAACATTGAGAATGACTGGTCTAGACCATTGTACTCAGTTGTGATTGAATACAATGTACTCAGTTGTGACTGGAAATGGTTTTCCTCTGTTTCAGGCAGGAATCTTTCTTAGCAATACCTGAAAATCCCTAATTACCTGTTTTCCATCTGTATACTGACCAGTCCCAAGCATGTTTAGCTTCCCAAATTGATGAGATCAGATGTTGAGAGTGATATGGTGGTATAAATTACCACTGACGTGATGAAAATGCATCTAAGAACATAATGGTTGCTTTACATTGATGCAGCAGCTATGCCGAGGTACAAACTACTTAGCGTTTTTCTCTTTTGCATAAATTAAAGTGCATAAGTAACATTGAATAAAAGTTGGGGACCACTGAGGAAAGCCTTACAGGTGCCAGTGCTGTACCTATCATTGTCTAAGTTATATATAGACTTTCATGTATAATTGCATTGATTGTTTTGTCTATTTTGAAAGTAAAAGTAGAGGGGCGTCTGATTCTTCCATTAGAAAACAAGTTTATTTTAGAATGTGAAAGATGGAATATGGATCATTTCCAGACTACCTGCAGGAACAAGTTGCTGAAATGCCATTGAGAACAATATTAATTATTATGTGTGGCTGAGGACCCAAAACACCTAACAGAGAGAGGAGAAGCTGCCCACCTGTACCCCTGTTCAAGCATACAGCTCACCCCCCTCCTGGCTGCCTTCTGTGCCTGTTTTCTGGGTCATCCTGAGATATGTGAAATGCTCTTGGTTCAGACAGTGCTGTTGCTGAATGTGTATGTGTCTTGTTTGTTTTTTTATTTTGTACTATTTGTTTTGAGATTTAGCTGATGTATTTAGGGTGTGACAAGAAAACACATGAACTTTATCAGGTCCATTTTTCCCAAAGACTACTTCTCAAGCAAAATCATAACAGCACACATTTGGGTTTGAATTTTAAGTTTAGGCAATACATGATTTACACCCTGGAAGCCTATTGCTTATAGAAGCATGATTGCAGGATTTCTGCATGTTTTAAAATTTCGTTACATGATTCGTGGCCCAGTCACCAAACAATTAAATATGGCGTATAAATCAGGACAACTGAGAAACATTATTATAGCAGGGTTTGTATTCCTTTAGGGTTAATATTCATTACCAACATGAATTTGACCCAACTTCGGGAGGCAGTGGAAGACAGGAGGGCCTGGCGTGCTCTGGTCCATGGGGTCACAAAGAGTCGGACACGACTAAACGACTAAACAACAACAAAGGGTTAATATTTAGTGGGAGGCCAAGATGGTGGACAGACACAGCCAAAAGTGGGGCGTAGCAACCCTCTTTTCTCTCTTTGTCTTCCCAACGTCCTGCCCACCCGGAGGCTACCGATGGGACATACTGTTATTGCAAGATATTTGAACTGGCATTTATGTTTTCTTTGATAATATATTGAGAAACAGAGCTGTACACCGAAAATGGGGCAGCTGGGGTAATTCATCCTGAGCCCCTGCTATCAGGGTGGTAGTAGCAGGACCTCTAGTATCTATTCAGGACCCCATACGCCCTCTAAGAAGACAGAGAAAAGAAATAGCAGCTGAGCTAGTCAGTGGGGATGGAAAAGTGATAACAGGTGACAAAAGGCAGAAATGCTTAATTCCTACTTTAGCTCAGTCTTTTCCCAAAATAAATTCTTATGACCCTCCAGGCAAATGTGAAGTACAAGTGGAGGGGACAGGATTGCAGCTTGAGATTGATAAACAAATAATTAAGAAATACCTTATTACTTTGAACAAGTTCAGATCTCCAGGGCCCGATGAACTGCATTGAAGAGTATTAAAGGAACTGGCTGCTGAACTCTTAGAACCACTGTGTTTTTGTTTTTAAAATCATGGAGGATGGGTGAAGTGCCGGATGTGTAGAGGAAAACCAACATTGTCCCTATTGTGAAAAAGAAGGAACTCAGACTGGGAGGAGACAAGAAGTGGGGTACCAGAAGGTTCAGTCCTGGACCTTGTAGTCTTCAACATTTTTATTAATTACTTGGATGAGTGTGCAGGGAATGCTTATCAAATTTGCAGATGAGACAAAATTGGATGGAGTAGCTAAATAACCTGGAAGACAGAAATAAAATTCAAAAAGATCTTGATAGGCTCAAGCACTGGGCCGAAAACAACAGAATGTGATTTAACAGGGATAAGTTCAAAGTTCTACACCGGGGGGGGGGGGGGGTTAGGGTTACAAGATGGGGGATACTTTGCTCAATAATGTTATGAAGGAGAAGTGTTTTAGAATTGTTGTAGATCGCCAGCTGAATATGTACCAACAGTGTGATGTGGCTGCAAAAAAGGTAAATGCTGTTTTAGACAGAAGTATAGTCTTCCTCTATTCAGAACTGGTTAGGCCTCATATAACATGGCACTTCAAGAAGGATACCAACAAACTGGAGCAAGTTCAGAGGAGGGCAACAGGGATGATCAAGAGACTGGAAACTAGGCCCTATGAGGAAAGGTGGAAAGACTTTGGCATGTTTAGCCTTGAGAAAAGAAGACTGAGGGGAGATATAATGGCATTTTTCAAATACTTGAAGGATAGTCATACGGAGGAGAGTCAGCATCTGTTCTCGATCATTCCAGAGTATAGGACATGTAATAATGGGCTCAAGTTACAAGAAGCCAGATTTTGGCTGAATACCAGGAAAAATGTCCTAACCATTACAGCAATATGACAGTGGAACCAATTATCCTGGGAGGTGGTGAGTGCTCCAACACTGAAGCCATTCAAGAGAAAATTAGACAACCACCTGTCAGATATACTTTGATTTAGATTCCTGCATTGAGTAGGAGGTTACACTTGATGGCCTTCTTGGTCCCTTCCATTATTCTGTGATTCTGACAAGGCCATTTATAATATTTCATTTTTTAAAACATTTGCATCCTGCCTTGTAAAAGTTGAAGGCACCTCAGAAACTATAAAATGCAGTAAGATTCAGATCCAAAAAAAAAAAAAGAAAAAAAAAGAGGAAGGTTGCGTCAACTGGAAAACAGACCAGAGGAATAAAGATGTCCTGACTTCCACTGTTGGACTGCTTCCCCACCCCTGTGTATGAGAGAATGAACATTCTAAATTACAAAGGTATCCTTTTTCCAGGGTTTGACAGGCAGATCGTTCCTGAAGTTGGATTGCCGTGTTCCAGTTCTCTAAATCTGCATAACTCCACCAGTGTATTATGCAAACTGGAAAGATTTTTTACCCTAATATGCAGATTAAGCACATTGGTTATTGCAGTGTTTTCCTAGCAATATATGTCAGCCTTTACATCAGTTATATAATAACCACTGCTCTGACAGAGGCAGTATAATGTAATGGTTAAAGTGTTGGAGTTAGAAAATGGAAATGTTAATTCAAATCCTTGCTTAGTCATGAAGCTTATTTGGTGGCAGTCAGTACCTCAGCTAAAACTAACAGGGTTATTTTAGGGATAAAATGGGGAAATAAATAAATTATGGCATATATAGTTCCTTCGTCTAGACCGGGGTCTCCAAACTTTTCAGTGAGGGTCACATAATATATTTCCCATATTTTCGTGGGCCGAATTAATGCGCCCGCACTCCCGCCCACCCGCATGCACTCCCATACGCACTCACGCCTGCATGCCCATCCGCATGCACACACTCTCGCCTGCATGCTCGCACACCCACACGCATGCACTCCCGCCAGTCCGCATGCCCGCCCTCATGCATGGGCTTGATAAAAAGGCAAGGCGGGCCAGATGTGGCCCACAGGCTATACTTTGGAGACCCCTGGTCTAGACTAACATTCTCAGTATTATCAGCCAATTTGGTAATGGCAGCAGTTGAGGTAGTGATCAGATATTCTGAATTTCAGTTTCTTGACCCAACTGAGAACATCGTCCTACGCAAGCAATGTACATAATGTGCACACTAAGACAATACTATGTGCATCTTATGAAGAGTGCTGCAGTTCACAGAAGGCTGTCCTAAATAAGTCTAAATAACACTAAATGCTTCGGAAGGATATTACAATTTCTTCATCATCATCAGAATCCTACTAGTTGTGCCTGCTGGCATAATGCAGTTGGTGTGAATCCTCCAAGCAAATTGCCTCACATGGTTAGCATAGTCATTTTCTGTTGTGCACCAAGTCACATGATTCATTACAAAAAAAGAGGTTGTACCAATTTTTTAACTTGTGGAAATCTGCAATAAAGATGTGCATTAGTTGTATTGTGCCTGTGTGAAAACTGACTAGGATTTTGGGTCATTGAAGACATCTTTAAAAAATGTAAGATTCACAGCAATAATAAATTCATTAGGGTTAAAAACAACAGAAACAATGATAATATAATAAAGCTTCTGATTATTTCTCCTCTTAGTTTTCCCAACTCTTTCTTTCCTTAGGGTGGCATCAAACCAAACTCCCAGGTAACCTTCCTGAAGTCTGAGAAAGATGAAAGTGGAACTTGTTGTTTTTCTGGAAGGCCCAATAAGATATTTAATATCAGAGTTTAGGAAAGTTCCATTTGGGCTGCAGTTCCCAGAATCCACCAGCTACCACGGGAGTTGTAGTATTAGAGGAAATCTTTTTGTTTAGTTTAGTAAGTCACAGCCAGAGTAGACCCATTTGAATCAATAGAACGTAGGAAGGAATTGACTCTCTACATCCTTACTGATTCAGGTGGGCCTACTCTAGTGCAACGTACTATGCTAAGCAAAAGAATTTCAGCCACTGACATGATTACTCTGTTGTAGCAAAGACAACAATCTGTGGTGCTTTAAATGCTAGCATTTTACTAATGAACTTGTCAATTTGTAAATCTGTAAAATCCTATCAAACAGTTGATGGCTTTTCTCTTTGGCTATTAATGCTGAAATGCTCATTTCTCACAAAAAATTGACTAAAACATATTTTGTTTTGTATCTTGGTGTCTGTAAGGGCTGAAGACTTATTTTTTAAAAAGAAAGAAGCGAAAACTTGTATCCAGGCTTGAATACTGATAGAATAAATGAGGACGGCAGGGTGTGTGACTAGAACTAAGTTGAATTTTTCAAATTTGTGTTGATGATATGGGATGAAACTGGGATTCCAAGTCTAATTGAAGTCTGTAGGTTAAAAGTGAAGGTGTCTTTAGCCTAATGGCATAGAATTAAACATGCACCATCTTGTTTTTCAAAATTATTAACCTACTTCAAGTTAGGAACAACCGGTTTAAAATATGAAGAACATGAAAAAGAAGAATAGCAATAGTGAAAGGGTTTGCTAATCGTGCAAGCCTGTGCATGCTTACCTTGAGTAAGTCCCTTTGACTTCAGTGGAATTTACTTCCACATAGAATTTAAAATTATTATTATTGGCCTTTCCGTCATAAGAACTGTTTCCATTCACAGTTGCTGTCACACACACTCTTGGTTCATGCTTCTGGTCTTCTAAAAAGTTGGTTGTGATGAACCTAATTCATTAACTTGCTTATTTTAGCTTGTATAGAGGGGCTGCTTATACACCCTGTGGTTGGGTTAGAATTGTGGGCAGATTGGGAGAAGCCAAAAATCTGTTCAAATAATTCACAGCAAAGAATTCACTTTGTACTTCCTCCACTGTAGGCAGCCATGCGGGATTAGTCTACTGCAGAAGGTTTCAACTACATCATTAATGGATGGATGATTTGTTAAATCAGAACTTCGAAGTAGTGCCAAAATTAAATATGTCGAATTTATTAATAATATCAACACTAAATTTAAAATATGTTTTTTGTTGAAACACCAGTGGCATTGATATATTTATGCTTGTTGCTTGATTTGTTATTATTTTCACTCATTTTAAATGATTTTTCTTAAGGTTAACACATTAGCAAATATATTAAGAAATCAATTAATGAATTGATCTCTATTACATTTCCTAATTTTTTAAATGTCAGTTAACAACTGGTTAAAGATTTGATGTTAGAGCAACCACTTCCAAAGCTCTGATTAGGATATATAGGTTCAGCTGAGCTAGCTTTTATCCAGAGCAAATCTGATTTTTAAAAAAAAAAAACACCTCAATTTAAAATCTAATTGTTTTTAAAGGATAGAAAGAGATTTTGCACTCTTCTGGGAGATGGGTCAGACTCAAAATAAATGTTCCTTTTGTTCGGCCTTCCCCCCATTTCTTTCTCAGAAACATCCTGATTTTCCCAAGAAGCCTTTGACCCCCTACTTCCGTTTTTTCATGGAGAAGCGAGCAAAGTATGCAAAGCTGCATCCAGAAATGAGCAACTTGGATCTTACCAAGATACTTTCTAAAAAGTATAAGGAACTCCCAGAAAAGAAAAAGGTGAGCAATGCATATGGAAGGTGCCGTAGAAGCATTTGTAGGATTCCATAAATTTACTCACACGCTATGAAAGAAAAGCCACCCTTCCTTTCCTTGTTGGAGAACATGGTGCAGTTTCTTTCCCTTTTTCTCTGGGTTTCTGCAGAAAGGGCCTACAAAGTATAGATAGCATTTGTCTTCTGAGAATACTTCATGTAAGGGAATATATCCTTTCCCTTCCCTTTCCGTGAGTTCTCTCTGCACCTATTGAGGTGTTAATAAGCAAGGCAACATTATGAATCCCAGACAGGTGCCTTGTATGATCAGAGATTTGAGCTTGGAGATGTGCAGCATTCTTTCTGAATAGTTTTCTTTCTGATTTTAATGGTAAATCCTGACATTAAAATCAAAACAGAAACACCTTTGTATTTATGTTAAGTACATCCTAATTTAGAGCCTGGACTCATTTACTGGGGGAAAGACACATTTCTCTCTATTTGGGGAGGTTGCTATCCAGGAATAAGTTAACTTTCATTGCCACCTAGGCTAGGCGGGGATTATGTATGTATCTTTCTAAAATTTTAAAAGACATCTTGTTCTTCCTTTTGGATCAGTTTTCCTGGCAGATACTGTCTTTGCTTGTTGAGAAGGGGAAAGACACACTTCTGCATCAGTGATGGGTGTTTGCCTGTAGACAAGTGTGTGTATCCATGCATGCATACACACTGCTCCTCTCACATCTCATAGGAGACAAACATTCCTAAGGAGCTGAGAAATTAAAATTCATTTATATAGGAAGGCTCAAGAGAAGGAGTGCTCAGGATGTTATGGCTAGAAAGTGGTTCAGTGTTTATAGGGGTCATTTTTGCACAGAATGTAGGAAGATGCCTTATTCTGAATCAGGCTGCCAGTCTGTGTAGCCCAGTATTTTAAATATAACTGGCAGGAGCACTCTCTCTGATGTCAGGCAGGCAGGATTCCTTCCTAGTCTTACCTGAAGTTCTTGATATTTCCTAGTGTTCTCCCATCCATCCCATTAGGCCTGACTCTCCTTTAGACTATATCATTTCAGAGCATCATGGCACCTATAGAGTGTTAGGGTGATTCTTATATACCAGCCTTTGTGGGCATCTAACCTTTGAGGTTTGTTGTTCACAGTGATAATCAAAGAGAAATGACTGTGGAGTGTTAGTGAGGGAATAGTCTGCAAGAAAACACTGTTAATTTCTTCTTCTTCATCCAGTTTAAACAAATCATTTTATCTTTCTTTCAGATGAAGTATATCCAGGACTTCCAGCGAGAGAAACAAGATTTTGAGCGAAATTTAGCAAGATTTAGGTAAGAATCCACAGAGCTACAGCTTGGAAATCTGGCAGTTGTGATTGTGGATGTCACTTCTACATATATACCATGAATTCTGCTAGGAAAAGGTGGTTTGGTTTTCCTCATAATGGGGGAGAAAGGAAAGGAAAGGACGAGTACTACCAGAAGGTTCCTTGTCTAAAAAGTAGCATGTCTTACAAACACAACAAACCAGGTTAGTCTATTTTGGTTATGGAATGGTAGCATATTTATAAGTGAATATATTTTCAAGTAGGTAAATAATTTGCCTCAGCCATCTACAGCAGGATTTTGCAACCTTGAATTGCGAATTGAATCTGGTAAATGATAGTTTCCATCACCCAGTCAGCAAGACCAGAGATCAGAAACGATACAAATTATTTGTGAATAGTATTTGAAAGAAACTGATGATTAGCATCCTGTTTTCAGAAGTCACAGTGAGGTAATTCCAGGCTACAAGGCTTGAAAGAAGAAGCCTTACATATCATATGGTGTATGTGTTGCCTCTCAGCACATTCTTAGATTTTTGATCAAGTGTCATATTGTATTTTAATTGTTTTATCTTTTTTATTGTATTTTAATTGTTGTAAGCCGCCTAGAGACCTTTGGGTAGAGTGGGCAGCATATAAGTTAAATAAATAAATAAAATTCAGCCCAAAGAATTTTATGCCTCTGATTTATTCTACCTGACCTTTTGTGAGAGGCTGTGATTGGAAAGTTTATGGGGTTTTACAGAGGTCAGTATGAGTGCTTCTTTAAATTCGTATAATTCCATTATTGCTTCTGCTCTAATAACCTATTGTCTTTTGTAACTCTTGTCCTGTGAAGGGAAGACCACCCCGACCTCATTCAAAATGCCAAGAAATCTGATATCCCAGAAAAACCCAAGACCCCTCAACAGCTCTGGTATACCCATGAGAAGAAGATCTATCTGAAAGTGCGCCCTGATGTAAGTAGCTCTCTCAGGGTGGGTGAACAGAGTATAGATATAAAGGGAGGACAAGGGAAGGAGAGAGAATGCTGGAAATATTGGGGAAGAGGCAGGAAAAGAATGGAAAGCAGACTGCAGCTTCTGTATGCAGTCAGTCTAGATTCTGCCATTGGAATGTATGTCCAAGTTGGGGAACATTTGGTTTCTCAAATGTTCTGGATTTTGGCTCCCTTTTACCTTTGGTCATGATGGCTGGAGGCTTCTTGGTATTAACATCTAGAGAGTCTAAATTTCTCACCCTGGCATATATTATGCACATGATTTATTCCACTGTTTAGGGAACAGTTTACAGTTTGAGCAGAAGTGAGTGGTTAAGACTTTCCTAGATTGTACTTTTTGAACATTTGGGGGATGATGCATTTGAGTTTATCACTCTCCCCCATCGTTTTCCCATATAGATAATTAGCATATCAGAAAGAAATGCTAACCCTAGCCTCTTTGCCATGCCATTTTCCTATATTCATAGATGTATCTGTTATGGGCCTGGCATTCAAATATATGCACTTCATTGTCTGAAATCTGAAAGTGATGCAATCCAGAAGCTTTGCTGCTTTATTTTGCTGAATATGTATGTAAACTCACTCAAAGAATGCTGGCGGAGGGTCAGGGAAGAGCTACTAATATTAATAGAAAAATGAATTGCCTTTCTGATTGAAAGGATTAGGAAGCTGAGGATTTCTCACCTTAAAGTCAGCTGAATGGAGAAACTTGCAGGTTCACGGAACCATGGACTGGAGAACAGAAAAACAAAATGCAAGTTTTATTTGCTCTCTGAACAAAAAGAGAGTAACCATTGTCCATTGAAGTATTAAGGCAAGGAACTCTCTGCCACGGGATGTAGAGGATGGCCCAATACAGAAATATATTTTGAAAAAAATTATGAACAGTTCTGTAAAGAATGTGGGTAGTTATGACCCTGAGGTTCTGGAGAACAGAGTCAAATAATCTCCAGTAATTAGCTGCCTAGGGATAAAAGAGGTAGCCAAGCCCATGTTGTACTGCTCATGGTGTTCTAGGAGGGCCCTGTTGAAGAAAGTTGTAGCTAGAACTGATCAGCTGTTAGTCTGATTCAGATAAACTCTGGATCTCAATGTTCTTAGTGTTCATATGTCATACTTGTGTGCGGTTCAATTTACTTCTGCAAGATTTGCTTCCCTTTTTAGAGTTTCAAGATAGTTTGATCCTTTTGATCAAAAAGGAGGGGACAGAATAAAGACAAGACCATAAGATCCTCATGAACATCGCCATGAGAGTTAGGAACATAATTTACATTTCAAACCAATCTTAATATTTTTAGGATGTCAGATTGGGTGTAAGATTCTCCACTTAACATAGGGAATCAGAGAATGTTAGACCAAGCACATCCCATATAGGAACTTTTGGATTTCCTATGTATTGAGGTATTTTTCTCCCTTTGAAGAAACTAGAGAGAAACATTTTTTAAACACTTGCTTTTCTGAAAGTTTAGCTTAGCTCACTGCCATACCACTAGGGTGGGCAGTGTTCCCTCCTTCCCCTTCCTATTTTTTCTTTTTGCCTAATTTTTTATTTCCCCCTCCCCACATGGGTTTTTCAGGCCACCACGAAGGAAGTGAAGGATGCGTTGGGCAAGCAATGGTCTCAGCTCTCGGACAAAAAAAGGCTGAAATGGATTCATAAGGCTCTGGAGCAGCGGAAGGAGTATGAGGTAGGGAACACTCAACAGTTCCCATCCATCTTCTCCCCTCTGTGCTCAGCCCGGCCTTGTCGCGGCTGTTGAAACCCAGCCGCGCTCCGAGAGCCGACTTGTGGGTGTCATTCCCTCTTCTTGAGCCTGAAGGGAGTTGCAAAGCAACTCTGCTAAGTGCTGTCCAAATTGGTTAGGGTCACACAAGCGGGTTCTTTCTGCCCAAGTCACAACCCTAGAGCCTAGGGAGAGTTTTGTCCCACACTCCATGTCTCCCTCTGTCATGGTAACTACCCTGTATGTTTGTTGTTCACAGGAAATGATGCGGGATTATATACAGAAGCACCCTGAGATGAACATTGAGGAAGGGGCCCCTCCCCGTTCTACTCTAACAAAAGCAGAGAGACAGCTAAAAGACAAGTTTGATGGGCGACCCACCAAACCCCCTCCGTAAGTTAATGGAGTACTTGGAGACAGGGCGCTGTGATTGGAAGTGTTTCACATCCTGGATCGTGGAGTATTTCGTGGAGAATTGTATGCTAGTAAAAATATATGTGAATGGAAGAGTAGCATGTGCCACTGTTATTCACCCTGTGTGTAATCAGCGTGGCAAGGTGGTAGTGGTATTGGACTTTAAAAAAGAGAGGCATGAAGCTCACTAGGTGATATTGGGTCATTGCCTGCAAACCTGTTCTACTTCACAGGGCTGTTGTAAGGGTAACATGGGAGGATCATGCTTTTTTGTTTAAGAGCAGAATACCAATATCTTTAGAGTCAGAGAGTAACTTCTTCTTGTGTTCATGGTTGCCTCACTAAAAGAAATGTATCTTAGTTTTGGCAACTTAATGTGTGGAAATTGATGCCGAGAGAGAATGGTGCGCCTTTGAGTCCTGTCCCCTCCCAGGACCTTCCTTTCAACCTGCCTCTTCTGATTCACCAAAGTACCACAAAATGTTTAATAAATACTGTACCCTTTTCCTCCTTCTCCTCTCTTCCATTCTTATCTATAGTCCCACTGTTGAGACATGTTATCAGAAGTTGCATTCATCCCACCTCAGAATCAATTGACGGGCTGTACTCATATTAAATCTGGTGCCTCTGAATTCTTGGTTAGTGGAGCCAACGGGAAAAGATCTCAAGTTGGCTAAGTAAACATGCAACTTCTGGCTTTGAAGGGAAGGAAATAGTCTTTGATCTTGTCTCTGCTATCCCAGGGAGAGTAGGGGATTAATTGTTTCTCCTGAGTAACGTCAGGAACAATGCCTTATTAATCTACTTGTTTTTCCCTTTTTCTTGCTTTCTTCCTTCACTCCTAGCACCTTCCTCTTTGTCAAGAATTAGCCAGACAAGAACTTGGGGGGCTGACAATCAGACTACTTCTTTTCATGGGGCTTACCTTGCTGCTGCTCTGCCAACTGACCACTTTGCACTCACCTGATCCATGGCAAGTCCCCTGCTGCTGCATCTGCAGCTTCCTTCAGGGATCCTGCTTTTGGTGTTCTGGGACTTCTTCCCCAATTTGCTCAGGTGCAGCACTATCAGTCTTTTTGGGGGGACAGGGGAAGGGAACAGAACCCCCTTGTCTTCCAGAGAATCTTATGGAAAGCACAGCACACCAGGTTCTCTCAGCATTCCCTCAAGATTCTTCGCTGACCATCACAAGCATGCACCACTTCGTGGTCTCCATGAATCATACATATGGGTGTTTCTGCACCTGCACAAAACTACTCTGACCATTTTAGATTTAAAAAGAGAGCCATTAGAATAGTCCCTCCCTTTACTACACATGATCGTCCCTCAGTTCTCTTTAGCTACCACTGAGGAAACTTCTAGGATGGTTGCTAGAGCTTCTCTTTGTTATTCTTCTTGAAAACCCTCCTGTTGCCATCTTCATCATCCTTCTTACCTCCCTCCTCTCCATGAGTTTCCCTTAGGGGAAAAAAAAGAGAGAGAGAGAACTTTGTTAGTTAATCCCTTGCTTGAGGCTTTCCCACATCCTTTCCTCTTCAGGCCTACCCTCCCTTGTTTTTTTTTTAGTATTCTATGGCCCCGATAGCCCATTCAAGAAATGTGTGGTTTGCAGCAATAAAATTCCCCTCACCAATAATCATTCTAAGTGTTTATGTTGCCTCAGTAAGGGGCACCAAACCCAATCCTGCCTAGACTGCCACAGTTTACAAAGGTGGCAGTCGTGAAGGTGATAGTCACAAACGGACAGTCTGGTCTAAAATTCCGTCTCTGGGAAAGGTCCCTACAAGGCAGTTGGTTTGTCATCTCACCAAACCCCTTCAGTTCCAGATATGGCATCTAAACAGTTTTGACTGGGTACTACTTTCCTTTGAGACACTTCTCCTAACTCGAAGCCCATAGAGACTGCTCTGTTTTCAATTCAATATTTTTAGCTAGCATAACTGGCAACTGATCCACAACAACTTCAAAGGGGTCAAACCCCCTTCAACAAAAGCATTTGTAACAAACTGTATCCTTTCCCCAAGTCTCCTAAGGAAGGGAGGCTTCTCCATGTTCTTCTGGGAAGTAAGTGTAGGTTGAGGGTGGGGCAGCCTCGAACACAAACTGCCACAACAAGGGTGCTGAGCCCATTTCTCCTCCCGCTCCTTTCTCGCTCATCTCCTCCCAACTCTTGTCCTTCATCTCTCAATGTAATGGCTGTCTCCATTGCTCTATCCTTCCTGAAGCTTGGAGTTTCTTTCCCCTCTCTTGTCACCTTTTCTCCTGGCTTTGTCTGTCCCCCCACTCCCAATAAGAGATTTTGCATGGGGGGTGATGTTTCCTTTGTCTTCCTGCCTCTTCTCTTAGCACCTTTAGTTTCACCCAGACCAGGGGTCTTCCTTTATCACCCATTCCCACCCTTCAGGTAGCTCTGATTGAAGGGGGTCTCCTTTTACCTTCACTTCTTTCTCAGCCTCCCCAGGGAAATACTCTTTTAGTCTTTCTCTTCTATGGATTTTTTTTTCTTCCCTTTCATCACTTGCTGCCTACTTTTTCTGCCCTTCTTCCTCTTTCCAACCCTTTAATCTCCTTGTTCCTACCCAACTCCTCACCTTTCAGCTGTTGTTTCCTTCCCGGGCTTTTCTTCTCTTCCATACTGTCAGGTGTAGGGGATAATTTTGATCCTGAGCTCGCTATCGCCTCAGGTCTATCTGCCCTGGGTGGGGATTCTATCCACATATTCTCTATAGCTATCTATATAGGCAAGCTAATGGTTTAAAAGTCCATTTCAAAGGGGGCTGTGCCTTCAACATTGCAAACTTCATTGATGTCTACTCTGGAAAAGAGGAAGAAGCTTTTTGACATTCACCTGGCTTCTGCCAAAATATCAAAACAGAAGCATATGGTTAGATTAAACAAAGGGCAATCTAAAGAGAAGTCTGACACTCCTGAGGTCTCTCAGCAACCACTAGGTAATATTGCCCAGCCCTTGAGCATGGAACAAGAGAACTTGGTGTGCCTTGACTCATCATCTGAGGAGGAAATATCCAGAGTTCATGCTTTGTCTCCAACCTTCAGTCAATGTCCAGATTGGAGTCATTCCCTTCAACACTCTCTGCAAATGTTTCCTTCTTTGTAAGATCAACCCATCAAAGGTTGGGAATGTTCTCCCAAGCAAAATGAGTCTTCATCACACTCTGCCTCTATGGTGTGAAAGAGAACCCGTCAGCATCATAAGAGCTCCTATAAAGTGCACCAGAAGCATGAGCAACCCCTCTTGGAATTGAGAGGCCCGCAATCATACTACTTCAGTGCAGCACCCCAGTTTTATCAGGGCCCTAGCCTGGTCCTGAATGACTTTGTTCACCGCCATTCTTTGGGACTGTATAAGAAGCTCACCAGTTCTTATAGGAGGATGCGCCCTGGTACTCCCCATTACTTATATGTTTGGAAGCTTGGCTTCAAAATCCTGAAGCTTGGAGCATTACCACAGCGATCAGCTAAATCGAAAAACACTGACTTGAACATAGAGTCATCAGGAGATCAGTGCTAGTTACCACCCCAGAATCGAATATGGGTGACATCAATCCCCCATCACCATCTGACAATTTCTGCTCTTACTTTGACTGATTTTCGCTCTTACTTATACTTGATTTTCGGTTAGCAAAGTCTCTAAATCTAAAAATGCAGAGACCACTCCAGTTCATATTGGCATGTTACCATCTCTCCTTCATCTAGTCAGAGTCCTGGAACAAGCCATCCACTTCTCTGCCCACATCCCAATAAGTTAAAAATCTATATAGAATATACAATAAAGAGGCTGCTTTTCTCCTTAAGCACCTATAACCCAATTCAGTTACCGTGGAGGCCTCTCAAAGTAGAACAAGAGGACACCACAGTGCTCCATCCCATTATAGAGAGGGCTGTAAAATGGACCACCTGGGCAGAAGAATGTATTCCACCACTTCATTAGGTATTCACATTGCAAATTATCAGGGCGTCAAGGGAGCGCACCAGCACTTCCTGTGGGAGAGAAGACAATGACTTTTGACCTCCTCGCTGATGATAAGAGAACCTTGGCACAGAAGTTACAGCAGGAGACCATGGGCCTGGCTGTTGAATAAATGTGTTCAGCACATCATGCCATTGAGTGTGCTGCGGAACACCTATCTGTGGCAGCGGCGCTCTGTTGATATGCCTGACTTCATTCAGCAGGCCTGACTGAGGATACAGATCCATAATAGAGGACTCTCTTCAATGGGGAAGGTATGTTTAATCAAAAAACTGATGGCATCATGGATAATCTCCATAAAAAGAGAAATACAGCCAAGAGAATGGACTTCTATCCTCAGCACCAACAACAGCAATACAGATCTTTCTGGGGGAGATCACATTCCTACTCTTCCTCTAGACCTCAGTTAAACTGGCAGAGATCTCCCCGTTCTTCCTCGACCTCACAGTATTATTCACAGAAATTACGGTGCCAAAAATACAAGCCTTCTACGTAACCAAACAGGAGAAAAAAATCGAAACAGCCTTTGACTTCCTCTTGATCAAGGTCCTTAGTACTTTGATCCCTCTTGAAGAAGATACAGCACTGATTTTGTGCCATTCTTTCCAACCTGCCACACGATTACCAACAAAAAATAGGTTTTGACTATCATTGAAAAGCCATAGAATTTATCTCTCCCCGCTAGCAAGTGTTTTCAGACCTACAGCACCATCTTAGATATTGTAAGAAGAGATTCTGTCACTCCTGTGAGAAGATGCCATCCATCCTGTTCCACTAGATGCCCTTCTCAGTGGATTATACCCCGTTATTTTGTGGTTCTGAAGAAAGATGGAGATGTGAGACACACTCTGGACTTGAGGGATATAAATTCTTACATATATACCAAGAAATTCAGGTGATCCTGGAAATGTATTACTGCTTCTCAGGAAGGGAAACTAGTTTTCTGTCATAGATTTAAAAGACACCCACTTCATAATACTTAATAATTGCCATTTCCTGTGCCTTGTACAGAGTGAGCTGGAGCTATTAGCGGTATTCAGAGCTCATAAAGCCTTCAAGCCCCTGATTATGGGTATGGTAGTACATGCAGCCAGCAGCACCATGTACTACATCAGTGGTTTCCAACCTTGGGTAACCCAGCTGTTCTTGTACTCCAATTCCCACAAATGTTCACCACCAGCTGTGCTGGCTGGGGTTTCTGGGAGTTGCAATCCAAGAACACCTCTGTAAACCAAGGTTGGGAACCACTGCACTACATAAACAAACAAGGCGGAACATACTCCGTGCCTCTTTTGTGCTCCTCTTTAGGAGCGGTGCTTTGTCACATTTTTCCAATAGCTGTTCATGTGGCTGGAAAACACAACCAATTTATCAGATAATCTGAGCAGGTGGCCAGCCCAGGACCATGAATGGGAGCTAACCCAAGACCTGTTTGACAGACTCTGCGATAGATGGGGTCAACCAGTGGTGGACCTTTTTGCTACAAAAGGGAACAAGAAATGCCAAAAATACTGCTTCCAAGTGAGCCAAGGCTAAGGTTCCACCAAGACCTCTGTAAAGCTCCAGCAAAAAAGATAAAATGCAATTCTCTAACACTGATGAAAATCATGAATGAATCTAGAAAGCTTTCCACTAGGAAAAGCTATGAATACAAATGGCACAAGTTCTCCTCCTTCATCTCTTTGATATGTAAAAACCTTTCACCTTCTTTACACACTGTACTCCACTTTTTATTACATTTTAGATAGAAGGGTCTCTTACATTCTTCTATTAAAATCTTCTTGTCTGCCATTATAGCAAAACAGCTTACTGGTTCTGCTGCATCACAGTATTTTAAGACTCCAGTTCTTTAAAAAAAAAAAGTCCCTCCAGGGCCTGCAGAATGCTTTTCCAGATGTTAGGAAACCAGTGGTCATTCTCCCTGGTTCTCAGACACCTAATGAAGCCACCTTTTGAACTGATGACCATGTCAGACCTCAGGCTGCTTACATATAAGAGTTTTCTTGTTAGCTGTTACTTCAGCATGTTAAGGAAGCAAATTATGCTCCCTCCAGAATTATCCACCTTTTCTACAGTTGTACAAAGATAAGGTTACTCTAATTCTGGACTTGTCTTCCTTGCCCAAGGTGGTTTTGGACCTCCATCTCAATCAGCCTCATGTGCTTCTGACCTTTTTTTCCATTTCCGTTTTCGGACCAGCAGGAGGGCACTTCACACATTGGATGTCCTTCAGCCTGTGTGTTCTACAGTACTAGGACTAAACTAAAAAGAACAGACTATTTGTTAGTTATCACTGATTCTGCTGAGAGAAAGCATGAGGCTGTTCTGGCATCTGTGGCAGCTGTAGCATCCATCCTGTGGAGCTTCCCTTGGAAACCCGGGACCTGAGTAAAGGCCTGAAAGAGCTGGCAAAGGCAATTAAGTTATTTGCCAACCTGTGATGGTGGCCTGTCAGGGGCCCTGGCATAAGCCTTAGGTGGGCCAGAGGTCTGCAGTGCCTCTTACCACCACTTACTGTGTTTGGGTACTGTCTCATAGTTGAGTCTAAGGATTAGAAAAAATATCTTCCCTTGGCCCCTAAGAATTAAGACAGAAATATCAAGCATTGGTCATGCATTTGCCCAAGAGCAGGGGTCCTTACAGTCTTTTTGACACTTCTGGAAACTCACTGGCTCTGTCCAGCAAATGTTTGAGAGGTTATGCTTCAGTTATGCCCTCATGTTCCTCTCAGTTCTGAGTAAGAGAGTTATTGTGATGGAGGCCTACAGTCACATAACAATTAGGCTCTCCTCTAGGTGGTTTCTTCATTTCTCTCATGTGTTCCACCAGTTTCAATACAAGATCTTACCCTCCATCTGTCCTTAGCTTCCAGGATATTTCAAGAGTGCTGGCAGCTCTGGGTGGTTCCCCAGGATCACTGAGGGCGCATACTTATCTGTACCTGCACAATCTTCTCTAGACAGTGACCAGGATGAAGGCAAATATCTATATGACCACCACAGTCTCCTGTCTGGTATGGAACTGATCCACTGTCAACAAAAGAAAGAGCTTCCTTTTGGCCCAGTACCTTGGGATCCTGATCAACATGGAAAAGAAAGAGGCTTTTCCTCTTGCAGGAGTATCACCTTAATCTTATATCCTTGAACCACCATAAGGAAATGGATCCCTCATGAGACTGTTGAAGCTCTTTGGGGGTAATGATCTCAGCATTTAACTCAGTGCCCTGTGCTTCCTTCCGCTCCCACTACCTTCAGTGGATGATACTTGTCACAACAGGCCACTACCAGGCCTTGGTCCTGCAGTTCTTGCGAAGTGGGAGAACAATCATCATCTGTCAGAGAGAGGTTCCCCAAGAGAGTTCATGCAGGTCCAGGTTGCCATGGATGACTGTTGAGGGCCCACAATTTTAGCTGCTGTGCAGGGCCTCTGAAGTGAAAGGAGTACTAAGATAATCATCTCGTTCAAAGTTAGGCTGTCTCACTTGGCATTTCTAGAGTTTACCAGTATAATTTCAAGACTGGATCTGTTTCTGTGCACAAACATGACTGTATGCGATCATAGATCTAGGAAGTTTAAAGACTGCTATTTGTTTCTCCTGATCTATTCCTCATCTTCATGCTTGTGAATAAGGCGTTGTTCCTGGTAGAGGGCAGATTGGGGCAGTGACACTGGTGGTCCTGTGCTTTCTGGGCCATCCGCCAAGAAGACAGTGTGGTCCACATCCTACAGATGGGCTGTTCTTTCTGGGTCCCTGACCATAGTGTGGCTCAGGAGGTACACTGAAACCTTGATACAAGAGCCAGTTCTGATCTCAAATTCCAAAAGATGGCCTGCTGAACAGGGGTAGCAGTTTAGTTTTATGTTAATTGTATTGAATACAAGTATGTAGGAAAAAAACTGTAGAAACTATGTAGAGCAGCGGTCCCCAACCTTTTTAGCCCCGTGGACTGGCTGGGGAAAGGCGGTGCACCCCCCTGCGCTCGTGCGCATGCGCGAAGGAGCGCGCTTGTGCGCATGTGCGAAGGATCGGGGGCATTCATGCGGGGACGCATGCGCAAAGGGTGGCGCAGCGCTCTTGCGGGGGCGCTTCTGCTCGTGCGCATGCGCAAAGGGCGGCGCAGCGCTCAGGGGCACTTGTGCACATGCACGAAGGGGTGGGGGAGCGCTCACATGGGTGCAGGTGCGCGTGGGGGCGCAAACGAGCTGTGCGAGGGGGGTGCGTGCGGGGGGGGAATGTCTGTCTCCGTGGCCCGGTCCGGCTCAGGCCACGGACCGGGGGTTGGGGACCTCTGATGTAGAGATTGAAATTTCAACAAGTGTTTTCAGGTACTTACAGCTGGTTGATTAAGATTCCAGCAGCCATTTTCATTCTGTGGAGAAAATGGTAAAAATGGGTGGGAGGGTCTAAGCTCCATGGGAGCTGCAAGGAATTAGGGCTGTGGTAATGTTTTGAAAGAGACCCTATGCAGAATATTATGGGCAGAAACTACTATACCCAAATCCTTACAGCTTTAACAGAGCTCAGCCCTGCCTACCCATTTCCCCAGTCTTCTCCACAGGAAAGTGGTGGCGAACCTTTTTGGGCTCACATGCCCAAACTGGGAAAAAACAAAACAAAACAGGGGGCAGCGGAACCGGAAGTGGCGGCGGCAGAACCGGAAGTGGCGGCGGAAGGGGGAATCCCGGGCACGGGGGTGCCTCGAGACCCCACTCCGGATCCGCCGCCAGCACCAGCTGCTCCGGATCCTGACCCGCCGCCTGTCCGGGCACCAGCACCGCGGTTGCAGCCGCCTGCTCAGGTTTGGCTGCGGGGTGGGGGAGTAGCGATCCGGCGACTTATGGCTCGCGTGCCGGCAGAAAGGGCTCCGCGTGCCATAGGTTCGCCATCGCTGCCATAGGACAAAATGGCTGCTAGTCTCAGTTAGCCAGTTATAAGAGCTTGGAAACACCTGTCAGGACTTTGATGTCTTTAATCAAGGGCACCCCAGAATTCTAGCTGAGGGAATTCCTGCTGAATTCTGGAGGCTGAAGTCCAAAAAAAATATGAGGAACCCATGCCTAGCCTATTCCTCTCACCTGGAAGAAACCTCATTGAACAGAGACTTTCAAAGTGATGTGTAAAGGATTAGACTACAAGTACTGCTTGAAATTAGTTTGTTAAATATTAATTTATGATATCATTAGAGTAGATTAGACAGTGTAATCCCAGATTAAATGCATTTTTCTACAATAGTGTGTAATTGGCTGTTTTTCAGTAATTTTAAATTATAGCATATAAATGATAAGATTTTATTGGTGTTACTCATTTTTAAATGTTAATGAATGTATTCTTTTTTACCAATGTAATCTTAATGCATTAATGCACAACGCTAATATTTCACAGCTCTGCAAGATTTATTTAACCCTCATACACCAAGATGGGAAGTTGTAGTCACATTTTGTTGCAAATTTCAGAGTGAAGAGATTTTCCATGCTAGGCACTGTGTAATATTGTCACCTGAGAAACATTAAACAAAATGTTCAAGTTTTAGCTACTCACAGATGTCAAACTTCTGAAAGAAAGTTGTTCTGACAGATGAAGTATTTATTTGTTGTGATATATTAAGAGAAGCAATTGTTGCCTTATTATTGGTAAATTAGGGTGCCCATGAGCAGAAGTTATATACAGTGGGTTTGGCTTATTTAGAGGTGAGGGACCGTGGAATTTCCTGTTGGTTAAAATACAAAGGATGTAAACAGGTTCCACTAACCTTAACTACACTGATAAACGTATAAATCCTCACTAAGCCGCCTTTGGTCCTTTTGAGAAGAAAGGTGGGGTAAAAATATTAAATAAATAAATTTGAATTTCAGTAGGGTCAGGAAGTAATCCAAACTAGTGCACCTTTTTTTTACAATCATGATATATAAGTATTAGTCAGTTGTCATCTCTTTTGTCAGTTCACTGGTTAGAGCAAGGAAGAATTCACCATGGGTTGCACCACGCTCAAAAATATCACCAGAAAAAGGAAATGCAAAACCAAAGCTGTAGGGAGTGCTACTGCCAATTTTGATTTGAGGGAGTTGTTGCAGGTCTTGGGGTTAGCTCAGTTCCCTGCTTCTCCTAGAGGTCTGCAGAAGTGGAAATAACCATATGTTTTGCTTTGTTTTTTAAACATAATTTTTATGCCCACTGGCTTCAACCCCTTGTTAGAATATAATAGGAAATAATCTTTGTGTACAAATAGAGGCATTTCAGCACTAGCCATTGGGTTTGTCCTTGGATTTTTGCCAGAATGTATAGGTCCAAGGATCTTGACAGTAACGTGCAGTGAACTTCCTTTTCTGGGTAGAACTGAGCAAGCAGTCGACCTCTTTTTGTACAACAACAAATCTTTGATTGAATCTTTGTCTGGCCTTTCAGTAAACATGATAAAATATCTTTACAAGCTAGCTTAGATTCAAATTGCATTTAAAATAATACCATAAAAGCTAAATTACTAAATGGAGATTGCAAACGATAAGGCATTGTCAGGAGCAAGATGAAAGTAAAGATTTTTTTTAAGTTGAAAAAAAAATCATCCGGCACTCAAAAGAGATCAGGATATATGCTGAAAAAACAGGTCAAAAGTGGGGCACTGTAGCATCAAAGATTATCTCACTACTTGCCACCTGCCTCTGTGGCTAGTGAGATAAAGCAGAGGGAACTGGTGCATCCACTGGTGGCAAAAGTACAAATGGGAGACTGAATCTCAAGATGTATAAAAATGTTGGCAATGCAGATTTTTTTTCTTATCTAAAAAGCTCAGGCTTGACGTGTTTGGGCAGTGGCCTTCTTCAGGAGCTAAGCATAAAATAAAAATATGTATTAATTTAGAAACAGCTGGCTTGGGACAGTTACAGCACTTTTTCTTATCTGCACAGTTAACAATATAAAATATTAATAAATATGCACATAAGATCAATAAACTCCTACTACAGCTTAATGACAGCATATAAGATACATACCAAGCTTTTAGAACTTTTGCTTCTTGTTTGATCTATACCAGCTCCAACACTGATCCAAAGTGCAAATACAGAAGGGATGGTATCTACTTATTCTCAGGTGGCAGACAAGTTAAGGACAGTGAGATAATCAGCAAGGCAGTTGGGGTTGTTCTATAGTAAGGGCAAGAAATCTATTTCTTCATTTAGCTCAAAAGGGGCTAAAGTGTTCAATCTCAATATCTAATCAATTTCCCTCCTCAG
Source organism: Intellagama lesueurii (assembly GCA_037013535.1). Classification (NCBI taxonomy): domain Eukaryota; kingdom Metazoa; phylum Chordata; class Lepidosauria; order Squamata; family Agamidae; genus Intellagama; species Intellagama lesueurii. The sequence continues at coordinate 36,584,361 of JBAJHW010000006.1, forward strand.
TAAGGACCTCTCATACTTAACAGGAGCCATATCCATGACCCAGAGTATTAAATCTCTTATTGTGTGGTTAAATTCTGTGAAGTGGCTGACAAGAGGATTATCCAGTCTTCTATTTCTTAAATTACTCAGATGTTCTCCTATCCGTGGCTGGTGAGATACCTAGTGCATCAGTCACAATTTGTTGCTTTGCAAATCTTGGCAGAATTGCAGTACTATCACTTTAGTTTCCGTTATCTCATACTTAACTGGATGGGAAACATAAAGTTCATATAGCCTAATTCTTATCCTCCCCACTTTCCCCTGCTTTAAACTGAGGTTAGGGTTCTATGTGAATAAACATCATAAAAATCCTACAAGCTAATTCCAAGCTATTTCGTTCTTATCTCTTATCCATCCCTAGAGGGGCGCTTGAGTTTAATGCATGTTTAAAATTCCAAAAAACTCTTGAGTGAGAGGATCCAAACAACTGCATCTTGTGACCCAGACCAAGTGGGGAAACATGTTAAAATGCTTTGGGCTAGGTTGAAAATAATCATTTCCTTGTCAACTGGCAAAGCTTCTATAAAGTAGAAAAGCCAATCCCTCATTTTTGCATGACAGAATAAGTAAAATAGAGAAGGCTCTCAACTGGTCAGATGACCTCCTTGTACATTTTTAAAAAAACTCAAACCAAATGAGATTTAGAACTCAAAATTAAAAGGAAAAAGAATAGTGTGGGAATATGATGCAGGTACCAAGTGTTGCAGTGGGTGGGCAACAAAGATGCATTCCTGCCCCACTCATTTTGCTGGTCACTTGGCACAGAAGAGGTGAAAAAGTTTTTACTTTAGAGCAACATACAATAGGAGTGCACACCTTATTTTTAAGCCAAGGTGTGATGTGCAAGGCATGATTCCATATAAAAACAAGGTGTCTGTTTTCTATACCCCTCTCATTTAAATACTACTGTACTTCTAAAATTCAGAGGTGGGGTGAGACCTTCAGAGGATTCAAGGGTGCCAGTGTGACCCTCCTGCCTGGAAGCTGCCCGCTTTTGCTTTAAATATGCACTTGTTTTGTTTTAGCCTGAGTTGTTTGTGGCAAGAGTTGATCTGAGTTGGCAATGATGACCAGGAAGGAATAATAAACACCAGTTATGTGTCTGATTGTTGTATTGATGTACATAAAGTATGCCAAATACTAAACTAGTGGGATGGTGCTACATAAAGAAAATTATTATTTTAGAAATAGTTACTCCCTTTACTGCGCCGAGCTGATGGCGAACATGAAAGATGTCCCAAGCACAGAACGGATGGTACTCTGCAGTCAGCAGTGGAAGCTTCTCTCTCAGAAAGAAAAGGATGCCTACCACAAAAAGTGCGATCAGGTGAGTACAGCCCTCATGTATCTGGGAGAGGGTTGTAAGTGTTGCTTGGGATAAATAGTGGACACGTTCCTGGTTTTGTATATTACTTGGAATTCAATTGTACACATACAGCTTTGCTGTGATATGACATTAGGTGTGAGATGTGGCAGTATGGTGGTGCCATGTATTGATACGGCTGTCTTCCTCAGAGGCAGCTATCCTGGTTATATATTTTCCCTCCTTACTCCATAGTTGTTCCTTTCTGCTTCACAGGCAAAGACGTGCCAGTTTATGTTCGTCTGGTGGAGGGAGATCCCACCCCATTTCGTTTCTGCTTTTGTGCCATGACAGCATGTCTTTTCTTCCTTTCTAAAATTCTGTCTCCTCAGAAAGGCTTAGTTTTCTGCATTCACTTAATTAGGTAGTGGCGGGAAGAGAGTCCCACCAACTTGATTCCTTTGCATTTTACACAGATCACCCATTTATCAAAATGAATTGTTTCAGTTCATTGGGGTTTGGTGTTGATTGAGCTGATGTGTTTGTCAGTAATGAGTTACTTCAGAAGTGCATTCTCTTCCGCCTTATTTAATTACTACTGAATTAACTGATAGCTGTGCCTTGTTTAAAATTCTCCACAACCCAAGTTTCATTGTTAGACAGACATAAAGGGGAGAACAGGAAATTGCATTTAGTGCAACGTTTCCAGTCTGAGTGAGTGAGAAAAAGGCCAAAGGGTTCAATGAAAGGCACCGGTAAAATAAATTGAGTGAGGGCTTTCTAGGGGCTTTGGGCGTTGCCTAGGCCTCCCAGTGCCTGGAGACCTCCATCTTCACACCTTGATCCTGGCAATGGTAGTGGTGGTAATCTAGACATTGGGCCTTATGGCTCCTCTTTATTATTACTGCCAGAAGATCTGGTGGCCATTTTAGGCCTTTTGCAGCACTGCTCAACAGAGGCAACAGGAAATGGTGCTGGATTTTTGTTCTTTTCATTGCTTTAACAAGTCTCCATTCCCACAGGTCTCAGCCATACTTGTTTTACTCCCTTCCCCCATTATAGATTGCATGTTGCTTCTTCCTGATCTTTGTAGGTAGATTAAGAGGCTTGTTTTTAATTATGTAAGGTCTCAGCGTCAGACAGAATGCAGGTGGGGGAGAGTTCATAATAAACGAAGCATTTCAGAAACATTTCTCCTCTTCCTGACGCCTTGTTACAAAACAGTGCTACTTGCTCTTACCCCGTTCTCTAAAGAGCCAGTGTCCCCTAGTGGGGTCACTGGTTATCACATACTTGTCTAGCCAGACCAAATGGTTGTACATCTTTTGAACTTGGGAAATACTACATAAAATAAGCAAGAGCAATACTTTTATGATATAAGCTCAAAGCCATAGAATAAGGTGAAAGAGTTGGCCTTGAAAAAAAAAATTTTTTTTAAGGCAACAGGACTACCTTTTCTTTTTTGTGCAAGATAAATATGAGGTAATCTTCCATAATTTCTGTATAAAGCAATTGGGGAAATTAAATGTATATGAGCATATTGTTGAAATAACATACTGTCTGAGCTTCCTTCCATCCAGTACACTTCTGTGAGGAGGGGAAGGAATATTAAGAGTTCCTGTCCCCAGGGTTTTTTGTAGTATCTTTAACAAAAGACATCTTTATTGCTAATTGTCTGTTTTAAAAACCTTATCGGAACAGCCATAACTCAGGAGCAGAGCAGATCTGAGGTTCAGTTCCTGGCATCTCTAGGTAGTGACTAGGAAAGACATGCCTCAAATCCTGGAGAACCACTTTTGGTCAACAACAAGAGCTAAACGGACCATTGCTTTAATTCAGAATAAAGTAGTTTTTCTATCCATATAGTAGTTTAACTATTCCAAGTCTGAATGATCCCTTCCTTTGCCATCCAATGGATAGAAAGATTTGTTCGTTATTATTTGTTTCTAGGCTGTTTGTACCATGCTTTTCAGACTAATTTTCCAAAGTGACTTATGCTTAAATAAAGATATTTTTAAATAAGATATACTGTTATATTTAAATATACTGTTAGATGTTAGAGAACTAAAATAATATACAGTATCATTGAAACTCTTTGAATACAGTAAAACTGTGGAGTCAAATCTAAAATTCTTTCCAGAATAAAAATATTTCAAGTACGTACTGACTTGAAAACAGGAAGAAAATGAGGCTTTTGAACCTTTTTTGGGAAAGATTTCCACAGTTGTGTTAAGGCCCCAATCCTGCTTCTCACGACCCTGCTGTTTATTGAATGATGGGCCGAAGAAATTCAGGCCTCTGATGCTGATATTAAAGGCTAGTCAGGTTTGTGTGGATGAAGACAGTCAGGAAGATTACTTGATTACCGGCTATTTAGAGCTTCAAATATTATTAACCTGGGCCCTGAAATAAACTAGTAACTTGTGCAGTTGATGTAGGATAGACGTATTATGATTCAATGCCAGGATCCTGATGGCTACATTTAATACCAATTTAAGCTTCTAATCCATCCTCAAAAATGGCTGCACATAGAGAAAATTGAAATAGTCTAGTATGAATATGACTAAGGTGTGAGTAATTAAGGTCAAACCCGCATTCTCTGTAGAGTTGCAGTTACTGAATTGTCACAGATAGTAAAATGTGTGCCTAGATATTCTCACAGGTAGTAAAATGTGTGCCTAGATGTGTGTCCTCGCCTCTGGAATAACCTTCCTCCGGCGATTTGTGCGGCCCCTTCGCTGGGCACCTTGAAAAAACAATTAAAAACTTGGATGTTTACACAGGCCTTCCCTCCAGTGAACACTTGATTTCCTTTTCTTTTAATTTCTCTTTTCCTTTTCCCTTCTCCATCTTGAATTATTTGTCTATTGATGTTATATTTTATATATTTTTATTTTTTATATTTTGTTACGTATGTTATGCGTGTTGGAAGCCGCCTAGAGTGGTCGTCTGACCAGATAGGCGGGGTAAAAAATACAATAAATAAATAAATAAATAAATAGCAATATTACTTGTGCAGTGAGGATAATGTTGGATCCAGGAGCATTTCCATGCTGCATACTTGATTTTTCAAGGGAAGTGCAATTTCTTCTATAACTACACAGCCAGATAGCAAAATTCCAAACCAGCAGTGCCTTCAACCCTATTCAAGGATTACAGTCTGAAAGCAAAGAGTGCTGTAAATGTGTGACAGGAGCAAAGTACATGTAAATCATACCCCCAGCATTCCCCATAAGTCCCTCAGACCTTCACATGGTAAGCATCCCAACATAAGCACAAAGCTTTAAAGCCAGAATGTATAAGTGCATTTAGCTGAACGCACTTACAGCCTTCCCATGACCAGGAGCCCTGACAAAGCAGTGCTTCCAGTCATAAGGTCTCTGTTATTGCAATAGATTCCATGTAAGCTTTGTGCTCATGCCATAAACATAATATTCTAACTAAATAGAATGTGCCTTTTTTGTCCCAATTAAGTTCCCCAAAGGAGATCTACCTCCAGGTTTTTACCTTACTCTAGGATCAGACAATGGGAGTGCTTCCCATAGTCAGTGTATTGGTCCATTTCAACCTATACCTTTAAACTTAATATTTCCAAATAGTAATTGCTGACGCATGCTGAGGAGTATAGGGGACATGGAAGTTGAAGAGCAAAAGACCATGGTGGAATGGTAGTCCCCCAGCTGCACCCTCTGGGGAATGTTTCTTAGGCAGGACCAGAGCCATGATTAAACAGTTCTTCTTCATGGTCTCTGTGGATCACACAAATGGATTTGTGCCTCTGCAGAGCCATACTTCAAAATATTCTAGAACTGACCTCCCCTTCTCATATCTTGGAGGTCCCCCCCCCCCATTCTCTCTGTGCATATCTAGTGTACCCTGGCATATTCTCCACAATTCATTTTGGTCCACCAGAGTGTTAACATCTATGGTAGTACTGAAAACCTCTGAAAGGTACAGGGCAAGTCATCAAGGTGACACTTTCAGCATAAGCAGCTAGGGCAGTTGTTGCTTGCAAAACCCGAGTACAACTGAGGTTGAAATAGATCTAAATAATCTGTTTCTTCCAAATGTACCTGGAATTAAGAGACTCTCACATGCTGTTAGTACTTGGTCCCCAAAGGATAACAGGCAACAGTTGTTCGAGATGTTAGGCTCCAGGGTGCTATTTTTTTTAAAGAGTGTATGAACCAGTGTCTGCTTTAGGGCTAGGGGAACCACATCCTCCCTGAGAAATGCATGATCTTCTCTGTCATCCAAAACTACAAGCTTATAAAATTGGGCAGATTTTAATTAGCTATGAAAGCCTTTGTTAAGAGTATACAAGGTAGGTTTATTACTCTCAGCTAGCAGAAAGATATCCATAAAAAGTCCAACTGGATGGAAGAATAGCTACATTTATTTTTGTCTCAGATACAGTGGTAAGTCAGAAAAGGCAGGAACAGTTTTATCTGCAGAATGTATTGCAGATTTGCCACAGTGAAGCTACTGTGGGCTCTCCATCAAATGTCTCTCAGGACCAAAGTAAGGAATATTCACTTAGAAGAATTCCAAGAGCCAGCCCCATAGGCACTGGTGACAGAGGAATACACATTCTTAATTGCCATCACTGCCTCATAGTAGCCTCTAAGACAAGCTCAAGCTTGTGTTTTGTTGGGCTTGCTGTGAGCCTGATATTCTAGTTGTTGATCCCTTTACGCCATTTTGTGTGGCTTATCAGTATATCAAGAATCTTAATGAGCTTTGCAGGTTTAGTGGACCAGTCTGAAAGCAGTCATTGTTTATCTCCTCATTCCAAAGAAGCACCCAAGGCTTAGCAGGACCACCAATTATATAGGTGATTAAATGTCTCAGAGACAACGGGGAAACAGCATGACCCATATATGTCTGAAGACATAGCTTCTACCATCCCTGCAGAAATTTGAAGCAAGTAGCCACCACAAAGTAATCAAACAACTCTGCTCAAAAAGGGAGTCAAAACTGGCTGCCCTCTCTACACATCATCAAATCAAAGCACCAATTCATATACAGTATGTACTCTGAGATACATCCAGCTGGGTATAGTTTGAAATGGGCAGTAGGTGTTATGGAGACTTAAAAAATCCTGACCCACATTAGAAAATGCAGCCTTGGTATAAATAATATATCTGCTCAAGACAGTGAGCCAAGGGGCTCGTAATACCATGTCCGAGAAGATTTCTCTCAAGTGAGTCAGAGAGAGTATTGTGCAATGTTGTGAATGGTACATTAGTACCATTCAATTAGTACCATTCAGTGGTACATTTCAATTCTAGTAATAGGTACAGATGCTCAATATTGCCTGAGTCTTTGTGTCTGAGTGGAGTACATGGAATGGGAGAGTAAATCTAAATGGACTATAGCAGCACAGCCCAGCCAGATCTTTAAAAAGCAACACAGAAGCAATTTTTGCATTTTTGTTGTTGTTCTTACTGTGGATAGTAAACATCCAGCACTTTTAATAGCCCCTAAGTGATTCCTCTAAGTTGCAATATTCTTAGTTAATCTCCTCTTACCAGAGTCACTTTTTATCCTCAGATTTTACCAGAGCAAGATAGTCCAGTCCATAGGTTCTTCAGACCAGACTAGGATCCTTGAAATAACCTAGAAGTGACCATAAGCATATATCTTAGCCTCAGGAAGTGCTAGAATCCTTGGAGCAAGTGCATTCCAGTTTTGGTGTGGGAGAGGGAGAAAGTCTCCTCACTTGGGCTAAAGTTCTTGATTATAGCTTACATAGATAGCTGAGTATGGCTGTTATTCCTTCAAAGGTACTAGAAACAGCCGAGCGAGGACCAATGCATTATCTTTTTTTGTAATCATGTAGAAATAAAAAAAGTTTGGAGATACAGATCTTGAATGGAGGGGGAGAGGAGGCAAAATCTAAGGGTACTCCAAAAACTGACATTCTTCTGCTGATTTGTTCCACAGAGAAAAAAAGATTATGAAATTGAGCTCTTGCGTTTCCTGGAGGTGAGTATGATCCATTATTTTCTGCCAAACTGATGTACATGCATAAATATTTCCAATTAAAATTAATGGAGTTAACAGATAGTTGTGTTTGACATTAAAATCACTGATTTGAGGCCCTTCTGAGCAGAGTATGATCTAAAAACCTAAGGTTTAAGCAGGAACTAATGTATGAGGAAGTGGACTTCATGAAAGCTCACATTAAAATATAGCAGATAGTCTTTAAGATGCCACAATGTATTTGTCTCTTGTTTTTCTGTTTTTGTTTGTTTTTATCTATTGAGAAAGTATGTGTCTCTTTTCCTGCCTCTCCACCACAGTATCACATTCTGTAGGTAACGGAATTTCTGAATGGTCTTCACAGGCAGGTTCCTTATTCCTTTGAAGGGGAAGGGAGGGAGACAGAGGGAAAAAGGTAGTGCAGGTATTGGGCTGTTTGTGCATCTTACTCTTAGAAAGCAAAGCTTCTCAGGGCAAGTGAGTAGCCTTGTTCTGCCCCACTTGACGTTTCTCACTGATATATTTTGAAGATGCGTCCATGTTTTTTGCAAATGAATTGACTAGATAGGCACAAGGCAAGAAAAAAACATGAAATAAAACAATGTTTAGAAAGTCATGGACTATTTTTCTTATCCCCCCCCCCCCCCCAAACGTTAGAGCTTACCTGAAGAAGAACAGCAGAGGGTTCTGGGAGAAGAGAAAATGCTGGGAGTAAACAAAAAAGGGGCTACCAGCCCTGCCTCTAAGAAGTCTTCACCAGATGCTGCCAAGGTGAGTGACACATACCCCTCTAGGGGTAAAGGCAGTGAATGGGATTCATTCTGGGTGTATGCAGTCTTGTGTTTCAGCAGGAGGATGAATCCTTCTAAACCAGCCTCAAGACTTCATTTAGAGTGGCTGCTGGGTTTGCTTTGGAAATTCTAGTAAAGATGATATAATAATCTGCCTTATAATCAAGTAACTAATTGGTTAATAGAAATTTACATATGTCCCCAGATCCAGTACAGGAACTTTTTTTGAGATTTTGGAGGAAATGTAACATAATTGACAGTTTAATAAGTTACCACTCTCATTGCTATATATAAATAACCATCTTTTTTTTTCCTTTTCATTCACTTCTCATTATAGTGATGTAGCTGAACCAAAATAGTCTTAAAATATAAACAAGTTTCTAATGTGAAGCTCCACCAGTTAAAATTTCATATTGCTGGTATAAATGGCTTCCCCCATTAAGCCATCAGCTAAACTGTTAGTTTATTAATTTACTGCTTGAAGCTTGCAGGCCCCAAAATAAGCCTCCCAGTTTTTCCACATTTCATTATTATGATTATCATTTGCCATTTTCCATATTGCATAAAAACAAAAACAAAAAATTTAAACCCAGAGTTCCACAACCACGAGTCCCTTTGTGCTCTTTAACAGGGAGGTTCTGAGAAACCAAAACGGCCCGTTTCTGCTATGTTTATCTTCTCGGAGGAGAAACGCAAGCAGCTGCAGGAGGAGCGACCTGAACTGTCGGAGAATGAACTGACCCGGCTGCTGGCACGGATGTGGAATGATCTTTCAGAGAAAAAAAAGGTTGTTTAATCAATAATGTGTATTCTCCGTACCATATTTTTGTGGGGGAGGTGTAGGGGAGCATGTATTCCTGGGTATCTCAAAGTCAGCTGGATTTTTTTCCCCTGTTGACTTCAGTGAAGCCAGGATCTTGACGCTCTCCCTCACCTTTAAAAAAGAGAAGAAATAAAATAGGGTTTTTAAAAACTAGAAACCTATAGAAGGTTCTGGAACATTCCAGAGCCACTGGTTCTCTCCAGAAGGCACCAAGCAGCTCCGTCACAGTCTGGGCGCTCCTGCCATTCCATCTTGCGTTACCTCTGCTCATTTATGCCCCAGGTTTGGGTGGGGTAGGGGAAGCCATCCCTCAATGGTGTCTTCATCTGATACGGACATGGATGAAATCAGAGCCCCGTTGTGCGTTCTGTAGTAGCCACCACCCCGTGCATCTGTGAATATTGCACAGAGTCAAAGGGAAGAAGTCTTGAGGCTTGGTTTTGAAAGCCTGAGAATGAAGGTGTGGTGGGCTCTCTGAGGACTTAGTTGGACACGCTGTGATTCGGGTGAATGATTGTTAGGGAAAGAAGTTCCATTTGAATGGGGTAGGGTGGTTTGGGCACATGCATTAGAGGCTGACACTGAATGAGGAATCTTGTATCTTACCGTGGTGGATATCCTATCATGTGGGATGCAACAACTACTCTGAAGCTGAAGAGGACTCTGCCATATATTTCCAATCAGTTGGAAATCCCAAACTGCTGTTTTTACCCTGTCTTAGCACTTTCTGATTGCTCATATCAGATTATGATATGTGGCCAACTTGATTTCAACCCTTTTTCCAGGGTTTTCTATGTACAGAATACTTAGAAATAGTCCCTCTTAGACCATATACTGTGGCTTACGGAGGACCACGTAGCTTAGCTCTTTTTCTGCAAGCCATAGTGGGGAATAGAACCTCCATCCCCTGTGTCCGTGTTCACTGAGCTATCATGCAGGATATAAATAAACTCAGCCAGCTGGATGGTCACATACTGTGATAGGTTACCATGTGGCACCCCATTTTCACACAGTTTTTAGAAAATTAAGTATAGTTTAGGAGGGAGTATAAACGAAGGGGCATGAGCTAGACATGTGTTGTAACAAAGACCTATGTTGAGGTAACATTATTTTCCCAAACATATACACCACTCACTATTTTAATTTTACCTTGTAAGTGCAGAGCCTGAAAATACACTATTTTTTTTATTTTAAAGGAAGAGAAACTGAACAGAAATTTAGATCCTTAGGAATCGAAACATGATTAGATCAAGCCACCTTTTTTTTCTACCTTCCATAGAAATCCAGCATTGACAATGAAGAGTATGGCTTGTTTTTGAATTGCTGATCTGCTAACATGCTCTGTATTTGACAAAATATATGTATGATTCCAATTCTAAGCCAACAAGAAATCTATGCATGTGAGAAAGTATGTGTGTTCTTTTTTTATGTGAGCTTCTGGTTGACAGGTTGAAACCTTGCTTTAGCTGTTGTCTGTACAGGAGAGACTTCTACTTAAGGGAGAAACCTCAAGTTCTAAAGATAACACCTTCAGTCCTGAACCACTGGTTGATGTCTCTCTGTGAAGGAGAGATCCTTCACAGGAAATGCAATGTTTATATCTACAAGATTGCTCCAATTTGGTGTTTGTATGTCTAGGCAGCACTGTGTGAAGTAACAATAGTTTGCTCCTGCACTGTCATTACTGTAAAGGAAAGAAAATTTAGAGGCAGGAAAAGCGTTTTTTGAGTGAAAACAGTCAAGAGTGTTTATTCAATTAAGCTAAATTTTCAAAGCATTTTTTAAAAAGGAGTTTAATATGTTGGATAACAAAATTCAACACCAACCTTTACCCTGTGGAAAAATTAAAAATAATAGAAGATAGGTCAGAATACATGTGTTGTTTAAGTGTCAAATTCCTCTTTTTGGCTTATTTTGTTTTATTTCTTTGGATTTTGCCTTATATGCTTGCACAGACTAACACAGCTACCTCTTCTAAAAGTACAACTCTTTGGCTCTTATTTTAGCTTTGGGCTCTTTCTGAAAACTAATGAAGCTGTAGAAGATTTTTGTTTATAAATTTGACAGATTATATGCCCAAATTGTGTAACAGCTGGTTCATAAATTAATTTGTTTGCTTGTTTGTTTGTTTGTTATTAATTTTTTTGATTCATATACCACCCAATTAGTGCAGTGCTCTATTCTGGGTGGTTTAAAACCCAATAATAAAGCTGTTAATACATAAAAAGTCACTTGGGGTTCTTTAAGTTAAAAAAAACACTGACCAAAAAAGCAACGTAGGACTTTATATATGTTATTTTGAATATGTGCAGGAACACTCTGTCAGGGCCTCAAGGTCTCCATGTATTGTGGCCCTGCTCTCATTCTTCAGCTCATCTCACTTATTGAACATAGTAAGACCAGACAATAGGCCTTTCTAATCTAGCATTCTTTTCACACAGTGGCTGACTAGATGCCTAAAGGGAAACCTACAAAAGGACATGATTGCAATAGTATTCTGTGCTGTTGTCCAGAGAAAATTTTAAGCAGGGCCTGACTAGGTAGGCTTCTAGAGGAAGAGGCTCTCTAGACATTACTAATTTTATGTACAGTCTTCATCTATGTCCAGAAGCAAATAAGTGGGCATACAACTGATTCAATCTCTTCTTACTGTCCCCATGTCTCCTGAAATTTCCCTAAGGTATTCTTTTGCTCATGTAATGATGTCTGGAGTGGAAGAAGTAAAAGGAAGTAGGGACTAAATCCCTGTTTCAACCAAGGGATTTTTCCAGTTTAATTTTGAATGTGCAGTTTCAATTAATGTGACCTTTTGTTTACAAGTTACATTGTTTTGGTTGTGCAATTTTAGTTTCACTGTTAGTGAATTTGGAGGTGTTGGGTTTTGTTTTTTAAAAAGGGTCGAGCTGCATGTACATTTTACAACAGTGTTTTACTTCTCTGTGTACCTGTCTTCCTCAAAATCTGTGGCACTTCATAGGAAGAAGCAATGCTTCTTCAGGTCATGTCCTTTGTCCCCTGATTGGCTCCTGGTGAAGGAGATGGGTTGGGAAGAATGTATTGGATTGCAGTTTCGTTGACTGTTCTGGGAAATCAAACAATCTTCTGCATCTAATAAAGTAATAATCTGCAAAGTTTGAATCGTCAAGAAATCCTATTTATCTTCATTTGTCTGCAGACGGTGTAAAGACAACTTGTGGAGAAACTGGCTAGATTGAAGCCCTGTTGTCCCCCTGTGTAAATTGAATGTGTGCCCTGCAAAATACACAGCATTTGCATGTAATGAGGGGCTGTGGTTAGCGATCATCATCGGCCACTGGCAGCTTTATCACTGAAGAATTCCAGGAAGCTTCTGTTGGAACTCCCAAGTTTCTCCCTAACATAGTGTAGGGTATAGAAATACTGATTTCAATCAATCAAAAAAGTTTTTCCGTGCACCAGTGAATCGTAGTTAATTGCAAGAGCTTTGACTGTCAATCCTGCTTCTTCACTTAGGCCAAGTACAAAGCTCGCGAGGCTGCCATGAAAGCTCAGACAGAGAAGAAACATGGTTCTGACAAGGAGGATCGTGGCAAACTTCCTGAGTCACCCAAAACTGCTGAGGAGATCTGGCAACAAAGTGTGATTGGAGATTATCTTGCCCGCTTTAAGGTAAAGTGGGACAGTGGAGAAGGCAAGAGTGGCATTGGGACGGAATAATAGAATCCCTGCCCCAAACTTTTTTCTTTTTCTGAGCAAGCTGATTCTGCCTTTGTGCAGACATCCAGGATATACTGCAGATGATACACATAATTCTGCTGCCTCGTACAAACTGAGTGCGGAAGTTGCATAGTGGAAAGCAGTAATAATGACAGCAGGTAGCTGTGACCTACCAAAAGTTGGTGGCAAGCCATTTCAAGCAGAATGGTTTTGTTTTGTAGAGACAAGCAGTGGACTTTTATGAGACCACTGTGACAATGGAAGGGGTGGCTCTCCTTGAAAAAAGGTATTGTTCTCTGTAGATAAAAAGAGCTACACAGTGGGCATCCAAAATGTGAAGGGCACAGTCCCTATTATGCTGAACGCTGGGGAAGCATAAGGCTTGTGCAAGGTAGAAGTCCATTTCAAGCTTACGTTGGAAAGCTGTATTTGGGCAAAGGAGCGCCTTCTGTGGCTCTAGCTATGTAGTCACAGAAAAGGGGTGGCTTATGTCATGAAGCTCAGGGTTCATGTGATCTCTTGGGGAAAGATTGTGGCAGGGAACACAGAGGTGCATGTTGTTCTGTTTACTGGCTCACGTACAGTATTGGATAAAGGACCAATGCTGGGCAAATTTGAAAGGAAAAATGAGTCCACTTGCTGGACATGTGATTCTGGGTGCAAGGCTAGGTATTGGATAAGACCTCCATAGTAGTCTGGAAGATCCTAAGAGAAGATCCTCCAGCCAGTTAGTTTGAGGAGGTGAACATTGTTGGAAAGGATTTGGGGCAAGAGGTCCTGTGAGTAGGTGCAAGAATTGGTCATTCATAAGATGAAGAAGAGGGTTGGTGACATAAAGATGTGGAATTTTGAAGAACTCTGATGAGGTATATATGCCCTGCCCCAAAAATAAGCCCCAGTTAAGTGAAACCCCTCCCTCCACCATTGTGCAGCAACCAGAAGAAGATGACATGACTGTATTTGATAAATGTAGATTGTTGTACATCAAAAAAAAAAACATCCCTTAAAATAAGCCCTAATGCGTTTTTTGGAGCAAAAACTAATATAAGATCCTGTCTGATTTTCGGGGAAACACGGTAGGCACTTTGATGAGGATGATATAGGTGGGATGAGGAATCTCATGGATTGTTCATTCTGGACACATAAGAGGAAAACTGTTCTTCAACAGGCACATAGAAAGATGGGCAGAGTGAAGGACAAGTGGAGTTGGTCTCTTTAGCCCAAGTAGGTGTTATTTTGAACCAATTGGAAGGTTGCTAAAAATTGTGAACTAGAACCTATATGACACTTCATATAGGTAGAAGCACTGCACATGGTAGAAGCACTGCATATTAATTAATAGAGAATTGGGACTTTGTAGAGGGGACAGAGTGCTGTAAGATGGGATTTGTCTTGGCATAGCAGCTAAGCAGAGTGAACAAACTGAGTATAACATAAGTGATCTTAGTTTCTAATGGCAGCCAGTCATCTTTATAGAAGAAGGCTTTAGTTCCCTTCCTAAGAAAGTTTGTCAGCAAAAAATCTTGTGTGTTTTATTAAGATCCATCATGCTGTGGACAGGCTAGAATAAATGGAAAATTAACGGTTATTAGTAGCAGTCATTTCCAACAGTGACGTGAGAGAACTTGTGGTGTGGACAGAGAGATGCATGAACATGGATCTCCTTCACAATGTGAAATTAAACCAGAGTCTAGCTTAAAGCAGTGTTGCTGAGGGATATCATACAAAAGAGCATTGGAGTAGTTGTGTTTTGTTACATTCCTGGAAATTAGGAAAGAGGAGCGTAGTCTTTTGTGAGGCATGTGCTAGTGCAGGAGAGAGAAGTGTATTTGTATACCTTTTTTTTGTGCAGAAGCATATGAAGGAAGGGATATGATTGCAAATACCAGGTGTTTCTCCAAGACTGTTTTGCACAGCTGCAGAACCTGTATATGTGACTGTACAAAATGGGTGTTAGGGACTATGGGCCAAAGAGATTCCAGCAAGAATACCAGGAGTCAAATCCCAAGATGCATAGGGGCACTCTGCTGTTGACAAGTATCTCCCAGTGTGGTTGTCCAAGCCCCATTTACATTGTTTCACTGTCTTTCATATATATGCATTGTGTAGTACAAACATACACACATGGATGCTTCTACATTACTCATATGCCACTCTTCTCTTACGGTTGTCAAATGTTAAAAATCCTGCATTAGCACCAAAGTAAGGTAGAAATGATTTTTGTAGCAGAAGAGAATTGTGTGTTTTTGGAGTGGGGGGGGCGTTAAAGACTGATCTCTTCCTTTCCCAACAGCAGTCCTCTGCTGTCCTAAAATGCCCTACCAGGTTGCTGCTTAAAAGCCCCAGTGAGGCTTTTAAACAAACCAGCAAGGCCTTTTTCTTTTTAAAGCCTCACTGCATTGTGGAAGGGAGGAGAGGAAATCAGTTGTTGCTCACCATTCATTGGGAGATGAGGGCTTTTCAGTGGGGAAGCTGTTGGCTTTGATCAGGTCCTCTTGTAAACTGATTCTGATCCACAAGCCAGCCACTTGTTATCCCCAGTACAGATTATCATTCTACGAGTATCTCTTAGAAGTGCTGTTAATGGGATGGGATTTGGTGTACGTTTTTGTCTCAGATAGTAAGAGGCATGACAATGGGATGTAGTCACAAAGCAGGCATACAATTGTGAATTCTGTACTTAATGGCATTCATAAACTATACAGTAATACTTTCTTTTCTGCCTCAGAATGACAGGGGGAAAGCACTGAAAGCCATGGAAGCCACCTGGAATAACATGGAGAAAAAGGAGAAGCTGATGTGGATCAAGAAAGCAGCAGAAGATCAGAAACGATATGAGGTTGGAAGTTGGGATTATTTATTTGTTTTTATTCTGGCTTGTCTGCAATCCATCAGTGTGAGGAGATATGCAGGCCAATGAGTTAGCTGAGTAAAGATTAGGTGTCATGTATACAGAATGCTAGATTTTGCATTTTCCTTTGCACGTAATTTGGATAATCTGCCTAATATATATTTCTTTTATTGCTGTGTATTGACCATTTCAATATTGAATTCTAGAGCAAATTATTTCTTTACTGTCTAGCAAATATTGCTGTTTTCCCAGGAATGCTCAGATATTTGTAGGAAAAGCAACAACCCTTCATAGTTTTCTGTTTGTCTCCCATTTAATTAGGCCTCAGTGTGTGTAATTCTTTTCTTTCTCTTTTTCTTGTAGCGAGAACTAAGTGAGATGAGGGCACCACCAGGCTCAACAAATGCTTCCAAGAAGATGAAATTCCAGGGTGAGCCAAAGAAACCCCCAATGTAAGTATTGGTTAAAACTTTTTAAAATTCTTTTTAATTCTTAGCACCTCAAATTGAAATAGAAAAAAAGGAAAATAAGACAAATGGGCCTCTGGGGAGGCCATTCAAGTGCTAGAGCCACAACTGAAAAAAAAATACAAGTTCTTCATGACAATGTTATATCCAGAAGAGACTGCATCTTAATAGCATTTTTTTCTTTTCAGCAGCTTTCACTATCCTCAAAGTATCTGAATTTCTCTGATCTTGTGAAGCCTCCTTAGTTTAATTCACTCTCTTAAGTCAGAACTTCAGACTTTTGCAGTAGTAGATGGCTGGTGATTCTATGATACACAATATATAAAGGAAATCCTTGTGTGTTGTAAAGACCACTGAGAGTTGCTGTATGCTGTGTGCTCAGAGATGTGTCACACACACACCATATAGGGACTGCTGTTATTGAAGGCAGTTTATGAGCTGGTGGTGTTTATCTGGGAATAAATCTTACCGCGAACAGCCACAGTGCTTCTAGCTGCTGATTATGAGGTCTGTTTTGTTAACTCAACAAGGGAATGTGGCCTTCGATAGAAGAAAGATTATTTATTCCAATATAATCCATTAGAACTGCTGAGAAAATGAAATTGGAATGGACTTTGGTGTGTCTGGAGTCAAGTGATGGGAAGTCTGGAACCTGAGAAAGAACATCATGCGCTTCTGTGTTAATTATGTTTCTTTTTCTCTCTCCATTGACTCGTATATTCTGTTCTGCTGCCTTATGTCCCCTTACTAGGAATGGGTATCAGAAGTTTTCTCAGGAGCTTCTTTCAAATGGCGAACTCAATCACCTTCCTCTGAAAGAGCGGATGGTAGAGATCGGGAGCCGCTGGCAGCGCATCTCCCAGAGCCAAAAAGAACAGTATAAGAAGTTGGCTGAAGAACAGCAGAAACAGTACAAAGTACACCTGGATATGTGGCTGAAGGTAAGCTGTAAATTGGGGAAAAGAAGGAAGCGTAGCAGCTCCTTATTTACTATGCTGAAATCAGCGGTAAGGAACCTGTATGTCAGGTTACAACCCTGTTATCTTTCACCATTGACTGTGGTGACTAGAGCTGATGGGAGCTGGAATCTAAACACATCTGGAAGGCCATGTGCTCTCTATCTCTCCTCTAGGTGCTGTATTGATATACTGATTTGCAACCAAAGTTCTGTAGAAATAATGATGCCCAATCCTCCTGAGGATTCTGTGTTCATTTTCAGTCTTTATAAAATGGGAATAGGCCATAGTGTAGAACTCTGTGAAGCATGATAAATCCTTGTCAGTATGATACGATACAATACAATACAATACAGGATTAAAGCACTTTTTGAGAATGATCAATCAACAGTGATAAAATTTGGTTGTCCTAAAAAGGAAAAAGGTAACAACTTCAGTCTTTGCCCACTCTCGATGTTTGAACCAGCCTGCATAATTTTTAATGTTGGGTTTCCCCCTCTCCACCTGTGTTTTTTTTTCCAGAGTTTGTCACCACAAGAGAGAGCTGCATACAAAGAACATACCTCCAGTGTTAGTGTCATGCAAGTATTTGGGGATAATAGGGTTGTGGGACTGGCCAGGAAATTTCTTTGAGATTTGGTCCTGAAAAACGTTGTAACTTGGAAGAGGCTGTAACATAGTAAAAGGAAGGAAGCAGTTGCACACATCAGGGCTCAGTTTTGTATCTCTAGCTGGCTCCTTTATTTCTTAGTATTTGGGAAGATTTAAGTTCTTCATCGTGGCCTCTGTGAATGCACACAATAGGGTTTGACAGCGCCTGCGCTGGCCTCTCGGAATCTTCTAGAGCTTTTTTATAGAAAAGTAACAAAGTTAGCATTGCCCCTATCGCGCATGCTCCCCCGCCTCAGCCCTCAGTTCCATTTTACCGCCTTTGGCTAAGGAACCTCTCGATCCTAGAGCTCTTGTTTTCAATATAAATACTACTTATACGGACTTGACTCGGACTGCCTTTCACTATTCTAAATCTCTATTGCCCCGGACCACGGACTGCCTGACGATCCTTACGTTTTTCAAATCGCGAATCGATTTCCCGCCTTTTTTCCTGCTGCTCGCGGCAGCGCATTGGACTCCCGCTTACAGGCCTCCATTCTTTCTGTAAGTCTTTATTCCGTGTGCTGCTTTATGTCCCCCTCCGGACCTTTCAGTCGCTGTACGTCCTGCTCTCGCAAACTACCGTTTTCGGACGGACACAATCTCTGCCTGTTTTGCTTAGGCGACTCTCACCAGCCTCAATCTTGCAGGCATTGTAAGAAGTTTACCAAAGCAGCCCTAAAGGCTCGACAGCAACGTTTAAAAATTTTTCTGTGGGACAAGACGCTCTCAGCGTCGAAACCGTCCGAAATGGAAACGGCTTCAGTTCCTTCTTCCACCCCAAGATCGGAAATAAGGATTGCCCCCACAACTCCACTTCCGACGTCGAAGCCTACCGACAAATCTGTCGACAAATCTGCCAAGAAATCGACAAAAAAGATACATACCGCGTTGAAACCGTCGACCTCCTCCAAGGACCCGAAGCAGAAAAAGCCTAAGAGTAAAGAGAAAACAAAGGAACACCGTGTTTCGGCTCCCTCTGTCTCGGCGTCGTTGCCCTCAACCATCTTGGAGGATTCTCCCCGGGACCGAGAATCGTTGTCGGAGGCGGCCGCCTCACTACCATCCCGACATTTTGATTCCGGTACGGGAGGAGGGGATCGGTCCCCCCACCGCTAGCCAGCTAGTGGACACCCTAACTAGCACGGCTATTGCCCATGACAGCCCTGTTTTTACCGGGCGGGCTTCGCCGGCTCCATCATCGGCATCGATTTCATCGAGACCGGATTCTCTACCTCGTAAGAAGGCTGCTAAATCGAAGCACCTTTCTCCTGCTCGACACCAATCCTCTCGACGTGAGGTGGTAGTCGTCCCTAAGTCATCTCGGCGTCGACACAAATCCAAATACATCGACCCCGAGTATGTCGAGTTGGATAGCAGGAAGTCCCGTCGTCGACGTCGACACGATGATTCGGACTCGGATTTTTCTTCGAGCTCGGAAGACTACCATAGAAAGAAGAAGAGGGTCAGATATGTGTATTTGTCGTCCTCTTCGTCTTCCTCTTCTTCTTCACCACCTCGACGCCGACATCGACAACATCTCGATGTCGAAAAACAGCGATCTTCTACACAGGCTGAGAAGGCTCAAACTACCACGCGTTCGACGTCGAAGAGTTTGCGCTCCATACATGAACCTCAAACGTCGAGAACGGATGTTTCCAAACAGACTTCAAAGAGACATCACTTACCTCCTACTTCAGACCAGGAGGAGATGATTTCCTCGGACGTTTCTGACCATGACGAGGACATGTTGTCGGACGCTTCAAGGGACACACCTATCGAAGGGGATACATTAGGGTCAGATGCAGGTGACCCTCACCCATCGTCTCCGTCAGAGGATTTTTCCTCTTATGTCCAGATGATCTCGAGGATGGCCAAGACCCTCAATATGCATACTGAACAACCCCCTCCTCCTTCTGAAGACCTAATATTTGGAGATATTAATCAAGAAAGAACCCCTCCACTGAGCCTGGCATTTATTCCAGCTCTGATGGAGCTTATTAAAGAATCATGGACCCAACCAGCTATGTCTACACCTATAGCTAGAAGAACTGAAAATTTATACCGCATCCATGGGGATGACACCAAGTTCCTCACAAAACATCCGATTCCAAACTCCTTAATTGTGGAGTCTAGCTCATCCAAATCGTCTGGGAGATCTCAGGTCACACCTACCAATAGAGAGGGTAGAAAACTAGACGTACTAGGAAGGAAGATATATTCCTTAACAACCTTTTTACTTCGTGTCACGAATTACTTGGCAGCTATGGGAGCATACCAAAGACAGCTGTGGTCGAGAATACTCCCAGCTCTTCAAGCAGCTCCCGAAGATAGCAGGCAAAATCTCCTCAATACTCATGCAGAGGCCCTCACTGTCTCAAAACACCAGAGGTTGGCCTCACGTCATGTGGCGGATGCGGCTTCAAAAACTCTCACATCTGCCATTGCTCTGAGACGGCATGCATGGCTAAGATCCTCTAACATCATCGAGGATGCCAAAACAAGGATAGAAAATCTACCTTTTGATGCCAATGGCATCTTTAATGACAAGACGGATGACAATCTAGAAAGTTTACACAAAATTAAGAAGATGGCCAAATCTTATACCATCCAGCAGCAGCCTAGGTACAATAAATTCCAGTGGCGTAAACCATACCCACAACAACAATACCGCCAATCGACTTCCCAACCTTATCGCTCTTTCAATACTCAGAATCAAGCTAGATCTTCCCAAGCTTCATCTGCTACATCCAATTTTCGGCCTCAACCCACACAACGCCGGCAATTCTACAAACCTCAAGCAAAAAAGTCAAAGCAGTACCTTTGACTTCAAGATAAAACCATTGGACAACAATCACGTAACTCGACTGTCACCATTCCTCCACAACTGGTTAAACATCACAAAAGACTCTTGGGTCTTAAGCATTATTCAATTCGGCTACCGTCTAGAATTTACAGAATTTCCTCCTCTAGGACAGGTCAAACTTACGTCCTACAGTCCAGTTCTAGAAGAAGAGATTCTTACTCTGCTGCGAAAACAAGCCATTCAACAGCTACCCATACGGGAATTGGCAAAAGGTTTTTATTCCCGCTATTTTGCCGTACCAAAAAAGGATGGAGGGATCAGACCCATTCTAGACTTAAGAGCGCTAAATACTTACCTTTATCCACGCCGCTTCAGAATGGTCACTCTGGAATCCATCATCCACCTGTTGAGAAAACAAGACTGGTTTATAGTAATAGATCTGAAAGACGCTTACTTTCACATCACCATTCACCCACGTCACAGAAAGTACCTTCGGTTTATCTTTCGGAACACCATTTATCAATTCAGTGCTCTTCCATTCGGACTGTCCACAGCCCCACGTACGTTCACAAAGTGTATGGCCCCAGTAGCGGCTCACCTTCGTCTCCACGGGATACAAATCTACCCTTACATAGACGATTGGCTGGTGGTATCCCCGTCAAGAAAAAGAGCACTTCGAGACACCAAATTGGTGCTCCGCACTCTGAAGACGCTCGGTCTCTCTGTCAACCTCAAAAAGTCCCACCTCGTACCATCACAAGTGGTCGACTACATAGGAGCGAGACTGAACTCTATAGAGGCTCGGATGTTTCTACCACCAGAACGCGTAAAGAAAATCAGCAAAGCTGTTCGCAAGTTTCAACCACATGCACGCGTCACGGCACGACACGCTCAACATCTGCTCGGCCTCATGGCCTCCACAACATCGACATTGGCTCACGCACGTCTGAAGATGCGTTCTCTTCAGGCATGGTTTCTAACTCTCTTCGATCCCCTTCAGGACAACCCGAGAAAGCGTCTACGTGTCACACCAGAGCTTGCGAAACAACTGAGTTGGTGGACTTTTCAGCCACACCTTTTCGTCGGCCGACCTTTTCGTCCCCTACAACTCACAATTCAGGTCACAACGGATGCCAGTCCCACAGGGTGGGGAGCACATTGCGGACTCCATCAGATACATGCGTTGTGGTCTCAGAAAGAGACATATCTACACATCAATCATCTGGAAATTTTAGCAGTCATAAAGGCCTTCCGGGCCTTCCTCCCCCTGATACAGGGTCGTGGTGTACAAGTGATAACAGACAACACCACGACCATGTACTATATCAACAAACAAGGGGGAACTCACTCTATGTCCCTCCTATTCCTCTCAGTACATCTATAGGAATGGTGCTATCAACATCAGATTTTTCCAGTGGCCCTGCATATATCCACAACGGACAATCAGCTAGCGGACAAGCTCAGCCGCCGGACAGGCCAGACCCATGAGTGGGAGTTGGACAGCGAGATCTTCCTCTCACTTTGCAACCGCTGGGGATATCCCATGATAGACATGTTCGCGACTCAAGCCAACACAAAGTGCACCATGTATGCCTCTCGTGTGGGGAGAGGCAAGGACTCACTCGGGGATGCCTTTATGATCCCTTGGAGGTCCGGCCTTCTATACCTTTTTCCACCAATTCCGCTCATCCAGAAAACCCTGGTCAGAGCTCGTCAAATGAGATCAGATGCGATTTTCATTGCACCGTGGTGGCCCCGTCAGCCATGGTTCTCCACCCTCAAGATAATGGCACTGGACTTTGTCAAGTTACCACACCTCCCATATCTTCTCACTCAGGGTACAGGCAACATCCTACACCCAGATCTCGAATCCCTGCATTTGACGGCATGGAAAATCACCCATCGATAAAGGAGGTCCTGGAAAAGGCTAGGAAACCATCTACTATCCTCCTTTATAAGTACAAGTGGAAAAATTTTCTCAGATTTGTCGAATCAAAGAGTTTCCAACCTTCCCCGGTTTCTCTATCCACCTTACTTCAATATTTGCGTTATCTATTTGACTCTGGATTGGCCCTATCAACCCTTAAGGTTTACATATCGGCTATTGTTTCATTTCAACCTTCTGAATCAGACTCCGCTCGGTTGTTCTCCCACCCTACTCTCAAATCCTTTCTAAAGGGTCTGTCAAATATGCGGCCACCTGTCAAACCTCCTGTGCCGCAATGGTCACTTCAGGTTGTTTTGAACGCACTTACACGCCACCCGTTTGAACCAATGGCATCCTGTGACATTCGTCTACTATCATTCAAGACTCTGTTTTTGGTGGCCATTACTTCAGCAAGAAGAGCAAGCGAACTGGCTGCTCTCCGATGATTCCCCTTATCTACAATTTTTCAAAGATAAAGTGATATTGTACCCAGACGTCTCCTTTTTACCTAAAGTTGTCTCTGATTTCCACGTTAATCAACCTCTTATATTGCCTACTCTATTTCCTAATCCAACCTCAGTTGTTGAACGCATGCTCCACTCGTTAGATGTTAGGAGAGCTTTGGCGTACTATGTGTCACGCACCAAGGACTTCCGTGTGGCGCCAAGACTGTTTATATGCTTCCATGGTCAACATAAAGGCTCTCCAACGTCGTCTTCTACTCTCTCCAGATGGCTTGTCTCGACTATTTCACTGGCCTATGAACTACAAGGCAAAGCTCCTCCTGAAGGTCTCAAGGCACACTCCACTAGAGCTGTTGCAACATCTACAGCCTTGCTGCGTGGAGTTGATGTGCCAAACATATGCAGAGCTGCCACTTGGTCTAATGTGTCCACATTTGTGACACATTACAGACTGGACCTTCGGGCTAAGAAAGAGACAAGTTTCGGGAGAGCAGTGCTGACTTCTATTCTACAGTGACGGCCCTCCTTCCGGTAAGCGAGCTTGCTAGTCACCCTATTGTGTGCATTCACAGAGGCCACGATGAAGAAAGATAGGTTACTTACCTGTAACCATGGTTCTTCAAGTGGACCTCTGTGAATTCACACATCCCGCCCGGCCTCCCCACTATCCGTCACTGACTATGCTTTGATGAGCTCAGGCTCTTGTGGCGGATAAATGGAACTGAGGGCTGAGGCGGGGGAGCATGCGCGATAGGGGCAATGCTAACTTTGTTACTTTTCTATAAAAAAGCTCTAGAAGATTCCGAGAGGCCAGCGCAGGCGCTGTCAAACCCTATTGTGTGAATTCACAGAGGTCCACTTGAAGAACCATGGTTACAGGTAAGTAACCTATCTTTTTCAGAAACGATGGAGTTCATTCATGAGGCTGTTGATTAAGAATAGAGTACTGAATAGTACTGAAATAGAGACCAGTGCAGTTTACTTTCATTTTAATGGCTCCTACTAATGTGTGTATTAGATTGGTCATGGGCTGCACTTTTGTTTTGAATATTTCTGTTATCCTTCTCCCCTTTTTTAAACTTAAGAGCAATAACAATTTTGAAATTACTCTGAACTCCTAAATCCGGGACAAGCTACTTGTGGACTATAATATTCATCAGCTCCATGGGAATTGCAAGGCATTAGGGGGGTGTTATGAATGAATTTATTTATTATGTCGGGTGACCAGCTCATAAAACATATTACAGTATACGGCTAAAATATACAAAATGCAATTTAAAAAATGTACAACCAGTTCATAAAGCATATTATATGGCTAAAATATACAAAATGCAATTTTAAAAGTGTACAACAGATAATTGTGTACTAGTTGTAATATATGGGGAGAATCAGTTACAGCATTTTTATAGCTATCTTTTGAACCATTGGATCATCTAGGGCAAACTTGTTTGGACATGGTCTTTGGGGTATAGGGAGTCCTTCCTACATATTTGTAAACATTTCGTCCCTTCCGTTACCTGGCAGGAGAGATACCCTGATCATTAGGGGGCTGTTAGTTTTTTGAGAGGCATCCACCATAGAGCCTAATGAGCAGAGAGACTACAAGTACCCTAATGCCTTGCAGATTCCATGGAACTTAGAAAGTTCTATCCATGTCCTCCTTTATACCTACTGCTGCAGCACATGTGCATATTGAAACTCCTCTGAGGTCTTGGAATTTTTCACCAAAGCTACCAGAATACTAGCTGAAAGAATTCCTAGTGAGTACTGGTAGCCATAGTGAAGAAAAATCCTCAACCCCAAGAACGGGATCTTTTGTCTAGGAGTGCATTTTGGACTACATGCACTAAGAAGGGAAGGAGAAGGGGAGAATTGTGCTACTATTACATGCAATGTGAGTGTTTTCTGTTTTGGCTTCCTTTTTCTTACTACTGACACTCCCTACTTATATCTTAACAGAAACGCAAGAACATGGGGAAGATGCGGGGCCCAAGTCCTAAAATGAAACCTTCAGTACAGTCCAAGTCAGTAAGTATAATAGTGCAAATTCTCCTACATTCTGAGTAGTTCTACTGAATTTTTCAGATTGCAAACTTTGCTTCAAGATTTATTTAAGACCAATGATTTTGGTCATTTTAAAGATACAGCTGACCATAGGAACGTTTTTTCCTCTTTTAATGATTTGGAGAAGAACAGCAACTGTACACAATTTATTCTTTATTTTTAGAGAGGGAGAGAAGTGTTTTTGATTTGTTTTTTAGCTAATGGATCTCCATGCTGACTGCTGTGGCAAGCTGGTCATCCTTTGAAGCCCTTCCCACCAGAAAGAGAAATGCAGTCTCCCTGTTGCTGTGCTTTCTCTCACAAATGAGAGAACTTTTATTTCTTCGAGACTATATGTGGTAAAACATCCCATGCTGACATGTTACTGAAAATTTATGGTAATACAGTAGGATCCCATTATCCGCAGGATCAGTATCCGCTGATTTACTTATCCACAGTGTGAGTGGGTTCAGGTTTAACCTTCAGACTCCTCCCAGACCCTTCAGTTACAATGAAGAGGCCTCTGGTTTAACCAAGGAACTTTTATTTAACTTTAAAGGTGGTTGTTCCACCACAACCTCCACAGGTCCTTCTTCATACAAAAATGGTTGAACGCTAAAACTATAATTAACAACATCTAACAACATGTCTATGTGCATCCTAGGGATACTTCCCCATACCCTTTCGGGCATATGTGGGCTCACCAAGGTGGATAATAAGGGACACTCGGACAGTTACTTCTAGTATTCCAACAGTCTCCCACCCGGACCGGGTTTTGCCTTTCTCCTGTTCTATGTTGCTTCTCCCAAGTACCTGGTTCCCTTCTCAGATCTACTTTTGGCCATGGTCCCTGACAAACTCTACCCTCTGATATTCTCCTTTGTTCCCTTCTTCTCTCTTGTTCCTCCCTTCCTTCCCAATAGGAATGTTTCTTAGGGACTTGTCTGTTTCTTCTTTTCTAAGCTTCTTCTTTCGTTATCTTCTAAGCTTCTTCTTTCGTTACCCATTCCCCCGTCCAGGGGTCTTCCAACTCAATATACTCCCAACCCTCTGGAGATGGTTCTGTCTTCTCCCTTTATATTCCCCTCTTTTCTCCGCCCTCTTTCCCCTCATCCTTTCTTTCCTTGTTCCTGCCTGCCTGTTTTCCTCTTCATGGACTTGTCCCTCTTTCAACTTTCCCGCTTTCAGCTTGGTGGCTGTTGATTGGTGTGCTTTCTCTCAGTCTTTCTAAACACATCTGGGCTTTCAGGATGGGATGGTGATGAGTTCAATCCCATCGTTAACAGTTCAGCTTCAATAGGGGAGCTGGAGGTTTGGTATCCCTTCACTGAGGTGGTTGAAGATGGCGGCACAATCTGGAGAAGGACATTAGACTTCCTGTCCTTAAACATAACATGAAAATATTAAAAATATCAAAATAAAAATCCCCCAAAATATATATTTTTAACATTGAAGTTACCAGAACTGGCCAATAAATAGAGCCAGAGACCATGCTACGTATAGCATTCACTAGAGAAATAGATTTCCATGATGTCATTACCAGAACTGGGCAAAGACCATGCTATGTTCAGTGTTTGCTATAAAAATAGCATTCTGCATTTTTCAGCATCTGCGGGGTGATGGTCTTGGAACCAGTCCCTCGCAGATGCGGGGGTCCTACTGTATTACATTGCAGATGTTGATGCCTGAATGCAACTTTATTTTCATGTCTGCAGTTTTCTTCAAGTAGCTCACTTTAGGGCTGCAAGAGAGGAACAAATATTAGAATATTTAGATACTCATTTAAATAACAGTAGGCCAGAGTTGCAGGAATAAATATTTTATAGTCAGAGATGTTTGCTTTAAGAAGCAGGCTTTACAACAGGAATGGGTAACCTGTGGTCCTCTAGATCAGTGGTCCCCAACCTTTTTGACACCGTGGACCGATTGGGGGGGGCACCCCCTGCGCTTGCGCGCATGTGTGAAGGGAGCGGCGCAGGGGCACGGGCGCTTGTGCGCATGCGCGAAGGGGCAGGGGGCACTCGCACACTCATGCACATGCGCAAAGGGGCTGTGGGGGGGGAATGCACGCGGGGGGCAGGAGATCTGTCTCCGGGGCCCGGTCCGGCCAAGGCCACGGACCGGGGGTTGGGGACCCCTGCTCTAGATGCCAAATTCTTAATTCCTTGAACTCAGACCAACATTAACATAGATTAGATGTGATGGGAGTCGTAACAGTTTTCATGTTTTTCCATGGCTCCATTGAAATTCTCCATGTGGTCCACAGGAATCGGAGGAGGAGGAGGATGACGACGATGATGATGACGACGACGATGATGAAGAAGAAGAAGAAGATGACAATGGTGACTCCTCTGAGGAAGGAGGGGATTCTTCAGATTCAAGCAGTGAAGAAGAGAGTGAAGATGGGGATGAGGTGAGTCTGTGATATGTGAATGTATATGTACTTACCTGTGCACAAACACTGCTTGTAGGACAGCTTGGGGTTCTCCAGATTGTTGTCCCGTGATCTCCTAAAATGGGCCAGTAGTCACCACTCACAGTTGCTTCCAAGAAGACATCTTTGCAGTGCGACTTATCCAAGATTCTTTCAGTGACAGAGTTGCCATTCTTTGCTGCAACTTTCTGGAAAGCCCCCATTCCACCTGGGTGGCATAAATATGCCTTAGGTAATCTTTTTAAAGAACTTTTCCATACAAACAGAATAAGAACCTTATGTAGTCAGTTCACATCTATCCTGCAAAACCAATTGTACATGCTTCCTGTTTAGTTGCTAGTCCTGGTTAGTGTAAAACAGATAAAATGAACGGGTCTTACCAACTCAGCACTAACTAACAGTCCCTGTTAATTCTGTGGGACTACTCTCAGGAACAAAAATTGGTGATGATGATCACTGAGCTTAACTGTGCTCATTAAAAAGTGGAACCTGTTCGAGACAGTTAGCAATAATAGTTGTAGAACAGATTCAGTCTTAAAAGACCTAATGCAGAATCCTCATTGTTTGTATTATGCATGCAAGCAGCCATTGTGTGACCACTTGTTCTTTCTAGGTGTTTGTGCACAATGGTATTTGCCAGCCCTTTGTGTGCACAGAAAATTCATTGCTTTTGATAGAGTTGTCTTCAGCCCATACCGTTGCAAGCTGGAGATCACAGCAAGCACTGCACCTGCACGCTTTATATTCTTTATTAACAGGATGTTGCCCTTGGCTTGAGAATCTGATTTCCGTATCAGTGTTCTGCTTTAGAACATGTGAAATAGTGATAGAGAAGAGTGGTTCTGAGTATGGAAAATAATGCTTTTCCTTACACCTTAACTGCAGTAACCTATCTCTTTCCATTTGAAACAAGATGGACAGCTAGGGCATCTGTGGTAGATGCAATGACATCCAGACTGTTCTTAGCCCAGATGCTTCATGTTTAGGGGATAAGTGCACTGATTGGGAGTCACTGTAATTAGCATTATGTGTATTTTGCACTAAAGAAAGGGATAATAATGCACAAGAACAATGTATCTCCTGTAGCTGGGACATCTGGTTTCTGGAACCTTGCTGCAGTTACATGCTATTAATTAACTTCCAGTGCTTCCTTATGAGTTTCTGGCCTCCAAAAAGTCATATTATTAACAGCCCTGTTCTGGTCTTGCAAATATAAGGGCATGGTTTTCCTTATTGAGTCAATTCATCTTACACTTGATCTTCCTCTTTGGTTGCTGCCTCTTTTCATTCTACATCTTTGTATAAATTAAGCTAATTGAACAAATTCCTTATTTTCCATATTTTATTCTAAAGTGTTTGCACTTTTACTAGTTGTTAACAAATGGCCGGGTGTGCTGGGTACTAGAATTCTGACCACTGGAATTCCTGTACAAACACTTTTAGGCTTTTGAGCTTTAGTAGATAAAGTCATCATGTTTTCATGCATTAATGCTGAAGTGGTGAGAGCTACAAACGTTATTTAAATTGTAATTAAATTCTGATATTCTTAAGAAGCTAGAATCTGTGCCTACTACCACATGTAGCACTCTACATTAACAGAATACATGCAGACCAGTGCTGTCATGCAGTACCGCCCTTCCCCACACTAAACAGATTATGTCTTTCTTCTTTCCTTCCAAGAATGAGGAAGAAGATGATGAAGAAGATGATGATGACGACGACGATGACAATGAATCAGAGGGAAGCAGCAGTTCCTCATCCTCTTCTGGAGACTCTTCAGATTCGGACTCCAATTGAACCAACCCCTTCCTCTGGCCACCTTTCTTGCTGTACTCTTATTCGGTTTTGTTTTTCCGGATAATAGTAACATCCGTAGCTGGAGAGCTAGGATGGGGAGGAAAGGGGAGAAGAAAAATCACTGTGGTTTAATTATTTTCCTCTCTCCACAGACCTCGCATTGTACTTAACTCTGTGTGGTTGTAGGTGAGAGCAGTGGGGGTTGGGGTGGAAAATAGCTGACAAACCAGCAGAGGGATTTATTTTTGTTTATTTCTTTGGGGTGTGGTGGTGATGTTGTGAGGAGTGAGTTTTATTCTGCACTCCTCACTTTCACACACCCTATTAAATCTCTCTGGGGGTTTCCCCACTTTTGTGAGAGGTGGGAAGGGGTCATTGCAAAATCCAGACCTCTTTTATTTTCCCTCCACATTTCCACCTCTCCCCCACCCTAATTCTAGCCACCAGCTTGGGACTCTGTATAAATCCTTTTTAAAAAAACACACACACCCAACAACCTGGCAATGAAAGACACACACCCATACAAGAGACAGCTCAGGAGAGATGGGTTCCCAGAAAGCATGAGCCATGGAAGGTTCTGGACTTTGCCAGTGAGACCCACCTCTCCTCAAAGTGGACAATCTTGTACAGTCTCAAAATTTCACACCTTGGCAAAAGAGAGAAGGAGAACAAAATGGCCACAGCTGCACTTAGCTATTTCCTGTGACGAACTGGATATCCAGCATTTCTTGCTAAGGGAAATGGGGGTGGGTATATTTCATGTGAGCGCATGGCAAGGGTCAGGGGTTAGAGGAATGGAAAAACAGGTTTGTTTTGTTTGTATTTTGTTTTTTTCAAAGGGGTATGTCTGGCACATTCTGGGGAGAAGATTTCAAGAGCTCCAAGGGGATTTGACTTTTATTTTGCAGGAGGTGGACTTTTTCTGTCATTTTTCTGACCAGCATTTGGACAAAGACAGTAATGGCCAGACCCTTTTGGGTTGTTGTTGTTAATATATCTATTTTATTTTTTTTTTAACAATGAAGTGACCAATAATTGTACCAAAATGGGGCATTTTGTTGACTGTCTTTGGGTGGGGCGGTTGGTTTCGGGGGATCATCTGTGTCATTAGCATTTTTTTAAAATAATTTTTTATAAACCAAGTAAGAAAACCATCTTTTTTTTACAAGTTATCTATCCCGTCTTTGACATCAGATGCTTCTTACGTCTCCTACACTCACAGAGAGTTGTGAAGTATAGGATCTTGGGGGTGGGTGGGTGGGAAGTGTATATAAGAGGCCTGTAGTGAAGTTTCTTTCAACATGTCTTAGTTTTACTCAAACTGTACTTGTTCATTGGATTTGGGCAGAAGTTTGGTGTCAAGAAGAGACAGATTACAAGATGCATATTTGGCATCTTCGGTTTAAAAACCAAAAAAACCACAACAAAACAAAACTACACACCCTATACCGACTATTCTGTTTGCTCTCTTAATAAGGCCAAAGCTAAAACATTATGGCTGTCATGAAAAACAGTTCCAAAATCTCTCTTCTCTTCTTATAATGTCAAGTTACTCAGAATGTCACATACTGCAAATTTCCTCCTTTTCTCTGGAACAACCAATGTAATGAAGCTGGAAAGGGAAATAAGCAGCACAGTGATGTTACATTACATATTTTGTTATGACTAGACATTATCAGAAGAGAGTTAAAGATGTCTGCTGTAATGTTTAGTTGTGACCTAAAAAAGCTCAAGACACTGGCCTCATCTGAACATGATTGCTAAACTGTTCAGCACATCTTTCTCTCTCCCTGATCCCTTCCAGATGGTTGGACTATACCTCATATCTACAGCCAGTATTGCCAGTGGCTATGCCAACTGGTGCTGGGATTTGTAGTCCAGTACATCTGGAAGGTGCCAAGTTAAGCCACTATAAATGCACAACACAAGTTAAATTTCTGCACAAGAGGAAGAGGGGACACATAAGCGGAAGGTTTGTGAGCAAAACTCTAAATCACCTCTGTACTAAGTCAATTCAAATGAACTTGGTGTCGGTGATTGACTTCAGAAATTGAGATCTAGTATGTTGCACCCTGAAATCCAGTGTGATGTAGTAGATAGAGTAACGGAGTAGCTTGAGGAGGCCTGGGTTCAAATCCCAGCTCAGCCATGGAAACTCCCTGAGAGTGTCAAACTGGTAAAACCATTCAAATATCTCACTTACCTTAAAAGCCCTGTTAGGGTCACCATAATTCAGTCCCTACTTGAAGGTGCACAACAACAACATTGCACCCTACTGTTTAAAGGTAAACGTTTTGGAAGTCTTTTCCATCTAGTCACAGTTGGCCTTGTATTTACTTACCCTTTCCCCTCTTTTCCGTCTTATTTTTATTCACATTTTTACATGCAAAACTCTTAGATCATAATGTACACAAGGCAGTTATCCTTGACTAATTTTTATTTTTGCATTCTTTGGAATATCAACTGGTCTGAAGTCAGTGTTTTTATCTTTCTAAGGCCATGGCAAACAACCAATAGCATCTACCCCAATTTGGCCTGCCCCAATCATATTATTCTTTTCTTTCCCTTGATCTTCTCCCCCTCCTTTAGGAGAAGGGGAATGGAAACTGAACGCACAGTTTACACTCCACCTGTTGAGTTTTTCTTCAAGGAAAACCCTTTCGTTTCCAAAAACGGGAATGCCAGTGCCTAACTCTCCCTGGAAACCATGCTGTGTCACCAGCTGTTTTTGCCTGAATAGCATCCGGTTGTGATTGTGAAATGGTAAAAACAAGAGAATTCTTCAGATTTCAAATGCCCTATTAGTAGATCTTAAAGCCTTGTGGGAAAGGGAGTGAAGGGAGGAACTGGACATCTGTAAAGGTTAGCAAACAGAGAAAGCATGCTCGCAGACATTGCACTGGAAAAAATACATTACTCAAGAAAAAAAGCTCTTTTTTTATTTAAAGAGTGTAATTTGGGAGTTGCCCCTCTATTTCCCCAAAGCAGTTGTTGCTAGCTGTGCCTTAAAAACATGTGATTGTCACACAAAAGCGTTGTTAGTATTGGGCTACATTGCAATACACTGAAATCAGTGTTGTGTTCTTGGACTGCAAGGTTTTGAAGACAGAATTGAAAGTGAAATCTCAAAAGTCACGGGGAGGTAGAACAAGAAGTAAACAGAATTTCCAGTGGCTGGAAGGGCTTCTTCACCCTTTGCAGGGGGCTTGTCTTATCCTGTGTTTTTGACTAACAGAAACAACACATGCTACAAACTTAAGTTCTTCTCTTCTGCCAGCAACATCTTGTTAACTTAGCACAAAGTCCATTCAGCTTATCTTTGTACATCCAACTTAGAGGCACATAAACCCCTACCAGCCCATTTCTGAACCAAAGTTGTGATATATGAGCAAACTGCAGAGATACCCTTTCAAAGCTAAAGCAGGTCTTTGGCCTTTCAAAGGTTATTTCTTGTCAATTCCTTGTTTTTTCAGTCTTAACATTGTTTTTTTGGAGGAAAAATTGTATTTCAAGACTCGCTTTTTCCTGTAGTAAAAAACTTGCAATATTTTGAAACAAAATAATGCCATGATACAGACAGATAACCACATGAAGATGTCGAACATTTTTCAGAGAGCAAATCATGACTTGTTTCTATCCTGGTAATTCAGGCCAAAGGTAATGGATGAGAAACACCTTTCACCCTTATTTATCTAAACAAAATACATTTTTTTCCAGCAGTAACTAGTTGCAAAAAAACACAAAAACAAATCTAGTGGCTTTGAAAACAATACACTGGTTTTTCAAAGTTTCAGAAACTCCATTAACCTCTTCTTTTAACCTTTTCTTTTTCAATTGCCCATGTCTAATCTGCAATGATAGCAGAAACAACGAGATTAGAGGCAGCATGGATGGACAGCCAGTCCAAGTCAGGACTCGAGATAGATCTTGGGGGCCCTGTGTAAGCAGAGACTTTATGTTCCCTGTTTATTTTGGGGGTGTCGGTTTTTTGGTTTCTGTTTTTATTAAATGCAGAATTGTATGTCAAGAAAATCTGCAACTTGTATATATTATGCAAATACATATTCTAGATCATTCTAAAAAATCCCTTTTTTTTAATAATGGGAGAAAACGCAGGATTATAAAGTACACTGAATACATTCTGAATTAGAAATGCAGTTAGCTGATTACTGTCAAGCCACTCTTGGCTTTAAGTGGCAACAAGATATTTTTCAAAGACCAGCAATTTTTCCCACCTGGCTGCCAAAATTTATTCCCCTTCAGCATTTGCCCATTAGAAGAATGCTGTGTCTCCTAGACATTTACTCCTATGTGTAAAGCTGCTCCTTTTCAAACCAGCAGTTAGAATAAATTGAGCTTCCTTCACAAAATGCCCTGGAAAATTTTGCCTCCTGCAACCATCTCATGTTGAAAAGTACTCCAGTTTTTTTAAAGCAGTGGCCTTTTCCTCATGTTGCTTCTGTTTCTAGATACGAAGAAGAAAATACTTCATCTTGGCAAACAAACGTTCTCAAACAACCCAGAGATTGGATAAACATAACATTCACTTGATTTCAGTAGCATTTTTGGTACAGCCAAGGTGGCTTGGCTTGATGAAGGTCTTTTTGTGTTTTGTTTTGCTTTGCTTTGTTTAGTTTTGGTAACCTGCATAAAGAAATACAGATAGGGATTAGTTTTCCACTCTGCATTCAGAGTTGAAAAATAATTTTCCTGAACATCCGCATGTTAAAAAATTAATTAGCCTTCTTTAGAAAGAAGAATCCACTGTCTTCTGCACAGGGCCATGAATTTGTATGTGTGAGGATATAATTACATTGTAATGAGGATAGTACCAGGTAGTTCAAGAGTTAACTCTTGCATGTACATCTGTTCTCCATTTTGGTGAAGGCTACTTTGGGTGGCCCTGTGGAGGGAGGTGTTTGTGTGGATGCACCTTTGGGAAAGGTATCAAGCTCAGGAGCCCTTTTTGGGTTCGCCAGGTAAGTAATCAAATACCAGTAATACAAGCAAACAGAAATTAATCAAGAACAAAATGACCTCAGTAAAATGTTTCAGGGGAGAAGACTATTTAAGAATGTGCTGAATTAATGTGCAGTACACACAAACATTGGTGTTACATGCATTTCACTAATACATTAGTTTGATCTTGAGGTCTCCTTTAATATATAGGTAAAACTGAAAATTACACAGACTTGAGAAACTTATTAACCCAGTAAATTCTACATAGATATCTTTGAGCAAGAAAAATTACATGATTAAAAAGGAAGCATTTATGGGTGATATTTTAGTGATCAATAATTTGCCATTGCTATTAAAGATTAGAAATACTCAAATTGAAAGTAGTCACATTTTAAAGTATGAATTCCATAACTTTCTAAAATGTAAAATATTTTGGGTTACTCAGTAAATTGCTTGCAATTATTTAGTGATCTTAGGTTTATGCATACAAGACACATTAAGAACCTGTGTAGGATTCTGTAGGGCCCAGCATTTCATGTAAAGGGTCTTTACCAGTGTGCAACCCCCTTGTCATGCTGCACTCATGTGCTAGTGAACTTTGGTCAACATATACTGTACTGGCATGCAAACTTTGCACATAGGTTATCAGCCCTTTAAGCAAGATTCTGGACTACAGAGGAATCGATAGGTAAGTGCTATATATTCTCCAGGTCCTATATACAGTACATCACTTGTATTTCTTTCTCCCGTATATATTGAATGATGCCCTCTAGAAAATACGCTTCTTTTTAAAAAAGGTGCTTCCTCAGTATAATTCAAAAGAGAAATTTGATTGCCTTTTGCACCCTATGGAGGAGATGAAGTCATGCTAAGCTAGCCCCACTGCCTTCTCACTGTT
Source organism: Intellagama lesueurii (assembly GCA_037013535.1). Taxonomy (NCBI): domain Eukaryota; kingdom Metazoa; phylum Chordata; class Lepidosauria; order Squamata; family Agamidae; genus Intellagama; species Intellagama lesueurii. The sequence goes on from JBAJHW010000006.1 coordinate 36,619,251, forward strand.
GTCTGTCCGTTCAGTGCTGCTTTACTCATTACATTAGCTGCATGGAAGCCATCAATAAATTTTTTTTGCACTGTAAGGGGCCACATGGAACCATGCAAGGGGCAAGCATCAGTCTGTGGAGACCCTTTACTCCATTGTCACACATTTCTTCCAAGCAATCAAAGCTGAGACATTCCATCCAGTTCAGAGGAACCTTTGGTAAGTATCTTCTAAAAACGGACACAGTTTTTCCTTAGAGTTTTTCCTTAGTAGACATGTAGTTAATGCAGTGTGTCATCTGCCATGCATGTAGAAGTGTGCACATATACATACACTTGGAAGTAGATGGGAAATCTTGTGCTTTTTAAAATCCCCCCCCTTTTTTTTTTTTTTTTTTTTGGCGGTCCCAGTTTTGTCTCTGGGGGGGGTGGGGATGTATATAGTGGTCTCTTAATAGAATTCCAGAACTGTACCAGATGTGGGATGACATGACATGCAGGATACTTGTAGGTCCACATACCTTCTCACCTCAAAGAATCCCTGTATTTCTAAACGTTGATTATTAAATACGAATTATAACGGCTACCCCGGTGATCCAGCAAAGGTGACCACATGCAGGAATGGATTATGCTAAGTATTAGAGCAAGGGCAAGGGGAGAATGGCTGTGTACAGCAACTAGGTAAAACATGCAGTGATTCTTGTGTAACTGTTCACATTGTGGTGCAACAGCCTGTGCATAAACTGATACTCTAAGCACTGCTTAGCTGTACAGCAATGTGCACACTGCCTCCTGTTGCTTCAACAAATGCTACCTGCTTGACATCTGAAGAATACCTTAGCCATAGCTGTATCTGGCTGGATTTCTCCCCTTCAACTTTGCTTTTTATAGCCATGTGTGATATGATATGACCAGTTGTATATCTAATTAAGCGAACCCCTCTGTCTTCTATCAACCTTTGTGATACTCCTAGACTCTTATTTCTGATCCCTTAATGAACACCTCCCCCCTTTCTGTCTCGCCCTTCTAAAATGAGACACCTGGTTTGATTTTGCTGAATGTACCAGCTCTGTTGTATTTTAGTAGATGTGTTTTTAAGTAAAAGAAAAAAAGTTAACAAGAAAAATCTTGTTCTTTAAAGTAAAATTCTTACAGTACTTATGTCTTTTTTAAAAGAAAGAAAGGTGTTATGGGATGGGGTGGGGGGGAAGTTTGTACTGTAAGAAGGTGGAACTGAGTGCATTTTTGCACTGTTGACAAAATGTGATATTCCAAACAAGTTCTTGTGAAAAGGAATCATTTTTTCTAATATTTAAAAAGTGTTTTTGTAGATTTAAAAATCTTTAAAATACTTTTAAAAAAGTACCTGATTTTCCGTTTCTATTGTTAAATGGGACTTGGAAAGCTAAGGACACTTTGGTTTTCTTAGAAGTTTTTTCCTATTTGCAATCAACTTGGCTAGGACTTCGGTCTCAAGTCTGAACAGACTTTAAAATGTGGATCTTCCCTTCACCCCCTTTTTTTCTTTTGTATAATAAAGTACAAAAACAGCTTCTGTTCTCATGTCGTTACTTGAAACAATTAAAAAAAAAAGCTGCAGGAAACAAGGATGCTTGAGCTGTTTTCTTCTGTTGCTCTGAGTTTGTCCAGTATAACTATATATTCAGAGTATTTTCCATATTGTTATTAAAGTTTGCCATTTCTGAACGACATAGCTTTGAGCTCTGGGTGGTCCAGTGGAAGTCTCGACCTGGTCTTTGCCAATAGCAATTACGCTGCACCTCTAGAGGGATGAGAACAGATTGTGAGATTTTAATGTACCTGGGCAGATGTATTCTTCTGTTTGCTGACGGATAGTTTCTCATCACAATTCAAACGGTTTGTGTTGGATCTATCAAAAAAGATTTTGGTATGGTTTGCCTCTTGCAATCTCAGGAGTACTTCAGCATTTTGGCTGAACCATTTACTGATCTTTTTAAAGGAAGATCTGAAACAATAATTGATTTATATATTAGAGAGATCCCTCTCAAAAGAAACCAACCTCATATATAACCAATTTCTAATTTGAGTATATGAATTTACTGGAAATGTTTGAATGTTGTTTTTCATTAGAAAAAAATACTAGTATGGTTTGCAACATCATAACCTTTAAAAAAAATAATTTAAACGCCTGGAAACAATTGACAGTGTTTTCAATCAAGGTCTAAAACATGGCAGTGTCCAAGTCTAATGTAATGTACAAGAGAGATTCTTCTTCGTGGCCTCTGTGAATGCACACTAATGGGTTAAATCTGCGCATGCGCAGAGGCCTCGGAATATTCTAGAGCTAAATAATCGTTTAGGATCTCCCCCCAAGCCCTCGTGGACCGCCCACCCTGACAGTTACCTCAGTTCCTTTTTTTCTGCTGCTGCAGCAGGTCTCACTATCTGGAGCTCTTCGCAAACGGAGATCGGAACACTGTATTTATCTTTCTTTACGTTAATCGTTCGTACTTTGTTTCCCTGTTTCAATATAAAAAAAAAAAAGATTTCGTTTAGACTTTAGAGTTTCCCCTCCCCCCTCCCTCTCCCGTTTCCCGCCTTTTTATGGCACCGAAAGTGACTTTCAAAAGCTGCGATTCTTGTCGCAAAAAGATTCCATCTACCGACGGACATAGACTCTGTCTGGTTTGTCTCGGGGACACTCATATCCCTCAATCCTGCCTCCATTGCAAAAAATTTACCAAACAGGCGCTAAAACTAAGGGAACTTCGCCTCTGCGCCATTTTGTGGGAAAAGTCTCTTCAACCCCCCACAATGGACAATAAATCTACTCCCTCTACTGCTGAGATGCCCCTGTTATCTCCTAAGGCAAAACCACCTAAATCTAAGGTCACCAATCCAAAAGACAAGCCATCATCTTCAAAGATCAAGAAACCACTTTCTTCACCCACTCAACAACCGGCGCCGCAACAACCATCTACGCGAGCGCCGCCGTTGCTCGAATCTCCCAGAGCCGCTTCCCCGCGCGTTTTGAAAAATCAACCCCCTATGCCACCCTCTTTACAAGATGAAGGGGGTACCATCGGAGGGGGCGTCACGGAATTCTTCAGTGGCTTGGAGCCTTGGCTCGCCCTTGCCCTCAGATTCTGAACATGGATCTGTTTCCCCACTGCCAGATCCATCGCCAGCCAAAAAGATGAGGGCTAAGATCAAACATCTTGTGCTGGCCGAAAGAGATTCCCGGTCCTCGAAGCATTCGGGACCGAAGGTCTCTAAGCTAACTGGGGTTTCAAAGCGTCACCCCAAAGATAAGAAGAGCCGGGCACGCGCTGAAGACTGGCCTCCGTTTCCGTACAGCAGGAAACAATTCGGCCGCTGGCGCAAACAAATGAAAAGAATGTTCGATCCCCGTTCCTTTTACGGGTTTGATTCGTCGTCTTCGGAATCGTCGGTGTCCCACGATACCAGCTCGTCGGGGGATGATTCAATGCCGACTGATCTCAACCCCTACGGGACTGAACATAAACGACGCCGACGGGATCGAGCCCTTACGGTACCGACAGCGACGAAGAAACCTAAGTCAGTGCCGGTACCGTCTAAACGTACCAAGGTCGACGACTCTTCTGGACCTCCTAAGCGTCGGGACCGAGATGTGGCTGCGGCTGCCCACGGTACCGACACTGGTACCGTGCCACGACACCGTCGCAAGGGCTCTCTCGCCACCGTTGTAGAGCCAAAGAAGCCTACGAAACGCCGTCGGGAACGTTCCGCTTCCTCGGACTCGGATGCTTCCGCCGTATCTCCTGCCCACGGTACCGTGCACGGTACCAAACGAAGGAAAATTCTACCATCTAAATCCGATGGTTATCCCAGGGACGAGTTTTACTCTCCCGCGGACTCATCTGACACGTCCTTTGAGTCGGATTCGTCGGACACTTCTCTCCGTGAATCCCCCCCTAATGCTAATACACCGGATTCGGAAATTGATGATGCCAACCCCACCTCTCCAGCAGCCGACTTCGCCTCTTATTCGGAGATGATACGCCGCATAGCTGCTGCCCTGGACCTTTCGGTGCACCAACCGCCTCAGATCGCCACTGATAAAGTGTATGAGGATATAGATGAAGACCAGAATCCTCCTTTACGTATGGCGTTCATCCCGTCCCTACTGCGTGTCACCAAACAATCCTGGGACAAGCCATGTTCGGTACTTCAAATGTCCCGACGAGTTGAGAATCTTTATAAGATCCATGGGACTGAGTTGGATTTCTTAACAAAACATCCTCCTCCCAACTCTGTAGTTGTGGATGTCACTCAATCTAAATCCAGAGCCAGTTCTAACGCTGCCCCTAATAACAAGGAAGGCAGGAGGATGGACATTCTCGGCCGTCGTGCTTACTCACTCGCCTCCTTTACGCTTCGGGCTGCTAATTATATGGCTGCGATGGCTGCTTATCACAAGCACCTCTGGAACCGTGCCCTACCATCTTTACAAGCGGCCCCGGCTGAGCTTAAGCCTAGGGGCCTATCCTTGCACCAAGAAGCTATGGCCCTAGCCAGACAAGAGAGGGTGACTGCCCGGCACATCATAGAGCACATCATAGCCTCCCGCAATTTGATGACTGGAGTAGCCATCAGACGTCACGCATGGCTTAGATCTGCCAATATCAATGAGGACTCCAAAACCAGAATATTGGACCTACCTTTCGATGGCACTGGTCTTTTCGACCCTAAGACAGACGACATCCTGGAGGGTCTGCAAAAGGCAAAAAAGACGGCACGCGCTTACTCTTCTCAACCGTACTTCAAACAACGATTCCCCTGGAAGCGTCAGTCCTCTTATCAATCATCTTATCAATCATACAGGCCGTATCAGAATAAACAAAGATTCTACCCTTCTCAGTATGCCTACCCAGCTCGTCAACAGGACCAACGTCGGCGCCCACGCCAACCACTCAGGAAACCTGACCGGAAACCCAAGCAGGGTTTTTGACTCCCACCTTTCATTTACTCTTGGTCTCCCCACCCGTTATTCCACCCGCCTTGCACCCTTTCTTCCAAACTGGCTTCTTATTACCACCGACAAATGGGTACTCACCATAGTCGCCCAGGGCTACGCAATAGAGTTTATCGAACTACCTCCTTCACGAGTCATCTTCACTCCCCCTTCCGTCGCCCTACGAAAAGAAATAAAAATACTTCTTCAAAAATCGGCCATTTTCCACTTTTCCCCAGACCCTATCGACCCTGGCTTCTTTTCAAGATACTTTTTAGTCCTAAAAAAGGACGACTCTTTCCGTCCCATCCTGGACCTCCGGGATCTAAATTTTTTCATCACTTACCGTCGATTCCGGATGATTACCTTAGAACGCATCCTTCCTCTGCTCCATCGCGGGGACTGGTTCGTCGTTGTCGATCTCAGCGACGCTTACTTTCACATTTCTATAAGACCAGATCATCTAAAGTACTTGCGTTTCTCTCTTGGCTCTGCCTCTTTCGAATTTGCGTCCCTACCTTTCGGACTTTCCACGGCCCCCCGTGTCTTCATAAAATGCATGGCACCCGTGGCGGCGTTTCTCCGCACAAGAGGCATCGCGGTGTATCCGTACATCGACGATTGGCTCCTGGTAGCCCCCTCAAAACATCTGGCGGAATTGCACACCAATACGACTCTGACCCTCCTGCAGAGTCTCGGCCTTCAAGTAAACTACAAGAAGTCAATGTTGACGCCTTCTCAGGTGGCAAATTACATAGGCGCTATACTCGACGCAAGACGGGCGAGAGCCTTTCTTCCACAAGAACGGGCAGTCAAGATGAGAGCCCTCATCAAACTCTTCAAACCACTACAATCGGTCACTGCCCATCAAGCTCAAAAACTCCTAGGCCTCATGGCCTCCACAACCTCTGTCATACCTCATGCCAGACTGAAGATGAGATCCCTTCAGGCCTGGTTTCTCTCCCTCTTCAACCCCATGGTGGACTCTCCCAGGATGCGCCTCCAAGTCTCCATCGAGCTCGCGCAACAACTCCACTGGTGGACCAACCCTCACAACCTTTTCATGGGTCGCCCTTTCGCCCCACTCCTACTAACGTCGCGGATCACCACCGATGCGAGCCCAACAGGTTGGGGCGCTCATTGCAACGGCCTTCCGGCCTTCAAGTCCACGCTCGGTGGTCTCAGCGGGAGCAACAACTGCACATCAACAACCTGGAGCTACTGGCAATCTTCAAAGCCTGCCGATCCTTTCTCCCCATCATCTCAGGCACGGCAGTACAGATTGTCACAGACAACACCACAGCTGCCTTTTACATCAACAAACAAGGGGGCACTCACTCCCCCCCTCTGTTGTATCTGACCGTACAGTTTTGGGAGTGGTGTCTGGAGAACCACATTTTTCCCTCGGCAATTTACATTTCCACCCATGAAAATGTCTGGGCGGACCGCCTCAGCAGAACGAGTGCATCCATGCACGAGTGGACACTAGATCAAGAGGTGTTCCTTCGGATCTGCAGGAAATGGGGCTTTCCAACAGTGGATGCTTTCGCCAATCAGGACAACACCAAGTGCGCAATTTACTTCTCCAGAGCAGGTCGGGGAGCCGGATCCCACGGCGACGCTCTTATGGTCCCGTGGAACAATCATCTTTTCTACATGTTTCCACCCTTTCCTCTACTACTCCGTACCCTTGTCAAAATACAACACGACAATGCAGATGTAGTGCTGGTGGCACCCAGCTGGCCCCGTCAGCCGTGGTTCACAATGCTGACGACAATGGCTGTGGACTCCATGAAGCTCCCGTGTCTTCCACGTCTGCTTTCTCAACACGACGGAGCCACTTACCATCCGGATATCCTCTCCCTGCACCTCACTGCGTGGAGAATCATTCCACAGTGACCACTGTCATCTCTCACTGCTGGAAACCTTCCACTAAGACTCTATATAGTAACAAGTGGATCGCCTTCCAAAAGTATACTGCTCCGCAAAACTTACCTGTCTCGCCAACCTCACTGGAGGCGGTTCTGGAATTTCTGGCGTACCTGTTTGACAAAAATTTGGCACTCTCTACCCTAAAAGTATACCTCTCAGCAATTATTGCTCATCAACCTCCTGACTCGAAGAGCGCTCTCCTCTTCCGACATCCTACAGTAAAGAGGTTTTTGCGTGGAGCGGCCCAACTGCACCCTCCACGAATAACGCCTGTTCCCCAATGGTCATTACATACCGTCCTCAATCGCCTGACACATTCTCCATTTGAACCGCTCGCCACAGCCTCAGAGCATTTGCTCACCCTCAAGGTTCTGTTCTTGGTGGCGATAACTTCTGCCAGGCGGGCCTCTGAGCTAGCCGCATTGCGGGTGGGCCCTCCTTTCCTTCAATTTTTCTCGGACAAGGTGACTCTGTACCCAGATGTTTCGTTTCTCCCCAAGGTCTGCTCTACTTTTCATGTGTGTCAGCCCATTATACTGCCGACCTTTTTCCCTCAACCGTCTACCCCTGTTGAGAAGTCTTTACACCTGCTTGATGTTCGCAGGGCGTTATCTTATTATGTTCAGCGGACTGCACCTTTTCGACAGTCTAAACGACTCTTCGTTTCTCCGCATTTGCCTCACAAAGGACAACAAGTGTCTTCTCAAACCATTTCAAAGTGGATTGTGCAGACCATTCGTCTGGCGTACGAATTAGCACATAAGCCTCTTCCAGACATGGTCACGGCCCATTCAACTAGGGCTGTGGCCACCTCTACTGCATTTTTACGAGGTGTCCCACTTCAGGATGTTTGCAAGGCTGCGACTTGGTCCACGCCTTCTACATTTGCGTCCCATTACCGGCTGGACGTTCGTGCTAAGGAGGATGCTAGATTTGGACGTGCGGTTCTTTCTGCTGTGCTGCCGTGACGTCCCTCCACCTTTCTAAGGTAAGCTTGTTAATCACCCATTAGTGTGCATTCACAGAGGCCACGAAGAAGAAAGAGAGGTTACGTACCTGTAACTTTGGTTATTCGAGTGGTCCTCTGTGAATTCACACTTCCCGCCCGTCCTCCCCTCTTTCCGTCACATCTGTTTCTCTTTAGAGCAGCAGCGGAATTTGGGAACTGAGGTAACTGTCAGGGCGGGCGGTCCACGAGGGCTTGGGGGGAGGTCCTAAACGATTATTTAGCTCTAGAATATTCCGAGGCCTCTGCGCATGCGCAGATTTAACCCATTAGTGTGAATTCACAGAGGACCACTCGAAGAACCAAAGTTACAGGTATGTAACCTCTCTTTATTACACAGAGTGGTTGCTATGGCACAGAAGGCCCATTTCCATGTCGCTACGAAATAGAAATCTGCAAGTCGCAATATAAATTAAGACCTTTTTTGAAGACACCTGAGAACTTGCTCTTACAGAGATGTTTGTAGAGGCAAATTGTTGCTGAACCTGGGCCTTTCCAGACTGGCTGTTTTGGTGTGGGCTGGGTCAGGCTATAAAGAGTCATTTGTGGCTGCGGGGGAGAAGCAATGTGTCATTTGGCACACTTCTCTCATCTGAACGGCATATTGATCTTTGGCTTGTTCCACTGTCAAACCCTTCCCCTGATCATCTGCAAAAGATACGGGGAAGTGAAATTATTTTTTACATCTGCTAGATTGTCGCTGATGTGATTAATCACTTTGATTAAATGTGTTTATTGCCGATTGAGAATCTGCCCACAGCTGTGGTTTCGATTGGCAATATACAAACAGGCAAAGAAAAATACATTTTAAAACTTAATCAAAGTAATTCTTTGCATCAGCAACAATCTAGTAGATGCAATAAAAATAATTTAATTTCCCCTGACTCTCCGCAGACAATCAGAAGAAGTGTTCAGTTTCCAGTATCCTGAAGTGGCTTGTATTCTACCAGAAATTGACACCAGAAGGTGCTGCAAGGCTCTAGTTTAGTCTGTTCCAAGCGACCACACTAGCTGGGAATGGACTAAACTGGAGCCTCCCAACCTATGCTGGAATAGTAGGACCCCCTCACGGGTTCAAAAAGGTGTGGGTTGGGGCAAATTAATCTACTCCAGCTATGTCCATGTGTGGATGCAAAAAAAAAAGCAGACTAACCTGACCCATCAGCACACCAAACAGTGGGACAAATGGCCTTGTGGAGACAAACATTGTAACACTTCTCCCATCCACCCTCCGTGTTTCCCCGAAAATAAGACAGGGTCTTATATTAATTTTTGCTCCAAAAAACACATTAGGGCTTATTTTCAGGTGATGTTTTATTTTTTTCATGTACAACAATCTACATTTATTCAAATTGCTGCACAATGGTGGAGGGCGGGGTTTCACTTAATTGGGGTTTATTTTTGGGGTAGGGCTTATATTACGAGCATCCTGAAAAATCATACTAGGGCTTATTTTCAGGTTAGGTCTTATTTTCGGAGAAATTGTATCTTTTCATGTAGTCCTCCCTCTTTGTCAGGCACTACCACCTGGATATTTGTGCAAATGCCCAAATATGGCCTTTGGGAAGACAATTCTTCCATCTTCCAGTGACCCCTCCTGCTTCCAGTGAGTTTGCCAGTCAGCCACCTGTGCAATTTACAAAAACCGCAAAGAACACTGGATTGCTTACCTGTAACAGTGGGTCTTCAAGGGGTCATCTGTGGAATCACACAACCACCTACCAGCCTATCAGCTTATCTGGGTTGCAATAGCAGCAGATTCCGAACAGAGGGAAGCTGCCAGGAGAGCAAGCTGCACATGCATGCTGGAGGGGAGAGGCAACAAAAATCACTCACTCTAATAGCAGCTCTGCACAGATACAAGACCACCATGCCCATAATTTCACATATGATGACTTGAAGACCCTCAATTACAGTTTAGCAGCCAGGTCTTATATTAACGGAAAGTTGCAACAACAACGGGCCAAAACTTTGCCTTTTTGTCCAAAATGTTCTTATCATTTATGTTTTAAATAGTTATTTCTTACGAACGTTTTGGTTGGTGCTGTCCAAAAACACTGTGCTTCTGATTACCTATGGCACATAGGCTTCTGTGGAACACCGGGTCTGTACTTATTTCAGTGCCTGCTGGTTCTCTGTTAGCATGGCTGTCATATACAGCTAGATCCAGGCAAGGTCAGTTGCAGTAAGATCTTACATTTGTTTGAATTTGTTGTAAGAAATACTTCTCTTATGTTTCTTAGGCAGCTCCCAATGCTTCTGGAAGGCTTTTAAATCATTCTGCCCACTTGGATGATCACTCCATCTTGAAGTCTCTGCACTGGCTGACTTTTTCCCATACAGAGAACAAACCTTCCATCCTATATCCAAAATGAAGATTTACAGGCTGAATATATCACTGGTAAGAGCTGCAGTTTTAAAATTACACCAAGCATTCAGAGGCAAGAGAGGTATGGCTGATTGCCATTTCTAAGACCATGTCCTATTATAGTTCAGATCTGTCTGTTCCAGTATCTGCAACACCTACTAGTGGCTCATTCTGCCTACAACTCTTCCTTTTGAGACTGGGTCTAAACGGCAGACTTCACAGTCACAATATCTAGACAATTTTTTTGGTTGTTCTGCATTCACATCTGAGTTTTGTACCCTCTACCCTGATAGAGAGTTCCAGAGAACATAGAAGTTTACACACTTTTGGTATTGTGTGAGCCCTGCCAGCCCCAGTTTGGCTAGCAGGTAGTTGCTCTTCCATCCTCATATCCATACACTTCAGGCCAATGAGATGAAACAGAACAGGGTTTATTGAACTTGGGAGGGGTTAAAACAACAACCGGTTCAGCATGTAGTTCACTTTCTTTGGCCCTAGTTCTTGACATTCGTCCAAGGTCTTTTAGCACTATCTCTTGTTCCTTTTTGGGGAACAAAAAAGGGACGTGGTGGCGCTGCGGGTTAAACTGCAGAAGCCTCTGTGCTGCAAGGTCAAAAGACCAGCAGTCGTAAGATCGAATCCATGCGACGGAGTGAGCTCCCGTCGCTTGTCCCAGCTCTTGCCAACCTAGCAGTTTGAAAGCATGTAAAAATGCGAGTAGATAAATAGGTACCACCTCCGTGGGAAAGTAACGGCGTTCCGTGTCTAGTCGCCCTGGCCACGTGACCACAGAAACTGTCTTCGGACAAACGCTGGCTCTATGGCTTGGAAACAGGGATGAGCACCGCGCCCTAGAGTCGGACACGACTGGACTAAATGTCAAGGGGAACCTTTACCTTGTTCCTTAGTTCTATCCACCAAGGGACGTGGGTGTCAGTCCTTCCAGTGAGTCTCATTCTCTCCACTCATCTGTAGAATCCCGAACTGGGGACTCCTTGCCTTTTGCCAGCTCCTAATAAGGAGTGGGTATGCCTGCAGTAAGTGCAAGCTTCAGGGGGATTTCCCTGCAGGGGAATAGAGCAAACCTAGTTCCTGGGATTCTTTTCCCCAGCATTTTCCAGGACTGGTGTTCCCCATGTCTCTTTTCATGCTAGCATTGATTCTGTGTAGGATCAGGCTTTCCCGTCTTCCTAGCTTCTTGTCTCTTCTATTCGCCCCAGTATGATGTCTGTGGTCCGCTCTCTAGCCTCCCAGTCTAAACTTCAGTTACAAAGCTTGTGTCTTTTGGAAAAGGCAGTAGGAAAAAAAGTCTGTAAGGGGCAATATCATAAGTGAGGAGACTCTTTAAAAAAATTTTTTTCAAGAGTGAACACTACTGGAGCTGCCAAAGCTCACCCTCTAATGATAAAGGGATAAACATGTTCCATGACCCTGCACATAGAAGGCCACAAATCAGCAGAACAGAATCCTACAATAACAACAATTTTGAGATAAGGTGGAGTAGAAATTAAAATAATATAAGAAAAAATATATAGTGCAAAACCTCCCTCTCCTGAGGTAAGATTAGCAGCAGCACTTATTCCAGGGTTCGTGTAACAGGAATCCAAAACAGACTTACAGTGTTATACACCTCAGCAACTCACCCCCATGAGCAAATAAAATACTGCCTAAATCTGTTTGGGAAACAGCTTCTGTATAGTGAGGGAAAGAGGCTACTGTGTGTTTTGATTCCACTCAGCAGACCCTTTGCTCATGTCCTAAGGATATCAGAAATACTGGGTAAAGCCCATTTTGTTAAACCTTCCATCTGTTATTTACTTTAAAAATGCAGGCATTATTGAAGAGCCTGTTGCCAAGTATGACCACAATATTCTTCAATAAGTTATGGGTGCTCAGATTCTTAAAGTAGGTGTGGCTGGGAAGGCTCCAGCACATCACATCACACCAAAAAGAGACTTCTAACCTGTGAAATTATTAATTATTCTTGTTGCTTTTGTCCCACTGGGCGTTAGATGTCTTCAGAGCCATACAGATTCTGGATGCTATCATATTCTGACTGATGTTGTGTTGTATTCAAACCAGTCTCCTAAATTCTTCAGCAAATACGTTTTTCTCATCCCTACATGTCTTTTTCCATTTATTTTCCATTGAATAACCAGCTATAACAATCTGTATGCTTCAGTTCTTATCTCATGACTGAAACATTCTAGCTTTTGCCAATTTATGTGTTTTCTGATTTATTGGACTCTATTTATAATTTGCTGTAGTACTTTTTAATTGGTCAGCCTCTCAAGCCAACAAATTCTTAGCCTTCAATTATAAATCCACATTTTAAATCATTCTTTTTATAGCAGCTTATGTAAAAAGTTCACAATTACATAGCATACAGTAGAACTGTGAATCCACAGCACATGTACAATGCACGTTCTCCAAGCTATTTTGCATATTACATTCATCTTGAAGCTGCTCTGAGCATCTTTATTGTGACTTTTATTGTATGTCTACAATCCACTTACTCATTTAACAAATTATAACGTTCTTATATTTGCCAACACACCTCATACTTTCATTCTGGATCTTCCACCTGCACTTCTTGAGCTGTTTGTTTTTAATTGATTACTATGAACTCAGTTTTCATAACATTCAGTTTTAGACCATTTTCATTATTTAACAGACTTCTCTGAGTAAACTCTGTAGACTATTTAAACTGTTCACTCTATGTATTGTTTGCATTTCAGATGTTATTGATGACTTCTTCATTGATGGTGATACTATCATTTGAATTAGACAGTGTTTTTTAAAATATATTCTTGGAGTATAAACTGAGAAGCAGAGGCGAGGATATACATCTTTGTTGTAATTAGCGTCATCACAAGTATTATTTATTCTATTAAAATATTGTTAAAATTACACTTTATCCTTATGAGGGGCACTACAGATAAGTGCAACCAATTACTAAACAAAATAAAACAAACAATAATGAGCAGTCACACAAAATAAGTAATAAAACAATAAACAAAGTAACCACAGGGCAGCAGCAAAACTAGAACCAGCAAACAGGTACGCCTACATTAAAATTTTCCAGGCATTAAAAAATCTATAACATAGTGTCTGATATCCTGTTGTGCAACTGTTATGATAGTCTCTTCAGTTTAGTTCTAAAAGGCATCATTCTAAACTTGGGTTGCCTAGCAACTGTTGTGAAGCAGCTAACCACCTGCTTTTCAGAGCATCATTGCCATGGTATATCTCTGAGAGAAGCAGCACAAATTGAACAAAAATAGGTTTTTGCAGATCATAGGAAGTGTGAAATCCTGATACTGGAAAAGGTGTGTATTATGGGAACCAAAAACGAAGACTGCTGGTTGGGTAGAACAGAAGGATAATTTTGAACGAAAAGTGGGAGGGAATTTAAACTGAGAATAAGTACGGTTCCCTGAACTATCAGAAGCCTGAGCTTAAATCACCATGTGTTAGATTCAATTTCTTAATCGACAAAATGGACACATGAAACAAGCTCTCCTGGCATCTAAGTGAGAATAATCAAATTTTAATCCTGTACCTATTTATGCAGAATTAAGCCCAACATAATTTCAGTGAGAACGGCTTCTTCTGAGTAGAGATGCCTGCTGTAGCTTGTTCAGTTAGTCAACCCCCCTCCCCTTCTTCTTCTATCAATTGAATTAATCTGAATGATTCCCTGACAAGCAGTGGTCAAAACAGTTTTGATTTATACTGCTTTTTAATTTAAAAACCTGAATGCAGTTTACAATAATAGGGAATCCAATAAAACCAGCAGCTGAAAACAGGGAGGATTTGATTTAAATCAAATTGATTTAAATCACGATTTAAATTTTAAAAATCAAAATTATTTGACAATTTAAATAATTTTTTTATTTAAATTGTGATTTAAAACATGGTTTAAAAAAAATTTATTTTTATCCACCCTGGCTGAAAATAAGAATAAAAAGGGGGTAATTGACAACATTAACCATCAGGAAAATATCTGGTAAACAAACTAGCTGCAGTTAATGGTGAAAACATCTAACACCGGGCTTTTATCTGCTTTCAGTGGAGAGATGATTTCACATGGTGGGCATCACAGCGGGCGGGGCCTTCCTTTGCATCATAGCCCAAAGCCTCTTGTTAGGCTAAGGTATTGGAAGCAGAGACCTCCCTCTTTCAGAATGTAAGCAGCAGAGAAAGACAGCCTTCTAGGACAGGCTTGCCCAATCTTGGTGCCCTTCAAATTTGTTAAACTACAGTCCACATGATTCTTATCCAACAAGGCCGTTGATCATGCTGACTTCTGATGATGGGAGTTGGAGGAGGCTGTTGTAGGACATTCAGATTAAAAGAAACCTCGCCCAGCTCAAATTAAGACCTCCCTAACAGACCAAAAGCATTAAACTGTGTGGGGGTCTATCCGCTTCCCTCCACCTGCATCACTCACTGAAGTTTTATTCTGGTGAAATGTTGAGGGCATTACAAAAAACTACCTAAATATATTTAGTTTAATACTCATGTTTCATTTGCTCTTCAAACGTGTTTGAGCCTTTTAGGCTGGGGTGTATCTGTAAGGGGCATAAATTCCAGGTGCCCGACATGAGAAGTCTTCAGACTATGACAAGAGTTCTGGAGCAAATAACTCAACCAGCTGATGGTTGTGTAGTAGCTACAAGTATAAACTTACACAACCACAAACCTTGGCATGACTTGCACTGGGTTTTAATTTCACACTGTTTGCTGTACTTAGGCCCCACTGAAATAACTGGGATGCAGTAATGACTTAGATCCTGCTGCTTTCAAGGAGAACTGAGTGCAACTACTGTAGTTCAGTCTGGATGCAGCCCATTGTGCGTAGCCCAACGCTCAATTTTCTTCAGGACATTCTTGGGCCCACAGCAGGCTTGCAAATACATATGAATAAACAACTGAGGTTTGTTTATTCATATGTATTTAAATAAACAAGTAAGCTTTGGGACACCCCAAATCATATACTAAATTGTTATATTCAAGGTGCCATATAATTATGGCTGTACCAATATTTCATTTTTGTGCAGGTCTCTCAAGCACCCTGGGTCTGTACCAACTTTTGAAATAGCTGTAAACATGGATAAGGAATTAGATGGATAAGGAACATAATCACCAGCAGAAACTGACAATTGCATTAACATTTAAATGTATATCAGATCATAATAGTGACTAGTCATAAACTGTTGTTGATGTTAATATGAACACCCTCCTGAAGGTGAGCTCTTTAAGGTTTTAGGTGGAATTAAAAAGCCGATATTCTGAACTGAGGCTACAAATGATGAAATTCAGTTTGATTATTATGTGTTCGCAGACATAATGTTGCCAAATGCAAACTGAATTATAATTAATTCCAAGTTATTTTCACAGGGATAATTTGACTGGCAAAGGAAAGAAAAATATTGTCACTTGTAAAACTAACTTCAAAAAATGTGTTTAAGTTATATAATATTTCAAAGCAGCAGGTCCTAACAATTATGCTGTGCCTTTCTCGTGCACATATGTTTTCAAATTTGCTTTTCAAAATTTTACTTCTCAACTCCCCTCTGTCTTAATTTCTGAGACCACATAGCCATTTTCTACACTGCCAAATATTTTTGTGAACTGTATTTGATAGCCAACTCTAAAACAAGGAGGCTTTTCTTAATTTTCTTTCTGTCAGCATTGAAGTTCTTCTACAAATGTCCACATCATCTTCATTGTCTGCTTCAGAATATGACACCTCTGGGGAAATGGCACCATACATACAACATACCCAAGTTTATCCCATCCTACCTGCCTCTTCTTCTCACTTCCCAGCAATGCACACACCAGTAATTAAATGCAAACAGGTTCAATTCTGCTGTGGTAACAAACTGTGTGCATTTGTCGAGAGGTGGGCCAACCTGTCAAGATCAGTCTACTTAAATCTTCATTTATTTTCCCCTTTAACAGCTAATTCTTCACAGTAGTGAAAATTTGTTTGTTTTACCTCAACTTTCTCCTCTAAAGGACCCTGGGCAGCTCACATCATTAAAAAGATAATATGCAAAGCTAAAAACAGTAAATGTACAAATATTAAAAAAGAATTAAATAATTACAATATTAAAAATGGTAAATAAAATCAATACTAAAATAAATAAATAAATAAATAAATAAATAAATAAATAAATAAATAAATAAATAAATAAAAAGCAACAAAGCACAAAACCCCTATCGGACTGCCAGTCACTAAGGAAAAGCCTGTCTGAAGAGAAAGGTCTTTGCCTGCTTGTGGAAGGACAGCTGGCACACTAGTTTTAACTGTGCAAAGGCTTTCCTCGCCACCGCTGAAACCTGGGCATCCAGGTTTAGAGACAAATCCAGGAGCACCCCCAACAACTAGTTTTCTGACAAAATATGAGTACAGATATTGCACCTGTACACAGGGAGAGGTAAAATTTAAGAAATTTTAGAACGGCATTTTCCAAAACTGAATTTGAATTTCAGTAGCTGTATACCTGGTCTGCTCAGTGGGTTAGGTATCTGGCTGCAGACCTAGAGGTTAGGAGTTCAATTCTCCACTGTGCATCCCAGAGAAGCCAGCCTGTGTGGCCTTGGGCAAGCTGCACAGTCCCAGGGCGCCCCCAGAAGAAGGGGGCCTGGAAAACCCTGGAAAAGGTCACCCTAAATCAGAATTGACTTGACTGCACAATGATGATGATGATGATGTCTGGTCTGGCACGGGTACAAGCAAGGAAGGGAGGAATTAATGGGTGGAGGCACCCCCTTCTGATCTGAAATCCCTTTCCTTCCCACTTTCCCCACCTCGGTGTCCTCTAGAGGGGCTGGAGTGTTAAGTACAAGACAAACATATCTGGACACCTGCTTAAGGAAGATTAACCTACACCGAAGAATATGCGCTGTAGTTAGTTACAAAGAAGCACGGCTTCCTACCCAGTTACGGTTTCCAGAATCGAATGTCCAGTTATTAAAAACAGTGGCCAAGTCTGAACTCTGTATTTCGTTACTCGGTGGTAACGAATACACTCTGCATCTGCCCAGAGGTGCTTTTTTCATCTGTCGTCTCCGAACTGAAAATCTGGCCAAGGCAAACGGTGGCTTCGGGTTCAGGCTCCGGCGCGAGACCATGACACAAAGAGTCGTGCGTGTTTCCATCAAACACACACCCCCTTGTGTATATGTGAGTCTTTCCTGCCTCCCGCCCCCCTGGGAATCTTCTGACGTCCTGCACCAAGTGCAACAATGTAAACCGGCAGCAGCGCGGCTACCACCACCAGCAGCAGCCTCTGTTCCTCGCGCACAACCTTGAATGACAGTGTGACTGGAGGGGGGAAGTAGGCGAGGAAAGAGCTCGCACCGATTGGTCGGTTTATTTCCTCCGAGCCTTGTCATTGGGCCATCGTCCCTGCGCCCTTCCTTTTCTCCCGTCCTCCGACTGGGCCCGCCTCCTTGCCGGAGTCAGCAAGTTAGATTGAGTGCCTATTGCAAAAGGTCCCCCCCCCCCCCGTTTTTCCCTTCCCTATTGCTGCCGCCACCAATGTTGGTGCTGTCGCTGCGGACAAGAAGGTGGACGTGCTAGGCCGGATTGCCGTGCCCAGCCCAACCGACCCTCTGTCCCCTTTTTCCTGCCGGGGGCCTTGCGCTGAGCTGGGGCCCGGCAGGGAGGGGACATGGCTGCTTCGCCCGGGGCCCGGCACACTGCCTGGGGGACAGGCATGGGCCATCGGGGCGGGGGGGCCCGGGTGTGAGTGGCCGCCGCCGCCTCTTCTTGCCTCTGTGTGTGAGTGTGTGTGTGGAGGTAAGTAAATGGGGTGGGGTAGCTCAGAAATTCGGGGGAGGGGCTGGAGACAAGTGTGTGTGTAGGGCTTGGGCGCGGGTAACCCAATAGTAAAGGGTGGGGTGCAATAAGTGATATGGGGGCGTTGGAAGCATTGTGGGGTGCTATGCTGAGGGTAAACAGAGGAAAGAGTTGGAGGAAGGGTGAGAATAAAGAAGTTAGGAAGAAGTAAAGGGGATTAGTGTAGGTGAGTTTAAAGAGGATTAGAGAAATTATTTGAGGAAGACTTGCCAGCCATGATCTTTTGACTGAGCCCCCATGTGCCGAGGCAGTGTACCTCTCAATATGGAATACTGGGGGCAAAATAATAAGGGAGTCTCTTGTAGTCATGTCCACTTTTTATGTTTCCCAGAAGTGTTTGGCTGGAGATTGGTGAGTGTTGAATGCATCACTAGTTAGACCTTTGGTCTGATCTGATCAGTTAACTCTCCTATTGTCCTATAAACAATTAAGGAAACTCATGGTACTGAGAGCCCAATGTGGGATAGTAGTTAGAATATCAGACTAGGGAGAGATGGGTTCAGATCTCCATTCAACTGTGAAGCTTGCTGGTGACCTTGGGCCTCTTATCCACCTAACCCACCTGCACTATTTTTCTCTGACCTACCTCACTATTTTGTTGTGAGGATAGAATGGATGGAGGACCCTCAGTGCCACCCTAAAATCCATGAAAAAAGGATGGAATATGTCCATGATCATGCTCAGATGGAGCATTGTTCTATATACTTTGAATCTGGGAACACAGTGAGGAAAGGGCTCTTCCTTCCTTTATGTCTTATGTTCTTCCAAAGTATCTTCTTGGCTATTCTCACAAACCAGTACTGGATTTGAGATACCTTTGGTCAGCAAATGGGGAAAGGATGACCTGGGAGAGGTAACCTTTCCCGGAGAAGGATATTAAATGTTTCTGGCAAATAGATTTGTGGGGTGAAATGTTTTAAACACAAGTGTATGGAAGGTTTGGTCTTTCAAATGTGGACTACAACTCCCAAAATGCTTTACCACCTGCCAGGCTGGGTGGAGTGGATGAACGTTGTAGGCCAAGACATCTGAAAGGTTGAAGATTCCCAATAGCCAGTTTAAAGTGTATGTAAAGGGGTAGCAAGGCAAAGCAGTGTTGCAATGATCAGGGAAAGGGTGGGGCAAGCAAAAAAAAAAAGAAATGCTGAGAAGCAGTTATGAGTGGAAAGGAGGGGGTTAGTGGGGGAAAGTCTGGAAAAGAAGAGAAAGGTAGTGAGTAAGCAGCCATTAATAAGACATGGTGGTTTCTGTTGGAAGCTGTGAGTCTAACGTGATAGTATGGTAAAAGCAAGGAAACTGGACAGGGGTCAGGAGCTTGACTGGAGAGCTAAGGGTGATTAAAAAGTACAAAGGGATTGGTGTCATCCAAACACAAATGAAGTTGCCGGTATGTATGAAAAAGAAGTATGGGGACTTGGATTTTAGGATGCAAGTTTCCTCTGCATGCCCCAGCCAAATGTGTTAGGCTATGGATCTCAGCATGCAAAGTAAGGATAATTGGGTATTGTGATATAACAAATGTGGAGGGGGGCAGAGACTGGGGAAGGCTATGGACTTGATCTGGACAAGCTGATTCACAACTTAAGTGCCACCGGCTGGCTCTGTTTTCAGAAGCGTGAAGAGCTGAATCTCCACCAGATGCTTTTTAAAAGTGGCATTTCTTTCGGAAAAATGTCCTTCTCCACTCTACCACTGCCTGAGCCTTGCCTCTTGGGTGTAATTCTGACTGAGGCTTAGCCCCAGAATGTGCTTCCAGTGGCACTGCCTCACTATGAAATGTGGGAAGGAATAATCGTAAAGGTAAGGATGCTTCCAAAGATCCAGATTTTATTTCCAGCTATTGAGGAATCTCGCCCTGCCTTCCCTTAAATACTGGGCATTTACAGCCTTATATGAGTATGGATTTTATTTTAGATAAGTGAGGCTTGTGCCCCAGCCCCTTTCTGCCACTGGCTTGGAAGAATAGGTTAAGAATAGGTTAATGTAACACTTTTGGCAGTATGTCCTAAATGGTGGGGTTTTTCTCTTGTTAATACAAAGGTTGGTGGTGGGCTTTGATGCATGATGGAGGGGAGGACTTGATTGAGGGAGTGGAGAAGCAACATGGGAGAACAGCTGCTTTGGGGTATGTTTTGGTGATGGAGCATCTGAAAGAAGATGAAGTAGAATGGGACTAGGGAGATTGGTAAGAGGCTTGTAGCAGGGGAGATGGTGGTCAAGGAAAACAATAGGAAACAGACTAGTCTATCTCAGAGGTAAGACTTATACCAGACTACAGTTTGGTAGAACCAACACAAATTATCTAATTCAGATTGACCAGATCTGTTAATTATGCCACCATTGGCAACCCCTGAGATGAATATTTGTAGTGGACAGAACAGACTCTCGTCTGGAGCATAAGGAACCTAGGACTAAACTGGCCTTCTTCCTGCACTGGTCCCAGCAGATGAGAGGAGGACAACCCCCTAAAGAAGGAGGCTGTTGCGTTCAGGTCCCCATTGAGACGGTCTCCTCTTTTGGCAGCTGAGTGGGGATAGGCTGACTTGGAGTGGGAATAGGCTGAGTGAGGGTATCGTTCTAATTCCAGATGGCTGAGTGTAGAAAGTCATTGGATGTATCGGAGGGTCCCATAGTGTCTGGGTTTTCTTTGCGCTTTGTTAGGCTAATGATGTCTGTGTCTGATGTTAAAAGCAACCTTCTCCCAACAATAGGGAGAGCCCCCAATCGCTGGGAGGCCTTACAAGCTGGCCTGTTCTTTGTAAGCAGCCTATTTTCTTTCTCCCTCTGTATTAAACAGCAACTAATTGTGTTCCAGAAGTTGCTTTCTTTCTGTGTTGGCTGCAATCGCTGGTCTCTGCTCCAAAGGGATATCCATCTTGGAACAGGATGTGCAGGGAAGATATGGAATTTAAAATGTATTTTTTTAAAAAACCAAATGGGAGCAGCCCTCTTGCCTCTCTTCATTTCCCCATCTGTAGTTGTCAACTTGTTTAGCTTAGAGAGAGCATGTGCTGGCATCTAGACTGTCCTAGAAAGGGGAAAGCTGGAAAATTTGTATTTAAATCTTTATTTTACAGCATCTGGTTTAAAAAAAAGATAGGAGCTATAACAAAACACTGCAAGAATAGAACTTTTTTGTTATTAGATGGGCTTTAAAGTACGGAAGGCAAGGCTTGGCATTTCAGAGCATTTTCTTCCATGCATTTTCTGTCCTATATATGTGCCTACCTACTCTCAACCCAGTTTTCTTCATTCTGTCTCTTTATAAAAGTGGACAACTGATTACTTGCAACTCAGTAATGTGTAGATGCTTATTTTTTCCTTTGCCCGTAATTGAACTGAAGTTAAGCCTTGGAGCTTCCATTTAGCCCAAGACGGTATTGCCTGGGCCCATTCTTCCAAAAGAGATTCTGAGCACCCTTCTTTTCTCCCATTGTTATTTCCCTGCATCTGTTTGCACTGACACAGGCTGCAGCTTTCCTGGAGGGCTTGGTCATTCTCAGCAAGAGAGAGTGAGTCAGCAGATACTTCTGGGTCTTGAAAATAACCATCTACAGGTTTCTTGGGTCCAGTACAGTACAATTTAAAATGAGAGTCACTTTGATGGCTGGATGGATTATTGGTCTCAACTCTGTGGACCACTCTCTGTCTCTTCTTTAATGAAGCCTTTGGAACAACTCTTGTTTCTTCTTCTTTGTGCTTGCAGGTTCTGTAGAAAGTAGTACGTATGGTTGATAGACCAAGCAGAGGACTTTGGTGGGGGATGGGGAGAATACAACATTAGGGAAAAGCAGTGGTCCCAAAATGGACTATATTTCTGTTTCAAATTACTGCTTTCTCCCTTATTTTCATTTTCCTGCATTTGGCAGATTGCCTTGCTGTAATCTGTTAGTGGTTCTTTGAAGTGTGTTTGTGTTCATGTGTTTTGCAAACAATCTGTTAACTCAGTGCCAGCATTGCTAAATACGTAGATGGACAGTGGCTTAAATACAATTCTCACTGACAGAAGGAGAAACATACTCACCCCTGGGGAGTTACATTGGATTGAGGGATTATGCAAATTCGTGGGCACCATTGCACAATCATGAAAGGCAAGGACTGATTGCACAACTAGATTCGGGATGCCTCCGTGGGTGAGCTTAGAAAATACACAACTGTATGCACAGAAGGGAGGTGCACAGTTATAATGCAACAACTGGACACTATCATTTAGCTTATTGTCTTTGTTACAGATTCTTGTGAAATTCAGGCCCATTGGAGTGAATTGTGAAATGTATCTTTGCTTCCACTCACTTTGCCCCCACACTTTTATTTTGTAAGATCACCAGACACTGCACCGGCCAAGTGGATTTGATCTAAGTCAAACTGATTTAAATCACAGTTGAAATCTTAAAAATTGGAATTAAAAAATGATTTAAAATTTAAAAAAATTGAATTTGATTTGTTTTTTTAAATCACTGATTTTTATCCACCCTGCCTCAGATTATGGAACTAGCACCATGGAGGTAGCATCCCAATAAAACTGTTGTAAATAGGTTTTAGTGGGTGGATTTTGTTCCTGCTTAGGCCAGCTATTTTTGGAGGAAGGAGTTAGATCGTCTAATGTCCCTCCTCCCAGGTTTGGCTCATGTCCTGTCCTGTTGTCCCATTTTTTGCTAAAGCTTCTGCCTATTTGTAATATGCTCTAATCAGCTGATATGTCATGAGAACGTAAGAGTTCTTGCCGGACTGACCAAAGAACTCCATAGTCCAGCATTCTGTATCCACAGTAGCTGGCGAGATATCTTTTGAGAGCACATAAGCAGGAGTTGAATTAATTTCTGTGTTTGTTTTATTTTATTTAAAATATTTTACCTTCCCTTTTTTCTTAAAGAGGACCCAAGGTTGTTTACATCTTTGAAAGACAATATTTAAAGCTAAAAGCAGTAAGTATACACTAAAAAGGATCAAACAAATACTACACTTAAAAAAGGTAAACAAAAGCAACACCAAAAATGCCTTCAAAGCAGTAAGGCACGATAATCCATTAAAAACCCCCACTCAGGCAGCCATTCACTAAGGAAAAGCCTGCCTGAAAAGAAGGGTATTTGTCGGCTTGCAGAAGGACAGAAAAGATGGAGACACCCTGGCCTCCTGTGGGAGGGAGTTCCAAAGTCTGGGAGCAGCGACAGAGAAGGCCCTCTCCTATGGTCCCACCAACACACCTGTGAAGATGGTGGTACTGAGAGAAAGGACTCCCCTGATGATCTTAGCACTCGGACAGACTCATAACGGGAGACATGATCCTTGAGATAGCAATGGTGCTTTTGCTCATGTATCTCAGCAACTCATTTCCAGAGGTATGCTGCCTTTGATACTCAAGTTGGCATGAATGCTGTGTGCTGAAACAGTACACTTTGAATCAAGAAAATGATGGATTCCATAACCTGTAGAAAACATGGACTGTGCATTTATTTACTCTTTTCTAATTCTTCCTTCTTTGTTCAATTTATTCTGGTCTTGCTCATCATGGAAGATTTGCTCACCATGAACTGCCATCTCAAAGGACTAAATCTTATTTATAAAGGTCTTCAGCTTCCAAGATTTCAGTAGGCATTACTGCTTTCAAGCACAAGGACTAGAAACTTGTGTGAGTGTTTTACTTGTTTTTTGTTTCTATTTTTTTATATTGTGTTGAGGTTTCTAGAAGCCATTTGCCACAATCTGCTCATTATGTCTCCTCAGAAGCATGGATATATGGATTACTGCTTTTTCTTCCTTTCGACTCATTTGAATAGTTGGCAGGTTTCTGTGTATTTCCCAATTCTGTGATAGGCAAAGCCGTTGTGCAATTTGAAGTGGAGTGAGCAAATGTGGAATCTCATGCTAAATGGAGAATTCAACAGGCTGGACATCTGTTTCTCATGACATGTTAAACATTTCTACTACTTGCAACTGTAAACATAGGTTTGAAAATGCACAGTCAGTGATAAAGTCTTACAAGGAGACTGGACAGAAAGCTCAAATCTGGGCAGGTGCCTTTACGTGTTGTATAGCAAAAGTGAGTCTTGTGGTAGCTTAAAAGCTTAACCAATGACCTAACCTTGTGGGTAAAGCCACTCTAGTTTTGCTGCATGCATGAAATGGCAGAATAGATAGATGCATACACATATACTGTTTGCAAAATTGAGCTGTGAAAGATGAAGTAACTGCAGTACCAGAAGACAGATCTTGGCAATTGGGAGTTGCTGTTCTCTAGTAGCTAAGACTGAGATACAAATCGGAGAGTCCCTTGTTCAGTTTCCCAGATTGTTTTAGATGAGTCATATCCTCCCCCCCCCCCAACCCCAGTGCTCTGCTGCAAATAAAGATGATAACACTGACTTATTTTACAGGGTTGTTGTAATCCTTGCAACAAGATAATCCATGCAAAAAGCTTTGAAGGCCCCATGGGGCAAGCTGGATACTAGGAGGTACATAGGGGTGGAGTAGGATAGGGAAATGGCGTATGCTGTTTATGTTTGCATTACACACATGTATATATACTCCAGACATTATGCATGCTTGGAAATTGTTTAGTGGAATGTGAGTATGAAATACCTAGCGTCCTCTTTGAAGGTGTAAGAATGGTTTGAAGGGCTCTGCAGGTGAGGCAGGCTTTGAGGCCCTGGCTTAGCAGGGGTGAGGCAGGCTTTATATAGGGTGGGTGATGGAATTTTACAAAGTGGGTGGAAAAAAGTGATACTGTCAGAGTAGGACTCTCTTTGGGCATTCTAATCTATGCTCACTTAACATGTGAGGTGGGAGAGTAAGTGAGCCCTGCCTTCCTCTGTCACTAGTTCTGTTATTTCCCCCTACGTGTGGATGTGTCTTGATTTCCCAGAGTTCCTATTTCCATAGAGAGTCTTCGACGGTAGTGGGGCTTCCTGACTTCAGATTCACCACACAGAAGGCAGCAGAAATGTTAGCTGAGGGGAGTGGGCTAACCTGTCTCCTCTCCTGCCCGGTAGAGGATGGAAATCTGGAATGATGTCAAGGGATTGCTCAAGGTCACCAGCACTTCCAGGGATCCATGATGACCAACAGAGATTTCTTCTACATCCTGTACCTCATTGGATTGTTGTTTTTTATATGATGTGTGTCATGATTCTTGGACTGACACTTAGGCAGGAGGAGAGTCCTTTTTCACAAACTGATTCCTGGGATCTGCAGGAAGGTCTTTCCTGTTGGAGGTGGCTAACAAACACAAGCGTATGACTAACAGCTCCTCCATTTTGTTCCGGTCTTAGCAATTGGCTTAGCAACTTCAAGCCTTGATTATCTGCAGGTGGGACTTCAAGCTCACAAACGGTAGCCAGAAAACATACACCCCTGGAACTAAAATCAGACACATTCCACAGAACCTTTTACAATCTGTTTTGTAATGAAATCATTTTAAGCATCATACCAGGGGTATAACATGCAGTTTGTCTGGGCTTAGGAAATAAATTCATTGATCTATTTCAGTTAGATTCAAAGGTGCCTTCAGTGAGGCAGTAAAAATCACACGTTGTAATAAAAATGCCTGCAAAAGCTGGGGAAGGAAGTGCTGGTTTTCTTTCTGCGTGGAAGGGAATACATACATACATATTTTGGTGTAGTGTCTGTCTTCTGCAATGTGTGCATCCACCACCTGCTGAAAATTGTGTGTTTGCATATTAAGACACCCAATGTGGTGTAGTGGCTAGAGTGATGGACTAGGATTCTGGAGACGAGGGTTCAAATCCCCGCTCAGCCATGGAAGCTTGCTGGGAACGTGGAACTGGTAAAACCACTCCTTAAATCTCATTGACCTTGAAAGCCCTATTAAGGTTGCTGTAAGTCGGTTCTAGCTTGATGGCACATAACTAACTAGTGCAAAGCAAAAAAGCAAAGCATGCTGCTTATATACCACCCCATAGCACTTAAAGCATTCTCTGGGCGGTTTACAAGTTAATTATGCAGGGTACCCATTGCCCCCTCCCCCAGCAAGCTGGGTACTCATTTTACCGACCTTGGAAGGCTGAGTCAGCGTTGAGCCGGCTACCTGGGATTGAACCCCGAGTCATGAGCACAATTTTGACTGTAGTACAGCAGTTTGACCACTGCACCACGAGGCTCCTAATGTTCATATTGATTAATTTGTTATATAAATTTACTCTCCTTTCTGTCTTTCTACCAAATGAGCTCATTGACTCCTCTTGGAAGTTTTCCCACTAGTTACTGAATCTGTGTCTCTACCCACAGGGGGATCCCTTCCAATTTGAGCCTGGCCTCTGCTATGTTGCGTTCCCAGCACCTTCTTCGATAGCTTTTGCAAATGAAAATGGAGGAAATGACTTTGTCAGGCCTGGATAACAGCAAGTTGGAGGTAAGGCAGCTCCCTTGTGAGAAGAGCATCTTGTAAAGGTTTTGAAGGCCGATGAAACCAGGCTGGAATGAGCAGGTCTGTGGGAAAACTCTTGCTAGAGGAGTGCATGTTTTGCTGGAAGCAAAGCTTAGTATTAGCCAGGGCTTAGCCCTTGAGCTGCTGCAGGTGTAGGCAGCTGTGGCTCCCTGAGTGCTTTTAGCTCTTAGTTCCCATCCTCTCCAGCCACTGCAGCCAGTGGTGAGGAGATACGGGAGATGATGCAATCCAAAAACATCTGGAGGGACCACAGTTGTCCATCCCTCACCTAGAGCTTTCATTTAGTACTGTGAATTACCAGCATAATATTTGAAATACTGTAAAGAGATATTGTTAATGCTTTTTTTTTGAAAGTATATATTCATTGACTGAAATCCATGAGTAGGTTACAACTCGAGCACTTCTGTTAAATCAGTGAGGATTTGGTGAGTCAACTCCTCTGTAATTATCATTGAGTGGGTCTGTACTAGTTGCAACTTATTCCTGGATTTCAACCAGAGTATATTAAATTGAGAATATCTTCTGTTCGGTCTATGATTTTAATTAACTTTATATGGTTACTGTTTCATAGTCCAGCAGCTACATGTAATCAAAATGATTTCCAGTGCAATTGACTTAGGTGTCCTGTTCGTCCCCTGATCTCTGCCCTCCTGCCGTGTAACATGTCTCCTGAACTTTATTTCGTGTTTCTTCTTGGTGCAGCCTTGCACAATATAGGTTTAGAAGAAGAGAGAGGCAGAGAAATACAAACTGGTGCAGGACCTACTCTGTTTCACATGCCAGCACCCATTTGGTTATGTTATATGATGCTTTGTTTTAGCAGTGGTGTGTGTGTCATTATGTACAGTATATGTATGGATTTTTTTAAAGAAAAAAAGTATTTGGTCTGCACACAAAAAGTCAGAGTCATTTTGGGGTGAAAAAAATAAAGCGCCCGAAGTTCTGGGCAACCCCTAAACTGTAGATGCTTTTCATGCACCTGAGAACCAGGGTCAAAGTGGAAAATAAGGGTGTTGGGTATCTTGCTATATGCATATGAATGAAACTCCTGCTACTGTATATTTTTTGAGGTTGAGCTGTGGACTGGGATCTGATTCTGGGACTGAATCCTGAGAGATGAATTCCGCTTCCAATTCAGCCTTGCTCTCATGCCCTAAACAGATCTCTCCAGTGTCACATATGTCTGTTGTTACATTTTCATCTTCCTCCTTTCCAGGCTGTGGCTCATGATATTTATACAGACTTGATTGAGGATGCATGCCTGGGCTTGTGCTTTGAGGTGCACCGAGCTGTCAAATGTGGCTACTTCTTTCTGGATGACACAGACCCTGATAGTATGAAGGACTTTGGTGAGTGCGTATTTGTAGCCAGTAATTCTTTTCATGCATCTTTTCCAGGAAATTAGTGTAGGATCTAAGCTGTACTGATTCCGGTGCATTGGATCCAGACCAGTCCTTAGATGAGATATGTACTCAATCTCATCTGTACAAGCATATCTGTTAAGTATTTTGTTTTAAAAATAAATACTTTTTTAAAAGGCCATCACCCTTTCTCTGCTCTGACTTACTTCTGCATTCAGCATCCACTTTGCCTTCCAAAGTGAGTGCTTTGAACAGCCAGGCATTTGGATTGCCTGCTGAATTATGTATTTGGAAGTACCTAATGTTTGAATCCAGACTACATTGTAACAAAGGCAAAGAG
Organism: Intellagama lesueurii; assembly: GCA_037013535.1. Classification (NCBI taxonomy): domain Eukaryota; kingdom Metazoa; phylum Chordata; class Lepidosauria; order Squamata; family Agamidae; genus Intellagama; species Intellagama lesueurii. The sequence goes on from JBAJHW010000006.1 coordinate 36,647,491, forward strand.
CACTTCAACTGAAAGAAATGGCCCCACAATGGTTTTGGATAAATGAAGGTACATTTACATGCTGTAAAGGGAGATAGAAACTTCCCAGGATCTACAACCAGCATGAGTCAGTAGTGGAATGGAAGGAAATTCCAACCTCAGTCTTAGAGATCAGAGTCTTAGACATAACTAGAAGCCAACATGGATTGTCAAGAACAAATCCTGCCAGACTAATCTTAACTTATTTTTTGAGCGGATAACCCCCCTGGTAGATGGTGGGAATGCTGTAAACATGTATCTTGACTTTAGCAAAGCCTTTGACAAAGTGCCGCATGATATTTTGATTAGCAAACTAAAGAGGTGTGGGCTGGATAGCAGATGTGTCAGGTGCATTACACAGTTGGTTACAGAATCGTGCTCAGAGAGTGGTTGTCAATAGCTCCCTCTCAAACTGGTAGGAGGTAACAAATTGGGTGCCACAAGGCACAGTCCTGGGACTGTGCTCTTCAACATTTTTATTAATGACTTGGATCAGGGAGTTCAGGGAATACTTATCAGATTTGCAGATGACACAAAATTGGGTGGAATAGCTAATACCTTGGAAGACAGGAACAGAATTCAAAAAGATTTTAATAGGCTGGAGCACTGGACTGAAAACAACAGGATGAAATTTAACAGGGATAAGTGCAACGTTCTACACCTAGGGGATGGGAAACCCAAATGTACAGTTACAACATAGAGGATACTTGGCTCAATGATACTACAAGTGAGAAAGATCTTAAATTGCTGCAAATCACAAGCTGAATATGAGCCAACAGTGTGATGGGACTGCAAAAAAGACAAATGCTATTTTAGGCTACATTAACAGAAGTATAGTCTCCAAATCCCATGAAGTACTAGTCTCCTTCTATTTGGCACTGGTTAGGCCTCATCTTGAGTACTGTGTTCAGTTCAGGACATCGCATTTTAAGAAGGATGGCAACAAACTGGAAGGATGATCAGGGTACTGGAAACCAGCCCCGGTGAGGAATGACTTGGAGACCAGGGCATGTTTAGTCTTGAGTAAACAAGACTGAAGGGAGATATGATAGCACTTTTCAAATATTTGAAAGGTAGTCATACAGAGGAGGGGGCCGGATCTGTTCTCGATCATCCCAGAGTGCAGGACGCACAACAATGGGCTCAAGTTAAAGGAAGCCAGATTGGAACCAATTACCTCGGGAGGTGGTGAGCGCTCCAACGCTGGTGGCATTCAAGAGAAAATTGGACAACCATCTGTCAGATCTGCTTTGATTTGGATTCCTGTGTTGAGCAGGGGTTGGGCTCGATGATCTTATAGGCCCCTTCCAACTCAATTATTCTATGAATCTGTGATCACTTAGAAACTTGCATTTATGCCACATTTTCACTTCCACATGTTACACCTGCTGTGCAGAAAAGGGAAGAGCAGATTGCATGTTCTGATATTTTAGATAACAAACAATGTTGCTAATCTTTGCATTTGAAATGAAGAAAAGCTAGCCTAATAATATTGTTTTAGGGGGGAAGGGGGAGGATTTTACATAGCCAGGATGGGATGTGAGGCAATAGCTTTATTTGATTCTGAGAATGTGAGGAGCTGAGAATTCTGCTACCTGGAGGAGGGGGGGGGCAGTTAGGGGTTCAAAGAAAGGGACAGCTATCGAGAGTGCCCGATGTAGCAAAAATGAAGGATACAATGAATGGAATCTTCTAGAATCTGAATTATTGTATACTTGGAGGATGATCCTCGGCAGCTTCGACAGTTTAACATTTAGTTTAATGATACCCGACAAGATGCACATTTTATTTGTCCCCAAAGAATCTCTCAGTCCATCCACAGACTTTTACATAATAGGTCTGTGGCTCCTTTCTGCTACACAGATACCTGGAAGGAAGAAGGGACCCAGTTCTCTTCTAAACGTTTCCCTGCTTGGTGATCTGGGGCTCTTTCCAGCAACCATGAAAAAGGACTTGTAGCACCCATTCTCTGAAGCACCCTTTCCTCCCAGAAGTAAGGTGTCCAGAATCCTCTTAGTGATGTACATTAGTTATAAATTATATTGCATCACTCGCTGCAGAAATCGCTACTAACTAGGCATGCCTGATTGCACAACATGCACCCAGTAATGCAACCAGCACCTTGTTTGTTAACAGCAGTTCATTGCAGAGAGTTGGGCAATTTTACTTTACGCACATATAAATCACCAACAGGATTCTGGACACTGTATGCTCATTCTCTTACAATTTCAGAGCATGCTGAGAACTTTTTAAATTCCACCATGACAAATTCTGACTTATGGCACCTGTCATTTTGATTATTTACCTATAGTTGTTGTTATGTGCTATCAAATCCACATCCATCTTATGGTGACCCTAATAGGATTTTCAAGCTATTTGGGATATGTAAGGAGGCAGTTTTACCATGACCCCTCCAGTGAATTTCCATGGCCATACAGGGATTTGATCCCAGGTCTCCTGAGTCCTGTCCTAATACTGAATCCACCACACTGTGCTAGCTTTCAGTTGCCTATAGCCACTAATAACCATGTATAGTTGTCCTTTGTTTCTAACTATTTTTGTTTTTAAATGAACTAGGGCCTGTGACCAAATAAAAACGAATGAATGAATGAATGCTTTTAAAGGTTACCATTGTTGACTGCCTGGTTATGTTGCGTATGACATAAAGTATGTAAATGTTTTTAAAATTAAAAATAATGAATATGAGAACAGAAAGCAGAAAGTATGGATAAGGGCAAAGAAATGTGATGGCATGAGTCCCTTCTGTATCCCACCTTTTGTGGATTGGAACCATTTTGCATTCTACAAGTGACTGCTTCTCCTTCAACAGTTCAGAGGTCTGTGTATAGACAGATGATGAAGCTGGTCTGGCTGCACTGATGGTGATTCCTCTGTAGACCTCTAGCCACCTTGGGTTCTTTTTAAGGAGAAAGACTAGATAAAAATATTTTAAATAAATAAAATAAATAATAATACCAATCTTAAAAGGATTACACTTTGTGTTCCCCTGTGGGTCTGAACTCTCTTCTGTCAATGATTGCCTTGCCCTTCCTAGGCATGTAGATCTTTTCCTGTCTATATCTCTGCAAAGAGATTATCTCTGTCTGTCTTCCCTCTCTGTCTACAGAAATTGTAGACCAACCAGGGCTGGATATCTTTGGGCAGGTCTACAACCAATGGAAGAACAAGGAATGTGTTTGCCCAAATTGCAGCCGAAGTATTGCCGCGTCCCGCTTCGCCCCACACTTGGAGAAGTGCCTCGGGATGGGCCGGAACAGCAGCCGCATTGCCAATCGGAGGTGAGGTTTTGAACAAGAGAAAAGGGGAGCAGAAGCATCCGCTCATAATAAAATCATAGCTTTCAGAGCAGGAGAGGTCTGGAACGAGATTGCTGGGAGCAAGAAGAAGTGCAGTATATTTTAGATTGTCTTTTCATTCCCAGGACTCTAGTCCATTAAGGTTGTACATGCCCTGTACCTAAATCAGTGTTTACATTCTTTGCCACGATACCCCCAAACTCTGCACCACTAAAAAGATGAATTTGCAAGTGGAATATCACTACTTTTCCTTCTGCTAGTCATGGGCGGAGCTGTTGAAAGGCGGTGGAGAATTACTCTTTGGTAAACAGAACTCCCTGCCTACATACCATGTTTGTCCCCACAACAGAAAAACCCTCATCTTGCTGCTGCTGCTGAAACCTAAACAGATATGATCTGTTTCAAGCTCAAGTTTTGCAACCTTAAAAGCAAGGGAGCATTTTTAGTTATTAAAGCAAGAAACTGGTCGTCATCAGGTTGCAAAATATTGAACCCAGAACCAGATTCTATACTCCTGTGGCATGATTGGGAAATACATGCAACCCAGATCAATAACTGTGATCTTTTCTTCTGTTCTTATCTGGTGCAGTATCCTGACTAACAGGCAGTACAGGCAGTCCCAGGTTCAGATCTTGCTTTTGCTCTGACCTTGACAAATCTAGATGACTTACAGAAGCTACTGTTCTCTATCTTCCCTGCTCCTTTCCTATATCCACGCCACAATCTGCAAGATGGGGGTGATTATACCAACCTGCTTTACTGGGTTATTTAAAGAATTGGTGAGAGGTTTCACACAAAGTGCTCTGAGTGCTTAAAAAAATGTCTTTAAGTGCTTAGAACCATGAAAAGGCAGTGTTCAACAGTACAGGAGCTTACTTGATTTATATTTGACTCTTCTTGCTTTATCACATCTGCAGGTTATTTCAGTTTTTTTTTATCTTAAGGGAACCTTTTCTCAATTTCCTTTTTGGGAAAGGATCCCACACCACACTCCAGAAGATTTGGGGGCTTGTTCTAAGGTGTACATGCATAGTTTGTGTAACTTGTTTGCTTTTGGCATGTATTTGTCCTTATCATTGCCTTATGGGGAGGAAGAATTTGCCATAGATGACCCCAAACACTCTTTTGCAGCTATAGGTTGCAAAGAGAGATAATCTGTGATGGGAAGTGTTCTATCAGAGAAGAACATCTCTTATGGTTGCGCTGTTTGTGCCATCACTGCTCTAAATAATGCTTCTGCCCTGATTGCTGCAAAACAACTTACGTTTCTTTTCTGCCTGTTGCCATTGTTAACAGGATAGCAAGTAGTAACAATATGAACAAATCTGAGAGTGACCAAGAGGACAACGATGATATAAATGATAATGACTGGTCATATGGATCTGAGAAGAAAGGTACGCTAGGGTGAGGTTTCTGCATAGACACAAGGAATTTTAATGTATGTACACATGCACTCAAGTAAAGAGGAATGGGAGTAGCTATTGCTAACAGGAGTCTTTTGCTTTAATTTTAATTCATGCTGAATTTGAAGGCTTAAGCTATCAAAGGCTGGAAATATGCCATACTATAGGAGGTACTATATATAAGATGCCTATATATTACCTCCTGTATTAGAGGCATCATGTCTTTGAGTTGCTGGGGTGCAATGCCAGAGGGAGCCATTGTGCTCAGGTTCTGCTCAGTTGCTGTCCAGAGGCATCTGGTTGGTCATCTCTAGATTGGTGGGCTAGGGAGGCCTTTGGTCTCATCCAGCAGGATGTTTGCTGTGGGCTGGCATCTGAGAGTTTGTTAGTACCTGGGACTGCAGAGCAGAAATGGCCTTACAAAGGGGCAAAAGAGTGCCGCCTGATGAGTTTGGGGGTACAGTCAATGAGAATGGACAGCTTTGGTTCTCCTTCCTCCCTACACAAGAGAGTTAGAGCAAAGGGTTCCCAACTGGCACTTATAGGCACTAGCTGAGCCTGGTCCTCTGGATCAGTGAGCATCAGATGAGAGCCCCTTGTTCTACTTAAACAGGGATTCCACACAGAATGATTTACAGAGAATATTTATCAGAACTTTTGTATACTTTTTTTTTTACTGTGGTATTTGTTTGATCCTTTAGTATTGAATACTCACTGCTATTAGCTTTATATACTGTCTTTTAATGATGTAAGCTGTCTTGGGTCCTTATTTAAGGAGAAAGGGAGGGTAAAAATATTTTAAATAAATAAATGAAGTAAGAACTGACCCATGAACTGAGAGGACTTTGATCTGTTTGGGTGATAGTATGTTAAAGTAGCTCCCTTTTCTTTCCTCCATTCTAGCAAAGAAGAGAAAATCGGATAAGGTATGATCATTTTCTTAACATGGGCATGGCTGATTTAAGGTATGCATTTCTTAATTTTTTGCAAAGGGAGCAGTCAGCATTTGGGGGAAAAACCAAAACATACATCCTTTGTAAATGTGAGCAAACCTGTTTGTTTCTGTTGGCTTTCATTATCTTGTCATACTTGCACAACTTAGGTTGCTAACTCCTGGCAGCCTTGGGTTGGAGGACTGCAGAGTCAATTCATGGAAAGGGCTCAATCCTTCAGAACGACCCAATGGGGACTTTAGTTTTACATCTAGAGTCTACTGCACTGCTTCCCAAACTTGGGTCCCCAGATGCTGTTGGATTACAACTCCCAGAAATCCTGGCCAGCACAATTAGTGGTAAAGGCTTCTGTGAGTTTTAGTCCAAGAACATCTGGGGACCCAAGACTGGGAACCTCTGGTCCAGTGGCTTTTCTGGAAGAATAGGCTCCCAACCTTCACTGCTGTAGCTTGTTCTGCAATTCTGGAGGTCTTGCATCTGACAGCATTTGGCTTGGTTTGCTTGAGTTGTCAGATACTGCTAGAGTCTAGACCATATAGAAAAAAGCAAAATGGAAGGCCTCCACATGCACAGAAGTTATGTTTATATTTCTCTACAGTTCAAAAAGAAATCTTCCAGCTTGAAACATTGATCTCCAACACAGTTGCTAGAAAGTTTTGTAAACATACTTCCTTGTGCCACAAAGCTTTCTCCTTTAACTGCTAGGCAGTATACCAGCACTATTGGCTGTGGCAGCTTATGGTGAGGAGGGCTGGATTTATTAGGCTGGATGTTAATCTTTTTCAAGGCGAGTAATACGAACTGAATATGTAGAGTTAGTTAAATAGCTAGTAAGTTAATCTGATTTACAAGTGGGCTCATTTTGTTTCTTCCTTGTTTCAGAATCCCAATTCACCTCGAAGATCCAAGTCCATGAAACATAAAAATGGTGAGTCTCTTAGGGGACAATTCCCCCACCCCCCAGGATTACACTAAAATGGGTTTCCCCAATAAGCTTTCCAAGATTCATTCATTCATTCATTCATTCATTCATTCATTCATTCATTCATTCATTCATTCATTCTCATACACTCTTGAGTCTGAGAGGAGATTAGCCCAAAGAAGCGGAGAGGGAGACAATGAAGGGGTTGCACTTCATTTTGGACTATCATCAGCTCTGGTTAAGTGAAACTGCAGTAACTGAAACAGTGGATACAGGATTGGGGGTCCTACTGTAGTATGTTAAGAGTGACCCTCCCTTGGAGGGATATGCCCCCTCATTGTCTGAGAGTTACTGGTTTAAGAATATGCAGAGAAGAAACCAGAGGTAGAAACCCAGGATTGTGATGCGTAAAGTCAGAATACTTTTTTTTGGTCATCCTGACAAGATTTTCAACCATTGTTCAAGGAGGCCATACTATTTCAAATTTATAAGCTTTTGATGACAAGTGCTTGTCATCATGTGCTGTCTTCAGAAAATGGAGTATTTTTGCCCAGGGGTTCCAGGTAGACAAGAGGTTGATGAGGAAAGCATAGTATGCATGATCCTTACACTGGTCTCTTGGTGGGAAGAGAAGAAGAAGAAGAACTATCAGGCTGGTTTAGTTGGGGACTAATCGTCGCGCTGGCCACTTGACCACGGCGGAAACTGTCTACGGACAACACTGGCTCTACGGCTTGGAAACGGGGATGAGCACCGCCCCCTAGAGCCGGACACGACTGGACTAAATGTCAAGGGGAACCTTTACCTTTAATGGGCCATATATTTGGCGGCTGGGAATGTTGATTATGTGACCCTTAGTTGCCAGAAGTGGATGTAGGTGAGAGTTGCTCAGCGCAGCACAATTAGGTATGCTACCTTTGTGCAAAGGATAAAATTTGGATTTCACTAGTGGAGGATTTTGAGATGGCCCTGCTTGGTAGTCAGATAGCCAGGTGAAATATGTGGGCATGTATTTAGGAGCAAATACAAACTCTCTTGCCATCTGTATTTGTGAATTAAGAGGTAGGGGAGAGTCTACATGTGTCCCTACTTAAGTGCATTTTCTTTTCTTTCCCTCCTCCCCCTACCCTTTCCCCAGGGGAGCTGAGTGGTAACCCAGACCCATTTAAGGTGAGTTTGATTTTTCACTGCAGCTCTTGACCTCTTGTGCTCCTCTTCAGAGGACTTTTGGAGCCCCAGGGTTGTTTGTTTGTTTTTTGCAGTGGTTCGGTGTAGCCACTTGGAGGGATTTGAGTAGACTTTGAAGGAACAGAGCATGTGAACCAACATGAATAGAGTACGGTGCTTTGAGAGATGGGTCCCAAAAACGATTGCTCTGATTTGTGAACCGCCTAAAATACCTTGGTATGTGTATGTTCTCCTCTGTAGTATAACAACTCTGCTGGAATCAACTACGAAACACTTGGCCCTGAGGAGCTCCGTACTTTGCTCACTACGGTGAGTACCTAACTGAATTCCCCTGTTGCCTGCCGCTGTTTATATACAATAATCTCCTATATGCAGCAAGGGCCATCGATTTGAAGCCAGTGGGTTTCTCTCTGACAGTCTTCCTTTGCTCAGCCACTTTACACCAGTGACAGTGGATGCTAATTTAACTGACCATCCAAGTTGCTCGCTGAATTTGCAATTTTAATTCTAAGCCTAACCAGTCCCTGCCCACCACATGCTATTTTGATACTCAGGGTGCAGATCCTCTTTGTGACATTGCATCAGTTAAACCAGCATTGGTGAGGGGAGATGTAAACTAAGCTTCACTGTGATTTTGGTAATACTTAGCATTAATTGGCTATGGTCATTACTAGCTTGATATTTATTCAGGCTCATCAGTGTGTGGGTTACAGTACAGAACAATAAATAGCCAAGGAAACTCTATGAGCAGTACTACTTTGCTGAATTACATTCCAAGCCCCAAAGGAAAAATGAGGCAGAAGGACTGGCTGACAACTGGGCAATTGTAGTGGCTAGTAATGATGGATGTTTAGGTGAAGGGTGTGTGCATTTCAGATATAGGCATGCACATCTCCTGTCCTCATTAAAATGGCACCCAAACCCCCCCGTGCAGGTATTTTCAGGTTCTCTTACACTGTTTTCCTGGAGAGACAACAAACATGGCAAAGATAATTGGCTTCCCCTCTGAGGTGAGTTGCTTTGAGCAGGTACACACCTCTGTGTCTCTCTAGTCTACATAGTCAGTAGGCCCATGCTCAGGTTTTTTGAGATCATGTGCTGCCCCATCTAGATCTCACATTTACCAGTTTCCAGGTAAATGATAATGGATCAGGCCCATAATAATTCTTCTTTCTTCTTTTTCTTATCCTGCTGACCATGGTTATACATTTCTCTTCCCCAGAGGGCTTGATTACACTGCTGAGAATTACTTTGGCTGAATTTAGAACAATGTTTCATAGTTTTTGGTAGCCAGAGCTCATTTTGCACTCCCAAAGATTTCCTTTCAGAATGTGCAAAAGTAAAAATGACCCACTTTCAGATGAGTTCATGCCCCATTTTTCTGCACAAGCCACCTTTCTGGGTGCAGTTCCAGACTGGGAGAAAGCAAGTGTAGAATAGTGACTTATGCAGAGGTGAGATCAACTCCCCTGAGGGTGGGTTTAGAGGAACTTGACATGTAATTTCTCATGGTATTCTTTCAGTTCTCTCATGCCACATTATTGGATCACTTGTGATGAAATTCCTATCTGAAAGGGTTAGCCTGCTCCTAGAACTCAGAAAAGTAACTTTTTGACTACAACTCTCTGTATTCCCCAGCCAGCAATAGCCATGCTAGCTAAATGGTTATAGGAGATGTAGTAAACCAACACTTCCCAAGTTCTACCTACTCCTTTCATACCTGAACCCTCAGTGAAGTTTGTCTTTTGTGGTTTGCTCATGCTGTATGTCCCTCTTTCTGTAGCAATGTGGGGTGATCTCTGAACACACCAAGAAGATGTGTACACGGTGAGAGCAGCCCTCCCTTCCACTTTCTTCAGCCCTGTAATCTTTTCAGTTCCTCTGCCAGTGCAGCAGTTTCCGGGTCTAAGGAGAACAGGAGGTATTCAGAAGCTCACACGATTTGGGGTGGAAATCCAGGCTAATTGTGTGTCTGATTGGAAAGGACATGCACCCCCTGATCTTTTCATTGCTATTAATGCAGAATAGGATTGAAGGTGAGGGAAGTATATCTGCAGTTGGATGAACTTACAAACTGCCTGTTTCCTGGGTGAACTATCCTTGTTAGTAAAGTTGCAAGAAAATGTTTGAAGTGGAAGTGAGAGAGGTGTTCTTCCTGCAACTGTTTAATTCAGCCTTGTGGCTTTGTTTTGCTGGTTTGCCTGTGGAAATAGACTCCTTGGTAATCATTTATGATGCATCACCAGTTTGAAAAAGATCCCTTCTTTACGAGTGTTCAGAATTTCTGTGCCTGCTCACTTGGAAGAGATTCTTAGCTTTCCACAATGAACCAAGCAAATGGCTTCAACCACTGTAGTGTGGCAGATTCAGGCAGCTGGGAGTGATGTAGAAACTGCTAAAAACATTCTGTGTTATTCCTCTGCCAAGAAAAAGGTAAACTAAACTCAGTGGGACACTGTTCTGTATAACCTCCTGTGTTTCAGTGGCCTGGAAAGGTCACAGAAGCCCTGTGTCTCAAGAAGTATAAATCCTGCTCAGCTCCCTCACTTTTGATTTCATCCGCACTTGCTCACCTCCCCAAGTTGCAAGTTGCAGGTTTGCTTTTAAAGAAATCAAAAGTTCTTGGAATGTTGTATTTTGTACCTGCTTCCAAAGTGTTATAAAACATATGCAGTCCTGGGTTTCTTATAGGGGCAGGGTAGCTGTCTTTTCCTGGGATGACCATAGAAAAATTAGTAACATGTTCCAGCATTTCATTAGAATTATAGAATCACAGAGTTGGAAGAGACCACAGGGGCCATCGAGTCCAACCCCCTGCCATGCAGGAACTCCATCAAAGCACTCCTGACAGATAGCCATCCAGCAATTTAATTATTGGTTTGCCCTCCCTTTTAGAGGCATTGTCAAGTCTCCTTTTCTGGAACATGGATGTGTTTAGCATGATAGGAGATGAGGAAAGAACAAACATATATTTCACCGCCAGTGCTCCGTCTGACGTTGTCCTTTGTCTCCAGGTCACTGCGCTGCCCCCAGCACACGGATGAACAGCGGAGGTCAGTCAGGGTCTACCTCCTGGGACCCTCTGCGTAAGTGTGATGGGATGGAGGCAGGGCAGATGTGATACTGAACACTCCTCTCACTAAACAGATAGTGGCTGAAATCCTGTTTCTGAGCATAGTAAGTCACAACTCGAGTAAACCATTGAATCTGTGGATCAGCTCTTCTAAAAGTTCCATTGCTTCAATGAGCCTACTCTAGTTGCAACTTACTATGGTGAGCAGCAGGATTTCAGACAGTATGGTCAACACACTTTCAACTGGGAAGAGCTTGGAGAAGGGTTGTGGATATATTCTGTGCTTTTAAAAAATGTTGAATTCTGCAACCCTGATAAACTGTGCAGATTGGAAAATGTTCTGTATCTTAGCGAGGAACATACATGACCATTGGAAATATCACTGAGATCTTAATAAATAGTGTCTGCGTCCTGCTAAGCCTATTTTTGTAGCTGCACTTCCTTGGACTTGTGGCATATACATAGCCCTGCCCAGGTTGTTTCTTGGATGGAGTCCATCCTTGTTTAATAGCATCTCTCACTAGCAAACCTGTTCTATAATCTTATCCTTCAGATATGCTTCCACAATGTAAATTTTTGCATTGAAGAGTTAAAATTCTTTATACAGTCACATGGAAACCATTTACAGAAAGCTTTTTGCATAATTTCACTTCTGTAGAGTGGGAATGAGCTCTGAATTGCATTTGAAGTCTTTCTATCCTAATTTCACGAAAACTATACTCATCTGATTTTTCTTTCATTTCCTCAATTTCCCCCAGCACTGTGCACCAGTTGTAAAACATAGCTTTCAGCCACAAAGGGCTAGAAAATACTGTTTTTAAAAAAAACAGTGCTAGCATCATATATGTAAGATCATGTTGATTCTATACATCATGTGAGGAAATCTGAAATATTCTAAACTGAATATCCCAAAGTACTCAATGGAAATAGCTAATTGGCAAAGTAATTTTGAGTATTATTGCTTGGATTACTGGATTTTAAGCTGAACGTGGCTCAGTTCTGTCTGCAGAAATCAGCCAAAGCGAATGAGGAGGAAAGGTGGGGTAGACGAACTGTGTGCTTTGTGAGTTTGTCTGGTTTGGTTTTGTCCTGGAGACTGTTAAAAGCAGGAAGCCGCTGCTACCATTCAGGTGGGTTGTCTTGTTGCTTCTTTTCTTCTCATGCATCTGCCCCTTTTCCTAGCTCACTTCCTGAAACGGAAGGAAGCGTGGAGAATGACAGTTTTGATGTGGCGGAAAGCCAAGCCCTCATGAGTAGACTGCAGTGGGATGGAGCTTCAGACATCTCTCCCTCTGACTCCGCCTCCTCGAAAGCAAGTAAGGATTCATATTGGTGCCTGTGTGGATTAAGTCTCAGTGGTGGATACTCTGGGCTGCACTGGGGTGGTATTTACTTCATGTTGTAAAATATCTGTACCCATATTTTAAATCATGTGATCTGTAGGGGCTGAACAGTATATTTGCATAGTTTTCTTTGTCAGGCTTTGTCCACTGTGTGTCCTTTTCAGCCTATCTATTTGGCCATAGAAGCTAGAAATCTGTTGAGAAGGATTTGTTTTGATTACGTTTGCTACATCCCACAAAACCGATCTTTACAGTTGCATCCCCTGTGATGGACAGCAGTGTAATGGCTGAGCACCATAAATTTCACTGGCATCCCTTCTTTACAGAGAATTCTGCTACACTGAGGGAATTGATGGCAGATTAAGGCAGTGTGGCAAGAGTTCCTGTTAAACAGGACAAGGGTGGATAACCTCCATGTGTTCTTGGACTCCTACTCCCTTTAGCCCAGGTGACATGGCCAGTGATGAGGAATGGCGGGAGTTGTAGTTAAATATTTGGATAGCATAGGTTTCCAACCCTTGTGTAGAAAGCTAGAAATCCACAGCTATATGCTACATCATGGAAGAAAACACAGGCAAGAAGAAGAGGATTAAACACAGGAGGCAGTACAGTGGACCCTCGAATTACGAAGGTCCCTACTTACGAAAATTTTGAGGTGCGAAAAGCTCCAGCCGCAAAATTTTGGTTCTACTTGCGGCCGGAGCTTCGACCTACGAAAGGCCAGGGGGAAAGGGCGGGAAATTCAAAGCCGCCCCCGCTGCCCTCTGCCTCCCGTCCCCACTGCCCTCTGCCTCCCGTCCCCGCGGGGACAGGAGGCAGAGGGCAGTGGGGGCAGCTTTGGAAGCCCGGCAAGCCAAAAGCCGCCCCGACCTCCACGCCCGCTGCCGGCTTTTGGCTTGCCGGGCTTCGAAAGCTGCACCCGCTGCGCTCTTGTCTCCTGTTGGGCAGCGGAGGGGGTTTGGAAGCCTGGGAAGCCGAAAGCCGGCAGCGGGCGCGGAGCGGCTTTCGGCTTGCCGGGCTTCCAAAGCTGCACCCGCTGCCCTCTGCCTCCTGTCCCCGGTGCCCTCTGCCTCCTGTCCCCGCGGGTGCAGCTTTGGAAGCCCGGGATTTTTTTTCTTTGGCTGGAATGGATTAAATGGTTTCCAATGCATTCCTATGGGAAATGGACCCTCGACCTACGGACTTTTTGACCTGCGGCCACCGTTCCAATACGGATTAATTCCGTAAGTCGAGGGTCCACTGTATAGTAAATGGAGGCTTATGTGCAATGGACCAACACTTGAGGTATCAAAGAACTCGGGGGGGGGGGGGGGAAACAGATAAAGACTGAATTGCCCTATAACAGTAGCACTGAGCTGAAAAGTGCATGTGTGAAATTATGGCCATGATCAAGCTCCCCAAACACAATGAAAGAATGTTCAGCTACCTTTTTTTTCTGTCAAGGGCTACATTCCCTTCTGGGCCAGATGCCTGAAATCAGCTGGACTGAAGCTAGTGGTTGCTTGTGGTAAACCCAAAAGTAGACAAGACCACCCCATTTTTTTTCCTGCATCTTCTTCTTCCCACCTAGTATATGCGGCTGGGAAAGGAGTAGATCATCTCAGACAGGCCAGAACCAATCAATTGCATGGGTTTTTTAAATCAGACTCAGGGACCACATGAGATCAGAGCAGGGGCCACAGATTGCCCACCTCATTCTCCATGGGTGCAGTTTATATATTTGGCTAGAGTCTCTTGAATGGATCATACTGAAACCATCCTCATGTCTATGAACAGGCCATAGGTTTAACATGCCACAGACTTAACCAATTAAAATATATTACTTCAAACCGGAAGTTGTCAGTGGAGGTGGTATGTGTGTTTTGTCTGACAATCATCAGGCCATTCTTATGTCAAAGGGGTTACATATACCTGATTGTGTTCCAGGAAATGGAGTACAGGGGAAAGAAAGCATCTCTGGATAGCAAAACTGAAAATCTTGATATGGAAAAGAGTAGGGGGTGACAAGGTGTTTTCCCTGTACAAGGCCCTACATGCAGCTTTCTTCTTCCTGACCTAGGTACAAACAACTCAGAGTCCCGAAAAACCAAAAAGAAGAAACCACACATGAGCCTGGTTGGAGGTGCTCCAGGAATGAGCTCCAGTAAGAAGAAACTGAAGCCAAAACCACTTGCACCTCCCACTCCCAGCCTTTACGATGACATCAACTGAATTATGCTGGGATGAGGAAAAAAAACGAGCCGGGGATGTGCCCCAGCACCCTTCAGACACAGTTCATGGGAAAGGAGCTGGATTGTGTCCTTCATGCACTCTCTCACATATACCTTTTTTTTTTAAGAAAAGAAAAAAAAATTAACTGTGAAAGAGAGATGGCTGCATGTTTCCCCTTCTCAAGCCTCCCACACACATTGCACAGCCTGCTGTGTCCACTTGACGTGGCACAGAAGAAACAGACTGCTTTGGAGCACCCACCTCTTCTGGAGAAAAGGGGTGGCAGTGATTTGAGGCACCTTCCAAATGGACCATGCCTCCACGCATCAAGGGGTAGCCATTCTCCATCCCTCCCCTCCCCGATTCAACACGTCTATTTATTGTGATGTTAATGGATGTTCAATCATGACTATATATACGGTGGCATCGTGTCGCTTAGCAACTCTAGAGACTGACTGGGCAGGTTGGGAGGTGTGCACGAATGCGTGTGAGTGTGTGTGTGTGTATGTGTGTGTCTGCCTGTGGCCATTTGTTCTGGTTTCGAAGGGAATTAAAGGGCCTGTGCAGGAATGGAGAAAGGCTGGTGCCCTCCAGTGCCTGCCTCTTCCCTCTGAAGAGTGTCT
The DNA here is from genome assembly GCA_037013535.1 of Intellagama lesueurii. Taxonomy (NCBI): domain Eukaryota; kingdom Metazoa; phylum Chordata; class Lepidosauria; order Squamata; family Agamidae; genus Intellagama; species Intellagama lesueurii. The sequence goes on from JBAJHW010000006.1 coordinate 36,662,542, forward strand.
GCTGCAGTGGCCTCCTTTTTTTGGTCACGAGAAGTGGCATGAGATTCTTGAGTCAGCCTTTTCCTCTCAGAGCTTTCACAGCATTCTGTTTTTTAAAAGGTTGGTTCTGTAGCTGCTGGTCTGCCCTGCGCCTTGAGTGTCATGGCCATCCATGGATGTCTGTGCTGAGTATATCAGGGAGGGGCAAAGATGTTTGGAATGATGTTGCTACTCTCACTGTTAGTCCCTTTGCATATGGTGTCCACTTCATCATCTGTGATATTTCAAGGATTTTGTATGAAGCAGCATTAAGAATGGTTGTGATACTATGGACACTTCTCCCAGTGCATGCACGTCAGGAATCGAGTGCAGTCCTTGATGTCGTAACGTGTGGACTGGGCTCAAATCTACATTTGCCCAAACCTGACAAGCAGCCAGTATTTGAACACTCGCATTAATTGCTCTATACTCCTCTTGAACGTAAGTATGAATCTTCTTTGTGCCTGAAAACTGGCTGGTATATCCGAATGTTGAATTTTAAAACAGCTCTACTTCACATCCCATAGAATAGGCTCACGGAGGCCAGGCGGGAGAGCTGTGTTGTGGTCTGTTAGGCTCAATCCTTTTCTCCCACCATATGTGTAAGGGACAGAGTTATTTGTGTTGAATCTGTCAACAGATCTAAAAAAAAAAAAAAACATGCAGTGGGAGAAAGGAGGTGCTTTCAGTGCACTGTTACTGCTGTCTCTTTTTCATACCTCCCCATCTATTCCTGCCTCTGGTTTTATTCTTTCTACAAATTACTAAACAACGGCAGTTTTAAATCTAGTGCTATAAATCATGGTGGTCCTAAATTGTCTGAATGGAGGATTGACGTTGCAAAGCTACTTCTGGCTGTGGCTGGCTTGCAATATACATGGGTCCTTTCCTCTGCACCTTTTCCTGAATCTTAAGCTTTAGAGCTGAAAAAGGTTATGTGCTGCCCAACAAGTTCTGCACAAGCCACACAACTGCTGCTGCACACACACAAAGGAATGTCTTCTGCATTCTTCTCTACTGTCCATCTCTTCCACAGAATGCAGCCCCCCTTCTCTTAGTTGTTTTATTGAAAAAGCCTGCTAAGTGCACGTATCTGCCATTACAAAAATCCACAGCCGCCACCTCCTACAATCTTGATGCATAACGCTGTTGTTGCACGCTGAGCTGTGTTGAGAGACTCTAAAGGTGGCTTTGTCCCCACCTCCTACAAGTTTCCTGGTTCTTTAAGAGGCTGTGGAGTTTCAAATCTTGTCTGTAGTGTTATCTTAGGTTACTGCAGAGCTGCTAGATCTTTTGTACCTGCAGCCACTAAACAGAGGACATGCGACTAATGATGGCTCCATTGTTATCAGGTGTGGAAACTGAGTAGCCTATGCAACAAGTTGACCCTATCAAGATTTTATTAGGGGTTCCCTCCCCCCCCCCACTTCCTTTTCCATCCTGCTCTTTGCTTCCTTGCGCTAAAGGTCTGTGATAAGTAGATTGCTTTTGCCAAACGGGTAGGAAGTCTAGTGCTGAGATGGAATTCTCTACTACATCATTCGTGCAACACCTTTCTTTGCAAAATGTGGCCCATTTTTTCATTTTACAATCTGAAAAACATGCCAGCATTCTCTGGAAACCAAGACTTCCTGTTATGCTTTAGGAAGTTTCTGAAAACATGATTTAGTATTCTGAGAAACATTTCTTACATGCATCAGACAGGTTTCTGAACTGTTTAGTCTGAATTGAATCTTTCCAAGAGGGGAAAGGGATGGTGGGAAGTGAGAGAAGAGAGAGACTTTGATTCTGACCAGAATCAGTTACTCCTCTCTGCTTGACAACCAGTAGCTACAGTTTAAATTTCATACCCATAAAACTTCTGGCTGCCTTGACGTACAGTATATCCTGTGATAGTGCAAAGATGGCCAGAGTGAGACTAGATCTTTGCTCTGCTTTCATGTTGCAACTGAAGTATTCAGAGTTATGCTGTAGACAGCTTTGGAAGTGTAGCATCTGAGGACTTTTGAACATTCATTTCCCAGTGGGGAGAGGACACAGGTCTTTTTATATATGGCTCTGTATCTGCACTTGCACCCTTTATTTTTTAAGGTAGGCCTGTTTCACTTGAAAAAAAAAACTGTATTCTATCATGAATGGACTGATGAGAGGTTTTTTTAATTTGTTGATAATGACATACAAACTGCACCTATGTGATATTTTTGAAAACGTGCAGAATCATTGGCGTAAGTACTGTACTGTGGTCTGATTTTTTAAAATTTTCTTGTTTTGTGTATGTAATCTCAGCTTGTACAGGTAGGTAGGTAGATTTAAGAAAAACTGTCAAATCTGTAATTTTTTTTTTCTGCCCATCCATGGATTGTGGCATGCCTGTGTAAATAAACTGCAACTCTGCTTGGTATCTGTTCAGGTTCTTGGCTCTAATGGGTAAGAAAAGAAATTGCTTGCAAAGTGTCCTGCATCTTCTTAAAACACGGTATAGCAGGCACATGGTCCTGGAGTGGTAAGAAAAATCCAGTCCTAATATTTCTGATGTTACAGGAAAGACTGAATACTACAAGATGTGGAACCTTTGTATGTGTGTGATGTGTATGTGTGATGTGCCGTGAAGTCAGAACAGCAACTCTTAATAGGGTTTTCAAGGTAAGTGGATATTAAAGGAGTGGTTTTACCAGTTCCATTCCCCCAGTGAGTTTTCATGGCTGAGTGGGGATTCAAACCTTGTTCTCCAGAGTCCTAGTCTACTACACCACACATATCTCTGATCCTGTATAGCATCTCTGTCACCTCAGGCCAAAGCTCCTCTTTTAGGGTACAAAGGCTTTTTATTGGAAATAAAATCCAAAGTACAATTTGGCAGGGCAACATGAGGACTCAATTCTGTACATGAAAAATATATGCTACAAATATCTGTAAAAAGAACATAAACAGGCCTGAAAATATAACCAGCACCTGCTGCCATTTCAGAAGTCAGAGAAGGAGTGCTTTGTTAAGTGCCTTATGCCTCTTGAAGTACACTGAGCTAATAAGGGTTTTGCTGAATTATGTTATCCAGCTGGCAGAAGTTCAGCTTTTTTTGATACGGACACATAGGAGCTTTTTCCAAAGTGGGGAAGTTTGTTTGAAATAATATTGTCACAGCCCCATCCACCATGGCCAATGGTGATAGCACATATATTTGAAAATCTCTTAAGGGATCCAGGTTTGGGAAAAGGTCCTAGTGCTTTTATACATCTCTTACCAAAAAACAGTCTAGATCAGGCATGGCGAACCCCCAGGCCCTCCAAATGGTGAAACTCCATCATTCCTGCCCACTAGTCATAAGTACAGTACTAGAGATGCTGAGAGGTGGCAACTATCTGGCGACCACAGGCTCCCTGCCCTGGTTCCACATCATGTGCAGACTTGTTGTAAGGCTTGTGTACTTGCCAGATGCAGTGGTTTGAAAAGACACATTAGGCGGAAACCCCCAGCCCTCCAAGGGTTTTACAATTAAGTTTATAGAAAATTAGTAATCAGAAACGGAAGTTATAAACTGTGACAAAAAGAGAGGAGTGTTCAGAATTTACAATTTCTATTCACTTGGAGGGGATTCTTATTTGTCATGGATGACCAGTGTAGTGGTCCCTTAAAAGGGCTCCTTTTCTTCCCTTTCAGCTACAAGCAAATCTGGACAACACAGATGGAAATAAAATCATGTAAAATGGATAGATTTTTAGAAGTAAAATACATTTCAGACAACAGATGTCAAGCACAAGTTTACTTCAACCCTTATTACTGGCAACATTTTTACAAACACCTTGATTTTATAAGCCAAAGCAGTAGTAAAAGAAACATTAAGGATTCATTTTCAGGATTGAGAAACTTACCTGGCACTGATAACTGCATCAGAAATGTTTGCTCTGCAGTTCAAGCTTATCTATGCAACAATACCTAGAAATGTAATAATTCTTGCCATTCAAAAGCAAGCTGAGATAATAAATATTTGGGATTGCCCCAGAGATGGGAAGAGATGGGGCACTGGGTGATTTAATTTACCCCATTCAGATTTTTATGTCAGCAGCATTTCTCTAATGGAAGACACCATGGAAAATACCATTAACTATTTCTTCTAGCTCTGTCTCTTTGACAGTTGCAGTGAATTCCAAAGAGACACCTTTGGCTTTAATACTTTCCATAAGTACTAAGCACATGTAATATAAAAACAAAGGAAATTTCCACCCCCTATGATGAACAGTGTTCGTAAATCCAGATAACAGCCAGTCTGAACGGGCAGGGACATGCTAGGCAATTGGCAATTAAAAAGGGGCAGAAGGCCCAAATACAGCTGATACTTCTTCCTCTAGCCAACAAAAGGTGCTCCAGTTTACTAATTGCATTCTTACAAGTCCACATTTGCAAAGAATACTCTTTGACAAGGCCCTTTCTTCCTACAGCACGAGGATGGGCAGATCTCTAAGGCTGGAGTCCACACAGTTACATAAAGTGTGGGCAGGTGTCTTCAGAACATAGCTAACACTTGTTTCCAAGATGCATGTGTCTCAGCGCATAGAGGGGAGAAGGCACACATTCCATCCACTCAACAGAGGGTAAAAAGTTACAGATAGAAAGGCTGACGTTTGTGGAGAGAGCACTAATGCATCACATTACTACAATGTAATTGGTCACAGTGGAAAAGGATAGAAGCAGCATGTGCCAAGGTGATTCTTCCCATGCTTCCCAATGTAGCAACAAATTAAATAGGCAAATAATTAAGCCTAAAGCCCATTTTGTCTATTATAAGGCTCAGAAGACATCTAAGAATATAAGGACAGGAACGGGACTTCAGTACAATCATGCTCTAAAATGATCAGCAAGTTCCAAATCTTCATAGCTTTGAAGAAAAAAGCAGTGACTATAGACAAATTACTTCTAAAGGCATAAAAGCCAAAGAATGTGAGAGTAATGCTTGTAATGATTCAGATCAAAGAACTGCTTGGACAGATAGTGGGACAATATAGCAATCCATGCTGCCTCACTCTTCTGTACCTGTCCGTGTCTCTTCTCCTATTATCAGTCTTCAAAAGTATTCAAGTGTGTTGGCTAAAGAAAAGGTAGAAATTAAGTAAAAAATTTAAATCAAAGGGTCTGTGGAGGTTTTCCCTCTGTTAGTATAGAATTTCTGGATAAAAGCTTTTCCTGTAACTTACAGGATTAAGTGAAAGTACAAAACCAAGAGCAATCAGGCTAAAGGGAAAACAGAGAGCTCTTTCTGCTCCCTCACTGGAGCTCATCGTCCATACATTCCAAAAACAAGGAAACTAAAAAATACAGTCACCCCAACTAAAGAAATAGTGGCAGGAGCTGTGAATAACTGTCGGTAGTTGATGCGGAAATACCAGATGACTGCCAGCATCACCATAAAAATTGGAATCATCAGGTTGCCCATGTTCAGAACGACCCCCCCTGCTTCTGAGGGTGCAGCCATTGTGTCAGGCACGGCAGAAGGAGTGGTCTGAGAGAGGTGGCAATGGATGACGCAATTATCCAAGATATTGAGAGAACGAAGAGTCCGTGCCTGGTCTTGAAGAAGTTGGCCTCGGTAGATAAACTTCATCTGATTCTCCTGGCCTGGGAAGTACTTGCTTTAAAAAGAAGAAACAAGTGATAAATATGTCAGTCAGAGAAAATGTTGATACAATACTTCAGAGCAAAAGTACCCAACTTCTGGCCTCCAGGTGTTTTGGCCTATAGTGAGCATAGCCAATGGGAAGGGATTGAAAAGCTGCTGTCTAAAAACATCTGGATATCCACAGTTGGCCATGCTTGCTTAAATACCTCACTACCCACACTGGGACGCTTGCTGTCCAAACCAAGATACAACACAACGCTTTGAAAATATGCCAGAGGGAATATGAAAACTGGAATGGGAGGTGCTTGGAACAAGGGGGGGAAACCCTACAGAGGCCAAGGCTGCAGTCTGTAGCTCTATCCTCTGTCAACAGAGATGCTAATATTGTATAACAGGTCTCTTGGTAGTCAACCTGGTCAGGACTTAAGAATGATCACTGTCCACACAGCATACAATGCAGTGGTTTCTTCCAAACACCCTGCTTGAATAATTTAAGGCTTCCCCCACCATGTTCCACCAGTAGCCAGCCAATCTCTAAGAAAAGAAATGAGAGTATAGAAAGAAAACAAAGACTGAGACTCATGCCTAGGTTCTTCTGGTCAGTTTTAGAGTACTGGGAAGTGATGGGAACAAACGAAAGAAAGTCAGCCACATATACAGTGCCAAATATCCTACTGCTAGTCTCAACTCACATATGTAAAACCCAGTGAGTCAATAGCTCTAGACTAGTTGGGATTAGCAAATAGGATACTGGATCTTGTGCCTAAAAAAGACAGCATTTAATCTGTTACATTCTTATACCCTGTTCATTACCCCTTCCCTGGCCCTTTGCGTCTTTGTTTTCAAACAATCCACTCTAGAGTAAGGATGCAACTTTTATATTAAAAAGATAACACACTTGGAGCAGAATCCACTTACTTAACTATGTGTTTCCCCTATTTAGTAGGCTCCCCTTCAGGCAATCAACTACATTACAAAGGGCATACTGGGGGGGGGGGGGGGGTGGAAACCTGATGCGCAATTGCCCTTCCATGTGTGCAAAACATCAACTATATTCTGCTCTTGGATCCCACTGATAAGAGAACCACCGAAACCCCATGGATACCTCCATCAATGCCTGAAGAGTTTGATTCAGACACAAATGCTACTGTTGGTGCTTCATTCCATTATCAGTCAGGATGCAGAAAGACTCCTACACCTGCCTTCCTGTTAATGCAATGTTTGTATCAGCCAGAGGAGGGCTAGACAAATATTTCAAATCTGGTGCTAGTTCCCAGAATTTTTCAGAGGATCAAGATCAATCTATTTTTCACATAACAGATTTGCATGGGACTAGCTAGATGTTTGGAGTATTGGCACCAGAGTTTTTGGTACCTGTGCAATTAACATATGCCAAAACTTTTTTCTTCTGCACAATGGATTTTTTTCCCAACACAATAGATTCTTTTAACAATCAAAACTGCACTGATTTGACATTTCATATCCTATTCATCAAACAACACTTTTTAATGGTTTGAATAAATCTATTTACAATCTACCTGTGAAAGTACTATTCCTGACTTTAATTTTGTTAGTAGTTTAGCATTATTAAGGTATTGGTTCAAACAAACCAGATTTTCTGAAAATGCTATCATATACATGTGTTTGCAGAAGTTGAGTCCCACTCATTTCAGTGGGACACACCCCACACTTAAGTGTGCACAGGACTTCAGCTTTGCTTGCCTTAACTGCAAAATCACTGATAATCTGTGGTTGCAACACTTCAGATTTTTGCAACTCATGTAATTTTATGTCTTGCATTGAGGGTGCTTTACAAAACTAGCCACCCAGAGCTGTTCTTCAGGAAACAGAAAAAAGCATCAGGATTGTCTTTCGTATACAAAGATACTCACCTTTTGAGGATGCCAATGGTGTCTTCTGGCTTCACAATGGCCACCTCTTCTGTGTCATTGAGGAATTTGAGGCGCACCTTGATAAAGCCTGAGTTTGGCTCACACTCCTCCACAGCAGGTACTGTTTGTGAAACCCTCTGGTTCTCTTGAGAAACAGCATCGATAGAAAAGGTCCTCTGGGGCACACCCTGGATGTCCAATAGACGGTCTAAAGCAGCATCTGCGCCACTGCTGCTTGCACCTTGTTCGGCTGCAGGGCTTGGGTCAGAAGCAGGACCTTCATCTGCCTTTTCTTCAGTGCCCTCTGTAGCACCCTGGGGCTCTGACTGTTCGGACACTGAATTCCCTACATATCGTTCAATGGGGCTCAAGTGGATCACTGATGAATCTCCAGTGGCCACTATAGTTCCCAGAAGATGACTGCTGCCATCTGCAACATATGTGGAAAGCCATGCCAGAACCAGGGCCATACTAAGGACCACAACACCAGCCACCACTGTTACCTCATCCCCCACACCTTCAATCATGGTTGCTTCAGGGGGCTCCATTCCTTGGCTTCAGCTACAAAGGGAAAAGACAAAAATTGAATCTTGTGGTTTTGGACCGGTGATGGACATGAATTGAAATGGTAGCAGACTAGGATTTCAGTCTCATATCTCACTCAATTAAACCATGAGGAAAATAATAATGAGGCAGCTATTTATAACCATCACAAGGATTGTGGTCATATTCAGTTTGCCCTTTTTCAGTGATATATCAGTGTCGGGGATTCAGTGGACAGTTCGCAGACTTGGGCCATTCAATTATGAGCTCAGTGAGCTGTGGGTAACCTGTTATCTCAGCTCCAGTTTTCCAACTTTAAATAGGAATGAACATGACTTTCTTCAAATGGGGTGGGAGGAGATCCAAGTATAAACAGGTAATAAACAAAGTAACTTAAAATCTTCACTTGACAGATTGATAATACTATGAGGAACAAATGATGCAGAACAATAAGCAGCTAGGACTGCATAATGAAACACATGTTATTTCCTACACCTTTTAATATTTATTCACAAATGTTTTAAAAAGTTATTTTTCTTGCTCCTGCTGCTGAAAGCTTTGAAATCTGGCGAAGATTATGCCTGCAACAAGCGGAAGAAGAAGAAGAAGAAGGTGTCGCCAAGTCAGTTCTGACTTATGGTGACCCTTTTTCCCCCAGGTTTCCCAGGTAGAGAATACTCAGAAGTGGTTTACAATTCCCTTCTTCTAGGGCCATCCTGGGACTGTGCAACTTGCCCAAAGCCACACAGGCTGGCTCCGCTTACAGGAGACACAGTGGGGAATCAAATTCCCAACCTCTGGCTCAGCAGCCAAATACCTAACTCACTAAGCTATCCAACCAGCATGTGTAGGTATCCAATAATTAGATGAGTTCTATGGGTACATAAAGAACTAGCTAAGGCTGCACAAATTTGAGACACCGAAACATAATAAGTATGTTGGTCTTATTTGCCACTTTTGGTTGCAGTCTCTGACAGGCCTCTGCCATTGCCTAATGAACAGAGGACCCAGAGAAGCAGTGACAGAGGACCTTATTCCAAGTGTAGGTAGAGTTAGTTATTTGCTATAATTGGCTTTCAGACTTATATACCAGCTGTGATTAAAACAAACAGAATGCTCTCCAGTTCGCTAAAATAATTTCAAAATATTTATCTTAATCTTAAAGGTAAAGGTTCCCCTTGACATTTAGTCCAGTCGTGTCCGACTCTAGGGGGCGGTGCTCATCCGTTTCCAAGCTGTAGAGCCAGCGTTTGTCCGAAGACAGTTTCCGTGGTCACGTGGCCAGTGCGACTAGACACGGAACGCCGTTACCTTCCCACCGAGGTGGTACCTATTTATCTACTTGCATTTGCATGCTTTCGAACTGCTAGGTTGGCAGGAGCTGGGACAAGCGACGGGAGCTCACTCCGTTGCGTGGATTCGATCTTACGACTGCTGGTCTTCTGACCCTGCAGCACAGAGGCTTCTGCAGTTTAACCCACAGCGCCACCACGTCCCTTTAAGATCTTAATCTTAGGGAAGAAATATTAAAAACATTAAAATGCAAATGATTAAAACTATAACTATAAAACAGCAGACCATCAACAACAGGAGCAAAGCCACTTACCTTTTTTTAGACACATCAGATGTTAAAATGGAATGCATATACTGTAACTGTATTATTTTTACCAGTCTCCTAAAAGCCACATGCTGGTTTGTACTTTTAACATAGGTTGTTAACTGCCCTGAGTTTCTATGAGGATGAGTAGGATATAAATTGAATATTAAATGATCATAGCAAAGGCTATACTCACACAGGGTTTATCAAAAACCTCTCTTATGCATATGGGTTTAAAAACATCCTTTCTGCTGATAAGGATAAATCTGCTTCTTTAACCCACACAAAAGGTTGCAAAACTTGGCAATGGGAATGCACAGAGAAAATTAACTGCAGAAGTTAACCACTGTCTCAAATTCACCTACTCCACATGAATTTATATTGTTGGCATGCGAGGGAGACAATTTCTAAGAGTGCATAACCAATCTGATTGATACAGTACTTAAAACAGGATAAGCTTTGGAGATGAGTTTCACACGTGCCCTACATGGCTGCACTCCCGGATTGCCAACAACTATTTATTTAAGTGAGAAATAATAAGCATAAGAAAATGACATCATTGTATTGCCAAAAAAAAAAATGATATAAAGAAAATGACAAAGATGAAAATATAACCTTAAACAAGAAAATTAAAACCTTCAGAGAAAAACAAAATAAATTCCTCCAAACCCTCCCATCTTTAGAGATAAAATCACAAAGACATATGACAGACAAAAAAAAAGTAGTGGAAAGAAAGTACATGATGCCTCAATAAAGATTAACTAAACACTTGGGATTAAGAACAACTCCCTCTTATATACAGTTCTATTTCTGCTAACTGGCAGACTATTACATATCCCATTGGACTGCTAAATTCATTAAATGAGCCATGGAAAGATGGAGCTCACTGCCTGCTTCCCAATCTTTACAAGTTAATTTTACAACCTGATACTTGCTTGAGAACGCTTATTTTATTATTTTCTGCTTTTCTGATTGTTTATATGTATTTATATTAGATGTCAACTACCATCTTTTAAGAGTGGTTAAATTTCTGACTGGCTAGGAAGCAATAAACTGTAAATAAATATTAACTGAGAACCTAAATATATTCTAGTGATGAAAGAGTTAAGAAATCAGCAGACTAGCTTGGCCTCTGCCCATTTATGTTCACCAACATATGCCATATTTCATCCATTAATTATTACAGGCACCTACCTCTGTCTGCATACATCTGCCTACAACGCAAAAGGAATCTTTTTCATGACAATGATCATGAGGTCCACCAAGAGGAAGGTTTATTGTTTGGATGACACACTGCCTGAGGTCCTTTGGTTCAGCATCAGGTGAACAGTACCCCAGACATAGGACACTACAGCAAATTTTCTCCCAGTTTAAAAATTCAATTAATTAATTAATATAAATAGCTAAAGGCCTCTTCTTGGTTGAAAGACCAGGGAAAAAGTGACCCACTTCCTCAACACTTCTGCCCTGGCCAGTTGCTACTTCACGAGCAGATTGTCAGTGCACTCCACAACAAGGTAGGCTTCTTCTACTAAGTCTCTACAAGTGGCAAAGATACAATACAGATACTATGCCTTTATAACAATGAATTTAAGCCTTGCTTAGGAACCCAAATCACATTACTTTTAATCAAAATGTGAACTTACAAGTTTGAAAGACATACTAGACTGAACCCCTATTCCCACAGCTGTTCCTAACCTGACCACTTCCCATAGTTTTTCCAAGGTATCAAGGTGCTGTTACATGAAGCAAATGTTGGTATGTTATACAAGTTCATGGAGCTAAATCCAATGTTGGTCTCAGTAGGAGTCAACCTGCTGAAATAAATGCAAACTGATCAACAACAGTGTACATCCTGTAAATTTAAAGAGCTCTACCCTAACTGGAATTAAAGAATTTATCCCACGGTTACAAAGATTTATCCCATGACCACAAAGACTTTTTTTTTTTACTTACCAAGGGAGCTTCAGTTCTAGTAGAAGATCTAGAGTCAATGTTAGTGCAATGAAGCTCCGGTTTTTACTCTATAACCTAAGATACATAGAATCTTCTGCCCATGTTAGTCTGCCTGTCCAAATAGAAACAAAAACAACTCATCACCACTGTGATCTACCTAAGTAATAAAACTGCTCCAGATTAACGGAAATTTCCATTTGTAGAACCGGTTTGTGACAAAACAGAATTTCTTTGTGAAAGTGCCTGAGGTAGATGAGTTCACAGAAACAGGAATCTGTGCTGCTTTTATGTAACTTTTTTAGCCCATCTGAAGGTGACAATTTCAACTTCTAATGAAGAACACTGAGACTAGGAAGGGTGGCAATGAAGGAACTAGAAATGTAAGGATGTTTCAAGATCATCCGCATGCTTGTAATCCCCATCACCATGTTGAGATATGAAAGGTGGACAGTTAAGAAAGCTGACAAGAAAACTTTTATTTGTTTGAAATATGGTGCTGGAGGAGAGCTTTGCAGATAGAAAGATTAACAAGTGGGTCCTGGATCAAATCAAGCCTGAACTATCTCTGGAGGCAAAAATGACAAAACTTAAGCTGTCCTACTCTGGGCACATCATGAGAAGACGGGATTCTCTGGAAAAGTCAATAATGATGGGAAAGGTGGAAGGCAGCAGGAAAAGAGGAAAACCAAATACACAATGGACTGACTCCCAAAAGGAAACAGAAGCTGAGCAGGACAGTTGAGGACAGGTCATTTTGGAGATTGTTCATTCGTAGGGTCGCCATAAGTTGGAGGCAACTTGATGGCACATAGCAACAACAACAACCATGTTCTAAATGGCTTGAATGAAGTGTGGTGTAGTGAGTAGAGTAGTGGATCTAGGACACAGATATACCTTTCCTCCCTGCAGAGTTACCACCTTTGTTACTCTTCTAACTTTAGAAGAAATTCAACATGTACAAATAAAGCATGCTAAGCTGTTCCTACTACTGACTTGTCTGCCAGAAAAAGCTGTTTGCCTGTCAGAAAGCAGTTGCTTTACTTATTGATATCCCAATGTGATTCATAAAATTGATCCTAAGCACCCTTTCACACAGAGCTGAAAATATCTACAGGAAATTAAACCAGGATTGGGGGACCTATACCCATGCAGATGTCCAATAATAAAGGACGATGGGAACTGGAGGCCCACAAGCTCCCTCACTGAAGAGCTATTTAAATCTGCAACAACCTGTTTTTCAGAGGCTGTCTTCTGTTCTGTGTGTTTCTCCTTATCCCACTCTTTCAAGAAGCACTTTGATCAACATGCCTAAGACTCCTGTTCTCCACTCTTCCTCATCTAAAGAGCTGTTCCTGCTTATTTCCTGTTTAAATCTAGGTCCTGTGAAATGTACCTCCCTAATATTGAATTCTATAAGCCCTTATTTGGCCCTAGGTGCTCCTTCTTCTATCCGAGAGGCACAAGGCAACTTGTGGACTTCCAGGTGTTGCTGGGCAGAAATTTCCATCCAGATGTTGCTGGGCAGAAATTGCCCATGTTGTTTATGACTGGTGGGAATTCCACCCCAACATCTGGAGAACCACACGTTGCCCACCTGTGCACAACATTTCTCCCTCTTAGGATTATCACAAGTTTGTTTTTGTTTTTAAGCGCCCTAGGTAGGTGCAGACGTAAGGAGTTGAAAGGCCCTATAAAGTAATAGAACAGCCAGGCTGATGAAAAGGCAGGGTAAATAACCTGTGAACGAAAGCCCAGGGAAAAATCAGTTTAAGCAAGACGAGGAAAGGATGAAACCCCTATAGAGAACCCAATGAAAGTCTGTGGAGGCGATAAAGGCGGGGGGGGGAGGGCTCTCATAAAAAGGGTGCTAAGGGAGGTTGCAACCGGGGCTGGACAAAGGCGCAAGAGTGCAGAGAGGAAGCAGAATGGGGTATTTTTAAAGGTCGGGGTGTTGGAGGGGCGGAACCGAGGCTTTATCGGGAAGGGGGCGCACAAACCTGCCACTCACCTTCCCTTCCGCAGAGTCTCTCCCTCTTCCCCCTCCTATCCAGAGAGATACGTCACCAATGACCGCTGACGACGTCATTTTAACACGCGAGAAGCTGCCATGTTGGAAGGTTCGTTGCTATGGCAGCAGCTGCGGAATAGGTTGATGACGTATACATTACGCGCCGAACCCACTTTAGCAATATTTTTTCTTTTTTTTAACATTAAATTTACATTTTCTTTAATTTTCCGCCAATAGCGTAGGAGGCCACGGAATAAAGTGTTGATTTCGTTTGCCCATTAAATGAAACTGTTTGAGAACTTTCGGGATTTTTAATGCTATTCGTTTCTTTCTTATTGAAAACTGTTTCCGTAGAAACAAGGAAGACTGGGACACTGGGCAGCAACAAAGATTGAAATTCGTGCTTTTTCAATTTAACTCTTATTTAGAGCCTATCTGATTTGTTTCGAGTCTTCGAGCATTTTAAAGCGGATCAGGTTTACATGGGCTGAAAGGGAAAGTAGATCACGTTAGCAGTACATGGAGAAAATTACGTTTTGGACTACAAGTCCCAGAATCCACCAACCAACTGATGTACTTGTTGACTGGGTGATTCTGAGAAATGTAGCAGAAAAAAGCCTTTTTCCCCTAGATGTTACTAACCTGTACACTGTAGTAGAGTACTTTATTGTGTGGTTTAGTCGTTTAGTCGTGTCCGACTCTTCGTGACCCCATGGACCAGAGCACGCCAGGCCCTCCTGTCTTCCACTGCCTCCCGAAGTTGGGTCAAATTCATGCTGGTAGCTTGGATGACACTGTCCAACCATCTCATCCTCTGTCCTCCCCTTCTCCTCTTGCCTTCACTCTTTCCCAACATCAGGGTCTTTTCCAGGGAGTCTTCTCTTCTCATGAGATGGCCAAAGTATTGGAGCCTCAGCTTCAGGATCTGTCCTTCCAGTGAGCACTCAGGGTTGATTTCCTTCAAAATGGATAGGTTTGTTCTCCTTGCAGTCCAGGGGACTCTCAAGAGTCTCCTCCAGCATCACAATTCAAAAGCATCAATTCTTCGGCGGTAAGCCTTCTTTATGGTCCAGCTCTCACTTCCATACATCGCTACTGGAAAAACCATAGCTTTGACTATGCGGACCTTTGTCGGCAAGGTGATGTCTCTGCTTTTTAAGATGCTGTCTAGGTTTGTCATCGCTTTCCTCCCAAGAAGCAAGTGTCTTTTAATTTTGTGGCTGCTATCACCATCTGCAGTGATCGTGGAGCCCAGGAAGGTAAACTCTGTCACTGCCTCCATATCTTCCCCTTCTATTTGCCAGGAGGTGATGGGGCCCGTGGCCATGATCTTAGTTTTTTTGATGTTGAGCTTCAGACCATTTTTGGCACTCTCCTCTTTCACTCTCATTAAGAGGTTCTTTAATTCCTCCTCACTTTCTGCCATCAGAGTGGTATCATCTGCATATCTGAGGTTGTTGATATTTCTTCCGGCAATCTTAATTCCGGTTTGGGATTCCTCCAGTCCAGCCTTCCGCATGATGTATTCTGCATATAAGTTAAATAAGCAGGGGGACAATATACAGCCTTGTCGTACTCCTATTGTGTGGACTTGAAGACAAAACCAGCCTCCTCCCCAATTCAAAAGCTACAATATTGTCACTTGATTATGTCGCAGAGCGGCAAAGGTGTTCTTTTCCCACTTCACCAGCCAAAAATGACACTGTTCTTTCTTTCATGAGGCCACTATAATTACTGTACAGTACTCTGATTTGGGGAGTGGGTTATTGTTGGCCTGCCAAATGTTTTGTGATACAAAACCCATGATCCCCTTCCTTTCAATTGGCCATATTGGGCAGACAGATGGGAGTGTCCAGCCAAAACATCTGGAGGGCCAAATGTTCTCCTTGCTGTAGCTACTTTTCAATCTGGCTTCTGGTCTGAGGTTAGTATTTAAATACCTTATTTTTTTGCCCTGTTTTGGGAACTTCTTTTTAACTTAATGTGTGAGAGAGATAAGACAATCCAGTTGCTCCTCTAGATAATTCCTAGTCAATTAGATTCCTAAGAAATATGTGTGGTTTACTCTTTCAACAGAAACTGCAGAATTTGCTTCTGACAGCACTGTATTACAACCTGAGTCCAGGCAAGAAACAGTGCTATCACCACCCCCAAAGCACCACCAGAGTCTTGGTTGACCAGTTTTCTTCCTTTAGCATGAGTATTTATTTATTATTTATTTAAAATACTTTCACTCTGCCTTTCTTCTTAAAAAGGAACCACGGCAGCTTACAACATTGAGAGACAATATTTAAAGCTGGAAACAATGAGTAAACAACGGTAGTTTACATCATTAAAAGACAATATTTAAAGTTAAGAACAATGAGTACAAAGAGGTAGCTTACATCTTTAAAAGGCAATATTAAAGCTAAGAACAATAAGTATACAAATATTAAACGGGGGGGGGATGCCATTCTGAGAAAAGGAAAACACAAAAATGGAAAAGACTAGTACTAAAATCCAGTCAAAGCAGCAATACATAACAATCCATCTAAAATGCACACAACAGGCAGCTAGTTACTGAGGAAAGGCTTGCCTGAAGAAAAAGGTCTTTGCCTGCTTGCGGAAGGACAGCAAAGATGGGTTCAGTCTGGCCTCCTTTGGGGGGGGGGGGAGTTCCAAAGTCTGGGAGGACCAACCGAAAAGGCCCTCTCCTGTGTCTCCATCAGATGCACCTGTGAAAGTGGTGGGACTGAGAGAAAGGCCTCTCCTGATTAACACCCAAGCCAGCTCATAATGGGAGATAGTTTGGACCCAGGCCATTTAGGGCTTTATAGGTCAAAATCAGCACTTTCAATTGTGCCCGGAAGTTGATTGGCAGCCAGTGGAGCTGCTGTAAAAGGGGGGTTATGTGATCCCTGTAACCAGCCCCAGTCAGCTATCTGGCTGCTGCATTTTGGACCTGCTGAGGTTTTCTGACACTTTCCATCAGCAGCCCCACATAGAGCATGTTATAGTGATCCAGCTGGGAAATAACTAAGGCGTGTGTCACAGTGGCCAGATCAGATATCTCAAGAAATGGATGTAGTTGGTGCACTCGTTTTAATTGTGCAAATTCACTCCTGGCCACTGCTGAGACCTAGGCATCTAGGCTCAGAGATAAATCCAGGAGCACCCCCAAGCTGCACACTTGTTTTTTCAGGGAGAGTGTAACCCCATCCAGTACAGGCTGCCTCCCTATACCTTGATCTGCCTTTCAACTGACCAGAAGCACCTCTGTCTTGTCTAGATAAGTTTTAGTTTATTCACCTTCATCCAGTCCATTACTCATACCAAACACTGATCTAGAGCCAAAGCAGCTTCCTCAGATTTAGGTGGCAAGGAGAGGTAAGAGTTGGGTGTCATCAGCATATTGGTGACACCAAACCCCCCAAACGATGGATAATCTCTCCCAGCGGTTTCATGTAGATGTTAAATAACATAAGAGACAAAACAGAACCCTGAACCCCATAGGTCAGTGGCCAGGGTGTTGGAACAGGAATCCCCCTGCACTACCTTCTGAGTTCTATCTTCCAGGAAGAACTGGAGCCACCGTGAAACAGTGCCCCCAAGTCCCATTCCAGAGAGACGAGTCAGAAAGATACTATGGTTGATAGTATCAAAGCCCCCTGAGAGGTCCGGCAAAACCAGCAGGGACACAGATCCCCTATCCAGTTCCCAGCACAGGTCATCCACCAAGGTGACCAAAGCTGTCTCCCCTGAAGCCAGATTGAAATGGATCTAGATACCATGTCTCATCCAGAAACCCCTGGAGCTGAGAGGCCACAACCTGCTCTAGCACCTTCCCCAAGAATGGAATATTAGATAGATATATGTAGATATGTTCTTTGCTTTTGGCTGTGGAACAAGGCAAAGAGTGTCTGCACTTTTAAGAAATCTCATATTTTCTTTGGTCTGAGGGTAAGCACAGGGTCTGTGTGTAGAATCTGAAACTATTAACAATTCTGATTTCAAACAACATAGCATGGCTCAACACCCTACTGCCACTCTGTCACCCTGCCTCTGATCCTTTGGCATTCATAGTTGAGAAAAGCTCCTGACTAGGAGGAGATAGGGCCTGACAAGTACCTTGTCAGTATAGCCTGTTTCTTCTCCCAGCTGGTATCTCATCTGGAAGCAAGGAAAGAATGCTTTGGGTCCACTTACAGATAACCCTCAGCTGGACCTGGTCCAAAAATTGCTGCTACAGGTGTTAACCTTATATGTACTATTTCCTCATAAGGCCCATCCCAATACATAGGTGGAAATTAGGAAAAGAGGCCAAGCCAAAATTTCTGGGGAAGATTCATTTTGGTTGGGGACAGACACAAACACTTTCAGCATTTTATATAGTAATTCAAGCCAAAGAAAGAGAGAAAGGACACAGCAAAATGGACCCCCCCCCCACACACACACACCCTATGTGACTACCATGATGATATGATGGCAGGGGTTGCAGTAGCCCACCCCATCCCACGCAGCATGTATAGAGTTGGTTCTACAAAAAATAGTTGGCTCTGGAAAGCTGAGAATAACAGTGCTGGTTCTCTAGACTGCAAGGGGAGGGAGCTCCCTGTGCTCTGCTGGCTGAGGCAACTACCTCACTGCTTAATGGCAGTGGCAACAGTCTCTCCCCATCCACCACTTCCTTGGGAACTGGGACACTGTTCTGTGAAGTCCCTTTCTTCTACACCGCTGAATGACTACAAAGATGACCAGCAAAGAATTTGTTTAGGCATGAATCTTTTACTTTTCATTAAACACAGCATCTACTTTCCCACTTATGCTTTATCACTTTTTTCATCTCCTGGTTGGGCTGAGCTGAGTTGTTTGCCCTTTGTTCTTTAAATAGGATCCAGCTCTAAAGCCAAACTGTTGCATAGTCAGTATGGTCAAGCTTCGGCAAGTCTTCAAAAGAACCTGCCTCCCAGTGGATGGTGGAGAGCATCCCACTGTTTTCAGCTGCTCTGTGGCATACAATTCGGAGAGTTCACATAAACAGATTGCAAACCTCTGTACTACAGCTACATGAACAGAATGGAATTTGCCTAAAGAAGGTCAATTGGCCCAAACAATGTTTGGAATGCTTGCCTTTCAAATTCTTTCCCCCCAAAAAAATCCTTTTTGAGCACTACCTTTTGATTTTTTTTAACTATTGCTATTTGTATCCATTTCTTTGATATTAATTTCATACTTTTTGATTTTTTTAAAAGCGTTAGCTGTTCTACCTCTAGTACATTTTTGTATAGCTGCTTTTGACTTATGGTAATCCTATTAATTACTGTAATTACCTCCCAAAGATTAGGTCCTATCATTAACAAATCTGCTCAGTTCTTGCAAACTAAAAGCTTTGTTGAGTTAATACAGACCATGTTAGCTCTTCCTCTTTTCCTACTGTCTTCCACTTTACCTAGCGTCATTGGTTTTACCAGCCACCCTTGTCTTTTTATATTATGCCTGAAGTACAATAGCCTCAGTTTAGTCACTTTAGCTTCTAGTGAAAATTCAGGCTTGATTTTGTCTAGAACGCAGTTATTAGTCTTTCTGGTGGTCCATGGTGTCGATAGAGATTAGTCAATTTTAGTTAATAGAAATCTGACTGTAGCTTACTATGTCAGCTTCAGCTATTAGGTGGCAGACCTCCCTAAGCAGCAAGGAAAGGAAGCTGCATCATTCCTTTCTGCAGCAAGTTTTCAGGAAGCTGTGCATGAATCAGGGTGTGGTTTGGACCACTTTGGGAATGGCTGGTTCACTCCATTTACCAGTGACCACATGATATTCATGAACAAGCCCAATCCTTATCTTGCCTGCTTGTGCCTTCCCTGGCAAGGGGCTACTATTTTTTAGTACAGGTAGGATCACTCTGTTTTGGTTTGGTTCCATCATGTGTAATTGTCAGTATCAAACCAATGCACATCCCTCATACTGGCAACATGCCAGTTATTAATTTTTTTAATCCACTTTTCTCCAGCTGTAGAGGGGAATTTCCCTCACCCTCTATTTTTGCTCCCTTTAAATCCAGCATTGAATCAATTCAGTGGCAGCTTCCTTCCACTCCCCTGTGGAGGGGGGACATGAGGGGACATAGAGGGGGATATTTTTTGTTCTTTTTTATTTTCCCTTTAAAGGGATGAATAGGCTAAATAGGGTTGCTTAAGGTGCTGTGTGGCTTCCTGCTGGGGGAGGAGACTGCATTGGCAAAGCTCTACCATTGAACAATGTCACTTCATATCCTTCTGTTTGTTAATAATAATGTTTAGTGTGGAAAAGAAACAGCTTCAAACATTGTAAGTAGTTAAGCTTGTAATAGTATTAGGTTCAAGGCAACACAGTTGATTAATGTTACAACAAATGAGACTAAAACAGACATCAACAAAGTAAAGCCAATTCTAGTTTAATAGTTACCAGCTCGCAGCATATCATGGAGTAGGCCCATAACCAGAAGTTATATGTATGGTAACCTATGACTATGTTTTGGGGCCATTATAAATATGTGTCTGGTAATTTTTAAGGATAATTTCTTTTTAATTCAATGTGAAGTGCCACGTGCTAAGGCAAGTCAAAGATATTAGGCTACACACATTCTGACTCTGATTTAAAAAAATCATTGTCACTTAAATCACAATTTAAATCAAAAAATCATTTTTATTTAAATCATCAAAATCCAATTTTAAAAAATTTAAATTGTAATTTAAATCAATTTGATTTAAATCAAATCAACGCTGGTGCTTTGTCACAACGTTAGTGGCAATAATAAATTTTTTTGGGACACTTCTAATTCTTGGACAAAGGAAACCTTAAAGAGGTGCATATCTTTCTAAATGTTTACTGTTTCAGACCAACAGAGAAACATACTCTTCATCTCATTTGAGATAGCCTTCCAATGGGAGACACAGGAATTCTTGCAGAGAAGAGGGCAGTTCCAACTGAGCAATTCCCTGATGGCATCGTATTCCCAATTGCTTCCGGATAGCACAGCGGGCCAGATGTTGCAGTGCACGGGGCTGATTCAGCAAGCAAAGAGCTGAATCATAGAATACATGGTGCTCCTGGCACAATGGAAAGAAAAGAAATCAAGTGAGGCTTTGCATGCACACCAGGTCTAAGCAAGCCTGAAGCACAAGCAAGGAGACAAGGACCTTATAGAAATGTAACCGTAATAGCTAAGAAGCTTCCTCTTTTGGCAATTCCAGAAGAGCTTCCTCTTTTGGAACACAAATTCTAAAAGGCTGTTGTGCTCAGAAGTTGTTCCAACCTCAGTTACAACTCTAAAATTGTAGCATTTAATGATTCATCATGTATTGCCAAGTTGATTCTGACTAATGGTGATCCTTTCCAGGGGGTTTCTAGGTATAGAACACTCAGGAGTGGTTTACTGTTTTCTTCTGGGGCTGCTCTGGGACTGTGCAATTTGTCCAAGGCTACATTGACTGGGCCTTCTTCCAAGATGCGCATTGAGGACTCAAACTCCTATACTCTGGCTCTGCAACCACATACCCAAACTCCGTGATCTGCCTAGCCACATTTAGAGAGTGACTAAAAGGGTATTTGCCCTGCTGTTTGTGCCATATCTCTCACTGTTCCTTGCAATACTTATTCCAGCAACTACACATTCCTTTTAACTATGAGTAGACCCAATATTTTGTATATTCTGTTTTGGCGAAAAGGGCTTGAATCTTTTTGTAACATTTCCACTCACATTATTTTGTCTTGCTTTAAGTTTATGTGATACCTGTATTGTATATTGTATTTTTTAAAATAATTATGCTAGTTTAGCACTATAGCTATAGCACTAAACACATGGGTAAGAGGGTGGTGACAATAGTAGAAAAAGGTCATGTGTGAGGCATGGACAACTTGAAATGCACCATGCTGAGATAATTGAAAATGTCTGTGTGAACTGCAGTAGCAATTTAGATACAAGGATGCAGAACAGAGATAGATGTTCATGTTAACCCAGAACAATTTTTTTGTGGTTACACCTTTAGAAACATACAAAGAAATAGTAATAAAATTGTAATAGGTTAGTATGTAGTACAGTAGAACCTCTGTATCCACAGGAGATCAGTTCCAAGCACCCCCCACAAATGCTGAAACCATGCTCTTATAATAGCAACACTATACTTAACATGATCTCTGGCTCCATCTACGGCAGACCTGGGCAAAGTGCGGCCCGCGGGCCACATACGGCCCACGAGCCGCTCCTGTCCAGCCCGCTGCCGGTTGCTTAT
The DNA here is from genome assembly GCA_037013535.1 of Intellagama lesueurii. Classification (NCBI taxonomy): domain Eukaryota; kingdom Metazoa; phylum Chordata; class Lepidosauria; order Squamata; family Agamidae; genus Intellagama; species Intellagama lesueurii. The sequence goes on from JBAJHW010000006.1 coordinate 36,684,416, forward strand.
CTTTAACATAACGCAAAAAAACTCTTTAGTATTTGTGAAGATTAACAAGTTTAAAATAAAAACAATCGTAACGTCACTGTTTCATTTTATTTTTAAGTAAAGTTGGTTCGGCCCCTGAACACAGTTCAGATTTTTCATGTGGCCCCCTATAGAAATTAATTGCCCATCCCTGATCTACGGAGTAGCTAGTTCTGGTAATGACATCATGGAAAGATGTACAGTAGTTCCATAGTGAACCCTATACAAATATGGTCCCTCTAATGGCCAGTTCTGGTAAATACAGAGTAGAAATACTGTACATACATATTTCTGGGATTTTTCTTTTAATATTTACTGACCACAGACAGGAGAAACTGTGGATACTGATCTTGAAGATATGGGGTCCTACATGTGACAAAAATGAATCTGGCCTAGATCTCAGAACACTGACAAGAGCTTATATATTTCACTATGTAAACCCTAAATTTGTACTTGAACATATGCTGCCACTAATGCCAAAGTGAATGCTAAGCTTGTGACAGTATACTGTGGATTTCCAAATATCATAATATGAGATTAAAGAAACTCCCACAGTATTTGACTTTTCAACAGGGGTAACAGTTCACCTCAATCTACCCCAATGGAATTGCTTCCTCCCATTGAATCCTACACTAAGATTTGGATCATGGATTTCCATGTCCGTTGGTAGCATCATGCCATAACAACTCTACTAATATTGCACATTTCATCTTAGTACCATGCATGAACTAGCATTACACAGAGAAGAAAAGCTTTATAGTTCGGCCAAGAGGGAGTATCTGTGCAGGTGGCAAAGTGAAAGACTATCAGAATTGATCAGGGATCAATAGTTGAATTCTCATTAAAAAATCCAATGGTAATGGAAATGCAAGCAAGGTGAGGTTAAGCAATGGAAAACAAGAGAAATAAGATTAATTAAGAAGAGGAAGCCTTAGGAGAAGCAGCACTGTGGCAGATGATACAATGATGGAAATAGAAGAACAAAGCTTCTAAACAGCAGATGAGGTGCATCGTTTCAAAATATAGGTGGAAAGTGTGTGTGGTACATTATTGACTGCTTCTCATTAAAAAAAATATGTTCATAACTGTGTGGGTGAAGGATTTTGCCTTGATTTTGTTTCCATTGTGCTTTTATCTAAATGGAGCAGACTCTTTGATTGCAGAAATGGGTAGGAACTGGATTGGAAGAACATACTTGCCAAACTTCAGAGGGCACAAACTCCACCCAGGAATCACAGGACAGAATTCGGTCATAGGTGTTCAGAATAACTTCCATAGTCCGAGGGGATAAGACACAAAACTTTAACATCTAAGGACAAATGCAGAGAGAGAAAACATAGGGAAAGATGGCATGTGTGAACACCTTGGAAGGAAAGGGGAATGTAGATTACATCCATGCAACATCCTTTGGAAGACTAAGCCAGGAAACCAAAACACTGATGGGCAATTTACAGTTTTCCAGATGTAGTGGGACCACAGCTTCCATGATCCCTCACCATTGTTTGTGCTGGCAAAGGCTGATGCCAGTTGCAGTTCAGCAAAGAGTTGGAGGGTCACAACATTGTCCATCCCTACACTGAAGACAAAGTAATGGTGCCATCCTTACCTTGGGATTGATAGGAGCAGCGCCATGGTTAAGTAGGGTTGCTATAAGCTTCTCAGGCTCCCCTTCTAAGTAATCTTCCACTGCTTGTAGAGCACAATCCACCGGTGTGTAGCCAGCACAGTTACTGACGTTGACTTCTGCTCCATGCTGCAGCAGTAGCTCCACGATACGGATGTGGCAGTTGCTGCAGGCATTGTGCAGTGGTGTGTGGTTCTTTCGGCCAGCTATTTGGGCATCCGCCCCACTCTCCAACAGCCGTTTAACCACCCGGTAGTAGCGACCAGCCTCTTCAGGCTTGTCTGCACTGGCACAGGCTGAATTGAGAGCTGTCTCCCCCTCTCGATTTCTGTGACCTATGTTTGCTCCATAGCAAAGGTAGAGCTTGACGTGATCATCTAGGCCATGCTTAGCAGCCACATGCAAAGGAGAAGCCCGGCGGTCTCTTGTGTTCTGGTTGACTAGAGCCCCATATTCCAGTAGCATCTGGGCACATCTGGAAGGCATAGTAAATTACACTGATGAATTTGGCACCTGCTATATAATCTAGTCTAATCTCAGCTTTCATTAAGTTTTAATGATGTTTCTAGCCTTCACGGCTACAGAGCTCAATTTGTATCATGCTGGATGCTCAGAGGCTTGTTGCCTAGAGAGAGAAAGTGCATCCATAAGGGTGGGAGCGTATGGAACCAGCTATGTTTTATATCCAAACATTTATCTAGAATTGCAAATATCTTGAAATAGAATTCCAAAGCCTCTGAATCAACTACAGTTGCAGTCTAAAAAACATAACTTCTTAACATCCCCAGGCTCTGCTGTTTTAATCACCCCTCAAGCCACAAGAGAACCCTTCCAACCATCACCCCAACCTCCCAGACATACGGCAAAGACTCCTGCGTGGTGCACAAGTGAAGTGGGGCCAGCCCTTCCTCTGAAAGAATATTGGGGTTTGCACTGTAGCTGAGGAGCAAACGAGTGCATTCTGCACGATGGTCGGCACAGCTATCATGTAGAGCTGCTTTCCCACCAACAACAGCATCCACATCAGCTCCTTGCAGGAGGAGATGTTTCACACAATCCTGGTAGCCCCTGGAAACTGTGATACGTAACGGAGAGGTATGCTTCTTCTGGGGTGTTAACACCCACAGCCCTGCAGAGTTGGCAAGGAAAGAGAAGATTTGATTGGACAGGAGAATCATAAATGCAGAGATGCCAAGTTGTACTTTCATAACATAACTGGAGTCTGGGTGCTGTTATAGGACTGAGACTTAGGCCTGCAACTCTGAAGATCTAGGTTCACTTCTCCACAGAAAATTGGGTGGCCTCAGTCTATTTACTCTCAGTTTGGCCTACCTCACAACATGGCTGTTGTTGAGATGACAAAATGGGAAGGAGGTAAACCACATATACTGCCCTGAGCTCGCTGAAGGCAAAGCAGGACAACAACTAATATTGGCACTTCTGGTCACCCGGCTGACTAGGTTTGCAATAGATTTGAGGCGAGCAGGAACCCATAGTGTGCTAATCACAATGCACAATTAATTTGAATTCACCGCTACAAGTTCTGGTACAAGACGTTAGTTAAGACTTTAAAAAAATCAAAAAACCACACAGCAAAGAAAGTCGTGTGGTCCTTTACACAATCCAAATGAAGAAGAAGTGACAGATACCTTTATTTAGACCACTAAAAATCAAACATTCAATGTGAGCTTTCGTGAATAAAATTCACTTCCTCAGACATAGGGTAGAAAAATTATAAACGAAAGTCCCAAAATGGTAATGCCAGAGATCCACCAGACATGTTGCTTAAGGTAAGCTGAGAGCGGCTTTCCACCAGTTTGGAGGTGGGTGTTTTTAAATGATTTGTCCCTGGTGCCATTTGGCTGGAATTTTCCACTCAGTCTCTAGGATAGGAATTAGTCTCTGAATTAAGCCTCTTTCCCCAACTCATATTGTCTGTTTGGAAATAAACTTTCCTTATTGGCAGGGAGGGGGGCAGAGAGGCCACACAGAGACTCTTCCTAAGGCTGGGATAATTTTTGGTTAGGCTTGGTCTGATAAAGGTCTGCTCCAATTCCATATAAGGCAGTAAATTTAATTTAAAGAGGATGTATAAGTTAATGTAATGGCACAATATGTTTGTATTTGCCCTACTTATGGGCTTTTGCCAGTAAAATAAGGCTTCTGGAATGACCTCACTTACTTATTTTTGGCTCCTCACATTTCCCTCAGCGAGGGAGACCTGGACAAGCAGAATAAGGCTTTTGTGCACCAGTTTTGGTGACTGTGGCAGGACCCTTTGGTTTGATGTCTCACTGTACCGGGATCATCATAACAACCTAGGGCGCAACATGTGAGTTCTCCTTTATATGGGAAACCCGGACAGGCACAATAAGGCTTTTATGCAACAATCTGTTCACAGAAAATTTGCTATTTATGTTGCTGATATCTATGGTATTCCAATCCAGTAGCAAGTTGCAACTAGAGTAGGCCCACTGAATCAATGGAACTTACAAAGGAGTTGACTCAGCAAATCTCCAGTCATTCAATGGGCCTAATCTAGTTGCAGTTTACTACTAAATAACATGGGCCAAGGAGCAGGTATTTGTGCCAAGGTGCCATCTGAAGTTAAGACTGTAGGTGAGGGAAAAGAGAGAAAGTGTGTCAAATTCAGAGAGAACAGATGCAGATGTAGGCCAGGACTGATAAAGCAAATTCTACATTCAGAGGCGCTATTTCAGTTTATCTAGTATCTATAAATATGCTTAGCTCACAGGACAGCTTCCACAGCAGCAACTTACCACAAAATCAACAGAAACAAAATAAATTAGTATTACTGTAATGCCTTACACACGTACGCACGCACGCACGCATGCACGCAAGCATATTTATAGATAGTAGAAGCACACAATACTCTGTTTATCTAGCATAGGGCAGAGATTTCATAATCATGCTCTATGTGTAGCTTTCCAGAAACTTTAGTTCATCGGATGCTACACATGGAAAGCTGTGAATCTGTCTCTTCTTAGGATGGACTTGAGAGAGGGTCATTTGAAGGCTTACAAATATTACATAATTTTAGATTTAAACTTAATTGGCAGCAGTGAGGTTTAGGTGAAGCTATAGCACCTGCCAAAAATCTCAGGAGCTGGAGGAGTTTGTTGGACAACAATTCCCAGAATCCCCCACCGTCAGGGGGCTGTCTCACCCCACAGCTTGAAAAAGTTGCTTTTTAAAACCGTAACTCCCTATGACCCAGTGTGAGATTCTGGGAACCTGAGTTCAAATAATTATTTTTTCAAGCTCTAGCAGTTCTTCTCTACCCAGTTCCTGGGAACTGTAACTTGACGATAGATGGCAGCACTAAGGATTATGTGAGATATTTAAAGTGTGCCTCATTCCCACCAACTCTTAGACTAGGCTAAACATTTTCTAGGTCCCCTTAGGGAGAAACTATTGCTTGTTATGGCACAGCTATAGTTCAGAGATACTGGCTTGAGAATGTTAGAGGGAGAAAGGGAGCCATGTAAGTTGAAAAAAAACCCTGACTGAGGTTGTGGGATAACATGGTCTTCAGTTGTGGAATGGTTGAAAACTACTGAGATAGATAGATAGACCACTAAACTTAAATATATATATAAATATACTGTGTGTGTATATATGTGTGTGTGTGTGTATATATATATATACCAATAGATAGATAAACCAACCAGTAAATATGCCTCAAGGCTTCCATTTGTGACACACACACCCCACAAAAATGAGCCCCCCACCCACCCAAAACGAGAATCATCAACAACAAAACAGGCAACTAACACAAGCCATCATTTCCTTCCCCCCCCCCCCAACATCTTACCCAGTTCAGCTGACCACACCAGCTCATCAGCAAGGCTGTCAATAATCAAGTTAGCGGTAGTTTCATCCTTAAAGATGCTTTTGATTTTCTGCAGGTCTCCTGTGTACAGAGCATTGTGGACAGCAGGATCCCGGCAGTACTGAGGGCGCCGGCTGGACCTGGGGAAGGCATGGAAACTCCTGGTGACTGGCTGGTACCTTCGACAGGTAGAATGTCTGGAAGCTGCCCTTTGCCGGTCTTCCCACTCTAACATTTCTCGTTGCAGCCGTAGGGAGCGCAGAGTGGAAGAGGTAAATGAGAAAGTTTCCCTGGACATGTCTATAAGTGAACATGGAGCTCAGTATCCCTTATTTGCCTGCCCTTTCCCAATAGCCTACCATTAACAAAGGAGTCCCAGTTCCCCAATGCAATTTTTAAAATGGTACTGTTGCAATAAGGTCTTGCGAAGAAACACATGGGCTCTCACTGGAAGAAACACCCAGCCTGGCTAGGTTTATAATTAGAAATGAATAGTCATCAGAGTAGCACAAACATTCTTTCTCTCTCTCTCTGCAGTGTCGTTTTCCTTTTTGGTTCTCAGAGCAATTAACATGGTGGTGGTACTGTGGAAGAACAAAGTACAAGAGAACTGTAAAGTAAGGGTGATTTAGCCAGCTCATCTTCCACTCAGGCTCCCCAGGAACCTAAGACCCTTGCATGGAAAGTCAAGGAACAAAAGTAGAAAACACAGAACAGCTACCTGAAAGAGTTGCCACCTTTTCAGTTTTAGACTGACCCTCTTTGCCTGGAGAACACTCCTACAAAAATTGTGCTGTTGTTCTGTGCTATGAAATCTGAACAAACTTATAGCGACCCTAATAAGGCTTTGAAAGTGAGATATTTTAAGAGTGGCCTTACCATTTCCACTCCCCCAGTGATTATTATATATATTGTGCTGGCAGCAGGAATCAGCATTCCACAAGGAAACTGAAAAAATAGTGGTGCCTCAAACAAAAAAGTATATCTGTGAAACTGGACCTCAGATCAGCACCAAATTTGGCACAGATGTAGCAGAAAGTCTGCTCTTCCTCTGTGCCAAATTTGGGGACATTTAGGCAAGGTTTTCAAGTTGTGAGTTTAAAAAAACAACTGTTTTGCCCTGCATCGAGAAGCAAGTTACTTTCACCGACAGCTGATAGAAAAGAGGCTAAATACGTTGATAAGACAATATTTGCATACCTGAAAAAGAACATGTTCATTTTTGTTTTTTTTTCCCTTTCAAAACGATAGAACCAATTCAGAATTTTTAATTAGCGTTTTTATGCAAATTAACCCTCGGAAATCCACTGGCTTTTTCTAACTTTTAACATTCTAAGCTGACCTCTTGGCATAGCATCCGTTCTGACCAATCAGAATGCGGCTCTCAGACACACATCTAGAGATACCTGGCAAATTCTCTTCCTCCCCCTCCTTTCTTTCTGGCTTTGTAGGGAGCAAGTGTTGTGCTCGATGCTGCAATGCGCTAAAAAGAGGCGGCGGCGGGGGGAGAGAATAATTTTTCTCATACAAGGCCTGCAAAGGAGAAAGGTGTCTTTTTTTTTTTTTTTTTTTTTTTGCAAGGGGAGATTTGCAAAGCGAGCCAACAAACAGCTCCGAGGCGCACGGGGGAGGGGTGGCGGGGGCGGGACAGAAGGAGAGCAAGAAAGGAGGACAAAGTACTTGCGAGCCGAGCGGGCACTCTGGACAATGCGCCGAATGGGGCACCCCCGCAGAGCCCGGCGCCGCTCCCCCGTCCGGGTCGGTCACTTACATGCCTAGAAGGGATGCGGGCGGAGCCGCTGGCCGGAGGTGAGACCTACGAGAGGCTCCTGGCGGGGGGCCTCCTCCTGCCGCCGATGCTCTTCCCAGGAATCAGCGCATTGAGCTCGCCCGCCTGCCCCCGGCGATGAATGGAGGAGGGAGGCGGGCAGACGGGCAAGGAAGAGCTCCGCCGACCTCGCCACAGCGCTCTCGTCTTCAGTTGTCTCGGCACCCGGCTCGCCATTGCCTACCGACCGAGGAGCGGAGCGGAGCGGGGGCTGGCCCGGCGGCAGCAGCTCCCAGTTCCTCTCGTTTCTCTTCCTTTGCCTTCTTCGATTAACGCGCGCGCACACTCGCCCGGCCGCCTCCGCGTCCGCTTGCCGCTCCTCGTTTTTTTTATTATTATTTCTCCATTCCAACAGTAAATAAACAGCAGCCTCGCTTTCTCTCCCATTCAGACACGCACATGCGCTCTTTCTCACACACATCTGAAAGAAGCGTTTCCATACGTTTTTTATATTCATATTTTATTCATCTGTGTGGGTATATACACACACACACATATATGCATGATTTTTCATATTTACATTATATACATATGAGAATGTAAATCTATGATCTTTGCCCTTCACGAGTCATAAAAGCTGCCAGAAAGGGATGGTTGGTTGGGCAATAGGAGTAGTGAACACCTCTGCATCAGGGCAGGATCCCATCATGCTTAAAGAAGGCAATAGTAAGACTGCTTTTCAAAATGCGGTTTGGACGCCACAATACCGAATAATTTCTGACCACCATCTAATATCCCATTCTTGGGGAAGGAGCTACAGTGGTTTGTGGCCCTTCAGCTCCAGGTGTTTCTGGAGTATATTGATCCATTTCAATCTGGCTTCAGGCCTGGTTTATGGGATGGAAACTGCTTTGGTCACCTTGGTAGATGACCTACACCAGGAACTGGATAGGGGATCTGTGTCCCTGTTAGTTTTGCTGGACCTCTCAGGGGCCTTTGATACTATCGACCACAGTATCCTCCTGACCAGTCTCCCTGGAATGTACTTGGGGGCACTTTCCTGGTGGGTCCAGTTCTTCCTGGAGGAGAGAACTCAGAAGGTGGTGCTGGCGGATTCCTGTTCAACACCCTGGCCAATGATCTGTGGGGTCCCCTCGGGGTTCTTTCTGTCTCGTTTGTTATTTAACATTTACATGAAACCATTGGGAGAGATTATCCAGAGTTTGGGGGTTGGATGTCACCAATATGCGGATGACACCCAGCTCTATGTCCCATTGCCACCTAAATCTGCGGAAGCTGCTTCAGCTCTAGATCAGTATTTGGTATCAGTAATGGACTGGATGGGGGTGAATAAATTCAAACTTAATCCAGACAAGACAGAGGTGCTTCTGGTCAGCTGAAAGGTAGATCAAGGTAAAGGGAGATGGCCTGTACTGGATGGGGTTCCAAGGCTTCTGAAGGCATAGTGCAATTTACAACACTAAGCAACAGGATTTGGGCCAATAACTGCATCTATTGAGTCTTTAGGTCAGGTTGATTAACTTTAGTAAGCCTGGGGCACAGCTTAGAAGTTATGTTTGGACTAAAGCTCCCAGAACTCTGCAGCTAGCATGGTGTAGATTGGGAGATTCTTGGAGTTGTACTCCAAAAATGCAACATTTTCATAATCTGGTCCAGAGGTGAATTTTCCTACTTCTTCCCAGACCTATTGTGAGCCTTTCCAGTGCTGAAAATATCGAAGTTTCAAAACATTTTAAAAGCCCAGAAGGAACCCAAGGGTAACTTCCAGTCTCACAACACAACAACCCCAAAACACAGTCAACGTAAAAGCTGAATTTAGCAAAACAAGGCACTGATTTGCTTTTAGAGGAGAATCACTGTTATACCCATTTTGAATACAAAGTGTTATTGTAGTTGGCTGGGAGGCAGAATGTTTTGCTGTTGTAGATTCTGTACAGTTTTAAGTGAGTGTATGGCATCTGATTATGATTGATAACCAAATTACTCTTCCCAATTATACTTCCACATTCACTTCAGCATTTCATGCAGAGAGGAAAAAAAGATAAAAGCCTTCACGTCTGCTACTTTATTATCACCAGACCTTTTTTCCAAAATGCGAAAAAACAAAAACGAGAGAATTGTGGAATCATTTAATTGACACACCCAAATAAAGGATTAAATAAAACTTAATATTTAATAATTTTCCCTTAGAAATATCTTTTTCATAATGATTTATGAAACAGTCAGCTACATATACCTTTAAAAAAATATTTTAACTGCCTTTTACCTTGTAAGACTACTTAGAAGATAAATAGTGCAGTGCCCAGATGCAAGAGGGCACCGGAGTAAATACCAAGGCGGACTGAACTTCTAACCAGAAGGCAATGACAGCTGCTTCACTCAGTAAATAGCCATCACAGCTCGCTCCAAAAGCCCATCAAAGTGCACGTACAGGTAGAAGCAAACTTGGTGCAGACACTTAATGTTGGGACTATGCACAACAAGCCTTGCAGATATTCTGGTGTTTGAAGAGGTATGTTTTAGAACAAAGCATCTAAGCATTCATTATATCAAAAACCATAGGAAGAAAGATCTGCTTAACAAGCGAAGGGGTTGCAGCAGAGTCCAGTTTCCATCCTATCACATAAAGGACATCCGATATGTATTAGGTCTATTGAGGAGTTTCTTTTTTTTTATGTCAGTGTTCTTACAGATGCTTTAGACAATGCCTCCTCCACGCAATATATATAAGGGAGTCAACATCATGGATTGCAAGATTATGTTCCTTAATTTTAACACCAGAGGACCATCATAAGCTGTTCTGCGCATCCAAGTTGGAAAAAAAGTCATCAGGTAGTTCTCCAAGAAGCTGATCAAGATCATCTGCACAGACAGAATAAGAAGACAGCCAAAGTTACAAACAGAAATAAGCCATCCATGCCCACCTTATATATTGGTGTAGGTAGCTTTTAGCCCTTAGAGTGACTTCAAAAACCTTCTACAACTAATTCAAGTTCCAGTCCTCTAGGTGGGGAGGAAAGGAGGGAAGAAACGGATTAGTGGAAACTGTGAGCTTGCCAACTTTGACTCATCATTTGCTTCAGCTCCCCTCTCTGCAGGCATGTGGCTCACTCCCCAACAGGTTTCCCCTCAAAGAATGTGGCCCTGGACAGAAAAAAGGTCGCCTACCAATATGGGAATCCTATTACCCCATTCTTACAATGTTATCTCCAACATCTGTTTTCCATTGTATGCCCAGGGGATGGGAAAAGAGACGGGAGAAAATCTGTTAGATTACTCTTCCAGTGAGTAAGATTATATTGAAGGCTAAGGACATTTTCTATTTCACTGACACTATTTCATTTCTGTTGTGGAATTCATATGCTGAGAATTTCTGCCCCACTTCCATCATTTAAAGGCATTTTTAGTCCTTACAGTCTATCTATGAGGGTAGTCCAAGTCCCATCTAGAGTAGTCTCCATTATCCTGTATTGTGAGTACAGGCCAGCAGTGTTGGTCCCTACTCAACCTCAGACATCTTGAGATGCTCCTTCAGGTAAGCTGCAAACTGCCCTGGTTTTATGGAAAAAATAGTGCAACTCTGCGAAAACTTTAGAATCTAATCTACCCCAAAGATTCAGGTTTTCAAAACACTGGTATCTTCTGGCTTTTTGGTGGTGGGGGGGTAAGTATGCTGAAAGGAAATGCAGTCAAATGACAACAGTTAAGAGGAAGAAAAAGGGCGCTTTGCTGTGCATTCAGCTTGCCCCTTGTCCTTAGAAAGCCCTGGCCAGTCTCTCTCTGTTCCTAGGCACGCTTTATCAAATTGCCGCCCCCACAACCCATGAGGGATACAATCTCCATTTCTGAGGAACAGCAAAGACTCCCAAGGATGTCAAATACTTTATCCTTACACAATGGACCCACTGCTGGTATTCCGTGTTCATACATAAGCCACTTTATATCACCTGCTGGTCTGGAAGGTATTAGATGTTTGAATGTGCAGTGGAAGTTGGCAGCATACAAATGCAGAGGCTGCATCTGACTCTGCAAGGCTTCTCTGTAATGGTTCATGTTACAGTGGACCCTCGACTTACGCACGGCTCCACTTGCGGACTTTTCGAGTTACGGACTTCTCCGGCCGCAAAATTTCACTTCGACTTGCGGCCGGAGAATCGACCTACGGACCGGAAGGGGGAGGCGGGGAAAGCGCCAAATTCAAATTTGGCGCTTTCCCCGCCTCCCCCTTCCGGTCCGTAGGCCGCCGATCGTGCCTCCGGAGGCCTTCCAGGGCTTCTCTGCCGCCATGGGAGGCCTCTCGGAGGTCCCCCCTCACCGCCGATCGTGCCTCCGGAGCTCCGCCGCCATGGAAGGCCTCCGGAGGTCGTCCGCCGCCGGCTTTCCCAGGGCCTACCAGGTGTACCCGGCAGCGGCGGGAAAGCCCTCCCCTCCCCTGGTAGGCCTGGTGTACCCTGGGAAAGCTGGCGGCGGTGGCGGCAGACGACCTCCGAGAGGCCTCCCATGGCAGCGGAGAAGCCCTTGGAGGGCTTCGGCAGCAGCGGGAAAGCCCTCGGAGGGCTTCGGCAGCGGCGACGGTGGCAGCCGGGGACCCCCGTGAGGCCTCCACCAGCGGCGGGGAAGCCCTCGGAGGGCTTCGGCAGCGGCGGCAGCCGGGGACCCCCGTGAGGCCTCCGGCAGAGGCGGGGAAGCCCTCGGAGGGCTTCAGCAGCGGCGATGGCGAGGGACCCCTTAGGATGGGTAAGGTTCTGCTTTTTGCCTTTATTTTCTTTTTTTGGTGGGGGGGTATTTTTTCTTCAGCCGGTTACGGATTAATGGGTTTTCAATGCATTCCTATGGGAAATGGACCCTCGACCTACGGACTTTTCGACCTGTGGCCACCGTTCCAATACGGATTAAATCCGTAAGTCGAGAGTCCACTGTACCTATTTTCCATGCTCAGGAGCTGAATGGTGGCAGTGAGAGAGAAAAAGAAAGGAGGCAAACATCCATACATTGCTGTTCAGTAATATATTTACCGGAATCAACTTTTTCAGCCTCTGGCGATGGTACATTCGAAACTGTTTTTCCTGCTCTGGAAATCCATGGTGCTGGTGTCAATGAAGATCCTTTATCAGATGTGTGCTGGGAGCAGTTTCTGTCCTTCTCACGGCTTTCTCCACTGTGGTAGCCTGTTCTAGCCATGGCAGCTAGGATATCTGAAGGAGGATTTGACTGGAATTCTGACACAACCTACATACACAAGAATCCAAAAGATAGATAAGAAGCTCAATGTTTGAATGCTGCACTCCTCACAATTGTATCATTAAGCGGTGATCCTACATTATAGCCAGCTTCCAATATCATTAATAGGAAAAGATCAATGGAGCTGCTTAGGAACATGCTGGACTATTCACTCACTTTGTCTGGTTCTGCTATGCTGACTGGCTGAAACTCGACAAGGTCTAAAGTTAAAGAAAACCACCTTTAGCTGTATTTTACGCACTGAGCATGAGATGTTCTCAACATACGGCCAACAACTTTATCACTGAACAATGACAATTCTTTTGATTGCTGCTCAGCCTAACCTTCTTAATAGATGTGATTTGGAAGAATGAAAGGAAAACAACATGAACAGCATTTGCACATGGAATACAACAGGCGTAACCCTCTCGATACTGTTAGTCCAATTTCCATCAACCCTAGCCAACACAGCCAATGATGACAGATGACTGCATGCTTGAATCCTAACCTTATGAACAGAGGCATAACCTACAAGGTCCCAAGTACCCTATCCCATCATAAGGAATATGAGAATCAGTGCAGGAATGGGATTTCAATAGGGGTCTACCATATTTATGCCGAGCATGACAACCTTTGCTTTAAGCTCTCTACCCACACTACTGTGCTTGGAATCATACACTTCTTATATCAAAGACTTTTCAGTTTTCTTCATTAATTAGAAGCCCCACAACGTTTCCAAAAAGGCACCCTCAGGATCCTCTCCAAAGGAGCATCTTGCATTTTATGAGGGCCTTCTGCTGGATAGCAATGTGGCTCATGGTCACTATTTGCATGTAGATGGAAATTTGCATGTCTAGCCATTATACACGTGAAAGAATTAAATGTAAACCATGCACAGGCAGAACTGGGAGGACATTTGAAATAAATATCTCATTCAGGTGTCTCCTCATAAGCAGACTGAACCTAGCCTAGTGTGAAAGCATGCAGAAACAATAATAAGATTGAAGGTATTAGTAATAATAAAGATGAAATTCATTTGGTTGCAGAAGCTATATGGCAGGGTTGAGAAATGAGTATCCCCCAGATTGCTGGACTACAACTGTCATTATCCCTCACCATTGGTTATCCTGATGGAAAACTGATGGAGTTACAATCGAACATTATCTCCAGGGCCACCCATTTCCACTCACTGCTCTCACTTTCACCATGTTTTAACTGAGAGAATCTTGAAAGCTTAACCTTGGAAGGCAGTTCAAATACTTAAGTGGATAAACCATATATAGTCATCACAATATTTGTTATGGAACATAAATTAGGTTTCTGACTCTGGCACTGCAAATTCTACATCAAGAAAATTTATTTCTGCAACTGTCGCATCATCCATTTCACACTTGTTATTAATGTATACAGTTTGCTAGTCATGAGGACAGCAAGGAGCTACACAGAACACTGAAGGCCAACTTTCCTCACCACTGCTGGAACTCATAATCAGCTTCCTCCCTTCTCTCTAAAATTTCACCAAGTATTCCACACATACTTTTTTCCACAATACATATAACTACATTATGTTCATAACAAAAATGTGTCATGTGGTAGCTCATTACCATTAAGTTGCATTGTTCCAAATATTAAGAAGAACCCCATCTTTAAGCACAAATATATACCTAGCCTTCTTTACATCTTGCCAACCATGATACAGTGAAGAAACATGGCAGCACCTTACCTGTGGTGGCACCATCTCCATTCTTTCCCTAATCTCTTGGTATGACTGAAGAGACTTCCCACTGTTATAGCCTGGTGGATATATCTTTACCAGGTTACTGGGTGTCACATTGAGGTAATGGTTGCGATGGGATGGAGAGAAGACACCCACCTGTGAAACCAAGATGAGTGTCAATGCTTTTTCAAACCCAGCTTACAGCACCTTGAATCTTTTCACGGATAACCCAATCTGCCTTAGTTCTCTCTAAAAAAAAGCAGAATTTGCTCCATTTGCCCATGGTCTGTTCAAAGTCTTGACCTCCAAGAGACAGATAAAATTACACTTTCTTCTCTTCACTCCAACCCAATATCCAAATTCCACACGACAGAAGGGAATATTCTGGTTCCGAGGATAACAGAAGAGGAACATCCCCGTCCCTTTCCACTGCAGTGAAAAGAGGTGAAAGGCAGGGCCATATGCTTCACCGCTTCAACACTGAAGAGGGGGAGCTCATAGCCATGAGATAATAAAGTGAACCACCCAGCTTGCAAAATATGAGATATAGGGAAATTCCATTTAGTCAGAGTTCTAGGAAAAGTAATTGGAAAAGTAACAATGTGCTAATAGTTCTTTTTTACTACAGGCCAATAAAAAAATCGAGAAGATGTACAGACTTGTGTGAGTCTCCAAGGCAAAGAACAGCTTCAAAACTTTTCAGAATATTCTTGTGCACTTAATTCAAAACAGGCAGATAAGATACTTCGGGTTTATCTTAAAGCTTGTGATGGAGATGGTTGAGTCCTGACCATTCAGTGCTTTATGGCTCATTCAATTAAGTTTATGGAGTGGACATTACAATGGGATGAATCTAAATGTGTTATACATCTGTATTTAAGATTGCTTAAAATAATGCTGATGTCTGCTTGCTTTGAGTTCCTTTTCAGGGAAACAGGTTTGATATGATATAAAAAAATTAAATAAATATTCATATATTTTAATAATTGTCCATGGCAACCCATACAACTTGGAAAGAGAGACTGTGAGCTCCTTAGATCAGAAACGTGGCTGTGATTTGCTTACTGCTTATGTTGCTTTATTATGCCACTTTAACTTTTAATTAATCTGAAGTAGTTCAGAATTTGTAAAGGATGCATTGGCTAGGCTGGAATGGGCACATGAAAGAGGAAGTATCACACAAATCAGGATGCCCCACCTTTATGAAACATATTTGGATCAACTGTAATACTAGAGTGATTAATTATTACAGGTTGGCATAGGAATGATCAAAGTTCACCCAACCTCGATTTCTTGCTTTCCAGTACCTGCTTTAACAAAAGCACTGAACCAGCCTTAAATTCACTCTCTTTCTCCTCCAGCAACAGACGATGTATTGTGCCCTGCATTTCCCCTGCAGGACAGAAGACCAAAGAAGTTAGGCCCAATAACACAGTGCAGCCACAGCCAAAACACATTTGCATGATCACTGGTAAGCTTCATCATCCTGATATAGAGGAATAGTCTGAGACATTCAGCTATGTAACCCACGATTCCTCTGGACAAACAATTTCCCCCAAACAAATACCCTTGCTTAATGAGCAGAACCTGTCACAGAAGCCCTCTAAGCAGATTCAACTGTGAGAATAATCCCCTGCCTAGTTTCCTCAGCTTGGGAGAGGACTGGAATTCATCCAGTACATCTTGGGCAACCTCTGACTTTCCTCCCAAGCTTGGAGCTGGGTAGAGCAGAGAAAGAGAAGAATCATCCATGACCCATGTTGAGCGTCAGAAGGGCTCCAAGAACCTTAGAAGTTCAACATGATGTCAGAGACAAGGTCCAGACTTCAAATCATTGGGTGAGAAACATGGTCTTCATAATCACAAATAGGGATGTACTTTTCTGTACTTTTGGACTCCAGCTTCTCCTAGAATTCCCCAGGCAGAATTCTGGAAATTCCAGCCCACATATACAAATCTGCAGACCCTAGATTTCAGCAGCACCCCACCACCCCCGAGAAGGGCTTCTTTCTAGAGCTGTATCAACTTAAGAGCTTAATGGGCAGCAAAACTCGAACTCCCAATATCCTCTGCACTCAGGTTATCAACCACTGCTGTCATCAGATTACCAACCAGGTGTGGAGGATGCTGGGAGTCACAGTCTCATTGACCATTCATTTTTATAGAGTGTGCCTCCCAAAGTGCTATGACTTCCAGGAAGGACCGTGGTTGCTTTCTTTTTGAAAAAAATGACAACGGAAAGCAAATGTCAGAGAAGCTGAAGCAAGCTTCGGAGACAAGCCCTTCTCCAAGGGATGAAATCTAGGGATCTGCAGATTTGTTTGTGGGCTGAAACTCCCAGAATTCTGGAGGTCAGAGTCCAAAACCACAAAAGAGCACACCCAACTACAAATGTTGGCTGTCTGCCAAAATCAATCAAAATGTGTGATTTGTGATCAGCAATAAGAGTGGCTTGTTTGCAAGATACTTCAGAGCAAAAGACAAAACACAAGAAATTTACTAACTTGCTTACACAACCCTTGTGCCAGCCACCATTAGGAAGATGTGAGATTTTCATTGCAAGGGATCTCTATATGAAGGTGAAACATGAAATCCAAACCACCTGAATTCTAAAATCGTCTATGGATTACAGTGGTCAGTGATTTCCTGGATGTTTGAATAAGCGACTTGAGAACCCATAATTATTATTAACCAGCCAAATGTTAGCCAACTGCAAGCTGGGTTTGCCCAGGTCATAAGCCAGTAGTTGTCAACATTTGGCCCTCCAGATGTTTTGAACGTCCACTCCCAGGAGGCACAGCCAGATGGGCCAATGGTCAGGGATACTGGGAGCTCAAGCCCAAAACATCTGGCAAGTCAAAGATTGAGAACCAATGCCATAAGCAAAGCAGGAAACTTCTTTAGAGGTTGCAGGTAGAGAAAAACATTCCAGATGTTGCTGGGCTGCAGTTCCTATCAGTCCTAGCCTGCACAGCCAAAGAAAGGTTGAGCTGCAATCCAACACAAAACTGCAGGGGAACACTTTCCTCACTCCTGCACTAGACTGAGCATTTTCCACCCTTACCAGTTGGGTCTTTGAGCACAGCACCTGCATCAACATTGGTCCTCGTCAGTGATTTAATCATTACCGCCATGCTGGGAACCTTGTTCTTTGGGAGTTGCTTCAGAGCTGCCTGCATGGAGGAGAAAGTCAGATATACAGAGGATTCAGCATCTGGGTATGTTTTTAATTAGAGATGAGGGCTTCATAGGTAAAGGTTTCCCTTGACATTTAGTCCAGTCGTGTCCGACTCTAGGGCGTGGTGCTCATCCCCATTTCCAAGCCGTAGAGCCAGCGTTTGTCCGAAGACAGTTTCCGTGGTCACGTGGCCAGCGCGACTAGACACGGAACACCGTTACCTTCCCACCGAGGTGGTACCTATTTATCTACTTGCATTTGCATGCTTTTGAACTGCTAGGTTGGCAGGAGCTGGGACAAGCGACGGGAGCTCACTCCATCGCGTGGATTCGATCTTACAACTGCTGGTCTTCTGACCTTGCAGCACAGAGGCTTCTGCGGTTTAACCCGCAGCGCCACCACGTCCCTTCATATACAAATATGAAGCCCCCCCCCCCCCGGCACAGGTGGCCACCCTGATTGTCTCCCATCCAGGCCCCACCGGACCACTTACTGCGCATCGCTGGCATCATCGTCACCATGCCAATCGCGACAGTAGCCTAGCTACCGTAGCCCCACCTCCTTGCTTGCCCAGCCAGTCCAGCAAGGGGGCGGGAGGACAAGTCTTCCTGCTCAGCTGCAGAGTGGCTGGGCAAGCAGGGAGGCGGGGCTGCAGCAGCCAGGCAGGATTATTCAAGGCCACCTAGCAACCAGCCACATTGTTTGCCCTCTGCTGGACTATGTGTTATGCAAACATAGAACTAGAGTCTTGTCAAAGAGATGTAGGCAGACAGCATTATGCTACTGTTTTGGGCATGCAGTGACTTTCCATGGGCTGGATTTGGAGGGAACATTGACTACTGACTGTAAGCTATTCTGGAGGAGTTCCATACAACTCTAGTAATACTGCAATGTCTTACTGAAGTTGTGTTCAGTCCCCACATTACTTTCTAATAATCTGTTCAAAAGTCAGTTGTTTGCACAGCAGCTGAAGGAGAATCTTTCCACCCACAAAACGAGGCCAGCCTTTACCTTACGAAGCACCATAACAACACTGTAAGTCCGAAGGAAGCATGATGGATCTCTTTCATCCAATCCCATCTCTGTTTTCATAGCAACCCAGGGTCCTCTTTCAAATTCCAGTTCTGTTGGCTGCTGGGAAGCAGGCAGTTCCTGGAAGCACAGCAGACTAATGCCAGATTAAGGTTTACCTTGAGCCGACTCCAGGGCAAAACACTCAGCATTGCCATTTTGCCCAAACAGCAAAATGGAATTGAATCCCTTGCTCTGCTCATCCTAGCAACACCCTTCTCTACATCTTCCCCCTCCATTTAAATATATAATATAGCTAAGAGAAAACTATCTATTAATATATAATAACCTGTCTCCCCAATTTTGATTACTAAAGGAAATAAATCAGACATGAGCAGTCTGATTTTTTTTCCTTTCTATTCCAGATGCCCATGACTAGTTTTGGTTAATTATGGGTGTGCAAATGCATTCAGTGCATGCTCAGAATCATTCTTCCATGACAGAAGCCAAGTATAAAATAACAGTTTCCAGGATGACACCACAGCTCACCAGGTGAATTTGTACAAGTCACTAATATTTAAAGCTGGATATTTAAACTGTACAACAGGAATATCAAATGATCCTGCAAGCTACTACAGTCATATATTTCAAGCCCCATCTTTTTGTTAGAAACAATAACAACAAATTATTTTTTCTTCTGCAAGAGCAAAAGACAGGGTGAAAGAGAGGGGATGCTCAGGGTTCACTCCCAAAGATGCCACTCTGCTTAGCTTTCTCAAGGCAACACATAATACTTGGTGGCTGAAATCCTGTTGCTTCATGTAGTAAGTCATGACTAGAGTAGGCCCATTGAATCAATGGAATTCATAGAGGAGTTGACTCAACAAATCTCACTATTTCAATTGGCTACTCTGTTTGTGACTTACTGTGCTAAGGAACAGGATTCCACTAGGGTTTTGTCTTATTTTCAGTTATTCAGTGGGGTTGTTTCATCAGACCCACAGTAAGCAGGAGTAGAGATTTAATGCTTTACTCCCCAGCCAAGATCTCAACAAAAAAATTCTCAAATGAAGTGATATAACGGGTTGATTTTCTCAAGTTAACAGCTTTGCAGGTGTGAGTGAAATGTTGATTACAGGATGTAAGTGAAAGCTTACATCCTGCAATATAACTCCCCCCCCCCACAAAAAAACAGCTACTAAATTAGAAAGCCCTTAGTTTTTAATGAAGTATTCACCTGGCTCAGTGAGTTGCGTACCTGGCTGTGGAGTCAGAGACCAGAGGTTTGATTCCTCACTGTGCCCCCCTGGAAAAAAGCCAGCCTGTGTGGCCTTGGGCAAGTTGCAGAATCCTAGGGTGCCTTCAGAAGAAGGGAATGGTAAACTATTCTATACCATAAAAAAACCTTGATAGGGTCATTATAAGTCAGAATTGACTAGATGACACATAATTATTATTAATAAAGTGTTCAGTGCAGTGGTGGGGAATCTTTGGCCTTACAACTGTTTCGGAATTCAGTTCTCAGAAGTTCAGACATGAAGGCCAATGGTAAAGGACTGCAGGAGCTAAGGTCTAAAATATTTGGAGCACATCAATTTCAGGTTTCAGAGGCAATGCACAATTCTAAAGCCCCATGTTTGATACAAGGAAGGTTTTTTTCTGCCAGGAAGAGAAAACAGATGAGTAGAACAAAGAAATTACCTCAGTTTGTAACTTTGCAAGAGCCCCATGAGTTGGTGTCTGTGGAGTTGTAACAAGAATCTCTTCCAAATTTCTTCCATCAGGCTTTTTGAAGAAAACAAAGTGAGAACATTTTATACATTCAGCATTTATCACACCTGGAAGTAATTAACCTAAGGATAACAATATTTTTAAATGAAAACAAGATTTAGAGATGTTGAATTTCATCCTCTGAAGAAAAAAAAGCCTTGGTCATTCAAAATGTCTACATATTCCTACTGATAGAAGCCTATAGTATAGAATTGAGCTAAAACAGGGCTAAGCAACTGTGGCCCTCAATGTGCTACTAGACTGAAGTCCATATGATCACTCAGCATCCTGATTAAGGCTGCTAATTTCAGGCTAAAAACCTCTGGAGGGCCATAGTTGTCTATCCTTGGATAAAAAGATTAGCTTCCATTTCCTAACAAAAAGAAAACATTATCCTACCTCTGGTTGATGACACTCCCAGCAAAAGCTATGGCATGAATCAAGAGAAAAGGCAAAAGTATCTCCTTCTCACACCTGACTGCTCTCCACTTTTAATATAGGGCAATTTTTAGACATTTTAACTTGCTGAGATTTTTATTATTTATTTATTTATTAGATTTTTATCCCGCCCATTTAGATAACGTCTACTCTGGGCGGCTTACAGTAAAATATCATAAAAACAATTAAAACAACAGTTTAAATCAATAATATTAGTGTTATTCAAGATGGAAGAGTATAAACAGAAAATTAAAATAAAAAGTAAAGTCAAGTATTGACAGGAGGGAAGGCCTGCCTAAAGAGCCAAGTTTTTAATTGGCTCTTAAAAACTCTTTTAAAGGAGAAAAAGATATTTAACTGAGTTTTAAATGTTGTATGGATGTTTTTGTATGTCTTGTGGAACATTTAACCTTCAATGCACAGTGAAAGAAATTACCTCATGAACAAACATTCCAAGAAAACTTTAAACATATAAGATAGGAGCAATCCCCATTACTAGAACCCACCAGCCATTAAAAAAAACAAGCAAGCAGCAACTTTTATCTGTCTTTTGTGCATCTGTAGCCACTGTGGGCTCCTATCAAGAGTTGAGATGAATTAGATAACAGTAGTCTATTACCCACACCCTCTTTATTTATTTATGTAACTCTTTAAAGCTATGGGAAATGCATCCTACTCATTTATGCATACAGACTGTGTATCGCCCTGTGTGCTGACAACGCTCTTACTTGGTGCGGTAAAAGGCCTGCAGGTCCAGGGAAGCGGCGAACCTTTGTCCTCAAAGAAATGTGGGACACTGGTTGTGGTGTCTTGTTAGCTGCTGTGACCAAACGGACAAGGTGGTTGGTGAGTACAGGTGTCTGGAGGTTTCCAGCAGTTGCAGTTGAAAGTGAGGCTTTCGTGGTGGCAGGTGAGGTCATCACAGGTACTCCTGAAGAACCATATGCAGTAAGAAGCTGAGCACCACTACTGACCTTTGCTGGCCCAGAAAAACTTTGGTTGGGCATCCATGGTTTGGATGGTCTTGGAGGGGTACTTGCAGATAGGAAGGAAGGTGATGATCTATCCAACCCAAAACCCAAACTGTTGCATTCAGCAATGGATTTGCCCAGAGGCATCTGAAGAGATTTAAGCATTTGATGGTTGGAGTTTGAAAGAGTGTCTGTATTGCCACTCACTCCCAGGATAGGCCAAGACATACATGATGCTGTAGTGGTGGACTGCAAAGTCAATTTTGAAGAAGTTTCCACAGGCTGAAGATGGCTGACAACTTTTGTGAAAGTTTCTTCCTGAGCCTTTTCCAATTGTGTGTTCTCTGAACCAAAAGAGTTGGTCAATACTAATGGATTTGCCACTCGTGGTTTCTTGGCTGTTGCTACACTGCTATTCCTCAATTGTTCCCGAGTCTCACAGTCAGACCTAAAAGACCTTGGACATGACTGTACACCAGACTCTTCCAGGTCCATGCATGCAGCCAGTACAAGCTCATTGTCAATCTCCTCATCACAGGGAGCATCACCAGAGGGAAGCACAGTTGCTTGTCTTTTCACAAACTTGAACCTTCTGCCTGAAGTTGATTTGCATTCAGGTGTTACGATTGTATGGTCCTTCTGAATCTTGAAGCTGTTCACCAGAGGAGATATCTGGTTACATTTGATCTGACTGGAGCAACTGCTGTGTCCAAACCTTGGCCGGTCCTGAACGCTTACGACAGGAGACGTAGCTACAGAAGAGAGAGTGGTGCCAGAGTCCTTAGCCAGTGTGATGGTGCTGCTGGGGGCTCCAGTTGAGAGGGGCCTCAGACCTCTAAAGTTGGCAGGTGGTAGATCTGAGGCCTGCTTTTCCACATCCCTCACTGCCAACAAGAAATCCTACCAAAGAGAAAGGGACAAAAGCTATCTTCCAACTTGTTAGTGTATATAAGTTTGAGAGCATTCTGTCCCCCACTTCTGATAAGTGGGGATGAAGCATGACTTCTGAGATTTAGCCTTAAGGGATCTGCCTTGGCCTAAGAAAAGGTGGACACAGAGGATCCCTGGGTTTATGTGTGATTCCAAAGCTGTTCTTGTGGCCCCGGCTTCTCCTTTTTCTGGCAAAAAATGGACTGCAGCTCCTGGATGGCATCAGAAATGGAAACTCACCTTTCAAACAGATCACAGGGCCTATTTGTATGATGTAACACCCCCACACCAATTCTTTAAAACTAGAAGTGAGCTTCTAATCAACTCTACTAAGGAGAAAAGTAGGATTAAAATAAAATAAATTCAGTTTTATTTTTTGCAGTTTCAGCACTTTAAGTAGCCCCCAGAGTATACCTGGCTTGCCAAAGCTGTCCATCTCTGCTCTAAAGCCACAAGCCCCCCTTCACCAAGTAAGGACTGCCCCATCATACTCAAGATGCTTGCATCTCCCACTATATAGCTATAGTTCATCAATATCTCTTACCTCATCTTCAAAATCTGCCTCCACAGAAAATAGTTTCTGCAGGCTGCAGGCCTGTGGGGACAATAACATTACTTACAAAATGTATCCCAATTACCCATTTTAAAAATGTTAACATATTCCTCATTAACTCTTATGCACAATATAACTTTTTTTCTCTCCCCATCTCACAATACTATCAGTTGACACCATCCAATGAAAATGATTAGCAGTAGTTTCAGGACTGTGCAATGTTACTGGTACTGTATACAGTAAAAAAAAAAAAAGGGGGGGGTATGAATAGCTAAAATTAACAGATTTCATTATACCACAAGAGTGCCAGGACTATAACCCCACTTCTTAAAATGCCTGAAATTATCACTTATATTGGTAGATATATATACAGATATATATAGATATATATAGCAGAGGTATGGGAATGGTGTGGAGACTGTAAAGAATAGTAAAAGACAACAGTGGGTCTGCAGAGTCCACACACACACGTGAAGTGAAAAACATGTGATCTATTCACAAAAGTTGCCAAAATCTGTATAGCAAGAAAAATACAATCTGTTTTAGAATAGAAATTCATGGTCAGCAAAAATAAATAAAATAAATACAAACAGAACCAGTATCTTCGAATTGTCCCATATTACAGGTTGATGGGGAATGTTATCTTAGGAAGTTTGCATATTCCAGACTGACGTGGCTCCTCAGAGGATCTGGGTGGGAGATGCTGTTTGGTATTGCACAAAATAAGCCAATAACAATAACAGAAAATACTCCCTCTGTGTTCCTGGCTGCACATCATCACCACGTAATTTCTGCAAGTTCATATAATTTTAGGAAATGAGTTACAGATCTCAAGAGGAGCCACAGACTTATGCTTTGTATGCACAAGGTCTCATTGAGTTCAGCAAGTACAGCTAAGAAACTTCTTGCTGAACTCCTGGAAAGCTACTGTCAGTAAACAAAACTATGCTAGATGAACCAACATTCTGACTCAGTGCAAACGATAAAGCAGAAAGATCTCGGAACAACACTTGCACCTGGAATTTTGTTCAAAGTATATTGTATACAAAGTATTTAGATATACTATAGTCCAAAGTAACAGAAATACTTATTTATTTTATTCATTTAATTTCACTTGTATCCCACCTTTCTCCCAATTAAGGGACCCATGGTGGAATTAAGTGACTCAAGGTAACAAATATGCCATAGACAACGTATGTGCCAAAATTGTACACATGACAGCAACAGTTATAGAATAGCAGTGAAACCCTTTTCAACTCATTTGTTTTTATCAACACAACTTAAATAAATTTGAGACCCCAGAGGTCAATGTAGACTGGATTAATGGATTTTACCAGCAGTCTGTAGTTTTTGCAGCCATATGTACAATCTGGATACTTATGCTTTCTACAATTTAAACACAATTTTGGATACAATATACCTTTAAATATATTACAGAGTATTTTTGTTTTGCGACTTGGGAACCATATTTATAACCCCATATCTTGGGACCTGTATTTCTGATTTTGTACAAGGCAGTGTGAGACTCCCACATTGCTGACAATGTTTGCGAATAATTTTGAGGGCCTTTTGTAAAGCACTTTTGAGTGTTTTTTTGGGATTAGGAGGTGGAATATAAATAATCTAAATAAGTAAATAACAAATATCCTACCCCTTTAATTCAAATTCTTGCTTACTTCTTCTAATTTAATGGACTAGTCCTGTTGCTAAACCAACTAAAGGAGATCCATTTAAGCAATCATAGAGTAAATCAACCCTTATGTAAATTCCATTGAGTCAATGGGTCTGCTCTAGGTGGCCACATTTCGCACCATTTTAAATTATACTTGTAAGCCACTTTGAGGATCTCCCAATATCCATACGACTTGTCACAAACATAGTGCACAATTCAAATAAAATCAATCATACAGGCAAACAACAAACCATACCAAAGCAGTAAAGGCGTATTTAGCATAAATAAATCAACTATCTGGATGTTTAATTCCTGGCAGGGCTGTCCGAGTTTCCTTGCACAAGAGTTTCCATGCACAAGGCAACTGCTTGCATTTAATTTGTATTTTATTCCTCTCTCTACAACGCCTACTCCCAAGTTATCTCCGCCCGTCGTTTACCATGCTGGAGGCGCGACACAGTCCCCAAGCTTAATCGTAGGAAGATAAAGAACGACGGGAGGAACTCGTTAGACAAGGCAGGCCCCACCACCGGGCATCTCTATTCAAACTCCACTTCAAATCAGCCTCCCCTACGAGGACGGAACTGACCGCACGTTGCGCCTGCGCACTACCTCCCCCATCGCTGCCTCCGCCTTGCTTCACTTTCTTTCCGCCGGCGGTAGCGTCTCGTTCGTTTACTGCGCAGGCGCAAGGGAGGGCACCATATACCTTTGTCTTTTTCCGGGTATTTTGCTTGCGATAAAACGTAAAAGACTTGTGTGATATGAAAAGGCAATTTTCATGATTTTCGCTGTCTTAGTCTGAACGGGAGTGTATGACTTTTCGATGCATAGTAATGTAGGTAAAATCCTGTTTTTAGCGGATAGATGCCTTCCCAACTTCCCATTCATCGGGGAAATCTGTGTAAAGAGAAGGGCTGATACGTACTTACAAAAATGTGTTTGCTTAGTTTGTTTATAAATTGTCTCCAAATGACCTACAACAATAACGGAACGATGTAAAACAATACATAAAGTTAAGAGGATAATATCTCCGTAAAAGCGATTGATGGTTGTCTTTGCATTATTTTAACAAGTAAGGCTCACTTGACAAGGTTCTTGATTTATTTTTTTAAATTTTATTAAACAAAATCATACAAACATAAAAATATCTAGTAACATACAAATTTATACAAATTGCTTCCCCCCCCCCCCCACTGGGAGTTACAATCATTGGCTCTTGCGAAGGTGCGTATCCCATCTCTTTCATTAATATATCGAAGGGGTCAAATTAATACATATAAGATATATATATCTTAGCCTAACCATAGCCACCTTGCATTCTGTAACTTGCTTTGCTACATAAATGTGTAAACCTATTGTATCAGGGTTTCTGCTTAGCAGATAAGAATAGACAAAGGAGGGAGGCTGCCTGAATTGCTTTTGCTTGCAACTAACTGGGAATGTGTCCTTGGTCAGTGATAAGGGACCTGGGAGGGATGATGTCTGCAAACCCTCCTTTCCTCCCCCTTCTTATTTAAAACTTATAAAAGTATATTCTGTAATGAGCGCGGCAAGCTTCTTCTCCACATGTTTCTGCAAGTGAAGTTTGCAACTATTTGCTTGCTTTCAGCTGAAAATAAACAAATACCTATTGGATGTCTCTGGCTGATTGATTAATGCATTAGAGACAGGCAACAAGTCAGGAAATAGTCTTGCCACCCTTCAATATAATCAATGAATTCTCCCCATATATCTATTAAAATATTCTTATTCATCAATCCTTTCTTAACTTTAATATTGCATGCTAACTTGTCATTAATAGTTATATCGCAAACCTATCCATACCATTCATTTAATTAAAAGTTATACATTGCTTTCAAATTTCAAGCTACAATTAATCATGCTAGTGTTAATAAATCAGAAATTATTTTTAATTGACCAATTACATTGCTCCTTATCAAATATTGATAAAATTGCTATTTAAGACCTACAGTATCTCTAAATTTAACCAGATATATTTCATTTATTTCCTTAAAAAACAGTTGCCAAAATTTCAATTTATTCTCGCATTCCCACCACATATGAAAATAAATACCCTGTTTCCCCGAAAATAAGACCTAACCTGAAAATAAGCCCTAGTATGATTTTTCAGGATGCGCACAATATAAGCCTTACCCCCAAAATAAGCCCTAGTTAAGTGAAACCCCGCCCTCCACCATTGTGCAGCCACCAGAAGATGACATGACTGTATTTGAATAAATGTAGATTGTTGTACATGGAAAAAATAAAACATCCCCTGAAAATAAGCCCTACTGCATTTTTTGGAGCAAAAATTAATATAAGACCCTGTCTTATTTTCGGGGGAAACACGGTACCTACATACAACCTCTCCAACACAACCAGGAATATTTAATATCTATTTGATTTAATTTCATCTGAGTTAAATACCATCTCCAAACTAGCTTGTAAAAAAATCCTTTTATCCTTACAGACATAGATTTAAATATTCTTATAATGTGCCATCAGGTCAATTTGGGTTTATGGCAACTCTCTTCAGGGTTTTCAAGGTAGAGAATACTCCAAAGTGGTTTACTACTCCCTTCTTCTGGGGCGCCTTGGGACTCTGCAGCTGGCCCAAGGCCACATAGGCTGGCCCTACTTCATAGGAGGTATAGTGGAGAATAGTGGACAAGGCTGTATATTGTCCCCCTGCTTATTTAACTTATATGCAGAATACATCATGCGAAAGGCAGGACTGGAGGAATCCCAAACCGGAATTAAGATTGCCGGAAGAAATATCAACAGCCTCAGATATGCAGATGATACCACTCTGATGGCAAAAAGTGAGGAGGAATTAAAGTACCTCTTAATGAGGGTGAAAAGAGGAGAGCGCCAAAAATGGTCTGAAGCTCAACATCAAAAAAAGTAAGATCATGGCCACTGGTCCCATCACCTCCTGGCAAATAGAAGGGGAAGATATGGAGGCAGTGACAGATTTTACTTTCCTGGGCTCCATGATCACTGCAGATGGTGACAGCAGCCACGAAATTAAAAGACGCCTGCTTCTTGGGAGGAAAGCGATGACAAACCTAGACAGCATCTTAAAAAGCAGAGACATCACCTTGCCGACAAAGGTCCGCATAGTCAAAGCTATGGTTTTTCCAGTAGTATGGAAGTGAGAGCTGGACCATAAAGAAGGCTGACCGGCGAAGAATTGATGCTTTTGAATTGTGGTGCTGGAGGAGACTCTTGAGAGTCCCCTGGACTGCAAAGAGAACAAACCTATCCATTTTGAAAGAAATCAACCCTGAGTGCTCACTGGAAGGACAGATCCTGAAGCTGAGGCTCCAATACTTTGGCCATCTCATGAGAAGAGAAGACTCCCTGGAAAAGACCCTGATGTTGGGAAAATGTGAAGGCAAGAGGAGAAGGGGACGACAGAGGATGAGATGGTTGGACAGTGTCACTGAAGCTACCAACACGAATTTGACCCAACTCCGGGAGGCAGTGGAAGACAGGAGGGCCTGGCGTGCTCTGGTCCATGGGGTCACGAAGAGTCGGACACGACTTAACAACTAAACAACAACAACAATAGTGGAGAATTGAATTCTCAACCTCTGGCTCTGCAGCCAGATATATTTTTCCAAATCCTGTTACTTATTTCTTCTCCCGGATCGTATTCCTGTAATGTTTTGAGCATATCCTCTTGATCTTCTGCTTTTCATATTTTTTTCTATGTTTTTATATTGTATAAAAAGAATGTTTTCAGGGTTCATCTATAATTTTTTTTTGCATATTCAACCATATTAATTTATTGGATATATAATACAGATATAATACAAAGAGATATAATACAAAGCATATGTATTATTTGATTGGCTATATAATATAACCTTAAACTAGGAAGTCCCAGCCCTCCTGTGTTTTGTAATTTATACATTTCTTCTTGTTAATCCTTGACTTTTTTATCTCCATTACAAACTTTATTAATCATATTTTGCCAATCTTTTAACTCTTTCAGTTATCTTTATCAGTAAAATCATAAATAAAAATTTATTAGATAAAATATTCATTTTATAAACTTGTATTTTATAGTATAAAAGTCCAATTTTCCTACATTAGAAATGGATTTAATATTTATATGTAATGTACTGATAGACAGTACATACAGGCCATTGCAGCAGTTGTTACTGGGTGTGCATTCATAAGACACAAGGTGGAGTGGTGGTCCACATTGACTAGTGATCTCAAGGTGGAAGCTGAAGGTGGCATTCTGTAGTAGTGTCCTGCTCTCTATGGACATTGCAATTGGCCCCTACCCTCTTCCCCTTCCCCATGGAAGGAAACCATGATAACTTCCTATCAATATGGTGTTCTATCCTGATGTTTGGAATATTTCCTGTCTTTACTATATGCCTTCCACCAAGTGGCCCTGTATTGTTATTCAGGAAAGCTACAATGGTGGGTGATTTTGATGGCCACTTCTACTACTGTTTCTGGCATCTCTCCATCAGTCCTGGGGTAAACTGAAGCAGATTAGTCTGAGCACTCCAAACAGGTTTTCATTAGAGATGGGGGTATTCGTATACGAATACCCCCGCACAGGTGGACATAATGAGGGTCCAGCCCCATGGGGCCGGACGGTCCACTCACCGATCTGCTGCTGCCGCGGGCACCGCGGAGCCTTCTAATGGCTCCGGAGATCGCGTTCAGTGAGCCACTCTTCGACCTAGCAGAGAGGCTTGTCATCCCGCCTCCTGCCAGGAGTGGTGAACCGAACGCGATCTCCGGAGCCATTAGAAGGCTCCGCGGTGCCCGCAGCAGCAGCAGATCGGTGAGTGGACCATCTGACCCCATGGGGCTGGACCCACCTTATGTCCACCTGTGCGGGGGGATTCGTATTTGTATACGAATATGAATATCCCCATCTCTAGTTTTGATTCATTCAGTCAGGCATGGGGAATGGACACCTCTGTCCCAGGGAAGAGTTAAGAAAGGTAGAGGCCTTACTTAGCAAACTCATGAGACAATGACACTGATCAGGCTCTGAAGTGAAGAACATGTTCAGGAACATGTTCTTCACCCCAGAGTGACAGAAGTCACAGAAACATAGACGCATTTGAAGTTAATTGTGTGCAGAAAAGAGGATTCAACAGATGAGCTGCAGAGTGTAGGGCTAAAAGCAAAAGTGATTAGTTCATTATTTCATTCATTATATCATTCATTCAATTTTTATACCGCCCACCTAGCAAATTGCTACTCTGGGCAGGGTACAGAAAGTAAAACAAAAATCATAAAAACACATTTTGGAATACAAATAACAGAAAAAATAAAAAAGGCAGATGGCAAGAAACTTAGGTGGCAAAGAAGAACCTTTGCAAAGAAGGTGCCCCAGCAGAGAAGGCTTGGCCTCTGATTGTTAGTTTCCAGGCCTCTCAAGGTGTTAAAATTCATAGGTACATGGTCACTGAGGATCTGGTTGGACGGGCAGTTGAGCTTGGCAGGAGACAGTCAGGTAACAAGGTCCCGAACCATTCAGGGCTTTATATGTTAAAACCAACACCTTAAACCTGGCATGGAAGTGGACTGGTAACCAGTGCAGGCTAGCCAGGATCGGGGTAATATGGTCATATTTCTTCACCCCAGCAATCAATTTGGCTGCTGCATTTTGGACCTCTTTAAGCTTCCATGTCAGTCTCAAGGGAAGCCCTATGTAAAGTATATTACAGTAGTCAATTTTTTTTCCAGTGCATGGACCAATGTTGTTAGGGACCTAATATCCAGATGGGGTACAGCTGGGAAATATGCCACAGTTGGAAAAATGCAGTGGGTGTCACAACGGAGATCTGTTTTTCCATAGTCAGTGCTGGATCTAAAATTGTGCCCAGATTGCACACCTCACCTGATCCTTGAATGGGAGGATAAGTCCATCAAGTCTGCTAGGAACATCTCCCAGACAAGGTGATGGACCTCCCAGCAACATGATCTTCATCTTGTCTAGATTCAGTTTCAGCCTGTTCCTCCTAGTCCAGTCCAGTCCAGTTTCCAAGCACCCCTCTAGGCGCTGGATGGCGTCTGGTACAGATTATTTAATTGAGAGATAGGGCTGCATATCATCCACATACTGATGACATGGAGCTCCAAATCTCCTGGTGACCTCTGCCAGTGGCCTTATACAGCATTGGGGAGATGATCAACCCGTGGAATTGGCCATTGAGAAAGGATTGGAGCCAGCTTAGTGCAAGGCCATGAATCCCTAGCCCCAATAAATCTATCCAGGAGGATACCATGGATATCTAAGGCGGCTGAGAGATCGAGGAGGACCAGCTGGGAGAGCTTACCCGTTGGCCTCCCTTAAAACATCATCTTGCAGTGTGACAAGTGTAGTCTCTGCCATGCTGGGGCCTGAACCCAGTCTGAAATAGATCTAAAGAGTCAGTGTCCTCCAGGAACGCCTGCAACTGGTCTGCTACCACTCTCTTGATCAACTTGCCAGTGACTGGAATATAACAGGCCTGGAAATTATTCAGATAATCTGTCGCTAGATTAACCTTTTTCAGAATGGCCTAATAATTGATTCTAAGCAGAAGGGTAAAACCCCTTCTTACAGCAAAGTGTTGATGATATAAAAGTCCCATTCCAAGTTGTTTCCTTGGCTGCTTTCAGTAGCCAAGATGGACAAGGATTGAGAGAGGTGGAGGTGGGCCTACAATGAGCAAGCACCCTGTCAGCCTCCTCGGGTGTTACTGGCTATTGGCTATTGCAGAGAATAGAAAGGCTGGAAATAACTCAAGGAAATGTCCATTTTCTGATGGACAGGAGAGAATATTACGTGGGGACCTGAGTCTCAGGCCTTTAAGAATCTTAGACAACCATGTACCACCTGGAAGAACAAATAGTGGGTAAGTTTCTTCTTTTCTGTAAGTTATCTTCACTTGCAGTAATCAGTTGCCAAATGAGACATGCATGAGTTTTTGTGGCTATTGTTGGAAGAATATGGTTTGGGAGCTTGAAAACAACTTGCATACTGCACTGTCTCCATCTAAGAAGCAAATGTGGTTTCAACATCATCAGCCATGTGAATTTGGGACATTAATAACAGTATATAAATTGGAACTACCCACAAGAACTTGATGCACAGCCTTGAAGGAGATGATTTATCATCGAAAGCTTGCTGTTTGTTTTTTGTTTTATATTCTTAATGGTTGATTAAAGGTATCACCTGTTCTAGTATTTGCATTGTTTTCATGACCATGAAGCCTTTTCCTGTTTCTTCCCAAAGCCTAAGAAGGCTCAGGAGGAACACAGGGAAGAGGGAATTTCTGAAATACAGAGAATACCGAAGAAAATATTACACCACCCTGTGGAGACCTTTTGAAAGGTATACTCCCAGACTGCACCACTCTGTGGAACAACTGCATGCTGTCCTATCTCCTTATTTATTGGTTTCCAACTGCAACATATCTGCAGCGCTCCATACTGCAGAAATCTCATAAATCTCCATGTCTTCTGTCAGTGTAACTTTTTATGTCAATCATGCCCTGAAGAACTTGCCCAGTGTTCGATAGGATTTCTAGACAGCTGTCCGCCATTGGATATCCAAGAAGAGCTGCACAGATTAATTCCAAGTTCAGAATCATGAAACAGGCAATTAACAAGGTGGTAATGGCCTTTGGGCACAGACCATGACCTCAGCACTGATCTGCCTTCTTTGCAAGC